>JARDVY010000031.1:62500-4862500 GCA_029030555.1 Ornithoptera alexandrae
TTGAACGATTGTCGGATTTAACTTTAAGTGTTTTAAAATTGTGTATGCAACGGTGTGCGTGTGTTGACACGCAGCCGGTGTTCCCGTCGGTGGAGGTGGTGTCGCTGCTGCTGCAGTGTGGCGCCGACCCCCGCCAGCGCAACGAGGCGCGCTCGACGCCGCTGCACGTCGCCGCCATACCGTACAACTTCTCTACGGAGGTGAGCGCACCTAACTCGCCACTCACCCAAGTCTAACATCGGTGCTGGACTCTTCGGTATCATGAGCGTTATATCTGTTGTCTGTTATTGCGCAGCTGGTGGAACGGCTGCTCGAGGGTGGTGCGCACCTTGACCAGACGAACAAGTTCGGGGACTCCGCGTTCGAGCTGATCGCGCTGAACCGCGGCTCGCGCGTGCGTCCTCTGCGCTACCTCACGTTGCGCTGCCTGGCTGCGCGCGTGCTGTTCGCGAGCGGGCGCCGCGTGCCGCGCCGCGTACTGCCCGCCACGCTGTACGACTTCCTGCAGCTACACCGCGCCTAAACCCTGCGCGGCACGCTTAACATCATCCTGCCCGTATGCTCTTCACCCACCGTCGCCGCCTATCCCCTACCCCCGGCGGCACCCCGCCCCGAGACCTGTCTTTACGTACACATGCTATGATATCTTTCGCTTTCAAATTTAGAGTTTACGCCAGTATGAATAGCACATGTATAACCGGATGTCGCGCCGCGCTGCCCGTGCACCGCCGCGATCTTCCCTACTGCACGTATAATAAAGTTTCATTAATTCGCGTGATTGTATCACAACGAACGCGCGCGATACTTGCCAGCGCACGGCGCGCTAACTTCCTACCACTTCTGTATTTGTGGTAGTGATAAGTGTGCGCACTAATAGGACGAGCGCCGGAAACGCGCTCCGTGTGGGCGCGTTCAGCTGATCTCCAAACATTAATATTTAAGATTATAATGAAAGCTGCACGTGCGGGTGGTGCGCGCGGGGTACGCGCTGTACCGCCACGTTCCCTGCTCGTTATAATTTATTCAAATAAACTTTTAACCACAACTTGTTTGTTTCACTGCGGCGCAGGCGCACGTGTGGCCCTGGTGAGGGGAGGCGGGAGGGGGGGAGACGCAGTGCTGCACACCAGCTCAACAGCGAATGACAAAATATGCAAACATTACCGTTTTTCATAGTACAATTATATATATGTATTATTCTGTATCATACTATTTACAGACATCACCAGTGGCGACTCTGCTAATGATAATGCACTGTTATCAGACACCGGTGGTTAGTTGCAACACTCTCGCAACGTACTCTGCAAAATATTTTTTCTATTAGAAAGTAATGTGACTGGCGACACACTAGGGTGTCGAAGCGAGAACGCACTAGTGTGTTCACTGCTTGGGGTAGAAATACGTCACCCCCGGTGACAAGCGCCCACCGCTGGTACATATTTAACAGAAACCGCGGAGCCGGAGCCTGTGGTCCTGTGCACACGTCGCCGCCGACGAGACCCGCCGATGGGTTATGTATTTTTTTTTTTTTTTTTTTGTTTTAGGTGGGGGAAATGTGCCTACGCATACCCGTCCTTGCGGGGCGAGGACGGGTTATGTCGGACTTGCACCGACTAAAACCCCCACGATGTTCCGCCTCGTCGCCATGATGGCAGGGTCACAGGAACGCATGCACTCAACCGCGACTCTGCCGGCGCTGGCCGCTTGCGCAGCCCCACCTCGGGAGGGAGGGATGAACCCTCCCTTTCCAGGGCGCGCCGGAACATGCAGCGCGCCCCCTCCTCGACCTTATGCGTGTGCGGGCGACCGGTTCCCCCGAACCTGTCGCCCAAAGGCCATGGGAGCCATTGGAGAAAACCTCTCCCGTCTCCCGGCGGCGGAGAGATGTTAGGCCCGCCGCTACCTGTCAATGGCCACGGAGGATAGGGAGAACGGCGCATCTCAATACCGGCACTCCTCTTCCCCCGCGGCCCCAGCGCCGCCGTATCGCCGGTGCGACACCGGTTGGCCGCAGAGGGTACTCCCTCCGCGACCCCACCTCGGCTGCGAGGGACGGTATGAAACTGTCCCTGTAGCCGGCCGCTAGGGCAGCACACAGCCGCCCCTGCGGTCCCCGGCCGCTCCGGTAAGCTCCAGTTATCCCAACCGGTGCTCGAACCTGGAGCGGCCGCTTCGGCCAGCCCTTCGTCGCGGGCCCGTCGGGTGGGTTCCACTTAGCTTCACCGTGTTCCGCATCAAGGTTACTAAGCCTCTCCGCCACGACAAGGCAAGAACCCGTTGGAGGGGGATGGGTTATGTATGCCTCTTGGTTCCATGGGGCGGCATGACCCACCGATGGGCCACGGTCCGACATTATAATCAAATAATTAAATTAAGTATTTAATATATAATTATACTCAAATAATAATGAATAATTTAATGCAATACTTCCATGATTTGTATCTGATGATGGTGAGAGTATTCTTAATCTTCCTGTGTTTCTTCTGGTTATGGCGTGCATTCATAGCCACGTGAGAGTTTTGTAAATTCGGCGCGTCGGAGTGTGTTGGTGGGCGAGCGTCATGGCGCACGCGCAACGTGACGGCATGAAGCGCCGCAGATATCGGCGCTTGCGCCAACGTGTTCACATCAAAAACATGTGGCGGGTATTAATATAAGTATACCAGAAATTTTGAATTACGTGCCCCCGTAAAATTATTTTAAAAATCAAAGACCAAATTTTTGTATTCAATAAAGAAACATTTTGAAAATATTTTCGTTCATCTGTTGAACGTCAAAATCTACGAGCTGTTCCTAAAGTGAATGGCTAGCAGCCGAGGAGCATGGACGCGGGAAACCCAACGGGCTATATATATTATACATATATTTATACACATATACAAATTTGTATAAGTACACGTATATATCTTCGTTTAATTTCAAAATCGTCTATTAAGATGGTTCACTTGCTACGTGAGGTTACGAACAGGACACGGTGCGTTTCAATCAATGGATACTTCCACAACGATAAAGGTGTCGGCGGCGATGGCGGCGATGGCTAAGGGTACAACGTTACCACCCTTGTTCTTTGTTCTATTCATTACTGACTTAGACAAGTGCTTCCAAAATTGTAAACATCTTTTCTATGCCGACGACATGAAACCATCCAACAAACTCTTTAGAAGATTGTCTAAAATTACAGGAAGACTTACATCGACCATTTAATTAGTGCACTAACAATAAATTACACCCTGGCTTATCCAAACGTTCAACCTTCACACTTACTATGGAAATGAACATTTTATACTTTACGTATTAGGTCCTTACATATCAAATTAGCGTTTTGTCGTACTGACTACTTTGTTCTGAAATATATCCGCTTTGGTTAAGAATTCCAAATTCAAATTTATAAATTCATTTACTGCTACATTTGAGTTTTGGAAACAGTCATTCATTTGTTTTTTTCCTCATTATTTTTCTCATTGGCATCGCTTATTACCGCACAATGGAAACCATGAAACATTGGTATATTTACGAGTACGAGTTCTACCGTGGCACCAGTACCAGTGCTGCAGAAACAGCTCGAAGGATTAATGATATGTACGGCGCTGGTGTCGCAAAAGAAAGCACGGTACATTTTTGGTTTTAACATTTTCGTTTTGGAAATTTCGACCTTCAGAACCAACTCGTAGACGGCCGGAGACCAAAGTGGAAAATGAACAATTAAAGGCTATTATGGAAGCGGATCCATCACAAAGCACTTCAAAGATAGCTGCAGGCTTCAGGGTAAGTGACAGAACTGTATTAATCCACTTGAAGCAAATCGGGAAAGTAAAAAAACTTGAACGATGGATACCTCATGCATTGAGTGAATCGAACTCGCAAACACGCGCCGACTGCTGCTGGTGTGTTACTTTGCTCAATCGACACAATGATGAAGGGATTTTAAATCGAATCATTACTTGTGATGAAAAGTAGATACTGTACGATAATAGGAAGCGCTCATCGCAATGGCTGCACCCTGGAGACCCAGCCAAATCCTGCTCTAAACGAAAATTGATTTAGAAAAAGTTACTTGTGTAGTGTTTAGTGGACTAACGCCGGTGTCGTTCACTGGAGCTTTGTAAAATCTGGCCAAACGATTACGACAGATATCTATTGTCAGCAGCTGCAGACCATGAAGGAAGAACTAGCTGCTAAACAACCGACATTAGTCAATCGCTCTAGGCCACTGCTGCTTCACGACAACGCAAGACCGCCACCACACACTGCACAACAAATAACCACTAAGTTAGATGAGCTGCAATTGGAATGTCTGCGACACTCACCGTGCTCCCCGGACCTTGCCCCAACAGATTACCATTTTTTCAGGAATTTGGACAACTTCTCACAAGGAAAAAAATTTCAACTTCGATGCGGCAGTCCAAACCGCCTCCAAAGAGTTTATTGATTCTCGCCCCCATGGTTTTTTTAGTAAAGGTATCAATGAACTACCTATGAGATTACAAAAGTGCATAGATAACAACGCTGCATACTTTGATCAATTAAATATATTTTACAAAAAAAGGTGACTTTATACTCCTCCCGTACAAAACGCCAATTTCATATGTAAAGACCTAATATTTATTATATGATACTCCTTTACAAAAGGTACCAGTCGCTAGGAATTTAGGATCCACTGCTGGGAGGTCTCCGTTGCCAGAAACCGTATAGGCAGGTACCACCGCAGCTCCTATTGGAGTCGACAAACAGTAATGTGCACACATTACTGTGTTCCGATTTGAAGGACGCTGTAGCTAATGTAATTACTGTGCTATTGAGCCTCAACATTTTGTCTCAAGGTCACGAGCGAAATGTGGTGCCATGTATATATCAATGGATATAAGTGTGCGCGGATGTTTTTTTTTATTTAATTTTTTTTTTGTTTTATGTGGAGGAAATGCCTACGCATACTCGTCCTCGCGGGTGTAAGGACGGGCTATGTCGGACTTGCACCGACTAAAATCTTCACGATGTTCCAACACGTCGCCTGATGGCGGGGTCGAGGGAACGCTTTCGCTCGCAACCGAGACCCTGCCGGCGCTGGCCGCTTTCGCAGCGCCACCTCGGGACGGAGGGATGAACCGTCCCTTTCCAGGGCGCGCTGGAACATGCAGCGCGCCCTCTCCTCGCCCTCCTGCAGTCGTGCGGGCAACGGGTTCTTATGAACCCGTCACAGATATGCTCTGGTGAAGGTCGAAAAGAGAGAAGCCGGCAAAGAAGCAACTGGCTGTTAGCTTGGGTTAGGTTAGGTTTTTTTTTCGATTAACGTGGGGGAAATGCCTGCGCATACCAGTCCACGCGGGGGCAAGGACAGGTTATATCGGACTTGCACCGACTAAAACCCCCACGATGTTCCAACTCGTCGCCTGATGGCGGGGTTACGGGAACGCCTACGCACCATCCGCAACCCCGCTGGCGCTGGGCGTAAAATTTATCGCGACTGAATTACGGAGAAAAAAATATAAATCCCGGATATGTTCAACATTCACCATTAGCGCATGGTGAACATTCTCCAGATTTCGGTGTTTCACCGCAACATATATATAAAAAACTAAGGTACCACTCCCATTTTGTATATATTCAAAATTTTTATTCTTTGTTCATTTAAAACATGTAACTTTACCAGCTTTTTAAAAGCTACCTTTGTATGGCAGGATTTTATAGGAGGCGGTATGTTGTTCTAGCAACTTAATGGCAGATTTGAAACAAGCCCAAAACTGCTGCTGATTGTGCTACTGAATTGTGGCACTGCCAGTGGGTTTGTTGCAGCACGGCACTGATACTTAAGACAGTCCTGTGTCCAACTTAGCTTTTTGTATAAATGATCCGGCTGTTGTTTTCAATGACATCAAATAACAGAGAAGCCAAGTGAAGTTTTCGCCTCGTACCCATTGTGAGTAGGTTGGCGGTGTTCAAATGCGCTCCTCGGAGGAGCATTAAAAACCGATCGAGCCCACGCCCGTTCCGTGCCCGCTGTACCGCTCGTGCCGTACTTGCATGTGTCCGAACAGCCGCCGCTGCACGCCGCCGGGGTCGCCGTAATTAAGATCTGATAGTACTGTCCATAGCTCTCGACCAATCTTTGTATCATTTCAGTGTTGAGGCATTTCCTGATTCGGTATAGAACTTTTAATCTATAAAAGCATTTTCTTATTGTTACTTTCTTCTTACTTACAAACATGGATTAGCCACTAAAATATTGCTAGTTTGGGTTTTAGTCCCTAAAACCGTAACTTATATTTTTAGGGGTTAAGGACCAATTTTGTTTAGCTCATTGCGCCACACTTTCGAGTTCTAATTTAAATTTATTTACTGTCGTCAGAGTATCTCTGGGATTGAAGGAGAGATAAAGTTGAGTGTCGTCTGCACATATAGTTCTTGCAATTCACGAGTGCGGTCGGCCTTTGAATGCGGTTTAACATAATGTAACCCCCTCCCCCTTTTTAAATAAATGGAATTATAAATAAACCCTTAAATTCATGTATGGTGATTACTGGTGGGAGTACGAGCTCTCAAGGCTGCAATGTATCGCTTTGCCATTCTATGAGGTGAGCTATGAGCTCTCCAATGCACTCCGCGGATTGCGATCCGTGCTGACTACGTAGTTGGTGGTGATGTCAATTTCAACACTTTATAATGCGTCTGCAAGTGCGCCTGGCTGGTGAAGGTGGTGGCTCGTACAAGGACTAATCTCTGGGTCAGAGTACCCTTTATATCTATTATATGTCCTGGAATGTGCGCTGACGATGCACTGTATATCTGGTTACGGTTGTATCTCGTGAGATGCCTACTCGCATTGCCATGCGCAGTTTGATCACAGTCTGTGCTTACGCACTAACAATGAGCCGAGTGCTCTTCTACTGGTTCGCCAGTAAAACCAATTTATTTAAAAAGGCGGAGACGGTTAGATTATGAATGAATAATTGATCTAACACTTGCAAGCATATAATAAAGTTAAAACTGAATACATGAAGTACTTTGATTTCGGCTTTGAATTTGTTATTAATGTAGCTGAATCCAGTAGTGGCAGCGATTTTGAAGATAGTAATAGTTTTTATGACGAAGAATAATTAAAATTGATCCATTAATACATTGATTGTCTTATTTCTCATAATTATTTCCCTAAATCACAACAAAAAAATAAATATTTTCCAACACTTCGTTTGCTAACCGTAAACGCAAGCACGTGCACACGCGTATAGACAGACACGTGTTCGCCGTAAGCAAGGTCCGGCAGCACTCGCGAATTGCAACAACTATATTTGATATTTGCACATATCAAAACACTTGCATATATCAGCACTGTACAAAATGTGAAATGACGGTTCCAAAAAGGATTCTTGTGGAATTCCTCTTTTTGCAGGAAGAGATCAAGAATACAAGGCCGATCCGTCCCTGTTCTGTTTCAATACTTATCAAGCGTTTAAGGTTTCTAGCCTTACTGCACTTGGTAACAACTCACTTAGCGATAATTCAGTTCACTATTACGCATTGACGTATTTTTAAAAATAAAACTTTACGAACTTAGCGTGCAAACATTGCTGTGTTTCGGTTTGAAGGACGTTGTAGCTAGTGATATTACTACGGTAGATATAGACATAGCATATTGTCTCAAAACGACGAGCGTAATGCGGTGCTGTATATACCACTCTAACTAGCACCACGTTGTTATGGGCAGGCGGTTAACTTATCATGTGAACCTTCCGCGCGTCTCGTTGCTTCGCTGAGAAAAACAAATCATAGATAGCAAATTGGACTTTGTTGCTCATATCAATTACATTACTGATAAAGCTATTAAAATGTATGAATATGTCACAACCGAAGCTGCCTGCGACTTCCCAGAAGAACCGCGAAGCAGGATCGGCTGCTTCAGACCGAGGAGAAAACTTACCCTTCTATAGAGAAGTTACATCAAGAAACTGCTCGCTTTGTGAAGTATGAAGTAATAAATTAGAGCTCTCATTGATAGTAAGCCTTCGGAATACAAGCTTCGGTAATATCTCCTTTGGCCCCTTCATTATCGGGTCTAGAAAAAGAGGACGAAGAAGCTAGCTGACAGCCACAACGACACCTACTCCTTTTGCGCCTTTTACAACACCAAAGCAGGCTGGCATTGTTTGCCCCGAATGTTGGCCAGTCGTGGTAAGCTATAAAACTATGAGTGTCAGTAAACTAAGCGGTTCCATTTCCTGCAAAGGCGATGTCTAGAAAGCCTACCGTAAAATCAGGTTCAGCCACCAGAGTTAAACCTGGGACGTTGACAAACATTGCGGCTCTGCCATCGTAGAGCCAAGTAAACTCAGGTACTTATCGGACACGAATATTTCGGCGACCACCTGAATAGCATCGCATGCCAGCTTAAAACGAAATGCCACCACTATGGTAGAACCCAGGATTGCGCACAGCATATGCTCACTGAATTTCTAGCAGATAAACCTGAGCGAATAACCCTGATCAACATGGTGGCGCAAAACTTATTCTCATGAGTAGTGGCATCGGTTGCACTGGGGAGAAAAGGTGTATGGATGGCGTTGGTCTTCATTTTAGCTGATGCCGCTCAGAGACGATCACATCGAGGCGGCGGCAATGAATGCCTCGGAATTTTTGCCCTGTAGTCTCGAGCTAGTAAAAATAGGACTAAGTTAAGCCCTGCTTGTCGTAGAAGGCGACTAAAAGGATTTTTGAGTTCGTGGACTTTGGAGATGGGAGCTATCTTTGCTTCAATAAGCGAGCCCGGGGTGAAAGATAAGTACTAGGTGGTTTCCTGCGTGTCGTACCGAAGCGAGGATACCAAGGAGGGTTACGTCTCACTCTGGGACGTGCTTTTAGGCGTAATGCAAGGAGGCATTGATTCGCGGAGGAAGAAGATTTGGTGTGAGAACGAGAGCGACGCTGAAGAATGGCAGGAAGTAAAAGATTTTTTTTAATTATAATTGATTATATTATTATTGTAGAGAAGGGGTGTTATTGAAAGGCCAAGTCGGCCTAGTAACAACGCCAGGTAGGTGACCGATAGGTATTTAATGAGGTATATCCAAGTAGATTACATATAAATTATGTATACGGATAACCGTCACAAGCCAGCAAGCGGTTGTCTACCAAAATTAGACCGTCACTAGCACAATCGGCCTGCTTCACCGTCACTGCAAGGTGCTGCTACCTAGACGTGGGTCGTTACGTCATTTTCGAGAAACGTAACGAAACTAATGACTTATTCGGCGTCACCTGTTTTAAAACTAGTTATTTTTGTAACTAGCTCTTTGCATTCCGCTACCGTGCATAAATACATCCACCAACTATAGTTACACACAAAACTAAAATAAATTATATCACTGTTTTGTGTTTGAGGCTAGAGTTAAATCAATCGTGAGAAATTATTTACCAATATGGGTTACTCGAATTTATCTGTATGTATATTACTACGTATGAAAATTAAACGTATGCTACAACTGTCATTCGGCTGTTTCGTTTCTGTCCTATTTATTAGTGTCACCCGCTCTCGCTTACTCGGAAATTTTAGATCTGCCATCTCTCTCGCTCGGGCGGTCGGTAGGCGCGATGCGAAAGATGAAACATTTTACATTTTACATTTAACGCTAAACGCTATACGCTCTACCGACCGACCGAGCTCGCTCAAATATAGCATTTACAAAAATTTACTACTTTTAATTTGACTCGAAACTAGTGATTCAGTTACATATCGCGTCACAGGTTATTGTATCTAGTGACGTGAAATAACGCTCACGTCTACTCGAAACTAGTGATTCAGTTACATATCGCGTCACAGGTTATTGTATCTAGTGACGTGAAATAACGCTCACGTCTACTCGAAACTAGTGATTCAGTTACATATCGCGTCACAGGTTATTGTATCTAGTGACGTGAAATAACGCTCACGTCTACTCGAAACTAGTGATTCAGTTACATATCGCGTCACAGGTTATTGTATCTAGTGACGTGAAATAACGCTCACGTCTACTCGAAACTAGTGATTCAGTTACATATCGCGTCACAGGTTATTGTATCTAGTGACGTGAAATAACGCTCACGTCTACTCGAAACTAGTGATTCAGTTACATATCACGTCACAGGTTATTGTATCTAGTGACGTGAAATAACGCTCACGTCTACTCGAAACTAGTGATTCAGTTACATATCGCGTCACAGGTTATTGTATCTAGTGACGTGAAATAACGCTCACGTCTACTCGAAACTAGTGATTCAGTTACATATCGCGTCACAGGTTATTGTATCTAGTGACGTGAAATAACGCTCACGTCTACTCGAAACTAGTGATTCAGTTACATATCACGTCACAGGTTATTGTATCTAGTGACGTGAAATAACGCTCACGTCTACTCGAAACTAGTGATTCAGTTACATATCGCGTCACAGGTTATTGTATCTAGTGACGTGAAATAACGCTCACGTCTACTCGAAACTAGTGATTCAGTTACATATCACGTCACAGGTTATTGTATCTAGTGACGTGAAATAACGCTCACGTCTACTCGAAACTAGTGATTCAGTTACATATCGCGTCACAGGTTATTGTATCTAGTGACGTGAAATAACGCTCACGTCTACTCGAAACTAGTGATTCAGTTACATATCGCGTCACAGGTTATTGTATCTAGTGACGTGAAATAACGCTCACGTCTACTCGAAACTAGTGATTCAGTTACATATCACGTCACAGGTTATTGTATCTAGTGACGTGAAATAACGCTCACGTCTACTCGAAACTAGTGATTCAGTTACATATCGCGTCACAGGTTATTGTATCTAGTGACGTGAAATAACGCTCACGTCTACTCGAAACTAGTGATTCAGTTACATATCGCGTCACAGGTTATTGTATCTAGTGACGTGAAATAACGCTCACGTCTACTCGAAACTAGTGATTCAGTTACATATCGCGTCACAGGTTATTGTATCTAGTGACGTGAAATAACGCTCACGTCTACTCGAAACTAGTGATTCAGTTACATATCGCGTCACAGGTTATTGTATCTAGTGACGTGAAATAACGCTCACGTCTACTCGAAACTAGTGATTCAGTTACATATCGCGTCACAGGTTATTGTATCTAGTGACGTGAAATAACGCTCACGTCTACTCGAAACTAGTGATTCAGTTACATATCACGTCACAGGTTATTGTATCTAGTGACGTGAAATAACGCTCACGTCTACTCGAAACTAGTGATTCAGTTACATATCGCGTCACAGGTTATTGTATCTAGTGACGTGAAATAACGCTCACGTCTACTCGAAACTAGTGATTCAGTTACATATCGCGTCACAGGTTATTGTATCTAGTGACGTGAAATAACGCTCACGTCTACTCGAAACTAGTGATTCAGTTACATATCACGTCACAGGTTATTGTATCTAGTGACGTGAAATAACGCTCACGTCTACTCGAAACTAGTGATTCAGTTACATATCGCGTCACAGGTTATTGTATCTAGTGACGTGAAATAACGCTCACGTCTACTCGAAACTAGTGATTCAGTTACATATCGCGTCACAGGTTATTGTATCTAGTGACGTGAAATAACGCTCACGTCTACTCGAAACTAGTGATTCAGTTACATATCACGTCACAGGTTATTGTATCTAGTGACGTGAAATAACGCTCACGTCTACTCGCAACTAGTGATTCAGTTACATATCGCGTCACAGGTTATTGTATCTAGTGACGTGAAATAACGCTCATGTCTACTCGAAACTAGTGATTCAGTTACATATCGCGTCACAGGTTATGGTATCTAGTGACGTGAAATAACGCTCACGTCTACTCGAAACTAGTGATTCAGTTACATATCGCGTCACAGGTTATTGTATCTAGTTACGTGAAATAACGCTCACGTCTACTCGAAACTAGTGATTCAGTTACATATCGCGTTACAGGTTATTGTATCTAGTGACGTGAAATAACGCTCACGTCTACTCGCAACTAGTGATTCAGTTACATATCGCGTCACAGGTTATTGTATCTAGTGACGTGAAATAACGCTCACGTCTACTCGCAACTAGTGATTCAGTTACATATCACGTCACAGGTTATTGTATCTAGTGACGTGAAATAACGCTCACGTCTACTCGCAACTAGTGATTCAGTTACATATCGCGTCACAGGTTATTGTATCTAGTGACGTGAAATAACGCTCACGTCTACTCGAAACTAGTGATTCAGTTACATATCGCGTCACAGGTTATTGTATCTAGTGACGTGAAATAACGCTCACGTCTACTCGAAACTAGTGATTCAGTTACATATCGCGTCACAGGTTATTGTATCTAGTTACGTGAAATAACGCTCACGTCTACTCGAAACTAGTGATTCAGTTACATATCGCGTTACAGGTTATTGTATCTAGTGACGTGAAATAACGCTCATGTCTAGTGCCACCTCTAAATTACACATAAGTCACAAGTCAGCAAGGTAATATAAACGAGAATAGTTTGTAGGAACTAACTTCACTGTGGAATGTACCTCAAAACTACTTAACCAAAGCCAAGCGAGACTCGTCACGGCGTTCCAAGATACGTGTGACGCGATCTATATTTTCTCGTCGAAACTAACGCGCTGTAGTACTATATTTACATTATTTAAAATAAATGTTTTTTAAATGAATATACGTTAAATTTTCATTATTTTAACTTTCATCGTCTAATAGCATAATCGAATGCGGATCGCGGGCCGCCGGTGACTCGCGCCCCAGATTAGACAGACGGTCCAGCGCGGTTGACTATTGAAATGTTGTGATATGACTTACTCTCGTAAGACTCATGATATATTACATCTTTACAGTATAAATAACATAAACTTAAGACGGGTAAATACTGTTCGAGACTTCGGTATCTTTATGGATGACAAAAACGAGAAAAAAGAGTCTTTGTCGTTGAGTAAAATGTTGTTTTGATCAAGCTTGTCTCTTCCACCGACAACTCACCACATATCGTACAACATGGGGAGATATAGAGGCCTTCGTTTGCAAAATTTATAAAATAGTGAGAGCAGACAGTCTGCAACGCCGTCATTAAAGGATCCGACTTGGAAAAATCTAAGAAGATAGAGTGTCAAACCATAACGCCAGTCGCAACCTTCGAAGGCGACATTTAACCGAGTGATCGTCGAAGACGTCGTATCACTGAACTGCGACAGACATGCAATCGACTATCATCGGCGCACATCATCGTAAAGGGGTACAAGACATCACAGCAGACATCAATATCTTGCAAAAGACCTCAAGCAACCGAATCCGTAAGACGCATCAGTTCAATAACGGTGCTACGTTTACGCTACGACATGACGCAATATCAATATTTGATAAGCACCGAGGCAGTAACTCGCATCCGCTTCCGCTACCTCATAATGCATCGACACAGTTCGAGTCGACTTTGGAATAAACAAAGGTTATTAAAGACGACGTGTCATAGCGGCGAGCCACAAAGACGAGCACCCATGTATCATAGAGCGGAAGCCCTAAGACATAGTTCTAAGTATTTCGATATCACCGACGTGCTATCTAACACTTCCCGAACCGGTGTATAATAATATAATAACAATAACTTTATTTCGAACTCAAAGCATGCTCATATTTTTGTCAGTAAACCACTTAATAATTATGATAGTAACAATACATATATACAAGTATTGTCGTTCCTAAAATGCTATGCTATACACAATTGTTCCCCGCTATATGCAGCCCTAGGCAGTGATTAACATACTTACAAGCTAGTAAACAGGCAATCATCTTCAGAATGGTGTTGGGGCTGGCTCGCACTCTGTGTACCAGGGATGCGCATCTTTTCCGCATCGTGGCATATAAGCAATCGACGCGTGCTTCAGCAAACATTCCTGATGCACTACAGAAGCGAGGCAACCCCAACAGCACTCTGAATGCGTTGTTATATTGAACGCGAAGGGCGTTGTAGGACTTTCGCTTGTAGCTCGCCCACAGCTCGCCCACAGGCTACACGCAAAGAAACTGGTGCAGTGAGCTTTGAATAGAGTGAGTACCTCTTTCGAGCAGCGAGCAAATCTGCGAGTGATCATGTTGGCTCTCACCGATAACGCCCTTCACTCCCTCTCTGTCATCATCGTCTTTGAGATCAGTGGTAATGATGTGCCCTAGGTACTTAAACTGGTATACCCTACTCAAAGTCGAGCCGCAGAGTTTAATGACAGGTACAGGATCATTGTTCCTATTTTTACCACCTCTCTCAAATATCATGTACCCACTTTTACGTTATAGATTAAGCCGTGGCTATTCGCTTAATTTTCACAAATCGCGAGCAATTTTCTCAGGCCACAGACTGATGCGCTGATGCGCTCAATAACACCATATCGTCCGTATCTCCGTCGTAACTAATGTTATTTGCACAAACTTGATCAGCATGGCAGCCGACATGCTGACTGCTGAACGCAACCATCAGGTCGTTGACGTACAAGTTAAACAAGGTAGGAGAGGTTAGCCCGCCCTATCTTACGCCACACTCCAGCTAATACGGATCAGAGTATATGTCCGACCACTTTACCACATTGACCTGTTTTTCATAACAATATTGTAGAACTTGAATAATGTCATATGGGACTTGTTGTTCATCCAATTTCTTCCACATTACATCGT
The DNA here is from genome assembly GCA_029030555.1 of Ornithoptera alexandrae. NCBI lineage: Eukaryota > Metazoa > Arthropoda > Insecta > Lepidoptera > Papilionidae > Ornithoptera > Ornithoptera alexandrae. Next base: position 77,163 of record JARDVY010000031.1, read on the forward strand.
AAGCAACCCGGTCAAATGCTTTCGATAAATCAAGGAAACCTGCAAACACTCTGGTTTTTCGAGAGATATAATAGTCAATCGTATGCTTAAGGCATACGGTCGCACTCTCTATGGACAGTCCTGGACGGAATCCAAACTGATTATGATGAATTTTTATATATTGGTTTAGTTTATTGTTCAGTATTCCGGCCAAAACCTTCGCCATAACTGTTGCGAGAGATATAGGCCTGTAATTATTTTTATCTGCTAAATTAGCCGTTTTATTTTTTACGACCGGAACAACCACAGTTTTCATAAGTTTCGATGGCAAATATAAACGGTTTAAGCACAACGAGTAAAACATGCTCAGGACTCTTGCGACTTGCGGGCCCACGGACACCAGCTGTTCGATACTAAGTCCGTTGTGACTGGGAGATTTTCCTTTGGCTATTGACTTAATTGTGCAAGCCACTTCCTGCTCCGTTATACAAGTAGTCACCTTACCACTGCGCTTTTCAACATCGTGTACCCGTAATACCTCTTTTAATGAGTTAACTAAGAAATTGTGTTTAAACGTATTAGCAATATCTTTAGAGCCAGTGACACCGTCGACACTCAGGCAGACCAGGCGAAACGTTTGACTTCTTGGTATTTTTCCAAAAAGTCCGAAAATCGAAAATCTAACCGATCCATTTTGATTTGGTCGGGGTGGTCTTGACACCACTTCAGCCTTAATTTAAACACCTTTCTGGAATTACATAAATATAGCCCGAAGATGGTTTTCCGTAGAAAACCCACATATTAAAATTCAGTCTAGCCTCCCTGTGCGCGTCCTTCGCCTAGTCATTCCAGCCATTCACCGGTTTCATACGCTTTGTATAGCTTTTACATTTCTTTGCCGCATCACTAAGAATACCTACAATATCCTTATACATTATATCTATAGTTGTTTTACAGTTACTTTTATTTAAACAACAATTTTCACACATTTTAACTTCTAAGGTGTAATCAATAAATTTTAACTTTTTGTTACATTCCGCATAATATAGATCTATCTGTTCTTTATTTCTTTCACCCCATAATATTTTATTATATACAGTATTTTCATTTACTAATTTTGGAGATAACACATTAAGCCTGCACTCGGCTATAATTGGAAGGTGGTCAGACCACCACATATCACATTTAACATAAATGTTACATATAGCATTCTTCGCAGCTTGCATCATTACAAAACGATCGAGCCATGTGTTACATCCGTGAGATTTGCTTACAAAGGTGTAAGTATCGGATGATAGCCCTAATATATTTACATCTACGCAGTACCAAATTTGTTCGTCACAAAAATCTACAAGTTCATTAAAAAAGAGTTCATTAGGATGGGCATTAAAGTCTCTCAACATAAAATTCGACTCTATACCGCACTACTCACTTACACCGCACTCGCCGCACCGAGACAGTCGCAGTCGGGGGACTCAACCAGATTATCCCTTGCATCCGTTGGCATTATACACTAGGGTGTCCCAGACCACAAAGGAAATTTTTTTTTTAGAAATTAAGACACGCATACCCTCTTATTTGGTTCTATTTGACCTTAATAACTGAAAAAATAAATATTATTGAAATCGGATAGCGATAACCTGTGCCGACTTGCTGTCAAACTTTGAGTATAAGAGTTTGTATGGAAAGCATAGGAAAGCAAGGAATATTGTAACTTAGTATATATTTTGTAAATAAAACGCTGGTACTTTGATTACTTATTGTATTATATTTATTATGTATTATACAAATTAATCATTTAAAGGACATTAGTCATTAAATTTTATTTTTAAGATTTTTTTTACAGTCAGATATACTTTCCTGTGTACTACGCAATGTAATAAATATTGTTTTTGTTCCTCGTCAATTGTGATTAAGCCATGAAAGTCTTGCATCAACTTAACATCTCTTTCAGCCGTATCATTAACTGCTTTCAGCGACTGCACCTTCATTTTAGCGTGTTGAAACGAAGCATTAGCAGGCCACGAAGTAGGACACTGCATGAGAAAACTGTCATCAGTTTTGAGTCGTCTGAAAAAGCATCTGCTGTTCATGGAAACAAAGTCATTGATGTTTTTTGGAATAGAGCCCCGCTAAGTTATTCTCTCGATAGAATGTAACGTTTATTGTGGACCGATGGATTTTCTTTGACCAAATTAGCAACTATTTTTATCTTACTTTCTTCGTTAATATCATCGTCAAGTAGAGACAAGATAGACACTTCGTCTGCTAAATACCACAAATGCTAGCAGAATTTCTGTATAGCCCCTTTTGATATAGTTTTGTCAACCATTTCGTATGCTTTTATAGCCTTCAGAAAGCACAAGTCCTGGTAGGGCGCTTTTACCGCAAAAGTGCATTGCAGCCACGGCTTGACATAGGATGTCGCGATAAACAGGCAGACGTCTAATAAAGATGTTTATCCTTATTTGACATTTTGAATTGAGAGCTAAATAACGATATTTTTAATGAATAAATATCTCTCGCCATCCATCTAGCTTGGTGCACGGCGCCTGTTCGCTTCCCTTTTGGCACAGCAACAAATTGTTCTTTATTATCGTATTAAATAAGTATTGGTAAACGTTCCTCTTTAGATTTGCGTACATCTAAAGCCGGAAACAGTTTTCCATCCCAGTGGACAGTTACAGTATCTGGTACATCGTTTTGAAAATTAAGTTTTATAGCGTCTTCGCGCTGCTTTCGCTGTTTACGAATTCTTTGGATGGTGGACTTGCTTATACGAAATTCGTCAGTTAGGATTCTTGATGATGTCAGCGCTGCAAGCCATTCGACTGTTACAGCTTATCTGACACTGGGCACGTGGACCTGGATCCACGGCCTGTTTACAAAAAAGTGTACTACTTGTAGGGTAGTTATCCGACGGCGGAGTTTTGTAATGTGTCTGGTTATTGGTTACTCTGGCGAATCTGCTCGGTCGTCGAAGGCGGGCGCGGACCCGTTCCCCGACTACCTTCGTCTGTATTGGAAATTCATCAGTGTTATGGCCAAGTGCTTCAACAGTTGCTTCAATAATAAAGACAGAATCTCTCATACTTAACTGACACCTGTCTAATGCTGCCACTAATTTCCGATTAACCAAATTTTTCTTCACAGAAGTTTTAATAGTATCGGGATGTTTACTCTCAATTGGAACGAACAAATCTTCTTGTACGTCTGTTACTTCAGAATCAGAAGATGAAGTTTCTTGTAATGGCTCATGGGAAGACGTAGAGGGTGTTATGGATGCCAAATAATTAGCCAGCTACATTTGCTTCTGGATATTTCTAAGACTTGCCCTTTCCTCCTTTTCTGTAAATTTTTTGTCCACTCCAGCTAAGTGCCCGGGTCGTCCTGGCTCTCTCTGCTTTTGTAAGAAGATCTTATCTACATTTATCTTTATTAATTGAAGCGCATCAGCATGTGCAATATCAAACAAATTATTTATATAGTAACAAACTCTTGTCGACGCTGTTCAAACACATTTTGAGTTTTGTTTGCATCTTTTTGCAAATTTCTCTAAACTTGGTATAAGGCTACAAGTTTCTGAACACAGTTAGGTAAATATTTAGTCGGTATACGTACGTTTTTCAATAAATAATGCACTCACAAATTGTAAGATTTGCACTTTTATTGACTTTGCGAATACTATAAAATAAAACTGCCAGCACTTGTCCATTAGAGGAGAGTTTAGTACCTGTGTAATTTGATGTTTTACATCCCCGACCAAAAATATTTCCTTTTTAAAACTGCGTAACTCCACAGACATGATGACACAATGAAAACAATGCTTTCACTAATGAAAACAAAGACGATACGACAAGCACATTATCACTTAGTTCGCGCGCTTCTTGCTATGCGAGCTCTGATAGGTTTCGATCCAAGTCGGCAAGGGGTCGCCGTCAGTCACTCAATTTACGTAAAATTTTATTTATGTGTTTTGACATCATTCAAACAAAATTAGAGGGTATGCATTGAAAAAATAAAACTTTAATTTTTCTGGGACACTCTAATATACACACATATTACAATTAGAGGTGTTTCACTTGTTATTATTTCGATAGTACAAAGGCGCGGATTATCACACGGCAACACAAGAACTTTCTGAAACACAGTTTTGTTCCACAGCAGGGGGACACCGCCGTACGGTCTTCCTGGCAGCATTTTTTTTTTTTTTATTAACGTGTGTAACAAAATGCTAATGGTCGCACACCTCGAAACCAGAGGGACCGGTAAAGGGGTAGTGTCGGACTCCAACCGACTAAAAAGTTTCACACGGTATTCCAATCACTTCCGAAAATATGTACGAGGGTCACAGGATAACATCGAGCAGTTCTTCCGCAACCCCCGATCGGCGCCCGGATCGAACGGGCCAACCTCGGGGAGGGATGTGAAGCACCTCTCCCGACAGAAAATTCCTACATGGCGACGCGTTGGAATATGAGACGCGCCGCCAGATACACGCCAGGAACCCCTTTCAAGGGGGGCGCCGGCCCGACGGCCCATGTCGGTCGCGTCGCCAGGTTACTCTGCCTAAGGAGGCAATCGGCGGTCCTGCGTTCGGCCCCGCCCTTTGACGGTGAGCTGTCTACGCGCTGCGACCGCGTCCTGAGACGTTCGGTTTCATTTCTGCGTCATAACAGAGTCGCAGAATCGGGATACCGCATCCCATGACGCCTCGTTTCTGATCATGGCACGCACCACTGCCGGCCGCGAGAGGTCACTCGCTATCGCCGCTACGAGCGCGACCCTATCCTCCCCGAATCGCAGGTAATCGGCCAGGGTGTGCGACGATGTGTCCACCAGGTGTCCACACTCGTCGCACGCCTCGTCCGTCCTACCACTACAATTACGCAAGTGCAGATATCTCCCGAAGCAACCGTGCCCCGTGAGTATCTGTACCAGGCGGAAATTGAGGACTCCGCAGTCCTTGACCAGCCAGTCCGCAAGGACCGGCCGGACGGCCTCCACGGTGAAGCGACCGTACGTTGGATCTCGGAGTCGCCGCTCCCTTCGCCGAAGCACTTCCCGTCGCGCCCCTCGGCGCCACCTCGCCTCCTATTCCGGCGACGGATGCTCGCCTCGCTTTAGGGCACTCTGCCGCCGCCAGTAAACACGCGCCAGCGACTCAGCATCGAGATCCCACGGCGGCGTCCCGGCGGGGAGGCACGCCGCCTCGAAGGAGATGGTACGGTAACCGCGTACGACCCGTATGGCCATGACACGCTGCGGCGATCGCGGCAGAGTCCGGCCGCGGGCCGACAGGTGAGCAGCGCGAGTGTGCATCCCCGCCGCGCGCTCGCGCATGCGGCCGGTCGATACACGAACAACTCCTTATTACGTCCTTAGGGCGTTTTACGAACACCCAACTAGTGAACTATAACTTTTTCACTTTTTTATAGAATCATTAATTTATTTTTATAAATTAATGTATTTTGTTACAATGAGTAATGTAATAAAAGAGGTATGTAGGTTTTTAGGTTTTATTGCAAGAATCACACAACTTTTCTAGAACATTGAAACGCTTAAAATTTTATATATTATTTTAGTTATGTCCGGCCAATTCTGGGGTTTGCCTGTGTCGTATGAAGCCCTTCTTGTAGATCTCAAATAAATCGCTGAAGCTGTTTTTGAAGTTTGTTAGGGTTTCTAATGCATCTTAACATACCGATAGTAACCCATGGTTTAATAATTCGCTTACTTTTAGGGATGTTAGTTAAATAAGTATTTTCTTTAATAGACTCTGTTAGTTTTTGTATAAGATAAATAATATTATTACGGTCATTACAAAAGAGTAGATTGCTGAGATTTCCTTCCTTTAAATGTTTTAATGCATTTCCAAAAGATGTGTAGTAATAGGTTCAGGTGCAAATTTTTTTTGTGTCACGAAGTGGCATAATTACAATAGTTAATGTTGGCAAAGGTTTGTTTATGTCTATGTGACATTCAGTTAGAACTATGATATCTATTTGGAAAGTTAAACTACATAAGTTTAATATATAGTCATTGAAATTACAATACATGCTTCTGATGTTTTGTGAAACAATCGTAAGGCCGGTCTCGCTCGGGCGGCAGTGCTCGTGCAGCAGCGCGGCGTTGCACCCGATGCACCGCGCCGCCTCCACCAGTATGCATTCACGATATAGTGTAATGTATTCACTTCACTGTATGGGCTATATGGTATGTGTAGTTAATGGTTTTAGAAATTTTAATGTCAAGCCACCGTCGCCCCGGGGTGGTGTCATTCGCGGATGTAGTTTGTTGTAACCGTTCACTTGCACATGCACGACATGTGACAGTGAACACGGTCCATTATTAACTATTTTGTATATATTTTTAGTTTATGTTTGTTTATGGAACAGACGCTATAAGCGATATTCTTTTTACTATTTATATTTTTATGAAATTTATTGGTAATATGACCATATTTTATTTTATAATAGGGATATCTAGTTCTGTAAGTATAATAAAGAGTGTGGGAGTGGGAATATAATTTGTGTTTTAGAGGAATATTTATCTTTTTATCCTGTCTGAATCTAAAACATATTCTCAAAAGTATTAAGCAAAATATGAAAGATTGCTTTGGAATATTACTTGTACAAGGTATTAAGTTAATAAATAAGATGTTATTACATAACGCATAACGCATAACGCGACCCACGGTAACGGCTGATTGATTCGTACTGTAGTCATTGCTCATTCATAAGTTTTCGTATTTGCATTTCACTTTTTATTGATATAACCGGGGACTTCTCCTCTTTCCTTGAGTAGATTTTTCCAAAGGCGGTCCAACAATATCTGTATTTCTTGCACTTTACGAGATCGCGAGCAAGAGAATGCAACCGGGCTGTTTTAGCAGTGAGATGTTCCGTAATATACACTGGGCTATCTTTAGGAAGTTTTAAGCCCAAGTGCTGAATAGAGAGGTTTACTTTATGTTTTAAATTAAACAGTTTACATGACTTAACTATTTATTTTTTTTTAAAGGTGGAGTTTGTTTCTACGACAATAAGTGTATTTTTTATATCAGCCCTATGTCCACGAACTCCGTAAGCATCCTTGATGTCATTTTTATTCAATTGACAACCACCGCTCTCGGATAGACACACGATCATACCAACAAGTTCCTCCTTCGTCTCATTTGGAACATTTTGGAACATTTTTCATTTCAAAATTTGATTTTCTACTTTCTCTCTTTGAGAACTTTCTAATTTTTCTTCTAATACAGTTATATATTGCCGGTCTGCTTTTAATTTGTTTTCCAACATCTCTATTCTCTTCTAAAATTTTTCGTTTTGTGCAGATAAACAGTGCAGTGCAACAGAAAATATTTATACTCGACTGTTGAATTTCTTTTATAGTACATCACAGTACATCACAGTCTTTAAGGTCCGACTTCCCGTCCGTTCCTTATTTTAGTTTATTTCCGCCACCGCTGTATCGCAAACACTACATGTACAACAACTTCCTTACGCGATGTCTTAATAAATACAATAAGGATTTTTCTGAAATTGATCTTTGCGATAACTCCTTGAACTTCTTTAAACATAAAATTTCAATGTTAACATGTCAGACTAAGTAATCTGCTGTTTAATATGTAACAGTGACTACTCCTATATTATTTATTTTTTCCTATTTCAGTGTTATAACTTGTGTTTGTGTGTTTCTCAGGTCTGTGTCATTATGTAATGTTGGGCACCACTTATCTACTTATTATTATAAGCCATACCTTCATGTCTATCTGTAACGACTGTTTGTGCCATAAGTAAATAAAACAACAAATCCCAGTGCCCCCCGCAACGCACTAAGGAGGAGCACCGAGGTTTAATGAGTAAAAATCAAGCAGCGTATCTTTTTAGGAAACTTTCCCCAGATAACAAGAAGAAAGGTACAACTCAATATCTCGAGCATCGAGCACAATATTCAGAGCACGTCATCCTTACTTGCGTCACCTCGTCCCGGGCAGGAGTAACATTCACCGTCACGCGAACGTTATGTGCTCGTGTCTTCGCTTTGTGGAATAAAAGAGGCTAGGCTAGCGCGCTTTGAAGGATCTAGCTCGATCGAGGAGCTGATCTGTTCGGTATTAAATATCATAATTTAAACAAAGATACAAGAGGACATGTGCGCCAAACAAAATCGGACACGGAAGGGAAGAAGGTGCCGGGGCGCGGAACTTAAAGAAGCACACCGCATGAATATCACCTTCGGAAATCTTATACTCGTATAGTCAATAAGCTTCATTTTATTTACACCAATGCAGAATTATTGTACAAAATATGAACGAAAACAAGGTGTGCGGGACGGAATTGTTGCCGCTTATGCTGCAGCATCGCATCTAGGCATCTGGGCCCTGGGTCCGCGGTGCCGGCGTGCGCGTCGCTGCACGACTGCGGCTGCAGGGTCAACGCGCCGCCAGCAGCAGCCCGGCGAGCAGCGCAGCAAGCGGGACCGCGGGCGGCGCGGGGCACGGGGCGTGCCCGCGCGCGATGTTGCGCCGGTGCTTGTCCACCACGAAGATACGTCCGCCCATGTCTGCGGACCACACGTACGACGCCATATCATCAGACACGAACTGACCGCTGCGGATTTGGAGGGGGACGCGCGTACATACCGGCGTGCGTGAACGAGTGGTAGTAGACGATGTCGGGCCACGAGGTGTCCGGCGTGAGCGCGAGGTCGGCGGGCGCGCCCGGCTCGCAGCGCCAGCGCAGCGTGCGGTTGAACGCACGGAACGTGGCGAACTCGTCGTCGAGCCGCGGGTCCGCATCTGCAACGTGACAAGCTCGCTGCGTTACCGTACCGGCGGCGGGCTGCGTGCCGCGGGCTGAGGGGTGCGGGCTGCGAGCTGCGGGCGGCGGGTACTGACCGGGCGGGCGGCGTGCGGCGCACAGCGGACCGGCGGCGGCGGGCGCGAGGCGCGCGCGCCGCGTGGTGCGCGCGCCGGCCAACACGCGCACGGTGCGCTGCGCTGCGTCCGCGAGCCGCTCGAGCCCGCCGTGAGGCTCCGTCGTCACTACCAGCGGGTGATACAGCGTCGCCGAGTGCGGTTCGTTGCCGCCGGATACCTGCCGATTGCGAAACGGAATATATCTAAATTACAAAAGTGTTCTATTAGGAGCGCGAATGTCTAGCTAGGAGTAGGAATTGCGTGAAGGATACATACAAGACCATTTTGTTTGCAGGCGAAGGCTCACGTGAGCTGGACGAGATTGTATGTTAGAGGAAAAAAGTCCAGCTGTAGACTACCACAGGGTGACAAGAACAGCAATACCGTACTGGTGTAGTCGGTGTCGAGCCTCAATGTTTTCAATGAAGTTGTGACAGGAATTTAGAAAAAATCTGACCTTAAAAGTGTAATGCAGGCCTCTTCTCAGTTGCAGATCGGGCGCCAGCTGCCCGTTGACGTACCAGGCGAGGTGCGGCGCCGCCCGGCCGCGCGCCGCCAGCCCCCGCGCGCCGCCCGCCGGCCCCACTGCGAATCGGAACACGCGCAGCGCCGGGTCGAAGAGCTCCGCGCGCTCCCAACCGCGCACACCGTCGCGCTTGCCCCTGCAGCGTATACACGTTCACATGGACGTTCACCCCCGTGCACGCGCGCGCACTCGTTCACGGAGTGCACTCTGACACCGGGTGCGGGAACTAACATGACGAAATCGAAGCAGTCGTTCTCGGGTGGCGAGCGGGTGAGGTTCAGAGCGACGTCAGCGCGGTGGAACAGCCGGTGGTAGGCCGGCTCACCCTCGTGGTCCAGAGCTCCGATCCCCCATACCACGTACTGCGCGCCCTCCGTGTTCCACGCTCGGTCCATCGGTTCGTCTGCGGAGAAGAGCATGATGAGCGAGTGGGATGTCCAGATGGCGGAGTTGCCTTGGGCGGCTAGGGAGTTGCACTGACCGGGCTGCAGCGAGCGCCGGTATCTGAGCACGGTGAGGCCGTTGCGTCTGCTCGCGCTGAACACCTGATGGTTGTTGAGTCCGCCGCCGCGCTCGTCCCGGCACACGCCCACCCACTGCCCCAGCACCTGCACGCACTGCGCCCGCCGCGCCCGTCCCGCGCTCGTTAATTTCGCGGTGCGCAGGCGCGCTAACGCGCAACTTTCGCACGTCTTTTCTTAATGACAACAACTACAAATGGGAATTTCATCGGACGGTAGGTGGTGTATGTGTGCGCTTGCGCTTGCGCGAGTGCGTGTGTGTGCGTGTGTGTGCAGTCGCGTGCGTGCGTGTTGCGCTAAAAGCGCGAATAGTTGATATAGAATAGTTTAGAAACAAGTGGTTACTTTAAATTAATGTGCTCCGAAAAGTTCTCAAGGTCTGAAACTATTTCTATGCGGTTTGGATGAATAGCACGCTTAGTGTGTATGTGTAGTGCACACGTGCGCACGTGGTGCGCGTTTGGTGCGCGTGCGGTGTGCAAGTGGTGCGCGTGCGGTGTGCGTGTGGTGTTTGGGGCACACGGGCACACGAGCGGGGCGGCACGCACCGGCGCGACGGCGGTGACGTTGTAGTCGGCGGCGGCGCCCTGCTGCAGCTCGGCGTTGAAGTGCGCCACGCATACGTCTGCGCCCAGCATCTGCGAGCGCGACGCGTTGCCCGAAATCCCAAAAGCCATGTACTCCTGTTCGCCGATCTGCACATACCCACACACACACATACACACGCAGCCGTGATTGTTACATTATTGAGCAAATTGTTTTGCTTTGTGACATATTATTTTTATGAAATTTAGACGTGAATATAAAAACGACATTCTTGACAGAAGGGATGACCTCCCCGGGAGGACGGTCCTGTCGATCTAGTCAAACCAAAAATGCTGTCGAAGTGTCAAGCGCGGTACCTGTGCGGCGAGCTCGATGGTGATCTGGTTGCCGAACACCTCCCAGGCGACCTGGTAGTCGCGGTGCAACTGCTTGCAGTGCGGTAACATGGTCCTGCATAGCGCGAGGGAAAGGATACAGATCAGAAACAGGATACAGAGCTCCGTCTGAAGTCGGCGAGCTGCTCGATTGGACGCGTGGCGCTGTGCTATTTGAGATTTTTATAGTATGCGGTATGAAATCATTAGATGGCACAAAAATCCCATGAGTTGAGATGACAGGATTTCTTTGGCGGCAAAAGTCGCGAGGAATATATGTGGAGCATCGTCACATCACAACTTACCCATGTACATGCATAATAAGTTTAAAGAAATAAACATTACGACGATGTAAAGTCACTGTGTGTTTATGAAATTTCTGCGCCGCTGATCTTGACCTAAATACGAGCTGCCCGCAGCCGCGGCTGGGCTCCTGCATGACGGCATTGTTGTTTTGGACGTCTTGCCAGGTGAGGACGTTTGGCAATAAATTGGTCTTTTTAAAATATGCCTTTGTATCAAAATATCATTGTAAGAACGACTAACGAGCACAATAACAGACAAAACCTAACGGGTTCATCGTCAGTTGCTCTTGGGGTCGTCGCGAAGTGTCGTTAAGGAAAACTCAGTTGAATAAAATGATGTTTGAGCATGAACCTGTGCTCGTGCACGCGCAGCGCGGACGGCGGCACGTTCAGTGCGTCCGGCACCAGCACGGAGGCGAGAGCGACGTGCGCGCTCGCGTCCCACACCGCCACCCAGTCCACCTCGAACACGGTGCGCCCGCCGGGCAGCTCCAGCCGCACGTCCTCGCCGGCGTACGCGCGCAGCGGCTCCAGGCTGCAGCACACGCACAGCACGTCATCAGCACGCCCCACACACAGAGCACACAGGGCACTCTCGTCGCGACTCGATACTCACTAGCCGTGCTCATTGGGTATGATGGTGCCTCGCGACGAGGGTTGCGGACCGACGCCCGTCCAGAAGTAAACCTCTTCACCGCTGCCGTCGTAGTGGAACTCGGGAATTCTATTAAAGAGTAACTTTCATTCGTAAGGAGTCGACCGACGCCGGGTCTGCAGCTTCAGCTAGGTGCCGGCTTTGCTACCGCTTGCCATGGGTCGGCGGGACACTCACATGAAGGTGGTCGCGTCGAGGAAGCGCACAGGCTTGCTGGAGAGGCGCGCGGCGGGCGCGGGCGTGAGCGGGCCCAGCGCGCGCGGCGCCGGCGGTTCGAACTCGTCCGGCACGTACACGTCGCCGAAAGCGTTCTGGGTGCTCACGTCGTATACCGCCAGCCACTTGATGCGCGACACGCGCTTGCCCTCCGGGAGCCGCAGCACCACCTCTGCGTTGTTGTAGCGCTCCAGGATGTTGGTCCTCGCAACGCAACGGCACACCACCCCACACCACGGTTAGTTAACGTCTCTTACAAACCCTTGCTACCACTGAGATATTACGCCAATTAGGTGTCAAGTGAAACGTAGAGGAGCTCAACAATCAGGTAGAGATCAGTTCAAGCATCGACCTATACCTTACGTGTTGTGCACTTCGCTTGTGGTTTATACGCATGCGTAAACTGATACATTTAGAAAATAATGTTTTGTAGAATTTGTTGTACAATTAATAGCAGTATCAATTAAACCGGAGGAGAACGAGCCGCGAGGAGCAATCATTTATTTCTAATGGACAACAACAACCAGAATGTCCACTGTCGGTACGGGGCTAATCTCACCCCTACATCATATTAATAACAAGATATTCAAGGCACAATACTAACTTGCCGTTTTCATCGGGCACGATGAAGCCCTGGGGGCCTGGGCGACCCGAATCTCCGGCCCAAAAGAACGTGTCCTCGCCGGTCCCGTCATAGTTGAAGTCCACGAGCAGAACTGTCCAGTCATCCACTGCGTACACCTCGCCCGACACCTGGCGAATAGAAAGGTGATGTCAATGACCCATGGCCTACTCTCAAATACTTCTTATGTTTTAAAAAAAAGGTTGTTCGTAGTGTTTAAAGTGAAAAGGTTAAACCTTTTGCTTTTCATATTTAGTTTTAAACAACTAGAAAATTAACATAAATTCTTGCTTATAATTAAAATTTTTAAACAAAATTGTGTAAAATAAGTTAGACTAAAACAATTGTTTTAAACAATTATAGTAATATCAAAGTAGCCATAGCTTTAGTGGGTTTATTGAAAACAAAATAAAACCTTCTTATCGGCATCCCGTTACATGTATTGACCATATTCTGCCTAACATCTGTAAAGACTTCACTTAAAGATTATTATATTTAAGATTACCTGAAAGTGCAGCTCTCTGCGGATGACGCATAACAAAATTAGGAAATGTTGAAACTTTCAATAAAAATAAAAATGATTCACGTTATAGATCATTTTGAAGAAAAAATAAAATTGCTGTACCTGATGATGATAGGAATTCAATTTGCCAATGAACTTCCCCCGGTAGGGGCCCTCGTCGTCCTGCGCGCCGCCCCCTGCAACAATAGCATGGGGACGGTGCGAGTTTTGTTATTGAACTCTTAAATAGAGAAAGTGGGAACACCACCGTGTGCGCTGCACTGGTGTTCGGCGAACAGTTTACCTGGTGCGAGGAGAGCTTGTATCGCCAGCCATATTATGAGCATTTTCCAATTGTCAGTTTTTACTATAACGTTAACATAACTTTACGTTTTAAAATCCAATCTTTACACAAATGTTCACCCGCGCACTGCCGCTTACTTCCTGTCTAGTTTGCAATACTTGATCTGTCACTACGTTGTTTAGTTCTCGGACGCCGCAGCGTGGCGAGGCTGCGTCCGCCATTTGCCATCCGGCGCCCGCCGCGCACGCCATTGGCCGTCCGGCGCCTGCCGCGCACGTCATTGGTCGTCCGGCGCCCGCCGCGCGCGCCCACCAATTGGAGCGAGGAGCTTTCACTTTCGCGAGGTGCAGCGCGACGAGGTTGTCGAGAACGCGCAACACGGACTATACCTTGTGTTCTCAGCATAAACAATTGTATTCGAGTTGAGTTTTAATAATCGATATCATCATCGTCTGGCAGACGCCCGCCCGCCGCTGGTTAGATGTACGGAGCCCTAATAAATGTAGACACGGATATAGTAGATACATACTTTTGATTTGCCACATCAATCAATTTGTTTTTAATTATACCTTATAATCGCGAAAGGTGGGGAGAAGGAACAGGTCATTGTTGAGGAATATTAGGGAGTGGACTGGTATATCTAGGACGCCCGAATTGTTCTGCCGAACCAGAAACAGAGAGGACTGTACTACACCGATTTCCAACGTTCACTAGTTGGAGAGGTACTTTAGGAAGAAGAAGGAGTTAAAATCATCTTATAATTAAAGATAGTTTGGCGGGGTGGCGCGGGGCGACGCGGGTAGGGGCTCGATGCGCGCGCGCACGAAAACCCGCGCCCACCGCGCCCGCGCGTCAGTGCCGCGACGCGCGCCGGTCACAACACACGCGTTCTGCTGCGCACACGCACGCGCCCGCGACAAGCACGCTCCACGGGCAGACACCGTGCGTTATGCTATTCGAAGCGGTGTTCACGCTGTTGCTGATGCTCGGTGAGCTCCATGACAATCTCATCTTTTTTGTAACTAATATTTTAAAACAAAATATTCCAGCATTTTATTATCATTTAGTTTTTAAAAAGGAATCGCGAAAGACTCTTTACTCCCTAAGAAAGGATGAATGAGAGTGCAGAGTGTATATACACGCGTCCAGCTCTCCGGCTGACGATTCCTAACATTCTCCGTATCGGAATATTTATCAATCTAATTTTTTCTACTACATTTCTATAATACAATTGTGTGCGAGAAAACCGAGCGTCTACCGCATGCGTGCGGAGCGGGGCGCCGCCGCCGCACCGCCGCCTCACCGCCGCCGCGCCCGCGCTCCTTTGCCCTGGACTATAATTGGTTATAACAGTTACGTAGAAATCGCCCCGAGCGTGGGCCGCAGTCGAATATACACGCGCCCGCCTCCGCCGCCGCTTGTGCGCCTGCGCGAGCCACGGGAACAGCTGGAGTTCGCCGCGCAAGCTGCTGTGTTCGCGCCGTACTTATCGTGCGGCACGTTTTATTGTCATTGCATTGCTTCTTTAATTTAGTAGTTTTGAGCGTGATGCGATAATCAGTTTTTTATGTTTAATGTCGATGCGTGTAGTAAAGTCTAAAGATTGTTCTGTACTTTCGTACGGAACGCACCACAAGCGGCGGCGCTCGGCACCCGGCGCCCAGTGCTCCGGACATCGCGCAGATCTTGGTTCAGAGTCTCGATGTATCGATGGACAGCATGCTTAGCCCGCACACTCATAATCAACATTATTTTATATTTTCGCGGTATTATCTCTTCACATTTGAGTGGCGCAAGTCGCCGGCGCCGGCGGACGGAGCAGGTGCGGTGAGGGGGCGGGCCCCCGCGTAGCGCGCTATCTCCGGAAACTTGTCGCGTTAAACTGTTGGCTCAGGTTTGTACACGTTACCGAGTATAACATCGAAAGCGTGTCATGTTAGGGTACCGTAACTTCGCCGCCAACTCCAACAAGTCCATGAAGTTGGCGCCGCAGCCGCGTGCCGCTGCCGCACCTGTTCAGCCCACTCCATCGCATACAGTGCTGCGGCGGGGGTGCACCGCGCACTCAGTGTCATGGTGTTATTCACTTGCACAGTGATCGGACAACTTTGACCGACATATTTTTGCATCTGATTGTCACTAATCAAATACCTAAATTTGAAATAATTTTTCGGATTCGATTATTTCCGGTAGACAATGGAATCCTTTTGTACGAAAATAATATTTTAAGTAATTATAGTAAAAGAATAACGTATATTTCGGACTCCGTCTGTCCGACTCGATTATTGTAGTTGAGATACATATATAACGACTTAATATCTTAACAGGATAAAGTTCTCTCATTTTGGTAGTAAATTAAGTCAAGATTAAGTTGAGGCGGTCGGCACGGCCGCTCCTGTTGACACTGAACTGGAGCGTGACGTCGGTTATTGTCCGACAGGCGTCGATAAAAGTACAATTTATCTTCAGGCAACTTGTGCTGATGTGTCTGTATCTCTCTGCCAACTTGGACAACGGTTGAATAGGGCAAGAGGTTTTAGAGGGACATCCGGAAAATCTGTCTATTTTTATATTATGTTTAAATAGGAGGTGAATTGTCGTTTGATTTACTCCTACTAGAACATTATATGGTATATATATATATATTTTATGTAAGCAAAGTCATAAGCTGCCTCCCTCTCGCCGCGCACGGCTCGTCACTCGCCGCCCGCTGCCGTTCGTGTCTCGCGCCGCGCACATTGCGGTGTCCTAACGCGATACCTCTCGCGGCCGCCGTTAGAGCGGTGGCCCGTCGGGGTGGCGGGGATGGTGGGGCTGCGGGGCTGCGGGGGCGGTGGCGTAATATACCTGGACTGTACAGAATTAAATATCAATTGCACGTCAGCTGTCGTCGCCGTTCGCGTAATGGTTAGTGTTGTGCGTGCAGCCGAGGGGGAGACGCCCGCCGGGCACGTCACCTCATCATCCCCTTCGCCTCAAGTCGAGTACTCTCATTCCTTTAATAATTTTATTAGCTACAACTTCTCTCAAACCGGAGCAAAGTAATAAATGTGAATACACCTCTGTTTAGTGACTTGTACTTTCAAGTCCCACATCACATCGAACCCACTGCAGCAACGCGCGTGCGCGGTGAACGTTCGTGTAACAAGCACAAAATAATTCCGAAATTTGAACGTACGACTTTAATGTCACAAAGCAAACCGACCGGAACCGCTCGGTCCTCGTAAACCCGTTGAGTGAGACCGGTGAAATCCGAGTGCACCGCTCCGTGTGGCGCCGCACTACACCACACAATATCGGAATGTAGGTGATAACTGTGTTTAGGAACATCTGATGCGGAAACTGGTGCAAACGAATTCCTCGCGCGCTCGGTTCGGGTCGTGCGTATGGAAGCGGGTCACCGGCGCGCAGCCTAACGGCGCGCCGCACCGCGCCTCGCCACCCCGCGCAGCCCCGCGCCACCACGCGCCGCTCCGTCGCGCCGGCCAAGTCGGCTGCGCCGGCGCCGCGCACCTCGCAATGCTCGAACCTACTTCCTGACGTACGCTACGGATAATAGTCGCGCGCTGGTGACGCGGCGGCGTTCGCGAGGATATGTTGCCCGGCGCTCGGGTCACGGCCGCGTCTCAAACATTGGCTTGGCGAATTAAAGCTTGCCGTTACCGGATAATATTGTGTCACGGACATTGTCTAATTATCTGAAGTTATATTAAATAGTAGGAGTTTTGCGTTGGTCCGACACGGCCGACACAGCGGACACAGTCCACACAGCCGACACAGCCGACACAGCGAACACAGCAGACACAGCAGACACAGCAGACACAGCCCACACAGCCGACACTGCGGACACAGCGGACACAGCAGACACAGCCGACACAGCGGACACAGCCCACACAGCCGACACAGCGGACACAGCCGACACAGCGAACACAGCAGACACAGCCGACACAGCCGACACAGCGGACACAGCCGACACAGCGAACACAGCAGACACAGCCGACACAGCGGACACAGCCGACACAGCCCACACAGCGGCCATAGCCGACACAGCCGACACAGCCGACACAGCCCACACAGCGGCCATAGCCGACACAGCCGACACAGCGGACACAGCGGACACAGCGGGCATAGCGGACACAGTCGACACAGCTGACTCAGCGGACACAGCGGACACAGCCGACACAGCCGACACAGTGGACACAGCCCACACAGTCGAAACAGCCGACACAGCGGACACAGCCCACACAGCCCACACAGCCGACATAGCGGACACAGCCGACACAGCGGCCACAGCGGCCACAGCGGTCACTGACAGCTTACTATTGGCACCGAACGCGCACACTCACTCGCCGCTGTGCCAGTTGCGATGCGTTAATGTTGACAACAAATGCAAATCCGCACCGAGCACTGCGCGCGCGCCGTCCTCGCTACTGGGTCAGCTGCGAACGGTACCCGCAGCGGTGCTGCCCTCCCGCTACCCTGCCTCACCTCCGCGTACCCCTCGCTACTACCCATCAATAAATGGTCACGTATGCGTTAACATTTAAAATCAGTTTTTTCGTTATAATTTAAAAATTTTACTAACGGTGACAAGGACATTTGAAATAAAGTTCGCACTGAGCGAGCGGCGCAGCGGGTGCAGCGGGTGCTGCGGCGGATGCAGCTGGTGCAGCGGGTGCGGCCGCTCCGTTGAGAAACTCGCTGAGATTTCTTCGTTAACTCGCACTTTATCTATTCGTTTATTCGGTTCGCTTTATTGCGCCGGGACGCGGCCTGGTGTGGGTGAAAGAGGAAACTGAGTGCATGTTCGTGCGCTGTCCACCCATCGCGGCCCCAAACCTATGATGTAACCGGCGCTTTATAAAGCATCGCAGGCGGCGGGCGCGGGGGCCCACTCCGGCGATACCTGGTCGTGCGACGTCTTGCAACAGGTCGGGTTAAGGGGCGTGCGAAAGTTGCCTGCGACGGAAGGTAATCGAAGCGATGACCGGAAATGGAGCAAAGCTAGTAAATCCGCTTAACACTTTCAAATATCGTTTACTTTTGCGAATGGCGACGACCTCGATTTTAATTGTGCT
This sequence comes from Ornithoptera alexandrae, assembly GCA_029030555.1. Taxonomy (NCBI): domain Eukaryota; kingdom Metazoa; phylum Arthropoda; class Insecta; order Lepidoptera; family Papilionidae; genus Ornithoptera; species Ornithoptera alexandrae. Next base: position 95,717 of record JARDVY010000031.1, read on the forward strand.
AATCGAATCGTAGCGTTACCGTTACCGTTACCGTTGAGGCGCCTGAGAAAATAGTTGAAGTTTCGTAACAGCTGGCCTAGACGGATTCAGATGGACGCTAGATCCGGAAGTTAATTGATAATGCACCAGGAGGGCCGTTCCGGAAGTCACGTGTTTATACAGAGCCGCTCCAATCGATGTTAGTTACTGACATTTGTGATTTTTTCTTAATGTAATTTTTATTTGACAAATAGACGAGACGAGCGAGACGTTCACTTGATGGTAACTGATACACTTGGCCATAAAAATGTAGCGAAAGTAAAAGTGGAAAGGAAGGAAGTAAGGCTATTTTGAGTAAAAGCGTACGCGGGGACGGAGGGCAATGAGAGGGCGGATCAACTGGCCAAGGATGCGGCCCTGAAGAGTAAAAGACGACTGATTACGAGGGATGCCCTGTTTCATTCGTGAAGCGGCAGCTTAGGCAAGTTACGCTCGACGAGTGAAACAGGTGCTATGTAGAAGGTAGTACGGTGTCCACCACGCGAATGTTTTTCCCGGACGTCAGGTCAGCTCACAAAATGCTCAGTAAGACCCAGCTGGAGCGGTACATGGTCCAAATGCTCACGGGACACGGAGGATTCTCGGAATACCTTCACAGGCTAGATACGAACGATGACAGCGCTGCAAGCCATGCGACTTTTACAACTTATTTGACACGGGGCTCGTGGACCCGGATTCACGGCCTGTTTGTTGCCTTCACAGGTTTAAATTAAAAACGACAAGAATGTAATAGAATGTAAGAACAGAAATGTAATGTAGAAATAAAATGTAAGAAAGAAATGTATATAAAGCAGAACAAAAGTATTGTATAGAATGAGGGAAATGTAGATTAAGGAGAAAAAATAAAAATAAAGAACGGTTGTCTCTCTTATTTAGAGCGCGACGTATGAAAGAAAGGATAGACAGGGAGAAAGAAAGAGAAACAAAGTATGATAAGAAAGATGTGAATGGAGAGAAAGAGAAAGAGATAAAAAGGAGAGAAAGAAGGACATAAATTGTAAAAAGACTAGAATAAAGCCCAGGCCCAAAAATGCTCGGGAGGAACGAGTAAAACAAAAACAGCGACCTGCCACCAGTTAACTCGTGTCTGTAGTATTTGGCAATCTCACACAACCGACTCTGCATAATTTTTAACGTCTGGTTTTGCTTTTAGCTATCACATAAAAAGAGCTTTTCAGCTGTTTGTAATTTCAACTCTCTTCTAATATCTCTTGACCACTCTTGAATTCATCTGATAATTAAATATATTCAGAAATAGCTTCAAAAACTGCTGTGTACTGGCTCGCGATGGCGTGCGTTCTTAATTTATTTAAATACGTAACTATTGAAGAACAGCAAGGATATCACAATTTTATAATTAATTGGGGCTTTGACAACTATATAGTAACTTATGAGCAATGTTTACTTTCGGGAACTGGAACAGGAGCTAACTTAGCGACGAGGTCCTATGCCCGGAGACGCACCAGCTCGGTGAATGGTGTCCAAGTGTTCACTTTACGTTTTTTAGTTATTATTGTAGATGTTAAACCTTCTCTTTTTCTTTTTCATGGTGACAAAGAAAATTTTTACAAACTAAAATTTTGGTTAACGACGGTATACAATAAGTTGTAATAGTACTTTCAGTTAAATTACTGAGGTAACGAGGCTTGACATTTTATATCTCAAAGCGACGAGCGTAATGTGGTGCAGTGTAATCATTCCGACTACCGCTACATTGTTATCGTAGCAGGCGAGCAGATGAGCAGGTGTATCACTCCCCATCGGGTAAACGTCTAGTTCATTTTGTCAATCATTCATTTTTCGACTTTTGAAGTATTTTAGGCAGATTCGGGGATAGAGAAGCAGGGTCAAGAAAAAGAAGGGTCAACTCTCATTTTATCGATTCATTAGCCATCCCAGTTCTCCTCCACGCACATTTATTTAGATGGGAGATATCACTTGAACTAAAGTAAACAGGAATTTGTTGTTTACCTTATAACAATTATTTTTACTCGATTTTTAATTAAAATAAAGAGAAATCTGTTCGAGTCTGTGATAACTTTTCAAATGCTCAATGAAAGCTTGTCGCACCTACTATAGTTTGCACTTCAGCCGGCCCAGTATGTGTGTACGTTTGTCGAGGAAATCCTTGTACAAATTTGAGGTTAAGTGGCGGAGTCGGAGATTGTAAAGTATGCTCGAGGGAATGCTTCAGGTTTCAAATATTTATAAAGGGGATGAAGCAATGCTCTTATTATGGTGATGGATTTACGGTTCGGTGCTATTAACCGGGTACATTGATAACAACAGTACCAGCCTTTTAAACTCCACCGCATACAGCATTGGAATCGATTCAGGAACCCCATCAGTACACCGCGGGCGAGGCGGCTATATTATAGTTGAATAGTAAAACCGTAAAACGGAGCGCGTTGATGTCTTTTGTTTGAATTATAGTTAGTGACGATCGATGCGGCAGTAAGGTTCTTGAGTTGCGGCTGCGTATCGGTAGACGTAGTGTTGGGATGCGGGCAACGTAGAACCGATTGATGTGAGGGGAGGCTTATATCCACCAGTGGACGTCTATCGGCTGATTATGATGATAGTGAATGAGACCTATTTCTTAATAAAATAAAATTAGTTAAAAATTTAATAGTTTACGCGTGTCGTTATCACCTGAACACCATTAAGAACTAATGAATACATAATCTGATTGCGTACATTTTTGTTCTTGATTTACTTGGCTACATGTTCTAGAGTTTAACATTTTTTTGACTGAATAGTAAGCGGGTAGTGCGGCGGCGCTCTTGTGAGCTGGCGCTGCTGCGATGCGGCGAGGGAGAGGGTTGCGCTCCAGGAACCACCTGTTCATAGTTATTGTATTGTTATTGTAATAATTCATTCAAAGCGGATGGTTTACTGGCCACCAACCCGGCCGACCGCCGGGAATGGAGCCGAGGTGTAGTCTTTTGTATTCACGTCGAAAGCACTTCTTAGAAGCATTTCTGAACTATCTACAGGTGTATAGTTATAAGTTTAGTGTAGAAATTAGACGGCAAGTGGACAAGTATTCGCTGCGGATCTGTACTTTATGAAGTACAATACACTGGTGTGCAGAGATTAGACGGCAGCACCGCACGCGTCAGGTGCACATCGCTCTTGCTTTGGTATAAAGACGATGCGAGTGACGCGCGCGGAGGCAACCGGGCTCCGCTGATTCTCGTGCGCAAACTCCCAAAGTCTACCTTGTACCAACTCCCAGTTTCGGGAGTTTACATTATGCATCGGATAGCGATAGCTCCGTTAAGATCCATCGCTGGATACTTGCACTTTGAGCGTGGGCCGAGCGCGATGTCGCGAGTTGTTGTGACGTGTGACGTCACCTGGTAGCAACGATGCCGAGCTGTTTGCGCAAAAATGTGTAGAAAGTGAGAGGGAGCGGGGTACCGGTGTAGCGGGGCAGCGGGGGCCGAGAGGGCGTCGAGGACGGTTCGCAGAGTGCAGCCGACGCGCGGCGGGTCGTCGTCCGCGTTCGCGATTAGTGAACAGATCACTGGTTGTGCAACGCGTCTCAAGTAATGAATAGAAAACAAACGCAGTAAGAAACGAATGTTATGAAATTGATGTTACTGAAATATTGGACCCTCAGACGGCAAAGTTGAACGTGTTCTCCCCCACCCCGCTTATAGAATTTAATGACGCTTCCAAATTAACACATCACACACACGTCACATCAAGTGCACGTCGCGGATGGATCAGCAGCAAATTGAATGACTAATAACAAACAACGAGATAATCCGATGTTCACTTAGTTATAGTCAAAATAATATTACTTTTAGGAACAAACTGTTCCGCGCACGTCATTTCCCGAGTGCACTTTACAGCAGCCGTAGCACCGGCAGCACTAGCAGCACCGGCAGCATCAACAGCTCGTCGTTGAGCAGCAAAACAACAGTTTAAATTGATTAAGTGCAACAGGTTGCCGGTGTATTTGGCTGTATATATTTAGTTTCTCTGGAGTACTTGCGACCTATGCAACGTATCGCAGAGCGCCGCAACGATGCGCGCGTTTGTGCTGCGTCGGTCTCGTGTCAGTCTCGCGTCGGTCTCGCGTCGGTCTCGCGCCGGTCTTGCGTCGATCGCGTGACGTCGCGCGGCGAAAGTAGAAACCGTTGTACTGTTGTTGTTTTCATTTGCAGAAATCCCCGGCACGCAGCAGCAGGCGTCACAATTTATCAAGTGATTATCTCGCGTGCTGCGCCGGCGCAAAGCTGCCGATGCACTCATGACATGTGGATTATATCGTTGAGTAACAGTGTGTACGTGCCGCTGATCGCTGTATTTATCTATATTTTTTACATATCGGCGTGGGGGCGTGGAGGCATGGAGGCGTGGGGGCGCGACGTGGCGCTGCGTCTCGTCGCTAGCATACCCATTTTTAGTTCTTTCTGGAGAATATGCCTCCGCATGCTGGATCCGCACCGATTGAAACCTTCCTTTGTTCCATTTTTTGTAGACGGGCCACGGAAGGGGGCTTTCGCACACGGCCGCAACGCCGCCACTTCCGGCTCGGGGGAATACCCTCTGTTTCGACTTTTGTAAGGGCTTGCTATAGGAGCCAAGTGAGAAAACTCTTCTGGATTCCTGCGGCGGTTTTGGTCTTAGGATCCATCGGCTACCATTATACGGTCGACGAGGATAGGGAGAGTTCCACCACGGTGCGGCAAGAGCCACGTAAATTAATTCACTAGTGAGTACGTCATGGCTAGTCCGTTACATCTATATGGTCACCACCAGGTAGGAAGCGGTTCGGAGAGATATCGGTAAAGGCGCTCGCAGCCACCGCTCAGTCCGGAAGTCGGTCCCGGTGGGCGGCGACTCGTTGGGCTCGCACCGGAGCTGTCTCCTTGCCTCTATGCGCTGCAGTTGCTGGTTATACAATTGTTTCAGCATCAAGTTTCCTTCGCTGCGCCGCAAGGACACTGTCGTTACGCCATCACTGCCAACTGAACGTCTACGACGATTAGATTATTTAAGCGCACCAAGTATCGCACCCCGTATCGCACCCCGTACTCAATTTATATTCTCTGTTGAAATAATTAAAGCTCGCCCCGACCGGAGCGCGAATTAGTTTATCGTAGCTGTCAGGGAAGTGTAGACGTAGGATATTTATAGAATTCCTAAAGTTTGCGGACATGGAAAATATTATTTGTCGCATGCTTCCGGTGGGTGGGGGTCGCGCGCGCCCCTCGTCCGTGTGTGGGGTGTGATCACCGTACCTAAATATAGCTCACTCCAAGTGTTAATATTTGGGAGTGGGTGTGGCGAGGTGTCAGCAACGCCAGCTCGCGGAGCGGGCAATCACAGTGATGTGCACAGTTACGGAGATTGCGGTGCATCTGAGGGTGAGGGGTTGGAGATGGGGTGTGCGCGGCGCATTTAGAAACGAATCAAAAGTGTGCTAGTGTGCCGGCTGCGCGCGAGGACACACTGATGTAAATGTTATAATATTCCGTTACATTATTTATATCAGGGCGCTGAGCGTGACGCAGTGTGGTGCAGGGCGCATGTGTCTCCCCGCTGGCACTGCTCCTTGCGAGCATTTTCTCGATGCGTTACGCGCGGTGTCGCGATGGGTCCGTAGCGCTTATGCAATGCGGGTGACATGCATATGTACCCGGCACAATAACCGGCGACACCCGGGCGATATCTGGGCGACATCCGGGCAACTCCCTGGCGCCGCGGCCGTAGGCTCAGTAACTGGTTCCATTGTATGACCAGCGTGTGACGGCCCGGTTGCGCCGGTCGCACGTCCAGCGGCATGTCCGCGGCCGCGCCAAGCCCACGAGGAAGACCACCGGTGGTTTTGTACTGTTTAGATTTAAAGAAAACATCTCAATATATTGTTTTCTATTCAACAAAGCGACGGTGAGGCCGGTGGGGGCGGTAGGGGCGTGAGGGGCGTGACCTCCGTGCGTTCACACAACGCTCCGTGGCATTGGCTTCGTTGCGCGAACAACAAAGCAGAGCACTAAATAATGTTTAAACAAAACGCCGCGTATGTATTGCTGTTCAGGCAGCTCCACCTCTTCCACGATGCATCCAACTAATCACTTGCACTGGGCAACTTTACACCGCAATGACACTTGTTGGTTAGTTAGAATGGTACACACTGCACCACAGTGCGTTCGTCGCTTGAGACGGTAAGTCTTGTTACCCCAGTAATTTTACCGCCTACATCACCCGTCAAACCGTTGCACAGTAACGTGTGCACACTATTGTTTGCCTGCGGGTTTACTTCTGGCCACGGGTAGGGACTACACGATTCTACCGCCAGCGCCAGCGCCACCGCCAGCGCCAAAGTCAGCGCCAGCGCCAGCGCCATGTAAACATTGAAGAAATGTTATGCGATGCAATTTCAAAGTAACAATATTTGTGGAGTACATGTACGTTTGCAAAGGGACGGAGGAGCGGAGTCCCTCCCGCGGAGCCCCAGTTGCATCATCAGCTGCCTGCCTACACGCTGTATGTGTGTGTCGTATTACATAACGTGTGCACTGCGCAGGAGGTGCGCGGGCCCGCCACCTGGGCAAGGAGCTGGGCGCGCTCTCGCGGCTGCACCACGGCGTGCGCGGCGACGTGTACGCCGTGGACTCGCGCACGCTCTACCTGCATGACTTCCACTACGACGGCGAGGGGCCAGGTACCGCACCAGCAGCACTTGCAGCATCCGCCGCATCGGCGGCCTGCGCGCACCGTTATGTACTCCGCCACTCCAGATTATGCGCATAGTGATGGAGTGGCAGGACCTACACCTGATGGCAAGTGATGTGCCTCGATAATTATTTAGTAGCAACAGACCAATTAGGATGTTCACACTGCATCGAGTTGTGCCCGTCGGCCAGATGACGCGTCGCAGGCCAGCTGCCAACTTCCTCACTTTACGCTCCTTGTGTTTACTACAAAAGGCACAGGTAAACCAAATGGTCCGTTACAACTGCAGTGTAGTCATGCCGCAGTTTAATGCTAGTGAAAGTAACTGAGGTGGTTCTCGTGACTACACCCGAGTGAACCTTCATTCGCGACATGCGCTTCAGAGATTTCATCGCATCCGATGCACACTGTGATAATAAGGTGTGAACATAGGTCAAGCTGAGCACCGGATGTCCACTATTTTAGCGCTGCCTCCTTTTTATCCCCGTGTGCAGGAATTGTGCTAACCTGGGAATGCATCGGTGCGGAGTTTAAGCACGCGATGGAAACTAGGATATGGATGAAGTAAGAAAGGAGGCAGAAGCCTCCGCAGCAGGCTAAGCGGTTCTCTGTTCTAGCGGCGTACTTCTACGTGGGCTCGTCGAAGGTCCCGGGCAGCGCAGGCGCGCTGCGGCTGCGCGACGAGCGCGGCGGCGCAGGCGCGCTGCGCCGGTACCGCGGCGAGGGGCTCACGCTCTCGCTGCCCGACGGCAAGACGCTGCGCGACATCGCCTGGTTCTCCGTCTGGTGCGACGAATACTCCGTGAGATGTCGTTTTTCAATGTTATTCACCTAGCACATTGAGGCGACACGTCGGCGGAAGCGCGCGCACACTCGCACACACGCGCACACGCACGCATGCGCACGCACGAACACAGATACGTGCGGCGCGCGCCAGCCCCACGTAACACTAAACTTGTAGTATAACGAAAGAAACGTTTGTTACATTGTTCTGTTAATTAGAGCGAGCTGACGGACGGCCCGGCGCCGCGCCTGCGCGGGTTGCCCGGACTGTCTGTCTGCGCGTTTGTGGAACAAAGCATCAATTAAGCGGCGGCAAGGCGGTGAACTCAGTAAAGTTTTGTTTCATTAAATGTGCAATGTCCGCGCAGTGCTGTGCCAGCGCACCGTGCTGCACCGGCAACTTTGTTACTTGAAGGATGACCATTGAAGGCGGGTGCGTGTGCGCGTGCGCGTGTGCGTGTCCGCCACGGGTACAGTACGCACTGCGCAACGTAGTTGTTCAATGCTGCACAGTGCTGCTTAGCAAGAATGATTGCGTGCGCCGGAGCCGGGCAGCAGGGCTCCAGCGAGGAACGGCTCCTGGCGGTCGGAGCTGAACATTTCTTTAGTACTAAGCTGCACGTGTCGTGTGCAGGTCAATTTCGGCAGTGTGAGCATTCCGAGCGAGTTCGAATACCCGAAGCCGGCCAAGCTGAGCGCGCTGCGAGGCGTGCACGGCGTGCGCTCCGACCCGGTCGTGGTAGTGGACGCGCAAACTCTTCTCATCCCCAACTTTTCGTACGATGGGGAGGCTCCGGGTAACTATACATACCAGAAGAGATCAAAAAATAGTGAGAATGAGATAGAATATAATGACTATTGATAACTTAATAATTTATTTTTGTACATAGTCTCTGAGTCTCTCTGCACACCGAGTCCAGCGCTTAGCCAAGGCTTTAATCAATTTAAAAAAAAAAGTTTCGTCTTGGTCCTGCAAAAAGCTCTTCACGGCATCCATCACCTTGTTATCGTCTTCTTACCTGTTTCCCCTTAAGTATTCTTCCAATTTGAGTAAAAGATAAAAATCGCTAGGCGCTAGATCTGGTGAATAAGGGGGTCAACCAATTCGAAGCCAGCTTGCTGAATGGCAACCATCGCAACTGGTGACCTGTGCGCGGGTGAGTTGTCGTGATGAAACAGTACACCCCCTTTGATGACATTCCTCAACTTGGGAATTAAAGCTGCATAATATTGGCCTGTAATAGTGGTTCCACGCTCCAGGTAATCAATCAACAATATCCTTTCCGAGTCCCAAAATATTGAGGCCATAACCTTGCCAGCCAATGCCATGGAACGAAACGTCTTCGGGGTCGGTGATGATGGCGGTTTCCATTGCGAAGATTGCCGTTTTGTCTCGGGATCAAACTGATGGATCCATGTTTCGTCCATTGTTATGAAACGAGACAAAAAGTTTTCAGAATCTTCTTGAAATTTGTCCGACAATATCTTCGAAGTATCAAGTCCCGTCGTCTTTTATTTCCGACTATCGGGTAACATTCTCGGCCGCCACCTTGCGGAGACGTTTCTCACATTCAAACATTGTTTCAATATGGATTGAATACTTCCATATGAAATGCCCGTTCCTTGAATTACGAGTAAGTATCGGATGGTAACTCTTCGATAGCTCAATACAATTTTCTCGACTTTCGCAACATCTTCCTGGGTGAATGACGTCGATGGACGTGGTGACGGCCGCAACGATGTTCGTCTTCTGTGCTCGTTCTCGTTCTCTCTACTCGAAATTGAGAAGCCCACCTTGCGACAGTGGAGTACGGCGGAGCAGACACTCCTAATGTTGCCTGCAGATCGCAATGAATCTCTTGCGCCGTTAACTTTTTCAAACAGAGCTATTTAATAACGGCTCGCACTTCGCTTTTCTCCATTTCCGAGAACACGTTGCGACACGGAGCAAACAAATGACTGCACACAGAAACAAAACAAAACAGAATCGAAGATTTTTTTCTTTATTAACATTACAAATACGTATCTGAGCTACGCCACTATTTATTTACTTTTTCTTACCAAGGAGTATATATGTCGTTCTCACTACTTTTTGATCTTTCCTCGTACTTATGAAAATGCTCCCGCTGCACGCAGACACCAACACTACCGAGCTAGTGTGATGCTGTACCGGTAATGGTGGAAGCGAGGCTTGCTTGTTAAATAACATTGCGGATTCGGCTCGGGGTCCGATGAGAGCGAGTGCATTGTTTCAGACGCCAAATTCTGGGTGGGGCGCGGCGAGACGCCGTCGCCGCAGGGTATCCGCATTCCCGACGAAAACGGCAAAGAGACCCCGTTGCGCAAGTACGACAGGAAGACCATCGTGCTCACGCTGCCCGGGGTGAGTGACCTCCTTTGCAGGAACTGCACGACCGCAGCTATAGTCGCTCGCCGTCCGAGAAACAGCGTTTACATTGAAACATTTTGTGCTTTCGTGGACGTGTGTTTCCATGTTCACACTTACGGTTCCGCACGACCACCGTGTTTGTTGGTCCTTCCGCAGCAGCAGCCCAGCGGTGCCGGTGGCACAGCGAGCAGCTATCGTCGCAATAACTGAGCTTTGCGTTGTTGTAGTCGTGAAATCCATAGTGTTGGTTTGTAAATCGATGCTTGTGCAGGAGCTGACCGTGTTCGACATCGGGCACTTCGCGGTGTGGTGCGAAGCTTTCACGGTGAACTTCGGACACATAGCGTTGCCGCGGCAGCAGCTCGCTAACGTGCCGCCCAGCCTCAAGATGCTGGGTGTGTCGCCGCAGGTACGTCCGCCCGCCCATCACCTATTTCACAGCCAGGTCGTCTTCTGGCGAGCATCATGCAACGCTTGGCAAACGTTCGCTTGCAGGTTTCAGTTTAACAATAACGCTTGTTTCTTGTTCGCCGGTTTTAATGCTCATTGTTTAGCTTGTAAACGCTTTGGCGGAATACTTTTTGTTACAATCAAAAGTATTTAATAAGGTGGATCAGCGCCGGAGGCCCCGCGTGCCTGCAGCGGAGCAGGAGTGGTGCCGCGGGCCGGTGTCAGCGCCGCGGCCCCGGACGGAACTGGACGCCAGTCGACAATTTAGTAGAATTCGTGCGTTGCGGCGACAGATACTTACATAAAAAGGAAGTGACCGCACAGTTATTTGCTTTGTGGTGAAAATAAAAAGGTTCGCGTGGAGCAGCTCCGCGCTGCGTGCGTTTGCAGCAGAGCGCGCGCCGCGCCGCACAGCACGGCACAGCACGGCACAGCGCAGACCGTCGCGCGGCAGCGGGTCGGCGCCAGCGCCGCAGCGCCTGATCGCTGTATAACTACTTGCTTATTTGAGAAGCTCTGAAACTTCCGTTAAGTATGAGTAATATGAGATCTTCAGATTTGGCGATGGCGGTAATTCTCTTACGTTAATAGGAATAAAAACTATTTTAATTAGTATTTTATAAATTGAGTAAAAGGAATAGAAGTACAAAGTAGGTGTGCGAGCGGCGGGCGGCGGGCGGCGGGCGGCAGGCGGCGGGCGGCTAGCTGGCCCGCGCCGCAGCCTTGACCCGCTGCGCCGCGCGGCGCTGGCGCTGGCGCTCCGCCGGGCGAGTGAAAGGAGATGCGCGCCCACCGCCGGCTGCCGGCCGATAATCATTTCATTAAACATCTTTTGAAAGCGAACTGGTACCTTTTTTAAGGACGTGCCTTCAACTTTACTAAAATTCACTGCTTTCACCGTCACTGATCCACGATGATGGATATCGTTAGTCTTTAGAGGTTTATGACAGTATTCTACAAATTGATACCGTGGCTGGCAGGTTCCATTAGTGGCATCGCGGGTAGTCTCTTCAGCTCCAGTTCTGGTTTGTGTAAAAGAAAAGATTCTGTATTCTCCTCGCCATTGCTTGACTACATGACTACTATAAAATAAGATCTATAATAAATGTTTATTATAGTTAAAAATTAACTCGTATCAAAATTATTCCGTCATCGGGCCGTCACCGCCCCGAGTGTCGACAATCGACACAACAACAACAACAACAAGTGAGTCAGTGCTAATAGATCTAATTACAAACATTTCTATTCAAATCGGGACGAAAAGGCAACAACGGAAACAACGGAAACGGAGGCGGCGGCGCTCTTGTTAAACGGCTAACGTCTATCAGTCGCCGCACGCAACAAGCTGGAGTTTCTCTGTATTGACCTCATTTCACTAAGCTTGTGTATTCGGTGCACCCATGCACTCGCGCGCGGTGAGCACCGTGGCCTTTGATGAGATGCGCCGCCGGATCACCCTCCCACCGGCCGCGGGCCCCGGGCGGCGCTTCCTGTTATCTGTCGAGTTATTCACGGCACAAACCATAACCAGAACATAGATTTATGGACCGTTTTTAACAAATTCGCGAAGATGTCACGCCGTCCCGTCCCGTCCCGTCCCGCATCCCTCGTTTTAGTACTATTAAACTAATTGCGAAGCAAACAACAAAACGTCTCCCTGCACCAACAACAATTACGAGTATAGATAACTGTTGCACGTTTCGTAAGGCCAACACATGCGCGTGCTGTCGGCACCGAGCCTGAGTTGCAGGCGCGTGCGCCGGGGAGCTCCGCAGTGTGCGCAGCCGCAAGCCGCACGCCGCCTGCCGCGGCACCTGCTGCGAATAAGGCTATGGCGTTTTGTCCATGTCGCCGGCCGGACGTGGACAACAGCTCAGAGACGTCGAGCGTGTCTAATGCTTAACATACAGAGAGCCTCCCGTGGAGCTAACCTCTAGCGAGCTCGCGGCTGGCGCTTGACGGTCGTGCTTCTCGCCCGGGACTTGCCCAGGCCTGCCCAGGGTTGCGGCTGGCGGGCTGCCGTCTCGCGAAGCGCTTGAATCAATGCATGCAAACGAACAGTGAATAAGATTTTACCACTTGGCTTCATCTTTTCGACAGACCGGTCGACTTCACTCTGTTCATCGGGTCTTGGCTTTGTCCGTCATTCGCTCTGTTTTCAAACCTTGTCATTCCTCATCACCCATCTATTTGCTTCCTGGGAACTTTACCGTCTAACACGGGCTTCATCATCACCCGCCTAACTGAACCAACAATACTCACGAAGACACGCTGAGCGCAGGTTTACTATTGCAGAGCCGCAACGAAGCGCTGGCGGGTGAGACGAGGCCCCCCGCGCCGTACCCCACACCGTCCCGCAGGCCCCACAGGCCCATCGCACACCTCCACGCTACCACCTATCGGCCCTCGCGCCTCGGCGCCGGTCCCCTCGTGGCGCTGCTGCAGCGAGACGAGTCCCGCTTGCACCAGCGCAGGGCCTACACCTACACCCCACCTCCCGAACAGCTCCTCGCAAAACCCAAAACGCAAAATCAAAAAGGTTCCGACCAAAAAACAGAGAGTACACAGGAACAGCGATCTGCTGATCAACACAATAATAACTTTCAACAACGTCCAGAAGAAAAGTTAACTGAGAGTGCCATTTATGAAAATCAAAACAACGACCATCAGCCGGAGAAGTATTACCGGTTCCAGAACAGGCAGAACCAGGAGTTACTGTATGAACGAGAGTTGTACGAGCAGCGGCGAGAAGCTTACGAGCGGGAGCTTCAGAGCGAGCAATTCCGGCGGCTGCACCATCTACAGCGGGAGCCCCACCAGTTCAGGCTGCTACCCTATGCCAAACAGCGCGACGAGTCTCCGACGGTGACCATCCAGCGCAGCATCGACCTCGACCCGGTTGCGGGCCCGTTCGTGCTGTGAGCGTACCGTTTGTGCAACGCCGCTGCCTCGCAACACTTTCGCAACCCGGCCGTTCTAGGTTTCCCGTGGTCCATTCCGACCGAGAGAGCATCTCGCGATCCGGCTATTGAGAGTTTCGTCACCGGCGGCAGTCCACGCCGTTGCCTAATTTCACACAAGCACAAACACAGCGGTGCCCAGGGCGCGTCCGGCCGCCCTTCCAAACCGCCGCTCACTCGCAGGTGGCTGCTGGCCTCGAGCCTCGAACCTCCGGCCTCAGGCTTCGGGCCAAGTGCGGGCGATAGCAATTGTTCCAATGGCGTGTGGAGCATCTCCCGCCTGCTGTTTCGCCCACCGCGAGCTTCTTAAACAATTCGAGGGCGGCCCGGAACGGCGCGGACGTTTTCTTGTTTTCCTATGTGAAGCAACACTCGGTACAAAGTGCCCAGTGGTGATAACTATATATAAATACATATATATATATGTATATATATGTACATATATATGTACATATATATGTATATATATATGTATGTATATATAAATATGGGTATATATATATACATATAAAGTACTTCGGAAAGTTCAAATGATCATTGTAGGGTCTAACGCTGCCGCTATCATCGCCGCTGCCCGACCCCAGCCGCGGTCTCAGTGCCAGTGCCAGAGCCAGTGCCAGTGCCAGTGCCAGTGCCAGTGCCAGTGCCAGTGCTTCGTTCAATACTTTCACGCGTTGCTAGTTATAAGCCATGTTAATCATCTTGTGGGTAACAATAAAGCTCCCTTCCCCAGCACTACACCGGCTTTTCATTTAAACGACACCTGCTAGCTAGGTGTGTGCAAGCGACACGCCTGCTGCACATTTCTGGATTCTGAATGCTATCGGCGCCTGTGTGTTTTGACGACGACGAGTTCGATGCACGGCATCTCGTGCACCTGCAGACGTGACGGCACGGTGCAAGTACTGTTCGTTAACGAGACGAATACGTTTAACTGTACTTTATTATTTTTAGACGACGCGCAGTCACGAGAGGTTACTTCACGAGACATCGCACGTCGGCGCAGATTCGGTGCGCCTGAACTGTTTTAGGATTTGTGTTATGTTGCTTTAAGTGACGAGGTTCGTCTGGCGAGTCACGCACGTGGAGCTGGTCGTTGAGGTTGAGACGCGCCGTGTGCGTCATCAGCCGGGCGGCACTTTCGCCGGCAGCACCTTGAGGTGGGTCTTGCGGGCGAACCCGAGGAAGTGAGAACGCGGCCGAAGGGCGCAAGGTTTTAAAGACAAAGACAAAGGCAAAAAATAAATCTTGCTTGATTATTACCGGTGGAGACGAGACGAGGCAGTAGTGATGCTCGGAGATGTAGTATCATTTCACAATATGTAGCGAGAAACCATATCGCGGTTCCTTTAAATGTTTATTTTTAGCTTTACCCTCCCTCGCTCCCACAGTGTGCAGTACGCGTGCAGCCGTTCACTTCGCTCCTAACTAGTAGGTTACGGCCCTACGATTTGACCTTCTGAGGACCTTTACTAAGGCCCGTCTAAAATAAACAACCGCGTGCCTTGCAGCGCAACTTCTCTACTACAGGTGCATGTGACGTGCTACTAGTTACTAGTTACTGTTATTTATTATTGTAACTGGTTAGAACTTGACCACGATTCTACCTTGTCTTAAATGCTGATGCATCCCCGCTCCGCTCGGACACCGGATATTCGTCCTGGTGATTACACCAGAGTTGTAGCGCCGCCGGCTTTTAAGTTAATAATGAAAACATCATGTATTGTATGTTTTGCGACAACCTCGAGGGCAGCACTGCGGCGAGGGTCACGCCGCGAGTACCAGCTTTGGAATCGTTTCAACAATTAATTGATGCCAACGACACATTTATAGACACTTTGTAATTATACACGGAGCTCGTTTACCTTCGACGACAGTTCAACTTCAACGTCCGGCGGAAACCTGTAGCGCAATATCGCTTTATGTAAAGGCCACACCACGTTTTTCGAGGTCTGTGGCTACACGAGTAGAAAGGGCCGATCAGAGGTCCACTTGGAGCTGATAGTGCACTGGACTATATTATGTAAGGTTTTTAGTGGAGACATAAAAATGGATTATTGACTCTTGACAAAGGTAGGTACTCCTTTTCAGAGGTTCGGCCGGCCGCGAGCGGCGGGGCAGTTTAAAGGCCACTATGCTGACCTTACTCCGCTCACACGACGAGTGTTACGTGACATTAAGTGACGCGCGCAGCCGGCCGCCTCCTTTCATAGATTGAGGAGTTGCGAACTGAAATATTGATATTTTAAAATTATTTCAATGCTTCACGTAACGCGACGTTTCGAGTAGTTCCTTGAATATTTTAATTCTTCTACCACATTGCAGCGACGCGAAGGGAAAGGAATTACTGTAGGGGGTGAGTTCATCACCCCCGCTCGAGTGTCGCTTGTAAACTTTATCGTTTATTTTTTAAACGAATCATTTGTCGGGTGCACCTGTACCATTTACGTTTGCTCAAACCGCTGCGTTAAGACGATGCAGGTTACGCTGGAACTCGGCTAGACGCCCACCGATCACGGGGACTGGTCGACGTGACCGCTTCGGCCGGTTCCCGTTCATCCCAGAGTGACGCGCTCTATGACCTGTTTTGTTCCAGTCCAAGCTAAACTGCGAGGTGCTACACGATGAGCTGGCGTTTGAGGCGCGCTGGGCCGTCGCTGGAGACAGCATCGTGCTGCAGCTGGTCGCCAAATTGGGTAATCATCGTTGTTCGACATGGGGAATATGAATGAATACCGAAGTGTAGTGTATTGTTTTCACAGCACTCGGTTAGGAGTAATCTCACTTAAAGTCCAGCAAAGTCCGATAAATCGTTTGAAGATCACCAGTTCCGTTCTATAGGTATGTATATATATAGTGTTTCCGGATGTGCTATAATTATAATATGATGTTACCCTCAGAGGACGGCGAGTACATGTCGTTCGGCATCTCGGGGCACCCGCAGCGCTCGCAGATGGTGGGCGGCGACGTGGCGGTTGCATGGGTGGACAAGCGCACCCTCAAGGGATATGCGGAGGACTATTACCTGGACGCGAAGAGCCAGTGCGCTGGCGTGCACGGCTCCTGCCCCGACGAGCGGCTGGCGGTTAGTGCTCCGCGGTGCCGTGCGCCCTGTTTCCTCCCGGATTCAAAATACTCCAACAATAATAATATAATTTTCTGGTTCCTTATCCACTTAAATATTAGTTGTCTAGTATTTTAGTTAACTACGTTAGCTTTAACGCCATCAATCCAGGGTTCATCGCGAGCATAGGCTCGAGCGTAGCCGTAAAAATTTCTGTAATGCTTATTATTATCGCACTTTGAATAACCGCCGCCGCTGCCAGCCTCCCCTTTCCCCCTTTACGATTCGAGCGGCTTCTGCCCTCAGTCGTGAGCTGAGGAGTGTCGATATCTGTTACCACAAAAGCTCGGTGTTCACAAACGGGGATGTTGATATTTCACCCACACTCCAGCACTATATCTTTTTGCAGCCAAACACAAACTCCGTGCGCTTGCTGAACGCGGCCCTGGTGAACGGCTACTCGATAGTGACGTACCAGCGCCCGCTGCGCGCCGCCGACAAGCTGGACCTGCCCGTGTTCACCAATAGCAGCCAACCCATCATCTGGGCCGTCGGCCCGCTCAACTCGGAGAACGAGGTCTCTTACCACCAATATTACACCAAGGTCAGTAATGCAGCCTCATCAATTCTCTTTAGTTTCTGTTTCAACAGCCAATTTACGTTCCCACTGCTGGGGCACAGGCGTTCCCTCAGTATAAGGAGGATGGGCCACAGTCACCACGCGGGCCCAATGCGGATTGGTGACTGCACACACACCTTACAATAAATTCTAATTCATGTGCAGGTCTCCTCGCGATGTTTTCCTTCACCGTTACCAAAGTTATTTCGCTGTAGTTACCAAAGTTCACAAATGTACGTTACTTAAATATTAAAGTTATTGGTACATGCCGAGATCCGATCTCGCGACCTTCGGAATGAAGGCCGTGTGCTCTAACCATTAGGCCAGCGAGCTATTGCACCTTTGCCAACACCGCCAACACCGCCAACACCGCCAACATTGACAACTTCGTTACTTCATTAATGAACAAACGTGGCTAGAGCTATGTGAAGCGCTGGTCCTTTACAGGTCGGTGGCATTCCGTGGCAGTGCTCGCTTCCAGGCAACTAAGTGTTGGAATGACTCATCTCCCCCAATAACCCCACACAGCCCTCACAAGCCTAATCACTTTCAAAAGGTATTTAAAGCTGCGCCTAATTAATGTTCAAAACGTAGGTGTTCCGACAAAGTTCCTGGGTTTGGGTCTGCCGCTGGGAGCAGAGCATGGCATCAGTGGGTACTCTCTGAAAACCTCAGTTGTTGTTGTTATTACTGTATTGTATTTGCAATAAATGTCAATTATTATTAATTATAATTATTATGCCCACAGGCTGGGCAATAATGGGTTGTATCCTAATCCAATGACTGATGGTATATCATGGTATATGTGAGACAGATGGTGCTGCGATATGTAATATGTTTGCTAATAGTTTTTTCAAGGTGTACCAAAATCCTATTTCTGCCTCCCATGTTGATGTGGATGTGCAACGCCATTATTTGCAACGCCTGGCGCACCTGGCCGGTTATACTCACTGTTGTACTGCACCTGTCTTTACTCAACAAACTGTGTTTAATGTGCTGAAAACTTTAGGCCGTCGCAAGGCTGCACCGCTGGACCTGACAATATACCGCCCACTTTTGTAGCATCGTGTAGTTCGGTCTTGACCTTGCCGCTCACTATTATATTTGACAATTCCTCGTCATCCGCTTGCTTTGCAAAGGAAAGGAAAATGGCAAAAGTCATTCCGATTCATTAAACAGATGATACTTCTAATGTAAATAATTATCGACCCATTACAACTTGCAATTTCGTCCACTTCCGCTAAAGTTTTTGAGATTCTATCCTGTCCTTTAATTCAAAATCATTTACAATTATTTTTAACTTCTTTTAACATGGGTTTGTAGCTCCAAGATCTTCGTGCACAAATCTAGTCACTTTTACTGAGACTAATTGGTGCAATCGATAAAAATAAGCAAGTTGATGTTAAGTACACTGACTTTAGTAAAGTCTTTGACTCTGTGCCTCATGATATTTTGTTTTCAAAACTCTGTGCTTACGGGTTCACTAGCTCACTACTCAGGTGGTTTGAGTCTATTTGGATGGAGGCGTCTTTTCAGTAGTCGTTAATGGTTTTCAGTCGCTTCCCTGTCCAATTAGCTCAGGTGTACCTCAAAGCTCCTGTCTCGGTCCTCTCTCATTTAATGTATTTATCAACGATGTTGCAAATATCTTTCAATTCTCCTCACTTTTTGTGTACGCAGACGACATAAAGTTTAGAAGAACGAAGAACTGTTGATTCCCAAAATGACTGTCTGCTGCTGCAACAGGACTTAAACAGGCTCACACAGTGGTGTGAAGACGATCGCATGCTCCTAAATACTAAATGATGTTATCGTGTTGGATTTGTTAATGTTATTACATATCAGTACAGAATTAAAGAAGACATCGTTCAGGAACTGGAGCTAATTAAGGATTTAGGAGCCACCTTTGATAAAATGACGACTTTTGTTCCCCATGTGGATAATATTATCGAAAAATCTCCAAAAATGCGCGGGTTCTTATTAAGAATTATTAAACAGTTCAAATAGCTGTCCAGTATAAAACTCTTATACAGTAGTAATATTGTTCAACAGCTTGGCGGCCTCACTGTGCGGTGCATAGCTTGAGACTGGAGCGATATCAAAAGCGGTTTCTTTGGCACCTTGCTAGAAGCATCGGCAGAGCTGATGGAAGATTTTGGTGTACTGATAGACTTGACTACCTTAGGATAACATCTTCAGATAGTCGTAGAGATATTTTGAGCTTAATATTCTTGTTTAAATTGTTTAACAATAAAATTGAATGCCGCTCTCTTCTATCCAGCTTCAATATTAGGGTACCTATTAGAATTCCTAGATGTGAGATAACTCCTCTGTCGCCGCCACTGCGGAGATCTGTGCTTGGTTGCATCTCTCCGGTTTTCAGGCTATGCAGGCTATTGAACTGCTGCAGTAAATTTGACGACATCAGTGCGGACTCACTGTATACATTTCGTAAACCTGGCACCTTTACTGCACTGTGGCTGCAATTACTTTAGTTATTTATTGTAACCTAAGTTAGCCGTAAACAGTGAGTACTACAATTAGTGAATGCTGTGTCTATATCTTACCAATCATTTACTAAGATTTTTTAGTTTAAATTCTTTGTATATTTTTGTGAATATAATAGTGTATGATTGATTGTAGACCTAATAAATAAATAAAATAAAATAAAAATGGTATGCATTAACTCATCGCTGGATCTCCGGAACTATTGGACGTAAACATTCAAAGTTTGGTAGACATGTCGCTTCCGCCGTTTAGAGGTCGGTTAAGAACAGATTTTTCAGGGCTTCTTCTCAGAAAGCAGTTGCAGGGGTGTTAATCACAAGTCCAGATCATTTAATATAACAAGTTATATCACACTTGCATCATTCTATTTATTTTATATTTACTGCGGTCTCCTCTTGAATAGTGAAGGCTGAAAATCAGTGTTGTCCCTATGGGGACTCGTGCACTGGGCCTGGGCCTGGGCCCTGTGCAGTACTGCACTACACGTGGAATGAAAACGTTTTGCAATTGATGATTTTTAATAATTATATATTTTTTTTCCTATTTGTGTAAGTGATTACTGCAGTAAACTATTTATCTATCTGTCTATGTATCTATAAACATTAACAACAAGGCACATATGTCTACTGTGCACATGTAACTCTCAGGGCGACAAGTTTATCGAGTTCGGACGACCGCCCATGTGGAACTGCCCCATGCCGGAGGGAGATGAGGACCAGCGGCACGAACACAGTCCGCCGCCCGACACGCCCTCGCAGCGCGACCCGCAGCTCGATCACCAGCTTAATCACCAACGGCACAACCAGGCGGACCACCAGGTGCATTGTGCAATTATACGGATAGATTTTAAATACCCGGGCCGTAATTATTATGACTTGGAGGGTACAGATGATGAACGCTGCCGGTGCACTTGTTAGGAGTTTCATGCTCTTGGGAACAGCATTAGGCATTGCAAACGCCTGATCCGCGAGCGACTGCCAAATTCACTAAGGAACATACTTCAATGTTTTTACTGCTGGCTATGTATTGCAGATCGCGGTGGTTAAACCGAAGCCTGTTCCGACCCCCCGGCCTGTCGCGAAGGTAACTCCGTGGGAGATCCCCGGGATTCAGTGCTACGAGCCACCGGACGGGGTGTTCTACGCCCAGATGGGGCCGACCGGCGGAAGGCAGGGGTACTCTGCTATTACCGGTAAATATGTTAACAAGTGGCTTAGCGGCCCTCCGGTGGTACCGGTGGCCACAAAATATCTGTCTCACTGTACTCCATTGGGTGCGGTTCTCATTAAATAACAAGTGATTGGACTTGAACGCAGTATTGGTGCTTCGGTCATAGGTCACGTGGGTTGGGGCATCTCGTGGTACATCAACGGACTACTGATTCCGGAGATCACGGTTGTGCGCGGCACCAAGTATACGTTTGTGGTGGAAGGCGGCAGCGACCCGGAGGTGCCCGCGCGGTATCACCCCTTCTACATCACAAACGACCCCGTGGGCGGCTATTACCACAAGAATGACGACGAGAAGAAGGTAATTGCATTGCTCCAGTTATAGCTTGTGACGAATTCAAAATCAAAAAATCACAATCAAAAATCATTTATTTGACAACGTACATTACGTAGTGATAACAGTTATTGGTGTCTCCCTTTACGCGTAACAACGCCTGCGCCTGCGCGTGCGCGTGCGCCATGAGGCACCGCCCTTCCGTATCATACGAGTACCACCTACTTCGAGTTTGTTGTCGTAATAAGTTTATGAGTGGTATTTTTGGTTTTACACTTGCATGATATATTGCATAAACAATTCAATTTCGTCGTAACATTGCCTTTTTAACCATTTCGTTATTACTATCTTGCAGTCACGATAGTTTCTGCTACATATGTATAGTTGTTTATTTATTTTATTATACATACATATATACTGATCTCACGTTACGCTGGATGCTTGCAAAAGTAGTTATTATCGATGGAGTGGGTATAACTGTATCACTCCTTCTCCTCTCGTTAGTGTTGACGTCGTATGCTACGGTTATCTCGAGTTTTAAAGTGGAATATAATATATACAGTTTACGAACAGATAGTACATCAGCAAGCTCATAGAGGCCCTCTGTGGAGTACTTCTGGTTTTTAAAATACATAACCTTGATGAGCTCTTTCCACTGCGATAAAGTGCGTGTTATTGGCACCACCCCATATTGGTAAACAATATACAATGGTGGACTGTACCAGAGAAATGTGTATGTACTTTAACAAATTATTTGTTAAACAAGTATTTGTGGCATTCCTCGGGGCAATGTGTCTCAAATTATTAAACGTCCAAATAAATGTCCGAATGCTCGCTGCAATGCAATCTGTTCTATCTGGGGACACCACGACAATCTTTGATCAAGTTGAATAACTAAGTATTTTGTTTGACTAACTTCATTTATGATTGGACAGTTCCAGGAATCAGTTGCGACATGGGAACAATCATGAATTTTTATATTACAATTAACTGGTTGGGAATTGTTATATATACCAAAACATATGTAATTTGTTTTGGTCGTATTAAGGTTAACAAATTATTTTTATCCAAGCATCAATCAGGACTAAACCTTGCTCAGCTCTTAATTTAACCTCGTCCCAGTTTGATCCTGTGAAGACAACAGAGGTATCGTCGGCGTACGAATAAATATTATCATGAGGAATACTCATGATGCACAGGTCATTTATGTATATTAAAAATAGGGTGGGATCAACGACACTACCCTGTGGTACCCAAAGGGATATTTCAATGTCGTCGCTGTTACCTGAACCCAGCTTAACTCGTTGGCTACGACCATAAATGTAATCTTTAAAGATACTAAGTTCTTTGCCTCTAATTCCAATTTTCTCAAGTTTTTGTCTAAGGATGTCGAAGGAAATGGTATCAAAAGCTTTTCTTGTGTCCATAAATACTGTTAAACATATTTGAGGAATCGTCGTTGTTTGAAATGTTTTTGGTCGGTGAGCAGACGCGGATTCATAACGTCTGTCGGCGCAGGGCATCGAGATCTACGCGGGCGTGAGGCGCGCGCGCGGCGGCGACTTGGTGCCGACGGGCGTGGGTCGGCTGTGCAACTGGACGCCGGACAGCGCGGGCCCCGGCGCGGACGAGTACCCCAGTTTCGGGGCTTACCAGCGCTCCCTCACCCTCGTGTGCGAGGAGGGCAGCCCCGGCGTCGTTACCTGGACACCGGACAGGAACACGCCCAACACTGTTTACTATCAGGTACGTCATTCTCTTTGTTCTCGATATATACCCACTTTCCTTTTTCGGAAACTCTTATTAATTAATCATTTCTTTCAGCTTGTGAATGCAATCAATTGCTGTACTCTTGAACTGTATCATAATTTTCAAACTCCACCAATTTCCCAAACACAGATTTATTATATATTTAATTTGTACATTTTGATTATCTGCTATCAAATAACTACATAAATGAAAACGAACATTACCTACATTGTTAGGAGGAGGAGGAGTCAAGTTCCTGTTCCCCCTGGACCCACGTAAATACCTCCCGGTGCTATATGATCACCCGATTGGTCTAGCTTGTCATTCGCTTCCGGTGGTCGTTACTTTCACCGCTCGCATCGCTCGAACTCTGTATCTTTTGCCGTGCTCTGTATATAACTGTACTACTACATTTTCTGTTTCAGCCTTCCAAGTCTTTGTCTCGCATGAGGTTCTGTGTATATCTCGCTGATGGGTGACAGACTTTGTACATAATTGTTTCTCAATAGGTTAGAGTTTTAATGAATGCCTCCTTTACAGTGTTTCACTCACCGACATCTCGGTTGGAAGGTAAATGTTGTCGATGAGTGTGACGCCGCGGAGGCCGAAGAGAGCCGGGTGATCCAAAGCGTGGCCCTGCCCGACCTATTGAGCGATGCTTCCGTACAGGTACCGGCTCGCGTTACACTCGACAATAGTTTTTTAGACGAGAGAAAGAAATTAGAGAAAATAATCAATATGAACAAAAATTATAACGATTTCAGTAGCACTAAAGAAGTCTTCACGCGAGATGAGTTCCCTTTAAGAAATCACCTATATTCGAGCGGAACGGAGTATGAATTGCCTGTATCAAAATTACAAATTAAAGAAGTCATAGAAGCAGTGGAAAACTTGGAGGATAAGATGAAAGGTCAAGTAAAATCAAACAGCACACATTTACCTCATAATCAGATGAATCAGTATCAAGTTTACGAAGACGTCAAAGAATTTACGCCCGAACAGCCCATACGCGAGGGCGAGGAGTATGTGGTGCAAGTGGGACAAGTTCCTGACGGTTTCCTTTTACCACCCAACCAAAAACCGGTTACGCTACAAAGCGTTCTACGCCCGAACATACCCAGGAAGCCCGTTGGTGCGCGCCCACACTTTAGGCGGCCATCGCCTCCGGAAATTATTTTACATAGGCCCAGTCCATATACGAATCTAAAAGGAAATAATTTAGGCTATCCTTTGTCGATGCCACATCCTCACTCCTCAAACGGAATGAAAAAGCCTTTCAATAAATTCTCAAACACGCGTTTTCCCCCTGCCATGAGCAGGCCGCTTCAGAACATTCCGCCTATGAAATCGATGCCTCCACTTTACCATAGCAAACCAAATCATCAACCCCAATCACCAATTTTTAATCAAGGCAATCCGAAACCATTGAACGGACCTGTTCAGGCAATTATAACAACTAAACTAGGTCACAATATTCCTTCTCCGGTTCAGAGCCAAACCCTAAGTCTATCAAAATCTGATATAATCGCTAATCAAGTAGTTAAAAGTCAAATAACATTACCTGGTGCAAATGACGCTGTTGCTCAACCCAGCAATTCACAAATTTTTGCAACAAAGCCGCAAGCGCACGGACAGGGACAAATAATTTTCGGTAAACCGGTTGAGAACCCTGTGCCTTTAGACCAGCAGATGATGCAAACGAAATCACTGCCGATAAAAACTAAATATACTCCAGACGTGCCCCAGTCTTCAACTCCGCTGACGAGTGTGTACGACGCACACGAGCAACCCTCGCCACAAAAAGAAATAAAAAGCTCAGATTTGATCGGACAATCGGCTGAGATTTCAACTTTAACGCCCGCTGTAAATACAGGTTTCAAACCCGATTCCATTGTCATTGAAAGTGGTTTTAAACCTATTATAAGAGAACCACTGATGGCTAGTGAAGATCGAATTACTAATGTGGACCCCGAGAACGCGAACAGGAGAGAAGATACGGATGTCTTAGAAGATTACGAGGACTCGCCGCAGTATATTTCTAACCATGCCTTTCCTATTCAAATTCCGAGTGACAAGATGACAGAAACATTTGAACCCATGTTCATACCCTCGCCTCCAGATCATTTACTCCCTACAAATGATACGACTAAGGAAATTTTCCCGAAGAACCACGCTAAAGAAGATCGACCGCACCCCGTGTACGTGAAATCGGAAAGCGAATTAAATGCTCTCTTTGGTAAAAAAAACATTGATAAAGATCTATCTTCCGATTTAGTAATGGAGTCAGATAGAGTCAGTCCACAATATTTGCCTCCAGAACCAAAATTACCAAAAGAGCACTCAGATAAATTGTCAGCGGAACAAACTTTTACAACATATGACGGAAAGACAATATCCGCGGCGACATTAACCAGCTTGCCTGATATAAATAAAGTTAATACGAAACTGTTCTCTTCAAAACTTTCAGCCAATGCTGAATTACTTCTTAAGATGCCGCAGTTTGGGCCATTTAAAGGTGAGATTCCGCCCCCCGTTGCCGAGCATATTACAAAAGAGGCGTCATCATCGCGTTTAGCAGAGACGCATCTCAAATTGGTTAGTTCGTTGGTGCCTAAAGAAAGTGACGCTAAAGAAGAAGCGTTTATAGCGGAAGGAAGCGAAAAGCACGATACAAGTGAAAAGGATGATAACCGTGATAAATCTGAGAGCTACGAAGATGAAGAATATGATAGCGAAGAGCAAGATGACGGCATCGCAGAAGCTGATGAAAAGAGGTTAAAGCGAGATACGAAAATGATCCATTACGAAACAGGCAAGGAAACGAGCGCATTTCCAAATTTTAATGGCAGCAAAGCGAGTGCAGGGGTTAGCAGCAACTCCGTAGAGTTCGCAGCGGCGGGCGCAGCGCGCCGGGCCGCGCACGCGCACTGGGCCCTGGGCCTCATAATGTTGGTGCTGCGTCTGAAACTAGCCTGAAGTTTAATTTGGTAGTTATTTATTGCTTATTTATTCCATTGAAATATTACGCCTTGCCATTAAATGCATTTTGCAAATGAAAATAACACTTGGACGTGCGGCGCCCCGGAGGGAGAGAGGAGCGGGAGAGCGCGCGACCTCACCTGTTACCACACCTCGCGCAGCGTGCAATTCAATACTCCGATTAGTTAACGTTTTTGTAAATATTATTATTATTAATGTGTAATAAAAGCTTAGATTACTTCTATGTCGGTGTTTTGTTTATAATTTTTATATTACCCATGATTAACCGCTTCCAAATGAAAGGTGTAACCATTGTAGGTTTTATTTGACGAATTATTTATTTTATTTATTGATATGATACAGTGCAAGAATAACAAAACAATACAATATTAATTACATTAAATTGACAACAAACATAAAATATGGAAAACAAAACAAAGTCCGTTTAGATATTATAAATTGCTGC
Organism: Ornithoptera alexandrae; assembly: GCA_029030555.1. NCBI lineage: Eukaryota > Metazoa > Arthropoda > Insecta > Lepidoptera > Papilionidae > Ornithoptera > Ornithoptera alexandrae. The sequence continues at coordinate 121,916 of JARDVY010000031.1, forward strand.
AGACGGCGAGATTAAGAACTTTTGAAATGTGAATCTTCTAACGCTCTTTGCTTTGGGTCCGGGCTGATGCACTTGTCTCACCGACGCGCAATGAACGGGTTAGCGAGCAGCAAACAGCGAACGTGGAGCTACCATAATGGCGCAGTTTATCGCTGGACTGTGGGCGAGGGCAGGGGCGGGGGCGGGGGCGGGGGCGGGAGCGATAATTCGCGCCGCGCGCCCCCCACTCTATGCTGCTGTTTTCCCCAAGTTAGTCGAAGCATGTAAATATTCAAACTCGTCTCTTGTCATTCCACAACACGAACTCCATTTGTGATCGGCTGTGTGTGGGCTAGTGGGCTTTTCGTAAAAGAATTTGAATTGGTATTTTTTTCTGGTATATTTAATAATTTGTGTCGGTCAGTGGGGCGACGATGTCAAACTAAGTTATTTATAGATATCACTAGGAGAAATAAAGATGAAATTTTGCTTTATGTTATACGGTAAATCGTTATCGCAACAAAGGAAACAACCAATCAGTAAGAACCTGCGTACAAACGTCAGTTATTTTATTATTCCATCTCATCAATCAGATCCACTTCAATTTAGTGTACATTTAAAAATCGAGACCGATTATTTACTATTATAAATAAAGTATAGAACCTCTTTACTACACTATGATCGCTACATTTGCATCCCAATTATTCGCAAAATTTTTCAAAATGTCCCTTTTTCCTTCCCCTCTATAGAATTGCTGCTACCGTTACACAAATACTATCAGAAAATCTATCAAAATGAGTACGTCCAGATCTGTAATGTGGTCGCTCGGCGAGGACGCTTATGTCCTCAGCGAGTTCGTGATCACAAAGCGAGCATCGTTCAGCGATTATTATCTTCGACTCTTGTATTTTTCATGTTCAAACGCGAACTGTATCTACTGCACGTTCCTTGAGTTGTTGCAGGAAAGTAGTCGATAACTGGTCGGTTTCTGACGTGCGGGGGCACTACTGCCCGAAAATGGGATTTGTGCGCGCTGTTACACGGAAACTCGCGAAAGGGTTTTTTTTAAAAAAACTACTTACACAAACATTAAATTTCTAATTAACATTATTTATTAAAGAAAAACTTATAGATAATGGTTATACACTTGTTAGAATTAGAAAATAAAGATATAGAAATTGACCGTCCCTGTCCGGAGTTCAGAGTTAGAGTGACTGCCGAGAATAATGGGTTCGGGTCGAAGTGAGAACTTTGCTTACAGAACTAGTGAGGAGGTTGCAAGATTTGCACTAACCCTTACAGCATTCAGGTGTAACATCGCGCAGAGCTGTACTGTAGAATTAAAGCCACATTTTGCGTTTATTTGAGTAAGGAGTGTACGCTGGATATCTTCTTGGTGAGCCTGGTGTAGTGCGCGAGCGCCGCCTCGCGCGGGAACGCCGCGTCCACGCGCCGCAGCACGGAGTGGCGCCGCCGCCCGCTGCGCGCCCGCGCACGCGCACGCGCCGACACGCACACACATACACACACACACACAGACAGCGCGTTTTCATTTCGTCCTGTGTGCGGCGGGCGGGCGAGACCCTCACCTCGTGTGAAGTGGCACGCCCGCCCATAACAACGTGACGCTAGTTAGGATAACATGCACTGCATTGCATTATGATCTCGCCTTGAGACATATGATATTAAGTCTCGTCATCCCAGTAATTTCACAACTAGAGCGCAATAATGTAGCAACATAGTATTGTTTGTCAACTACAATAGTAGCTGCGGTGGTACCTACCTAGTCGGTCTCCAGCAACACAGATTTATAACCGGTGAAACGCTCAGCTGGTGGTAAATGCCACGCCGCCCCATAAAAGGCAGTACTAGTAAACGTGCGTCCAACGCACCGCGTTGTCCTGGTCACACTTATGTGACCAGCATAACCATACGTCTTAACGTACGGCTGATGTTGAGTATCGCTGTCCCGCGTATCCTTGCCAAAGTGCACCAATACTTCGCACCGGGACGGCTTTTGACTTAATATCAAAGCGCAGCTCCGGTCGTGTGGGAAGTATTGTTGCATATCTGTGCAAGCACTGCCATCACTTATCTAATTAAAACCGGTGGAACAGAGAGCTAAAGGGAGTATCGGCGACCAGCAACTTGGCAGCGTCATTGCTCTCGTCCACAAACGACGCAGGTATCTTCAGAAAAAGAATGGATAGGTTGTTACTAAGTTAGCTCGCTTGACCACCACAGAGTATGTTCATTTTCAATAAAAAAATCTCAATAATTTTACTGGTGCTGAGCGAGGGATCTCGGAGCTGCGGCTGCACTCACCAAGCCGTCTCTGACAAAAGATAGTTTCAACAGCAAAGAGAGCCACTACCATCAAAAGATTATCAAAGATTACATCGCCGCTTACCATCAGGTGGAGTCGTAGTTAAGCGCTAGTCTGTATGTACAAAGAGATATGGAGCAACAGCGAGATGGCACGGATTCAAGGCATCGTCCGATGTACTCCTTGTGGGCGTGCTGCTGATCGGGCGCCGCCGCATAATGAGTAACGGGCAGGCGTCGGCTCCGTGGGTGTGTCCGGTAACGGCGTGGTCTGCATCATGTCTTAAAAAATAAGGTATGACAATGAAATCTACAACAGTTACTTTTCGTCTTTCAAGATCCTCGCGGCATCGACGAGCGCAAGTCCCACGCGGTCCACCACATCTACGCGGCTGCCGCGCGCCACCAGTTCCTCGATCACCTCCGTCTTTGCTCCTTGACACACTGAAAAACGTTTGCTTGATGAAAGCTTATGGTTTCGTCCCCGACGCTGCAAGTTAGAACATTGAAGATGGATGAATTTAATAACAGCGAGCCAGGTTGGAGCCCGGCCGATGGTATTGTAAGCTTAGTGTGGTGTAGCTTGTGTCGTGCGAGGAGTTACGTGCCCACCGGCTCTGAAGAGTGGCGTCCAGCCGTTGCTGTCGCGCACGTCCAGGTCCCCGCCGCGCCCCAGCAGCAGCGCCAGCGTGCGCGCGTCTCCCGAATCCGCCGCGTGGTGCTCCGCGCGCATGCCGTTCACGTCCCGCGCCCGCCGGGTCCACATGGCACGGACAAACAGTACCGGTTAGTTCCCCTGCAGCTGCACCAGTGCAGCGGCGACAGTGTGCCAAAGTAATAAGCGATCCAGATAGTGATCGGAAAGTTACAGAGTCGCGTGATCGATGATCACCAACGTTGAGGTGACCGGGCACTGCGAGACGAGCGCAACGCCAGCGCGGTCCTTACCTGAAGGTCGGCGCCACTGTCCAGCAATAAGTTTATAAGGGGCGCGTGCGCTTCCTGCGCGGCGAGATGCAACGCTGTCCGCCCAGCGGACAGCGCCAAGTTCACATCCGCACCGGCCTGCAGCAGGAACCGGACGATGTTCATATCACCTTCCATTCAAAATATTATGACATTAATTACAACAAAAAAATGCACGCACGAATGCACGCGCGCACGCACGCACGCACGCACGCGCCCACGCACGCACGCACGATTGCAAGAACACACGCACGCGCGCACGCACGATTGCAAGAACACACGCACGCACGCACTCACGCGCGCACGCACTCACGTACGCACGCACGCGCGCATGCACGCGCGCGCAGACTTACGGACGGATGGGACGTACCTTTCCTTACGGCGGTCGCGAGCGGTGTAAGGCCATGGGGCGAGGGGATGTTGACCAGTTCGGGCCGCTCCTCCAGCATCGCCTGGAGCTGCGTAACATGGAAGGATTTGAATAGAATATCGCCGGACTTCCGGCTTCCTCGCTTTAATATAAAAACACTCAAGTTTTCTCTCTTAATTAATAGTAAGAAACTAATGAGGATTGCGGCACTCACTATCCATTTATTGAGCCTCTGGAAAGTGGTCAGCTCACACTCGATTAATAATTATCCAACTAATCGGTACTGGTAAGGGACAGTGGAGGATGGTAAGGGAGTGCGGGGCGCATGCGTGCAGCTCACCTGCCTCACGTACCCGCAGCGCACAGCCATACAGAAGCAGAGCGCGGAGGAGCCGTCCGTGTCGGTGCTGGTCCAGGTCTCGTCGGACCACCGTGAGCACAGCCAGCGCCGGTGTGCGTTACTGCAGGACACGACTGGCGCTCGGTACTCGGGCAGGAGCTGATACTTTTTACGAATTAATTTATCAAAATGAATTAAACCACTCCCACCAATCTGCATGGGATTAGTGTGGTGGGGAATGGCCCAAATTCCTCCATATGAATCTCTACTCGGTGAATGTGGGAATCTTTGGGGGAGGCCTATATCCAACAGTGGACTTCTATCAGCTGAAGATGAATTCAACTATTTTAATATCATTTATCGGCTAACAAAGCCAGGTTCAACATTATTATTTATGTTCAATGGGAGCAACCGGCAGGAAGTACCCCTCCAACGGGTTCTCGGCTTATTGTGGCGGAAGGGCTTAGTAACCGTGACCCGCGACACACGGTGAAGCTAAGTGGAACCCACCCGGCCAGCCCGCGGCGAAGTGCCGGCCCGAGGCGGCCACTCCAGGTTCGAGTATCGGTTGGATAACCGGAGCTCACCGGAGCGGCCGGGGGCCGCAGGGGCGACATTATGCTTCCCTAGCAGCCAGGCTGCAAGGGCGGTTTCATACCGCCCCTGCAGCCGAGGTGGGGTCGCGGGGCGGCTCTCGGCTCTCTGCGGCCAACCGGTGTCGCACCGGCGATGCGGCGGCGGTGGGGCCGCGGGGAAGAGGAGTGTCGGTGTTGAGATGCGCCGTTCTCTCTATCCTCCGCGGCTGTTGACGGGTAGCGGCAGGCCCAACCTCTCTCCGCCGCGGGGAGCCGGGAGAGGTTTTCACCAATGGGGCCCATGGCCCCTGGGCGACGTTGGCCCCTGGGCGACGTCCCCTGGGTTCGGGGGAACCGGTCATCCGCGCGACCGCAGGAGGTCGAGGAGGGGGCGCGTTGCATGTTCCGGCGCGCCCTGGAAAGGGAGGGTTCATCCTTCCCTCCCGAGGTGGGGCCGCGCAAGCGGCCAGCGCCGGCAGGGTCGCGGTTGAGTGCGCACCCGCGTTCCCGTGACCCCGCCATCACGCGATGAGGTGGAACATCGTAGGGGTTTTAGCCGGTGCAAGTCCGACATAACCCGTCCTCGCCCCCGCGAGGACGAGTATGCGTAGGCATTTCCCGCATGTTAAACAAAAAAACCCGCAGATAGTAACAGGCAGGCTCTGTGCGTGCGGGGAGCACGCGGGCGAGACGGGGGCGAGGCGTGGACACCTGATTATGCTCGTCTCTTTGTTTATATATTTTGTTGGAATACCTTTGTTGATCGCCGGCGGGCCGCGTGACGTCGGCGGCTCCATCCAGCGGGTTGCCCCCCATTTCTCTAAACATCTGGAGAACAGCCCCGGCGTGCCCGCAATGCGCGACTGCTCGCTCGCCCAGCGAGTCCACTGCGGACGCTTTCACTATCACCTGCAGTCTGAATTTGTGCGGATGCCGCGGGGCCAAATTATCAATTGTCCTCGCCGTCCTCCCGCCGCTGAAAGTGACAAATGTTCAAAGTATTTTTTTTTTATTTATTTAATTAAGGTAACGGATAGCGAGCAGTGCACACACACTCACACCCACACAATAACAAACATGAAAACTACTCGGTGTGTACTCCTGCTCGCGTGCAGGATTGCAGCCGCGTCGGCGGCGCACAGGCAAAACTATTTGTGCGATCAAATACACACTCCGTGACGGTGCGGGCACCTGTACACTGTTATCCACGGTGGTATTTTCTCCCGTTTCTCCAACGTATAGATTAGCTGTTCCCCAAGGAAGGCAAACGGCTCAGCCAGCTGCCAGTCCAGCGTTATGCTGCTCTTACTCCTGTCCTTCACGATCGGCGCGGGAGGCTTCCACGCGCTAAACTCGGCGCTCAGCATCTCGTTCAGATCCATACGGTGTTTTTGGTAGCTTTCAACCTAAAAAGCTTTAAAGATAAGTGCAACTTTTAGAGAAGGAGCTTCCTTAGGTACTTGCCAAAGAAACGGTGGCCCTGCAGTGCGGCGCGCGTGGCCACCGAATGCGGTTCGATCGATGCGGCGGTCCCGTCGGCGACGTCGCCGGGGGTGCCCAGGGCAGCACGTAAAGCTGACATCTGTAATAGGTAGGATTATTCAGTAGCAGGTACACTCAATTTTACGTTTTTATCGACTGATGGAAAGTTTTTTTTTCTCTCACTCCCGACCGTTCGTTTATGAGAAAGTTATAAGGTGAGCGGGCAGTGCGCCGGCGCAGCGGCCACGGCACAACACACGCAACTGATTATAAACCTTTATTTGTACTACCGTCACTAGGTAAAATCAATCAGATCTTACTTTATTTTAATATTAATATTTTTTTCTATACTGAGCAATATGAATTGAGTAGAGATACGTCTACTACGGACGCTGGAGTTGCACTCCTCAAACATATATTTGATGCTTGGAAGAAATCGCAAAATGCTATTGGAATCTTTTGCGTTTTGTGCAAGGCCTTTGATTGTGGAGATCACGAAAAAATTTTAAATTAACTACGGTTTTATGGTGTCAAAGGCTCATCTCGCAAGCTTATTGCTTCTTATCTTCGTCAGAGGGTTGAGAGTGTTGCTGTGTATGGAGCAAAATTCTTTATATGTTTTGTACGTACGGGTGTTCCAAGGTCAAAGTCAGTCTAAATGATTTTATTTGTAAACATAGGTAGATACATTACAGTGGTGAACAAGTAATATATTTTCGTAACTATGTTTCACCAATTGGGGTACAAAATAATCAAAAGTTACAATTTAAAGCTTCCATGGTACATTCTAGGTCCATTTCTATTTTTAATTTATGTTAATGAATGTCTAAAGGATAGTTAATATACATAAGTATAATAGAACAAAATACAATAAATAAATTGTAAACACATTGTGAATAGTAACCAGTAACATCTACTTGTAAAATGGTGACAGTTGAGTCACACTTTGCAATTTTAGTTCCGCAGCCACGTAATAGATGGCGCTGTGAAAAATTTAAAGTCGCAGTAGAGATTGCCAAAAACTTGTCAAGTGTCGTCGCTAATTGTTATGAAAATAAATCCAAAACATTAACAGTAGCGTGTGATTGTCTAGCGCTGACAATGATTCACCTTTCTTTATGAGGAATCTGGATAACATTGTGCTCTTGGCAGATGAGACCTTTTTAATAATTAAAGTTAATGTAGAAAAGAATAATTATGACGATCTAAACAGTGCACTGGCACAGGTCCAACAATGGTTCACGCCTAATAATCTACTCGTGGTTGTAAACGTTAAAAACAGGAAATGTGTAGGCTTCGCTTTGCCTAACGTTAAGTAACTTAAGTTTCAATTAGTACTTAATAATGAAATTGTTAACGCTGAAGATTCAACAGTTTCTTTAGGCATAACACTAGACTCAACACTACAGTGGAACTTGCATCTGTCAAGTCCTGCGGCAAGGCTCTGCTAAGCGGCTTATGCAATTACGAAAGTCAAACAACTGACTGATGTCGAGAATGCCAGGGTCCTTTATTTAAGTAATTTCCACAGTATAATGTCCTACGGTATTCTACTGCGGGGTAAGGCTGCGAAAATGCAGTCCATTACTATCCTCTAGAAAGGAGCACTTCGCGCAATGCACAGAGTGTGGGCTCGGAATCCTCTTCCAAACATCTTTAGTCGGGCGGATGTACTCGTAGTGACAGTTCCGTCACAATATTTATATAATATACCGAGTCCGGCCATAAGTTCTGTTACAAATGATAATGCAATTGTTTTAAATTAAGTAATGTGATGTTATTAAAATGTATAACTACATATTTATTAGCTTCAACAAAAAAAAAATATTCCATTCGTAACGGCCACCTTTGGCATTTATACAGGCCTTTAATCTGTTTGGCCACGGATCACGAATCTATGGATTTACGCGCTGTAGCCAAAGGAAATTTCCACCACTGCCACCGCCACCGTCGCCGCCACTGCTTGCTTCAAAGATTTTTTAAGAGACTTAATGTCGTCGTATCGTTTAGAGCAGCAGCAGGCCATATCCTCTAAAACTGATCATAATTTGAACTCTAAATGGTTTAGGTCTGGGCTAGATGAGGGCCAGTCTTTAGCTCTTATAAAGTCCGGAACGTTGGTTTCAAGTCAGGCTTGGGTAGTTCGTGCCTTATGACCAGGTGCAGGTGCAGAGTCCTGCTGGAAAGTCCACGGTATATTTTTAAAAAGTGTATTGCTGAGAGGTTTCACAACAAGATCCAAGACTGTATCTGGAGACACTCTGGCTGAAGTTTTCACTAGTTTTTCACAAAGATATAATTTTGTCACTCCTTGATAAGACACACCCCACCAAACCATCACTGACGCAGGATGATAACCACGTTGTACCTTTTCAACCACTTGATCATCTTCTTTAGATCATTTCTAGTCTTCTTCTGGGCAAAGGAAGTGTTGTTGTATCTGGTGATAGTACGATATACGAACATACAGCTGATAGCAAGCTTTTGAAGTGTGTTTAATATGACTAGCCGGACCGGCTGCATACTCCACACCCGCTTTGTGCAAGGCGATCACTGCAACGCTATTTTTATTAATACCCCCGCCCCGTTCCATATTGTAATTTGATAATGAACACGAAAATATATGTGAAATGGCGCAAAATCGAAACAAGTTTTTAAAATAATATTCAAAATAATTAAAAAGTTGAAAAAAAGAAAAGTTTTTATGTAACAGTACATATTGCCGGAATAGTTATATATTACTAGTGCAAGCGCGGCAGTCGGCAGAATTGACTGCTGTTATGTATATTATCAGTAGTGATTAGAACGTCTTTGCAAAGGTGTCCGCTAATTCAAATTGAATTACCCAGGGCTGGCAGCCAGGACGCCTCTTGGCTACTACTGCCCATGGGGTTTCCCCCTTCTACTTGCTAAACTGCTCAAACTAGAGTGCAACGGAGGACACCACTGGCGATACATGTGCAATAATGATAATTGTATGCATGGTGCCAGTGTACATTCACTATTTGAACTCCGCGCCAACATCACTCCATTGGCTGCACTGGCACTGGTACGCACGTTCCAATGAGCTATCGGCGACGAACTGACACACTGTTAAGCTGCATATGGATATATATTGTTTTAGTAATTTGTATGTTCGTAAAAATTTCAATGTACTCGTATACACCAAACACAGTACAATATAGTGATGTATACACCAAACACAGTACAATATGATGATGTATACACCAAACACTGTACAATATAGTGATGTATGCTCCAAACACAGTACAATATAGTGATGTATGCTCCAAACACAGTACAATATAGTGATGTATACACCAAACACAGTACAATATAGTGATGTATACACCAAACACTGTACAATATAGTGATGTATGCTCCAAACACAGTACAATATAGTGATGTATGCTCCAAACACAGTACAATATAGTGATGTATGCTCCAAACACAGTACAATATGATGATGTATACACCAAACACTGTACAATATAGTGATGTATGCTCCAAACACAGTACAATATAGTGATGTATGCTCCAAACACAGTACAATATAGTGATGTATGCTCCAAACACAGTACAATATGATGATGTATACACCAAACACTGTACAATATAGTGATGTATGCTCCAAACACAGTACAATATAGTGATGTATACACCAAACACAGTAACATATAGTGATGTATACACCAAACACAGTATAATATGATGATGTATACACCAAACACAGTACAATATAGTGATGTATACACCAAACACAGTAACATATAGTGATGTATACACCAAACACAGTACAATATAGTGATGTATACACCAAACACAGAACAATATAGTGATGTATACACCAAACACAGTACAATATAGTGATGTATGCTCCAAACACAGTACAATATAGTGATGTATACACCAAACACAGTACAATATAGTGATGTATACACCAAACACAGTACAATATAGTGATGTATACACCAAACACAGTACAATATAGTGATGTATGCTCCAAACACAGTACAATATAGTGATGTATACACCAAACACAGTACAATATAGTGATGTATACACCAAACACAGTACAATATAGTAATGTATGCTCCAAACACAGTACAATATGATGATGTATACACCAAACATTGTACAATATAGTGATGTATGCTCCAAACACAGTACAATATAGTGATGTATGCTCCAAACACAGTACAATATAGTGATATATACACCAAACACAGTACAATATAGTGATGTATACACCAAACACAGTACAATATAGTGATGTATACACCAAACACAGTACAATATAGTAATGTATGCTCCAAACACAGTACAATATGATGATGTATACACCAAACATTGTACAATATAGTGATGTATGCTCCAAACACAGTACAATATAGTGATGTATGCTCCAAACACAGTACAATATAGTGATGTATACACCAAACACAGTACAATATAGTGATGTATACACCAAGCACAGTACAATATAGTGATGTATACACCAAACACAGTACAATATAGTGATGTATGCTCCAAACACAGTACAATATGATGATGTATACACCAAACACTGTACAATATAGTGATGTATGCTCCAAACACAGTACAATATGATGATGTATACACCAAACACTGTACAATATAGTGATGTATGCTCCAAACACAGTACAATATAGTGATGTATGCTCCAAACACAGTACAATATAGTGATGTATACACCATACATACACGATAGAAATACTAGAAATAAAAACAAGCTGCCGACGCGATTTTGTTGCCTGCACAAAATTAACGCTAGTTTCGTTGGTCGCGGCGCGCGCGTCTGTAATGAAATCCCACTACTTGTACTTACTTACACTTACTTAGCACTTGACGATTTTAAAGTAAAAGTAAAAATACAATATATTAACTAACAAAGGATGCTGTAGCGTTGTCAATATCTGAAAGACGATAACGTGTGTAAATAGTTCGCGCCGATTCTCGAGCAGTGTGTTACTCGGCATGTAACACATCTTTCAATTGAATGAAAATAATTTGTATATATATACACTACTTTTTTTTTATTCGGTTCTAGAACCTAGAACCTCTGGTTCTGGTGCCCATTCTTTTCAGGACCGAGGCATTCCTTTTGGCGAATGACTGCTACACTTTTACGATCAATAAGTGAACGAATGTCGCTCCTTCCTCCTGCCCTTATCCCAGCTACCTGGTGTCGGCACAGTATGCACTCCTCTTCCACATCCCTCTATCAGCCGCCATAACTGAATTCACTCTCTTCTTACACATGTCGTCTTTCACACAATCCATCCACACTTTCTTCGGTCTTCCTCTACCCTTATCAACATCCACGTTTATCCTCTCGATGAATGTCGCTATGTTAAATAAAAATTTTGACTGACTTTGAAGCGGCGTGCTGCAGCGGCGTGCTGCAGCGGCGTGCTGCAGCGGCGGTGGTCCCTTACAGCTCATCGCCAGCTGCTGCACTACCCGGCGGCGCTGAGCCTAAACTGTTTCATGTCTCCGGTAGGGCTTTCCTAGCTTAAACATTAAAGCATTATCGTTACTTATATTTGGGAACAGATGTTGTTGTTGGAAGCTGTTCACATTAATCACTCCGGAAGACGGAGAGGTCCTTGCCCAGGGTATTACACCCTGCAGGCCAATGGTGTTCATGAATTTAAAAGTTGATGCTTTTATGTATTATGACAGCAACCAAAATTCTGTCAATATTAAAAAAAAAATTGTCCACCGAACAACATGGATCGGGAGCTCGTGGCACAGCCTTCACCTAAAAGTATGTGTTGCTTACCGCTCGATGTCAGGTCACCGCTGGCAGGACTACTGCGGCGTGGCAATCTAAGTGCAGAGTAAGGTCAGGGTTGCGCCGCGCGCGGTGTCGGTCCTGCTGCAGCCCCGTGACGCAGTTTGAAATATAACAAAGGAACTGTAAGGATGGCGCTCTGTGGGCCCTTTTTAAAAATAAAACACTTTTAAATTAGGCTGTGAAACTTTTAATGCAACACACAACTATTCGCAAAAGAGTGTTAAGCGGACCGAGTGTGGAGGTTGGCAGGTTGGCACGTTGGCAGGTTGGCGCGTTGGCAGGTTGGCACGTTGGCAGGTTGGCAGGTTGGCTGCTGCAATTAGTTGGACGATTCGTTTTTATATAAATAAAAAATCGTTGACATATGCAGAGGCCCGATACATTGAATTGTACATAACAGAACGAACAGTTCACCCGATAGTAAGTGTATGGGTGTGGGGGGTGGGGGTAGGTACGGGGTGGTGTGAATGAAAAAAGCTCAAAGTTGACAAATGTACTGTTGAGAATTTTTCACTCGAATAAATCAAGTTTTGGAGATCGGTATTCAAGAGACGTCGGAGTGCGAATTATTATATTTGGCCAATTCGGAGAGAAAGCGCGCGGTGGCGGCGTGAGAGGGAGTAAATGGGGAAGAGGGTGGAGACGTGTTCACATCGAACCGAGATTTTAGTAAAGATCAGGCGGCTGGGCATCTTCAAGAGATGTTGCCATATTTACCGGCGATAGCGAGCGGCGAACTTCCACTAACTAACAACTTTCCGTGAACGTTACAAAACGTTTGTGTCATGCTTAGTGCAATAAAAAATATTAAGAAACGATTAAGTTTTATAAAAGTCTTTGTGGTATCGTGTCGCTTCGTTACCTGGTTACGGCAGCCCGCCGCCCGCCGCCCGCCACCCGCCGCCTGCCGCCCGCCGCACGCCGCCACCGCCTCAACTCGATGTGAACAGTAAGTGGACGGGAGGCAGTGTGCAGTGAACACAAGATCAGCGCCGGCGGGATCCCGGTGCAGCGCACTGCGCACTTCGTGGTTACGTGTATGCATGCGTGCATGTATTGCATTTAGGAAAGCATGCGGTATCCGAGCCGACCAACGCGCGAGCCGCATCAGCAACGCCACGCCGCGCGCCGCTTCCACACATTTTAGTTATTCTTCGCGTCTACGTACGTACATACCATACTCATGTGATGATGCTCACAGGAAACGCACATCCAATATAACGCTGGTGCTGGAGTTTGGGGCACTCTCGGTATCAACAATGCTCGGTCTGCGGTCTGCACGAGGCGAGGACTACGAGGGCGACTGGTAGCTGTCAAGTACAAATGTACTTAGAAATGATATTTGTAGTCATATTATATTTCAGTGAGAGCTGTTCCGTATGCCCACGCGAGTGTCACATAGAACGGAAACAGGTTCATGGAGTTGTGCTTAGCTGAACAGGGTACTTCGAGTGCTCGCGATGAAGTTTCAGCTGAGACACGTGCAAGCTTCGCCGCATGTGAACTTAATAAAGCAACATTGTCACTTCTAGGCGGCGAGTCGCGGCGGTTCGTGGCGGAAAGTGGCGGGTCGTGGCGGAACGTGGAGGGTCGTGGCGGGATGCGGCGGGACGCGATGCAATGAGATAAGACGTAAAAACAAAGTTCAATTCCTTAGTGTCAGGCTTGTCACCGAGGAGCTGCAGCCGGGAGAAACTGCGCGTGGCGTGAGGACACCGACAACATTAGTACGTATATAAAGTAAGCAGTCATTACTAGCTTCGTTCGGGTGTGGTAAGAAACTTGTTAAAGCGAGGGAAATAGTAGTAGAGTGGAGCGGAACGGATGGAGCGGAGTGGAGTGGAGTAGAGCGGAGCGGAGTGGAGCGGAGTGGAGTCGGGCCGGCGGGTGGCGGGCGGCAGGCGGCGGCGCGGCGGCGGTATCGATCGGCGCGGGCAGTGGGCGCTACACCGCGGCGAGGGGCGGACGTGCGCGACACCGCCGCCTGACCGGAGCCGTGCCAAGTCGGAGCGCGCGCTGTTGTTGTCTCGTGCTGCCGACACTGCGAGCTGCTGCCGGTGTTGCGTGCTGCGTGCTGCGTGCTGCGAGTCGGACGGTAAGTTGCAGAGCAGCGGCATACCAGCGCCAGCTACGGCCAACCTCACCGGTTGTCTACCACTGGCGTTGTGGCAGAGATTCTGTTTTATTTATAAATTTTGTTGTCGCGTACAAATACCGGAACCGCAGCGCCGGCGTTGCGCTGCCTGAGGACGTAACAACTGACCATTGCACTGCACTGCACTGCACTGCACAATATATCTGTCAAAATAAAGAGAAATTGTGCGAGAATAAAATAACAAACAAATATTTACATGCACTTCATAAATTGATAAATCCTGAAAACTTATGACTTATTTTTAGTATGAAAATAAAAAAGTAGGTCACCATCTTTCACCTGACGGGATGATGGAATAGAACCTCCGTTTCAATGTACGGGTACATATCATTAGCACCGCAGTTTAGTTGACGATTGGTGCCGGAGGGTTGGAGAAAGGTCCCATTAATATTCACAAACACGGGGGCGCTCGCTGCCTCTCTTCTTCTATTTTTTTCCTAGATTTTATCTGCAATCAGTCGATAACTTTAAGCAGATGTGGAGGTGGTTAAGCATTTATGAACAATTTCTGTATGAGGAAACGTGCGATTGATCCTCAGTGGTCTTATTTTATTTTTATACGATGTAGCAGTCTTCTTTGGGGACAGCAAGGGTTGGCAATATGCTTTCATAGCGCTCAACGTTTAACTTGCTTTCCTGCTGAACTATGAAGCATTGAAAATATTCTTTAGTATGCGGTTTTGCACTCCATATATGATATTGAAATGAGCAGTTTTCACGGGTCAGTGTAAATTTGATCTGGACCAGTTTTGAGGCACTAGTTTTTATTTTTCATTTTTGTAACCATTTGTCAACGTTGTTCAATCAATGCTGGAGTATTCCGGAAACAGTTTTGGGATCCTTCAATCAATCAAAAGTAGCTGTATCCGCACAGGTTGCTGTATTACATTTGTACATTTTGTTCATTTATTTGATGCAATCGGAAGATAATTTTATATAGCCTATGTACTCTGGTCAGTTAACAAAAGAAAATTAAAACAAACTTTTATTTATTTACTTTACTTACCGTTTGTTGAGCGAGAAGAAAAAATTGGAATGTCGGATAACACAACCTCAATGTGCAAGCAGCGGTGCACGCGTACGCTGAGTGGGCGCGGCGCGGCGCTGTCTGCTGTACGGCGGCTGTCGGATTCTACATGTAGTCGTGTTGTGTTGATTTTTCACTGTATTCTATTCGTAACAAATCCCATAGTGCGTGGCGCTGTGTAGCACCATATGTGGCACTGCGCGAGTAGCCGCGCGTAGGACCGTGCGTGGAGCCGCGCGTAGAGCCACGTGTAGAGCAGCGTGTAGAGCCGCCTGTAAAAACGCGCGAACAGCCGTGCGTAGAGCCGTACGTAAAGGCAAGAGTAGAGCCGCGCGTAAATCCGCGTGTAGAGCCGCGCATAGTACCACGCGTAGAGCCGTGCGTACAGCCTCGTGTAAAGCAGCGCGTAGCACGGCGCGTAGAGCCGCGCCGCTCTACGGCCGTGGCTCGCGCCGCCGGTATTTACTAGAGAACTTCCTTTTCTTTTTATTGCTTTAATGCATATGCTCGACGTGGATAACGCAAGGCCCTCGTTGTCCTATTGCTACTTCTTGTTCTAAGTTCTTGTTGTTTTATGTTTTATTTTCATTTTGTAATATGATTTTCAATTGTTCTTCTACCGATCTACACAATTTCTTCACTTCTTAGTTTCTTGTATTGCTTTTATTCTTACATGGTCTTGGTTCAACATTGCCTATTTACACTAACAATTTTTTAATTACTATATTTACACTAACAAGTTCTTGTTTGTACTAAGTTTATATTATTACTATCTATTTGTTATGCTTTATTCATTGTTCTTGATGACCCTTATCGCTACACAGTTTCAGTATCTAGGAAACCTATCTCTAAATTTTTTAATTGCTATCAGTTTACATACTTATTTACATTAATCATATCTTGTATTTCTGATCGGTGCCGTTAGCCGCGGGGTACAGGGCACTCCGCCAAAATATGAACACTACTTACCACATGCTCAGGGTCGCAGCTGCGCGCCGGGCTGTCTTTGCATTTAAATTTATATATCTACTCAGCAAGACGGCCGGCCGTGCCTTGGCTTTTCAATTTCGCGATCTCCGATCACATGGTCCGAGTAACCTTTTTTAATTTTGATTATGCTTGATGGATCATATTTTAATTTATTTGTTATGACCATTGCTTTCATCTTGTTCCATCCGAATCTATATTTATTAGTGATCCCCCATTTCCAAGTACGGTTGAAGGCTGCTTTGGATTTCTGACTCCGTGTCTCCCAAGAATATCAAAACCCAGTCGTCAGTGAATGTGTGCGCGTAGTCCCCTATCCGCTCCATGTCCTTAAGCAGCAAATCTAGAAGTACTGGTCCTTCTATGGATTCTTGTACGCTCCCTTTTTCTGTCCGACTGGTATATTCAGCACTTGTGTATCTGTGAGCGCACTGACCTATCTATGAAATAATTGTCGATGAAACGCCTCAGATTAGCAGAACGACTGGTTTCCGCCAACCTGCATCGGGCAGCCGGCCACAACGCACCAATAAGTTAGAAAGCTTTCTAGTGGCGAACATTACCAGGAAATATTCCTAGTTCGGGAATCACGGACCATGGCAACTTTGTACGAGTACATATCTGTAACTTTTATAAGGAAAATAAATTATGTATAATAGTTTAACCAGCAGATAGAAGTGGGTGGGTACTGGGCAGTGGACAGTGGGCCGTGGGCGGGACGAACGCACAGGTATCGTTTATTATAGTCGTATGTCATGCGTGCCCGTCACGTGTACAACGTGTAATGCACACGGTCAACTAGAGGAGACAGTTTATTGCTCCTGTCCTGCCCGCCTGCTCTCCGGTCTGATCTACTACTGTAGCGCGACCTTATTGCTCGTGTGTTGACCGAAGGCTTTAATTAAAATAAAAACTATTCATTCCCGCCACAAAACCAATGCAGGAAAACAGCGCGTGGCGCGGTGACGGCTTAAAATTGTGTATAAACGTTTTTGCATTTATTTCCGAGTACATTCAAGTTGCAAGCTCACGCGCGAGATGTGCGCGAGCGCACGGCGTCAGCTGCACACTCCTCTATTGAAAATAAATTGCGAAAACATTATATAGTTAAAATTTAGAGGTGTAAATATTAGTGAAACTTTGTTAGTGCTTAACTACTACAAGTGACGTAGGCCGACCGAAGATCACAGCCCCGAGTGACGACACTTAAAGTTGCTGACTGCGCGTCGCGGTGCTGAGCAATGACATTAATTTTAGCGAATGATCTTACTTTGTTACATATACAATATTGCTCATTGGAATCACCTCACGAGCGCATGCGATGAACATGTAACAAATGTTAATATTCAATGTATACCAACTAATTGTAGTCTAGTGGAGAGTTGAGACGTGCTGGAAGTCACATGATTTACAATTATTTTAATTTTTTTTTACTTATTTCACTTACGATGTTAAAGAGAAGTGGGCTGGATAAACAAATAGAAATACTAAAAAGACATTACGTATATCAGTAGCGTCTCTTTTATAACATGCAGTTAGTAATTAACAACATTCCATCGACATTCCCCAGCGCAAAGCACGCATCGCCGAGTTACGGATGCAAGAGGTTTTCCTAACGCAGATTAATTTCCCGCTTCGGAGACTGAGGAGAGTTTTGTGAGCGTTCATTATAACCGGCTGTGTTTGTAGCCGCACTTCCGTCGCACCTCCGCCGCACCTCTGCCGCACCTCCGCCGCACCTCTGCCGACGTCCGACCCTGCAGCCTCAATCCGAAGTACTTGCGAGAGATTAGTTTAAAAACTGGCGCTAAAAACATCTCGAGCTTTAAAAGGAAACTTCTACAATGAAATAAAACTCATGGGTGCCTTTAGTTAAGTACTTCGCTCTTTATATATCTAGGAGATTCCCACCTACGTAGAGACTCGTCATGATATCTCTGGAACTTTGAAGCCTGGGTACTTGAAATTTGTAGGAATATTCCTTTTGTTTGGTATAGATCGGGTTTTACGAAATGTTACCCCCTAATTGAGTTGCGGGCGTATTATGGCGAACGGAGAAAAGTTAGTTCTATTTTTATACTTAATGTCATTGTTTATTGTACACCACACACAGGAAATTGATAGAAAATACCTAAAAATGACGGCTACGTTGCCATAGCGACCGGGCGGTGTGCAAATGCATTAAGGGTCACATGCATTGTGCAGTGCTATTGGTTATCGCTCAAAACTATTTATAAAAAGTTCATCATCTATCATCTCAAACGAGGGACATCCACTGCTGGGCAAAGATCTCTTTTAATGTATTTCAATTGAAGACCCGCTACACAAATACAAACAAGCACAAAGTCCTGCGTCGACAAACAAAAGCAAACCTCGGAAGTTGTGCGACGCACGAAATTGATCACTTCTTCTAGTTTCTCTCCGACGAATGGAGTTTGTTTAATTAGAAGTTGGTCCATGGGGACGGGCGTGTTGCTGCTCCGCCGGGGCGCTGGCCGCGGGCGGTGCGCCGGTTCATCGACACCGCGGGATGTCTGACTGCGCTCTGCGAGCTGGCAATAGTTTATAGATATGCACATCCCTCGGCTACACCGGCCACACCGGCCGCACCGGTCTCGCCGACCGCGCCCAGCCCAGTGTTCCGCACCGATCAAAACCTTCCTTATGTTCCACCTCCTCTGCTGCAGCCAATGCACGCTGCCCGACACTTGTGCGTCTTAGCACGGGGCGTAAGTACGTGAAACGCACCTTTCTTGTTTTTAAATATCATTTGAAAAACGAATCCATTACCATGAGAGCCAGGCCGGGCGATCACCCGGAAACTTAAGCCCTTCCGAAAATCTCTTTGCAGCTATTCGTCATCACTGTAGCAGTTATAACTGTTATCAGTTGTTCAGTTTGTGTTCTTCTGTCTGTCCCGCGAGCCCCGGCTGCGCCCTGTCACATCTATCTCCACATTCATTATTCAGCGCCGCAGCGTCGCTGCAACCCCCTCTTACACGGTGCAAGAGGGGGTTGCAGTTCATACAGATGAACAGAACAGAATATAATGGAACAGAACCATCCCTCATTGCTGACGGCGCCATGTAGTCGTGCAGCAGCACGTATGCCGAGCAATGACAACAGCGAACGGCCGACGGCGGCCGCCCGACCATTGGTTTGTTAGTTTATCAGCAGCAGTCGGGGTGCGTAGGGGACGATGGGGGTGGTTACGACTGGCGCTTCACTCGTACTGCTGTACCACTAGCTTTTCAGAAATAACACGGTGCTGGCAGATAGCCGGACGTTTTGTCATCTTTACGAATATTTTGTACGAAAACATTTTCAGTGTCTGCTTTCAAATGCAGCGCGCTGCGCCTCCCTCCCCCCCCACACACACACAACACACACTGACAACCCGCGGTGTTCACATATGTTTATGATCCCCTCCAACGGGTTCTCGCCTTGTCGTGGCGGAGGGGCTTAGTAACCGTGGTCCGGTACACGGTGAAGCCAAGTGGAACCCACCCGGCCGGCTCGCGGCGAAGGGCTGGCCGAAGCGGCCGCTCCAGGTTCGAGCACCGGTTGGGGTAACTGGAGCTCACCGGAGCGGCCGGGGGCCGCAGGGGCGGCTGTGTGCTGCCCTAGCGGCCGGCTGCAGGGGCGGTTTCATACCGCCCCTCGCAGCCGAGGTGGGGTCGCGGAGGGAGTACCCTCTGCGGCCAACCGGTGTCTCACCGGCGATGCGGCGGCGGTGGGGCCGCGGGGGAAGAGGAGTGCCGGTATTGAGATGCGCCGCTCTCCCTATCCTCCGCGGCCGTTGACAGGTAGCGGCGGGCCTAACATCTCTCCGCCGCGGGGAGCCGGGAGAGGTTTTCTCCAGTGGCTCCCATGGCCTCTGGGCGACAGGTTCGGGGGAACCGGTCGCCGCACACGCATGAGGTCGAGGAGGGGGCACGCTGCATGTTCCGGCGCGCCCTGGAAAGGGAGGATTCATCCCTCCCTCCCGAGGTGGGGCTGCGCAAGCGGCCAGCGCCGGCAGGGTCGCGGTTGAGTGCATGCGTTCCCGTGACCCTGCCATCATGGCGATGAGGCGGAACATCGTGGGGGTTTTAGTCGGTGCAATTCCGACATAACTCGTCCTTGCCCCCGCGAGGACGAGTATGCGTAGGCATTTCCCCCACGTGAAACAAAAAAAAAAAAAAAAACATATGTTTATGATTCCTATAATGTTAACCTTGAAATTTACTTATAACTTCATTTTTTTTTGAGAAATCTCCTTTGTCTTCTGGGGGGAAGTCAGATTTACGTGTAAACTGACACCCACTACAATCCCCTTTGGGTTCACTTTCGGCGTTTGGAGGGGTCAGGGGATCTCGGTTCGGAACACAACCACGGGCTCTCTAACGGTGTGCTGGCATAGCCGTCTAGGGGCCGTTGAAGCCGGGAGTGAGTTAGTTTTCTTAACTTGTTGTGTTGCTAGGTATGGCTGCGTGTACAGAGCGTTAATCGATCCTTGGCCGTCCGCGCTACGAGTGCGCTACGTATGCGCTACGAGTGTGCTACAAGTGCACTACGAGTGTATTCGCTTTGTAACCGCGACGAGGAACTGGTCATGAACCGCAGGCAGAGCGTCGTAGAGGTTAGTTTGATCTTTCTTCGACGTAAGTATTTCAGCCAGCCTGGAGGCATTTCTCTTCAGAGAACAAAAAAGTTAGAAATTATTTAGTGTTTACACAAGGGCGGATAGCGGAGATTTTGCCCCATTAGTACTTGATAAAACGTCCGCTGCGAGGTCATTAGTGACACCAGAGGCTAGTCAGGTCGCCGCTGCGGTGTTGATCACTTCGGTTTGCGTAAGCGCGTAATGACCAAGGAAGACTCCAAATGGCATCTTTGGTTCTCCCACACCCCACACCCCATGTTTCGCGCGGCGCCGTAAAATCGTGTCATCATTTCCTCTCACTGGTACTTATACTGTTCAAAATATCAGCAAGAGAACTCCACTGCAGTTTCTTGTAAGAACACGATGAAGTGTTCCGATGTCAGCAGTTACTTGGACAACCACACGTCAGAAAACATTCGCACCTGCCTGCTGCTCAGTCAATGTATCTGTAATGATCGAGATAACCTCTCCGCGGATTGTGCCGGCGGCCGTCTGACGTCTCTGTTCGTAGCGGAAGCTGTACCGTTCCATCACCATGACGTGTATCGCCGTGCACATAACCACAGTGTATAGTGCTAATGTTCAGACTA
Source organism: Ornithoptera alexandrae (assembly GCA_029030555.1). Lineage (NCBI taxonomy): Eukaryota > Metazoa > Arthropoda > Insecta > Lepidoptera > Papilionidae > Ornithoptera > Ornithoptera alexandrae. Next base: position 143,178 of record JARDVY010000031.1, read on the forward strand.
CACTGCTTAACTGAACAATCATAAAACTAGATTTTGTAAAGTGCTTTAAATTGTAATAGTAAAGCGGCTGCACGCACACACAGCACTGTGCCAGCGCCGGCCGCCGCGCCGGAAACATACAAATGCGGCGCTTTTACCCCGCCGCTTTATTTATTGCTTTCGGTTTCCGTTGCGTCACTGAGTTTGCAGTGTTGCCGCTACTAAAGGCGCAGTAAAATATTGGATCTGTTATATAAGTTATTCTTTCTTTATATCTCTCTTTCAATACTGAAGGTCCTGCAATATTGTTGTGCTCGAACGGACAATTGCTTCAAGTGACTAATCACTCAGCACTCAACACGTTATGTTTGATTGCTGAAACTCTCCATTGGGGGAAAATTCCTCTCGTCGAGGAATCGGTGCTCACCAATTGAGAACCCAGAAGCTGTTTGCTTTTAAGTTTTCTTCCCCTCCGTGTGGACTAAAATGACTAATTTTTCTAAATATTCACTTCTACATAAAAGCAGCGCAAACTAGGAGCAAATTATTAAATTCGTGTAAACGTGGCCCTACCACTTCGACTCATCGCGAGCCACATGCCTGTGTACGAGCAATAGTTTTTTACTGTGAAACAATTGTAGTGATAGTAAATTTTCCGCTCCGCGCACCTCGCCTCTAACTCGGGCCCCGCTCTCTGTTTAACTTTTCCTTAATCAATATATTTGAGGTCCGATTGCTTTAGCAATAAGCCAGTTAACTCTCAAAAGTCCCGCCGCACAGCGATCCCCGTCCGCTCGCCGCCGCCCACCGCCGCCCACCATCGCCCACCGTCGCCCTCACGACTGCTCAATGGGCAGTCGAGGAGAGATTACTCCCGATCACAATTTTCTTTATCGTTTTTTCGCTTTGTTCCTAAAGAGATTCTCGGCTCGAGTGTCGGAGTGCCTTTTGTAAATAATTTCCTCCCCCACAGCCCAGCCCGTCCGCCCCGCCGCTGACTCGTCCGCGCCGCCGGGTACTTGCCGGCGAAACGGTTTAAACGCAAACAACATTACTGGTTGACTGATTACTTGCATTCACTGTTCGACACCGCTGTTGCTTTTGTTGTTTCTGTTGAGTTAATTAATCCAGCTTGAATAATTTGTCGAGCTGTAACAAATTGACGCGCTGAAATCGTGTTTAAACATGCCCTCGCCCGCCCTCGCGCGCCCTCGCCCGCCCTCGCCGCGTCCAGTCCGCAGCAGACAAGTCGGATAAGTTATTCGTAGATCATCCTCTTACACGTCCACCCAATCGCCTGATCACCCGATGACCCAATCATCCGTTCACTCGATCATCTAACATCAATATCGGCATAAGAAAGTGTCGCAGAGATGCAGCTTATGCAATTTTATAAGATGATGATAATTGGTGTACGTGATGAGTTCAGCGCACGAGACTGCACGCGACTGCACGCGACTGTACGCGTATGGACACGACTGTACGCAACTGCAGTTGCCGACCATGCGATAAATGTGTGAACCTGCGTGCACCAGGCAGACCGCAAAAAGTAATTGATGCCAGGTGGAGACTCGGAGACCTACGGTTGCTCAACACCACACCACTGCACAGGCTGTACTTCTCCAGCGACACGGAGCGGCGCATACAGACATGTCCATGCGCGTGCGCGGGCGCATTATCGTGTCAGGGCGCCACGGTACTGTGCGATACGCAACTTTCAGACGTGCTTTCAACCTTCCTTAATAATAAACAAATAGCCCCACCCCACCCACTCCCACCCCCACGCCCACGCCCACGCCCACGCCGCGCTCTCCAGCGAAGCTGCATTTAAAAAGAATGACGTTATTGTTTGGTGAAGGCGGAGCGCCCCGCCTTAGTGCTCCGAGACAAAGCCGTCGTTAGCCGACTTAGTCGTTTTCTCATTCGATGTCGGCGGGAGATAATTAGCGCGGAGAGTTGCAGCGCGGCACGACACGAGAGGAACGAGTGGAAATAGAGGGAGAGGGAGCGAGGTGGACGCGGACGGGCTGTTGACGTATGCATAATTAATTGGGTATTAAAGAATTTTAAAAACATGCAAATTACATAGTAGGATGCACATGAACCAGCCGCGCCTCGGCACAGCCGCATGGACGCGCTTCGTCTAGTTAGGTACCAGCAGCCGCCCGGCAGCACTGTGCAAACATTACTGTGTTCCGGTTTGAAGGGCGCTGTAGCTAGTGTAATTACTGCGGTAACGAGATTTACCATTTTATGTCTCAAGACGACCAACTTAATGTGGTGCAGTGTATATCATCCTAACTAGCGCCACGTCGTTAAGGGCGGGCGTATCACTCGCCATCGGGTGAACGTGCCGCTCGTGGCGTCGCTTCGCAGATTCACAAAAAATGTTATCGTTCAATATTTACCGGTCTAAAGCTTTAACTCGGCGGCGGGCGGAGGTGCCGCCTAGTTCCTGATTGTGTTTCGTGCAAGCTAACCTAACCGGAACTGAGTCAGGTGCCGTCGCCGCTACTCCGCCCTAGGGATGAACTGAGACTAATCACGCATCATTATTATATATGCAGCGGAGCACCTCAACGTTTCTCGCTGATGACGTAAAGCTTCAACCGCAGAGTGTTTGCGACCGGTGGAGCCTGCTGTGATCTCTTTTAGTCAACCTCGTCGATGTGACCGTTAACCGATACAGTGAGAGAACAACTGAGGTCTTAATCCAGAGTAAAAATGGAGACCACAATCAGTGGTGATCCTTGAGCAAGGTCGGAGTCCGAAAACCACGTACCGAGATGTCTCAAGTTATCCGGGGGCAACCAACTATCATTATTGTTGTGTATTCGAGGAGTCTCCCGGAAGTCCAGGTATGGTTTTATAGAAATTTCAATTTTATATAGATTTAAATAATTTATTTAAATATATAATTTTTGCATCATCCTCCTGTGACCCTATATTATATTAGTTATTGTAAAGAGCCGGAAGCTGTCTATGTTATTACACAACTACGTTGATTGCAAAGCTAATACGGTAATTGAAGAGGAAACGTTGTAGCGGCAAGCGATAGGATTGTTCGCAAAGTCTCCACTGCTGGCAAGCTGCCGCGAGCTGCTGCGGGCTACGTCGGTGCACTTGTTTATGCTTAAACTGGATTAGGTTATAAAAAATTGTCAATTCATATTCAAAATTAGCGAATGCAATATTGCCGCCCTCGCCGCCGCCAATTATCTAACTCGCCCCGAAGCAAATCCTTCAAGTGACACACAAAATGTATAATTTTGATGAAACACCTGCAACGTAATTCAATGCAGCGACATGAGATCAGGCGTGGCCGTGTCTCCATGAGAGTGTGTGTCCTTTGCTTGGATTCGTTGCAGCCGTTTGAAGTGCGGCGGCGGGGGGCGCAGGTCGGGAGGCGACACTGCCTTTTCAATGCAATAGATCAGCGATCCGCATCGCTAAACAAAAAGTTCTCTTCAAAGAATTATACGAGACGAGATGTGCTGCAGCCTCAACGGCTTTATTATTCAAATGGAGGTCGGCAGTCGGCAGTCGGCAGTCGGCAGTCGGCAGTCGGCAGTCGGCAGTCGGCAGTCGGCAGTCAGCTGGTTACATTATACACAAGCACACCGCGCGTGCGTCACACGCAAGGCGCAGCGCATCATTTGCGGTCTTGTCCCAATGCACGGCTCCCGGCTCCCGACTCCCGGCTCCCGGCTGCGCGGCTAGGTCATTGTCGGCGCTGCCCGTGTACCAGCAGTACATTGCATGCATCAGATTTGCATAACTTCCCGCGGTCGCGTTGTGTGAGCACTGCGGTTGCCCGCTTGAGCTCGTCGGTTCATCATCTCATCTTAGAGTAGAAAGTTTGAAAGCTGTCCGTTTGAAGGTATGGTTTCATTTCATGAAAGTTTGTGCTCGGTGAAAATATAGCAAACAATTTATGTGGGAGGCCCGTGACGACCCCAGCAGTAATATTGACTGGCTACTAGTTGACCGTGCGTGCACTGCGCTGCGGGGCTGGTCACTTTATTGTGACAACTCTGTTCTTGACAGCGTTCAGTTGTACATGAGAACACCACTAAGGGTGCGTGTGCGTGTGCGTGTGCGTGTGCGTGTGCGTCTTTATGACATAGGTTGCACTGAAAATGACGTCGACAGCTATCGGTACCTAAAATTTTACAATAATATATATATATATATATATATATATATATATATATATATATATATATATATATATTCACTGGTGGTAGACCTCTGCTGCCGGATATCTGTACCTGGGTACCACCGCAGCGCCTATTTCTGCTGCTAAATAGGGATACAACTATTTGGCGACAGAAATAAGTGAAAACATTACAGTGTTCCGGTTTCAAGGGCGTTGTAGCTAGTGAAATTATTGGGTTAATATCTTATGTCTCAAGCGATGCGCGCAATATGATGCAGTGTATGACATCTCAACGACCGCCAGGTTGTTATGGGCGGGCGTATCACTAACCATCAGGTGAATGTCCCGGTCGGCTCGTTGCCCAATTGTGCAAACACAGGGATACATAACACGGATACGACGCGGGAGTAATAAATAAGCTGTTACTAGATGAGTGCGCGTCTGTGATGTCGTCTACCTTTTGAATTGTTTAATTGGCGAATAGCAATTGCATAAGAAACATTGCATAGGCTGCAGGTGTTGCAGTTTATTTTTCACTACAATACCAACTCCGGCTCGGTGCAGCGGTTCTCCCTGCATCGCCGCGCGCGTACCAGGTTATATATTAATCTCGATTAAGTAATGATTAGATACACTGATCTCTGTTTAGGGAGTAGCGGCGTAAGGCGTAAGGCGGACATGTGGGCTCCGTAAGGTTCCCGCGCCCCGGGGCAATAACGTCGGTGCCGGTGCAGCGTCACGCCGCTCCCAGCGCACGAGGCTGCAGAGAGCACGCAGCCGCAGTAAGGTGCATATACTGCACGCGGCCGGCCTGGCCGTCCTCTCCGCACTGATCGCCACCTTCACCAAGCTGCCCGGCGCGCGCTGCTTCTGGTTCAGTTTATTTCCATCGCAACTGCAGATAAATAAAAACTCCTGTTCGTATAAAACAGTTTCTGAACGCTTACGTTATTTAATGGAACTTAGGTGATCCCTCTGTCTCTTTAAAAAAAAGCTTTGTTCTTCATCAAATATACCGGAAGCCGCGGGCTGGCGTCGCAGCTCGCTCGCCACGCGGGCAGTTCGTCCCTTAGTGTTGCATGAATACGGGGGGGTGTTTGTCTCCAGTAGGTGGCTGCAGAGTAGCATTGTTGTACGTATGAAACGTTACTGCGTCGAATCTCGCCGCTGAATCGCTGAACAAAAGCAATTTGTCAAAACTACAATTTAAACTTTTACCGCCCGCGCCCCCCACTCGTACAAACGAAACAAAGATGGCGGCGTGCGGCTTCCGCAGGAAGCGATGTCTTTACACTAGAATGTAAAATTACAATAAGCACAATATTTATCAAGATTTGTATGATAATGACAATGTGCAGCGCGTGTCCCGCCTCCTTATCTAATCACTTCGGTTGCAGCTGGAGGAGTGTAGGCCTTGGGGATTAATCCCCGGCCGCAAATTGTAGCACACGTTGAATACTTCTGGGCCGGACCTGGAAATATAAGATGAGGAGAAACTTTGGCCTGTCACCGTCACGTGTGCACGTTGCGAACGAACAATAAAATGCTGGTGTTCGTCACCTCGTTTGATGCGTGGACCTCTACGTGGGAGGGATCTCAATCGCGGACAAACACTCGGTACGCAATTTAGAGGGAGAATTGTATTATACTGAGCGGAGGAGGCCATGTTTGTTAAAACATGCTTTACCAGAAATAATAACTGTGAAAGCTTTCGGCTTAGAGTGATGGAAGTTGATAAGCTGCGGTGCGGGGGTGGTAGCAGCGTGTATGGGTGGGGGTAAGCGCGGATTACAGCCTTCTCCATTAATAATATTAGAAGCGTTAAATGAATTTCCGCGAACGAAAGCATAAGAATAAACTCAGAGACATGTCCGCGCACAGTCGCGCCGCTTCCGTGGACATCACACCGGATGCGAAGGCACGGGCACAGAGCACACGCGGCGCCGGCGGCGGCGCTCGCGTCGTGCCACCCTGCCGCATGTTAGTGCGAAGTGTTCTTGTACCGAATCAACTTATATATATATATATATATATATATTTACAGTGAAATACAATGGTATGTTTTATTTAAAAACTATGTTGCAACTCATAAACACTCGAACACAGCGCGATGCACCGGAAGTTGGTGACGGGAAGCTGCCAGATCTTAATAATATGTTGTGTGGTTTTTATTTGATGCCGCGACGGACGAGCGGGACATTCACCTCATCGAGTGATCATCAGACGTATCATTTACCATCATCATTGATACCCCAGTCGGCAGCAACGTGACGTTAGTTAGGATGATGTATGCTACACCAGATTGTGCTCACTGCAGACGACACATCCTACTCCAGTAATTGTTATTAATGCGGTAAAATGATAAGGTAATATTTAATAATACATCCGCCGGCAGGTAGCGGCGCCCCTCCCCGACTTCCGCTGCGACTAGATGTATCAAATATAATTAAGCAAAAAAGTACTCCACACGCTCGCAGTGGGGGTGGAGGGTTGAGGGTGTTGTCTTAAAGCGAACTAAATGGAGACATTACTTTGGGGCAGCCGCAAAGAGAAGGGTGTGTATTGTGCCACTTCCGCTTTTCTAACACTAAATTGGCGATAAATCTCTGGGACAGAGCGACAGCATCCTCCGCTCCGCCCCGCTCGCTATCTCTCGCAGCCGCGATGATAAATTGACTTACGCGATAAAAGTTTGAATAGCGGTCCTGAAAAATTATCCTTTTACAGGGCGTGCATCCCCCCATCGGCCCGCTACCCGCACGGTGCTGTTTGTTTCCAGTGGAAACGCACAGCGTGCATGTATTTATAGAACAGTTCTACCAGCGAAGTGATCGACAGGTGTGCGCGCGCGCCGGCGCTGATCCCAAAGGCGTCGCGCTGATGGCGGCGGGGGCGGCCCCAGCGCCCGGGTTTACTTCAAACGAGACCATCTCTTACCGGGGCCGGTGGGGCGGTTCATCTACATGTATGTACGCAATACACTAGATTACATTACAACATACTGGTCCAGCAGTGCAGGAACTTTCAGATATTAAGCTGAAAAGAATAGATACTACACTTTGATCGGCAATACCAACATCAGGGTTGAGTCCAATATGAGGTACCTTGGGCTCACTCTTGATAGCCGTTGGAACTTCCGTGAGCATTTCTCGCGCCTAACTCCTCGATTAATGGGAGTAGTTGCGGCCTTGAAGCGCCTATTACCTAATCTCTTAGGACCCCAGTCAAGTAGCCGTTGGCCTCTATTTGGGGTAGTGCGTTCGTGCGTGTTGACGGAACAGACTATAGCGGACCTCAGAAGACCGCAAAGAGCGATGGCCGTCGAGGTAGTACGAGGGTATCGCACTATCACATGAGGCTGCATGCGTACTGGCAGGATCTGTCCCATGAGATTTAGAGGCGGAGTACCTTGCAGCCATGTATGAATGGTGCATGGAATTACAAAACCCGGGGTGAGCAGCTCCCACCGAGGGAATGGGGTTTACGGAGGTTTCACGCTCGACGACTACTACTCGAACGATGGAATGACAGACTGGCCCATCCCAGGGCAGGAAGTAAAATTGTTGGCGCCGTGCGTCCAATTTTGACTAATTGGATTAACACGCACCATGACGCACTGACGTTCCGACTGGTGCAGGTGCTAACGGGGCATGGATGTTTCGGAAAGTACCTGCATCGTATAACAAGAAAACCAACGGTCATATGCCACCATTGCGGTAACGTTGAGGATTCGGCGCAGCATACCTCAGAGGTATGTCTGAGTTGGACAGGGCTGCGTCGAGATCTCGTTGCTATTGTTGGCAACGACTTTTCTCTTCCCGTTTTCGTGAAGGCAATAGTGGAAAGCGAAGAGTCATGGAACGCCTGTGTAGCTTTTTCTGAAAAAGTTATGTCGCAGAAGGAGGCCGCGGAGCGGGTGAGAGAAAGTGCCTCTAACCTCGCCGTCCGTAGACAGAGACCCGGGCGTCGAAGGAGAAAGCATAATTTCCTTCTCCAACCTACCCTAACAAAGGCTTAAGTGGTGGTTACGGGAAAATCCGCCACTCAGTAATGTAAGCCTCAAGACGGCGGATGTATTTTCCGTGTAGAACCACTGTGTCTATGGTTTCCATAAGAAACCCCATGTCATGTTGGGGCCATTAGTAAGCTGACGTTACTGGAACTGCGGTAGTGTGCGAAAGCGTTCCCGCAGTCTCGGCGAAAGATGCAGCGAGGTAACCGTGGGATTTTAGCCAGTAAGTGTGTAGCATAACTTTTTCGTTGCCCACGCAACGGGAAAGTATCCGTGCAGGATTTCTCCACAGAAATAAAAAAAAAAAGATTATATTACAATGATAATTACAAGACACTACAGCGCCCTTTAAATCGGAACACAGGAATATGTGACGGTCTCCGGCGACAGAGACCTACCACCAGTAATAAAGTAAATATTAATTGGATATTTTTAGTAGTTACCAATTGCCGAGTTCATTGACTCATTTACTGTGTGTATGTTCGCGTAACTTTACCATGATAAAGCGGTGGTGAAAGAAAACCAAGAACAATCATTATTATAAGGTTCGGCACGTCGTCAGTCCCTCCCCCCACCCGCCACTCCCCGTGCAGCAGCAGCGCGCCGCAGACGCTGCATACTGCAAAACGCGTAACCATGATGTATGTTATATTTTTGTAAAACACTCAACTAACGTGGGGCGGACGCGGTGCGGGGAGGACGCGGTGCGGGGAGGACGCGGTGCGGGGAGGACGCGGTGCGGGGATGACGCGGCGCGGGGAGGACGCGGCGCGGGGAGGACGCGGTGCGGGGAGGACGCGGTGCGGGGATGACGCGGCGCGGGGAGGACGCGGCGCGGGGAGGACGCGGTGCGGGGAGGACGCGGTGCGTGGCGGACGCGGTGCGGGGAGGACGCGGCGCGGGGAGGACGCGGCGCGGGGCGGACGCGGTGCGGGGAGGACGCGGCGCGGGGAGGACGCGGCGCGGGGAGGACGCGGCGCGGGGAGGACGCGGCGCGGGGAGGACGCGGCGCGGGGAGGACGCGGCGCGGGGAGGACGCGGTGCGGGGAGGACGCGGCGCGGGGAGGACGCGGCGCGGGGCGGACGTGGTGCGGGGAGGACGCGGCGCGGGGAGGACGCGGCGCGGGGAGGACGCGGCGCGGGGCGGACGCGGTGCGAGGCGGACGCGGCGCGGGGCGGACGCGGTGCGGGGAGGACGCGGTGCGGAGAGGACGCGGCGCGGGGAGGACGCGGCGCGGGGCGGACGCGGTGCGGGGAGGACGCGGCGCGGGGAGGACGCGGCGCGGGGCGGACGCGGTGCGAGGCGGACGCGGTGCGAGGCGGACGCGGCGCGGGGCGGACGCGGTGCGGGGAGGACGCGGCGCGGGGCGTCGCGGGGCGGACACGGTGCGAGGCGGACGCGGCGCGAGGCGGACGCGGCGCGGGGCGGGTCGGACGCGGCGCGGCGCGGGGCGGACGCGGCACGGGGCGGACGCGGCGCGGGGCGGACGCGGGGCGGACGCGGCGCGGGGCGGACGCGGGGCGGACGCGGGGCGGACGCGGGGCGGACGCGGCGCGGGGCGGACGCGGCGCGGGGCGGACACGGTGCGAGGCGGACGCGGCGCGAGGCGGACGCGGCGCGGGGCGGGTCGGACGCGGCGCGGCGCGGGGCGGACGCGGGGCGGGTCGGACGCGGCGCGAGGCGGACGCGGCGCGGGGCGGACGCGGCGCGGGGCGGACGCGGCGCGGGGCGGCAGAGCGGCGCGGCGCGGGGCGGACGCGGCGCGGGGCGGACGCGGCGCGGCGCGGGGCGGACGCGGCGCGGGGCGGACGCGGGGCGGACGCGGCGCGGGGCGGACGCGGGGCGGACGCGGCGCGGGGCGGACGCGGCGCGGGGCGGACGCGGCGCTGCGCGGGGCGGACGCGGCGCGCAGTGATCACGCGGAACTTCATTACAGAGTACAGATTTTCTTAAGAGAGGTTTGAGAGAGGGGTGGGATGACAGTGGCGCCGCGCCACATTATAATATTAATTTCCGGTTCCGCGGGCGCGGCAGCCCACCCGCCGGCGTCGCATAGATATTCGTTTGTTGGATTGTTTTTATGTGACACTGGAGCTGGAGGGTTCTTGACGTGACCTCGTGTCGGTTCCGCGTACGTTTTGATACTGTAACTCCAGAATAACGCAGGAAATTGAAAATTTGCAAAAAAAACATGAAATAAACAGAATTAACAAATTTAAGCAAATGCAAATTTTCTAACAACTTATTTACGTCCCCATTGTTTGGGCACAGGCCTACCCTTAATATGAGAGCGATAGGGCCATAGTCGCTATGCGAGCCCAACGCGGATTTGTGACTTCACACACACCTTACAGTAGATTCCAATCCATGTGCAGGTTTCCTCGCGATGTTTCTCTTCACCGTTTGTATTGCACTGTTGTTGCTAATGTTCACAAATGTACACAACTTAAATAATAAAGTCACCGATACACGCCGAGATCCTAATCCGCGACCCTCGGAATGAAGGCCGCACGCTCTAACCATTAGGTCGGCGCGCCAGATTGTATAAATATAACTCGCATACGTTTGCTGCGCCTGCGCTGCGCCTGCGCCGTGCCGCCACCCCGGTTTTTAGAGAAATGCACGGGGATAGTCTCGCTTTTGTGAGTTTGCTGTGCAATGATACCTAACAGTGTCTAGCACAGCACCGACGGCACCGACGGCACCGACACCGCCGATAGCCCGCAGTGAACATTGCTCATACAACGTAACGCAACACTGTTCTCAACGTGGACCGGTTTGCTCCGGATATTAGTGAACAACAGTAAATGTTTCAAACACGCACGCGGGGTGAGATATTTACTCTGCAGTATGCAGCAGCACTGAGCAGAACAGATCTTGTCGTGGCGTTTCGGTCTCGTTCGGGAAACGTTCCACTTAATATGTTTTCATATCTGTCGGACAAGGGCCCTTCTTCGGGATGTTCCGAGTGTGGGATTATTAGGGATGTTTATCAGATCAGATCATGGAATGTGCTCGGAACGATGCCGAGAGACAACAATTTATTACACAGTTTAATGTTAACTTACTTCACGCCGGCGCCTTATAACTTTCTTGCTTCGCGTTGTCAGGGCGAGGGGTGGGAGGGGGAGGGGGCAGGAGCAGCTTACAACATTATTCAACTTGGAATTAAACGTAAGGGTTCTAATTAAATTAAACAAAAGTATTAATGTTATTATATAACATATTAAAGATACGATTACTATGAGGGTGTTATAGTCGTTCTATGACCAAACCCTCTATAAAAATAAATAAATGAGAAAAAATGTAGCAGCTGATGCAGCGGGAATATCGCATTTACTTTACCGTAATATAATCCCTCTCCGCGCTGCAGCTGCGGTATTGCGGGGGTGTAAAATTGTATGTGTAATGAAACGATAAGTACCGGTATATCGGGGTGTAAGCCCAGCGAACATGTGCCGTCAGCCCACCGCTGGACGGGCGCTGCTATATATTCCTCGTTTCACAACTTTGTTCGCTTAAGCATTGCTCACGTCACGCCGGCCCACCCTTACCTTTGCAAATGTAGATAAGTTCCGGCGGCAGTACGTACACACGCCTATGCCAAGATAGTCTGTGAGGCTAAGCTCCAATTTACATAAACTTTACATAATATGCGTTTGTGACTTGGGGTTGGTTCATTTACTTATTAAATGTACTTAATGAGGCAAAACGTAAAATAACTATTTAGTGCTGGAAATAACTTCAATGATACTGATATGAGAAATTAAGAAAATATAAGTGGCGCGTAGCGCGGCTTGCACTTGACCGTTTTTCATTAAGAGTTGACATCAGATAAACGAGATGACCGAGCTGATACCGTCAGTCGGCAGCGGGGTAGCTGCGAGGGCGGCGAATGACGAGAGCTGTTAATTGAGGAACTGGATCGCGCAACGCATTCAATTTCAGCAGTGAATGTGAACGCGCGCCGGTTCAGCGCGCGGAGCCTCCTCTTCATCATTGCACGAGCAAGAATATCAGCAGAATAAGTTTCATATTTACAAAAATTAATTGATTATAGAAAAGCTTGCTTGTAAACCCTTGTTTATTCGCGTACCCGTTCGCGAAAATGTTCGGATATGAATAACTTAGCCGAGTTTACGGGATCTAAAGCTACACCGCACTCGGAGGCGCATCCTTCACTGGATGTTATTCTGCTATAATAAAGAGGTTATATCGGACTGTTGCACAGGAATGCCCTGGTGTCCAGAGGGCTGGACCCTTGCCATCGATACGAGGGGCACGGCTCCGCACTCCGCGATTGTAGTCACACTCCATACACGGATGCGTCCAGAAAGAACACATCGCTCATTGAAATGAGAAACTTATTCAAAGCTTCAACCTTAAGTGCAAAAGTAATGAATCAAGTGCAAGTCGTCGATAGTCCACTGCGAGCGCGTCGGTGCCGCGAACTTACTTCCGTTTACTTACTCCTAACTTTAATTGCGTCACCTGCCTATTCGATGGCGATGAAAGAAAGAGGGGACATTTAAGTGTCGTCGTTTGCCGGGGCGGCGGTGGGCCGGGGCGGGGCAGCCCGGGCCGGAAGGACGGCGGCGTCTCCGAGTGCAGGCAGCTCTTTTTGGTTACTTTCATTTCAGCGTCGGCGCAGTTGTTGAGTCGAAGTTGCACAGTATATTATATTCAAAGTTCTACAATACCAATGCTTTCATACAAACGATTCGTTTACACACACACACACACACGCACACACACACACGCACGCCCATACGCACGCACGCACACGCACACACACACACACACACACGCACGCACACACACGCACGCACACACACACACACACACACGCACGCACAAACACGCACGCCCATACGCACGCACGCACACGCACACACACACACACACACACGCACGCACACACACACACACACACACACACACACACGCACGCACACACACGCACGCACACACACACACACACACACACACACACGCACGCACACGCACACACACACACGCACACACACACACAAGCACGCACACACACGCGCGCACATACACACACGCACACACACATACGCGCGCACACACACACACACACACACACACACACACACACACACACACACACGCGCACGCACATACACGCACGCACATACACACACACGCGCGCGCACACACACACACACACACACACACACACACACACACACACACACACACACACATGCGCGCACACACACACGCGCGCCCGCATACACACACACATACGCGCACACACACACACGCACGCCCATACGCACGCACGCGCACGCACACACACACGCACGCACACACACGCACACACACACACACACGCACACGCGCACACACACACGCACACGCACACACGCACACCGTCGCACGCACATACGCACGCAAATACGCACGCACGCACACACGCACACACACACACGCACACGCGCACACACACACACGCACACGCACATGCACACACGCACACCCTCGCACGCACATACGCACGCAAATACGCTCGCACGCACATACGCACGCAAATACGCACGCACGCACACACGCACACACACACACACGCACACGCGCACACACACACACGCACACGCACATGCACACACGCACACCCTCGCACGCACATACGCACGCAAATACGCACGCACACACGCATACACACACACGCACACACACACACGCACGCACGCACGCTAACACGCATACATTTGTATAGTACTTATTGATAGTTTCTGCAGGCAGCGCGACGCCGCCGGTGCGGTTTCCTTTCCTTCGCCATGTGTCGGCTATCATTTTCTGAGACAGGAAGTGAACGATTTATTTGAATTATAACGGTATAATCTAAGCTCCAGATAGTTTGTGGACAGCTTTATCGCGTCCTTTCCGGAAATCGCTCGTTCATCTGCGTGGGGGTGAAGGTGCTGCCGCTTCACTTGATTTTTATCGCAACATTTAGAGAATTTTGTCCGAAAACGGATAGGAGTGAACATGGCACGGAGAACATTTTGTACATGTGATAGTGAGTGACCACTCGTCGCCGCAGCATCCTCTGCAGCGGGCAGACACTTCACCACTTCGTCAGTGTTTTGGATTGTTTGCCAGTGCACAGGTCACGTGCTGGACGTTCTATGTACACCACATATATATATATATATATATATTATAACATTTTAACTATCTATAATAAGTTTGCGTGTTCGTGAAGTTTAATCAATATCTATTATGTTTACAAACGTGCAGATTATTAATGAAACTAATTCAATTTAGCAGGAATGTAATCAAATTAGCGCGCACACCGCCGGCTCAGCTTTGATGTAACAATATTATAAATCACTAATAATTTTCGGAGCAGCGAGCATTCACCCGGACCGGTTCAACAAATGATCCGGTCTTAAACATAAAACGAACTTTATTAAACAAACATTTTTATTAATTGTAGGCCCCGCATTCCCGCGGAGGCCCTAACCCACCGGTCAGCACTGAAACAGTGTACTCGTAGCACTCTCAGTACTCCCAGTACTCCCAGTACTCCCAGTACTCCCAGTACTCCCCCAGCGAAAGCTGAAATAAAAGGAAACCGTAAAACCTTACCGCGGCGCGTTCCTTCCTCTGCCGACGGACGAGGGGCGACTTGAAAACTACAGTGGTGTCGCAGAGTCGGCCGCTGTAGCAGTGGCATTACTGCGGTAACGCGGCTCAACTCTCAAATCGTCAGTATAAGTCTAGACTGCTGGGCTAGCGGCCTGCGTTGTTACACGGAGGTCTGGGCTTCCGGGAGTACATTAACTGGAGATGAAACGTAGAGGGTGGTGGGGTGGTGATGCGACGATTTCCGCCAATATTAAAATAAAATCTCGCGCGCCACGATTTCTCTAAAGTATGATTCTCCGCTTGCGATTTTAATTTAGTACGCCCCCCGGGGGCAGCCCCCGATGGCTCTGAATTTTTTTAATCTACATCTATATTTTTTTGTCACGAATTTTTAATTGCATCGCATAAAATTAAAGATATTATTTTAATTGTTTACTACAGTTCGGAGTTGTTTACTATGACGGAGAGACATCAAACCACCGACCGCATTGCAAGTAGATACTCCTCCGAACCCTACCTATACCCCCACCGCAGTCCTGGCGTAAACACCACCGAGACAACCTCTATACAATAGTATATTGTTATAAAATACGATTCTTTTTATCTCTTGATTATGCTTCATTAGTTTCAGTTTACATAGTTCGTGCAGGAGAGTGCGCTACGGATTTTTTCCTCCGACACCAAACGAGATTTCATTTTGACCTTTGAGGATATAATTAATATCCGCGGGTCGCATTGTGTTACCTCCGACACCAAACGAGATTTGATTTTGACCTTTAAGTATATAATTAATATCCGCGGGTCGCATTGTGTTACCTCCGACACCAAACGAGATTTGATTTTGACCTTTGAGGATATAATTAATATCCGCGGGTCGCATTGTGTTACCTCCGACACCAAACGAGATTTGATTTTGACCTTTAAGTATATAATTAATATCCGCGGGTCGCATTGTGTTACCTCCGACACCAAACGAGATTTCATTTTGACCTTTGAGGATATAATTAATATCCGCGGGTCGCATTGTGTTACCTCCGACACCAAACGAGATTTGATTTTGACCTTTGAGGATATAATTAATATCCGCGGGTCGCATTGTGTTACCTCCGACACCAAACGAGATTTGATTTTGACCTTTGAGGATATAATTAATATCCGCGGGTCGCATTGTGTTACCTCCGACACCAAACGAGATTTGATTTTGACCTTTAAGTATATAATTAATATCCGCGGGTCGCATTGTGTTACCTCCGACACCAAACGAGATTTGATTTTGACCTTTGAGGATATAATTAATATCCACGGGTCGCATTGTGTTACCTCCGACACCAAACGAGATTTGATTTTGACCTTTAAGGATATAATTAATATCCGCAGGTCGCATTGTGTTACCTCCGACACCAAACAAGATTTGATTTTGACCTTTGAGGATATAATTAATATCCGCGGGTCGCATTGTGTTACCTCCGACACCAAACGAGATTTGATTTTGACCTTTGAGGATATAATTAATATCCGCGGGTCGCATTGTGTTACCTCCGACACCAAACGAGATTTGATTTTGACCTTTAAGGATATAATTAATATCCGCGGGTCGCATTGTGTTACCTCCGACACCAAACGAGATTTGATTTTGACCTTTGAGGATATAATTAATATCCGCGGGTCGCATTGTGTTACCTCCGACACCAAACGAGATTTGATTTTGACCTTTGAGGATATAATTAATATCCGCGGGTCGCATTGTGTTACCTCCGACACCAAACGAGATTTGATTTTGACCTTTGAGGATATAATTAATATCCGCGGGTCGCATTGTGTTACCTCCGACACCAAACGAGATTTGATTTTGACCTTTAAGGATATAATTAATATCCGCAGGTCGCATTGTGTTACCTCCGACACCAAACAAGATTTGATTTTGACCTTTGAGGATATAATTAATATCCGCGGGTCGCATTGTGTTACCTCCGACACCAAACGAGATTTGATTTTGACCTTTGAGGATATAATTAATATCCGCGGGTCGCATTGTGTTACCTCCGACACCAAACGAGATTTGATTTTGACCTTTGAGGATATAATTAATATCCGCGGGTCGCATTGTGTTACCTCCGACACCAAACGAGATTTGATTTTGACCTTTAAGGATATAATTAATATCCGCGGGTCGCATTGTGTTACCTCCGACACCAAACGAGATTTGATTTTGACCTTTGAGGATATAATTAATATCCGCGGGTCGCATTGTGTTACCTCCGACACCAAACGAGATTTGATTTTGACCTTTGAGGATATAATTAATATCCGCGGGTCGCATTGTGTTACCTCCGACACCAAACGAGATTTGATTTTGACCTTTGAGGATATAATTAATATCCGCGGGTCGCATTGTGTTACCTCCGACACCAAACGAGATTTGATTTTGACCTTTAAGTATATAATTAATATCCGCGGGTCGCATTGTGTTACCTCCGACACCAAACGAGATTTGATTTTGACCTTTAAGGATATAATTAATATCCGCGGGTCGCATTGTGTTACCTCCGACACCAAACAAGATTTGATTTTGACCTTTGAGGATATAATTAATATCCGCGGGTCGCATTGTGTTACCTCCGACACCAAACGAGATTTGATTTTGACCTTTAAGGATATAATTAATATCCGCGAGTCGCATTGTGTTACCTCCGACACCAAACGAGATTTGATTTTGACCTTTGAGGATATAATTAATATCCGCGGGTCGCATTGTGTTACCTCCGACACCAAACGAGATTTGATTTTGACCTTTAAGGATATAATTAATATCCGCGGGTCGCATTGTGTTACCTCCGACACCAAACGAGATTTGATTTTGACCTTTGAGGATATAATTAATATCCGCGGGTCGCCCTGTGCTCTCTGTACGGGCGCTACGTTACCCTGTCCCGCCCGAAAGAAAGCTCTCATAATGTAATCCGGCGCCACAGTAAGATCTAATCCCGGTTAATAAATTGCCCACCGATTGTACAACGGAGTCTCCGGCGCCATTGGCATGGTAACAACCTGGTGGCGAGGAATACGATCCGGCAGAGCGAGTACCCGGCCACGGGCCCGGGCACCTCCACACCGGTCGAGGTTTCATATAGCTATACTGATGTTTTAGTTTTATTATCAGATTGCGCGCGTGTTCAAATAAAATGTTATCTAAACCACAAAAGTTTGATCTTAATGCACGGTTACACTGTCCGACAGCTGCACTACCATTTCTTTATAGTTTTTCTCTCCAAAATGGCATCAAAAGAAGGTTTTTACGATTAAATTGATGACTTAAGCATTCAGGTGCCGTGGGCGACGCGACCCGGAAGATGTGATATGAAATGTATGACGTCACAACGCACTAGCCTACACCACCGCACGCTAAAAGGTTTACACCCTAGATGCATAGGCTACAATCATGTTGTGTTCACAGTTAATGATGACACAACCGTCAACTTCATTTTCATTGAATAATCGTTAAATATTTTACATTCGGCTGCAGGGGACTGTACCGAGATGACGGTGATGGCTGTACCGAAAGTTTCAAGTAGCTTCCATAAAAATTCTAAAATATCCATCCGCTGGATGTCAAAGTAGAAAATATTATTTACATCTGCGTTAAATGCCGTTGGAAGGAAGTTTCTGTTTATCGTTGGTTCAATCTCTTAGTAAAGTTTTGTTTTGTGCTATCCTCCCCCTCCTAAGTTGTGGCAAAGCTCGCAAACCTTTTTTCCAACACAAAGCGGCGTTAGGAAGGCTGCATTGCGTCGCGTCGGGCGGTGCCGCCGGCGCGCGCGCATCTCGCTGAGCGGTTTGTTGCTCGGTGATTACAGAGCAGCCGCGCGCAAAACTGCTTCTGGGTATGTTCTAAAGTCAAAAATGTTTTTTTTTTATTGTAATATAGTCGACACACACGCACAAAACACACAAGGAAATTTTGTTTTGTTATAGAAGCAAAATTTGTAACTTCTTGTGCTCAAGCACCCCTCTAAGCAGAACGCTAGCTCTAGGCAACCACTGGTGGCGCGCCACGCCCGGACAGGCTAAATCACTTAACTAACCAGAAATAATATCTACGGCTGGCATAACTTCTAACAATAAACGTCATCTCTCCTTCTCATCCACCGACTTTCCTGTCGTTTCCTGCTTTTGGAAGTATTTGTTTGCGCGACACGAATCAAACAAATTATAAATACATTTCGGAAGTTTGCTCATTGATATTATAATTGCACAGATAAAAATTCAATTAAGGACGCGTCGGGCGGTGCAAATCTCGACCCTGTGCTAAGGGAGCACCGGGCGGAGATTTGTGAATGTGCTTCTCGGGGCGAATGGGTCAGTAACACTTGGAGGGCACTAAATGCAACTGGTGCGGAGCCCGCGCCCGGCAGCCACGCTCCTGCGAAGAGCATTAATATAGAGCGGCCTTGCAGATAACGTACTGCACATCTTCGGTAGAGTCTATGTACTCACAACCGAAGGAGGCAGGTTGACTACTGTACCGGTAATATAACTATTAACACTTGTTAGAGAAAATTAATTATATGTTGATACGTAATTTCCGCGGAATCTCCTTGCGCTGAACACAAGATGACGTCGCGTCGCGTGCGCGCGGTGTGCCACTCGCCTTAACCTACCGATCCGTATATCAATGGATTGTGATACACAACATATAATATATATGACAAAAGTATCAGATAATCGCTTGCCTACAGAAACAACTCTACAGTTAACCGTTAGTGTTAAATCGCAACACTAGCGGTTAACTGTCGCGCTTGTAATGTTCTGTTAATTTGACGTATAGTTGGTGCGGAAGTGAGGTCGCGTCGCGATCAGTAGTGCACGAGCCGAGTGACCGGCGGCTGAACCGCTGCCGGCGCGGCGGCTAAGCTGACACCTCCGTCGAAGGCTCGGTCCGATTACCTAGTTTACTATAATCCGTACCTGAAACGGAGGAAGTAGGTTTATTGATTATGATAAAGCTACATCGTACTAAGATGTGGTGGTCGATCTGAACCATTTCTTTATACTATACTTATTGATATACTTTGGCTGCTTACAGTGGAACTCGTAAAGAAGCTTAAAGTCGCACAGAGACCAATAAAAAGGGCTGTGTTTGGGGTTCCTCTGCGTAATCGAATCAGAAACGAGGTCATCCGTAGCAGAACTAAGGTCACCTACATAGTACAAAAGATTGCTAATCTTAAGTGGCAGTGGGCAGAGCACATTGCTCAAAGGACCGACGGCCGATGAGTCAGTAAGGTCCTCGAGTAGCGCCCGCGTACCGGTAGACGTGGTGTTGACAGGCTCCCATTAGGTGGACCGACGATTTGATAAAGGAAAGTTGCTAGATGCGGTCAGCGCAAGACCGTTTGCAGTGGAGATCCTTGAGGGAGGTCTATGCTCGGCAGTGCATCAGTGCGCGTTATCTGGCTGATAATAATAAAGTTTGATGGACAAATCACGCTTTTCGGCTTTGTATGTGATAACATGTGACATGAAGTGTTGTGTAAACATTGCAATGAGTGTTACATACGTAACTTATTTACAAGAAGCGTATATTACCCGTCACGTCACTTAGTCATAATTTAAAAAAACCATATGTCTAAACCGTTTCGATCAATTTTATATGATTTCCTGAGAGTGCGCCGCGTCGGAGTTGCGTGCACGTGCGCACGGGCACACGGGCGCAGGGAACCCGCCGCCGCCGCAAGTGAACTGTAAAAGATACAATAAAACCTTTTACTGGCGATTTTATAGCGCGCGATACTCCGGGGCACCACCCCCTGGTTTATGGTACACGTGATCCCCACAGTCCGGATGAGAAATGTACATTACATTCGGTTTCCACGGAGACTGCCTGCATGTTACCTTTTTCCAAATGTATTTCTTTGCAGCTATGTGACATTTAATTATATGGACGAATTGCATCGGTGACCAGAACACCAACAAGTGATTCGGTGAGCCACCAGCACATACACTATGTTGTACAACAGTGCAAACAACGCAACAGCGCGGTGAAACTACAGACTTTAACTACACACCCTAGGCAACAGATCAATACCAAGGAGGTGGCGTCTCCGCAAGCTTTTATCACATATTCAATTTCACCTCGACAAAGATCTGAACCCTGAGCGGAGTAATTTGCCGCGAACGCGGTGAGTTCATTACAAAGCGGAGGTAAAACGTTTCAGCAGCTTCCATTGCGGACGGTACATTACACCGGCCCTCTCGATCATTTGTACATGACACGTAATAAATCAGAGCATCGCCCTCCTCCGCCTCCGGGTCCTCCCCCGCCGGCGAGGGGTGTGCAGCGCCGGCGCCCGCGACCCGCGCCCGCGACCCCACGACCACTCACGTCATCTCCATTAGTTTAAAATTTTGAATGTACAATATTGATTTTACATTTATAAAGTTAAATAACCAGAGAGCTGCGCGAGCTTCACGTGTACCAAATTAAAAACGATCAAGACTCCGGAGCTTTTAACTGCGCGTATCCGGTAGTTAGTTTTCATTGGGCACGAGATATTTGTTCGTTTTTGTATCTGACAGGCTAATGGTTTCAAAACAAAAACTTAAACTTAACCGCTAACGTCAACAATTCCTGGGATTTTCTACAGATTTGAAATGGATGAAAGTTATCTTAAGTAAAAACTGCAAGGTTCACACAGATTGCATCGCAGCCCACGTCACCTGTAATATTCATATACTTATATTTAAGTGAAGCGTTTAACCGATTTGTTTTTATAGACAATGTACTTTATTTCCCTCGCATTGCGTCCGGACCGGATGTTACTTATTGTAAAAGGTAGATGGATATACTCATAAAATTTCATTTGTTGCCGTATATATGTCGCAAATCTAAAAAATAATGGGTGAGCTACCACAAGCAGACGGTCGTACCGCAGCCACTGCAGCGCTGCTCGGCCGCTTCACTTCTAAATACAAAATGTTTCCTTGCAGACTAAAACGTATCTGTGTGGCTGAGGTTAGAAACAATTAACTCGTTCCGGTGTACACTTGTCGCTTTTACGTGAACATCCGTGTAACCCTCGCCTCGCAGCCGCTCCCTACGGGCCCCTCCTGTCCCCTTCGGCGTCCGCTTCCGTCAGCGATGCGGATAATCATGCGTTTGAAACTCGGTGGACGTTCACTAATGTGCGGTCAACTGGCCCAACGAGAGACCCTCATCCGCCCCCCCGCCCCCTGTCCGCTCGTACGCGGTGTACACCCAGCGGCGTTGCACGCGTTGCAGGCGTTGCAGGCCGCACCGTGGCATAGCGGGTCGCTCCAGTAAATTGTTAGAGTAAATATCAGGTGTTCATTAAAACAAACAAGCCGCTGGTAAGCATGAACCGCCGGGACCGACACCGTTCGCGTTCCGGCTGCGGCACTTGAGGGCGGGGGCGCTCGCGCATCGCGCGCGGAGCCCAACTCTAAACAAACTGATCTAAATAAAGTAAAGTTTTGGTGAGAGCAGTGGTGGAAGCCATCGTCTCGCGTCTCGCCTCTCGCGTCTCGCGTCTCGCGTATTGCGCCTCACGCCTCGCGTGTCGCGTGTCGCGTCTCGCGTCTCGCGTCTCGCGTCTCGCGTCTCGCGTCTCGCGTATTGCGCCTCACGCCTCGCGTGTCGCGTGTCGCGTCTCGCGTCTCGCGTCTCGCCTCTCGCGCCTCGCGTCTCACCGCTCGCGTGTCGCGTCTCGCGCCTCGCGTCTCGCCTCTCGCCTCTCGCGTCTCGCGTCTCGCGTCTCGCGTCTCGCGTCTCGCGTCTCGCGTCTCGCGTCTCGCGTCTCGCGTCTCGCGTCTCGCGTCTCGCGTCTCGCGTCTCGCGTCTCGCGTCTCGCGTCTCGCGTCTCGCGTCTCGCGTATTGCGCCTCACGCCTCGCGTGTCGCGTGTCGCGTCTCGCGTCTCGCGTCTCGCCTCTCGCGCCTCGCGTCTCACCTCTCGCGTGTCGCGTCTCGCCTCTCGCCTCTCGCGTCTCGCGTGTCGCGTGTCGCGTGTCGCGTGTCGCGTGTCGCGTGTCGCGTGTCGCGTGTTGCGTGTCGCGTGTCGCGTGTCGCGTGTCGCGTGATTTTGCAGATTTACTTACATCAGGTGAACCGAATCGCTTGCTGGTGTTATCATGTTATCTCTCGTGTCGAAAAATCTACTTTTATCAGTATATTTATTTAGTAACACAGTGCTCATGATTATGACACAGGAGTGCTTTGAGCGCACATGAAGCTCGGTAAGCTCTTCAGCGAGTTGAAGACCAGCAGCCGCGCGGCTAGTGTCCCTGCAGGAAATGATGCAGGCGGTGCACCCGCTGCTAATAATGCACGTGCTGCTGTATGCACTGCGCGTATACATGACACTCTCGCTGATAACTTACTGCTACAAACTAAACTATACTTCTTTGTTATATGTAATGCACGATTGAAGTGCAAGTTACTTTTAATTTAACTGAATGTGAACTGCGATGCAGGAAACGTCACTGACATCAACATCGCAACATGCTTAGGATTCAATCCGGGAACTTCTTATTAAAAGGAGAACTGATAACCGCTGCGCCAAGGTTGCATATTCATGGTGGCTGTGAGGATGTTCAGATTGCTCCTTAATGAGGCAATAGCTGAAAATCAGTGTGTTGTTCACTACGTGGCGACCGTTACCGAGCTGCGGCCATTTTGTGCCATCGCAGTAACGTGCACAGCGATGATAATCTGACTAATTACTATGTCTACATATTTATGTTGATCTGTTTTATGAAGCAGCGTTTGTGTGTGTGTGTGTTGTGTACTGCGTGGGCAAATAAACGGTTTATCTATGTACCTGGACCGCCGCAGGACAGGAGCGCTGCGGAGGCTGGCGCCGCCGCGACTCCAACACCGGACACCACTGCGCACTTACAGAGAAGACACTTTTAATATATATCATAAGGAAATACATTGAATACGCTCAAATAACGGTTATAATGAAACGTAACAATGGCTTTCGTCAGCGGCGGCGGGGATGAGGCAGGGTGACACGGGGGATGCTTTTGTGTGCCTCTGTGTCGAGTATCGACGGCGCCGCCGCCGAGTGATGAGGATTACTCCATTGTGCAAACTTGTTATTGTATTCGTAGCTAAGTTATAAACGTGACGCGTTTATCTGTTTCTTGTGTCGCACCAGCTCCACCACTTCCTCGAGATTATTATGCAAGCGTACGTAATGCAAGTGTATTGGTATTTTAAATAATGTTTGCCGCACGATCACTTGACGGAACTCCTGCGGTGGACACGAGCTAAGATTGATGGAGTTCTTGAAAGAGAGGACCGAGTTCTGTCATATGTATGTAAGTAACTCTTCCGCAGTTAGACTTAGGAACTGCTGTTCGCGCACACGGACACTATCTATTGTTTTATTGTCAGACCTCTTAACGTTCCTACTCGCTGTCTCTGCCTAGCGCTTGAATACCTTCTGGCAGATGTCGGTTGCCACGTGACACCTGACTTCATTCGGGACACCGACAACGGGGGCGGAATACAAAAATAATAATATGTTTTTATACCAAACGTAAGAGAAACCAACATTCGGCAACAGTTTAAAGTTCTACACAACTTTAGGTTAGTTGTGTAATAACTAACCACAAATACAAATATATTAGCGCGTTAGTGGGACAGGAGACGCACCACCCGACGTTACCCTACAGTACCCCGCCCCCACCCCCACACCCGTACCCCATCGCCACCCACTCACCGCCGGAAATTAAACGCGATTACGTTAAGCTCACGAGCAAACTTTCTTAAATATTGTACTTGACAAATTGGTGAGAAAATATTTTTCAAGATATCTTCAAGTCTTACTTGTATTATCCTCTTGTGAATATCCTGAAGGAAAGTTAAACTTAACTGTGCGGGGGCGCGGCGCGCAGTTTACTTATTATACCTTGAACACTTTCCGTGGCGAGTCACTTACGTACACTTAAATGTAAGGGACGCACAATTTTATTTTCATTAACACACTTTTACGTAAATTTCATTGCAGAAGAAAGAACACGAGGAGCTCGAGTTGAACTTGCAGAGATTCATTGTTACGTCAAAGGGAGGTCTGCTAGGGAGGAGTAGAGGGGAGGAGGGTTTGTTGCTGTATATAGAGGCGGCTCCAAGGGAATTCCGTTTGTTTCAAAGGCCAAAAGCCAAGCTGTTTATACAGAAATGCGGCGCTGCGGGGCCGAATGAATCCTTGGAGTCTTTGCGGTGGACGACCAAATTAATGTAATATATATATATATATATATACATATATTATATAACTGTGCTATTAGGAATTCCTTTACAAATGTTGCTCTGCACAGGTCACCAGCTCGCTGATGCTTAAGCGGCAGAACTGAAGGCAAGAGTTCAAAATAAGTAAACTGTTTACAGATAACACAAGTGTGATTGTTGTCCATCACTCATGTTGTAAACTACCTCCGCAACAACAGAGCTGGGTTCCGGCTATCGGCATACGAGAGTTGGAGCAATGTGGGAGCATTCTGGGAGCATGCTTCATTACACGCGGCTGGATCTTGTACGCGTTGGCCGTGGAATATCCACGTACACTTCTGCCGTGTACCAGCGATGCTGCTCCGACTCCGGGAGCCTGTCATTTAGTAATGAAAATTTTTAAATACAACAAAAGTTTACAACGCGGATGTACGTACAGATTGTACGTACAGTTTGTCCGCGGATAGAGTTATGTGTAGGTACGAGTACATCGACCGCGATACTCTCCTTGGTGTAGAAGTTTTCAGTCATACTGAAGTGCAGTGACCACTTAAAACGACGTGGACAACAATCAATCAGACACGATCAACTAAACAAAGTACACAACACACACAGCAAGTTCTGTAAGGATTGCGCGACCGATTGCCACGATCAAACTTCATCTATTATCGCGTATGGAGCATTAATTAATACCGACAGTAATTAGTGACTACAGAATAAGACCCTCAGCCGGGACAAGCTAATTTTATGATAAGGGCTTTTAGGATGACTGGTTGAAACCCAGCACACGTATTACAATTTTGGGAACAACCCGTAATCCGCATTAAGTTCGATTTCAGCAATTCCTCTGTGGCTTCGCGAGCTGCAAACCTGGCACCCGTCACAGCGCACCGCTTGAACCAACGCGCCAACGCGCCAACGAGTGGGAGCCAGTGAGCGTGGCGCGGAAGTACAGGACGTGCTGTTGGCTGATGAAGAACTTTTGCAATTCAAATTTGCATTATGTGTCGTTGTGTGCAGAACTTGTTCAAAATGCAATAATATTCATCATATTTGTCCATCGGGCAGGGCACCTCTTTTAGATTAGTTAAGCTTTTTTCATTACTGCACTAGCTTCTTAATACCAGTGGCCGTTTGTTTGTTAATTTCGTAAGGTGCTTGCGCCTCGTATCGCTAGATGTAACGCTACGCTGGCTTTGCTGTACCGTGCTGTGCCGCGCCGCCGGAAGCCGGAACATAAATAAAAAAAACGAAATTGTGATGCGAAAAAACAAAAGCAATAAATAGCCACCGCTACGTGATCAATTATACAGATGTCGGCTGGAGCGAGAGAGCCGGCTGCAGGACGTTGCAGCGCCGGAAGTGCACCTCATTGTTATATTATGTGCAGAGATAAAATGCCGGATGCGGTGCGGTTACACTCCAAGTTTTTATTATTATTTAAGAAGACCACAATACGAGCGGGACGTTCACTTGATGGTAAGTGACACGTCCGCCCATAGCAACGTGGCGGTACACTATACCACATTGCGTTAGTCGCCTTGAGACATAAGATATTAAGTCTCATTACCCCAGTAATTTCACTAGATACAGCGCCCTTCAAACCGGAAAACAGTAATGTTTACACACTACACTAACCAAACGCAAATACTTGTGGTATTGCACTCGAGCCGGAGACAATTGCGAATAATCATCTGGTTTGGCGGCGGCGGCGGCTGCGCAGACGGTCTGCGGCAGCTGCACATATCATTGCTTTAAAGGAGTAAGCAGCGGTTTTCACTAACACTGCGACCCCGACACCCTTAAAGGTACTGCCTACATAATTATGTTTATTTTTTATAAAAAACTGGGAGCTGTAAATTGGAGTGGGATGAAACAAAGTTGGTGCGGAACTTCCGTTCGCCGCCCGCCGAGCATGATTTAAGATAATTAAAAAACATTAACGAAATCCGGGTTCGCGGACTTGTTTAGATTTATCCGCGTATACAGGTCGGAGTGATGTTTACAATTTAAACGTTACCGCGTTTTATTTCGACGTGAAGCCTCCACAAGAGTACTGTATTCTCCAAGTTTTTGTTGCCTCTGTGCACAGATTAATAATCAAGACTAACTTTACTGCTTGTGCCGTGCATCTGTGGAGGCGCGTTAACGCAGGTATCAGCGTTTAACGTAAATCAATATTACACCATATACATGAGTTCTCGCGAACGCTAAACTAACAAAGCAGATCAATTTGTCCCCCCACAGGATTATATAATATTAGCGAATAGTTCCCCAGCTCTCGGCCCTCTCATCCGGGGCTGCAGGAACAGCCTCGCCGAGATTCAACGACTGTTCACGTCACGTGTACTCGTGTTATGTGTTACCTGTTACTGCGTGACGGCCGCCAGCCGCCAGACGCCGTGGTATGGACGTCGGCGCCTGCTCGGGTTTATCCCCAAAATCAATATAAAAAACAAACCGGAAGTACGGAAATAATTTTTTTATTACAAAATAAGAACTGCACAGGCATTACATATACACAGAGAAATAATAACAGTTAGTTATCTTATCGATCGATAGTTTGACTATTTTTAATATTAATACAAATATATATTTTTTGACACTTTGTTATTTTAATGTAACATTTGACAGTAGTAGCCCGCTGGCCCAATGGTTAGAGCGCGCGGCCTTCATTCCGAAGGTCGCGGGTTCGAATCTCGGCATGTACTGATGACTTTAATATTTAAGTTATGTACATTAGTGAACTTAAGTAACTACAGCGAAAATACAAACGGTGAAAGAAAACATCGCGAGGAAACCTGCACACGAATTAGAATTTATCCTGAGGTGTGTGTGCAGTCACCAATCCGCATTGGGCCCGCGTGATGACTACGGCCCCATCGTCCTCATATTGAGGGTAGGCCTGTGCCCCAGCAGTGGGGATGTAAATTGGCTGTTATGGATATGGATGACACGTAATTACAAAAACAATATAAAATTACGATTAACTTAAATTAAATATTAAATGCCTTAAATAATGAATTTAGTCCTTGATCGATTTTATTTTTAGCGGAAATAACAAAGTGTCAACATAACGGAACGGCCAATTGCAAGTCTTTTATATTTTACGTTACAAATTGAAATAAACAGAAAAACATATTAAAACATTGTTACGTTAATTTTACGGTAGATGGCAGCACCGCCGGGTGCCCGTATACATTTCACGGTAAGTAACTACTACATGATTACTTATCATTTACTTATCGTTAACAGCTATTATCAACAAACAATTTACGTCCCCACTGTAGGTGCATAGTTCTATCCTCAATATGAGAGGATTTTCTGCTATGAAGATGTGTAATAAAAGAACAATACATTGTCTATGTATACCTAAACGATCCTCTAACTCGAAGACTTTTATAATGTGTCCTTATATATACAGAAATAGTAAGTAGAACAGGATATAAACACATCACGATGTTTCCGGTGTACGCGGTCGCACTGCGCAGCTTTAAAGTATACTCGTAGGTATATTGGTGCTAGCAATTAGATTATTTAATATAGTCATTAAAATTAGAAAACGTGTCATAGTGTCAAGCGACGTAATAACAAGATTTGGTAGGCAGGTGAAACAACAATAATGTAAAATGTTGTAACAACAGCTCCAACCGCTCACAGCACCTTAGCGGTGTATAGAATATGGATCCTACAATAGTTGTATTCACTCCGCTATACTGCAGGGATGTTTACTGGTAACTTAAACAACGTTTTAAACTCACCGAACCCGCCCCGCAATCTCTCCGCCGGTAGTTACTTAACGCTCACTTAACAAACTTCCTCGCCCTCACAAACAAGAATGCTCCCATAGATTCCCTACACCCTCGCATTAATGTCGACGTGGAACTAAGCCAGAACTTACTTTGCTTCAGTGGCATTAGACTGGGGTCTGTTGGGCCTCATCAGTGTACGGTCGGCAGTGCACTTCCGGGGTGCCCGCTGTCTGTCTGCCTACTTATCGTACAAGAAACTCACGCTGAATAACCTATGTAAATAACATTCAGGTAGTTCATTTTAAATAGCAGTTACACTGAGTGGAGCGGCGAGCGGCACGCGCTGGACAAGTTCAAAGGCAATTCGGGTGACACGGTTTCCGGCGAACGGACGCTGCAGTAGCGCGGGCGCGCCCCGCACTCCTCGCGTCTCCGGGCGGGCGTAGCGCGCGCTACGAGCTGCTACGCGGGTGTGATGTGTAATTAAATTTGTGGTGCACGTAGCGCGCTGGAATGCGAGAGTCTGTTCCCAAGTACAAATACAAGTTTTGGTATTTAAACATTTAAAACGCTCTGCACACACCCATTAAGATTTATTTACATTTTCTAATATGCAGCGGTCGCACTTAATTGGTGTCACTAAGCTAAGTACCACAGTACTCATATTTATTATTAGAAGAGGTGCGCACGTGACATTACTTCTCCGGCCTGCAGCTCAGTTTCGCATTATCTCTCGTCACCCCCACCGCACAATCTAAGATAACCCTAATCTAATTTCCGATCAACAACTCGCTAACAATGTTACCCCCGGGGAAATATTTGCGGTGTGAACGCACCGCGCGGTAAATATTAATTGTAAACTGTATACCGCTTAATTGGAATTCCCGGGATATTGATTTTCGTCGGATGTATTGCAAAGTACTGTTTCACATAGTGCGTGCGGTTCATCCGCCACGGAGGCATCATCAAACGTTCACCTTGTCACATCCGGCCCGGTCACAAGCTGTCGCAGAATGCTGAAGTTATGCTCGAACGGATGTCACGAGTCATCACAACCACAACCTTATCGCACGCACCTACGCACCAACGCACGCACTCATCCACGCACGCACGCACGCACGCAAGCACTCACCTACGCACATACGCACGCACCCACGCACACACCACGCACGCCCGCACCCATGCACCACGCACGCGCCCACGCACGCACCACGCACGCACGCACCCACCCACACACGCACGCACGCACGCAAGCACTCACCTACGCACACACGCACGCACCCACGCACACACCTCGCACGCCCGCACCCACGCACCACGCACGTGCCCACGCACACACCACGCACGCCCGCACCCATGCACCACGCACGCACCCACGCACACACCACGCACGCCCGCACCCATGCACCACGCACGCACCCACGCACACACCACGCACGCCCGCACCCATGCACCACGCACGCACCCACGCACACACCACGCACGCCCGCACCCATGCACCACGCACGCACCCACGCACACACCACGCACGCCCGCACCCATGCACCATGCACGCGCCCACGCACGCACCACGCACGCACGCACCCACGCACCACGCACGCCCACGCACGCACCACGCACGCACGCACTCACCTACGCACACACGCACGCACGCAAGCACTCACCTACGCACACACGCACGCACCCACGCACACACCACGCACGCACGCACTCTCCCACGCACGCACGCACGCAAGCACTCACCTACGCACACACGCACGCACCCACGCACACACCACGCACGCACGCACTCACCCACGCACGCACGCACGCACGCACTCACCCACGCACGCTCGCACGCACGCAAGCACTCACCTACGCACACACGCACGCACCCACGCACACACAACGCACGTCTGCACCCACGCACCACGCACGCGTCCACGCACGCACCACGCACGCACGCACTCACCTACGCACGCACGCACGCACATACGCACTCACCCACGCAGCCACGCACGCACTCACCCATACACTCACCTACGCATGCACGCACGCACGCAAGCACTCACCTACGCACACACGCACGTACCCACGCACACACCACGCACGCCCGCACCCACGCACCACGCACACGCCTACGCACGCACCACGCACCACGCACACGCCCACGCACGCACCACGCATGCACGCACGCACTCACCCACGCAGCCACGCACGCACTCACTCACACACTCACCTACACATGCACGCAAACATTCACCTACGCACACACGCACGCACCCACGCACACACCACGCACGCCCGCACCCACGCACTACACACACGCCCACGCACACACCACGCACGCCCGCACCCACGCACTACGCACACGCCCACGCACGCACCACGCACGCACGCATTCACCCACGCAGCCACGCACGCACTCACCCACACACTCACCTACGCACGCACGCACTCACTCACGCAGCCACGCACGCACTCACCCACAAACTCACCTACGCACGCACGCATGCACGCAAGCACTCACCTACGCACACACGCACGCACCCACGCACACACCACGCACGCCCGCACCCACGCTCTACGCACGCGCCCACGCACGCACCACGCACGCATGCACTCACCCACGCAGCCACGCACGCACTCACCCACACACTCACCTACACACGCACGCATGCACGCAAACACTCACCTACGCACACACGCACGCACCCACGCACACACCACGCACGCCCGTACCCACGCACTACGCACACGCCCACGCACGCACCACGCACGCACGCACTCACCCACGCAGCCACGCACGCACTCACCCACACACTCACCTACGCACACACGCACGCACCCACGCACACACCACGCACGCCCGCACCCACGCACTACGCACACGCCCACGCACGCACCACGCACGCACGCACTCACCCACGCAGCCACGCACGCACTCACCCACACACGCACGCACACACGCACGCACCCACGCACACACCACGCACGCCCGCACC
Source organism: Ornithoptera alexandrae (assembly GCA_029030555.1). Lineage (NCBI taxonomy): Eukaryota > Metazoa > Arthropoda > Insecta > Lepidoptera > Papilionidae > Ornithoptera > Ornithoptera alexandrae. Next base: position 174,937 of record JARDVY010000031.1, read on the forward strand.
CACGCACTACGCACGCGCCCACGCACGCACACACTCACCCACACACTCACCTACGCACGCACGCAACCACGCGCGTACACACGCGCGCACAAATACACACATAATGGCCTGGCTCCAATGAGTAAATAGCATGGGTGCAACCGGGAGAGTGTATTGTTGTGTTGTTGGCACAGGGACAGAAGCGAGAGATCAGGACACCGAGATGGTCACGGATGTGAAATAAGTCCAGAACTACGTAACTATGCGTTATTAATGAGAGGTTCCACGCGTCACCTCAGTCACACGAGAAAACAACTAAGAATGAGCGGAAGACGTAGGGCGTGCTCGCGGCCACACTGTCCGGTCCTTGTTGCATACAGGCAAACAAATTGAACGCGAAGTTCTGGAATAGAACCCGGGACCTGCTCGTCACGCCGCAAAACTATATCGAGAAAAGTTAATTCGATACTTGTATTGCATAATGCGCTGTAGCTTTTCTATATCTGTGCGCACATCTGCAACATTTGTATGGTTTTGTATACCAAAGATAGAGATCGGGAATATATTATGGAGGCTGAACAACAGTTGCAACAACAGCACTGCCAACAGCGTGACTCCGCGGCCGATCCCCATCAGGACACCAAGCCAATTATTGTTATTAACACTCAATATGTATACGCGTAGCTACGTCCGGAGGAAGCGGATCGCGAACGCAATTACTGAACTTCCCAGGGAGACGTCCGTAATAAGTATTGCCAATTACAAAGATTATGTTTAACATATAATATATGTTAGGGCCGCGCTCAGACCGGATAGTCAGCAGCTGCGTCATCGCAGTACCTCTTAAAACGTCGAACGTAATAAAATGCTGTGTAAATATCCTAAATGATGGCTCATTGAAATGGACGGGCAAATACCCCACCCCAGTGAATGTATTAACACACACGCTAAACTCCAGCAGGTATATTGGTATTTATGGAGCTGGACGTTTGCTGACGAGCCGGTTACGTGCTGAGCGTGTGTACACAACGCGGCGGTCGCGTTATCCGGTACACCGCGTGAGCCGAAAGGGATCGGATGAGCTTCGACAGGATGACACGAGGACACGGGGACAAGGGGACACCACGCGACGAGGATGCGGCTAATTCAATTAAATTTTTATGCCATACAATAAATAAATCAAAATGTTTGCCTTAATGCGAAAAGCGGAGACGAGGAAGACTATTCTCATGTTTGTAATTGCTATGACAGAGCTCGTTATCCAGTAGCTCAAAAACGATGAGCCAGAGAAGGAATGAAGAGCATCAAAACTATCGGCAGCGAATGTCACGAGGTTTCGTAATGCACTGGTGGCGATCATACTGAAAGGCCCTGAATACTCTTTTGATGAAGTAAGGTATTTTGTACATCCTGTACAGAACATAAAAAAGCATTCAGAATAACATGGCATTTATTATAAAAGGGATCGATTTCAAGTAAGTAAGATCTAATTGAATGAGTGAACCTTCACAAAGCCTTTTGCCTAAAAGGCTTTGTGAAGGTTGATTTTGGTTGCTTGAATTTATTAGTACGGAGAAGCGGTACAGCAAATGGTTGGAAAGGACACAGGACGACCGCGCCACGGCGATTGGAAAGATAGAACTAATTCCCGCAAGGAACCGCGGACGATTGCGTCGCGGGGACTGCACACTTCCGCCGCGGCCGCCATTTTGTGAATCGTTTCTTGGTAAACGGTTGGCAATTGCAGTTAAATTCGGCAAATATTTGTTTCAAACTCACACTTCAAATCGAACTAAACTTTCAACGGAAGCAAATACAATATTATCTCCGGAACAAAAAGATCATAAATCACATCATAAACCTTTGTACCTCGATGAAGAAGACTATCAGCTGGTGGTGTCTAATGCCGTCGGATGATCGCCCAGCTCGTCCCATTGCGAAATTCTAATTAATCATGAACAAGTGTTTCAAATGACCACTTTAAAGTAAAATATTTTGATTTGTTCTATATCCGGTTCTCTGATTCTGAATCTGATTCTTTTGTAAATTGGCGTAATGATGAACAGATCTTCCATGGAAATGGAAATGGACAATCTACGATAGTGAGGTTGTACATTAAAGAAAACAATAGGTCCTATAGTGTCAACTTTAAATGTTATATAGTCTGGCCATAGTATAATGACACTGCCTCTGCGGCGCAATGGCTGACCGCTTACCACGCGGCGGTCGCCGGTTCGGTTTCTGGGTTTGTTGTGGAGTTTGACCGGTCGTAGGGATTTTCCGAACCCGCCTGACTAGCTATTGCCTTCGTATTCTACGAGCCGCTGTGATCACAATCACAACTAAGCCTCCCGTCCCACGGCTTCATTGTCACCTATCTTCATGTGACATTGAGGACAAGAGTTTGTTCACAAGCGATATATTATATCAAATTATACATATAGACATTGATGTATGATCTCTACGTGATTTATAAACGTCGCGTACAAAACGCGTCATTTTGAACTGAAATTAATACAGTCCGTGGATCCGTGGACCCTGGTCCGCGGGCCCTGTATAAGACGAGCTGTATAAGTCAAAATGCCTGCAAAGCGCTACACATCATCAGAGAATAGGTCGTTAGTCCGAAACTTCCGCAAGCTAGTGACGAAAACTAATAAGAAACTCGGCAAGGTCAATGTCGCCGGGCGGGAGTGAGAGGGCCTGACAGTGCAGCGTCCCGCTCGCACCGCGCTCGCACCGCGCCGGCCGGCGGCGAGCGGCAAGCGGCGAACGGGGCGCGCCGAGCGGCGAGCGGCGTGCGGCAGTGTGTCCGCGGGCAGCGCGCGCGTCGTACGCGGCTCTTCGTTCCGAGCTGTAGCTAAGCCGGTGTTTGTTACTGCGCAAGTATACAGCGGACCGCACCAAGCCGTGCGCGGAGACAGCAGCTGTCACGGTACGTCTGTCACCCAATTAAGCAGCAGCTGCGCGCACGGGCGCACGCCGCGGGCCGGTGCTGAGCGAGTCATGTGTCGAGTCGGCGCGCCGCTTATCGCGCAGCAATTACATTACAACGTTTGGTGTTTTTACTTATGTATACTTGCAAATAAACACTACATACATATTTGAAAGCGTACTTATCCGACTCCTTCGGGTATTCAGAATTGTTGCATTCGTTTCTAAGACCGTACAAAAATGATTACTACTTATTTAACTCGCGTGACGTAAATGATGACGAAGTCGGAACAACTCCAGCAACATTGCGGCATTACATGAGTTTCACTAATAGAACTAACCTTGTCGCGCCAGACGTGGCAGGTAAGGAAAATGGGAGGGCGGTAAATTCAACGGGACTTCTAATATGCTGAAATAATAAATGTAGACACGGTATCAAATAGACAAACTATATTTGGTAAGTTGAATGAAAGTCGCTCGAGCAGCACCAGCAGCAGCAGGTGAACGCCCGCCGCACCGTCACTGAGCCGCCGGCCACTGGCAAGTGGATGCATCCGAGCCCCGCGGGCACGCGCACTGCACGTGCTCGTAAACACAACACGCGCACACGATACTATGGAAGTAACTGCTGCTCGCGTTTAACAGAATTAACGTCGGACAATATTTTACAAACGGCACAGTTTAACTCGTGGAACGATTAAACTGAAACGGCAAATAAACCTCTAAGCGTGCTCGGGTAATAGCGAAATTTCAAGAAAACTAGGACGCGCACAAACTGCTTCTGTACAAACAAAATAATTAGGATCACATCTTATGATGAAGCATATCTTAGCCGCATGTCTTTCATGTCCCGTCCCTTTCCCATCTACCAAAGACGACTCCCGAATGGAATCGTTACCATCGCACAACGCCAGCGTTCATCCGTCGCGACCCGGGGCGCCCGGGCGGGGCCGATCCCGCGACCCGGTGTAGGCTGGCGCGGCGCCAGCGCCTGTCCCCGCACCCACCGCACCCACCGCACCCACCGCACTTGCCAGACTTGTAACAGGCTTCTTGTTCATGAATTTTATGTATTAAGTTGATAACTTGCTCTCTTAAGTCTATAGGCGACATAACTTAAATATCTAGTCGACTATTTCATGTATCGCTTTGCGCCGGTCACTCTGGCCGCAGTACCTACTGTAAGCTAACCTGAACACTAAGTTGATTCCCATTGAAACAATTCCACTGCCTTGGTTAAAGGTTGTTCCTAAGAATTGTTCTGCAAATTACTTTTTCCACGACACTCGCTTCTTGATGATTCTTTTGTTATTTTCAAAAGAATTCCTCGCGTAAAGAAGCCTTGTACTTAACGAGAGGGTTGTTTTTTCTTCCAATAATATGTTCCATCTCATACCACACACTAGCTCGGGCACTCGAACACGCACAGACAACAGTTGTCGTATTTATAATAACTCTACAGGAAATTCTAATGAAGACATTAAAAAATAAAACGCCTTTTTAATATCTATAAGCTAAGTGTACAGACAAGGGTATCACGTATTTGTGCGTGAAAACTTGAAACAACCAAAGGCAAAAGGTCAGCTTGGAGAAATAGTTGAAAAACCTCCAAAAGAATATATGCAATTTGTTTTACATAACTCTCGACAAAATTATAATAAACCAAACCACCCCGTGCCTCCGCACCGTGATCAGTTCAATTATCGGCAGTGGGGGCGGCAACGAACGGTCGGAACCCCTGTTATTATTAGACCCGGTAAGCACGACACCGAGCTGGACTACGCTAAGGGAACGTAGAGAAGAGTCTACTTCGTGTAATTATTGCAGGTAGTTTAATTGCGCCAGGTACACGCGCACTTGTGCACATATAATGACCACGAACAGCTGACAATGTAACGTACGAGTAAGTACCATACATTACTTTACCTATGCGTACTTATTACATTATGCTTAATTAGTAAACGTCTAATGAAACTACATCCGTGACGGTGACTGCTCGGCGTATGAAGCGGTACGACTTCACCCACACGCATGCGCTGCTAGGGGATGCAGTATCGGTAGGACTGGATCAAAACATTGACGAAGATAATAGATCACTGATTATCGACAAAATTACACAGCTACTGTTGATAATAAGCCTCTAATCGATAGCTGGTGGGTCTACCGCAGTAGCTGTGTATGTGGAGTATAGGCTGGTTGCGATGTTCCTATATGAAAGGTTCTGGATCTAGGAAGATGTGTACAGTAACGAACATAACATATTGTATCTCGAGCGAGAAACGCAATGTAATGTTATGTAAACATCCTGACTGTCGCACTATTGTTAGAGGCAGTTGCGTCACAACCAAGTGAAGGTCCTGCTCGTCGTGTTATTTGTATGAAAAAAAAAATTAGAGAATTTTATGTATGTCAGGTTGCATGTAAAGTCCAACGTGCAGACGACTCGGCAAGTGCAGCAGCAACGTTGATACAGAAAGTTAAACGAATTGCTCTCCGGTGAGCTGACTCCGTAAATAAGCTCGTCGCGTTCAATATTTATACCTTTGTATCGCAAGGTGAGAGTTCGTGCATCAGTCCCGCGGTTCCGCCGGAAGCAATCCCCGCGCGACACTCGCGGACTTCCCCGCGAAATACCCGTATGCATCGAACTTTGCTCCGATATACGGCGATGCCTCTTTATCACGAAAAGGTACCGTTTCGTTTACTTGAGACACTCAGATTGGCAGGCTGTGACATTCTTTGCTGTTTAGGATTTTGTCAGTGTCTCTTGGATAAGTGGCGCTAACGCATGGCATAGCCTGGCTGTTATTAAGTAAACCAGAATAATTATAACGTAAGTAACAGTACTACATTTGCGGCATGTTAAACTTGAATGCGCTCAGTGAGATTTCAGTTTTGACAAATAAATATTTCAGGGCTTATAGCGGACCCCGAAGCGCTATTCAGTCCGGTCAGGTTGACCGGTCGCACTAAGTGCCTGGGTTTATCTCATTAATTAAACCAAATAAGTTTATGTTCAAAACACAGCGTAGGTGTGTACAAAGTGTTCGTAATGAGCCCGGTGCAGTGTCGTAGCGCCGGGCTGCGGAGCGTGGGGGGGCTGGGGGCAAGGTGTGCGCTGCCGCAAAGGTTTAGTTATGTTTTATTTCACGGCTCCACGTCGGGGTCGGGGTCGGGGTCGGGCTCGGGTTAATCGCGCAGGAACAAAGGGCGTCGTGCGCCGGGAGCAGCTCATTTAGAACATTTTGCTGAGACAAAGGGCGTGTGCTTTATTACGGGCTCAGGTTAACATGCACCCCGCCCGGCACCGCGCGAATTACTCCAATAATCCGACCTTCGGGAGGCATCCAACAACCAACTTCCTGCCCGACATCGGGACCATAAAGTTATAATATCCCCATGATTTTTCATTGTCTCCAGACGATGGTGTACTTATACATGTAAATTGAAAGACCAGAACGTCTGCTGGTGGCAGAGAGCACACGTGCGCTGTAGGTATCGCCTCTCTTAAATTTCATATCATCAATATATTTTCATTTCAACGTCCGTAGAATTTTTAAAAGTTTATTAGGTACTTAAAAATACGTTATAAGTACATATGACTAAATAAAATACATTAACCTAGATTTTATAATAGCGTCTTATCCGATTTTATCAATCGTTAACAATACATACGGATACAGAATGTGGCGCGGCGCAGATATCCGGCTGCAGTTTACATGTACTACTATCAATTAAATACTGATCCCATACGTTATCGCGACTGCGAGCGTGTGTGTGAGTGCGCGTGTGCGTGTGCGTGTGTGCACTAACGCTGGTACCTAGGTACGAGGGATCGAGCCTAGTGAGGGCGTTTGTGTTGGTTGCAACACTACACATACTCGTGGCATACACTCACAGGTGTTCGATGACCTAGTTCGAACTTCATGTAATTCATGTACCCAATAACTTAATTACATTGTAATTCGGATTTCGCCTTAAACAGCGTGTCATTTGTCGAAAGGTTATTTGAGAAACGATGACGTTTTGTAAATGAATTGCTCTTTTAAAAATGTACATACTGCGTTATACAATTGTGTGTCGGGTCAGTGAAAAGGCGCGCCGGCTGAAGTTTCCGGCGGCAGCCCTGCGTGACGACCGCTTCACGATCAAGTGATTGACTAAATATACATTTAATAAAAAAAATCGACATGTATGTGTGTAGTTTATATCAGTTCATGCATAACGTAACAACCAAAAGGTTAAACGGAAAAGGAAACGATAGTTGACACAAGAACTACGTAGCCGAATATGATACGAGTGAACTCTCCTGCGTAGCGAGTAGAACAGCAGAGTTCGTAGCTTCATTAAAGTTATTCAAAGTTAAGTTTGGATAGAATCGTCTACAGTTCGAATCCGAAACTTCGCTTAGCCAGTCAGCTTAATTGGAAACAAACAAACGATTGAGTGCTCCCGGCAGCCGATTCTTATCTCGAAGTCGTTGCGCGCCAGCCGGGATCGATCCGACGACCTCATATTCCCTGGCACTGCGCCAACGCGCTACGAGGAGCTGCGCGGAAAGTGCGCGAGGCTCGTGCACTTTAGTTCCGCTTTATTTTATCATACGTAATTAGTCGCGATGTTGTTCACTTTTACAACTAAATGATAGTAAGAGCAGCGCATCCGCCTGATGCTGGGGTGACGTGCCCGCCCATGTCCCGGAAGAACCGCGTTAAACATCTTCATGCAGCGTCACATTGTTCTCATTGTTTATGTGGTATAAGACTAAGTGTAGATACTGCAGTGCACCACAGGGTCCTGAGATCAAAATGCACGCGCTACTGTTTAGATGTAGACATAGACCTTTAAATCCTATCATAGTCGGAGAGGGGTCCAGTTGCGGTGAGTGTGGTGCCGCATGGTGGCATTATCCAAAACAAAATCAAGTCGAAATTCAATTCGACATCGGTCGGTTCGCATTGAGTTTCCTTAGCCAATTGAAAATGTAACAATGTAACATTTTAGTGCGTCGATCAGACAGTTACGGCACGGAACGTAATGCTCTCATCCAACTCCAGGAGCGGCGGCGTAATGTATTTTTAATGTGAGGCGGCGGGGCGGTGCGGGGCCGCTGCGAGAACTGCTGCCAAATACTGTACGCCTTCACGAGCGGCTCCGTTAGCAGCAGACGTGCTGCCGGGGGTTGGGTAAGGGGATGCGTGACTCAAATATGCACATAATAAAGTAATGTTTGTTTTTCATTGAACCTTCGTAAAGTGATTATCGTCGACGTTGCTGAGGTCCACGGAATATGTTTATTACTTCACAAGCCGGCATTCCATGATATTGAGGAATTATATACTTGCCAACACAGTGATTTATCCATCGCGAACACAACCGGAACACAGTAATGTTTGCGCAGTACTATTTCCGGCTGCAACAGGAATTGCGGCGGTACCTACCTAGTTGGTCTCCGGCAACGGAGACCTACCAGCTGTAATATCTTTATTTATAAATAAATTGTCCATAAAATAACAATATAAAAGTTTGTTACCATGTATCGGTGTGGTAACAACAAAATACGGAAAGTATCATTCATTCATTAATCCGTTCACAGTGATCCTCCATCGCGTTTCCTCTTCAGCTTCATCCTTTATCTCATTTCACGTCTTCCCGATCTTATTCGTCTCGTCTGCTACTGTGCGGGACCACGCGCAGGACGATTCGCTTGCGCTTGCGAGAACTTACGGACTGGGGTGGGAAACCTGTACCAGATCTCGGTGGGATTCGTGACGTAGTGAGGTCAGCATTGACTATAAAAAGCCAACCACCTGTTTGCCGTGCTTGTAGTGGAACACCAATATTAACAAAACCTCAGTCAATCCCTAGCACCTTAGACTCTTTATATATACAATATAGTCAGTGAACTATATTACTGCTAAACAGTAATATTCAACTCGCGCTGTTTAGAAGAAGGATACAGTTAATGAAGTCGCTTGTCTGGTTGGACGCGACACCTGCGTCAGGAATTTCGTTTAATATATTTAAAAAGCAGTCTATTTGAGGATGTTTGCGTACGAAATGAAGACGCCGGCCGTGTGTACCCTCCACCCCCGGCACTACCTCCGTCCGGGCTCGGACCGTGGAGGCTCGTTACGATCTCTTGCGCGGGCGCAGTGCCTCAGGTCGAGGCGGCCCAGCGACGCATCGACAGATATTCCTTTATTTAAACACAACATTTGGCAATAGAACGCAAAACTAAGGAGTTGGTAATCTGCAAACGGTAGGAAGATTTCTTGGAATATAATCCTGAATCAGTTATTCCAAAATAATAAAAAAAACCTATTACCGCCAAACAAATATTGATGGTGCTGTTGACAAAACGAATAATTGGCTAGATGGAAATTATTTCATAGGAAGCTATACGAAACAAAATATATTCAATTCAATAACACTTCCTGTAAAAATATAACTTTATACTTGATTACATTGAAATAGAAGTGAAGAAAGTTACAATTCCTGGGAACGAGTACGGATGAGCACATTAGCTGGATGTAAGAGGTCCCGCACAACAACACACAGGACCCAAACCAACCTCACCTGCTCGCGGTGCATCGAGACCATGGACAAACGAGGCTGTGGCTTCCACTAACCTGCATTAGGCATGCGTGCTGGAGAATGGCCCAAATCCCCCTATCTGAATCTCTACCCGATCGATGTGGAATCTTTGGGGGAAGCTTATCTCTAGCTGTGTCCGTCTATCGGCTGATGATGATGATGACATTAGCTGGAAAGCACAAGTAGACGCTGTTCGTAAAAAGGCCAATGTTCTTAGTCTCATTGAGGAGGTATTCCGACAGCATCACTTTACATACATGAAATATCTATGTTTGCACGTACAGGCCACAATTAGGTATTTTCTTATTGAACGAAGCGACAAGACGAGCGGAGCGCTCGGCTGGTGGTAAGTGATACGCCCGCCAGTAACAATGTGGCGTTAGTAATGATCATATACACAGCATCAAATTATGGTGTATACAAAGCACATTGAAACAACATGTTAGGTCGGGTTACATCAGTAATTATATGAGTTACGGCATCCTTCAAACCGGAACACGGTAATATTTGCACGGTACTGTTGTCGGTAGCCTGTCGACTGCAACAGGAGCTGCGGTGGTGCTCACGCAGACGGTCTCCGGCGACAGACACTGACTACCACCAGCAAAACTTACCATATAGTTATTAGTTTTTTTTTGTTACTTCTGTTGTATATAGGATTCAAGTTGAATTAAATTTCTCATTGTAAACATTTGGTTTTAAGTAATATCCATATTTAAATTACGCCTCATTAGCGCTATGTACGAGTATATCCGGCTGCGGCTGTTTACTTGAAGTTACGGCTTCGTTTGAATTACTTCATGTAATACAAATTTTTTTCTCTACCCCTATAAAACGTATTTGTATAATTTAAAAAAAACTGTAATGTAAATGGAATAGGAAAACATGATATTTATTAATTGCAATTAATGGCTAACCGCATTAAAAGGTTCCGGGGGTGTGTGCGGGCCCGGGGGTCGGCCCCCGGCCGGCGCGGTAACTGACGACGACTTCCTAACCGACGTCCTCGATTACTTTTTTGTTATTTCATACTTCACTGAACAGAACTGCTGAAATTGTTGCCAACTTGACAAGTAACTCGGCGGCTTCGTCACGAACGAAGGAGATGGATACAGGATATTCCTGATGATACGTTTTTCAGTTCCTTTTAAACAGGATAGAAATCACACTTGCCTACTACCCGAGTATTCGAAATACAGGGCTAGTTATCATAAAATTGAAGCCCTTAGGAATTTAGAAACGTCCTGGACACTCGCACCAACTCGGTCTACGATTCAATTACAAACCCTTGTCGGCTGCGGCTGTCCCCCGACACCCTGCGCCCCTTCGCGGTGTCCTAATTAAACTTTAAGTTTCTTTTGTGCTTTGCAAAACAATTGAACAAGATATTCAAATTCCAACTGTCCAAACAAGGGATACTCTGTCCAAACTTCCTCCAAGTGTTTCGTTGTAGTTTGTAACGTCGGCTCGCGGACTCACTCGCGGGCTCACTCGCGGGCCGGTAAACACTTCCGGTACAGCACGCCGGTGCCTAGGTTACAGCGGCACAAACAAACCCTTTCGCCGAGGGATTGAGTTAATGGCCTTCTAAATATAACTATAATTTCGCAGTGTGTGTGGTGGTGGTGGTGGATGGAGGTGGGGTGGTGTCCAGCCGCGCCGTAATTAAAGACCTATTGTGGTGTACCACGAGGTGCGATCAGGGAATAATTGTTATAACGCGACGACAAGACACGATAACAATTTTCATGCGCTATGTTTTTTTGTCCGTACAGCCAAGGGGCAAGATGGGCAGAACAGTCAAATCATAGTAAGTGATATGCCGGCTAAAGCAGGTGGCCCGTGGTTAAGGCATTTACACAGCACCGACCGTGTGACATACGGCAATAAACATAGGCGTGAGATACGGTGCAGTACTTCTCGTAAATGTACCCTTCAAACCGGAACACAGCAATGTTTGTACATAACTGTCGGGAGGCACAAATAGAAGCTGCTGCGGTCTACGCGGCGTATGAGTTTAGTATAGGGTGTCCCGTGGCAGATTTAGGATTTGAAATTCAAACATTTTTCTAACGGTTGCCCGGGGGACCGGGGAGAGGTTACAGTTAGGCGCGGCATTTGCGCGGATTGGTCAGTCACGATGTCGCAGTGGACTGGTGTCTCTTTCTGTCAATGGAACAATTGGACCGTTTTTCTTTGAAAATTCTCGTGGAGCAACCGTAACTGTTGATAGTGATGTCTATCGCCGCATTTTTATACCGAAACTAAGAGAACATCCATCGAACAGCTCTCACACGTGGTTTCAACAAGATGGCGCCACGCCTCACACACCAAGAGCTGCCATGAGCCTCCTTCGCGAGATACACTCAGAATACTCTCGAAAATATCCGCGAGTGTGTACGTCGCGATGGAAAACATTTGGACGTAGTGATCTTCAAAAAATAAAATCCGTATGTCTCGTCCTTCTTTTTATGATAAATATATGTATATACTAAAAGAATAACATCCTTTAATTTAATTAAGAAATCCTAAATCTGCCACGGGACACCCTATATTTATTTAAAAGACCACTCCGCCTCCAGTGCGGGCAATGAAGCTCACACTCACTCCGCCAGCTAGACTCACGTTCATTGCCGAAGAGGTTCCACGCAGCGAGGAGTGTTCATATCCGTTCTATTTAATTATTTTGGTACAGTGCTAATTATTCACGGACAACGCTTGACCGCGATTTGCGTTTCGAGGTGCAATTAATAGTCCGCGTGATACTCGTAGTGTGTGTGCAACGCGGCTGCACTCGCAGCCTCGATCGCTGAACCTGCGCCCCGCCGGGAGCGGGGGTAGGACTTTGTCACCCGCCCGCCATTCAGACCTGAGCGGATCTCTCATTGTCATCTTAATTATTCACTGAAAATTAATTTATTTGCTGAAAGTTAAATTAAATGCAATTGTTTAAAAATAGGGTTCGAATATATCATCTGGTTCGCATGTGTTCTGAACTATCGTTTATTTCAGTTTCTGCTTCACCACCTGTGGTCTTAAATGTAGCCGTATGTTATCTAGTGTAACATTTCAATACAACCCATAAATAGGGGCAAAACACGACACGCGTGAGTGAGAACAACACCTTTCTTGTTATAGATAAGGTAACACTTGTTCACAAAACTTTATCGGCGGTGAAGGTTAACTGGGAACCTTGTCTCATCACATACGTACAGTTATTTTTTCGTCTTTTCTTTGCCCTTAAAGTTATTTGTTTAAATTTCACGGCACCGTCTCGGCGTTGCGATATTTCTAACAAAAAAGGAATCCCGTAATCTGAGCGCTGAATTTATGCAAGTACGGGGTAGGAACAAAATAATTATACGCGCAGATCAAAAGCCTTTCCGCCGGATGCGAATGACGGCTGATATTGTGAAAAGAAAGAGTTTACGTTTTGCACAACTTAGTTAATAATACGTAATGTACAGTAATAGTAATAAAATATAACTATAGTTCGTATTGTACACTATGAACTACTCACGAAGTAATAACTATTATTTTACTTAATATACGACGGCCACGCAACGGGCTCCAATTTGAACTGCTCACTGTAAAAGCATCTTATTCTTATTTTTTAATTGTTGCCTCCCTGACTACCGGAAGTTGGCAGTCACTAAAAACTAATCTTTAGCAAATTATTTAATCCAACAAGTACACAAAGTTATGATATAAGTTATGCTAATAATTAAAGCATATCAAACTAAATTTGACAGAAGAAACACAACTTGTGTTGTGACACCACCTGCGACTCCAGCGCAGGGAACACAGGGTTCTGAAATCCTTGGCCCAGTGGAGGGGTGAGCGGCTGCAGTCGCCTGAGGACTGAGGACTCGCAGCATATATAATATCGAGCTGTTTATTGTAATACGAGTTAGTACAGTTACACAATACAAAATATTTTTTTAAATTCTGTATACTTATACAACATTTTTTTGGTTGAGAGTATGTGGAAGTAAGAAAACGAGCTGAGGAATTTTAATTTCGGGAATTAAGGAGTAGTTTCAACACCAACGCGGAGCTGCAGGCGGAGATAGTGAGGAGAGGAGGCAGTGCAGGGGGCCGTGGCGGCGTTCCGGGGGAACGTTAAAAGTATCCTGGCGTATTTACAGTGATATGTTCACAGTGTTGACTCAGGCGGCACAGGACTACCGAATTCACACAAATTATCATTTTAATAGTTAAGCACCTTTCAAATAAAATTAAGTCAAGATTAAGACAACACGGACCGACACTTTCTATTCTAAGTTCCGATCTCCCGGCGTAGCGGCTTACCGTTTGCTCTTGTTCCTAGGAGTTGATGTGGTGGAATTTGTTAGGTGCTTGGTGTTTTTGGAAAACTGACTGGCTGCCCTCCTCATTCTCAAGTATAATGCCATCACGACATAGTCATGTCCTGGCCGTCGTCATAAGCTGTAGAGTAATATGGGAGAAACCGCTTCATCATTTCCTTCTCTATTGTTAATTAACATCGTGTAAAATTTCATTTGGAGATTAAAACAAAATTTCGGTCGGAGCTTTAAAATTATCACAAGCATTCCATACGTGAATAAATATAATATATCTTTCCCACTGCTGGAATTCAAAAAGAACGTCAAGACTAACCATCCTCCGTGCTGGCAACGTGCTTATTGGTAGATGTCACATGTGTGAGTTGGCTAGTTTCCTTGCCCCGCGATTGTTTCTTCAGGACTTTCTCCATCACAAAGGTTCGAGTTCGGCGGGGATGGACTCCGCGTCTTTGTGTCGCACTGTGTCAGCGCTTTGGAGACTAATGGACGTTAACAATAAATACACAAAGTGAGTAGTAACTGGAACAGATCATACAACCGGGCTCGCGGTATTGCGTTACGCTCGTCACTCCAAACACAATCATCGCAGCGCGTCAGAAGGGTTCCGTATCCGATCAGATAACACCAGCAACTCGCGCCAGCCCGCCCCGCCCCCACCCTCCCCCTAAATACCGCGAATAAACATTCATGCATACTGTCCGCTCGTTGCCCGAAGACCTCGCACGTTAGACCTCGTTACCCTGGTAATGCCACTGGCTATGGTTTACTTCAAACCAGGATACGGTACCGATTGCTCAGCGCCGCACGGTGAACGAGTTATCCACATACCTATCAACTATTTTTATAAATTTAAAAATATTCCGGAAATCAACTTTTCCAAGTTTTTGCGCGCACATTGCACTGCGCACATAATTTAATGTCTTGTGCGAAGAACTGAATGTGTTTGTGTAAACATCCTCAGCGGCGCCGAGGTGCTACGGAGGGGGGCGAGTTATCTATCATCTGCTGTCGCGTTAGAGCAAAAAGAAATTATAACGAGCCGTTACGGCTGTTCTGAATGAAGCATTGATCTTTGTTGCTTCTAATTTCTTATCTGTTATTAAGTTTTCGCTTCATGTACTGGGAATATGAAATTATGAATCCTTGTGGAAGTTGCACTTTTTGTTATTCGTATTCGACGCTTTTATGTATTGGACTTAACCCTAGAGAGGCTCAAGTGGCAGTGCTGGTGGCAGTGCCGGTGACGTGCTGGCTGCCGTTGGTGTGCAGACGGTGCGCGGTGCCGACACATTGACGTCGTCTCTTGAATGCCGCTCTTTATTTTTAATTCACGCAACAGGAAGCACGTGGGCCGGACGGAAAATTATTTCCTTTGTTACACAAAGGTTTTGTTCGCGGAATGCTGCTCCATGTTGGAGTTGAATCTATTTAAATTGAACAATCAGCAACGATTGCAGCTCGCGAGCCAATTATTTTTCATGTTATTGGATGTTATGGTTATATATCATTAAGTCGTTATTGTCAAGGAATGTGTGTGTACGGGGGAAGCGCTGCTGCTCTGTAAGCGGCCGAGTTGCCCATTCTAACCTGGTCTGACGGAGTCGTACTTGCATTACACATAGCATCATACTTTTACACACAAACCAACGTATAAACCTGTGTACACGTGTACCATTACGTATGCATAGTACGCAGGACACAGCGAGTGGGCGCGGCGCGGCGCACTGCACGCTCTGCATTGCCCCGTCGCGCCGGCGGCCTACTGAAAAGGTTCCGTTTCCACAGAACCTTATTTACTCGTAGTTTTCTATTGTACTACACGTTCCTTTTCTCCTAGCGAAACATAATATTAGGGTGGAGATGCGTGACCCCCTCGGCCGGCAGCCTCCGGAGCTGCGGTTCAAATTCAAAAGGGGTCATTTGTTAAGACATTCTCGCGAAATAAGATATTGGGTAAGCTGCGGGACGACAGGAAGCACGGGGCCTTCCCGCCGTGGCGCACGCCGAGGCAGATAACATCTTACGGAAAATGTTTTCACTGAGACGGAAGATTATACGCACAATATCACTAAAGGATTTTATCGCGGATGGAGATGTGGTGCAATATGATATGAGCATCCGGATGCATTTGAAGGCGGCATTACTCTTACTCAGACACAAACTGATGCTTTTAAATATATAACCATCGAACAAACCCATTCGTTTAATTACTTTTTTATGGTCAAACTTAACCGGGTCAGTTCCCTGCGCGCCCCCAGCCAACGGACAAAAAACTGCGGCATTTGACATTTTTAAAGAGATCGCCGGGATGACACTCGGATACCTTCAACATCAATATTACATGTCTCTGCTTCAAGTTTACTTTGCGCGAGAAGCAGGTAACTTAATAATTTATTATTTTTTCCGGATGATAACTTAACGTGATTTATATTGACACAGATATGGGTAGTTCGCTGACGGCGCGTCCTCGGCGACCGCCGGTCATGTGGGCAAGGAGGATGCTGGAAGTGTACACTGCCCACCTCGGTCGGTGCTCATAGGTGTGTGTGTGTGTCGTGCGTGTGTGCGTGTGTGCGTGTGTGCGTGTGGATGTCACGCGTTTGTGTGTGTGTATAGAATAGTTGTCTATGCTAGGAGCGACGCAACGAAACGTGCACCTGATAGCAAGTGTACCGTCTGTTCATTGCAACCTGGCGCATGAAAGGATCTTCACACTGGAAAAAACGTTACGTGAATACTATTAATATAAACAGTTGCACACCGACCTTCAGGTTGGATTAGAGTACATGCAGAGGTAGTGATGATGTAGAGCACGAGCTCACTTCCAGTTCTCTGTCGCGTATAACATTTTTTTTAATTTGTATTTATGAAAAATGTAGCGCGAGTGGCCCGCCCGCCCGCATAGCGTGTCCGGTGCCGCGGCCGCTGGAGCCGAAGCAGTTTATCGTTGGAATCGATCCCTGGACACTTACGGAATTGTTAAAACATTTTAAATATTACATTTAATATTCGCGACGTGGCGGTGGCCGCCGCGCGAGGGTTGCTTCACTCATGAATATTCAGAGGACGAGTCGCGGAGCAGTGTGTGCTGGTGTGTGCTGGCGTGTGCTGGCGAGTGCTGGGGAGCGGGTTTATCCGCTTCGCACCCACCAATTATAGATTCAACTTCCAATCTCTCCTTCAATCGGATTTAGATCGGCGCTTATGGTGTATACATTAAACAAATAACACACAAAATCCATTTGCAATACTTGTTCCGGTGTAACCGTGAGTGAAGGAAATAACAAATAAAAACTTAAACCTTTACAATATATTAAATTAAATATCAATCGTCATCATCATTCCAATCTGCCGTTGTCCGCTGCCGTCACCAGCATCCAAAGATTCTTTGTGATTTTTACCAAGTAACAACATACAAACACTACCTGTTCCAGGCCGGCTTGCAGGTTTTCATACCCTCAGCGCACACCCCCAGGAGTAACACTTTGTAAAATGGATTTTTAGCTGACCGACACTCGGCGAAAGGAATATTCTTATCAAATTTCAAAACTCCAGGTCCTATGGTTGCAAAATTATCATGATGAGTCTTTACGTAAGTCGAAATCTCCTATGTTGTTAATAATATCTATCTAATAGCTAAGCTATAGGTATAGGAAGGTAGGCTATGTCAGTGTTCTCCTTCTTAAGGTGCCTTTCCGACTAGCTAAGCTATAGGTATAGAGAGGTAGGCTATATTAGTATTAGTAATCTCTTATGTTATGTCCCATATATTTCATTTCTCTAACGCCGTCACACGAGTGAATAAGTCAACATGTTTACACAACATCACCCTGCTGCTCTCCTCACATGTAAGAGACGATATCTGTATAATATTCGCAGCGATTTTTATACTGGAAAACAGTAATGATCTCATTAATAAAAAATGTCGGTGTCGCTGGGGACAGCCAAAATAAGGTTGTGCACACACTACTGTATGGCGCACGCTATAAGTATGTAGTGAAATCACTGCGCTGCGGGACGCGTCCTGTATAGTGAGGAGACAAATGTGATGCTGTGCAAGCACACTGTCTGCCCGCTTACATCAGACGAGTCTCTCGTCTGTCTTGTTGCGTTATGTTCAAAGAACACCCTCCTCCCAGATACTGAAGTATCTTTATTTCCTTATTGTTCGATTCTTTTGAATGTCAATCTAGATGAGTTCATAATATTGTCTCTGATGAAGTGACTTTTGAATGAAAACTCTGAAGCTTCAGAAAAAATAATCTCACTCATTTTGTTGTCGGTTCCTGTAAGCAGGAGCGCGGCGTGGTGGTAAGGGTGTTGGGTGTTGGGTGCGGGGTGCGGGGAGGGGGGGGGGAGGCGCGCACCAAATACATTTAATAAAGTCGAGTTGGAACTTTCCCGAATGGGTCGCCATTCACGCCTGGACATCAAAGACGGCATTCAAATAGTGACTCGTTTGATTGGTCTCCGTGCACACAACACACACACACACACATACACCTTGTGTACGTATACATTTATTCGTCTTCAGTTTTTCCGCAACGATTAAAAGAAGTACGAAATATCTCGTACTGATGCCAGCAAACCGTCACTCACTGCACAGTGCATTAAACCAAATCAAAGCCAGCTGCGAACTCGCGACCTTTCAATCGGGCACTGTACCCGCTAAGCCTTCGGGGAGTGTGTTTACGTAACGTAAGCGGCGGCCTATCCCCGACCCCATCCCCCGTGCCCCGTGCCCCGTGCCCCGGTACCCGGTCCTCCCCCACGTTCGGCAGTCAGTCCGCCGACGACTAGCGAGCGGCCCGGGCGCGTCTCTCCGGCCAACGGTTGTGCCGACTCCAGCTCCTGACCACAACCACACGAACTGGTGTCCGCCGCCCCGCGTTACACAGATAAGGTATTTTGCACCACCCTTATCATTTATTTCAATTATCTACCACCGATACAGGCACATCCATGCAATACTGATGACAGGCATTGTTTAAAAAAAAACAAACCTTTCCAAAGCTGTGCTTAACCTGATAAGTCGCTAGCGAGGATATTTACACAGCACACACACACACGCGGTCCGCCGCGGGGTGCGACGTTAAATGACATTATCCCAGTAAGTTGCACCACAGTTTTGTATACATCAAGTTACTGATAAGCTGGCGTCGAGTGAGATAACAATTGAGTGCAGACCGCTGGTGGAGAGTACCGGTGTCGTGTCGCGCACAATTCGCTGACAGGCGCAGGTTGCACCCTGTCGCGTACATTAGTTCGTTACTAGTACTAGTACCGGCAGCTGCATCTAGTGCACGGGCCGGACCACTGTTTGTTACACGGCTACTATCGTTTATTCTGTATTTACTTGTCTGCTAATAATGTGGGTGTGTGTGTATCTTCCCTCTTGTCTATTCTCCCAGGTGAATGTGTTTCATCAGTGTTTCATCTTGTGCGCAGATAACTTTTATTGGTTTACATTGTTTTATGTTAACGCCAAAGCACCAAACATTAAGATGAACATGTTTCAAATCTGTACACACACAGTTATCGGGTATGCGAATAAACGTTCCAATTACCGCATCGGACAAAGGCCCGACGAATGTGTTTTTTTTTAATTAAATTACGCGTTACCGGTGGGATGTTCACTTGATGTAAATGATATGCCTGCCCATAACAATGGACCACATTGTGCTCGTCTCCTGTGACATAAGATGTTGAGTCTCGTTATCCCAGTAATTACAATAACTACAGCGCTTTTCGAACTGGATCACAGTAATGTTTGCAAAGTATTGTTTCTCGGCTGCAATAGGAGCTGCAGTGGTACCCACGTAGACGGTCTCCGGCGACAGAGACCTACTACCGGTAAACAAGTACCACCGCTGTTACTCAACTTTATCGTGGCTTCAAACTACTTTGTTTCATTAATTATTGTAATTGTGTTATTTCACTTGCTAATGATACAGTTGACGCGACGAGTCACTGCGTTTTATGTGATGTGTACAATATGACCGAATGTAATTGCGCTGTTCAGAGGGAAAGTAAAAACTGGTGTAGCGCGCGGGGTGCCCGCGCCCGCGCCCGCGCCCTTGCCCGCGCCCGCGCCCGTCCCCGCGCCCGTGCCCGCGCCCGTGCCCGCGCCCGCGCCCGTCCCCGCGCCCGTGCCCGCGCCTGCTCCCGTGGCCGTGCCCGCGCCCGTGTCCGCGCTGCAAAACGCTTGGAGGCGCGCTAATGTTAAGTGAACGGTACTTTGAGAGCCTCGGCCGAGCCGCGGAGACGCGGAGTATCCAGGGTACCGTTTCTACAACACATTAAAAAGCCGGATGAGCCATGTCACACACCAACCAATTGGTTGCAGTGTTGTGTCTTGCCAGTCACCTATGCAATTAGCATTGCGATGTACGCTCCAAGCGAACCTGACGGGCCCTCCTCGCCGAACGTACGTCTCTCTTAGCCTTTTACCAAAGTATAGTTATTGCATACAGATAGGAGCTCCAATGCCTCTGAAATCTTGTTTTCTTGAAACTCATGACTTGCACATGACAAATTTTTAAGTATCTCATCGACAAGAGATTTATAGACTGAGTTGAAAGGCTGCGAATTCCGGTGCGCCTTACCAAGCAGAGGACGTTTACTCTACCGGATGTGCGTTGCAAGTTGCAAACCACGTTGGCGGCGCTGCGGATATGCACGAAAGGAATGTTGTGACGTTTCATTCGGTGGAAGTCCGACGCCGCGCCAGCTTGAGAAGGTGTACTATGAACAAATACCTCTGAATGCTGTGCATCTGTTCCGTTGACTTAAAATATTTCTAAACGTTGTTGTCGCCGCGGCACAGTTTTTAGTAAAGAAGATGCTGGGAGCAATCGTCTTGCAGTATGAGGTATATCTCGTTTGATCCAAAACTTTACTGAAGGTTTCTTCAGGCTTCAAAAAACCGTATAGAGTGTAGCTTCACCACCTACTCTAATATACATGACAATCGGAACATAACATTGTTCTCATGGCAGTTTATTTACAATAAACCTCCAGCAGTACTTGAACTCTGGTCCCAGATTTGCACCCAGGACCTCCCCGTAGAGGGGGTTTAATAAATACAAAACAATTGCAAGTTGCCGGTTGCGGAGGTGATACGGCGGGGTTGGCGACGGCGTGGGGCGGTACCCAATCTAATATTATTTACCCCGCTACGAGTCTGTAGGAATCGATCCGGTGACCCAATATCCCTGGCGCGGCGCCAGCACATTAGGATATTGAATTGTTCCAACGGAAAACGTTCCTGTCCTGCGTTACGCAAGCGCCGCAAGTGCCCGGCCAGCTCCCAGCCCCGAGCTCCCAGCGCCCAGCTCCGAGCGCCCAGCTCCGAGCGCCCAGCGCCCAGCGGATGCATCGCTGTCCAGGAGAGTCCTTTTCTGGGCACTTTTTGTTTAACAACGCAATTACTCTTATTTTTATCAGGAACTACAAAAAAGGCCTTGTTCTACACCTGACCGGACTATTGCCTGGCTGAATCCCACGTGCACGCATTGTTATGCGTTTTTACGGTGAATATTACTTCTGCAATGGAAGTGGTCGGCTGACGGGCGCAGGGCGGTGCACGGTGCACGGTGCACGGTGCAGCTTGTGTGCGATCAAATTGGATACAACCGTGCAGGATAATAAAAATCCACTATGCAGTGTATCAGGATTACAATGAACATGTGCATTGCATGTTATGCGTGTGGCTGCGCATGCGCGGCGATCGTTCGGTGTTTCATTGCAAACAATGGAACGGCTTAAGCCGCTAGTGCGCTAATTAGCAATTAAACATTTTGCGCGAGGTCACGGGGTTCGGTGTTCGTTGCGCGGAACATGAGGAATGGGTGTCCGGCCTAGATTGTTATAAAATACAACTTAGAAACTGCCCGTAGGTCGACGTGGCTGCTTCTCATGTAACTTGCTTCAGGGTGCACATAATTAAAAATTAAGTAACAGCCGGGTCATTTCGGATCTGCCTACGCAGCTGTTATCCTCTCATTGTTTTAGTAGTGAATACCTCACCACCTGCGGCCTGATGTTGATAAAGTTAGGGTCGAGGTAGCAATGGCAGACTATTTCTACCGCCCGTAGGTTATATACAAATATCACGGCATTTTGATTTGAAGGGCGCAGTATCCCGTGGATTATGTTGTTCACAAGGAGGTACAACCATCACCCTCGCGGACTGATTGTAACCTACCACCATGCGTATGAATTATTTGTCTATTCGGTTTTTATAACAATGGAAAGCGTATATAATAGATTGAGCGGACGCATTATCCACGGTACCAATAGTGCAACAAAGTCTGCCAGGTCGTCTATCCTACCCCACGGCTAAATTTTCCTTATTCTTTTTTGCCCTAAAAGGGTTCTCTTCCGGGGTGCGGAGGCGCGGTAGCATCCTGTGTTGACAGGTACCCTGAAACCCGGGTTAGCAAGTGGCAAATGTTATCGTAGTAAATGATAGGGGTTCGGGAAGTTTATATCAAACCTTCTGTTGGTTATTAAAGGGTTTTAAATTAATTCACAGGTACTTTAGTGCGCGGCCTGCGTACAGCACGAGCAGAAGTAAGGCAGGTATAAGTTACTTCCGTTGCCTCGAACGAGTCCGGCTCGTTCGTACAGTTTCCGGCTATTTTAATTGTTTAATATTTTCATTATTATAATATGATAAATAGACGAATATACACGTCATGTTCGTATTATCACCAATCCCTTGGCTGTCCACCGCTGGACATGGCCTCTCGCAAGGAATGCCAAACATAATTAACCCCGAGTGGACAATATAATTATTATTTATATTTTATGACTACACTTTAAAAATTTTCTTTATGAGAAATTACAATCTTTGAATTTTACATAAGTTCATTTATTTTTAACTTTTAAGCAACTTTTCTTTTTACGGATGGATAACTTGATTGTACCGGACTTGGAAGTCAGTCCCAAACAAGTTTACAATCAATGTCTGGAACAGCAGTCAAACGGCAAACATTGGAGTCGTTAGGAATCAATCACCAGCGCGCTCTGAGGCGTAGGCGCCGGAGACGGAAACAGTCGCCTGACAAAGGGTTTGTATTAAATAAAGTTGGTATTGGACGGCCTTTTCCGCTGCCGGTAAGGACACCTTTCGCGAAATAATATGATTAACCAAGTCTAGTGACAGGATGGCCGTCAGCTCAGTCCTCGAAGACGTGACCGGTGCAAATGTGGCGGTGCTTTGCGTTTTTAAATAATGACATAAGCGCCATAACATCAGTAAAACTGTCTTATGTTAAATAAACTCTGAATCCTTTCCAGAGTACGACAGAACTTCACACCGGGACAGCTGTTGACCACAGGGTCAGGGTCCTATAAAGCTCAAATTTGTTCGTGTGTGAAGTGAACTGCTACCATATACCACCAATTACCTGTTCTAGACTCAATGAAAAGGAGCATCATGAGGATTATGAGGAACTGGCCAGCTTAGGTCACCGACGCAAGGTGCTAGTCTAGGTATTTTACCGAATGCATTTCGGAGAGTGTGTGTGCACAAGAATGACATGATTTAATTCCGCCATCACCCTTTTACCAACGGACGTATGGACACGCTGCAGACATTCATCCACTGGTAGGCGAGGGCCCGCGCGCGAGCATCGGGCGCTCCGCCCCTCCTTGATATTACGAACGGTAATGGATTGGAAAAGTCTGCCGGCGGCGGTGCTTCCGACACCGGCGGAGCTATGGCGTAGGAGTCTACAAAAGAACAGTGAATAGGCTTCTTCTAGACTAGTGCGCTTTACCGCTTACCAACAGGTAGGATCATAGTCAAGCACTAGGCCATTCAATATAAAAAAAAATTAAGTTAGAATCTAAAATTTAAACATTTTAGTAATTTTTAAAGAACACATGAATAATTAACATTCGATCGCAACGAGCCGGACCGAGTGGCCAGTCAAAGGATACTGTCCTGGTACTGTCTCTGTTGTCCACCTTCCAGGTATATACTCAATGTATACTGACACGGCGCGTGCTTCTGCTGGGCGGCAGTGGCATGCGGCCGTGTTCCGGTTCGCGGGGCCCTGTGGCACTTGTGGACTCATTTCGTAATTCTACTTAAACATATAAAAGATGGACCTCGTCTCGGTATATTAATAAAGTTTGCGCATGCGACTTATTTAGAAGCAGTTTGAAACTTCCGCGGGTAAATAAAATAAAGTTATCAATTCGCGTGGAGTGGGAGTTAGCGTACTTTAAATTTCTAATTTTTTGACAAAATAAGTTGCTGAACAGGAGGAAGTTTGCGGTACACTAGAAATTTTAAAAAATCAGTTTTAGTATATTCTAAATTAATTTAAAGCAACAGATAAAAAGATTATTAAAGTAAGAGCCACTCGTATGGACGGAAGTAGCGCGAGCCGCTCGCCGGGTGATACTGGTGCAGTCCACACAGCCCACACAGCCCACACAGTCCACACAGCCCACACAGCCCACACAGCCGAGCTCTAAACGAGGGTCGTGTTACACGGGGGTTTAAACACGTTAAACATAAAGCAATTATTACAAAAACAGAAACAGAGGAGCCGAGTGCGGCTCAATTATTCAGGCGCCTTAATTATGAAAACGTTACTTTGTGGAATTAAACGTAAATGGTTCATTTTACCCCATGTCGTTGTGAGCTTCGCGCTCCTAACACTTCTAACGCTACTTACAAGCTACTTAAGTTGAACACAACGTTTAACCGACAAGTGACGTGATACATGTAACGCGACGTAACACTAATTGCGATCTTTGTATATATGTGTACCTGTATGAAACGAATAACTAACTAATACGAGTATACGTCGACCTCGTCCGAGAAACGCGTCTCCTGAGATGGCGAGTGCACGCGGCGAGCCTCGCTTTTGGATTAAACGACGGCTGCTGGACGAGAAAAGGAAACGAACGATTACCTAGAGACAATAAAAAACGAAGAATATAAAAGAAAAGATAGAGCACATATCATAAAATGATATAGACCGAACTGGACGAAGAAGGCGAGAGACCGAGACCAATGGAGAGAGTCAGGGGAGACCCAGGGAGGCCCACGCTGCAGAGACGACTTCTGCAATAAAAAATTAATAAAATAAGTTTACTGTTAGCTGTGTAGTAGTTTAAGTTGTAGTTGGAACAAAGGCTTATTTATCTATTCATTTATACATATATACAAAGTCAATGCCAACGGAAAATATATACACGGTAGATGATACTTCACTACAAGGGGCCAGGAACGGCGCAGGAGTAGAATGTCCTTTCGCGATAACCTCGATAATTAACTTGTTTAAAATACACCTTATTACAATTATCCTAATAAGTATTAAAACAATTTTTTCACATTAAAATTTCGTTTTCCCCGAGGACAGCAGCAGTAACGCAAGACTGCTGGAGTATCCATTCCCATGATGTTAATTGCGTAAATACAAATAAGGTCTCGTTTAGCAGGTTATCCTCGCTGCTGAGCCCGAGGGTGGGCATCATTCAAAAGGAATCGCTCAGCGATCGCAGCTCCGACATTAATATCTACAAAGGATTTAGTTAATCGAGTATCCTTGCATAGAAGGCAGATTGATGTATTGCCACCGCCACTTTACCTACGGCGGGTTGTGAAGCATGTAGAAAGAGGAGCAGCCTTCCCCGTGACCTTCTGTAATGTTTATCAATAGTGAGTTTGACCTTGCAGCACTGATTAGACTTATCCAAGCGTCTCTAGATACACGACAGTAAATAGACAGAGTTAACCTACAGGAAAGTTGATTGGAATTTTTATTGAAAATGCTTCAGTTCTAGTCCAGGCTGTGGCGGAGTTGGAAACGTGGAACGACCTGAGCACTGCAGCGTGACCGCAGATTGTTACAGGAATGAAACGTTTACAGAGAGCCGACACTTAATGTAAAGTGTTATTGCGCTTACGAAGCGCGGCATTGTGGCATTTTATTGTATATACACGAATAAAACACAACATACATATGCAACGGAAGATCTCTTGGGAGTTGATGAGGCTGTAAATTTGATTTCGCGTCGAAGTAACTCCGACATTAACATGAGTGGATACAGAGTGCCAAGCGCGTGCCAAAGCTATTATTTCCATAAAATAAAGTGTGCCAACTCATGTGGTAGGAAACATTTTGCCAAGAAGGCTCTCATTAATGTGGCTCCGTGCGCGCGTGCCGCCGGTGGCGCGGTGCGCGCTGGCCCGGGCCTCGTAACTGGGCCGGGCGATTTGGCTCGGCGGCGCGTGCGGGCTGCCAGCCGGACGCAAGCCGGACGTCAGCCGGACGCCAGCCGGATGTCAGCCGGGCGCCATTAGCAGTGCGCGGCCCCGGTGCCTCCAGCCAGTCAGTATCTGCTCGCGCTCCGGTTCGCGTCTCCACAACTCGCGCTCGACTCCTGCAACGTTCCTCACACTTTATTTGTTCGTAGACTCTCAACTCTTACAATATCACTATTAGGTAAGTGACCATCAAGTTATTACATACGTTTCAGCTGTATACTTTATAACATTCTTATTAAATAACTAAGATAATGTCAAACTAACTTGCTATTTCTATAACTTTATTAAGTAATTCTCTAACTTTATTAAGTATTATATTATTTTTTATTTAGTTATTGCAAGCTGTAATCTATCACCACCATCAGCCAGCAGCAGTGAGAGATGTGGGCTCTCCCCAGTAGCGTTAGATTATCGTTAATGTGTCTTTTTTCTTTTTAAACTTACACTGATGTTGCTTAGTTGCGTTTGTCCGGCCGTGATGCACTATTTGTGCACACATTTCCTAATCACAACTCTCAAACAGCGGCATACAAATGTTAACCTTAATATATGCACCAACTATAAAAACTTTACCTTGTATTTTTAAATGAACTCCCCAACGTCAGGTGCAACGCGAAGTTTCAAACTTACTTTCAGTTGCAGGCGGACCTGATGACTCTTACATGCAACATTTTTAGTTTCTGGTCAGAGATAATCGTTATCTAGCTCACGCGTTTTTAAAATAATGTAAAAATACTAATAAATAGAAACGGTAATATTTAACATGCGACGCATTGCCACGTCGTATCATAGCACCGCTGCTCACCGACAGGGGGTACTCCGACCCTGGAACCACAATGATCTTGTACGGTCAGGTACAGCTACGAAGAACACATAAGATGTGAATTGAGTTCCTAAGATTTTCCTATAAGGTTTCCTCTAGAAGCTTCATAAAAGTTCTGGCGTTAATAGGCTGCGGTAAGCGCGTCACGCGGGGCGCCTCGCAGCTTCTTTGTCGCGGCGGTTGTAAATAAAAACTTAGCGCCCTTGATATAACCGTAGTTTGTAGTGTCCAAATAAACATCAATAACAAGCTGGATGCAAACGTTCAGCCAAAGTGGTTCCATCCTGATCTCATCGCCACTGCATAACGCATCAGCTACACCGACTTAGCCCTACAGTTATTTGAGCGAGCTTTATAAATATTTCCGATTTCTTTTTCAAGTTTATTTCTGTAAAAAACTATATCATGATATAATAAAAGGATAATGATAAGTTTGTCACGAAGTGAAATCCCCGCGGAGTATTGTGGGGGAGGCGCACTTTCCTCCTAGACACTTTACGGCCTTGCCGCAGCCGTTCTGTAGCCACGTCATCGCGCGTACGGAGACCATCTAGTCAGCCTTGCTTGTGATGTTCTCTGGGAATTGCCACGGTGCACGCCGAGGGCTGACACCGTAAATGCACTCAAATTAGATGTTTTCGATCGACTCTTACAAAAGGTGGCGGAGATCAGAGCTGACTGCAATGACCTAAACGGCCTGTACAACTAAGAATCGTGTAACAGCAAAGTTTGCTTAGTCGTCGCTTAACGTAGTGCGTCACAGTTATTACGTCTAGTATTTTTAATTGAAAAGTGGAAAAGTGGAGCAGCAGACCGGGCTAATCAATAGTCTACCTCCAAAATAGAACGAACTATTTCTATTTCAGTCCGCAGGCTGTAAGCGATGTGGGGCGGGGGCCCGCCAGCGGCTCGGTGACGGTGCCAGAGTTACTTCGAGTGCTGTACTTTATATTAATTAATTGAATTTGTGATAATGGATCAAGTTCGTGGAATAAACTTACCTATCACGAAACAGGAACTTGTTCGTGAATGTTCCTGAATCACTTGCAGCGATCAGTCCTAATATTTCACAGAAAAGGTTTTTGTATTCTCTTGTTGGTCTCTTTACAAGAAGGAGATGTGAAAGCTTAAAGCATCCATATCGTTGCCGAGCCTCATTAAATGTGATACTCCTGTAAATTCCACTACGAGGTATGCGTTATGGCGCCGTATGTTTCGTTTCCACTTGGCATTGGATGGCGCTGCAACAAATTAATAATGAGGTCCATATAATTTTCTAGCCGACTGCTACAACCTTTACATTTTAAGATACTAGCGGAAGGTCTCTGCTGCCGGGGACCGTCCAGGTAGGTACCGCCGCAACGCCTGTTGCAGCCGACAGACAGTACTGTGCGAACATTACTGTATTCCGGTATGAAAGGCGTTGTAACTAGCTAAATTACTGTAGTAACGAAACTCAACTTCTTACCTCAAGGTGACGAGCACAATGTGGTGCTGTTTATATTATACTAACTAGCGCCAGGTTGTTAAGGGCAGGCGTATCACTTACCATCAGGTGAATATCTCGCGTGTCTCGTCGCTTCGTTGTGTGAAAAATCTACCAAAAGATAATTAAAATTGATTGGCAGGGCGACGTCGGGTTTCAGCTGCACAAAAGGATCTTTTACTGTGTTAACAATTAGTTTCACTTCAACACAAAAACAATTTTAACAAATTAATTTAACTTAAACAGTTTATTAACAAGTGAGCCGTGTCACGGGGTTGCTGGGGGTGCGCACATTGCACAGGAACAATCAAATGATACCTAATTGTTCAGAAACAAAGAAACGACAGCGCTGCGAAAGAATGAGCTTTTAAATAAAGATAAACGAAAATCGCGAGAAGATTTGATAAGGAGAATTCGTTCCGGAGCGTGAAATGTTTTGCGGAAGTTCCGGCGAAACAATGTTAATGTTTAAGGAGCTCGCGATACCTCCAGACTTGGCGCGGAACCGGCAGTCCCTCCCCGCGGCCTGATGCTGCTCTCTTTGATATAATTCAAGCTTCATTTATCATTGGCAGGCGGCACCACTCAATGTCGCGTGCAGCCACCGGGCGATAACAATTCTGTAATAATAAGAATATTTGTGAGGGCGCCGACACCAAGCAATATTATTAATTGTACAATTTTAAGTTTCCTGTTGTATTGTCGTCGGAGCGGTCATCTTCATTATCAGCCGATAGACGTCCACTGCTGGACATAGGCCTCTCTCAAAGATCTCCTGAATGCTCCCCATATGAAGGTTCATATGTGGGGAGTTAGGCCATTTCTCACCACGCTGGCCCAATGCAGGTTGGTAGGAGCTAGAGACTCGTTTGTTGATTAGCAGGTTCACCAAAGATCCCCCAATCGGTTGGTCTTGCGCTGTCTGTATCATTGGCCATCACTGGCTGCCGTTTGTACGGGTTCATGTGGGGGGATTCGGGCCATTTCCCACTACGCTAACCCACTGCTGCTTAGTGGGAGCCAGACTTTCGTTTGTTGATTAGCAGGGTGCAGCACGAGCAGATGAGGCTGACTTGGGTCTCGTGAAATGCTGAGCGGGACCCCGTTGATGCGATGGCCATCGTTAATTCGATACTATTAAATATTGCTTTAACAACATTGCGCTACGTTACCACTTGATCTCAACTTCACATGCTGTCAAGGAACAATGAGACAGCTGATGGTAAAACGCGCTCGGCGGTACAGCGGTGTTGTTGTGATAAAAACTTTAGATTATATGAATGGTAATCTCAACTCGAGGGGTGTATGGGCTCCCGCACAACAACACACGGGACTCAAACCAGCCTCACCTGCTCGTGGTGCACCCTGTTAATCAACAAATGAGGCCCTAGCTCCAACCAATCCGTATTCGGCCAGCGTGGTGGGAAATGGGTCAAATCCCCCCATATGAACCTCTACAAACGTGAATATCTTTGGGGGAGGCCTCTGTCCAGCAATGGACGTCTATCGGCTGATGCTGATGAACCTGAACTCACGTACATTCAAGCGAGTCATATTTATCAAGGATATTGCTCATGTACGAGTACACACTGCAATAACAATGCACAGTTTGCCTTCGACAGAATCCTTAACGAAACAACACCCACAAACGGGGGGAAGGAGAATATAAACAGTCATTTTCGCATCTTCTTAACATGCTTCTCATCTCCATTTTCCTTTATCTCAAACTATAAATCTCGTCACTAATCATTCAATTTCCATTTTTATCTCTTTTCGCCGCTGTTGGTCGTTCCATAAACTTAGTCGGAATTAAACAAAGAGCAGAATATTGTAGCGGCTACTTAACAACAAATGAACGGAAATCCAGGGTTAATGTTTGAATATATTCTTTATCTCTCGATTGAACTCTCTGCAGGAATTCGCGTTCAGTATTGTTGCCGGAAACAATTTTATATCAGGATACGCGGCGGCAAGAAAAGGTTTCCTTTACAAAAAACTTTCAGCATAAAATTAGGAGGGCAGGGAGAAAAAGTTTTTTGAAATTTCGGCGCACTCGTTAAAGGGAAGCTTCAGGAACAATGTAAATATTTAAAGCTCCGTGTTCTTTCATTTGTTTCGGTCGCGGGGTTGGTGCAGGGTCAGACCCGTTGCTGCTGCTGCTGCTGCCCGCCTGTCGGGAACTTCTCAGTTCCCTTATAATTCATGAGATTATAATACTAAATCAAATTTAATAGTCGCAAGTAGTCAATATTTAAGCCCCCAACTCAAGAACAGGGTCCACTTGTAATGTGGGTATTGTAATTCATGAACGGATGGATGACGTTAACATTCCATAAGCACCTGTTTGGAAGCTAAAATAACCAGCCATATTTACAGCTTGTTCCTTATCAGGTTTTACCTGCATCCCCTTTCAGATAATACGTTATAGCTTTAGTGGACTGTAACGTCTGTACAAGGACACTGATGGTGAAATAAAATCAACAAGTAATCAGATATAGATGTACTGAAACCATCGCGACTACGAAAGTGATATAACGATTTCTTATATTTTATATGTTTGCGTATTTTCATAACGAACTGTTTTTAATATTAAAAATCCTTGATCGCCGTCAACGGTTAAATTCATCTCGGCAGTATGGAGTCTGCACTTCGGGCGCCGGGGTGCCAAGCGCGCCGAGCTGTTCGAGTGGCTGCGCTGCACTCTGGCAGCTCTATTCGCCAGCTAAATCAGGCGCCGCTCTGCCATGTTCACGTTACGTTTGTCCATTTATTAACTCTGCAAGGACGCTTCAGTACGAGCCCGGGTTTGGCTCCGCCGTACACTCCGCCGTGCAAGCCGCCTGCCAAGCGCAACGTCATCACAAAACAATTCGATTCGAGGCAATTTAAACATACAGTTAAAATCGCTAGTTAAACAGCTTTTCTTCCACACAATTAAATAACGGTTTATTATTTCTTTTACAGTTTTTTTTACGATTTTTTCAAGAAATAATGAAACAAAAACGCATTTGCCTTTGCTTCTAGAGCAGAATGGTTTACCACGTACTCTCACGTTGCCTTTAGTTTTGATGTCTATATTGTAAAAATAGTGAGAGTAGGCTAAGAAATAATTTAAAAAGAAACCTAAGTAAGGTTTTACCTTTAGCTGAGACATGTTTTATACCCGTAAAATAAGAGGGGAAGGCAAACTTTGCGAGGGTAACGCGGCACGCAACTTGCGAAGTTGCACGTAGGCAGCGCGCGTCCGGCCGCAGTGTGCGCTATCTTATCCAACTTCCCCAATAAATTATTGTTATCATGACAACGATAGCTCTTAATTTATTTCATCCCTGCGCTTTTAGCGGTTAAGTTTTTTCGCGTCCTTTAGAAACTAGGTTATACGTATAATAGTTTGATTTATAGTAACGAATGGATGTAACATTAATCTGGCCCATCCTTTGCTCAATTCATCTAACAAGATTCTTTCAGCTTTGCACGCTTTATCACCCATCGATGCTTAAAATCAGGTGAAACTGCACTAAAACACAAACCTATTTAAAATAAAAGAAATATCTCAATAAGTTTAATAACTTGTTGAAATATAAAGCTGTACGTAAAGTTTCAAAAGTTCAGTCGCGCTGTTATTGCAGATGTAACGCTGCAACTGAAAAACTTTATATTACAGGAGAGTTTATTACAATTTCCCCACGGGATGCTGCAACCCTCTCTATTTAATACTAGTGTGGACATACGATCCTGTCTCGTGCATTTGTATATCAGTATCGAATACAATGGAGAACGCGTTAATGTAAGAATGTAATATTAATTACTTCTTTTTATTTCTTTTTTTTATGAAGTCTTTAAGTTAGCTTTCTTTTTAAGTACTAAGGCGAAAATAAGTGATACAGTTTAATCTCAAGATGATGATCCTGAACTAGTAAAGTTTGAAAAAATAAAAGTTGTAGTTGAAAAGATAATTGTTTTGTTTACGGTTAATGATATGGCAATAAATTACTGATTATTTTATTCTCTTACCGTCACATCCAAGTATTTATGTTTACTTGGCCCTGAAAGTAATATATTTGTGAGTACGTGCGTAACATTGTGCTTGTATACAGCTAACGAAGCCCGTCAAGTTGAAGCGGTGCAGAATGGTCGGCGGTGCCGTCACTTACTGTTCACTTTACATGTCTAACGTATCCCGAACGGAATCCCTTCGCCGGAGCCTTCGGAGGAGCACGCACACAACCTGATGTGTGGCATCTGAACAAATGCTACCGTACAACCTTGTATATAATCCATGTAATGACTGAGAGATTATAAGTTAACCGTAGGTGGGTAATTTTCAGGAGACAAATCCACTTCAATGCCTAAACATGTTCTCTGTTCAATTTGAAAATGTGTCACGTGACGGTTATATAGATTGTTGAATAATCCGGCGCCGGTTATTTCCGTCGGCGATTTAAAGCGGATTGCCGCGTCGCATATTTGAATCCTAACGTAACTAAATCATCCCAAAACTTTATACAAAACACACAGCATAAAGGCTACTTCAACTGCGCGAATTTTCGCGAGGGTATTTTATAAAAATGCCGAGCGCGTTCCCGGGTAATCCGGATTGGAATTTTGGACCCGGCGAGAGCCGTCACTCATACACAACGTTCAAGCGTTACGGAAGCGATACTCGTGTACAGAGAGTGGAAAATAATTTGTAAAAAACACTTTTCATAGTATACATTTAACCAGATGAAAGAGGTGTTCCGATGAAACATTGCGGGGGCTGGTTCGCACCCCGCCTGTGACTACATTTTTTAAAAAAAATGTCTAACGCGTTGACGATAAAAGAGTAAATATAATTTTAAAGTGCGGGAACAAATCGATTAAAACTTTATGTTTCTACTTCGCCGTTGTACCGCAAGCACACCCACTTGTGTACCGCACGGTGCAGCTCCTCCACTGTCCAGGCAGAGCACCTCTTTTGTTTGTTTATTTTTTCCGAAAAGTAAGTAAAGTAAAAGTTAAGAGATTCCATGTGATGACGTCCAACACCACATTAATATTAATGCCGGCCCCGCCACATCGATCCACGTAATTCAATCCAAGAAGACAAGCAAGTGGACGTATAATTCCGTCCATTTGTCCGGCTTCTGGCTCCGTATTACGGAAAATGACCGGCCAAACGAAAGAATTAAAGTCGTCGCAACAATAAGAGAGGGAGATTTATTATCTGCCTTGTTATCGCGATACGAGTCCATTGTCCAGGTCGCGCCCTCTGTGCGGAAATCAATTTACTTCCTGTTAATGAGGACGCAAGTTACTTTGCGGTGATCAATTATGTATAATCACATCACTGCTTCAAATGATGTTATTAAAAAAACTAATGTCCTTGATCGTCATCAAGTGCCATCCGTACATTCCTGGCCGAGTGGAACAAAAAGCTGTACTTTAGTAATACACACATACGAACAGAGAGCTGTCCAAGCCGGGCCAGCTTGTCGAGCGCCTCAATGGTTACGTATACGGTGCTGATGCAGCTTTAAATACGAGTGTACAATGTCAAATATTCTGTCCGGGAAACCAAAATGAATCCACTACTGGCGTAGTTTTCGCTTTAATAAGTTCCGTCGACACATTCCGAGATAACAAGCTTAGGGGGCGACCTTAAGCCGCCTCGCCCCACGCCCCGGCCCTCGCTCCGCCCGCTGCCCTACATCCAGGGTCAGACGGCAACACATGCCGAAGCGACCGCCAACTATAAAGTGTTTTGTTGCAAGGCAAATATGTGGGTCAGAAGGGCCCGCAGGTCCACTCGGAGACGCACGGGCCTGGGGCGGGCGCGGGGGCGACTGGTGGGAGATTACCAAGTCAATCTGCTGGTGCAAGAGTTTTAGAGACAAGTAGACAACGATGAGCTGCTTTGATGTCTTTTCAAGATCATTCGTAATGTTCGACACAAATATTGTGATAATTCTACGTAATCGGTTCCCTTTTTGAGTATTTTGTAGTAATTCAACGATTCCCGAGTGGCGGCTGCCCACCGTGATGCTGTTCACGGTTATATCTCCAATATTAATTAAGTTTAATAACAAAGTCGCTTCGGTTCCGGCAGCGCCGCGCGTTCGATACTTATGCGATTGTTTCTTTACAGGGAAATATAAAAGTTTTCACTGAAACATTTCATAAACTTATATAACTGAAACTGAAAATCGTCGAAAACAAAATGGAGAACAAATCCCGGAGCCACAAAGCCTCCATCTCATTTTTCATTCCGTTACAACAATAGTTCTTCGTGAGCAAACAGACTTTTGTCTTTACCTCGCTTCACAGGTTTTTTTGACTTTCGCGAGAATATTTCGGTTTCGACTCGGCGGTCTCCAAACGAAGCTGCTTCATGAAAAACTATTCGATCTGTTCCGGTGGTTGCTGGTGGAAGCGATTGCGTTGTCTTATTATATATAAAATGTAAGATCTTTGCCTACACAGTTATTATTATACCTTCTATTACTTATTATATTCACCTTAAAAAGGGAAATGTTCATCACCGTGAATTTTCGTCGCTTATCTATTCAAGGCTACAGTGTACTGGTACTGACTTTACTGGTGGTAGGTTTCTGTTGCCGCAGATCGTCCACATACCACAGCAGTTTGTACTGCAATCAACAAACATTACTGCGTTCTGATGTAAAGGGCACTCTACCTAGTTAAATTATTGAGGTAACGAGTCTTAACATGTTGTCTCAAGGCGACGAGTGCAATGTGTGCTGTGTATATCATCCTAACTAGCGCCACGTTGTTATGAGCATTAGTATCACTTAACATCAGGTGAACGTCCCGCTTGTCTCATCGTTATATATTATAGAATACAAGAAGTGACTGCAACTAAAGTTTCGGTTGATTCCAAGTTTCCTGTAAACACTAGATCAGAAACTGAAGGTATTGAGAATTTTATAAAACACTTGATATGCTATCGTTGTTTTTTTTGTTTTTGTAACGATCACCATCATTGAATGTTGTCCTCGAGCGGTCAGCTGGACTTTTTGATCCTGTACCATCCCGCTCCCGCTTGCCTGGTCGCAAATACAACGCGTTGGTTATCAGACGCTGATGCTCAAGCCGAGTAACACCTGAGTCGCTACCACCGCCACCGACCGTCGTACGTGTATTTACTCGTACATATATATTTATGTAAATTGTATACAAACACTTATTTGCGGGTGTGGGGCGACAAATACTATTCGGTCGCGGAGGAGTTGTGCCGCTGCATCTGGTATAGACCAGACTTGATCAAAACACAGTATCAAGCGTGGAGCAGTCGGCAGGCCGCGTTTGTAGCTAGTGACTGGCCGCGTGCTGGAGGTGTATGTGAAACTCGTTCCGCACAAAGAGCTCGCCAGCTCGCGACGACGGGCCGACCCTCGCGGACCTACAGTTTACATTTAAACTAACAAATTACCCTTCCCTTGTAAACTACGAAAAAAGAGATGTTTGATGTTTTGAAACATTAATAGCACGGGGAGGTCCAGGCTGCAAGTAGAACAACGCTTACGCCTAAATAACTTATGTATTGTAGAAAGTAAGGGTGGCTTCGTAGCGGGTCAGGGTTTTTGAAATGCTGTATCGTGTACTGAGTCAGTTCCGCATCAGAGAGGCATGTTATATCTGATTTGTAGATTTGTTTACTTTAGGATAATACTAATAAAATTGTGGATATGCATTCGTTCCCACATAGGGTTATAAAGGTACGTGGGTTGAGCAAATTGCTTAGCTCGCACTCCATGCGAGGTCCATGTCGAGGCATAGGTCAGCAGAAGATAAGTCTAGTTAAACAAGATCATTAGTTATAGAAAAAAAACGTAAGTACTTACGCAGTCGTGAACGGACGTATTAGTTTTACTGTTAGCTTAGCTTTCTTCCACTCCCGTTAACTTGACTATCTACACACATGAACATACCAAGGGTAAATTTAAAATTGCTGCACATTATAAAAGTGTTGTGGGCAGGGTAGCGTCACCAACAGCTCAGCGCTGACGTGTTCAAACGGGGACGTGAATACATAGACGAGCCAGACACATGCAAGGCAATGAACTTAGCGTCGTGTTGGGCATAGTATTAACCTCGAGTTATGGTGAAACGTATCACTCGTCATCACGTGAACATGACATGAAAGGTATCAAGATATTTAGTGTTGACATTGCATCGTTACTACAGTAAACAAAGATACTATGGCATATCGACTGTATAGTACAATTGTCAATAAATTCAGTTTCTGGTCGAGTGTATGCAGAAAACTTATAATTAGCTGAAACTTTAAAGGCAGTAATCGAGACGGGAAAGATGTTCACCTGATGGTAAATGATACGCCTACCCATGACAATGTATTACTAGTCTTAATGATATTCAGAACTGCACTGCGTCAAGGTCTTGTCACAAAAGATGTTAAGTATTATTACCCCAGCAATTACACTCGCTACAGCGCCCTTCAAATCGGAACAAAGTAATATCTGCACACTGCTATTTGTCGGCTGCAATAAGCACTGCGGTGATACTTAGACGGTCTCCGGCAACCGTAACCTACTGGTACTACCGGTAGATCAGTGTCAGGAGTAGTGTCAAAACGGAGACAGCACTGCAGATCACACCGGAGAGTACCGGATATGTTTCGCTTATTTAAATCTAATTCCAAACGAAATGAGCCGCGCTATCAAGAAGATTTTAGAACCCAGTTCCAATTCGGAATATAAAGCGAACAATCTGGCCAAATAAAGGGGAAATCCCGGGCCCCCGACCGGAAGTGCAAGCGCGGCACGCGGCCCGCTACAAAGGGTCGCCATTTGCATGTAAATAGGTTCCGGGCGTCACTTTGATCGGAACGATTGGGCAGTTTGGCGTTCCAGAAAATCTTGTCGTTTCCTAACAGGAATGATGGCTTAACTACTATTGCCTTCCTCAGCCGGCTGCGAGCGAAGGCCCTGCACGTCCACTGCCACCTCTACATAGAATCGGAACACTTCCTCACTCTCTTCTAAGTTGACAGTAGAAATATAGTAATCTAATTTAGTCGGGGTATAGGGGCGAAGGAAACCCTTCTACAATTCAAATTCTACCGTACGTAGTAGTGCCCGTAGTCGCAGGTATCTCGAGGCAGAGGTCAAATTCGAAGATAAGCAGTAATCAGTTTAACGGTGAATAAAATTACGCGATATTAATACGGACTAATTATTTCCATTAAGTGGTTGTTTCCTCGCTGCTGGTGTGCAGCCGCCGATAAACGGGCCCCGAAATTAGCATATAAATGGGTTCCGGCAACGCTTTGACCGGATTGCTTCTAGGTCACTTCGCACAAAAACTCAATGTACTCGTACTTCTGACACATCAGCTTTAAGGCGTCTTCCAGCGCCGACCGGAAACTGTCTGTGACCCTGTCGTACATTCTCCGTCACAATGAAACATAACGTCAAATGTCATAATGATAATTTACGTGATATTCAGTGACAGGTATGACGGTAACAATGCGACGTCGGTTGTAATGTTCACAAATATCAGAACATCTGCAATTGTTCGACCAATCGCATGGAGTTAGCGCTCCCGCGTCACTCCACACCCCAACAAAACTGGTTAGCCCCCGTGCGAGATATTTCTCTACCGCGGGGCACGTGGCAACGTCAACCCTCTGAAACATTTCACCTAATTCGTGTTCAGCAATTTGTCGCGCCCGTAGCGCCCCTAGCGTCCGTAGCGCTGGGAGGGAGGCTTTGTGTTTTGTTGCAGCGAGAAAACATTTCCACATTTGTGCACAGGCAAACATCTGCGGAATGGTGACGGGTTGAGCCCGCTGTGTGTGTGTGTGTGTGCGTGTGTGTGTGTGTCGGCTGCTGGTTTGTTTATTTTTATTTCGCTCCGTTTCAAAGTGGGTCAGAAGCAGCGGAAGCGCGGCGCGGCTAACGAAGCGGTCTCCGACTTATTCGCGTCGCGGCTTGGTTTTCAGTCGACAAACAATTTAGTTTTATTTCATAATAACTTAAACTAATATAACGTCACATGTCGTCTGAACAAACGCCGCTCAAGGCTTACTTTAGCTTAGACGTATTCAAGCTAATTTCGGTTCGGTATTGGTCTGTAGTGTATCACACTACTATTTATTACTTATTCTTTCACTTGGTATTGCATAAAAATTGTAAATATTTGTTGATCTACATAGTTAGATGTTGGTAAGCTTTACATATTATAAGTTTGTGGATATGTCCTTAACTTAATTTAAACACACGACCAAGACGTTTGCTGCTAATCCCATTACATTCATACTTGTTAAGTCAATTGTGTTATCTCTCTTAACGAACTCTACGGCTTCAGGGATATTTTTAAAATTTGTTATTATTGTCTACTCTCGTGGGTAGCTGCTTTGTTTATAATATCATAGGTTAATAAATACCGTTACACGATACCTCCTTGGGTGATTACTATTCCGCGAAGGCACGAGACAAGACGTCGTCCTGGCAGAAGGTAATGTGAACTGCAGAACCATGTGCTGTTCGCGTTGCGATTCGCGATGTACTGGGGCGCGCTTCGAACTAGAACAGTTTGCCTGCTACTGTTCGTTGTTGTACCTACGGAGACGACTTCCACATAAAGAGACCTCCAGCTCCTCCCACCGGAATAAAAGAATTGCGTAAAAGATGTATCAAAATTTCTTTTCCAGCGTATCTTTCGTCCTTCGTTCCATATTAATAACGTTGTTATGTGGTAGCGTTATGAAATCAGCAAACCGCCGCGGCGCGATTGTCTGTGCAGTTCGCGCTGATGGGAACTTAACGAGCGGCGGGACGGCTCCGCTCCCAAACGCATCCCTCCACGAATAACACCACCTACCCTCCACTCCGCACTCTTTCGCACACA
The DNA here is from genome assembly GCA_029030555.1 of Ornithoptera alexandrae. Taxonomy (NCBI): domain Eukaryota; kingdom Metazoa; phylum Arthropoda; class Insecta; order Lepidoptera; family Papilionidae; genus Ornithoptera; species Ornithoptera alexandrae. Next base: position 214,248 of record JARDVY010000031.1, read on the forward strand.
CAGACTTATGACTACTGTGGAATATCCACAATTCTTCCTTCGCGAAACTTTATTATTTTTAATCAGAGTAACTTATCTATTTTTTGATCGACTAAGCGACCAAACGTGCGAGAAGTTCTCCCGATGTTAAGTGTTACGCCTGCATAACAAGGTGGCGCTAGTCAGGACGATATATCTGTATATATTGTATTCGTCGCCTTAACAGGCCAGATGTTGTATCAAGTTATAGGAGCTGCGCCGGTCGGTCGCCGCCGACGGAGATCTATCTCTACAATGGCACTAAGTTTTAGTAATACTTATTCTTCACAACCGTACGAGAGGTTAACAGTTAGTCAAACCGACGGATGTCACGCGAATCTAATGAAATGTTTCAACCCCCGATGTCGCGCTTCAGGTATGAAAGTGCCGTAAATAATGAACTCGGTTGTTCAGGTCGGTCGGTGCCGGGGGCGGCGCGACCAGAGCACGTTTGTTTGTTACTTTCATACAAAGTGACACACCCTTCGGTGCGTACGTATTGTTGCGTGTAAGATTGATCGCAGACATACAACATGCTCACGACTGTCTGTACAGAGAAAGTTGTAATGATTTCGGATCAGTGTGATTGCCCATACTTATCTATCGAACAACTTGTAGGGGAGTGAGCGAGTAAACCCAGGGTATGGTGGTTTTATTTCGTATGAACTAATCTGCAACAATCCGACGGCGGATTGTGCACAACATGGGGCACGTCGTCTTGAGACAATACGTTAAGTCTCTGCACCCTGGAGTAACAAGACGGCGTTGTAGCTACTATTATTACTGTAGTAATTACACTAGCTACAGCACCCTACAAACCGGATAAAGGTAATGTCTGCACAGTACTGTTCGTCAGCTGCAATAGGCGCTGTTGTGGTACCCACCTAGACGGTTTCCGGCAACAGACCTACCACCAGTAACCGCGATATAAAACCTAATACATTAAATTGTTTAGAAAGATCCGACGCACAAAAACTCTGCCTAAAAACGAATAATTGTGTGAAGTAGGTAAGTTACAACTGTATTATTTATTTAACAAACAAAAACTGTAACAAGAGCATTGTAACGAAATGGCGAACCGTGACCGCTGGGCCAGGGTTGGGGCCAGCGGGTGACTCTGTCGAGAGGTGCTCTAATCCAACAAATTGTTTCTGTTCTACTTAATGTTTAACAAACCTCGCGTCACATTCAGACTCGTTACGTAGCGTCAGGCAGCCGCACATGCGCGCGCTGCTCGGGCGACGGCGCGGAGATGAGTGGGAGCGGCTAGCATGGTTCCCATGGCAACGCGTGCAGCGCCTCCGCGGCGTCCTGCATGACTTACAGCGGCACCTTGCAGCTCCTTGAGGTTCGCGGAACCTCCGCTAGGTGGCACACGACGACATTCACATTTACATCATTATTTATCATTCACTTGTTACTTACTTTATTTAACGGAAGTTGCCATGAATGTGTTGCTGTCTCTGGTGATTTTTTTTAGTAGTTCATTCTTCTTAGGTTTATTAAAAAACAAATGTTAAAACTTAAACTTGAAAAGGTTGCTGCATCTTATATTAGTTGTGCAGTTTAAGTTTAACTTGAGCGTTATTAGCACGCGCCAACTAAGTTCGTGTCTCTATTAAGTGAGTGAACTAAAAACTTTGGCGGCGTTATTAACGGAAGTTGAGATATGACGTAGTTAAAGTTCGCATGGAGCCTTATTATGTGACGCACGCATAATATTAGTTACAAATATACTTCACTAAACCTTTACTTATTTACTTGATGCTGTTACTGTTAATGAACACGGACTGTAAGTACTGTACTTATATTCGAATATTAACCACAGTATGGATTACTAACAATAACTTAAGGATACTAAAAATAATTGAAATTTTCAATAAATGTGTGACTTCAATTCATGTAGAGGATTTTCTAAGCACGCTTATAAATTGTTAGGAATTTGAATTATAAATTGACCTTAAATACCTTAGGGTTTAATAAACTATGATAATGAGTCGTCGGATGGTATTTGGCAAGATTAAAAAGCGATCAGCAGCCCCGCGGCGCCGGCACCAGCCCAACATTAATGCTTAAGTGGCATATCGCTTTGCAGTTTACTTTTTAATTAATTTATTAATCAGGCACAACAAACAGCTACATTAATCGTTATTTATAACTTAACACTACTAACAATGTAGCCAACACCGCCGTACACAGTTTTTTTCCGGAAGTAATGTTATGAGACATATAAATATTTGAAATGATGAAGCGATATTTTATTTATGGTCTCAGTAGTTTTTTCTTATATCTTATCCTGCGTTTTTTTATAAATTATTTGACATGAGCATCCTCCGTTCAATTTGATGGAGATTATCGTGAGTGCTTAGGACCAGTACATGCGAGGTATCAGTCTTGCGAACCAGAATTGTTGAATGTTTAATCCAAGTGTATTTAAGTTGGTGTTGCTTGGCCAGCACGCGTGCTGCACGGAAACGTTCCTTGTTGTAAGGTGTAAGGTGTCCGTTCAAATATACAACGCGACTTGTGCCATGGACAGCCAGCTGGTCAGTAGTGACACCTTTATGCAAACGGAGGCACGCGGAATATTATCACGCAACGTGCGAGAGACAAATTTTCTTGAATTAAACAATATCCTCGGCCTGCACACCGCAATGCACCGCCTGACCCATGGCTTCCATTAATGCAATCAGATGCTCTCCTCTCCGCTGCAGAATGTTAACTATTGCAACATCCTGCCCGTTGTTCCTTGTTATCAACTTTTACTTCAAGTACTGCAATTGCATTATCTCTATTATCTGGCTGCAGCACAGCAAGGTCGACCTGTTTCTTTAACTCACCTCGTTCAGTATCAGAGAATTGTATGGATTCCTTCAGACCGGTTACTTCTACAGCCAAGTGGGAAATTTGCTTTTTCATCGATGTGTTGTCTGTATGTAACGTGTTAACTTCCTGTCGAATTTCTGCCTCTAGAGAATCAAATTCTAGTTTAATACCTTAAATTTTTATATTAATCTTTTCTAGCTTCGCATCTAAGTCTTGCTGAAATTCAGTTAGGGATTTCTCTAGGAATAAGTCTGTTTTAATCTCATTAATTACCTGCATAATTTCACTTTCTAGTGGTTTCCGCCTCTGCGCTACGAGTTGTTTGTCTTCCGTTCCCATCTCTCAGTACCGCGCATGCGCGTTACGTGCTCAGCGCATAGTGCAGAGCGCGTCGCTTACGCGTTTATTTCAACAGTTATTTTTCTAGTTTTACTCTCATGAAAAAAGCACATTCATTATTTTTAGTCTCGATAACGACCATTATTCTGATTATACTCAATTTTATTACACTTTTTGAAATATTGAAAGACAGTTTATTTAATACACTTCTCAATTGTATAGGCTACAACATAAGTTAAAACGTAATTTTATTGTTTATCAGCGACGTGCGTGCACATGCGCGTGCGCGTTTGCGTGTGCGTGTACGCTGAAAGTGCGTCCCCGACGTGCCGTTACCTTGTATAGTTCATTGCCAAAAGAATATATAGACATCACTCCAATGATCATTTTCAGTCATCAGTTCAGTTAAACTACCAATCGTCATCATCAGTCACCTGGTTCCGGCCAGTAGTGAATTGCTTCCGCAGCAGTTTTTCAAGAAGCAGCAGTGAGTCCAATATTCGGCTTTTTTTTATTTGATCGAAGCGACGAGACAAGCGGGATATGCACTTGATGATAAGTGACACGCCCGCCCATAACAACGTGTTGCTACTTAGGATGGTACACACTGCATTTCATTGTGCTCGTCGTATTGAGATATAAGATATGGTTACCTCAGTAATTTACTAGCTACAGCGCACTTTAACGAGAACACAGTAATGTTTGCACACTGCTGTTGGTCAGCTGCAACAGGAGCTGCAGCGGTACCTACTTAGATGGCCTCCGACAACAGAGACCTGCCAGCAGTAAACGACTATATCCATCTGGCATCCGGCCATCGCTAAACTTTCAGTATTCACGTACAATTCGTGTAACAATTGTTCACAAACGTTTACTAGCACTGGCCGTACAACGCGACGACACGTGCGCGATATTCACCTGATGTCGAGGATATTCTGCACCACATTGTGATTATCGATCTAACACGTAAATACCTCACCAACTCCACCAGCTACGGCTGTTCTCAAAGCGGCACACAGTAACGTTTGAAAAACTATAATTCAGTATCAGAAACTTTAAAAAACTGTTATAATTATGTTGTAATATCGCCAATAAACACTATTTCTTCTTGATCATCGTTATTATCGCCATCAGCCGGTAGAGGTCTGCTGCTAGACATAAACCTCCAAATATTCCCACATCGATCGGGTAGGTATTCATATAGGGGTTTGGGCTATCTCTCACCGCGCTGGCCCAATGCGGGTTGGTGGGAGACAAAGTCTCGGTTATTGATTGGCAGGGTGCACCACGAGCAGGTGAGGTTGGCTTGGCTTACACCCCTGAATATCGTACATCTATTATTTCATAATTCTACGGCAGTAACCGCCCCACCCGCTGTACATTCGCTACACGCAGATGTTTCACTTTTAACTAAGCATAAAGGTATAAGGTTTCAGTACCTGTTCGTGATTCACGTTTCATGTGACCTACACGTCGCCGTGCGATCTGTTTGTCGCGCTACATTATAAATATGTAAACGTGTGATCTGCCTTTGCAATAATTACTATGGCAACTCGTTTGACCTTATTTATAAGTAACCCACAATGTGAACATATTGAAATGTGAACATAACAGAGTGGCTGTCGCGCGCTCCGTCATTACTCTCGCCAGTTGAAGCAGTACGACGTTTATATTGAAAATTATAATCGGCCCGTTAAATGGTAACGACACCCCCACCCCCTCGGCCCCGAACCCATTCGGTGTTGCGCCGTAAATTTAAACTGAAACTGCGTAACCGGAGTAACGGCGGAACTTTTAAAATGCCCTCGTGAAGTAAATTTACGAGCAAAAGTTTTTATTGAAAGTAGTTAAGTTGTGATCGTGACATCGTAACCCTGTATACACGAACACAAAGTATTCATAATGTCATAACATGAGTAAGAGAGCAGACGGAGAAAGAGAAGAACTGCTCCTAATCTCACATAAAAACCATGTGATGCCGTATAAATTTGAAGTGTAACCGGTCAACCATTTCATACAGAATTACATGAAATAATGTAAATATTTTATATTATAATCATTCTACACACTACATCCCCGTAAGTCGGGGGTTAGCAAATAGAGTTAACGTTGTCCCGGGGTACATTAAATCCTAAAGCTACACAATATATGAATCCACGAAAGGGGTAGCACAATGTACCCGAAACTTGCGTCTTGTTACAGATTAAGGGCTGAAACTTAGGACTATTATAACATACAAGTAACCGATTTGTCACATAACTTATGTACCATTTCAATTATTACTTGAACTTAGATAAAATGCTCGTTATTGGTAAAAGTTATGGGGTGACTTCCCGTTACAAAGCAATATTGCCGATACGCGATCGGGGCAGTTCTGACAATTAAGGGTCGCGATAAAATGACTGTTTACCGACAGTAAGATCAATGTAACAGTGTTGTTTGTTACACGAAGTACGGATGGTGATCAAACGGCAAACAAGAACACCTTTTAAAGTGGTCTGGTTGGGAAATATCTAAAATATCTGTCTGTAGTCGGCTTGTTTTTGAAACGAATTTTAAATAATTAGTATATATCAGAGAACGGTAAATAGACAAGGAGTTATTCCCGATTGTATACTTATTTGTAACGTACACACCGACAATGAAAGCTCTTTGCAGTTTGTTTCACGCAGCGCCATCTTTCGCCGTTTGCGGGGAATGTTTGTTTCCGCTGCACTCGCAATAGTGCGCCGCGCGGCCGCTGGGGGCGGGCCAGCGGGCCGGTGGGCACCGGAAGCGAACTATTCAATACTACAGTCGGTATTGAGGTTCGAAACGAAACAAGCAATATATATAAGTATAGTAATAAAGTAATATTAGTATAAAAGAGATTTTAGCTGCAATGAATAGTATGAAGTTGGGTAAGGCTGCAGGGTATGTTAGGATTACGGTTGAGATGCTGAGAGCTGGACATGGCGTGGTAGCTAGTCAGCTGTACTGCCTTTTCAACCTTTGTTGGAGGAGCGGCAAAGTGCTAGATGAGTGGTGCAAAACCGTAATTGTTCCGTTATATAAGGGAAAAGAGTCACAGCGAGAGTGTAAAAACTATCGTGGCATTAGCTTACTGATGTGTATACTCGTCGGCGAACTGTATGCGAAGATGCTGATTAAAAGAGTGATGAATGAAACTGAAGAGAAAATTTGGGACAAGCGGGTTTTAGGAGTGGAATGGAATGCATGGACCAGGTCTTTTCCTTACGTAGCGTAACCGAAATATGTTTGGAACATAGCCTAAAGGTCTATTGCACTTTCATAGATTTGGAGAAGGCCTGTGACAGAGTGGTAGGTAATGAATTGTGGTTCATATTGCCTGTTTATGAGGTAAACAGCACGGTGATACTAGCACTGAAATCACTTTATGAGGGTTCCAGTGCTTGTGTCACGATAAACGGGACTTACTCAGAATGGTTTAGTATCCAGAAGGGTGTTAGACAGGGTGTGGCTCCGCCCTGGTTGTTAAACTTAGTTATAGACAATTGCTTGAAAGATTTGAATGATAGTAAGTATGGACTAAGAATGAATGAGTGGATCGTCAAATGCCTCCTATACGCCGATGATCAAGTTTTATTACCATCATCGGAGAGGGAGTTGCAAGCGATGGCAGACATGATGCGTGCTGCTTTAACAAGCAAAGGAACGAAAGTGAATGTAAGCAAGACGAAAGTAATGGTTTTTGAAAGAGAAGAATGTATGACTAACTGTGACATTATGATTGAGGGACAAAAAGTGGAACAAGTGGAAGAATTTGTATACCCGGGTTCACACGAGAGTAGGTTTACGAGAGATGGCAAGTGTGATGGTGATATTGAAAGAAGAGTTTTGAAAGGGAATCAAGTGAATGGGGCACTTCATAACTTTATGAATAGCACAGAAAGCGCGACTGGTTGTGCATAGAGGCGTGTCGGTCCCCACACTAATGTATGGTAGTGAATGTTGGGTATGGCGGAAGAAACGTGAAAGTAGGATTAATGCTGTGGAGATGAGAAGCTTGAGAAGTATAACTGGAGTGAAGCTGATAGACATAGTGAGTAACAGTGTAATAAAAGAGCGGTGCGTCGTGGTTGAAGATGTAGTGACAAAGGTAGAGAAAAGGGATGCTTAGATGGTTCGGCCATGTAGAAAGAATGGATGAAAGAAGATTAACGAAAGAGGTATACAAGGTAAGAATGATTGGACAAATCGGTGCAGGCCGACCTAGACGGACATATGCCGATTAAATTGAAGATGTCCTAAAGAAAGGCCGGGTCGAGAGTACTAGCAACCGACGAGCATGCATGAAGACGCTCATGAAAGTGGAGGAAGCGAGAGAGGTGTGCCAGAATAGCAGCAAGTGGAGAGAGGTGGTAGCTGCCTACCCCACTGAGAACGAAGCGTGATATGCATGTATGTATCTGGAGAAGGCTATAAATCTAAGACACAAAGAATACGTATTCATTTATAATGGACCTCTCTTTTTCAAAAACATGTTAAGCATAAGTTAATATACCGATCTAAACTATCTATATATTATAAGTTATATACTGTACATATTGGACATATGTAAAAAGATATTTTGAGAATACCTTTGGACGGATCACGGTATATCAAGGCATTGGTGAAATTTTTATGAAGAAAATGTATTTTCTCTTTTTATCTATGTTTGTACCTTTGTATAAATATAAATTGTTTACCGTTAGCTAGTAAATACTTAACGTTTAATTTCAGGAAAGTTTACGTTTTAGTAATAAAACGAACACAAACACGATACGCTACTTAAATTCAGGCGCAAAAGGCTGCGTGTTATAAATCCCTAGACTCAAATAAAAAGCTGTATTGAGAGTAGTAAAGTCGTTTGGGAGCCAGGTCAAAGTATAAGTTTAGAAGAAGAGGAGGCTGTGTACGCAGATTCAATAGACAGACACCCCATGAACCGATAAATTAGTTAACGCATCGTATTGGCAATAGATGGGGTGTATCGCGACGTCTACACTACCGCCACCCCGTCGTAAACAATCGGTTAAGCGCATCGCCCTGAACTTCCCTGTAAGAAGGGTTGTAGACGCCAACACCCCGAACGAAAAAGTAACAGCTGGATTTACCCGGCTAATGTTCCTAGTTCTAAATTTATAACATTAAATACAAATTGGGGGTAGTTGAATATTTGTCACGCGAAATGCGAACACTCCCGTTTGTAACATAAGTTATCTTTTCTAAATTTTTCACGGGTTTATCTGATATCGATGGTAATCTCTTAGATGTACCACATCAAAAGGTTGAAAAGATATTGAATAAATTGTGGTGCAAACATTAACGAGAGTGTTTTAATATTTTTTGTGTAGTCTAGTGAATAAGACTACACGCAGTATCTACCTACCGGGGCAGGAATATGGGCAGGTTGCTGTTGAAAGTATAAAAGGGTGGATACCACATAGGGTGGATACAAATGCTTTAATTGTTATTAACATTGTTTTATTTTGTTTGAGACTCGACTTAATCGGAAGTGTAGTCGGTTATACTTTAAGAATTTTCAATCGGTAGAAAATTTTAGCCTTTTTTTTTATTAAAAAGTTGCCATTTGTTTCAGGTTTAGCTGTTGCAGACAAGAGGAAGTGAGACAACATGGCCGCGTTCGTAGCCAAGCAGATGGTGGGCAACAAGCTCAGCGCCGTCAAAGGTAGGATTTTTTTAAGTTGAACGTGACATCAGTGAGATCAGTGGTGAAATAATTTATAGAATTAGGAGAACACATTGCTAAGTAATAGTAACGTGTGTAATACATGACCATTATATTAACGACACATGTGTAACAATCTCTAGTGAAACTAATATTAATGTCAGTACCTAACGGGGTCCTTCCCGAGGTCAGAAAACTCATCGAAATTAGGAACATTATTACAAAATCCATAAATTTTAAAGGCAAAGGGGCGATTACTTAAGTCGCAAACGTTAGTATCATTTGGATAAGAATCTTAATTGCTTTTTTGGTCTATTTGCGTTTAGTAAAAGTTGTGGAACTCTACTGTCGGTATAATCGCGAAAGTTTGTGAGCGTGCTCGTTTTGTTTCCACGCGAACACTGCTCCGCCAACGTGCGTACGACTTGACGGTGTCATAGTTGGGCACCAGAATACATACACAGATGAGTAATAGTTTTTACACAAAATTGAAGAAATAAAGAGTTATAATAAAGTGTACATCGGGATGATATCCTGTCTGCTTCATTAGTATTAAATTTCTTTTAAACTCAACAAATAAGTAACGGCGGTTTAAAAATTTTACATAGGAGCTTTCTCCACTCCGCTATAAATAAATGTTAATTAAAATTAAAAAAGAAACAAATAGCCGCGGAGCGATCATTCAAAGATAATTGATAAATATAAGCCGCTTAGCGCCGGGGACGCGACCGCCCGTCCCCACGGAGAGGATCCGGCGGAATGGAACCGCGCACCCGCATCCGCATCCGCACCCGCACCCCGGGGAAATCAGCCGCTAAACGTCCGCGCCCGCCGCTCTTATTTATTGTACATCTTACCGAGATTACCGCTTAATGAGATGCTTGCGCAATAACCGCCGCCGTCGACCGAACGCTACGCAGCCGCTACGGCGCTGCTACGGCGTCGCTATGCGATCGCTGCGATTCATCATTACGAGAGAGGTGCAAGAAGTAAAAGGAAGCAACTTTTGATGACTGTAGCTTTTAATCTTTTACTTGTCGTTGTCACAACATTTTGTACATAAACAAATAAAACATAATACAAAAAATACAAAAAAATATATACGCATGATAATAATGTCAAGTCCTTCATGTTCTGGAAAGTGGCATTCTTTCCCTGCATCCCCGCATCCCCGATTTCAGAAAGATTTGCACCGTATTGCTTGGCGACAGATTTATGACTAACATGCTACCTGTCTAGACAGACGTGGGAATGTGATTTGATCGCGTATACTAATTATTAAAGCAACTGGGACATGAAACAAACATTATAAACGAATATCATTTTTACAGTTAGGGCTGTAAGTTACATGTGTAAAGTGATATTTTGATATATTTGATTTGTAGCAAAATGTTGAACTAAATGGATGAGGGTTGCTTGCAACGTGTTCAGCTGTGTGCTTTTCTTTTATGAAGTGCTTGGTAATGAAGAGACTTCCTAGTAATTTTTGTATCGTCAGTTTTACAGGATAACGTTCACCCGTGCCGGCATTTGCCTCGGCTCACAATATTGCTAGGTGCCCCGGCAGCCATTGGCCAAATAAGGGAAGATCACGCCGCGCCGCCGTCGCGCCCGTTTCCAATGAAGATATTTTACCTCGTAACATTTTTATCTTCTTTTCTCACCTTTAATGCTGAGTCAAATTCTGAACATTATAAAATTGCTGAGTTTTATTTTAAATAATCTATTAAAGCTATATTCGAAGCTTTAAACTTTCGCCGGCCACGCTAGCACGTCATATCTTAAGCTTCCTCCTTATTAGCTGCTAACAAACAGATATCTATTAAACTAATATCTATGTGTTTTCTAAGCCACAAGTTTAAATATAATATGATTATTGCTGTCACAGAAGTTGGTGCTGGTGGATTACTTAATTTAATTTATATGTTTATAATGTTTGTTGAAATTCTTTTGATGGAGAGAGTCGGTCAGAATTGAGAATGAAGGAAAAATGGTTTAGATATTACATTATGATGGAAATGTTATTGTAAAAGAATTTGAATTTAAAATTATTGCAGTAAAGTGATTTCACCACCATTCACTACGAGAGGTGTATCCTTTAATTGTTCATTTAGTTCAATAAGAATAATGTATATGTATATATATATATATATATATATATAAGAATAGATTGATATATAAGAATACAAACAAAACGCGACGCATCAATTCATTAATTTTATTACAGTTTCTATACAGGGTGAAAGGTAATAGGTGTAAAAGACGTGTAGGGGCTAAAGTATAGCTCGTATCCTGTCTATCTATGTATAGAATACCCCATACAATGACAATGCTTCTGGAGTTTGTTAAATATTTCGATATTTATTAAATATTTTTCAAAAAATTCCTGATTTTTTAGGAAACAATTCGACGATTTTATTTCTTACTTATTTCTACACAAATGTTAATGTAATAATTATTGTTTAAACATTGTTTTATTAAATTAAATTAATAATCATCACTTAGAGAATAAAACTTTTAAATTAGATTCTTTGAAAATCGTGACAGTAAAAAATAATGCGTCATACTTAAATTTTTAGTTAATCTTATATTTTTTTTTAATAAAAAATACGTATAAAACAGATAAATAAGTATCCGACTTCAACACTTATTTGACAAGGTATAAAAAAGTACATAAATATTCCAAAATTTAGAAAAAAGACCCTTTTTAGGTAATAAGTCAGTACGACAGTTAAAATTTAACTACCTTCGTGGGCGGACGTACATTGTTGTCCCCTTCTTAATTCTGAACAGTTTTTCTTTTCTATACCAAATAAATTTAATTTCAATGACGGATTGCGGTAATGAAGAATACGATGACATTTTCTATTGTTATGGGCTTAGTGATGGAAATTGTTTACAAGCACGAAGAGAATGTCAGCTACGTTTTCCAAATCGTCACCTACCAAGTCATAGAGTGTTTGCTGCGGCGTATCAACGCGTCAGGGAAACGGCAGCGTGCTACAGAGGCGACGTGACACAGGCAGGCCACGCGACTACGATACTGAAGAGGAAGAAGGAATCATAGACCACTTTGTTATAGACCCGACTACGTCAACCAGCGTCGTGGCAATATTGCTGGGTTTAACGCAATGGAAAGTGTGGTTTACTGTGTATACGGCAAGGTCTACCCCTACCGTCATACAACGGTCCAGGCCCTGGAGCAAGGAGACCCTGCAAGGAGGTTAGACTTCTGTCGTTTTATGCTCTATGCAGACTTAGAAAATAATAATTTCCTCACCAAAACATTGTGGACCGATGAAGTGAAGTTTGACAAAGACGGCATAACAAACTTTCATAATAGTCGTTATTGGGCTCTGCGAGGTGAACATCCCCACGTGATTAGAGGAGATCGTCAGCTAAGATTCTCCGTAAACGTATGGATGGGCATAATTCATACTTACTTGATAGGCCCAGTCTTCTTGCCCAACAATTTAAATGGTGAGACGTACGACGATTTTCTTCGAAATCATTTTTTTAATTATTGGAGGATATACCATTGGAAACCAGAAGAGAAATGGTGTTCCAGCATAACGGTTGTCCTGCCCATATTCGTCTCGGCATAAGACAGTGGTTGGACACTACTTTCCCTCAGCGATAAATTTGCCGTGGTATCAGCAAGGTGTCCTGATTCAACACCTTGCGATTGTTACCTATGAGGTCACATGCAATCTTTAGTTCACACGACACCAATTAACTCGTTGGAAGATTTAAAGTCACGCATCATCGTCGCTGCCGACAGAATAAGAGAACAGCTCACAGGGCGAGTCACTCGCTCTGACTTAAGGAAAAAGCTTCGTGCTTGTATCAGGAATCATTGCCGACAGTTTGAGCAAAAAAGTGATTTTTTTTTAAATTTTAGAAACTTTATGTACTTTCTTATACCTTGTCGGATAGGTGTTGAAGTGGGGTACTTATTTATGTGCTTTATACGTATTTTTTATAAAAAAAAATATTTTAAGATTAACTGAAAATGTAAGTATGACACCTTATTTTCTTACTGTCACGACTTTCAAAATACCTTATTTAAAAGTTTTAGCCTCTAAGTAATGATTATTAATATAATTTAATAAAACAATAATTATTTCATTCATTTTTTGTAGAAATAAGTAAGAAATAAAATCATCGAATTTTTTCTTAGAAAATCGGCAATTTTTTGAAAAATATTTAAAAAATGAATAACTTCAGAAATATGGTTTTTGTATGGGGTATTCCATACATAGATAGATAGGATACGAGCTCTACTCCCCCCTCCACATCTCTTACACGTATCACCTTTCACCCTGTATATTGTTCGTACCTTCTAATAATATCACACAGGTAGCCTTCGCCTTACCATTTAATTGCAACAAAGTATTTAAATAATCATAATTAATCAATATTTTATCACTTAACGTCACACAATATTGCTTTCTAAAACATTATACACGCCGCCGGGCCCCAGTCGGCGGCCCGGGTCCAGTTGGCGGGTTCGCCCGTTAAGTTCCGGTACACTAACGTTAAGGTATCACAAATAATCTATATTGCGGCAGCGAAAGCTAATTAGCTTTACTAATATCCATCTATAACTAAGTTTAAATAAAGAACATTCTGTAAGCGCGATACTTGATCACCTATTCTAACTTATGCTGCTAGCGGAAGACAACATTCGATACGTACTGGTAAAGCTTGTGGACAGTGCAACGGATTCGAACTAACGACCTCGCGCAGCCTTCTGTCACAACGAGCTTCTATCAATCCCCACAATCCATGGAGTACTCTTTGTTGTGAAAGAGGCTTATGAGCACTCTCTTCCTCATTCCCTCAGCGGGTTCCGGGCTGCAGCCGTCCTCATCGCATTCCCTCACATAAGCCCTCTTAATTTTGTCGTCCGCGTCGGGGATCAGTTTCCGCTTGCGCGCGGCGCGGTGCCGTTCCGCCTTGTCCCACCGGTGGGCCCTGCGCTTGGGGCTGCAGTCGTCGATAGGAGAGTGGAACAGTTTCTTGATGACCGGCTGCAGGCATCTGGGCTTGCGCACAGGAGAGTCAGTCTCCATCTGTACAATAGAATGAATAATGTAAATACAGTAGCAATATCAATATCGTTAAATACTCCACCAGAATCTGAACAACCGTTTTATACCCAAGGTATGAAATAGAGATTTTTCTATTAATAGAGTAATAACTTGTTTCTTGAGGAAATTTTATTTCTTGACCCACAACTTTCAAGTTTTATCGTCTACACAAAATGAATGTAAGGTGTGCTTTTGCGGGAGGCTGTAACGCGTTCGCATTAACAATATTACGTATGGATCTGTGTGTGGTGACACCGTCTGCATCAGAATAGCCACGAGATTACATGTTGCGTCTAAATCACACGCAAAGTGCGACACGGAATCCAAATTTCCTTTTATATATATATATATTTATGCAGCTGCTAACCTACAAATGTATATATTCTACGGTATTCCTAATGTCTCCTAATGTACAGGACCTGGTTCAGTAGTCGAGGCTTTACTACTTCGTCGTAAATATAGACCACGTTACTATTGCCTTAAAATTTCCAGTTAAAAATATTTTACGAGTTAAAAAAATTACTTTTGTTGAAACTACTCTTTGATATCCCGAAGCATATTTCTTCTACAAAAAATCATTATGATCTACAATTAAACATTTTATTGGCTCATAAAGCTGGTTAATTCCCCGTAATCTCTCACACCAGCGAGAGCGTTGCACATTCACTACCTGCTGCTGCTTTTTGTAATGACGTCCGGTCCCCTGGTACCTGCCGGACAGGCCCAAAACACCACACCAACATGTTATTTTTTTATTTCACTTATAGTTATTAATCTATTGTCAGATTCACAACGTTGCCAATTCAAAAATAATGTCTCGCGTGCTCTGGTCGTGTAATGCAGTGGTGCAGTGATGCAGTGTCTTATTATATTAAGGTTTTTATCTTGCTATATCCTGATTACTGCCCAATTGCGATAGTGTATACAGAACGTCCGGCCAAATGTACTATAACTGTTTTCTAATACCTCACACTGTGTATATATATCTACATATCTACGAGGCGACACCGCCCGCCACACGCACGCACGCATGCGCAGGCACGCGTGTGCCGGCGCTCGCTGCCATTGTTTATTCCGCCGCGAATCTCAACCAAGTAAAACAATGCTTTTATAATCCCATCCCCACCCGGAGGTCCTGCTTAGAATACATTTCACAATGGGAGAGTTTAAGGATACAAGTTGTTTTATACTTACAAAAGTAAAACAACGGCATAGTACTTCAACGCGCTATTTAAATACTCTGTAACACAAGTACACGTTTAAAGTATTTAATAAATATCTAGTTTCTATTTATGTCTTATTTAGATCATTGAGTAATATGTATTTTGATATTTTCATTATTATTTCTGTAAACTGTTACGTTTATTTTATCTTCAAAAATAATAACGAAAGACTGATACAAAATAGTATTAATATTGCTTTAATGCTGTAATGCCGGTTAAATAATATACCACACGTGTTAGTAAGTTATGAGTTTTTATTTTATTCTACCGTCTTCGTTGGTTCAGTCGTCTAGGGCTTATTATCTAAACAAATTATTTTGTTTTATAATTACTAAAGTGTACTTAAAAGTCACTAGGGACGGACCGCAGCAGTGAATTAAGTTTGGGAACGATCGTGTCAATAAAAAAAGGATATGGATACAGCGCGGTACCCGCGGCGCAGCACACTTGTATACACGCACGCACGCACGCACACACACACACACCCACGCACGCACACACACCCACACCCGCACACACGCACACACGCATGCGTACCCGTACGTGTGTCAACTTATAACTTTTCGGTCTACGATTGAAGATCAAAAAGCGACTCACCAAATCCGGATCAGGCACGAATTCAGCGGAGTTGTTTAAGATGTTGTTCCTCACAAGCACTATCAAGTTCTTCCTGTCGAGCGTGTTGACGGGCGTGGTGTATGCGCTCGCGGCGGCCATCTTGTCAGTGAGGGCGACGCGTGCGCACGTCTGCTGCGGTAGGCGCGCACTGCCGCACTGTCGCACCACCGCCGCCGGTGCGCGCGCGATCCGCGAGGCGCCCGCTGATGTGACTGCACTGATTATTCCTCCATTTTATCATCATTAAATGCCATTTTTAGCTGCATTTTAACAATAAGTAAAAAGAAAAAAAAAACAAAGCTTTAATTATTTTTTTTTTTTTATTTTACCATCATTTCAAAATATTCTTTTCTATATTCCGTGTAGTTACGCCATAACTGTTGCCAGAAACCGTACCGAGATGAGTACCGACTTCGATTACTGATCACTTCACGACATTTTTATAACTATCACAGTTAAAAGAAAAAAAAAATTGTATCTAAAACTATTACTAACATACCTTTTGGAAATGCATTAAAACTTTTAAAGGAAGGAAATCTCAGCAATCTACTCTTTTGTGATGACCCCAATTAATATTATTTATCTTATACAAAAGCTAACAGAGTCTATTAAATAAAATACTTATTTAACTAACATACCTAAAAGTAAGCGAATTATTAAACCATGGGTTACTATCGGTATGTTAAGATGCATAAGAAACCGTAACAAACTTCAAAAACAATCTCGTGATGACCTTAACAATGAAACTAAAAAACTAACATATACACGTTATCGTAATTACTGTAACAATTTATTAAATAAACTTAAAAGAAACGACGACAGAAACCTCTTAGCGAATTCGATTAATAATAACAAATTCCTGTGAAAAATATGAAACTAATATTACACACACTAATAAAATTACAACTAATAATAAAGAACTTTTTTGTATTAAGTCGACTTCCCTGGCATCAGTTAACTTTATAAATAATTACTTTGCTACTGTCGGTAATGAACTTTCACTAAATATTCGTACAACAACTCCATAGAAATATTATTGAAGTCTAGATTACTCAGCTATTTATCTAAATTTGATATTTTATCGACGTCCCAATTTGGTTTCCGACGCGGTTTATCTACAGAAGATGCTATTACATCTTTGGCAACCTCACTAATAGAACATCTTGATAAAGGAGAAAAATGTTTAACAATATTTATGGACATAAGGAAGGCTTTCGGTACCGTTTCCTTCGACATCCTTAAGCAAAACTTGAGAAAATTGGAATTAGAGGCAAAGAACTTAGTATCTTTAAAGATTACATTTATGGTCGTAGCCAACGAGTTAAGCTGGGTTCAGGTAACAGCGACGACATTGAAATATCCCTTTGGGTACCACAGGGTAGTGTCGTTGATCCCACCCTATTTTTAATATACATAAATGACCTGTGCATCATGAGTATTCCTCATGATAATATTTATTCGTACGCCGACGATACCTCTGTTGTCTTCACAGGATCAAACTGGGACGAGGTTAAATTAAGAGCTGAGCAAGGTTTAGTCCTGATTGATGCTTGGATAAAAATAATTTGTTAACCTTAATACGACCAAAACAAATTACATATGTTTTGGTATATATAACAATTCCCAACCAGTTAATTGTAATATAAAAATTCATGATTGTTCCCATGTCGCAACTGATTCCTGGAACTGTCCAATCATAAATGAAGTTAGTCAAACAAAATACTTAGTTATTCAACTTGATCAAAGATTGTCGTGGTGTCCCCAGATAGAACAGATTGCATTGCAGCGAGCATTCGGACATTTATTTGGACGTTTAATAATTTGAGACACATTGCCCCGAGGAATGCCACAAATACTTGTTTAACAAATAATTTGTTAAAGTACATACACATTTCTCTGGTACAGTCCACCATTGTATATTGTTTACCAATATGGGGTGGTGCCAATAACACGCACTTTATCGCAGTGGAAAGAGCTCATCAAGGTTATGTATTTTAAAAACCAGAAGTACTCCACAGAGGGCCTCTATGAGCTTGCTGATGTACTATCTGTTCGTAAACTGTATATATTATATTCCACTTTAAAACTCGAGATAACCGTAGCATACGACGTCAACACTAACGAGAGGAGAAGGAGTGATACAGTTATACCCACTCCATCGATAATAACTACTTTTGCAAGCATCCAGCGTAACGTGAGATCAGTATATATGTATGTATAATAAAATAAATAAACAACTATACATATGTAGCAGAAACTATCGTGACTGCAAGATAGTAATAACGAAATGGTTAAAAAGGCAATGTTACGACGAAATTGAATTGTTTATGCAATATATCATGCAAGTGTAAAACCAAAAATACCACTCATAAACTTATTACGACAACAAACTCGAAGTAGGTGGTACTCGTATGATACGGAAGGGCGGTGCCTCATGGCGCACGCGCACGCGCAGGCGCAGGCGTTGTTACGCGTAAAGGGAGACACCAATAACTGTTATCACTACGTAATGTACGTTGTCAAATAAATGATTTTTGGTTTTTTGACCACCGCAGCGCCTGTTGCAGCGGACACACGCTACTGTGCGCACGTTACGCTGTTCCTGTTTGAAGTGTGACGGAACTAGTGTAATTAACGATAACGAGACAACAATTTATGCGTCAAGTCGACGAGCACAATGTAGTCCCATGTGTATCATCACAACTAGCGTCACGTTTCCATGGCGTCACGTTGACATATACGTATACGTATTACTTACCGTCGCGTGAAACTTACTCCTCCAGTCGTTTCGTATAACAAAAATACATAATTACTTCTTCCCTCGTCTTCGCAACTGAAAGGGCACATAATCGCAAAGCTTTTCATCTGACCGCTAACGCTAACTTCAATTTAAAGGACATAGTTCCATTGGTGACAATTATAACTTAAGTCTAACCACTCAATTGTCAGTGACACGGCAGTGATTAAAACACTGACAAATGAAAGCCTACATAATAACTTATAACGCCGTGTAATTACGTACTTGTTTAATATACGTCGTTACCGCGCGACTCTGTAGCAACTATGAGTTATTAAGGTTAGCTCACACAAATATTTACTTTTTTATACAATTAAGTAAAGAGACGAGCGGGGTACGATCACCTGATGGTAAGTGATACGCCTGCTCATAACAACGTGGCGGTAGTTAAAGACATGAGATGTTTCGTCTCTTTACTCCGGTAACTACACTAGCTACAACACCCGCCAAACCGGAACATTGTAATGTTTGCACAGTAGTGTTTGGCAGCGGAAATAGGCGCTGCGGTAGTACCTACTCGTACCTAGACGGTCTCCGGTAGCAGAGATCTACCATCAGTACGGCAAGTGACGCCTTTGCTCTTATGATTAAGTAACAATAGGTTTCACGTTACACTGAAACTGTCCAAGGTTACAACAACAACATTCAGCGCAACAGTACGCCGTCTCTCACACTAAGGCTGTAGCCTAGTAATGTCACTGTAGTGCAGTATGCTACAGGCTTGTACACTTTAAGAGGATGTATACGGGTAACGCCGTGCTGCGATTAAACAGGAAAGAGCCTTTGCACCAGCAGCATACAAATAAAATTACTAAGTTTATAGTGTAATATTTATATGTATATATGTACAGCGGCAGGAGTAGTAGTCAGGTCCAACTGCAACGGATGAGACACGGTTAAAATAGAACCTTAAGTAAACTAAGTCTGATCTGATGTGACCTTCAGTAACTATTGCACACCCGGAATACCGTCCAGCCTATTTATATAGATCGAACTGTAGCCATCGTATTAAAGACGTTTTCCCGCAATTTTCTCCTAGATCTTCGCGAGAACGATTCAGGATATTATGAATATCACATTTTTAAATTTTCATTTACTTTGACTTATATTTAAACATAAATTGAACTTGTTCACATTTCCTGTCGCGGATTCGATGTTGTCGTCATTAACATATAAACATAGTGTCACAGCTCCACGTGGATGTTGTTATTGCACATTGTGGTTTACTTGTTATACATTAACGTCAAACATTTCACTTGTCATTCGCCCTCTTTGACATAAAATATAATTTAAATCAAAACAAAGTATACTTAGACATCTCTGTGGTTCAGCGTTAGCGGCCGGTGTTCATGTCCAATAGTTATCATTGTGTATATGATGTATTACAACAAATACCATGTTCAAAGCGAGTCACATGTTTCCCAACTTGAAAATATCTTCTCTGGTCAAGGTATCTGAATCATCAGAATCTGAGAATTTCCTGCTCGTGAGCCTTGTATTTTCGGTGCGGTCACGTTGCGTTGCTTCGAATGTATCAGTGAAGCCGTTCTCCGGAGTATTATCTTTGGGGTTAATGTTTTTATTATTATCGTTAAATTTGCCGACTACGCGCTCCGATGTTCGGTATCGTGCTACTGCTTTGATTGAATGTCTTCTCAGCTCTGAGCACGACGCGGCTGATTGTGTGAAGCGAAGTACCTTCCTTTAGAGTTACGGTTTTTGTTCGATCTATGTAGCACTGTGTTCGGATTTTGTTGAACGTTTTATCGGCTCCATCTGTTTTTTTATCGTTTTCCTCCAGCAATTCTAAACGTCATCGTGTAATTCGCCCCCAGCAGGATCTCGCCTTGTATCAACTTCCTCTTTATATATGATACCACGTTCCGCACTGTGGTTTTAAGTCTACAAGTGTCCGTGTGATATTTGAATTCTCTCAAGAATCTGTCCAATGTTTTTCCGTTACTTTTACAGTAATCTCTTATCATCACGCTGGCTTCTACTATTTCTACTTCGGGTGTAACGTTCACTTGCTGCAACATTGTCAAATCATGTAGCTTTAGAACCGTGGTGTCGTGTCGGTAGGAATGAACTTTGCCGATATGCTGTTTAATCTGATTCGATTCCGAGTAGAGAGATGAGAAGTGGTTAGTCAGGTATGCATGCGTTAGCGGTTGCTTGTTGAAGAGATTTAACTCGAGGAGACGGCTAGAGGCACGACTTTCCTCCGAAAGCTTCTCCTCCTGAAATGAGCAGTGGAGATACTATTATAAAATGACAAATTTTCTTACTATCAACTGATAATGAAGCCGCGCGACTTGCGCTCGCGCCCCGGCGGGCCGGACGCCACAACAATGTTTCATTTGGTAATTTAAATAATAAGTAAACAAATAAAACTACTTCTCACTTTGTTTTACCAGTATAAATATCATTTGTAAGACAAGAAAAGTCTCATAGAATAATTTCCACATCAAATATCTGAAGCTCTTCAGCTCCAGATGGAATAATAAGTTCCACTGCCTGGAAGCTACAAAGCCTCGGAGAAACTGATAAACAGAAGCTTTTTCGTGTTTATTTAACGTAAAGGGAATAATATAATAGTGAAGGTCCATAACGGTTTTAAGTAAAATATTTTCATTATTAGGATTCTCTGTATAGAAAATGTTGCGGAATTCTCACCATTGCCTCCAGGTAGTGAAAGTAGTTGCAGACTTCCCTGAAGCTGTTCCTCTGGCCGTAGTACGCCCACACGACGAACGCGCGCTGCACGGTGATGCCGCTGTACGCAGGGGACGACGGCTCCAGCAGGCTGTGGCGCCGCTCCTCGGTCACATCCGAGCCCGACCCCGCGCCGCTCATTGCCTCTGAACGTTACAAACCTGGGACTGGCCGTCTGACCCGCTGAATCGATTTTTATAAAATTTGCTCACAACACAAAATGGATACAACTTGAAACATACTTCCAATCTTTGTACTAATGGCCGCAGGTAGATATATAATATACACGCTGTATGTGTGTGCGGTAGCAGGGATCAATAATAATTGAGTGGAACATTTAACAACAAATTTGAATATTATACGGTTACCCTACGATCTTAACTTCAACCGGATAACACTTATTGCGAATTTCATTCTATGTCCGGAATACCTTGGCTATGAAACGTTTATTAACAGCTCCATGATTAGCTACTATTAAGAATTATACACATAATTAAATATTACTAAGGAAATTATGTTAAAATATCAAAATTTAATTTGAAACGCGATTAAGTTTAATGTTTTAAAACAACTATCACATATAAGCAAGGGTATTACACAAATAATACTAAGGGTTGACGGAGCGCAATCTTACAACGATGTTTACTCACCATGTCGGCAACGGCTACCGTGAGAAGAAACTGTCTGAAGCAAATTTGTTATTTAGCGTCTGCAGCTACAGTACAGGGAGATATTACCGACTTTCCCGTTCCAATTACAATAATATTTTCGACAACAGTACATGCAGCATTCGTCTGCGCGAATCATTGGCCGTGCTGATGATCAATCTGCAGCGGAACCGGGCGCACCCCAGCCGCCGACTGCGTTACTCGTTATTACACGAGTATGTTTGCTAACTACCTTCTTTCCATTCAAGATAAGTTATCGAATGTGCTATACTTGTTTTGTTTTAAGGTCTAAACAAATATCTTTATGTATATGTTCGTTATGACAATGACACGATGTCTTAAACCCCTTATTAAGTTTATCAAGATGTTGCATTCTCCTGCACACCGCGATATATTATTTACATGCGATTGTAATACAAGTCTAATATTATCTTTAACTTATATACTAGTTATTTTAACTTACCCCTTGTTAGTTATGACCATCATGGAGTATCCGCGACGAATACTGGATTTGATATATAAGGCTTCTTACATCTTCAATCCTTTTATAATAAACGACCATTTCAAAATGGCCATGATAGTTACATTAAAGTAGCCCTGCTTCTATGCAATGTACAACTGTCAACACCTTCCGGTCGCAACTGGAGACTAGCGCCTGGCCGCTCTGCACCAAGGAACAAGAGTTATACATGGTATTCTATATAGAAGATGGATTTGCGATAATTATAGATGTATTGAACTGTATAACTGTTGTGACCACTTCCTTTTAAGTTTTTTAAAGAAATCACATTACATCACGCCGGTCGCTTCGGGACGAGGTGGCACGCACTGCACGAATAACACTTTGCGACGGCGCCAAGCGGGGCAGTGCCTGCATGTTCCTGTCTGGTAGCTGAAGTGCGCTTAACTTCTTGTTACACTCCTGTTCAATCACACCATCAGTAGGTCTCCTTTCTCATTCATAATATGTTTAGCTTCAATTGGCATCTATTTAATTAAAGATATCGTGTATCCGTCCGTCCGTCGTGGGATATAGGAGAGGAGATGTGAAATGAATAACACACAAATGTAGCACAATTGTAAATGATTTACTTTCGATTAAATTATATACAATTACATTCAGAACCTTAAAATTATGACAATAATATGTATAAAACTCGATTTAACAAACAAGTTGTTATAAAAAATACTTTCTCAAAGTCCATTAACGCTGCGCGCTGTTCGTGCAAGTAATGTTATACTTAACGGCGCGCTTCCGGCCGGCACCGTGTCTAGTGTTGCTTACCATCCCCTTCTGAAAATTAACCAGTGATATATTCAAACTTCGTTATACCCCGACTCCCGACACCGTCAGCCACTAAAGGGTAAAAAGCTGGCTGAGCCAAATTGCTATTGAGGATAAGTTAAGAATACGGAATAATTTTCACCTGGTTCAGAAGTCCGCTGCTTCTTGGATGCATCCTAAAGTTTATTTATTATTCTGCTTCTTTGCCTTCATCTAAATGATTTCAATGAAATTGTCAATTTGTAAAAGGCCGTTAAGTTCCTGAATAAAAGCTAGTAACGAGCAGCTTGAGGTATATTGTTTTAGTTTTTCGAGCAAGCAACACTGCGCCGGCGCCGCTCGCGCCGCTACAACTAACCTAAATATCCAACTAATCTTTTTATATTTCATTTCCACTCATTTTAAATCTTTTTTTTTCATTTTTCCAGTTTGTACCACATATATCTTCAAACGTATCTAAGGATAAAACGTTTAAAACCATTACAAACAAAAACTTAATTCAATTGTTATTTATGTACGTAAGTGAGCTAAAGTTAGTGCTGGCTCGGTCACCTGCCGGTGCTGATGTTCCCGAAGGCCAAGTGGAATGTTTTACATGGCCCACGAACGTGTGATGAAGGAGGCTTTCAAATTGCAATTCAAAATATAGTTGGCACCGGCCCCGACCACTTGTTGCTCTCCGTATTTCCGTTACAGTAACTAGTGCGTGCCAGGTGAGCGGCTGAACGCTGGAGCCCGACGGGGAAGTCCCGAACAGTACATCAAATTACATTTCAATAAAATGAGACCGGATGGAAAGATGACAAAGTTTAGATGACTAGACACAGTCGATATCGACTACTACGCGGTAAGTTATTTGGACCTGGTCACGTGCTTTACTTAATTATTGACAAGCTGAACGAAATATAATTAGTGTAAGATTAAAAAGTTGTCATTAACAAACGAGTCGAGATGTAGAGTTGTAATGGAAGAATTTTAAAGAAATACCATTTGTTATCAATGTGCTGGAGAAGTCTCCCCGCAGTGTGGCGCACGAGGTAGTAGCTGACCTTGCCGACCTGCTCCTGAGCCGGCGCAATACCCTACCCTACACTCGGTGGTGGAAAAGCCCTGCGTTCACCCCGTGTGAACCGATCGAGAAATGTTTTGATATTGAAAATAACAAAACCGTTCCCTCCATTCATCACACGCCGCGCTGCAGCAGGGTGGGGAGGCAGCCGCCCTACACGCCAGCACGTGCACCTTCGCCCTGGATATTGAAAATGTCCGCGTTGTTCTCGATGCAGAAGTTGTCCGCTGGGAAGCATTTTGACTAGCTGACTTTTTGTGGCGAATTATAGTACGTTGTTATCAATAATTAAAAATATGTATATGCGCAAGTTTTGGGTTGAGGGACTTTGAAAGCGGAAGGCAGTTGACTCGAGCTGGACAATACGGCGGCATGTACTCCCGCTGTTGAATTTTTCTTGAAACTATGGAAGAATGCGTCCACTGCGCTCCTGCCGGTGGCCGCTTCCGAGGCAGGGCGGGGCGCGACGCACAGCCCATAAATGTTATGCCCGATCGAGTCCAAGGCAGAGTTGGCCGGGCTCACGCACGAGACGGTTTCGGCGCTGGCTTTGGTAACGGGTTTGTTGCCGCAGACAGCCGAGAGGCCGACCTGGCTGGCGTGAATGGCGTTGGTTTTAACGCCGGGCCAGTACAAGGTGGGTTTGATCCCCCCTTTGAAATCGTATGACGCCTTATTCAATATGTCGCTGATTGAAGTCATAGTAGCCGCCGCGTCCGCGGAGGACTTCTTGTCGGTACTCTTGAATGGGAAACAAGGGAAGCTCGTGACCACGTCACTTCTTTTGTCGGCCCAGTCAGCCGCCTTCACCTTCGGCAAGGTGAGCTGCGCGCTGGGTGTGGACGCTCTCACCCACGACTCCACATCTTTTGGATCTTGCTCCGGTTTGGAGGTTTCCGAGTCGCCATTTTCCCACATGGGTTTCGGTAGCACGTTCGCCGACGGTGCCACCGTGGAGAAGTCGACGCTGCTCGCGGGCTCGACGGGTTCTGCGGGCCTGGCTGACGGCGGGCTGGACTCCGTGCAAGAACACTTCAGCTGTTTGCACGCGCTGCAATCTTTGTGTTCGAACGCCTCTATCAAACTTATCAGCTCCTTTCTCACTTTGTGCAGGTTCTGCTCCTGAAAATTGATATATCACTTTATTAATTGACTGTATTGTCGAACGCGTAGTGTTATTGCCGACGTATAAGTATCATATAATAGTATACAGCAATAGTGCACTATTTTAATTGTAGAAAGGAAGATCCAATTGAAAAATCACATCCTGACCAAACGAAACACTAGAGCAGTGAGGATATAATTTATCAAACTGCACTCCTAACTTAATCAGACCCTACTGTTGGTGAGGGAGGAGAGGGGAAAGGTTTAATTCATTATTTAACTATATTGTAAAATCTCGTTCCTAGTGCAAAAGTGTTTCCTGAGGAGTGTCTGGATCCTTAGTCTAACCGGCGACTTGCGCCGTGACGCAACGATGGGACATGACGCCGTGTCGACGCGCTGTATCTTCTCATTTCCTCTCTTCTTGCTATCGGTGGAATACATGCTTATGCTTCGCTAATATTTGTATATAATTTGCATGAAACATTGAAACTCTTGCGCGATCGCGTACTGTGTTATCCGTTGATTGTATATAGGAATGCGTTTATCCGTCGCATCCCCGTTCGCCCCCGCCATTCACAGCGCGGAGGCTGTGCGGTCACAGGACAGGGTCAGTGCTTACGTGACACTAAGCACATACTGCGTCCCTACTCTATTTGAACATTACAAGTCTTTAAGAGTGATGTTTAATCACTTATACTCGTTTACGTTCTGGCCTGGACATACAATATCACAGTCTTCGACAATTAAAGCTGCATATATATACGTTATATCTATTCAAGAATAAGTTATATACTGCACACACTGCACACGATGCAATAATTTAATATATATTACTTGTTGCAGTATGCCATTTATTAAACATCGCCGCGCTTCTCTAGCTGCAGATTCTCCCCAAGAACATTACCTCGTCGTATTAACTTTTATAAATGGAACATTGCATTTCCTTTGAAACTCAACACTGTACTGCTACAACATGACTGATAAACATTACTTATTGTTTTTTAATAATTTTTTAAGTTAATAACTATTGAATCTGAACTGGTTTCACAATTAGCGGCGAGTCGCCCGCGCACACGAACGGACACTTCTATGTTCATGTATTTATTTACATATAAATATGTTATTTACTATATTTATAGACATTTATTATTTTTTTATATACCTTTCGACACATTTGTATATATGTATATTTCCTTGCATGCAGTGTTGCATTATTAATACAAAGTAAACGATATTAGAACTGGTTATCTATACAGTGATATATATGCAATTGGTGGTGTGCATAGATTTGATTGGATTTTTATAAATGTGATCTTATACATGCCGATGCTGTCTGCAACTGTTGAACGGTTAAGATGAATATGACGACGGAAGTCCAATTAGAATAATGTAACAAAGCGGTATTGTAACAAGTTCAAAGCCCGATGATTAGACAAACACTTTTAAAGAAATCTTAATACCTTTTTAATTACAGCTCATGATATCCTGCAAAGGAACTAGGAACTTCCGTGTTCTAAAGTTAACTACTGCACCAATGAAGCAGTTAAGCTGTCAGTAATAATTCATATAGGAGAGACACTGCAGTTTGATACATTAAGTTATGTTATCACATTTTATACACTGCACAACTTATTTCAGATTACCCGCCAAGTAAATACTTGTCCAAATGTAATAGAATATGTTTTATTTATCCACTTAATTAATAATTATTATTTTTTTATAATTTTTTGTGTAAATAATTATTTGAAATATATTACTTAACGGCCTTATTTGTTGCGTGAAACTGATTTGTTTAACTTGATATTTCTGAAATGATTATAAAGCTTTTTTCGTTAAATATTTGCTTCGTTTCTAAGTGATGTACTTAATAGCCACAACAATTCAATTTACAAATATATTAAGTTATAGTTTTGGTGACGTCGCGGTATGGAAAGGACCACAGTGTTGGGGGCGCGATCGCCGCCCCGGTGACCATCGTAGTTAAGGTAAACTTTACTCACCAGTGTGTATACGCTGTCGGTTTGAAAGGTCTGGTCGGTCTTCTTGGCCGCGGCCTCCATTTGAGACGCCATCGGGAGCTTAGCGGAGAGCCTGGGCCGCAACGCTCATAGCGAACACCGCACGCGGCCGCGCTCGCGCTGGGACACGGTGGAGACCTGACTCGGGCGCCCTGCTCCCCACCGCCACCACCACCGCCCACCGCCCCGCGTCGCCGTCACCACTCGACTGACCGTTCACACGTTTTCAGATTACCTACAATAAGTTATTTGCTAGAAATATGAAATATACCTGCCGCCCGCCGCCGCACGCCGCCGCACGCCACTCCGCCCCTTGCGACCACCGGCGCAGGGGTGATAGTTGCGTGTGGACCTTCGACGTTACAGACAATGCGAACAATCTTATCTCTAAAGCAATAAACAATTACAATTGATTTTTAAAGAACTTCTGTCCTCTTCCTCCGCAGCCGAACGAGGGAGACGGTCACCTACCGAACACAAGTTACAATTCCGCGAACAAGTTTAGCGCGATTAACCATTAGTTAATTGAGTTGCTCGGAATAAGTTATTGGAGGAGAACATTAGTTAACACTTTAACTATTTGCTTACTCAAATAAACATATTACAGAGTAATGACGTGACATTAGGAGACCGTCCACCAAATAACAAGCTGTGTCCTATCCAAGTAGATGTGCGGCCATAATACGATACGGTGTGCGTGCGCAGCTCCCTGACGGAGGAGCAGCGCGTTCCGTCCGCGGCAAGGGTCGCGCCGGCCGCTAGTTAAGATGTGTACACAACACCACATTACTGTTACGACTACTTGGCTCCCACTCGCGCTACACGTCATAACACTAAAGTTTAAACAATATCAGGTGACCTCTATGAATGTTAGTAAGTTCCGAAAGCAAACCTAACTAAACACGTACCACGTTACGTATCTCGAAGCGCGCTGTTGTGTTACATATTAACAACCGTAACATTGTTACACGCAGGCGTATCGCTTGCCACCAGATCTTCATGCTCGTCTCGTCGTCTTGAATTAATATAAATTGTGCGTCATCCTAACTTGATAAGTCAGCGCGTGTGTGACCCCGACGCCCATCTCGAAAATGACGCGGTTAGAAGAATTGGATCCCGCGCCGCGACCGAATTATTCCAATTGCACCTCCGCCCGCGCCCCGCACGTGCGTTTCCGTAACCCGGGCGGCGCGACACGCACGCACCCACGCACGCACCCACGCACGCACACGTACACGCACACGACGACTTTACCATCGACGGCATTGTTTTTTAACACAACACATACAATATTATTTGTTACTAAAGGAAACGCGACGCGGGAGCCGACTGACGGGGGCGCGCGCCCCCAGCCCCTCGCGCTTGTGCAGTTATTGCGAGGCTTGTGCAGTTATTGCGAGTATCACTGTATCTCCTAAAACTGAACAACAAACGTAAAATATTTAAAGTATTTAAATGAAAAACCACACAATACATATTTACTATTGATTTCTGTAATATTAAATTTTTCTAATTCTTATTAAATAGTTTAATACGCAAGCAACCACCTAACGAAATAGGACAAAACTCCTGGAAAACGTGCAATACTTTGAGGACATAAACCAGTGGATCGGGTTTAAATACCATCAGTTAAAAAGAATAGCTGAGATCGATCTGATCGCCAAACTTCAGTTTGAACAGGACACCTAATGATGATGGTGATGACCTGACGCCTGCTCGCGCACCGTCGTGCCATGATATCGCTTTGTATTCCCCTTTATAATGTGATTAAGAATCTCAATTTCTATAAGACTTCCATTATTTTTAAATTTATATATTTTATATCTTAATATTTAAACTTATAAATAAACATTAAAAAAAGCTTTCTTGTACTTTCAACAAAATATCTAAAATGAGTCCTATCGTTAAGAATAAGAAAGCAAGAAATGAAATAGTTTTCACTTGTTGGTTTCAGTTGTTATTCTTTCATTAAAAAAAAATTGTCGAGCGAAAGAAGAATCTTCCCTTACATCAAACGTATACGTTTGTTTTTATTAATTATACACAATTTGTTTACTTTTAAATATTTGTGGCGTACGTACATCGTACTGTTACTAATTGGTAATCAATTACATGTAATCATGCATCACCGCCCTCGTGTTGAGGGTGGGCCTGTGCCCAGCAGTGGGAACGTAAATTGACTGTTATAGTATGGTTATGCAATATTTTTAATTCCTATAAGGAGGGTTTGGAGATAATCCATCTAAAACATCATTAAATGTAACACACGTTTGTTACACCTTCCAAGTCCTCCTTTAAGAACTATGGAATAATATTTTGCTGTAACGATGAATAAGTAAGTTGGCTAAGTAACGCGATAGACGTTTGAACCACCATCCCGTTCCCGGCCTCAGGCGGTCCCTTCCCGGCGACTCACTGTTCGTGAGCTCGTCGCCCGCTCGTCGCCGGCTCGCCGCCCGCGCAACGCCCGGTCGCCGCCCGCTCGTCGCCCGCTCGCCGCCCGCTCGTCGCCCGCTCGTCGCCCGGTCGCCGCCCGCTCGTCGCCCGCTCGCCGCCCGCTCGTCGCCCGCTCGCCGCCCGCTCGCCGCCCGCGCAACGCCCGGTCGCCGCCCGCTCGTCGCCCGGTCGCCGCCCGCTCGTCGCCCGCTCGCCGCCCGCTCGTCGCCCGCTCGCCGCCCGCTCGTCGCCCGCTCGTCGCCCGGTCGCCGCCCGCTCGTCGCCCGCTCGCCGCCCGCTCGCCGCCCGCGCAACGCCCGGTCGCCGCCCGCTCGTCGCCCGCTCGCCGCCCGCTCGTCGCCCGCTCGCCGCCCGCTCGCCGCCCGCGCAACGCCCGGTCGCCGCCCGCTCGTCGCCCGCTCGCCGCCCGCTCGTCGCCCGCTCCCGCCCGCTCGCCGCCCGCGCAACGCCCGGTCGCCGCCCGCTCGTCGCCCGCTCGCCGCCCGCTCGTCGCCCGCTCGCCGCCCGCGCAACGCCCGGTCGCCGCCCGCTCGCCGCCCGCGCAACGCCTGGTCGCCGCCCGCTCGCCGCCCGCTCGTCGCCCGCTCGCCGCCCGCTCGTCGCCCGCTCGCCGCCCGCTCGCCGCCCGCGCAACGCCCGGTCGCCGCCCGCTCGTCGCCCGCTCGCCGCCCGCTCGTCGCCCGCTCCCGCCCGCTCGCCGCCCGCGCAACGCCCGGTCGCCGCCCGCTCGTCGCCCGCTCGCCGCCCGCTCGTCGCCCGCTCGCCGCCCGCGCAACGCCCGCTCGCCGCCCGCTCGTCGCCCGCTCCCGCCCGCTCGCCGCCCGCGCAACGCCCGGTCGCCGCCCGCTCGTCGCCCGCTCGCCGCCCGCTCGTCGCCCGCTCGCCGCCCGCTCGCCGCCCGCTCGTCGCCCGCTCGCCGCCCGCGCAACGCCCGGTCGCCGCCCGCTCGCCGCCCGCGCGTCGCCCGCGTACCGCCTGCTCGCCGCTTGTCCTCGTCGTCTATGCAAGAAAGAATCCGGCAGCCTTTAATATGCGGTGCGGCAGCACGACAAATATTGGGGAGGCGGGAGGGATCGAAATGTCAGGAATTTCACTGGGTTTAAGGCACTCCACTTTAAGGACGTGCCCCGGGCGACGACGTGTCGCCGGGGCGTCGGAGCGCCGCTGCTGACGAGCTGCCGATGAGCCGGCCCGCTCTGCTAATGGCGGGGTCACTAACTGTGAACAAGCCAATCCACCCCAACGCGTAACACCCTGTTAAAGCACATATCAAACATACCACTAGCAGACGTCAAGACACAACGAACTCTTTCTACAGATCTCCTAGACTACTTGATTTCAAATTAAGGAAATATAGAAAACTGTACGAGTACTACGAGTATATACAGCTTCTCTTATAGATCGTAGTATTTATGATAGGTCTTTAGGTCATTCTCTTGCACAGCTTTTATTAAATCCGAAACTACCTTGGGAACCTATACTCTAATGCATGTATCTTTTGCATCCGTAATTTTGAATTTTTGACGATGAACAGTTTATTAATGTAACTCCGCGGACGGTTCGAAGCTGCACGTGGCCCCCCCCTCCGACGGGATTGTCGTACCCGTAACGAACCGGCAGCCCGCGACTGCTTGTTGTCGTCGTCGTCGTCGGAGGTGATTGTTTAAACGCATACTCGAAGCGTCGGCCGAAGGCCGCCTCCTTATGAAATGCCATTAATTTGACTTACTGCCAGGAACTAATTTCCTATCGTTCCTACAAGCTATTAAAGATGATATCGGGGTCGGTAGCGCCCCACCCCTCTCCCCCAACATCCCGAGCAAGGCGGAGGGGATGCACATTCCAGCGCGTCTGCCATCTACCCCGGAGACTCGGGAAGCCTTACAGTGTGTAAGGCCGTAAGAAAATGATTTCTCTCAAATCGGCCGACAAATGGACCGGAGCAGTTCCGTGACCGCCAGGTCTCCAGCGGCTCTGGCAACTGGAAAAGTTTATAAATATGAACTTTATTTAGATATTTATTTATATTCACTAACAATGGAACATGTATGTACGTAAGTTTGTTTTGATATCATCGTTGGATTGATATTATCGTTAGTGTCAATAGTTCGCATTACTGTAATTAGCGGTGCAGACGCGAGATAAGCAATATCATCGAGTTTTGGAATTTGGTAGTTGGAAAATTTAAGGACACAGACTGGCGGACGGCAACGAGAATAGCGGCAGTTCTGCGATAAAGAAAGGATGCACCATACCTTTATAGTCCTTACTGCAGGCTCGTACCGACGAGCGATGGGAAAAACCAACAATTTGACTTATTTTCGAAATGAACAGCAGAGCCACGTGGCGGTGCGAGCGCGGCCGAGGCGAGGTTGCGCCGCTTGTGACGTCACGACGTCGCGCCGTCCCGCTCGCACGCGGCGGTCGCTAATGTGCGGGAGAGAGCAAACCGACTGAAAATGTTGCTGTCTTCACAAACCAAATTAATATTTCTAAACCAGCGCAACCAAGAGGTGATGACTTATCACGACAAAAATATTCGTAGTAAGTGATTAATATTCAGTAATGTATTTAAATCGTCTAACGTTTAGAAGTAAACAAAACAAGCATTAATAACAATGTATAACAGGCACAACATGGGCACTGGGGAGTATGTATCTGACGCCGTGCAGTTCGAAGGTCTATGCCAACCTCACCTGCTCGTGGAGCACCCTGCTAATCAACAAACGGGGCGTTGATTCCATGAACCCACATCGGTCAGCGGTGAGAAATGACCCAAATCCGCCTCGCCTATATATAACTTTTGGGGAGGCCGATGTCCAGCAGTGCACGTCTATCGGCTGATGATGTGATGTTTCCATGTCTAGCTTTAAAAATATTTATTTAAATCTTAAAAATACTCAGAAAAATATAGATAGCATTTGTTTAACACCTTTTTTACCACGGAGCTAACATTGGATCATAGGGGCGATGTCTTCCGCGAATTCACTCCAGGGTAGGAAGGTATATCTGTTCAATTATTTAAAGTCATTGAATAAAAAGATGAAGCATTAAACTGTAATGATTATTATATTGATATAAAATACATATTTGCATATAAATCAATTGTTCAGCCGCCATCCGTATTGGCTCGCGTGCAGCTTGCGTGGCGCTGCGTGCCGTCGCATGGCAACCGGCCAGCTCCACCCGGCTCCACCCGGCTCCACCCAGCTCCACCCAGCACCACCC
Organism: Ornithoptera alexandrae; assembly: GCA_029030555.1. Classification (NCBI taxonomy): domain Eukaryota; kingdom Metazoa; phylum Arthropoda; class Insecta; order Lepidoptera; family Papilionidae; genus Ornithoptera; species Ornithoptera alexandrae. The sequence goes on from JARDVY010000031.1 coordinate 247,401, forward strand.
TGCACCACCCAGCACCGTCCCACTGCGTAATTGCACATATTTGATCAGGGCTACGTTTCACTATATCATTTCGCGGACGCAACAGAGCTACGACTCGAGCTGATCTAACACCAACTACGGCGGACAATTGTCCTTGATATCTCCGTGATACTTTTAAAGAGAGATGCGTTATGACGTCACAGCTCCCGTACAGCTCAACATCCAGTTTATTTGAGGCGGTAACGCTATCGCGAATGTAACTGGCGTTTATTTTATTCGATATAAACTTCCTGTGTTATATTGATATAAACTTCCTGTGTTATATCGATATAAACATGTGCGATGCGGACTTGTATTGTATATAAACAGGAGCACAAAACTTTTGGAACAATATTAAAAAACAAAATTATTAACTGTTATTGTTTATAAAGAGATCCAAGTTCATACAATGTTGTTAAATAAATCATTTCGCAGTACATTAGCAGCAAGTCTGATTCTTACAATCACCAGTAATTGTGGCAGCTGTGGCAGCTGTGGCAGCGAGGGCCGGTTCAAAAAGGTCCGACAAGAAACTCTGTCAGATTTTTGTGGTGATTGTATTATCGAAATTCTTAAAATATATGAAAAATAATTATCCAATAACAAGCGAACTTTAGTGCCAGTAACGGTGTGAGTGTGCGAGCGGCGGGGTGGCGGCGGCGTGGCGGCGCGGCCCGGAAGCGCGCCGCTAAATCACCGTATCCGGCAAATATCCGATCCGTATACGATATTATCGATTCGCAAAGTGTGAGTTACGCGCGCCGTACCCGGGTAAGCCCGCTTTACGGGCCCGAGATCGGCTGCGTATAAATTTTTATATCTCACCGGATCCGGAAGCGGCCGGATACTAACCGGGCCCGCTCCTTATTTCCTCCAATATCGCTGGCAGCCGGTTGTAACGGCGCTCCGTACACATTCGCGAATGAACTTTTGCTTTGTCCGGGCGAGCAGCGCAGCGATACGTATTATCGTATTTACTTTATATTGAGATGTATACGCGACTAAGCGACGATCTTAACACCAAAGTATATCTAGTTGGGATGCTTACCCAGAACAACATCCCTTATAATAAGATAACATTATTCTACAATGAGATTAGTCTTTAAGGAGATAAGTTTGCAGTAAATATTTCTGCCTTCGTGCAGGGTGCGCATGCACATGCAATTTGCCAGGCATTACACTATCTGCCTCTAGTCCAGAGTAATGTTATACTATGGCCGGTTCAAATCAGACTGGGCAGCGGTATCTGTCTATGTAGCTATCAACAGACCATATCAGTACAAAACAGTAATAAATTTAACTTAAAGCCTTTCCACGCCCGCATCCAAATCTCTAGCGATTTGTTATTTCCGCGAAGCAAAGATTAACTTTATGTTTTCCAGCGCATTAAGTTAACTAAACCTCCCTTTGTCTGCACAAGGTAAATACTTGGCGGACAAAGCGCGTTCATTGTGCGCCGCGTATTGTTTAAACTCCACTGCGCGCAGGTATTGTCTCAGTCGACATTTTTTGCTATAATTTTGTAAAGGAAACTTCTTAATTTGTGAGGGTTTCTATTTATAAATATTCTAAGACTAGCTGTAGATATCTATTGCCCATATCCGTATAAAAAACAATATTCCATTCGAAACGGCCACCTTTGGCTTTAACACAGACCTTTAATCTGTCTGGCCCCGGGTTACGAATCTATGGATTTACGCGCTGTTTCCAAGGGGAATTTCCACCACCGCCACTGCCACTGCCACTGCTTGCTCCAAAGACTTTTTAAGAGACTCAATGTCGCCATGTCCACTAAAACTGATCATAATTTGAACTCTAAATGGTTTAGGTCTGGGCTAGATGAGGGCCAGTGTTCAGCTCTTATAAAGTCCGAAAAATTAGTTTCAAGTCAGGCTTGGGTAGTTCGTGCCTTGTGAACGGTGCACCGTCCTGCTGGAAAGTCCACGGTATAGTTTTAAAAAGTGTAATGCTGAGGGGTTTCACAACAAGATCCAAGACTGTATCTGGATACATTTTGGCTGAAGGTTTCACTCCTTTTTCACAAAAATGTAGTTTTGTGATTCCTTGATAAGACACGCCCCACCAAACCATCACTGACGCAGGATGATGACCACATTGTACCTTTTCGACCACTTAAGCAGCTTCTTTAGGACTGGAGCCGTACACTTTATCATCTTGCTTATTGTAATGTTTTTTAATCGTGAAAATTTCTTCATCTGTAAAGAGGATATTTGTGTGCCTTTTACCTGCCTGGTGTAATGCTACGGAAGGTTTGTTCGCTTTGATCGATCCACTCTCTTTAATTGTAAAGATTGATTTAGGGCATGTCCTGTACACCGACCGTGACCTGATAACCACCGAGCTTCACGTCTTGTTTTATAATACACGACAGAGTCCCAGCTGGAATCTTCATTTCTCGCGATAGTAGTAGTTTTTTGTATAGTACTATACTCGTAGTGTCAGTGCTTCTTCACCAGGTTTACGTCGTCATGCGCACAACCCACCGTCACCGGAACACTCTGCTCCACTTCACGTCGTTTGCAATAAATTTTGTGCCTGACATTTATGTCCATTTCTATTTGGCAATAGATATTTGGTCCTATATGAATTTGTAGACTTGGCTTCTGAAATATAACATCAGCACTATCTCTAACTACTACAAAGCTTTAAAACAAAAGTAATTTCAATCACATGAAATGTTCTGTACAGTTTTAACCCAAAATGTGATCACTGTAGTCGTTGGACTACTCTATAGAGGCTGGAGCGGTGCCGTTTCCGCTGCGAGACACATTGATCAGAAAGCTATTGTCTCTGTCGGCACCGATTCGCAACGGATTTGGGTTAAGCGCTCCTCATTACGAGGCAATTGCATCCCCCGGGGCTGGTGCGACGATTTGCATTTCACACCCCATTTGCCGTCGCCGTGGCAACGCGGCCGCCCCGCGTCCCTAGGCCGCCGTCGCATCCTTTATGGATCTGTAACGGGATTTTTATTTGATCGCCAGCGAGGGACTCTGACACTACACGCACATAGCTGCTGAAATTTGCGTCGCAAGCGCTGTAAAGCTGTAAGGCATTACACGTGCTAAGTGAGTTGGACTGTCTCCGTGGCGCGAAGGCTGATCGCTCGGCTCGTCCTTGGTTCGATACCGAAGCCTCCCATGCTGGAGTTAAAATATTATCATACCGTCATATTATAAGATTACCGCTTCAAGACCATTGAATGAATATCGTCACTGACAACATATGAAATTCCTAGTATTGTGGGCAAACACGCTTCCCCATGCACTCCCCTCGTTGTCACTTAACGTTATGTAAAATTGAAGTGTTGCTCATTGACATAGAAAGAGTACAGTTCGCCCCGTCTTGTGAACTAGTCGTTGGGGCGACTCATAGCCTCGATCAGTCGTATTGCTTTAACAATATATGTATTATATATATATATATGTATACGTAAAATATACAAATATGATTGTTTGTTATCGACTAACAGTTTATTATCACCATAAAACCAAACGATTGGTTTATTGTTCATCAGCGGCGCGTTAAGCAGGACGCTGCGGCGTTACGGTAATACAAGGCAGGTAGGGCTGCCGCGACTTACTGTTATAGTTTCTTTTATTATTACTGTAATACCTTTAAGTTAATGTTAATAAGTAAACCATCAGCCTTCCTGTAGCTCGGTAGAATGTATACACAACTACGAATTGCATTCATAATTTTATAATATAAGATAATATATCACCGTTACCGTAATCCACTATACCATACTATATTTAGTGCTGTAATTTCATTTGTATTACTTTTTTAACTGTGATACAGTATATATACAACTGTTCGACGTCACATGTAGGAGCTGCGGTAGTCTCCGTCTAGATGATATAGGAGAAGAGGGTTGTATAGACAAGTAGAACCACAAGGGGTTTTAGCCGGAAAGAGTCCGGCATAACACCTTTGTTTTCCCCGCAACAAAGGTGTAACCGATGCAGGATTTCCCCACAAAAAATAAGGAAAAGGGTTATGAGATGAAAAAACATAATGTAAATTTTCCAAGTTTTTGTCATCGCTATAAAGCAGCCCTGTTCTTCCGGATGGCGGCACACACAGCCTGCCGCCGGCCGATAGCCCGCCTCGGCGCACCTCGCCGCCTCGCCGCCTCACCGCCCCTTGTTTATGTGGCGATACTTTCACCCCCTATTACCCTGTACTTTTTAAACGCGCCCGGGTTAAACTGCATTGAATTGTTGCTGATGGTAATAAAAGAAATTATTCGAACTTTACCTAATACAATTTGAAAATAAGAAACACGACATCCGGCAGAGGGAGGACGTGGATTTACTTAATTGATCTCGTTTGACTATTTTGGAGGCGCATAAAAATGTTTACTTACCACATATCCGATACACCCACCACGAATTAAATCTAGGATACGTGAGCCAAATTTTTTTAACTGCTGGCAGGTCTCTGTTGCTATAGACCGTCTAGGTAGGTACCAGCGCAGCGCCTTTAGCAGCCGACAGACAGTACCGTGCGAATATTCCGTATTCCTATTTCAAGGATAATGTAGTCAGTAACATTACTGATGTAATGAGACTTAACATTTTGTGTCAAGGCTACGAGCGCAATGTCGTACAGTGTACACCAACTTAATCAATACCACCTTACGGGAGGGCGCGACACATACTTTTAGGTGAACGTCGCGCTAGTCTCCTCGTTTCGTTGTTTAAAAAAAAGCTAATTCGTATCCGGTCCTGCGTCCTTGTACAGCCGACACTCGTCCTCCAGCTGAGCGCGCTGAGCCGACGCGGAGGTCCTTTCAGAGCCGAACAAAGGGCCGCGCCGCCGAGATATGAATACCCCGGAGAAAGAGGCCAATTATCGGAGCAAAGAGGCCGCGAGGCCGCCGTCAAACGCAGGCGGCCTCTCGCAAAGTGCGCGACGAGCGGAAATTGCCGCCGCCATCTTGTCTGCGGACCGGAAGCGCGCCAAATTATCGGCACGGAATGTGGACCGCGGAAGCCTCGAGGGCCTCTCCTCTATTGACGGCGAGTGCTTTTTTTAATAGACTGGAAATCGAAGTTTTGTGCGCACCACGCGCATGCTTTGTTTGTGCTCTATGCAATATCATTATATAAACGTTGCTTCTAAAGTGACACAGGAAGAGAGTGAGATAGTATTGCACGAGAAACTATGTATACAGTCGTTCTAGTGGTAGACGGTCGCCGTGGGACCTCAGCTTTTCCATTTGTTACTATTATACTGCTCGCCCCATAACGAAGGGGAAGCGGGAGCGCGTATCGCGTTGTATCATTTTACATCCCTTAACATTATTAATTTTATCCTCAGACGACATCCCAACCCTTTGATTGAAACGTGGAAGCTTTGAAATTTCTTTCGTCCAAAAAACAAGGACTGGGTAGGGCGGGGCGCGGGCTGTGAGTGGTGGCTCGTGTCCCGGCGGCAAATACTATTACGTGCTCTTTGATTACGCAAATCAGGCTTCTTAAGACGACTGCTGAACGAGTAACTTCATTATACCGCCGGAGGGTGCGAGGCGCGCCCTCCGCCGCCCAGTTACTGGGGCAAGTCGCTTCAATCCCAACATAATGGACAAAAGCTATCTTTTACCCAAAGACAGTCCAAACAGATATAAGCACTTCTGCAACCGAGAAGCAGGGCACAGATATTGCTGTATTCCAGCTTTATAAGCGCTTTAATAAGTGCAGTGACAGCTGTATCGGGACACATCGAATACTTGCAATAAATACATTAACAGCTCGCTCCAACTTAGCTGCTGGAGAAGGCGCGCCCGCCGCCCCACACTTTCACTCACAATTCGCATTTAATTCTAAGCAAGCAGAGCTTTAAAAGTTAACTTGACACCGGACGACACCGAGCCGTTGCAACTAATTGAATCTCGCAGCAGCAGTGGCGGCGCGACGGGGGTGTCGGGGCGCAGTCTCCGCGCCTCCCCCACCGCGCCGGGAACAATGACAACTTATAATCCAAGTAATGAATCGCTCCTTGTTTGTAATACGTTTTATTATAATTACGTTATGATTACGTTATGATTAGTATAGAATTTCGCTTGTGACGGACATCTGTCCAAAGCGATCGGCTTCGTTTAAATAATTGTATCTCAGCGGCAACGCCGTTTACTGGTCTCGAGTTCGCGGACGTGTTATGTTATATATTGAATTTATTTTAGTCCTCTCTTTGTTTCTGTTTTAGTGGGTCTGTAGTCTAGTCTAGGTCTATCAAATAAGAATTACGTTACAATTTGTAGCCACTACATTGATTCCTCACTAAAATGATTCACGGTTTCTGTTGAAGTTAAAGTGTGAATCTTATAGAGAATATAATCTGCTTGGGATCTGCGTAGATCAGACTGAAATGAAATGGCAAATAAAAATTGCAGGTATTTCTTGATGACTTTGAGGTCAGGATATCTATCAGCCCGGTCCTCTTAAACCATAACTGGTGCAAAGCACTTAAAGCGTACTGATAGCACGTTATGTTATATAAATAAATATTAAATAATATCAAACATCTCATCGTTAAATTAGAGCACGAACTCGAATTTAACGCGCGTGTGACGTGTATGTACTCTCAAGTAAATTATATACAAACTTCGCCTCAAAGCCCTGAGTAATGATTAATTGTGGGGGTAATTAATAAAGGTCGCCCCCACCACCCCATCGCCCCGGCATATGACGGATGGCCGCAATAAACTGCGAGGTCCGTGCACTTACACACGGGGGAGGCACTTTTTCGTTTGTGAAGTCTGACAATCATTTCCGTCTGCATCCTCTCTGTCTGCAGCGAGCTAACTCCTCGTTACATGTACCTGTTGACAGTGAAACCAATCGCTGCCGGAACACGACGTGAACGAGCTAGTAAGCTAGAACAAAATTAAACTAGAACATCGGAACACGGATACTCAACGCCAGCCCCCGTGTCCGGTGATTCACTGGTTTCAAGAAGCCTGAAAATACATGTTTATAAAGAATCGAATGCAGGTCATCGTTTGATGCCGGTGATGTTTGTTGGCACGCGCTGATGTTGATGATGTCGTCAGCAAATACTAAAGCAAACTCCGTTCATCGGTAACGTTAGTATATCTATTTCAATTGTTTAACTGAATAGTTCCTCTTGGAAGTCAATGCCATCCATCCTCCGCGCTGGGGTCGTACATCTTTTCCATATAACGAAGCGCGAGACATGCGGGATGTTCACTTGATGGTAAGTGATACGCCTGCCTATAACAACGTGGCGCTAGTTAGAATCGTATACCTTACACCACATTCCGCTCGCCGCCTCGAGACTTAATATAGTAGGTCTCGTTAGTGTAATTACAATAGCTACAATGCCCTTGAAACCGGAACATAGTAATGTTTTGAAAGAAGCCAGGTTTCATGATGTTTTCTTTTACCGCAAGTTCACGCGCATTGAGGACCGAACCAGGGTCACACAGAAACAATACGATACTCTTAAACTGAATCATCACGGCCTCTTTATAAACTGTACCGTAGTAGATCAGAGTGCGGCGCGGTCACGCGCGCCCCCACCCCTTCTCGGTGCATTACGCTCAGCTCGGGGAGGGCCGGCGCGAGCTGCACACTGAACTACATACAGCGGGCACCTGAAGAAAATTGTAAAAAAAAAAATATATTATTTTATGTTCATAAAAGTAACAATGCATCTCAAGTGAATAGGACGTTGAAATGACAGTAAAAAAATCGAGCACGTCCTGATTAATCTGCCGCTAGATTGTTGGATCGCAGCTTCCATAAATGGTTTTATCGGATTTTCATGATGTCTTGATTATATAACAACTTTGTAACGTTAACAAAACTACCACTGGTTGTAATTCAGTTGCCGGAACCGCACAGGTAGATGCCACCGCAATCTCTATTACCGCCGCCAAACAGTAGTGAGCGAACATTAGTGTTTCCGGTTTAAATGGCACTGTAGTATATAATATAACAGGGGTAATTGAATTCAAAAATGTTTGCTCCAAAGGACAAAGACGTTGAGATGTTGTGTATAATTATCCTTTCGTCATATTTTTATGTGCGAATATATCACTACCATCAAATGAACGTCGTCTCCGAGAAAAACCGCTCCGCTTGTGCTTTATGCCACAGGCGTAAGACACGAGAGCAGCTGTAGCCGAGCAATAAGTCAGAATTTTCCTAATAGTGGTGCGAGTGCGGCGATGAGCGCGACGGGGTTGAAGTGGCAACTGCCAGAGAGGGTGGCAGAGGGTCCACTCGCGGATTATATACTCAATTATATATATCATAGTACTGTCTCTTTATATCCGCCGGAGCCGGATCGGAATTATTTATGAACTCTGTAATGGGACGTAATCTTCTGTGGCGATATCATGGTTGTCTTAAATCAAAATTATCTTAACACTTATGATGACTTGTTATAAATCATTTCATTAACAATTTATTTGTATACAAAAAAATTATTATTTTGGCAAGGTTAGCCGTGGCAGTGCGTATATATATATATATATATAGTGCAAATATTTACAGTAATTAGCGTTAAATGTTCTTCATAGTAACTTCGGAGAGTCCGCCAAAGTAAAACATATGTATATATATATTTTTTAAGTGTATATGAACTTAGCAGCAGATACCGCATCGTCACTTAACACCAGCAAAATCGCGGTTAAGCACCAACCTTAAGGAATGGAGCAATATTTATCGGTCAGGTCACTGCCGACAGTAAAGGACTTCACCACAGAATATAACTGACTGCGGAAGTAATATTTCGCAACGATAAATTTCAGAGCGCTTACGGTCCGAATCCTTACAGGCACGGCTTCAGACCTGATGGCGGGAAAATGCTAATGCGAGTTTGTTCCCAGTGATAAGAAATAGGATAGAGTGGGCTTATCACTAGTTGCTCGTAAAGCTTTCTGGACCGAGTCACCTCTCGCGCCGCACAAACAATTACATGGAATTAGACGCAGTTTTTCAGGAGAGGAAGGAAATTTAAGTGAAGTAAATAAATACAAAGTGGAGCTGCGTAAATAATTTATGTTTGTCTATAAATAAAAACTCCGTCCGAGTTTTAGAAGTATTAAAACGGTTTAAAGGGTTTTGTTAAAACTCGGGCCCGCTAAACTTTTTAAGCCCATCCCAAAAGTATTGAAGGCTTCAGGTACCGGCCGCGGGTTGTTTCATAAAAAACTTCCGGTTACTTAACGTGGAAACGAACTTATTCATATCCTAAGACGGCGCCAGTGGCAAGGTGCATGAAGGGTGCCCAATCTACTCGTTACCACCGTTGATGCTGATGAGTCAAGCTCAAGCACACAATATTATATTTTCTATTCTTCGTCACATTGAGTCATTGCATCATTTATGGTTTATGCATGTAAATTCACTGGCAAGCCGTTGCAATTGCAGGACAAGCGGATTATTTCAGCTTGTACAGCGATACAGCTACTAAAGCTCAGACTTACAATAGCGTTACTAAATTTTACTGTCACAGTTACTATTAATCCTCAATCGTTTATAGATATGGTCAACTCTTATCTGACAGATTCTGACAGCAAATTCAGAATTTTTGTATCCTCGTGCCTTCGATCAGTGTACAATTAAGAATGCGTTTAAATTTCAAAAGCAATCGCACTGCATATAACTTTCACAATAATCACATGCTGCTTTTGACGCCGTTGTAGCGCTGTCATCGCTGGAAGGTCTCCGCCGCTCTACCACCGGTTGTACGTCTCGCTGGTCTCGCAGATTCGTTGTAAAATTTAAATGAGATCATTCCTGCCTGCTAGCTCCGTAAATACTTCGAACATAATTTCATGTACGAACGAATTTCAACAAAAAACTTCCCCGCGGACTGACGGCGAGAAAAACGAAGTTATTTAAAATTTGAATTTCACAAGACAACAGTTAAATTTAAACTGTGAAGAGAGCGGTTATTAAAAGTTTCGAAACACCGCCAAGTTACCGGAGACACAACTTGATGAACTTCACTCGCGCCCGTTCCGTTCGTCCTTATTAAAAACAATAACACTTCTTTCATTGTGATATAGTTTTAAACAATCCTGTTTGTCTAATTAATGTCTGATAACTAATGTAGTTAACTCAACCCCCCGCAGTACATAAGGGGGGTTTCGGCGGCGGTATACTATGTTTTTATATGTTTATGCGTATGTTAGTTCCATCGAGTGTAATTCTTACTTATTGTTATCAGTATGCAAGGGCTATGCTCGAGGTTTTCCTGCGCGATCGAATCAGAAATGAGGAGATCCGCAGGGGAACTAGGTCACCAACACAGTCCAAAAGATTGCTAGCCTCAAGTGGCAATGGGAAGGACACATCTCTCGAAGAACTGACAGCAGATGGGGCACTAAGGTCCTCGAATGGCGGCCGCGTACCGGAAGACGTATTGTTGGCAGGCCCCCACCAGCTGGTCTGACGATCGGTGAAGGTTGCGGGAAGCAGCTGGATGCGGGCAGCGCAGGATCGGTCGATGTCGAGATCTTTAGGAGAGACCTCCAACAGTCGACGTCGGTCGGCTGATAATGATGATGACGATGAAGGTGCATGTACTAAATTTACTCAAAACAGTTTTAGTAATCAGTATCGAAATATTGAAAATTTAAGATTTCGATAGTTTCATTAAGACATAACCTTTCCGTTGTTGACCTGTAGATTGCAGACGTAGGCTGATGACAACCTTCATGTAAAGGAAGATTGTATTTCTGACACTAACAAAGGGGATCCCTTTTTAAATTCCCAAGATTGATTCTTGAAGGTGGAAATTAACGAAAAACTTGCTCCTGAATGACAGCACAGGAAATAGTATGAAGATATGATGGAGTGCACTGGGTTTATATATCATCTGTTGAAAAGAGGAACTGACCACCAGTTTAGTTTCCTCTCTTTTACCTGACCGAAAAACTTCTGTTTTAAGGAGGTTCCTCATGATGACGACTGTTTGGATTTAATGCGGTTACATGCACGATAGAAATATTTTGGATTTCATTGTTCCTCAAACTCCGAAACGAGCTGGACGTTCGCCCGAGCCACATGGCAAGGGAAGCACCCGCCAACAACATGTTGATGATAAACTTCACCACATTGTGCTCGGCGCCTTAACCCTTATCGGGGGGACAACATTGCTTTTTTGTAGTGTGTAGTGTATAACATGTACCGAAACATTATTGTAAATAACATGTCTTTAAACAAAGATAACATCTCGGTGGAAGGACAAATGTTTAATAACATAAATCTTTCTTAAACAATTGTTTTTACAAAATAATCGTAACATAATAATGACCCTACAAACCCTATTGCTTGCGGTGGTACTCCAAAAACCAGATTCGATTCTTCACGTGACAAATATGAAGCTTACATTTCGTGCAGACCGTACTTACCTGGCCAGCTTTGCAGTACTTGTACCTCTGATATCCGGTCATACCGGACGTCATCAAACTTGTAGGAGGTTTAACCTTTCGAGACTGGAATTTATCGATGGCGCTGAAGAACTTTTAGCTATTAACTCTGTCACTTGTGCCAGAGTGCATTCTTTTCAGGCACCAAGGATAAAATGCGCCTTGCTCTTTCATTCGTAGCAGTATAAAACCAAAGCAAAAGAAACAGCACCTTAGTAAAACGAAACCATATTGTATTACACTAGTAGACAGGTAAATAATGTATGTAATGTTATTTGTCCCTTAATATAGGTAGGTAGGCATGCGGTAATGATAATAGTAACATTTTTGTGGGAATCGAACCCAATACTTTGTGTGTCGCTGTCTACTACCACTATACAACGAGGCAGTCAAACATCAGTACAAGTGTCTTTTAAATTATCATAAAATTACTTTAGTGCATAAGTCAGACATACTTGCAAGTTAAATTTTATAGTAAAGTCCAGAAATATATTGATCCCGTAAAGTTAGCAATGTATATTACCATACACCACCAACGAAACGTAAATTACTCCAACTGCGGCATTTACGAGTATAGTATAACATACGCTAGTAAAAAACACGATGAAAACATGCTAATTCTCATAGCGACAACAGCACATATATAAGAATGTGTAGGAACAAACACTTAGGCATGTGTATTTTATAATAAACATACATGTTTGGGGGTAGCAACATAAAAATAAAATAAAGCTTACTTTAGATAAACCCGAGCGGCGCGTCTTAAGGGTTATTTATCACAACTTTCTCATCTGGTGACTATGACTAGTAAGTGTGTTTAATATAACCAAGTTAAAGATTATTTTATAGTGATCGTATATTTTTATAAAGTTGTATGTATGGAATACTATACAAAATGAAAATAAGGGTTAAGACATAAGAAGATGTCACCTTACTCTAATATATTCATTACTACCCTTCAAATCGGAACAAAATAATGTTCGCACAGTACTTTTTGTCGGCTGCAACAGGCGCTGCGCTGGTAACTGCCAGGTTGGTCTCCGGCAACAGCGACCTGCTAATAAATATTTGTCAGGAACATTTAAATTTTTGTTGTAGTTAAATTAACCTTAGAATGAAACTAATCTACGTCAGGAATCAGATGTAAGTGGTAGAATGTATGCGTGCGAACGAGCGCGCGGCGGGAGTATGCGGTAGTTGTATGTAAATGTATGAAAGCAGTGAATGATCGGCGCGGGTCCGGCGCGGGTCCGGCGCGGGTCCGGCGCGGGTCCGGTACGACGCCGGCGCGGTAAGCAGCCGCTCGCTGCATCAGCAATGCCGCTCCATATGCATGAGCCCGCGCCCGCCGCTCCGCCGGATTAATATGGATGATACGCTTTGGTTCCTCGTTTAGATATATTGTAAGGTCGGTATACTGATTAGGAACGGGCAAGGTTTGCGTTTCGTGTAAAAGGATTGGATGTTTAATCAGACTCGACGTCGCTGCCGACCTCCGCACCACTTCCGGCAGCACTGAACTGTTTATTCGCTCGATAAAGCGACGCGAGAAGCGGTGTTGCCCGGCGGCTAGCTAACAGCCCGCATTGATCTAAGTGCACCTTAATTCAATAAGTGCACTAGTTGCAGAGATCTTTTAATGGCAATATATAAAATGACAGAAACAGACGCAGTAAATGTATCTCCCTGGATTATATGTGAGAAGAGAAATCTTTGTTCTTTCGTACTCGTACTAATGTACAAATTACATAATTGTGTATTCGGCAGCAAGCAGTGGTGTATAGTTGCGATGGTTTACCAATTAGACAAGTGCATGAACCGATGCAATCACTGATACAGTGAGGCTGAATAAACAATTATCATAAATTATTGTAATTTCAGGCGAATGTTTACCACCGAGTAAACTCGAATGGATTCCATGTCAGCGAAGTGTTCCGTGTGCCTGGTGGCTGGTGGCGACATCGAATCAATATAAATCTTTCACAATTGCCTTCACTAAGAGATAGAAGTCCGCTCGATTGGTTACGACTTTACATTAAATTCAAACTTAATGGTCGAAACACCCTCCGAGGTGTCCGCGGCGGGTCCGCTTCCGGTCCGCCCCGAGACGGCACCGTGACAATTTCCGCCGCTCCGCCGCCATTATTAATCTGCCCCCAGCGCTTTACACCCACTGATTTATTTTTTAATTTCTAACGATCATCTTTCGCTTATTGTGAAATATTTCACGCGGTCTCGCGTAATTACATTCGTCGCTGCTTATTGAAAGCGCTGCGAAACAGATTCATCTTTGCATCCCTCAGAATACGGCGAATTTGAACGAAACGGTTACGATAGTTTGTGACGACGGACGTAATGTGAAACTGTGTATATATCTTAAGCAGTATCATAGTGTTGTATGCGTCGTTTGCCATCAGACCAATGTGTTCGTCGCATCGCCTAGTTGCATAAAAATCTTCATAAGCGCTCAGCGAAGGCCACTCAAGTCGGCGGAGGAGAGTCCACGCACTTTTCTGTTTTCCCAGTGTAATTGGTGCTGGCTGCAAACACCCCTCCGCGCTACCCTCGACCCTCTATCAGCCACTCGCACTCTCGTAATTGATGGTCCAGAACCGTCTGCTGCTTTGATTGAGTGACTCGTTGCTATTCAATCACGCCGTGAAGGGTTAATGAGTTATACCGCTTCATGCTCCACCTTATCTTATGTTATTAATTAACCATATAGTCTGTTCCGCCGAAATAAGCCAACGATAAGTTGCTCAAGATTTTGGAGAATAACAGTCCTAAGTTTATTTTACTTAAGGGTCGCGGCCTCTTTTCTGCTTTCGCTACCCCACCACGGCTACGTAGTTTAAAAGATAAGATAAGCTAAGCTAACCATATTTAGCCTTCGCAGTTCACTAGCCAACATCAAAGAATGATTCACTGAGCCTCCCTAAACTGGTCGTCACTATCCGGGTTTTCATTCTTTACCCGACTCTGTCTGACTACACCACAACTAATGAGCTCCTCCGCTGCAGTAAAGTTAGACATCAGTACAAAATGACAACAATAACTTGCCTCCTTCAATGAGCAACGAAGTAGGTAAGTCCTCACGAGCTTACTTTTGCTTAGAGTACAGTAATGCAGATGAGTTCATTTAAATGTGTTTAACGAAGTAAACCTATCAACACATATAACATTTATTACATCCAGCTAACGATCCTTGAAGATAATACTTCGGGAATGACTCGGGAATTAATACGGGCAAACGTTGTCTACATCCACTGCGCGGTCGGCTCAGAGTGAACCCTAAGCACAACGGCTAAAGCACAAAGTGCACGTGCGGCAAGTGTTAGTGTTCTGTTTCAGTGCATCGCTTATTGAGGGAGCTGTCACGGTGACGTCACAGATTTGATGATAAGTAAATTGAATTCACGAGTTGATGGCCGCACTCGGAGTGACTAAGCCTCATCTAAGTGATTGCGGAGCTGTTCCGAGATTTTGATTATAGCTTAGCCGAAGATAAATGGGCAACCATCAATCTGAATTTTACGTAGTGCTCCGGTATCTGATATAGCACGCTTTTTCTGAAGTTTTTTAATGAAAGCTTCATGTAAAAGTTATGTCGGAGCGCTTAGAAAATATATACTCGTCGAGTAAACAACCTCCTCTCTGGTGTTGGTTAAAAATGAAGTTTATTTAATGTTACCCGCACTTCGGCCACATCACCGAAAGCCGAGCATAAATCAAGCGTCGGTTTGACAGCGCGACGGCGGTCCATCCCTCAGCGGGCCGCGGGAAAAATCGACGGCCCATGTAAATGTAACCGGCAGAGGGATGAGGACGGAGGGGGTGGATGTAGTTGCACAAAGCCTCTCCGGAAAACACCTTGATTTATTGTGCCGATTACACGCCGAAGGCTTTTGAGGAACACTTTTGTTTTTCATCCTCTGACGCAACAAAATGAGTGCTATCAGTTTATACGGGCCGTGGTACCCGCGGCTCCGCTCCTGGTAATGTTCATTTTGTCGGCCAGTTCCGGTTGACCGTCGATACGGAAATTGGAAAAGAAACCAAAAGGCAATATGAACATTAAAACGTAATAAAATTAACACTTGAACCTCTATAAGTTCCTACAGATAAAAGTAGAGGACTCTCATGGTCCCGTCTATCTCCACTCTGAGATTCATCACAAGGGATTCAGGACTTAAAAAGTAAAAAACAAACAAATTAATTTTATTATAATATTAGTATAGATTGAAATTCGTATAAGCTTTACTTGATATTATTCTGTTATTGCTATTTAAATAAACCATCCCCCTCACCACCAATAGAACAGGAAACGACAACGTACATTTGGCAACTAAACAGTAGATGATTTACCGTGACCGGATGTGCCACCCGGTAACTGAAGCACGGGATAAAACTTGCGATTGCACAATAAAAAAATGTTCGTGCTGAAAAATGCTGATATTTTATCGCTTCCGGTTAGTTCAGTTTTCATATCGCGCTGTATTTGTTCTAGCACTCCAATTTCAGAAACAAATAGTTCTGAATGTTGTCCTGATTGACGCAGCGGTGCCGAGCCGTGAAAATAATGAAAATATTGGACAAATTTAAGGTTTTAACCCTTATGACATATAACAAAGGGGCTGGTTTATGAAATATTGAGGGATTCGAATTATGATATTATTGTTATACTATTGGTAGGTCTCTGTTGCCGGAGACTGTCTAAGTAGGTACCACCGCAGCGCCTGTTGCAGCCGGCAAACAGTACTGTGTAAACATTGCTGTGTTCCGGTTTGAAATGCGTTGTAGCTTGTGTAATTACTACGGTACGTAGGGTAACGAGACTTAACATCCTATGTTTCAAGGCGACAAACAATATAGTGCAGTGTGTTTCATCTTAACTAGTACCACGTTGTTATGGGCAGAAGTGTCACTTACGATCAGGTGAACGACTCGCTTGTCTACTCGCTTTATTGAATAAAAAAATATTTGCGTTCTCATACGAGATTAACAACTTCCGTAGATAAAGGCTTGCTTTGTAACACGGGGGTGTCCATTTCGAGTCCGGGGCCACAAGATGTGAAGCTCGGTGATCGTCTCGCTGTCACCCGCGTAATTACAATCTGCCGTCACAGCGGCTCCGCTATGCTCCACTGTGAGCTTACGAAAGCTGGGTTAAGACAAGACAATTATTTAATGCATCATTGTAATAGCCTCTGATACCTGAACAAGAAATTTAATCCGTATCTCAGGAATCAACGCCCTCACTCAAGTTGGAACATTCTGAACAAGCACGCCGCACCGCCCACGGCCTCGTCGTCACTTAAGTCTATATGGAATTGCTGTCAAATGTTAACTCTATCCTGGACGAAAGAATCCTATTGCAATAATTTGTACTTATTAGTCTATCTATCTCTCTCCCACATCCACTGTAACTGTAACATACAAGATACTTCATCATGATAGTGTCATGTCATGAAACGATGCTGTATCAATCTGCAAGCTGTTACTTCCGCCGTCCGCTCGATATGTTCAGTAGCTTTATCCTTTTTTATTAATTACCAATACATTAAGTAAGAAATCTCGTCGTAGTCCGTTAAAAGCCTGTCCGTTACACTGATAATAAGTGGCCGGGGATGAAGCCCGCCGGGGTAATAGAGAATTGACTTGTGGATTGAGCGCGCGTTAATTCGTGGGGCGGCGGTGCGGGGTGGTGTAGCGAGGGCGCCGGGGTTGCGGCGGAGCTCTGCAGCTCGTCCGCCTTTTAATTTTCAATACACACTCGGCCGAACACCTTTGACTGACTCACGAAATGCTTTTTCATTTGTAAAAGGATTTGTTTGCACTACGCAAATGTTTGTTCAAACGTTTGCCTCCATTGGCACACGACGCGTTTACGTTTTTCAATGTAAATAATCTTATCGCTAGGGGTCGCACGTATTCAACGTAAAAAGTAAAGGATTTGGAGCAATGTTGTGGGTGTGATAATACTGCAAATTGATGGCCGCTAAGGTAAGCTCTAAGTTTCAGTCAAAATAGTTCTAATGAACCTCAGCCGTTACTGAGGCATGCGTTATTTTTGTTTAATCAATTAAGCGCCGAGATGAAGCAGACCAGAACCAACCACTGCATCGCATTCATATCGACGCCTAAGACATAAGATGTTGAGTATCGTTTACACATTTATACAAGTTCCAATACATTTTAAACTGGAACACAGTAACGTCAGCGCAGTACTGTGTGTCGGCTACAACCGGGGCTGCGGCAGTACCCACCTAGACGGTCTTCGACAGCAAATCTAGCACCAGTGGATAATATTTATAAACAATAATTATATTTATTTCATCATAATTAATTTAGAAAGAAACTCTAGGACAAGTCTGCTGCTTTTAACCTTATTTAAAGATGATATCACTATCTAGCATCTACAATAAAAATATACTGCTAAAGTAGTCGATTCTGTTTTAAAAGAGCACATCGCATAATAAACAAAGCTTCATTATCCACATTATTTCAATCCACTGTTGCCCACCGCTGAACATGATCCCCCCAATAGATTGCACTACATATGCAACACCGCTTCCATTTCATCGTCTGTTCACGATCTCGTCCCCGGTTCTTCGTGCCCTAATTCATGTACAACTGCGTTTTTTTTGCATACTGTTTCTCCGCTAATTTATTCTGCTATTACACGGAGTTAATTCCTCGAGAACGATCTGAATTGGCAAGCAGATAACCCCGGGGCGGGATTAAAAAAGGCCAGGTTTATTCTAATTACTGAAGCAAACAAACCATTAACAGCTCGCGCGTCGTGTACACACACGCACCGCGCCGGAGGGGTCCGGGTAAGAAAGCTTATTCACCCCCCATCGGCCGCCGCCGCCCCTGTAACGTTACACTCAGCCGGGTAGGGCTGCCGTCACGGTGCCAACTGGTCATTTACAAAAAAAATCTTATTTCTGTATGATAGGTGCATTTCAATTTGATATATCGTGGTAGAAAAGTATCACCTGATCTCACCCCGTTAGGATCCTGAAAACGACTAAGGGTACAGCCACAGGATAGGATAGCAATACTTTTTGCATTAGATTTTGCTGTCAGTTTAATCTTTTTAACCGGATAAGCCGGTTAACAACAACGTTAAAGGAAACGTGTGTCAAATTCTACATACGAGTATATGAAGTGGGAACAAGATGCATATGATCATACAATTCAGTTTGTTACCGGTAATACAACTCCTTTTGGAATAGTAGAAATCAAAAATTTGTATCTTTTTGTCATAACATGTTAATAAAAATGAATTGATGATAATGATTTTATAGATGTGAGTATGAGCTCGTCTCATTCTCGGGAGCATCTTCTAGCACGAACAAAGAGCTTTCTCTATTTATTTTTGAATTGTTCCTCCTATGGAGCATACCAATTAAATCGTACTGATACATTGCAATATTACACTAACTTAATAATTATTAACACTGATATTATTGTCAGCTAGTCTTCATACGCCAGAGATATCATGTCTTTCGCGAACTTGGATGTTGGGTCTGCCAGAACGTTTTGTACCGCACCAACACCACCATGATGTTCACATTATATATACCCAAAAGGAGTCTCTTTTTAATTTGTTCCTCTTACAAAGTAAAAAGCTTTACAGAATTGTATACATGTCATCATTGTTTACACACACGTTAAGTTACCATATTTGATATAATATGAATATTCCTTAAAGTAACAGCAGTTAAACTGATGATGAGTCATACATCCATAATCTTAGAACTTAGATAGTAACAAAATCTATCATGATCAACTTTCAAAGAGCCCTCGAAGTGAATTACTTAAGTTAACAGTTACACCCTGGGAATTTTAAAATAGTTTGTTGATCCCGACATGTATTCAAATTTTATACACGAACGTAAACACGTCGTCCGCCCCAACGGAAACAAATCAAATACACCGGCTGAATGGTTAACTATTACTTTACTTTATTGATATTACTTACTGTTATTGTTTACTATTACTAAGCTTTTTTTAAGATAATCAATATTTAATAGTTAACTGTTATACGTAGCCCAAAGATTGTAGCATTAGCTCGGTGCTCTTGTAGTGCGCGTAGTATACTTTAAATACGATGTTGTAGCTGAACTAAATAGTTTTCTGTAAACATTTAAAATTAGACAGATGTTTTTATACTGAAATTCTTCCTTTTCTCCCTAAGCATTTGTTTAAAATACAGCAGTTGTGACTATGCTTTAAGCAACTGAACGAAAACAGCTACGACAAAGTTTTTTTAAAGAATATCGGCGAACTCGCGCAAGAGAAACTTACCAGGACCTGTGCTGCCGGTAATACTTGTAAATAATGTGTGACTTTATCTATTAAACATAAAAATCGTAATCTTATTTTCCCACTTTATAAAACATGGGAACATGTCGAGTTGCATGCCGCAGACATATAACATACTCGTAATATTCTTGTGGACGTTTAAAATATTAAGTTTCTAGATACGTTGGCTACCCTAAGGTCCATCAAATGCCCTCAGCTAAGTACATCAAATGAATTGTAAATGAAATCAAAGGCGAGTGGCCGCGCTTTATACGGCCGGCGCCCCACTCGGGCCTCCCCTGCGCCGCCGCCCGTGCACCGCTTCACGTACACCAGCTCCACCACTGCCGCATACATAGAGCCAAGGCAGACTCCTGTAATTTACACTTAAACTATCGCTGAAAACAAACCTTTTAAGTGATAGAAACTTAAACAGAATAAAACTGAACTCGACCGCATCAATCTACATAGCGAGTACACATTGCATTAAGTTTCTTAAATCCCTCGCAGTGGTGTTAACTTATGTACACAACACTCGTAGTATATGTTACAGTATGTATACATTGACAGTATGTGTGTGATACAAAGACATTTGGCGCCGCTTTCGCTTGATTAAACTTACTTATTACATTCGCAACTTAACAAATATTAATCATTAGGAAGCCGACACCAAGTTACCGCTAAGTATAAATATAACTTGGTATGTTTATAACGTAATAACAATACACAAGCATTGATACTATATTAGACATTGAATATGCTTAATATATAAATAACTTGAAAGGTGTAAAAGGAAATTTTATATATAGCAACTTAAACTAATCATACTGATTTAAATAGACCGTATCACTAGTACGCAAATGCATTAAGCTTAGTTTCCGGTCACTATATTACACTATAAAATCGTTAAAATTTGAAACATTTCAAACTATGTAGAGGCTCTACAAAATGAAGTGGTGCCACGTAGCCACGGTTACACGCAGTGCTACGGCGTAGCACTGAGTGTAACCGCAACCGGCACCAACGACAAAACTCGGCCTAAAATAAGTTAATATCTATTGTCGTGAATAAAAATTATAAAATAATTTTGTTTTGTTACAGGTAATGTATCAGGCGGCGTACACTTTGATAAACCCCTACGGTAAAATGAAACGGATGGCAGAATAACCAGAGGGAACAGTCTGCTGACCTCGGCATGCACTCTACGAACAGGTTATACGTATAATATTATTTACTATTGTTTTAATATTTCGATATTTTTGCAAAGTTTATGTAATACATATACTCACTTACTAATAGGCGCAACTTTGGAACGAACAGGTGAACTGCCGCGGTGCGAGGAGAACAGGAGCTGGAGAGGAGTGTGCGCTTTGACAGACTCGGTGTCTGCCCGCCAACGTTTTACTGCTGATAATGGTGATGATGAAACAATTTACCAATATCCAACAAAAACCATGAAAAATGGTTAAAAAACTAAAAATATTATAAACGTAAAAAACTAAGAAAAGCTCTACACTGTGAAACTGTCCGTATCTTTAACATTACCATCAC
Source organism: Ornithoptera alexandrae (assembly GCA_029030555.1). Lineage (NCBI taxonomy): Eukaryota > Metazoa > Arthropoda > Insecta > Lepidoptera > Papilionidae > Ornithoptera > Ornithoptera alexandrae. The sequence continues at coordinate 268,714 of JARDVY010000031.1, forward strand.
GACTTGCCAAATCCGGCCCTTTGTTGGAATCACTTAAGCCCTTACATCGCCGCTTAGGGGCCCGAGGGGGACGCAGCGTCCGCACCGAGCGCAAGAGGGAGTGGAGCAGATATAAACGTCAGGTTCAATGGAGCGACAATTTGTGGAAATAGAATACGGGCGGTGTGAGAGGTTTCCACTTTTATTTTTACGGTAATGCACGGCTCGCACTGCGCGACTTATTGGGCACACGCTTTAAGTGGCGCCGAGTGCGCCGCCACCGTTTCATACGAATAACTCAATAGCGAGCGCGCGACTTGCGCCGCCCGGTGTTCAATTTTATGTTGAACGTTACGGCTTAGCCGGGAGCCGACTTTAATACTTTCATTAAGTACCCGCCCCCACTACTTGCTGCGCGGCCCGCAACTTATGTTATTGCTTTGAAAGGTTTCATTCGTCCCCTGCATATCTACTCGTGCTGCTGATCCCTCATTGTTATTACCGTTTCCGTAGAACCTTTATTGACACAAATAGCTATATATTTATGTATAGCTTTGGGAGAAAACAAACATGTTTCTTGTTAGTATGTCTCGGTCTTTTCTATAACAAAAACCTTATAATGAAAACTCCCTAACCAAGCTCCTGTAGTTTCTAACGAGTCACTACAAACATGTGTTTCCTGACCAGGGTAACAATTTTTTTATCCATGAACAAACAAACAGAATCACCTGTATTTTTAAACTGCATTTTTCACCTCTTCAACGTGCATAAATCTGAAAGTGTTTGTTCGATACTTTACGATACATCGATGCCACGTTCATCTAACGAAAATATAATAACTTTCTTTTCCGCCGATGTAATAGATCTATACATATGTCAATCGTACCGAACAGCACACTTTGGACTTTAATAACATTAAGTTAATAATTCCTAGTACAACTACTTAGCAATTAGTAACCTATGTGAAAACGACCTTTTTAACTAATTATAAAGTACGATCGAAAGCTTTTCAAAATACAATAAGCTTTGATTTGACCATAAAGCTATAAATGTATTGAAGGTGTTGCATTGCCTCAACCGTATCTAAAAAAGCGGACAGACAGGAAGTCATTTATCAAGCGAACGAACTCAATTGGATTCCGATGATAATTCCAAAGCTAACAAATTGTAGGTAACTGGGAGAAAAAAAAAACTGCAGTAAATGTCAGTGAGAGCACTTTGCGAAGGTAATTGTGAAAGTTCACTCGGGTCTACTTGAATAACATGAACGAAGTTAGAGAACCGCAGCGATTCTTCTCATTCCTATTGTTGACTGTTTCTCCTCTGCCCCGACTAGCTCGGTCGCGATGGATACTGTTCCACTTCGCTCAAACACCACTCGGAACTACTTGTTCATTGATTTCAAATAAATTCGACAAAAGTCAAGTAAGCAGTTAAGTTACATATCAAAAGGCATAAAACTTAAAAATACCAAGACCTCTAAACTTCTATCCTTGTCGAGGTTACCTAAATATAAACTTGTGATAGCCGACAACAGCTCGTCAAGGAATGTGCTGGTCATCATCAGACGATAGACATCCACTGCTGGACATAAGCTTTCCCTAAAGATCTCCATATACAGTCAGTATGACCTCCAGTAACTTTGGGCACTAGAGACTGTCGTATGTAGGGGTTCTTATGAGCTGATTTAGGCCAATTCCCTCCACGCTGGCCCAATTCAAGATAGTGGGGGTCAGAATCTCGTTTGTTGATTAACAAGGTGCACCGCGAGCAGCTGAAGTTGGCTTGCGTCCCGTGAAATGTTATGCTGTACCCCCTTACACCCCTTGTATGAGCTGGTCATTACATATTAACTGGTGGTAGATCTCTGTGGCCGGAGGCCGTCTGTGTGCTATCGCGGCCTCTATTTCAGCCGATGCACAGTACATACTAGCACATAATATTACTATAATCCAGTTTGAAGGACGCTGCACCTGGTTAAATTACTGAAATAATGAGACTTAGCACGTTGTCTCAAAGCGACGATCATAATGAGGTGCAGTGTATATAATTCTATCTAGCACAACGTTATGAACGGGCACTGAGTACCAGGGGAATGTGTCGCTCGTCAGGTGAAAAAAAATGATCTTGGTAATCGCTTCCGGGACTATTACTATTAGTCAAGGGTTTGTAAGTGATACTCCCACTCGTAAACTTGAACCCTTACTAAGACCTCATCCACGTTTGCTTTACATCGGTGCGCGCACGGCTGCGTCACGGCTTCCACCGTTAGAGTAGATCAAGTCCGCGGGCTGCCGCCGGAAGTGGTGGTGGCCGCGCGGAGGCTGCCGAAGCGCGCGGCCCGTATGCGCGCAATGCCAACAATTTCTCCGGCGGATAATTGGATGGGGCGGCGCCGGCATTAGGATTCCATCCGCGGCGCCTCACGAGCGCAGCCTCTCAACTATCTCATATTGTGAGACAGTACGCTTCATTTGAATATTATATTAAACTGCGTACATTAACGCGCAAATGAATTGCTCGCAGCGCATACGTGTTCCGGTGTCACGATCGGAACGCGATAACCGGAAATAAATGATCAAACATTATGTACGGAAATAACATTTATATGCCCCTGAAACGACATTAAACTTCTTACGTCACAAAAGAAATAACAAAGCACCGTGCTTCTTTTTCTTCTTCTTTTATTTAACGAAGCGACGAAACAAGCGGGACGTTCACCTGATGTTAAGTGATACTCCTACACATAACGATGTGTCGGTGGTTAGGTAGAGGTAGTAGAACGCAGTGATGTTTGCATGGTACTTTCTGTCGGCTGCAACAGGAGCCGCGCTGGTACCCAGACAGTCGCCGTCAACAGAGTCTTACCACCAGCGAAGTATGTATAAAGATATTAACAAACAGCTCACATTTATGCGAAAGCTTAAGGGTAAAGCAAACGTGTCGTAGGCGTGCGCACGATTGCTCGTTTAGCAGTAAACTGTACAGCTTTTTACTTACACGGGGAGCGTTATCGGAAGGTGTCCTGAATAAAACTCGTCCCCGATAACTTGTACACCTCTACGTGTCTCCAATGCTCGCTGTCGCGTGAAACCTCTCAAGGTTTGTTCATCGCGTCTCCAAGTGCGACGATTACTAATATCGATAAATATTTAAAGATATTGAAGAGAAGAGACAAAGTAACGAAAAGTAAAATTGAATTTAATTTTTTTGATAGCTTTCAAATTCTGTTTCATTCAAAATATCCGTTAAACTTTTACAAATTACAAACTTAGGTAAAATATGTGATTTCTTTAAGCAATATTTTAACTTAAATATCTCTTAATGTATACATATAGATCAGATCTACACCAAGTCTAACGTGAAAGGTGTTGCGTAACACTAAACTCCTTGTTCACCATATCAAGTGTTTAAGAAAACAAACCTAGCTCCGTGGATGTAGAAGGTGCTGCTGCTGATATTCTGTCGCAGCATCATGTTCCGACTTATTTTCATCATTACTTAATATAAAAAATAAAATAAGGTGCATTTTAATAATATGTATTGGATGCAGACAGTGCAGCACCGATCGGTGTGGAGATCCTCTATACGGAGTACGGGCTCAGCAGCAGACACCTTCCGGCTGATAATGATTATAATGGTAGTGTACTTTAAAGTTGATTCACACAGGTAATCAATAAGGATATAAGAACTGCTATGATTTATCGTTTAGAAGCGATTCATGACATTAACACAATTCTGTGTCGACGTCCTCGCCACGTTGAGGTACTGACGTAGGTCAGCATCTGCCGGAGCCGCAGCACCCGCAGCACCCGCTCCGCACAAACCGACAAACAAAACCTCGCGAACTTACTTCGCAACTCCTAATTACACTCCTCGGAACTTTCGCAGCAATAGAACAAAGCTTTGAGGATATGACGCTGCACGCGGTATCTACTCATGTTCAGGTTATTTAAAAGCAAACTATGTTAAGTTGTATTTTTATGTTAATTGGTTACTCGGTGTAAGAGCTGACCGCTGGTCTTGCAAAACTTAGGTCCCTAGTTCGATTAGGAAGCCACATGAACTGTGGAGTGTTATTTTGAATTAGTCCTCGGACTAACTCTCGCTATCGTATCCTTAATACAATTAATCAGTTTTAGACTACTGCGTGTTCTTTTTAAATTTAATTGTACACACTAGCTACAATTTAGTTTACTAACCTCAATTTCACATAGTATTTAGATCCAATGGGTTCAGAACACTCAGACCCTCTTGTGTTGACAGTCGGAATTTATAAATGATGTTACGGCGGCAGATTTGGACAGCAGCTTGCTCTACAGGCTCAAAAATAGTTCACTACCATCCAAATTGTACAATAAGTGCCCCCGGAAGTGAAGCATCAGTCACTCGCCGGAGCTGGGAAGGCAGAAGGTCCGACTAACTACTTGTTATTTTGAATTGAATTTGTAGTTTCTATATTTTATTGTTACTGAAATTCGTACGTGAGTACATCTGAGGACATTACGATCGAAGTATCTGAGCATATTGAAAGGTATCAAATGTTGAGTCTGGGTTAATCTATCAATGAAAAATAACTTTAACGTATATTAAATAAAGAGAAAATTATAAATTTTTGTCAATATTTATCTCATATATACAATCCACATATTTTCGATAAATTTTTAACTCACCGGCTTCTACTAACGCTCCCAAATCTTATATGCTCTGTTAAAACGCTACTTGAAAAGCGTTGACCGAGTACCGCTGTGCAATACCGACTACTGATCAGACCATTCAGTCGCCGGGTCCTGAAGGACTCGACAGTGCAGCGCATCCGCTCACGAACACATGCTTTCTGCTGAATAACGTAACAATGTCTTCCTATTAAAAGTTTCAGTAAGTTATTTCAAACCCTGTGCTAAAAATGTATCGCAGCAGTTAAACGGAAACTCGTTTCAGGAGTTGTTTCCTTGACCCACCGGACGCGCTCCCCGCAAAGCGCTGCCGAGTGCAAGAGACGATAGTAAATTACTTAATGCATCCACCTATGAAAGATTTAACGCACGCACACGCACGCACACGCACGCACACGGGCACGCGCGCGCGGCCACGCCCCCACCGCCGCCGCCCGCCGCCCGCCGCCGCCCGCCCTGGCGCCTGTGACTCCGCGGTGCGCGCGCGGTGCGCGGTGCGCGTTGCGACGGGAGCAGTGAGATATGCCCGCAATTCCTCTTACTTACTGTTTATCTGCGGAGGGGAGGGCCCATTGTGCCGCAGCCCGAGCGGCCCAGCTCGCCCGCCGCTCCGCAATAAATTACGCGTTCGCGCTTCTTTTCATCGCTATTTTCAATTTTTAATAATGGCCACTACAATCAGCCCCCGGGGAGGGATTTTTCTCTGAATTTCAAAGTTCCGCCATATCGACAATTACAAGCGTCATTAGAGAGGAGAAAATTGACGCGAATCAAGTTTTCCTTTTCCATTTAAGATTGACAATGGCGCCCCCAATTCCCCCGCGCGCCGCCCCGTCTCGCCCCGCCCTGCGCTGGGGTGGAGCGGCGCGGTGCGGCGCGGTGCGGTGCGGTGCGGCGCGGCGCTGTTGCGTGCCGCCGCGCCTTAAATAGGGCCGCCGCGTCGGCTGGACAGCATTGGCCGCCCGCCGCCCGCGCCGGTCGGTGGTCCCGCGACAGCCATGCGACGCACGCGACACGCTCCCCGAGCACTAACCACGCGTAACATCTACCCCTCACTTAGTAGCAAAAATTTGGTGCTCAATTAAAAATGGGCGCTAAACTATAAATATTTTCATATCGCAGCTCGTTATGGACGGCCCGCACGCGCGCTACTTACGCTCTAGGAATATTTAATATAAACGGGAGTGACAACGAGAGGGCAACATGAACTTCCTGGGTGAGTTGTATATTACTTACATTCCTCTCAATGCATTATTTCCACAGGCTGCAGCATAGAGCACGGATGCAGTATTCAGTTTAAATTCTCCAAGAGTTTCATGTACATGTAACCTCAATATTCCTTCGTGTCTCGTTCACTTTTTTAATATTTTTTCAAAGTTAAATGATAATTTGTAATACATACATCTTATCATAAAAAATACATTAAATTGTTAATGATATAAAGTAAATGGAAATTAAAATTATTTTTTTTTTTTCATTTATTAATATTGTGACTCCACGCCCAACCTATATAATCAACTAAGCTCACAAGTTACGTCTCAAGTATTTTCAAAGCAATGTAAGTTGTGAGAGCAGCACGCCGTTTCCCTCACCCTCATATTTTCTGAGGAAATATTGCTTTAAATAGTTAATATTTAATTAAATTACCAGATCGTGTACCAAGGGAAGAATATATCTAATTATTAGGGGAATAGGCTTATTCATGAAATAGTATTTTTTTCCCCTTCGTTTTAATTTCTTTTGTACGTAACTGTCTAGGTAATGTAGTACTGCAATACTTAGATTTGTTGCCAAGCAGAAATGTAGGCACGAGCCGTGTTCCAGTTTAAATGATGTTGTAGCTTGTGAAATCTCTTATCCATTAAGTGAAGGTTCTGCTCGCCCAGCATCATTGCCACAGCCAATAGGTAAGTTAAATTCATGGCGTTTCATTTCATGAACACGCAATGCGCATCGGCGGCATTAATTTAATTTATAGCGTAGAGTTTAAGAGCCGTATTCGTGCCGCCGTACGCGCCTACGACTTGTTTCAAGGGTAGAGGTTGGCAGGCTGCCAAGTGGGTTGTATGCTAGCGCAGCCCCGGATACGTGCCCGGGACCCGCCACTCACCCCTAATACTGCTAAACCGAATGAAATTTATTATCCAGGGCTCCGATCCCCGCCCCGCGCTCCTATTCCGATCTAATCATGTCGGATTAAAAATTACATCTTTTTTCCTTAAATAAATTTTAAAAAATTTGTAAAAATTTCTCAAAAGACTTTTGTTTGTTGAAGAAAATTGTAATAGTTTTACTGGTAGTAGGTCTCCATTGTGGCGGAGACCGTCTAGGTACTATCGCAGCTCCCTGCAGCCGACAAACAGTACAGTACTGTGCAAACATGATTGTGATTCGGGTTGAAGGGCGCTGTAGCTGGTGCAATTACTGGGGTAACGAGACCACATTATATGTCTCAAGGCGACAAGCACAATTTAGTGCAATGTAGTCATCCTTACTATTCCCTCGTTGCTATGGGTGAGAGAATCACAGTCAAGTAAAATTGTAAAAAAAATTACACATTAGACACTACACCTCGAGTAAAGTCAGATAAAGTACTTTCCGGTAACCCATCAGCACATATCCGTGTGTTCCTTGCGTTTGAATGGCGTTGTACCGAATGACTTGACGAGGATAGTTTGGAGTTGGATATCTAAGGAAAACGAGCTTATTGTCCTGTTGTGTAAATATTCTAAAAAGATTTGACAGAGAAAGCTTGAACGTTGTGCTCTTGTTACCAGATCGAAAGGAGACATAAGGATCTCAAAAGAGATGTTGTTGTACATCTCTTGTTGAAGTGGAGTTCGGTTCGTTCGGGGGCGGTCGGCTCGCGCGGACGGATTACATCTATCACTTATCTAGCCTAATTAGAAACAAAGCTAGCTCTACATTATTCAGGCAGGCATTCTTAGTTCAATTAGACTCTTAACAAACGAGGCTGCGATGTACAAATGCATTCCTATATTTCAGAGCTGAACGATTTCATTAATCGCACTAATTCAGATAAATTGGCCTCTCGCCGGTACATAATTTCTAAAGGAAGATTTCATATCTTCTCGCTTTTGCTGCTCCTTATGAAGGGATCTACATAACATTGAGTAAATTCTCAAGTAGTGCATTGTTATAGATAGGGTATATTGAAAAGAGAATCTCCCACAGCATGACTTGGATTGCTTTAAAATAGTTTTATTAAAACTTAACTTTTCTAATAACTGATTTTACAACTGCTGTGAGAAAGCTTCATTATTTTGTAGAAGTCCCGTTGAAAATCTTAAATACATTAATATCTCCAAAACCCAAGTACCGAGATCGCAAAAGCTTAGCTTGCGAAGGCCAGCAACAATGCATTACATCAATACTGACCCGGCTACGAGCTGAACTACCTGCATGAAACATTTTCCATGTAGAAACTGTAATTAGGTTCGTTCGGCTGTAACAGGATTGCTCAAACGCGGGGTTAATTCCCATCCTCGGAGCAGTGACCACTCCTGGCGCTCTGCCTGATGAACTAATTACAAAAGGTAATATTATGAAGTATAAACTCGTTATGAGGTCAAATAATGTGACGATCACAGCGAACGATTCATCATTGGACAGTTACTATTATTTATCGTGAATTTGGGTTGATCAAGCCATTTATTGCTAATACCACCATAAGTTGATAACTTAATATATAACATCAGAGTGACAGTAACTTGAACACTTAAGTCGTTTATAATTTACACAGCACGCTAGATGTTCCTATTGGGGAAAGTCGACATTTTCTCTGAAAGAGAGTCAAGGCCTTTTATCTACCATGCTAGCCCGACGTCATCTGTCCACAAAAGCTTGTTGCTGTAGCTTTCGAAACATGTTAGTTTCCTTAAGAACCAAATTATCACCATTTCCATCTACATCATCATCACTTCAGGTTACTGTCGTTTACTGCTCAACGCGAACATTATTACTACAATAATAACGCAATCGTACTTGACACCACGTTTATTAAGCCTGCCTACCTGAAAACAATAAAAGTTATATTCTCTGAAAAGCTTTGTTCGCGTTTTATGCCGTATGCACCAAAGTGTTATATAATTGCCGCTGACCAGTAGCTCTACGGATTAGAGCTATGCTTCCAGTGCATAGCTACAACGTAGCTCCGTTGCTGTCGTAGCGCGATCGCTACAGATTAACTTAGAATAAATGGAACATCATTTCAATATAATACTTATTAAATATTTGTTTAAATGTATTAAAAATTTAACAAGTAATGTAAGTACTATTTTGTAAAGTGTCATAAAAATCTCTACTTCAGGTATCTAGTACTGCTTTCAGGTTTCCAAAATATTTTGGCTACACCCCCGGCACAGAGCACACCCCGTCTCTAACAAGTAGTAGTATTAAAAAAACAGTATTTTTTCCGAAGGATTTAATGCTACCCTACAACTTTTTAATTAAACAAAACTAATCACATGAATTGTTTTTTCTTATAGTTTACTGATATAATTAATGTCAGTAGACCACCGTCATAAGTCTTCCGCGTAACACCTTGGCAGTTAAGGGAAGCCTGGAAACCAGCGCTGATCGGTGCTGCTGTTGCTTGCTGTCAGCGTTAGCTGAGCTGTCGCATTTTGTCTTATTAATGAACTAATAAAATTTTATATGTAATAGTAATTTTAGGCAATATAGTGTCTTCTTTAACAATACGGCGCTCGTTAAAATAACCTGAACTCTACTATTTTATACTTTGTCCCTTGAGACGTAAGATGTCGTCTCGTTACCGCACTATGTTAGCCAGAGCGTCGTTCAAACGTAGATATTTGGTTATTCATTTACTGCGATCCTAAACAGAACATAAATTTCCGGTGGCGCTGTGTCCGCGCTTCCGTCCGAGGGTCGTCACGTCGGTCGCACTCCGACGTCTGTTTGCTCCGGAGCTCGTATTGTTCTCGTTTCTATACGACGTCTAACAATTGTTACCAAAATGTTTGTATATTTTTTAAAGTGCACTCACAATTTTGAATAAACAATAATGCCCTTTTGATGATGAGGCATGCTTTTCATTTGCAGTGTATTCAGCTATTGAGTCTTTTTCCATTTGGAACCTTTATATGATATATATTTATACTTAACAATAATCACAATTCATTCCAGACTATCACAAAATCTGCGTTTTATCCCGTTAAATTATGTACATAACTATATGCTGTCCAAACAAGCGACGATATGACGAAGTCGTTCACTTGATACAATAGAAAGTGTCACCCCTAGACGTAATAAATTATCGCATGTTAGGATATTTACAGTGCACATTGTGCTCGTCGCCTAGAGAGATTAGATGCCAAGTTACGTTATCCCGACAATATCACTAACCATAGTGCCGTTTAAACCGGAACAGAATAATATTTGCACAGTACTGTTTACAGACGGAAACGGGCGCTGCGGTGGTGCCTAGCTCACGCTCTTTGCTAATGTAAATCTATAGCCGACATTTACTATTTTTATAGTGTTGAAATTGCTATATAAAGTGTAAGTTATGATAATGGTTATAACCTAAATATCCCACACATCCAACCTTCACTAGTGTACTGCAACAAATAACAGAGAAATATAACAAATTATGTTTAGCTGGAACGAATGATTCTCGTACTTAACCATTACTTGTTACGAACATACATTGAGTTAAGTAGTTAATACTGTATCGTGTTTAATGAGATACTTATAAATAAAATTTCCGTTTACAGGGGACTTTGCAGTGTAACGATATAGCAATGAAGAGTGGGAAGCAGTAGTTCAATATTAAGATAATGTAAAAAAATAATCTTCTAGACAACAAGTTTAATAGGTTTGCCTTACGAAATTGTTGACAGTATCAATGCGCGTAGTCAATGTCACCTCACTAGAAAACGGATTTTCTGTTTTCATGGGAGAAATTCTCGAAAAGAAGTATACTGTAATAGCCGGTACCGGGATGTCCACGAAGTAGTCACCAGCAAACCTTCGCAAGCACTACCACACTGCTTGGAATTTATTATCCTATCCGATCTTAACTGCTCGCAGTTCAAATGTGGCAACAGGACAACGTCACCTATAGGAGGACCGTGAGTGTCGACTGTACACCGTACCACATACTTTCAAAAATGTAGACACACACCTTAATGCATCTTCTCTTGGTTGGGTGGAAATAAAGCCTTAAATTTCCCGCTGCTGAGTGCATTCGGGGACATTAGTTTAAAAGCACTCGAAGCTAATGTACTCTCGGTTCGAACAGTTCGAATCCAACAAATGATGAGAGAAGCCAACGGAACGTATGCAAGCTGAAAAGCGACGGGAATATGATCCAATATACTTCTGCACTTAAGAAGCAGCCCCGTCCCCCCGCCGCCGGAACAAAGCCAGGCGTCTCGAGTCTTGGAGCAAACTTTTTAACGACCCACTGAAAAAAAGAAAGCTCTCACAAAAGCGATGTCGCCCATTACGCCGACATACTCGTCCCTCTCGGAAGCCAAACAGTAGAGAGGGACGCGCGCTGTCCAAACAAACTACACAGCTTTGCTTTTAGTCGCGGGGCGGGAGAGGATTAAAGCATCCCGCCGCCGCCGATATTAAACCGCCGCCGGAAACGAGCTGCTGCGGCTTCATACAGCATTAGCAGCTTACACTTGCCCGCGTGTGATTCAGGTGAGGCTAGCTGCGGTTTATAATTACTAATGAATACGCGTCATCGCGGACTCATAAGGCTGTCATTCAGAGGGCGATGCTTGGAGTATCTCTGTGTGATCAAATCAGAATATGAGGAGATTCACAGAAGTAGCAAGGTCACCGACATAGCCCTACGAGCCGCGAGGCTCAAGTGGCTATGGGCGGGGCACGTAGCTCGTAGAACCGATGGACGTTGGGGAGTTAAAGTGTTGGCATGGCAACGCCGCACCGGAACGCGCAGCGTTGCAGACTCCATATTAGGTGGACAGAGAGCATCGAAATAATCGTTCGGAGCCACTGAATTTGAATAGCGCAAGACTGTGCTTTGTGGAACACATTAAGAGATCTATGTCCAGCGATGGACGTCCGTCGGTTCAAATAGATGACACCTGGACGGGGAGAAACTGCTGAGTTAACATCATTTGTTATTTATTTAATGATAACATGATGCTCCGAATTCGTGTAACGTTTAAGATTGACTTTTAATGAATTTATTTATTCTTTTTACCCTTACCACATCAGGTGGGGACAAATGTCCATATAATAGGTTCTAGCCACTTGTATTTTTTCCGGCATAATTATTTCGTTACTTCCTCGATTTTCTCTTCCTTTATATTCGTCAACCTACACAATAAAATTAATAAAACGATATGAATCTTCTTCTTCCTGCTGCCCTTTTCTCAGATACGTGGTGTCGGCACAGTACGTACTTCTCTTCCACATCCCTCTATCAGCCGCCATATCTGAACTCACTCTCTTCTTACACATGTCATCCTTCACACAATCCATCCACACTTTTTTCGGTCTTCCTCTACCCTTATAACCACCAACCGTTCATTCTCATTACTTTTTTTGTAAAACGATACGTATCGAATTTGTTAAATATATCTTCTTTTTCATGTCGTCGCTCTCAATGCCTGAAGTAGACTGTTGTACTCTGTAAAATAGTAGGGCTTCTATCTTAAACCTACCAGTGATATTTAAATATCCTTCATGGACGATAATCACGTTGACTACATAATTACTCACCACCTTAAAAGTTTTATCTCAGATATAATTATTAAAATGTAAAAGTAAAAGAGACTAATGACTTCCGTCAAAAAGAATTGTCGTTTTGATTGACGGGATGTCGACTCCTCGGTTAATGTTTCACTTGATTCAGGTTCGACGGGCCGGAAATTAGGACAATTGCCAATATTAAAATCTTTTATTTTTTTTCATACCTTTTAATATAATAGGAAAAATCATATCAATCATCTTCAAAGATCATATCATCGATCAATAGGAGACATAACTATTTTCCAATTAAAAGACTACAACTACATCAATAACATACTACCTCGAGAGTAGCATTACCGTAGAAATGTAGCTTTTGCATTGTCAAGACTACGGCACTTACCTTCATATGAACTCCTCAAAGCTTTATGTCCATGAAGTACATATTGCAACAATATAACATTTTAATAATGTTTTCGTCACAAACAGAGACTTCAAAAAATATGAAAAGACTAAAATGATAATGTTTTATGTTTTATTCGTTAGTAAGGTTCATTGTAAATCATTCACCACCAAAGTATTCTTCTATTTCGCTTGTCTTCATGTATGGTCTGGATAAACACGCTTCAGCACCTACGACCACGTGCTAACACCGGAGCACGTGTCAGCCCATAGTTGATAAGAAAGTAATATTGAAGCACCGGGGCTTGTCCTGCCGGCACGCCCTTACTTCCTTCGTACAGTTTCGTATGGTTGAAATATCACCTGTGTGTCTCGCACGGCGCTGTGAATTCACCATTTACACATTTACAGTTTCAGTAGTTGAAACGACGGTCGGCGGCGCCCAGTCAGACCGGTTGCCGATTGGGCCCCGCAAACAACAGTCACAGGATGACACACGCCCCGGCCCCGTTTGCATTCGATTAATTGCGTATTATAGAGTGATTGCGGTCGCGCACGATGCAGCTACGGAAATTATTACTTGTTTAAACTACCGCCGACCCAAACCTGTTCCACCACCGCATCCGACCGGACGGGCGCGCCGGTAGCAAATGTTCAAATAGTAAAACACAAAATGGCGCAATAAAACCTCATGTTTATGTGATTTTTGGTCATCGTCTGCAGACATTGTACCTGTCATTAATTCATTGCAGTTCACATCGCGTGCTTCACTGAAACGATGTACAACAGAAATGATCACAACATACCTTTATATTAACCGATGACCATCCACTGCTGGACAGGTCTGGCGATGGTCTTCAGCTTCCGGCGATGAATATTAAATTCTATTACTTTTTAGCTGTCGCCTGATAGGAAAGTGTTACAAATTTAATGTAGTATTTGTGTATAATGTATATGTATGCATACCCTGGTGATCGCAAGCATATTCACAATGAGTACCTTAGTAATTTAGATTATCTTCTATTAATTACAATGCGGTCGAACTTAGCAGGATTATTTAAATTACTAGGCGGTTAGGAAAGGTCAGGCCAAGTAGATCACAATCCGATTAGAGTGAGCCCAGGAGCACCCGCTCCGCTTACTCATTACACTCAACGATAATTATTGTTGTAGATTAGCTCAAATAATATTAATTAAAGAAAGTATATTACCAACAGCAATCGAGCCCAATAATTAAAACTAAATGTTATCCATAATATTAAGAGGTTTCTAAAGAATTATTCAAAATAATAAATAGCACATGATTTATATACAATGCAGCTGCTGTATCGGCTGTATACAACAACAGCGCGAGGCGGTGTTTTGTGGAATACATTGCAAGAAACCATGTCCAGCAGTGGACGTCCATCGGTTGAGATTATGGTGATGCTTGCAGACAAATAAATGCGACAGTGGTGTGGTGCTTACTGAAACATTCTACGGTGAGAGGATGTAGCCTGTAAATATTTACGAGTATGTATTTATAAGGTTTCCATTTAGTATTAGTGTTTTTTTTCTTCAATCCATGTGGAGACCTTTTGGGTGAGGCCTATGTCCAGCAGTGGACGTCTATTGGCTGATGATGATGATGGTGGTGAAGGATTCCGTTTAACTTCATTAGGTAGTAGTTGGTTGAAAGATTACTGCAAATAGGTTATAAAGGGTAGCCGTAGAGGCCTACGGCGACGCTACGCTGATGCAGCCCTAAGTAGCGGCGACAATCGCTGCTTACGGTAAAGCTACGATAGCCTTCTCCCGTAGCACCGGATGTCCTTTGACCTTATTAAATTTGTTTCCAGTCAAAACTAGGAATTCCCAAATGTAAACATCAAATGAGTTAACCATATGTAAGGGTTCTAATTACACTCTTGATGGAGTAATGAATAGTAAATAACTTTAAAACGGTTCAAACAACAAATAGAACCCGCCATTACGTGGTTTGGTTCCGGAATTTCAATAAAAATATTTTAATTGACTTCTTTATTGTAATTATTGCAGTATAAACTCGCCTCACAATTACCGGAGTAATACGACGCGGAAAGGTTAATCTCACGGCGATATGCACTCGTAATGCGGCGTCGTGCCAGCACCCTGACCAGCTCGTAATTGTTTTGTATGTAACTAAGCGAAGGACGCGCAAGAAGTTCACGTAAATGTTATTGATATGCCCGCGACAATGAGCCTTTAGTGGAGTATCAATTCGTAAAACTATAGTAATTATGCTAGTTGCATTCCTTTGCAACTTGGCTGTAGAGATGTACCTGCCGGAACACCTACCTAGATGGTCAACGACCATAAACCAAAACTAGTGAATCTCTCTGAATAGAGCTTAGGCTAGGTTAACTGGTGTGCATTGATTCAATCAAATAGAAACTGGGTGCCGGCAGAGCTGGGGTGGTGGAGAGGAGAACGTGTGGGCGCGGGAGGAGAGGCGTTGACCCGCGTTTTTATTGCATCCGGGTGGTGCTCGACAGAATCAATAATTGGGTCACGAATTGCCAGCCTACACTGGTTCTAAGCGTTTGCTGTGCATGTTATAAGCAGTAGCGATTTTTACAATATTATCTGTTACATAATATAAATAGATCCCAAAATATTCCTATTTCTGAGACTTGAGACTCTCACAAAGAGATAGACCGCCTTTAATCCATTACGATGACCAAGTGCGAGTTAGAGGATCTCGCACTTACTAGGAAATTGTTATTATTAGAAGCTGAAGCTCGGTGATAATTGCACCCACGGGTTGGCGAACCGTGAAGCGTGCGGTTCGACTGCACGAGAAAACTGTGCTATAACATTACTTATTCACGTGTTCAGTACACTACCTATAAACATAAAATAGACTATCGAATAAGTTTGAAAACCCGAGTTTTGAGAAAGCATTGAACCGGACACAAATGAGTTTAAGCAAACCGTTTTATGGAACAGTTTTTACTGCAGGGACAACTTCTACACCACTTAATAATTTTTCATGATATACTCCCCACGACGTCTCCTAGTTTCCAATCATAATAAAACGTATAAAATACATACTTTTCTACAAATAAAAACATGTATACACGCGTTTATATGATAATCGTTTCAGTAGTTATATCACATGCATGCTGGAACAAGTCGCATTAGCGTTTGCATGAGTCTTGACGTATTTACATAAAACGTTCACCTAATGTACGCGGAGCTCTAAGTAGCCAGTTTATTACACACATTACTATTCCTAGAAACAAGCAGTGCTTTTATCGATGTAGTAAACGCAAATGCCAACCGTCTGCCAGGTAAACGCAGCTCTCGCGTGCGCGCCCGCACCCTCACCCGCACCCGCACCCGCACCCTCACGCCGCTCCACTTGTTCCACTTGCGGAGGGCTAATAAATCAGATTGCTTTCTTTTATCGAGTAGATGAAAAAACCACACATTTTGATACCAATACGCATTTTATCCGTATAACTTAATCATGTATACTTTGTACTGTTTTATTAATAACATTCTCACTAGTTATTTCTCATTGTTACTTGTAACTCCAACCTGCCTACTCTTACTTAATAATGGTTCTGTTCTCACGCAACACTTGCTGTGATATCCTTAAAATATAGTGCATCTGTTATAACTGATATAACTATTCTTACTTAATTATATTTTAGTTCGTAAGTTATAACAACAGCTGCATAGCCGTTTAAATTAATGAATGGAAACTGAAGAGTTCCTCAAAGATTCAATCATTTTAATTGCAGCGTCACCACGTCATCATTTTTAATTACAGATTTATAAGACAGTAGTCCATGTTCTATTTTAGGCCTTAAGTATCCGATTGAGGTAAAAAGTCACTAAGTAAAACGCAGTCATGTCACTTTAGGTGAAGATAACTATATTAGTCAGGTCGTTTCATCAAATGAAAATACATACAATTAAAATAAAGTTGGTCACACACACAAGCTGATACTACCATAGAGTATACCTTTTCTGGCGAAGAAGTCTTCTACTTGACATATAAGTAATTTGCGCGGCGCCTCACTGTCGTTTATATATATATATATATACGGATATAAACAGTGTGTATGTGTGTGTGTGTGTGTGTGTGTGTGTAGCGTTATAAATAGTGTTACATAATCCTTCGCAAGCCACATTGTTATAGCTTCGTGCTTATATAAACAAACGTAGGTACTTGTATACTTAAGTTTTCATTAAGACGAGCATTATATAACTTTCCAGTTAAACTTCAATAAAAACTTACGAAGTATACTTATGAAATGCCTTTTGAAATTATTTCAATTTAATTTTGCATAGAAATGTTTTATTTTTAAATGGATCATAATTTCCAGTGCAGTTTATTTTTACAGAACTATTGGTGATTATCGTTGCAGAGCAATCTTATAATTAAGATTTTATTTATATTCTGTATATACAGGATAGAATTTATTTACGAGGAGGGATCAAAAAGTAGTGAGAACGACATATATACTCCTTGGTAAGAAAAAATAAATAAATAGTGGCGTAGCTCAGATACGTATTTGTAATGTTAATAAAGAAAAAAATCTTCGATTCTGTTTTGTTTTGTTTCTGTGTGCAGTCATTTGTTTGCTCCGTGTCGCAACGTGTTCTCGGAAATGGAGAAAAGCGAAGTGCGAGCCGTTATTAAATAGCTCTGTTTGAAAAAGTTAACGGCGCAAGAGATTCATTGCGATCTGCAGGCAACATTAGGAGTGTCTGCTCCGCCGTACTCCACTGTCGCAAGGTGGGCTTCTCAATTTCGAGTAGAGAGAACGAGAACGAGCACAGAAGACGAACATCGTTGCGGCCGTCACCACGTCCATCGACGTCATTCACCCAGGAAGATGTTGCGAAAGTCTAGAAAATTGTATTGAGCTATCGAAGAGTTACCATCCGATACTTACTCGTAATTCAAGGAACGGGCATTTCATATGGAAGTATTCAATCCATATTGAAACAATGTTTGAATGTGAGAAACGTCTCCGCAAGGTGGCGGCCGAGAATGTTACCCGATAGTCGGAAATAAAAGACGACGGGACTTGATACTTCGAAGATATTGTCGGACAAATTTCAAGAAGATTCTGAAAACTTTTTGTCTCGTTTCATAACAATGGACGAAACATGGATCCATCAGTTTGATCCCGAGACAAAACGGCAATCTTCGCAATGGAAACCGCCATCATCACCGACCCCGAAGACGTTTCGTTCCATGGCATTGGCTGGCAAGGTTATGGCCTCAATATTTTGGGACTCGGAAAGGATATTGTTGATTGATTACCTGGAGCGTGGAACCACTATTACAGGCCAATATTATGCAGCTTTAATTCCCAAGTTGAGGAATGCCATCAAAGGGGGTGTACTGTTTCATCACGACAACTCACCCGCGCACAGGTCACCAGTTGCGATGGCTGTCATTCAGCAAGCCGGCTTCGAATTGGTTGACCACCACACTTATTCACCAGATCTGGCGTCTAACGATTTTTATCTGTTCCCCAAATTAAAAGAATACTCAAGGGGAAACAGATACGAAGACGATAACGAGGTGATGGATGTCGTGGAGAGCTTTTTGCCGAACCAAGACAAAACTTTTTTTTGAAAGGGATAAAAGCCTTGGCAAAGCGCTGCTCTCGGTGTGCAGAGACTCGACGACTACGTGGAAATATAAATTATTAAGTTATCAATAGTCATTATATTCTATCTCATTCTCACTACTTTTTGATCCCTCCTCGTATTAACTCGCATAAAATGTATGATACTTATAAAGGATGCCATAGTGAATCAAGTTTGTAGTACGAGGATATTATTTACCTCCACATACAAAATACTTGTGACCTTCCATTTACATACCACCGCGGCGGCTAGCACTCAGTCCAAGCAAAAGTTTCAAGATCTTATTATGTTCTAGTCAGTAGGTTCTCTAGATTATTAGCTAGGATAACAAATTCACTAAATCATCAATGTATATTTTACTTGTAGCGATAAGCCTATTGTAGCGCTTCGTAGACGCGTCCTAACCAGGTTACAGCTGAATGATGATGTACCGTATAACAATCTCCGTATAGTTACACAAAGGCTAATCCTGCGAGGATCTTAGAAGTTGTTCTCAATGGTAGGTAAAGTTAAATACTATTTAATGAAGAAAAATGTACAGTGCAAAATGATTACTTATCATTGTAAAACGGAAGTAATGTTTAGATCCCATTGCCACGTTCCACAACCGCATCTTTGCTTTATTTAAGTTCTGAAAGATAGATGTTTAAAATTACCCCGAAGGGAGCGATTTCAGGATTAAGTACCGCGTACCCAAGTTGTTTGTACCTTGTAAATATTCTCCAAAGGATGTGGAACTTAATTCACTTGACAAATAGCTTTAGGATCCCTCCTCTGCTATATTAATATTGCCCTAAATTATATTCTAAGTTGAATTTCACTTCTACTAAGCTATTGCTGTGTTATTGACATTAACTATCGTTTATTATGATTAAAAGATGAAAACATAGTTTTCTTCTCAAAAATTTACTTATCATAATGTCTCTTTATGTAGTACATAGATATAATTCCGTACATAAGACATGGATGACATGGACTCGTCACACACAGGGTGCTTTATTTCAATCATCGACCGACACACGTCCACTGCTGGACATACGCTGCCCCCAAAGTTCTCCACGTCGATCAGACGTGCGCTGCCCGCATCCAGTGGCTTCCCGCTACGTTCACAGCATCGTCAGTCAGTATGGCCTCTGGTACTGCTGAGTGCTAGGGGCCGTCGTTTGTACGGGTTCATAGAGGTTTATTTCCCACGCTGACCCAATGCGAGTTGGTAAGCGCCACAGCCTCGTTTGTTGATTCTTCTAGACAGCCAATTTACGTCCCCACTGTTGGGACACAGGCCTACCCACAATATGAGTGCGATGGGCCACAGTCACCACGCGGGCACAATGCGGATTGGTGACTTCACACACACTTCAGAACAAATTCTAATTCGTGTGCAGGTTTCCTCGCGATGTGTTCCTTCACCGTTTGTATTTCGCTGCTGTTACCAAAGTTCACAAATGTACGTAACTTAAATATTAAGTCATCGGTACACGCCGAGATCCGAACCCGCGACCTTCGCAATGAACGCCCCGCGCTCCGACCATTAGCCCAGCGAGCTACTTCGCCGGTTGATTAACGGTGTGCAACCCGAGCAAGTTAGATTGGCTTGGGTCGCGCGAGTTGTTGTGCGGAACCCCTTACACCTCCTTATTTATTATGAGATTAATCTTGTTCCTTGTGATTTAAATCTTCAAATAGTTTCATACAATTTACAAGTATTGCCACATAATAACGTATGCAGCTTGCATGTTGCAGCCGGGAACCAATCAGAAGTTCATCCTACCCCCATCTCTGGATACCATCAAGTGCTTGTTTATGAGGCATAATAATTATAATGATCAGACTCCGAAATCTACGGCGAAGGATACACCGTAGAACAAGTTACCCTAATGCGTATAAAGCGGTGAGGGGTTGTCGGTATTGTTTCGGGAGCAAAGCTTCCCCATTGCAGCCGGTCACATGTGGCGAAAGTTCATCCCGGTCGGGGCCAAATTAAAAAAGCTCTACTCGCGGCCCGGTTCAAACACAGATCGTTACTTTGTAGGATTTTATTACGTTTTCCGCTTGTTAGCGGGAGCAGGGTGGGGCGGCTTAAATTACTTTTTAAGTGGCAACACCAGCGCCCGGCGGAAATTGAATCTCATTCTATCTCGTGCAGCGGGAGGATGCTGGCTCCTAGAATTTTCACTTCGCGTGATGCGAGATCGCTACTTAAATTCTAACTCTCGTTGTTTAACTGTATCTAGATGACTATATTCATGCTGCAGGATATAACATAGCATAGCACAGGATGTGCAATACTTAATTAAAAAAGAGACGTAGTGAACGAGGCGACAGCGCAAGATTTATCGGTGCACATTTCCACGGGGGAAGCGTATTGTTAGATAAGTAAGGTCCAGATAACACACCTGATACGTACTGGTGATAGTGATACGATTTGTTAAAACTTTCGCTGACTTAACTTCCTCTACTGCACTGTAATAAAGCTTTACGAAATACAGACTACGTCGGGCCCAACGCTATAATAGACTCGTAAATCAGCTGTTCTTGCATTGAATGTTATATGTTGCACTGAATAGCGTCGGTCAGCACGCTTGGTAGTCTGTATAAACAGTTATAAATGTTTGTTAGTAGAGCTGACTGCTTGATGCATGTCTTCATGAATACGCGTGTCCGCCGGAGCCGCGACGTTATCAGCGCGGGGTAAATAATTCCCCCGGAGGGTAGCCCGGTGAGATATAGCAGCATATTTCACTGCACCTACTTCATGCGAGTAGCTCATTACTCTAACGCCTTACAGTGTTACTGGTAATGTATTTTGTAACTGTTGTTTCGTTCGATGCATACAACTGTAGATCGGGCTAAGTAGCGTTCCTGAAAAGAAACCTATGTCCAGCTGTGGACTGATGAGAGCTAATGTAATGCCCATCACAAACTGATCGCAGATAATAAAGTCACAAAATGCTTCTATGATATTGTTAAAGAAACCTCAATAAAGTACCAGTGGTACTGAAATAACCTGATCGCTATTAACGAAGGCTTATTTCGTTGCTACGAAACAACTTTTGTTCCAGTAATGACTCGGTCCCTAATTTAGGTGAAGTTTAATGGAATATTATTAATATAGCCAAATAATGTTTATTTCTGAAATGCTGGTAACTCCCGAAGGCTCTCCGGATATTTCCCAACTTTTTTCAATTAGCAGGCCCGGTCCCGTATCGCACCACGTCTCTTTGCAAATTTAACGGAACTCATATCTAACACGCTATGAAATTCGTTAGACGTAATTTTAACTGCAGCCTTAAGGGATAGACTTAATATAATTTCATTTTAACGTTAGGCCATGTTTAAACTTAATGTAGTGTCTATAAACAATTACAATGAAAGTAAAAAATCATTATGCTTAAGTAATAAAAAATATTGTTTCAACTTATTTGATAAATAACTTAACGCCAACGACAATTTGCTCGGCAGTGCTTTCAGAACTGAAACGGCGATAAGTTGCTTTTAATTTGGGAAAGTGAATTGTTTCGGAGTTAGTCATTGGCCCACTTTAAAGTTGTCGGGTAGCGAGAACAGAATTACATCTCGAATTCGGTGGAAACGTTATTAATAACAACTCCATGAACCACACGAAACTTTTTGAAGTCTCTCCAAATTGAGGCGTCTCAAAGAAGAGTCCCGCGCCGCCGCGCAGCCGCACAGAGCCGCACAGCCTCACAGCCGCGCCTCGCTGGATTCATCTCTTAATGTCGTCTCGCCACTGTAAAGTTTTGCGACTGAAATGCGTTACTGTTCTTTCTTTCATTTACAAAGAAAACTATACATTTGAATGTACATATGTATATTAGTTGTATTTACAGAGTAGCTTTGTTATTAAAACGTTCTGTACTTAGTTGAACACGAGTGTCGTTGCGCTGCCAATAGTACTTATTTATTTCATTTTAATAAAGTATACACGTAACTTAAATGAATTGCTTAACTGTATGTATAAAAGTATGATTTGTTTATGAATACACTTTGGATGGTATCGCAGCGTATGTAACGACGTAAATGTAGATACATATGTAGTTACCCTCCTAATAATGAATATGTACATTATATCACGATGTTAGGTGAAGTGATGTTCGCGTTAATCTCTTACATCTGGAAACATTCGTTTCATGAGATATATTAACATAATAATATACTTAACGTATAAAAGTTACTTCCTGCTAAACAAAAATTTCTTCCAAATGTATACATTTAAACCAACAGAGTTTCGTATTCACAATGACGAAACCTACAACATGGTTTGTTTATCGATACACTTCCCGTATTAATCAAGCTGGTAACATTTGAGATCTACAGGTGATTGATCTTCAAAACATATTTAAAAATTGATTTTGTAAAAATTATGGATAATTAAAAGAAACAATTATTAATAATTATCGATTTATTTTTCTTACACGACATTGCAGTGATTATATTTTAAACAAAAAAATCGCTGCAATATTATTGCTGCAACGTGTAACACTGTTAAGGGACAAATAAACAACATCTTGGAAAAGGTGTCGAGTATTTAATCAAATTTGTATTTTTATTGAAATTTGTAGAGTGTAGGTCGGTGGCGGATGGGTGGCGGATGGGCGGCGGGCCCGCGCCCGGTGCTGACCGGGCTGTTGGCGCGCTGGACGCGCCCTGCCGCCGCTACGGATGTGCTACGCTGCACTGCTACGCGGCTACGCGGCTACGTGCTCAAACGTCATGCCATGCGATACATACGTAGATTTGTTTTGTTTAACGAACAACGAGATAAGCAGAACGTTCACCCGATAGTAAGTGATACGCCTGCCCATAACAAAGTGGCGTTAGTTAGGATGACATACACAGCACCGCATTGTGCTCGTCGCCTGACACATAAGATGTTCAGTTGTTTGATTTGAGGTAAGACATACTCGTAAAATGATAAGTTTCCAGTGGTACCTACCGAGATGGTCTGTAGCAACAGACATCTACCACCAGGAAATATGGTACGACAGGATTGTCAGTGTAGTATTATTCTTTGAAAAACATTAATTGCATTGGAATATAAATATATTTAAAATGCTCTTACTCTCGCCCCTTGTAGGCAATATTTACAATATTATTTCAACACAATATATCCTGCACGCGTTACTCTTATTTATCTTAAACTAATAGATTATTTCTTTTTAATCTACAAGGTCAGTGTTTCCTGATGTTAAGTGATGATGTAGTCTGTGGTGGTAAGGTACACTAACCTACCAATAGCCTATTCACTCTTTTCTTGAAGACACCCGTGTCGTATTAGTACGGGAACACCGACGCCCGCAACTTGTTTCACTTCTTTGCTATTCTTATCAAGAACTAGGAGTTGAACCTCTTTGTTCACAAATTATAGTTGTCTACAATATAAGCATGGTGACTCGCCATGCCGGTTGTCTGGTGGTGAAAATAGGATGAAGAAATTATATCACATAATTTCATTATACTATACGGTTTACAGTATTCTACAACTAACCTCTGCCCTGTGCTGCTCCCTGTCATCCCTCGGAGTTACGGAGCGCAAGGGTTACTTTACAACGGAAAATCAATAATCATAGAATAGAATAGATAACAATAGATTACTGCACTGTAGTCCGTAACTACGAAAACATTCATGCATTATTTTATCTAAATCACAATAATTCAAAATTTGTCAGGGTCGTGCTCGTAACAGGTTTATTGTCATCGTTACACGTACAATTAGAAGCGTCACTTAACTACGCTTCAAGTGACTTCAGAGCGATTAAGCCCACGCTACAAATAAATAACAGCCGGGAAACGGAAACACGAAATAACGGTCATTAGGGAAAAGCTGGTTTTTTACCTCTGTACTACCAATCTAATTAAAATACAAGATTTGACAGCGACCTAGTGAGTCATGAGGTCTAAAAAAGTTTTGCACATCCCGAGACCGTCCATTCACGATGTCTCTGAGCAACAGCGTTTACTCTCCGTTTTAACTAATCTAATCACCATTTTATTTATCTTTAGCCACAATATGTTGTAGTGTAAACATTCTTTACCTAGCGCTACATAGGTAAAGGCAAGCATATAACTATTCACCGGAAGAACTTACCGCCTACGTCTTATAAATAAGTAAGGTCTCTGAAAATTTCTAAACCTTTAATTTTTACATTAATCCAAAGACAGTATCAGTGACTCGGACTCAATTAGCAAAGATAATATCGTTAGTTGTGTAAACATCCGCAGCGCCGAGCAGATTGCGAGCGCAAATATCGCGTAGTATTGCGATATACTTATGAATATTGACAAGGTAATGAGCTCATGGCTGGGTAAGTTTTACGACTTTGTTTACAGAAGGGGCCGCGTGGGGGGCAGCGCTCGTAACCGATTGGTTAACGATGACCCCCCCATTAACACCGACCGACTTTTCTATTAACAAACACGGCTCTGAACATATTAACGTCATTATTATAGTAACTTAGAAGCCATTGAGACATATCGTAGTATGTTATAATTATAATTACGTTTATGTTAAAGTTGTTGACGCTATAATGGTATTTACTTATCGCTGCCCCTCGGAGATTAAGTATTGTCTAAGTATCTCCAAGTCAGTACAATGTGTCATCTGAATTAGAGATAAGCGAAATAAATAGAGGATATTAATCAATTAGTTGTGGATGGTTTGACATTAATTGCAGAAAGGGCGGAAATTATATTAAATTCGACAGAACTTCAAACTGTACAATCAATTTTAATACATATTCAAGTTTTATGAGATTTTTATAACGTTTACTGCTATTTATATACATATATAGATATCACAATGTGGCCTCACACAAATAAGTTCGTATTAACTTTCATGTTGTATATGTGTTGTCCATCTATAAATAGCATTTAAGCTTGCCATAAATATAAAGTAGAATCGGCGCCGGCGGTGGCGGCGGCGGTGGTGGTGGTGGTGGTGGCGGTGGTGGTGGCGGTGGCGGTGGCCGTGGCGAGGCCGGCCGGGCAGCGCATTGGGGTGTCCCGTCACGTACTCCATTCGGCGGATAATAATTTCACAAAAGCACTATTGTGTATTGATGTTGACAATACATTACACCGCGCGCGCAATCCACCCCCTCACCCCTTAACTTACGGCGACATTGGTCTCTAATACCACGAGGATTCGGATGCGGCTCCGTGCCTTATACATAACTCAAAGGGTATTAAGTTATTGAAAATATATTTGTGAAAACTTAGGGAAATTTACTTGTAAGTTATTACAATACTTTTTTTTATTATTCAACGAAGCGACGAGCGGGACGATCACCTGATGGTAAGTGAAATGTCCGTACATAACAATGTGGCGCTAGAGCAGATGATATACACAGCATCACATTATTCTCGTCGCTTTGTGACATAATATATAGTGTCATTACCGGAACACAGTAATGCTTGCACACTGGTGTTTGCCGGGTGCAATAGGCGCTGCGGTGGTACCTACCGGAGACGGTCTGCGGCAACAGACCGATAGGTGATAACCAGTTACAGCTTACCAACAGTAGTTTAAAACCGCATAAAATTAGCATCATATGTTCCGGCGGCACCATGTCTGTCGCTGAACAGTAGTGTGCAAGTATTAATATACTTCCGTTTCATGGGTGATCATTATCAGTGTAACCGTAAGTTACCGAGTAAGCACACAACCGTCTCGTTGTGCTGACAGCGATTCGGCCAGTGAAACCTCATTGTGTATTTAAGTAATTTCAAATGACTTATTAATAGAATAATGTATGTCGTCTCGTAAATATAAAACACTTTAAAGCATAAACTAAGTTAATGTTGATGTAAGCGCGTGCGGTGGGGACCCGCCGAATTCAAATGCCAACTCAAACTTGATAAGTTCACGCCAAACTCCTCAAGTACGTCTTAAAGGCAGTTGCAGCCAGCGTTGCACAGTGCGCGGTAATTGAATCAGTCTGACGCGGAGTTAGGTCTCGCCTCGGATGTAGTCTAGGTTAGCAATTCAATTAGGCCCATGGAAGCCTTATTAGCGCTGCAGCCCGGCGAGCGATAATCCAATGTAGTTCTTGTTCTAATGCTGTAAGGTTTCATTCAGAGTATACGCTCGGTTGCTGAAGACCAAACTTGTCGCTGCTCTGATGGACAAGTCTGGAATATAATATCGCGAGTTACTGATTTTTAATAGCAAAAGTTAGGTTTTTATACCATGAATAGTTTTTCTAGAGAGCGACGAGGAGAGGTAGTGGCTATAATAGTGAATTAAAAATTTGCACTTCACTTAATAAGGCAAACGTAAAGGTTCCTGCCATTAGAAGACAGCCTTTATCGATAGGGAGATGAGATATCATCATCGTTCATGTAACATATGTTTAGAGTACAGATCTAACCAACTTCTATACTCTTGTACCTTTTCACAATATATAATGTAAATGCAAAACCACCGAAGACTCCTTCTCACTTCGTCGTTTGTCAGATTCTTTTAAATTTCACAAGAATTAATAAAATCGCACCCCCACCACCCCTACTCCCGCCCTGCGAAATAAATACGGAGCTAGATCATTATTATTTAAATCCGCCTATGAATATTCAGGCGCCGCGCGAACGGACATCGCTGTTCCCGATACCGGATATCCGGGCGACACGTTACGATTATAAAAATTTACAACACGACAACCGTGTCATTTGATTTTGATATATGTTTTAAGTTATATATTTACATATCCTTTATAGGTCTCTGTTACCGGAGACCGTCTGGGTAAGTACCAGCGTCACTCCTCCCTGTCGCCGAACTGCATACGTCACTGTTTCGATCTGAAGGCCCAGTAGCTTACTGGGGTAACAAGACTTAACGTCTCATGTCTCAAGGCGACGACTACAGTAGCAGTGTATACCATCCTAACCAGCGCCAGGTTATTATGGGCAGGTGTATCGCTTACCATCATCAGGTGGATACCCCGCTGGTCCCATCCCTTCGTCGAATTAAAATTAATAATTAACAATTTTTCATTCGACCAAGAGACGCGAGTGATTAGTTCGCCAACATTGAGACAATTGTTTAGGTGGTACACACTGCATCACACTGCGATGAGCCTATGTCCCCATTGTTTCGTTGTAATCATTTGTGACAGACGGAAATAATTAACCGTCCTCACTGAATAACAATTAGAAGCTTATAAAGCAGAAGAGAGTGGACGCTGGGGCAGTGGACAAGACGATAAGTCAGTCGACGGACATCCGTATTTTTAATTAAAGAAAGGGGACGCGTAAAAAAACTACTCGGGGTAAAGAGGTGAAGGGGTCGGCGCGCGCTTGACGATTTATTGAAAGGGAGCGGGGCGAGGAGTGATCCCGCTGTCAGCTCCACATCCGAGCGGAGCTGATCAATTAATAATTGGATTGCGCGCCGCGGCCGCCTTTTTCTTAATAGGAAAGGTTATTGAGGAGGTTGGCGCGGCAAATTGAATTGCCAGTTATCGCGCACGCGTGGAATTCGTTTAATATAGCCGCCGGAGACGGGAATTCCAGGCGGCGGCACCCTCGCACCTCGACCCTCGCCCCGGCCGGCGGCACCGCCACCAGCCCCTCCGTGCCGGCTGGCTTCTTCGTTACATACTTATGAAATCTATGCTTTTAATAAAGCTTGCTAAAAGATGTTTAACGAACAATTGAGCAAGATGCAGCCGGTGCTGTGTACCTGGTTGTAAAAGTCATGCGCTTGATTTTACTACTACTTTATATAATATACACAGAAGCTAGATCTCCGACTCGTGCCGTCTAGGTAGGTCTCACAACGTTGCTTGTTTCCACCGCCAACACTGCTTCAATGGCTTGTATAAAAGTATTGGTTGTTACATAATAAACTTATTCATCTTCTTTATACATTTCGGTGCCACGAACACCGGAAATTTCGATTGCAGTCGGTAACAATTCGCCATCAAATTTGTCAAGCGTCCTCGAAGTGGAGCGAGCAGTCGGAAGTTATAAAACTAAGACATACGAGTCGGCGGCGGCGGTGGTGGCGGTGGTGGCGGTGGTGGCGGAACGGGCCGCGCTTTGCATCTCAACGATCCACTTCGGAATATTTTCAATATAAACTGGAAACGAAGTCCTTGGGGAACCACATCCGCCGCGAGTGGATGGATCCTGAAAACTTACATAATCGAAGAAAAAACCCCAAGACGGCAGTCTACCTAGGACACATACAACTTTCTTTATACAAATGAATATATGATATGATGATGAATAATAAACACACTAAAACTTCTACAAAGCTAAGCTCTTTAAGCTATTCCATCTTTGTCCGAGGTGGAAGGGGCGCTCTACTCATTAAAACAACCTAACAGTGCTGTCCACGAGTTAGATTTTGAAGTTCCTTTTATATGGTCTTTGAGACAACGTAAAAAACAAATCAATAGATAACCAAACTTTACGTAGCCGTTGTCGGGACTCGGAGCTCTCTCACCAAGAGTCAAAACCATACCTCCAACGTGGTACAGACCCATGTACAGAGTAGGTAATGCAACATTATCACGCACTGTTGTTCTTTGAATTTGTTGATATCCTCGCAATGTTTCCCTTCATCCGAGGCTTATCTTCTTCCTCTACCAAGTAAGGGATCGCGGTTTCGTTTAAATATTCTGATTTAATAATATTTCAGTAAACTCATCATCAAAACAATTAATTCGTCGCCAATTTCTATGATAGGTTTTGCACATTACAAATGTGTTAAACATTGAACTGCATATGACGCTGAATGCAGTTTAGCTGAAGGAAAGCAGCGCGACCTGGGGTTAGTTACCACCATACTGCGCTGACAATGTGAACGCGAAATATTCCGCTTCCATTTTATAAGCAAATAGGGGCGCGCGTCCCACGCGACAAATGCTCAGATAGACGTGTAATGGATTTTTGAATAGAGCGCCGCCATATTGGATCGGCCACTCGACCGAATGAATCCGGTTTGTGGCGGTTCGCGGCGGCTCAAAGCGGTTACGAGCGAGGGCGAACCACTTATCTAATTCCGACATGTTAATTACACACGCTTTTGTGAAGTGTCACAACTTTGTTAAATTAACTTCTAACAAGCTTAATGTAACAATGGTAACTAAAAAAAAGTTACATTTACATAATTTCTTTAAATTGGATGTTTTCAATGTCTACCGAGTTGTTCTTGATTTATACATGAAACATGTTGTCGCAGGTGCTGTCGGTGGTGACGGCGACGACAGCGATGATAAGGAAAAGGAG
Source organism: Ornithoptera alexandrae (assembly GCA_029030555.1). Lineage (NCBI taxonomy): Eukaryota > Metazoa > Arthropoda > Insecta > Lepidoptera > Papilionidae > Ornithoptera > Ornithoptera alexandrae. The sequence goes on from JARDVY010000031.1 coordinate 298,368, forward strand.
GAAGAAGCGGAACGCGAACGACAGGAGGCGATCCGCGAAGCCGAGGAGCGACGCAAGGAAAAGCACCGCAAGATGGAGGAGGAGAGGGAGAAGATGCGCCAGGAGATCCGAGACAAGGTATGTGACCGCAGCAATCGTGCCAATCTAACTGAAAGAGACGACGTTAAAAGTGACCTTGCACAATGAATGATATGCTTGTTAGGTAAATATAGGTCAATGATTTCCGGTTGACTTTATGATTTCTTCTTTATGGTAGGCTGTAGAGGAACTGAGAGCATAAAGCTTAACAGTAATTTAATGAGACGCTGTGGTTAAGTTATCAAATTTCTTTTTTTTTTGATTAGTAGAGTATGCGGTTTTTATTCATCATCATCAGTCGATAGACGTCCACAGCTGGAGATAAGCCTCCACCAAAGATCCCCCAATCGGCTGGTCTTGCGCTGTCCGTATCATTGGCCATCACTGGCTGCCGTTTGTACGGGTTCATGTGGGGGGATTCGGGCCATTTCCCACAACGCTAGCCCACTGCTGCTTAGTGGGAGCCAGACTCTCGTTTGTTGGTTAGCAGGGTTCACCACGAGCTGGTAAGATTGGCTTGGATCCCGTGAGTTGTTGTGCGAGACCCCTTACGCCTTTTTTTCACTTCCTCTTAATTATAATTACTTCAACAAATGTTCATGGTATTCAACGATCAAGGTGTGTGGTTTGCCTAGTAACAGATAATTACATGGTGGTGCTATTGTAATGTTTGTTTGTTTGTTTGTTTGTTTGTTTGTTTGTTTGTTGGGGCACGTTGTCGGTGGGACGGCGACCATTATTTGCCATTATTAATGACCATCGGCGGCTGCCGTAATTATCAGTTGGTGGCCCGTCGGCTCGCGCCGCCGCTCGACGTCGCGCTGACTTGCGGCGGTCGCACTGGCGCCACCCCCGCACAACCCCCGCACCGCCGCGCCCTGCAATATTAACTACACACTACTTTAGCATGACAGATAGACAACTCATTTATTGTAGCCTAGATAGCGCACACACACACACACACATTAACAGTGCCGCGACATGACGTGTGTGTGTGCGTGCGTGCTGCACTGGTACAAGAGACCGTAGCTCAGTGGATTATTCACCTACCGGAGGTGAAACTCTGGTTTTCAGCTATTACCCTTGGTGCGACCGCGATCAAGGAGATATCCTGCTCCTGATATTAATCATTAACATTTATTTTATTGATGATTGTAATTGCAATAGATGCACGTAAATAAATAACTATGTCGCCATAAACATAGCCAACAGTGATAGTCGTAAATTTGGGTTAGGAGCCACTATGAAGTGTTTTTAATGTTTTGGTTTTCCAAAAAGAATAGTATTTTTTTTTGCAATTAAAGGGTTAAGTGACGAGACGAGCGAGTTGTTCACCTGATCGTAAGTGATACGCCTGCTCGTTACAATACGGCGCTATTTAGGATTGCGCTCGTCGCTTCAAACATAAATGTTGGGTATCGTAATCCCAGTAATTATACTAACTACAACCGTCCTTCAAACCGGAAAACAGTGATGTTTGCACAACTATTTAACGGCAGAAATAGGTGCTGCGGTAGTACCTACCTAAACGGTCTACTACTGAGACTCCAACACTTGGTGGCCTGATGGCCACCAAGTGTTGGACCAAACCTGTAGTTTTCATCATCAGATGAAAACTACAGGTAGATGAAACAGTTTTATGCTTATATTAGAGATAGGTAAGCACCCTTCTAATATTTAGTCTGCATTAAACATCATTTGTTTCTATCACATAGAGTAACGTGCTGCTACCTGTTCAAGCCCCTCCTAAAAACCCTAACTCTAAATTACTCTCCTCACTGTTATGCACAGATGTGTGGCGATGCTCTAATCAGCCCGATACGGTACCCGTATAATCAGTGCAATACTAGCTACATATGTCACAATCCCCCGGACTGGATATCTGTTGTATTGCGTGAGGTGTGTACTTTGAGGCGCCTACCAGCTTCCAGTAATGTATTAGCCTCGGCGCATGCGCCGGTATCTGTGTTACACTTGTCGTCACACGTTTTTTCCTTTATCTCCCGACTGGTACGTATAATCACTCTATATACTAATGTCTACACGACAGTATTTGTCTATGAAAGTAAATGTTACAGTAATTACTTCCGGTAGCTCTTATCAGAAGTAATTTATTTGTGAAATCAACTTAACGTTAAAATTTTGCGATTTTTCGTTTCTTTTTATTACTTCCCCATCTACCTTACCTTGTGATGGACTTTCTATGAGATTTTAAAGAAACAAATTACCTTTTCAGATAGGGTGGGTTACGCCGTGGGAAAATTAAATGATGCAATAAATAGATACGAGTTTGTTCGAACAAAATTGTTTGACAAATTTGTTGATGGTCGCGTGTGAATAGTGATTCGGCGGCTGCGGATAATTGCGAAGGCTCCGGGGTACGTCAGGTGTGAGTGGGACAATTAGTCCAGCAGCGGGTCAAGCGCCCTCCAGCCGCCGGTGATTTGTGGGGGCGTGGAGTGGCTCGCGACCGCGCGCCCTGCCCTCTCTAATTGAATGACAATTTTCGTTGCTTGTTTTCGACTGCCACGAGCACCATCCAGCTTTCATTGGCTGTTTTAAAAGCTCAATTACAAGCCACGACTTTTGTTTGACGCACGTATGCGACGCTTTATAACACACGTATCTATAACGCGATGAAGAATTACGTTTCACGCCCATTACTGTGAAAGATGTTTACGGGGTGCTTCATTACGCACATGCTCTCAGTACTTGATATGGTACATCTCGCTTCTCTAGTAATTACACTATCAAACCTACTTTCAAACTGGTGCGCAGTAACGTTAACTATCCCGGGGTTGTGCTACCGTAAGCAGTGCCTCTGAGAAACGAGAGAAAATGCTATTAGTCCTTATAGTTAATTTTATAAATACTATTTCTTTAATTTATGTCAAGTGTCCGTTAACTTTTCAAATATATTAATGACAATAATAAAGTTTAATTTCTAAAATAAAATATGTATTATTCAAATATTTAAGCTGGGGGACGTACATAAAGGCGTCGCATGACGATCCACCCCTCCTCTCTCCCTTTCGCCCTCCGTTACTTAAGAATGCTATAAATGGCTGTACATTGTAACCCGCTTATCTTCTCTAAATGTCAAAGCGTTTTGAGTCAATTTGACATTTTCGTAAAGCTGCGCCAGCCCGACTTCCGCCTGTAAAAACTGGAGCACGCCCTCCGCGGCGCCGCGTCCGCTCGCGGTGTTACCGCCGTTCAAAGGTATGCTGGAAGAGGATTAAGAATTTTAATTAAAAAATAAGCGAAGTAACCACCCCTCCATACCAAGCCCTTTCTCCCCCCGGCGGGCTTTAATACACCGTGTGTACGCGCCACGGCGGCTGCGATGCAGTCAAATACTGACGATTTTCTTTATTTATCGAAGCTACAAAAGATGCTGTATGTTTATCTGATTCATTAACATGCCAAAGGTTGGCACAATTTTTGGTACGTTTTAATAATGTATTACAAATAAAATTTAATGATATACCTGTCATTAACAATGATGCCCTAGTTAAGATGTTTGCAGAAGAGTTGATTGCGCTCGGTGCCTTAAGGTCCCGGTGTGAATATTCCTCACTGCAATATTGGCACAATAATCGCTGGTGCGTAAAAACCCCGCGGGATTACCTGCCCGGTGCAGACCCCCGATGAGATAGAAAAAAAAACGCTGAGAAGTAATTGGGAGCTGGGAAAGAAATATTTGTTTTAATTCAAAACAAGAATCCGGCGCGCCTTTGTGCACCGCTGCAGCCTGCTTCATCTCGGCCGCTCCACTTAGGGAGCTTCGTAACATTTCTTTTTACATTAACTTGATTGCATACGTTTCAATGGAGCGGGAGAAAGGATGCTTAAGCGAGGAGTCTTAAGTTCGGTAATAATTATTCTGATACAACGTTTAACAAATATAAACTTGTCTTTTTTTTCAGCCCTTATCTGATATGTTCTGTTGTAACGCTAGACAAGGGTGATATACACTGCATCACATCGTGCTCGAGTCTCTTGAGACCCAAGAAGTATCGTTACCCCACTAATTTCACTACATATTGATGAAAACTTGGGCTGTAGTGACACCGACCTGGACAGCCTTTGGCGACAGGCATCTGTCGCGGGTAATTAAAACTGAACATTGCCCTACGGTTGGATATCGCACGAAGAATTCTATTATTGGTGTCCAGTTATAAAGATATATAACCCTCAGTTACGTATCTACATAAATTGTTTTTGTTTTACATAATAATTTCAAGTATTATATGTAATTATTGATTTCGTATTCATTACATTTGTTAGATGCTTTGTTCTCTTGGTCGCTGGTTTTTGTGATTTTGATTTAACTAAAATAAATCTCTGTTATCTTACGCAAATGTAGTGACACAATAAACCGATGTTTGTAACAGGCTTAAGCGTACAATTATGTAAATTGTTTTAACGTCAGCCGTCCGCCCCCTGCCCCCAGTGTAATCTGACGGCATCCGGCGCCGGGGCTCCTGTGACGCCGGCGCTGCGTCTGCACCCGGTGTAAATCTATCACACACTGGATACGATTTAATTAATAAGTAGCAAGAAGACTTAATAAGTTTTCAACGCTGCTACGAGACTGGCAGGATGTTCTCCTGATGATAAGAAATACGTCTGTCCGTATCGATGAGGCGCTACTATTCACGCTTCCGTCGGAAACGTCGCGCCGCTCTCGACTCCTGTAAAGTTTCATAGCTCCAGACATTCCATTAGCTACAGCCAGCTATGAAGTGGAATACAGTAATGATTCCATATTACTGTACGGCAGAGGAGATAGGCGCTTTTATGGTGTTTAGGTGGTCTGAAAGACTTCCTCCACTTGTTCATATTTGAAGAGCGTTGTAACAAATGAGGGGTTGCACCTTACAACACGTTACAACGTCATCCCAATCCGGTATATAGTACACGTATACACATAATTATACAAGTAACAACCGGTAATTCAATTTAAAACTACAAATTTTATCTACATGTAAATGGCGGTAAAAATTTCACACAAATGTGTTAAACTGTACAAAGGCGCCTGAAACTTTTTCACAGCAATTTCTCTCCGTGTTAAGTAGGTCCCAGGCAGGTCTAGAAGCTCGACACGAGATTGCACGTAATATCGCGGGAAGTAAGTCGAGTGCTACTTTCTTTGTAACTGTCCGCAGCCGACCTAAATGCTGAAGTGCACTGGTTCAATCCCGTTTAACCTGTGCAAGGACTTGAATAGTACAAAGGAGTTCAAGTTGCTGCGAAAAGGGGAAAGGAAAGGGTTGCGTTTGAGTCGCGTGGTCGCTCTAATGAGCTATTCAAACGCCCCGCGGCCAAGCGAGGCCCAGCGGTGGTTGCTGTAATAATGGATAATGTTTTAGTGGTTATATTACGCCAGCTCCTAGTTTTTGAAAGCCACCCCCCGTGGCCGGCCGCCGAGGGCGCGCGCTACTTGAACGCACCGATCGCCGCGAACTACCGACACCACTTCAGACGGGAAATGTGATGTGATTGCGTTTAACATTACATACACCGTTTACTTAAATAATAATAAATAGTTTATTTATGTAATATATATGTATATATGTACACACGATTCCAACGTGAATATATATTGACAATACAGTATCATTAGAAATTCCGTTGGAAAATTTACTTCATCCTAAAATTATTTCGTACTACTAACATAGCTTCGTAGTATATGTTTGTAATAGAAAACCTCTTCATTGTTGATAGTTTAAAAGACGTTAACGTATGTATACCTCTTGTGAACCACCGTCCAAACGGCAGTGTTCCGGTTTGAAGAGCTTTGTATAAACATACTAATATCTATAGACACATTATACTATATACTTACTATAGAATAAACGTTATCACTTATTTTACCACCCCATAAAAATTATCGTCATTAGAGTGTAGCATGCCCTACATAGGTTACGGGCCCGCCGCGCATGCGCCGGCTCCACGTTATTAAGCCCAATTTAATAAATTAAAACCTCCATCAGAGCAAATTAGCACTTTATAAGTTTCATCATGAAGGCTGTTAGAGGTGCTGTCGTCGCCCCTCGTACTCCGCCGCCCGACTGTCCCCGCTCGCCCCCCTCGTATCACCACACTAATGAAATTTGCACGCAAATGGCCGCGTCAAAGGGCCCGATAACTTCCGGTGCACAGTACAAGTTGCAGGCGCTTCAATGATCGGACAAATTTAATTCATTTCAGCGCCGGCTGCATTACAAATATTTACTTGATTAAGTTTCCACATCGAATGAGAGTTAAGTTGGTTTTGCAACATTATTAACAGGATAACTATTTCAATGCAACCTTCTAAGCTTTGTCTAATGTACTAATGATTTGTAATGGAGTGTAACTTGATAGGTATGTGGGCAGCCCTGTAGCTTATCCGTCGGTATCTTCGCCGGCTGCCAATCATTGGGGGGGTAAGCGTAATTTGGTTCAGACCTTAAAGACACTGGAGCTGGTAAAACGATCTAATTAAATTCTGTGAAGTGTGCGTACAATATGGTGCAAACACGCAGTGTGCAACACCACATTGCATATTACTCACTGTGCATGATTTAAGCAGTATAACAAAATTAATTATTCGTAATTTAATCAAAGAGTGTAATTATTCTTACTTAACAATTTTATGTTAAACATTGAAGTTAGAAAACGGGCCGACACCCGAGCCGCCGCTGAAACATTAAAAAGAAAACTTTGTAATACCCTCATTTGAATATGTGGGTAGTCGAGAGTTTTCTAAATGTAATTTGCATAATTCCGCTCCTTGATTCATGTGTAGCGCAATTACACGCCTTTTCATAACTTGATAACTTGGAGGGTGGAGCTGAGGCTCATAACTTACGTACTGGGTGTAACTCGAGAGTGCTTATCGCGCCTGCGCTACGCTTAGCTCGCTTTTTAGAAAAACGAGTGTAAGTAATGGTGCCAGTAGCAGATTTGCACTTAACCACTTGAAGTAAAGTTTTCCCTTAAATTATCAAAGGTTAGCAAAATTGTGTAACAGTGGAGTCGAACTTGGAACCATTGCTCACCGCGCAGCTCCGCTCTACGCGCTGTACTGTTATAACGGCATACTGTGTATTTAAACGGAGTAAAGTATTTGTTAAATCGTATCAACAACTTGAATAATCTTGTGTTTATTGCATGTGGGAACAATTGGAGCGGCGACTGCTCAGTTTGCAAATCCCAACATATTCTACTTGCACCTGGTGAGCGTGGAGAATAAATGGTCTCCACTCTCCCTCTCAGAGAGAAGGCTCAGTTTCCCATCAGTGGAAACAGTAATGGTTCTATTATATTGAGTGTTACCTATTTGCATAACGCGTCTTAAAAAAAGTCACTTGAAAATCAATTTCTTACAAATCGCTCTTCATCCCACATAAGTGACGTAGATATTTTAAAATAGGCCGCAGCTTCCCAAGGCTCCGGAAAAGTTGTTTCTGCAACGCTAATTTTACAAAGTTTAATTTAACCAAGCTCCGACACCAGACCGATAGTTAATTTCGCGCGGCGATCACATCTGAAGTGTATTAAGGCCTTTTGGAGTTTGCAGGAAGCGGCTCCTCCGGTGTGGACCAGTTAAACAGTTCTCGCTTAAGCTTGCGGTTAATAATTTATTAGATTAAATGTTGCCAGAGTACTCGGACCTAGCCGACACCGAGTCTAATTCTAAAATATTCATTAACTTAATTGTTGGTTAGTTAACTTCATAGTTAAGAGTACGTTGAAGGTTACAGTAAAGGTTTCTTTTAATTGCTTGCCCAGATCATCTTCCTTTCCTCACAAGTTACACATGGACATCAAGAAAAAAAATTGTATAGCTATTATAAGTAAAGAGCAGGAGTTATATAATTAAAAAATACACATGTATACGAACTACAACGACAGTTAACAATAGCAATACTAACGTCATTAATACTTGCTATTAATTGGATCACACAGCAGCCGGAACGCATCGCTCATTAAGCCTCTTTCGGAGCTGAATGGCGTCCTACCCCTCACAATTAAAACTTTCCCCGATGACGGAAGTTGCGAGAACTTGACTCGACTTGCTCCGTCTTGTCACAACTTCTACAAGTATCGAAATCGGTACAGAATTTTAGATACAACCTTCGACACGGGCGTGGGGCGAGTGGTTACGCGAATATTCAGCTTCTTACCCGTACGTAATGGTTCCACCAGCTTCAATGGCTGCATCAGCTAACAACAGGGGTAATATCTGTTTAATGCGAATATTATATACACGACACTATAGGTTCTGAATTACCGAACCTATTTCTAGCTTAACTGAATTGATTTTGTATAATAAGGGTCTCGGTGGAAATTTAAAGGAGTCTATAATTTATCAAGGTCATGAGCTTCTTTCTAATGTCTAATAGGAGTATTTCAATACTTTATTGTATTTATACATCTCGTTCTACGAATGGCATGAAGTGTTAAACGTTTCCTTATACAAGATCCGTACAGTTCCATGACGCAGTGGCGAAGCGCTTGTGATGATTTAGATGTCCCTGGACGACCTGGTACGCCAGCTATCGCTCTCATTTGAGAGCCGGTGTATTTTAGGATAGCACTCTGGACCACTGAGGCTCTCATTGTCATTTAACACGATGTGGTGTTGGGGATATTATACATAATAAAATATTATTATTTTTACTACTTTAGTAAACATTTCTTAAATATTCTTTGACTGTACTGTTTGATTCTCCTCGCGCAAATGTCAACACATGAACAAGTTAAGTAAACAGTTAAACGACTTAACTGCGCCGCGAGTGTGGGTTAAAGCGTCCCGGTGAGTGTTTGCGTCCACTAATAGTGTTTTTCTGTTTGTGTGTATGTCCTTCCTTTGAGTGGTGTGGAGTTCTCGAAGTGGGCTGTGTAAAGTAGTTTGTTTATTGTGTCGTGGGGGTGTTTCGACGTGGGACATATCTAACCGCTTTGCTTGTTGCTTTTGACTCAAGGAGCTATAAATTCAAATAATGCATTTACTTACTTTCCCTTGGAGCACTATTTGCGTAGCGAGTTTCTGCAGTTTTGGTGGCAGATTGTTTCCCAGCACAGATCGTCTACATAGATAACACAATAATACTCTTCGACGTTACTTTTTTGGGATATAGCCTCTGTAGCAATTATAATAACAGCGATATTAATATGATATCACCATTACAACTTCCGACATCCGCCGGAGATAAGCCGCTTCAAATACACGATATATACCGTCTTCCGGTAACGGTGAAGGAAATTTTGGGCGCCATACCGGCAAAAGCAGTTTATGGCACACACAAACTAAGTGGAGTTTTCCAGAGTAACTGATGTGAACTTGATTATGCTGCGGCCGAAGAATACGTTTTCGTTATTCAAAGCTAAAAGACATTTACCTCGTGGTAAATGGTACTCCTACTTATAAACATGTTAGGATATTTAAGTTTACCTCATTGTGCTTGAAAATTACTACATTTCACATTAGTGTAGTAACTTAACTGACATCGGTATAAAAACCCGACGACATTTCCTATACAATTATATCAAAGACTTGCCACAGTGACTTATGTTATGGCAAAGTTCACGAGCTAAGTTACTGAGAACAACTTTTCGTTTATAACCGAAATCAAGCCAAATTTACTTTACATTTAAATGTATTCAATCGACTTTCTAGTTCCCGTTTAATTCCGTTTTTCCCCTCACAATAACTTAACTTGTAATTAACCCCGCGTCCGGATCCGCTGCGAAGTCCCCCAGCTCGGAACTCTAACAAAACTAAGTTAATAAAGGTCCTGTAATTTTCTTCTTTTGTTTAATTCGTTCAGTACTACGAGTACGTTCAAGTATTTGATTACATCGCGGGTCTACTGTCTCACTGTCTACTTTTTTTGACAATTAATGACTAACCCTCTAAAAAAATTGGAACCTAAGAACATTTCCATTAAAAAGTTGGTTGTTAATGGTTTATGCTAATTGTTAAGTTATTCTAGCAACAATTATGTAAGTCTTACAATGTACTTAACTTATTCAAAACGATAAGCTTAATAATTCTAAACATATAATAATATGTCGCACAAACTTATTAAACGTCATACATGAGCAAGTTAACAAAAAATATGCAACTACTGGAGCAATCACAGCCAGCTGCAACTGAACCCGAATAAGTTAAACTAGCAATTAGTGAGGCGGTAAATGTTTGGTCTGATGCTGCTGCCGTGCCGGGGCGGCGATATCCTGCCGACGTCGCCGCTTCCGGCTGGAATCCAATTAGTTTTATTGCGTTTTCTAACATCAACTGCTGGAAACCATTTTTTCGCGAAGGTACTCTTGTTCGAGGCGACGCTGTGCCGGGGATTGCTTATTTATTCAAATCCCCCCGCTTTCATATTTTCTGGATCAACTAGAACAAACAATAAAAAGCTAAATATTCTACTGTTCCTATGCTTTCATTTAGAGTAAATATTACTTCTTTATTTTTATATATATAAAAGATTTCCACCCACGTAGAGACGCATCACGTTATCTCTGGAACCATAAGGCCTGGAGATTTGAAATTTGGTAGAAATATTGCTTTTGTCGAGTGTAGGATAGCTAAGAACAGATTTTACATAATGTTTTTCCCTACAAGATGATGCAGGGGTGTTACGGTCAGCAAAGCGTGCAGGAAATAGCCAGTATAATATACTAAGAGTTATCACTTAACCTCAACTTTACAGGACACTAAGATTACTCTAAATTTCATAACACAGCATTTTGACTGTCAATGCATGACAAAAGTCAAATCTAGTGTACTAGCACCATAATACTGCTGCACATTGGCGGACGTGAACCATTCGCGTTCTTAACATAACATAATCGGTAAGCCACAACGCCACGAAGGTAGTATGCGATAGACGAGGGTGGGAAGTTATGATGGCAATTTATTTACGGTGGTGAGCAGTTATCGTTCGCAAATGCAAACGTTATGATAAATCATCAGTAACTAAAGCAACTCATCAGTCTTCTAACATAGACTGAACTTCACGTTAATGTTTCTTTGGATCCTGGCCCAGCCAGGTAGACCGTTGTAGATAAAAGAAATGGACAGAGAACTAGTAAGTATATATAAACATAAGAAAAATTTTGATTATTGATAACATACAGACGTAATGAAGCCTACTGCAGATATATAAGCTAAGTAGCTATTCCCCACCCGCTTTGTTCGTAGCGTAACACCCCTGCAATTATCTTTGGGGAAGGAACTTTGTAAAATCCGTTCTTAGTTGACTAAAGGAATATTACTACCGAATCTCAAGTCCCCACGTCTTATGGCTCTAGATATATCGTAATGTCTCTAAATAGGCGGATATCTATATAGATAGATATTTATTTAATTCCATAAAAATTTCCCTGCACGTATATCTAGGGGTGGTAAGCAGTACAAACGCGTGCGTGTAATCCTCGACAAAAACCCAATTACCGCCGCCATCAATTGGAGCCGCCAAAGCGGAAGCGGTGGCGAATACCTTCGCCTGAAACGCGAGCCCTCCGGAGCCCGACTGCGGAAATCGATTACACCTGATAATGTGTCGTGGAAACTAAATAGCCGCACACAGCCTCCGTTGCGAGGAGTCAGGGCGGAGCCCACAGGAAGACTGCGTATAGAGAATACATCCACAACGTAGCTCCATCACACATGCAGCGATTGCAGCATCGATACTTAGAATTCTGCTTTATATATTTTTATTGTTTTGTATTCTACGAAGCGGCTACACGAGCGCTCGTTCACCTGATAGTAAGTGATACGCCGCCTGTCACAACGTGGCGCTAGTTGGAATGGTATATGCTGCACCGCATTGTGCTCATCGCCTGAGATGTAAGATGTAGTCTCATTGTTCCCGAAATTTCACTAACTAGAGCGCCTTTCAAACCAGAACACAGTACTGTTTTTACACTGCCGTTTGTCGGCTGCAACAGGCGCTGCGTTGGTACCTAGACGGTCTCCGGCAGCACAGACCTGCCACGACTTCTGAACGAATTAAGGTTATAGAAACGAATCTAGATACTACGAAATTAGAGGTAAAAGTAATGGTTACGGTTTTAAAAGTGAGGTTATTTCAGAGAAAGCACGATTTGTTCATATTTGAAAAACAATTTCAAATAGTTATTTATTAGCGCGACAGCTTCCGATGTTGAAAAAAAATTCATCCCAAACCTCTATTTATTTGCGATACTCGTACAAGAAATATGATATTTGCTCAGCGGTGGAGTGCAGAACTGTCGTAAATCGGCAACGTATCTACCAGCAGCAGCATTCTGGTGACGGTCATTACTCCGGGTTCAATTTACACAAAGATCGCGGCGGGGACGAGGGCGCGAGCGGGTGAGCCGGGGGTGAGGAGGTGGGTAGCTCCACTAGCAGCGGAGGCAGGGGGTTTAACTCGGTTAGAAACTCATCTGAACGGAAATTGTGATGTTGGCCGCCTGCGATAAGCCGCGCCACATTGTATGAAAGAAACACTATACAGGTACAGATAGACGACGGTGGTTGTGATTTTTTCTTTATATAACACCCTAAGCCAAACAATTACCTCAAGGTATTAATTAAGCATAACTTACTTTTTCAAGGGTAACATCCATTAAATAGCATCTAGTACTAGGCGCGTCTATAACGAGTTTTCCAATGTCCCCTCTTTAAATACCAACTAAAAATATTGGTGTTATTTTGTAATATAATATAATTTCCACCCTATTTATGCCAGAAACATAACTTACACGAATATTTTATTGAAAAATAAGTGATGTAAGTTATTGTAAGAAATCAAAGCCTGCATCGTGCCTATCGTGTAAGTTTCTCCTGTCGTTTCCAGCTGTAATCAATTAAAAATGAATTAATAAAGACCAAACCTCCAAAGCGTTGAGAACATCGATTTTAACTTGAAATTGTGTTCATACGATGTAGTCAGCACGTCGCGTTAGCCGACCCATTCCACCAGGCTCCAGATAGTTCCACATTAACGAGCGGGGACGTGGCGGTCGATCGACGTCACATTATTAACCCAAAACTTTCTAATAGCATAAGGATACCCTATCGGCCCATGTAACGCTCCGAAATACTATTTACAACCCCCCGGTGTTTCCCCACATAGTCCACTACAATGTTCATAATATAAACAATTTCATCATTATCAGTTTTTGTTTATCCACTTCTGGATATAGGCGTTCCCCAAATCCGCTCCTCAGCTTCTCGTATCCACACACTTCCGACCGCTGTGATGATGTCGTCGGTCCATCTGGAGGGAGAGCATCCTATATTTCTGCGTTCTGTACGCGGCCACCACTCCAAGATTTTCCTCCTCCATCGGCCGTTACTGACGCGACAGACATGGCCGGTCCACTGCCACTTCAGCTTACAGATTTTGAAAGCTACGTCGACAACTTTGGTTCGCCGTCGAATTTCTACCTTCCGGATTTTGTCTCTTAGAGAAATACCAAGCATAGCTCTCTCCATCGTTGGCTGTGCTACTTTGAATCGGTGGACCAGCCCGATGGTCAGGTGCCATGTCTCCGCGCCGTAAGGGTAAAATAAAAATGTTTTGAAATCCTGAAAACAGTACTAATACCCTGCACGGGCACAACTACGGGTATAACGTGAACTAATTTAAGTTACGCTTCATTCCGATACATCGACGGCTGCGCGCGCATTTTACTGGCGCACAATTATAAAGTTCTTTATCACCGCATAAACAGACAGTCGGACCGTATCCGACACATGAATAAGTTGAACGTAACATAAAACTTTATTATATTAGTTTCAGTGTGTGACCTCCCTTATTGATACAGCGAGTATATCGCTGCATCCAGCGCTGCAGCCGAGGAGACCTCCTGCACTGTAGACATCTACTATCAAGTATTGCGGCGCGTCGCGCTCCACGTATTGTTACGTGTTGTACTCGTTATACACGAAAACACAAAAACACGACCGAACCCTCCCTTATACACATTTAATAAACATTAACTATATTACTTTTTATATTATTATGTATTCTTTCAAAGTGTTTTAATTCGAACAGTTAGGTACATTCATTTATAGGAAGCCTAGACTATTCTGTTTTGTCTATAATCACCAATTAATCTAATTGATATAAAGATTACATTAACTATTAAACAAGAGAGAAGAAACACGAAGATATGAAGCAAAGAAGAGAAGAAGACGCGATATATAAAGCTCATGGATGTGAAATTGACTCTAGTAGGGAGTCCGTTTAACGCGCGACTCCCTAATCGAGTCAGGTTGACTTCTTTGAGGCTATCTCATCGAGACTGAAGAAAGAAGACTGGGAGAATAAAGCTGTAACTTTATGCTTATCGTAGTGTAAGGCTTTTTATTTTAGCTATATATTTGAACAGAGCTCTGTATGCGCATAACAACAACAACGCTTTACAACAACGTGTGATCTCCTGCGAATATCGTCACAAGCCTTTTCAATTACAATTATCTCGGGAGGCGCTAAATCTCTTTTCGTGTTTGTTTTACAATGTGTCCACGCAACAGGTAAAAATCTAAAGGGTTTTATGCTGAATTAGAAAAGCTTTTGATAATTACAAAATAACTAGACGGTAAGTTTATAATTACATAACTCGTCGCCCACGGTACAGCGAATTAAATACGGTTCCGGCGCGCCGCACTAAATAAAGCTTGTGTTTGGGCCTGTACATCACACTCGTAACGTCGGGTTAATCCCATAATCCGGCTCAGCCGGCCTCAATAACGTAAATTTATAAGAAAAACTTCAGCTCGGCTAATTGAAATAATGGGGGGCAATACCCATTTGTGAGAGAGCGAAGGCCTGTCCGCACTTCATGTTGATTTGTAAACACCCTTATTTATATTCATTATGCTGCTTAGAGCAATGAGTGGGGAAACAACTGACGGCCCTTTATTTATAAAAAGCTGTTTTTGTATTTTATATCCACCCCTTCATGTTGCTTGTGTAATCTTTGTATCATTTCATAAAACAATTTTGTTTCCATTGTCTTCACATTGCGACCGGATGAACCGGATGGAAATTACAAAGGGCTCATTCCCTTACAATATTAATGGATATAATATATACACATATCTTCTTTCGTTTACTAAAGTCTCCGTTGAAGTGTTATAGGAATCTACAGTTATAATATATGTTTACATTATATAAAAACAATCTCAACCGATAAACCTTACAGACTGAGGAGCGCAGTGATAAAGGAGACGAACTATTTATTTAGGTACTTCCACTATATATATAGGAATGCTATCTGAAAGGATGATCAAGCCTCTTGCAAAGTAAGATAATAAATTTCAATGAAAAATCGTCGTGGATAAAACATTTCAGAAGGCCAATTTGAAACGGATCCTGGTGCCATATCTATTCATCAAGTTGACAGCGCATATTCCCCGAGACCTAACTCTTTATGCCTCTGACAGGTTTTTACAATCACAACCCAAGAGTTTAGACAAAGACACGTCCAACTCCGGACCCTTTGCAACTGGAATATTAAACCCGCCGCGGACGACCCTTTGTGTTTTGTTTTACGTGGTTTAATATGCTCGGACAATGGGTGAAGCTTCAGCAGAACAGCTCCGTGGACAACATTTGCAGAGCCTTCGCATCCTACGTTTGACAAAGCCCGTATAATTACGCTTAACTCTCTAACTCATCTCACGTCTCATATGGTAATAAATAATTAAAAGGTATCAATCAGTGCTTTGAATATATTTTAATCATTCATCGCCGTCAGCATGGGGCAGTCCATTGCTGAACATCAGACCTCTCAAGGAACGCGACTTAGCCCGCCATCGTCATTTTGATCATTAAAACGACCTCTATAAAAATCAGAGTTTTGGTCATAGCTTGCAACATTCGCCCCACGCGACACTCTCCCTTTGATAGTTAAAAAGTAATCATCGATTATGTTTTAAGTTGTACTGTAATGGACTTGAATGTAGATAGAACAAGTTATCATCGAATAATGAATACATAACATATTCATGACACTTTCCTTAGAAACAAAAAGAGACATTTACCTTCATACGATTTCACACATATTTTGATAAAAACATCAAAATATTTGTGAACGAGGAGTTAATACATAACAAATCCATGATCGATCAATAGGAGAAATATATATGAACATAAAGACAAGCTTCGTGAGACAAGTTTTGATGAAAACAAACTAAAATATATGTAAAGAAGCATCGCGTACGGGACGGATGACGAAGGAGTCGTATTTTAAGCTTCGGAAATAAATAATTGGGAAGATTTTGCTTGTTACCGACGTGGCTGCGACTAATAAGGTCTCAAGGGGGTGCTGGATGGAGAAATAACTTAAAATTAAAACGATACGGGGGGATTCTAAGTAATCAATTGAAGTAAACGAGGGCGGAAACCGCGCGGTGTACCATTGCGTATAAATTATGATTGATTATATTAAAATGAGTTTCTAATGTTGTTACTAATGGTCTATTGTCGAAGATGGTACCAGGTACAGCAACTCCTGTGTATGTGACCATAGAAGAGTGCAAACATTACTTTGTCACCGTCACATCCCGCGGCCGCAGTGCAACCTTGTACAAACATCGTAACCGGCGGCCCCGTTGTTACAGTTACTTACCATCATGCGAACCTACTGTACTTCTAGTCACTTTAATAATTAATAAATAAAAAAAAAATAACCTGTATTCGTAGGGATTCGCATACACTGGATTACCACACGAGTTACGCAGTTGACAGTGACGTGTCACTCGTATAATTTCCCAACAGACCCTCCAGTGTACACGGAACTTGTTTCTATAATATACAAACGATACGCGAGCATGACCTCCACCACATCATACTTGCACGTACCTTCTGGGAGATGTATACGAAAATACTTAAATGTAGCATCCCCCTATTCCCTATTCAGTCAGGGGTTAATATATGGTAATAACTTGGATGTTGTAGTGGCTATAAAAGCTTCACGGCTCTCTATCGCAGCACTTCATAAATTCTAACAGTTATCATTGTTACAGAAACCTTTTGATGAAGCCGCCCTCAATATTCCCATCAGTGAATTGTCTAAACGTTATATATATTTGAATGTGTGTGTGTGTGTGTGTGTGTGTGTGTGTGTGTGTGTGTGTGTGTGTGTGTGCGTGCGTATGTCAAAACTCTATCTCTAAGGCGTTGTGCCTGTCGCGAGGGTTGTAGGCTTTGTTCAGGCCCGACTCCAAGCACAATAGCTGTAATCAAGAGGGCCACGTCAACGCATTGCACACATAACTCTACCTACATATATTTAATAGATAAGGTCGTCTCGGGATGGAATGTGTACGCCTGGAGTAGCTACTTGTAGTAACATTACTGCATATATGATAAGTTCTGTCGTTCATTTAAAACATAATTAATATTCAAAGGGAGGGTACTAATAAAACTTGTCCAACCGTCGCCAGGGTTCCGGCAGACCGCCATTAGAATCTGTCGACAGACAATTTACTTGCTATTGATAAATACTACCATTTCAAAACTCTCCTGACCATTCTGTAATTATAACTCTTTTTTTTAATTATCGCAAAGACACTTCCTTCTTACACACTTAAGCGTTGAGACGCGCGGGACGTTCACCTGATGGTAAGTGATAAAGTGATGGTAAGTGAACAACACGGTGTTAGTTAGGATGATACACACAGCACCACATTGCGCTCATCGCTGGAAACACAAGATATTGAGCACACTACTGTTTTGGCGACAGAAATAGGAACTGCTGTGGTACCCACCTAGACGGTCTCCTGCAACAGAGACCTGCCACCAGTACCCAGTAACACTAACAATTATATTACCTTTCATTGGCAAAATTCCGAAGCTCATTTCTGATCCCAAACCATAACACGCAAATATCAGTGAGTTCTGCTTTTCATCTTTTTAACTTGCACTAATTATAAGCATGTTTAAAATATTTTACAGGAGCTTGATAAAAAACGTTTTGCGTTAAACTGTGTTCTCCTTTTTTTACAGTACAAAATCCCTAAAAAGGAGGAGATGGTCGAACAGCAGCAGGCCGAGCCAGACAATCCTCTGATGAGGAAGAAGAAGACGCCCGAGGAGTTGGCGGCCGAGGCGGAGCTCGAAGACCAGGACGAGTTCACTAGTGAGTTAATAAGTTATTGCTACGACTGGCGCGAACATGTCTAAGCAGTATATCTTGAATGAACATTTCCTGCAGCGCGCACTAGTACTGACTTACTTAACTATACGTACTCGTGAAATCAAAGCACAAACAACAAGCATTTTTTTTTCTTCATTCTTCAAACTGAAATTTGTCAGTCACATTGTTGAGAGTCCTTCATCTATTTTTTAACTTATCGTGCTTGAAACAGGTCCACTGGCTCATATCGTGAAGCCACTGCATCTGCAGCCAACACTCACCACGGTTTTACAAAACATTACCTCGAAGTAAATCGAAATGTATACCTCATCATAACCCTCCCGTATCTTTATTATTACTTAATTTAATTCTACTGTCGGATGCTTGATGGCCTGCGGTATTAATTCCGTGAATGTAATACACAATACTATCACGTTTCAGAACTCAAGAACACCATCGAAACGCAAGTGAACGAGCTGAAGTCTCAGATCGAGAGTAAATGTGTTATGCAGTGAGCGGGCGCAGCCGCGCCACCTCCGCCATCCTTATTATATTAACCTGAATACATGATGTAGCTGCTAAGCTGATTGTTACGACGTTTCACAGACCCGCCCACATCGCCCCACCACCACCACCACCACCACCACCACCACCACCATCACCATCACCACCACCACCACCATCACCACCACCACGACCAGCAACACAACCCGATACCCCCCAGTCCGACAGATACGTACAACACAAGTTTACGTTCGTAAGACCGTGTCATCCGCGCTCGAACACTCGTGCAGGAGAGATTGGGGCTGCAGAGTATCTCGGGAGGAGCTGGCGGCGCGTTGGTGCTTGATGATGAGCAATAATATTTTTATACACACATAAAAGGACTCGTGGAGAGCGAGCCGGCCCGCGGCCGCTGGCGCAACCCACGGAGTCAGATCGGCCCATGTGAAACGAACCCAACTTTATATGTTGATGCTTGTGATATATTGTTATTTAAGTGTAAAGAGGAAATATAAATTATAAATACAACTAGAATGGTGTAATGTTAATGGGAGAATAGAAGAGGAAAGGACGTACCCTTGGCCTTCAGCACGCGTGTTCACTCTGACTTTACGAACTGTTCCTTCTGTTCCACTTCTCGCCTTCGGAATGAACTTACATTGAAATAACAATGTATTGTATAGTAAATATTTGTTTTCATCCAAATTCCACTTGGCTTGGTGTGCTCGACCTAGGTGTTCCACCCGCAGCGGTGGAACGTGCGTGTGGCTTGCGCTCTTCGCTCTCTTTGCCTCTCACTGTCTCACTGTCTCGTGTCTCACTGTCTCGTGTCTCGTGTCTCGTGCCTCGTGCCTGTCTCCTCCTGCGACTTCGGCCACTTCGACTTTTGCCTCTAAATCTTTTGCATGCGTGCTTCCGCAGTGTTATCGGTATTGTGTCGGTGAATTTCGTTTAGATGTAAATACCTGTAAAGGACCTAACCTAGCCTTAATATCCACATCGAAAATATAAATAGGAACAATATTGTTACTGGTTAATGGAATGTACAGAGACAGAGGGGGGGCTCGCCCCGATCTGTGACGGTGGTCACTCTGGTTCCTGCATGTCCTTAATGTAAGATCGATGTTCGTTTAGAGTAACGTGTTAAGGCTGTAGTTAACACTGAACCCCGTTGTTTTACCGTACTGTACCAACGTAGCGTAGTTAACGCGATTCTAACGTTTTGTCGGTGTTTTATGCTTAGGTGTAATGTTAACGTGTGTGCGAGCGAAACCTTCGAGCGATTCGTGCGTTGGAGTGTTGGAATGTTGCAATGTTGGATGGGTTTGCAGATGTGCCCGATCACGTACTGGCCCGGCCCGCTTCGGCTGCCGAACGGGCGGCGGATACGACCGAACCGAACGATCGTCCGGACTCAAGGAGGCTAAGGCTCGCAGAGCTAATTGTTCGAATGTTTATCTCCACTTGTAAAGCTGCAAATGCAAAAGATTTGTTATCGTCAAAAGCTGTGATATATAAATAAAATAAAACTATTGCTGTGCGCCGGAAGCGGACCGACCGCCCGCGCCCTTACGTACTTTTCACTTTAGCTTCTTCGATCTTCGACTTTGAATCTTTCACTAAATAAGTTATACCTCATTACTATCCATTTGACTTCACTCGAAACGTTCACCTTTCCTACGCTCTCATACAATTTAAATATTCCGGGAGACCTCTATACGAAATCAGCTCATCATGTATGTTCTACCTCTGGGTTTTATTCTTTCTCGTAACTGGTCTCACTTACAGCCTCCGCTGCTTCTTCGGACTCGATTACAGAAATAGATTTGCGCCTGATACCGTTGCGCTCTTCTGAATGATCCAGTTGAACGCGACCGGTGAAGAGTCGCTGCGAAGGTAGACCAATAAAGATATTCAATATACACGGATGTAAATACACCAGTAGTTTCAGATTGCCTATTGAGAATGCGATTCTATTTTCGGATGATAAGAAACTAAATATTTTTTCGCGTATCTTTGCACATCCTATATTTTGATAGCCTCCTCCTCGTCAGGAGGTCCGTTCGAGCTGGCGCTTTTGGCGACTCTTCAACATCAGTCCGCTCCTTGAGATCATGAGGGATGGGTGCCGCTTCGTCTGAAGCTCTCCGACCCGTCCGTCGTCATACCCCTTTCTTCACAATCTCTAATCTCTAATCTCTAATCTCCAATATTGTTAAGGTATTTCAAATTCTCACCACGTACGTGTGTTTAGCTTAGGTTTACGATGTATTACGCGATTGTACGTGACGTGCGTGGCGTCTCTAGCTGAACTGTTATATTACGTAGTTGTTCGGAATAAACAATAATAGGTTTAAGTGTTCGGACAGTTCGGTGACTCTTCGATTCCGACACGACCAATATCTCGCTTCTCTCATTCATAACCTCTACTTCCTCTCGAACGTTTATCTATGCTATATCGTAATGCTATCCTAGGTCCTCTATAACTTCGACTATCTTCGAATCTTTCGGTAGTGTATCTTCGATCTTCGTTGTTGGTTCTCATTTACGTAGTGTTAGTGTATTAGGAAATTATTTTGGTACGTAGCGAGGGTTAGGTATAAAGTTAAATAAAATCCATATTATAACCGCTAACTGTCACTAAACTTAAAACCTAATCTATGTACGTGTACCTTCGAAACTTCCTGTGTGTGCATGTGCGTTTATGTGTAAGTGTAATGCAGCTCTTGCGGGTGTGTTTCTGTGTCGTTCTCTCTCAATAAATCTTCAGTTTCGTTAATAATTGAAAGTATGTCTAAGCGCTTCGTCGGACATCCGTTGTGTACAAAGCTTTCGGTGTTGAGTGTATAGAGGTAAGGACGTACTTAGGTGTTACGCAGACATTACGCAGCTTCACGGCGCAATTTACGAAGGAATTTGGGTGATATCAAATGGTAATGTTTGTGTGTTGTTTACACTGCCTACTATTAGTTAATAACATACATTCCAGTCACTACAACACAAACTGCAACGAAACGACATCGACCAGTACAGTCCATCGCAACTAGACACGCAGCATCCGGCGCACTCTCCGTAAACAATCTTAATTTTCTTGATACATATAAAGTTTAGTGAATTTATGAAGAGGTTTATACAAGGTAGGCGTGTAGTATAGAAACAAATATAATGCAAGTGATTTATAAAATGCAAGTATCGGTCAGTGCATACAGCCGTACCCGTAGCGTAATAACGAACAGGTTCTTAGACGACTTGAGACCAATTTCAGAATTTCTCAAAGGGCATTAAATCAGTTAAATCGAGTGAATAATCTTATGACTTTCATACTCAGGGTAAATGAAATATTATATATTACTACTTCTATTGTTGTCTATTTATATATGTGTATATATTATGATTATTCATTTAATTTAGTATGTAGCCTGTGAATCTTAGAACTGCAACGTTTCATTTTGAATATATATACATATATATAATATATATATCTGATCATAATTTTCTTTCCTTCGGAGTAGATATGTCAATGTTGTTGTAATTATTAAGGCGAATATTTTAAGTCGATTTCGCGATAAAGTACTACAATTAAATCATTACAAAAATTAAACAAATAAGCAATTGAGGAACATCGACGATACGTTTTGATAGTGTTTAATATTTAACATTTACAATTATCACAAATTCATTATAACAATGCCATTAAAATCTATTGTACATGAATTTCTCTGAAGGAGCCGATATAAATATACTTTGTTATAGCGTTTGTATAGTTAAAATTGATGCGGGTATTTAATAGTTTACAGGTTTACAATGAAACCATTCCTTTGATAATGTACTATTTACTTGTTATGCCGATAGATAAAAATTTACATACTAAAGATACTAAATCCAACATGTAAAAATGAACCACGGGGTTGTTCGCTAGGGAATCGGGAAACATTAGATAAATGCAGTTTCGATGATAAATGAATTGTTATTTCAAAGCACTTCATTTTATAGTTAACAATAGACTCCAATCCAACATAAACTATTAAAATTAACCTCGAATCGCGAAGATAAAGCAGGAACGACTAAATACCAAATATTCTATTTAGAATGTCGCCGTTATTTTAACATGATTTAAAATCTAACTACCCATAAATGTAACAATATCCCAGTTAAGTAAATGAAGCAGAGAGAAAGAACGAAGTCGGTAATGAATTCGACCGCGTTTGGAAGGGCGGCTTCAGTTCAAGAGTGAGATGGGACAACTCGCGTTGTTAAGCAGGCGACATTAGCGTTAGAGACAACGACACAAAGCACACACACACACACGCACACACACACACCCATAGCAGAGCTTCGACCCACAAAAGAAAGGCCAGTGTTAACTTTTAGAAGGTTTCAGATGTTACGTTCGCACACAGTGCGGGGAGAGCTGTTACGAACGAACTGACGACAAAGTGCCACACAATGCATCGTTTTTGCTCTTTGGAATGATTTTTATCAAATCTCTCCACATTATGCATGAAGGTCTCTGTTCTATTTACTGGGATCGTGTGTTTACGTGATGACCGCATCTGTTGGTGCGCTCGAGGAATACTCCGACGAGCCAGGCCCCGGAGCCCCTCGGGGCCCCCCGGAGGCGCCACTCCTCGCGCCGCGTACTCCTCGTGCGCACGCGCCGCCACACGACGCCGCGCGTTAGCTTTTAATATTAGTGACATGTAGTGTTGAAATGGCAATTTTACCGAAATCGAAGTAAATATTTAAAAAGGGGATTTGTAAAAGTCCAAATCCCACGCGAACCTGGTTCGCGTGTAATGTTGTATTGTTATTGTAAAGGTTAGTAGCTTAACCACGATTACATTAACTTAGAGTTATGAATGAAAAACGAAAAGAGGTTATTGTTGAAAATGTTTTAGGTAATTAAACCAGGTTGAGCTTTCGTGGAACCCTGTTGTTGATGGTAAGTTAGGTTTCGGTTCGCGGGAAACTGCCGCGCGGCCACCGAGCTGCACCTCCGTACCGGATAGTTTGGTTTCCACTCGTACCACTTGTGTAGTCGTGTAAGG
Source organism: Ornithoptera alexandrae (assembly GCA_029030555.1). Classification (NCBI taxonomy): domain Eukaryota; kingdom Metazoa; phylum Arthropoda; class Insecta; order Lepidoptera; family Papilionidae; genus Ornithoptera; species Ornithoptera alexandrae. The sequence continues at coordinate 322,139 of JARDVY010000031.1, forward strand.
TAGGCTTTCGCTGCAGTTTCATTTATCTCTGGTGTTGCGGTGCATTGTTACATTCATTTAATCGTCCCTATTAGTTACGTACAAAAGTTTAGCGGTGGCCATTTTTACGTGAACTTCACCGTGAACGTGGAAGTGGTGTACCCACCATGTTGTTAAATAATAATTAAATTACATTGTACCACCAACAACTTGTTTTATTTTTACACCCCCACCTGTTTCTTGTTGTTGTTGTTGTTGTTGTTCACGTGGTTACCTGCATTGCATAATGTATATTATATGATTAAAGAACCTTCAATGTAATAAAAATATTTTTTCGAGTCAATATAAAACTGACCAAGCCTGTATCTGAATCTAAATAACGGTTACCGAATTTCAAGTGATGGATACTAAACCAATATAGAAATACCGATCAGTGCAACACCCAACATCATATTTACAGAAAGTCGATCGCGGTTAACAAATAAATGTTGTATATTAACTCGTCAACTCGTTATATCTTCTAGCAGTGTGAACGTACTCCAGAATCTGTCGAAGTTTTTGTTAAAGTCGGCCAGCGCGGTCATCAAGTCCTCAAACGTAGACCTCAGCAGTCCGTGATTTGTTTTCTCACTAATGTTAATGACAGCTTTGTCATCCGACAATTTTGTCGTTAGAGTTATTTCATTAGCTCTCGAATCCTGATTTCTGTCAGCCTCCTCGAAGTCATCTTCTCTTTCTATTACTATTGGCACTGTGCGCAATGTTCCTATTAGTTTATTGTGTAAATTTTCCACTTGATAATAGTTATCATCCGTATCAACTTCATTTTCCAACGTTTCCTTGTACAACTTACGTTTTATTTGGTTTGTTCTTTTATTATTTTCTAAACTATTCGACGTTTCATCATGGACTACACTGCGTCGCCGTCTGGAACCTTTGTTTTCAATAAAATCTGAATATTCATCGGAACAAGCTTTATTGCTATATCGCTTCGACGTTCTCTTATTAAATCTTTCATTACCTAGTTTTGTTAATTTGTCATTTTTTAATTGCAGTAACTTATCAAAGAACTTTGACTTAAAATCGCGTCGAGGCTTCTCGTGTAAATTTTTATAAAACTTTGTTTTCAGTCCTTTCTTATTCGGTTTTTTAACATTGCTTGTATCACGCGTTTGCCGTTTGAATCTCAACAACTTTGGTTTACCGCTGTTATTGTTTACGAGGTCGTGGAATTTTTTCAGTTCATTATTTAATGTTTCTATTTGTTTGCGTAAAATATTACTTTTACTCTTTTCTATATAGTCTAGGTTAGTATAATTTTCGTGTACAAATTCAAACGATTCATCCAAATCTAAACTACGCTTTCTTATTGATCTTCTAGTTTTGATAACATTTACTTCTTCTACATCCTCCTTATCAATTGGTACTGCTTCAATAAAGTCATTTTCTTTATAGGAATCATGTTTGTAAAAGCATGCATCGACATGGGTATTGGCTAAAACCCAAAAACCAAAAGATTTTGGTGGTAGGTTCAGTATGAGTGTTTTAAAAGGTCTTACGCGTTTAACTACGGGTATTATATCTCCCTCCAAGTACATCGGCCGACCATTCACCACTATATTACTGGAATACGAAAACATTATTCAAAATTAGGAACAGTTATAAATAATCTTATTTCTATAATAACAAATACGACAAACTGAAGTTAAATCAACTTAATGTTATGGACTATTAAGTAAGAGTGTAATTATACTCGATAAATTTTACAACTGAGGAAAATATGATCATTTCGCCAAGATACAGAAAGATAAAATATACTCCTGGTCTCTGTTGCCGGAGACCGCCTGTGTACGAGTAGGTACCACCGCAGCATCTATTGCAGCCGACAAAGAGGACTGTGTAAACATTATTGTGTTCTGGATTGAAAGGCGCTGTAGCTATTACTAACGAGACTAAACAACGTGTGTCACTAAATAGATAAAAAAAAATTAAAATTTAAATAAGATAAGAAGCAAAGCAATAATTAGATAAGTTCTTTTACGTAACTGATTGTTTATAATAACAAGTGTAAATTTAAAATGTTTAAAAGATCCGATTGTAGCATAAAATGCTATTACTGATAGAAAGGTCACTAACATACGTCAGAGGAAAAAACTTCGGCAGGAAAAATAAACATCGATGTCACAAAGCGACGAGCATAATGTGGTTCTGTGTATACCATCCTAACTAGCACTGTTATTACAGGCAGGCGTATCACCATCAGATATACATCCGACTCGTCGCTTCATGGAATAAAAAAAAATACTAACCCTTTGGTATCATGGCCGAATATAAATTGCATGATATCGCCGCCGTCTTCTTTTTTGGACAGCTTAAAGGAGAACCTGGCGGGTTCGTCGGCCAGGTTCGCTCCGTAGAGCGTGAGCGCGCCGGGCACGCGGCGCCGGCGCAGCGCGGCGCAGTGCGCGAACACGGCCGCCTGCGACACCGTCATGTTCACGTCCAGCACGCGCTCGCCGACCAGGTTCTTGTACAGCAGCGCCATGTAGAAACTCTACAATGTCATGTTGCAATAAATATACATTTTATTATTCCGTGCTATTTTTATTTTACATCCATTAAATTTACTTGGAAGGTATCGAAATCGAAATGCTGCGGCTTCCGCTGCTGGTAATTTACATAAACCTTTACGTTACAGAGATTAAGTCTCTCGGTCCGGAGACCTCCTGGGACCCACCTCACTTCCCATTTTTGCCACAATAATGTGATTTGTAATCATTACGGCAGTTCGGGTTTGAAAAAGGGGTAAGGGGTGAACGGAAACAACATTTCATTCGACTCAACTGTCAACCTCACCTGCACGCGTCCGTTGTTCTAATTGAATAACTGACGGTGGCGGTTCTTTTATTGACTTCCGTGGTACCCCCTGCTAGACAACGGACGAGGTTCTGGCGACCGATTAATGACGGTATAATCATACACCCTATTGCGCAACCAATAGGATGAGGCTACAAGCGGCCTTGAAGTCTAAGTAACTTCTTAAAAGTCTGGTACAGAAGACAACGGGAAACCACTGCATAAATTTATTCCCTAGTAGTCAGTTTAACATGGAAAAGTTAAAAATGGAATTGACTTTAAGTTCCTAGCGTCCATTAAATGGGACAGTGCAGGCAGAAAACAGAAAAAACGTTGAAAATAGGAACATGGAATATAATACGGAGTTTAAAAAGTCCAGAAAAGATCCACAACGTGTGCAGATAAATGAGATGTTTGAAGGTGCACATATTAAGTATTAGTGACGTGAGATAGATCGGAAGTGTTAAACATCAGATAGATGAAGATCACGTCATGTATTACTCTGGCACCGATAACACTTCTAATGAGCATGGAGTAGGAGTAATAATTAACCCAAAAAGTTTAAATTCTACAAATAGCTTTTCGCCTATTTCAAATCGTACTATGATGTTTCAGATACAAACTAAACCCAGAAATATCCAGTTGTATGCGTCTACAATTGATGAGATAGATCCAGATATACAGGATTTCTATAACGAAGTCAAACACTCGCTTAGATTGACAAAAAAACACGAAATCAACTTCATTAAGTGGTTTCGTGTTTTTTGATGAATGATGGGCGACATGCATGCTAAGGTAATATGGAGACACCAGGGAGGACAATTTGGTTTGGGTACTAGAAATAAAGGAGGAGATAATTTAATTGAATTTTGCCAAGAAAACGACCTTTTAATGAACACTTTTTTCTCATTACCACCAAGACGATTATATACTGGGACCTCGCCACGACATAGTCCTTCGCGGATAATTCGAAATCAGATTGGTTATATTGCTGTAAACAATTGCTTTAAAAATTGCATTAAAATGCTAAAATTTTCCTGGAGCCGATGTTGGATCAGATCATAACCCACTCATTGCGACAATTTCATGCACTATAAAGAAAATTAAGAAAGAAAATCGAAAATATAATTGATATAACAAAAATTAAAGACATTGATACAAAAGTTAAAATGGTAACAAAATCTCACACAATCATTTCACCCGAAACAACATGAAAGTCATTAAAAGATAACATTCTGGATAAAGCCTATCTAAAGCAGAAACGGGTCCCTGGATAACAGAGAAAATTTATAAACTTATGGAAGAACGGAGATTCTACAAGCATACTAATATTACAAAATATAAAGAAGTAAACAGAATAGTACGAGAAGAGGCTCGCTTTGCTCCCGACTCTTGTTATCGGTATAGGTGCGAGTGCCTTGGAAACCTCTACAATAAACACGATGCGTTCAATTTGCATAAGAAATAAGAGCTCTTTGCTATCGTAGCACATCCTTGAACCCATTGGTGGCTGAACATGAAATCCCAATTATGAATATATCTAAGAAAAAACAGCTATGGGTCAAATATATTGCAGCTACGTTTTCTGACAATTCGCGGAGTGCAGGATTATCTTGTGTAACCACTGATAGATACTCTAGTTTGCCAGAAGAGGTAATAAGAGCGCTGAATAGAGCTAAACGGGGCAAATCACCAGGGTCAGACAATATCTACATTGATGTATGAAGTTACTTGTGACCACAACATCGAAGTTCTCGTTAGTTTCATGAATGCTATATGTGATTCCGGTGAGTTGCCCCAGGACCGGTTGAAGTCGACGTTTATCACTCTTCCAAAGAAATCGAATTCAAAGAGATGCGCATACTTCAGAACAATTAGTCTCGTGAGTCAGATGTTAAAGTTATTTCTTAGCATCATTCACGAGCGCGTAAGAACTAAGTGCGACGAACAACTTTCTGATAACCAGTTTGGTTTTCGAGCAGGCGTGGGTACCAGAGAAGCACTTTTCGCAATACAAGTATTGATTCAGAAGTGCAGAGACATGCAACAAGATGTTTCCTTGATTATGAAAAGGCGTTTGATAGAGTGCAGCACGACCGGCTTCTGGTACTTTTACATAACACAGGGTTGGATGGCAAGAACATCCAAATAATAAAGAACCTTCACTGGAACCAACGAGCAAATGTTCCAGTAGAAAATGAATTAACAGAAGATATTGATATTAAGAGAGGTGTTCGGCAGGGCTGTATTTTGAAGACAATGTTGTTCAATTGATACTCGGGATCAACAACATCAGAGGCACTGCATGAATTGGACTGCGGAGTTAGAATCAATCGGCGTAACGTTAACAAGTTCAGATACGCCAATGATACTGTGCTGATGACTTCGTTACTTCAAGATCTGCAAAAAAAATATTGACCGGGTTGTTTTCTGAGGCGAGAAAGCAGGTTTGAAAATGAACGTGGTGGAAACGAAGATAATGGTTGTAACTAAAAAGGAAGTTGATGACGACTGCATAACTTTGGACGGCCAAAATCTTGAGAGGGTGCGCAAATAAAATATTTGTGTACGTGGCTTGATGAAGCTTGGGATAGCGAATGAGACGTCACGACGGGGACGAAAGGGAACGGGAGTCAGGACATGTAATGTGGCCATACAGACGCATGTTGTCGCTAAGCTGGACGCAGAAAGTATCGAACGAGGAGGTCCTCCGACGGATAAATCAAAAACGCAAACTATTGCAGAACGTCAAGACGAGGGAAGTATCATACCTCGGCCACGTGCTTAGACACGATAGGTACGAACTGCTTCAACTTATCTTGATAAGCAAAATGGCAGGTAAACGGAGTGTTTGTTGTCGGAGTAAATCGTGTCTAGGCAATATTAGGCAGTGGACCGGGATAGCGAGTGCCGCCCAACTCTTTCGCCTCGCAAGAGATCTGGCGAAATATGTTGAACTGACCGCCATCCCGGTCTCAAGGCCAGCACAAAGTATATATCATCGAGTATCATCAAAATAGCGTCATGTTCTTGTGGGAAGTTGTATGACTTACCATTAGATAAACGTGTTGTTAGTACTGTTGTTGGAAAAATTTACAGTTATTTTACGGTCAAAAAGCTTTTGCAGTAAACAATTTATGGTTTCTACAGTCATGTGTACCTATATCGAATAGATAAATAACAACATAACAGAAACATGAAAAACTTTTACAAATTAGTTATTGTAAAAAATAATTCAGTACTCTTACCAGCGTAGGCCCGTTAAGCTCCTCTTCCAAAAGCTCCCTGAAGTGTACTGAGAACCCGTTTCTCGCCGAGTACCCGAGGCTGGCGAGCCAGTCGGCCGCCCTCTCCAGTTCATTGTACTGAGGCTGTACCTTCTCAGTCAGCCACAGCGGCGTGTCGCTGTTGCTTAACAACCTCAACAGTTTCTGCCGATCGTTGTCTGACATTTTCTCCAGTTGCTGCGCCGAAGAATTTCTGAAGCGAAAATCAGTTAAACTTTTACTGACAGCAACTTTTTTCAAACGCTTGTCTTGGTCATTTAACTATATCTTCTATATTAATTCTTATTCTAATTACCCATTGAGAAATATGGCATCCAACATATCATTAGAGAGAGTAACATAGTCTTTAAAGTCACTCTTTGCATGAGCCTGCAAACAGGATGTGACGTCGCCAGCCACTACCCTCCAGGGTGCAATCTTGCCGGGATGAAAGGTTTCCACAATCACCCGCAAAGTTTCCAAATCATTGAGATACTCTTCTATTGACTGATTGACACATTCTGAAAACCATGAACAAATATTTTAACTGATATCCTAAGTGAGTCACAAACACCTAATGAAAACACTAAATAAGTATTTGCGACACCAACCGTATCCCAGCTGCCATGCTATATCGGTAACATTTGCTTTCTTTGCCATTGTAAGGGCGTCTAGCGCACTATTGGGATCCCACAAGCCCGATGCCGTTTTCTCTTCGTTGTTCAACGCGAACACTAGACCGAACCCGGTCTTTTGAGTCCAGCGGACGAACTTCCCCCACTGTTTATGACTCATAGACGTTCGCTGCTCTTTTCGGCCGGATAACAAAGACAAATAAAGCTTTTCGTGGTCTCGAGGTATTTCAGTGTTCTCTATGGAGATTGTGGAATTATTGAAGACAATGTGAGATGTGGAGGGACCAGCAATGCGTATATAAGCTGGACTCAAAGAAGACGCCATGCATATGCAATATTTTCTGGAATAAAAATGGAAAATTAGAGGTACATAGCGACCCAACCCTATTTCTATTTGATTTCTACGGGATCAAATATGTTGTAACATTTACAGTTTTCATTGGTTCTGAAATTTTCAAGCTATGTAAAGCTCTTTAATTATTTTTTGAAGCACTTCGAACCGGCCGCTTGATGTCATTGTACGAGGGTATTGCCACCCACGGAGAAGCCCTATCACATTCGACTCAAGCTAATCAGACGACTTAAAGTAGATGAAAATCACTTTGAGAGATTCCTTTATATCGAAAGTTGTTTCATCTCAGTTTACAGCTAACCGCGTGCATCGTTCTAAGAACTATTGATTCCTGAATCACATTAGTGGTGGAATTTGAATGGCGGATTCAATGATAGATGGATAATTTTTTCAGGCACCTTTTCGCTAGCAACCACTATTTATACCAATCTATCGTCTTAATAGCTTCCAACTACCATACATATTAGAGCCACATTATCCAGGTGCTACCCCAACCATCGCCTCCTCATTACTTAACATAATGTGAAATTCAAACCAAGTTCAACTCTTTGTGTGTAAATAATACAGGAATTTAATAAAAAGCATGTAAACAAGTAAAATATAACTTACTTGTTAAATTTTTCGCTTGAACTGGACAGGTACTTTGGGTCTATGGTGAAACTTAAAAACTTACTATCAACTTGGTTAACATGCTGATCCGTACTTATTATTACATTGTACGCAACGGTCGTAGCTGAATCAAACAGTAATAATAATTTTATGAATATAATGAAATAATTAAAGGTAAAATCCATTTTACTTAAGATAAACTTGATGTAATAGAAATGAAAGTAGTAAGTAGAGTACCCGTCATATTTACTTATATAAACACAACTTACAAGGTCAGGTATTGCGGCAGCGAGATGACAATTTTAGGCATTTAAACAAGAGACCAGCGAGTACAACTACATAAGTTATCTGCTGTTCAACGTGTAGCAGTAACAGATTGATGTTGCCGAACTTTATAGAAAATGTCTATTACCAGTTTTTAGCGTACTTACTCAGATAATAATCTGCAATCGGGAAATGATGTCGACGGAAGGTTATCTCACTACATCAAAGTCTGAATAAACTGTCAAAATTATGTATTTTTATTATACCTTTTGTTATATTAAATATGTGCCTCATAAGGTAAACCAACACACCGTGTAACTTGTTGAAAAAAAACAATTTGCTTTTTGAAAAGGTATACATAAAATGCCTTTTTAAATCCATTTAAGTTTCATTCGAAGTGTATTTTATCACAAACCGTTACATATTATTTCTGATGCCAATAGTGTAAAGTGAATCAACTCATACGCACGTAAACTCTAACTACGTTAATGGTAATATTTAAACTCGTGGTACCTTTCTACATATTATTTCTGATGCCAATAGTGTAAAGTGAATCAACTCATACGCACGTAAACTCTAACTACGTTAATGGTAATATTTAAACTCGTGGTACCTTTCTACATATTATTTCTGATGCCAATAGTGTAAAGTGAATCAACTCATACGCACGTAAACTCTAACTACGTTAATGGTAATATTTAAACTCGTGGTACCTTTCTACATATTATTTCTGATGCCAATAGTGTAAAGCGAATCAACTCATACGCACGTAAACTCTAACTACGTTAATGGTAATATTTAAACTCGTGGTACCTTTCTACATATTATTTCTGATGCCAATAGTGTAAAGTGAATCAACTCATACGCACGTAAACTCTAACTACGTTAATGGTAATATTTAAACTCGTGGTACCTTTCTACATATTATTTCTGATGCCAATAGTGTAAAGTGAATCAACTCATACGCACGTAAACTCTAACTACGTTAATGGTAATATTTAAACTCGTGGTACCTTTCTACATATTATTTCTGATGCCAATAGTGTAAAGCGAATCAACTCATACGCACGTAAACTCTAACTACGTTAATGGTAATATTTAAACTCGTGGTACCTTTCTACATATTATTTCTGATGCCAATAGTGTAAAGTGAATCAACTCATACGCACGTAAACTCTAACTACGTTAATGGTAATATTTAAACTCGTGGTACCTTTCTACATATTATTTCTGATGCCAATAGTGTAAAGTGAATCAACTCATACGCACGTAAACTCTAACTACGTTAATGGTAATATTTAAACTCGTGGTACCTTTCTACATATTATTTCTGATGCCAATAGTGTAAAGTGAATCAACTCATACGCACGTAAACTCTAACTACGTTAATGGTAATATTTAAACTCGTGGTACCTTTCTACATATTATTTCTGATGCCAATAGTGTAAAGTGAATCAACTCATACGCACGTAAACTCTAACTACGTTAATGGTAATATTTAAACTCGTGGTACCTTTCTACATATTATTTCTGATGCCAATAGTGTAAAGTGAATCAACTCATACGCACGTAAACTCTAACTACGTTAATGGTAATATTTAAACTCGTGGTACCTTTCTACATATTATTTCTGATGCCAATAGTGTAAAGCGAATCAACTCATACGCACGTAAACTCTAACTACGTTAATGGTAATATTTAAACTCGTGGTACCTTTCTACATATTATTTCTGATGCCAATAGTGTAAAGTGAATCAACTCATACGCACGTAAACTCTAACTACGTTAATGGTAATATTTAAACTCGTGGTACCTTTCTACATATTATTTCTGATGCCAATAGTGTAAAGTGAATCAACTCATACGCACGTAAACTCTAACTACGTTAATGGTAATATTTAAACTCGTGGTACCTTTCTACATATTATTTCTGATGCCAATAGTGTAAAGTGAATCAACTCATACGCACGTAAACTCTAACTACGTTAATGGTAATATTTAAACTCGTGGTACCTTTCTGGTGAAAGGTAATCTGTGTAAAAGATCTTTTTTTTGTTTTACTTGGGGGAAATGCTTACGCGTACTCGTCCTCGCGGGGGCAGGGACGAGTTATGTCGGACTTGCACCGACTAAAACCCCCACGATGTTCCGCCTCATCGCCTCATGCCAGGGTCACAGGAACGCTTTCGTTCACAACCGCGACCCTGCCGGAGCTGGCCGCTTTCGCAGCCTCACCTCGGGAGGGAGAGATGAACCCTCCCTTTCCAGGGCGCGCCGGAACATACAGCGCGCCCCTCCTCGGCCTCCTGCAGTCACGCGGGCGACGCGTGGGTTCCACTTCGCTTCACCGCTTATCGGTCCACGGTTACAAAGCCCTTTCGCCACAAGGCGGGAACCCGTTGGGGGGAGAACCATTGTTTTAGAATAAGTTATTCCATACATAGATAGACGAGATACGAGCTATACTTTAGCTTAGCTTTATAACTTTACCCCTCCAGAATTTTTACGCCTATTACCTTTCACCTGTATATATCTAAATTTACTAAAGTGTAATAAAACTAATGTACCTACTAATATATCACCAGCATCAGCTCGTATGTGTCCGCTGCTGGACAGGGACCACACCCCAATGAAGCTTATTCTTGGGCATACCCAGAAACTTTTACAACGTCATTACATAGGTCGTCGGACAAATAAAATATGTATTTTAAAAGTACATGCGACCGCGGCCGTCAGCTGTTGCGGCTGTCTCTGGGTGGCAGTGATCACTTCACCATGTAAACTGTTCGCTTGTTTACCCACCTTACTCATAAAAAAACCTTTTTTACTTGTACATTAAAGTCTAGCAAAGAACATATTGTCCTTTATTTTGTGTATGTATGCGACATGCCATCGTCTAATTGCTGCCCCAGCATTAATCATTTCCTCTTCGTTTGTGTTGACTAATAAAACAAAACATTACATCGGCGAGCAAATATGTCACGTTTGTTGTACTTTATGTCAAACCCACACGCTGATAACATATATATTTATAGAAAGATATATATTATTTATCTTAAAAATGCCGAGTACAGATTTGATACAAAAAATTATTTCCTAATCGTACACCACTTGCAGCGACGCCTAACGTCCATTCATATCAGCGATATAATTACGGTTGTATCCTTTATTTTTTTAAACTTAAATGGACTAACAGTTGACTTCTGTGTGAATTACCAACGAGGATCTACATCCTCGTATAGGTATAACTACTTATCGATGCGTATCCGTCCTGAATACTTAGTGTCTAACATGTATATGACTGTCGAAATACATCAGGGTGGTATTACAATATATAGGACAGTTTGAGAAAACCTATGAAATATATTATCCCAGAATCACTCTAATAATAAGGCAGGTGGTTTATCGTTACACTACGACACAGGCAGGCCAACTCTGTACTCAAGAACAAATTTAGTTACAAACTCGTCCAACGGGACATTTTGACAGACGTATTGCCAATAATAATATTAATGAAATAAAGCCCTGCCGGAACATATACCACATATTCTACTTGCTCAGTCAATCCTTAATATACATGGATCAAGATGGTAAGCATCCGGAAGCACTAAAGGTTCGGACCTACTGTGGTGAACAGTAGATACGGCGACGTCAACTTTTTTTTATTTCCCAGTGACTTTCACCGCCGCGTTTGTGGTATAAGTTGGTTAGTCACGGTGGACTGATATAACAGAACCTTGCGTGGAGGCGATGGGGTACGCGGCCAGCGGGTCGGCGCAGTTATGCGCCGTGCTCAGCGACACGAGGTCCGCCCTTGAAACAGTCGCAAGATCGGGCACCCTCCACCCCCTGGCGCTTCGAGTAAAAGAGAACATTATGAAAGCGCGGGCAAAAGGGACGAATGTAAGGTTATTTTGGGTGAAGGCCCACGTTGGGATGGAGGGAAATGAAAGGGCGGACCAACTGGCCAAGGAAGCGGCCCTGAAGAGTAAGAGAAGACCAGAGTACAAGGATTGCCCCGTTTCCTTCGTCAAGCGTCAGCTTAGGCTGAAGACGCTTGACGAATGGAACAGGAGGTATGTGGAAGGTACTACGGCTTCAACAACGAGGATTTTCTTCCCAGACGTCGCGTCAGCTTAACGGACCCTTGGCCGATTGGAGCTCGATACGGTCTTGGTCCAGATGTACACTGGGCACGGGGGATTCTTCGAGTACCTACACAGGTTCAAGCTCAAGGAGAGTCCCGCGTGCCTCTGTGACCCAGCGGTGGACCAGACCGTGGAGCACATTGTCACTTCCTGTCCTGTGTATGGAAGAAGACGAATGGAATTGGAGGTGGAGCTGAACAGGCAGCTCACCAAGGAAACCATTGCCTCCCTGATGAGTGAAGACGTAAGTCGCTCAAAGTTCCTGGATCACTGCAAAATCATACTAGCCGATACAATAAAAAGAAATGTAAATATGTAAATAATTAAATCTAAAATAGGCTAGGAAAAATGTAAACAAAGAAATAGATAGGAAAATGTAAAATGTAAAGAAAGAAAGTAAAAGCAAAAGTAAAAATAAAGTTGAAACAAAAACAATAATAATAGTGATAGTAAGACGGAGAAGAAACAGAAGAGAAAACAAATGAAGAAGAAAACAACAAAGTATGACAAAGGAATGATTGTTGCAGGAAAACACGGCGGCGGTCTTCACGAGCGGGAGGTATGGAAGAAGGAATTGGGATGGAGTACGATTGATTGAGAACAAAAGTATGAAAGATAAGTTTGGAGAGCAAGATAAGGGAGAACGAAAGATGAGAATGTAGGAAAAATAGAAATGTAATAAATAAGTAGATGTTAAGTGATTTGAATTAATAGGCCCTGACCCAAATTACGCAGGGGGAACGCTAAAAAAAAAAAAAACAGAACCTTGCAATATAAAAACTTCTCTCCCTCCACTCTTCCGCTGCGATGTTAAGAACAGCCATTATAAAATCATCGTTCCCCACCGTGCAGTTCATTGGCAAATATCTTGAGGTTGGCTTATCATGCCCAACTTTACCTTTTCCAAGACAGGTTAAGTTATAATACACATGTATAAAAATATTATCTAAAATAGTGCACGCAATAAATCAAACTATCAAAGTCAGGTTAAGGATTAAGTAGATCATATCACAAATTATAAGAAAGTAACTTATTCAGCTGGATTCTTATCATTATGGGATGTTAGGGAAGTACGACGGTCAATACTAGCTGCAGTCGTCCCTAGTGTCTCATCCAAATGAAATCAATCTTAGTTCGTAGTCTTTTAATAATCACTCGTGCGATATGGATTGTAACGTTATGTCTCACCGACCTCGACTCTCTGAGTGCCGCCGCTCTTCCATTCTTTTCTCAGCCTATTGTCGAAGCTAATTTCAAATTCAACTTCAGTCGTGGGGTGCGTTCGATAATCCAACGCCGCCACATCATCATTATCATTAGGTGCCCTCTTAAATCTGAAGTTTGGCGATCAGATTGAGAAAACCAATTCGATCCTCAGTTATTCTTTATAACTGATGGTATTTAAATCCAATCCACTCTTTTATATTGTCAAACCATTCTTATCACAAACGATAAAAATCCAGCTTTGTATAAATAAATAACATATAAACATCAATGGCTCTATTGTTTAGCATGCGGCTTACTCACTAAGATCGAAGATTCAAATCTATCTTTCATCAACTGTAATCAACTATTAGGTTGTGGAAAAAGTTTCTTCGCATTTTTTAAGAAAATTCAAAACATATTTTAATATAGTTTATTTATATTTAACTAAAGTATATAGGTACCATTGTGTTTGATTACTTCTTGCCTTCTTGTAGATAGGGACATGATCCCATTGCTATAGAAATTTTGGGACTTCTGGTCAAAATACCGCGACAAGTGGTTTTGGCAGTCCTCTCGTGATGTTAACCCGACACTGTCTAAAGAATTCTGAAGAGACCGAAACAGGTGGAAATCTGAAGGTGCGAGGTCAGGACTATACGGCGGATGCATTAACACCTCCCAGCCAGACTCTCTTATTTTTTGCTGAGTGGCTAAAGATGTGTGAGGTCTACCGTTATCATGTTGAAGAACCACACCCCTTCTGTTGATTAATTCCGGTCGCTTTCTCTCAACTTCTTGCTTTAATCTCATCAGTTGTTCGCAGTAGAGTACAGAATCAATGGTCCTGCCTGGTGATAACAGCTCATAATGAATAATGCCCTTCCAATCCCACTACATACACAGCATCACCTTGTTGCGAGTTAATTCGGATTTCGCCACAGTCTGTTAAGCCTGACCGGCCTTTGACCACGACCTTTTTCGCACGTTCTTGTCGTACGTGATCCACTATTCATCACCAGTTATCAGCTTCTTCAGAAATGGTTCGGTTTCATTACGTCGTAATAAAGAATCACAAATGAGTACACGGTTCATTATTATGTTTCTTTCTGTGAACTCGTGAGGTACCCAAATATCGAGCTTTTTTGTGTACCCAGTTTTTATCAAATGCGCCAAAACTGTTTTGTGGTTAATTCCCAGTTCTTCAACTACGTCGTAACTACTGATATGCCGATCTTGCTCCACTTTTTCAAATATATAATCCATTTTATCCGTAACCAAAGCGACGTGCATCTTTGCTATCAAAATTTTCGGATTGAAAACGTTTAAACCAAATTGGTGCTACACAGTGCTCACAGACTGCACTGCACTAGCTCCATAAACATCGTAAATTTTTTTCGCGGCTTCCGTTGCATTTTTGTAGTAAAATTTTAAAATGTATCGAATTTCTTTATTAGATTCATTCATCTTGACTACGAAAAACAAATGAAAATCACACATATTTCTGATTTAAATTTGGAATTATGTTCTTTAAAATTTAAACCAGCTAGATATAAATAGTATAGCCAAAGAGATTTTATTACAAGTTCATACATACTATAATACGAAAACACTTTTTCCCCAACCTAATATTTGCGAGTCTCTGGAGAAAACTTTTCGATTGTTAGAATCATTAATATTAATTGTTTAAAATTAAATATGGACATTCAGAACATCCACTTGATTGAACATTTATTTATAAAAAGTTTTATTTGTAATTTAGCTTACATTTTGTCGGTAAACTATTTATTTGTATTTTAAAATAAACGAAATGAATTTAAAAAGTTATATCCTGGCAACACTAAATTGACAGTTTGACATTAGTCATACAACGAAATGTGTATCTTTAATAGTTTTATTTATCTTTTATTTTAATGAATTATCGCGTTATCTGTCCTTACCAACAACACGCGCATATCCTACGATAGTTGTTTATCACTTTTATGTATCGCACGATGCATGAACACGATACGATGTCACAAAACAAGGTGTTTTTCTACTATTTTATTAGTTTGTCCATAGTTTATCATTAACATGGATTGTGAAGTTGGAAATGTTAAAACAGTGGAAGATGCTACTGCTCAGAAAAAGGATCTCTCGTCGAATTTGCAGAAAATATGTCTAGTTTGCGGTGACAAGGCCCTAGGATATAATTTCAATGCAATATCTTGTGAGAGCTGCAAGGCATTTTTTAGGCGTAATGCATTAGCTACCAAGGAATTCAAGTGCCCATTTACTAATAATTGTGAGATTACTGTCGTAACTCGTCGGTTCTGTCAGAAATGTCGTCTGGAGAAATGCTTAACAATTGGTATGGTGAAGGAGTTTATAATGTCGGATGAAGATAAAGCCGAGAAGCGACGAAAAATAGAAGAGAACAGAGCAAAAAAGCGTCAGCTCTGTGATCCTGAAGATGCTGTGACAAGCTCAAAGAATTTGAAGCGGGATGATGAGTTAAGTAATACTAATTACAGTCCCCAAGTTGCAGAGCCGTCTATAGTCCAATACGACGTCCTGAATAGTACCAGCTGCAGTCCAAACAGTACAGTCCAATCGCCACTAGGCAATGAATTAGACAATTCTATAAACTCTCCGCCTATCTATCATCAATATGTTCCCATACAAAGCACAGAAGTGCCCTACACAATGAAAGTGTACCCTATAGATGAGAAAACAGTCATTAACCGAATTGTTTATGAACAGAGAATCCCAGATCCATATGTGTGTGATAATGTGGAGAGTTTGTATTCTGAACCGCCTAAACAAAATAGCATAAGGTAAATATTTTTTTCACTTTACAAACAGAAATCACATACTAAATATTTTACTTATTTTATATAAAATACTTATATAAAATAAGTAAAATATTTATATTATGTTATATCTTGTTTAAAAATTCTTCAACAATTATAGATCTTTACTCACTAACGGACAAGCAGCAATGTACCATAAAGAAATAAAACAGAGCCATATTTGTGAGGAAATGCCGTCCACAAGTAACAACCCTGATGTCAATAAAGCAAGAGACATTCTCCAGGATGTTGAAAGGTATTTTTTTTATTTTGAATATTTTAGTTATGATAATACTTTATCAATAAATTATATAGAAGATAGTAGAACCTTATTCCTTGTCATGAAACTTGAAAGTCTCCGATTCGAGATCGGGGCCACAAGTTGTGATGTTTGGTTGGTATAACTAGTGCCTAATAGTTACAAAAGACTATGGTAAGAACTCATTTAATGCTGTTTCTCTTTTTTTTTTCATTGGGTTTATGTACATTGGATACTCTTCTGTCGTGGCAGTAACGGATGAGTTATGCAGGACTCCTACTGGCTAAACTGCCTCTCCACAGTGTCTTTCTACAGCATTACCTCCTCACAGAAGGGCACCCCAGTGTACCATAACATCTCACTACTGACAATGGTTTTGATATTGTCAAGAAGTGAGAGGTAATCCCCTGTTACAGCGATGAAGTCTTTGTGCTAAGCATTCAGTGTTTTAATGTTGCTTGTCGCCCTTAATCAAATCTTTGTGTTCATGGAGGATTAAGATAGGCACCATTACCACTTTCACAATGACTTTGCAGAGTATAATTGCCGGAGATAGTTTGTGAATATTGTATTAGTGCTTGTGAGGGTGTAGTGGATAATGTATAGCATATTCGGTATATGCTTTATGGTGACCCTTCTAAAGATGGGATGACTGTAGATTTAGTTTTAGTGTGCAAAAATCTCCACATAACTTCTCCCCAAAAGCCCAGCTTTAATTTTACTAAGATATTCCTGCTGATACTATCTCTTAAATGTTCTATTGCTTTATTATCCAAATATGATGTTTTTTGTCCACAGAATAGAACCTAATTCAATGGAATCAATATTATGTGAAGCAATAAAACTTGAGTTTGAAGCATACACGTCAGTCAACTCCTGCTCTGGCTCATCGAGAGAGCTCAATGAGGTGTGCTTAAGTGGAACTCTATAAGATTTATATTCTAGAACTATTATTATATGTCTATTCTGTAATAAATTTTTATGTACATTAGGATATCTCATGCAGTGACAAATTCTCCTGTGACTGATGTTTTTGTACGCTGGTTTAGATGTTTACAGAACACTGCATGGAGCTTGCTTTACCTTCTACATTTTATTGGCGGTAGGTTTCTGATGCCGGAGACCGTCTAGGTAGGTACCACTGCCGCCAAACTGTAAAGTGCAAACATTACCGTATTCTGTAGTTAAGAAAATTACTGACTGGGATAACGAGACTCAACATCTTATGTCTCAGGCGACGAGCTCAATGTGGCGCAGCGTATAACATCCTTAGCACTTAATATCAGGTGTAGTAGTACACTTAACATCAGGCGAATGTTCTGCCTGTCTGGTCACTGTTGAATAACAAAAATATATTTTCCGTTGAGTCGGAATGTAATATTTGCACACTGCATTAATACTTACTTGGGCTGGCTCAACATACTCAAAATTCTCAAACCTACTACTACTTAAACTATTATTGATTAAGAGATTAATGTTGGTAGAATAACATTTCTACTTTTTGCTATTCAAGCCTTTCAGAGTTTATTTTTCGCTGGTCATGGATCTCCGTTACCACGGACGGTGGAAGTAGCGGAGTGGGAAGGTGTGAACGGTGCAGGAACCGCAACGCCTATTTCCCACACCATTTAGTAGTTCGCAAATATAACTTCATCTTATTTTTTGGTTTGAAGGTAGACATTCAGTACGACAGTTGGGGAGGTCTACGGGCTGTTCTGGACCGCCGTGTATTTAAGTACAGGCTAGACTCTGTTGTTGCAGGTGGAGCGTGCAAAGTTAAATGAACTGATCGTAGCCAACAAAGCGCTGCACGCGCCGATAGACGACGACTTGTCGCAGTTGATAGGCGACACGGCCACTACGGCGGGACTGAAGGTAGGGCAGCCCATGTTACTTCTCCAACAACCTGTCAACTGGTCAATTTATCGGAAATAAAAATGTGATGATTTTTTTTTTAAATTCATATATCCGTGGTATTAGGACAAACATTTCAATAACACTTCCTCTAAGGTTTCATTACTAACTACTCTTTCAACTTTAGACTAATCCTTTAAAGACGGAACGCAGCCATGATACCTACATGGGTGTGGTAGCTAATAAGAGCCAGGCGGCTTCTAGTGAAACCTATGATCATCTAAACTTCACAAAACATCGCCCCGGTATTGAACCAAGGCCCTATATGCTACGAGGCAGTTGGTTAGTTATTGCACCACGGAGACAGTTAAAGGGTTTTAGGTAGGTGCTGCTGCACTGTCCATTGGGATTGTCTGGCAATAATTTGCATATATTACTTTATTCCGGTTTGAAGGACCCCGCAGGCGCGCCAGTGTAGTTGCTTTGGAGCTGGTTTTCGAATAAGCTTAATTCGTATGAGTTATCGTTCCAGAGCGGCGACGGCAAGCACGACCCGCGGCTGATCACGATAGTGAACCTCACTGCAGTCGCGATACGGCGCTTCATCAAAATGGCGAAGAAGATCAACGCATTCAAAAACATGTGCGAAGAGGACCAGGTAACTTGCAGCTGCTCTTTTTTTACTGATGGTAAATCTCTGTTGCAGGAGACCGTCTACGTAAGGTACCGTCTCAGCGGCTATTGCAGCCGACAAACATTAGTATACAAACGTCACTGTGATCCGTTTTGAAGGACGCTGTAGTTAGTGACATCACTGGGGTAACGAAACTCCACAGCTTATGTCTCAGACGACGAGCGCAATGTGGTGCAGTATATATTATCCTGACTTGCGCCACGTTGTTATGAGCTGATGTATCACATACATTTAAGTGAAGGTCATGCTCATTTCATAGCTTCATAGAATAAAAAAATAATGCTGCCATACAGTTATTTGCATGATGTACAATTGTATGTGTGTATAATTGAGCTCATCACATTGACATACCTGCACAGCTGCAGCTCCCTCCAAACTCCTCATACTATTAATTGGAATAACCACAGATGCTTTCAACTGCGTTAATAAACTCCGCTGATCAACCATGAGCTTATTTGATCTTGTCACCTTGATACAATATGTCAATGATGATTTATTTACTTGACACCACAGCTTTAGTAGAGGTGACGGGGATTTTTGGGGTAGGCTTGTAGGGTGCTACCATCATAGTCTCAGGGGTTCTAGTTTCGATCGCTGTGTAGCCAGTAATAAATTAATAGAATACAGAAAAACAAGTTATAAGTCCTAGTACAATATTATCATTATTTATATTCTGAAATGATGATGTTGATTACCATTCTTGTACTCCAGGTGGCTCTGCTGAAAGGCGGATGTATAGAAATGATGGTCCTCCGGAGCACTATGACATATGACGGGCAGAGGAATCAATGGAAGGTAATTACACTTAAACAATTCCTTGTATACATCTTGGCAGATGAAGGTCTTAATCAGGATACAGTCTTGTTTGACCGTTGGAGTTCATGTCGTGAGTAACAGAGATAAAGTCGACGGTACCTGTCTGCTAGAAAGTAGCTGCTCTTTGATCAGACAGGTAGCATGGCCAATGTATATATGCTCCATTAATCGATAGTGTGGAAGCATTACTGTGCTCCAGATTGATATGAAAGCTCTGAACTGAGATTGGTTGTAGAGTGGTGTTGGTGACGGTGAGTGAATAAAGTGATATGGTCCGCAGCTGCCGCACAGCCAGAAGCAGTACGGCAGCATCCGCACGGACGTGCTGAAGCTGGCGTCGGCCGATATCTACCGCTCGCACGAAGCGTTCATCAGCTCGTTCGCAGCGCGCTGGCGCACCGACGAGCACGTCATACTCATCATGTCCGCGATACTGCTGTTCACGCCGGACCGCGCGAAGGTAGTGCACCGAGACGTCATCAAGCTCGAGCAGGTGAGCCGGACAAACGGAGTCGTTATACCCTCGCGCGTTGCACCTCTTCGCTGAGGATAACTGATGGATGTATAGGAGGAGCAGATTTCTCACGACTTTAATTTTGTTTGGTGTACTATGACGTCACGAAAGTCAATGTTGTATATAGCACCAGACAATACTTCATCTCGAACTATCTGAGACAAATTCTACCACAATAGAGACATGTTTAAGCTGAAGTGATGAGTGCTGTGAATAAATAAATAGCAATTGCAAGCACATAATGCCTGCAAGCATTGCAAAAGCAAAATGACGATCATTAGATCACAAATCATCGAGATAACATTTTGCGCAATGTGTCTCGATATTACAGACGCAATACACTGCACCGTCACCACCACAAGTAAGGTTGATGTTTGTAGAGCGAGGTTGGTGCGCGTGCGCGTCGCGAGTCGCAGTGCAGCCGGCGGTGATGTTGTTGTTGTTGCAGTAAATTGATATTAAACTCTTGCAGAACTCGTACTACTACCTTCTGCGGAGATACCTGGAGAGCGTGTACCCCGGCTGCGAGGCAAAGTCCACCTTCCTGAAGTTGATCCAGAAGATCCTGGAGCTGCGGAAGCTCGCCGAGGAAGTGACCGGGGTGTATCTGGACGTCAACCCGATAGAGCCGCTGCTCATGGAGATCTTCGACTTGAAGCAGCACGCCGCATGAACACGACGACCACGTTGGCTAGAGTGCTTCTAAGTCATAATGTTTCATTGCATGCATTACTCTGTGTGCGATGTGCTCTGCAGAGAGCTCTCGTTGAGATTATTAATCTGTACGGGACTTGCCGTGTACTGCGACGAGCGCGGTGTGGCGCGGTGTGGTGCTGTGCAGCAACCCTACCGTCAGAGGCATCACCGATTCCCAAGTGCATAAATGTTTGTCTTTTCGTCTCTGTCCTGTATAAGTAATGGGTGATGTCTCTCTTTGTAATAACTTGGAAAGGTTTTTTTTATAAGCGACACAACTGGACCTAAACTTTGAATACGGCCGACATTATAAACAAATGCACCGCTCTGTTACTAATGTTTAAACAAATGTTATAACATGTAAACTTAACAGTTATCTTTACAAATCTTTAACCCGTTAACTGGGGAATTCCCTTTTTAATTGCGCAAGACGTAACGAGCGCGAGCTCTGCCATCAGGACGTGTCAGTACGTCACGCTCAGAGAACGTACGGAAGTAGACGTCTGACCAGTTCCATGGCGCAACAGATATTTCAAGGACGTATTTATACGTCCTACCCGTATCCCCTATTGTTCCCGTTCGACGTATCTATACGTCCCGCTCGGGTAACAGGTTAATTTAATGTCACTTGAGAAGTATAACATATATTGTGAAGTCGTAGAAAGTACACCTAAAGGTAATCTGTCACCATTGCGCAGTTGTGTGAAAACATTACATTTCCGGTTTGAATGGCGCTAGTTAGGGTAAAACATAAGATGTTAAGCCTTACCTCAGCAAATTCACTATCTACAGCGCCCTTCAAACCTGACCGTAATGTTTCTTTGTCGGTTCAAAAGTGTAGAGTGCGTGCGTGTGTTTTGTGACTGAACAGAGATGTATTTGATAGTAGTGTGATAGCCATCACGGGTCATCACTCGGGGGATAGCGCTGCGCCGGATGTACGCGCGGAGCCCGGGCGCGGGCGAGCTCCCGGGTACGGTCAGCATGCAGTGCGTTCCTGTCGCGAGCGCATTCAATGTACATAAATAGAGATTAACCGTGTCATCGCTTTAAAACTAACTAATAAGTTTAATTTTAACTGAATCAACTGATTAGATTTGAAACAGTGCCAACGCGGTCCATTTTATATGAACTTTGTTAACGAATATTATCGAAGTAAACGAGCGTTTAATCATTACTTCTAGTCCCTTCTCTCTTTCTCTCTCCTTTCTCACTACTCCACTGTATATACCGCGAAATAAAGTTATTAACTTAATCTATATCTGACATTAGGTTCGCATGGTACTGTAGCGTTATGAGGAGAATTATTTTACTAGAACAAAGTAAATATGCATCTGGATGGGAGAAGTGGAAGAAGAATGTGTGTATGAGAGACAGACGAGTTGTGTGGAAGAGGATATACGAAACGAGAACGAAAGAGGAAATCATAATGTGCCGTGCGATGTGACGGAGGGGAGGGTTCGAAGACGATACGAAAGGGTAATATTGTAAATAGATTTGTAGTGGAGGTTGTAGCACATGGTGTACATTGCGTTTCATGTTTACTGTTTACTGTTTACTGCTGGGAGATTACTGGCGCGGAGTATATTATCCAGTACATTGTTTTAGTACTTTACAAGAACGAAATAGTTTTTATACAATTTTATCGCTTTTTTTCAAATGTTTTCGTCATGACATCACTACGTTTTAGTTATTAATGTGATGATCCATGAACGCGTACGCGTGCAGGCTACGCGAAGGAGCCATTTCGGACGGGAGCACGAACACGAACGTCAGTACGTCAGTACAGATGAAAGAGAATATTTTTTATAGAGTAAACGTTATATTTATGTTGTTGGGAGAGATATTGAAATAGGTGCAATAAACATATTTAGTACAGAATAAAAATATATATATTAGTTTTTAAATTTTGTGTTTTATTTTTCTTTTTTATTAGTCGACTGAAAACCCTAAATATACGATCCCCAATACGTGTACAACGCAAGGCGCCTTAAGCGTAACGTCCTTCGTGTCTACAGGAGGGTTGGTCTGTGCTCGTACTGTCCGCACTATCCAAACAAATGTGATACGGAGAACTGAGGTTCCTAAACGACAATCCGATAGCCAACGGCACTTGCTCCACCGCAGGCGGGAAACCGACCCATGAAAGAAATAGAAAGATGAATAGTTGAACGGTGTCTGTTCACACCGGTGAGATTATCATGAGTTCGGTCGCAACGGTTACACCTGAAAAAGAGAATAATCGCCGAGCGATGCTTGCTGACACGCGGACTCGCCGTATCAGCTGACACTTGACTGCGGTGGTCTCCGGCATGTGACACCTACCAGCAGTACTACCTCTACTTGTTTCTCGTCCATGCGGTGGTTGATCTCGCCGGCGGTGGGACGATTGCTCAAGTGGTAACGCTCATTGCCCGACAGACTGGCGGCCGTTTAGGTGATACGGTTCTTAAGTTGCCATTTCGGGAAACGTAGTGGTGGTAGAGAATTTGACGGATGAACGGCGGATAGAGGGGTCCGCAGGTGTGTGAAGATCCATGAAGCGGACTAATGCCTAGCTGTGAAAGTTTTTAGCAAATGATGACGAAACACATCTTTCTTCTTCTTTAACTCGGGTCAGAAAGCTGCCACAGATAATACATTTTTACGGAAAGGCACTTCATAAGAGTGTAGCGGTCGATGTGAGAGGAATGGTAATATAAAATAAAGTAACATAAAATAAAAACAGAAAAACAAAATTACTTTATTATCAATTGAACGAAACTACTGCTCGGAACAAAACAAAAAAAATGTCAACCTGCGACTCGATGAACGTGAAGACAACTTCCTTCAGCTCAGTAACATAACATCCTTCACATAATCCGTAACATTGGAATAGCTGATACTAATTCCCGCATAAATAAATCTAAAGAAAAACCCAAGGTCATCAGCACTAAACTACCCACTTACCGTTCGAGTGCATTACGAAACCTTTATTACTCGACCGCACCCCGCTCTTCGACTCCCAATGCTAACTTCATTTCCAGGGTGAATTTCTCTTCCAAACGATCAAACTCTTCCTTTACTACGTCTCTTTTATTTTCGCCAATATTTATTGTCACGTCTTCGAGACAATCTTCAAAAAATTCTTCTATTTCATGACCTTCAGTATTCTCGATTGGACCTTCAACCACTTTTTTGTCATCCCCATCTCTGTGAAGATTATTAAATATTTCTGGTAAATTCTCATTTTCTTCATTAATAACAAGTGTTTTAACATCAAAACTATTAGTTCCCGTTTCCGCAACGTTCTCTTTTTCCTTCGTGTCTTCTGTTAAAGTTTCTTCAAAGGTCGATTCATGACTTGGGATGAGCGTGGCTTCGTTCTCATCCACCAACGACTCCGGTGGACTTGCTTGAACTGCGTAAGGTACAAATTCACCAGCTCGCCATCTCCGTTCAGCCTCGTCCATTTGAACTTCTAGGATGTGGGACACTTCTGGTAGCTGTAAAGAATTAAAATTCAATTTATGACCAATAATAATTAAATTTGTTAATTAATTTCAAAACAGCATTAATGGAATAAATAGCTCTGTTAGGGGTGCGTAGAAACTTTATCTCAGTGTTTAAATAACCGTAATCACAATGAACCAAAACGAGCAAACTCACGGAGTACTCGTGTTGGAGCTGATCGGAAATGTGTTCGATGATAGAATTCGTTCTATTGTCGATCTTGCCGGCGTGGCTGTTCATCAGGCCGTACTGCCGGTAGAACTCCTCCTCTTCGTATTTCAAAGTGCGATCAAGTATTTCTGACGCTACAGATTCATCCACCTGCGCGTTTTCAGCCATGTCTGCATAATTGGTCCCTGCAAAATCCAAAATTGTATATAATCAGCATAAGTAGACATGTTCACGGACAGTTTGTGCTGACTAGTAGTTGTGTGCAAACATTACTCATCCGGATCGCTGGGCGCTGTGATTATTAATGTTACCGTGCACTGGGTGTTAGGCAAGAGCTCGGAAAGGAAGCTTAATGTGTGTGTAAAGTGCGTGTGTGTGTGCGTTCGTGCGTGCGTGCCTGTGTGTGTGTGTGTCTGTGTGTGCGCGTGTGTGTTTGTGTGTGTGCGCGTGCCTGTTTGTGTGCGTGCGTGTTTATGTGCGTTCGTGCGTGCGTGCCTGTGTGTGTGCCTGTGTGTGCGCGTGTGTGTTTGTGTGTGTGCGCGTGCCTGTGTGTGCGCGTGCGTGCGTGTTTGTGTGCGTTCGTGCGTGCGTGCCTGTGTGTGCCTGTGTGTGCGCGTGTGTGTTTGTGTGTGTGCGCGTGCCTGTTTGTGTGCGTGCGTGTTTATGTGCGTTCGTGCGTGCGTGCCTGTGTGGGTGTGTGTGTCTGTGTGTGCGCGTGTGTGTTTGTGTGTGTGCGCGTGCCTGTTTGTGTGCGTGCGTGTTTGTGTGCGTTCGTGCGTGCGTGACTGTGTGTGTGTGTGTGTGTGCTTGTTTGTGTGCATGTGCATGTGCGAGTGCGTGTGTGTGTGTGCGCGCATGTGTGTGCATGTGCATGTGCGAGTGCGTGAGAGCGTGTGTGTGTGCATGTGTGCGTGTGTGCGTGCGTGTCTGTGCGCGTGCTTGTTTGTGTGCGTGCGTGTGTATGTGCGAGTGCGTGTGTGCGTCCATGTGTGTGTGTGTGCGTGTGTGTGTTCGTGCGCATGTGTGTTTCGTGTGCCTGTGCGAGACATGTGTGCGTGCGTATGTGTGTGTGTGCGTGGGCAAGTGTGTGCGTGAGTGCGTGTGTGCGTGGGCATGTGTGCGTGTGTGCGTGCGTGTGTGTGTGTGTGTGTGTGCGTGTGCGTGTGCGTATGTACGTGCGTGTGTGTGTGTGTGCGTGTGTGTGCGTGCGCGTGCGTGTGTGTGTGTGCGTGGGCGTGTGTGTGCGTGCGCGTGTGTGTGTGTATGCGCGCGTGTGTGTGTGTGTGTGTGTGTGTGTGTGTGTGTGTGTGTGTGTGCGTGCGCGTGCGTGTGTGCGTGCGCGTGCGTGTGTGTGCGTGGGCGTGGGTGTGTACGTGCGGGTGTGTGTGTGAGCGTGGGCGTGTGTGTGCGTGCGTGTGTGTGTGCGTAGGCGTGTGTGTGCGTGCGTGTGTGTGCGTGGGCGTGTGTGTGCGTGCGCGTGCGTGTGTGTGTGAGCGTGGGCGTGTGTGTACGTGCGTGTGTGTGTGTGAGCGTGGGCGTGTGTGTGCGTGCGTGTGTGTGTATGCGTGTGTGTGTGCGTGGGCGTGTATGTGCGTGCGCGTGTGTTTGTGTGTGTGCGTGCGTGTGTGTGTGTATGCGTGTGTGTGTGTGTGCGTGGGCGTGTGTGTGTGTGAGTGGGCGTGTATGTGTGTATGCGTGTGTGCGTATGCGTGTGTGTGTGCGTGGGCGTGTATGTGCGTGCGCGTGTGTTTGTGTGTGTGCGTGCGTGTGTGTGTGTGTATGCGTGTGTGTGTGTGTGCGTGCGTGTGTGTGTGTGTATGCGTGTGTGCGTATGCGTGTGTGCGTGTGTGTGTGCGTGGGCGTATATGTGCGTGCGCGTGTGTTTATGTGTGTGTATGCGTGTGTGTGTGTGTGTGTGTGTGTGTGCGTGGGCGTGTGTGTGTGTGAGTGGGCGTGTATGTGTGTATGCGTGTGTGCGTGTGTGTGTGCGTGGGCGTGTATGTGCGTGCGCGTGTGTTTGTGTGTGTGTGTGCGTGGGCGTGTGTGTGTGTATGCGTGTGTGCGTGTGTGTGTGCGTGGGCGTGTATGTGCGTGCGCGTGTGTTTGTGTGTGTGTGTGCGTGCGTGTGTGTGTATGCGTGTGTGTGTGCGTGGGCGTGTATGTGTGTGAGTGGGCGTGTATGTGTGTATGCGTGTGTGCGTATGCGTGTGTGCGTGTGTGTGTGCGTGGGCGTGTATGTGCGTGCGCGTGTGTTTGTGTGTGTGCGTGCGTGTGTGTGTGTATGCGTGTGTGTGTGTGTGTGCGTGGGCGTGTGTGTGTGTGAGTGGGCGTGTATGTGTGTATGCGTGTGTGCGTATGCGTGTGTGCGTGTGTGTGTGCGTGGGCGTATATGTGCGTGCGCGTGTGTTTATGTGTGTGTATGCGTGTGTGTGTGTGTGTGTGTGTGTGTGCGTGGGCGTGTGTGTGTGTGAGTGGGCGTGTATGTGTGTATGCGTGTGTGCGTGTGTGTGTGCGTGGGCGTGTATGTGCGTGCGCGTGTGTTTGTGTGTGTGTGTGCGTGGGCGTGTGTGTATGTGAGTGGGCGTGTATGTGTGTATGCGTGTCTGCGTGTGTGTGCGTGCGCGTGTGTATGTGCGTAGGCGTGTGCGTGCGTGTGTGGCATGTTATCAGTAAAGTTATGCAACTAAGGACAAAAATAAGTAAAGGACACTTCGTACCTTGTGAAGGGAACCTGTCATCTTCACAAGAGTTAATGGTGTCGATGATAGTTTGCTTCGCTTGGTCTCGTTCCGCACTCGCCATCAGCACGTGCGACGCCGGTGCACCGGGCGCCTGCGCACCTACACCGCCACTCTTGCTACGCACTGCAGAAAGTTCACGAAATAAATGTAAACAGACAAAAACACTGCTCGCCCTCAACCCTCAACGATCCGTCTGCGTCATGTCGTTGTATATAACGACATGACGCGACTAATGTAACAACAAACTCCCTAAACATCTCCATTACTAAACTCTTCTTAAATAATTTAAACAATATACACTCGTATTAACCGGACATGACAAATTCCTATATTAGTGCAAGTTTTCTTGTATTACTTCGTGCAACAATTGTTTATTTACAACTTTAAAACATTAACCTTTTTCTGTGTCACTATTTATTTCCGCTTCTACTTCCTTGTTTTCTTCTACTTTTTTTTCTTGTTGGTCAGTGTCTTCGTCGGTGTCCGGTTTATAGTCAGTTTCATGTGTTTTGGAACTAGCAATGACCGATCCTCTGCTCTTGACTCGCAACTTTTTTATTTTACCGTCATCATCAGTGGATGAATCTGAATCGTATGAACTCATCGAAGCCGTATCTTGTAGTGATGCTGAAATAAAATATACTAGACTTGCGCGTTTTACTATCATTGACTACATTTCGTCGCGTATCATCAAATGAGTTTACAGTTAAGTTCAGCTTTAGGTAGACAGGCATAACAGCAAGGTAAGTAAGAGACCAAACGCTTCTACTACTTTAGTGGCTTCTTTAGTAAAAAAATAATGATGTTAAGAAAAAAGTTACAATACTTTGCTTACGCGGAGAATTCACAATTTCCTCGCCAATTTCATATTCCAGTTCATTGTTCACATACTGAAGTAGAACGGCGCCCGGCACATGCGTGAGCTTCACCTTCTTTTCGTCTTAAATTAAAAAAAAACATATTACATCTCTGTTTGTTTCAGCTCCTCCTCCTCCTCTCGTCATGACAATATAATCATCATCGCCATTTCGACCTACCTCCATACCACAGCATTGACGAACAGATTTAAGAGAAAGAGACCACCATTTCAACCTATAAAACTTTATCATAGAAAAAGTTTCTCTTCTAAAACTGGAGGTTATAATACTAATGCTCCTCGGCTTGCAGGTTATACGCAAAGGTTATATATGTATAGGTGAAGCCTCTTCCTTTTTTCTAGATTTACATATTAATAATACACAATACTTAAGCTTTTTTTATACATCGAAGCGACAAGACGAGCGAGACCTTCTCCTGACGGTAAGGATACATCTTCGCATAACGTGGCGCTAGTTAGGATGGTATACAAAACACCACATTGCGCTCGTCGCCTTGACGCATTAGATATTAAGTCTTTTTACCCCAGTAATTTCACTAGCTACAGCGCCCTTAAAATCGGAACAGTGTTTTTAGCACACTCCTGTTTAGCGGCTGCAAGAGGAGCCGCGGTGGTACCTACCTAAACGATCCCTGACAACAGAGACTTGCCGCCAATAAAGTTCTCTCAATCTACCACGTGGTCGATATTAACAGGGTTTAATATTGTTACCGACTTTGATTTGTACCACTTTAGCAGCAACCCTGCTAAGTTCCTGTTTGGGAAGCGCCATATTAATAACTAATGAAAAAAGAGTAAACTATTCACACAACATCAGATGCTAAACTGTTCTTGCTGAGACATGAAGTATAGCTCTTAAATGTTACCAGGCTTTTCTCCCCCGGTCAACTGGCTCAAAGCGATTCTGTCGAAGGCGTTGTCGTGCTTGTACGTTGTGAAGTGGGACCTGTCCGCGGCGGGCAGCTTGTGCGCCGGCGTGCACTCCTGCGCCTTGTGGTACTCCTCCATCACCTCCTTATCGTACAGTTTCTAGTAATGGTGCATTAACAACATTATTTTATTTCATTTTATTACAGGATTTTTTTTTTTTTGACGAAGCGACGTAACTAACAGAACGTCCACCTGATGCAATACGCCTGCTTATACCACCGTGGAGCTAGTTAGAATGTTATATACTGCACCGTGTAGTGTGCACAATGTGTGCTCGTCGCCTTAAGACAAGATTTTAAGTCTCACTACCCCAATAATTACACTACCTACAATGCCCTTCAAACCGGAACACGGTAATTTTGGCGACTGTAATAGGAGCTGTGGAGATACCTAGACGGTTTCCGGCAATGAGACCGACCACCAGTAAACTGCCTTATAAAAAAAATAGAAATAAATATTTTCAATTGGTTCATAATTTTTATTGCAATATGAATGCGCTTCTTTTTTCTATGCAATTCTGTCTCCCATTACTACAAACTTTTCACCGCGAGGGAATCGCAGGCTACTTAGATTAAAAGCTTCATTACCTTTAGATATTGACTTGCTATCACACCATTAAGACATCACCACCATACCTGTTTCTGGTGCCAAGCAATAAAGTGGTACGATTAAATAAAACATTTGTAATTCAAAGCCAATAACCGATAACATTGCTTTATTTTTTTCTCTCCGATAAATCATCACCACTCACCATAGGATTCACAGCAGGCTCCCCTCTTGCAATGCGAGCTGCTCGTTCTATCTGTTCCTTCTCCAGTTCCGCGAATATTTCCAAATCTTCAGCACTTGGCTTCAGTTCGTCGTCGTCGTCATCATCACCAGCATCATTACCGCGTATATATTTGATAAGTGCAACCCCATCTTCTTGACTGTGAACTATTTAATAAATATTATTTCATAGCTAAACTTTACCAATTCACGAACGCTAAATGTTAACTGATACACTAGCTAATATTTATATATAATAGGGAGTTAAATTTAGAATAAATGTTTGTGCTTACTGCTGGTTTGCCCGTCAATAGGCACGGCATGTGTAGAGTTGTCCACGTTTTCTTCTTTTAATTCGTTTTCATTATTATTATGTTTTAGTACATGATCAGGCTCAATATTGTTTGAATCATTTCCATCGCTTTCTACTTGCTTTATTTCTAAATCTTCACGTTTAATTTCTTTAATTATTACATGTTTTAAAGCTTTACCTGAATTCAAGCTCTTACTTCCACTATTTTCATTAGTGTTTAGTGTTTTGTTAGGCTCTATTATATTTTCTTGTTTAGTTTCTGGTATAACTTTATCTTGAATTATAATTTGATCAATATCCGTTTCAGTTTGTTCAACACTTTGCTCATCATCTATAGTTTCAATAATTTCAATCAAAGGTTTTGTTTTGACACTGTTATTAGAAATTTCATTGACTGAATGGAATTCTTCTGTTATATTAACATCAGTCTTTGATTTAGCTTCGCCTAAAAAACATAACATAGTAAATTTAAAGTAATTTTGAGAGTAAATAGGTCGGACTATAGTCCTTCAATTGAACCAAAGCACAAGACATTTAAAATGATTAAATTAGGCCTTTTATTATTACAAATAGGTAGTGGAATTAAAAAATTTTGTGGCATCGTAAGAGAAACTCCAATTAATTTTGTATAAAACGTTAAAACTACATCACCTTCAAATGTCTTAGATGCAGATGTGGACACGTGTTTCGGTTGATTGAAAAGTAAATTACTGATTGCTTCAAACTCCGATGTAATATTGCTGAAATAAACAATACAAAATATATATATATGTATATGTATACATGTATGTATATTTCAAAATACCCCTGTATTATTTTATGCAACTACAAAGCTTATAAAAAAAAAATTATATTAATTTTGTTTAATTCGGTAATTTCGCTTTCTCAGATTCAAAAGCGATTTCCCAGGATGACACTGAATACATAAAATATCAGGAGAGAACATTTAATACAGAAAATATATAGACTATCGCTAAAAAAAAATTGAGAGCTACGCAATACACCGAAAAAACTTGGATAAAAATATTATTACCTTTTGCACTCCTTTGGATCCAAGTCACCTCTATATCCGCTCCAACGCTCTTCAGGCAAAGATGGCTTTGGCTCTTCTTGGGTAATCTCCTCAACCAACGGTCCAGTACTGTGCGGCCACATAATTTCAGAAGTTGATGCAACTATTAACAAAAATTGTTTTAGCTAATCAACGTCTATAAAGCAAAAAGTCATGTAAGTTCAATTAATATTTTTATAATACTATTCACCTTGTTCTTTAATATCATCGGAACTGCTATCAGCATCGCTCTCATCACTGGTAGAATCTTCTTCTTCCGATCCAGTCAACATATCAACAACAACTCCATCTTTAGTCTTTTCCTTAGCCGAATCACAATCAGGGTGTGAAAGTTCTTCACCTCCGTTTTCACCCACTTGATCCAAATCTTTTACCTTTTCAGGGTCGTCATTCTAATTACAAATTTATTGTTAAATGGTACATACCATGGGAAAAATTGTCTAATATATGTTCTACACTTTAAGATTTTAATGCAAATTGTACTTGAAACTTGGTATTGAAACAGAAAAAGTGTTACTATTCTAGTCATATGCTTGTAAGGCATCTTTTCTGTTGTTACGTTATATATTTTTTAATATTACAAGAAATATTTCAATCAATCACACCTGGGATAAAAGATTTAGTTTCTCTTTCTCTTCTTTTTCCTTAGCTTCTCTTTCAGCTTTCTTCTCCTCTCGCATCCTGATGAGATAGCGAACACTTTGCATTGTCTTCTCGTGATCAGCTGCTATCCATCTGTAAATTAAGTAAACAAAATGCAGATTGGAGACAGAGTTCTCTGTAGTTTTAAGTAACTTAAATTAGTTAACAAATTTCAGGTTTTTAAGTACAATTCCAGCACGTTCGTATCACACAAAAAAATTAAGTTAAACAATTATGTAAAAAAGAATTGTGCTTAAAGTTTTTGTGTAATTTATATTCATACATGAAGCTTACAGCTTGCGAAAAGCCAGAAAGTTAAAAAGTGCCTAAACATAGTGCACGGTTGACGGACCGTTTCCTTTCAGCTATTTCCTCTTGCACACCGCCTCTCTGCCAAGCCTCTGCACAAGCGCGGTCTCTGGGGAACACAGGTCTGTTGTCCAGATTCAAGAGTTCCTTCAAACGCAATGTCAGCGTTTTCCTGTATGCCGGGATGTTACGAATCACAGGATTACCCGTGAGAACCAACACTGTTGTAAATAAATATTTAAAATTAATTTCGACTAATTTTATATCTCTAGCGAATGTAACGAATAAAAATTAAATAACAACGGTTGCTCCGTATATCATTATGTTATAAAAAGATATTCTGTTGCACTATTTATTTAAAAATCTTAGTCATCACCGACCTGTACCAGTGAAAGTTTTATAACATTGAGAAAGTACCTCAGAATTGAATATAAATAAAACTGATCTCTCCTTATAATAAATAGTCCTCATAATGTTGCTACCGATGAGACTCGGCGACTTCTATCACAAGGAAAAATTCAAGGCCATTTATGTGAAAAACCTGTCAATTTGTATATGAAATCAATATTATAAATTTTTACTTAATGTATTTCAATATTTACAGCATAATTTGACCAAAACATGGATTTAAAACTTTGGCTTATGTTTCTTTTTGTTCCGCATATTATCCGAAACAGCTAGATCCATTTTAACATTTAGTAGATGTTATAAGGTGTAACTAACAACTACTTTACTAATCGGAGGTCCACTCTAGCTGTAAACTGTAGCTATTAAACAAAATTTTATTTACGGATTATTATAACCTTTCAAAATCTCCATGTTTGCCAAAACATCGATTATAAGCGGATCCTCTAAGCGGTTATGTGACAAGTCCAAAACAGAAAGATTTTTGCAGAACACCAACTGTTCCAAGTCATCTAAAACATTCATCGAATAATAATAATTACATACTTTCTTTCTTTCGGCTGTTTTGTATTTTCCTCTCCCTATTGTCTGAAACTTAAATTCTTTTAAACAGTTATGATTTGATCTTTCTTCTCAATTTCATCCATAACAGCCAATTTATGTCCCCACTGCTGGGGCACAGGCCTTCCCTCAATATGAGGGCGATGGGCCATAGTCACCACGCGGGCCCGATGCGGATTGACGACTTCACACACGCCTTACAATAAATTCTAATTCATGTGCAGGTTTCCTCGCGATGTTTTCCTTCGCCGTTTGTATTTCGCAGTTGTTACTAAAGTTCACAAATGTACATAACTTAGATATTAAAGTTAGCGGTACATGCTGAGATACGAACCCGCGACCTTCGGAATGAAGGTCCCACGCTCTAACTATTAGGCCAGCGAACTCAATTTCACGACTGAACAATTATTATACCTCAAGACTAAACTTAGAATAAATCAATTCATATAAAATTTTAATTTATTATTATATAATAATAATCCAGATTTTTTATTTATACTACTAATAAATGTGTGATGCTCCATTTTTGTTTCTCTTTAAAAATGTTAAGTTTTCAGTAAGTTCTTCAAGCATTAACATAGTTATACCATAATTGTTCCGATCGCATAAGGCGACTATCTAGCCACACAGGTGACATCATTACCTACAGTATTGAGCATATTGTGCGCTATACTCAGTGTATGCAAGTGCGGTACAACATCTAGATTTTCTATTTTCGTAACAAAGTTGTGATCCAGATTCAAGGTATCCAACTTGGGACATCCATAAAGGTTCTCAATTTTTCTCACAACATTATAGTGAAGGTACAGGCATTTTAATTCTGCCTGATTGTCCAACCCCTCAATTCTTTGTATGCCGTTATTTTCCAAGAATATGCACTTAAGGCCAGTGTATTCTTCTAAATTTTCGATTTTGGAAAAACCCTGAAATATTAAGAAAGAAAATTTTACTCACTTTCTTTTCATCAAACCTTACGAAAAGTTTTATTTGGTAAATATGCGAGTACCAAACGTTTAAGACGGAAGAGAGCAGGATGATAGTGTGATAGTAAATGACACGCCTGCTGTCACAATGCCCTTTGCAAAACTTACCTTGAAATGCAAGTACAAAATATCATTTAGATGCGGGGTGCAATACAGTTTGTGCTGTTTGCAATGATTACGTATAAACTCTTTGGTCATACGGGGCCCCTTTTTCATTTCTTCCATTTCTTTGTCCAATTTATCTTGAAACTCCTTTTGCTTCTGTCGTTTTTTTTCAAGTTCATCTTTCTTTTTCTGTTCATATTCATCTATTCGTGCTAAAATAATAACAATATTGTACTATTGCTTGTCTTATTAGATTTATTGATCGTACATTTGATTCCACGTTAAGTCGAATATTTTATATATAGAATAGGTTGACTATATTTACATTACACAAATCTATTAATTAGAATAACCATTATTTCTACCTTTAGTATTCATTTCAGCAGGAACTTCCGTGACTTTACTACCTGAATTATCATTTTCTTTCTTATCTGTTTCATCACTTTCAGCTACATAATCACCCTGTGCCTTAGAATCAACTTTATCCGATCTATCTGAGGTGTAATCTTCAACAAGACCCTTACGTTTATTTTCTCCTCTTTTAAGCAATTTATCTGCTAAACGTAACACTTCTTTATTATCTTTCATTTTATCTTTAATATCAATAAGAAGACCATCTATACGTTTATTTCTTTCAAATTCCCGTTTTTCGAATTCTGATAACTCTTTTGGTTTTTCATTTTCTACCTTGTTAATATCTTCTTTTGACGTAGTTGAATGGTCTACAGGATGAAGAATTTTATGTGACTTTTCTAATATTTTATCTACCTCTTTAATGAAATCATTACATTCTTTGTTTCTTGCTTCATATGCTCTTTGGCTTTTGTTAACTCTCTCTTCGTGGCAATTTATTTCTTGATTTAGTTCATTAATAGCAGTATGTATGTCATCGATTTGAGAAAACGTTACAGAATTACTAACCAGCTTCTCTTCACTATTTGTACTAATGTCTTCTGATTCCTTATCTTCAGATATTTCTACACAAATAGTATTTTGCAGATTTTTATTATCATTAATTAAATTTTGATAAAGAATATTAGACTTTCTTGAATTTTCTAACGCTGCATTAACATCATTCAACAATTCGTTCATGGTGTTTAACTTATTGGTTATATCCGATCTAATCAAAGTACTGAGATTTTCTGCTCCTTCGACAATATTTCGAGCAAGATTTTTCATTTCCCTAAATTCTAAATCTTTATTTTCACGGTTTTCATTATCGCCTATATCAAGTATAGTTTCTAAAGCGCTTTGTAAAGTTTGTTCCATCCTTTCATCGAGTGATTGATGAGTGTTCTCGTTATTATCCGAACTTTTATCTTCAGCATTTGCATTTTTTTCAATATTTTCCTCGGAAACAATATAATCCGATTGATGATTTAAAGCATTATTATGATTTGTATTATTATCATTTCTTTCAAAGTCGCAAATGCTTAATTGCCTGCTTTGGCTAGAATTTAAAATTGAATTTATATCAGACAAAACTTTATTAGTGTCTTTAAGTTTGCCTTCAAAACTTTTTGAAAAAACTTGTTCAATATTAATTTCTTCCATTTTTACATCTTGCAGATTTTCAGAGCTAGTTTTTTTCTTAGATTTTATACTGCAATCAAGATTGATGGGATGGTTTACTAAAGGAATATTCATTGCTTCATTAATAGAATATTCTTCTTTAATTTCTTCAAGAATGTTACGCCGACCTTTCTTCTCGCTTAAATAAGACGAAGACTCTTTAAGGATTCTATTACTATCCGGTAATATTAAGTTCTTAGCGTTGTTACGGCCTTTTTTTGAATCTTGGCTATCATATTGATCCGCTAATTCAAGTAACATGTTCTTTGTTTCTTCAAATCTAGTCTCATATGATTTTTTAGTGTATTCAGTTACAGCTTTGTCTATTGCTTCGAAATCACTATCATCACTAGCTGGATCTTCTTTATCGTTTTTTATTAAAGTAGAGTCCTTCTTTGCATGATCTAACGAAGCTTCATACTCTGTCGCGCAATTTATTAAAGTCTGCATATTTCTTAATTTAATTTTCTGAATTTTTGCAATATCATTTCCAGCTGATGATATTTCGTCAGTCATTTGACTATAACACGGCAAATTTATTTTATCCAAAGGTACGATAATATTATTGCATACAGGATCAGAACTAGCGATTTGGATTTGTCTAGATTTTTCTAGTATGATCGGATTATTTTCTATCATTTCCTTTATTTCCTCTGTTGTAAATGGTGCACTACTTTCTTTTACATCCGTAAAAGGCTGACCAGTCATTACTTCATATTCTGATTTCACTTCTCCACTCGCAGAAGCGACAATATAAGGACGATTTTCGTTCATATTATTTTTTAATGGCTTTAATTCATTTTCTATAATTTTATCCAAAACTTCATTAGAAAAATTGGAATCTTTAAAAAATATTCTTAATTCTTCTCGTTTCTTTTCTAGAAACTCCTCGGATGGTTCAATTTTATCCATATTTATGCCATGGATATACGCTGACTGGCTTATTAAAAACTGAATTTTACACTGACAAGATACTATTGATTTCTATGGTAACTGAATACCAATAACACATAGTTTGATCGAAATTCAAAAAATAAATGAAATAAGTACATAATTATTTTATTTATTCAAGTCGATTACAATTACACTATTAATTATATACGATTATTAGTTAATAAGACACAATTTTTAATAATTAATAATTACATTTCCTGTGTACATAAATAATATGTATAATCAATGACTTTGAGATTTTGTAAAACGGTTACTACTGTTGTTCAAAACATTACTTATTTATAAATTATAGCAATGCTTTTAAAGCTACTTATAATTTAGAAACCATATTTGTTGCATTTTTTAATCGACGTTTAAAAATATCGAAATAAAAGTGGCAATTACTGTTATTTTCACCTTTAACAGCCTCGGAGGCGTAATGGCTGATCATTTACCCTGTAACACGTAAGTCCTTGGTTTTATTAACACTTATGATGTTTGGTTGCTATAATAGTTTTTTCGAACCCGCTTCCTGGCTACTACCCCCATCAAGTCGAAGTGTAAATAAAAAAAAAGACCTGAATCTAATTGCTAGTTATAAATGTTTATTTTATGTTATCATCACCATCATCATAATCATTAGGTGCCCTCTTCAAATTGAAGTTTGGCGATCACATTCAAAAAACCAATTCTATTCTCAGCTATTCTTCTTAACTGATAATATTTAAACCCTGCCCACTGTTTTATTTTTTATTATAGATGTTGCGTAATATATTGTTGCGAGTTGTGAATTGATTTTATAATCATTATTTCTTTGTTAACATCAAGTAGCCGGTGCGTCGGACCGAGCCGTTTAAAAAAACAATATGACAGATAGATGACATATACAACAAATAACAATGACACTGACACAAGCCGACTGTTGCTGATATATGCCGAATAAAATTACCGAAATGAATATTATGAGATAAATTAATTATTTACAAAGCCCAATATATTGCAGTTACATAAATGGCGGACGAAAGGAATTTCCGCTCATCGTATTACGAAAAAGTAGGGTGTCGTGGTGTCGAAGAGAAAAAATCTTTAGAGATTCTAATGAAAGAAAAACCGTGGGATAGAGTAAAGTTGAAACAGTTCTGTCTGCGGTTTATGGTTCCCGCAGCTTATAGAAATTTAGTATGGAAAGTATTACTAGGTGAGATATTCCGTACCTTTTGTACATCTAAAGAAATAACCAGGTACTTGATTTGATCATATGTGATAGACAACTACAATAACCCTTTATATGTTATTTATATATTTTTGGAACAAATACAATGGGGTGAGATCTAATTGACATATCAATTCCTTGTTGGTATATTTAGATATTATTTAATTTAACTTTCACATATTTTTTAACATTACCTGGTACTTAGCTGTTAGTTTACTAATTGGTCAAATAAACTTCATATTGTGTATTATGTCATACCCTAATTACCTAGCATTTATATGTATTATATGTAATTCTTTCAAACACCTCAAATACTTAAACATTATATGTATCATGCAACAATGTTCCTTGCTATACCATGCAAATAAAATTGATCACATTTTAATCCTCATTCAGTCTTTATTTTTTGGCTTCATGCTGATCTGCTTTTTGCTCATATTCCTAATTCTGTTATCTGTCAGATATTCTCCCAGTGTATGCAGACTCCCATCAATTTGTAATGGAACAAAGAAAACAACAGTATGGAGATCTCTTATATGCTGTAGAGATTTTAAATTTGATAGACATGGACTCTCCAAGAACTGAGATATTGCTTGCTATGTGGCTGTTGGAGAATGAAGAGAGAAAGCCTCCTCTATTTCCTGAAACTAACTTTAATGTAAGGTTTCATATTTAGGAGTAATTTGCAAAATAAAAATATGATATTATTTTACTATTTTGTGTACAGTGTAGCATTTTTTCAGTCTGCAGATACATTTATCCCGATATCAAAAACCCTTCTGGAATTGTATGATAATGAGGTTGATGTGTACTGGATAAGTAAGAGTCTAACAGAAATTGTAAGAAACATGCAGAAAGATCTCCCAAAGCTTAAAGAATCATTCCAAAGCATGCTGGAGAAAGAAGATATAGAACTTTATAAGTATGTGATATTTATTAAAAACAGAAACTTGACCAGAAAACAATTAGTAGGACTTTAGTGTCATCACTTATGTAGACACTTCAGGTAACCCTTTCTACAACATGGCAGCTATTCACTGTGAGGTCCATGTTTACATATTCAAGATAATTTGAAGGAGTGATTGGAAAACTCAGTATATTATTACTCCACTAAAACAAACTGATAAATAGATTAGTTAAATATTATAACATTATATAATATGTTATATAACATAGGAAAAAGTACTAAAGTAACATTATTATAATTGATATGAGGTCACTGTCATAACCCACACTATTACTTACTGATACTATTAAGAAATAAAATATTATGGCTCGGCTTAACAGAATAGTGCCCTTTCATTCTGTTAGTGTTGTAAGAGGTGATGACAGATAAAGGATACAAAATGGTTAGCAGTCTAATCATTTTCTAAGTAAGATATTGCTACTTCTAAACATAAGCTGGTGATTACACCAATGGCAGTATTCCCAAGGAGAGATAACTTCAGACAAGTGACTGGTCATAAGGTACATTTTTGCAACATGACGAAAGTATATATATTGTGCCGACCCCACAGGCAGCGGCAACAGGATTAGAAGATAATTATGAACATAATATTTTTCTTTTACAGTCACCTGGCGGACATAAATTCATTAGATGTGTTGCCATTGACAAAATGGTTCAACTGCTGTTTCTCCGGGGTATTGGATGACACCTCTCTCCCAAAGTAAGAATGTTATCTGTACTCATAGGGCTCAACTATAAAATGAATTGTAATACAAAAAGTTTGATTTGTTTAGGATTTGGGACAAGGTGTGTAGTGGTGCACCGAAGATACTTTCTTTTGTGGCTGTCATGCTTATTATGACGCTAAGACGCAATATATTAAAGGCACAGAATGGGGACGAAGTACTGAAATGTGTTTCCGATGTAAGTCTGTAAATTCAAAGCAGAAACATTTACATCTAAGCCTTTGTTTTTTTTAATTTAACCTGTCCAATAAAATATTTAAAAACAATTTTCTAGATACCAGAGCAATGCGAAGAAGTAGTTGCCAACAAAGCTATAGAACTTTGGCAGTATGGCACACAACCACAGAACGACCAACTGGCAAAGAAATGATGTATGACCTTCTAATGGGATAGTCCCATTAGAAGGAAAATTGGAGGTAATGGACATTAAAATGAAAAAGGATCATTGGAGTCGCTCGGTTCACATTTTTGAATTATATTAAAGCTACCCAATTCATGTGTGGGCCACTAGACGTGTCTAAGAATAATTTTATGCAATATATGAAGTTACAAGTATAATTGATGAATAAAAATCTAATGTAATGTAATTTATTCTGCTTTAAATACTAGATAAAAATATTATTAATCTATACAACATAATTGTTTCACTGTAACTTAAAATATCTGATGTGGGAGATTGGTTAGAATGTTTCTACAGCTATTCTACCCTGGCGAACTCGAAAGGTGGCCGAGAAGGAACAGCACCAGAGGAGCTTTTCCTGTGAGCTTAACACGCGGACACTGCGTTTGATAATCTGCGTACCAATTGAACGATGCTTGGCATGCAGGTTGCCCCCAAAATTAGAAACAGGACACCCAGTCTATTGTTCTTAGCGGCTTCGCTATTCCTAACATGGGTTACCAGAACACAGCCTGGCACGCGCAGCGTTTAATCACTACCCGTTATGATGACCAACAATCAGGTGAAGATTGCAGGGAGTTGTAGGTGTAATATGTGAAAAAAGTAAGATAAATATCGAATATATCTGATACTTTTAACCCTGCAGTGTTCAATATTATATACAAGTAAAAAATATTACGTTCTTACTATTTATTTTCAGTTTCATTTTTATTTTAAACTAAACAATTAATCTTACTGGTGATAGTAGTGTGATTACTAACGACACTACTTCTCTCAGGCGACGACCAAAATTGTGGTCGTATCCTAACTAGCGCCACGTTATGGGCGAATTGTGTAAAAAAAAATCCATCGCTAGGATTTTAATCATATAAACATGTATAACTATTACGTTCTAGAAAACTTCAAACTATTCCCGAGGTGCGTCCGTTAGAGCTCACTCTTAGAAATAATTCGGTGTCTATCGAAGTCAAGTATCAGTCCGGGCTCCTGGCCGGCTTAGAGAGGTTACTTTAGATATGGCAAACGACGCATGGCTAATGTTTTAAATAAATCATAGTTAATTTATAAATATTAGACACGTATTAAAACGGATAAATTAGGTTTATGAATTTCATATACCTGCTTATGTATGTATATAAATATACATAATATCTACTATAAATCTTAAGAAAACCTAACAGCAGATCATAAATTATTTATTTCTTAAGTATTTTAG
The DNA here is from genome assembly GCA_029030555.1 of Ornithoptera alexandrae. Taxonomy (NCBI): domain Eukaryota; kingdom Metazoa; phylum Arthropoda; class Insecta; order Lepidoptera; family Papilionidae; genus Ornithoptera; species Ornithoptera alexandrae. The sequence continues at coordinate 363,510 of JARDVY010000031.1, forward strand.
GATTAAAATTTAAAGTTTTACATGTTTATTACATATATAGGTATATTACATAGAAAATAAATGTTTATGAAGTCCGCAACAGGGTATCCCTATACAAATATTATGGAGTGGTAACATTTTACTCGCCATTTTGCAATAATGTCAGCCAAATCATCAGCTCGCGTTTTAAGTTAATTTGTATATTATTTTACGTGAAATTATAGTGACTTTTATTTCGTAATAGTATTTATCGATTCTGGTGCAAAATGGATAGATTTATAAGTATGTGGAAAGTGCGGGAGTTGGCAGACAAAGTGTAAGTAATGAAAATATTTAACAATTTTTCTATGTTAATTAGAAACTATTTGACAAATATGTTAAGTTAGAAATATACGAGAGTACTACAAGTGTAGATTAGGTATTATCATCGTGTCGTATGTTGTTTGCAAGTTTAACATCAATATTACTTAATGTATGTCCATATTGTCTATCTAAATAGTTGTTACCATTATGTATTTGGTGATGGTGTCTAGAGCTTCTCGATAATCCCAACATATGAAACATTTATTTTACATACCGAGGTTATTAAAGCATATGTAACTACTATCAATATCCACAAATTCACAAAAAGTTTATTCTATAAGATTTTCTATTTGAACATTAGATTACATGAATAATAATTGCTACATTTTTATACGAGAATAAAGCATAGCTTTCTGGTACATGTATATATTTCTCTCATAATTTTTATTTACTTGTATTTTTGTGTCTTGATATTTGTTTTATTAAAATAAATACTGATAATGATTAAGACTAACTTATAACAATAGTAATACTACTAAACCACCAGGTGATAGATAGTTGTGTATCATCTACTAGGTTAGACATTCTATTTATTATGTGAGAAATAATATATGAAATGTTATACTTTTTGATATTAAATTAATACGAGCGGCTTAATTTTAAAAATGTTTGTCTTATCTGCTTGTATGTTTTTATAATCTCATATCAATTGCATGTGGCTATAGAACTAGATAAAACACTTAAGACTGTCAGCAATAAAAGTGGTAATCTTATATGTTATGTATATAAATATATTTTATATAATACTTATGGACTACCAAGCTGAAAAATACTTTGGTAATATGTAATATAATAGGATCCGCACATTATAATGTTCATATGCTTTTTGCATGCTACTTAATACTAGTAGGCTAAGATATTTAAGCTAATTCATTTACTTCTTGCTTTTTATTGTTGCTAAGAGATTAGTGATTTTTTATTTACATATGTTAGTGCTTGATTACAATTCTATCTAATGTTGTGTGGTAAAATACTAGCCTAGTAACAGCTTATTAATACTTCTCTTTAAAACTTCCACATAGTGTATGGGTGGGAACACTATCACTGGCAAATTGTTTATTGTTTATTACTTAATGTACACTTACTGGAACATATATAAAAATATATTTACTAAATGTATGGAATATGTAATTATTGTATTACTTAGTTTGATAGCTTTTTATGTAACATATGTTATCAAAAGACATTTGTGCATACATTTTCACTCAGTTGCCTGATTTTGTTGGTGTGTTTGGAAAAGTATATTAAATAATATATTATTAAACTCCTCGAAGCAGGGTTATATCAATGTACCCACCTGATTTTTTTAAGTACTTTAATAAAATTTAGTACAAAAACAAAAAAGAGACACTAAGTTTCCTAACATTTTTTTAAGAGATATGATGATTAAGTAATTCTATAGGAAAAGGAAGTTTGAGATTTATAATTAAAGTGAAACTCAAGGGATATAAGTAAAATTTAAGAGACATAATACATCAATTAGGTTGAATAGATAATGGTGCACACACTCAATCTTCATAATTTAATATGAAACTTCATATACATATAAAGGATTCTCCAATCACCGCTGACTGCAGAAACGTAACCATAGTTTAAAGTAGTTTTAACTATCTTGAAAGGATTTACGGTTCCATTATCTGTTTGGAACCATTGCATAAAAATATTGAACAAGGCTTTGATAATTATCATATATTGTAAGCTACTCCAAAAAATTTTTCCTAGCAATGCTTAATATACTAAATAAATATAAGTAATCTTTTGACATATGACAATACAAATCACCTGCTGGTGTAATAGAAAGTTTTATCTGGTCAAGGTCAACAAATCTGTATGTTATTTTATACAACTGTGTATACACTGATAATTTTTTGGATACATTTTAACAATTACATGTTCAGTTAACTATGATTAAGTAATTTCTATTAGTGAAGCTTTACTAATAGTAAAAGGAAGGAGAGATATTATTGGTTGAACTGGAGAATAGTGGTGGTAGGTCTCTGTTGTTGGAAACCGAGGAGGTAGGTTACATCACAGGTCCTACTTCTACCGCCAAATAATAGTGTGCAACATTCCTATGTTACGGTTTGAAGGGTGCTGTAGTCAGTGAAATTACTGGAGTAATGAGACAACATCTTATATATTTATTATTGTTGATCCAACAGTATGTCTCAGGTTTCTGTCGTATTAGAAGACTTGCCAGTAATTTTTTCAACTGAATCAGGAGTAGTTTACAATTAAGTTTTAGTTGTATTATGTGAAACTCGACCACTTTTTTTTAAACATGCTTTGTGTCTTCAGGTGGATGTAGTACTATAATAACAAACAATACTACTGTACTTCTTTGTATAGCGAAGTTTATTTTTTTGCCTATTAACTGGTCGCTGTTATCAAATAAAATCAGACGACACTCGCTTATCTAATATCTATATTTATATAAAAAAACTCGCCGTAAACACGTAGTAATAGAAAATGCTCCACCGCGCTACGAACCCGCGCGCGGTGTTGCCACACGCCACACGCCACGCTCCACACGCCACGCTCCACACGCCACGGGCCACGGGCCACACGCCGCGCGCCACACGCCGCGCGCCACACGCCACGTGCGCGAATAAACAAGTGACCCAGAACCGATGATAATGTTTTAGGGTACCGTGAGCAAAACAATTTTTGCTCGGGTGGAATTCAGTATTTTTTTAACAATACTACGGTATTAGCCTTTATCATATATTAGGAATAGCCGTATTATTCCGGAAAGTACCTGCACCATATAAGAAGAGAACCAACGGCCATATACCACCACCGCGGTGACGGGCAGGGCTCGGCGCAGCATACTGTAGAGATATGTCCGGGTTGGACAGTGCTGCGTCGAGACCTCGTCACTGTTCTGGGCAACGTTCTTTCCCTTCCTGCCTTCGTTAAGGCAAAAGTGGAAAGCGAAAGGTTATGGAATGCTTGTGTTGCCTTTTGCGGAATAGTAATGTCGCAGAAGAAGGTTGCGGAAAGGGTGGGAAAAAGTGTGTCCAACCTCGCCATCCGTAGCCAGAGGCCCGGGCGTTGGATGAAAAGGGATCATGTCCTCTTCCAACCCCCCTAACAAAGGCTTAAGTGGCGGATATGAGGAAATCCGCCACCCAGTAATCTATATCTTAAGGGGGCGCATGTATTTTCCGCGCAAAACCACTGTTTTTTTGGGTCTTCCATAAGAAACCCCATGTTATGTTGGGGCCATTAGTAGGCCGACGTTGCCGGAACTGTGGTAGTATGCGAAAACATTCCCGCAGTTTCGGCCAAAGACGCAGCGAGGAAACTGTGGGGTTTTAGCCAGTAAGAATCTGGCATGACTTATTCGTTGCCTCCGCAACGGGAAAGTATCCATCAAGAATTTCCCACAGAACAAATAAATGATAGCCATATAGTGTTTTTAAAGATAATAGAATCAAACTTCATACTAGTGGTGGGTCTCTGTTACTGGAGACCGTCTAGGTAAGGTACCCTCGAAATGGCTATTGCAGCCGGCAAACGGTATTGTGTTCCGGTTTGAAGGGTGCTGTTGCTAGTGAAATTACTGGGGTAACGAGATTTGACATCTTATGTATCAAGGCGACGAGCAAAATGTAGTGCTGTGTACACCATGCTATATAGCGCCACGTTGTTATGGGTGAGTGTATCACTAACCGTCAGGTGAACGTCCCGCCCGACTCGTAGCTTAGTGGAATAAAGAAAGCCGGATCAGTTTAGCCAGTTTAGCTAGTGAGAAATGTAGAGGGGACCTTGGGACGTGAGGCGCGTGGCGCGGCTTCTCCAGCGTGTTTCGCCAGCCAGAGATCGCCTTGGGGTTAGCCTTTCCCCGGCGCGCGCCGGCGCATTGCACAACCCGCACTCACCGCGGGCTGCGTGAGTGGAACGAGTCGCTCCACTCAACTTGTCTGCATTTTATTAAGTTTTTAGCGCTTTGTAGTTCTATACTTTTCATATAAACATTGTAAATAGGAATATTTGGGCCTGAACGGACTTTAATACAATAATATAATATATACTCACAAGAAAAAAAAATAATTAATAACAAAACAATAAATTGCAGTTTGGTCATACGGGTAAGGTAATTTTGTAGTCTATAAAAACCGAATATTTTCAGTGGAACCTACAAAAGTGCTGTGCAAGCCCCAAAGGTGTACAAAATATATGTCCCATAACTTAATACTCATACAATAGACTTTAAACTTTAATTGAAAAAGAGGTATTTGTTTACTTGAACAAACCTCAGCTATTAGAACCTTTTTGTTAACCACCTAATAGGAGAGGAACAGAAGATTGAAGAAGAGATTACGAAGAGGAGAAATCTTAAAAAACCTAGGATTTCTATTAAATATACTTCTTTTGAAGGTTAGGAGGCTTTACAGGCCGGGAGCAAGTTTTCACGCTTCTGCGCGTGCATCTCGCCTGTTTTATATTATAACGAGACTGTTCAATGAATTCTGCTAACAATACGTATTTGTTTTTCAGAACAAATGTGGTGATGAACTACACAGAGGTGGAAGGCAAGGTGCGGGAGGCGACGTCCGACGAGGCGTGGGGCCCGACCGGGCAGCAGATGCAGGAGCTCGCGCTGGCCACCTTCACGTACGAGCACTTCCCGGAGGTCATGTCTATGCTGTGGAGGCGAATGCTCCACGACAACCGCTCACACTGGAGGCGCACCTACAAAGTGAGGAATAATCTCAAAGTATTCATTTTGAACCTGCACAAAATATTAAAATAAAAACATAATTTGTTATTTTTTTAATTTAAATGTGAGAACTTTAGTTGGATATAAACCTGGATCTTCGATAGGTTAATAATTGTAACGATTTTTTTATTCCATGTATAATTATTTTTTTCACAGTGCCTGCTGCTGCTCAGCTATTTAGTGAGGAACGGCTCGGAGCGCGTTGTAACCTCCGCGAGGGAGCACATATACGACCTCAGGTCGCTAGAGAACTACACGTACGTCGACGATCTGGGGAAAGACCAGGTGAGGAGACCACTGAGCAACAAGTTGTGTTAGGTAGTAATGAGACTGAATAAAGTGAAGCATTAATCGCACTTACAACCCCTGACTATCATATGTTGACAAGCGAAACAGAGCAATGCTGTTTTGGTGGTTGGGGGTAGTTTCTCGAGTCTGAAACCCCGTCGACTTCAATTCGATTTAGTAGAGATTAATTCTTAATAATAAGTCCGTTATTCAGTTATATCTTGAATTGTAATTATTTTATATTATAGTTCATTAGATTATGATGGTAGTGGATCCTCAGCCGTCTCTCTTCTAAGAGAAGTAGCAGCTGTGGGGAATATTATAAGAGGCTATCGTATGTTATTCGATGCAATTAAACGGTTTTGCTGTCTAAATGTTGCTTTATTTTATGTTCCGCGAATTGACAAAACATTCATGTGATGGTAAATGATACGACTGTTTCTAACAATATGATGCATTTCGTTCGCAAACCCTGCATTGGATACCCTCACCCTGCCGCTGTCTGGGCAACAGAAGAGTTATGCCGGACTCTTAACGGCTAAAACTCCATGGGTTCTCACTTATTTCTTTTGGCCGGAACCACGGGAACTCTTTCGGACACAACCATGGTTTCGACAGCGAGAGGTCTTGGTAATACCACATCACAGGGTGGAGCTACGACTCTCCACCCCCAATAAGTGTTAGGCGAAAGTACCGCACACACCACCTCGAGGTGACGCATTGCATCTACTTCCTTAAATACAGGGGAGGTTTAACCACAACATCTCTATTTTCTACTATTTTAAATGTATTACATAAAAACTTTGTGATGCGAACTGAAATTAAATAAACTGCAAATGTCGTTATTTACAATATTACAATTTGTATTTGCTCTGTTACTCGGCAGGGTATTAATATAAGGCACAAAGTGCGCGAGCTGATTGACTTCATCCAAGATGATGAGAAGCTTCGAGAGGAGAGAAAGAAGGCTAAGAAAAACAAGGATAAATATATTGGTGAGAGAATCGAAACTTACTTTTCATTATCTGAATGACCTCCCTATTCTTTATGCACTCACACCATAATCTATGCAGAGACGGGCCGAGCAGGCTCCTCCTGCTGGGAGCTCTTCTTTTTGAGATGATCCTCCAGCCATATTGTGTTAAAAACTCAGTCAGCGCATATGGAACCTGTGCCTGTCCGAGACGAATAGCAATTGTGGTTACAATGGTGAACAACGCTTGTTACAGGCATGTCCTCGGAGGCGGCAGTGATGGGTATACGGGGCGGTAGCGGAGGAGGCGGCGGTGGAGGGGGTGGATGGGGCGAGTATAGCGACCGCGCAGCACCAGGCTGGGGTGAGTTACACAATGGGCACCTCTTATAACCCATGCAGTATGACTCTAGGGAACTCACCATACAAACATTATTGTTGTCAACCAGTGCCAAGATTTTTCCTAGACGTCGCAAACGGCTTAATCAAACTTTGCTTGTTGCAGCTTATTTGCTAACACCCTCCACTCATAAACTTATATGGTTAAGGACATCAGAAGATAATAGTGGTGTAGTAATTTTCAAAATTGAATTATGCCGCCACAATGACAGATACACATCCACTCAAACATTGTTGTTGTAATGGAAACTTACTGTTTTACTAAGCACAACATGTTTCTATCTATAATTATATTCTCAACTAGAATGTTAACTTTCAGATGATGTCAAAGAAAGGAATGATGAAGATGATTATGACAGAGATGACTCAGATGGTGAATGTAGCCGCAGGAAGCCACAAAAGTGAGTAAAATATGCAGTTGCAATTTGATAGTAAGTGGTGTATCTCAGCAAATGCACCACTAGAAAATATCAGTATAATAAATGTCTGATGAAATATTGAAATGTCTCTTTTACTACCATAAACAATGTAGACCTCCATCCTAATGTAGCTTTTAAGTAATACTCATTTTTTTTATTATTATTTTATTAAATTCTGTTCTATTAATATTACATCTTTAGATAAGTGCTTCAGTAATAACACCAGCTGCAGGTCTACAACCTTGCATGGTGCCAACATATAATCTAAGATGCATTATTTTCTAGAGAGAATGTATACCGAGATGCTGAGGTCATCGACAGTAGCCCCCGTTTGTCGAGAGAGAGTCGAGTGGAGAAGCTCGAGAGGAGCGAAGCCCTGAATCGACCCCTAAGCATTAACCTGCGCAGCCCTGTTAAGAGCAAACCTGTCACACCTGTCAAGAAAATCGACCTGGGTAGTTAAATTTATGAGCCGTTTTAGGTATAGCTAAGAGATGTTGAAGTTGTGACTGCTCAATTTATAAAGCAGTCACGTGTGCTATACATTTTAAGTAGCTTGGGTGCTATCCTCGATAAGCTTGAGCTTCTGGTGAAGGACTACATCCAAAGGGAACTGGCATGTACCAACATTTCATGTAGTATCAACTAACCTACACTCAGCCTGCATACTGAATTAATGGCCTTAAGTCTTTCTTTGTGATAAAAGGTCTTGAATCATTTGTAGTTAAGGGTGAACCTTGTTTATTAAATTTTATATAATTCTGTATTTCTTGTTGTTGAAACTGTAACAATCATTTCAGGTGCTGCGGCATCATATGGCAAGTCTTCCTCATCCTCCGCCACGTTAGCCAGCGCACCTGCCGCACCCGCCGCACTTGCTTCCGCACCTGCCGCGCCCAACAACTCGCAAAAGCATTCGCAGGAGCTACTCGACGACTTGTTTAAAACTTGCCCCGCACCGGGCAGCGGCAGCGCTTCCCTTGTACTAGAGGACGACTTTGACCCTCGGTTAGTCTCAGCTCACTGCCGCTCATTCACTTACAGGCAGTAGATTATTGTGTATTATCTTGCTACATCCCTATTTACAGAGCTGAAGAGCCAAAGAGCGCGGAGGCCGACTTTGGGGATTTCTCGCGCGCCTTCGGTGCTCCGCCCCCTTCCGCCGAGACGCCACTCGCTGCCGATAATGGATTCGCCGACTTCTCCAGCGCCTTCTCAGCAGAACCATTAACCGGATCGAACAACAACAGTAAATCTTTAAGATAACTAGATCACTACTAGTATTTAGGTTATCTATACTGCCAAGTCTCTCCAGATGAATACCATCGCGCCGCTTATTTCTGCCACCAAATAGCAGGGTAGCTAATAAAATGACATGAGTAATTAAATTTCACATGAAGTTAACGTGGAATACAATTTAGTGCATTATATATTACTCTAACTAGCGCCATTTTATTGATATCTCTTATGTTTGCAGTTGCAGATTCTCCCGCTACGGCATCGAATCTGGACCTCCTCAGCGACCTTAGCCCACCGCCGTTAGCTCCAGAAAACTCGGGATTCAGTGACCTGGATGCACTCACTGGCCAGTTCTCTGCCGCCACGTTACAGCCTATGCAGGGTATGTTCGTATGGTTGTTTTAAGTGGAATGTCATTTCCATGAAGTCTCACTGTTCTTGCTGCGGAAATGACTTGTTCCCTAGATATGCTATATTTATGCTATTTTCAAAAACTCATATCTGGATAGTAAAAGATAGAGATATATAAACAAGCACTCAGATATATATCTAATCCATTCTACATCAGAATCATTTCATTCCATTACAAGTAACAAGGCATACATGCGATCATGGTTTAATGTTGTGACTACCTCATCTAGTTTTGGGCACATTCAGGCTTTTCTATTTACAGGCTGTGGGACGGTGTTTCGGGGGCTGTCGGTGAACCAGAGATGCTTAATGGAAGCCCTTGAACACTTCCTTAACTTCACCAACGGCATTGATAAGATAACCTCTGAAGCGGATGTAATGAATATCAAGAAATTAGTCGACATTATCGCCAACTACCTACCCGGCCCAGTGACTGTGCAGAAGCTGTGTGATGACGATGATGTTATCATGAACGCACGACTAATCGACATGTACTCAAAACTCCTGACGAACCTGGTCCGAATCTGCTTAGCACAGTGGCCAGTTCTGAAGCAGGACTTGGTCAGAGTCTTCACATTGGATGAGTGCCTAGAAGTTAGTCTTGAATCTCTCACCGTTCTCTGTGGGTATCTGAAAGAAGATAATGACTTCATAGTTCTAGAAGGATTGTCAACATTACTGCTGAAATATGCTAAAAGTGACGCAGTCCTCACTGCTCTCATTAGCAGCTGTAAAACAGGCTCGGTTAATGATCGGGACCAGGTCAAGTCTGATTGGAAGAATTACGTCCAATTACTGGTAACACTTCCGGAGAGAGTCGCTAATAAGCTAACAACAAAAACGCCTAAGGAGTTCTCTCACGAAAACTTTGCATACATATTGGTGTTTCAGATAGTACGCGCGTTGGATTTTATAGCTGAGAGCAGCTACGTCATGGGCATCAAGTATCAATTAACTGCATACTCGTACCTAGTGTCCAAAGTAATCAATATATACAATAACTCTGATGCAGTTTCCAAGTTCGCAGACGCGCTCGTGGCCTGGGCGTGCGAGACCGAAAAATTTAGCAGATACGTCAAAACGAAGCTGATTCAGACGTTGCTCAACCATTTGAACCGTCAAGCCATAGACAATGTATCCGTCATGCTTTTATCGAAGAGCCCCATAGACTATAGCAGTGAAGAGCAGCCCATAAAACGGATACTAGGCGAAAATCTAGTTTCAAACCGGAACTGGCTCGATGTGCTCACATACAGAGTCCCCTTTTATGTGAAGCCGAAAGACTACCGGGATACGAAGGTCGCGGAAAACCTCGTGTACTGTGTGGCAGTGGGTGGCGGGTCAGATGCGCTCGCCGACCTTGCGCTTCGCCTCGCGAACGCCTGGAGTGACGTCAAATCCGATGTCATGAACTTGGACGAGCACATGTATACTTCGCAGATGCTACTGCTCGCCGTGAAGTACCGAGTAGAAATGGCAGTCAGGAAAAACGTTCCGTGGCAACTAATAGAGTTGAAGAATGTCCTTTTCAAGGGAATGTCAAAACACCTCGACCTTTTAACCCAGGAGTTGAGGTGCGTTGGCATGGCAACCATAGAATTAATTTTCAAAATTCTAGCGAAAATGGAGCAAAGTGAACAAAGAGCCGTGGAGCAGCTGAACTTCGACTACAACGACATGGGGCGCAATTGCGTCGAGATACACGAGGTGCTGATGACGCTCACGCAAAAATGTATAATGGACGACAACCGCATTACACATATCAAGTACGAAAAGTTTGATCTTCAGAAAATATTGGACGGCTTGGCGTATCAACTCATAGACGAGGACCTACGGCCGGCGCACAATACCATAGTGACGTGCGCGGTCAAATCGCCCGAGCAGACGAAAGCTATTGTGAAAACTATAATATCTGCAAAGTTGGATGCGTTGGAGAAGGGCGGGAGACGGGAGGAAGAAGACCTAGACTCGGACGACGATCTGCAGCCGTATGACATGAGCAATGACGTGTCCACCGCTGCGAAAATAAAGCCTGTGTACCTGCGCGATCTACTGGAGACGCTCTCAGAGGCAAAGAATCCCGACACGTTCGAGGCCGGCGTACTGGCCGCTGAAGAGTTGGTCAGCAGGCAGCTGAAGCACGACGACAAAAAACTCGCGATAGACTTGCTCGACCTTTTCGTGCACTTGGAAGAGAAATATCATGTCGAACACTTCGACAGTATCAAATTTAACATCGTGGTGGCTATAGTGTGTAGCCAGCCGGCCGTCTGCGCGGCGCACCTCTGCAAGGAGATACACACAGACATCGGGCGCTACTCCATAGCCACGAAAATGTTGATGCTGGATGTGCTCGCAGAGTCGGCGAACAGGATAGCGGATGTGCGCCCGCAGGCTGCAAAGTGCGTCGCCCCCTGCTTCCCAACTACGCCCGCCGTTGCAGTCAAGATAGGCGAGACCGCGGAGCTGTCCACAGAGGAGATAATACGACGCCGTTTGATAAATAAAACGAGATATTTCCACTCGAAACACCCTCACCCCTTCGCAAGAGCAAAAATTAACCACTTTGCAGCTGTTTCCGATGCGTTTTTCTATCCTCTGGTTGGCGGTTTCGGCCAGAGGCAATTGACGCTCAGTCACCATAATCTGAAACAAGACGTAGATAACATCCTCCTGCTGAAATACCTCTCGGTGGTCGGAAATATCATACTGGCCTCGAAGAACTGCCCCAAGTGCCCAAACTATTGTCGAGATGTTATGCAGATGGTGTTGTACCTTCGTTTCTCACCAGAGCCGCGGATTCAGTCGGCTGTTATATCGATAATCGCGTCGATCCTACTGGCACTTCCCGAGTCCCTGCTGCGAGAGGAATTTCTGAATTCAATAATGGAGCTTAGATTGTGGCTGATCGAGTGCCTGTCCAACGTGGACCTTACGCTAAAACTAGGCGGACCCAAGTCAGATACCGCGCTCTTCGCCGGGCAAGTTCTGCACCTAATAGAGAGGATTATGACCATGGAGGAGAATTAGATGCGAGCGCAAGCCGTGCCGTCCAAGCAGTGGACCGCGCACTTGTAGTGTGTGTGCACACCCCTCGCCGAATGTTGGGCGGGCGGGGGTGCCGAGTTCGCATTTGTATCTGTAAACTTCTCTGTAATGTAATAACATCGATTGATCTCAAACGACGTTTATTATTTGATATCATCGTTCCTCATTACCATCACGAACCATTCGAACTAAGAAACAGTGTGGTGCCATGTTAACTATACACTGAGTGCTTGTTTATTATTATTCGGCTGTTACTGATGTTAAACTATCTCTCCGTAAACTTTAATTCTCGCGCACACACAAACACGGATGAATAACCCACACACAAACATTAGTAATCAAATAGTAATCTCCCATAATCCAATGGAACACGAGCCACTTTATATGCTGAAGCGATGGGACGTGCAAGGTGTTAATGTGATGATTGTTATGTCTACACGGCACCACGTCGCGCACATCCTCTCGAGACATAATATATTAAATCTTCAATCTCCCTTTGCAATAGTACTGATACAAGCATCCCAGTAGCAGGGCCTTCCGCAGAAGAGACAAAATTATTTTGCGTGTATACAACGATAGCTAAACTCAGCAGGTATCAAAGCATCCCCGCAAGGGTTGCTGCAGCCGCTCGCCCCTGCCGGCCAGCCACTCGCCCAGCCCCAGCAGCCTTCGGGCGGTGCCAAGCTGTCGATAAAACTTGGAGCCACATGGGCCGACACCACCGGTGCCATCAACATTGACGTGGACAACTTGCTCGCGCCACGCTCCCCCAAGTCCACTCCGGCACCCACGATCAACCAACTCAAATCTAGCCCGAGCAGTCCAGCGCACAGGTCGATGCCCACCGCTGGCCTGACGCCCATGAGCTACATGCAACCCGCGATGCTCAACAACAACTTCATACCGCCCACAGCCGGGCTGAACAACAACACGATCAGACCGACGTACGCCAATCAGAACTCGTTCCTCCAATGATACTTGTTGCTGGCAGACATTTGCCACAACAGTTAGGCCGGCTCCGGAGCATTGAGGCGGCTCCACTCGACAACACATTTCTATTCACTACGATTGTTTCTATGGCAACATAACACGTTTACCGATCCGAGTACACAGTGACGTTACAGTGTATCAGTTTAAACGTTAACGATACTTTTATAATCGATTTTTTCAAATCATTGCTCCAAACATCTGTTAAATGTAACCAACATTTGAGTGGGCCTTCGGCGCGTTGCTGTAAGAGATTTTTATACGGTTTTGATATTATACGAGTGACATTGGACGAGAGGCCCACTTATGGGTGCGTAGACACGCAGGTGCATATCATTGTATATCACACGATATTATTGTTGTATGTTGATGTATCGATCTGGCGGCGTTTAGGTTTTGCGGGTGACGTGCTATAACCAGTAAGTTTATCGACTAAATCTACCAAGAAACGATGAGAACGTTTCAGATGATTATTCCATTCGGTTGTGCCTATTGATTTCCTGCTGCGCATAGGTTTCCCATCTTAAAACATTGTTTTACGGCCAGTCGGAGTACAAGGATATTCTAACCTGCTTTTCATTTGGGGTGTTACATTATTATTATTTTGAATTCATTACAAACTCGTGCAAATTAGTGCGCCACTAACGTACGCAAAACCTGGACGCCGGAGCCGGTCGACTTGTTAGTTGTATCGTAGCATGCGCCGGCGCACCGGCCGTGCCCACCCGCGGCAGCACAGGGTGGACTGGTGCGCTGTGTGTTAGCTGTTTGTTTATAAGTTAATAATGTTAAATAGTCAGACGTGTGCTACAACAAACGGAGCGAATAACGCGCGCGCCAATGATCAAACTCATGTTTACATGCAAATGGGAATACTTATTCCTTTCGCTCAATACCGTTCTAGTTTGTGTGTGAAACAAAATAAAATAGCACCATTTTACAGCGAACGCAAGTGATACAATTATGATGACCTAGATTACATCGGATCGTATCCTAAAGTAGTTCCGTCAGGTCCCCAACACGAGCTCACAACTTGTGTACAATGTTCGTTTGTCGATCGAGAATATATTGCATTTCATTTGTGCGACTCGGCGCTGGTGCTCCGTTCAACGTCATAAATACATTCATTCTGTTATATTACATTTTTTTTTAAGTTTTATTGTAACTAATGTGGTATTTAATAAATTATGTATTATTTTTTTCTATGTCAAAATGAAAAGCAGTGACACCAGATCATTGCAGTGGTTCTATTCATAAAGATTCTAAAAATTTTACAAAAATCACTATAATCTTGTAAACTCTTCATAATTGATTAAATGAATCGAAGAACTCTGAATGAGCAGTGCTGCCAAACCAACATGCTCAGTGCTCCGTCATGCTTGCAATGTCCGAACACGTGTTTGTTGACACTGGATGCAATTATTTTGTATCTGCATGAACATCAATAAATACTAAACAAATACATTTAACAATTTGAATATGTCGAGGATGAAAATTTGTGTATTGGTGTGAACAGGACGTAAATAAATAAGCCGCGGGGCGCGGTGCCCGCAGGGGTGTTATAGATAGGTAGTACTTGTTGTTAGTGTGTAATTATTGAGACAGGATATTTTTATACCCGCTGCAGGCGCCGCCGGTGTGACCGGCGACAGTCGCGCATTTTAGCTGGACCTACTTTATGACATAGATATGGGTTGTACGCGTGACGCTGCTGAACTATCAGTCCTAAACATATATATCATAAATATTCTTAGACGGCTGTACTAATAACTGGCAGAATCCCCTTCGAAGTGGTGTGCACTTCCTTACTGTCCTACTCCTACCCCTACCATATATGTAGAGAGATGACATGGCCGGGCGACGGGTTCAGCTAATTATTTAGTTAATAATATCAATTCTAAACGTCTACCTTAACCGGGGTGTTTAAATTGTGGGGTGTGGTAATTTTGCGATTATTAAGTACTTAATGTGTCTATACATATGTTTTTAGTAATTTGATTATAATTTATGTAACTTTAAATTGTATAATAACTTACACTAACAGAAACTAAACGATAAATTGTGAAGTAAATGAAAGTCTTTATTTATTACATGTATTATGCTTTAAATGATTCGTTACTACTGTGCCAATAATCCAGGTACCATAGATATTACATCGTTCCATGCGAGTCGTGTTGTGCCGCGGCAGCTAAACCCTTGTCACGTCAGCAGCCCGTTGTTGTGCTACTTATATCTATACATGGAACTTTAGAATAATAAATATTTAATTAAGTCAATTCAAAGTGCAGAGGCAGTGCAATGAAAACAAGTTAGCGGGACCAAAGTCGTAAACATTCCTGTCAATCCTAACCTTTCGTTAATATTAACGATTTCTGAAAAGATTCAAGTATTGTAATGAGAAATGGATTGATTTTATTGAATTTATGCATTTACTGGTAAGTCTCAATTTTATTTATAAAACCTAAATTAGATTAAATTTCAGGATAGGCTTAATTATCAGTTAGATGTTTGCCGCTGTTGAAAAAGTGGAATGATTTTTGTCGGGAAACATTGCATTGCCTCTGCGCGCCCGACGTGAGAGTGCTTTATTAATTTTGGTGCAGAAGTTAATGATGTCGATGCGGGTGCGTCGGCCGTGTAATTTATCTGAGTGTATATATGTTTAATGTTCACAAATTGAATACAACCACGATACGGTTAAATTCGAAAGTGCATGCAACAAATGCATTGTAACAGTACGACGATTAAATTGTTTTCTTTCTTTCTTCATTAACAATTAACTGAAATCAAACAATCATTGTGTTCATTGTAGCTTCTACAACTTTAATTTTTATTAATCTACTAACGTGACTAGATTAGAACTATAAACTAGATTTACTTTCGCTCGCATTGACTCAGCCGCTGCAGCAAGTTCTAAGGCTGCGTTTGGATTTGCTCGTGCATCGATCGGGAGCGGGCCCGAGCCCGGAGCCCCAGGACCTGCACTGCACACGACTGCTTTGTAAATATAATGTAGTTCTTCCAATGTCCGCGGGGAGGCGTTACGAGAGCAATAATTATTGATTTAATGGTTTTTTTACTTATAATTGGCTCATTAGATAGTTTTATTTAGTTTTTCGATTTAAATGTATATTCCAATGTTACGCGTTATATTCGCACAACTTATTTTTAAGTGGATATTTGTGTAAATTAATTTGATTTGTATTGATTTTGAGCGCGGCGACGTCTGCTGTACCTAACGTGTGAAGTGTTCGGGATTCGGATCCCGTCCGGTGAGTCTTCAACGAGTGCGGAATCGTGAGGAGGTATTCGATCGCGGTAGTTGTTTACATCCCTGGGAAGTATTAATAAACGATAATATTATTATGACATTTGTTTCATTCCATACTCTACCTATTTAGTATCGTTCATGTGTAACGCCACAAGACGCACAATGCGACTAAAGCGCATTTTACATATACCTACGCGTCACCTGCGTTTACTTTTTAATGAAAGGTCGGCAAGGGCCTTTAAACGAACACACCTCACTACCTACGGCTCGTCACGAAGGTTTAGCATATGAACCACAATGTGAGCACATCATGTCTGCCAATTCTGAACACCACTCTCTTTCCCTAATTAATGTCTATTACAACCGCTCCGACACCATCTGCACCCAAAAATTCTCAAGAGTAATGAAAATTAAAGAAATTTATCATTAAAGCATTTTAATTTGTGAAAAATTGAGCTCATATAAAACTACAAACTATTTTTTAAGATCTTAATTAACTTAAACATAGCACTGATTAAAAAAATTAATTGTCATTATCATCACTTAATTAAAAATGTTAATTAATTCATCAATTATAATTAAAAGCGTCGCTTAACGAAATTAACAAATTAATACTGAGTGAGATTTAATAAAATCGAGCTGCCGTTTTGTTCACTGTATCAAATGTGTATTCGACATGTTCAGTCTTTATATAAATCAATATAAATGTAGGAATAATACATAAAATCACTTGGAATGGATCTAAAGACAGACAAATTGTAATTCCAATAATTTGTAATTGCTAAAATCAATTTAAAAATAT
The DNA here is from genome assembly GCA_029030555.1 of Ornithoptera alexandrae. Lineage (NCBI taxonomy): Eukaryota > Metazoa > Arthropoda > Insecta > Lepidoptera > Papilionidae > Ornithoptera > Ornithoptera alexandrae. The sequence continues at coordinate 380,415 of JARDVY010000031.1, forward strand.
AAAAAATACAATAGCTATTCGGAATGGACATTTATGCTAAATTAGGAACAGTTGCTGCCTTCAATTAGAAATTAGTCTCTTTATATTATAAATTAAAAGTAAAACATTGAAGTTTCAATTCAATTAATCATTAATATCAATAACTCCTCTATATATATATGTATGTATATATCAGTTAAAAGTTAAGTTAAAGCAATGTCTTATCAGTTAAAGCTTGTTTTGCTAGGAGAATGCGCTTTAAAATATTTATACAAGTGTAGGTTGGGTGCGTGTTTGTTTTATTGAAATACTCATTATTTATTTAGGGGACATTACCATAAATAAAGACAAGATAAAAAAAGTTGGGTTTTTAAAATGAACTTACACTTCCTAGGCGATACAAGCAACATTAGGCCTAACTGTGTAATAGAGTTAACATTGTTTTAAGGTTAAATAGCATAGTTATTGAGGAAAGAGAAAATTTAATATATCATCGAATGAGATAAAAAAAAATTTCACGATACAGCAATGTTATTCAAGTTTATTTTAAACTTAATAAGTGTAATTATTTAACAATTTAACATAGAGAGCTTGTACATGAATGCATTTTGATCAATTATTTACTTTTGTTGAATCTGCACTGTCATGAAAGAGTTTATTTGTTGTATAGAAGAATTTAATTTCATCACTATAATTATTACGTAAGTTATAATATACTTCTATAACATATAACTTTTATACTCAAATGCTTTAATAGTTTGAGAGGTATGTTACTCTAAATACTGAAAAATACTGTTGTTTTTGTGCTAAATCTTCATAAGTTCAGATTACATTAAAAGGTTGTGAATATAATATATGCGAGAAATTTTTAAAAGAAATGTTAATATGTATTAAGGCACTCGGACATAATTTAATATTGAAAATATTGCTCGCTTTTTGTATTATTAACCATAAACTCTTATTTATTATAATATGGGGGACCAGCACTTCAAAAGGATTTATTTATGTAGATATATATGTATAATTTAATATATATAAATATTTATTTGAGAATCTTTTTGTGTACTCTTAATTTACTGTATTAAGAGCATATTGCAATAGTATAGAGAACAAAAATATAAACTACTTAACATTTTGTTTACCTTAATTTGTATTGTTCCGTATCCATGTCGGCAGTTATACAATATATTGCATAAGAACTTTGATTCATGAACATGTTGAGATTCTAATAACCAGTTAAGTTACACCGACCACAGAAAGACACGTGTGACACAATAGAGTGATGTTTTATCATCACTGCAACAGAAGTGGAATATCCAAAACGAAAATAAAACATTCACTTCGACACAATACTAGTATTTTAACTAAAACTGATGTCACACAAAACTTAAATTAAAACTGACATTATAGAAATTATTCATTAAAATTAATTCGTATATCAATATAACCGACATTCATTTAAAATATTAACTTGAATTAAAATATATGCGTATTTTATTTTAATAATTGAGTTGCGAAATACGCCCCTTGTGCTGTCACTGGACACTTGCACAGATTAAACATTAATTATAATAAAATCGATTAAAACCGTACATAAAAAAAATATTAATATTTTAAATCATGGCCATTAATGGAACATAATTTACTCAAAACTCCTAAAGGTATCACTTAGTTCCGAGTGTAATTATTATATCGAAATATGTTAGCTCTAAGCGGTGGTGGATTTGTTCATTAGATGAAATAAGTTGTGTTGAATCAAACTTTGATGTAATTCAGTGTATACATTATGCTGTCATTAAAAGTAGCTGCCACAGTATAGTTCTTTGTGGCCAAGAACTGCGAAGTCCTGTTGCGGTATGAAGCATCCGTTGAAATCACTTCAATCACCTGCCAAAGTTTCTACGTTATTGATCATATATCATTACTTAATTTTAAGACAAGGTTTTTCTACTTCTCATACCACTTCGGAGTGAATATTTAATTTTTCATTATTAATAGATAATTTTTTTTATTATTTCTTGTAATAAAAATATTTGAAATGTTACAAATAATACAAAGTTGAATGTTACTTCACTGCAATAAAAAATTATTAATATAACATAGTTATAATTACTTGTGGCGTATCTTTGTAGCCAGAGACAATTTAGGAAGGTGACACCTCAGCCTCTTGCCACCACAAAATTGGGTCCAGTTTGTAACATTAAATTTCATAAATTTATAACCAAATACTAATAAGCGAATGTTGTGGTGTTATTTAATAGATTTTATAAAAATACCTGTAAGTATACAAGTCCATTGTCAAAGGGGAGGTGGTGAAGAGCTGGCAGGGCAGCATCGCCGCCCAACAGCAACAACTGCGCGCGCTCTGCTTCTGCAGCTAGCAGCACCGTGTACAGCGGTAAGCACAGTACGCGCGAGCTGAACGCAGAACCACGGTTCTCCGCATCTTGGTAGGTAACCTGGAAGATACACAAACCAGCCATAAACTTACAATTTAAGTATTCCCAAACGTTTTCTTTAACAAAGAGGAACACTAGGCTGACACAATGATAATGAACAAAAGATACAAGTATTTTACATAATAGACATTAAAAAATTATAATTGTCAAAGACTGCAGTAATTTCAGCAAACTTCCTATTTTACCTCACGGGGGTGATTGGACGGGCTGAGACAGGCATGCAGTGCTCTAGTATTTCCCCTCAATGTTAAATAATCTCTTGCAGCTGCCCGCACCACAACTCCATCCCACCCGCGAACAGCTTCCAAAAACAAAGTAGTAGGATCTCTTGGTCCTTTAGGTAAGAACTCAATGAATGTTCCTTTTTCGTTTGGACCTAGTATTCGATCTATGATTTCAATTCTTGGTGTTGGTTCAGGCTTGGGTGGTTGAGTGTGAGCAGCTCTTGGTGCTAAATGAAGCTGCCTGACATAAGCTACAAGGGGAGGCGATTCCTGTGGTATTTTAGCTAGTTCGTAATCCTGAGACATGTTTAGACGGAACAGTTGTGCTCCGAGGGCTGCAAAAAAAGTAACATCTAAGAAAATACTAATTTTAAATAAAAATTTACATTAAATAGAATTTCAATTATCAGTAGTATATAAATTAAATAAATTATTCATAAGTAAACATTGTTTCACTTGTGTGGTCTTACAAAATATTCACTGAAGAAATGAATTTTTCAGCTGAAAATTATTTCATCATCAGCCAATACATGTTCACTACTGGACATAAATATATATATATATATATATATATATATATATATATATGAAATTTTTTTATAAATATATTATACAAATAATACAAATATTTATTCATATATTGCACAAATGAACAGGAATTGTTCAGATGTAATTTGAAGAGCCACTGTACTATTAAAGAGAATAATTCAACTTTGCTAACAACTAATGTAAAATTATTTTTAACATTTCATGAAATTTTTTCCTAATGTTTCATGTTATTCAATAAGTACATTAGAGTTGAATAAATATATAAAAAGAATCACCAGGAACCACTGTATTCAAACAGAGCAAGATGGTGGTGGAACTCATTACAAGAGACCTATGTCCAGCAGTGGACATCCATCTGTTGAGATTATGATGATTATGAAATATAAAATATACACCTCACCTACAGTGTCCATATAAATCAATAAAATTGTCATAACAGTGACAAATGTCAAGAGAAACAAGACGGCAGGCAACAACCGCCTGTACAGTTCATTGGGAGGTGTTTTTGTAAATGTAGGGACAGTGAGCCTCTGTGATGGTGTTACAACTGGAACTGAAATAGGCACTGGATTTGCTTTGTCCGACAAAGTTTTTGCTGGTGGTACATGTTTCTTGTCACTAGCTTCAGGTTGCTCAGGCATTGTTTCTGTTAATTTTGGTGGTCCAAGTGATCCGTCTTCAGGGCTCTTCTGGAATTATTCAATGTTTACAACCATAATCATTATTAGCGCTGAAATAATTAGCATCAAAGAATAAAAAAAAAATATATCGAAAAGAACTAACAATAAAAATGCAACAAAAACATGAAATTGACACTAAAGAAAATTTTAAACTAATGTATTGCAGTTTTCGATAAAATTACATTATTTCCATTAAGTTAAACACTAAAATTCCCTCATTACAACTGCCAAATGAAGCCCCGCATTGTCACCTCGACAGATGTTGACCTTTTACTCCTTTTTTTTTATTAATATGTAATCGGTCATAGGAAGAAAAGCGATGAAATTGTAAGACTAAACTTCATTAAAATTTAGAATAATTTACACGTGCTACTTACTTTTTCAGCCATAATTTAATTGTGAAATCAAAATAAAAGTAACATCAAATATCTTGAGAAAATATGCCTTAACGACAAAACGTAGTCACACTAGGCAAGAATTATAAATATGCTGGTTATTGCAGCTTTAAAACAAACATTATGGCATGCATTGCATTTTCTTAAAACAATAACAATACAATTTTATATGAATAAATAAAACAGGTGAACGAACGCATGAGTCACAGGTAAAGGATAGGGATGTACCAAATGTAACCATAAGATAAGGATGCCATTTATGCAATTAGGTTTTTAAACCAGGTATTGAGTTCCATGTATGCAGACACGGAGCTCAGCAAAAAAATATCAGGTATCTAATACTTCAAAGTTCTTTTTGTATTATTTTAATAGAATCGACTCATTTGTATAACATTTTTAACTATGCTAATGCATAATTTTTAACCTTTAATGTATTATGTATACATTAAAAACATGTAATTTATGTGATACTTATTACTTTACCAGGCCATGAAACCTTCAAAAACAAATATAATACTTAGAAATCAAAAGTACAAAAATCAAAATATAAACTTCTACATATTTTCGTTTACTACGGTTGAATTTGCTCTTTTTCATTTTCCAGTTTTATTTGGTTGATACCAAAAATACTTGAAGTATTTTGAAAGATATATTTTAGCACTGATATTTAAAAAACCTTGTACCTCTGCAACCTGGTCCGAAATTTTGAAACGCAACCATGTTTTCTAAAAAATCGATTTGAGATCAGAACAAAGTCGATAAAAGATGAAATCGATGAACTTTTTAAAACAGTTTCATTGAATTAATAGTGTTATTTTAATATTTTTGGAAATTTAAAATCTTAACAGGTACAAAATAATGCAATTACGTTCCTACTATGTACTACAAAGTGAAGTATAAAGAGATTTAATTACATATGCATATTAAAAACATTAACGGATATAAAAGTATATTTAAGATTTGCCAAAGAATTTGTAAATCATCTTTAAATAATATATTTATTGATGGAAACGTAAATAAAAAAACGTTTTTAATTAGGTAAATGTATTTATTGTCAAAGTTTTCAAAAGTTACATAAAACAACAGCAATTGAAGAATATAATTTCAATAATTTTTACAAAATCGAATGACGCATACAAAACTCGCAAATATTTACAATATTCAATGAAAAAAGAGTTTATATGATATTAGAATCAAATATGTGAAAGTAGATTTTGTAACTTATTGTAAAAAACACGAATAAAACATAAAACTACAAAATACAAAAAAAAATTAAAACCCCACAACAGTTAGCATTTATAATTATCACGCAACGATTAGACGTAAAAATTGATATTTGTACTTTGTATAAAATATATTTATGCCAAATATAATAATTTTTTAATATGCTATAGTAAATATTTAACTATTGTTAAAAACAATGAAGTATTAAGAAAAATTCACTTCAAATCGTGTACACACTTTTCTTGAGGAAGCAATTGCATATTTATGAAGCATTTTATTTTTTTTCGTATTTAATTTAGCGCTCTTAATAATTTAATAACATTATTAAGAAGAGTAGACTTATTTCATTAAAATTGTAAATTGGTGTCAACCATCATAAAATGATATCGCCAATCTTTTTTTGAATTTCTAAGCAAAAGTGAAATAAAATTACACTCGGCAGCGAAAAAAACTGATTTACTATAAGCTCAAATATTATTTTACAGTATATATTTTTTATTCTAACGATTGTAATAACACGTACAAGGACATAAAACCGGGCCTATATTTAATATCGTAGAAATGTGGAAATAACATATTTAATTGCAGACACGGCAAATATTTGTAAAATTATGGAATTTCTAAACAAATAAATGAAGATATGATATATGCCCAGCAATTTAATAATATTTACGGCCTAAATAGTTGTCACTTTTTTATTAAGATTAAAATACTGCTCTTACGGCTAAATGGAAACGCTTCTGGCTTAAATATATTGCCAAATCACGTGAACAGGCCAAATACAATTGCACAGTAATATAGGAAGTATATATATTCGCTAAAATTTCATAATGTTCAACTTCTAATAAAACTCTTATGTAACAAAACTGTGCTCAAACGACTACACAGCTACAGTGTAAATGAGTTAGAATTACGCGCTAATTATTTATTCGATCTTAGTAATGTTATTAGATAAAAGTTTTCGAAAACAATTTGTTTCTAATAGATCAATACACTAATGTTAATTCATACGCACGCGTACGAACTTATATTTTAATAAAGAGGAAATACGAATTTTATTGTCACACGTTAACCCTCAGTACATTCACGAATGTCTTACAATTACGTTATTGTCAATATTTAAAAGCAAACGCACTTTTATATATATAAACAAATATTTACAGTTCAACAGTGTAATGGTATATATTATTAATGTAAAAAAGTAATTGCATTAATTTATTAGTCACATGGGTGTGGAGCAGTGAGTTTATATTTTAAATGAAATTTACATATTACTGATGGTAGGTCTCTGTTGCCAGGGATGGTAGGTCTAGTTACCGCCGCAACGCCTACTGCAGTTAATAAACAGTAGTTTGCGAACATTACTGTGATCCAGTTTTAAGCGCTCTGTTGCAAGTGAAATTACTGGAGTAACTAGACAACATCTTACGTGGCTAGCGACGAGCGCAATATGGTGCAGTGTATATGATCCTAACTAGGATCCCGTTAATATGGGCAAGCTTACCATCAGATGAACGTCTCGCTCGTCTCGTCACTTCGTTGAATAAATAAAAAAAACATAATGACTTAAAACACATAGGTCAAAGCAGTGTACGACTATTTAAAAACCTTTTTATTCATAGATCCAATTCGTTTTCAGTTTGTTTATACTGAAAATTGTTTTCTGTTACAAATGTTAAAAAAATTGTCGCTTCATATTGTAAAATTCAACTAAATGCTATTATATAACAATAACTATTGGAGGCATATGTTTGGACTTTTATGATTACATTTATTAATTAGATATTACAAAATGTCTCAGTTTTTATCAAATAAAATGAAAACAAATAAAGATATAAACTTAAGAAGTTTCGACAATTTATGGAATATTTGTGCGTGAGTTGTGTCCGCGAACATTATCGCCAAAATGATCTATTATAATAAATAAAAAGATTAACGTGTATCACTAATATTACATAGTGATAGATTATTACAATTAGTTTATGCTTTGTTTTTTTTTAATTATTATATATAATACATATTTTACTATAAATGCGACTGTAAAGTTAGACCAAGTTATTGTCACCATTTACATTTTTCCTTTATATATACATATACATATATATATATATATATATATAAATATATATATATAAATATATATATATATATATATATATATATATATATATATATATTACAAATTTCAATGGATGTTGTTAAGATATTACAAAAGATTTATTATTATTATATATATATATACATATATTTATTAAAATATAACTTATATCATATTTATTGTCAATTGTTTGAGATTTTATTGTCAAATATTTTAATGACGAAGACCTTTAAATAACGTCGATAAAAATCGCTTAATCTATTTCTTATACACTACATCGATATTTAAAAAAAATAGGTAAGTTTTGTTCTTATTCTCTGTTTTTTTTTTGTTTTGTTTTTGCATTGAACTCTCTTTTGATTCATCCTTCCTGTACTTTTTAGGTATCGATGATTTTACATTAAAAAACTTTTTTTTATATTATTGTGAAGTACACGGCAAGGACGTAACATACATTTCATGTAAAATCTAAAATAATTCAATTATCATTACATAATTAAGCCAAATTTATTGTCAATGTTTCCATTGTGAGAAATTCTTATTAAAATTTATACTATTATGAAGAAATTTTTAAAAATTTAATTTTAATAAGCAATAAACTTTAGATTAAATTCCATATATACAACAAATATATGGTGTATATCAATAATGAGCCAGCAGTGGTTAGGAGACGTTGCGACTATACCGTTCTTCTCACCGGCTCCACGGCGCCGGCGCAGCGCCGTGTCGTATGTCATGAATGAATATTTAAGAATACGTTACATATAGTTTAAATAAAGTACAACAGTATTATTGTGAGCTTTTACAAGTCGACATAATTGAGTACTTAATTAAAATACCCTCATCTTGTTACCACAGAGGCGCACAGTTGTCATTTTGCTTCACAAACTCCTAAATTAATTGTTAATTTTATAGCCGTTTTATTTAATAAAATATTCATTTAAAGTACACTAAAAAATAAACATGTTAGATACTTTTTATTAGTGTTTATGTCAGAATATTAAGTTTTGTAAAAAAACCTAATTAAAATGTACTAAAATTTGGCATAGGAAATAAATTTTGGGTCATTGTGTAATGGTAATTATCTATTGTATCTAAGAATGTATAGTGAAAGCAAGCTATGCTTATTTTATCATCTAAATATTGATAACATTTATTTGTATATTGTATAATATATAGTTTTCAAAATAGTATATATAAAGTTAAATCCAAAAATCAAGAGATGTATGTATATAAAGATAAAGGAATTGCAGCTGAGTGGCACATCGTCTCCCAACTACCCTACCATGGATCCGCTCTAATACCTAATAATTATTTGTCGAAGGAGTGGCCTACACACTCCGAAGTACCAAGTAGTAGTATTCCAAAGGCTAACTCACGAGGTCGTTCGCACGAACGCGCCTTGTCACTGATATGAAATTGATATAATAATAGATTGACATTATTTACCAAAATTCGTTTACCTGTACATAGAGTGCGGGCTCTGTCCGCATGCCAAGTACCACAGCCCCAGCTGAAGACCCGGTTATAAAGCAATTTTATTTAACGTGAAACATGTTTCAGCAAACCAATTTTTGTTTAACCAACTATAAACCATTTTGTTTAAAAAAAATGTTGATATATATAAACTAAAATCAGTTATTCATTGTCTATCACGACACGACACATCCATGTCTACAAACGATACCATCAACAGGTTTTTTATTTTGACGAAGCCGATTCAAACACTACTTATTCTCGTTACTATTGACGTCAGTTAGTTTTTTGTACGTTTAACTAAAATGATTAAAATATGAATTTCGTATTTAATTGACATGATCTTTTAACACAACCGCTGCTTTGCGCATGTCAGAGCGTAAACAAAATATTTGTATAAACACATCATTAATGGTTTTATCGACGGATGTCATATTTGTTACACCAGCTAATGGGACTTCTGGTAAACCTGTTTGTTCACACGACCTGTAGAGGATGTGTTAAATTGTTGTATTTATTGTTTCTGGTAGATGTTTGGTGGTGGTGGTGGTGGCATAGCTCCATCTCCTTTAATTCTTAACCAAAATAAATGACATAAATTCGTTCTAATTCTAATCAATCAAATATGGGTAAAAATATTCCAAAATGGTCTTCAATTTTGTCTTGTACAACTTACAACATACGAGTATAACCACTATTGTATAGTTAACACGCGTTGCGATATTCGCAAAATATTTTTTGAAACTGGTGGTGGGGGGTGGAGAAGGTGGGTTCATGTTCCATTTCGTATCGGATCTTCAGACAAGCCATCAGTGAACACAGTAACAGAGCCCGCGCTGCGTTTCCGTACGCAGCCTTATCTCACCGTTATCTTGCGCAGAGCTGTCACCGTGGCTGTCACCGTGGCAGCCGCTGTCATTATCAGCAGTACCAGCGGCGGGGCGGTGGGAGCGGAGTTAACTCTCGCGCCTTGGTCCCCAGGCACAGGCACCGACGTACCAGGATCCACTACGTGGATCTTCCAACCCAAGTTGTTATGGGTGTAGCACTGGTGGGGAACACATCAGTAAATAATTATTATTTCCTATGTTGGACACAATTTTAGGACGTATCTGGATTTGATGGTTTATCACGGGCGAGCGTTTCGCTTATCACGAGATAAACTTTCCGAATTAATTTATCTTTATCCTATATTTTTTTTATTTCTCACTGTCCACGTGAGGTGGTGTGCAGCTCACCTGGTAGTAAAGTAAGTCCGGCGTCTCATGCGCAACGGTCCAGTTGAGCACAGCGGGCTCACCCTCGGCGCATTCCAACTGCAGCGTCTGCATGTAATCCTCGAAGGTCTCCGAGTTGGCGGATTGGTCGATGGTCTTGTGCGTCCACTCGCAGTACCGGCCGACTGGTAAGTACGCACACATATACACGTGATAAACTGGTTATACCCACTTTTTGTGTAAAGGAAACACGTTGCATCTCACCAGCAGTGGGGTAGGGGTACCCCTCATTGTCGTATGCGACGCCCGCGAAGACGCGCTGCTTCCTCTGCTCCTCCTGCCGCTTCTGCCCGAAGCCACCCTCTGACGAGTCGCTAATATAGAAGGGGTGGAATTTGGCGGGGTTGGTGCGGTCGTCTCCGCCCTCCACCAGGAACGTGTACGTGCGCCCGCGCTCCACGTATATCTCCGGTATCAGCTGGTCATTGATGTACCACGCTATGCCCCACGACGGGTGTCCTGTGGGGATGTAACACTGTAACATGGTGTTTCCCTGTTTGATGTTATCATCAGTATTTTTAATTGCATGTACACCACTTGATATACTGGCAAGGTTTTTATTTTTTATTTTCTCCTACTTTAACTATACAGTGTAATTGTAAAAACTATATTTGGAAACATGGTGTCAACTTATGTGGGAGAGGAAGATGACTAAGATTCCCAAGAATACTCCAATAACCGAGTGATATTTACCGGGAAGGTATCCGTTACTGATGTCATTGTCTGCATGAAAAAAGTAATAGTAATTTTAATTCAACAATGTGGTTCTGGTTCCGTCACCACGCGACAATACGGAAACGTGAGTGTTGTACATTGCAGGACAACCACTAGTGCCGAACCATAGAGGCCTGAGATGGTGCATTGGTCACCACCAGGTAAACCGCCGTCGATTAATCTAAAAAGCGCCGTCGCCAGTAGAACACGATGAGAGTAAACCCAATAACGGTCACGGCTTCATGTTAAGATCCTTTGCACAGCCTCCTTGTTTTGAATGGTATGTACTTATCATCAGGTTTAACAAAAATACTATATTCTTTTACTTACTTATATTAATTGGTAAAATGAAACAATGAAATAAAACAATTGACACATCCGGTATAAATATATAGACAAGTGCAGTTTGTTTTATATATATATATATATATATATATATATATATATATATATAACCTAGAAGATGCAACTGCACCCAGCACGAATCTAGTTTACCAACACAACTTAGTACCTTAGTACTCTTGTCGCTGGAGAAGTTTTCCTGTATTCCTGAAAGAACTAGGTCGTCTATTGATGGACTAGATGATATATAATTTATAATTAGCAGCTTACATTTTTTTTTAATAAGACATTGTACTAATTATGACTTATGAATTTTAGTTATCGTTAATATTGTCTGCTTGCATGTTGGACTGGCCGCAGGGAATTGTTGGATGCTGGTGACATCGGATGGTTCTTTGGGGATCGATTAGAAGGTCGTTTCAGGTCGAAGTTGTTTTGGTGGTGGTACGTGGTGAGGGCATCGCGACCGACCTGTGATTGGCGTGTAGCCGCGCACGCCGGCGGCGGGCCCGATGCGCGCGGTGAGCACGCTCTGCCCGGCCAGCACGCGTGCACCCCACGGCCGCGCACCACCCGCATCCGTTTCCGCCAGCCCAATACACGTGTTGTCACTCTGTGGCAAAGAAAGCACTGCATCATTCAAACTTTATACTGGTCAAAAAATCTCGCTCATTAGAGACCCTCTACTTTGCCACTATTACAGCATCTTTCTTTAATCAAGAAAGCGCGGAGATGAGCGGGACGTTTATTCTCAAGATAAGTGATATGCCCGCCCATAACAATATGGCGCTAGGTAGAATGCACCTTATTGTGCTTGTCGCCGTGAGACATCAGACGTTAAGCCTCGGTACCTCAGTAAAAGTATTATAGGTACAGCGCCCTTCATACCGGAACACAGCAATGTTGGCACACCTGTTTGTCGGCTGCCATAGGCGCTGCGGTGGTACCTAGACGGTTTCCGGCAATAGAGACCTAGCAGTCTACTTTTTTGTTGTCATCCATCTAGAAAACGTTATGCTTTTTGGATAGTCCTCCTACATACGAAGTTCGCTAAGACCTTACGAATATCCTTCTACAGATATCTCCAGGAAAACGTAGAAATAATGAAATATGATACCTACATTTTTTTTTTAAATTATAATCATTTTATTGCATTACAGTGTTTAACTTGGGCCTCTTATAATTGTTGTTAATTGAAATAAATATATAACCCTTTCTTTAAGTAGGATTTCCAACAAAAGAGGGGTGGTTGAGTTTGAACTTTGTATTAACTATACAATTGAATAGGCATGTCACCTGGGCACCGAAATCGATCTGAACGTCGCTTCGGGTGGTGTCCATGAAGGAGTGGGCGTTGGCCTCGTAGCGGGAGTTGAGGGGGCCGAAGGCGGCTATGACGGACTGCGGCAGCGAGGTCAGCACCGCCTTGTCTTTGGACGGCTCCGTGGCCGCGAGCGGCCGCCGGTACGTTATCGTGGTGATGCCGTTCTTCTGCTGTCCGGACACTGGAACATTTAAATCCACATTAATAACGGTTATTCCCTTTCAATTGACAGATATATATATATGAGGTGTTGAATCTATATTGCCTAAAACCATCATAGACTGGCAAAGAGTATAGATATCATCGCTGTGACTACGAGTATTTCTGTCGCCAAACCGTACTGTGTGAACATTACTATGTTTGAAGGGTGATGAAGCCAGTAAATTACTGGGGTAGTAGAAAGTGCCAATTCGATTAAATGGTAATTATTATTGCACCGATTCCTGGTAATAATAATCATCATGATTGTGAGTCAAAGTGTATCATTTATGGCCAGGTGAGCGTAATACGAATATGATTATTGGTGTGCCTTTAATCCAGAAATAATGTCCTATTATTGGTATTGTGTTAACTGCAGGAGTATCTGTATAACCTAGGACCGCATCGTTGCTGCCCCCCAGCCTCTGGTCGGGGCACACCCCCCTCTCGCCGTCGCACTGCGCCAAATGGGTTATCGTGTAGTCAGCTACTCGGGGCTGGTTCGCTCTGCAAACGAATTTGTTTGTACAATTGTTAATATATAATGTAGTAGATCCTTGTAGTGTTTCGAATACAGATAATTCGCAGTGGATATATCCTGTGGCTGTATCATAAAGGAAGAGAGGTGCGAAACAGTTTTAAAGAAAGTGATAGAAATAAATATTATAATAGCTTCATAAACTCGTGAAAGCTTAGGGTGAAGTGATATTCAGTTGATCTTTACAGTGATTGATTTTCACAACACCTCATCTATATTTATACCAAAGTATGACATGAGGAATAGTGGTACTTTCGCACAGAGAGTAAAATAAGCATACCATCCTCGGTCGCCTTACTCGGCGTACAGAGAAGGGCAGCAATCCTGATGACAGGCTACACGGCGCACTTCGGCCGACGGACTCGCATAAACTTAACTTCTATTAAAACTTGCTTCGAACGTATAAGCACGGTTTATTATTTTCTTAGTTCATTATTTATTGGTTGTAAGTGATCCTGCAGTGCTGACCTGGTGTCCCAGTATGCGACGACCACGTCCGCGCCGAGCATGGCGGGCCGGCCCTCCGCGCCCGATACGCCGAACGCCATGTACTGCTCGCTGCGCAGGCGCGCCGCCAGCGTCACTTGCACCTGTTCACCCTGAAAGTGCACAAAATCCAATCTCTGTATTAAAGTCTTAAATAACATCACATATTTAATAAGAGCCTTCGTAGATAAGCGCTTGCTTTATATCCCTCGTTCGGTTCCTGTGCGACAGTCAACATAGGAGATCTAGATAGATACATAGAGTATACTGGTTGACCGCTTCACGACGTCATTGTCACTTCATACCGTCTGAAATCGACGGCTAGTGTAGTACATAGAAAAATGTCTGATTATATATAATACATACAGATATAACAAATACATTTTACGTAAAAGCTTTTACGCTACCATCTTCAAGAAATGCCGCATTAAACGTTTAAACCCCTACCAGTGCCCTTAACTCCAATTTGTTGGTATGCATGTAAAAATTAATTAAGAAAGACACACACACACACACACACACACACAACATTTATTGAAAAAGTTAATTGCGTTCAACCAACAGTTTTCATAAACATCTTCAATGACCAGACTCTTGCTGAAATAAAACTTAAAGACATACAGCCTCCAATTTTCTACATTTCTATCAATAATTAGTTACAAATGTTCAAGGAGCTTTCAATATATCCTTCTTAATAATAACTACCTATAAGATATTGGATTTTTTCAGTCCTTAATCCCAGCAGTGGGAATCGAAATTTGTTACAACGACAAATACGATTCATTGTCACACAATTAATGCTACAAGCAGGCGATATTACAGAATAAAATCACCACGATCCCTAATAGGGGTATTGAAAAGTAATATTTGGTTACCGCTGAGGATTAAGGTGCAATTACCACCATTACCAGTAACAAACGTAGACTATGGGTCACTTATTTTGTTTACCTTTGCTCATCTCGGCGTCTCTTTAGCTTGTATGAAACACGAACATTGTTATTAGCGACATCGCGAACGCATTCACACACAGACTATTTAATAAAACAAATTGTGATTTCGTTGACAACTTATACGTTATTTACACAAGTTATATTGCATCTTATACGACACGACTTGTATTTAATATACTGATTATTAATATTTCATTGCTTATCTTGTTATTTATTTATCTAAAAATCTTGTTTTAGTAATACTAGTAAGGTCTATTTCAGACTTCAACATTAGTATTTAGCCGCGGAGCTACATCAATCACTGTATCTAAATTTATTGTCATTTACTCTTAATATTATATAGTGATTCTCTAAGTTTTTTTTTTATTTTAAAACAATTGTTTAGTAGATAAAAAAAACATTACAAAAAAACAGTTAAAGAACGTTATTGTTTGAAAGAACCAATTAGTCAGGTCCTGAGCACTCGTCTGTTCAAATAAACTATATAATGATAGTTTATACAAGTCCTGCGTATAGCTCCAGACACATCCGCCTTGTCACGTACTTATATACATATACGTATAATATATAGGTATGCCTACCTGCACCTCCCAGCGCACTTGCAGCCGTTTGTCGAGAATCTCCTTGCAATTGTTGGCGGAGCTGTAAGGCGTCTGCGAGGTGCTGGAGCTCGTCTGTAACATACGCTCCGTTAAATACAAGTCTTCGTTTGAAATTCTTCACATTTCTTTAGTGAAAAATATAAAAGGTAATAATTGAAGTCTCTCCTTTCTGACGAGCTCAAGCTTCAGGTTAAAGAAACGAAAGAAAACAACATAATTAAGATGAAAAGTTCTAAGAACAACAGATTGAGCCTTTGATATTTCCCAACCATATTGGATCATACCATCGCATCCTTTCACGAAAAACTTAGCAGAAAAAAAAACTCTTTTATATATAATTTTAAAGATTTTGTTAAGGAATTTTCTCTATGTCTGTAAGCTGGATACTTTCTACATCATCTACCTTATAAATCAGACAAACTTTATAGAAATAACATATTGTTTTTTAACCTAGACCAAACTTAAAGTTTTAATTGTTAGTTATATTAAATAAACTTAACACGTTAACATGTGAGTACTTACGGGGTTGTACCACCAGGCAGGCTGTAAAGGAAATGTTAGCGCAATCCGAGGTAAGCAAGAAAACAAACACGTCATATCCGGTATTAGTTAATGATAAATTACTATCACACGCACACGTATATATAATACGAGTATTTATCGTAACTAACAGGACATTGTTAGTTTAGAATCCTCGCTGGCTGAGAAGCATAATATATAATTATTCCTTTCCGGCAAGCATGTCAAATTAAAAAAAATAATTAGTCATGTAAAATGTTTCATACGAAAGATGTTAGTATCTGTTTTTGTAAAATAAAATAAGGCTTTATTAGCTAGAGGTCAAGAAATAGACAACTGTCATTGATTTATGAGACAAGAAATTGTGATTACCGCGCCCTTCAAGTGGGAACATTACCACATACATTGTTGGCTGGTGGTGGTGGTCGTTGGCAGTGTTGCTGCTGTTAGGAATATAAAAACCTAGACATCTTTTCTGGAAATTCTACCATCAGTAATGTGATATGTTTTATCTGTACTAATTCTAGATAGGTTATACCGCAACGTTTATTTATGCTACGAAGTAATTAAGCTGTTCTGATTAGAAGGTTGCGATTAGTGATATTTTTGGGGTCAACTTAAATGTTAAAGTTATGAACACGATCTGATTCTGGTCAAACATAATATCCAACCATACTATCACTGATAGGCGTAGCTATTACCACTAGGTGAATGTCGTGTTGCTGTAGATACCACGACCTCGTGATCTTTCTTTCGTATCGTTTCATGTACTCACGGTGATCTTCGTTTGGCCCAACGCTGGAGGTACATCAAGATCCTTAGGCAGGTAGACGTGTCCAAAGTTGTGCCTATACTCCACGCACCATACCGCTAGCCAGTCTATGTCGTACGCGGTCAGCTTTCCCGGCAGCTGGATTTCTATGTCCTCGCCCTGGTAACCCCGGAGCGGGTTGAGAGAGCCCATTTCGTTGGGTACCTGATGTGAAAATAAACACTTACTTATTATTTTATCTTGAACACGATGTGTTGTCCGCTACCATTGAAGTTAGCTTACAGAGAATTTACTTTAAGTCAAACTTGAAAGGAATGAAAATAATCGATGTTAGTAATGGTGGGCCTTATTAGGTAAAAACCATTTAGGTGGTTATCAAGATATTTCTTCTGTCAAGTAGTAGTGTGCTAGGATTGCCGTCTCATTTGAAGTGTCTCAAGACTAGGAGCGATTCGTTATGCTATATAACCAGGTGACCGTTCTTCGTTGTATCAACAAACTTACATAAACAACAAATAATCTTTTCTCTTAATGTATAAGCTGGTATGGACAATCATATTCACTTTAGTTCCAAAAGGATTGGGCTCTGTCCCGTTGCCAACCCAGAAGTAGGCGTCGGGTCCAGCTCCGTCATAGTGCAGGTTCGGTATGTAGAATGTCTTCGCGTCGAGCACGCTGATGTTGCCGGAGCGCAGCCCGTGCGCTAGCCGCTTGAACTCGGGCAAGACCCTTGGCCTCGGCGGCTCCAACCCAGGGTTGATAAACACATCTCCAAAGTTTACCTACAATTATTCAATTATATAAAATTAAAAAATTCAATCTTCTCATTTGATATAATCGAGAACGGTTATACATACATGCAACTACTGACGACAAAAAAGTAGATGATTTTCAAGTGTTGTTATAAAGTGGACATCAGTCCACTACCACTGTGTCCATGTCGAAGGTTGACTAATAGGCAAATTTAAAAGGTAGCAAACTATTGTGCTACGACCACTTTTTCTGGTTGTATTAAAAAAAAAACAAGCTTATTTGAAAGTGCAAAGCATATTAAAATTTATAGAACTCTACCCCAGAAAAAAATTACAATAAAAACCGTATTGTTTAAACCATAATTACTCTAAAATTATGAGAAAAAGGTTTATAAAAATATACTTTAGGAGAGCGCTTCCCAAATCGAAGACTGGCGATAGTACCAATGACACCTTTGATGATGTGATGGAAAAAAAATATCTCGATAAAAAAATCATATTTTTAAAACGTTTTATTAGCATTGTTTACGCTCCATCATGTCAGTACAGCTAAAGGAAACGAAAGTTTCATAAAAAATACATTAGTTTACCAAAAAAAAAAACGAATGAAACAAACTCGACATATATTTGGTTCCAATTTGAACCTTATTCCGTAGCGACACGGAACGTTTATATTGCGCGCCCGGGCGTGCGTTGATCCGAGCATCAGCTGTTTCTTATTTTGTGTTTCATTGCATGTTTTTTTTGTAAAATAATGTATTTTTTATAAAACTATCGTTTTATTTAGCTGTACTAACATGATGGAGCGTAAATAACGCTAATAAAACGTTTTAAAAATTAGATTTTTTTTTTAACTAGAAATTGAATTAGAAAATTGTCTTTCCTACTTCTTCTCCTACGTTATGGGGAAGCTCGAATGCAAGATGGCGTACAAACGTCACATTTTGGCGGGAAACGTGTGACACGGATCGATACGTCATGGCAACGGTCCGCCGCTGCCGCAGCAGAGTTGGCTCGGTTCAAGTTTAACATTAATCAAATGTTAATTACGATATATCTGCTCGTTAATTACTGATTAATGAAACTACGCTTTTGAATGGCGTATTCTATTTACGGGCGTTACTGTTCATTTATAATGTATAATGGTAATACGTTTTGGAGCAAAACTTCTGCGTGTAATTATCACTCGGTTTTAATTATGTTTTTTATTCTGCGAAGCGACCAGACGGGCGGCACGTTCACCTGCTGGTAAGTGATACGCTCGATAAAAACGTGGCGCTAGTTATGATTATATACACAGCATCACATTGCGCTCGTCGCCTTGAGACATAAGATGTTGAGTCTCGTTATCCCAGTAATTACACAGCGTCTTATAAACTGGAGCATAGTAGTGTTTGCGCACTTCTGTTTGCCGGTCGTATTAGACGCTGCGGTGGTCCCCACCCAGAATGTCTCCAGTAGCAGAGACCCACTACCAGTAAATTAAGATTAAGTAAAACCTTTGCTTGATTATTATATATTATACTAAACTGTTTAATATAAATCAATGTATGATCGATAGTATCACGCCCGATAATGAAAATATGCCGCTATGTTGTACTTAGCAAAATATATCGAAACAGATGTACGAACATTTAAGTATGGGAACATAAAACCGGATATTTCCCAGAAAACGGACTGAATTGTTCCCATTCGTTGTAACGATGTCATTAAAGAAAGCACTAGTTCCAGCAGCTAGCGGCAAAGCGATTCTAATTGTGTAATTTGCGAAGTGTAATATTACAGCAGCAGGATGACTAGCTGTAATGTACTTTGTAGGATAGTATCGTATCAGTAACCCAACCCAAAGGAAATAGGTAATAAACGTTTCCCGATGTATTTAATCCCGTTTGTATTTATCTCCAAATATTCGACTTTCACTTATGGCTTATAAAAAGCTAGTTACAGTTGTATGAAATAACCTGTATTGGTAGATTTTTAGTTGCCACCTACGCTTTGATCAGACCTAATAGAACTACAAAATCTTTCAGAAAAGTGTTGGTGCTACTACTAATTTTGATAAAGTATCAATTTGAACTTCAGCGGCTGAAGCTTCAACACTATTCTCAAATTACTGAATTGAAAAGTTCATAACAAATGTTTTGTATGACTCATATATATATGAATAAATTCAATAAAATAAAGATTATAAGAAGTGTTTCGGATGTTTCGTTTTCAGGTTTATTAATACATTACATTTCCGGTCACGCCTTTGGAATTAAATCCCCATGCTGCTGTACTAAAGTGCAATATTACATTTTTTTAATAATTTCGTAATGTAATGATAATATTAATGGACACAAATATATTTTATTTCATTATCGTATATATTACTTATGAATAATGTTGCCATTTAAAGAAAAGGTTTAATGGCCAGATAATAGATAACATGACAAAGGCGATCCAAGAGTGTGTACGGTGATATTTTGATAAATGTACATTTGGAAGGGGATTTCCGAAACAGGCAGACCTGGTGTAGTCGATAGCAGCTGATGTGGAACTGTTTATTTTGTATTATTATGGACAATCTAGTGGAAGAGAATAATGATGGCAAGGATCATTTAGCTATAAAAACGCGCACATTTGTACAAGTGGTAGGTATCTATTGCTGCAGACCGTCTAGGTAGGTACCTGCAGCGACTGTTGCAGCTGACAAATAGTAGCGTGCAAACATTACTGTGTACCGGTTTGAAGGATGCTATAGCTCTTGTGATTACTGGGGTAACGAGACTCAACATCATATATCTCAGGGCGATTAGCGCAATGTGGTGTTCTATATACCATCCTAATTAGCGCCACATTGTACGAGCAAGTGAATCACTTTACCAGCAGGTGGGCGTCTCGCTCTTCTCGTCAATAGATTAAAAAAAATATTGTAAGCAATGAACGTTTACGGTAAATCTCCTGCACCACACGCTGATCCACTTGATGTCGCGCAGCCTCTTGCCGGCCGGCAGCCGCAGCAGGATGTCCGAGTTGGTGTGCGCGGAGAGCACGGGCGGATCACTGGAATATAGGTTACAGCAATGTGGTCATAGCTTATCACCGTCGAGGTTAGTTATTGTTAATAGTTACAGCAGAACTAATTACAAGTCATACAATATTCAATATATCGATAAATAAGCCGATTATTCATACGTCATAGATTTAGTTATTTATTCATTCGTTCATTTATTAATTTATCCATTTTTATATTTATTTACTTATTTTTAGTGCTACAAGAAACCTTAGATGATTTGTTTGCCGTCCTCCATAGTTTCGCTTAAAGGGTAATGGGGTTTCCTACCTTCAAGCTAAAACCTGAAAAGCCAACTATTCCGACTTCTCTACCGACCTTATTATTTGACTATAGTGCCGACATTTATCAATTGATGGTATGTAACATGAGATTGTTATCAGTAAAACGTTACAAGTACAAAGCGGGGCACTAATGGTGTCGTACGCCATGAACATTACTCTATAGATAATTGGAAATAAATGTGGCAAAGTGTTCGTACGAGTAATGTAAAATTCGTTATGGATTTACTGCTAGAAGCAGTAATCACTGTGCTATGTTCAATACTGCATATACCACTAAATAGTAATTTGAAAACATTACTGTATTTCAGTTCGAGAGGCGCTGTAGCTAGTGACTTCACTGGAGTACATGCGTATGCTTTTTCACAACAAATCCACCAGGAAAGAGTCAATACAGACATCCGATGCGACACAGCATTCATCCAACTGACCAGGAGAGATGAGTTCAGTTTGTTTTAATATTTTTCTCAATGATTATTCATTATATTTTTATTTGTGACAAGGGTCGTTGTATTAAAAAAAATAAGGGCAGGCGTTGTTGGAAACTCGAGTTTTGCCTTCCTATTTTCTTAAAAGCTCTCTTCAAATTACAAAGAGGGTCGTCCTCTTTAATTATTTATAATATCCCCCCAATCCGTGAATTAATCAAAGGAAAAATACAGAGGAAATGAAATCGTCCAATTGTTTATTTTTTTACGATTTTTGCGAAATTGAAATGAATATGTTATTGATTGAGATACAAAAAGAGATCCGATGGAAAAGCTGTTTCACTCTCATGACATTAGACGAGCGTGATATAGTTATATACAGCAGTTAAAAATAATAATACTTAAAGAAAAATCGCTTACAAATAACTTTAAAATCTCTTAGTATTCTTCTGGAATATACTTTTTGGATTAAAATGTATGAACCCTTATCGATCCAGCGTGCGTTATGCTGTCTCGGACACAGACGTTAAAGTATGAAGTGTTGTTTTTACACTACTTAGGTGGTGAACAGGCTTGCGGCCCGCCTGGTGGTGAGCGGTCACCGCAGCCTATAACCACCAGACCACCAGAGGTATTACTGGCCCTGTCGCCGACCCTGCAGAAACTTACTTATGTAATAATAAGTCAATACACACATTAAAGATTCATCACAAGGTGGATTGACGATCTGGTGAACATCGCGCTGATAAGACCGATCAGTATGAAAATTTTTGGGTGAGACCTATATCTAGTAGTGGACGTTTATTGGATGATGATGATGTACGCCTTAAGCACTTACCGACTGGAATAGTCCTCAGGGTACGGCACCAGGATACCTTCCGGGGAAGGCTGCGGCGTGTCTCCGACCCAGAAGTAGGCGTCGGGGCCCGTGCCATCGTACGCGAACCCGCGGACGAAGATAGTGCTCTCGTCCACGGCGTAGACGGTGCCGCGGATCCCGTGCGCGTAGTGGTTCAGCCGGCCGATCAGCCGCCCGTAGTACGGCTCCGGACGTCTGGACGCCGCTGGCTCTGGTCACAAAGGAAATATAGGATACAGTGAGCTTGTACAGTAGCTTTAACTGTGGTAGGTCGCTATCACCGGAAACCGTTTAGTTACCATCACAGAGCCTAATACAGCCTACAAACAGCAGCTTCTAAACATTTCTGTGTTCCGGTTTGAAGGGCGCTACAGCAAGTGAAACTACCTAGTAACGGGGATCA
The DNA here is from genome assembly GCA_029030555.1 of Ornithoptera alexandrae. Taxonomy (NCBI): domain Eukaryota; kingdom Metazoa; phylum Arthropoda; class Insecta; order Lepidoptera; family Papilionidae; genus Ornithoptera; species Ornithoptera alexandrae. The sequence goes on from JARDVY010000031.1 coordinate 402,999, forward strand.
GTATCTAGTACTAGCACCACGTTATTATGGGCAGGTATCACAGGATACAACATAAGGTCAGCAAAGGTGTGGAACAGCTTCTCGGTGTCGGTCTTCCCGTACAAACACGAAGCGGACGTGTTTAAGCGTGAGTAGGTTGCTACTGGGTTAGTGCGCATTACCACCACAGATAATATCAGCACTTAACATCAGCATCAGAACGTGACCAAGCGCTAACTTTATCGAAAATAAGAAAAGGTACTATAGATGAATATCTCGTTCGTGTTACCGCTGCCTTGAATAAAAGAAGCTTGAAGTAGATCCAGCTGCAACACCAGCAGATACATGCTGCGGTCTGTATGTCGTTCGCGTATACTAGAATGGTAAAATGGTAAAAAGGTGATGTGTAAACATCTCAAGCTGCTGTTTATGTTTATATGAACTGGGGCACGGCGAGGTAACGGCGCCGTACGTCGCTGCACAGTAGGTCGGCTGCAGCGCGGCTCGCTGCACCAGCACAGTCTTGATATTGCACGTTTGCCTGCTTGTAAGTAGGTCGTGTAACGCTCTGTGCCGTTTGCGCACTCCCCGCCGACACACTACCGGCCGCGCCCGGCCTCGCCTCACTTCCTGTATAACTTGCCATATAACGAAAATCCAAATCATTTGATAAGATGTGAACTTACTCGTAAATGGTTCTAGAGAAGATATGTCGAACTAAACACTACAGCATCCTTTAAACCTAAATATAATATAATACTTTCTGTTCTTTTCTTTCTTTCTAGAGTCGTATTCCTATTATGTTTATTGAAATATCTTTTATTATGCAGCTGTTTTGGACAGTTGGGATGGATATTCGCCATGGGACCATGAACTTTGAAGAAGCGATACAAAAACGGTTTCGTTGCTAAACAACAACAGTGGGAGCATTAAAGCAATCTCGATCATCATCAACGGCATATTCGTCAGGAGCTGATTACCGGAGGGTCGGGGCGTTGTAGGGGCGCTGACGGGGCGACGTGGGGGGTGTATTTATCTAATATCCTAAGCGGAACCCAGCGCCCATTAAGGGATATTTTGATTGACACGCTCGCCCCCGAGATTTCGCGACGGAGGGGTGCGCTAGGGTTGGCCAAGTTGAACTACATTTTTAAACATGCAAATGTTTTTATTACTAAGTGACTTACGTTAAGTAATAACAAGGAATATTTTAGAGAAGGTTTTCAATAATACTCTATTTTCACCATCACCAACAAATTATGCCTTTTTCGAATCGAAGTCAGAGTCTACAACTGTTCTAGTCTTCTGCTAGATCTTTTAGGTGATGATATTAAAGCTACACCTTTATATCGTCAAGTTATTTCTTCCGCTATCTACCAGGAGCAAGTGTTCTAGAAATTTTTCCCTTCAAAGACAAAGAAATTCAGTAAAATACACTGTATCCATTCTGTAGATATAAGCGTATTCCTTTTTTTACTACTGAAGGAAGTACAGAGTATTACGGGTCAGCACCCTTCACCAAGTACATCCTCATTGTCACTAAACACCGTGAATATATTGTGGACTTGAAAAGATACTGATAAATATTGACTGTTGCCTTGAAAAGAACTAATGAAATGCTTAAACTACGTCAACTTAATTAAAAGTTACGTTTTATAAGTTACGTGCGGACAGACATTTTATTTAAGTTAAAATTAATATATTAACATGTTGACCTACTTAACTTAAAATCTTAGTTTTTTACGGATTTAGTCGAAAATATTACATTATTTATGATCGCCAGCCCACTGCGGATATTTTTCATGCACAAGAGGCTCGACTGTTAATTTAAAATAGTAGGTTACTTGGTGGTAGGAAAGAGTTGGTAGGTTGTTGTTGCCTCTGGTAGTAGGTGCTTGTTGCTGGAAACCATCTAATTAGGTGCCAAAGTAAAAACACCAATGTACCCAATCTATTGCAGCCGACAAAGAGTGGTCTATGCAAACTTTACTGTTTCGTTTTGTAGGGCGTTGTAGCTAGTGTAATTACTGCGGTAACGAGACCCAAAACCTTATGTCTCAAGGCGTCTTGCTGGTTCCGTTGCTTCGAGGAATAACAAAAAACATGATTACCGACTATCGAATTAACAGCCAACGTTCAGACATGAAGAGATAAAGTGAATAGGAAGCGACAACCCTGGCCCAACCCACTCGTTTTTGCCCCAGGGAAGGGCTCCAGCTCTAACACGTACACTTAATACAGTTTTGTCTCGACATTTCGATACCCATTTGTATGTGGAAAGTGTGCGGCCGTAACGCGCCGCGCGAGAGCCGCGTGCGCGCCGCTGCAATCTCCGGTTGCGTCAGCATCCACGAGGCCGCCGGCCCGCCCGCTCGCCTAGACCTCAAATCCTCTAACTCCAATCCGAAACAACTTTACTTATATGAATAATTGCCGCCGTGGCACAGCGAGTAAGCTCGTCCCTTCTAACACGGCAATCCCCGATTCGATGCCACGGCTCCAAATTTCTGGTATTCCTTTCTAACGTTTCGAATCAGACTGTTCTGTTATTATACAAACAAGCGACGATGCGAGCGGCCCGGTTACCTGATGGTGCACTCACCACACTATACGCCTGTATTGTGCTTAACACTTGCTTTAGGATACAGCACTGTATTGTGTTCATCGCTTTGAAACATCAGTTAAGTCTCGATAGCCTCAAAATCTCACTAGCTACAGCTCCCTTCAAACCGGAACACACAGTTTGAACAACATTTGCACAGTACTATTCGCCGACTGCAATAGGTGCTGCGGTGGTACCTATCTAGACGCTCCCCGACAACAGAGATCTACCACCAATAAGACCATGTCTAGGTAAGAGATTACTTGTTAATAACTGGTGTTAGGTCTCCGGCAACAGAGACCTGGCTTAGCTTGTATGTCCAGATAATGATGTGATTTAAAAAGACGCAGCTTCAATCCAAGGTATTCCGTCATCCAACAACTATCAGGATTAGTCTATGTTACGTTGCTACTGATAGATCTCTTGTCGGAAATGATCTAGATATCACCGCAGCTTCTATTGCAGCTGAAGAACAATACTATACAAACGTTACTTTGTTCCGGTTTTAAGGACGCTGTAGCTAGTGACTAACTAGAGCTACATTATTATGGGGATATTACTTACCACCAGAAGAACTTTCCCACTGTCCATGAACTATGTTGTATATATATGATATTTTGAAATTCCGAATTATTCGATATTCCGGAAGCGGCGCCATTCGATACATATACATCGAGTATTTACATCAGCGTTTCCTTATAAATTTATTGGTTACTTTCCAGGGGTTGACGTTACGTGAGTGGCGGCGGCTCCGGGGGTGTAAGGGACGCCGGCCGCATACTGATCACGATGTTTGAAATGCGCCACATTTAATATTTAACCTTATAATTCATTAGGGTAGGTTTTTATTCAATAACGCTGTAAATTTTTTTGTTCTCTATTTTTTTATAGTAAACTAAGTAAGATGTTTAGTTAATTGTATTCTTTACAGCTGGAGACAAAAGATAAGTATTATATCAGTAACTTGACTAATTTACTGTACAAAACGGCGAGATGAGAAAGCGGTTCACCTGAGGGTAGATGCGCCTACCCTTAAACAACGTGGCGCTAGTTAGGATGATACACAGAGCACCATATTACACTCGTCGCCTGAGGCATAAGATGTAGATTGTCGTTGCCCCAGTAATTTCATTGGCTACAGCGCCCTTCGAACTGGATCACTAATGTTTGTACAGTACTATCGGGCGACAAAGATGGAGCTGCGGTGTTACCTGGTCGGTCTCCGTCAGTGGAGATCAACCTGCATTTGATTAACTTACCGCTAGTGACCTTGACTCTTACATGGTAAGAGAAGTGCTCTGAATGGGAATATTGTTTGGGCTATTCGCTACCTTCATTACGTCTTTCGTGTCCATTACCGAGGCTTGGCCAATTTGCGAACTCTTTTCTTCACTTCAGTGTTGCAGCGCTGGTCAATTTGAGAATACATATTTTTTTATATTCACAATACGTCAAAGTGGGTTGAGCCGCTTTATGACGAGGACTCGCCGCCGGTTAAACCCTCGTAATCTGTGGACACTGGACGCTGAATGCTCGCGTCATAACATTTTCATAAACTTTATTGTGCTGCGTGCGGGCGACGTTTCAGCACCAGCTCGCCGGACTGGCTTATCTCGGATTTCGAAGGTAGTTTGTTATGTACATTACTAGCTGTTCCCGTCCGCTCTGCTGGCCGTAACACCCCCGCAACCCCTTTGGGAATGAAGTTTTTTAAAATCAATTCTTAGCTGACCTCTAAACGGAACAAGCAGTCTCTACATAATTTTGAGTGTTCTCAATCTTTTTATAAGTAGATTATATTATATATAGTATGAACGGCCATTCTTCCACCAACTCGCATTGGGCCAGAGTGATGGGAAGTGGCCCAAATCCCCACACATAAAACCCTACAAACGACGGCCCCTGGTGCCCGGTGATGCTTGTGGCACAGGACCTATCGATGTGGGGATTTTTGAGGGAGGCCTATGTCTAGCAATAGAGTCTATTGGCTGATGGTCGTGATCAATGACCATTACATTCATTATTTAACATAGAATAACATTAAGTTTGCTGGTGGTAGGCCTCTGTTGCCAAAGACCGTCTCAGTAGGCCACCGCCGCTCCTATTGCAACCGGCAAACTGCAGTGTGCAAACATTACTGTGTTCCGGTTTGAAGGGCGCTGTAGCTAGTGAAATTATTGCAGTAGCAAGACTCAACATCTTGCCTCAAGATGATGGGCACAATTTGTTGTAGTATGCACATGCTAATCAACGCCACGTCTGCGTGAATGAGCTGATCCCCTCGTCGCTCGCAAACAAATGTGCTTCTTAATGTCTACTATGTCGTTGATGAGTTTTCTTCTAGTTTCGTGTATGTAGTTAGTGTTATTGTATCGGAGACGTATGTCTTAATCTTTAATCTAGTATTCTTCTACAATACTTTTGCGAAAGGAAAACGAAGGCTTTTATAAACCTCTCCTCAATGTAGTGATTCTGTTGTGAAGATACCGAGTTAACATTCCGTGCCAATAAACATTGATACGTGCGAGGACGAGCTCGAACCCGAGACCTCGCCACACGACCTGGACAACAGGGTTTAATGCGCCATCGCGGTGACGACACTTGAGACCGCGTTTAGGCCCACTCCACACTAACCTTAGCAGATCTGAACAGTACAACGGTGGAGTATAATAAATTTTCTATCTCCCCGATGCTTTGGGCAGGGTTTTGGGCAGAGTATAATCTGGTGAACGTCCCGCTCGTGTCGTCTCTTAATGGAAAAAAATCTGTACAAATAAAACTCTAGATCTTAATTTTTAAGTCGTCTGGCAGAATGACTCCCGGGATCCAAGCGACGTCATCTACTCGTGATGGATCCTGCTAATCAACAAACGAGATCCTGGCTCCCACCAACCTGCATTGGGCCAGCGTGGTGGGAAATGTCCCGAATCCCTACAAACGACGGTTCCTAGTGGCCGACTTTACCGGAGGTCATGCTCACTGTGATGAAGGTCGCGGGAATCGCCACAGCGCCTTTCAATCCGGAAAAGAATAAAGTTTGCACAGTACTGTTTGGTTGTAAAAATAGGCGCTGTGCTGGTACCTACCTAGATGGTCTCCGGTTAGAGACCTACTACCATCGAGCCAACATTCATCGGCAGTGTGGAAGAGCCTTTATGCGATCACATAAAGAGGGTAGACGTAACGGGGATTAAACCCCAAGGAGCGTTTTATAACGTAACGATGTGAGGAGACGTTGCTTTATACGGCTGCCTTTATAGCAGGATGCGTTGACTAAGCCAATTAAAAGGAAAAGATAAAAGGAAATGCCTAGAAGATAAGAATAATATATATTTCTTTTACTTACAGGCTGTATTATGTGATATTGTAGGACTTTCAAATGGAGAAAGAAATATGAGAGTTGGGTAACGGTAAATTGAAACAAATGTTTTCAACCTACATTTTCATCATCATCTATTTTACTGCTGGTAGGTTTCAGTTCCCAGAGACAGTCTAGGTATCACAGCACCTCCTAATGCAGCCGACGGACAGTACTGTGCAAATATAACTGCGTTACAGTTTGAAGGGTGCTGCAGCTAGGGTAATAACTGGAGTGACGAGATCTAACACCTTGTATATCAAGACGATGAGCGCAATGTGGTGCAGTGCGTATCACTTGCCATCAGGTGAACGTCTCCGTCGTCTCGTTGTGTAGAATAAAAGAAAACATCGCCGTCCTCTGCTAGAAGCTTTAGTTATGGAGCTTAACGCTGATCCATCCAGCGGCAATCTTTTTTTTCTGTTATTGTACAAAGCGACGAGACCAGCGGGACGTTCACCTGATGTTAAGTGATGCGCCCGCCCATAACAACGTGGCGCTAGTTAGGATATTATACATAGCACCACATTGTGCTTGTCGCTTTGAGACATAAGATATTAAATCTCATTACCTCAGTGATTAAACTAGCTACAGCGCCTTTCAAACCGGAACACAGTAATGTTTGCACAGCACTGTCTATCGGCTGCACTTGGCGCAGCGGTGGTACCTACCTAGACGGTGTCCTACTACAAGTAAAGTTCCCACGACCTTCGTCAGGTCATCGTTTTACTTTACTACTTTTACTTAAATCTTTTTGGGGTACCTTTAACTTGTCTTCAGGTTCGGCTGCCACTGATTTGAACCCAGTGTTGTGCTGAATGAGGTGTTCATGTACATACTCCAATATACACATGCTTATTCTTTTAAAGTTTAACTAAACATATACATTAACCTTCCCATAAAATGCTCGGTGTATCCTTTCATTAACTCTGGTCCATAGTTCTTTAAGTGTATGTCGGACGTCCACAGATGTTTTATATATATATATATATATATATATATATATATATGTATATATCATAATTACTGTGTATTCATCTCAGACGAGTTTAACTCAAACACCGAGTTAATACATTCGCTGCTATCTGCTGGATAACTCATTTTGTTGAAGAGACGAGACGAGCAAGACTACCACTTAATATGCTAGATAGGATGATGTACACTCCGGCACGATCTTTACTTGCCAGTAGCGATATTGGTGGCACTAGCAAAGAGATACGCGTGGATAGTGTTGGTTTCCTTATGTGAAACTGTCATGGTGCAGAAGGAGCCCACCGAGCGACGTCGGGAGAGGTCCCACTCCGTTCGTAGGCGAAGACGGAGCGATGGCAACGGACGCCCCAGCCCGTCAGCTCTGTATTCTCAGGCTATTAAGAATAGAACTAGGGTATTGTCTGCTTGTCGTACAAGGCGATTAAAAGGTTCCTCGGGTTGGTGAGCCTTGAGGTGGGGGGGGGCTCAAAAGTCAATAAGCGAGCCTTAGGAGGACGGCTAATGCATGGTGGTCTTATATTTGCCATAGCACAGTATGCGTGCTAAGAAGGGCTTTGCCCTTCCGTGGGATGTTTTAGCCAGAGTGCATGGAGACACCGGTGCGTCCCGTAGGAGATCCCGGATCCCCTCCTGATGCACTGACGGAGACCACCGAGGGGGTTTTAGTGGGTAGAAGCCCTACATAGCCTTGTCTTCCCCTAAAAAGCAAGGTATCTGTTAAGATTTCCCTCGAAATAAACAAAGGATGATGTACACTGCACCACATTGCGCTCATTGCCTTAAGATATAAGATGTTAAGTCTCGTTACCCCAGTAATTTCACCAGCTACAACGCTTTTCAATATGGAACTCGGTAATGTTTGCACACCACTATTTGGCAGCAGAAATATATGCTATGCACGGATGGACAACAGCATTAATGATGACCAGTGTACATCGTAAGGTGAAGATAACAAATCATATTGTAGTACACGCAGTTTTCACTGTGATTTGTATATTTGTATATTTATACGAACAGGTCCGTCTGCAAATATATATTGTAATACATTTAATACATTGAAACATATTTTATAAGTTAAAAACTTAATAACATATATATATGCTGTGATTAACATATATTTACCAAGAGCCATGCTGACTGTGGACCGATCGATGTGGGGATCTTTGGGTGACGTCTGTCGGCTGATGATGAACGTATATAAAGTTATGAAAACATTTTACTCGTATCTTAATAAAAACCGCCAGCTTCATCCTCGCCCGGCAATGAACGGGTTATGTTTGCAGACGAAGGTCATATGACGGTGACGGTCAGCTAATGCTCGAAGTAGATTTTTTTGGGCCTAGATTTTTTACCGGCTCAACTATAGTGACCTCCAGCGACGAGACGAGCAGGATGTATGCCTAATGATGAATCTTTCGAAAACTATGCGATATTCTATATCAACAATTGTTTTATCCGAACTGCCGACAAATGGGTAGTTTACCTAACATTAAGTGATACGTTTGCACATTTTAATGTAGTGTTAGTCGATGATGATGACGTAACTGCATTACATTGCGTTAGTCGTACACATTAGCTGCAGCACCATTCAAACCAGAACGCAAAATTGTAAACATACTATTGTTTAGTTGGTTGGTATGTGACTAGATGGTGACCATCAATAGAGACCTACCACTAACCTGCTACTATGCCACAGTAGTTACATCAGACATGGCCACCTCTCAAACCAGAACGTTGTATTTATTGCACGTTACTTAACAAGGTCACTGGTTCAATACGGATTCCGAATTTTTTCCAAATCAGCCTATTAACTTTCTTCTTCTTTTTAAAGGGTCTCTGGAGCCACATCTAGATAGCTTTTTTATTAATTATTTTCTCTTTCCCCAACATCGGAAATCAGACATCTCATTCTGCTCCTCCATATGTCTACAATCTTTAACACGCTCTCTGTCAATCATTTACACGTATTACATTACCTTATATATATTAACTATGTACTACGTTTACTAACCTATATATTTAACAGTTTTCTAAACCTATATTATTATTTTTTATATCTTTAATTTTTATTATTTATTCTTACAAATATGTTATATCTTTACAATCATTAAAAAACTTCGATCTATTAACCTCATTGTACACTGTTTGGTTATTTTATGTATGTTGACTACCAGGTCTCTTTTGGCACTTGTATAATTTGGGAACTCTGTCTGTATATGTTATCACCAGGTCACCATCTTTGACTGTCAATCTATCACCATAAAGTCATAGGTGTGTTCCAGTAACCATGTGTATACAGGCCAGAGAGGTCTGAGCGAGTACGCTTCACAATCTCCGCCACTTACCGACACATACATATTGAGGTCGAGTATTAGAATAGTATAGATAAAAAGAATTGAGTTTCTTTGAAATCTAGAAAAAGCCTGGTCCGGAGTCTAGATTTATCACTTATTAAAAGTTATCGCTGCAACAATAAATACGCTTCCCCGCGCTCCCCGAGCCTGAATAAAATCAATCGCGCGCCATACATAATTCCACTTATCTTAAATCCAGTTGAGCCTACAGAATCGCATCCGCGCAGCATCCCCGCGGCGTCCTCGTGCGCCCCTCGGACCATTCAACTCCCCCGGCCGTGTCGCAACTGGTCACCCCATTGTTATTATCATAATGTACGGAATCGTTGGGGATGAGGTTGGATCCCTTAACTAGAAAACGTTTTACCTAATCAATTTTCCTCCCGTTTTTTTTAATTGTTATTGTTAAGTTTATTTGATGTTGCTTCTGGTAATAGATCTGGTGCTACCGTCTAGTTAGGTACCATGACAATTCCTATTTATTCCGAAAAACAACAGGCGTATCACTTACCATCAGATGAACGTACTGTACCTCATTGCTGCGTATAAACTTATTAAAACAACAACGATCTCCGTAAGTTATTTCCTTTTATCCAGCAGATAAAGGAAAGAAGCTGAACATTCACCTGGTGATTGTTTCTCTCTCGTCATATTACAATTAGGATCTTTCTACAGCACCACTTCGCTTCAGCTTCTTTGATATATAAGTTCATTGATTCCGTATAATCTCTAGCTACAGCACCCTTCAAACGGGACCACAGTAATGTTTGCACATTGACCACCAGCGTTTGTGTGATTGACAGGATCCAATTGCACAACGGTTGAGGTTACAGCTTACGAATTGAATGTGGCATCTTCGAAGCTGTTCGTTCGATGAAAACTATTCCCCTGCACAAATATTTACCAGTCCAGCTTTAAACATATTGAAGCTAAGTTGAAAAAAAATTAGCAGTTACGTAGTTCTTATAATACAACAAGTTATTCTGTGCACAAAATAATTATCTACATAAGAACTTATTTATTAGACCCTTCGCTTAGAGATCCAAGTCTGTCAACAACAATGAACTAACTTTCGTTTAAGCAGTACCATTAAGTTAAAAATCGCTGTAAAGTACTGAATCCGTGGCAGAAGTTATCTTTATTTCAGCGGAAACAAGCTGCAAGGACACCAGAACGGTCTCCGGCTCGAGAGACCTCAGACTCCATCGTTTGTTCCTCTTTGCATTATTAGACTAAATTCTAATTTTTCCCGAACATAATGACTGTAGTGTATTTTTACGGAGGTTTATACCTTCCTTTGTCTGCATCGGCTCCACAGTGCGTGGCTGAGGGTCGACAGGGTGGGGGAAGCGCTGAACCAACACAATGGGGTAGGCACTGCGCTGGGGTGGGCCGGGGTGGGCCGGGGCGGCGGGGGGACGGCGCGCTTTCGATTTTATCGCACGTCACTTTTGATTTTAATGACGTTGTTTTTTATAAACTTCCATTCACTATGAACCCTATCGGTGATGGTTTAAACTGGTGATGCAGACGGATTCAGAGCGATTCAATGGACAACACGTTGCGAGTAACTGTCACACGTAGTACACGGCACGCGCAAGTTAAATAAAAGTACAAAGTTTTTAATTAAAACCGGTTCGAATGTCCTGAGGATAATATGAACAAATAAACAAACAAACAAACAAACAAACGAACAAACAGTATCGTGTTTATTTTACTACAAGCTTTCATATTTCAAAACATGACTTATCTATCGCTTCTTTATTGTCTCACCTTGTTTCATCATCACCATCATTTCCACCAATGGACGTCCACTGCTACACATAGGTCTCCTGCGTTACCTTGTTTAGTGCTTATTAATAAAATAGTAATAAACGGTCATCTTGTCCCGCAGCTGGGACTCAAAGCCGAAGTAAGAGCTATTCATCCACCACACTCACCAAGGGCTCGTTACTCTAATAGATTTTTCTCATTGAATAATTTATAAGAGAAACAGAATCCCGAGAAGCAGATGACCCTAGACCATAAACGCAAAATAATTGTGATTTTCATCATCATTATTATCAGCCAATAAACGTCCACTGCTGGACATAGGCCTCCCGCAAAGATCTCCACATCGATCGGTCCCGCGTTGTTCGCATCCAGTGGGTTCCCGCGACTCTCACCAGATCGTCCACCTTGTGGGAGGCCTCCCAACACCACGTCTACCGGTACGCGGGCGCCACTCGAGGACCTTACTGCCCCATCGGCCGTTGGTCTTTCCAGCAATGTGCCCTTATGATATTAAAAGTCAAAAATATTATTATTAAGTTACCACGTTTTAATAATATTAACTATTAAAATTTTTCGGACATATCCCTAACGGTAGCTACACTAAAGTGGTAATGGCCAGGGTACATTCCTCGATGAACTGACGACCTATGAGTCGGTACGGTTGGAAGACCCACTAGGAAGACTAACGATCTGGTCAAGATTGGAGTAGAGATCTTTGGGGAAAGCAAGCGTACAACGGCTGATGGTGATGAATTGTTTTGGAATCTGTATTTGTATAGACAAGCTTTTCATATTCTGCCTCCGGTCTTGGAAATGAATTAGTAATTTATGAAAGAAAACTTGACTTGGATCACCTCCTAGGGAAAGAACATAGAGTAGAAAGACATATATTTTTTTATATTACTCTATTCTTATTCTATAACTTAGCTGTTAAACTTGAAGCAGCCTACTTTCTTGGATGTTTATATGTATCGATATGTCGTTACAGAACATTGTTTGTTTGTAAAGCGGCGGTACCTGCAGTGAACGCGGGCAGCGCCCGCTCCGCTCCTAATCTCCTAATCTCAGCGGCGCAGCGCTGCGGGGTGCAGCAGCCTGCACATTGCGTTCGCGTTGTTTGAACGTGGCTCTATCAAGAATTAAACTCCAATCTATAACTCTGCTATAAACCAGAAATAAAAGAGTATAAACTCTTTCTTGTTCCACGAAGCTAAGACACCGAAAACACCTTAATGGAATACGACGGTCGATAACAAAGTGACGCTGGTTAAAATGGTATACACTTTACCACATTATGCTCGTCGGTCTGTTCAGTCACAACAATTAGATATTAAGTAACATTACTCCAGTAATTACACTAGTCACACCACCTTTCAAACTGCAACACAGTAATGTTTACACTTTACTGTTTGGCAGCAAAATACCACGTTACCTACCTAAACCTCCACTAGTTACAGTCATGATAACACTTGAACTGATGATCTACGATACAAAATGTTCTGGACGCCATAAACGTTGGATAAAATAGAACTTACAGTTTGCCAAAACTCGACATACGAATACATCTTATATAATACCAGTTTTTTAGTTAATTTGTTAATTAGTTAGTTTGATTGTTGTGATTATCTGGATATATAACAGTAGTTATTATATGGTTCAAAATAAACCCACTGTTGTTTAAGAATATGTTGGCGTTATAAAAGAATAGATAGAGATTCCAGTATTTTAGAAATAACAGTATATAAGAGAAAGACTTTGCACATCTCCAGGTTCGTGATGATGACATGCTCCACACCCGAGATATTGTGCCCTATACCCTTCTGTGAGCATAATTTAAAGTTTCCCTCGTATCAGTAAGTCTCCTATTGTGTGGCCAAAGTTAGTAAGGCATTTCTGTTTTATAGAGTAAGGAGTTTACAAAGTTCGTCTTGAGTATTAACATTTAACCATCTCTCCAGATACTTTGCGATTTCTTACAATCATCACTATTACATAATATTACGTATAGCGGTGGTTCACATTCGCACGGCGTCGCCACCGTAACCGTTTCCAAACCCCTTTGTGCTGGGTACATAGTAAATTCTCTCACAATGGAGCAGCTTACATCTGGGAAACTGTTTCGCGTTTTAACACAATGCAATCTCGTAATTCTATTACGTATGTAGAATTACATGAACTGCTGTACATCATCATAACGTCATAACGTCACAACCACCTACAGCCTTTCCCGGTCGAATGAGTGAATAAATACTTCATCAAACATACAATATAGGATTATAGATTGGATCTATAAGATACCTAAAGGTTTATTGCTATCAGCAGGTTACTTATCCATTTGGCCAACTAACACACTCTGAGCTGTCAACGATTTTTGTTCTTCTTAGTTCTTATTTCCCTGCGGAATCGAATCAGAAATGTGGAGATCCGCAGAAAAACTAAGGTCATCCACATAGTCCAAAAGAATGCTAGACTTAAGTGACACTGGGCAAGGCACATTGCTGGACGACCGACGGCCGATGGGTCAGTAAGGTCCTCGAGTGGCGCCCGCGTACCGGTAGACGTGGTGTTGTGAGGCCTTCCACAACGTGGACCGACGACCTGGTGAGAATCGCGGGAACCTAGTGGTTGCGGGCAAAGCGGGACCGATCCATGTGGAGATCTTTAGGGGAGACATATGTCCAGCGATGGACGTCTATCGGCTGATGATATTAGCTCTTACTCGTACACATACACCGAGCAGTCCCATATATCGCTGAGGAACTTAAATACACTCATCTCTACCCGTGAAAGTAACTGTTATTTGTTGGACTAACATTGCACCTAAATTTAACAAGCTGTTAAATAACAATAATCCGATAGATTTGGAGATCTTTGGGGCAGGTCTATGCCCAGCAGTGGACGTCTGCCGGTTGAATATGCTGATAAAATGACAGTATTGCCGTGAACGGTGGAGATTGCTCGCCTGGAACACTACGGCAATACTTGACAGCTGATTTCTAACATAATGGTAAGTATTTAGGCTAGTTCAAAAAAATCAAACAATACAAATGCCCACGGGTGTGAACCTGATACTCCTGTATTGCAAGGCAAGCTGTTACACTCTGTGCTAAAGGGTACAGTTGGAAACGTTGCACAGTTATTGTAAAATCATTGAGATAAAATTCAAAAATAAGGCCGTTCTTAGTTCTTATCAAAGAACTATCATCAGTTAAGTCAAACAACTTAAGTTATAAATTCATATCTAAGAGAACAGCACCGATAATAGTACTTGTTCGCCTTCATATAACCTTTACTTATCTTCGTATAACCGCAGTACGACACGTTATAACTTGGACTAAGGTGGACTTACTCGACTGTAAGCTTTAAAGTTAATACACTTAAGAAATGTAATGCTTTGGAGCTTAAAGAAGGTTAAGTTATTGATTAAACTCTTATTTGACTGAGTCGCCATGATCTTTATATCAGAACAAGTATTGCGTTTAAGCATTGAGATAAAGGTATTATTTAATATCCGACAGGAGTCTGTAAAGGGATTGATAGGTCTACATTGGAGTCTCATGGAATCGATGTGAAACTAGAAATCTTTTGGGTAACTTGATACTATAAATAAACCAATTGACTAGTATGCTACTTGTTACTTACTAGAAGATAAATGCCTAGGTCATCCTAAACACAAAATTTCTTTATAAATATCATTTCGTCTCCGTCACTCAGAAGTGAGAAGAAACGGTGATTCTTCTCCTCTGTGACACTTTATGTAATATACAAGTCTATACGTAAGTGTTTAAATTAACTTTATAAATACATTTGCGTTTCATTAAACTAGATCTGTTTTAACTTTATCATATGTTATCCTTTATGTGATAAACTCAATTGCTGTTATCTCATGTTAATAGAACCGTGTAAAGGATGACATTTGGTAAGCGATATTTTGAATGCTAATGGACAGGAGCGGGCGGCGATCGTTCGGTAACTGGCCCTTTAAAATTCTAATGAAATCGATACTTTAGGAAATGAGAATGTAATAAATGTTTAGTTTCCGAAGGATCCTCGCACCGGTCCTGAGAAAGGAGTGCGACTTACCGGCATTAAGTAACAGGAGCAAGGTTAGGAAGCAGAGCGGCGCGCAGCCGGCCGGGGGCGGCACCCACTGCCTCATTGGCCGAAACCCGGGGGCGGACTACCCCGCGCGATATAATAAATATACAACCGAGAGGAAAACCTCTTCACACAAAAGGCTTTAACGGTCTTTAACACTTGTCTTCTTCACTTGGATCCGCGGGAACGTTCCGTCGCCGCGGCCGCGCAGCACACACTGACACTTTCACTTTTTTTATATGAACCTTAGACGTTTCGGTTAACGAACCACACGCTGCACACTTTCACTGTATTCGCTGTACTTACTTTACTTATTATCACTTAACATTGACTATTATTGTCGTCGTTTCAAACAGTCTTTGTTGTGTAAAATCTTGTTTTATTCAATTTATCTACGTTTCTTTGAATCTGAAAGCAACATCAGGCGCGATGCCATTGAAGTAATGCAAAAGTTAAACATGAAACCATTAACTGATATTTAACGACATCAAATTTATATTATAATGATATGTTTGATGATGTAAACGCATACTATGAAAAAAAGCGCAGAATGATAGTTTCCAACCGATAATCTAATGGTGCCTTATAAATATTAAGAAACACAAATTATCCTTTGCTATTCAAAGAATGCTAAATATGGATAACATGCAGTCACTGTGCATGCGCCGCTTGCAGCATAGTTGTATTCTGAATGATCATGCATCAACCAATCCTACACAGCAAAGCGGTTTGAAGAATATCTGTTAATCATGAATACCTTAATCCAGCATCTCCCGGTGTAATCACGATGTATACAGTGAATAGTTTTAGGTCATGCTGTTATATTCCGTAACTGTCCAAGCATTTGTGCTAAGTTATATTTAATACTTTAAACATTAATAAAACTGTATGCGAAGAGATAAAGTCGATTAGAAAATGACATGGGAGTTACATGCTTAGTGAGATAAACAAAATTGTTATTGATAAAACAACTGTGATTTGGGATCTTCTATCTTGTCTCACAAGAAGAGATACAAGGGCATTTATGTACTAAGCTAGGCAAGTGCAAGTTGATGGCTCCGCCTGACAGTGAAACCTTCAAAAGACGTATTTGATCCATCAGGAATATAATAAATGACGTTACACGTTTGGTACTTTATGCTTGAATATGTATATGATAATATCTGTTCTCATAATCGAGTAGAACGTTGGTCTGATGGTAACTAGTACACCTGCAATAGCTTCGACGTGATTAGAATATTTACACAGCACCAAATTGCGCGTTCAGATAGATAATAATTTTCTCTATCTCCAGAACTATAGTGATATCAATGTTTAAGCTTAAACACAAACTGTGAACATGTTGAGTACGGTAATAGCCAAGTCTGCTCTGACGTCAGGGTCTATTAGCAGACAACCTCTACTATACAGATATGTTAAGGTTACTTCTTTTGTGTGAATAGTAAGGCCGGTCCTCTCATCAGCAGTCTAGACGGGTGATATTTTTAGGTATAAAATCCTTAATTTAGCAACAAGTCAAAGGAGTTTATGAAGGAGATCTATTTGGTACTCCTTTTATTGCGAGTATTGAAATTAAGGTTCAAAAACCTGGACATTGGAACCGCATGTAAATACTAAGATCACAAAGCGTATTTCAAAGAATATCAATACTGTGTATCGCATAAGATGAATTCTAATTATCTATCCAATTTCAGTATAAAATAGAATTAAAAACAACATACATACTATTTATAATTATTTGAGGTATTATTTTTAATACTAAGGCAAAACAGCTAAAAAAGATGATTAAAACTTAGGAGTATAAATTGCTGTCTGATGAAAGTTCATACGGCGCTGAAAGCCTGAAGCTTGGGTTCGATCTGTTGGGTAATTTTTGGCGGAGGTCTATATGGTAATGGACTTTAATACACATATAAAAACGAAAGGGTTAGGTTATGCGATAATTATAAATATACCTTCTCCAAGAGATCCCCCTGATTGCAAGTTAATACCAAATTTTCATATAAGTTTGTGTAGGCGAGGCCGAACGCCCACGAGTCTCGGAACCTTTTCATCCCCGGCTACATGACACAAACCTACTACATCAAGTGTCGCCTCGTGAATGTCAAAGCTAATTCCGGTACACCACGTCAGCGCCAATTTGTAAAGCAAACATTTGTACCTAATGGAAAACCATTTCTTTGACAACAGGATCGATCAGCTAACTTTGGGTTCATGGCATCAGTTACAAAATAAACATCGATTATGCAATCATTTCATACAGAACATAATTTCCGTTCTGTGATTCGGTATTGTCCCACGGGTGGGACATAAGTTAGATTAGTTTAACCCACCTTAGCTTTAGCCTATCCCCACCGCTATCCTACTATCGGCATGTATTAATGGTCGACTAAGGAGGGAAAGTTTTAAAGGCAGGGAGCAGCAGTGGACTGTGGTGAGACCTGCGTCTAGCGGTGAACATCAAGAGCTGGACTTGACAGTGTAATATCACGACCTCGGGTGTGTGGGTGAGTCGTACACCTTGTGGTGACCTACCTGGCAGTAACTAGAAACGAGATTTATATCAAGAACAAGACCGATTCAACAGTTATGTTATATTGCGACACCCCTTTTCCTATTCGAAGGTTAAAAATAGTTAAATGTTAATTAACGAGTTTAGTCGCCGATGTTAGGGCGTTTACTGTTTGCGAGGTGGCCCGCGTGGGAGCGACCTTTGCCATTCAGCAGCCTCCGGCACTTTGTTATGAGGTTCTATATTGAATTTAAAAATAAATCACGAAACGGTACGTTGCTGTCGAAACATATTTATTACATCTTCTAACTTAGTGGCCGGAACAAAACTTAACTTCTTCATTATAACTTTAGCTGTCAAGAAGATCAAGACTTTCACCTGATGATAAATGATACGCTTTACAATATGGCGTTAATTTTGGTGATAAAAGCACCACGTTGTGCTCGTCATCTTAAGACCTCATATATCTCGTGACGAGCTACAGTGTTCTACCCACCGAAAAACAGTAATATTTGCAAACTACTGTCTGTCAGCAGAAACGGACATTGCTAGAAGTTCTGGAAACAAAAACCTAAGTATGAGTAGAAGATTTACTGTTTATATTTACTAGCCTCATACATATTTTCATCAGTCATTTGCCAGCCACATCATTAAAGAGAGTAACAAAATATAAATGGTGGTAGTGGTGATTCGAAGGTTGCTTGGGCCAGTTCGCAGCACGAGTGAGTTTCGCGAGCTCAGCTGTAGAAGTTAGCGGGATCGATCGGGCGACCCTCGCTCGCGCGACCTCGCCCCGCCTGTACCACTGCGCTTCTGTGTCAGGGGTAACAAGTTCAAGACTTCTACGTCATTAGCGTAGCACTAACTTTGTGCGAATTCTAACGCGGAATATCTAAAGTTACAGCCTAACCCAACCAAATCCTGCTAATATCCTTAATATGATAGTAACAATTTATCCTTTCAAAATTGAATTGTCATATACTTCTCGCTTCATCCTGTTATATATCTAGTTTTTGATTATTCTATAACCTTCTTTAAAGGAAAACATAACGGGGAAGTCAGCATGTTCCAAGAACAGCTCTCGTCGTCATGTGATATCCGCCCACCACACCAGGACCACACTAGGACAGTATAGTAGATCAATGACTTGACTCTGTGTGAAAGAAAGCCTCCTGTGCAATGGAAAATGACTCAGAAAGTGTCATGGGAAACAGTCTCTTCTAAACAAACCTTAGAATGAAATACAGCATCCTTCGCCGGAAGCGAAGCAACATATTTGTATGACAGAGTTTCGACGCATATGACAGAGGGCTCCCACTCACAGGAGCATCTCACAAATATTTGCTCTGATGCTGAGGGATCAATATGAGGATTCCGCAGTCCGTGATATCTAAGTGTCGCATAATGGTATTTGCTAGCTGATTCGAACCTTGTCCTATTTTTTTTTCTTCTACGAGATGAGACGAACGAGACGTTTAGCTAATAGTAAAAGATGCACCTGCCTACAACATGACGCTAGTTAGGATTATATATACTTACTATACGAGTAGGATGTTAAGTCTCTTTACCCAAGTAATAACACTTGCTACGGCTCTCAACAAACCGGAACACAGTAATGTTTGAAAAGTACTGATTATCAGCTGTAGCAGAAGTTGCGGTGCTACCTACCTATACTGTCTCCGGGAACACCACCACAATCGCCACGCCTGTTTCTGACGTCAAGTAAGCGTCCTGTACTTCACTGAAAGTATATAAATGATGCCTAACCCACACGGGTGTGTATCTACTGCACACATTTTATTTATTCACATTTTATCATTAAGTAAAGTTGTTTTATTCAAAATATGTATATGTATATGTATATGTATATGTATATGTATATGTATATGTATATGTATATGCTCCCGAAAGTAGATTGAAACTAATCGGAAATCATAACGAACTACACTCACTTTTGGAACATTAATTTAAATCTATATGTTTAAAAAAATATGCTTAATATTAGCTTTTTACTTTATTCGTCATATTCTTAAACGTTTGAAAGATTAAATTAAAATATAAAGAAAAGTAAAACCAAACAAGGTCCCTTGAATCGTATACCATCAAACCGATATCCTCGAATATATGCAGTCCTAAGTTGGAACTGCTTTGCCGTGTCTCTAAACACTTGGTTTGCAGTTCAGTGAGATTATTTCTAGGATTTTAAGTAATCTTATACACTTACAATGGCGATGGTATATTGTGATAATATACGAGTATGTTTACGAAAATATATGAATAGCATAAGCCCCTCGTGTTTGCTTAGTCCACTGGTTAAAATGAATAATTGAGAAATCACTATCATCGTGGAAAAATTTTGTAATTTATTTCACCATGACACTGTAATTATTAATATTAAAAAATCATGGAGATATTAAATATTCTTCATTTGTTACTAAATTAAAACTTTTCATCGATGTATACATGCATTAATAAATTTTATTAGTTGATTACTTGCCGTTAGGTCTCATTTAATAATTTCAGAAACAACGTCCGTTAGTGTACTTTCGATATTTCAGCTTCAGTCAATACATTTAATGCACGTAGTTTTGTTTAAATAAATTTATTGTGAAATAGGTTTTAGACTGTACTTAAATACCTACACCGCCATTTTGCTCTCATTGAGGCAGATTTCGGGCACCGGCCACTGTTCAACTGTACAAACCCGACGAATTCATTGTTTACGTTCATTTTACCGTTAATTAACCATATATAAAGTAAATTAACTTTCAATAACTTGTATTAAACAGCGATGAAGTGACGAATTGCAAAATGAGTTACAAACGGGGTTGTCTTTCCTAAAGAAGCGTAATGCAGACAAGCTAAGCTCTTTGTCGTGTTAAGAATTGAGTTATCAGTTTAAACATTAAGCATGCTCTTAACAAGCGGTACGGGATAATGTTTCTGCATTAAAATACTATCGTCGGAAACTGAACAAAGTATCTCAGTGTAGATTATTTGTATAAAGTCACTGTAAAACTGTGCAAATCATAACGAAGAAATGACGATATTATTAATATTGAAAATGCTCTGTGTAGTGAAACTAAGTCACAGCGGAAAAAAATCAATTCTTAATGCTGACGTCTCGAGTTCAATTACAACAAATACTAAATATTTGGGACGTCTAATAGCAAAGTGTTTAGAGTTTATAATATTTTTAGGGTTTTTTTATAGCAGTATTAAATGGGAAGCATTACTTTTTCCTCCACTTTGTTTGCAGGGAGCAGAGTGTGTCGCGACACGCGCTCGCCGCCGCGCGGCTGGGACCGTACTGCCTCGCGCGGGCCAGTGCTGTAACTTCAGTGCTTTTGCCGAGATTGTCGGGAACATAGCCTTCCATTATTCTGTAATTTCTGTAGCTAGAAGTAACAACTTGTTATAGCCAGAGTACAAGGGGGCTCAGATGCGTTCCGTGGGAATCCCGAAGCTCTTTCTAATGTACTGAAGGAGACCACCGATTCGGTTTTAGTGTGTAAATCCTACAAAACCTTGACTTCAGGGGAAGTAGATATCTTCTAAAAAGATTCCCTCCGCCATGAAAAAAAAGACTTATCAGCAGATTATTTATGTTTGAAATCTATAATCTTATTATATATACTACAGTATTAATGTATGTCAACAATTATTATCACAAATAGATCAGATCATTCTAAAAATAGGCGACGCTAACTGAATATCCTTGTAATCAGACTCCAATTAAAAGTTAAACTAAGCTTTGGTTTAGACATCTTTACTTTTAAATAGTAGGTTTTTGCGTAACGAAAGCTCAGCACAAAGTTTCGTCTAAAGCATGTGCTTTAAAGTAATTAACATAATTAGACATTTGAGAGCTAATAAACAACAATCTGCTCATTATTCATACTCAAGCTCGTGGGCATGGATCTTACATTTCATACGGTCAGTCACTAAATTTGGATTTCGCTAGTAGGGAAGCACTATACTTTCATTGATATATACATATCTTGACTGCTAAAAGCTGTTTAGATGCGTAATGCTTAGATATAAGTCTACTGCCAAGTAGCAACATACAAGCATTACTTACGTATACCTTTAAAGGCGATGCACTTAGAGGAGTCTGTTGATGCAGATCTTTGTTCCAGTTTTTATATAAAATCAATGTGTATGTACTGGTCTGAACTTAAATCTCGACAAGCCCACGGACACTTTTTTATATACGTTAATGGACATTGAATCTTTCGCGGAGAAGATTTTTAAGGTAATATCCTGTCGATGGTTTTCTAACAAATAAGAACTAAATACGGACTAGGTATAAATTGATTGTTCGTGGTGATATAAACAAATTCCTTATGTGTTGATAAAATTATTTACAATTCATTATATACTTTATAATAAAACACGACTACAGCCTCGAGATGCCACCATACAGGCATATATATACTTGTATTCTCTTTTATATTTGTAACGTTGCTTGTCAGCATATCCTGGAGTTGTTTTGCATCTATTGCATGCCTCAAACTGTAGTACAAAGTATATACTCGATGCGTGTAATGTAAGTATAACAAAAACTGCCAAAAAGCCTGTAACGGCGTTTTCCCGTATGCCGCAGCAATCAATACAAGGAATAGAAATCGGTATATTGGAACAGTGTATTGTAAATTAATGATTATGTTCATTATGAGATAATTACACGGTCTAACGTAATATGTTAATATACGTGCAAACTATACTGTGTGTTAGGAGACCGCTTCCGAGAACGAAGACAGACGATAGTACTGATGACAGCTTTGATGATGGGAAGGAAAAAAAACGATCCTGATTAAAAAAAAAACAAATTTTTAAAACGTTTTATTCGGGTGTGAGTTCCGGTCGCGCGGGCGCGGCCGGAACTCGACATGTATTTGATTCCAATTTGCACCTTATTCCATAAGGTCACGGAGCATTTAGATTGCGCGCCCGGATGTTCGTTGATCCGAGCATCAGCTGTTTTTGATTTTGTGTTTCATTGCTGGTTTTTTTTAGTAAATTAATATATTTTTTATGAAACTATCGTTTCATTTAGTTCTACTAATGGATGATGGAGCGTAAATAATGCTTATAAAACGTTTTAAAATATGATTTTTTTTATTCATTATCGATATTTTTCCGTCCCATCATGAAAGGTGTCATTAGTACTATCGTCTGTCTTCGATTTCGGAAGCGGCCTCCAAAACCCAATATATTACTTAATTTATTGTTATTTATGTGAGATTTGTTATTTTAATTAAGCGCTTCAGAAACACTATAAAATTATTTTAGTTTAAACTTCGTTACTACACTATTTCATTCGTCCGTCCGTCTGCTTGCTCTTTCACTACTTCTTCACTCACATCCTATCTCTCTCTCTCTCTCTATACAGTTCGCTCCATTCCCATATTTATATATTATTAAAAAAAATAATGAAACTAATTTTGAAATTATTTCTTAAGAAAATTAATGCGTAAAAATATTTAGCAAGAACAATCTTTATAAATTTTAAACCAAGCAACCTCGAATATGACTAATAAATAATGTTTTATAATGAAAGTACTTAAAAAAAATATAATTTACTTCGTAGGGAAATTTGATTTTCCCGTATGACAACACCGGGCCGCTACGCCCCGCGTAGCGCCGTAGACCCCGCCCGCCGCCCGCTACGCCGCTACGTTAGTACATATATGTTCGTAGGCTAGGGGTATTATACATTGTTTTTATTATAATTACGGGCGGGCGAAGGGTGGTGCGGAGTGGTTTTAGGGTGGTGTGCGGTGCTGGTAGTCTGGGTAGACCTGACTGTTCTGTGTATTCATCATGGTTTCACAACAGTATCGCCGCACTCCGCGGCCAACGGTCATGTTTTTTTAGACTGCAAGATGAGCGGGATGTTCACCTGATGGTAAGCGATACGCGCGCCAATAACAACGCGGCGGTAGTTAGAATAAAGTAAGATATCAGACGTTAAGTCTCGTTGCCCCGGTAACTTTACTCGCTACAGCGCCATCCAAACCGAATCACTGTAATGTATGCACACTGCTGCTTGTCGGCTGCAATAGACGCTGCGGCAGTACCTAGACCCACCGCTAATACAATAACAGAGACTTACTGCTAGTAAACGTTCAAACCTTTCCATGATTTCTTTTATTTGTCGTTCGGAGAAGTTCCGCTGAAAGTTTCCCCCGTGTTGGTAATGTTTTGATATTTTAAAAGAAGTTGAAAAGTTCGTAATGCGGTTTCCTTTAAAAGAGAAATATACAACGCGAAAGGTTTTATTTCACGTCAAACTTTCCAAGAGCCCGTACGAAGAATTAAAAAGGTGTGTGGACAACTTTTGGTACACGAGTACAATAGCCTGAACTCCACATAATTCTGTGATAACACATAACGAGGTCGTACATTGTGAAGCGTGCTCCACCAGAATACTTTAGCCCTTACACGTTACGGCAGCAGATTTATAATCGGAAGGTGGTAGCTAGTCCGACCTGTTTATTCAAATCCTACCACCATCTAATGTCTACTCCTATGCGTCGGATCCAATCAGATACCTCCGTTTCTCATTGCGACTTATCATCTCTTCACGTTAAGTTCAAACGTTAACCCTTAGTCATAAACAACTATATGTCAACAGGTTATAGTTTTAATGGTTCAACTACATGAAGGAACGAAGGTCTTTATTACCATAAAAGATGTGGGTGTATATATGGCTATGGCGTCGTACTTTTCAAACGGCTGAACCAACTTCGATCTAGCTTTTTAATGCATCCGCAAAGTGGTTCAATTGAAGGGGTAGGTATTGTTAGCTCCCCCTGAACTGGTTCCCGCCTTATCGTGGCGGTGGGGCTCAGTAGCCGTGACTTGATCACCCATGGTAAAGCTAAAAGGAACCTACCCGGCCGGCCCGAGGTGGCCGCTCCAGATGAGCTCTTTGAGCTCAACTCGGATGTGTGCCAGAGGGCTGCAGGGGCAAGTTTATACAGATCTTTGCAGCCGAGGTGGAGTCACAAAGGGAGAGGATTGTCGGTATTGCGATGCGCAGCTCTTCCTATCCTCCACGGTTGTATAACGGATGTTGGCGGAACCCAAGGCTAGATCCGCCGCAGGGACTCAGGAGAGTTTTCTCTCTTGCCTCTGGGTAACGGGTTCGGAGGGATCCGTTGCCCAGATGACTGTGAAAGGCCGAAGGAGAGCGCGCTGTGTGTACCGGCTTTCCCTTACAGAGGTGGAAAGGGGAAGTTCTTGCTTCCCGAGGTAGGGCTGCATGGTGCAGCCAGCGCTAGCAGGATCGCGGAGGTGTGCAAGAGCGTTCCCGTGACCCTGCCATAAGGCGATGAGGTGGAACATCGTGGGGGTTTTAGTCGGTGCAAGTCCGACATAATCCGCCCTCGCCCCCGCGAGGACGGGTATGCGCAAGCTTTTCCCCCACGTAAAACAAAAAAAAGGTATTATTAGCTATAGTTATTATAAATTACTACAATTGGTAGAAAATTATAATTGTTCTAGATTTTCCTAATGATGGTCCCACTCCAATAAAACTAGAGCCAACACCTTTCACACAAAGAAAGTAAAGGTTAAATTTTTTCTTCAAAGCGGCGAAACTAACAAGAAATTCATCTAATGGTAAGGGATACCTCTGCCCATGAGAAGGGGTTAATTATGATAATATATATTTCACTAAACTGTGCTTGTCGACTTCAGACATAAGATGATGAGTCTCGTTACCCCAGTAATCACACTAGCTTCAAACCGAAACAGGGTAACGAATGCGCAGTACTGTTTGTCGGCTGTAAGAGGAGCTGCGGTGGTATTCTTGGATGGTCTGCCGCCAAAGGGACCTACCAGCACTGTTTGTTTATTGTAAACTCTCCACCGGATACCTGACTCTCGGCACGATGATCTCGAACGTTCTCTTACAACATTCAAAACCGAAGACTGCACCGGTTCTGATAAATTTACACGTAGAATATCACTTAGACGAAGTTGTTCGGCAATTTGATAAGCATTAACGTAATCGCGTGGGGTGGGTCCCGCCCCCGCGCTGCGCTCACCCCTACGCAGGATGCTCCAAAATGTCATGCGAATATCACCATGTATTACGTTTAATAACTTTACCACTTTAGATGATGAGGAATGTGAACGGGTATATATACTGTGCAAGGTTATACTTAATGAACACACAATCCTTCTTACTTATTCAACGAAGCGACGGGACGGGCGGGCTGTTCACCTGATGGTAAGTGATACGAATGCCACTAACAACGTGACGCTGGTTGGGATGACATACACTGTACCACATTGCGCTAGTCGCCTTGAGACGTAACATGTGTTTCGTTATCCCAGTAATTACACTAGCTACAGCGCCCTTTAAACAGGAACACAGTAATGTTCGTACTACTCTGGCTGTACACCGCATGTATTGTAAAACAAAGTAGACGGCCTAGTTCAGTTTCGGGGACCACTACCACCTTCGCTACCACCCTCTTAAAAGGAGCCTTAGTTAGAGTCTCCTCCGGAACGGAGCAGTGCCCAAAGCTCTATATCTAAGCGTGTTTAATAAAGGAGCAAGGTCCTTATCACTTATACTTTTAAAAATATGCTTTCAAATATCCTTACAGATATTAAACTTGTCATAGACAAGATGTTGTTTTGTCTAAATATTTATTAAACACAATTTTTTGCTTTTCATAGAAGGACCGGAAATATAAATATACTCGGAAGTAATGCAGAAAGTTTTGGCGTGAACAGCAGAAGCCATTTTAACACAGTCGACAATTATAGACGATTCTTTCTTCTACAAATACTACCGGCGGTAGGTCTCTGCTGCCGGAGACCATCTAGGTGCCGCCGCAGCGCCTGTTGCAGCGGACACACAGCACTGTGCAAACATTACCGTGTTCCGGTTGGAAAGGCGCTGTAACTAGTGTAATTATAACTAGGATAACGAGACTCTACGTCTTATGTCTCGGGCGACGAGCGTAATGTGGTGTGCTATCTTCCTATCTCGCGCCGCGTTGTTATGCGCAGGCGTATCTTCAACTATCGAGTGAAGGTCTTGTCCATGTCGTCGGTTAATTGAATGTAAGAAAGATTAAACTATTTTCTACGTTTATCTTTTAATATAAAACATATATACTATTATAAAATGTATCACACTGCATGTAATAAAACGTCGGGTAGGGACAAACCCCCGCAACATTAGTTCCGGCTAGATTGTGACGCGGCGCTCCCTCCAAACCTTTCTACTATAATCTATACATAAGTTTTTATTGCTTTCATTTTCATTTTGTTCCCGGGAATATTAACTGTGACGTGGTGTAAATATACTTCCGGTTAGTAGCGCGCGTCAATGGATGCCAATTACACCGTTGCGTTTTGGACACTTCATTTGATTATTAATAAGTCGTCTGTTTAACAATACAATAATGGTAAAAGTCTTTACATACTTAACATACTTAGACATGTAACATTTAACTACATCATAATTGTTAAGCATTTTTCACAAATCTACTACTAGCACACTAGCAACGCGGAACCGATCGATGTGGAGATCTTTGGGGGAGGCCTATGCCCAGTGGACGTCTTTCGGCTGATGATGATGACGATGATGTTTGTTTAATATTTGTTTAACGTTGTAAAGCGGTGTCTATTTTAATATGGATTTTGTTTCAATAAACTCCAAGCTTTCTCCTAGCTTTCAGAGGGTGTATTTTAGATTTTCATTATCTAAGAGATTTTTCCTTTTAATCTTCACATTACCGCATAGATGAAATATCCGATAGATTACAGGAAGAAGCAACATCACGATTTCATTTTCTCTGTTTCTCTCAGAGGGCAACTTGCGTGTTTGCTTTAACAATAAACTTTTAACTAGTAAAAGAGATTATTCATAAACATCCAAAAGTTTCTGTTGCTTAGATATAAAACAATTTTATCTAAGCAGCTGTATGTTAAATACGATTCGTATTCAAGTTCGGGTGGAAACTAATACTACAAGATCATGTGACTTTTTAACCTTTTTATCTTTGGAAAGGGTCTCAGGATTGTATTAATTACAAATTTGTATAAATTAATGTTAGTTGAGTAAGATTTCATTAGGGCAAGTTATGTTCCGTGTACACTAACTTCCTACAAGTTGTTTATTATTAAACCTTATCCCTTACCAACCACTATCTTTATAACGTGATGAAGTTGTCACCATCGGAAAACTGTGTTATCTCGCGCATAAGCTCACAGTTCCTCCCCCTCGTTACTCCGCCGGGGGCTCGCAGTTGGCGCGTGTTCAGGCGCCGTCCCCTGACGGGGACAGACGGCGTATCAAAGCGGGATTTATTGAAGTACCCCTTTCAAAACTACGGGGGAATTAGGGCGACCAGGTTTTGTGACCACGGCTCTTCATACAATATCAGTTAAACGAAATGTTTTATTTACTCTCCTTTAACCAGACGTTTGGTCAAGATCTTTTTTTATTCGATGAAATGAGGAGATGAGCGTAATGCTAAGTTTTATTCCTGCCCACAATAACTACCTAAGACACTATACACAGCACTGCATTGCTCTACTCGCTTTGAGGCGTAATATCTCATTATCTTAGTAATTTCACTAGCAACAGCGCCCTTAAATACACGCAGTAATGTCTGCACACTACTGTTTGGTGGCACAAATAAGAGCTGCGATGGTACCTTGACAGTTCCCTGCAACACAGACCTACCACTAGAAATAATCGTAAAGAAAAAACAATTAAAGAATACAATATTGTATGAAAGTCGAAATGACGTCTTTATCTTCAAGTAAGTATAACTTAACACTTCGAATAATCGAACCGTCCTCGTTCATACTCAAACTTTGGTCCCCCCAATTAATGTTTCGCCGCTTAACAATAACGTCACCCTAGCAGGTAGAGTGTTCGCATAATACCGAATTTAGCGTGTTACATATTTATCTCCGGATTTCGTTTCGAGTTGGCTCAATTATAGTCTAATTCTCGTTTGTACCTCGTTAACACGGTGCAGTAAGAGCAGAACAACAACTAACTAATACGAAATATAGAACAGACTGTATGCTGGTGGATGTCAAAGGCAATTTTTTTAAATAAATTTGCTGAGATTAAAAAAAAATCCGAATAATACTACAGCAGCTATATCTGCGGCCAAGCTGTACAAACATTACTGTATTTAAGCATAAACTTGGTAAGCTTCATAGTATCAAAATATTAGTAACAAGAGTAACAATACAAAGCCACTAAGGGAATTGAAAAGGCGTAATGGTCTAGTATTTGCCTTAGTACGACAAGAATGTTAATTATGTATGAGATCCTAGAGCCCCTCCTATTGCATTAAAGCTAACCACCCAATCCTGACTTCCTGCCAAAACCAAGAAATGTTTGCAAAATGCCCGCGCGCCGCAAACGTCACCAAAAGAAAATAGTTTAAAAAGCGCTCCAGCCAGACAAATTTTTGGGGTACTGATACCTAAATTTCGAGGTTTTGTTGTAATATGAAGTAGTGAAGAAAATCTGCCTGGTGCCTCAATTCATGGACAGACGTACTACTAAGCACCGAGTGAACTTCTTGTTGGTATTACACTTGCAAATTATTCGACTTACGACAAACTGAAACTCCGCACGAACTTCATGAAATTTTTAATAAAATTTTAACTTAACATATTTTTTTTGAAAATTATCTATAGATCTATTTCCATTCTTCACGATGCAAATTTTTGACTTACAACTAGCGTCATCTATGGACTACAATGTTGCTGCAAAAATAAAATTCAATTATTAAAGAAATTGTTTGGAACTATTTGTTTATTTTTAATGAACTTTTATCAAATGTTATTTGTTAAACACTGAATTTTATTAAGAAACTTTAAAGTAACTAAAATTTTTGTAAATATAGATATTAGAATGAAGGTTTACAAGCGCCATCTACTAATACATGATATAATTATGGTTTTGACTTAAACGTTACCGATGGTTTCCATCTTCACTAATAGATGGCGGTAGCAGTTATAAAATTTTAAGTAAATTTTTTGGTTTCACTCAAACCTGTTTGTTTTCTAAAGGCTTGTATTGACTTTTATCAGTTATCATGTACCGTATTAAAAACCCGTTAAAAAACGTGTTCGTCTTTCTCTTCAAACAATACACGATAATGAGTAATGTCAACTAATAGAGGCAATCATTATCTGTTAGTTAACAGCTGCGGGCCCGTTAGCCAATGACGAACTCGCACGTTATTTATTTTAATTGTTAATACGCTTACGTTATCATTTCATAGGCGCGTCTCAGAACTGGGTACGTTCAGCTATACGTTTGAAACTTTTTATAATACCAATAACCACTAGTCGTAGCCCAATATAACATCCATTTCTGTTGATAAACTTTATTGCTACTAAAATTACTAGAGAAACATATTCCATTGCATTTCATAATGTTAGATTCTTTAATAACTATTTTTTATCTCAACCAATGGGTTTTAAAAATGAAAATTACGTATAAAAGAGTAACAAATGTATTTAAATATCTTTTTCAATATATAGTTGGCAATAAAACCTAAGGTATCAGTCCGATCAGATAAAATAAACAGCGTAACGGTTAATAAAGTATTAACGGTGTAAAGTATGCAATAGTTCATAAAACAATACGCTGAATGCAGAGAACGATAAACATTTAATGGCCATGCTAAACTTATAAATGAAATGCACAAGCGAAAATAATGGAAGCGCTATATCCGACATAATGATGTACTTACAAAAAAAACAATAAAAATGTCCGTAATAATTAATTTCGTCCGTCTGTAACAGTACTCTCTTTGAATAAAATATTTACGACTTGTTTTGATGTCTGAAACTCTAAAAGAAACTGAATTATTAACTGCCAACATAAATTAACGATTTTGTACAATCGTTTTAATCGGCAATCGTTTATTATTAAAGTTCGCAACTCGCGCTCCTTTGGGAGGAACTGGTAATGACCTCAGAGAACTTGTCTATTTGTGATTCTATTTCCTGTTACATTAAAGAATTCATCTTAGAAACAGCAATTCATTTCTATGCGTTATCATCTTTTATATAATTTTCTGAAGAATAGTATTAGCGATGACTAAAATTGGTCTTGCAAAAAAGCAGTAACAAGACTAATTTTATACAAGATCAAGACTAAGAACGAATGTACTAGACTAAACTAAAAAATTAAAATCCCGTTGGAATGATAAATTACGTATGATATTAGTTCTGGAAACAAAATATTTAATGTATTAAAAAACTGTCCAAGTCTCGGTCTTATTATTTTCTTGTTCATCACAGTACGCTATCACACAAGACACTCAAACCGGTAATTAGCCCAATTGTTATAAATATTTTGATTTGTAGAGTGAACCATCTGCATAAGGAGTCAATTTTTATATCTCAGATTTACAGTATGGGGATCACATTTTTTTTAACGTTTTATAACTTAATAAAATTTTATAGATATAGTGTCAAACCACTGACTTGTAGTTTTCAGAAATCTTAAAGAACCCTACACCATAACGAGCTTTGTTTGTCAGCATCACCTCGGGACCGAAACTTTGACGGATAAGAACTATGAGTATAGAAACAAATCAAAATTACCCATAGCATAACATATCTCTTAATTTAGGAAGTATTGAGTATTTATACAATTGAAGGTGGCAAATCTAAATGCTGGTTTTAGCTCTTTTTCCTAATTATACAACGATTTAAAGGAGTTCGTAACATTTACAATGTGCCGTGCTGATATAATAATTGCAAATGAGTCAAAATGTTTGTCTTTTCTACATACTTCCACAAAGTCCAGTAGCCCCAACATTTAGATTTGCGTAATAGCTGTTCTATGGAGTACGAATACGTAAGAAAGACAATGCGTATTAACAATGTAAAAATTGTTTCCCAATACGCCAAGTGCTGTATGTATGTACTAAGGTAGAAATCGTTAACGTAAACTAAGCCTGCGGCGTCCGCGTCCGGCAACTGGTTTAGTTTTGCTATGACATGCTGCGGAGCTGGTCTACTCGATAAACAATAAGGAATATGTGTGCAAACAAATACACTATAAATATAAGTAAGATTTCCGGTATCACTACGGCACTTTATGTTTAGTTTAACTAGTATCCAACGATTTTGATTTCACGGTAATTTAATTTGTCTTTATAATTTAAAAAAAAAGCTTCTCATTATATTTAGTGAACTTAAATCAAATGTTATTCTATTAAGCCGTAACTCATTAGTTAAAGTTGGAAGCATCAAAGGCGGGAGGAAGTAAGATGAAAATAGTTTGAAATATGAAATAAGACGATATCACTTAAAAGTTATTTTGGTCCATCACACCGGTGAAAAGTTAGACCGTCCAAATGTTCCATCTGTCTGTTGATTGTTGTCCATTTATTGATGAAATTTTATATAGTCATTTATATCAACAAAACATAACTATACACCTAAATAACTCTAAGTAAAAAATCTAGAAATAAGTTCGTAGTGAATCCTGTCGGCGCCCACACGCGGCGCTGGACATCGGCCCGCTCCAATTTACACCCGACAAGGAATGTCGGACTGTAAATAAATTGCTCCTATACAGTTTCTAATTGAGTGGGCCGCGAAAATTAACTGGACAATATAAATGTGCTTGTGACAGCTGCTTTCAATAGCCCTCGACTACCGACCGACAAATTTAAAACCCATTTTGTACAAAATTCGGAATAATAAACACGGGCGCGATTCCTTATCCTTATTTTTTTTCTTTAATTAACGGTACAACCGAGTTCTGCCAAATTGGGCGAATTGAAACGAGGCATACATTTTTCACTGAACCTTTAATCCTTCTCGTTAACATTTACGATTCCGAGTCAGGATAAGCCGGAACAGAAATAGGCTGCGGACGCGGACGCGCGAGGTCGACGATCCGTCGCCTGCATTTATCGTCCTCTCGTAAAAATAATAACAAAACTTAAACTCGTGACTCAGATGGAGGAGGAAGTAATAAATGCTTTGAACACGTGGTGGACTTCTCTTTTTGCTTGCGACGGGAACGTCCGACATTCCGCTGCCATTAGAAAAAGAAGCGTTTCGAAAGCTTCAGAGAGCATCCGTCAGAGTAAACCATGAACACCTTATGGCTTCGCAAATCCTGTTCTTTAGATTTCGAAATAATATATGCGAAGTATAGTTATTGCGGGCGTTTTTAACAAGAGACCATGTGAATTTAATGAATACATTGAGGGTCTCACTTGGCTATCGTGATATAATCGGATTGCCTTGTCTGGCTGCCGGTGCCAGCGCCCTTTGCTAAGGTAAGCCCCGGTCTGACCCCGTTTTCTAAATATGGAAAAGTTTTGTAAGGCTCTCCGGCTTGCAGTCGCGCATACGATTTTTTGTATTTTTTTGTCGGTTTATGCTGGCTCGCTTTCTGTTTAGTATGACCGTGACAGAAATTTCTAGATCTCTACCGTCGACAAAGTTATTGATTGAGGTAATATTTTTCCATTTGAAGTTACCTCAAGGTTAGTAACGAAGTTTAAGAAAAACCCGTATTATATTTTTAATTATGTACGTGGATACGTTGATTGATATGAACCTGATGATGAGCTAACGTGCAGTTATAAATGATATCTAGTCGCGCCGTTGCAATGAAACGGGATCCCGAGCAGGCCGGCCTCGCCTCCCTGCCGTTTACTTAACTCCGATTCACTGGAAACAGTATAATTTTAGAATTTCCGTCCGGCCCTGCTTGGACGAAATGCATTCAGTCCGTGTGACGGCTCCACAGACAGACATGTGTAGAGTACTCCATTGTGCTTTAGTTTATTTCATCACAAATCCTTGTTAAGAATCGCGCTGTACGCTGTGGGTGTTTACGCGTATCCTTCTTATCGTGTGTACGTGTAGTGTTAAAAAACATTAATCTATATATATGTTAAAATAATATTTAAGTTAAATAACTCTATTTATAAGACATAAATAAATTTAAATAGACATTCAGAATAACATTTTTGATAAAATTTTATACTATCTAACTTATAAAAATACATTAGTGTATGTTATATAATTTACACAAGTATAACTAACAATCATAGCAGAAACGATAAAATAAAAAGGAAACAACAAAATCAATCTCTAGGTAATGAAATTACTAATAATATGGATTCATTCGTTATTGGTAATGATTTATTATGACGTTAGCTTAGTTCAGTCCGAAATAACGATAAGAATGTTTAAGCACATCGATAAGTGTACAGTGAGCATGCATTACTAGTTCTACTGAACGGACACGACACTGGTTTCTACGGGTGCCCCGAGACATGTGCGCCGAGCGGCAGCCGGGGCAGCCGGGGCGGCTGGTGCGGCAGGGGCGGCGGCAGCATAAACAAAAAGCGTAAACATAGCTCGTATGACTCACAATGGATCACGTAGATTTCATTATCATATCATAGGCACACGCATACAGTCGCGACCGGGCACTCGGAGCTACTTGTTGTGTATCTGGACATTGTTACCCGCCCGGGTCGGCTGTTACGGATATTTCTCTAAGATCATACGATACGTCGTCCGCCAAGGCTGCGTCGCCAAGTGGGCGCGAGTCAGGAGGCCGCCGCGGCGCCGCGCGTACGTGCACTTGCGAGCATTATCCTCGACGATAGAACAAAGAAATGTTAATTGCGAATTAACCGATCAGTCCGGTGCAGCCAGCCGGCGGCCTGTTGATCCGGCGGCCCCGCGTGTAGTGAGCCGTGCGAGTGTGCCGCCGGGAGGATGCGAGCGTCCCGGCCGCGCGCGTGAATAATAACGAACGCAAAAATGATCAAAAGGAATGGCGATAATGTATTTGCGATCGCGGCGAGCGGCGGCCAGTGGCAGAGCGCGCGCGGCGCCGACTCGGCCACGAGGATCCCGCGAGCCACCGCCGCCAGGATGCCGCCGCCCGACGCGCAGCCCCACACCAAGGAGACCAACATCGCGCTCTCAACTTACGTCGAAAAGTGGAAGAACAGGTACGAGGAGGCCGAGAGGAAGCACAAGACGTACCTCCTCAAGTCCGAAAAAGGTCGGTACTATTCAATTCTACTCGGAAATCTTTAGTTTTTCTCCCTTTGCCAGCCGCCACTGCGCATGCTCCGTCCGGCAGGCGGGCCGAATGCAAATGTTGGTGCCAAAGAAAATCCTTGTCGCGCATTTGTCGGATTATGACGGACGATAACCTGTTGCACACACATTATGTATTCTTAAACTTTTGTAATGTAAACCCGTTTGACGCACCCACCCGAACTTTGTGCGCGACCTCTCCTTATTTACATATTCCAGTTTTTCACACATATTAAAGCATGCATATTCATACTGATTTTGAGACACATTAATACTTACACGCCTGTAATTAATTAAGTTACCTTTTTTAATATTGAGTGAGCGTAAATATGAGTTGTAACTAAATTTTATTATATGAAGGAAATATTATAGGAAAGTGGTTTTGACAGTCAATTCAAAATATTGATTTTTAGTTTCGCGCACCCCTCTCCCATTCCATATTGATTAATCATCAAATGTCAAGAGGCCAGTTTTGGAGTTATTAATAAGTTGTTATCTATACAATTAATTGTACAAGGTGTACTAGTGTTAAAATCTTTGTAACGTCTGACTAATTGAAAGTATTAT
The DNA here is from genome assembly GCA_029030555.1 of Ornithoptera alexandrae. Lineage (NCBI taxonomy): Eukaryota > Metazoa > Arthropoda > Insecta > Lepidoptera > Papilionidae > Ornithoptera > Ornithoptera alexandrae. Next base: position 438,335 of record JARDVY010000031.1, read on the forward strand.
TATTTTATTCATTAAAATAAACTAGTTTCAATATTAATGTAATAAACAATCTTTAAATAGTTTATTGCAATTATCAAAAAGAAATATAGTATTTTCTAAAGTGAGTTTCCAGAAAGCATAAAACTAAGGTAATCTAAAATATAATTTGCTTGTATTATAATACAATTGTCAATATCGTTGTTTATATGTCCTTAAACACAGATTATTAAATTAAACTGGTTAATGGTTTAAGAAATTGTGCTTAAATAATGCATAATGTATAAGTATAGAGATGACTCACAAAATCTCATTGTTCTTTATTGTTTGAAGGCTGTGACCACAATACATACAATTCACACGTAAATAAAAAGATTTGTTATAACAATATTTAAAAAAATAGTACTGATCTTTTTCTAATACTTTTGTACTTACATTTATTTTAAACTGATTTCATATGTGCAAATTCATTTTATACATATACAGATCTTATATGAAACATATTTTCTTTAATTTTAATCCTAGATGAAATTATGTGGAAACATAAAACATGGAAACATTTTTGTGTATTCATGAGATTGATTTATCACCATCAGCCGATGAACATCCACTGCTAGACATGGGGCTGCCATAAAGATATCGACACTGATTAGTCCTGCGCTGCCCAAATCTAACAATTGATTACATGGTTTTACATATAAAAAATTCTCCAGCAAATGTTATTTAGAAATGTCTTTTATACTCAACTTTAGTGTAATGAATTCAAACTATTGTAGTTATATGTTATAAGCATTGGTAAATTCATATTGTCACATACATAAAGAGTGGCTTAATGCCGGTAAGATTCTTAAAACATTTTTTTATACCACTTCTGATAGCAAAACATTTAAGACTGGACATTTACAATTGAAAATTTATTTGTTTGAATTTCATGTTTTGATTCGGGGTGAAGATTTACTAAATTAGGATTACATAAACTTCAAGGAAAATAGAAACATTTGTTACTGGTTAGTGTTTTGAGAAGTTATGTATTATGTAACTTTTCAAAACTGTTATATCTTCAAGCATGTATATTTTTCACCTGTGGTTGTAGAAAATACTTCTGAGCATTCTGTAAACCATTCAATTCATAACAGGTTCAAGTAATATGAATTATTTCCATATTATTTAAAAAAAAAAATCATTTATAATGTTAATCTGTCAATATTTCATTCTACTTTATTTATTTACAAATGTACTAATGTGCAAGTCATTTATTTAAAAAGTGATGATAATACATCATACATGTGAAGACAAAAGATTCACAACAAACAAATATCTGAAACATTTCCTTTACAAGTAAACTATTATAGAATAAAACAATGTCATGTTAAGGTATGCAATCATTCAAAGGCAATATTTACATAACACTGTAACTTAAATAATGGAAGGAACAGTTCTTAGTTTTATCTTTTGTTCTCTAACACATTTCATTATTGTTTAATTTTGTGATGTAATCTTATTGCTGATAATAAAGAGCACATATCATAACATCATTGTAATAAATAATAGTGGTCCATATTATTAATTCTCTGTACCAGTTATAATATGCACAAACAAGCATTAAAAATTTCTTTTACTGAAAAATTCTCGAAATCATTGACTAGCAGCAAAGGTTGGTAAGAGTTTATCATTTACAATAATTAAAGACATTGAATTTACAAATTGTCATGTTTTTAGTAGGTTAATTAATATTTGTAATAACTGCATTACTTCAAATAGTGCAAATTTATTAAAACTTTACTTTTTTACCTTTTTTTATGTTGTCAAATGCAATAATCATAATTTTTGCCAACTCTCAATATTGATGTCATTATCTACCCACTAAATTCTTTAATTGCCCTGTTTATAGAAAATGTTTATGACCAATGTCCTTAACATAATTATGTTTGTAACAAAAGTAATTTAAAATACAAAATTTTAAATATAACAAGAAAAATATAAATAAAGCAGACAAATTTTTTTTCAACAACTCATGGTACCCAAATGTATAAATATTAGAAATTTATTTTATATATGATGTCATCTGAATTTTAAACTATTATCAAATGTATAAATTTGTTATTAACTTATCTATTTAGAAATTGTTGAAGTAAGATGGTTAAGTCATCACATACCACAGTTTAAATATTTTTATTAAATATCTTGTCCCTGGTATGGTATAGCAAAGTATATGGGGGTGCTTTGTTGATTATTTTGCAAGGACTTCCACTGATTTCCAGAGGAACAAATTGTTTAAAACATATTTACTTGGTTAAAATATATTTACTTTTGTTAATCTGTTTACATTTACTGTGTTTACCAAATGATTAATGAATTCATGCGTTGTTTAACGCTGGTAACAATATAAGCCGAATTTTTCCCCATCATGTTTGTTTGCATGTTTTTGTAATAACTTAAAAATAAATCTTACTTGTAAGATTCGAATAATCGAGAATTTGTTTACGAATGAATAATGTCATCAAATTTATAGGTAAATGTGTTGTGTAACGCTTCCATACAATGTACAATGCAGCCATATTGTTTTTAGTTTATGACTTCTGAGAAAACGCGGGAAACTTGGAGTAAAGTAAAAGCGTCAAACTATGGCTGCAAGCGACCGTGACCTGGATTTTTTCGACGAAATACCTTATCGCCTAATAATTATTTGCACTATGTATATAATTAAGTATAATTTTTATTTTTATTTCAAAATACTCAAGGGCTCTTATTAGTATATAGAGCATACTACAAAATTATTATCTTTAGCATTATTCAAAATTATCGGAAGTTAACCTTACGACCAAATTAAATACGATAACATGAGATGAGATGTGTTTATGTTTATATATCTTAATTTGAAATTTTAATTACATGCGCCTAATTCACTAATATTCTATTATACCGTTTCCGAAGTAATAATTTTCTTATTCTTAAATTCAGTTTAATAAAAGACAGGAAAAATTTTAAGGAAAAGTTTTGAATTTGTTGTAATTAACTTATCTCAGAATTGAAGGTTAGTCATTTTGTCACAGGAGTTACTGTCGAAGACAGGAGACACTTTAGTGCTCATAGCAGCTTACCAGGCTAGTTCGAATATCTTATTATAGGTAATAAATTATCAAACATAACATAAAATAGGAATTACCGAAATCTTTTTAAATAGTAAAACAACTAACGGTCAAAGCTTGCTTTAAAATCACCTGCGTTTTGGCTTTTGTTTTGTTTATTTAAAATAAGTAAATCTTTATTTTAATCTAATGAATGTTGTTCAGTTATATTTGGGCTTAGTCCATGATTGTAAGTGATATGCGGTATTTTATCATAAGGCGCTAGATAAGATATTTATTTAAACAGCATTACATTACGCTCATCTTATGACATAGGACGACAGTCTTGCTTCTCCAATAATTTTACTCGCTACAGCGCCTCTCCATTAAGAACAGTAATGACCTCGCACGATTGTGTGATAATAGTGCAAATTATTAATGACTGTATAAAAAATTCTGTTTATCTAAAAGGTTACTTTATCACTGAAAATTTCTAATACAGTTACTAATTACTATTATTACTAATCGATGCACAAGGGCACGCTCTTAATCATTAGTGTTTATTGAGAGAAGAGCATAAGGACATCCGTTTAAGTGCAGTTGGCAAACACAGCTCACTTTATTGATGGTGAACTGCCGATCTTACGAAGAAATATTACCACTCTACAAATGTGTTTTTCCTTTTTTTTAAGTCTCAGGCAGTGAGTAACGGGGAACAAATGGGCTGCGATAGTACTGCCTCGTCTTCGAGATAAGATATCGTACACTTGCCGCGACATACAACCCGACAATTGTAGACATCTGTTCCTATTTCTTAGTACATTTACGTCCTGGAGTTATTTATCCTGCTTAGTTTTCTCATGACTACAGTAAATGTATTAAAACAATTTATTTTATGGCCTCACTTTACTTTGACTTTAAATTTAAAGATATATTACAATGATTAGTATTATTTTGATAGATTGTTCCTGGGGCGAGGCACGTGTCTTGTTAACGAACAACCATAGACAACACAAACATTATGTGACATCTAAAAAAAAGTTTTCAAAATTAACAAATCATGTATACAAGTCATATCTGCTTGTTATTATTACAATTATTAATCTGATATAATTTCAAATAAATCATTAATGTTTTTGTATATATTAGGAAAGTCACAAATCAAAAAGTTTCACTTAATCTGTGGTCCTACCAACGTAAAAATGTTTATGGCGAAAAATCGTTGCACAGATTTTATTAAAACCGCAATCTGAATTTTTATTGCAAAATATTAGATCGTAAAACCTGTTGTTCGTTTTGTGTAGCCACATAAATATTTTTAACAGTTGTAAATAAATATGCTTATTTTACAATTTAGTTCAAGGTTAAGTAAATATTCCCTTTTCATTGCAATTACTCTGCTCACAATACTAAAAGAGAGTAATTTATAAAGTAGTTTTAAGACTATAGTCATAAACATAACCTTCAGCGTCGCTAAAGCGGGAAACGATATTGTCTTTATGAAGCTTAACCTTTGATAAAAAAAATAAGTTTTATTATTTTAATTTCTATGATACACTGATCGGTGTAGAGATCGTTGTGGCTTCCGGCTCATGATGATGATACTCTTGTTTTAATTCCGATATGGTTTTAAAATTAATTTGTATTTAAATTTAACTGTAATTCACGTATCTTTTTTTTATACAACTATTCGACGAGACGAGCGGGACGTTTACCTGATGGTAAGTGATACGCTTGCTCATAACCTTGCATTACCCCAGTAAATAGTATTATAAATACATATTTATACTCTATTCAGTGTGAAACTAAAGGGAGCTAGTTAATGCGCTGGCTTTGTTTTACCAACAATTGTTTTGTTTAAGTAACCTATAAAAATTACCAAAATAAATATAAGTCGTCTGTTGACGTTCATGTTCATGGAGCTCTTTATTTTCGACAGCAAAGCGGGAACACGATGATCTGCAACGCCGTTACAACATCCTCGCGGAAGAGAAGAAGCACCTGGAGGCCGAGCTGGCGGAGAGGGAGAGGGAGCTGTCCAAACTGCGCGCCGTCTCCGAGAAGTTGTTCCAGGAGTACCAGCAACTCAAGCACCAGCACGAAATCGACACGGGCGTCATGCAGAAGTGAGTAACATTTTTACGAAGTATTCATAAGGACGTTAATATTTGGTACGATTTACTCAGTTATTGCTAATGGAGTTTTGTTATATATTCTACGTCAAAGTAGTGCTTCATTGTATCTATTTCGGTCACCATTCAGTAATGTACATATATATGTTACGGCAAATGAAGCTGTGAGTGACATGTAAATATCCTAACCATCGCCCTCGTTACAGGCAAGCGCATCATAGGCGAATGTCCTGCTCTTTACGTCTTTGTTGTAAATAAAAAAGGTTGATTTTTCTTATTGAAGTACTTATGCCGAACCTAAAAACAAAGCTGGTATATTTACATACAATATGCTGTGTGTTTTCGCATAGAACAGTAGTCGGCAAACTGCTGCTTCAATACCAATAAACATTTTATAAACGAAAACCTGTAATAAATAGGTGCATTGAGAACTTGGAATTACGCCTCAAATTAATAACTATATCATACAAACCAGGGTTGTAAGTGGTTCCGCCCAACATCTTACGGAGGCCAAGTAAAGATCACCTGCACGCGGTGCATCCTGTTGAATAACGGACTAGGCTTTGACCACCCACCAACCCGATTGGGTCAGCACGGTGAGACTAAGACCCAACGCCTCATCAATGAGGATCCTTGAGAGAGGTCTATACGCAGTGGTGGATGTTATCCGGCCGATAAGAAGAAGAAGACAAATTTCACTTGCCCATACATTCCAAGGAAATAAGATAAAGATAATTACTTGCATTACTTTACATTACAAGATCAATACATTTATAAATATATATTATCTTTCTATAAGCAAGACACCAAAATATATTTAACCTACCGTTAGTTAAATCAAAATTTATTTGATAATAGCAATCTCGAAGGTTTACTTATAACCCTAATTATTTCCGTAATGTTATCTCCCGCGCAGTTTTAATAAAAAAATTGGCTCTATGTATATATGTTGCCGCTGACCGTGTAGGTGGGTTGGGGGTACCACCGCAGCGCCTAACTAGTGCAGCCGACAAATAGTACTTTGCAAAAGTTACCGTGTTTTGGTCTGAAGGATGCTGTAGCTGGTGAAGTTACTGGGGTATCGAGACTCAACTTATTATGTTTAAAGCTGACGAGCATAATGTGACTAGCGCCAGGTTGTGAATGTCTCGCTCGTAAAGAATTAATTTCAGTGCTGTTTAGTCTGAGGCTCATGGATGATAAGGTTGTCGACCACTGGCGTAGGACAGCTTCACGCTCAAACCGCACGGCTATTTATTACTGCTTGTGTAAATTTTTAGTCTTAAAGAGAAATTATTTGATTCATCATTACTGTTGTTTTCTGACTGCATCCACGTATGCGTCGTCAGTGTAACCACTTCCGCTGCTCCTGTTTACGGGACGCTACAGTTTTCCTATATAATAATTAATAATTCTATTTAGTGACATATAATTTGTGTATCAGTATATATCTGTGTCGATTTAACCACTTGGGCACGGCCCTTGTCGGTCATTAGATGTTTTTGTAATATTATTAATGAGTATTTAATTATACTTATACATTTGAGATACAACAATATTCGTTTTATTCAAGTAAGCGACCAGACGAGCAAGACCTGATGGTAAGTGAAGCGCCCGCCCATGACAACGTGGCGATAGTATAATCGTACACAGTGCACCACATTGCCTTTGTAGCCTAGAGATATAGGATGTGTTCTCCTTACGCCAGGAATCTTACTAGATATATCATCATCAGCCGATAAACGTCCACTGCTGAACACAAGCCGCCTCCAAAGATTCCCACGACGATCAGGTCGGGATTGACGTTGGGGTATTTGAGCCCTTACCCACCATGCTGGCCTAATGCGGGTTGGTGGAAGACGATGTTTGTTGAATAGCAGGGGGCACCACGAGCAGGAAAGGTTGACTGGGATCCCGTGGGTTGTAGTGCGGAAACCTTTGTACCTTTCACTAAATACAACTGCCTTCAAACCGGAACACAGTAATGTCTGCACATTATTGTTTATCGGCTGCAATAGAATCTGCGTTAGTAATTACCTAGACGGTCTCTGGAGATAGAGACCTACCACCAGATTGTAGACAGGCATGGTAGTTCCCTCTGGACGTTAATTAGCAGGACTAAATCTTTTTTAGACATTAAGTATTTACATAGACCTAAGTTGTGTATTGTATTACTAATAACCTGGTGATGGACTTAATATATATATAGTATAGTATTTAACTAAATAAATAAAGATAGATTGAGGATAGAGGGATCATCATCGAACCGGATAATGAATGCGGTTCAGCCGTTAGCTACTTCCGCATATTTGCGAGGGGCCAATGTTTCTTAAGATGGTGTAGTTTTTTAAATGTCGCGTAGAGATCGTTTTGATTAAGGTTACATCACGGCAGCGCAGCACGGTTGCGTCGGCGAGCTGATCCCACGTTAGGCAATGTTTTGCTGAACACCGAACCACTTAATCGGTTAATCTCTCTACTTAACTATTCAATCGATTCGTCAAGTTATATAATATTTACTACTGTTACTATCTAGATGACTGCTCCGCGTTAAGATAATACCGATTGTCTGTCACTTGCAGGTCTGATTAGGTCAGCCCTGTAGTCTCGGGCTATTAAGAATAGGACTAAGGTATTCCCTGCCTGTCGTACAAGGCAACGCAAAGGGTCCTTGGGTCATGGACTTTGAGGGTGAGGGCCTTCAGAGCGCAATAAGCAAGCTTTAAGAGGACGGCAAATGAACGGTGGTATTGTATTTGCAGCGTGTGCTAAGGAGAGCTTTGCCCTTTCGTGGGATGTTTCAGCCAGAGTGCAGGGGGACACCAGTGCGTTCTGTAGAAGACCCCGGAGTCCCTTCTAACGCATTGAGGGCGACCACCGAAGGGTTTTAGAGGGTAGAAGCCCCACATAACCTTCTCTTTTAAGAATATTTTCCCCGCGATAAAAAAAGGTCTGATTAGGTATCCTTACAGCGTATTGCTGTCAAGCATAATAAGTTCTACTGTTCGAATGAAGTTTGCATAAAACAGACCTCGGGTCGAGCTATCCCAGCATAGCGTTACCGAGACCGCGGTTGTGTTACGAACGGAGATCCCGTGACCACTCCGAACGCCGAAGGTGAGCACCGAGGCGGTTTTAGTGGGTAAAAATCTCCACATAACTCTGACTTCTACACAAAAGACAGAGTATCTTTTCGAAAATTTTCTCCCCTGAAACAAAAAAAATAGGTTTAGATGCGGTGGAAGCCTCGCCTACAGACTTACACAGATATGTACCGATTATCTGTATAAGATTGGACGTAAAGTATCGGCAAATTGCTTCCACTGCGGAGGAAGGGAGCAGGAATCCGCATTGCACTCGCTGGTCGTTTGCTTGGCGTAGGAACATGGGCAGCGAATCCTGGTAAACCGAATTGGGCAAAACTTATCCCTGCCAGCGATGTTGGAAGGGGACTCGACTTGGAGGGCCTTGGCCTTCTCTTGTAAAATTGTTATACCAATAAAGGAATTGAAGATCGAGAGACGACAGACCCAGGTTAAAGACGAGGCCGCCGTGACGTTCACGCTCGTGAATGGTGTTTACCTACCTTGGGACCTTTTAAGTCGTGGTCGGTCGGGATGGGGCTTCTCATCCCCTCTAAATTACTCGGAAGAGGACGATAGCTAGACTTGGTCTTCTGTTAACAAGTTTGTACTCGCGACGGTGGCGGGGACTGCATAATACAGACCCTGGAACGGACTATCACGAGCCAAAACCTATCTAGAATGCAGGCCAAGCATTAGTTGGTGAATGATACATGACCAAGAGAATCGTACTTGGAACACGTTGATTTTCTTACGTTTTTCTATACCGGAAGTGCAGGTTCGTTGAGGTTCGAACCCGCGCCTCTTCGACACAGAACATACTGAGGCTTTACAAACTGAGCTATCGCGACTCCAAAAGAAACTTTCATATACGTTCACAATAACTGTAACAATATATGAACTGCTGACCCATTGCTATATGAAATCTTAATGGATGCATCATCAGGTCGGATTTAATGGATGTGTGACTGACCGACCGACCGACTGACCGACAGTCTGACCGACGGTTTCAACGAGGTGTATTGCAATGTATAAATCCTATGTAATTATTATAAAGTATCGAATACACGTCATTTGCATTATAATGGAGACGCGAGCTGCTACTTCCATGGATTGCCTCATCACCGGAAATCTTTGTTAGTGTAATAGTTATTAAGGTTTTTTTCTTATAACGAAACTGCTAGGCGAGCAGGATGTTAACTTGAATTTGGATAGTTAGGATGCCACACACTGCACCATATCGAGATCGTCAGCTTGTGATGTAAGGTATTAAGTCTGCTGTACATTTTATGTCTAGTGCTTAACGATAAGTGATACGCCTGTCCATAACAACCTAGCGTTAGGATGGAATACACTGCACCATGTTGTGCTCGGTGCTTTAATATGTAAGATACAGACTCCTTCACGACATAGTTCGCACGCTGCTGTTTGTCGGCAGCGATAGCAGTTGGTAGCTAGAGAGTCTCCAGGAAAAGAGTTATACCACCAGTGTACATCACTTGGACAATAGTATATTAACCTCCATACATGTGTGTATGTATCCTAACATGCATCAGTTACATGAAACTGGTGTAGGTGTCGCCGAGGAACAACAAATAGAAATTTCCGATATTACAATCTGTAGGTATTACTGAGGTGGCGAGACTTACGTCTTAACTCTCAAGGTGACGAGCGCAATGTGATGCTGTGTATATCATCCTAACTAACGCCATGTTCTTTTGAGCTGTCGTATTACCATCAGGTGAACATTGTGCTCGTTTCTTCGAATATAATAAAACCGAATGATATACACTACATTGTTCATGATATAAAGGATTAAATATTATTCCATTAACCCAGATACCTGAAAGCGATAAACATATTTTGATGTAGTGTATATCATCCTAATAAGTACTTGTTATTAACGAACGCATCATTTACCGTTTCGTCCAGTAAACAAGAAATAGAAACTTCTCATATGATGGTAGGTAGCTAGCTGAAGCTGGGGTAGCGGGAGTTACATCAATGCGATGTGTTGTTGTGTAAATCATCCTGTCGTCGCTCGGTGGATGTATGAAATGTATGCGTGTCGTGGAATTTAAATAAATAAATAACATATAAATAATTCATGTTTATAATAAATGCTAGAAAGTGTGGGCGGGGTGGTGGTGCTGTTACATTATCGATACGCTGACAATTTCACCGCGGAGGCGCCGGCGGACGGCCGCGGCAGTCGCCCACTCACCACCACCACCGACACCAATACGACGATCACATACTAAATAAACATCAACTTACAAAGTAAATCGTGTAGTTTTCTATCAGTGTGTTTGTGTAAAAATTTTTGTTTACGCGCAGTTAAAAGACGAAATGATGTTACCTCGTGATAATGGCGATAGGATCTAAAACGTTCCTATCTAGCAAATTGTTTGTGTTTACATATGAAATAACGTTACAATATTTAATTTTAATCATGTGAGTATATTATTATTATATATTTATATATATATATATATATACATACAGCTGTTTTAATAATTGTAATATACACAAAACAACAATATTAGAAAACTTTTGTTAGAAGATAAAGTAGATTGTAATAATGAAGCTAATAACAAGTTTTCGTTTGTTACGGTCAAATACAAGGTGGCGCAAAAATAACCTTCCGATATTTTTTGGCTGTAATTTAAAAAAAAAATTAAAAACTTTGATTTTTCTTGTGGATTATTTTTATTTGGTCTTTTAATTTTTTTACATCAAGTCGAGAATATGATGTCATGTAAATGGCCACCGCCACAGTTGATTGTCATTTGGGGCCAATCGCAAAATTTATAGCATTTTCTGATAGGAGGATTACTTTTGCGCCACCTGTATAAGCCGAAATTTATTATTATGCACTCTTTGGTTTAATCTGTATAAAGATTTATATAGCTTTTTTTTTTTAATTCTTTTAAAAAAATCATGTTTCCAAACGATAACATTACATTGAAAGCTTATGCATGGATATATATAAGAGATTTATCCCTATATGGAAATTCGTCACGATATCTCTGACACCACAAGACCTGGAGACTAGAAATTTGTTAGTATTAGTCCTTTTGCTAAATGTAGGTCAGCTAAGAACGGATTTTACAAAATGTTACCCCCAAAAGGAGTCGCGGGGTGTTACGGCCGGCAAAGCGGGCGGGGAACACCGAGCTCAATAAGTGAATTGGATTGATAACATTTATAGTCTAAAAATATAAATCTAAATCAATATTAATAAATCAAAAAAATATTTAATTTATTTACCTGTGAGTATATAACAAACTAGACTATTAGTATAAATTGTTCGATGTATACTATATTAGGGACTAGCTGTTCCCTGCCCGCTTTCCTGCTGGATCACCCCCGCGACTTCCTTTAGGGATAACATTTTGTAAAATCCATTCTTAGCTGACCTCTGAACTGCGGGATCCATATTTGTAGCAAATTTTGAGTGTCCACATCTACAGTCTCGGAGATCTCGTGATGAGTCAATGAATCTCTGGATATCTCCTATATGTATAGACATGTATTTTTACGATATATTGTAATCAGCATGAATTTTCATACAATTAAAATAATTTACATTGAATTTAGAATATTCAATTAAAGGGGGTTTCCTGGGCCCTTTCCCCCCATATTTTTTGTCTTAACTAGAACTTATCAACTTCCTGTGAAACTAAACTTTTTCTATTGAACAGGATCGTTCGCCGTAATTTTCCGTCACGTTTACGTTTCACGTGCTTCCTTTAGAGAGCTGAAACAAAGTTGAAAGAAAAAAGAAGTTTGTGTACAATTGTCAAAGTTGTGATTGTTGTGTATATTGTCTTTTTTTTATATTAATATATAAAAAAGTAAAATGTTCAACTGTTGGTAAACACATAACTAAATACTTGTTGAGAGATTAACACAGGTTGTTTTTTTTTATCCTAATTGTTTAAAGTCACAACAGGATTAATACTTGAATATTAATTACTGCAATACACGAACACACGAGAACTAGGAATAAACTACAATTTAAAACGTATATCTCTGCCTGCAGGGTTATGCAGCAGGCTGGTGAATGGTACAAGCAGAATAAGCAACTGAAGAGGCGCAGCGCGGCGCTGATACAGGCCCTGCCCGTCACACAGCTGGAGATAGACCTGACGGACAGCACGGATGCAGGTGAACTTCACAACTTTGACGAACCTTCGCAAACAGTACCACTCTTAGAAGTGAAGCGAGGTCCTCTATTACAATGTTAGATGGTAGTGCGAACTTCGCAGTGTTTCAGTAAGCTGTGAACATTGATCTCATCTGGTCTGGGTAGACTGAATGCTTACATTTTTTTAATCTGAAACTAAACCTCTTAGATTTACTTCCAAGTTCTGAAACAGTACCACGTTCTGAAGATAATTTCTCGACCATGATAAGAACAGCTAAGGAGTGGAATAACTTTGTCGGCGACTGTGTTCCTGTATAAATACGATATGAGCACCATCAATAAAATAATAACCTACTAGGTCATTGCGTTTTACCACCGCAACAACATCGTCGCATAACACCCTGGCGTCCAGTAATGATGTGGTGCTTTATCACGATACCGTCTGTTGTGTCCTACTCAAGTACTAACCTCTTTGAAATGGACAAAAACAGATAAACGTTTTACTCGACACTTTGTTATATAAACAAACCTTGAATCTCATCTTCCGAAGAACTATCATCATCATCATCATGAGTTACCTTCCAGGGAATGTTCAACATCTTTTTCATTGCAATACGATGAATAATCGTGTAGGATGTTTTGTGATAAGCTCCCTGTTTGATTGCAGCGTCGGATAGCAGCGGCAACGAGGAGGTGGAGTTCCTGCGGCGCACGGTGTCCGAGCTGAGCGCGCAGGTGGCCTCGCTGCACGCCGAGCTGAGCGCCGCGCGCCTGCACGAGTTCGAAGCGCACGAGCATAACGTTGCGCTGGGGCAGGTCCGTACCTACCACGCAACAAGTAGCCTTTTATAGGCTACAGACGCTGCTGTTAGCAGCCGGAAGAACTTAGGACTCCCTCAAAAGTCTGACGATATCGGCGCGAACCTGCCCTCTCTACGCTTGCTCATCAGTAGCATAAACTAAAGCCCCGCTTCAAACGATTTCAGGAGTTGGAGACGGAGAAAGAGAAATGTAGCGTACAGGAAAAGGAGCTGCAGGAGTTGCGTAGTCAGCTGGAGAGGCACAACAGAGTGTCCAAGCTGCTGATGGAGGAGGTCACCGCGTTAAAGGATCACGCGGACAAGGACCGACAGATGGCGGAGACGTAAGTTTGACAGTGGTGGTTGTGTGTATATACACGTTACCGCATTGTCTTCATGAAGCTAAATTCTACATCAATTTATGGGTCACATGTTCCAGCACTACCGCGCTAACAAATATCTAGATGACTACGTCGAAGCGCTAGCCTATCCTATGAGTCTTATAATCTGAACATGGTTGGCAACATTACACATCATCAGAGAATAATTGGTACAACGCATATTTCTGCCGCCAGACTCTAAATATGTAGACATTACTGTGTTCCAGTTCAATGAAGGTTGCCGTTAGTGAAATTACTAACGTAATGCTACTTGTGTCTTAAAGTGACGAGCTTAATATGGTGCAGCGTTAGTTATTCTAACTACCGCCCCTTCGACGATTAAAAAAAAAACTTTTAAGTTTCTAAAACTGTTCTATATTGCTTCAATCAGGTATAAAAGCGAGGCGCGCGATGCCAAGAAGCGGGTTAAGGTACTGACGCACCAGAGTGCGCTTCTGATGGGCGAGCTGGAGACGGACGAGCGGCTAGGCCGATTGCTGGCTGAAGTGGACAGCCTTCGCGACGCGCTCGAGCTGCAGACCAGCCGCCACCGCGAGCAGCTCGACGAGCTCCAGGTACCACAGCAGACTCTTTACAATTCTATGACCTCATCATGCTATTGTTCAATTATAGTACACACAAATGACGAGATGCGTAAAATGTTCTCTTGTATCTTTGCATTCCCCTCATGTTCTTGGGATATAAAAAGGGTGCTCAGTAAACGAATAACTTTATGAGATATCATTATCAGGCGATAGATGTCCACTGCTGGACATAGGCCTCACCCAAATATCTCCACATTTGTAGGAATTCATATTCAGGAGATAAAGCGAGTTGCAAATGTCCCGACACGGTAATGTTTGCACACCACTGCTGGCTGTCAGGATGAACGCTGCGAAGACTACCTAGGCCAGTGTTCTCCAAACTGTGTCATTATTCCTCATTGATAAAGATGTAGACCTACCAGGGTCGTTAAGAGGAGCAAATAACGAGTGTCAAGTTACAGCTTGTCTTAAAATGTATGTACGGTGCTGAATTTTGAATTATCTTTACTAATGTGTACTGAAGGGTGGGTCGGAGAATGTCCACAAAAGCTGTTAATCTGGAAATATGTCGGTTCCTTCTTTCACCAAATGCTTTAGCTCTATGGGGATTGAATCCATTTCTTCTTGAAGTGACATGGGCAATGAACCAAACGCTTTTTAACAATGTTAAAACTGTTATAAAAAAAATATCTTACAGCTAAAGTTAGCCGAGAAACATGAAGAAACTGATATCCTACTTTGGGAAGAGAAGATAAGACTTGCAGAAGAAGACGCGCAGAAAGCCCTAGAAAGAGCAGAGAAAGCCGAAAAAAAACTGTCGGAATTAGAGAAGAAGCCACCGGCTAAAAGATCCGCGCTAATGTCGAGAATAAACTACTTCGAGAGCGGTGGCAACGAGAAGGAGAAAACCGTCGCTGAGAAGGAGGAAATCAAAGAAGAGATTAAAGAAGTAAAAGAAGATATTAGAGAAGTTTTCGGTAAGATTTCAGCTGTACTATGATAGAACATATTAATTATTTATGCAAAATTGTTAGCCGCCATCATCATCAGCTATTGCAGTTGCAGCAATATAAACATGTAGACTGCAGAATAATGTTCACATTCCAGAGGGCGTCAGCTCATCATTTCCGGCGCCGCCGCAATCCCCGCCGCCGGCGCCTCCCGCAGCGCCCACCCCTCCTCCGCCGCCATGCCTCCCGCCACCGCCACCACCACCGCCGCCGCCACCGCCACCGCCGCCGCCCGCGTACGTGCCTTCCGAGCAGAGCGAGGACATGGCAACGCTGCTGTCCTCCAAACAAGGCACGCTGAAGAAGACTAAACAAAATGGCGGTACGTAAACATTTTACTTCATAATACATATGTACATTAAGCACGGCTAAGCTATCGCAGTTTACAACATGTAAATACCCCACTAGGACAGACACTCACAGGCCTACTGGAAAAAAATCTTTATTGGTATAACTAGTGTCTGGGCATTTCTCTATGCATCTTACACTTTCACTGCAATTTACGTGTGCATATATAAATAAATATAAACGTTAGTACGCCTTTTAAAGAAAAAATAACATGGAAAAATTAATTTAATGGTGGGAGGCTTCTGTTGCCCAAGAAGTCTAGTTAGGAGACACCGCGGCATCCATTTTCCCTGACCCAGTATCGTGCAGATGTCACTGTTCCGCTGTAACCAGTATAACTGTTGGTGGAGACTTAACGTCTTGTATCTCAAAGCGACGAATACAATGTGGTGCAGTGTGCGTCACTTTAACTACCGTAGCTCCTATTTCTGCCGACAAAGAATAGCGTGCAAATATTACCGTGTTCCGGTTTGAAGAGCGCTGCGGCTAGTGTAATAACTGGGGTAACAAGACTTAACTTCTCATGTTTCAAGGCGACGACCGCAATGTGGTGCTGTGAATACCATTCTAGCTAACGCCACTTTAAATAGGGGTGTAAGGGGTCGCGCGCAACAACTCACGGAACCCAAGCCAATTTCACCTGCTCGCGGTGCACCCTTCTAATTAACAAATGAGGCTATGGTTCCCACCGACCCGTATTGGGCCAGCGTGGTGGGAAATGACCCAAGTCCCCCATATGAACCCCTACAAAAGACAGGCCCTCGTGCTCGGCGATGCGAGCAGTTCAGCCCCATCGGTGTGGGGAACTTTGGAGGAGCCCTATGTCCAGCAATTGACGACTATCCGCTGATGATGATGCGCCACGTTGTAATGGGCAGGTGGCTACATTAAATAAAAAAAAGTATACCGATCGATAATAATTATTATTTTAGTGGTTTAAAATAAACGGTCGGTGGTGTTAGGAAAATGTTACGCAGCATTGGAGTGCATACTTAAAAATAATTCCGAGCATAATAATGTTAACAGCCTAAAAAATTTAAATAGCTTTTTTTCTCCGAACAAAATCAATGGAAACGCGACAGACAAACATTTGAGTGAAAACGAAATTGTAGAGTGCAACTGTCGATGGAGCATCGGCAGCACTTCCGCTTGCTGCGGGCTGCATCAGGCGAGGCGCTGGAGGATCAGGACCTTTGGTAACGCGACGGCTACACCACCACGCGAACCATAGACAATTCCATCTGTCACCTTAATTCACGGGCTACATTGTTTTTTTTTGTGTTGATATTGTGTCTTACATTAGCTTTACATCGAGTTTATTTTCCTAATACAGGTTTCTCGATGTTGGAAAACAATCTCTTAAAATTATTGAAATCACATGTCCCATTATGATTAATTAATACTAATTACTCTTTATTCACAGCGCTCTTTGATTTATTTAAATATTATATTAACAGTTTTACAACAGATCATTTTTCATAGTTTTTTTTAATAGTTGTAAGTATAAGTTAATGTAGTTGTATGTAAAGGACTGGTGGAGGCTTTTCTTCTGTCATCATGCAGGGGATGTATAAATGATGTATTGGGTAGTAAAATTACTGGGATAATGAGAAGTAACATATATTGTTTCAGAATCGTTGCTGCAATGCGTTGCTGTGTATGTTTACAGATGTTAATCCCTACTACCTCGTAGCTATAGCGTCTCGTAATTTGTGGTTAACCAAACATCTGCTCATTCTTACGCTTAAATGTTTAAAAAAAAATACTGTATATTTCCGAGGTAAATACATACACGAAGCGACGACCATGACGTTCATCTGATGGTAAACGATAGGGTGATATACATTGCATTACTTTCTGCTCGAGATTTTCAAAATGTCAAGTTTCGTTATTGTAGTAATTTCATTAGCTACAACGCCCTTCAAATCGGAACACAGTCGTTTGTCGGATGCAATAAGCGCTGCGGTGGTACCTAGACAGTCTCATGCACCAATAACTCATAATCATCGTTACGAGATAAAAAGATAGTTGTGTTTTGATAGTAAACGGTTCGTAACGTTCCAGGCGGAGCTATCGACGCGATCGTAGACCAGATCAAATGCGGTAAGTTCCAGCTGAAGTCCACCGAACAGAACTTCCTCGAGAAGAAACCGAAAGACAACCAGCCGGAAGCTGTTAAAGAGATGCTTGCCATTCTCGGCACGCTACGGAAACGCAGAGGAGGCAACCGGCCTAACTTTGCCGGTAACGAGCAGGATTCTTGATGATTAACTTTTTAAATATTCCCTCGCTTTGCGTTACGAGCATCTCTAACATCTAAAGACGAAATAAATAAAAAAAAAATCTATAATTATGCGGCGGTACTTCCTGCGCCTTCCTGTTGCCATACCAAACGCCAAAATTCGAAATATGATTAATGATTTAGTTTCCAACAATAATGTCTGATGGAAATTTTCTTCAAGCAAATAATTTTATGCTACGATAGGACTCTCTTCTTTCTCCAATTATGAGAAAAAGTCACGAAACCCAGCTGTGGGAAAATTTAGTGGGCTGTTTGTTTATCTATCAATTCTCGTTATTGCCGTATCAAGCGAAACTAATGTTTACCATTTTATATTGAACGGTCAAAATTATCACATAAATAAATTCACGCGGAGGATTCCAGCTCGTTGCCAGGTACCAGGTACCAACTACTAGGTACCAGCTACTATTCTGCCTCTATCATTGACACATACCATCACTCAATACTTTAAAAAATGACTGAATGTTATTTCCATTCCGTTTATTACCTATAACATATTTTAATATAAAATGTAATATTGATATAATTAGCATTTAATATTTGTTACCGTCATACGTGATACGTGATACGTTGTACGTGATACGTGATACGTTGCAGCGCCCGGCGGGGCTGTGTCACTTCATAGATAAATAATTACTATTTGAATTATATCTTTTTACAATATACATTTACTATATGTTATCTGTTACTAAATGTATCACATATCAACGAAAATATCAATAATTATATGTTATGAAAGTTTTGAAATATACTTTAATTATATATTAAATATCTATACAAATGTCTCGGTAAGCCAAAAGCGGAAGCTTAAATAAACGAGACTTTATTGAAGTTAAAATGTCGGTGTAACGGATTATAATTGGAGTGTTGCAAAGTTGCGTATTGCAGTAGTTAATTAAATTAAATATTTATCAAAGATTTGATATTTAATAGAATTATAATCGCTATTAAATATTTAATAATGTTTATCGCGCACAATAGTTGTAATTTCTATAATTTTTTAGTAAGGGGGCACTAGTTTAATGTGTTACATCACTAAACGTTATTTGCCATTATATACATTTGATATTTCCGTTTATCACGAAAAAGAAGAAGAGGAAATAGTTTTGTAATAATATTTTAGGATAAACAAATTGGAAAAGTATTATATATAGATATTGTTTCGGTTGTATTTACAATGTATCGTGTAATTTTTACATATAGTATCATGTCCCACGTGTCGAGATTATTAAAGATCAGGTCTGGTCTGTTTAATTAAAAACGATGTTAAATTATATGTCGGCTACGTTTTTACTCGTTTATCAATCTGTTCTTTGATTAGATTAATTTGTTTTAGCTATTAAACGTATATTAAGGAACTCTGTTTTTTTAAATGGATATACAACGTAAATAGTCCAAATAATCCTTAAGGAAACTGATACTGAAAATGGTATAAGTTTTAACATAATAATGAAAAAATATATGATATTATTATGTGATATAATAAATATGGCGTAAATTTTTAAAAATAATTTATTTGAATGTTGTTTTATATTATTATTTATCGCGGAAAATACCACTCACAACATTTTTTCATATCTATACTTTATCAAGTTTACATAGACATCAACAATGCTTGCATAATTATTGTCTATGGTATATATTAGTCAAATGACATTTGACCTATTAGAGGATTAGTTATTTCAGTGTAGGCTGTATGCCCTTTTACCTTTGCGTTACTCCAATGAGAAGAATGACTTGAGAAAATTAATGTTTCATCACAACAGTCACCGTTAATACTCGTTTTATATTATCACATCGATCATGTTATATCATTATTAATAAACGTTTTCAAGGATAAATATGATTATTTCTCATTATGTGATGACGTTAATATATTAAAGATATATTTTCATATCTAACGACTTTAATGGTTTTTACGGCATTTAGAGGAAGTCTTGTCTTAACTTGCCGCTGTTTTAGTTTAGTAGAGTAATTATTTATATATTTAATTTGAAATTTAATGTTTTAATGTTTGTATTTTCAAAATTTATTGTATTTGAAACGAAACATCATGTTACCTATACAAGCTTAAAAGCTTCCCGTATGCCTTTTGAAACAGGCGTGATATAAAATTATAAGTTCCATTCAGGTTTACTAGGCAATAGGTCCATTGAAAGTAGTGCGCAGTGTTTCTATTAAAATTTAAACGTCTTATTGTGAATTTGCAAATCACATTGAAACTATGTTTGTATAAATTTTTATATTTACCTTTTATATGGAATATTTAATAGATTATTCATAAGCGGTTCGTTTAATGAATAAGTGATCTGAACTTGTCCAAGTTGTAGTATACTTAAGTTATTATTATTGTAGATGTAGGTAAAATGTATACATATGGGGTGTGTATCCTGCGATATTCACAGAGAATTGTATTTTCTTAAAAAAAAAAAGTTACCGTCGGTGCCATCGAGTCGTACAGTTCCGTCGCGGAGACAATAATCAGATCGTTTCCGTTTATATAGTATTATTACGTTAGTCGGTAAGTTGATTATTATGCTTTTTATTGTCAAATAAATATAATAGATAATAGTCTGTGTTTTACCTTTACCCACCCAATCTGCGCAATCTAATCTCGTCTGCAGACAGTCTAGGTAGGAACCGCTGCAGCTCTTATTGCAGCCAACAAACAGTACTGTGCAAACATTACTGCGGTAACGAGACATGTCCTAAGGCGACGAGCAAAATGTGGTGCTGTGTATGCATGCTGCATGCTAATTAGCTATTTATTATGAGCAGGCGTATCACTTAACATCAGGTGAATGACCCACTCGTCTGGTCGATTAATAGAATAAAAAAAATCTGTTGGCGTTTATACACATAATTGTATATGTATTTGTTCATGTTAATTTTAAAGTAATTGTTCTGAAAATAAAAAGGCTAATTAAATCGACAGATACTTTATTTATAAAAAAAGAATTATTTGAAACAGTGTTGTTTGTTAAAAAAACAAATTGTTAAACTTTTTTTTAAACTCTACTATTGTTAACAACTTTTTAAGTTTCAACTGTCTCGTAGGAGAGTACAATATATTTTTCTTCGAGTCTTCGGATAACAAACGAGTCCAGAAGTTGTTAAATGGTGGCTCGCCATAGCAGACAGGTTTTCGTTTTATTTATACTAAAGCAAAACTTTGTCATATATGAACACTACTGCGATGCAGCGGAAATAGATGTGTTTGATGTGCTATGTATATTAGTAGACGAGAAATAGTTTTGGTTGAACCTTAGCTGACATCAAAACTAAGTCTTTGCTGGCGTCAACTTCTCATGTGCATGAGGCAACGTTTCCATGCTTTGAGACGTCATTAATGTTACCATGTGTAAGTATCTTATAAACAGATGATGTTTATATATATTTATAATAGTCTTCGTATACCGTGTACGAGGCAACAGCTCAACAAGTACAGTTTGATGGCATTCCTGAATCCGCGGTTCAACTTGCCCGTGTAAAACGCCAGCCTGAGCTCGTCGCTGTGGAACAACGTATTACTAATCAGCATTACGATGGCGCTGTCACTGGTCATAAGTGATATGTTTTTATTACTATTTCTATTAAACTACTCTATTACTATAGTACAGTTTCAGTTCTTACAACTCGCTACGTTATCATAGCATTACCATCATATTACCACCATGCAAATTTAACCTGACTCGGTCTGCTAAAGCGAATATGTAAAATTAAAATGGTTTTTTATTCAATCACGTGACGAGACGAGAGAGACATTCACCTGGTGGTAAGTGATACACCCGCTCCTAACAACGTAGCGCTACTTACGATGACATTATATATATTGTACCACATTGCGCTCGTCGCTTGAAACATAAGGCGTTAAATCTCAGCATCCTAGTAATTTTACTAGCAACAGCACCTTCAAGGCGGAACATAGTAATGTTACACACTGTTGATTGTCAGCTCCAATGAGCTGCGGTGGTGCCTAGACGGTAGCAGCAATAGTAAAGCTCTGCACTTGCAGTAACAATTGATTTTAGTATTAAAATTACTTTATTTTCTTGCTAATTAATGATATAATGCTGTGATCGGCTGACAGTAAAATTAATAATCTGTTTTGTTATTATATCTCCGTCCATAAAACAATTATTTATAAGAACAGTGTAACATTGGACCCCCATCATTGATATTGTTACCTTAGTATACTATTAAATAAATTGGAAACGCCTTTAGACCGGTCCACTGTGATGTTTATAAACTTACGTCTGCCAAAGGCAGTAATAACTAGGAAAAGAAAAAAACAAAAAAGAAACCAAAATCATCGTCAAATATTTATTAAAACATTGTCAATATAATGTAATGTGTGTTAAATGGACGGATCGCGAAGCGCACAGCGAGCGAGTGCCAAGTTGGTGACGAGCGCATCGAAAACTACAACAAAAACAACTATTGCTCCGTCTCTATATAAATTAATCATCATTATTATCTAATACATAAAAGTAATTAAAAATAAACACTATAAAAAATAATAACTATTTAACTTCTTCGTATAAAATTTCTTCAAATAAAAAAAATCATTACATTGACAAACTGTATATGTATAGAGACAGAGGATATAAAAAAATACTAAATATCTTTTAACCATATTATGTAAGTACGTTAAATTGTATTATGTGATATCAAATAGTAAAAAGTTGTTAAAATCCAATATAACATTTGACATTTAAGTGACCTTCAAATCGTAAGCGGCAGAAAGACAGATATCTTTATCAACAATTAGCGAACACCACCCCACTGTCATATGGTGTTAAGTGATAACGAGGCTGTGATGGTGATGTGCTCGCCCGGAATACTGCGAATCTCGTATACTGGTCGCCGGAACACAGCGATGCTGTCATGGCGGCAGATGGGCTATATGGTGGTGGTACTTAGATAAAGTGGCGACGGAAATCGAACCAGGTATCCCTGTGTGACAAGCCGCTTAGCCACTGCACCGCGGAGGTTAAGTTTTTTTTATTATTCAATGAAGCGAGGAGACGAGCAGGACATTCACTTGATGGGAAGTGATTTGCCTTCCCAGAATAACTTAGCTTTAGTTAGCGTGATATACACAGGACCACGTCGAGACCGTAACCTTGGGACATAAGATGTTGTCTCGTTAACCCAGTAATTACACCATCTACAGTAGTGTTTGCACAGTACTGCTTCTGGGATGCAACAGGCGCTGCGATGGTCTCCGGCGACAGAGACCTGCCAAAATAATTGTTAAGTCTCTTCTGCATTCTCACCGTCTTTGAAGCTTTTCAGTGTTGCCGCTTTATTGAAGGTTTAACAACAATTATGTAGAATGAGTTTCTTACCAACGTATGCGCTTAACATTAAAACGTTCACATTTAAATAAACAACAGCAAAGGAAATCCATTATCAAGGTCCGCATTTCATCTGTTACCGAATTGATATTTATAAAGTTGCAACTTGTTTCTCGTGATGTTGTGAATAGCGAATAGTATCGGCACGATCGCCTCCTCCCAAAAGTCCTCAGTCACTTGCCGGTAGCTACCAAGCGGAAACACATAGTCAATCGTTGCGGATCTCTTCCAGTAGAACGTTCTAGTCCTTACTTTATTTAATATAAAATTTTGATTGCATCTAAACTTAACATTAATTCTCTAATGAAATTATAATACAATGTACTGCAAGTTAATCTAATACAACAGACAAAACTAGAGCCTTCTTGCCACAAGCTGTTGCGTTTACTATTTATTACCACTAAGCTAATGTTAACAGTAATCAAGTGCTAGATACTTTACTACTTAAACATTTACACTGCACTAAAATTTTATTCAACTACTCTTTTAACAATGAACTGTTCTAAGTAAAAGAATTATTCTATGTAAAAAATATTTTGTATACAGAAGAGTTTTTCTAAGTGGATAAGTTCTTTGAATTATAAATATATATTATATTAAAGTGAAACTGATACACTGGACGAATTGGTACGGGTCTACCAGCCCCGTCCGTTAGTTCATAACATTACTGTGCTGTCATTAAGGCATCTAGGACCCAAGCGAAGCGTACGACGATCCCAATCATTGCCATATTAACACTACAACAATTACGTCTAAGCTTTTTTTATTACTTTATTCTTAAACTAAGTACAAGTAATCACTGCGCCGCAACTGGCAGGGTGCCGCGGGCAGCGCCGGCTCGCGCCCTACGGACATTCACAAGGAAATACATTTACTGCATGTACAACCAATTCATTTAAACAAAAACTTCAAAAAAATTAAATATTAATCCTTAACGTATTGATTATTGAAATCTAAGTGTTAATATTATTAAATAACGATTTATCTTTAAATATATTAACAGTAGATGTTATTTAATACATGTTATTGTTTTAAAAATTCTTTCCCGCTGTTATTGTTAAAGAGAAGAATAGATTGAAATAGAAGAGGTTTGAGTTAGGATATTATCTGACGACCGGAACCGGAACGAAGCGGCGCTGACCGCGAATGGCTGGTCGTTGTGTAACGGCGCGTGAGCCGGCGAGTCCGTTCCCAACGTGGCAATACTACAGCATCGGTTCCAATCAGTGTTTCTCTACCTCTACACGGGGGGAGAAACCTCTCGGCGATGCGAGACAATGCAATGCTGAACAAGCTGTTTGTTATAGTAACCATTGGGATTTTTAACACATAGCACTGAATTACAATAATGTTAGTGTAGAAAAATCGCTTTTAACGATCACGTGAAAACCAGTGAACGTATCGAAATGAACGTTTGACGCGGAATTTTATGGATCCTTCACCGTTTGATTTCTAATGAACTGTTATAAACATTTGCGTATTTAAGCGGTTGCTATAGTAACGGTTGCTATGGAAAGTTATTTGCGGTTGCGGTTGCTCTCAAGGAATAGGTGGGATAAATTTCAACTCTAATTTTATATTACAGACAGTAAGGCGGGCGGGAATACATCTAACAGAGAAATAATTCTGGAAACGGGTGATAGTCTCCCGTTATCGAGAACCACTGATTCGAATCTTTGAGCTGGTAAGTAGTGTATACGAGCTCGTGTGCTTTGCCAGGAGCTCGCCAATTGGTAGCCCGGCGGTGCGCTTACGTGGAGAACTCGCGCATGCGCTCGACGACGTGCCGCCGGTTGCGCCGCAGCCAGTCGATGTTGACGCGCGCGCGCTCCACGCCCTGCTCCACCGCCAGCGTCGCTTCCGTCAGATACTTCGCGTTCTCATCGCGCCAACTCAGGAACTAAATAATAATTCACACAACTTTAGAGTAAAGCCTGCACTACATAACATATCTTTACATAATCTATGTACATATAAGAGACTTCCTCCTATCTAGAGACTCATCACGATTTCTCTGGAAGCATAAGGCTTAGAGACTTGACATTTGGTAGGAATATTCCTTTGGCCGAGTAGGGGTCAACTAAGAATGGTTTTTAAAAATACTCCCCAAAGAGAGTTGCAGAGCGAGGAGGAAACAGCTAGTTGGATATAATAAAATTGTATGGACACCAACAAGAACATGGTTTCCGGCTGATCGAGCTGACATCAGACATAAAAGATCGTTGTAATTAAAATTATCCTTTATATAGTACAAACGTACAGTGATGTTTTTATGGGAGGTTAACGTGGTTATTAACCTTTACTATTTAATTTGATGACAGTATTTAAAAGGTGAATTAGAATCTTCGATTGCATAGCTGCACAATTAAGCATTTTCTAAAAAATTCTTACCTGGTCAAGTTCTTTCTGCGTTGTGAACTGGTCGAGCAGGGTCTTAATGATGTAGCCCAGGCGACGGCCCTGAGTGAACCTGAAATTAGTAACCACAGCTGATGTAAGTGTACTAACACGAACATCAATATGAGAACTGTATGTAGAGATGATTATATTTTTATCAGCTGGTGAAATTTCACTCGTCACGTTGATTTCAGTGAAACAGAGTAGAAAGGATTCTGTGTGTGTACGTTTCTGAACTCCTCCCAGGTAACAAGGAAGCAAGTGGAAAGTTTCAGTGTGAGTTTCGACATTGTTTAACGACAGATCTCGGTTTGATCTCTCTTCCCCGAGACCGTCTAGGTAGATGTCACCTGTACGCTCACCTCTGAAGCCAAGCTTTTTTTTTATTGTAAGAAGCGACGAGAAGAGCGGGACATGCACCTGACGATAAGTGATACGCCTGCACATAACATGGTGGCGTTGGTTAAAATGGTATACACTGAGCCACAATTCGCTCGTCGGTTTGAGACATAACATTTTAAGTCAATGAGACAACATGTAACCCAATAATTACACTAGCTACAGCGCCCTGCAAACCAGAACACAGTAAAGTTTGGGCAGTACTGTTCGGCAGTAGAAACTTGCGCTGCGGTGGTACCTACCTAGACGGTCTCTGAGAACAAGGACCTACCTGTTATCGTATAATTAGTACTTCATGGTATGTGTTGCATCATTCATCAACTTCCTGCTCGACTCGTCGTGCCGTCATCGTAGTGTTGGCGAGTGAGAGTGCGGGTGGGTGTGGGTGTGTGCGTGGGTGTGGGCGTGGGCGTGGGCGTGGGATGTGTTCGCGCGGTGTACTCACGCCGCGTATATGTCCGCGATGCGCTCGTATATGAAGTCGCGCGCGACGTAGTAGCCGACGGTGGAGCGCGTGACGCTGGTGATGACCGCAGCAGCGTCCTGCCGGCGCACCTCCGAGCCGTCCGTGATCGCCCACTCCAGGTATCTGTGCGGTTAACCAGTTACATATATATAAATGCGCTGTATTATTGCGAAGGGAGGAAGAAATTTCATTTAATATTGTGCTCTACGATATACGTTATAGAAAATAGGAGCGGAAAGGACTTTACAGGAAATAATAATAACTCCTTGATAGAGCAGGTTAGAGTGAACATGTAAGACGAATCTATTCTTGTGTCTTAGCTGAAGATATAGCTAACTTATATAGATATTTAATTTAAGTTCAAAAGTTGTTTTAGGATATAAGAAAAGCCAAAGAATGTGCAAAAATAAAAATGTGATACTAGTATGTAAGAAAAAATGTGTAGCTATGAGATAGATAAGAAAAATGTAAAATTTGATTATTAAGTACAGATTGCGTCCTCATCTATGACAGAAGGGCGAAAGAAGGAAATAGGATGGAGAATGATAGAGAAAATATGAAATTGAGAACTGGAATGGAACAAAAGAAGGATGAAGGAGCATAATGCAAAAAAGGAATATAAAACTAAAGAGACTGAAGTGAAATAGAAATGAATAGGCCCCGGCCAACACAAGCGTGGGAACATTTAAGATAAACTTACTGCGACAGTATCCAGACGTCGCGCGAGCAGGCAAGCGCGTGCAGCAGCTGGTCGCGCGCAGCCGCCACGTTGGAGGCGCGCCGGCGCTCCAGCGCGAACCGCCACGCGCGCACCGAGCCGCGCGACACGGCCACGCAGTACACGGTGCGGCGCAGGTCCAGCGGGATGCTGCGGCGCGCGCCACGTACACATTACCACACGTCCGTCGTCAGTGATATAGAAACTAATCGCAGCTAACGAAATACATTACCGATGACCGTTTTGTTAATCTCATCTTCAGAAAGTATTCTCCATGATAAGAGTGAGGCGACTTAATACTAGTTTCTGTAGCCGAGTGGTGAGTACTCACGGGTTGTCGCGGTCAGGGTTGGGGCTGCTCATCCAGCGGTCGAACAGCGCGAGCGCGTTCTCCTCGCAGCCGGGCACCTTCATGCGGCACGCCCACGCGCTCGTCGTCACCTGCGGGCAGCACCAACACTCGTTACTATTAACACTATTACTGAACACCTTACAGTGCCGAAAGTCATTACTGGTAGTAGTAGTAGTAGTAAACGTTAAAGTTTACCTTAACGTTTACTACTAACAAAATAATACACCGATAAACTCTAAATGATCCTAGAATAAACCATATATTGGTAGCATTGTATTGTCTCCAAGTCTATCCTGACCACCACCGCCACCGCCTTGCAACTGTTGACAGTCATTACACTGTTCCAGTATAAAAGGTGTTACACTTAGTGATATTATCTGTTTCGTAGCAATGCATGCTGTATAAACATACCGAGTGCGACTTATCGCAAGCTATGCACTTGTATGGCGCAGCAATTAAACGCTTGCTTTGTAATGTACGAGCCCATTGGGAATAAAAAATAACAATCGGTTTGCATTGTGACCGTGTCTTAAGTAAACACAGAGCATCGGACTGACCTGCATCTTGACGCTGTTCAGGTCATCGCCGTTGACGATGGTGCCGGTGGCGAGCCCGCCCGCGCGCGCGTACGCCTCCCCTGGCACAGCAAAAGTAGTCATTTATCACACAAACAGAATCAACATTAAATAACTTTCTCATTGAAGTATATTAATAGTCATGGTCTTCACAGCCGGTGACCGCGCGAAGGCTACTAGCATCTAAAGAGCCGTTGATCTTTGATATCAGTATTCAGCAGTGGGCGTTAATGTGCTGCATTGTGATAATGATGATGTTGATGAAACATACGATATTCTAAATTTCGTTATTGCATGTATGAACTGTTGAAAAATGTGCTCACCAATAAGTCGTCGCACGAACTTCTGGAAAGCGCCATAGTCGGGGGTGCGTTTCAGTACGTTCTCGATCTTGGACAGCGCGCGGAGGCCGGTGGAGAGCGGCAAGTAGTCCGTCTCCCGCTGCAGATAACTAACTAGCCTGCAGTTATGAGAGCGAACGCATTAAACACAATAATACACTAACAAATGGATGTGTGTAAAGTGATGGGTACCGACTGCAAAGCGGTGGCGTAGTCGAGCTGGCCGCTCCAGGCGAGTTCGAGCGCGTCGGACACGAGCTGCACGCGCCCCAGCGGCGGCACCTCCGCGTGCCGCGCACCGCCCAGCGCGCTGCTCAGCAGCCGCCAGTTGCGCGCGTCGTAGTTCACGCGGTACGGCGCTGCACAAACACCCCCACGTACACACTATACTGCACTATACTGCACTACACTCTGCAGAGTTGGAGATGGTGAGCTCCATCATGTAGTATTCGTACATTTCCGTTCCGACTAGAGTGTGACATTCTCCGTTAAGTCTACCCACAAAACCCGGGCTGGACACAAACACGTTGGCTCGTGCATCCTCTTACCGATCATATCTGGGTTGAAGAGCACCCACTGGTCGGGCGCGGCGCCGTGCTCGAACCTGTGCAATGCGCGGACACCCTCGCCGGCGCCGAGCCACTGCACGGGCGCGGCCGCCCTGCTGGCCTCCCCCTCGCACAGCACTCGCAGCGGCACCCACCACGAAGCCTCCGTGCTGGACCGCGCGCCCAGAGCCAGGTAGCGTTTCTGTTACACCACGAACCGATCAGTAATTTAAAATTTTGCTAAAACTATTAATATATATAATTTAATTTAAAAATCTGTACATTTTAGTATTTTTCTATTCAACGAAGCGATGAGTCGAGCGAAACGTTCACCTGATGGTAAGTGATACGCCCGCCCGTAGCAACGTGGCGCTAGACAGGATGGTATATACAGCACCACATTGCGCTCCTCGCTTTTACTCATTAGATGTTAAGTCCGTTAACCTAGTAATTTCACTAGCTACAACGCCCTTCAAACCGGAACAAAGTTATAACA
Organism: Ornithoptera alexandrae; assembly: GCA_029030555.1. Classification (NCBI taxonomy): domain Eukaryota; kingdom Metazoa; phylum Arthropoda; class Insecta; order Lepidoptera; family Papilionidae; genus Ornithoptera; species Ornithoptera alexandrae. Next base: position 467,781 of record JARDVY010000031.1, read on the forward strand.
GAATTCATAATAAAATAACATCCCTCTTCGATTAGAGTGATGCAGTGTGCACTGCTGCTGCAAGGTCAACACTAATTGACACCGATTTTGCATATACTATATGCACGGTGTCGTATAGTCCGCGTTGGTTGGGGTGACTGCAACCCACCTGCGCGACGGTGAGCGAGGTGTCGCCGTAGTCCCGGACGACGGTGAGCAGCGGGTAGCCGGTCTGCGTGGTCCACGTGTCCATGATCTGCTTGACGGTGAGGTTGCGGGCGAGCGCGTCATGGCGGCGCGCGGCCGCGGTCAGCTCCGACCACAGGTCGTCCTGCTCCGCGTTGGAGTACGAGTGCTTCACCAAGTAGCTGAAAAGTTATTGTTGTTTTAAAATACATCAGCAAAACTAACAGGCCTTTCAACTGATATGGTAGTAAAAAAGAATCCACTACTTTCACTACGCCGCTCTTCAGACAAGATAAAGACGAGACAGCTGAAGCTGGAAGATCGGAAAATTTTATTATATGTGCCATTTTTGTTAGTGTCTTTTATGTTCTCTTATATACATACTTGTGGATGGCCTCCCTGAAAACGTGGTCCCCGAGGAACATGGTCATCATGCGGATGATGGTCGAGCCCTTGCGATACGAGATCTCGTCGAAGATCTCGGATATACGTTTGGGATCGTTGATCGGCACCGAAACCTGGATATATGGATACGTATAAGTATTGTCTTTGGTAATATAAGATGTTTACTCGCCATCGGTGTAGAACTGATCTGTGCTGATCATCACGGTGGGTTTGGGGGAAGGAACATAGCAAACAACAAAAAAAAATCCATCTTAAATTTAAAGCAGTATTCGACGATAGAATATTTAATAAAATAGAAATTCATTAGACGTTTGTATGTATTTGTATAAGAATATATTAAGATGAAACTAACCGGATGCGAGGACTCTAAAGCGTCCAAACTAAGCACAGAAAGGATGTTGTCGATCGCGTAACTCCTGTCCGCGCGCCAGGTTGGCTCCACCGCGTCCACGCCCACTGAGGCCGCGAACGTGGCGAAGCCCTCGTTGAGCCAAAGGTCTGACCACCACTTCATGGTGACTAGGTTGCCGAACCACTGGTGAGCGAGCTCGTGGGCTATAACCTGATAAAGGATTGCGATAAAAACGTGTATTGTAGAATTGTGAGTATGAGGTAACATGCGTGCATTGTCTACCACACTGCTGACATTGACCTTTTTTTTTTTTTGAGGGGGAAAATCTTCGAAAAATACCCTACTTCTGTGCGGAAGTTAGGGTTATGTGAGATTTTTATTCATTTTAACCCCTTCGGTGTTCTGCATCAGTGCATTCGAAGAGAGTCCGGGATCTCTTATAGAACGCACCGGTGCCTCTCTACACTTTGTGTTAACACGTCTCTGAGGAGGAGCCTAACCCTCCTAGGCACCATCGGTGAGCCATACGCTGTCCCACGAAGGTTCGCTTGTTGAGCGATAAAGGCCCCCACCCTCAAAGCCCGCGAAACTCTTGAACCCTTTTAGTCCCCTTCTACGACAGGCAGGGCTTACCTTAGTCCTATTCTTACTAGCCCGAGACTACAGGGCTGGACCAACGTTGACCTAGTGTTTTGTATGACAGGTCTATTCTTTAATTGCTATAATAAAAAAAAAATCTATCCTGCGTTTCCTGCCCAATTTGCAAACCATTTCTAGTATTACTTTGAAGAGATACTCTCTCTTGAAAGGGTTCTAATGAAATTTTATTCTACTGCCACTTAGTAAATTAATAGGTTAATATTATTCAACTCTAACCTCAGCGACTCGCTCCTTGTTGAGGAAGGACGATTGCTTCTCGTCGTACAGTAGCGCAGTTTCGCGGTATGTGATAAGCCCCCAGTTCTCCATAGCGCCTGCGCTGAAGTCGGGGATGGCAATCATGTCCTGCTTCGGCAGCGGGAAGCTGACGTTGAACCAGCGCTCGAAATGCGACAGCACCCGGGGACCTATGTTCGCGGCGTACGAGGTCTGAAATAAAAATCTCTTTTAATATTGCAGTCTCACTCCATTTACAAAAAGAATAAGTAATTCTTTCCCTAACTACAATAACTAACATATTTACATTTAATATCACATTGTAATTAATAAAAGATCAGCCATACCTGGGGCGTAAACAGAAAATACATCGGTTCTTACCTGGTCAATGGCGTCTCCTCTCGCCCAAATCCTGAACTTGGTGCGGGCTAACTCCGGCGGACTTTCCACGTATGAGAATTTGGATACCACAAACGCGACCAGGTAGGTGGACATTGGCACAGAGTTCTCAAACTGGTCCCACACGAAATGAGATCTATCGTTCCTGCAATAATTTTATCACTTAGGTTTTTAAGATAATCCATAATACTCACTGTTCCAGATCAATATTGGTTCGACCATTTTGGAAACGCACAAATTTATGACACCTCTGTTACAGCTGTCCAATGGTGTAGTATTTGTTTTTTTTCAAATCCAAAGGTACTCGCCACGCCTGATGACGATGTTGGTTAAGGTCACAAGAACAGCTTAATCGCCCTTTCAAGCCGACGAGAGAATTCCATCGCCAGCAGAACAAATCCAAAATAGGGGTCTACATATATTAAATAAATTTAGGCCCAAGAGTTGCTAGTATACAAATTACAAGTTATGTTTTGGGAGCTATAGAAATAGGTACTCACTTAAACTTCTTCCCGATCATCTCCCAAGGCCATACGTCTTCGAGGACACTGGGAAGTAGGAGAATATTTAAATTTTAATTCACCTTCTTTCCATTACAAGAAATTATTATAAAATAATTAGCTGGCACTCACTTGTCTTTGGTGGTGTTGTACCGCGGCATGTTGGAGACTGCGGAGTAGTCCTTGTGGTGGCCGATGTTCAACCGGAAGGTGGCCTTGTACATGGGCTCGTCGAAACACGGGAAGCCCTTGCGTGCCGATATCGCCTCGAATTGTGTCGCGATTAGGTACCTGGATGGAACACAAAATATATATAGGAATTTTAAAGTAGTTTAAGTCACGATTCACGGAAACGTAGATTCAAATAGTTTTGTATTTAAGTCATCATTATAATCATCAATAGTTGGACTTCCACTGCTCGACATAGGGTGAGTAGGCATTCATTTGTGGGGGGCCATTTTCCACCACACTGCTCCAATGCGGTTTAGTGGGAGCCAAAGCTTCGTTCGTTGGTTAGCTGTGTGCACTATGAGTAGGTGAGATTGGCTTGGATCCCATAAGCTGATATGCGGGAACCTTTACATCGCTTGTCTTAAAGCAAAGAGAGATAATTCATAATGTATATCAACACTCACTCCTTAAGTTTGGTCTTCTTGTTAACGTATGTACTTATGTACACTCCATCGAGTCCAATCTTCAGGTTCCCATAAAAAGGGATCCTCAGCTGGTAGTTCTCGTTCTCCGCCAGCTCCTTGTCCAGTGTTATGGTGAGGAAATTGTAAGTGTCATTGACTTTGACGCCGGTCACCTTGGGCAGGTCGCCGTCGCCGAGTAGAGCCACCTTGTCCTCGGATATAGTGAAGTCTTGTGCGTGGAGAATGATTTTCGACGTGGTTTTCTTGATTTTGATCTGAAAGGAAATAATGGAATGGTAACTGGTGGAACCTTTTGTATGTATACATGCACACATGACACAACGGATCGAAATATGATGGGAGAAATTCAAAAGACAGTGGTGAAATATAGCAGTTGAAGTTAATCTGAGCCTTTCCTCAGAAACTCTAGGTGAAATTTCCAAAAGGATACAACGTTTCTTCACGAGGACCCTGGGTAATATGTGGCCAGTTTATCAAGCAATTTCTATTCCTGATCCGTTACCAAACAATATCATTAAATGAAAAAAAATGAAACATCATATTTTTCACGGCGTCTGCCATAATGTAAATTTAGAACATCTGAACTAGCTACATCGTGACAGGTAAAGTCTGATGCATCTCAAGCACTCGTCCTGCTGTTCAACTGCTCAAGTCAATAATAATAGACTACTTGTCGTGACGCTCATTGATCTGCAGGGGAATTTTGACGGAGCGTGTTGGAACAAATCAATTCAGCTCATTTATTCACGGCTACGGTTCTGAACATTACTGTCGTCGTCATCGTATATATACGATACAGTAATACACTCGTAAAGATTGGATAACGTTCATCCGTATCAAGCCAGAACCATGATGCAACGGTTTAACCACTTGCCATTTGATAAAAGAGTTTGGATAGAAGTAGGAATTATGACTGTCAAGACCAGTCTACCACTCGTAACAGATGCGCTGGACAGCAACCGCTAGAGGTAGATCATCCGCTCCAAACAGCAATTTTAACGCTAATCTCAAACACGAGAGACGGGATCTGGAGTGTCAAGATCTGCTAGACTACTACCCACATATTTTATTTTATGATGATGTTGAGCGCTTGGTAGTCAGTTTGACTCATACAGCTCATCTGATGCTAGACTCGTGGGCCCGGGTCCACGGACTGCTAACATATTTTGTCAATCTACTGTCATTACTGTTCCGGAGGTCATAGATATAATAGCTGTAGTAGTCCGGGAAAGTAAATTTCGTCATTGACAGTGAGACCTAACTTAGTGTCTTTATTCAACGAGACGAGCAGGACATTCACCTGATGATAAGTGATACGTCTGCCCATAACGTGGCGTTAGTCAGGGGGTACACTACACCATTGCGCTCATCGCGTTGAGACATACAATGTTGAGTCTCGTTACAGTAACTTCACTAGCTGCAGCGCCTTCCAAACCAGACTAGAGAGCAATATTTTCACAAGTTTTTAGCGGCAAAAAAAAGAAGCTGCGATGATAGAATAAAAGCTTTAATTATTTTGTTTATATGGTGCTTTGTCGAATATAATAGAGATCCATCCAAGATCAGAAGTGGACCTTCATCGGTTATGATGATGGTCATGATGAGGCTTATTGGTGCGTTCCTTTTATTTATGTATGTTTTATCGCGTCTGCTTTAATATTGTATAATAAAGTAAATCGCTTTTCACGGAGAAAACATTAATATTAAATAATTAATTTTTTCATTTAAACACCCCGTGACTATCTAAAGTATACACCATATCTTTACGCTCATACATTAGCCAATATTCAAACGAATCACGTGATGGTGAGTAACCACTCCTTGGTTATATGCATCTGTATCGTCTGAGGATTCATTGAGGAAGACCACGGATGTACAGAGTATTTTTTTTTTTTATTTTATGAAGCGATAAGATGAGCATACGGGTAAGCCTCTTTTGCCAGAGACCGTCTAGTACCATGCAGTGCCCGTTTTTGCCGCAAACAGTAATGTGCAAACATTTCCGTGTTCAAGTTAGCTGGCTGTAGCTAGTGTAACGAGACTTAACATCTTACGTCTCTGGGCGATAAGCACAATGCAGTACAGTGTATATCATTGTAACTAGCGCCACGTTGTTATGGGCGGGCATATCATTTATCATCAGGTGAATGTCTCCTCGTTTCGTTGTATAAAAAAAATGTTGTAGACAATAAAGCCCGAGAGTTGTTTATATGCTAAACAGACCTCTCGGCTTGTACTTTAAATAACTAACAATGACATAAAAGCATATATAATTATTAGCATAAGTAGCGACCGTTATAGGGAACAATGGCGGACGGTCGCCGCGAACTTTTGTATGAAACAACTTGTTGCAATGACCCGCCATTTTAAGTATTTAAGCGCGCACATAATACCTTTTTGTACACACCCTGCTATTCAACAAACAAGGTCCAGGTTTCCACCAACCCGCATTGGGCCAGTGTTGTAGGAAATGGCCCAAATACCTCCCATATAAATCCCTACAAACGACGGCCTCTAGTGCCTGGCGGAACTGGAGGCCATGCTGACCGACGATCTAGTGAAGGGAGCGGGCACCACAGAACTGATCGATGTGGAGATCTTTGAGGGAGACCTATATCCAGCAGTGGACGTCTATCGGCGGATGATTTGATTGCTAATACCTTTTCAATAACATTTTACAATAGGGATGGGGTATCCAAGTTTCTTTTGGAGATGTTTTCAGATGAATCATCATCATCCAAACGGTGTGGACGGATGATATGTTTTTAACTACCCACAAGAACGTTACATCGATACGTGGCAGGTACAACAAAAGCTCTTATTTCTACCGCTAAACACTTTTTTTATACTATCACGCCTTTCTTCCCAGTAGGAGCAGGCAGAGGTGAATAAACACCCACTTTTCGCAAGATGTTGTCAGATGTCCCATGTAACAGGGGGCGCTGTTGCTAGTGAAATTTCTGGGGTAAAGAGACTTAATGTCTTATGCCTCAAGGCGACGAGCGCAGTGTGGTGCTGTCTATAACATCCTAACTTGCGCTACGATGTTATGGGCAGGCGTATCACTTGCTATCATGTGAACGTCCTGCTTGTCTCATAGCTTAGTTGAATAAGAAAAAAAATATAATGAATCTTCTTCATTGTTAATTTCCTCCCTACTCTTTTGGAAGATATTCTCTTTAGAGTATGGAAGTGTATTATATTAAACAACTGTATAAAGTTTTACCATAAGATAAACTTTTTTTATTCAATGAAGCGAAGGTGCGAGCGACCTGATAGTAAGTGATACACCTGCTTATAACATGGCGCTAGTTATGATGTTATACATAGGATGAAAGGTAATAAGTGTAAAAAATATAGAAGGGCTAAAGTATAGCTCGTATCCTATCTGTCTATGTATGGAATACACCATATAAAGACAATGCTTCTGGAGTTATTTACTTTTAAATATTTTTCAAAAAATTACCGATTTTCTAGGAAAAAATTAGATGAATTTATTACTTACTTATTACTACACAAATTTTAATGTAATAATTATAGTTCAATCATTGTTTTATTAAATTATGTTAATAATCACTTACAGGCTAAAACTTGTAGGTTTGGTTCTTTGAAAGTCGCGACAGTAAAAAATAACGCGTCATACTTACATTTTTAGTTTATCTTAAAATAAAATTATATTTATAAAAAATACGTATAAAGCACATAAATAGGTACCTGACTTTAATACCTATCCGACAAGGTATAAGAAAGTACATAGTTTTTAAAATAAAAAAAAACACTTCTAATAAAATCAAGTACTAGGAAATATCATACTGCAGAGACTGATAAAAGTATACGCCGCGCCGGCCCTTATGTAGACCCTTAGGTTTTTGTTGTAACAACAACACGTGCGAGGTTGTTGTTGTCGTTTTAGATATTGAGTTCAGAGCAAAAGTTTAAAGTAACAATTAATTTAAATTTTGCTCAAATTGACGGCCACGGTTCCTGATACAGGCACGAAGCCTTTTCCTTAAGTCAGATCGAGTGACTCGCCCTGTGAGCTGGTCTGTTATTCTGTCAGCAGTGACGATGATGCGTGACTTTAAATCTTTTAACGCGTCAGGAAAACTGGCAGCGTTCAACAGAGGCGACATGACACAGGCAGGCCATGCATCTACGTTACTGAAGGAAAAGAAGGAATCATAGACAATTTCGTTATAGACCCGACTACGTCAACCAGGGTCGTGGCAAGATTGTTGGGTTTGAAAGTGTGATTTACTGTGCATACGGGAAGACTCTACTCCACCCTGTTTTGATGACTTAAAATACAATTACATTCAAAAACTAATTATTTATTTACAACTTAATAACAAACAACTAGGAGAAGAAGAGAAGAAGAAGAGTCTTAAGGTGTCCCGCACAACAACTCACGGGACTCAAACCCACCTCACTTGTTCATGGTGCACCTTGCTAATCAACAAATGAGGCTCTGGCTCCCATCGACACACATTGGGCCAGCGTAGTGGGAATTGACCCAAATCCCTTCCTACGAACCTTATAAACGTCGACACCTGGTACCCGGCGATGCGGGCGGCACAGGACCGTTCGATTTGGGGAGCTTTGGGGGAGGCCTATGTCCAATAGTGGACGTCTATCGGCTAATGATGACGAACAAAGAACGCAAAAAAGGAGTGGCAGCATATACTATCTTATCTCCCAGCTGTTCTTCAAGAATATCTCTAAAGAACTCGTATTTAAATAAAAAGCATTGCTTTCAGCTGAACTGTGAAAAAATAACCTTGCAAATAGGTTTCACTGTGGAAAAAAGAGTCGACTATTTTTTGCGGGTAATGTGCAACTTGCGCCGACAATACACCGCTACGTGGGCGGCCTTACAATGCCCAGCGTTGGAAAGTGGGCGACTCCTTTGTGAGACATTCGATTGTCACTTCGCAAACGGGTGATTGTAACCGAAAACTCAATGTACGCCCACAGTTTTAACGTAACGGATCAAAGAGTACGTTCACCTGGTTATGAGTGATTCCGTTTGTCTGCAAAGCAATGACGTAAAAGTTTCTGATTTTATTTTAATACTGTCGCAATTACGAACAAAACGAAGATGTTATGAAGCATTACGCTTAAGACTGGTGATTTCGAAAATCGCTGAATTTCAGCTTTTAAATGGCGTAATTAGAATTATTTATTAGATTACCTATTCCCCAGCCGTTTCCCTGGCACTGAACATCCCGCAATCCCTACTGGGGGTAACATTTCGTAAAATCCTCTCTCAGCTGTCCTATATTCAGCAATAGGAATATTTCTACTAAATTTTAAGTCTTCAGGCCTTGTGGTTCTAAAGATATCATGATTAGTGTCTACATAAGCAGAGTGAGAGTGTCTACACAGCCAGTGCAAATAACGACTACTCATCATGATATTTTTCTTCCGGGCTTCTCCTTAACAGTTATTTAGAGTATTGTTTTTCTTTTTTCATCATTTACACTATTTATATATTTATTACTAATTTACATTTGTATTAAACTTGTTTCTATTGCTTGCTACGCTACATTTTTTTAGACAATGTATATATATGGGAAATATCCAGAGACTCGATGAATCATCACGAGATCTCCGAAACTAAATACTCAAAGTTCGGTAGAGATATTGCTTCTGCCGTTTAGAGGTCAGCTAAGTACGACTTATGTAGAGCGTGTTGCGGGGGTGTTACGGTCAGCCAAGCGGGCATGGAGCAACTAATATTTAATAAACTTATCACTAACTAACTGATCATCATATTACTTTCACTGTTAGCGACAGATGATGCTACAATATTGCCAAATGATTTCTTTAAGCAATACCCGGACCGCCTCGTGATCTAACTACACCGCCATCTATCGGAAGTAGAATTTATTTACAACAACGATTAACTACAAATAGACTAGGACAATGTAACAGAATAACTTAAACTTTCACTTATACAGTCCTCTAACCAGACTATTACGTGGTCGAATAGCAGAGCGACATTTTGTCCAGGTTCGAGTATGGTCATTATTGCATTAAGATATTAAAGCTCGTCAATAGCGTGTGGAAAGTTTTTACATAATTATAATGAAATTGCAGGTTCGAATCGGCTTCAGGCTGCTTCTCTAACCAATGCAGTATGTCTAACATCTACTATATAGTAGTTGACCAGCATGACCGATATATTGATATTTTTTTGTTTCTTATAAATCTCTATTGGAACCTCAAATACTAAGGTCATCACCATCACCCAGTAGACGTCCACTGCTGCACATAGGCCGCCTCCCCAAAGTTTTCCACATACAGTCAGTTTGGCCTCCGGTACCGCCGGGCACTAGGAACCGTCGTCTGTAGGGATTTATGTGGGGGGATTGAGACCACCACGCTGGCCAGACCCTCGTTCATTGAGTAGCAGGGTGCACCACAAGCAGGTAAAGTTGGCTTGGGTTGTGTTGAGTTATTGTGCGGCACCCCTTATACCCCTTAAAACACTAAATTAAAATACTTAGATACAAGAGGCGAACTTAATTCCTATGACCATACATTAGTTACTGATGGTAGGTCTTTGCATCCGGACACCATGTAAATAGTTACCATCGCAGCACCATTTTCTGCTATCAAACAGTAATATGCGAACATTACTGTGTTTACTGAAGGACGTTGTAGCTAATGATATTACTGGGGTAACGAAAGGTAACATCTCATCTCAAGACGACGAGCTCAATGTGGTGCTGTGTATATTACCCCATCTAGCGCCGCGTTGTTAAAGTATCACTTACTATTAGGTGAACGTCTTGCTCGTGTCAAGGAATCGTCTAACAAATACACTATGGTATAAAGAAACTTGTCACAAAGTTAAGACTAAAGTTCAAAGCCATCTTTCGATTGTTGCCAATATACTCCTGTACTTTATCATGGTTCAGTTACCCCTCACAGTAATGTATACAGTCTACTGCATGACAGTAGTTGAACAACTTGATATATCATCAATGATTTCAATACTACAATTGTGTTATTTGTATGTTTGTGTTATTGTTGCTCTCTTAGCACTAAACATACAGAGCGTTTAGACATTTAGTATTCACATTGCGTGTTTAAAGCAATTGCCTGAGGTCAGCTGATTGGCATTCCCCGCGGGCAGCGACGAGCCCAAGGTTTACCACCACGCCACCGGCCACGCTGACACACATTCGCAACGCTCATAGGTGGTAAATACTTTTTTATGTACCAACTAGTATTGACATTGTCTACAATTGTACTTTATTTTACATGATACTATTTTTACGCTAACGTGACCCTAATAGTATACCTAAAAGTATGGACGCCTGTGCCAGACTCATCATGAGCTCGTTACCGATCCTTAATGACAATCAGATGATGATGAAGAGTTCTTGCTCCATAACTAATACTCTATATATACATGCATGACTACTGGAATACTACAATGATGTGACGGTATATTTTCAATGTGATGTCAGTTTCCACTAGTTGAATCATAACATGGTGGTGGTGGTAGTGATGGTGGTGGTAATCATTGAAGTTCCACTCCTGTAACCACGGAATCGAAATAACGACATCCGCTTTACTAAACAAACGCCTTAGTTACTTTGCTATGGAAATTGTTTTAAGAATTAACAGTGTTCCTTCTTCCTAACACTAAATATAAGTATGCAAATATTACTATGCTACAGTAAAAGACACTGTATATAGCAAATTTAGTTGAATGAATTGTCATCAAACACTATCTAGTGTAAACATCCTAATTTGACAATTAATAATTCGTACATCTCGTAGTACAAATAAAATAGACATACCATAATATCGGCAACGCCGTAGAAGCTATGGTTGGTCCTGGGGTCCACATCGAAGGCGAGCCTCAGGTCGTAGTGCTTAGGGGCCACATCCCCCGGCAGCAGGTACTCCGCGTGGATTAGCTGGATGGCCAGCAGGAGGTACAGTGACCGTCTCATCTTCTATTACTGAAAGAAATAACAATTCTAAGTTTAACTGAATAACTACAGCAGGTTTCAATAGAAAATAACAAGGTATTGAGCTTTATAAATTTGTGTGGATAGATAAAGAGAAGTAAATTTTGATAGATCTTCTCCATTGGAGAGAATCGCCAAAACCGGAGCACTATGCTCGTCTCTTGCACTCGTGCAACTTGGGAAGTATGGAGAGTGGTTATTTAATTTTACCATACCGCCCTTAAACCGATCGCTAAACCTTCGCGAGCTGATTGACACTGCGCCATCAGCCGCTCGCGAGTACGTTATAACCAACCACCACCAGCACAAGCCCCCATAAATAATATACAACACAAGATGGCCGACATTGTTGGCCTGGTATCGTAAACGCTTCGAGTTATGCAAACTTATCCCGACATGTGGGTGTCCGCCATATTTAATCGTTTAGCTAATGATCTTTATGGAAATTACTATATTTTTTCTTGTATTTACATTTGCTAAATCCCCTCCCCACACTTTCTCTCCATCCCGCAATCATCAAGGAATGTCATGACTATAGTTCTTTTTTATTCGACGAAGCGACGGCGGTTTACTAGTAGAAGGTGTCTGTTACCGGAGACCGTCCAGGTTGGTACCAGCGCAGAGCCTATTACAGCCATCAAAGAGTACTGTGTTCCGGTTTGAAGGGAGCTGTAGCCAATTATTATAACTAAGAACTAAAGCAAGGACCAACATGTAATGTCTCAGGACAACGAGCACATTTCTTACAGTGTATACCGTCCTAACCAGCGCCACGTTGTTATAGGCAGGCGTCTCACTTAAGATCAGGTGAACGTCTCCCTCGTCCTGTCGCTTCCATGAATAAAATAGACCTTTAACAGAGTTCACCTGCTCATTTTGTTAGTGATCAGTCACCAACAGTTTGCCTATACGTAGGTTATCTCACTGGGTTATCAGTGTTTAGTAATTATTTAAATTTAATCAGTTGAATTATCGATATATTAATGTGATCTACTGCTTATCTTTGTTATTTGGAGCACAAAAAATATTATGTTTTCTCTTATATATCATTGTAGTTTACATATCATATTCTATATATACTAGTTGCTCCCCGGCCGCTCTGCTGTCCGCAACACCCTCTCTACTTCCTTTGAGGGATAGAATTTTGTAAAATTCATTCTCAGCTGACCTCTAAACGGCAGAAGCAATCTCTCTACCAAATTTTGTGTGTTTACGTCTCGTAAATCTAGCTGACTAGTATAAATACTGGAATAATGAGAATCAAACATCTTATGTCTCAGGCGATGAACGCAATGTGATGCAGTGTATATCATCCTAAGTGTAGGTGGACCGAAGATCTGGTGAGAATCGCGAAAAAGTCTCTGGATGCGGGCAACGTGGAACCGATCGTTGTAGAGATCTTTGTGACAAGCCTATGTCCAGCAGTGGACGTATATTGGCTGATGATGACGATGATATATCATTCTACCTAGCATCATGGTGTTGCAGGCAGGTGTATCATTTACCATCAGGCGAACGTCCTGCTCGTCTCGTTGCTTAATACAATTAAAAAAAATCTCGTGATGAGTCGATGAATCTCTGAATATTTCCTATATATATATATAGATATGATGCACCAACACTACTTTGGACAACCAGAACACAATATATATTGTAAATACATGAGCAGTCGGTCAGACAGACCACACAAGGTGTGGCCTAGGAGTCGAACCAGGAACCGTGTTATTGAATAAGCAGTAAGCCGTGGATGTTGTTAAAAAACTGCTTTGATCCTTTTCAATATTTGAAACAAGACAACTATTACAACCCCCATATAAAAATAATGCAACGACAAATGTTTCAGATAAATACACAACTATGTGAAACGAGGGCGTTTGTTGTTCAGCTTAAGTTATACCGATCATACATACCTAGGTAGTACAGGTTTATACAGCTAGTTCTAAACTACCTCAATTGCCGGAGACCTGGGTACAACAGCAGTTTTATTTCTGTCGCCAAACAGTAGTGTGCAAATATTAATGTGTTCCGGTTTGAAGTACGCTGTGGCCAGTAAAATTATGTCTAATAAGATGACTGCATTGTAGTGCTTATGTGCTTATGATATGTTACCTAGCCCTATTCCATTAGACCGAACCTTAGCCATGTTTAAATATACTTAAACAGACAAATCGAACGTCATACAAGGTAAACGTCACTACAACAACAACAACAACAACATACATCATTTATACGCGAGTCTAGAAAATTAATGTTAATATAAAAGCAGCTTAATGCACTAGAGGAAAACTAGGGCAAACGATTGAGACTTAGATTACGATGCGAACGCTCGTGTTCACCTTCGCGTCCAGCTGCTGTCAAGGTCCATAATTAACTTGCATGTATATATGACCACTGCACTTAATGCGCATATCTTTATGCACAGTAGGCGTAGTGGTCCAGAATACGTCTTCGCTGATGCATGTTCGAAGCCTGAATTGGCTAATGACCTCAATTTTACTGACAATCAGGCAGAAAATATGCGCCTGTCCGGAATACTCTGGCCCTACGCTGAGTGTTGAAACACAGCATTGCTGTTAGGGACATGGAGTTAATATGCAATAGCCAAGGTCAGAAAAACCTGCATCATCATCTAAACTCAACTTCATGTGGCCGCGGAACTGAACCAGGGATCTCTGTGTCCGGCTGGTTGCGCTACGGAAGAAAGCATTAGAAGGGGGGATGATAACCATAGTAGCCATTTGTGCTTTGAAGTAAGTAAGTAACTTAAAAAGTGGAAGACGTAAATAGCGCAACTTGAAGTCGGCTATATATATTTTTTTAATTTATTTATTGACCATTAAAACAAACATTTATTGGAGAGGGTGATTTTACCATTTTTTTAAGTAATTGGACTGGGTATTAAGGGCTTTGTTGATATTACTGTATAATCTAGGGCTCATGTAATAAAAATGACGACCAGCGAACGTTGTCTTGCTGCATTCAGACCGACACCTTGTCTGGTCTACGTTTATTTTCCAGTGTCCTGGGTCGGACCAGGTCTGCACACGTACACACACAAGTTGCCGACGGTCAACACTGCAGTCGCAGCACAGCTCATTGGCTGAGAGCGAGCAGTCATTACGTTCAGAAAAGCTCTTTGAGCTCCTTCGAGTCGAATAATGATTGTGTTTGTGCAATTTCCCCAGACCGTAATACAATAACTACATATTCATTGAACCAGTGCATGATAAACTTTTTTTTTTTGATTAACGTGGGAGAAATGCCTGCGCATACCCGTCCTCGCGGGGCAAGGACAGGTTATGTCGGACTTGCACCGACTATAATCCCCACGATGTTCCACCTTGTCGCCTGATGGCGGGATTACGGGAACGCTTTCGCACCATCCGCGACCCCGCCAGCGCTGGCCGCTTTCGTAGCCCCGCCTTGGGAGGGAGGGAAGAACCTCTCACGACTCCACCTCGGTTGCAAGAGGCAGTATAAAACTGCTCTTGCAGCCTGGCCGCAAAGGGCAGCATAAAGCCGCTCCTGCAGCCCACCAGCCGCATATATGGTGAGCTCACAGTAGGGTTCCAGAACTCTAACCTGGAGCAGCCGCCTCGGGCTGGCACTTGACCGCGGGCCGACCGGGTAGGTTCCTCTTCGCTTCACTGTAGACGACCCAGCCACGGCTACTAAGCCCCTCCGCCACAAAAAGGCGGGAATCTGTTGGGGGATTTTTTTTAATAATATCCCAGATGGCTTTAGGCTCTCCTTTTGCTTTAAATATTTGCGTTTAACCTTCTTTAGTAAATTATTACAAAAGTTTCTGTAGCGGTAATAAATAGTTTTATGGTATCCTTTTCTTTATTTTAAATGTAGTCTATCCCTATGGCGGATACATCGAAGAAGACTCGGTGGGATCCATGCGTATTTTATTCTGTTTTTAGAGCTAACTTTCTTTAATCGCTTGTGTTCATTAATTATGGTAGTAATAGTTGTAATGAATCTCTCAGCCGCACCATTAGCGCAGGAACATTTTAAAACAAAAATGTGACTTAAGGTCAAAGTCATAGGAAAGAGCAATTGGTGCATGGCCGTAATAAAACTACCAAGCACAACTGCAGAAGCAGAAGCGTTAGTTTTTAACAGTACGTGATCAAGACAGTTTTCGAATCTGGTTGGATATGTATGGGCAGGTAAAAGGGCGTGGGATGCCATTAAATTAAGGTAATCATCAGAATAAGTTCCATTAGAGTGCTTCGCAGTGTTTATATTGATATCGCCAATTACTGCAAATGTTTTAAAAGTTTGTAGAGAGACTAGAAATTGTTCAAGGTCTCCAGTAAAACAGTTTAAATCTCTATTGGCAGGCGAACGATATATACCAACAGCAGCGGTATTATTGGAGAATGTCACTGCAATACAGTTACAGGAATTGTAATCGGGAATATCCACTGAATATTTTAGGTCATTTTGTACATAACCACCATATATAACCACGCCATCTTTATGGTCTCTACTATTAGATATATGGGAACTGTAACCGTCTAATATGGAGTCATTAGGACATTTGCTTAGCCAACACTCGGACAAAATAATTACTTGAAATTTTAACTTGCATATATCCAGCAAAACTAGTAAATCATTTAATTTGCTGCCTATACTATGTATATTAGTATCGAGTACTTTTAGGCTATTCTTTTTGGAATTCAAATGCAAATGACAGTCCTCTGGGTTGAGACAAAAGCTTCACAATTAACAATATTTTCGATATCATCGGGTATGTTTTGAGTTTTATCCATTAAAGGCTAGGAATAATCCTCAATACGAGCAACTATAAAATAATATGATAGGGATCGGTCCTCTGTTCAAATAAATTTAACTTACTTTTTAAACTAGGAGCAAATTTCGTTGTGTGTATAGTTTAGTGTTATATATATGTTGAGTGTTGATTGTGATGAAGTGTGTGAGATGTTACTGTAAATGTTACTGGTCCACTAGTAGGATGCATAACGATAGAGATAATTAAATCCATGCAAACATTTGAGGTAATTATATTTGTAGGTATCACTGTGGCCTTCTCTTGAAGTCCTGCCCGTCATTTCTCTTGTGTCAGATTGTGTAACTGAGCTTCATTTGTAATGCGGACTAAGGGGTCACCTCACCTTCCTTTTTCCGGAAAAAAACTTTCCCATTCTTCACCCAACAAAATGATTGTTTATTTAACTTAGCAGTCTCGGGCAAGATAGAAAATTATTTTCGTTGTTAATGTGAGATCTCTCGAGATGAAAATTGGCTGATTTGGACTATTGATTTTTAATACATTTGTTGATAACTTGTTTGAATTGCTTTTGTTGAATTTCCTATAAGAATTTCTATTTTTTTTCTTTAGTCTGTATTGTAGTAAGTTCAATAATAATTGTCCTGGGTGATGTGGTACGTTGTAACTTTATCCGATCGATGTCCTTTATTTGATGCATTTGTAGTGGTGGGTTAAGTGTTCTTGCGATATTCGTGAGCACCTCCATAATACGTTCCTTATTTTCGGATGGTATAACTGGAATGTTTCTGATTTCCAGACAAGTAGCCTTATTTTATTGCCTCTTCCCAGCTTTCAAACTTCTCATTTATTGACAATAATTCTTGATATGTCGAGTGCTGTTCCTTTTGGATTTTTTTAATATCAGCATCTACCCAGTCCTGTTTCTTAGAGATATATTCGATCGAAGCTTGAAGTTCAGAAATTTGTGTTTTTATGTCTTTAAAAAAATCTTCTATAATTTTTTTTGCTGCACTTGTAAATCTGTAAACATTTCCTTAATATCAGACATAAAAGTAAACAACTTATCGTCAATGTTCATTGAGGACCTTTGTTTAGACCGTAATGTGACATTGCTGGTGTGTGACGCTGTCTTAAGTTCACTTTCACTGCAGTCCAAATCGGTGCAATTAATATCACATTATAATTTTCCAACGTTTTTTGTGCACATTAACTGCATTTAACTATAATACAGTAGATATTATTGGAAGGAAAACTACTGGCTTTGATCAGGTTGCTGTATGTACGTATAGAAAGTAGGTGACCCGTTCTAGATACTAAAGTGCCATTGTTAATTGACCAGGGTTAACCGAGTTTGTTATTCGTGCTCCATATTTTCCTTCACGGAACCAACGATACGAGCTGGACGTTCACTTGGTATGTGGTTTTACCGTTCATAATGTGGTAGTAAGGCCGTTTTCCCTTCTTGAAAGATAAGCTTATGTCTCGATACTACAGTAAATGTAGTAACTGCTAACTACAACACTGTAGTGAAAATATATTACTGTTTACTGGGAAATGGAGACGCAACACTATCCACACTAAAGGATCTCCAAGGACTTAAATCTTTTTATTTATTGGAAGAAAATATGCAGGAGATAGCAAGGTTCTGCGGGGCGACAGAATTATGTGAGAGTTTATTCATTAAAATTTTTCGGTGATCACCTTTCATTGTTCAACCCTGGAAACTTCGGCAACGAATCGGTGCTTCCATAAACGGCTTGAGCATCTCTCTGGGAGAGCCGTAATCCTCCCTAACACCCTCGTTATGCTAAGACAAATAAGACCAATTCGTATTAGTCCTCCCTGGTCTGGCTTAGTGAACAATGAGGACATACAGCTTTAAAGACGAACATAGATACTTTGAGTCTCCTACGACAACGCCGGGGTTACCTTACTCCTAATATTACTAGTCGGAGACTACTGAGCTGATGGTGTAAGTTCTGCTAACAATAAAGAATACTTATGCAACGTTGTATTCTCATGAGCTACCCTCGTCCCTTAAATATGATTTTATAGTTATTTAAGATTCAAACCTGTATACTTGTACTCCACGGTACATTACTCACTGTCGTACCTTAAGGACTATTATATCCATTTTTCCTCAATCAGTTGTCATTTGAACAATACAGAGGAAGGTAAACGTAGTTGTTAAATGAGACGTCATATAAACGTTGCGAGTATTAAGGAAAGTTATTTTACATTTCAAGGACCTGAAACGGCTGTTAATACTGCATCATATATTAAAGATAATAGCAAAAACACAGTATCCTGGTGATAGGGCCCTTTCAGGCAACCACTGCCCGGGCTTAGGTTCCATCTTTAGATTAGATCAGAGGCGGAGATAGAAGTGAATTAAAAGGTTAGCTTAACGGGCCTGGAGGGTGGGACCCTTACTGGAGGGCGAGGTTGTTAAAGAGGACCTTGCTCTTCCATGAGATGAGATTGAAGACAATCCATCTCAGTAAAGAAATTATCGTGAAGATTTTAATAGGTTCAGTATTATATGATTCTGTCTCTGCATCCTCGGCAAGATAATGTTTGAAAATTACCAGGTGTCAGAGCAGCGCATGTTACTGTCCCCAAGCACTAGCATGGAATCTCTACTGTAAATCAATTTAAGAGTCACTGCAGCTGATAAAAATAAAGGTGGATCGAACCATAACTTATGCAAGTGGATAGTGGAAGTGTGGTGCTGTTAGAAGATCCTTTACGGTATATCGTTACGGGTTACCAGCTCGTTCCGTTGGTTTGCAAATGTGAAGATTAAGAAATTGATACGCATATTACTTTTTAATATTTGAACCTCAACCGTAGCGGATTCGAACCCGTTACCGGTCCAACTTGTTCACGAGAGACAAACCGACGCCTACAAGATCAATAACCTCGAACTGTTTTTCGACAAATAACATTAAATAGTTCCAAAGTCCTTTCTAATTTATGCTTTATTTAAGTAACGGACGCGACGATACCGGCGACACGTTCACCTGGTGGTAAGTGATACGCCCGCCCATAACAACGCGGCGCTAATTAGGATGTTATACAAAACACTACATTGCGCTAGTCGCCTTGAGACACAAGATATTGAATCTCGTTACTCCCCCTGCAATCCGGAAGACAGTAATGTTGCCACACTACTGTCTGGCAGTATGTGCACGAGTTGCGGTGGTACCTACCTAGACGATCCGTCTGTAGAAAAGCACAATTAAGTAAGTTGATGATAGAAACTATTTTTATGGTTATACTAAATTTTTTAATGCAAAAATAGGAAAGAAGAATCGTACATAGATACTTCTTCAAGCGTTAGTACATATAGTAATTATCTACGACGTTGGTAACATGGTACACACGGTAAACTAACAAGAACCTCTCTATTTAGCAGGAGAGGTTAAAATACAGATTTATTATAAACTCGTGGTGGTAATGTTCAAATATACTAACGCACGCGTTTGGGTAGCAAGCGTCACGCACTCGCCGATATCCCTCACACCACCACCAGCGACATATCACAAGATTTTACCACCATATAAATATATTTCGCGAACACCAACATATATACACACATGTTCATTGTTTATGCAATGTATAAGTTCAGGGTCGGATCAAAAACGAATACTATATCGCGTTGGCCGACAGTTCGGAATACCTTTCGTTGTGACGTCACTAACGTCACATTTGTTTTCTTAAACGTTTCGGTAAACATAGATAAAAAATTAAATTTTTGGAGTCGGTAATCATCATCATTCGATACACGCCCACAGCTGGACATAGCGCCCCTAAAGATCAGATTGTCGGTCCAGCTTCTAGGAAGCCTTCCAGCACAAGTCCATCGATACACGTTTTTTTATTCAACGGAGCGACGACGGGCGGGATGTCCTCTTGATGGTAAGTGATACGCTTGCCCATAATAACGTGGAGCTAGTTAAGATGTTATACACTGCACCGCATTGTGTACTATTACTCTAGGTTCTTCCCCCTGCATAGACGGCAAGCCCTTTGAGCACTGTACACTGCCATTTAAATCTAGTAATCTTTTAGGCTATGGCGGTAGTTTATAATAATCTTTAAAAACTTTCCAGGTCTCTGTTGCCAGACCATCTAGGTAGGTACAATCGCAACTCCTATTGCAGCCGACAAACCGTATTGTGCAAATGCTACTCTGTTCCAGTTTAAAGGGTATTGTAGCTAGTGAAATTACTGAGGTAACGAGATTTGCAATGTGGTGCTGTGTGATCATTCTAACTCACGCTAAATTGTTACGGGCAGGCGTATCACTTACCATCGGGTGAACATCTCGGACGTATCGTCGCTTCGTCAAGTAAAATAAATGTAAAACATACAAATGATAACAAGTTTCATTAGCAGTAATTTAGCTGCAGCGGTGTGTACGGTAATAATAAACAATGAGGCGGTAACCATTTAACAAAGTTAACACTCAATTTTATAAAACCGTTGAACACCGGTTTTTTGGGGACGCTACCAACAAAACATTTTAAAACCGGTCACTTGAACTGGGCCCTGAAGATGTCCGACTAGAGCTGTCAGGTTAACAGTTAAGTTTGTTTATACATCCACGCAGGCGCCGGTAGCGCCGACTATTACTTAACGGTTCAATTTTTAACAGCATATATATAATACCTAGTAAAAAATCTACCTAGAAAGAACTGCGAAAAATAACCAACTACCTTATTGTTCCCACTTCCGGGACTTAGAGTTTCGCTCCACTTAAAGACAAGTCATTACAGAAAACCATCTGCCAGGCTGGTCAATTAGCGGATGTTCCGTATTACTGACGTACGCGTGCCGGTAGACGTGGTGTTGGAGGGCTCCCACAAGGTGGACCGACCATCCGGTGAGGATCGAGGGAACCCACTGGATGCGAACAACGCGGGACCGATCGATATGGAGATCTTTGGAGGAGGGCTATGTCCAGCAGTGGACGTCTTTCGACTGACGATGACATATTAATGTACAAATATAAATAGATCGCTACGCTGAAAATCTGTTTTATGAGTTTTTTTGATGGTTCGGTTAACGGTGGGCGTATCACGTCGTGGTGATACGCGCTCACCCCCCCTCCCCACCCCCCTCTCGCTTAACGTGGAGCTAGTTAGGATAACATACACAATAGAACATCGTGCTCGTCGCGTTGAGATATAAGTTCCGTAAATAACTAGTGTCACTGTTGCCGGAGACCATCTAGGTCTAGACGTCTAGGACACTAGTTATTTGTCGGCTGCAATAAGAGCTGCGCTGGTCCTATGGTACCTAGACGGTCTAGTAGACCCACCACTAGTAGTGTGAGCGTAGTCCATATTCATTTGTGTATTATTGAAAAGGGGGTGTGAGAAACCTGCTCGTGGTGCATGACTCTTTGAGGGAAGGCCTACGTCTATAACAGTAGACGTTTATCGACTGACGATAATTATTATTAACAATGATGTTATGGACAAATAAACTATTTATTTCTTTCTTAGATATCCACAAAAACTGCTTTACTTGAAACATGGCCACGATGCTTTCTTTCACCGGAAGGTAAAGCTCGAGCAGAATTGTCATAGAAGAATAAATTATATAAAATCTCTTCACGCGGCTGAACAATTGTTTTTAGTTGCAAATAATTCTATCGAATCGTTCAAGCCAATAATAACGATGCAACAGGAAAGAGGTAAAGGTAAAACACAGCACCAAACGCAGTCGGTACCTTCGAGGATGATCTTCCAGCTACAGAAATCCAGCAGTAAATTAACATTTCCAACATCATGTAGTTAGCAGCGGTGACGCCGCTTGTATTTATCTCAATAAATGATAATGGGGCGCAATTATCTCACGGTTCTTTCCCTGACCAGCTCAGTAGTTAAACTTAAACTTAACGGAAACTTTAACTTCCACTTGCGAGAGATAGGAAATGGATACTTAGACCGCTGTAAACCTAGTAATTGTATTTATCTAGGAAGTATACTGTATATATACTTTACACTGGTGGTATATCTTTGCCGGGGACAGTCTAGGTATCACCGCAGGTTTTAATGCAGCTAACAAAAAGTTGTATGCGGACATTACTGTATGTCGGTTTGCAGGAGGCTGCAGGTAGTGACATTACTGGGGTTAAGATATCTAACTTCCCGTGTCTTAAGGCGACGCGCGCAATGTAGTGTAATGTACTTTAAGTAGCGCCCCGTTATTATAGGTCCGAGTAACATTCACTATCAGGTAAACATCTCGTTCGACTCATCGCTTTGAGAAGTAAAAAAAAAAACTATATTTTAACAGCCAACTCAATGTTCCCACAACTGGGATCCAGAGCCATTTCTCGCAAGGAACGAGTCACAGCCATTTAACCACAGCATCCAAAAGCTGACGGTGTCAATTTTCTACTCGATCGTGGATGTAAATCATGTTTCGTCTCGCAACAATGTATATATCTACAAAATGGCGGTATTTCGTTAAACGGAACAAGCACCTACATCGGCAATATATACTAGGAAACATAATGTAATCGTTATATGCCGCGATACAGACGGGTACATGGAAACCACACGCGTTACACTTAGGTCACGGTTTAAAGAAAACATTTATAAGGTTTTTTCATATTATAAAAACGACTTAATGCTTTACTTAATATATAAGTTTTCTATATATAGTAAATAATTGATGTCTAATATTTTTTTTCTCTTATCAAACTTGTTACAGTATATAAGCACACTAACTTGTCGATGATCGCGTTATTTTGTTCTTTATTAGTTTTTATGCACTACCTGTGTCTATATATATAGATGTTGAATTTCGTTACCACAGTAATTACATAAGGTACAGCGCCCTTCAAGCCGGAACACAGTAATGTTTCCACATTACTGTTTGATAGCAGAATTAGGCGCTGCGATGTAGGCAGTATACTTTCTAATATTGTAGACGTAGTAAACAAAAAAATAATGTAGTGCAAAATTATACTGTTCTTTTACCTTTAGGGTGTATAAATTTCAGCCCTGTAGCCTCGGGCTAGTAAGAATAGGATTAAGGTAAGCCCTGCCCGAAGTAGAAGCAGACTAAAAGGCTCTAGGAGTATCGCGGGCCTTGAGGGTGGGGGCCCTTATCCCTCAACAAGCGAACCCATGTGGGACAGCGTGTGACTCAGCGACATGTAACACTAAGTGTGAAGGGCACCGGTGCGTTCTATAAGACATCCCGGAGCCTCTCCGAATGCACTGATGCAGAGCACCGAAGGGACTTCCTCCCCAGAAGCATAGTATTTTTCGAAGATTTTCTCCCGAAACCAAACAAAAACGGTGCATAAATTTTACTTAAAAAACGTGTCATAAGTTCGTAAGTTACAGCTGCATAATGGACACCTATATACAAAGTATATATATGTAATCTTACAGTACCAGATTACCAGGGCCTGATAATAATGATGATGTTGCAAAATTCGAATACGAACACTCTTTGTCTCTTTCATCCTAGCTATAAATCCCTTAAAGTAGGGAGTATTTTACTGGTGGTAGGTCTCTGTGCCGGAAACCGTCTAAGTACCACCGCAGCACTAATTTCTTCCGCAAAACAGCAATGTGCAAGCATTACTGTGTTCCGGTTTGAAGGGCGCTGTAGCCAGGGAAATTACGGAGGTAACGAGACTTAGTATCTTATGTCTTAGCTGCGAGCGCAATGTGGTGCAGTGTATACGATCGTGATTAGAGTTACGTTGTTAGGAGCAGTCGTATCACCCAAATCCAGGTTATTGTCCTGATAATTTCTTTACTTTTCTCTTCCACTTCACTCCATCTTCAATTTCCTCGTCAGCTTCAAAAGATGCTTTTAAATAGTGTTAATATAAACGGTTATAAATTCGCCAGATTTATAAATAGAGGTGATGTTAAGTCGTACGCACGTTAAAGGTATGAATGTGGTTAAAAAAAGACCAGTTCATGAATCACACCGCCGCGTGCGACCTGTCGCGTTGTGCTTGTAAACAGTTTATGGACATGTTTGTTATTGACGAAGCAATGTTGATTGTAACTATGTATTTGTAAAGTATATATGTAAACAAATAAATTAAACACAAATCTATCTATATACATATATAAATAATCACGTGAAAACTAGTGAACGTATCTACACAGTAACACGAGCATTCGCCGCGGAATCATTTGTAGATGGTTATGCGCAATTTATTTGTTCAATTTCATACATCCCTCATCGTTTTGTTTCTAATTAACCTTTATAAACATTTTCGTTTCGTATTATTTATGCGGTTGCTATAGTAACGGTTGGTATGGAAAGTCATTTGTGACTGCGATCGCTCTCAGGGAATATTTGAGACAATTTCCAAGTCTAATTCTATATAACGGCCAGCAAACCGGGGAGGGAACAGCTAATATATATATCTACGAGATCTTTGGGGGAGGCCTATGTCCAGCGGTCGACATCTATCGGCTGATGACAATGATATATATATATAATTGCATATAAGCGGTACGTTCATCTGATCGCAAGTGATACGTCGCTAGTCAGGGTGATATATATAGCACCACATTGCGCTCGTCGCCTTGAAGCGTGAGATGTTGTCTCGTTACTCCAGTAATTTCACTAGCTACAACGCCCTTGATACTGGAACACAGTAACATTTTCACAGTGCTGTTAACGACTGCAATAGGACCTGCGATGGTACCTACCCAGACGGTCTCCTAGACTTACTACTTAGATATAACACCACTAATACGGGATACCATTGTCAAAAATATTTTGTTTTAAATATTGTCATTGTCTATGGGTTCAAGGTGAGCTGAAAAATTAATTATAAATGAATAGTTGTGATCGCTTCTGATTTTTTTACTGGAGGTAGGTCTCTGTTATCACCGCAGTGCCTATTGCAGCCGACAAACGGTACTGTGCTAACATTACTTCCGGTTAGAAGGGCGCGTTCACTATTCATCGTACGTCTTAAAGCGACAAGCTGAATGTGGTGCTGTGTATAACATCCTTACTAGCATCACGTTGTTATAAGCAAGCGTATCACCATGGGGAGAACGTTCATCTCGCCGCTTCGTAGAATTAAAGATTGACTGAAACTATTATACTGCAGGTTGTAAAGAATTGTTATGATACGTAATTTTTCACGATTTTTTTTTTTATATAAATCCCGTTATCATACACAGCGTACCAACTTCTTTACCATTTCAGTAAAGAGTTTTTTTTTAATTGCATCAACCGACGAGACGAGCGAAACGTTCACCTGATGGTAAGTGATACAGCCTATAACATGGCGCTAGTTCAGATTATGTACACTATCTATTGTTCTCATTGCCATGATACGTGTTAAATATTTGAGAAATTACTGGGGTAACAAGAAAACATCTTATGTGTTAAGGCGACGAGTACAACGCGGTGAAATGTATAACACTTTAACTAGCGTTGTTGTGGGCAAACGTATCACTTTCCATCAGTCGCTTCGTAAAGTAACAAAAAAAGTCTTGCTACCACAATTTCACTAGCTACAGCGCCCTCCATACCGGAACAGATGGTCTCCGGCAACAGACCTACCGTCGGTAAAAATATCACGACCGTAGTTTGTACATATTGAATATGTATTTACATAGCAGATATATAATAAATATACATTGGCAGTACGTGTGTATACCATCAGCTACTATAATAATGTACTACTTTTTATTAACTTAATCTTTTAAAGTTTTTTTTTTTTTTAAATCTTAAACCGACTCCCAATTTCAGACCTTGTAAATGGTTACAAGGTAAATAATGTTACGAAACTAAGCTGCAAAAGTATTTAAATTGCTAATAGTTAAGTTATAATATGTACTGGTGGTAGATACAGCTTCTATTGCAGTCGAGACACAGTACAGGAACATTACTGTTTTCCGGTTTGAAGGGCGCTGTAGCTATTGTAATGGCTGGGGTAAAGGAGGTGCGCTGTATATGATTCTAACTAGTAGCACGTTATGAGCAGTCCTATCATATACCATCAGATAATCGTCCCGTTCGTCTCGCCGCTTAATTGAATAAAAAATTTGCAATGGGTGATGAAACATGTCAACCGCCGCGCTTTAACTTTCACATATCACAACTTATTGATAACTTTACCGGATCGGTCGCTACTGGAGCCCGCTGCAATGTTATCTAACCATCGACAATCTTCGGCGCGAGCTCGTTGGGTAACAGCGGGCGGAAGTACCGTCGCGATCTCACGTATGTAATAAATCAACTAAACTCACTTGCGTCGCACCCCGCCGACGGTCGAGCCTCGACTGAACGCTTTTGGCGGAGCTGGTTGCCATCACGATGATTGTTGTCGACGATATTTTACATCCAACGACACGACTTCTTGTATCCAGCCGTTTATTTATTTATTATATATTAACTTACCCTATCTCATTTTTTTATTCAATGAAGCGACGGTACGTGCGGAACTTTGATAATGTGACACTAGTTAGGGTGAAATACACAAAACCACATTATACTCGTCGTTTTAAAACATAGGATGTTAAGATATCCTTACCTCAGTAATTTCACTAGTTACAACGCCCTTCAAACTGGAGCACAGTAATATTTTCGCACTTATTTTTTTTTATTCTACGAAGTGATGATACAAGCGGGAGGTTTTTGTGGTAAGTGAAACGCCCGTCCAATAACATGACTCCAGTTACGATGATATACACTGTCGACTTCCTGTTTGAAGCCTTGATACAAAAGATGTTAAGTCCCATTGTCCTGGTAATTTCACTGACTATAGCACCCTTCAAATCGGAACACAGTAATGTTTGCACAGTCCTGTTTGACTGGTGCAACAAGAGCTGCGCTTATCGCTCAACATCAGGCGGGTCGCAAGTCTGTTTGCCACATAAGTGGTATATTTAAAAAATCCTAGGCTATCTCCGGCAACAGACCTACCACCAGTGTGTGTAATATAGTTTATTCTCAATTTAACTTTTTATATACAACTTGTATTTGATTCTTAAAAATACTTGAGCTTCATACAAGTTAAAGTTGACCGGTAAAAGAAATTACTGAAACACTCATTGATTATGAAAGTGGTGAAGGTCCAATGTCCTTAGATAACAGACTTATTACTAATAGCAAATATCCTTACACCACACTTAAAATAACGGTCCATGTGAAAATCTATGGTATACACCCATAGACAAAGCTTGTCTGCCAAACCATTGGATTAATAACCTTAAATATTAGTAATAATTGTACCTTAAAAAGAGTATTTGTTTAGTATTCCATTTGTTGTGAATTACTACCGCCGTTTTACTTTGTCTTATTTCACCTCCTTACTGGCGTTTTTTTTTTTGTTATCGTGGCGGAATGGTTAGTAATGGTCGCAGAAATATTATGCTGACCTTTTCCTGGATTTGTTCTTCTTTATTCGCCTTTTACGACACGCCAAAGGTAGTATAGCGGTGGGAATATTTTAACCCGTTTCCTACACGGGCGACTTACAGTACAATTTAACATCGCATTGCTTTTGCGGGTTTGCTTTAATTAAGTATTTTTTTTATTAACACGAGGCAAATGCCTGCGCATATCCGTCCTCGCGGGAGCATGGACAGGTTATGTCGGACTTGCACCGAATAAAACGCCCACGATGTTCCAACTCGTCGCCTGATGGCGAGGTTACGATAACGCATACGCACCATACGCGACCCCGCCGGCGCTCGCCGCTTAGGCAGCCCCACCTCGGGAGGGAGAGTTGAACCACCCTTTCCACCTCCGTAGGGGCACGCCGGAACATGCATTGCGCCCCCTCCTCAGCCCCCTGCAGTCGCGCCAGCAACGGATTCCCCCGAACGCGTCGCCCAGAAGCCATGGGAGCCAAGAGAGTAAACTCTCCCGGCTCCCTTCGGCGGATCCGATGTTGGACCCGCCGCCACCCGGTGTTAGTCGCAGAGGATACTCTTTCCGCGACTCCACCTCGGCTGTAAGAGGCAGCACAAAGCCGTCCCAGCAGCCTGGCCGCAAAGGGCAGCAGAAAGCCGTCCTGCAGCCCACCGGCCGCATCCGTGGTGTGCTTACGGTTCCCAAAGCGTTGTTCTAACCTGGAGCAGCCCTTCACCGCGGACCGGCCGGGTAGGTTCCTCTTCGCTTCACCGTGGACGACCCAGCCACTGCTATTAAGCAACTCCGCCACGACAGAGCGAAAACCAGGTGGGGGGTCTCCTTACTGGTGGTAGGTTAGGTAGGGTCGTCTAGGTAGGTACCACAGCAGCGCCTATTTCAGCCGACAAGCAGTACTGTGCAGACATTACTGTGTTCCGGTTTTAAGGGCATTCTAACTAATGAAAGTACTGGGGTAATGAGACTCAACACTGTCTCAAGGCGACGAGTGCAGTGTGATGCCGTGTATAACATCGTTACTAGCGCCACATTGTTATGGGCAGGCGTATCACTTACTATCAGATGAACGTCCCGCCCGTCTCATCACTTCGTAGTAAAAAAAATGCTGGTAGGAATCCAGCCATGTGAATTTATGTAAAATGGCGATACAGTATGTAGTTTTTTTAGTTTTTAAATCACTTAATGAATTTAATTATAATACATCCACTGTACGATTTCAGATGTTAACTGATAAATATACACTAGCAAGTCGATGTTTGCTTAGGCTTATCGACGGTTAATAAAAATAATTACATAGATAAATGTCTTATCAACAGAATAGTATTTTAAATATAATTATTATTATAATCTGTGATAAATAATATTTGAAAATGTATTAATTACAATTATTGTTATCACAATTGATAACGTTGTTAAGGTCGAAATATCCGACTAGGTAACGTTTAGCAATAGAGATAGTCTCCCAGAAACTTCGCTGGTGGTAGGTCTGCGTGCAGAGACCGTCTAGGTAGTACCACAGCGCCTAATTCTACCGCCAAAGAGTAGTGTCCAAAGGTTACCATGTTCCGTTTTAAAGGGCGCTGTAGCTGTAATTAATGAGGCAGAGTCTCAACACCTTACGTCGCAAGGCGATGAGCGCAATGTGGTGCAGGTTATAATATTCTAACTGGCGTCTCGTTTAGGACTGGCGTATCACTTACTATGGCGTGAACGTCCCGCTCGTCTCGTCGCCACATTGAATATAATAGACCTAGCCCCAGTACATCTACAATAGTTGAACAGTCTTACTGCGTACCTTCTATCAGGTATACACGCGTATAGACAATGGTAATTATAAATGTTAACAGTGTCGCACGGTGTAAAGGTAAGTGCGGCTTGGTGCAGTTCCTCCCCCGGCTCGCAGCCGTTCGGTGCGGTCACCAGTCGCCGCCGTCGGCCGCTGCGTCACCACTTGAAAGTTTAAGGTTGTCGGTTCGATACCGTCCGCTCCTCGCTCGTTTCTAATGAACCTCTCTTTGTACAGGAATCTTGTTTCTGTAAAGTAATCCTGTTTCTGTAATATACGAGTAGAGATTTTAGTTAATTTAAATAAACGTTAACCCTTGTCACTTATAACAAAAAGGTTTTATCTCTTTGTCTGTTTATTTGTTCCAGGTGAACCCGGGAATCATTAAAGCTTTTTCTCTTTCTAACAAACCAACATCTCTTTTACATTTACTTGACAGTAGGTACATGATGACTGCATAGTAAGGATCACCGGAACTATCATTTTTTTTATGTTGTAATGAAGTTACCATCTTATGTTTGAATGGTAAGTAAAAAGTTTATTTAATACAAAATTCATAGATACGAGTTAATAAGACACATCAAATGTATTTCATTCACAATGAAATTTCCATTTCATTCATCATGATATGAAAGTCAAATCCAAAGTCCATTTGTGGATAAACATCTGATTACGCTCAAAATAATCTTAACCATAGAATAATAAAGTTAAAGAAATAAATAAAACTTTTTTATTCCAAATGATTTATTAACAAAATTACCATTTCATCATAACACTAACTTCATATACTCTAACTTACGACTAAGAAAACTTACACTAGCAACCTCGCAGAGTCCACGGGAGACGTGATACTAATTCCGAAACACGCGGACAAATTAATTGTTACAAACGCACAGACAACAACAAAACAACAGTTATTGTTGTAAGTCGGCATTCACAAAGACATCGCCATACCGAACCAACGGAGCAGATATATAGCGGACAACTAAAATTGTTTGAATATAGTTATTGTGTCGACGAATGTATTATACTTCACAAAGGGGCGGCGAATGTGTACTTTACAATTAAAAAAAAGGAAAGTGACAGCTCACCAAGCTAACGTGTGATCAGGGAATCGAGTTAACGACCTGCGTATTACAAGACCGACTGATGATAGCTTATACCGGAAGTTAGATTGAAACGTATGAACAAACATTTGTTGCGAATCGAAATTCAATGAAAATAGGTTTCTTTATATATATGTTAGCTTTTCCTCGTCCGCTTTGCTGGCTATATCACCCTCGCAACCCGTTTTGGGGGTAACATTCTATAAAATTCGTTCTCAACTGAGCTATATTCGGAAAAAGGAATATTTCTACTAAATTTCAAGTCTTCAGCCATAGGGTTCCAGAAATGTCTTGAAGTCTCTATATATGCGGAAATCTCTTATATAGATTATACATATATATATAATAAAACTTGTTTTAAAAAACTTGAACTGAGCAAGACATCACATACATCATGTGTTGTGTGTGTTGCTTAGTGAATTATTGCTTGACAAATATTACATGACTGTAGATATGCAGGGTTGGCCTTGCGAGGAGCGTCACGTGAACCAATACTTCTTGAACAATGCATGCACCACACCAGTCGAGCACTACTTAAGTTATAAAAATGGTTTCTATAATAGACAGTTATTCATAAACTGGACGGTTATATGTAAATAAATTATAATTTTAATATACAATTGTATATCTATAAAACAAACTACCAGTCGATAAATCTACATTGGTTCGAGATAAAAAGCCACAGCGTCCTTCACGCGATACTCTTATACACGTGCGCTGTGACTATTACAATGGCAAAGTTCTAGAAGCCGGTAGTAACTACATTTTGCCTACGAGTTTATTTATGTTCCCACAAGTGGGATGAAGCCTCCTCCTCACATGGAGAATAGAGACTATTTGTGATGTTATATGTTCAAGACAAATGTCCTTGGATCATATGGATATGGAACCTTAAAACCAGTGGGGTTCGAGCTCGCGCCTGTTGGATAGGCACAGCGCATATAAACGCCTATGAACCTACCGCACCAAATTTACTGTTTACTATCCGTTTCATCTGCCAAGAAAACAAATCGCTCACACCACTCCCCAACCTCCCCTAACCCCGCCGTCAAATTTTGATGAGGATGACTTTAATGTTAATCTTATTAACCGTTAGCTTCATCGGAGTAAGAGCTAACGGATCCGGAATGAGGGAGATCTGCGTTCAAAGGTTTATGATACAGTATTAATGACCATGAATGAATTTATAAATTAAGTTTTAAAATATATATACTTCTGCTAATTTTGGACCTAATAAAAGAAAATGTGTATCTATGTTCCTTATGAACTCTCAAAAAGACTGGACTGATTGTAATAACACTTAGATAAGCTTGAGCCTGGCGTAGCGGTTGATGCTGCAAGTTTTGCTGTCAATCGGATAAATAGATTTTTTTTTATTGGAACTTTCATCACCAACATTCATATGAGTACTATGTTTCTGTATCAATAACAAAGAAGATATTATTATATCCAATATGCTTACAAGTGTGTGTTATAATCTTCACCCGCTCCAGCGGGTTATCTCTAGGAGCGAGCGGAAGAAAATGTTATATATTGACAAATGATAATCCAAATTGCGTTAGTTTCATTCCCACATTTATTGTATTTAATGATGTATCTACCTATTTACTATTATATATGCGTCAGAATACAAACGTCGAGTTTGCCCGCTGCAGTAGCTGTAAAATCCTTTATATAATACACATATTTTCCATTCGAAAAGCACGCTGCAGACTTATGTAATAGAACAACAATTTAAAGATAAAATATATTTATGCGAAGAAATAATAAAAAAATACCTTTGCCCGTAATTGTCATAAGTAAGATAGCTTATGATAAAAATTCTTATATATATATTTTAACTAATAATTTCCAATAAGTAAGCATTTTGCGTTGTAATAAGGCAGTGTATAAAGTATACTTATTTTACATTATATTAATAAAAATATATTTAAATACAAGCCATTTTTTGGTTATGGCGACGTAACAGCTACAGAATAAACATTAATTTTTAAAATCAAAACTTTCAGTAGATAGCAATACAAATATTATTTATTACGGCAACACTAATTAAATGCACAATATTACAATTTATTATTTTATTAAGGGTGGGGTTTGCTTTGTGAACACAAAAACCAATATGGCCTCGATCGGTGGTCCAACTTTGTCATGAACTTACTTGACGTAAACGCGCCAACGCAACGTTCAGCCATAGATTGTAGAGTTAGTAAGCAAAAGAGATTAAAAAAAGAAAATAAAATAAATACACAAGTTTATTCTAAAGATGTAAAATGCGTGAACACGATTCCGATGCAGTGTACGATTCGGGCGCTATACATTTATTGTGCACTAAGAGCTATAACAAATGTCAAGTATGATAACATTAGATATTGCTCATGTTACATGTTAGCGTGCGAGTGGCAACACTGATTACACATTACAGATGACACTTCTATGAATCATCTCTCTCTAGCCGTGTGTTACAACTCTCAGTTTTTGAACTAAAACAGATATCTCCCGCGACAGCTACTGCAAATATAACTTACCAATAATAGAGTTAAGTGATTGTGTTATGTATCTCATTGTTTTCATTGTTTAATAATTGAACAAATGTTTTGATACCGGCTCTCCTTGGCAATGAGGGATTCATAGATTATCTTCACTTTCCTGTCTAGCCTTGGCGGCTCGTAAAAGACCAAGGCATAATCCAGGAAAACAGTAACTGTTTTTCACTTGATCTAAGCAGGTATAAGTGGACATTAATCGGTTGGAGTGATCATATTTATATTTTAAGTCCATAGATAAATTAAAGACGTGCTTGACTAATAAATAAAATTGTAATGTAACGCTGCAGTACTTATTTGTACAAGCACTACTTTCGGACTTCTGCAAGGAAGCTTAATTTATTTTTAAAATCTGTCTGTAGCTCTGTTCTTAAGTTGAAATAACGAGATAGAATACTAATTGTCCCACGTTACCAATAATGTGACAAATGTAATCTTTTTCATTAGTTTCATAACTTATAAAAATATTTGTTAAATTAGAAGAGTAAGAATTTGAAGATTAAGTTTCTAACAAGTTCCTTCGATTGAATAAAAAAAAATCTATGAACAAGATTGTAGTTTACAAAGTAATGCAACACATAACACAATAACACGTAAAAGTCATCACATACGTAAATATGTGTAAACGTCGCCATTTAAAAACATTCTACCTTAAACTGGTAGATGAAGTTGTAAACATTACTAAACTAAAATGCTAAGTGAAAATTTAAATTTCAGCTTTCGGAGATGGTTAGGTTTAAACAATTGGAGTTCATTCTGTCACTATACCACCACCACCACCAAAGACTACAATTTCAGTAAGCGAGTTAAAAGTATGAAAAACTTCACCAAATTGTTAGAGGGTTAACCAACACTACAATCTCACAGTTAATTTCCAGCGATATGAATCTATTTCTTAACTATATTGGGTTAAAATTAATTATCAGTTTTATATGATGTTGAGTGACAATGAGGTCGTGGATCGGGAGGCATGCTCGGCCACAGTACTCCGGCTCTCATACGGTAACAGCTGGAACCACCATGCTTTTATGTTGATAAATTTATGAGAGTGGTAGCTAGCTAAGCAGATTCGAAAAACTCCACCATTGTCCAAACTCCACAAGTGGCCCGAAACTGAATCATATACCCCCCAAGTTCTAAGAAAGGGGTTAGCCACAGAGGCAATTAAAACATTTCACAATTTGTATGAAAAAACATAACAGCAACAGTCTCTTAAAGAAAATTTAAAACCTATGTTTAGGACGACACTATTGCAGTACACGGATTGCCGGATACCAATTTGTCGGTTTACATAATTATAACATTTCCGCCTTAAATTCTTGAGCTTCATCTTTGATTCCATCGGCACATCATTTGAACTATTTAATGCTTTAACATGATTTTGAGTGCCTGCAGTTTAAACTGTAGGTGATGCAAGCATTAAGTGAAAAAAATTTCAGCACCGCCTGTGCTTCATTACAAAGTGCTTTTTACAAGAAATTACACTTACAGTACTTCTAAAAAGAGCTTTTTAGGTTCAAAACAATAAACAGTTTTTTTTTTCCTTTGTACAAATTGTCACATACAATTTCACTGCAATACATTTACTTAAACCAATTTCTTTTCCACTATCCTTTTTATTGAGACAGCAATTAAAGTATTAGTTTCAATTAACTGTAACCCTCACAAACATGTTTAGAGTTAAATATTTAACTTTGCGATACTCTTTAATATTTTTTTTATTACTACAAATATCACCTACAAGTAAACGCAAGGAAAGCCCGTACGTACTTACATAACGACACACCGCTTGCTATCCCGATCGGCCGTGGGTGTGCGAGTGGGCGTGGGCGTTAGCGTGGGAGCGAGCTTCTGTAAGGGCGTGGACGTGGTCGCGGGTGGAGGTTTGATCGTCTCCGGGTCGAAGGCGTCCTCGGCGGCGACGGGCGCGGTGAGAGGCAAGTCCGTGTTTATTCCTACAATCTGTGGACAAATTTCTTTTTGTCTTTTGTTTGAAATATATGTGGATAGTTGAAATCTCTAGATATCTTAAATATAACAAAAAATATAGTTTGTTCTCCTGTACCATATTCATTTTCTATATAATTATTACCTTCTATATCATTATGCATTCGCGCGAGAGACCATAATATATGTATATTGTTTCCAGCAAGAGTATTTTACACTTTATTACGGTACCGGTTAGGAGATCTTTTAGTCACTTAACATCATGTGCAATTGTAAATACAACATTGCCCAGCAGTGGGATAGGCACCAAGTAGCGGCGCGTACCTCGGCGGCGCGGCGGGCGGGCAGCGGCGTGGAGTGCGTACGGAAGGGACGCGCCAACCGGTCGAGAAGACGCGCGCGCTTCGGCGCCTCGTGCGGCACGAGCGGCTCGCTTCCCCCGACCTCGGCGGACTCGTGCGCTGCGTCCGGTCGTCTCTTGCGCCCCACCACCGTGCCTGTGGGACGAGCCCCCGACTCGCGCGCTGTTATATGAACATGTTATGAAATAAACATTTATCACTTGACTAATTTATAACGTTAACACTTTAATGGGATAATCACAAATAAATACAAAATAGTGTGTATACCGCTGATGTTGACGGCCGACTGCTGGCTGGTATTCAGGATAATGTTGCGCAGCGCCATTTGCTTGAGCGGCTTGTAGGAGCGGCGGCCGCGTATACTGCGCAACCCGCTGAGGTAGCTGTCCTCCAGGGAGGAAGGCTCCTCCGAAAAAACGGAAGATTCCGTTATGTCCATCTCCATCGTTGTATTGTTGCCTGCAGGTGTTTTAAGTTAATAAATGTTGGTGCATTTATTAGTAAGTTGAGGCCGCTCGTTAATATATTATGATTATTTTTTACTAAATAATCGTATTACTAGTATATATTGTAAAATTATGATATTGGAAGAAGTTAATTTTCCGACTTAAAAGAAAGTTGTATGAATGTGTAAAGCAGTAATAATGTGCAAAACACTATTATTGTATAGTTTGTGAGCATTACTGGGTGCCGTAAAAAAGCGGAGTAACATGAGTGTTACCAGTGTAATTGGCGAGGGTCGAACTGGCGGTATTGTCCGCGAGGCGCGTGCTCCGTCGGTAGGGTGACACCTTCACGCGTGACCGCGAGTAGCGCGTGTCGCGACGCGCCACCTCGCCACCCGTCACTTCCGACACCTCTGCCACCTCTGCAACGCGATCGTCACACTACACATATCGTCGGCCTGCCCCTATCGTCCCCACCACACACCTCACTCTAGCTACGTAACCTTTTTTTAATGCCAAAAGAAAAAAGATTTTTAACAGCCCCCAAGGCGCAGGGGCTAAGCACTTGACTTGTGACATGTAAAACCCTGGTTCTATTCCGTGGCCACACATTGTGGAGTTTGATTGGTGGTAGGTTTTTGTTTCCGAAGCGACTGGCTTTCAACCAGCCTCATATTGGAAATCTGCTACCGTAACGGTATAGCTGTATCCATACTACCAACATAAGCGTGGTGGTGTATTTTACTTTAGCCTGTTGCATATAAAAAAAAGGATTTCGAAAGCACATGAGCAATTACCAAAGGGAAGCGTGTCCTTCCCTATCTGTGCTACACCACCAAAAACACCACGTGTTTAGCCT
Source organism: Ornithoptera alexandrae (assembly GCA_029030555.1). Lineage (NCBI taxonomy): Eukaryota > Metazoa > Arthropoda > Insecta > Lepidoptera > Papilionidae > Ornithoptera > Ornithoptera alexandrae. Next base: position 504,321 of record JARDVY010000031.1, read on the forward strand.
TCTTCGTAGCCATAACGGCAGAGCGTTATTGAATATCTGCACGCCACGTGTCGCCTTAAGACACAAGAGAACATATACCTCGGACTGAAACACAGTAATGTTTGTGCAAACAATGCAGACCATAAACTTCCAGATCACAATATTGATACCAACCTTCGCTATTTTCCACTTCCATTACCACGTCTATTTCTACTCCCTCTGACTTAGCAGGTTCGTGTTTGTCTTCCGCAGCCATTTTCTGCTCAGGCTGCTTCGGTTCCGGCACCGGCTCACTCTTCTTCACATTATCCGCCTTTTTAGGTGATTCCTTCGACTCTTTCTCTTGCGTCTTCTTCTCAGCTGGTTTGGGCGAACCAGCAGACCGTAGTATGCGATCGCTCAAATCCTCTTTCAATTTGAGAACTTTCGGCTCCTTGGACTGAAAAAGTTTGAAAACCTAATGGTACATATCATGAGCTTTGATGTGAGGACAGGAAGTAATATAACAGAAAAAGTTGGTATATTTTTTTGCACTCTATAAAAAATTATAGGCCTGGAGATAACAATATGTACAGTACAGAAGCGACCTTTACTGTACCAAATGAAAGAGTAATCGCGTTGTAGTACGACATGATCATTTTACTGGTATTCATCTGTTTCTATGGCCAAACCGTATGTTACCGGGTTTAATTTCAAGAATATTGTACCTAGTGAAATTACTAAAATAGCGAGAGGTAACCTCTTGTATCTCAAGGCGACGAGCACAATGTGGTGCTGTGTTTATCATCCTAATTAGTGCCTTATTATAATGGGCGGGTGTATCACATCAAGTGCGCGACGACTTGCTCGGGTCGTCGTTAATTAAAATAATATAAATTTGTATATAACTTCACTTTCTTAAACATCCTGGGATAAAAGCTGCTTCTGGTTCTTCGAGGTCCGAGGGACAACGTGTGTTGTGAAATAATGAAATGAAATAAATAAAATTGATGAAAGTTACATTATTTTAACAGAGTCTAATTTTAACTGTCCGTGCGGGAACACACTCATAAGGTTTTCGTGTGTGTGCAAGTGTGCAGGTACATTCGACTTACATCGTCGGCTTCCGCCTGCTTGTCCGCCTGCTTGTCGGAGGCGGGTCGAGGTGTCTCCGGCGTACGCGTCACCTTCACCTTCGCACCAAACGCAAAAGCCGTTTGTTAGATGAACTGGTTAGTGGTACATCACGCGCGACAAACATATTGTTAATACAAATAGTATACCAGGAAGTATATTGCACCAGAAACAAAGATTCTGTAGTATATAATCTGCGGCAGATACCACATAAATGATGAAGAAGAAATTGAAAGGTGGAGCTTACTTACCTTATTAAATTGATTCATGAGTAACATACTAACAGATAACTAATTAAATGTATTATGAAGGAGCAAATTGATTAGTGCTATTAAATTTCTTGTAGCCTAGATATCAAGTAACAGTATTGTGACCATTTGTCATGAAATGTTAGAACAAAATTATTAGAATATTGTTAGTATTGTGATGATGAAGATGATTATATGAAACCCCATACATTGGTACACACAGGATTCGCAGAACTGGTGTGTAATCTTCAGCAGTTGGATGGGTACATGAAGAAGAACACAGGTACATAGTGATGTAGATGTAAAATACACAAACAAAAAAGTGAAATGTACATAAGCAAAATGTATAGATATTTGTATGTATGTCAGTTTGTTTTAGGTGTACTCACTAGAGTACGGATAGATCGATACCGTGAAGACTGTCACTTGTACGAATAACAGATATTTGGCTTTAATTGAGATTGCATCTCTGGATAGGTGTCTGTGTGTGTGCAGGTGTACCTGCGAGCGGCGCGTGACGCTGCGCCCCGCCGGCTCCGGCTCCGACCCCTCCGCGTCCGAGTTGTCGTCGTACGCGAGCTCCGGGAACATCTCGTCGCCGTCCTGCTCCACGATCACGAGCTCCTCGTCCTCGGAGCCACTCGCGGTACCGTTTCCGTTCGCCGCGTCGCCGTTCTGACGTGCGGTCGCTGCCCTGCGAACTCTCTCCTCGTCGGTTTCCTTCTGAAAAGTAATTTTATTCATTTTTATCCAAATTTCCTTCATTCAGATATGACCCATTACAAAAAAAAATCATATAAATAAATTAAAAAATTTTTGTACAGCTAAAAAGAGAGAAAAAATATATAAATAACAATAAATGCAGCCACACTTATGATTTATGGCATAGTTGAAACTCGGTTGGTGATGTCCAGTAGTGGACGACAATAGGACAAAGTAGTGACAGAAGATTGAATTACGAGTATTGTGTAATTTCTTTATGAGAGTAGCTGCGCTGTGTTCTGTTTTCACCAATGAAGGTCAACTAAAACCCTTCTCAAATCGACCTCGAATATTTATGTCATACATGAAGATTATACGCGTGGTATTCAAGAGCATGCAGAAGAATCGTTTTGAACCGATAGTGGTAATTCAAATCAAGTACAAGTTAAAAATTCCCAAGAGTAGATCTAGGAAGCCCACAATTATTTTAAATTTTGGAATCAACTTCTCTATCATCGCAATTATTCTACAGATTTGAAGATGAACGTATTTCACAGGTTTCCCAAACACTACGTAGTGTAACACAAGAAAACATTATTGCTGTCAATCATCAGTGTATATATATAAAGATGACATACCTTTTCATTCTTGTCTGTGCTCGTGCTTCCTTCTTTCGGTTTCTCCACCGGTTCTTTTTTGTCCTCTTTTTCTTTCTTGTCTATACTTTTTTCTACAGGTTTTTCCAAATTTTTCTCCAAGCTCTTTTTCTCCACTGGTTTTTCGACATTTTTATCGGTGCTTTTCTCTTTCTTCTCTACTGTTTTTTCTACACTCTTTTCTTTCTTTTCTGCAGTATTATCTTTTTTCTCTGAACTTCTATCCCTTTTATCAGATTTGTCAGGTTGTTTCTCTACGGGTTTATCCTTTTTGTCGGTGGCCTTAGCCGTTGCTTTGTCGGTATGTTTGTCAGTTGCTTTCTCAACATTCTTTTCGGCAGCTAGTTTCTCTTTCTCTGCGTTTGCTGCTAGTTTCTTCTTCATTTCTTTTACTGGACTGTCGGTTTGCCGCTGTAATGACATTTAAAACGTTTTAGATTGTTAACTGAATCCTTACTTATAAATACATAATCAATCTCTAAATATAAGAACCAATATAAAGACGTAAAAATGAATAAAGATACATGATTGTTAAGAAATGATCTCCTAAAACTTTAGAATAGGTTTACGTAACATGGATACATTAACGAAACATATTTCGACTGGGAACTCGTTGAGTGATTGAACAAGTTACAGTCGCATTATTCTTGTTACTTAGCACAAAATGAATGCTTTACACTGGCTAGTTAAGAGTTATAAGGAAAAAGTGAAGTGGTGAAATCACATCAAAGATATTATTTTTATTAATCAAAACGAATTATCGTGTATATCTGATAAGAAAAATACAAGCTCATTATCTATGTGTTGATGCTATGAATACCAACCCTCTCCTTATCTTTATCCTCCCCGACCGGCCCCTTTCGCGTCACCATATGACTCATGATTTACCTGAGAACAAAAATTATTCATTATTTTCATAGTTATTTTCTAAAAGAACCCACTGTACTGAATTATTTTACACCGCGATACTCCTACCCGTAACTCATCATGTTATACTTAACGACGCTTGATAACTTTAAATATTTTAAACTTTTGGTGGTACTTACATAGAAAGTCTTCAGCAGTAAAAACCTACCACTACGAATAAAAATCTCGTACTTAAACATAGAAGTATACATCACATATCATACGTACGTACATAAGAACAGATGATAGTAGACAAGAGTTGAAGTATGGTTTAATCTAGTGTTTAATAAGCAAATGCAGTATTCGTTTTGAAAATGAGCTATTCAGTTCCAGTCTTCTCCGGAAGGCGGTCATGTCGCAATTGAACGAACAACACATCCACTCCGGGAAGCTATTCCGTCCTCTACTACGCATTGTTGAGAACGCTATCTTCGCACTCCATATACATAGACATATACTAAATTGTGCTCGATAGCCACACATTGCGAATATTTACTTGCAAAGAAATAATTGATAAAAAACTACTTATTGATTGAAATTTAGTACAGAAATAAAAGAAAATTACTTCAGAATTCATAGTGTTCCTCTTTCTCTTCATATATTTCGGATATAATCCGTGTATAGTATAAATATTAGATACTAATGTCCATGGTATTCAGGGTATTTGTGCGGACCCACAAACCGTGGTAGAGAAGAGGGCGCGCTGTGAACCATAAAGAGGAGCTTTATGGTTCACAGCGACGAAGGATAAATTATTAGGAACATGTTGCAGCTCATTCTCTCAGAGCCTGACCATATAAAAAATGTAGTCCTCTTTTCCGTTTCATAAAATCCTACTCATACTATCGCAAAAGACGTATCACTTTAATAATAGAAAAAGTATAGATTTGATAGTGTTTTATAGTGAATTTAAAGAGAACTCTCAGCATTCCTTTGTTAAATATTGAACGTCTATAATGTTTACGTCACCGCTGTCGAGATAACGCAAGCGACCTGATGAGTGTTAAGTATTAGACTTTCTAATTCTCACATAATGTAGAGCCCTTACGAAGCTAAAAGTTCCACGTGATTTAATCTTGTACCCCCTACTTCCTCGTAAGAGTGACGCCTTACAACAGAGTAACTGTAAAAGAAAAGCCTATTGAGTTCGCTAATCATTTGTGATCGAGACGTGAAAATTTTCCACTTATGTTGGAAGAGAGTAACCAATCTTCAGATAAATTGACATTAAAAAAAATATAGACAATGTATTGTGAAGGTACACAGGTCACAGGCTTCCTACTAATGGTAGGTCTCTGTTACCGGAAATCATCTAGCTATCACCACAGCTCCTATTGTAGCCGAAAAACATTACTGTGTTCCGGCTGGAAAGATGCTGTAGCTAGTGAACAACAACACCCAACATCTTACCCGTGAAATTACTAGGGTAACGAGACCTAACCTCATGTCTCAAGGCGACGGACGCCATGTGGTGCTGTGTATAACATCCTAACTAGCGCCACATTGTTTTATGAACGAGCGTATCACTTACCATCAGGTGAACGCCTTGCTCGTCTCGTCGCTTCGTGTAATAAAAAAATGGAACAAGTTTGGTAAAAACTAGGCTGTCAGTTTTTACTACTTTAACGATTGAGATTTTATTTCTTTTTTTTTCACTGAATATCCAATAGCCGATAGAGCTCGAGGTCGTATTACAATACAAGAGGCGACGTGTATCTAAAATTGTACATTCAGGAAGGGAAAAAACTGAACCGACAACTATAGGTGTACAAGTTGGCATTAGTGCTAGACGCGTAGAGGCTAGTATTTTTAGAAGCGTATATACAAAACTATTGTCGTATTATATTTACATATATCTAATGATTGAGTCTAAGATTAACTTGACTTTCACTGATCCGAAAAACTGGTTAACGGGAGAATGCAGGAAACTTATTATATCCATACCATATCAAGCGTCGAGGAGGTGTAAGGGCTTCCGCACAACAATTCACGGGACCCAAGCCAACCTCACCTGCTCGTGATGCACCCTGCTGTCAACAAACGAGGCTCTGGCTCCCGCCAACCTGCATTGGGCCACCGTGGTGGGAAATGCTCCGAATTCCCCCTACACACCTCTATATACGACAGCCCCCAATGCCCAGTGGTACCGGAGGCCATGCTGACTGTACGTGGAGATCTTTGGGGGAGGCCTGTCCAACAATAGACGTCTATTGGCTGATGATAATAATGAAGCATCGAGACCATAATATCACCTGGTTAGTAATATAACCCAACTGACAAAGTGGCACGAGTTGCCAAGAAACCGCCACAAAATTACACGTTGATACACGATGCTGAGCCCAGTAAAATACAATAGCTACAACGCTCAACATGTCCACATGTAGTAAACCGTATTACTGCTTGGAGGCAGATATAAACGCTGCTACCTATTCAAGCTACCGTTGACCATGGTCCATTAAACTGACACTAATCTGTGAAATTCTACAAAATCGTACCCTTTTTCAGAAACGAAGTTTATAAATGGACACTATTTTCTGTAAAATCACGCCATTTTTTTCAGTCGATTTTTTTATATTAACTACATTGAACTCGCCCAGAATACTCCGACTCATGTCTACAGACCCCTGGAACAGTGATGCTATTGAATGATTTTCATTTATTTTCTTTTGTGTGGAGACCATGATATTGGTACCAAAGTTAAGTTTCGGCACTTACAGTTGGTGAATACAAATTTTTTAATAACCGAATTTTCCTTGCAAATGTTTTTCAACTTCTGTCATTGTAATTATTCTTAATAGTCACTTTTAAAATTTATCATATTAAGTGTAACTGCCGTACCATTAAAGTTACTTGTAAGTTAATAAGTTAAAAAACCTGCTGCGAATGACGTAAGTACTTGATAATCAATCGTGGTAAGCGCGACCATCGCCGACGGCACTTGTCAGCGCGTGTAATATTCCCGACTCCTGTCTATACATCGTGTCGGTCTGTGGACGCGTGTGGAGGGCTCGGGGTGAATGACCCTGCCGACGTAGACGGCACTAACGTAACGCATGCCTCAAATCACCAGCTCCGCGGGACACGTACTCCGTCACCAAAGTTAGTTAAGTAATCGCTTCCATTAAACATGAATTTTACTTTACCTTATATTGTCTCAATATTTTAATCACTTATCGCAAGTAACATTAATTAGAATATCGAACTTGTTTTAACTAATTAATGTCCTTTTAATGCAACATTACTACATCAGACCAATAGCAAAATTGGTACGTAAGCGGAAACAATAACACGGGGAACTCGCGAACTAAAGTGCATGTAACCAATAACAGAGTAATTAGACATTTTTTTTTCTTCACCATAAAATTAATATGAACGAAAATATATCGAAATTAAAAAAAAACTGTTCTGAATTATGAGAGTTACGATAAGTCAATCCAAACCCCAAGTAGAAACGCAAATTTGTGTACTCCTCATTTAGGTGCGGAGCAGAGATCGTTGGAAACCTTTAGCTGTAGATGAAAACTTGCTACAATGTATTATACAGATGTGTACCACTTTTGCTAGAAGAACTAATATCCTTATATGTTATATAGTTTAAAAACTACAGTGGAACGTATAATATATAAAATGTGTTACTTGAACCCGTGAATGATAGGTTGGTTACTCCTTGCTTGAAGACAAAGAAAAATATCTTTATCTTGACTCACAGTTTAACTTGAATAAATTTCATATAACAGAAGTTATGTCATATGACACATACTCATTGAAGCCACTGTAATATTTACCCCTGTAATACAATATAATATAATTATTATTTTTGAGACATTCTAGTTAAATATTTAACCCGCTACCTCTTTCAAACTACCCTCGCATCTTGCAAGTGCTCGCACACAACTCATAATAGGTCGACTCCAAAGGGCCGGAGTTTATTGACATTGCCAACCATGTGAGCCACTCGGTGATGCTTAAAAATAGGTTTTTTTTTTTACAGTCGATGGAAAATTAGGGGGAGATCGGCGGAATCGAAATTGGACCTTATTGGTTAGAAAGTTAACACATAAACACGTTACCTGATAATAATTCCATTACAGCTATTATTGCATGAGCTACCACTTCAACTTAATGGGCTTATGTTCTTAAGTTACATCGTTTATTCCGTAGCTTTGATTGCATCGCGAATGAAGAATATACTCATACTATTTACTACTAATATATTGTTTTATATATAATATGATATCATCAGTTGAATATCAATAAAGATCTAAGACATCTGCGCTAAAGGTCACCGGTATACGTTTCCAGGACGCTATGCTGGGACAACTCACCCTGGGAACTGCTTCATTTAGTACTCAACACCCTTCGATTTACAGGGACTGGTACTACCATAATAGATACACACTAATGTTCAGCCTTCGTCCTCTTCATGTGATTTTGAACTTTTTTTTTAGTTTCGGGGGGAAATCATCGAAAAGATAGTCTGCCTTCTGGGGGGAAGTCAGAGTTATGTGGACATTATTATCTATTAAACCTTCGGCGTTCGGAGTGGTCACGGGATCTCCGTTCGTAACACAACCGCGGTCTCGCTAACGCTATGCTGGGATAGCCTTTACCGGAATCTGCTTTATGCAGATCCTGTCAGCCTCGTGAGTACTACTTCAATGACCGGAGACCACGTCCAGCCATTGTCCTCCTCAGGCTCGTTTAGAAAGCAATGAGAACTTCCATCCTGACTGCCAATGACCCCATGATTTAGAACTTACCGCAAGTAAGCATAGCTCATAATTTTTTTTTATTTAAACTTATTTTAAAATTCAAATTAGATTATTTTGTATATTGTATGAAATATTTAAATGGATGATTAATTAGTCTAATGGGATTTACTTAACAGTCTACTGCCGGTATTTAACGAGTTTCTTATCAGGTCTTCCCACTAGGCAGAGCGTTAATGAAGCTGAAGTTTAGCGGTCATGTATATCGTTAAAATTATTTCGCTTTAAACTGTTCCTCAGCAATATAACATTAAGTTATGACCTCTAAATGGACCACTTGTTCAGGTCATCCGGCAGTTTAGAAATTAGTGAGTTAATGTGGGCCGAACTACAAACGACGCCAGCCAACGCACCTGTCCCTCACTAGGTCACGTCACTACCGCATTCTAGTGGCAACACTTATATGAAAGTGTGCTCAATTTTTTTTAACAACTAAAAACTAATCCTCTCTAGGATAACATCAAGTCATACAGTACTAACTTATATTTTTTACACATGGATTTAGTAAAATATTAGGTACACGTTTGTTTAAGTATGCTCTTTTCGTTATATAGACTAACGCTTGACTACGATCTATTATGATTGATTGATGGTAAGCGGCGAGGTAGTCTTTGGTGGTAAAACACACTAGGTCTATAAGTAGTCTATTTACTCTTCTCTTAAAGATCCCCACGTCATACCTGGACGGAAACACTGACACCGGCAGATTGTTCCAATCCTTCGCTGTTCGCATCGAGAAGGTCGAAAGGGAATGCTTCGCCCTAATACGTGGGATCTCGACAACGTAGGGATGAATGCCTGCGGGGTGTCTGTACATCCGGTGGTGGAAGGGCGATAGCGGTATCAATGGCGCTTGTACGTAGCGTGGGCGTGTTTATTCATTAAGACCGTTTTTCTATATTTAAATGTAATGTCAAATTAAGTTAAGTAAATTTGTAATGATAAAATTACTGAAACCAGTATAGTAAAGACATGAGAGAGAGAGAGAGAGAGAAGGAAAAAGTAAAACTAAGTTTTAAGGTTATTTAAAATACACATATATATAAAAATGGATCTTATTTAATATTAAATATAATAATATATAATTTATTTTACGAATGATGCCTAACAAACGTTCAACAAATTTTGTTAAAGATCCGCAACGTTATATGGACCGAGTCGAATCTGCGACTAATTCCGAATATAATTCATGATTTGATGGAGCATTAAAATACTACTTTTCACTATATTATTTGTTGAGATTATTATGCAACGCTCCGACAACGTTCGAAGGTTGAATATGTAAGGTGGAATAGCAAAACAATAGAGGCCCCGGATTTTAGCAACGGAACCGGTTTGCAGTTTAAAATAACCCAATTAACAAATTGTATGGAAAATAAACATCTGATACATTACATTTTACACTACTCCATTGTTCATCAAGGCACTCGCGTCTTTATATACATTACGAGTAAGTATATATGCGACCGTTAAGTCATCCTCATAATCAGCCGAAAGATGTCCACGGCTGGACACAGGCCTTCTCCAAAGATCCCCACATCGATCGGTCCTGCGCTGCTCGCACCGCCAGGTATTAGGCACCGTCGTTTGTGGAGATTCATATGGGGGAGTTGGGCAATTTCCCACCACGCTGGCCCAATGCGGGTTGGTGGGAGCCAGAGCCGAGTTTGTTGATTAGCAGGATGCACCTCGAGCAGGTGAGGTTGACTTGAGTCTCTCGAGTTTTTGTGCGGAACCCTACTACTTTACCTAGTGTTCGTCTATTTAACTCTTCCAATACAACCTAAGCTAATGTTATTATGTGAGTTAAGTTTTCACTAAACAATAAAACCAATCTTCGTTTATATTTCTAAGAAGCAAAGGGCAGGGCAGGGTAGGGCAGTTTGCTGAAGGGACTAACAGCCGATGTGGCATTAAAAATTTGAAAGTGCGGCCGCGTATCTCCATATCAATCTTGTGGAGTTCTTTAGGTGAGTCCACATCCAGTAGTAGGTGTCTTTCGTTTACTGATGAGGTAGATAGGTGCTTGGATACTGTTGTTAATGGAAACGGTCAAAATATAACAGAGAATTTGTGTTTTTTTTTTTAATCTACAAAGCGATGAGACGAGCCGTACGATCCCCTGATGATAGGTGATACAACTGCCCATAACGTGGTGCTCGTCAGAATATCGTACAAAACACCATATTCTCTTCGCCATAATACTAGATTTTATATCCTTATTGGAATATTAAATTGATTTTATTTGCAACAGCCCTTCAAACTGGAACACAGTAATGTTTACACACTACTGTATAGCTGCGATAGTAGCTGCTTATACGGTCACCAGCAACAGAGATCTACCACCGGTAAGGTATATTTGTGGAGTGAATCATTTATCGAGAACATATATTTCGACGTATCATCCAGCTTGTTTTGTTAAAATGATATTAATACCACACGGTAGCTGTTGCGGTCACCGGCTAGTATATATATATATACGTAAGTAATAAAGCACTACACAATCCTGAATAAAGCCGCACGCGCTAAGAGATGATTCACAGCACAATTGAAGAGTAACGGCATTCGCCACTGCGCATCAACGCATCAATAGATCATTCATTACAACTCTAGATCATTAACAAAAATATCTCCGATAAAATAGGTGCCGCTAGTTTCTTAAGCTACAACGGCTTCATCGGTCTCAGGAAATATATAACAAACAACAACAACAAATAAACACAAACCAAAAAGCTTTCACAAAGAAGAACAGACGCAAACACTAAATCTATATACATATATAATATATACATATAATTAAAATAGGTTATTCTTGTTTGCCAGTCACGTGAAAATTAGTGAACGCGAAATAATTTGTAGATAGTTGCAGGCTATTTATTTTTTGAATGTCTTCGATCCTTCATCGTTTTATTTCTAAATAACTTTTATAAACGTTTTCATTTCATATATTTATGCGGTTGCTATAGCAACGGTTGCTATGGAAAATAATTTTTATTACGGCCCGCGATTTTTATAACAGCTAGTATATAAATATAACACGTAAAAGAATTTATATATAAAAGTGAGGAGAAAGGTATGTGAATATTGGATGAGAGAGGGTTGACGGGGTGGATAGTGATGTATATGGTAGAGGGAGCGAGAGAGAAGGAACATATAACTAATAAATACATAAATAAATATATGTAAATGTATTTATTTTTATATATATAGGTATATTATATACATACATATAGGTATTTATTGTAATTTCGGTTGATAGTCATAATTATGCAAAACCTTAAGAGCGCGTCGGATGTCGGCGAGGATTATGGGGTCATCGGAGAAGGTCAACATCGTCCCATTCGGATACACAACGAACAAAGCACTTAATTTTCCTTCTGTTAATACGCATCTCTTCAATTGCTCAAAATATATACACTACACATCTGTATAAAAGTCCTTCCATATATATATCATTGGAACTGATAGTAAAAGAATCACTGGGCGCCTCAGGAATTAAGCAGTTCAAGACCGTGTTTTGTGGACCACCTAACAAGAGACCTATGCCCAACAGTGGACGTCTACCGGTTTAGATGATAATAATTATTAAAACAATAAAAAATCTCTTCATTTGATATTTGATTCAAGGTTATTAAAGGATAAAACACTACATACTCTAATAATATGGACCCGAGATTAACCCTGAATATATACACTTTTTCTTATTATATTATTTCTAGAAACATCGTAAATTTACATAAAGATTATAAATAAATTCATGGAAATTTCTAATACTATTAAATAATTTTAATTTACATACATGTTTTTCTTAGCGCATGACCGATCGGCGTCCTACCTTAATGAGGCGTTTGGGGTAGTAGGTGATCAGGATAGGAGTTCTAATCGCCTAAATGACCTTGAGGAGAATAATGGCTAGACGTGCCCTTCTGCCATTGACGTTATACTCGCGAGGGTGGTGGGGACCGCATGATACAGACCCTGGATCAATAGGCCGTCGATCCGGGTCCACGACCCCATTATCAGATGAGCTATAAGATTCGCTATGGCTTGCAAGCGCCTACATGAACAAAACCAAGGAAAAGACCCAGGATCGTGCTATCTCAGTATAGCGTTAGAGAGGCCACGGTTGATACGAACGTAGATGCCGTGATCTCTCCAAACACTGAAGGTGATCACCGAGGGGGTTTTAGTGGATAAAAATCGTCCACGTGACTTTGACTTCCCCCGAAAAGATGAGTATCTTTTCAAAGATTTCACTTTAACAACAAATATAAAGAGGACGAACCGATCGGCGTGGAAATTTTTGTAGAAGGCTGATGATAATTCTTCAAATAGTCAATAAATACATTGATATTGAAAGAATAGTTTTCAAATAAGTAGTATATGATGACTGACTGATCAGATGGACCAACGCCAACATCAGGGCGGTCGGAAGTGCGCAGATGCGAGAAGCTGAGGATCACATTTGGTGAAAAACATTGGGGAAGGCCTATATCCAGCAGTGGATAAACAAAGGCTGATAATGATGATGATGATGAAATAGTATATATATAAAATAGTAAATAGTATATAAAAAAGAAATACAGTAAGACTATTATTGACTAAACTTTGCTAAAAATTCATACAGCGAATTTAATAGAAAGAGAAGATGTTGTGCCGTTCAAAAAAAATCACCTCAGTCTGTAATATTTAAAAGCAAAACAAACGATAAGAGCTGCACACTGTTTAATATAACGTAAATTATCAAGCCGTTGCAGCTCCGAGGAGATACGGTTAAAGTAAACTCTGATAACCTTAACCTAGTTCAGATACAATGATTTGACAGCGCGAACTCGTCCAAGCGGCGGCTTGCTGGTGCGGTAACATCAGATTGTGTCGGAGTAAGCTCCAGTAGTAAATATTGGGATATAACACGTATCAATGATGGGAAAAAATTCAGCCAAAATAAATCGCATGATGCCGCCATTATTATGCAGCTCGTGTGTTATTGACTATATTCACCGGAAACGCGAAGCAACGCGCCGCTGTACTAATGCGCACTTCGATTGTGTGAACTGGTGGTAGGTTTATATTGCTGGAGACTGTCTAGGTACCACCGCAGCGCTTACTGCAGCCGACAAACAGTACTATACATACATTACTACGTTCCGGTTTGAAGGGTTATGTAACTAGGAAAAAAATTACCACGCGTGCATGTGGCACCGAAATCTAACCAGGGAGCTCAGTGTCACAATGCGACCGGTGGTAGGTCGCTGTTGCCGGAGACCATCTAAGTACCACTGGAGCGCCTATTGCAGCAAACAAACGACAACTTGCAAACATTAATGTACCGGTTCGAAGGAGGCTGTAGCTAGTAAACGACATTCAACATCTTATTTCAAGGCGATAATCGCAATGTGGTGTTGTGTATACGATCCTAACAAGCGCCACATCGTTATGACCAAGAGTATCACTTAAACTCTTGGTCATAACGAACTTGTATCGTCGCTTCGTTAAATAAAAAAAAATTTAGTAATCATGCTGTGAACGTACTTTGCGAACGAAATACGATACAACCGCTGCTACCGCTGACCGCTTTTTTTTCGACGAAGCGATAACACCAGCAACACATTCGCTCGGTTGTTATGATTGCAATGTGACAAGTAGCTAGCGAAGACAACGACTGATTTATTTTTACTACCCACATAGTATTATAATATATATAATGCAACAGAGACCTACCACCAGTTGCTTTGTAACACGAACGTCCCTGGTTTGATTCCGATGCCAAATATTAGGTCCTTACTTATGAAATTGGCGGTTTCTACGGAAGGAATATAAAGTCAACTTTTTTTTGTAAAATATATTTAATTAATCAAAGTATGCATTGTTGTTATCTATGCACTTTTGCCACCTCATACGTAGGTCATTGATCCCTTTACTAAAAATACCCTGGGGGCGAGAATCAATAAACTCATTGAAGGCGGTTTGGACTTCCGCATCGGAGTTGAATTTTTTCCTTGTAAGAAGTTGTCCAAATTCCGGAAAAAATGGTAATCTGTTGGGGCAAGGTCCGGGGATTATGGTGGATGTCGCAGACATTCCAATTGTAGCTCACCTAACTTAGTGGTTGTTTGTTGTGCAGTATGTGGTGGTGGTGGTGGTATTGCGTTGTCATGAAGCAGCAGTGGCCTAGAGCGATTGACCAATCTCGGTTGTTTAGCAGCTAATTCTTCCTTCATGGTCTGCAGTTGCTGACAATAGATATCAGCCGTAATCGTTTGGCCAGATTTTAGAAAGCTGCAGTGAACGACACCGGCGCTAGTGCACCAAACACTCACAAGTAACTTTTTCTGAGTCAATTTTCGTATAGGACAGGATTTGGCTGGATCTATAGGATTCAGCCATTGCGACGAGCGCTTCCGATTATCGTACAATATCCACTTTTCATCACAAGTAATGATTCGATTTAAAATCCCTTTATCATTGTGTCGGTTGAGCAAAGTGACACAGCAGCAGCAGTCGGAGCGTGTCTGCGAGTTCGATTCACTCAATGCATGAGGTATCCATCGTTCAAGTTTTTTACTTTCCCGATTTGCTTCAAGTGGATTAATACAGTTTTGTCACTTACGACGAAGCCTGCAGCTACCTCTGAAGTGCTTTGTGATGGATCCGCTTCCACAATAGCCTTTAATTCTCCATTTTCCACTTTGTCTCCAGCCGTCCACGGGGTTGGTTCCAAAGGTCGAAATTTCCAGAACGAAAACGTTGAAACCAAAAATGTATTGTGCTGTCATTTGCGACACCAGCACCGTACATATCATTAATCCTTCGAGCTGTTCCTGCAGCACTGGCACTGGTGCCACGGTAGAACTCGTACTCGTAAATATACCGATATTTCATGTTTTCCACTATGCGGTTATAAGCGATGCCAAAGAAAAAAAATAATGAGGAAAAAACAAATGAATGACTGTTTTCAAAACTCAAATGTAGCAGCTAAATTAATTTATAAATTTGAATTTGGATTCTTAACAAAACAGGAGATATTTCAGATCAAAGTGGTCAGTACGACAAAACGCTAATGTCATATGTAAGCACTTAATACATGCGTGGTAGTTTTTTTACTAGCTACAGCGCCCTTCATACCGGAACATAGTAATATTTACACGTTGCTGTGTGTCGGCTGCAATGGATGCTGCGGTGGCACCTAGACGGTCTCCGGCAACAGAGATCGACCACCGGTTGCATTGTGACACGGAGGTCATTGGTTTCATTCCGGTGCCAAATACATGCGTGGTAGTTTTTTAGTAGCTACAGCGCCCTTCAAACCGGAACACAGTAATTGTTACACGTTTCCGTTTGTTGGCTGCAATGGGCGCTGCGGTAGTACCTACACGGTCTACGGCAACAGAGATCTACATCCAGTCACTTTGTGACCAAAATGGAAGTCCCCGGAATGATTCCGGTAGCATAGGCACGCGTGGTAATTATTTTCGAATCCTTATTTTATAAAGATATAGGAGATATATAAAATTATAAAATATATCCCTTCTTTCTCATGCAGTGGTCTTTTGAATGAGTGTTATATGTATATTACAACAAACAACACTACGTATGCGCGAGTATCATGCAAACGACACACAACTATTCACACTACTCGCTCTGCGACCGTTTACGATCAACTTATATGCAAGTTAAATCTTATCGTTGAGTTAAGGTCAGTACAAGTACAGGTAGCACTCCCTGGCCTCCGAATTACGGATTAGGGGTGATCCGTCGCCCAGGTGTCCATAAGAAGCCGAGAGGACGGGGGGAGGCGCGCTGTGTTCCGGCGCACCGTTACAGAAGTGGAAAAAGGAGGGTTCTCCTCCCGAGACGAGGCTGTGCGGCACAGCCGACGCTGGGGTCGCGCAGTAATGCGAAAGCGTTCCCGTGGCCCCGCCATAGTTACGAGGGTAGAACATCGGGGAGGTTTTAGTCGGTGCAAGTCCGACATAACTTGTCCTTATCCCCGCGAGGACAGGTATGCGAGGGCATATCCCCACGTTAAAAAAAAGGTACAGTTAGCACTAGCTCGACAGGTCTCTCCTATTGAACACTGCACATCTATTCCCGCCTAGACTCTTTGTTATAGATTTTGTTTATTTTTTTGTTATATAATATATTATTTCGCTTTGGTTTGTTTATAAATAAATATAGACATACAAACATGTAGGCATTATTTGTTGTGACCACAATCTTTTCGCACATTTATTGTTATCGTAATTTTTAAATATTATTATCTATACATATATAGCAGATATCCAGATATACATCGATTCATCATCAGGTCTCCGAAACCATAAGACGTTAACATACAAAATTTGGTAGGGATATTGCTTCTGCCATTTAGAGGTCAACTAAGGATGGATTTTACAAAATTCCCTCCCCAAAGAGAATTGGGGGGGAGACAAAGCGGGCGGGGAACATTTAGTTAATATAAGCTAATTAGTTTCCTAATTAGACATGGAGTTTCTGAATTGAACAGTAAGGTTTATCATGTAGAGATCCTGTAGGTACCTCCCGTAACGCCTATCGCTGCTAAATATAAATATCCAGGCCACTAAGTACCATACAATTTTAGAACTATTAAGTGACAACAAAGTGGCGTTCCACATTGATGATTGAACATCGCACTGTAGTACTTGATATCTCAATCCTAGTAATAGTGAATTGCATAATACCTTAAAATGGTGAGACCAGCCCGCTCAACCTTACGGCCATTACACATCCCAAACTAAACACTTGCAGGAGAAATCTAGGTCTTAGCTACAGGTGTTTGAATAACTAAGTACTAACTTATTTGTTAATATTTCGTTTGTTAATTTATGTTAAGTATTCGCAACGTCTTTCGCATATTGATGCAAATTGCTTTTACTGTGATGTACATGAATATAACCGGAGGCTGAAGTGAAGTGTCTGTAGCGCCGCGTTGTTACGTGTAAGGGTAGCACTTAACATCAAGTGTTCATCCCGCCCGTCTCGACGCTTCGTACAATGCGTAACATAACAAACGGAAGCTTATATTACAACGTTCTTATGTTTGTTGTTATTGATGATGACGTGCATACCCAACTGCTGACCAATTTCCAAGGTGTTTCCTGTTCAATCCAGATAATACACTAACGATATGCACGCAATGCATAATTTTCAAACGCAGATCGTTTTATTAATTCGACTTAAAATTACAAATAAAAGTTGAATTCGCCAAAAAGTAGTGGTGGTAATTACTGGTGGTAAGTCTCTCTTGCCGGAGACCGTCTAGGTGGGTATTACCGCAGCGCCTATTGCGGCCAGCAAACAGTTCTATGCAATACATTGTGTTCCGGTTTGAAGGGCCCTGTAGCTAATGTAATTAATGGGGTAAGGCGACTTAACATCTTATGTCTTAAAGCGACGAGCACAATGTGGTGCAGTGTATATCATTCTAACAAGGGCAACCTTGCTATAGGCAGGTGTATCACTTACCATCAGGTGAATGTCCCACTCGTCTCGTCGATTCGTAGAATAAAAAAAAATATCAGCGACTGCGGCAGTAGAAACTGGAACACTGATTTTTACGTAGGTACACTTAATGTATCTTTTGTATAAATTAATAAAGATGGATAAAATACGTCGCCTGTACAATTTTTTTAAATTTTCAATATAAACAAAGGAATAATTTTATCTAAACAATAAAAAATAACGTGCCTAGCTATTTAAACAATGTAAAATATGTACTGGAGACTATAACCTTTCATCATCATCAGCCGATAGGCGCGCACTGATGAACATAAGCCTTTTTGAAAGACCTCTGCTCTGATCAGTCTGGTGCAGATAACATACAATGATTTCTTGCAACTTTAACCAAATTGTCGTAAATTTTAAAACACATCTATTTTCTAGCAATCATTTCTGGTGATGACAGTGCTAAATAATGGAAGACCAATTCTGGATAGACGACGACACGATAGATAAACGACACTGGCCACTATACTAGTCAAATATCCCATTTGTTAGAAGCTATTGAAACTAATATTGAATTACATCAACTCACTCAAGCGAGGGTTTTACGCATCAGTGGTTCCTACAACCAGGGCCATACTTCCTGTGAACTTTATGGCTTTATCACAAAACCAGATATGACTTGCTGAGTCACAATGAACTATTATAATGATAATGTATGAATATACTTTTATGTAGAATCATACCCACCCTAACCCTTAAATTAATTTTTTAATAATGAAATTTCATATATTTTCGGTAAGGCTTTTCTTTATGCTCTCTATTGTTGTCTAAAGATATTGTATCTAATAAGAAATAAACATCTTCCTACATAACCAAAGAGGTGCTGTACACTTTTAATGTTTTTTGAAGTTAAAACACCTAAGCTACATTTTGATAACTAATACTTTCAATAAAAGATTCTAACAACCCATCACAACAATATAGAATTTTTAAAATCAAGTAGTTTCAGTAAACTACCAAGTAGCAGTACAAATTAATAGAATAAAATTGTTCCAAGAGTTACTGAACAAACATAAAGCAGCACAAACAAAAACAGCATCTATCAGTTAATGACCAATATATTACCATAACTTTGAAATAGGATTTAAGAATCAAAATAGTTTTTAATAGTTTTATAAAACAAACCAATAAAAAGAAATTTGGATCCCCACCATAATATAAGGGC
The DNA here is from genome assembly GCA_029030555.1 of Ornithoptera alexandrae. Lineage (NCBI taxonomy): Eukaryota > Metazoa > Arthropoda > Insecta > Lepidoptera > Papilionidae > Ornithoptera > Ornithoptera alexandrae. The sequence goes on from JARDVY010000031.1 coordinate 523,384, forward strand.
CAAATAGTATATTAGTTAAAATTTAGATATGAGATGAACCCAAATAGATCCAAAGTTTTTGCTTATTCCACTACAAAATTTACAAAACTATGCAGTAATATTTAGTAAACAATATAACAAGAACTGTCTAAAAAGATCTTTTATAAACAAGAATCCAATTATTACTTCATGATGATCTCAAATAAAAAACCATAAACCTTATTTTTACCGAGGCAACAATCTTATACACTGAATATTAACAAGAGGTAAGTGGTATTATTAAGATATATGGAAAAGGAAAAAGGTTGTAATTTAAATTATAGTAAATAATGGGCTAAACAAGGTAAATATGGAAAACTCATATTAGCTGAACCAAATGCAGAAACAAAAAAAAAATAATGAAATATGAGAAGAGACCGCGCAAATTAATTCTAACCTACGTGTTCATTTTACCATTATTTATTCCATTGCATTGAATTATTCTCTGGAATTTTTTTAGCTCGTATAATAATATAAATAGCAAGAAAAACAAATTTTTAAAGTATTAATAGAATCTATAAGCAGTAAAACAGTACACAAACCGAAGAATGGCGGGCGGTAAAACATGGCGCGCTAACCACATTATTTAAGATTAAATTTCTGAAAAACAATATACTCACTATTCACTCTTCGAAATACACTCACTATTATTAAAAATACCAAAAAAGATATCACCAAAATAGATAAATAATCAAACACAAATTAAATATCATGAAAGCGTCGTCAGTTCATAGTTTCGCCGCGGCGCGAGTAAGCTAATGTTGTCATCCGAAAATTTAGGATCATATTATCACACACCCATTAAAGGTTTTATTATTCATTTACGTACACCTTATATTATTAAAATATGTAACGTTGAAAATAAAGTAAATGAATTTAAAAAAAAAGTTGTACTATTATGCATGCATGTAAAAAGCGTGAAGATTAAAAAGAGATATTACGAGAAAAAAAGTTATTACTCTAACTTATTGTTATGTATTTCAACAAAGTCAATATGTTTTATTTTCATTTCCTGTGTTTGCAATGTAACTTTGCGCCTTAGATATTATTCTAGTAATTACAAATTTAGATCATTAAAATGTTGTTTTATGTACGTAATATTTATCAATATATAATTTAAAATTAAATGGTATTGGTACCTACTTAAAGTTAACAAAAACATTCTTCAAAAATGTCAAAAGAATTGACATTGTCAGTGCCAATTGTCAGAGGCGTGCCATGTGCGTTCAATTTAAGTTTTTAGAAATTACTCATCTCTGTTGAAGGGCATGGATTACGTGGTGGGCAGTGTTGCGGCCTTAGTATCAGGTAACGTAACCCCTAATCGACCAAAATTTTTCAAGAAAGCGCTGACACCAACAAAGCACCAACCTTCCCCTAACGTAACTCCTAAAAGCGAGTTTGCGGAAGACCGGTCAATATTTCTATCGCCTACGTTGCAAAAAAAGAAAGCTATTGTTAAAAAGTCGCCTAAGAGAATATTTCAGAATACTGAGGTAGACCTAAGTAACGATGGCGAAGGTAGTCAGAACAGCAAAAGCCCGAAAGCTGATAAAGTAAAAAAACATCTCAAAGAAGATCTTGAAGTAGATGGTAATTTATTAAATCCAAAATCGGCTAAAAACAAAAATTCAAAAATAAAAAATTTGGCCCATCATAATAATGTATATAGTGATAATGTCCCTGAAGAGATCTCAGTAACCACGCAGGTACAGAATGAAAGTACCCCTAAAAAGAAAAAGAGAAATAAAATCCACAATTCTCTTGAGACCACTGACAGTTCTGAGGTATTATCAAAAAAAGATAATAGTTATATGAACAGTGGTGATACACTTCCTGATAAAAATAATATAATGCTTGCTTTTGAAAAAAATAAATCAAAATATGATAATGAAAAACAAAATAATTCTAGTCAAGAAAATGATGCAAGTTTGCCAAGTGTAAAAAAGACAAAGCTTCTACAAAAAGAAATAATATCAGAGAAAAAATCCAAATGGAAGAAAATTAAAAACAAAACCAAACTTGAAAATAGTGAAAATGAAAACAATGTTAATGATAAGACAGACTCTAATGAATGTTCAGAAAATGCAACAGGCTTAAAAAGTAAAAAGAAGAAACGAAAAAATTATTTGAATACTTGTGGGGACATTGCAAATGCAGAGATTGTAGTTCAAGGTGAAGAAACAATAAAAGAGAGCAATGTGAAGAAATCAAAGAAAAAAATGAATAGTGAATTCATTGTAAATCCAAATGCTATAACAGATAAAGATACAGACTCTGAACATGATTCAGATGATGAAATGGAGTCTGAAAATGAACAAAACAACAAGGAGGTTTTAGATACTGGGCCTCCAGAAGAGAGTTCTGATGAAGAGGAGAAAGTACCTGAGAAAAATTTTAATGTCCAGAAAAATAAAAATGCAGAGGTTAATACAGCAGCAGAAGTGAAAAGAACATTATTTGTTGGCAATGTTCCGTTTAGTGTTAAATGCAATAAAGAAATTAAGAAAATCTTTAGTAAATATGGGCAGATTGAAACTGTAAGGTGAGCACCATGAATTAACCATAAAGTATTTTTGTATATTAAATAAAGCTAGGTGAATACATGGTTACAGATAAAAAGATCTCTAAATGTTTATTGTTAGACGATGGTATGGTATTAAGAATGAGTATATTAGAGGAAGTCTGAAAGTTGCTCGAGTGACAGAGAAGTTGAGGAGCAAGAGGTTAAAGTAGTGTGGGCATGTTATGCGGAGGGATAAAGGACATATAACAAAGAAAGTAATAAGAATGAATGTGGATGGTTGTAAGGGTAGAGGAAGACTGGAGAAAATGTGGATGGATTGTGTGAAAGATGAAATGTGTAAGAAGAGTGTGAATTCAGATATGGCAATTGATAGAGTGATGTGGAAGAGAAGTAAATACTGTGCTGACCTCACATAGCTGGGAAAAGGTCAGGAGGAAGAAGAAGAGGATGGTATGAAACCCACCAGGGGTTCAAAAAATTATACTAACATTCAAACTGCACAACTCTTCCGGAATTAAACCAGATGGCTGTATTATTAGACACTAATAATGATAGAAAAACTAACTATATATATCCACAGTGTTACGAGGCAAGCAACTCAAAGTAACACATTATCTTTTTCTTAAGAAGCTTCTCTGACTAGCAAAGATTGGCAGTCAGTTGTATTTTGCAAGGCAGTACTCACAATACCAATTCTTTCATTGTTGTTACCCAGTTATGATTTCTTCCGACTGCCAATACTCCTATTCAGTATGCATATGTATTATCTTTCAGAATCCGCACAGTTCCAGTTAAAGATGGCAGTGTAACACCTAAACTGGCTGTAATCAAAAATGAACTCCACCCTGACCGTTCCACAGTCAATGTTTATATTAAATTCCGTGATGCATCATCTGTTAAAGAGGTAAAATTTTAGCATCACACAAAGTACAATTAAAAATTATTAGGTAATATTAATATATTTGTAAATGAAAAAAAATAATTTAGTAAATAAATATTTAATTTTTTAACTGTTGTCTTCCATGATTAAGCAGATTTTTAATCTTCAGTGGGCTCAAACTTAACCTGGATTATAAAAATGTGGCTAGGATACAGCAATGCTGTTACAGCAGCACATTCACAATATAAATGCGGTAACTAGGCTGGTTAAAAAAACATTACTACAGTCTAAATTCTCAAAATCAGACTAGTGATCTTTGTCTTGTACGGGAATCTCTCCGAGACTGCTTCATAGAGTTAGTTTTATAATAATTGTTAAGTAGTTGCTTGAATACATGATTTATTCTGAAGGATTTCGGTTAGTACTGATAGATTTTTATCTTCATCACAATTCAACAGTGAAACCTTTAATTGCAGGCATTAGCTGAAAATGGTACAGTACTGAATCACTGTCATTTAAGAGTGACTCCGAGTGATTGCACCGGCTCAGAGCATGACCCCAAATGTTCTATATTCATTGGAAATCTGCCATTCGCATTGGAGGATGAATCTTTGCAGCAGAAGTTCACACAATGTGGGGAGATTGTGTCGGTTAGGATCATTAGAGATAAAAAGACTAATGCAGGAAAAGGTGCGAGAACTATAAACTTTTTATAAATGTAGGCAATTTTTATACATTACTTAAATATAACTTTGCATCAATTGAAGACTGCCTTATTATTCAATGTAGGGAAGAGACAAGAGGGACCTACATCTGATGTTAAGTGATAAGCCTGCATATAACAACTTGATGCAAGTTAAGATGATAAACACTGCACTACATTGTGCTCTTCGCTTTGAGACATATGATGTTAAGTATTATTACCTTATTACCTCAATTATTTCACTAGGTACAAACCAGTTTTTGGTGATAGATATAGGTGCTACATAGTCTCTGGCAACAGATCTACCATCAAACATACACCTTTTTTTTAAATTGCAGGATGGTACCACTATTTATCTGAGCATGTTTTTATAAATTTACCTTAGAGGCGTTATTGATATATGATTCAGTTTGATAAGCAAGTTGATAATGGATTAACATGTTCACACTGTTACAGGTTTTGGTTACGTCAACTTTAAATCAAAAGATGCTGTTGAATTAGCACTGGCACTGTCAGAAGAGGAGTTAACAATCAAGAACAGGATCCTGCGCGTGAAGCGGTGCAGTCAGACAACCAATAAGCAGAGGCAACAACAAGATAACAATGGAAACCAGCAGAGTGGTCATGGAAGAGGGACCATGCACAGGAATTATGGAAGAGGGTACTTCCACGGGAGTTATGGAAGAGGAAACTCACAGGGGAATTATGGGAGGGGAAACACACAGGGTAACTATGGGAAAGGAAATGTACAGAATAGAAATCAATTTGGGAATAGAGAGGAGAACAGACAGGTTGGTAGAGCAAACAATAATGACAGCAAAGCTGATGGTGCAATGAGAAGGCTCATGAATAAAAGGAAAAATCAGGTAACACTCAGCTATATATTAAATAAATATTTAGGTATAGTAAGTCACTGTATTGCCATATCAAAAATAGATAAAACTATATTGAGGTTGCAAAATATTGCAGTCACTATTTTGTCTGTTATAAAACATTATCTCGTTTGTAGGATGTTGGTGAGGGTCCAACAAACAAAGTCCAGAAGAGCATGGAGCAGCCTGGCAAGAAGGCGCGTAAAGAGTTTGTTGGCATGACGGCAGAGAAGAAGAAGGTAAATAATATATTAAATTGAACACATGGTGATTAGAGAGATTTTCGATTAGTATTAGCAAAATTTTAATAATAAAATATAAATATTACTATATAACAGTGCTCTTAATATTCCCCGGCTGGGTGCTTGGAACTGTCCTGTACAAAGAGAGATGACTATGATAATGACCAAGTTTGGGTATATGAATATCGTAATACATTTTAAGATTCTAAAGTTTCTTTGACAAAGATCAAGAGGGTCTCAATTTTTATCATCTTATTTGTTCACAGAAAAACAAATTTAACAAGGGACAGAAGAAAAAGAAGGCTTTGAGTGAAATTTTAACGAAATAATAATTGTCCTGTGTCTAGCAGTGCGCGCCTATCGGAAGATAATGGCACATAATGGACACATGATCATTGAGATGAAACATATCCTACGGTTTTACAGTTTTTTTTTTTATCAGTAACATTAAATATTAAACTTTTTTAATATTTGTATCATTTTGTATCACTTTACTATATAAAGCAAATTTTTTTCTTTGTTGAATGATGCTTCGAGAGTTCGTTTCTTAATTGAGAAAATTAGTAATGCTCGTATCCCATTGTTACCAAGCTTCAGCTACAGCACCTGCCAGTAGTATTCTTGGCACTTTTTTGGAGACACCTTAACACGTTCACACCGGCGCGGGCCACCGGTGGTACGCATTCGATTGTGCTATTAAACGCTGGAATGTAAAAAAATTAAAATTTACGGTTTTTTTTTCATTAAAAACGTTATTTATAATTAATAATATAGCATGAACTTAAGTTTTGTTTATCAACATGACTCTTGAAGGTATCAACAATTGCTTCAATAATGTTTCGAATTTTGTACAACCGATCTTCAGTTCTGGCTTCTGGCAAACGATTACGTCTTGCATTTTTCGGTTCTTCAGTGGAACATTAGTTCACTGTTTACATTAACAAAATCCTCGTCTGAAGAGAAAGAAAGTATCATTAATTTTGGTGCTCTCCTGCTATTTATAGATTCATCAGAATCGCGTATTTCCATATACATTTTACCTATTTTTTACACTTACTGGCAGAAATTTGTGGTTGGGATGAAAAAAACAGCACGAACTAAACAACTTGCACAATAAGCACTCCCTTTACTACTGAGTAAACATACAACGCATATGCAGCTATGTTCATGAACAAATTTTGCGGGCCTCAGATGAAGCGCGACATGAATTTAAGCGCCGCATCACAGGAAAACCAACGGGAATCGTTGACGTGAACGTGTTGAACATGAACATAAAATGTATATAAGCTACATTAAAATCTGAGTTTTATCTTCCGAAACTTAAAAAAAGAAAGTAGAAAATAATATATACAAACACGCAAATATCCTGCTGAAAAAATATAAAATATTCGTGAAGTAATTATTGCCGTAATAAATATGGCAGGCGCAATTTGTAAATGATATTTTCTGACAGAAGATATAAGATTAGTAGAGTATAAAGAAAATAATGAAATGCTCAAACTTTACAAATGAAACTATTTTATGTATACATGTGTGTAGTCAAACATAAAAATAAAACATGTTCAACGTATTACAAATGTCTGCCATGGGCCGTAAAGACGTATGTGCATTGGATACACATTAGACAGCCTTGACGAGTGCGGGGACGCAGCGGTGCGTTCGTATTGCCAACAGCTCAACGCCATTAGATTTACTTAACAATTTACACAATACACATTTCAAGGAATTTGATGATTGCGTTATATTAAGAATTAGTACAAGTTCTTCGGATGGGTGACCATTACACGTATCAACAGTTTGTTATAGTTTTCGTTGAATGGAAACATCGTGAGGCTTTCATGAACATGTGATATTCGCTAAACGCTACTTAACTAGAGCCCCAGTGTAGCTTTATAGTTTTCACATTGATAGTTACAAGAGATGATGATTTGTTTGTGCTGGTTGTAGAATGATGAAATTATAGTTTTACATGCGCCACTTTGATGATAATTGTAAATAAGTTTAGAGGCGAGAAAATAATTTAGTGCACTTTAAAGATTATTACTTTTGTTATTCTACTATGCGTCAAAATGTGAAGAACGTTCCACTGTTTGAAGCTACAATCCTGCCCATAGTTCAGCACTAGGTAGGATATTTATAAAAGTTTCAAAGTCCAAAAAGCCTAAAACATTTCTTTTGCGAATAGCTGGTAGATTCTCACGTTCAATAAGTGTATGTTTATTCTTATGTTGAATAAATAATTTTGGTTTAGCTTTATTAACACAGCACCGGGTTAAGGCACAAAATGTTGCTTTATGACATCAATGTTTTATGATGTTTTTACGAAGTTTAGGACGCTTTTTATATTGGAACACAATAAAATTTCAGTTACGATGGTCATCAATAGTTATTCCTAGTTTCACTTCCCAATAGATAATCGACAATCGTTTCTATTTGAAAAATCACGAAGTTTTTAGTATTACTTAAGAAAGCATGAACGTTTTGAAATATATTTTATGAAAATATTTTCCTCAATAAAGAAAGGAGTGAAACTTAAGGCTAGCTTAAGATAAAAATATTGGCATATAATGGCATGCCCGTTGAAGTGAAGCCTATTGTGGCACAAAAAAAAACTATAACTATACTTACTACACTAGTACTTATTTTATCAATATTTTAGGTAAGAATTCAGCCCAGTATAAGGTCGAAATGAGATATCAATATCCCATAAGAGTTACATTTAAAGTATACTGATTATAATTTAATAAATTCACATATTGTATTTAATACAATATGGTAGGTCAAATATATACAACACATTTCAAATTTTTTCGCATTATATTTGCGAAACAGCTCATCTAATCTTTTATTTATAAACGGATAACATACTATTTTTGTTTTGAAATAATTTATTTATTCATTTACTTACGTTAAAGATGTTAAGATAAATTAATAAGGTAATATAATTAGCATATATGTTGTAACACTTTGGTAGAATAAGAAGTCGACTAGGCTTAAACTCCATTAGTTGAAAATAATAGTTGAATACCAAAATAGTATTTTTAATCTGACCGCTACATCTCAGTCTTAAGAAGGTACCTAAAGATAACGATGACAAAATATTTTAAAGCTGCGAGTTCCTGCAAACAGTTCATGGTAACAGTCGAATAACGGATTCGAAGCGGCAACCTTCGCGAGCTGTGCTAGCAATTTTAGTGTTTAAAGTATATTTTGTAGCTGTCAACATCTGAGAGCCGGAGTAATCTGGGAGGGCCCGTTTTGCCATCCACGGCTTTGTTGTCACTTCACATCATGTGAAATTAAGGTCAAGTGTTAGGCAGTTGGCGATAAAAATATAAATTATAAGAGTACAACAGAAATCAATTAGTGACCACACAAGGTGTGAAATAGTACATTATATTTTTTATAAACAGTTTGTTACGCTGTTCATTTTGTGTATATTTAATGTTTACATAACAGATTCAAGAATATTATATGTCACGTTTACACGCGTCCTCGCGAAGTAGTTGTGAAAGACATGCAATAACTACGATCGCGATGCCGTTTGTGGATAACACCGCCCGTTAGAAATGTGCTGCGGCATTGCGGAAACGTAACGCGCCCCGGCCCGTTCTCACTCGGCCGGTTAGCCGTCGCAACCGCTCACTGTAAACAAGAAATGGCCACTGGACTGCGGCGGCCACAAGCGGCGTAGCCACGGCCCGGTACCAACGTGGCGGAATCAATACTCGTTCCAATTTCAAATAAATATTTTAAACTTGTTCGTACGATTTTAAGGAGAAAGTGTTTTTGTGTTTCGGCGCGAAATTGCGCCATAGACAAGTGACGTACTCGATTTAATTTTTTTTTCGTGTATGTGGTTTGTGACATTATTTGTGATTTTGGATCTATACGATATCGTTTTGATTATAGCAATGTGAGTATTTTACGTTTTAATTTTTAAAGTATTGTAATTCTTAATTCGACGCTGGCTGTTGCCTCGTTGCGCAAATGTTCCGGGTTTGTTAAATAACTTTAATTTTACTGGTGGTAGGAGGCCATTAAGGTAGGTATCACTACAGCACCCATTTCTTCCGTAAAACAGTAATGTGCAAATATTGCTGTGTTACGGTTTGATAGGCGCGGTAGCTAGTAAAATTAGTGGGGTAACGAGACTTCACATCTTGTCTTAAAGAGATAATGTCGTACTGTGTATATCATCCTAACTAACGTCACGATTATGGTCAGGCTTACCTTTAGAAGAACTTCTCGCCCATCCGTCAAATAAAAAATATTCGCGTTATCGGAAAACGGAAAAAGCTTTTTTTTGAAAGTCACGGTACGTATGTAACAAAAAAAGTAAAAGTCATGACCGTTGTGACGAAAATGCCATTGGTTTTACGTGGTCGGTGTTAACGTACCCAAGGCAGGCGTAAGAAATCAAGGTTGTAAGGAGAAAGTGACCCAGCTGTGTGAATGAGGGGACCGGCCGACGGCGCTGGTCTGTAAAGATGATGTTTTTTAGGTTCTTTATGGCGCGCAACAGTTATGTCAAAACCGGATACCAGTTCGGAAAACGTACCTGCACCGAGGTTCTCATACGGAATGTGGACACGAGATGTTTCTATTGTTTTATGTAATCTTTAATGTTAATCAAGTTTAAGTGATATTATAAAAAGGTAACACAGATGGTAGGACTTCACAGCCGAAGTCCATCTAAATATGTGCTCTATGGTTTATAGGGGTTGTCTAGTGATAACGACACAACTTGTATTTCAAAGCGACGAACTAACGTGGTTTATCGTATATCCTAACTGTGTATTGTTATGGGCAATGTATCACTTACTATCTGGGAAACACCCTTTTTTGGTGGGTTAGTGGAGTAAAAAAGGTAAGGTTCTTCGATTTTATTCGATACTGTGAGAGAACGTCCGCGCGACGCAATCTCCGGCATTACGTATACAAGAGGAGTTACATTTCGTAATTTATCGCAAAACGTGGGCTTTTAATTTAATTTTAAATTATAAACATATTATGTTATGAATATATATTATACAATATTTTAATGTGTTAGTTATTTTTAACGTGACATCTTTGATTGTGTCGAATTCTCTATTACAAGTTGATTAGGATAAATAGATCTGAAGGCCGAACCACAACGATTGCAGAATAGTGCTCGTACCGTGCGAGGCGATAAAGGGATAAAGATTGAAGGCTGGTCAACAGTAAAATCATTTGACCTGTTGATTTCCTCAACAACATTTGTAAGGTTTGATATCAAGCAGTCTGCCTGTTGTAATATATGCAGAAACTTTGGGTTTATTGATCACCAAAATTTATTATAGCACCTGCCACCTATCGGCGGTGATACATGAGTATTAATATAGATGCCGCTGCTGCTTGAGTATTGAGCAGAACATATCTGATATTAGTACATAGACTCTGCACACAACAAGAAGTCGCAATATGACTTGTGTCATTAGCCCAGATGTGACATGATGACCCAAAACCAATATGTATGTAAATAAATGATCATCTTTAACTAATCATAAATATTGAGTAAATTGCCCAATTGTAATAGGAGAAGCGCCCTTCAAACCACAGTAATGTTTGCATACTACTTAGCAGTATGAATATGCGTTGCGGTAATAGGTCTGTGTATACTTACTACTCGGAAGACATTTTAAAGTTTATGTCGTATTTAATATACCTTTAAAACATAGAGGAAAATACAATGTGTACATAATATAAATAAACAACTTCATTTTCCCACTATTGGGTCTCGCAGTCATTCGCAACGATAATGTCAAGGTTGACTCATTTTGGACAAGTGCGGGTTGGTGGATGTCACATGTGTAAGGAATTTATGGAACATGCCAGTTCCTTCACCGGAAGCTCAAGCACAGTGAGGATCGAACCCGCGAATCTTCGAGATTAACGCGTACCTTATGAGCTGAGCTTTCAAGACAGTTATGCAATTACCTGATTATATAAAACGTGAACAATTTCTTAAAGATTCCTCTTGGTATCATCACCAAATTAACTTAATGCAAATCATTTGTTTAAAATAATCATTAATCGCTTCTATTGTTAGGCAATAGTTGTATATTCGTTGGCTGTAGTCGCCTTTTTTTGTTTTTGTGAGAGGAAATGCGTTGGCTTACCTGCGCTCGCGGGGGAAACCGATTTAAATCCCTGCAATGTGCCACCGTCGTCGCTTTACGGCGGGCCACGGGAACGCCTGCGCCAGCTGCACCGCTCAGCTCCATTTCGGGGGCAGTGAATCCTGCTTTCCACCTCTGTAAGGGCTTGCTGGAACATAGAACGCGCCCTCCTCTCGGCCACTTATACTGGGACTAAATGGGCCTCCCGAATCTGGTCTTGGCGGCGCATCTGGCCTCGGGCTTCGCCACCTAACGTTATACGGCCGCAGAGGATAGAGAGAGCGGCAAAACGCAATGCCAACACTCTTCCCTTACGACCCACCGCCGCGGAACTGCTTAGTCGCGGAGGATAGGAGAACGGCGAACAGCGATACCGACAATTCTCCACTTCCGCGATTCCACCAAACCAGCGAAGTGCAGTGCAAGCTCGCCCCCGCAGCCTACCGGCACACATCCGAGATGAGCCCACGGAGTTCACCTGGAGCGGTCATCTCGGGCCAGCTCTAGTAACTTGGAGTATTTACAAGTTCTATGGGATTAAGGACGGAGGTTTAAATCTAACATCAATATAACTAATAAATAAAAAAGTAATTGTAACTGTACTTCGGTATCAAGACAACACCTTGTTCCTCAAAGCGACGAGCATAATATGGTGTATATATATATATATATATATATGGGTGTTTGTTTGTCAACACGCAAAAACTAGTGATTGTTTCTACACAAGGACAGGAGCATTCGATGCGGAATGATTTGTAGAGGGTTATAGGGTATACATTTTTTGGATTTCATAGTCCGTTCATAATTTTATTTCAAACTAAATTTCACAAACGTTTTGATTTGGTATTATTTATGCGGTTGCTATAGTAACGGTTGCGTTTGCTCTGAAGGAATATTTCAGTCTAATCCTATATTACGGCCAGCAAGGCGGATAGGAAACAGGTAATATATACATATACATAAAGAATCGTAACGAAACCTCCGTTCGTTGTGATCGGTTCACTGATTTTTCGTGATACATACGTAACTATCATATGTGTTAACATACACCCCACCTTTAATTAATTGCTCATTATTACTAACCGTTTTAATTAGTAAGTATCGTGTGTTTCGACTGTTAATATATGAATTGATAATACATAGACAAATATCTAGACCAAGGTTTCTGAAAGTGGGTTACGGATACTCTAGGGGTTCGCTATTCGACGGCAGGAGGTTTGCGACAAGATTTGCCTAAAAATGGCCGGAGTCATGACCCATTTGGGGTCACGAACGAAAACATAAATTTTAGTTTGAGTATAAGCAACAGGAGTTATTATTAGATGAATGTCCGCAGATAAAACTCTTGGAGCAGATTTAAAAAGAATGTCGTTGATCGATGTTTGAGCCGCTAGACAGGAAAATTGTCCTGAATTCCTTCGCAAAGCGGTGAATGTCCTGTTACCTTTTGCTACAATATACTTATGTGAGAGTGGGTTTTCACATCTGCACATGATAAAAACAAACTACAGAAGTGGACTTTACACTGAGTCAGAATAATTAGTTAATAAGCGGCAAAAAGCCAGCCCACCATCCACATTAATATTAAATTTATTTAAATAAAAATCCGGTTTTCATCAAAAAGCAATTTCAGTATTTTTTTTTTTGGGGAAAGATTTAATCAATTAGTTAAGGGGTTCGCTGTCCTTTGGAAACTTACAGGCGTTCGTGGAGCCAAAAGATTTAAAATCCCTGATCTAGACAAAGACAACAAAAATTCATGACGATCAAAGTCGCCAATGATATTACAATAAAGATCCAATATCTATCGGCTGATGATTATGATGATGATCAAAACTGTCACGAAACGGGGTATTAATATAAAAAATTAAGTATGTCAGAAAGAGTCAAACTAGGAAAGAAACTCGTAAGGCATATTACCACCATCAAACGGGTTGTATACCATAATAACATGCCGCCAGTTAGAATGATGTACCGCACCACATTGTGCTCGTCGTTTTGGAACGACGTTAAGTTTTGTTACCTCGGTAATTTAATAGATTAAACCGCGCACAGTTGGCAATTAACGTGGGTGTGGATAAAACGGAAAGCTAGTTGCTATAGCGTGTTTCATACAGTTTTTTTTATTTCTTCGGCTACGTCTGACCGGCAGTCGGGTTCCTGTTTCTGTTCAGTCGTGCGCGGGGGCCAAGACTGCAGTAGCTTCGTGCTGATGATGCAATTAGCTCATTCATATCTACGGGAAGCTTTATATATATACATATATATACTGGCTGGTCCCCGCCCGCTTTGCTAGCCGTAACACCCCTGCAACTCCATTTGGGGAAGATATTTCGTAAAATCCTTTCTTATTTGACCTCTAAACGGCACAAGCAATATCTCTAATAAATTTTGAGTCTAATAGTTTCGGAGATTTCGTGATGAGTCAATGAATCTCTGGATATCGAGTACACACACACACACACACATATATATATATATATATATAGATACAAAAAGTATAATAATGCTATATGTTATTACATGAGCGTAACGATCATTTACAAGCTAGTCCGATATGTACGAACTAGAATAAAATAACTTTACAATAAATTATTTAGTTTAAATTAAACAATTCTGAAAAAAACTGAAATGTCTCTGCAACATTTCAAAGTGCAACTGTTTAAGATCCTTCAGTCTCTGTATTAATGAATTTGCGGCTGAAACCCCTCTTGTAAAGAGGAGAACAGAGAAGTGTGAATCTATTTCAAGGATAGCCGGAAGGTATACTGGTCTCAGGTCTACTTTTACTGCTGGTAGGTCTCTGTTGCCGGAGACTGTCTAGGTAGGTAGCACCGCAGCGCCTGTTGCAGCCGGCAAACAGTACTGTGCGAACATTGCTGTGCTCTGGTTTGAAGAGCGCTGTGGCTAGTGTAATTACTGGGGTAACGAGACAACATCTTATATCTCAAGGCGAGGAGCATAACCTGGTGAAGTACGTATCATTCTAACTAGCGCCACGGTATGGGCATTAGTTATGATGATGGTATACCTTTTTTGATAGTTATTTAAAAGCATTGCAGCAGGAATTTCTACTATGAATAGTAACCAGGTTCTTACTCCTTGTCTTTTTACCCGTATAGGCAAGGAACTGATGCGGAAATGAAACTGATGCGTCAACATCCTTGAGGAGCAGTGACCATACACTTCACTTGTAGTTTATTTATCACCGTCTATAAATACCATAGTATTTTTTCAGTTCTTTTAATCCTTTTCCGCCGTCTTTTCACTAGGTGGTCCGATGATCTGATGAAGGTCGCGGGAGGCAGCTGGTTACGGGACTGATCGATGTGGAGATCTTTAGAGGAGGCCTTTGTCCAGCAGTGGACGTGTATCGGCTGGTGATGATTTGATAATGAAAGATTACCATGTAAATGTAATGGATAACTTTTAATATATTTATAGCATATGTTCGTGATCATCTCAAGGAATGATTGTCCACAGCTGGACATAGAAATCTAACAAATATTTCGAGTACACTCTATCTTTTTTTTCGACCAAAAGACGTGACAAGGAGAACGTTCACCTTATGGTAAGTGATACCATTACATGATAGAATTATATTCACAACAACACATTTTATCGTCGCCTGAGATGTAACATGTTGAGTCTTGTTGCTGCAGTAATTACTCTAGCCACAGCACCCTTCAAATCGGAACACAGTAATATTTGAACACTGTACTCTGTCGGCTGCAATATTCGCTGCGGTGGTACCTACCTAGGCCTACCATCGGTGATGTCATTGCCTTCTTCTTCTTGATAATGAACAACCCGAATCATCACATTCCTTCCTACTTGTTAAGTTTACGCGAAGTTTACCCTTAAGTTATATATGAGTATATAGACAACCAAATGAGTACACGAGCGAACGGTCAGACGTTAGAGTGGTCTGTTTACGGCCTTCGAGTTAATATGGTCAAAGTGTGTGTATGTAAAGTAGTTTGCTCGCAATGTCCTTATTCGAAACGTAATCTCATTACACTTGAGGTCATCGCGCATTTATTTACTGGCCACACTTTGAGCGCACATCAGACCAATACACACCAACAATATATAGGGTGGCGCAAAAGTAATCCTCCTATCACAAAATGCTATAAATTTTGCTTTGATGTAAAAAAAATTAAAAAACCAAATAAAAATAATCTACAAGAAGAATCAAAGCGCCACCTTGTATACAAGGTATACAAGGTGGCGCAAAAATAACCTTCCGATGTTTTTTGGCTGTAATTTAAAAAAAAAATTAAAAACTGATTCTTCTTGTGGATTATTTTTATTTGGTCTTTTAATTTTTTACATCGAGGCAAAATTTATAGCGTTTTCTGATAGGAGGATTACTTTTGCGCCACCCTATATTTAATCACGTGTGTATAAATTATGAAAAACAATAATCAATATAAATAGTTTATTTTAATCAGAAGAATACGACAGAGAATTTGCACATCGAGTGGTAAGATTTATTCTCTTCCGGTTTGTAGTGCGTTGGAGATGTAATCGTACGATGTGCGTGTTATGATGCCATTCACTACTCCTATACAGTACCCTTGCATAGGCAATAGTATTATTTATACATTTAAACAAACCTGGATCTTAAACAACGAAACATACATTATATCAATATGTATATATATAGATAAATGTTTCGTTTGTTCGCCACTCACGTGAAAACTAGTGAACGCATCGACACGGGAACATGAGCATTAGACGCGGAGTGATTTGTAGATAGTTACAGGATATTGATTTTTTTAATTTCATACATCCTTCATCGTTTTATTTCTAATCAACTTTTACAAACATTTTCGTTTCGTATTATTTATGCGGTTGCTATAGTAACGGTTGGTATGGAAAATCATTTGCGATTGCGGTTGCTCACGAGGAACATTTCAGACAAATTTCAAATTTATTTTTATATTACGGCCAACAAGCGGGGCGGGTAAGTGATAGCACTCTTACATAAAAGATTTCCGTCTATGTAGACACTCATCACGACATCGCTGGAGCCATAAGGCCGGGAGACAGGTAATTTCATAGGAATAATTCTTTTGTCGAGTAAAGGTGAGCTTAGAAATATGACCCCCAAAAGGGGTTGCGGAGGTGTTACGGCCAGCGAAGCGGGCGAGGGACAGTTAGTATGATACATAATTTATTATTTATATCAGATCTTGTCTCCAGCGAAATGAATTGAAACAAAAAATCATTAGGCATTTTATTTTTAAATATATAATATATCTTAATTAATGTGTTTCTATATATATTAGGTTTTCCTTAAAAACCCGTTGTTTGTCGAGAAAAATTTGATTTTATTTATAATAAACTTAAAATTTGCAATAACGGCTATAATAATAAATCTTTACTAATACGATCCAAATGAATCCTGATAAACTGTACAGAACCCGAACAAAATGTTGCCATATATTAAAAAATAATATTGTTTGTAACGAAAAAAAAAAACTATCTGATGATTAATAGAAACTGTAAAAGAAACGTTTTATTACAAACTATAGGGGTGTGATAGGCTTTTACACATTTTTGTTATACTCGAAAATTGAGTATAGTTTTTATTGTTGTATGTGAAACCGCTGGATGTAGGTGGTGCAGTTGGCAGATACCTTTTTGACCTATGTCCGACAGTGCCAGTCGATGATGTTGTTTTCTGAATTATATATTCTAAATGATACGAGTTTTTTGACCATAGGAGTTAAGTGGAAAAACCAAAACATTAAAACTTTTGGTTTGTTCCACTTTAAGCTTTGATTCTATGGTCAAAGCAAAAGTGGAATAAACGATGTTCAGCGCGTTCTTAATGAATATTAATATACCATTTCTTAATTGTCGGATGGCGGGGAAGCCGGTGGAATCCGTTCCACATGGAGACTGGTCCGGGCAGGTTCCGCGCGTTATGTAACCGATATCATAAAATGGCCGCGCCTTTCACTTCACACGCGACTCCTTTTTGGTTCGTTTTATTTTAAACATGCACGGCATCTAATACAACTCCCAAGGGTAGTGTATTTATAAGAATAAAAATAAAACGTTTTGTTTACTCCTTAATTCATTATTCTTGTGAATTATATTTGGACTTCACAGTAGCATCACAAACAACAAAATTTTCACAGTACTCAGCTTTTTGTATATTGTTGTCTATAAACATTATTTGTCTTCATCATATACAACAGTACAACAATTATAATATCATAGCAACACATGAATTCAATATCTAGCCAGACCCAACCGCCACTGTCCCCTCTAGTGTGTTCTAAAATGTCATCGAAATATTTCTAGGAAAAAGCAGCAGCTTTCCTACTGGCAATATTATGCAAACGTAAACTGAAAGCTTGAAGGAACTGACACAATGGGAAGATATAAGGGAAAGATAAAAAAACAGCGCACTGGAAACCAATAAGACCTATATTCAGCAGTTGATATCAACAGCCTGAAGTGATAACGAATAATAAAGTAATCATATATCATGTATAGAGCGCCTCCATTAATGTTTAGATCTTTGGGGAGGCCTATAATATCCACCAGTGGGCACATATCGGCTGATGATGATGTTAATGACATTATATATCCTATTGTTTACACTAACCATGGGAAATGATTAAAGAAGACTTCCAATACCACAATATTTCTTATAATCATAATTATATATCGTAATAAACAAGTGTGAGGAGTGATGGTTCAGTTTGTAGACCGGTCGTGAGCGCAACATCTACAAGAGACGGATGTTTGATAAAGAAGAGAGAATTATGGCAAATTCATCATCATCAGTCGTTAGACGTAATGGACGGCTGGACATAAGCCTCCCCCAACGATCTTCACATCGATTGGTCTTGCGCTTTCCGCGACCTTCAGTCGTATTTAGGAATTCACACGGAGGGATCTAGGCCACTTCCCACCATTCTGGCCCAATGCGGGTTGGTGAGAGCCACAGCCTCGTTTGTTGATTAGCAGGGTGCACCACGAGCAGGCGTGGTTGGCTAGGGTCTCGTGAGTTGTTGTTTGGCATCCCTTACACCCCATTCTTATGGCAGATTAGTGAACATTTATTCTAGTTCTTCCTAGTAACATGTATTTTCCTTCTATTCATCTCTTTCATCAGTAATCACACCTTTTTCTATGATATCCTGATATATACACTATAAAGTTTATACGCACTTTCTTCGGTATTTCCTGTTCCTTTACACCTCTATTCAAATCCACTATCATAGTTAAAGTACGCCTTGTCATTAAGCATCTTGTATTAAGTTATGTACTTTAATAATATAATATATTTACTTGTAGTTTTCTAAATATTGTGATAATTGTTTCAATTTTATTAAATGTTCTCGTATTTTCATTTTAAGTATTGGAAGCTTGAGATTTTCATCTAATTAATATAGGATAATAAATATAGCTGTATTAAGGTCTAGGTTATACAGAAACGTAAAATATAATAACTTCGCTTCCCATCACTGGTCAAGTTCCGCCTCCGCTCGCTAAAATGTTGCCTGGCTATAAATTACCTCCATATGGGTAAAGGTCAAGAGCTATCATTTAAAGTTGTTTAAGCCGTAGGATCGTCCAAGCAATTAAAAGTTCGACTCAAGCTCTCAACTGAATAACTTAATTCATAGTTAAATCCTAACAAGCGCTACATTGTTATAAACAGGCGCATCACATAGGCAACAGTTAAAGTATATTTCGTTAGAACCACATAAGCAAAACCTTCAGTATCATCCGCCGACCGACGGCCACTGCTGGACATAGACCTCCGCCAAAGATCTCCGCGTTTGCAGGGGTTCGTATGGGAGATTTGGGCCATTACCCATCGCGCTGGCCCAATGCGGGTTGGTGAGAGCCAGAGTCTCGTCTGTTGATTAGCAGGATGCACCAGGAGCTGGTGATGTTGGCTTGGGTCCTGTGAGTTGTTGTGAGAGACCCCTTACAAAACCTTTATTAAATCCTTTTGGACATAAATAAAAGGAATGTATGTATTTGTTTACACTTTCCGAGGATGCTAGCAGTCTACAGGTAAAAAGCGGCAGACAATTAGACCTAGATTTTTATATATTTACCTTAATAATACAAAAAATACAAAATTTAGGTTTTTAACAAAATTTCGTAGCATTATTTCCGCTACAGTATTTGTATATACAATTCTTATACGCATATGCTGATAATTAAGGCCATTGACATCTTGAGACAGTGGAAGCTCTTCCCGGATGTTAATGACGAAAGCGTAGTAAACATACTACACCTCAGTAAAGATTTCGTTGACATTTCATATGTGATTTATTGAACGCGCTGTGATCGAGCATGGATAATTGTGCCTCTTGGAATTCTTTCGTCGGAAGCGGCTTCTCGTCGGGGTCCCCAAATTAATTTCCGTGTGCACGTGGCGGCGGACCTCGCCGTACGAAATAACTTGCCGAGGTCGCGTGGAAGGTGATCAGGTCGATTTGTGGTCATCTACACGTATACGGTGGACTTTGTAAACATTTCGTCCGATCAATAACAAACTGACGGTGTTTGTGTTTTTTATTTATCTCAATTGGCCTGCAGTTAAACTTGGAGGCCAATTGTGGATACAGGTTTTGAACTTAAGGAGAATTATGAAAACTTAATATTAACCAAACAGATGAGAGGCCACTATACAATTAAACTATAGATTCATAAGGTAACCGTGAAGATGAGAATTAGTGTTCACACTTTGGCGACTTCATTTGAATTCAATTCCAATATAATGACATTTTCCCCCCAAGTCACACCGGGTATATCAATAACGTGTAATGTTCATTACAGACGCTATAAAAAACAAATTACTGTATTATTACAGCAATCAAATTAACATTGAATCTCCATTTCTTCAGTAATGGACAAGGAATAAAGTCCATACGATGAAGGCTTTATTTTAACCTTACTTATGAGAAAAAAAAAATTATTCTATTCTTACATTATCATTCTTTAGAGACATGTGACAGTTGTGTTTGCACGGTGCTCGCTCCGCATGTCCTGAACAGATGCGGGTTCCACTCCTAATGAGCTTCGTTGAAAGAAAGCTTTGTTGAAACTGTCATCAGCAAAGAAAGCTTTCGTGTATATATAACTTCTACCAATTCGCACTTGATGAGCTGGATAAATGGCCTGACATTCAAACAGCCCCCCAATCCTAGTAACAGGAACAATAGGACTTGTTTATTTATTATAGTTGTTTATAGTACTTACATTTAGTGTACTATAAGTACAAATATAGTGCTCGTATATAACTTTGAGACCGACGACTTCCTTGTTGGTTGGTGAAGAATATTCATCAATCTTTCTTTTGTTGGAGTATTAAGCTGTTTGTTGTATTGTATACAAATATAAGCTTTCGTTCGCCACTTTGCTGACCATCACACCCTCGCAATTCTCCTTGGAGAAGGAATTTGTAAAATCTGATCTTAGCTAACCTATAACGCATCACGTCATTCGTCGCCAGGCTTGGCAGGTGTAGTAACTTGATAGTTCAGGTTCAGGAAATGCCATTGAGGCTGCACTGTAGCCAGACATATAAACAGTGGTTGCACATTGCGGCCTGGCCCCGACGAGATTTTTTTTTATATTGATTAGTATAGTTTTGTTTTTTTTTTATTTCTTTGTGTACTAATATGCATCTTGAGTTTGAAATAAAAGTCTTTTTTTTAAACTTAGCATAAGGAAAATTTCTACGAAATTTCAAGTTTCTAGACCTTATGGCTCCAGAAATATCGAGCTGAGGCTCTACGAAGCTGGAAATCTCTTATACTCGTATATATAGTATATATAAGAGAAGATTCAGTCGGCGGTAGCTATGGTGTTGTTTTATTTGTGTGGGCCCCTTTCATACGATTATTATTATGTAAAGTGTTACCAGTTAAGAGGAATTTACATCCGCGGCTGGTTAGGTAACGAGCGAGCAGACAAGCGCGAGCGTTGCACAACCGCGCAGGCGCATGCGCGTGCGCGAGTACGGCGAACCGACATCACGATACAGAATCATCATCACGATACACGCGGATAGTTTATCAATAGGACTTCAATAAGTTCTTCTAACTTCAGCAAGAAGAAGGCTGTAGATGATGATGATATTTATTAACATACTAGCGGTAGGTATCTATTGCGGGAGACTGTATACGTAGGCACCACCGCAGTTCCTGTTGCAGCCGACAAACCGAAGTGTGCAAATATTGCTATGTTCCGGTTTGAAGAGTGCTGCAGCTAGTGTAATTACTGCGGCAATAACCGGTAATAAGACTTAACACCTTATGTCTCAAGTCGACGAGCGCAATGTGTATATATTATCTTAACAAGCGCTGCGTTGTTATGGGCAGGCGTGTCACTTACCATCAGGTGAGCATCCCTCTTATCTCGTCGCTTCGTTGAATAAAAAAAATAAAAACGGATCTTACTTTGCTACGTTTGGCCAATATTCTTATACAGATGAGAAGCACGGACCAGTACAGAAGAAACGGGACGGCGTATCGGCAGAGGCTTGTGCAGACGTTTGGGAAATCGCCAATTTCGCACACATTATGCGTCATGACCGATACAGCTTCTTGCAGATAATAATGATGGTCGAAATGCAAGG
Source organism: Ornithoptera alexandrae (assembly GCA_029030555.1). NCBI lineage: Eukaryota > Metazoa > Arthropoda > Insecta > Lepidoptera > Papilionidae > Ornithoptera > Ornithoptera alexandrae. Next base: position 545,393 of record JARDVY010000031.1, read on the forward strand.
CAACAGACTTGCTGGCAGTCGGAAGAAGTTGTAGTTACGAAACATGAGGGAGTAGACCGGGATCACGTCCGCCGAGGAACTTTTCCACCTTGCGCAAGAAACCCGACTATATTCGGAGTTAACAGCTGACCTTCAGACATGAAGAGGCACGAAAAGAAAAACGAAGTCTTTTAAGACATCGCTTTTAGAGTGACGGATAAGGTATAACTAAATAATATAATAACATTGCTGTAGATCATCATGCCTTCTCCAAAGATCTCCACATACAATCAGCATTGCTTCCGGTACCGTTGGGCACTAGGAGCTGTCGTATTCCCACTATTCTGGCTCAATGCAGGTTGGCGGGAGCCAGGCCTCGTTTGTTGACAGCAGGGTGCATCACGAGCAGGTGAGGTTGGCTTGGGTCCTATCAGTTGTTGTGCGGAACCCCTTACACCCACCTCACTGCTGTACGACCACATTTAATATGTCTTTCCACAAATATCCTCAACTGCGCGAACCATACAGGACACTCACAATAAAGTGAACGGATGAATGTTAATTTAAGTTAAAATGTATACACAACTCCAAACTGCACTCACAGTATTGCACAAAGAACAGTTCAAAGTAGTATAGGATACCACCTGTTACCCGCCCCCTTCGATGGCCGCTACACCCCTACAACTGTTTGGCAAAAGAAATTTTGTAAAATCCATTATTAGTTGACTTCTAAACGGCAGAAGAAGTATCTCCACCAAATTTTGAGTGTTTACGAGTAATAGTTTTGGAGCTCTCGTGAAGATTCGATGCATCTTTGGATATCTCCTATATAGAGATTACGAAAAGAGAAAAGAAAAAAAGGGTTACTAGATTTAAGTGGCAGTGGGCAGGACACGTTGCTGGAAGGACCGACAGCCGCTGAGGCAGTAACGTCCTCGAGTGGCGCCCGCGTACCGGTGGACGTGGTGTTGGTCACAAGGTGAACCGACGATCTGGTGAGAATTGCGGGAACTCACTGGATGCGAGCAGCGCGAGACCGATCGATGTGGAGATCTTTGGGGGAGGCCTATGTCCAGCTGTGGACGTCTTTCGGAGGATGATGATTCTAAAAAGCAAGCTCCGAGTCTGATTAAGCTGGTCTTATCTACAACATGATGGCATTACCTTCATCTGAAAAAAAAAATCATCGTATTACTTTAGCTCGTTTTAGTGAAATTTCTTTATAATAATTTTAGTACAAATTGTTTTTAGTTTTATTATTTGAACTAATTAGAATCAAGGAAGTGGGCTTGGCGATAATTTCACACCGGCTTCCGTTTCACAATTAAATTTAACAAGTGCATAGTGAAATTGTGTTACTAAAAAGGTTGAGGCTATTAGACACGGTCGGCGTCACCAGCTGCTGCTGCTGCTGCACACCATAACCGATTCTACACCGTGGAGGTAAAACCCGAACTCGCACGTCGGTCGCGGTGCAATTGGACAACTCACTTATTATATAGGAGGATGTGCGCGGTGCTGTGTAAACATTCTAACTAATACCTCATTTCCCAAAGGTTATTATCGTCGATGATGAATACAACTGGACCTATATCCGGTCCTTATTGTTGAATATCATTTAGGCTCCACCATCGCAGCTTCGAGCAGTAGTGTGCAAACAGTACCGTGTTCCGAATTGAAGGACGCTGTAACTAATGTAATTAGTGGGGTAACGAGACTCAATATCTCATGCATCAATGCGTCGACTGCAATGTGGCAGTGTATATTGTTGTGTATATACAAGCTGTCAGGGAGGCCTCGGAGGTTTAGCTAAAGAAAAGCGAGGATAGTTGGCACTAAGTGGGTTCAAGAGTATTATATATATTTCATTGTGTATTGATTAAAAGTTGTAAGTAAAACCTGAACCATCCATTATTTGTCAAACTGGAGGACAAGCTAACACCATGCTCTGAGGAACACGTTACCAATGTCAAGCAGTGGACCTCTATCGGTGAAAATGATGAAGATATATTTGCTGTAAAGATTTTTGAACTTCCGTTCCAAAAAGATTTGTCTGTAAAATATCTGATTTGTTTAATCTGTGTCCGAAAACCAGATATCGTATATCCGGTAATAATAAATCGATTTTGATCTAGATTTTGTGTGAGAAGCGACTCCATCGTGCTTTAATTGTTATCTAAATATATCTTCAACGGTTTGCAGATCAGCAATATTTTATTATTCATCATTGTCATGAGGTGCCCACTTCAAATTGAAGTTTTGCGATCAGATTGAGAAAACTAATTCGACCCTCAGCTATTCTTTTATATTTATTTATTGCTGAAGGTTTAAAAAAAAAGAAATTGTTTGGTTATATATGGACTCTTTTTTGGCTCATGGCGGAGAATCTTTTAGTCTCTATTTTAATAATATTCTACTGAGAGTCCTTTAACGTTCACCTGATGGTATGTGATACCTCCACCCATAATAACGTGACGCTAGGATGATATACTCTGCCCCATATTACGCTCGTCTTCAGGCTTACGATGTAGTCTCATTACCTTAGTAATTTTACTAGCTACAGCGCCCTTCAAACTAGAATACGGTAATATTTGCACACTGCTGTTGTTTGACAGAAGTAGGCTCTGCGAGCAACAGAGATGTACAGGCAGTATAATAAGAACTCTGACCCGTGTCAGAACATATAGAAAAAAGAAAAGGCTGGAGGAAGGCAGCAAGTATATAGACTTACTAAAGCTAAACAAGAAATAAAATCTAGACTCAGTCTTTTGTCTGAAGAAGAGCTTGAATATACCAAAAAAGTAATATTTCCAATATCATCGATGACGATAACAGCGTTCGGATGAAACGTATCCGCTGAGGGAAACAAGATGGCCGCCGCGATTACAATAACAATTACGGACTCCGCGTCCTTTGAGTAATCGTAATTAAGAAATTTTCCTTATGATTACAATCATGGAAAGGTTGCACGGAACAATGAGTTTTTACGGACGTTTTAACATGAGAAAATTGTATAATGCTTGTTATGTATAATTACGGCGTGCAATTAATTATACATTATCATGTTAACACAATACGCATAGTTTCATTAACGTCGTTTATACTCTCGGTAATATTATTAAAACAATGTCTTTATATTATTGTACTGGTGGTAGATCTGCTGCCATTTCGGTGCTTATGTGTTATCTTGTGAAACATGCACGACATTCACCAGCGCAGTAAAGGACTGACCAGCAGTAAGGGATGATTGGCGATCCTCCACTGTGCGTTTTAAGCGCAACTTTTTACTGCGCACTACCATTTTGTGCAATCAGTTCTCGCCAGGGTTATTTCTGAACCAATACGACATGGGGCTTTTAAGAAAAGAGCGTGTTATTTTCTTAAGGGTCGGCAACGCGGTCGCAACTGACCATGGGCGTCGGTGATCACTTTTGGCCAGGTGAACTGTTTGCTGGTTTGCCCACCCATTCTATAAAAAGAAAACATTATTATTTCTTCTTATCATTTAACATCCGGTGGAAGTCACTGTTAATTCCATCGTTTAATTGTATAAAAGTCACATCGCTTCAAATGACACCTAGGATAACAGGCCGTGGATCCGGGTCCACGAGCCCCATATCAAATATGCTGTTAAAGTCGCATGGCTTGCATCGCTGTCATCGATCGAGTCTAGCATGAGAATTAGGTTTTAGTAAAGAAAGGACAGTCCAGGGTCAACACGTGGAAATGGATGTACACCTTTAATATCAAGTTTAGAAATGGTGTTATTCTTTTCAACACTCTTCACTTGTGCTGGTCCCTGCTGCCCGAGATCGTGTAGATAGGTACCACCGCAGCGCCTATTACAGCCGACTAACGGTACTGTGCAAACATTACTGTGATCCGGTTTGAAGGGTGCTGTAGCTAATGAAATTACTGGGGTAGCGAAGCTTAACTTCTTTTATCTTAAGGCGAGCGCAATGTGATGCTGTGTATAACATTCTAACTAACGCCACGTTGTTATGCGTGGACGATCACTTACAATCAAGTGAACGACCCGCCCGCCTGGTCACGATACGACAGTCGACGACACAAGCGGGATACGTGCCACTACTTGTAAATATGTGCGTCCATAACAATATAGTGCTTGTTGGTATGATAAACACAACACCCCATCATGTTCGTCCTCTTAAAGCGCGTGATATCAAGACTAACTACCCCAATAATTACACTACCTACAGCGCCTTTCAAACAGGAACACAGTAATGTTTGCACAGTTCTGTTTGTGGGCGGCATTACGCGCTTTATAATATTTGATAACATTGTCATGAGTTTTCCAAAAATCCAATCTCAGGTATTCACGGAGTCGGTCAACGTTCAAGAGAAAGGAGGTGCGCGTGTGTTTAACCAACACACGCCTCGTTACTCCGACAGCTGTTTCGCAACGCGCCATCTTGTGCAAACTGGGTGGCTTCGATCTCAAAATGGCGGACATTTTTCTTTATTCAACGAAGTTAAACGATCAGGATTTTTACCTGATAGTAAGTGATACGCCCATAAGAACGTGGCGCTAATTAGGATGGTATACACTGGACCAAATTTGACGTTGAGTCTCCTTACCCTAATAATTTCACTAACTGCAGCGCCCTTCAAACCGGAACGCGGTATTGTTTGCACACTACTGTTTGTCGACTGCAATAGGCAAATGCCTTCGCATACCTTCCATCGCGGGGGCGAAGACCGGTTGTGTCGGACTTGCACCGATTAAACCCCCACGATGTTCTACCTTCGTCGCTTTATGGCGGGGCCATGGGGACGTTTTCGCACAGCTCCGAGGGCCCGGCTGCACCGCGCAACCCCATTTCGGAGGGGAGAACACACCACCCACCCATGAAAATCCAACCTAGTTATTATCAGAAACGGATTTTTCAGTGACTTTCGCCGAATGTTAAATGAAGAACAGTTACTATAAAACAGTTTCAATTATACATTATATGACAATATAACACATAACCACCAAAAGTGCAGCAGCACAGCTATTATGCTGCAACATTGATTTCAGCAGGGGCCGGTGGTGATGGCACTAGTTAAGGTGTTCACATTGCACTCTTACTTGTTTCCTTAAATAAAATTTAGTCCCCTCACCTTATGTAGGTACTAGTTTGATTTGGTAGTAAAACAAAACAGTAATATTAACTCATTACTGTTTAACAGTAGATGAACAATGCGTTGATGCTACTTCTTTAAACAGTCTCTAGTAAGAGAGATACCAATAAAAAATTGTTTCTAATCAGAATGGAAAATAATCTTATGTCCTTCTCTTGCAGCCACCATGACGACACCCAACAAATTGCAATCGGAAAGGGTGAAACAGATGTTCAGTTGGACTACGGGGTGAGTTACATTTACTGTATAAATAATGCATATGCAGGTACCAAGGTACATCGACTTTTAACAGCCCAATGTGGAGAAGATGATAATGGTAAGAGATGCTGCATACCCATGACGAGCTGCCCTGACCTGGAAATAGAAAATTGTTCACCTTGAGTCCGAAAATATCAGGTTGTTTAAATTGAAACATGTTTGCATGCCTAGTGCTTAGCGGAAGTAAAAGTTGCTACATTATTAACTTCATCCCCTTTATTTGGTTTCGGGCAAACTTAGGCGGTAAAAGTTTCATTTCCTTGAGATTTCTTAAGGAATAATATTCTTAATCTCAGTCGTCGTCATCAGCCGAAGGACGTCCGCTGCTGGACATAGATCTCCCCAAAAGATCTCCACGTCGATCGCGCCTGCGCTGCCCGCATCGCCGGGCACCACGGACCGTCGTTTATAGAGGTTCATAAGGGGAGACTAATAATCTAGGTGCTTAACTTTAACTCGGAGAAGATTTCTAATGATGTAACCAACTCTATGATAACCTAAAGAAACCTAAGCAAGTCCAGAAGATGGGCGTTACCTTTCGTCTAAGTCTTGCTTGATATGATGATGAAAATATAAATTATTTTCTTATAATTATGGTTAAATCATGTTAGGTTTTGTTTACTTCTGATATTTAAACTTTCAACCACCACCTTCCAAGGAAGGATGGACAGAAGCACTAAATTGTATATGCTGAAATGATTTTGGCATTGAAAGTTTTTTTTAAACAAGCGACACTATTTTGTTGTAATATGAAATTCACTATAACACCATTTGCATGCAGGGACGGCTACAAAACTGAGGTTTATTAACCACCAACAGTTCAACCGATGGACGTACACTGCTGGGTATAGGTCTCTTGTTTAGTAATAAATAGAGAACATTAAAATATTCATAGTGCGAAACGAGTCCTAAGCTTTCTTGAAACACTCTTAAAGAGATAAAACTAATATGACGGACATACATAACATCTTTTGAATGATGCAATGGGCCAGGTTTGACCGCCTCTGATGCAAGAGCCACTTTCGCGCGCTGCCGTGAGGCCGACAAACAGACACGGTGACCTACTTTAATACTAATTGTGTATTCAATAATCGGCCTTATTATTGTTTGTATTATTTATTAAAAGATACTAATGCAAAACTTAGATTTGTCCTCGTGCTTCCCCCATCCATTCGCAGGATATCACGCCGTGGTTTCACCGCCATCTATCACTTATACTGAGAATCAATTACATTTTTATCATTGTCTTTTCACGATTTCCAATTATTTCGCTAGATGGCGCCATGTTAGATTAAAATTAATATCCTTTATGTTTTAGTAAACGTAATTTTTTTTATTTATTTTTTAATAAGAGGCGAATTATATCTTTACTTAGTAATAAGTAAACCGTCAGTCATTAAATTGCTTTCATAGATTAGAAATATTTTATGTCTCGTTTCCCAGTAATTATGATAAAAACCTGCCTATTATGTCGCTCTGTTACTTTATCTTCTTTGCTATATTACCGTCCAATTATAAAACGCTTGAGGACTGTAAATATACTCCTACAACTGTAGTGTGAATACTGCTAACATTTATCATCAATTTTACATGATGTTAAGATTCCAGCTGATGTGTGTATAGTGATAGATGCTGTCATGCCGACAGATTGTTAATATGTGGGCAAACGAAATTTGTAGAAAGTTTACTACTGGTCTTTGGTATTGAATGCCTGGAAACAATTACTGTATTTTTCAATACACAACATAAATTTTATTAATATTATTAATAATTTAATACACAACACAGATTCATAAATTTTCAAAGAGTTATTGTTCATGTCACCGGCAGCTACTGACTTATCCAGTGCGACGCTTTAATGGGTGATTATCGCTGCAACGACATCATAAAAACAACAAAACAAAGCACTTTATGAAAATCGTTGCAAAGGTTATTTGCGTAAGTTAAACGGAAGAAAAACACAAGTTAATTGATATTACAAAGCATGTCACTAAAAAGCCTTGATCCCGACAGGTGAAGGATACCCGGCTCGAGTTATAGCTTAAAGAGTATTTCAAAGAATTTATTTAAAATTGTATGATTGATTTTTTGTTAGGTATCTCCTTTGCTATTTGAGTATTGGAAACATTAATAATTTGTTTGCTACGACACTGACACTGCTGGCAGGTCGTTGCCGGAGGCCCTTTAGATAGGTACCACTGCAGCTCTTGTTGCAGCTGACAAACAGTAATGTGTGAGCATTGCTGTATTCCGGTTCGAAGGGAGTTGTAGCTATGGTAATTACTGGGGTAACGAGACGACAAGTTATGTCTCAAGACGACGAGCACAATGTGGAGCTGTGTATATCATACTAGCTAGTTTTGCTCGTCTCGTCGCTTCGTAGGATAAAAGACAACATCACTAACTCACAAAACACACTTCAAAAACACAACGCTCTTCAAACCGGAATACATTAATATTTCTACAGTACTGTTTGACGGCAGAAATAGAGCTGCTGTAAAGACCTAAACGGCCTTCAGTAACAGAGAATATACTAGTAAGGTTTTTATCCGAATGTTGCTGTAAGTGTACTGTGTGATGATTAAAATAATTTATTTATTAAGAAGCCATCGAGCTGAGAACTTACCTCGCTGATGAAGGTTATTATGCATATGAATCAAAAACAAGTTGTAATATTGTGTTTAATAAATTGTACTCAAGTTTACAAATTTGACGGAGTCGGCGACACGCTGTGCTGTACAATTACTTGATTATCACAATCTAATATCGTCTTTATTACATTGCACGTAAGGTATATAACCGCATGTACAGATCGATGGTGTCGCAACGAACCGCCGTCGCATGTGCGTTTCGCAAAGTCCTGCGGAAAAACCTGAACACCGGAAGGGCGCTTTAAAAAGGACGGTACACCGCTCTCAATAAAATACCATTTTCCTTGTACTGCGCAACGATAAACCAATCCACATGTTTAAACCTTATTGCAGTGCAGTAAAGTCTCAATCCGTCCGCCGGTACGGTTCCCGTAATTGGAACCGGTTGTTTATAATGTTTCGACGAAATTTTTATATAATTGACGTGTTGACGTAAAACATGAATTGAGTGTGCGAGTGATTTTGCTAACTTTGCTGCTTTTAACTCTTCTTTGTAAGTTTTAAACATCTATATGAAATTTTAATGCTAAATATACGACCCACTAACAATACGCTTAGATAACAGTTAATTAAGCTATTTTCATTTTTTTTTAAATCGACCAGGTTTGCGTTTTACAACGATTGCACTTGATGTCAAGTGGTGATGGGATTTGTGGTGATAAGGCGCACTAACATAGTAGCAGCCTATTTACTGTTTTCTTTAAAACACTCACGTCGTATTTGTACGGGAACATCGACGCCGGCAAGTTCTTCCACTTATTGGCTGTTCTCATGAAGAACTAGAGCTGAACCTCTGTGTGCAAACTGGGGATGTTCACAACATAAGTATAGAGATTCGCCGTGCATCTGGCCGTCCGGTGGTGCAAAAGAGGATGGGGGAATTACATCGTGTAATTCCATTACTTAATCTCCAAAATGTGTCCTATAGAACACCGCGCCATTGATCATACGACGCGTGTGTTAAGGACTATCGAGCCTAGTTGTGACTCCTTGATCACCAACAAGCCTCTTAGCTCGCATCTCCACCACGTCAAGTTTCATTAGATGAGTTTTGGGTGCAGCTGCCCAGATTTAACAGCAGTAGTTCACAGTATTTGCCCACCGATCGCTTTAAAATCAATCACAAGTTATATGTAGGTAGTCAAATTAGTATTAATCGCTTGTTTGCTATTAAATATATTTTTTGTAGTGATAATTACTACAAAAACTTTGGTACAGTGCTGTTGTAGCTTATACCTAACACGAATCGTTCAGTAAACAGCGACTATCGCGTGATTATCGCAACTTGTAACGAGACCGCGTAGCTGGCAAACGATACACATAACTAGTGTTACAAACAATCTATACTTAACCGACGAAAAAGAGGAGGTGTACTAGTCAGTGGATATTCTTGTTATTTCATGTGAAGGTTTCAGGTTGGAAAGATGAATATGTTATTTGAATTAAAAACATAGTTAATTCTTTCAACCCTAAAGGTGGGTAAATAGTTTAAAATTGATAAAACATTTTACTTCCTGTTTACGTGTTGCTCTGGTCGAACTGATTTTATATGACAAAGTAATATATCAGCGTGAGACATATCTTTATCATTAGAAGATTTCTCATCTTGTTTGTCTTCCTTGTTTGTTATGGCACATTTAGTAATGATTACTGTAAGTTCCTATTTGCTTGTTTAGTAATTATCCGTAGCACACTTTCACTTGCGTAGCCTTGTGCTACGACGTAGAATATCTACTGTTCGTGGCAATCCTTACAACCGAAGGACCAAGCTCCTTTCGACAGACATCATCATCAGTTTATACCAATATAGTGTACTGATATACGTTCGATATACACTGAAGGAGATTATTGAAGGCATTTTAGTAGATTTCAATACATTGTAAACTTTCCTCCTGCTTTGAAGACCAAATAAACGAGAATTATAAAAGTTAAGGCTATAGGTTGATATATAAAATGAAACATTAGTTATTCATGGACAAATCGTCCTAAACATAAAGTTTATCAGTTTGTTTGTATTTACGCTTGTAGCTTAAATAAGTAAGGAAATTTCTGCACCTAAATCAACATCAACACGTTATCTAGTTATAACCACGCGAAAAATATCTCGTGTCGGATTTTGATAAATAAGCACTATGTCGGAGAGGATATATTTACAGAATAGTAGTCATGAGAATTATAAACCTTTAGTGAGGAAAAGAAATGAATAGTCTTTACCCATTAATTTCTACCTGTACAAAAAGAATTGCTTAGTAGGTTTAATATAGACTAGCGCGTAACAACCATCCCATCTAATGTTAATGGAGAATCTAGACCATGTAACTTATTAGAAGTGTCCAGGACAATTCTCTCAAGGACCGAGACTCTTCATTAACATATTCGGATTCCATTTATATTTACTTCTTGGTTGGAAAGTAATTGCAGATATAGTATCGTACAGAGACGCGATTGTCGCTAGCGCTGTGTTCGCGTATCGAGTAGTCAATATAAATTGCAGCAAACAATAGCATCGGACGAGCACAATGTATTCGGAAACCTTCTGCGACGTTGCAACACTGAACGTCGCGTGAGATCAGAGTGACGTCAAAGATTCCACAGTTATTATTGTGTAATACTTTATGTGTAATATATATAAACAACTTTAAAGATCTTTTGTGTACTATGTTATATGAGAGCTCAACTATAGCTTGGAATCCAATGTTTTTTTTTTAATTCAATTAAGCGACTAGACGAACGGCACGTTCACCTGATGTTAAGTGATACGCCCGCCCATAATAACATGGCGTTAGTTAACACTGATGAGTCTCGTTACTCCAGCGATTTCACTTACTACATCCGCTCCAGTTTTAGTTCCGATTTTGACATAGTAGATAGGAGGTGGTCTCGCTAATGCATTTATAAGAAGCTTCGACAATATCTACATGAACCAAGTAAAGATTTACAAAGTAAAATATGTAGATGTAAAGGTAGAGGAGAAAATAATAAATTGTAGAGAAGAGACTCTAGATTGTACAACTATCAGAGAAGGACATACACATGGAGCAGACGAAATAGATTACAATTTAGTGGAGGCTTCTGATTCTGGAGGCAGTTTGTATGGTATATTCCTGCCGACATACAGTAGTCTGTTTCAATTTGAAAACCGCTGCAGCTAGTGAAATTACTGGGGTAATGAGATTTTACATGTTAACTCTGAAGGTGATGAGCACAATGAGCACAATGAGCACAATGAGCACACGGAAAACCTGAAATGAAGTCACTTAAACTAAAACAGTCTCTGTGATAAAAAAGAGATTTATCGTTTCTTTGTTTAGTTTATGGTAATGTTTATAACATGAATAATGAGATGCACTTCGGCGGCCATTTTGTTCTTGTGCCATTTTTCGAGTGTTTCTTTGAACGAATATAATCTGTGCATTTTATTGTATACTGGCTGTTCCCCGGCCGCTTTGCTGGCCGTAACATCCCCGCAACTCCTTCGAGCAATATGCCCTGCCCACTGCCGCTTAAGTCTAGCAATATATTGAGCTATGTCGGTGACTTTAGTTCTTCTGCGAATCTCCACATTTATGAATCGATCGCGCCGAGAAACTTGGAGCACCCTTTCTTTGCGAGCACGTTTGTGTGACTTTGAGGCTCTCTATAAGGGCGACAGTAAGGGCCAGGTCTCGGTTCCGTACGTCAACACTGGCAACACGCACGAGTTGAAGTCTTTGTAAAATGCCTTCTTATCTCATCTCTAAACGGCAGAAGCAATATCTCTAACAAATGTTAGTGTTTACGTCTGATAGTTTCGGAGATAACGTGATGAGTCAATTGAATCTCTGAGAATCTATACATATATATATGTATATAGTATAAATAGTTCTCATGAAATTCTTGCAGAATTCTCTTAAAATATATTTGTGAATAGTTTATTACATATTTTATATTCTGTTGTTCATTAATATCTACACATCACACAGGATAGTTTGACAGATAATACCGAAGTTATTCATTTTACGCACGATTTGTATTATTATGTTACAAAAAAAAATAATTACGCTTAACATTGATTGATGTAGTTAAGTACAAGGCGAAGGCTGAAAAAGTGTTCGCGTTAAGTTAAATCAAGTTTTCTGACGCAAATCCCACGTCAAGCCACGCTGGTACGTAAACGTCAGGTTTTTTAATTAACAGATAGTGTCTGATACGATCAGCTACTTGCTGAATAGACTGTCGTCCAAAGCACTGTAAAATCATCATTATAAGATTATAGATGCCCACATCTGGACATGGGCATCCCACAAAGATTCTAAATAAAGTATTATTTAACTATCGATACAACAAAAACTTCTTAGTAGTTCATCTAGGCCACCTTTACAACATCGCCAGGAAATAATTATCGGATCGTTTGGCAGTGGTCATCAACATGTTGAAATGTGATGATGGTAACTTAAAATTCTAAACTACAAAGAAACATCATCGTTTTCTAGCTTCATTACCCCTATCAGCTTTTTCAACGCATGCCTTGAAGAAACCAATGAAAATAAAGTACTTTTTTTTGATTATGTAGAAATATATATAAAAAGTTTACTCGTTCTCTACGGTTTAACGTAACTTACTTACTTAACACCCATAACTTATGTTAATAAATGATAAAAGTAATTTAAGGCCTTCGATCTCAGGTATGTTTTATGCGAGACCTCGATGCGTAAGCCAATGGAATTTTTATCTGATCGAAGGTTACGCCAGCAGTCTGGCCTGCGGTAGGATTGCTCCTGACCGTGGATATTCATCTATGTCCTTAAACTACCGCTTTAAAAATCTGTTGCAGGATAATGAAATTGATGCACTGCAAATGTCTTGTCGTGATAAAAATATAAGTGTTACCTGGATAATTTCCATCATCGGAACTGTAATCAATGATCCATAATTCAAAATATTGGTAAAAATTAAGAAATATTACATGAACATAACGTGTAGGATGAAATTATCAAATAATATCAATCACAGCTTCCAGCGCTCCGGTACCGGTTCCGTTGTCCTTCCCGCATCCGGTTTATAGTTAATTTCAACTTAACTATTGAGTTCTTAAATATTCGATTATAAAACATACGTTATGGTGTATATTCAGTTTTAAGCAATCTATGTGAGCGAGATGGTGGCACGGTGACCTTCAGTTGATGGAGAACAGAAGGATCTAATCTAAATCCACCTTCAGCCGATATACATCTATATAGTGGAATCAAATAAGAGCATTCTATTTCTTTTCAACAATGGCCTAACATTCTCTATAATTAGGTTTATGATATTATTTATGTAGTATAGAATATAGTAATAAAAAAATAGGTGTTTCTAAATGATATTATTGTTAAATAGAGGGTTGAGACAATAGTGGAGTATCGCGCCATATACAGAATTAACTGTTGCTCGCCTGCTTTGCTGCCGTAATAGAGGATTAGATTTGAAATTGATCACAAGTATTTCCACCCTACGCAACCCTTTGCGACAAGGGATTTTGTGAAATCCATTAATAGCTGACCTCTAAACGACAGAAGCATCTTTACCGTATATTTGAGTGTTTACGTCTAATAGTTTCGGAGATCACGCGGTGAGTCAATGAATCTGGATATCGCATGTATATATATTAAAATGCATATTTGTAAAAAAAGATGATTTTTATAATAATGAATACCTAATGAACACTTCCCCCCCTCCTCACACACACACACACACACACACATACACACATATAAATATAACTTTTAAGTTGTATCGAGCGATGACGCTACATTATATTTCCCATTGTATATCATTGTTGTTGTTTCAACAGGCTACATTACTTAAGTGGGATATTTTACTTATCTTTATTACCTAAATTAACGTTTTTTTCTTTATTATACTGTTAGTATAAATATCATTATGGTCCATTTGACATGATGGTAATAAGAACGCGGTCGCTGGTGGCGCAGCTTTCTGATAACAGTCCGGCCCTCGTGCGTGGTGGCGGCACGTCAACAACACAGTTGTCAACAACAGAGTTTAATAAATACAATTTCGCAGCTTTGTATATATTACGTGGCGTGTTATGTAAACAGCTCCAACACTCGAATTAACGTAACGTCGCACTCTCTAAAATGTTACATATACTATAGCTCTAAATATATAATGAGCGGCGCGGTGCTTGTAATTATAACGAAATGGCGCAACGCGGCCGCCGGCCTCGGGTTACGTTCAGATCATGTTTCCATGTCCACCTCCGCTCCATACACTACTACATACAGCCTGTGCATTGCGTATCTTTATTATACGAGTTTGTTATTCGACAAAACGACGAGACGGGCGGGACGTTCACCTGATTGTAAGTGATACGCCCGCCTATAACAAAGTGGCGCTAAGTAGGATGATATATGCAGCACTACATTGCGCTCGTCGCCTGAGACGTAAGCTGTCAAGACTTAACTCTCTTAACTCAGTAATTACATTAGCTACAGCGTCCTTCAAACCGGAATACGGTAATGTTTGTACAGAACTGTTTGGCGGTAGAAATATACGCTGCGGTGGTGATGGGCAAAGCAAGAACAAGACCGAAAAGTATACAATCTTGGTATTGATCTTGATCTTGTATATTCGGTCTTCGCAAGACCAAGACGAAGACTGCAACTGACAAATGCAATACGAATAGCAATCTTATTCATCATCAGTACCCTACCTTGACGGTCTTCGGTAACGGAAACTTACCACCAGTTAATATAGAACGTGTAACGGTGTCATCGACAATCTTAAAGAGAAGGGAACAGAATTAAGAGTTACCGAAAGGAACCCAGCAAGTCGCCGCGGTACGGTTTTCCCCGCGAGCAACCTCAACACTTGAACACTTTCAGTTCCGAAAGAGCGTTAAGCAGTAAGCAGGAAATTAATCATGTTACTATTAAGACAAACGGTAGTAAGTAAACGTAAGTGATACATAACCATTGCCCATAACGTGGCGCTAGTTACAATGATATACACAGCATTGCACCTTTTCACCGCTAACTTTGTAACTAGCTACAGAGTCCTTCGAGCCGGAACATTGTAATATTTTCACACTACTATTTGGCGATGGGACGTTGCAGCTGCGGTGGTACAGACAATCATGCCTATCAGTTCAACATTAGTAATATGCTTCCGTGCATCATCTTAGTGGTCTACTTATACTATTGTATACGTGCTGTCTGGTGGTAGTGTGCATACATTCATTTTCATTATCTGACGGATGTCCACTGCTGGAGAAAAGCCAGTGGAATAATTTATCATAATTTGAACTTGTATCAAGACGACGAGCACGCTGATGTAGTCTATATCCTTTACTGGTAGTAGGTCTCTGTTGCTGGAAACCGTCTAGGTACCATCGCAGCGCCTAGTGCAGCCGACAAACAGTACTATGTAAACAATACTGTGTTCCGGTTTGAAGGGTGCTGTAGGTAGTATAACGAGACACCATGTTATGACGCAGGCGACGAGCGCATCATGGTGCTGTGTATGTCAACCTTACGCTTGCCCATAACAAAGTGACGCTACCACTTTATTATGGGCAAACGTATCACTTACTATCAGGTGAACGTTTTACTTGTGCCTTCGCTTCGTCGAATAAATAAAAATATTTTTATGACCAGGCCTCAGTCTCTTCTTCCATACTTTGATATAAAAATTAGTTATTAGGTAATAATTCTTTAAAAAATCTTTAACAGTATTATTCCTGAAGTTCTAAGTTGCGGTTTCAGGCGAAAAGTTCATTGAACTTATACTTAGTACATTAGGTTTCGAAGCTGGCTAAACTAGACCGCAACGTGAGTGACGTCAATCCAATTACACTACAGGTTCTTGAAATTCAACCCTGCCACACGGAGATAACTTAGTTTTTAGTGTTTCAGCCATTTTTTATGTTATTATCTAGATTGCTTATTGTATATTTCTTGTATAAAAAGTTTTTAAGTTAGTTTCGTATTTATAACTTATTCATAAAGGTTACATCGCCATTGTTGATAATAACAATGGCGATGTAATTCTTACAAGATTTGTTTTACGTGTTAAAGACAAAATTATAGACGATATATACAACTCTGTAGTCTCGTAGAAGTCGACTAAACGGGTCTAGGAGTTCCGCGGGCTTTGAGGGTGAGGGTCCGTATCTAAACAAGCGAAAGTACGTGGGACAGCGTACGACTCAGCGATGGTACCTGAGAGGGTTAGGCTCCTCCTCAGAGATGTGTAACACTAAGTGTAGAGGGACACCGGTGCGTTCTATAAGAGATCCCTAAGCCTCTCCGAATGCACTGATGCAGAGCACCAAGCGAGTTTTAATGAATAAGAATCTCACATAACCCTGACTTCCCCCCAGAAACAATTTTTCGAAGAGGTCCCCCCATGAAACCAAAAAATAAGATGATATCTGGTGTGAATATTTTAACTTTAATCATTACCTCCTGTTCCTCGCCTGCTATTCTGGCCTTAATATAAAAATTGTCTAAAACATTCCATAAGAGCAACCGCAGCCACAAATGATTTTCCATACCAACCGTTACTATAGCAACCGCATAAATAATACGAAACGAAAATGTTTGTAAAAGTTGATTAGAAATAAAACGATGAAGGATGTATGAAATTAAAAAAATCAATATCCTGTAACTATCTACAAATCACTCCGCGTCTAATGCTCATGTTCCCGTGTCGATGCGTTCACTAGTTTTCACGTGAGTGGCGAACAAACGAAACCCATTTTCATTGTATATATATATATATATATATATATATATATTATCATTACATAAACTTTTTTACTATAATAACGTTTAGTTTTCGTGTATACATCTGAATGTAGACAATTTTTGTCTTTGTTAATTTGTTTTTAAAATATTTTATGTAATTCGTCGAAGCTGTGGTAGCTCAGTTTGTAACGGTACAGGCTCGAGTTCGAATCCGAATGAGTTAGAGCTTCCGGTGAAAGAAATACATCGAGAGGAAACCGACTATAAATACAACAGCTTTTATAGAGATTTGACTACAACACGTATCTTTGGTAGATAAATGTATTTGACTGTCTCCTGATGAAACGTTACCAAATTCCCAACAGTGGGAACGTTGATCCTTGATTTCGCTGTATTCACCTGTCGATTGTTGTAGTGTGTAAAACTTATGAACAAGGTTTAATATACAACAATTATTTTAACCTTATCCGTATTCTTCACGTGTCTCGGAATAGTATTTTCAACAATTTTTTTTTTCAGTATTCCACAAAAAAATTGTTGAAAAAGGTTTTTTTTGACAGTACAACTAAGTATATAACTTGTTTGTTTAGTAATGAGTATTGTTTTAAAAACATGAACGAAATAAGTATTGCTGCAATATATGTGATGTATATACTTAGTGCTTCACCACTGGCATGTGATCAGGGTGTTGAAGGGTGATGTGGTCTATAGTGGTAAAGTGTACCAAATTAATAAAAGCCTATTTTATCTTCTTTTAAAGACGTCCGCGTCATATTCGTGGAGGTACACCGATGCCAGCAAGTTGTTCCACTCCTATGCTGTTCTTATGAAGAACGAGGAGCTGAACGTCCTTGTTTTCAAACTGGAGAAGTATACAGTATATGGTCTTATGATGGAAAACTGTATATGTATATATCGACGCTTGAAAGCAGCCTTTGTTTTAAAGTAATTAGCGCAATGTAATCAACATTGTTAATCCACGTAGCGAGGAACCAAGCAAGATCTACGTAAAGTGATAAACTTAGGAGAATAATACGGTAGTTAACATAATATGCATTACACCGTGCTCTTTGCCATGAGACATACGTCTTGTTACCGTTGTAATTTCATTAGTTACAACATCCTTTACACAGGAAAATGTAGATGTTGCTGCAGACCGTACCGTACAGGTACTACCGCAGCTACTATTGCTACGAACGGTATTGTGCAGACATTACTTTGTTCCGATTTGAAACGCTGTAGACAGTAAAAATATTAAGGTAACAAGACATTCACATCTTATGTCTGAAGGTGGCGAGCGTAATGTGGTGCTTTGTATACCATCCTAACTAGCGCCACTTTATAGGCAGGCGTATTAGTTACCATCAGCCGAACGTCACGCTCGTCTCCTCGCTTCATAGAAAAATAAAAAATACAGTAATGTTTGCACACTGCTGTTTGCCGGCTGCAATAGGAGCTGCGGTGGTACCTACCTAGTCTGCAGCAATAAAGAACTACCACTACACACTGGGTGCACCACGAGCAGGTAAGTTTGGCTTGGGTCCCATGAGAATATAAGAAAGCTTATATAAGAATTGTGCTGTTAAACGGTTAGGTAGTTCATCATCATAAGCCGTTAGACGTCCACTGCTGGACATAGGTCTCCTCCAAAGATCTCCACATCGATTGAGCCTGTTCTGCCCACAAAACCGCCAGGCAGTTGGGAGTCGTCGGCTTTAGAGGTTTATATTGGGGGGATTTAGTCCATTTCCGATCACGCTGACTCAATGCGGGTCGGTGGGAGTCAGAGCCTCGTTTGTTGATTAGCAGGCTGCAATACGAGCAGTTGATGTTGGTTTGGGTCCCGTGAGTTGTGCGGGACCCCTTCCACCTTCCCACGATCACCACACAGAAATCGTTAAGGCCAACCGCATCGCTTACTACCTGCTTAACTTCAGACAAATTGAACATACAGTAGATAAGTTAATTATAACAGTAAGTTCTTAATATTATTATAATTAACTTATCTATTATCTTTTAATTCTTAAATAATAGTGTATAGCATATTGTAAAAAATATCTTTCTAACCCCTTCTTAATAAAAAGATGAGATGGACAAGTTTTTAAAGATATTATTCCCGGGGAATCCCGCTGGCCGGATTTCCAAATCAAACAAGTGGAAATTTTTGTTTGCGGGCTACATTATTAGTGCATTGACCCTTCATTTGTATAGCTTTATTCTGTTTACTGCGCTTTTTATAAATAACAATATATATTTACATATATATATGAGAATGAACGTGGGTGGTTATAAGGGTAGAGGAGGACCGAAGAAAGTGTGGATGGATTGTGTGAAAGACGACATGTGTAAGAAGAGAGTGAATTTAGTTATGGCGGCTGATAGAGGGATGTGGAAGAGGAGTGCATACTGTGCCGACACCAGGTAGCTGGCAAAAGAGCAGGAGGAAGAAGAAGACATACGTATATATACAAACAAGGAAAGCAAGGATCTCATTTGTTGATTAGCAGAGTGCATCATGGGCAGATTAGGTTGGCCTGGGTCCAATGAGTTGTTGTATACCCCTTACACCCCTGTGGGACTACCTAAATCCCTGATTGTTTGTCTGTATTGTTGATTCATCGAAGAAATATTTTATGACATGAAGATGGTAGTCGGATGAATTTAATTAAGCCGGACAACCGGAAGCGAAATTAGTTATAATAATACGTCATCTAAATATTACAGTTTATTTAAATTTTCCAAAAACAAAAACCTTGTACATTGTATTCTAAGCAGTTGATTACAATACATTGTTCGGCGGGTGACGTAGGGAGCGCCGCCGCGTCTTTGCTTTTTTTTACTCAACGGTGAAACAAAAGACGTTCACCTGATGGTAAGTGATACACCTGCCCATAACTTGGCGCTAGTGAGGATGATATACACAGCACCACTTTGTGCTCGTCGCTATGAGATGTCAGATGTTAAGCCTCATTAATCGTTTCACTAGCTACAACGCCGTTCAAGTAAGTAGTATTCGCACACTACTGTTTATCGGCAGCATAGGAGCTGAGATGATCACCTAGACGTTCTGTAGCAACAGAGACCTACCACCAATTTCTGAAATACAAAGAGGATTCTTTTTTAAACACTACATCAAATTCTTTTAGCAATCCTTTCCAGTTACAATCGTGACTGTTTCAGAAATAGTTTGTCGAATAAGTAATCTATTTATAGATCCAAATGTATTACAAAACGGTGCTGATAAATAAAAGCAATATGTTTTTGTTTAGAAGATTATTTAGATGATAGCCGTTAAAAAATAATCGTTTTTTTTTTACTGTAAACTCAGTTACACAACAGTCAATACGATCCAAGCACAGTTTTCGTGGATATGCGACATTCACCAATCCGCTCTTGTTCAGCGAAATTAATAAACGGATTGGACACTCCTTTTGGAGAAACACTTGGATTCCCAGTAGTGGGAACGTTAAGTAGCATTTTAATAAATACAAAAGTAGGTTCACTAATCAAACCTAAATAATGATGTGTTATCAGTCGCTCTCAGTGTTGGGAGCTGACTGTAATAATAAACTAATGAAGTCTAATGTATTATTAAGAATTTACACTAAAAACACATTTATTAATAAGAATTATCATTAGGACATTATATTATTAGTCATTAATTCTGTCCCCTTTTATGGAGATGCAAACAATATATACGATGAAAAGAAAAAGGGTTTTAGCTTGCTCTATACTCTCGCTGTGATTGAATATGTTTCGTTTTTATTTTATTATCTGTTTATATTTATTTATTTAAATATTATTTACATTTTTTAACATAAAATACACATAAATATGGTTATAGAACCTAATGGCTACCAGGCAATCATTTGAGTTGTCAGGATCCCCCAAACAGGTCCAAATAAATTATAACATAAACAACAAGAAAAAACACAATGAAATATATATATAGGAGATATCCAGAGGTTCTTAGACTCATCACGAGATCTCCGAAACTATTAGATCACATCATCATCCGATAGACATCCACTGCTAGACATAGGCCTCCTCAAAGATCTGTCTATGAGACGTAAACACACAAAATTTGGTAGAGATTTTGTTTCTGCTGTTTAGAGGGCAGCTAAGAACTGAGTTTATAAATCTCGTGTCCTAAAGGGGTTGCGGGGGTATTAGGGCCATCAATGCGAGCAGGTAGCAGCTAGTTCTAGTATATAATTGGAAAAGCTATTAAAATTTTATAATCATCATCATCAGTATATAGACATCCGCTGGACAATGACCACCTCCAAAGATGCCCCCACCAAAACGATTTTATAAAGAATATATATTTTATTTTATATTCCTGATTAAAGTTCGAACTTCAGCTTTAAATATTGTTGATTTTTAATAGCCGCTGAAGATGGGAGCTTAGACGATGGTAGTATACTACCAGCGGCGTCGATAGACACCAGCTTAGAGTCGGAGATCTGGTGTCCAGTTGCCGAATTGCTTACGTCATCCCGCTAAACACTTGCCGGTCGCCAGCGAACACCGCGCGCTTCTTAGTCATGTACTCCATATTATATCGATATGATTAACAACATTATAATAATTATATTTAATGCAAATTTTAAAATGTTACCGATAACAAATAGAAAAATCCGTCACCTTCTTTAATATATAAACACCGTCTTCCACCAACACCAACCGACCACCCCGCCAACAGATCCATTAATGTGACATTGGCCAGGGTCGTGAATAAATGACCTTGAGGCGCCACCCTCTATAAAAAGGTCACGAATCTTATTTAAAAAAAATAATAATAAAAAGAAATAATAATATTATTATAAGATGTATAATTAAAAAGTTTAATAATTGTGACGTTTTGTGTTAATTGATGGCGCATACGCATATTTTCATCGAAAATTGGCAGTCGCGTGTTTTACTTGCATATTACTGGTTAACGGTCAATAGTTTAAATAATTTCTTATCCTTGGCTTGACGAATACTGTTGTAGCCATGTTCACGCTAATCCTCTCAAACTTTACCAATTCTACAAATTTACTGGTGGCAGCTCTCCGTTGCCGGAGGCCCTCTAGTTACCTCCGTAGAGCCTATTGCAGCCGACAAACAGTACTGTACAAACAT
This sequence comes from Ornithoptera alexandrae, assembly GCA_029030555.1. Classification (NCBI taxonomy): domain Eukaryota; kingdom Metazoa; phylum Arthropoda; class Insecta; order Lepidoptera; family Papilionidae; genus Ornithoptera; species Ornithoptera alexandrae. The sequence goes on from JARDVY010000031.1 coordinate 567,279, forward strand.
TGCGGTGTTCCAATTTGAAGGGCGTTAGTGTAATTATTGGGGTAACGAGACTCAACATCTTATGTCTCAGGCGCCGGGCACAATGTGGTGCAGTGTATATCATCCTAACTAGCGCCGCGTTGTTATGAGCGAGCGTGTCACTTACGATCAGGTGCATGTCCCGCTAGTTCCGTCATAATTTTAAACAGTACTATTTATTAGTGATTTTGATACTATAAGCTAATAAAACGTTTAAATAAAAAAAAGACAGCATGTTAGATGAAACAAAATTTGTGATTTTTTGTGGCAATGAGGCGGTGAAAGTGTGCGTGCAGAATCACTGACTCGCTAGTGGTAAGTTTCGGTTGCAGGAGACCGTCTAGAAAGGTACTACCGCAGCGTCTCCTTCTGCCACCAAAAGTTGTGTGCCAACATTACTGTGTTCCTGTTTGAATGGCGCTGTTGCAAGTGAAATTACTGCGGTACCATCCTGTGGAGTGTAACAGTCGGAATACAGCGATGTTATATGGGCAGAACTATATTATGGTAGTCAGGCGAGTTCATAAAAACCCTACCGCCAAGCAAACTATATAACATATGATCCCGGAACCGAATCAGGGACATCCGTGTTGCAAGGCATCTGTTATCGCGTTCAATGATAAACAGTTCAAATTGACACGCATCGCAAGGTTGCCGCGCATCACTAGTTGACGTTGGACGGTAAGAAATAAAAAATGGCGCCGCGAGCGGAGAGCGCAGGCGCAGGCGCAGGCGGCCAGTACCGTGCCGAGTGCGCGCCGAGCATCACGCGCACCGAGCCGCTGGCGCACGCCAGCGAACGCAACACTACGCGCTGAATTAGAAAGTTCCTAAATATATTCGGCGGTCGAGTGCGTGTGTGCAGAGCAAGTGATTGCATTGTCGTGGTGTGTGCACCAGCAGGCGGCTGCATGACACGCGGAAGCTGACGACGAGATGCTTATAACGTAAGAGCTGTAACTCTACCAAGCAGTAAACCATTCGAAAGTGTCACAGCCAGCTGAACACGGCCATCGCCCACATGCTTCACGCGACAGGCTCACCCCCACATTCTAAACCTCACCCTTTTATTGAACTCCGGTTATATCTTCAATAACTAAATTATTGGATACATTTTCCTTATTATTAAAACGTCATTATTCAGTATTTATTAAAATAATATATAAATATAATAATGTCAATGGTTCAACTTTGAATCAATTTGACAAAAAAAAAAACTATAGGAATTAGACAATTCTAAGCAAAATTATAAATCTTCGTGCAAATTAAGGGCCGCTTAGGCAACTTAAAAACATAACTTGGCTGTATAACATAAGATCTATTCAAGTTGTGTTGCTACTTTATAAATAAGTATCTTTATTTATTGGTTTGTTTCACATTGGAATATATTATTTTAATAATTCTATTTTTAACTATATATTTTTTATTTCCATGACAAAACGATCATAAAAATTTTTTTTGTTGTTTAATTTTGAACTGTCAAAAATGTTAAATAAGCATAGACAAGCTTTTTTTAGATCATTTCAAAATTTTTTAGATTAAACACTAGTTAGTGTCTATAAATTATTCATTTGAAATATAATGATATTAATATTATTAATAATACTAAAGTAACTAGTTTTAAACAATTTTTATAAAGTCTATGAAAACTATTAGAAGTTTAGTTAATGTTAATTATTTATCAATAAATAGATATATAGAAACAATAGTCGTTACGATCATGATATGAATAATCGCTGATAACATCTGCATCTTGTCTGCTGAAGTTAAAGAAAAAAAAAACACTAACGTCTGTTAGCTTTCATGTGACGTGACGGCTGGCGGCCTTGCGTGCGCACGCGCAGAGTAAATATCTTACCCATAACACATCGCAACTAAATAATTATAATAGACTAAAGTTCTTAAACGGATATGACAGACAGACATTCACCTAATAGTCACCTATACGCCTACCCACAACGTAACGCTAGTCAGGATGATATACACAACACCATTACGCTCGTCACCTTGGGATGTAATTAAAACTCGTTACCACAGTAATTTCACCAGCTACAACCCCCTTCAATACACAGTAACGTTTGCACTGTACGTCGGCTGCAATAGAAGCGCGCTGGTACCTATCCGGTCTGTAGCAACAGGAACCAACCACCAGTTATACACTTACCATCAGCTAAACTTGCTCGTTCCATGCTACACAGGATAACAAAAAAATCACTAAAGTATAAAAACAAATCTTGAGCTATCCGGAAACGGAGTGCCAGTGTTTATCTCTATGTACGTCGCGCTGGTTACTATAAACTAGTAGACTTGACATCACCAATATCATCTTCTTAGCATTTATCCCATCTTATGACAGGTTCTCTTTTCTTACTTCTTTGACTCCTCTTCACTCTACTTTGCACATCACTTTCTATGAGATCACAGCTTATCTTATCTTTTGTAACTACACTCAGCCATCGCAACTGCGGTCTGAAGATGACAAATTGATACGCCTAACGTCCATTTCGTCAAATGTATGTAATAGTGTACTAATAAGATATCCCACTAATTTTGGTAATTAACATTACAAGGTTTTAGTTAATTGCAATCAAATAATATAAACAATTTATTGCCTTCCCATAGACATATCTGCACAATAACGTTTCATAAAAGATGATTCTGTTGAAATTGGACTCGTTCTTGTATATATACTTTAAGATAACTATATTGTTTATACTGTATGTATAAATGATAATATACATCATCATCATCAGCCGATAGACGTCCACTGCTGGACATAAGCCTCCCCAAAGATCTCCACATCGATCGATCCCATATAGTGTTCTAAAAAGCTTCCGTCAGATAATAAGCTGTAAAGTCAGACTTCAAATACACTGTCATGAAGTTAGTGTTAGAGCTTTGTGAGCTTTAACGAGGAAGTTACAAGTCTAAGCTTCTAGATTAGTGCGCTTTATCATCAAAGCCTAAATATATCAAACTACCTTACAAGGTCTTAACACGTTGGAAATAAGATCATACCTTTCCTTTGTTAGTGGTTAAAAGCTTGCATAAGCTTTGAGAATTAACAGGCTTTACCATTACCATCAGTAAGTTCGATAAGTTGTCATATACGTGTTGTATATCAATAATCGATTGCATTATATATTTATGTATATTTTATATGACGTCATAGCTATTGACGAAATACCGTCTCGTTATCTGCGGCAGGTGATGTGTGAGCTTTCAAGGCATTACACCGGTCACGAATATGTTATTATATCAATTCGACTAATTGAATATATAAATATACATATATAGGTAGACATTTTTTTTTATTACTTCTCATTACTCACCAAGGACTTTTCTTTAATGAACTATACAACTATAATTAGTTACATTTATTTAAACAAATATTGTTAAATCAAATGGAAATAGTATAATTATTTTAACGTGTGTTTTATCCATGCAGATATTTAATAAATTTAAACTCATAGGAAATAACACTTTTTTATAGTAAATATCCACTATTAATAAACGAATATATTTTAATATTCAGGCAGTTCTCGTTTCCTGTATACACGTGTTTAGGTGACACGGCGTCACCTACTTTTGTTACCGAATAGTTTCTTAGGAAATATTTATCTTCTAGATTAAACTGTTCTCTTATTACTGAAATTACTAGTGTTACGATATATATTATATATATATATTTTTGTATGATAAATAAATTATACCAAAATCTATCCGTTTAATCTAACGTCTAATATTAATGATGTTTCATTTTATTGCTTTATTAAATTATTTATACGACATTATAGATCCAATAACTATATTTCTAATAATAATTAGAACATCCTGTGTACTAAGTTTATACACTAACATATCACTTACGTCCTTCACTCTTGATTGACGGCAGCCTAAGTTACAAGTGCATATATCACATATTTACCTTTTATAGATTCAAGGTTAAGCGGAGATTACTTTTAAAGTCAGGTTGAAAAACGTCTAAGGCCTTATCTTAGACCTTCATAAACCGGAAGACCATGTTGAGGCAGCCATATACTTGCAATCAACAGCGGAAACATCAAAGACTCTTGGATTTAGCTGGCAAAGATTCATTATCGGCCAATAGACGTCCACTGGTGGACATAGGCCTCCCCCAAAGATTCCCACACGATCAAGTAAGAATTCATATGGGGAGATTTGGGCCATTGTTCATCACGCTGGCTTAATGCGAGTTGGTGTGGAAGAAACTCGTTTCTTGATTAGCGGGGTGCACCACGAATAGATGCAGTTAGCTTAGATTCCGTGACTTGTGGTGTCTGCGAAGACCTAAAACATCTCGACAGTCTCATCTCAAATGTTGTGACTTAGATACTGAGGATAAGGAAAGACGAACTCAAATAACTGGGAATAAACGCTGTAAAGGACATTGATCGGAATAGCTTTAAAAGATGCCGTATACTTCAGTTTTTCTAAATGTGTCCGGTTGCTAAATAAGACGGCAAGTATTTATCCTTCAGTCCTTATTCGTCGTCATGGAGTGCCGTCTCCGAATGGTCTTATTATAGTGTCATTAACACATACGAAGCTGAACACCGCACATGACGTCCGTTTGTTTATATTTATTTTAACCATATATGATCTAAAAATAAATATTTCACACATACCAATTATCGCCATGGAAATTGATTAAACGATGCTGAAGTATATAAACAGCAGCATCCTGTGACGGCACGTCATAATAACGCGGATAATACAACCTTCTCCATATATAAGGACGTATGAATATTAAATATTCGTATTCAACAAAAAGCTTGCTACTGGGACCCGCTTTCTACCACAGGAACAGAGTCAAGGTCATTTATCCACCATGTTAACTAAGTGCAGGTTTGGCGATTTTTTATATAACCAGAAATAATTTTATATAACCTACGAAAGTACTAAAGGAGGGAAACTTTCTTCTGATGGCGAGTGGAACGGAATCCCTAATAACGTGGCGCTAGTTACAATATACACAGCATCAACTTGTACTAGTCGTCTTAAAACTTAAGACGTTGCTACTCATCGCCTTAAGGTATGAGATGTTAAGTTTCTTTAGCTACGGCGTCCTTCAAACTGGAACACGGCAATATTCGCACAGTTCTGTTTAGCGGCAGAGTTAGCTGCCGTGGTACTTACCTACAAAGTCTGTAAACTGTCAAGAAAGTTTTCTGATCTTTGATGTATATTTTTTTTCATGAAAATGTGGGAAAGAATGATTTAGTTGAATTTGTGTAAAAATTCTTTTGATACTTGAAATATTTTTGTTGCTATTCTCGTTACCACTATTTGATTTGTAAATATCGCGTCGACTGGACTTACCTCCGCGAGGTCCAAACTCCAAGTTTACCCGCGTGAGCACCTCCTGTATCTCCGTCCCTCTCCAACTTGCGTAACTCTTACGCAACATCCAGCCTCCGCGCTCTGATTAGTCAGCTGTTGTAAGATTAGGCTCATTTCTGCGAATACCTGTGTGTGATGATGATTAAGATCTAACTTTTCCTTGATGGGCGTATGATGCAATGTACGAGTAACTTTAACCCTTTTTCAATTGTAATGTCTCTCCTCTTCGTTCGAGAGCATTCTTAGCGTTAATTGATACAACCACATTTCCTCCTTATTTCTTTAACTCCATGTTAAAGTTCGATGCGTTTAAAATGTTTGTTTCAACATAATTTATTTTATTCTTTAAGTATTCTCCGTACACGGAAATAATAATACAAAGTTTTAAAAACTAACATAAGGTAAGACTTTGTTTAAAACAATTGAAAAACGAGTATCATGCTTAAATAATAACACGATATATACATATATATATATATATATATACATATAAATTTTGTGGGAATATTCATTTGCCAAGTACAGGCCAGCTAAGATCGGATTTTACGAAATGTAACCCCCAAAAGGGGTTGGGCCTGTTCTGCGGTCAGCAAAGTGGCCGGGAAACAGTTGTTTACGTATATATTTTTATACAACCACTTTAATATAAGCAAAGTTCCTCTTATCTGCGATATTTTCTATAACAATTAACGAAACGAAAAAAACATTAAAAATAACAATAAACACGAAATATGTACATTAAACTTTGTTTATTATTATTCTACGAAACGATAAGACAAGAGGGACCTTCACCTAATCGTAAGTGATACGCCTGCCCATGACGACGTGACGCTAGTTAAGGTAATATACACAGTACCATATTGCGCTCGTCGCCTTGAGGCAAAACGTTAAGTATCGTTATCCCAATAATTTTACTACTTACAACTCCCTTTAAACCGGAACACAGATATGTTTGCACACTACTGTTTGTCGGCTGTAATAGGCGCCGTATCCAAGTAAAGTCGGTTGAATTCTCTGAGCTTTCATTCATCTTGAGTCATATGAATAACGTATGTCATCATATTTACTAGTCCGCCGAAAAGTTAATTGGTGTGTAACGAATACTTAAGTTTTATTTGGGTTACAATCAACACTATCATATTGTTTTTTTTTCAACGACAATGACCTAAATTATACGTGATATTAAGTGTCAAAGATGCCGCAGATAGTGAAAGGAGCTGGTCAGATTATTCCAGTTCGTACATAAAAATAAATAGATATGACTCATCACGTTTTGACATTTACTTCAGTAGTTAAGTTGAATCTTGTTGTAGTCAAACAATCAGGTATCACGTCATTCACATAAAACTTAAATGTTAAGTTTCTACTTTATAGTCTTTTTTTATTTACCGAATGGTTTTGTACGAAATTTTGTTTATATATCCAGAGATTCATTGATTCATGGCTAGATCTTCGAACCTATTACACGTAGACACACGAACATTTGGTAGAGATATTGCTTTTGCTGTTTAGAAGTCAGCTAAGGTGGATTTTACAAAATTCTTTCTCCAAAAGAGCGGGGGTGTTACAGCGGATTAACAGTTAGTTTATCTCTATCCTAACATTGATTTTTCTTATAAATGAATTTTCAAGCTGATTCAAATTGTTAAACTATGTATTAACAACTTTGAATAGAAAATCTCTTTTCTATGTTAAAAACTTTTTCAATTACTTCCGTGTCAAATATTTTCAATACAAATTGTGTTTTACCTTCACAGATACATACAAAATGACACATAAGTACTGTCGCTAACAAATAAACATTTTAAAGTTATTTTCCATCACGCGAGAACGTAGTTACAGTGGCAGGGTCAAGTTTGAGAAAATCATCACATTATTTCCGCCTAAGATAATTCGTGAGATCCTTCTACTTCTTGCAACTAAACTCGCGATTCATTAAGGGAGTGTCACTGTCTAAAAATTACGATAAATTCATAAAGTTACCTATTTTTGATGTAGGAACAGATGGAAATATGAGTTAAAAATAAATAAGATGACATAATATTATCTTTCTTAACCAAATCAATACTGTGACAGATTGCGTAGTCGAACCTTTAACCGTAATGTACCATTACTCCATATTTGTTGGATTGGCTAGATACATAAATTCACTAAGTACTAAATATGTTTCTAAGACAAATTTAAGAGAAAACCTTTATTTTCAGCGTTTGTAATATGACACAGCCATAATCCATACTTAAAATAAATTGTTGGTGGTAATTTTCTTATTGTATATAAGTTGGACAGTAGTAAGTAGTTATTGTTAGGTGTTGAGCTCAAGTCAGCCCATGAACCGGACTACTGCGTTTACTCGTTGACGTACACATGACCGTTCGACTCTCATAGTTTTCAAATAGACGTGTAACGTCAAAGCCAAGTGCTTAAATGATTGATACATTAGCAAGCATAATTGCTTGAAAATTACACGCACACGTCATGTAATAATTTAACAATATTTGCATTTCAAATGCGGTACAAATTATTTTATTACTACGCTGTATCTATTAAGCAACTTTTTTATACCAAATTTTGTGTTTCCATGTAAAAGACTTCAACGCGTTTTTATTTGTGAACATTCAATTTCTCGAATAATCAATAATATGACGTGTTAAAACTTAAACAGATTTTGATAACGAATCTAAAACAGATATATTTAAGTGTTATGAACTATATAAAATGCTGTGATTTTTTAGAGGAGGAAGGCCAGGATAGAGCGAAGTGGAGATGGATAACCAGGAAAGTGGACCCGTCACAAAAGACCATCAACTATAACATCAATTTGTTGGTAGTAGGTGTCTGTTGCCGGAAACCGTCTAGGTAGGTACCACCGCAGCACCTATTTCTACCGCCAAACAGTAGTGTGCCAACAGTAATGTGTTCTGAAATGAAGGGCGTTATGGCTAGTGTAATTACTGGGGTATCGTGACAAGATCTTATTTCTCAAGGCGGCGAGAGCAATTTGGTGTAGTATATACCATCCTAACTAGCGCCACGTTGTTATGAGCGGAGATATCACTTACCATCATGTGGACGTTCCGTTGGTCTTGTCGCTTCATTATATAAAAAAGAACACTAAGAAGAAGAATTAGACTAAAAGTATATGTTATTAAAAATATATTTTTGATGATTTATATTAATTCCGTGTATAATAATTTGTAAGGAATTTATGTCATTAAATTAAATCTACGTAAAAAGCAATAAGTATTACGATAACAAAAGTGTACAACATGAAAAAATTAATGAAATTTAAATTTACGTAAAATTAAACATAATTCTTAAACGACCTTCAACACGACATTCTGTGCCTGTGTGTGTGTGTGTATGTGTGTACAGGTAAAATATTCTATTCTATAAAAAAAATTATTAGGTTGATTCAAATGATACGAAAACAAACTAATATAATTACAGTTCATTGGTGGTAGGTTTCTGTTGCCGTAGACCGTCTAGGTACCACCGCAGTGCTAATTGCAGCCGACGAACATTACTTTGTTCCGTTTTGAAGGGCGCTGTAGCTAGTGAAATGACTTGGGTGACGAGACTCAACATCTTATGCCACAACCACATTGTTGTGCAGCATATGCCATCTAAACTAGGGATATGACTTACCATCAGGTGAACATCTCCGTCGTCCCGTCACTTCGTTGAATTAAAAAAAAAACCTAGCAAAATGTAGTTTGCAACAACAACCGCGACCCGACCGCGTCCTCGGAGCGCCCCATTGTTTCCAAGCAATTTAAGAATTCCGTTGGATTACGCTGATGGGAGCTGGCCATGACCACATCGGTTTTTTTTCTATTTGAATCATCAGCAAATAATTACCGAGGAGTATTATATTCAAATAGTATGTCAAAAAAGTTTATTAGTAGCGTTAGAATATCCTCGTATAATAATCTAAGTTGGACAAATAATAGACTGTTACGGTTTCAGCCACAACTTTTAAACAATTCGCAGCGATATACACTACAATTATTTTGAAATCTATATATATAATGGAAATAGGTTTCCTTTGTTCGCCAATCACATAAAAACTACTGACACATATCTACATGGGACCATAACCGTTTGACACTGAATGATTTGTTGAAGGTTATAGGCTATTTATGTTTTGAATATATCCTTCATCATTTCATTTCTAATTAACTTTTATAAACATTTTTATTTGCAATTATTTATGCGGTTGCTATAGTAACAGTTACAATAGAAAGTTATTTGCGGTTTAATTGTATATTGCGGCCAATACAGCGGGCGGGGGTCAATCAGTAATTAATATAAACAATCCTCGCTTTTCTGTAGCTAATGGCCGGATGACACGAGACAACCGGCCGAAGAGATTTTGACGTTTATTCAGTGTTGCCAGATTCCAAATGTTCTAAAATACAATATAGTTCATAATTTTTTGATAACGCTAAATTAAATATACATAGTCTCGGTTGCTGGAGGGCGTCTAGGTACCACTGCAACTCCTTCTGCAGCCGAAAAACTGTACTGTATTATTTATCTTTTTTTTTAATTTGATTGAAAGTAAAGTGTTGCTCTTGATTCAGAAACATTGAAAAATTACTATATATATTGAAAATTAAATGAATGTAAAATAAACAAAGTATGTTAAAATTAAACAATTTATGTATCGATTAATACAGTTCACGTAAAATAGAGGTTTGGTACCCCAAGTAAATTGAGAAACGTTACACCTTTACCAACTTCATTTATTAATAGTTTTTGTTTTACTGAAATGTTTGTTTTTTCCATGCCCCTATATAAAAAGGGATATAGACGTAATAAAGTCAGATTTAAGGATATCTCGTGTGTACTTTATCGCTTGCGGTTGCAAAGTTTACCCTGAAACATTATATTATTCATGTCTCACCTGCATTATCAACTTAGTGTTGTAACTAATTAAGTAATTAGTGTCCGCTTATACATATTAACATAATAAAAAATCAAAAAGATAATATTTATAGCTCTTATAAAGTACTTAATTGGATACTAAATGAGGGAACGTAACGAAACATCGGAAAAGGAGTTTACTTAGTTATTAAGTTACGATATTTATTTTTAGTCATTAATAAGTATTTATATATAATTATAAATATTTTAAAATTGATTGCTAATCAAATATGTAAATGTATTGAAAATCACAATATCATCAATGAAGAACTTATGTCAGTATATCGTAAAGGGTGCTGATTAAGTGATCGCTCCGTCAGTAACCTTGGGCTCAGCCTTAAAGCATCATCGCTGAGGTCAAGGTGTGTCAATGTTTAAACGACGTTTTAAGCGGAATACTTAAGTAAACACAAGAGTTTGCTGATTTTTTTTATTTGCTCATTTTCGTGTGTTCAATGATAAAAGGCTGTTGACTTCGGAACGTGCGAGGCCTACATTATTTTATACAACGTGAAACTATAAAAGTAATAAAATTATCATAATATACATAAACTGAAGATATGTCGGCGCTTTGAATAGATCTTCGGAGATCTAGTTGTCAAAATCTGCCCTCTGTTAAGTATATTAGTCTTCTATTAAAAAGGGAGGTTATAACTTCGCGTATCCTTGCGGCGTTGTTGATCCTCTAACGATGACCTGATTTCGGATGTTCTATTCTCTTCTTTTAACTCAAACCTGATTATAGGTATATCTAGAAAATTTAAAGATTCATCATCATCATCATCAACCGATAGAGATCCACTGCTGGATATATACTTACCCCAAAGATCTCCACATCGAACGGTCTCACGTTGCTCGCATTTGAAGATTCACTTTACTCAATTCAGGAATTACCTGCTCAGCAGATATGTAAAAAATTTATGTCCAGCAGTGGGCATAAATCGGCTGAGGCGATGACTTTACTCACAACACATTTCTCTTCCTGTCGGATTAACTTTAGTTTTTTTTCAAATATTATTATCTCAAATGAAAGAGTATACGTCGTACATAGATGATAGTATTAATAAACATATAATAATAACATTTTGACATTTGAATCAAGTTAATACAAGTTTCAAATTTACATTAATGTAAAGTTTAACATCAAACGTGGTCATCATTAATTTTAACTTCCGGATTCAAAACTTGATTCAGGTTTCCGTGTCCGTTGACAGTGTTCGAAGATCACTAGAAATTTCGGACTCTTGAATAAACAGTTTGTTACTATATAATACATATGTTTTTAATAGATCCATTTTTTTTATCCGGAAGCGGACTCGTTATGAATGCTCCGGCTCTCATAGGTTGACGATGCTGTCATTGGAACAGATTTATAATGATTTGGGAGCTATTTAAGTTTGTTCCAAAACACCCAACCAGCACTCATTCTTACATGTTAGGTGGTGGTTGAAACCTCTGATACTGTTAGACCATGGATTACAAGAACTTGAGCGTTTAATATTTTTTATTTGACGTAGCGATGAGACGAGCAAGGTGTTTACCTGATGGTAAGTAATACGCTTGACAGTAACAATGTGACGCTAGTTAACGATATACAAAACACCACACTGCCCTCGTCGCCTTGAGTCACAAGATATCGAATCTCGTTACCGCAATATGTGCACTAGTTAAAACGCCCTTCCAACCGGAACACAATAACAGCTTTGGTGGTATCTACCTAGACTGTCTTGAAACCTACCACCAGTTCATGGGGAATGTTTTTACTCTCTTTGTTATAAATCATCATCATATAGTGCTGCGATATGTCAACTTCTATATTGCTTCAATTTTCTATCACCCAATCATCGCCAGTTTGTCACGGCGCCGTGTAGTCGGCCGTCATGCCACATTTATAAATATTTATATATAACAATAATACAGTGAACAACGTGTGCAGGTTTAGCGGGTAACGGCTAGTTAATGTGTATAGCTTTCACGTAAGCAATTTCGAGTTCCGGTGCAGCAGCATGCCGGGGAGCCGAAGGTCGTCGGGCGGCTCACAATTTTCACCAGGCTTCGTCATTGCGTTGCTTCGCGTTGCATTGCGTTGCGTTGCGTTGCGTTGCGTTGCCCATCGGCATTCCGCGCGCCGCCGCGTTTTCGGCGAAGGTCGTCCGTTACAACACACCGCCTTGTGCGCCTGCGCGTTGTATTACACTGTATCGCGCCGCCGATACGAGTCCGTTACGTAAACGATACACGGCACCGCGTATCGCCGCGTTCGCCCCAACTGGTCCGATCGTCGGAAACGTTTTGACCATCGGCAAAAATCTCTCCACTTACCAGTTCTCAGTGAACGGTGCGTGATGAACGGCAATAATGAAAATCATTCGCGAAGTAAACGCAAATCAGAAATATCATTATAATGAGTATTAAACAAACGTTTCTATATTATATTTATATATATATCAATTAATTCTCTTTCATTTATTTATTCCTTTACTTACGAAATGCGGGGTACATATATCGATATCCTAAAATATACGTACAAATATTACGAATGCGTCATCATCCGTAGCTTTTCTTAATTCGCCGCTGGATATAACTCTTCCCCAAAGGATGTGGAATGCGAGGAATACATCTACACAATGTTGGTTTTCTGATGGATTGTGTTAATATGAAATACATACTAAAGAGTAGGCTGTAACATAGAATTTCCTCCATCGAACGGCTGCTACTCCTAGCTTATAAATGTTTGGAGATAAGCAGAGAAATAAATTTAAATATTTTTACTTACGACTTATAAGCCTTAATACACAGTAGTCTGCAATTTTGTTCATTTCCTGTTTTTCATGTATTAATCATTGTGTATCGAACATTGATTAGGTTTTTTTTTAATCGTCTGAACCTTCGCAGCGTCCGTTCGACTGCCGTATGCAACATACGAGTTTTTTAACAAAGCCTACTTATGTTATTTTATAACTGAAAACCGAACGAGATGTGTTTACAGCCCGATCTAGAGAAAATGAGCTATATAGAGATAAAACATTAAATCCAATGAAGTCTTTACTAGTAGTAGGTCTCTATTGCTTTACACCGCTGTAAGGGCGCGCCGGAATGTATAACGCGGCTCCTCTCGGCCTCTCATCATCACTTAAACAACAGATACCTCGAATCCTTCACCCAGAGACCATGGGAGCCAAAAGAGAAAACTCCCCCGACTACCAATGTTAGATGCAGTCTTGGACTCCGCCGCCAATCGTTATACGGCCGCGGATGGTAGCGAAAGCGGCGCGCTGCAATACCGACACTCCTCTCCCTTCGCGACTCTATCACGGCGGCGAAGGGCGGTACAGACCTACCCCTCCAGCCCATTGGCGCACGAGTGTCCACCTCGGGCCGGCCGGGTAGGTTCCTCTTAGCTTCACCATGGGTGATCTAGACACGGCTATTGAGCCCCACCGCCACTACATGCCGGGAACCTGTTCGAGGGGCCAGCAATAAAGTCATACCAGTAATAACTATATACTTCACGAGTGTTCACAATGTGGTGCTATGTATATCATCCTATCGCGAAGTTGTGGGTGGTTACTTACCATCAGGTAAACGTCTCGCTCATTTTGTTCGTTGAATAAACTGCTGGTAGCTGTAGTGTTTGTTTTTTTTTTGTCGGAAGAAAAATAAATTTATGCATATAGCAGTAATGACTAAAAAACCTCCCAAGGCAGCTTCTTCAGCGTCTTTCTTTTTTCTTGTCTCAATGTGGTCATTACTTGTGGCGTAGTTATTCACTTTGTCCCTTACTTCTTCACTCTTCAGCATACTCTGCACTGCGTTGTCAACTGTTATGGTGCCTATCGCTGTCGTTAGGTGGTCGCGTTCTTAACTGTTCCGGATGCTAGTGTGGTAGTGTTGATGTTGTCGAACGTGCTCGGGGAAGGCCGCGGTTGTGTAAGACTCCATATGTGGTGCAGCCGCCTCCGAAGCGAACGCGACGCACGAGGCGCACGAGGCGCACGAGGCGCGGTGCGAGCTCGCCGCTAGTCGGTCAAGTGCGACACCGAATTCCTGACGACCGTTCGACTGGACCGATTTGTCGAACCATTATACAACAACTGACCCGCCTCGCCGTCCACTTTCCTTATAAAGTGGACATTTTTACTCAATTTTAATTTTATTCTGCAAACCCACAAGACGAGTAAGATGTTCACCTGATGATTAGTTATACTCCACCCCATGGCAACGTAGCTCCGGTTAGGATTATATACACAACACCACATTATGCTCGTCACTTTAAGACATAATTTGCTTCGCGAATAGTACCTGAAATAATGGTCGTGCTGGGGGAAACCAGGGTGAACCAGACCACTTTAACGGGAGGTGGCCGCAGGCACTTCGATCCGCCTTGCCAGCAAATTGCACAACCTTTATTGCACATCGAAAGGTCACTGCTGCCACTTTGTTGACATAATGACTCCCACAACCATTTTTATGGAAGTTCTTTAAACAGAGCGTGGAAAGGTTGCTACAGGGTCATTAACCCCTAGTGATACCCTTGGATTTACTAGCGGTTACAGGCTGTGATCACCGCTTAAAACCAAGCGGGGCGTAAACTTGCGACGAGCACAAAGTGAGGTTGTGTATATCATCCTAACTAGCGCCTCGTTATTACCGCCGTATCACGTACAATCAGGTGAACGTCCCGCTCGTCTCTTATCCTTGTCGTATCATATAACTTATCATTTAATGAGAAAGTTTTTATACCTGATGATAAATTAATAAACATATCCTTTCTTCAGTTTCCCAACCTGAATATGCTAAAGGTCTTAAAGTTCAATCCTGATACGTGACGATGTATTTTAACATGTTAACTAATTAATGATATATTACTGCATCGAACCATTGTAATTACAGTTGTCCATTAATTTGATTGAATTTTAACATAACTTATTATGTACGTAAGCTATTTGTATGCCGCAAGTTATTCAAACAAAAGATCGGACGTGAGCACATAAATACCTCGGAAAGAGCCGCACTCGTAAAACTTAGATATATCAACATTTAACGTGTCTTTATAAGTTATATTTATGTAACTTAACGATCAACTTATTTTGTACATAGATAAAAAATATTCGCACCCAATAAAGCTTCTCGAATCACTCCTATGTAAGACAATCGTATGGAAATGTGAACTTTATTGTGTATAGATATAAAGTTGATTTTAGAGTGAACTACTAGCAAGTGTAAATGTCCGAGATCTTTGCACAAATTCAGGTGATGCAACATTGTCAGATCGGATGTGATATAATGAGGGCAATTGTATAACCATTACGTCACGTGCTAGGGGCGGGAAATCGCTTCAAAATCTTTTTAATTTAAATATAAACAATTATGAATAATAAAAATATCCTTACGACGTTGACCTCCCGCGATCGGGAAGTAGAAACGTTGCTTAATGAATAGATATTTATTTATTTCGTAAAAAAACTTAATTACTATGTAAAACTAGACTTCGTTTTAATATTAAAAAAAATGCGTTTGTGATAACGTTATTTGTATAATATTGAAATCAAACACATAAAGCCTGTTAAATGGTACACTTTTAATTTATAGTATTAAATATAATATTTTGACACTCATGATGCATTAGTAAAAATATTAGGTATAACATCCTAATATTTTTACTATCAGATCGATTATATTTATTTACTTATTAGGAGGGCGCTGTAGCTAGTGAAATTACTAAGGTAACTAGATTTAATATTCTATGTCTAACGGCTAGGGGTGCAATGTGCGATCCATAAAAGCGCAAAGTTCACCTGATGTTAAGTGATACGCCTTCCCATATGGTGGCGCTACTACGAATGTCATACACAGCACCGCGTTGTGCTCGTCGCTTTAAGACTTAAGATATTGAATCTCGTTACCCTAGTAATTTTACTAATTACAGCGCCATTCAAGCCGGAACATTATAACGTCTGCACAGGACTGTTTGTCGGTCTCCGGCAACAAAGATCACCAGCATAAATCTACTCAACACTACTGCTACTGCCCTCTGCCTTTATTACTAGTTGTTAGGGTTCGGACTTCCTCCAGAGTCTCCAAGCTCAAAACAATTTGAGGAAGACGTAACGAGGTCTTTAAGCCAAGTGGTGGAGGGTCTTCCGTATTTATACTTAGTCGTTGGCAAGTTTAAGTTTGTGTTGAAAACATGGTCTCCTTTCTTTTGCTTAGACCTTTTCCAACCTCTCCACTGAAACATGTATTACGTATGCAGTGTTTATATAAATATTAATTATATTAAAACTAACATTAGATGAACGAACAATCGATTGTTTTGCGATTCTAGAGCTGATAGGTGGTTCACCTGATATTAAGTAATACGCTGTTAGACACCATCACTACAATTGCAATCTATATATTAGCTCTTATACATAGAACAGTCTTAATGGGATGGAACGGTTGATGGTTATAAGGGTAGAGGAAGACCGAAGAAAGTGTGGATGGATTGTGTGAAAGACGACATGTGTAAGAAGAGAGTGAATTCAGTTATGGCGGCTGATAGAGGGATGTGGAAGAGGAGTACATACTGTGCCGATACCACATAGCTGGGAAAAGGGCAGCAGGAAGAAGATATATAGAACAGTCTTATTAAAGATTTCTTGTCATTCTCTCCATTTTCGGCAGTTTTTAGGTAGAGTTAACAAGAACTCCTACTAACCCGCATTGAGCCAGCGTGGTGGGAAATGACCCAAATCCCCCCATATGAATCCCTACAAACGACGGCCTCATGTGCTCGGCAGGTAGCGGGAAGGCGCTGGATGCGGGTAGCCCAAGGCCGATAGATGTGGGGATCTTTGGGGGAGGCCTAGTCAAGCTGTGGACGTGTATCGGCTAATGAAAATTATGATGATGATTAAAAAAACTGTTGCTACAGTGTTCCTGGAGTTTTTCTTAGTCGCCTTTTATGACACCCTGTAGATGTGTCGGCTTTCAGAATATTCCAGCAGAACTCCCGTCATATGCGTATCATGTTTAACATCTCTATATATAGGAGATATCCAGATCTTCATTGACTCGCCGCGTGATCTCCGAAACTTACACGTAAACACTCAAAATTTGGTAGCTAAGAATGGATTTTACAAAATTCCTTCTCTAAAATCAATTGCGGGGGTATTACGGGAATAAAGCGGGGGAGGAACAGTTAGAAGTGTGTATTACGGTTAGGCCGCGAGCTCAAGTCGAACAACTTACTATACTATACATGATCAGAGATACTATATATCACGGGGTGCAGTGTATTTCATCCTAACCAGCGCCATATTGAGCAGGAACTTGTGATTAGGTGCAGCGTATCAGATCGTTTCACGGCATAACGTTAATGAGCAGTTCCGTAATGGTGTTAGTATATATTAATACTTAATTGTATGTTAATAGGATTCAATTTGCGTCGTCGCGTTGATTATTTCACAAATGCACATTGTATAATATGGAACAGCTGAGGAGCTGGTTGCAACAGCTGACCGGTAAAACATATCGCGCCGGTCCGGACGTGGCCGCGGTCCGGTTGCGAAACCAGTTAGTTATTAACTGACTCGAACGGTCTCGCTCGTGGTTAAATACCATTACGATTAACTATTTAAACTAACTAACTTGTTAAATATAACGCTGGAATATGTAAAGAAACGGAAATTCCTTACTTATTTTTTTTAATCCTTAAATTTTGCCGCGATTAAGACTTTAACATATATCAGCCTCATCATTATCATCAGCCGATACACGTACACTGCCGGACGTAGGTTTCCCCCAAATGTCTTCAAGTTTGTAGAGGTTCATATGGCGAGGTTTGAGCCATTTTCTACCACGCTGGCCCAATGAGGGTTAGCGGGAGTCAGAGCCTCGTTTGTTGATTAGCAGAGTGCACCACGAGCAAGTGATGCAGATGACAATATGTGCATTACTATCATCACCAGCTGACAGACGTCCGCTGCTGGACATAGGACTCCCCGAAAGATCAATCTTGAATAGTTGATGCAGAATCATCAAGGACCTTAAGGTCAGAAACGTTTAATACGTACGTATATATTCAACGGTAAATAATATTTTTCCAATATCTTAAACAGAAACATCTAAAATGTAATAGGAAATGCTGTGCTCTGCTTACTACTAATTAAGTCACTGATTAAAAAATCAGACTTTTCTTATAACCTGTGTCTTATTTTATATATTTTCGTAAAATCAACCTTTATTTATTCTCCTCCCTTACATCTACCACTATCTTACACAATAGCCTAATCTTCTCCTTAAAGTGCCTCTCCAATTGGTGAACGTTGGCGATCAGCGTGGTGCAGTCCTCTCTGTCTCCGGTTCGGCGGAACAATTCGGACGCACCAGATACGCCAGTCCATTCCCTGATATTCTCCAGCCATGACTTTTTCCTTCTACCCACCTTTCGTACAGCCTAATACAGTAGTGTAATATAATACAAATAATTACTTACAATTACATAACATGCATCAATAATTTCTTTAGATCCTTACATTACTTTTATACGGGATTCCTTAGGTTGTTTACACTACATAACAACAATACAATTATCAAAGAATTTGTTTGAAATAATCTCAGAAACGGGATAAGTATATTTTACCAAGTTATAAGTGATATATTCGCAAATAACAACTTAGCGTTAGTTAGCATGATGCTGCTGCACCATCACCACCACCGCATCACATTGTGCTCGTCGTCTTGAGGCGTGAAACAAGACTTAACAAAGTCTTATTACCCCAGTAATGCCATTAGTTATTGTCATCAAACCGGACCAGAGTAATGTTTGTATACTACTGTTTGATGGTTGTAATAGGCGCTGCAGTGATGGCTACGTTGACGGTCACCAGTCATACATCAGCATCAGCAGAGGTATATGTTGTATTAAAGCATACAGCAGAGGTTGCATAAAGCAAACGAGCCCGCAGACAGTGTGCCGTGAGAACTTGGGGGAAGAGCGAAGTGTCGTCATTGTTCACGCAATATGCCAATTAATGTTAGCCATCGATTGCGCCACTGCCAGGTGCCAGTTCACACAGCCACATCTATACTATTGTCTACTCAACTAGATACTAGACAAGAATAGCCAGCTTATTATTAACGGCATTAAGGCTGTAGTTCAGCTGCTTGAAATGAGCCATATATACTCGTACTATATGCCGAAATAAAGATTTTAGAAGGATACTCTATTATTTACAGCCCGCTGTTCCCCGCCCGCTGTGCTGGACGGAACACCCCCGCAACTCCCTTTGGGGAAGGAATTTTGTAAAATCTATTCTTAGCTGATCTCTGAATAGCTATAGCAATATCTATACTCAATTTTGAGTATTTACCTCCAATAGTTTCGGAGATCCCCTGATGGGGCGATGAATTTCTGGATATCTACTATATATATAGATTACGTAAGCTGAAGAGGTGAAGTAATTCGGGAAAGACGTGGTCAAGGAAAGGTTCCAGACCAACAACCAAGTCACGGGATCCAAGCCAACCTCACTTGCCCGTGGTACACCTTGCTAATCTCAAACAAAGCTCTGGCTCGCACCAATCCGCATTGGGGCAGCGTAGTGGGAAATGCCCAAAATTCCTCCATACGAGTCACTACCCAATCGTGTAGGAATCTTTGGGAGAGCCCTATTTCCAGCAGTGGGCATCTATGGGCTGACGATGATGATGATGTTTTCAAAGAAGAGGTACATGGTTGTAAACCATTGGAAAGGCAGTCGGATATAATATTCACTGTGTATGACCGCATTCAATGGAGACCGTTAGTACATCTCCACGATCCTCAGCATGTAGAAGAAGAAGAGGTATATATAATAACTTATATATATCAACATAAATTTTCTCATTAATGTTCCCACTGCTGGGACACTACACTGCGGCGACCGATGCAGTTTGGTGGATGTCTTATATCCACTGGAGCTGCTGTTCCCGGTTTTCGGTTTCTCGTGTTATATGAACTGATATGACAATATATCATAATTATTCATGTGAAGTTAACCTTCTTACTTCTATTTGAGACTTCATCAATGTTTTCTTCTTCTGAATAAATGAGAATGAAATACAGTTTTGACTAAACATCAAACTATGCGCTAGAAAATGACGAGTTCTAAAGTAACTCATATTATTTTCATCCGTTACTACTTGTCAGTGAAGTTTACTATCAAGCTTCTAAAGACGATGAGTTTATTGGTGTGTAGTGTAAATATCCTAATCAACGTCTTCGCTGCTATAAAAAAATGGGGACTATAATTAGCTAATAAGTGCTTCATTCGTTCAACATATTCGGAGCGTTTGGTGCTGCTTCGAGACCTTGCGTTTTATTTACTTTCGAAAATAATCAAAGACACTCTGCAACCTTCGTTATTATATACTTATAAACTTTTAGCTTTTATTTATATTACAATAGTGTTGTTTTTATTATAATACAATATAAGCCGGTTAGCTACCACTCTCACAGTGTAAATCTGCCACCGCATTGGTCTTACTTTTCTATCTGTCAAAATATGAGTCGGTCCATTCTAAATGACCCTTGGATAATGGGGGTATGTATACACTAGCTGTTCCCCGCCTGCTTTACTGGTCATAACACCCCCCCACCCCCGACTCGCTTTGGAGTAAGAATTTCGTGAGGTCCATTCTTGGTTGACCTCTAAACGACAGAAGCAATATCTCTAATAAACTTTGAGTGTTTATGTCTAACAGTTCCGGAGGTGTCGTGATGAGTCAATTAATCTCTGGAGATCTCCTATATATACAGAGATACATATAATTCACAAACATTGGATAGTACAATTTCTTTGTTATACACTTAATGAAACTAATTTTTCTCTATGTAGTCTAGACTGTAAACAATAATTTAAATATGTAGCCCTCCGTGAGGACTGTGACGTCAGGATACCTGCCTTGTGACCATGGCTGTTGCATAGCGCACGAAACGTCAATGTAATAAATAAAATAAGCATTGTAAAATCCGTAAAATTAAGTGTGTAAGACGAATTGTATATGATGAACTTACAAGTTGTTATGTAAGTCGATTTATATTGCAGCTATTTAAGAGGCTGTCCAATTAAAAACTTGATCGTGTTGTTCAGAAATAATGTTTTATCAACTTCCATACTCCTCACATAAAGAAAACATGTAGTAATTATCATAAGATAAAAACAGATGCTTTCACCTGATAAACGAAGAAGTTACATGCAAGTTTGTTATCGTTAATTCCTCTTTAGATAACAGGGGATTCAGATTTTTCATTGGATAGTATTTTACTTAACGAAACGCAAAAAACTTTCAGAACCTATAATTAAGTATTTTCTAGAACATTAACCAGAACACTGAAGTAGTATACTTGGGTGTAAGGGGTAACGCGCAACAACTCACGGGACTCAGACCAACCTCACCCACTCGTGGTGCAGCCTGCTAATCAACAAAGGATGCTCTGTCTCCTACCAACACGTATTGGACCAGCTTGGTGTGAAAGTGCCCAAATCCCTACGCATAAATCCCTACCCTACCGATGTGGGAATCTTTGGAGGAGGCCTATGTACGGTAGTCTGTCGTCTGGTGATGATGATGAAGTAGTTTATTTAAGTTTTCAAATTTTATTACATTAAACGAAAGTTGAGCCCACATAAGTACACCCACAGTTTAGTAGATTTTGATACGTGGATGGAATTGGTTGACGACCCCTGATCTAAACGATAATTTGCAATAACAATGGTTCCTTAGGAGTCAGCAGAACCGCGGAACGTGTTGGTTCGCCTTTGACTCAGTGTCAATACGGGGAAATGCGTGTCGTCCACACTTTTAATAAGTTGAATCACATTACAAACAATTATAATAATAATATATTAGAAATTTTCCGTCTGTGTCATTTTATTAAGTTGTCGATATCTTTTGATCATCGAGGGGGTGTAAAGGATCCCACACAACAACTCACGGGACCCAAGCCAACCTCGCCTGTTCGTGGTGCACCCTGCTAATCAATAAACGAGGCTCTGGCTCTCTCTATCCTGCATTGGGCCAGCGTGGTGAAAAATGGCCCAAGTACCCCGAAATGAACATCTCCAAATGACTGAAGGTCGCGAGAAGCCGCTGGATGCGGGCGGCGCTGGACCGATCGATGTGGAAATATTTGGGAGAGGCCAATGTCCAAGAGTGGAGGTCTGTCGGTTGATGATGATGATCTTTTGATGGAAGTCTTTCAGGGCGACCATTTCGTGGAACCTCTGTAATTGGACACTTAGAGTAACTTTAAAGGCCTAAAGAATATAAAGAAAGCTTCTGCGCGCTCTGGACGTCTTACATCATACCTGCCGGATGTACTGTCCAAACTAAAACATCTAAACATCGACGTAAAACCAGACATAAATAAAATTAAAATTCGATCTATTCATCATAATGAATTATTCATTCATTCAACATTGACCCAATTTAATTTACGATGGAAGGAAAATTATTGAGTAAACATGACTGACTCTTTATGAGTATTTACCGCGTTTGTCCATCCAGTTAGTACTTCGGTACTTGTTCTTACTGCTCGTAGGAACCTTTGTAGGTTGTCTAGATTGGTATAAATGCAGTGTAACTGGAACTAGGTCTCAGCCTTTTTATAATTCATTTGTTGATTTTCTTTTTTCATCGGAGGAAGTTTAACTAATTGAAGATTTTTTGGAGGGGCTTTTATCCCTTAGGAATATGTCAGCCCCATTGGCTCAAAAAAAGACACAACACAACAAACAAAAAAACCATTGAGTGCTAACACTGTGGGTACAATATGTTAAATATATCTCGTGCTGCCCCAGATGTTGGTTCGCATCAACACCTCTCTTTGGTTCTGATAAATTAAACATTCCATCAGCAAGTGTTGGACATCCTAATTCAAGATGTTCACGGATAAAATAATACATGCGCATGTAATAAGAATATTTATAGAAACTACATAACTTAAACAATAACCATTGTGGTAAAGTTAATAGCTTTCCATAAACGAGTATGACAAAGGAGATAGAGTGGGAAAATTTCCACGCCAGTAAAACCCGCACTCGGCGGCACTAACAGAGGCCGCCGTTTTGTCAATAAACGCCGTGTCCGACATGAATCCGACCACCTTACAAGTAATGTATATAAATAGATTAAAGGTTATAAAAAACTAATGTGAGTTTGTATTCCGGTTAACTTATAAGAGAATGAGATGAATACACTTTGGACGTGGCAGAGAGATAGCGATTTTTCGACAATTTTTTATTTTTTCAAATACGAATACAAAGTGAAAGAAGAGTTAACCCATGTACCATAGAATTCATCGTTTCTCCCTCTCTCTATTGTTAATATATTTAGAGTTTACAATACGGAGATTGGACTCCATAGTATGCAGAATCCGCATACGGCGGCTGAGTAGTGAGCGCGATGAGAACCGCATCACAAGGAGCCAAGAGATAGAGAAACTAACAGAAACATGTCTAATAATTTAAACCTTCTAGATACGTCTATAACTATCTTAACTTGTAGAAACAATATAAGTAGTGTAATGTAATGTATAGTAATGTCTAACTAACAGATGCACGTCTCATTCTTTCAAACCAAATACATTTATAGCTGTTTTTCGTTACATTTTTCGTTTCATAAAATGCAATTCACACCAGTCCAAAAAGGTTTAATTATTAACCTAACAAATTATAATTTTATGCACCTCTAAAACCATAATAACAACATTACCATGGTCTCTGACTTTCGAATCGAGATTAAGTACTGCATTTCGATATTTACTAGTGCTAGTAGATAGCACTAGACCAATGACAAGGAGGCCGTCGATGGTTAAGCCATTCTCACCCAAATGTCTCTGCCCTTCACCTGTTTACAGCCTGAAAACCGCGATGCTGTTATGATAGCAAATTTACAATATGACGATGTTCATCTGAACAAATAGTCAAAGATAGAGAGGAAACATTAACCACTGTAATTTTACTAACCACAGCGCCCTCGAAACCCGAAGACAATAATGTTTGCACACAGTTATTTGGTATCGGATAGAGGTACTATTAAGTGATTTAACTAAATTAGAGAATGTTTTAATTAATATTTTTCTTAACTTAAACTTTCAATGCGTACCGTAGTTTTTTTGTTAGTTAAGAGCATTGCCCGTCTTAGTCATGTAGTTAAATGATAATTAGTTATACGAAGTTAACTGCAATTCTTGACCGTTAGAATAACTGTATTAACATTGGTTCTAACTTAGAAATTAATAAACACAATTTTTTTGTTAATATCAATAGATACTAGCGAGCTTTCAACTGCACTAAATGCATAGTTTTTGACCATCTGTATTTCATGTAGAGGGTTGGTTAAACTTCTCTGCGGCAGCAATTAATGGTACAAGCTTTAGAATCGAATCCAAGACCACAAAAGTCGTACACTATGAACAAGGGTAATGTACAAACCAGCCTGATGCCTGAACTAACACCCTCGTGTAATTGATTTGCCAACATATAACCATTGCAGTGTTAATCATACCAATGAGAGCTGGGGTACTTTCAGCCAGCTTCACCACCATCGGTCTCATTATCACTACATCTCGTGAAAGTATGTCAAGTGATATATTAGGTAGGTCATGAAACATATTGTATACAGAAGTAGTTCCTCTTAGTAACCTCGTCGTTATTTTAATTGCATGAAAGGTATAAAATATATTAACTTAAATCATTCAGAGCAAATAACTACAGGTCATCAACCAATACTGTATATTTAGCTATATATCAATGTGATTAGGATGATATACACTGCATCGCATTGTGTCGAAATACAATAATATTTGCATACTACCGTCAGCAAAAGGAACCGGCTACCAGAAATTACTTTAGTGAAGTTCAATCATATATATGTATTGCAAAATGTGATTAGTTAAGTAAGTCTAAGTAACTAAGCATATATTGTTTAAACCAGTAAAATGTTTATGAACATCCTTGAAATTTTTTTTTTGCATTCAATCAAGCGACGGGAGCAGTGAAACGTTCACCTATCCCAATTATAGTTGTAGCACCATACTGCGCTCGTCGCCCTTTAAACCAGAACACAGTAAAGTGTGCGCAGTACTGTTTGTCGGCCGCAAGAGAAGCTGCGGCGGTACCTACACCGTTTGCGGCAGAGACGCACCACCGGTATAGTACAACTTAACATCCGACGTGCTTATAGCTCATCATTGTAAATAATAGCGCATCGCCCCATCGCCCCATCGCCCCATCGCCCCATCGCCCCATCGCCCCATCGCCCCATCGCTAATTCAGCGTAAATTTCGCTCGGCGATGCGCGGTCACCCCGCCGTGTGGACGGGCCGACTACCGTCACTGCGCACTCCTCACTCTTGCCGCGGACATTGCACGTTAGAGTAGGACGAACGTATCCACGCGCTGGCGCTCAGAGATTGTATCGTCCACAGTTGTTTATATAAACGACTGGTCATAACTTGCGCCTCAGTATTAATTTAATCAAAAACAAATTGTACAACTCAGTTCGATTACCGATGACAGTAACCTGATGGTAGATCTGCCCTCTACGTACCACAGCGACGCTTATTTTTGCCGCCAAGATCTGTGCAAATATTACAGTGTCCGTTAGTCAATCTTCTCGAGCACCCGTTGTTATGGCCAGACGTATAATTTAGCATCAGGTGGATGTCCTGCTAGTCTCGTTAATTTATCGAATAAAAAATGATATAGTCGCTGATCAGTAACATAAATTCAACCAAATACACGTTCTTTTATTAATTTGGTTCTTTCCTTAATAAATTTAACATAAACTTGTTTATAAGGGTTCCTGCACAACAACTCGTGAGATCCAAGCCAACCTCACTTGCTCGTGATGCAACCTGTTAATCCACAAACGAGTCTCTGGCTCCCACCAACCCGTATTAAGCCAGCGTGGTGGAAAATGGCTTTAATCCCTCCATATGAATCCCTAGCCGAACTAAATGGGAATCTTTGGAGGAGGCCTATGTGCAACTGTGGACGTCTTTAGATGGATAATGATGACGATGAAACTAGTTTTGGCTAATGATGAGCACATTACTGTATAATTATTACTACATTGATCTCCTTTATAAATAACCGCATTCCAGATCTCATACACCGTCATGTTTTTTTTTTACTTGTAACCACAATATTACGTAAAAGCTTTAGCATTTGAACCTTTGGTTGATGCTGGGTTTCTCTCAAACTTGTCTGGTTAACAATCACTGACATAATGTAAATCTTCGGCTACAAAAGCATGACTGTGTTTTGGCAGTCGACATATGAGAGCCGGTGTTGTGGTAGCACGCTTCACTGTCCATTGTGAAATTGAGATCTTGTAACAGTGCATTTTATTAAAAAAAAACGAAGCATCGAAAATATATTTTAAATAAAAAACAAGGTGTCCAGGTTTTATGATTGCGGCTCAGGCCTGGACACCGTCAACCCAGTTTGATCGAGACAGTTTCGCCACACGACCGTGAGTGATATGTCTAAAGGTACGCGGCAGGAATGCGAATGGTCTAAGCCGCTCGAATACAAAACAAAATGGCCGCGCACAATGAAATTCCACGGATGTCACATTGGCACAATGGAGACGTTGCAATGTTAATGAATTAATACTAGAATACGTCTAGTGTAATGAAAATTAACTATCATAAACAACTGATGTTCCCACTGCTGGGACCCGAGGCCTTCTCTCGAGGAGTCTTTTTTTTTTACTGAAGCGACGATGCAAGCAGGACGTTTATCTGATGGTAAGTTGTACGCCCGCCCATAACAACGTTGCCCTAGTTAGAATGTACTGAACTGCATTGCGCTCTTCGCCTGAGACATAAGATGTTGAGACTCGTTACACCAGTAATTTCGTTAGTTCCAACGCCCTTCAAACAATAACAAAGTAATGTTTGTCGACAGCAGTAGGCGCTGCGGTGGTACCTAGATGGTCTCCAGCTACAGAGACCTACCACCAGTAATGCTTTAGGTGATAATGATGACAATGCAAACAATGAAAGGACGCCATACTATAGATTCAAACTGCACAATGACAAATAGTTTATTGCCTATCAACATTCCTCACGTGACGCAAACAATATATTTTGCAATAACTCCACAGTTAATACGACGTGTCGTTAAAACATTGCGTCTAAAGTTTTAAAAAAAACATATCACTTAAAATGCAGTGAATGTATTTTGTAACATCAATAAATCTGCCAGTTGTTCGCGTTATTTTATTTAGCTATTAGCATGCAACATTCGCGCGTGACGTCGGTAAAGATGGCGGAGTGAAACCGGAAGTATCGCCGACCTTACTTTTTTATCACTGTACATATATGTAAGATAATTTTATATCGACGTTTTTCCGAGACTAATTGAATCTCTTATTCATTAGAATCTCCTTCAAGATTTTTACTATACTTATGAATGTTTATTCTTTCTTTATTTATTAGCAAAATCATTAAATTATTCTTTTTATTTTTTTCAACCTGAGCTATACAAAACGGGTTCAATGCCTATTGACCTCATTGATTCTCAATCAGTCAACAACAAGATGAGGTGAGATGCGGTCGGTGGTGTGTTAAAGATAAATATATATATAAAACTATATAAAACACAGAAAAAATTATAATATTTATTACTGCTTAACTAAATTACACTAATAATAAAAATATATAATATTATTTCTGGTTAATCAGTAGAACACTGTGTATCCACATGACTGGTGATAGGTCTCTGTTGTCGGAGACCGTGTAGGTACCACCGCAGCGCCTATTGCAGCCGACACAGTACTGTGCAAACATTACTGTGTTCTGGATTGAAGGGAGTTGTAGCTAGTGAATTTACTGGGGTAGCGAGACTCACCATTTTGTCTCAAGGTGACTAGCGCAATAACATTCTAACTAGCGCCACATTGCTATGGGCGGACGTATCACTTACCATCAAGTGAAGATCTTTCTCGTCTCGTCGCTACGTAGAACAAAAAAATTCATGTTTGTCACATGTTTTAATTGCCATTGTATAAAATATATTATCACTACGTTTTAGGTGGTAGTAATGTTTTATTGACGCATAAATTACTAGTAGTTGGTATTTAGTGCCAGATAATAATGATGATCTTCGCAGCATCTTTTGTAGTCGCCTGGAAGTTGTACTGTTTTTAGGTTTTAGCTTGTAATATTGGATTGTTACTAGACTTGTTTACACCCTAATACCGCCTTTAACTGGACTAGCTCATCACTGTTCTTTTTAAAGTCAACTATCAGGGTGGTTATGAGATCAGTACCACTCCTAATAATCATAAAATTAGATTTTAATCACATAAGTTGCAGATCATACTAACTGTGCACTTTTATTGTTAACAGAGAAACCTCGCCTCCGTCGCCCATCGGCGACGAGAAAGAGTCCAAGATGAGCCAGATACAGTTCTCAGTACCACTTGACAAACGGGACAGCACGGTCAGTATATCTATATTCATAGAAATCAGATAAAATTATCTTAAACTATTTGCGAAAGGAAATAGGAAAGAGCTGATAGAATAAGGAATTACTTGAATAGAAGAACGCTATTGATGGAGTGGTTTTTTAATGATAACAAAACTGTCACTCAAAATCGGTTAAGCCATTTTTTTCTTTTATTACTGCATGTTGGGGCAAGCCAACATTATGTATATATTGTTAATTATTTTGAATCATTCTCCAGATTTTTTCTACCACTCCAGTTCTCTCAATTTGTCTAGACAAATTGAGAGAACTGGAGTGGTAGAAAAAATGAGTGCTAGAAATTTTACATCATCTTTCTGTTAACCCATTATTTACTCGGTTCAGCCGTTTGAAAGCTACTCTGCCACGGGCAAACACTCCTGATATATAATTACACGTTAAGTTTATAATAACACACACTTCGGGTCGGGGTAGTGTGAGCATTCATCCCCTCTTCTAGAATTATGCAGTAGATCATAAATAGTGAATAACATTCTCTGGGAATCCAAGATTTTACTGACAACCAACTACCATAGCACAAATTAAACCATTACTTAATTAAAGTTTTTTAACCATTTAACGATTACGTAAGTAATCTCATTCAGATATGATTCCTCCAGTGTCGTCGCGAGAGAAACAATCTCTGTGTTGGACGACGATACATCAATCAGATATGAGAAACTTATAGAGTTAGTACTCTATTGAGATAATGCTATTTTTTTTATAATTGTTACTATAACTTGTACTGATGGTAAATCTCTCATAGCTGATATCGTCGTCCAACACAGAGATTATTTCTCTCGCGAAGACAGTGTGAAGAAGACATGTGAACGGAACTAGTATTCTGATGTCTTCATATTTCTGAGTCTTAAGTTAACAAGCAATGGTAAACAATATGGTGTTTTGAAAAAATCCAAACTCGTCGTATACTTGCCATTAGATGAAGGTCTTCCTATCTAGTAACGTAAAAAAAACAATGGTTAAAGCTAAGATTAGAAATAATAATGTATATGTACACGTTGACAACAGTTTTTTTTGTTTTGCTGTAATTTATAACCTCTTGTTCCATTAAAAATATTAACCACATGCAATCATCGCGTCGTTTCGATTATTTATCATAATAATTCTAGGAGATTAATATAATGGTACTAACATATTGAAAAGGTTAGTGTTATTATTTATCATTAAGATGGCTACATCACGAAACAATCTGTAGTGTTGCCATAATTAAATACAACGTATGCAGCGCGGTGACACTGCAGGCTCTGCGTTTTCCGGCGTTGTTACTCAGGTGTTATTAATTTCAGCACCGAGTGTCGAGCTCGCCCGAGCTAACCTCGCGACGATCTGACTGAAAAAAAAAACACTGTTTTTGTGGTCGAGTGAAGTAATAACTATTTATAAGATTGAAAAAAAAATTACAAGGAAATGATGTTTTTTATGCATACACGGCCTTAAAAGTATATTAGAGTTAACTGGGTAATCTTATCAGCTGGATAACGCTCACTGCTGAGCATAAAGGATCTTCATCGTCGGGAATTATTGGAGGCTTTAGTCCATCACGTTGGCCCAGTGCGAGATGGTGGATGATCAGAATCTTTTGTTAATCTGCAGGCACAGCGTGCAGTTGAGGTTGACTTGGGCTCCGTAAGATGTTAGGCGAAACCCCTTATAGCCCACTGGATTAAAGATGGGAAAAAGCTCTCCATAAACTAAATAAGTTATTATAGATTTATCTTTTTTCATAATATAATATATTTGCATTCGTTTCGCTTTTTTTATTATTAAAACATTGATATTGTGGCGTCGTTCGATTTCCGAACGCACCCCACGACTTGAGTTATAATGTGGACAACTAACTCCCTTACACAAAGTTAATGGAGTTTTTATTTCAACCTATCACATTCCCCTAACATTCCATAATATCTTACATTTTTTTAATTACTCTTTTATGAACTGAATACTTTTTTCTATTTTTTTTTCTTTCTCATAACTAATGTATCGAATAACTAACGATAATTCGCTATGAGCTTAAAATTGAAAGACCTCCTTTAGAAAAACCTCCTTTGTTGAAAACATTTCCATTCTAAACAACAGTTAGAAAATGGTTAATAATAAATCCATCAGCTGCACTCGTCCAATGAGAGCCATTTTGGTTCTCATTTACTTTACAAATTGTTGTTTCCTTTAATGTGATTGGTTAATGCTACGCCGTGACGTCACAACCAGCCGCGACCATTGGTGGACTGACGATCTCAACGTTTACTAGTAGTAGGTCTCTCCGGAGACCGTCTAGGTATGTACCAATGCAGCGGCTAATTCTGCCGCCGAACAGTACTGTGCATACATTACCGTGTTCCGGTTTAAAGGGCGCTGGAGCTAGTGTAATTATTGAGGTAAAAACACTTATCCTATGTCTCGAGGCGACGAATGCAAAAAGATGCAGTAGGTACCAGCTTAAGCGCTATATTTTGGGCAAGTGTATCACTTACCATCAGGTGACCATCCCGCTCGTTTCGTCGCTTAATTGTATAAAAAAACCAATGCATTTTTGCCGCCAAATAGTAATATTAATAAAAGTAATGTATGAGAAGAGACAATGTAAACTTCACGTAGAAGTTAAAAACTTTTACGGTAATTTTTTTTATCTATATACGCGGCGAGACGGATGTTCACCTGATGGTAAGTGATACGCCTGCTGATAACAATGCGGCGCTAGTTAGGATGAATACTGTCCATATTGTGCTTATCGTCTAAGACATACGATGTTGCATCTTATTACATTAGCTACAGAGCCCTTCAAATTGGAACACGGTAATGTTACCATGTTACTGTTTGGCGATAGAAATGAGCACTGCAGTGGTACCCAACTAGACGGTCTCCGGCAACAGAGACCTACCACCAGTGAAAAGGTAATGTATCAGAAATATCGAAAAACTTTTAAAGCTCCAGAAACAAATATTCTTCTTACTAGTAAATAGTGTAAATCTTCATAATACCTCTATTGCTGGAGACCGTCTTGGTAGATACCACTGTAGCGCCTATTGCAGCTGTCAAACAGTACTATGGTCCGGTTTGAAGGGCGCTGTAACTAGTGTAATCACGGGGGTAACGAGACTCGACATCTTATGTCTCAAGCGACGAGCACAATATGCTGCAGTGTATAACATTCAACTAGACCAACGTTGTTATGGGCGGGAGTATGACCTTCAAGAGTAGATCCCGCTTGTCACTTAGATAGATGAAGAAAAACTTGAGTGGTATTACTTAGTTGTTTACACGAGTAGGATGAAACCTATGGTGGCACTGCCTATAAGATGTGGTGCTAATTAGGATATTCACACTTGACATTGTTAAAATATAAGTTAGGTCTCAACTTAGTAATTTTGTCAAATTACTTATGAAGACTTAATGGCTTATTTCTCAACAAAGAGTACTTTTAAAAATGTTTTTTTTTTGGTATATCCAGTTTATATTTAAAAATCATTCGGTGGCACAACAAGTTTATATTTCTTGGCCTCATGTACTTTTCTCCTCAAGTCTTCACGTATCTATAATTTTCTTTCATAACCCAATAAATATTCCCATTCCTCTACGATCCTTATCCCCATCTGTCCACCTTTTCTTTAATCTAATTCTTGGAATGCTCCGTTAAGGCGCACAGCTGGTCATTTCACAAATGTCCTTCCTAACGGGACAGTAGCAGTTTATCCAACCAGAACTTAAAAACTACTGTACTGTGCTTATTTTCATGAAAATCAACTTATAAATGAAACAACACTGTACGTTATTTAAGGTTTAATTAATAAGTTTTTAAAACCAGTTTAACTACCTCAGCACAATTGTAAGTTGATATAAAATGGTTTAACGCAAAATGAACTCTAATTACAACCAGATAAATATCTGGTATTGGGCAGTTAGTTATTGCTGGTAAAAAATGCAGTAGGGTTTCTATATCCTGTTTTTGTTATTAACATTAATGTTATAAAACATCGCGAACTATGTGATTTATATTTATATATTCATTTTTTTCCATTACTATAAAAACTTCTTTGTGGTGTACAACGGTGTCGGCAGTACGGCCTGGCCCTAACAAAGTACCTTGCGGAACACCTTGAAGGTCACTTATAAGGAATGTATTAAAATTTTGATATCAGATTATAATAAAGGTGTATATAGATAATATTATATTAGCATTTAGTATGAAACTGTAGTAAACAATAAAGAACAGGAAGATAAAACTTTTAATACGTATGGAAAGAATTGCGATAAGGTTAAGGACAATTAGTAGAGTTATAAAAAAATTTAATTGTGTAATAAGTATAAATATTATGTATATTACTATATTCTAAAACTATAATAAGATTTTAAATATATAAATAAATTAATAAGAAACGAACATCAAAGATAACCTTAAGTTATTATATCAGGCAAGTTTGGAAAATATATTAATGTACTTTAACTTTTTTTACTTGGTGTAAATTTAGGCCTCTTTTAGTTCATATTGAAATAATTACATTAAAGTTAATCAAAAACTTTAAACAAGTGAAGGGATCCGTGAGATGAAAGGAATAAGTAAACCAAGATTTGAAAGATACCGCCGTTACGTGTTTTGTGTTAAGCTATCATCAATAGTAATTAATTATTCTGTGTTATGTTATTACTATGATATTACTTGTGTGTGTAGGTGTGGCAGAAGCGGCAGCAAGCGGTGTGTGTGAGACACGCGTTCAAACATTACGGCTCCAACAAACGGCCCAACCACGTCCTCAGCAACCTCAACATGACCGTCGCCAAGGGAACTATGTAAGTATTATAGTATTTCATAGAACAATAAGTAAGCGTACCTGATGGGAAAAGATGCAATTCCTTTATTATTCCTGACGTTGGACAGAATATGTCTTTACTAACAATATTATTATCGTCATCATCAGCTTATTGCAGTGAACTGCTGAACTTAAGCCTCTGCAACTGCACGATTTTTTTTTCGAGCGTGAAGCCTCCGTAATCCCCATTCCCTCGGTGGAAGCTGCTCACCTCGGATTTGTAATTCCATGCGCCATTCATATATGGCTGCAAGGTACTTCGCTACTAAATCCCATGGGACAGATCCTGTCAGTACGCATGCAGCCTCATGTGATAGTGCGATACCCTCGTACTACCTCGACGGCCATCGCTCTTTGCGGTCTTCTGAGGTCCGCTATAGTCTGTTCCGTCAACACGCACGAACGCACTACCCCAAATAGAGGCCAACGGCTACTTGACTGGGGTCCTAAGAGATTAGGTAATAGGCGCTTCAAGGCCGCAACTACTCCCATTAATCGAGGAGTTAGGCGCGAGAAATGCTCACGGAAGTTCCAACGACTATCAAGAGTGAGCCCAAGGTACCTCATATTGGACTCAACCCTGATGTTGGCATTGCCGACAACAATATGGGATTCTCGCGGCGGCGCTTTTGAAGTCTGTGGAAGCAAATGGCATCGGACTTGCCCAATGCCACCTTAAGTCCCAACGAACTAATAATCAGACGGGAAGCTTCCAAATAAGTATCACCCTGAGCTAAGACTGATCATCATCCGCATAGCAGATGATGTTCACTGCAACTGCACCCTGCTATATTAGCAGCTCGACGTCCATTTCTAAACGGCGACGTTGCATTTGTCCAGTGTTAATGAACCGAACTACCACATCGTATGGCCACTGACCCCTTAATCGGACATTTCGATTACCTTAGTCACGGCAGTGAGTGAAAGACCTACAAGGTAGGACTCTGGCACGACACCAAGCGCCAAGGGCACTGTGACAAAAGATTATTAACCTTTCACAATAACTTTAACACAACAACCCATTGTGTTCCTCGTCAGTCCACCATATATGGGTCATCTAACCTTTTGTATTCAAAGAATCGTGTCCGCTAATCACGAGAGGATTCATTTCCTGCATGTTATCGCGTATTGTGACGTCACCCTACTGTCTTGTCACGAGAGCGATTGTTCCAGCGACACATCGTAAACACAGCAAAAGTCTGATGATATTTGATCTGAAGCATCAGATCAAATAAAACAGTGTGGGTACGTCTGAGTGGTAACCACCACAGCGCGTATTAACATCACCGAATTAAACTTCACAAACTTATAATTTCGACGGTTTAAAAGCTATAGCGTATATTATTTCATTATCATCACCATCATCGTCAACCGATAGACCTCCACTGCTGGAGATAGGCTCCCGAGATTTCCAGAGTTCAATGAGGAGGATTGAGTCTTGCCCCACTACGCTAGCCCAATGCGGGTTTGTGGGTGGTCAGAGCCTCGTCTATTATTCAACAGGGTGCACCCCGTCCAGGTGAGGTTCACTTGGGCTGATAAGATGTTGGGCGGAAACCTTTACACCCCCGTATATATAATATTTATCTATATGGCAATATGCGAATACTCATTGTAGTCAAGAAGTAATAAGTTTGTGCAATGAATCTGAGTAGAAAGTTCATGAAGCTTCAAGTTCACAAGTCCAATAGTGAGGTCGGTGAAACTTGAATTCTCCAGAACTATAGCGTCTAATTACTTAGTTGCAATCGCAAAGACCAGCGGTCAAGTATATGTATAAAGTATACAGTTAAAATAACAAGAATTGCGATAAACTTAATTCCAGATAGAACGGACATAATGTAGACAAGGATTATATAACGGAATATAAAAATGATCAGCTGTTAGGAACCAACAGCAGTTAGTTCAACCTATATACCATCAGATACCAGAAGTGTAATGGACACATGGATACATTGGCCTCGGAGTTGAGTCATGGATGCGGTTCACATTTAAGAGTGAAAGTTACCATATCTGGCGTAACTTTCCAACTCTTCAATTGTTATGTATTTTAATTGCAACCGTGAAAGGTTTTAATCTGTACAGATTTAGTTAAAAAAAATTATGTAAGCCTCCATAATATAGCAATATGCAGCATACACTTCTCCTATGTAAATTTTGGTAACTACTAACTGCAGCAATGATTAGCTCTGTCTACAGATTTTCATAACTTTTGGTATAATCTTCAAGTTTTATTTTGTCAACGAAACGCTTATCAAACAGAGGAGAGTTCACTTAGCTTACTGGTTTACTTGCTAAGCTTCAAACTGGAATACAGTAATGTTTCTAAGTATACAAGTAGACATACATTTTAACCGGTAAAACTCTAAAACAGGTTTGCATAGTTTGGCGACAGAAATTGACTCTCTAAACTCGTGACTGTAGATATCTCTGCCAAATCTTTTCTAGAAGTGTGTAAACTTCTAGAAAAACTTTATGTTATTTTTAATCAATTTACTGTAAGCATCAACTTAACTAATTAAATTATCAACAGATACGGTTTACTGGGAGCGTCTGGCTGTGGAAAGACCACGCTGCTGTCTTGCATCGTAGGCAGACGGAAACTGAACAGCGGCGAGATATGGGTGCTGGGGGGCAAGCCCGGCACCAAAGGTAAGTACAAAATTTGGTTAGAATTCGCAATAAAATTTACCGAAGATAATACTGAATGACTTGCATTAGGAATTCATATGTTTTTTTGGTTTCGGGGGCAAAACTTCGAAAGATACCCTGCTTCTGTGGGAAAGTTAGGGTTATGTGAGATTCTTACTCACTAAAACCCTTCGATGGTCTCCATCAGTGCATTCGGAGAGGCTCCGGGATCTCCTACAGGACGCACCGGTGCCACTCTACACTTTGTGTTAATACGCCTCTTAGGAGTGACTTAACCCTTCCTAGGCACTATCGCTGAGCCATACTCTGTCCCACGCAGATTAGTTTGTTGAGCGATAAGAGCCTCCACCCTTAAGACCCGCGGAACTCCTAAACCCTCCTAGTCGCCTTCTACGACAGGCAGGGCTTTCTTTAGTCCTAATCGTACTAGCCCGAGAATGATAGCTTTGAAACACTGGTAAATAAACTTGTGTCCCTTTGTAGGTTCAGGTGTCCCAGGCAAGCGCGTGGGCTACATGCCACAAGAGATCGCCCTCTACGGCGAGTTCACGATAAAGGAGACCATGATGTATTTCGGTTGGATCTTCGGCATGGAGACGCGGGAGATTAACGAGCGGCTGAGATTCCTATTAGATTTCCTCGACCTGCCCAGCGAGAACCGAATGGTCAAGAATTTGAGGTTAGTAAATCTTCTTTTTTAACTTCTGTCTTTTTATTTAACAACAAAGAACATATCAACACAACCTACTCGAAGTGCTTTTAAGTTATACCTAGAACTTATGATTTATTATTCTCGTATAACATGTCTAGTCTGATCATTAATTCTGTCCTTAATTTTAAATCGATTATACTCATATGTTTATTAATTATATGAATATGCTTTAGTTTTCAACAAAAACCTTACCCGTACTTGTGGTAATCAAATCCGGCTAAAAATATGAATTTCAGGTTTCAAAGAAAATCGAGTTACAGTGGTAGAACACAAAAAATGAAACTAAACACAAATCGAACCATTTAACCTGTTAAAGTCGCTTTTAATAACAGACCAGTTCATCTATCGTACCATCAAAAGATTCACCACGAATGTCTTCTGTTGATGACAGACCGTTTTTTTGATTATCGATGGGGAAATGTTTTAAAGATATCCTTATAGGAGGAAGACAAGGTTATTTGAGATTATTACTCACTAAAATCCTCTCGGTGGTCATACTCAGAGTGTTGCCGAGGGCCCAGAGATCTCCTACGGAAAGAACCGGTACCTCTCAGTATTACGCCTGAGCCTCGGAAGTCGTAACATTCCACGTAACTTTGCTAGACTACGAGATGGATGTGACCACCTTGTCTTTGTCTTCTACCCCAGGCTTGTTTATTGGGCAATGAAAGCCTTTCGAAGCGCATGAAATCGAAAGCCTAATAGCCTGAGACTACAGAGCAGGTCGATGACAGACCTAGGAGTACCTGTGCATCTGATTCGAAGACGCCCAGTACTACAACATACCTAATTTCATTACCACTTTACGTCGTGTGGTGTTAACAAAAAGTCAGTAATAATGAATGTAGAAAAACGAGTCGTGTCAAGAACGTTCCCACGTCGGACTGGTGTCGGACGGCTTTTCTTCAGTGAACTACACGGAAGTCGATTTCCTTGTTTTGAAGATCTAAAATGACAAGGAGCTTCAATTTTCTTTAGTGACCGACATATTGTATTCGTATCAAATAGATCCACTTCTCCTTTTTTTCTATTCTATGATGCAACGAGAAGAGTGGGACGTTTACCTGATGGCATATACAGCATACAGATGGCAGCCAATAGACGTCTACTGCTGCACATAGGTCTCCGACAACTATCTCCTCATCGATCCGTCCCGTGTTGCTCGCATCCAGTGGATCCCCGCGATTCTCACCAGATCGTCGGTCCACCTTTTGGGAGGTCTACCGGTACGCGGGCGCCACTCGGTGACTTTACTGCCCCATCGGCCGTCAGTCCTTCGAGAAATGTGCCCTGCCCACTACCACTTAAGTCTAGCAATCTTTTAGGCTATATCGGTGACCTTAGTTCTTCTGCGGATCTCCACATTTCTGATTCGATCGCGCAGATAAACTCCGAGCATAACCCTCGCCATGTGGCGCTAATGACATACCACATTGTGATCATCGCTTTGATATATATGTTAAGTCTGATTGTTTCCGTAATTTCCCTACTTGCAACGCCCTTAAAACCAGAACACAGTAATTTCTAACAGTATGCACATTGCTATTTGGCGACAGGAATAGGAGCTGCGGTGATACTTACTTAGACGGTTTCCAGCGATGGAAACCTACGACTGACTACTTGTTCGCGAAGAGTTCGTCTTACCTCTATTTTCTCAGGTGGACCTCGTTTAGGCAGACATAGTCAGTGCCTATTCCTCCTGCAAACAATAACGTCTTCCGGTCTAAAGGGTGCTATAGCTAATAAAAATCCCTGGTTTAGTTGCGACTGCAAAGAATTATTGCAAAATATTTTAACTAATAACACATTTTTATGAAATCCATCGAAATCCATCACTTCGCATTATATAAAAAAAAAAAATTTTTTTACCTGTTTAGATTATCCGCAAAATAATTAGAAAAAAAACCAGTGTGTAATATCCCTGAAATCCAACTTAGAATATTATCATAAACAATATACAACAACTTACGAGTGATTCTGAATGGAAACATTCTGGATGCTTCTGAACTTCAATATAAGCAATGTAATAAATAACTTCGTTGGGAAATATTGTTTTCTAAAGCTGTTGTTAGTCACACAATGATTCACTTATTAGCATCGATTCTTCAGAACTATGGTGAATATTCACATAGGTTTTAATGTTTTTCCTAAATAAATAACAGCTATTACAGCCACAGCAGCTCGTTGGTTTTTATATCATATTATTTCACAGTCTTCATGCGAAACCTAAAAGCATACATTGCTTCTGCATAACTTCTTATCTCACTACATTGTTTTAGGCAGTCATTTCATTTACCACCATGTCAATGGCCCTCTCATCTAATCTCTTCTTTGTATAAAAAACCTCCAAACTCTACTAATCTAAAAGATCTCATAAGCTTCATTTCTATATATTGATAATCTCTGCTAGACATAGACTTCCCAAAGGATTCATCGCCGTGGTCTCTACGGGACTGTAGAAAGCAATAGAACAGGTGAACCTCATATATCAGCTGCTATCCTTTGCCTTAAATTACTTCCTTCTGTATCATACCGAGGGTAATACTATGGTTAGCATATTCCAACCCTTCTTCCCAACTTCTTGAAAAGAAAGACATTTTCAATCCATTTCCGAGATCTACTTTCACAATTGCAGTTTGTTATCTAATTGCAACAACATCGTCTGCCTTCGGTCCGTCCAATACTGGTTATGACAACAACAACAAAACAACATATTTATTCGTTATTCTATTTAAATAAATGATTAAAGACGCGTTAGGCGGTAGCAATGCCTTGAGAATTAAATTTGATGTAAAGGTCAAGCAGATTAAAGCAACTAGCTGCTTTTATAATGGATACACCTGTAAAAGGAAGAACTAATGTACACATAGCTTTCGTTCGTTATTCTTGATGGATTAACGGCCTCGAGTGGTGACCACATATCGGTAGTCCTGGAATATCATCTACAAAGTAGACCGAAGATCTAATGAAGATCGCGAAGGTGGATGCGAACAGTACGGCGTCAAATTCTTTGGGGAGGCCTATCATGTCCTGGAGATGTCTTTCGGCTCATGATGACAAATCTTTTTAAATATTTAGAATAGAGCCACTCCCACCACAAGCACTGTATTACAATTGACCACTGCACAAAACACCTATAAATTTACAAACAATTAGTCATATTGTT
This sequence comes from Ornithoptera alexandrae, assembly GCA_029030555.1. Classification (NCBI taxonomy): domain Eukaryota; kingdom Metazoa; phylum Arthropoda; class Insecta; order Lepidoptera; family Papilionidae; genus Ornithoptera; species Ornithoptera alexandrae. The sequence goes on from JARDVY010000031.1 coordinate 607,449, forward strand.
GCAATATGTATGTCAATATTTACATTAAGAAGTAGCTTCGTTTACAACATGTATATATTCGATCATCACTTTTTAACAACCCTGTAACGACACACCCCAATTCGATTCCGATCCCGTCACGGGTATTAGGATGGTGATCAGGTTAAACTCATTTGATTAGATAGCATCATTGTAAAGCTCCACTGCTGTTAAATTGAAGTCAAGTATTGTTTCGTTGTCCATAAATTTAAATGCTTAAAAGTATTACATACATAAAATGTTTTATCCATACGTTTTTTTTTAATTTCCTTCTCATAGTACACTTGACTTCTGCTTGATTGATAGAGAATGTTTAAAATTGGTTTAATACTTCTAGTTTATTTCTTTAAACTCACTATCTTAGTAATTTTGATATCTTATTATCTTAGATATCCATAGATATAAAAATAACTGCAGAAAACGGGTACAAATTTTTAGAAAAAATCATTAAATTTGTTGAGTGGTCAACCAACCATTCATGTTCTCTCCTTTTGTCTTGATTTGTTTTAACTTCTGCGAGATCAATTTAAACATATCAATATACCTCAAAGTAGATGCTATAGAAACAATAATAGAAATCTGATGAATTTGTAAAACTTTTTGCGTGATCACACACGAGATGGTATACGGAATGCGTTCACAAAATCCATTACTCCATCGCGTTCATGGTTAACAACATAATTCGCATAATAGCAAACCAGATCATAACTTTCGCTTGAGATCACACAGCATCCGATAAGACATGAACGCGATAGTAACGTTACGCAGTTAAAAATGAAATTATAACTAAAAACGCAACGTCATACAGTTTAACATTATGATATTCAATAACATACATTTTTATGAGTTTATCGCATTCATTTAACTAATTATTTCCACGACTAGTTAGGCTGCTATAAAACTTATAACCCCCAGTACAATGTAGTGCTCTTCACGCATCCAAACCAGCGCTTATTATTGGAAGGCGACACAGTATATGTACATCCGGCTTGTATCGTTTAGTTGGGTTTATAAAAAAACCTATATTTTTTACGTGTAATTCTCATATTGTTAGAAGTCCTGTTACCGTATGCGGTGTCTCTAACGGTAGATCTATTTGCCCGCAGTTTAATGACTTACCCGATACCACAAACAAACGGACACAAATTCCAAAGGTGCTAAGTTAAAGGTAATTTTTTCTAACACCAAAATACTTCGCGTGGATAATGACAGACAGAAGAAATAACCGTAATAGTATAGATCAGTGTTTCCCAATATTTGTTTCGTTCCTATACCCCTTAATAAAACTTTTTAATTACGATTACTTCTTCCGTGATCAGTTCATACCAATCCCCTAAAAATGTGTCCCATTTCTATTCTTTTTCTTCGTCGGAATCACTCTTGACAGAGTGGTTATAGTCATCACTTCAATTATCGCTCGCAAGCTTCACAACACGTCGCCACTCTTCTCTGATGGCCGCTTTCAGGATCTAGTCAGTCCATCTCATAGACATTCTTCCTCGTGTCCTGGTACCCTCAAACTTCTCCTGAGACACAAGTTGCTCTCCCCATTTTTATTAAAGTCTATCTAATGTCAATCTCATCTTTAAAATACACTCTCTATCTCGTTCGTTATTCTCTAGCACCTCAGTAAATTATTAGTTTTCAAGGTTCGTTTTAAACTACACATTGTAGACACAAAGAATAATGTTTAAAAAGTTGTCTGTTTTAACTTTTCAGTATTTCCATCATTATCATTACCATTTTCACATACCCTCACATGGGACAGCGTCTACCCCAGTTTGGGAATCTCTGGTGTAGATAATATTTAGTTTTTTTTTCATAATGGAGCTCAAAGAATAGAACATTCGCCTTTTGCTAAATGAAACCTGATCATGGCACTTAGGCTTTATCATCATTTTCCTCTTCCACTGTCATTAAAAAATAAAGACTCGTAGTTCGTTATTATCATTAGATTTCAGCCTATTGTTGTCCACTGATAAACATAGTTTGTAATTGCGAATATTTGCCGTATTCACTATGCTTGGTGCTAACGCTGCATCTTGGTAAAGGTAACAAAGAAAGCTGCAGCAGATTTTTATCTAGAATTGTTTCGTCTTACTCTTAATTATTTTGTTTCTAGATATAAAAATAGTGGTATAATACGAACTTTTTCCGCAGTGGTGGTCAGCAGCGCCGTGTGTCCTTCGCCGTCGCTTTGATGCACGACCCGGAGCTCCTAATCCTGGACGAGCCAACGGTGGGCGTGGATCCATTGCTGCGCCAGTCCATCTGGACCCACTTGGTGCAGATTACAAGCTCCGGTGACAAGACCGTCATAATCACCACTCACTACATTGAAGAGGCGCGACAGGCGCATTGTGTGAGTACCGTTAGAACGATACTCGTGTGGATCCTGAAATAACAGAAAAAATTTCTTGCTCTCCTTTGAAGCCTCGATAGGTCAGTTTGTAATGAAGTAGTATGCACTATATATGTCAAAGGGGCTTAATTCGATCCCAACTGATCTTGAGCTGACGGTGCAGAAAATCATCCTGAACAATTTTCATGGATATATGACATCCACCAATTCTCACTTAGCGAACTTGGTAGATTGATAGGTAAATAGCTTCGCCTCTCTTTTTGTGAGAGGAGACTGCGAGTTCCTACATAGAGAACGTTAACAGGGCGGTTCATATTCAATATTTAGCGACTCCTCTTTCTATATTCCTTTCTAACACATAATAGTTGAAAGCATCGTGACGCAGGGCAACTTTGTGAAAATATAGCCAATCGGGGAAAGCCTCAGAAGAAAGATGACTTGACAGAACCTATAAGGGGATATCTTCCTATATAGTTCTTAGATCGATAGGTTAGATCGTTTCTATATAAAATCGACTGATATAGGGTTTTTTTCATTTCTTATTCTCATCCAAATTTGGTATATACCACACGTGATGTAAATTAGAAATCCGTACGTCGTTTATTAAACCCACGATAGGCAATTTTTATACCGAGCACGGGGAGAAATGGATGGGATAGGGTCATATTTAGCAGAAGAATATTTTTTTTGGGATTATTTTATATTCTGGGATTCTAGAATTTTTTTAGTGCTATATAAATGGCATAGTTTTATATCAATAACAGTTTTAGCTAACATTGGTTGTAATCGACGCACTTGTATGGTAATATATTTTTTCACGTTTTTAAAAGCAAAAATATGAATATATTTTTACTACTTACACCAAACTCGTCTTCCACTCGAATAAGTCTATCTAAAGATTGTCTGGAGAAAGCTGCTGTTTTGTACTATGTGCATAATATTTGTATTTGTTATGTTCAATAAAATTCATTCTATTCTATATGGAGTCATTGTGCCTCGTATAAACTTAAGATGTTTAAATCCTCACGTTTCATTTAATATGCATAAAACTGTCCAAACGGCTTTCAGAATTATATTAAAACTCAAATCTTTAACAAAACTGCCTCTGCTATTTCCACATTACATGAAATTTTACCTTACGTTGACCAATTTAGATTATGTAAGTTATTTTACTATATATACGTTTATAATTTTAATATATACGTGTGCCGAAAATATGTTTAAATTCCATTTGTCCAATTTCTGTTTAGATTGGCCTAATGAGAAGCGGCAGACTGCTCGCGGAGGAGTCGCCGCAAGCGCTACTTACAATGTACAGCTGTATATCCCTCGAAGATGTCTTCCTCAAACTATCGAGGAGACAGGGTGAGTTCTTCTTCTCCATAATTATAATATATAGGTAATAAAGGAAGCCAACTTATCTTAATTAATCTTCATCTGCTTCAATTAAACGAAAAAAGCTAGCGTTGGAATAAATTATTATTGTGAACAAGGTCATCAATGGATAATAATTATACTTCATAATCATTATTTAGCATATAATATTTATCTACTTAGAATTAATGTGATTCATTTTACTAAGATTTCAATTAAAAAAACTAGAAAGATGATTTCATAAACTTTTCAAAATTATTTTCTTCATCTCATCGTCATGTCAACCAATGGGACTCTCTCCAGATTACAAAAGACCTAGGTCTAGCGAGGGACTATAATATATCAGTATTCCTCTGCAAATAATACGAAAAATCCTTATTTTAACTTTAGTCGAAGCTAATCGAATGGTTCCGTAGTGGAAGTATCTTTACCACGGCAACTTAACGAAATGCAACGATATGCAAATAAGATGTTTTGCGTATCATCTAATCAGGAAATCACTCGTGGAAAATTTTTTCGATATTTTGTAAATGAGCGAAAACTTTCGATCTCATCGACAACTGACAAACAATAAAATAAAGCGTTTCTTTTAATGTGCTTTTAATATTGAGATCCTATTAGTGTAAAGCCAATGTGATAAACAAACTGAGTAAACACGTAAAAATACTTAAAGCAACTTTTAAATTCCAACCGTTCATATACGTGTATTGATATGTCAAGTTGTTGGTGAGGAGGCACGTATTCGAAGACCGACTCCATGAAGTCTTTAATAGATAGATAAAAGCTAAATGACAAATAGACATAGAATTATCTTATCCTATTACTTTAATTAAGCTTCGGACTTGCATATATGGTCTCCACTTATGTCAATTTAAAATGTTTCATTTATCATTTATTTTTTTACATTACTTTCAGAATTATTCGAAGGTAAAATATTTTATTGTGTTTGTTATATATGTAACCCAAGAAACAATATAGCGTAATTTCAATTTTTCAAAATTTAAATTAAGCTATATTAAAGGTTCACTTGAAAAAGTGTCAGTAGATTTTTAAAATAGTGGCCCACTGATCTTGATATTTAAAAAAAATTATATTGAGTAAATTTCTAGAAATATTTAAAGTTCAGAACAGCAATTGTAACTAACTACTTTGAATTCAAATAATAGTTTTACCGCCAGGTCAAGCCAATCAGGTGGTAGAGCTAAATGTATCAGGGGGCGCCCTGGGGCTTAACAAGATGTCGAAGAGGGAGGAGGCTCCGTACGCGGCAGAGGACGCGCAAGTGGTCGGGTTGAATTTCCATCAGAGCAAAGAGATTTTAATAATTGACAATGGAGCTGGCTCCAATGGCGATGTGAGTATTTTTTAATAAAAACAAAAGTAAGTTTTCATTAGACAATATTTTACATAAAGAAAATGCAAATAAAACTTTCATAACCTCTAATTAAGTATTTTTAAAACATTAACCAGAACACTGAAGTAGTATACTGGGGTCTAAGGGGCCCCGCATAACAACTCACGGGACCTGATCAAATCTCACTTGCTCGTGCATTCTGCTAACTAACAAACAAGGCTCTGGCTCCCATGAACCCGCAATGGACGCAAATCCCTCCCATGAACCCCAACAAATGACGGCTTCTTGTGCCCGGCGGTACCGGATACCAAGCTGACTTTGGCCCGATCGACGTGGATGTCTTTGGGGGAGGCCTATGTCCAGCAGTGGACGTCTATCGATTGATAATGATAATGATAACACGTTCACAGGTCTTCTTTTGTAATATGATCGGCTAAATGGTACTTATCTATTTTTTTAATATGACGAACCCGTTCCGACTATGAAAGCCGTCACACAGGAGAGTGATCATCCCTAAGACTCCAAAAATAATGGTTTAAACCATTAAATTGTCACCCACTCTTTTCTATTTTGTATATTTGTATTATCCATGGCTTAATTGGATTCAGCGTCTAATGTTACCCAATAGAATCTAACATCAATCCTATCCTACACATATTCGAAAAAATCTTAGTCTTTTTTATAAGGGCCGAAAAATCTGTACCGTTTTGTTATTAGTATTGTGTGAAGTTTTTTATTACCATCCACAAACAATAAAATAATTTATAAAAACACAATTTCCAGAGTCATTGTGTGTATAATTTGTATTGAAGAATGTGTTCAGTTGTAGCATTAACTACAAATGTAGGCTTCAAATTTAAAATGGTTATTTTTCCAGTGACGCTAAGAGGCAAACAGAATGTTCACCTGATAGTAATAATACTACACCCCATAACTACGTGGCGTTAGAACGATATCTACTACACCACATTGTACTCATTCGCCTTGAGACATTAGACGTTAAGTCTCGTTACTACAGCCATCAATTTTACTAGTTATGACGCCTCTCAAACTGGAACACAGTATTGTTTGCACAACACTGTTTAGCGGTAGAAGTAAGCGATGCGGTGATACCTGTCTAGATTGTCTACAGCAACAGAGGCACACTGCCAATAATGTGGTTACCAGTTATATTAGTATTAAAATGTACTTACAAAGTAAACATGACTCATTTCAAAACATTGACCAATGTATATATTAATTCCAGCTTCCAGGTAAAATGACGGAAGTTGTGACGACAGAGTGCGAAGAGTGCGGCGATTGCCTTAATGTAAGTGACTTCTTTTTAATGATTGAGTTATGGTTTTAGAATGAAAATATTATTGTATATAAGATAATGGCCCTAGCAATATGCCTTGAGGTACACCTCAAAACGTTAAAATATATGATAAAACTTTATGGACATGAAAACTGATAATTTATCTCATATTGACCTCAAAAGTATTAAGAAAGAGAACTAAAGGACAAGTCATAACATAAATATAAATCATATATTTTTTCTAATGATAAGATAAATCAATAGCTTTTGTATGCTTACAAATAATAAAATTTTCTTTCTTTATCTTTTTAACCTATTAAACAAATTGTGAAGCGTGCAAAACATTTTTTTAATGCCTGATGTTCACTGACACGAGTCAGGTTTTATATTTTAAATAACCTGCTATAATAATAAATATTTTTTTTTGCTTATTTAAAAACAAATATAATGTAATCAGCAAACTTATTATTGTAACATATATTATGTGTACAATTCTTTTGTAAGTCATTATAAAATGTTATTAAGATAAGTATGCACTACGAGTATATCACAGTAACAGATCGATTCTTTAACTTACTTGATCAAAACCAATTATTTATGCAAAGTTCTCTTGACTCTATATATACAGTCAAGTCGTCTTCTTTAACTCCTATTCCATATTCGGAGTCATGATTAAAATAATAAAATTTCTTCTTACAGTTGACTTCTCGAGGGAAAATCAAAGCTCTGATTCAAAAGAATTTTCTACGTATGTGGAGGAATATCGGCGTAATGCTGTTCATATTTGCACTGCCTGTGATGCAGGTCATCTTGTTCTGCCTGGCCATCGGTCGAGATCCCAGCGGGCTCAGAATTGTAAGTGCTATTAATTCCTTGTCTTTTTTTAAACAATTTTTGTCAAGTTTCTTTATTTACTTTATAATGCTACGGTACTGCGATATACAGGATGAAAGGTAATAGGTGTAAAAGATCTGGGGGGCTAAAATATAGCTCGTATCCTATCTATCTATGAATGGAATACCACATCCAAAAACAATGTTTCTGGAGTTATCTATTTTTTAAATATTTTTCAAAAAATTCCCGATTTTCTAGGAAAAAATTAGATGATTTTATTTCTTACTTACTTCTACACAAATTTTAATGTAATAATTCTTGTTTATTCATTGTTTTATTAAATTCAATTAATAATCATCACTTAGAGGCTAAACCTTTTAAATTAGGTTTTTTGAAAGTCATGACAGTTAAAAATAAAGCGACATACTTATATTTTTATTTAATCTTAAAATAATATTTTATTTGTAAAAAATACGTATAAAGCACATAAATAAGTATATGACTTCAATACCCATCCCATAAGGTATAAGAAAGAACATTAAGTTTCTAAAATTTAGAAGAAAAAAAACACTTCTAATAAAATCAACTACCCGGAAATATCAAACTGAAGAGACTCGTAAAAGTAGACGCTGCGCCGGCCCTTAATTTGACCCTTTCTGTTTCTGTTGTCACACGCGCGAACTTATTGTTGTCGTTTTAGATATTGAGTTCATTGTAAAACATATGCAATGTAATTTTTAGATAATGAAACAGTACGGCAGATAAAATTGAACTACTTTCGTGGGCGGACGTACATTATCATTGTCTTCTTAATTCTGAAAAGTTTTTCTTTTCCATACCAAATAAATTTAATTTCAATGACGGATTACGGTAATGAAGAATACGCTGACATTTTCTATTGTTGTGGACGTAGTGATGGAAACTTTTTACAAGAACGAAGAGAATATCAGCTAGGTTTTCTAAATTGTCACCTACCAAGTCATAGTCTTTGTTGCGGCGTATCAACACGTCAAGGAAACTGGCAATGTTCAACAGAGGCGACACGACGCAACTAGACGATGCATCTACGATACTGAAAAGGAAGAAGGAATCATAGACCATTTTGTTATAGACCCGACTACGTCAACCAGGGTCGTGGCAATATTGCTGGGTTTAACGCAATGGAAAGTGTGGTTTACTGTGTATACAACAAGGCTCTACCCCTACCATTATACACCGATCCAGACCCTGGAGGAAGGAGACCCTGCAAGGAGGTTAGACTTCTGCTGTTTTATGCTGTATGCAGACTTAGAAAATAATAATTTTCTCACCAAAATATTGTGGACCGATGAAGTGAAGTTTGACAAAGACGGCATAACAAACTTTTATAATAGTCGTTATTGGGCTCTGCGAGGTGAACATCCCCACGTGATTAGAGAAGGAACTCATCAGCGAAGATTCTCCGTAAACGTATGGATGGGCATAATTCATACTTACTTGATAGGCCCAGTCTTCTTGCCCAACAATTTAAATGGTGAGACGTACGACGATTTTCTTCGAAATCATTTTTTTAATTATTGGAGGATATACCATTGAAAACCAGTAGAGAAATGGTGTTCCAGCATAACGGTTGTCCTGCCCATATTCGTCTCGGCGTAAGACAGTGAATAGACACTACTTTCCCTCAGCGATGGATTGGCCGAGGCGGACCAACACCGTGGCCCGCAAGGTGTCCTAATTGAACACCTTGCGATTATTGCTTATGGGGTCACATGAAATCTTTAGTGTACACGACACCAATTAACTCGTTAGAAGATTTAAAGTCACGCATCATCGTCGCTGCTGACTAAATAAAAGACCAGCTCACAGGGCGAGTCACTCGATCTGACTTAAGGAAAAGGCTTCGTGCCTGTACCAGGAACCATTGCCGTCAGTTTGAGCAAAATTTAAATTAATTGTTACTTTAAACTTTTGCTCTGAACTCAATATCTAAAACGACAACAACAACCTCGCACGTGTTACAACAAAAACAAAAGGGTCAAATTAAGGGCCGGCGCGGCGTATACTTTTACGAGTCTCTACAGTTTGATATTTCCTAGTACTTGATTTTATTACAAATGTTTTTTGTTTTCTAAATTTTTGAAACTTTATGTACTTTCTTATACCTTGTCGGATAGGTATTGAAGTCAGGTACTTATTTATGTGCTTTATACGAGTTTTTTATTAATAAAATTTTATTTTTTATTGTCACGACTTTGAAAGAACCTAATTTAAAACTTTTAGCCTCTAAGTGATGATTATTAATTTAATGTAATAAAACAATGATTAAACAATAATTATTACATTCAAATTTGTGTATAAATAAGTAAGAAATAAAATCATCGAATTTATTTCTATAAAATCAGGTATTTTTTGAAAAATATTTAAAAAATTAATAACTCCAAAACCATTGTATTTGGATGGGGTATTCTATACATAGATAGATAAGATACGAGCTATGCTTTAGCCCCAAACAGATCTTTTACACCTTTTACCTTTCACTCTGTATATTACATATAAAATTGACTGACATTTGGTAGTGGGCGATACTTTTATTTTGTGTTTTATCATATGCTGTATCACCTGTCTAACCTGCTGTGTAACCTGTATCACCTGTACCAAATATAATAATCTCTTCAACGTTAATAAGAAATATATACAAGAGAGAGAGAATCTTTAAGAAAATCCAAAATTCAATTTATGTGTGCCTCGTCCCGCAGGCCATCGTAAACGACGACGTGCACGTTTTAGACGGCTACTGTCCCTATAACAACTCGTGTTCGATGAAGAATCTCTCGTGCCGGTACCTCGACCATCTCAAGAACCAGTCCATCATCAAAGAGTACTACTTCGACGTGGAATCCGCGATACAAGCGGTCAAGGACGGCGACGCTTGGGGAGCCATCTACTTCAACGAGAACTACACCGACGCTCTAGTCGCTAGACTGGCTCTAGGTAACCTGTAATTATTTGTTGAAAGCAACAACGGGGTTCAAATCGCCTCCACGGGGCCATGCTTAACTACTTGCTTAGTCATAAGAAGGTCCCTGATTTGATTCCGGTGCCACATTTTGAAGAACCCGCCTGGTTAGTTACTACTCTCGTATTGTAAATCCACCGCTGTAACAGAATCGCTGTATTTTGACGATCGACATAAGAGCCGGAGTATTTAGAGCGGGCTCACCATCCTTGGCTTCATGATTATTTAACCCTATATGTAAATCAGATTGTTAGTTTATTGTAAATAAAAAAAAGTTTAAAAAAAATACAATCGCTAACCGTACACTCGTCTAACAGCGGACACGGCAGACAACGACACGATCACGACCTCCGAAGTGCAAGTGTGGCTCGACATGTCCAACCAGCAGATCGGGCTCATGCTCAACCGGGACATACAGTTCTCCTACCGGGACTTCGCAAAGGTAAACATTTTGCAATAATTAATTAAAACATAATAACATAAATATTACTGATATATATACATACAACAACATACTAGACAGATCGGCGTAATGATTTTAGGCAGCCAGCCGTCCAGCACTGGACGTTTATCGACTGATGATGATGATGATACGTATAGCAGTCTACTGGGATCCATCAGTTGTAAACAATAATACTGCGTAAAATTATAGAAGTTCCATTCCTCGGGATCCATGCCACTGACGTGCAGAAATTTACACATTAAACTCTTAACATCAATCCCTTTTTACTGAGTATTAAAGAATGATGGTTTCCGTTCCAGGATTTACTGCAGACGTGCAACTACAATCCTAAAGTGGGCGACATTCCTATAGACTTCAAGGACCCTATCTACGGCGACACCAACCCGTCGTTCACAGATTTCGTGGCTCCCGGAGTGATATTGACGTAAGTGAAACCAACTTCCTCTCCTCTTTCTTTCTTCATTATGAACCGATGACGATATTGAAACAGCCAGAAGAGAGGATGCGAAAACCAGATCAGGGCATTTGATAGAAAAGCGTTAGAGAAGGACAGCAGAGGATTTATAAAGGCTGTCTATGAAGTGAACAGAACCATTCGAATCGGATTTCTCTTTTCTTTCTATGAACATGCCTATAAATCATTTTTTTTATTTAACAAAACAACATAAAGTAGTTGCTAACATAACGAACTCGTATTAGATCAAAGTTAACATATTAATAAAAATTGAAATTTTTGTAATGGTTGCTAACATCAATTGCACATTGAGGTAGTTCCGGTTTAACAACACGCGCTACTTATAACATGACACTACATTCCCAGTGTTGCCAAATTGACGGCATAACGTTCCATTACACTGTGACAAGGAAAATTAAAATTTAATTTACTGTTCTTTGATTACAGTATCGTGTTCTTCTTGGCCGTTGCCCTGACGTCTTCAGCTCTTATCGTAGAGCGGATGGAGGGCCTGCTCGACCGCTCGTGGGTGGCTGGAGTGTCTCCCGGCGAGATCCTGTTTTCGCATGTAGTCACACAGTTCGTGGTGATGTGCGGCCAGACCGCGCTTGTCTTGATCTTCATGATCCTGGTCTTCGGGGTGAAGTGCAACGGTAACATCGCATATGTTATAATGCTGACACTTTTACAAGGTGAGTTTTCTTTGTTTATCATAATTGCTAGAGTCTGGTGTAGTTTATATGCTGCCAGGGATTTTTCAAACCACCCTGGCCAGGTACAAGCCTCACTTTATTAGTACGCAGCAACAGTCTTTCTGTATCCTAGATAGACACATAGGTTGTTTTGGTTCTTAATTATGACTTAACATTGTGTGAAACAGCGATGAAATATTAATCCATAAATATAACAACGAAAAAATCGCATAGATATTTGCTAACCCAAAAACCATATTTACTAAAACAATATATATTTTGCAATGTGCAAATAAAGACGTTAAAAAGTTAAGGAAGTTTCTTGATACGGATAAGCAACTCTCATCTTCATGTTGCCAGGAGAGGGAAGATTGGAAAGTTCACGTGTTGGTAAGTGATAGCTTATAACAATGAGGAGTCAGTCTATTTATAATTACACAGAAACTTGGACGGGGTATTGTATTATAGATGCAGTGGAGAACATGTTAAGCTTTGTTATCGCTTGAATACTTGGACAAGCGATTGTGCTTGAGACTTCCTCGTCCACCAGTTAAATTGTCTGTACAAACATGTATAAAGGATAACTTTGTGGCAAGGTCTGTGCGGCATGTGCTTCGGGTTCGTGATATCGGCCGCATGCGAGCTGGAGCGCAACGCGATCCAGCTCGCGCTCGGCTCCTTCTACCCGACGCTGCTGCTGAGCGGCGTCATCTGGCCTATAGAGGGCATGCCGTGGGCGCTGCGGTACATTGCGCTGTGCCTGCCGCTCACGCTCGCGACCACGTCGCTGCGCTCGGTGCTGACGCGCGGTTGGCCGCTCAACGATCCCGACGTGTACATGGGCTTCGTGGCGACGCTCGCCTGGATCGCTCTGTTCCTTGTAGTCACGCTCACCATACTACGCTTCAAACGCGGCTGAGCCGCTCCAACTATTCGCATACTATACGACATAAGCGCGCTGCAGAGCAATCTCACAGCGAAACAACTTGCTAATTTACGACCGAAATATACCAAAACAAATGAATGCTTCACTTGATTAACCGATTAACTGTATAAAGAGATGAGATTAGAAAAATGTTTAAATAGCGTATACAGTTCAATATGGCACGGCCACACCTTTGATACTTCGTTCTGACACAACGGCTATTATGTTTTTCGGTACACTTACTTGCATAACTAATAACATATCACTATATGAATGAAACAGTATTTTCAGAATTATAAATACACACATAGATCTTTTTTAAAGATCTATGTGTGTATTTATAGTTTTAAAATAAATCTTGTAGTTTTTAGTGTAATTATTTTTTGTTTAAATTTAGATCGTTAATTGGTTCTGCAAGCGCAGCATTCATACCACAAACAATATGTTTAGTTCTCATCAATAGTTACAAAGAGTTGGAAGGTTTTTCATCCCCGTCATTTAGTAATATCATGTACGTAGTGACGTATGAAAGTACGCAAAACCTATCAATAGGTTAAGAGAAGGTCAAAGGTCGCCACGTGCCGTCTGTTCGCGTATGTAATTATAAAGCTCTCTTCTGCTGACATTTATTTATTTTCTGTTAAAAACAATAATTTTGATGTTTATAATCTATTGACAAAGAAGCAGTCTCGCGAAGAAAGCAAGCGGCGACCGCGCGCTCAATATCCACGAACAACTTTGTGTAGACATAAACTTATTTTTGCTCAAATCTTTAGAACACAATGGGGCTTAATTCGTAAAGTATCTTTTACACTTACTGCACAAATTAAAAAAAATAATGTATCAAATGAGAGAAAATGTTGCCCCTTCAGTGATATATAACATAACCACAAGATAACAGTTTAAGATAAATAAAAAACAACACAAAAAGTATCTTTTTTTGCTATTTCCCTAATTTAAAAATATAGTATCGCAAATTAAGATTCTGTTGAAGAATTGAGCCCCTTTAGTACGTATAGCTAATTGACTGTTAGTCCATGTGTAAATATTAGTGTTGTATTTATAAAAAAAGGGCCCTTGGCCCAGTAAGGTGGCTAGTAGGGAATGTTAGCAATTATGATTGGTCCAACGCTTTCCATGGGTATTTTAATTATTATATTAAATGTATTTTTATATTTTCTCGGTAGAGGACTTTGTTTTAGGGTGAACTTTTTTAAACAATCACTTTAAGATACCTGAATAACGAGTTACCATAGAATAAGATGGTGCCATAGATTATATCAAACATGTTACTAACATTGTTCTGAAACTGCGAACCGTAAACGATTGGTACTTTGTAAAAGAAATTATAAAATAAAACATATTATTAATCCAAATTTCAGATTCGGTCATTCGATTTAGTCTACTCTTGTGTATGAACTAAAAGTGAAAATCCAATAGGAACTGTCACGTTATGACAGTTCATTATTGCCAGTGACAAGTGACAAGACACAGATTACATTAAAAAGTAAAAAATAGCGCCATCTTGTCTATTATTGAAATCAAGACATCCGAATAGTTCCGTTTCTTAATTGTAAGTATTAAAGGTAATGACGTCAATACTTCCCAAATTATTGACTATATAGGTTTAATGATGTACAGTAAGTTAGGTTGTGCTCAAAGTCTAGACTACGGCTTTGTTTTAGAGTAACTTTGTAATTAAGTGTGGTGTTGCTTGTATAAATATAAAAACTATGTAAAGGCGATCGTATAAACGTCTAAATTCTTCATGAATCTAGATTTTAAAATAGTTGTGTAGATTAGAAGTGTCAGACTGTGATTATTTTTGCTAACATTGACATTTTTATAATGACAATTATATAATAATATTATACCAAATAATACTATATTTTATTTAGCTCCCCTTTTCGGAATTAACATTTATTAATTCGTGTATTTACACGATTTTAACATTTAATATTTATACAAAGGTGCAAGGGATCCCGTACAACAACTCACGGGATCAAAGCCTTACCTGCTCGCGGTGCACCCTGCTAATTAACAAACGAGGCTCTGGCTCCAATCAACCTACAAACAACGAGACTTGGTGCCTGGTAGTACCGGAATCCATGTTAAAGTTTGTGAGAAACCGTTGGATGCTGTGGACGCGGGATCGATCAATGTGGACATCTTTGGACAAAGCCGACGTTAATGACTACGACATTGTATCCTTTGGGTTCTCCCTCAACGATATCTATATCGAAGCAACTTAGGGCACAAACTTGTACATAACATTATTTGATTATATTCGTAGTAACTCAGTTTTCTGGACTATACCGAGGACTGCATTAAGAATATGGTAATAATAAAATTATAACGGATAAAATAGTATTAATAGCCAAAACGTTCCGACGAAACTGAACAACAAATAATATTCCATGTTGCTATACACACACCAACTTATCCATTAAATTAAGATACCTATTTGTGTATTGTTACTTGTCTTCTTTACCTAAATATTTTTACCGACATTAATTTTCCACATTTGGTGTTGTAGCCTCGATCAACTTATTTTTTTTTGTCCTTTTATTCTAACCTTTCCTTCCTTTTATTTTGACTATCTATCTGCGCATAACAACGGACTAATTTGATGTACAAACCCTTATATTAGCCTCATACATAAGATTTAAATACTTGTAAAATTTCTTAATAACAACATCGTTGGTTTCTGAATAATAAATAAATAACGTAGAACAACAAACTACCTACAACCTATGATAAAATGTTCATTTACTATAACCTTAAGTTTGTTAAAGACTTTTTAAAACACCTTGAAGTTGTTGTGCTTGCGTAACAAAGTATGCTTTAGAAAATATTATACACTATCATAAAACATACATAAATTATCATTATGTTATGACATTTATTTTGTGAATACACTTTACGAAAATATACTTTCAAGGCATTGAATAGCTACGGTAAGTTTTGATTCTGAATTGGTATGATGATGATAGTTTCGAAACGAAATCTTATAAATTCTCTAAGGAAACTTGCGATATGTCTAAAAGGGACAATGTATCAATGATTATTAATGTGATGAAACTTTAATAATCAAATGCCTGGAAATTTTTTATCTGTCAGATTTTATTGAAATAGTAACACAGCGTTTGATGTTTCAACAATGGAATACAGATGTAGGTTATATTGTTAAATAAGTCTGACAAAAAAAACAGACTAAAAATATTGAATATAAACAAATCATGTCTTTTTTAACCAAGCTCGTTACAAGAAACATTTGTAAGTTTGTTAAGGTAATTATTAACAATAATAATTAACAAGTACACTTGTAACCTGAAATTTAACTTTACAGATGTCACAACGCGAAGGATATTATTGACGACTAGACAATCGTCAACAGCGCAGGTCGATGATGACAGTCCTGTTGAAATGGAGAATCCTTTTAAAAAGGAGAGACGTCAATGCATTCTTTGCAAATATAACATCACACCCGACTATAAAAACTATAGGCTCTTGTCTCAATTTCAAAGTCCTTACACCGGCAGAATCTACGGCAGGCATATAACAGGTCTTTGTAAAAGCAAGCAGGAATTAGTGGAAAAGGAAATTAATAAAGCGCAGAATTGTGCATACATGCCATATTATTATAAAGACAAAGTATTTCTCAGAGACCCAAAGCTGTTTGACCCTGAGAATCCTATTCGTTCACATAGATTTTAATACATCAGTAGTGACTGGTTTCTAGTAGAGTAAAAATAAAATATTCATCTGTTTTTTGCATTTTATTTACACCTAGCCATTTTAATTTTGAATATTGTTTAGTACTGTTAAACCTATAGACCAAATCAAAGTAATTCTATTATAACTTTCTTATATTTGTGTTCAGCAATAACATTTTGAATATATTAAGTCTTTATTATATATTCAAAATTATACAACTATAATAATAACCTTTTTTGACACGAGGGTTCAAATATAGTGGACAGTCATAGCGAACTTACACAGCTGTGTTTACTTTGACACCCAAGAACATTATCCATATATCTGTGACTGGCATATGTATGTTTATGTAAAATTTAACTTTGAATTATTACCTATCAAATTATACATGCGCCATGTATGTACTCAGAAGCAGTACCACCTTCTTTGCAAGGTTAGTGTTTCACTTATCCATAGAAACAATACAAAATATAAAAATAAGTGCTTATTAGAATTGATAATATTATAACAATATTGAGCAGTCAATGAGAGCAGTACCGTAGCAGTTATAACTGTTATCTGACTCATTAACAGAAGATGATACCTCCATTATTCTTTCTGAAAATGATATAGAACTGTAATGGTGTTACTTATGTGTATATATGTTATAGTTGTGCTGAATTATTTGACTGAGGAAAATCTCAATAACCACTGTTAAGAGTTGTTTATAGCCTGGAACCAATATGACAAATATCACATAATACTAAATTTATTATTATTATTATTTATTTTCCAATAAGTTGCTCAAAAACTTTGAGAGACACTTGAAGACTAAATTATGTGGTATTCCAAAAGAGTGCAGTGTGGTCTTCTCTTTGCTTTAGCCCAGCGAAAATATTAAAATTAGGTTGAGGTAAACGGAGAGTATTATTCTTCTCTCCAAATTAACTTAGGTATAATAGAAAGAGCTGCTCAAGCAGTCCATAAATCCTGGAGCTCCACTCAATGCGCTGACATTAATTATAAGGAAGATTTTAGCGAGAAGGCATCCCATATTTTTCTCAAGCATGAGGATTTTTCACTGAACACAGAAAGAAGACACAGAATAAAAGCACAGCTCTCAAAACTTCTCTGTGACTTTATAGTTAACAAAGTAATTACACTGTAATGAGCAAGGATAACATTGTTACTAAAAGAGCTACATAAAATTTTATATGTAATAATAGTGAAAAATTAATAAATTATCCATGTATTAAAATACAGCATCTAGAACCATATAAAACTAGAAAGGACAAGGGATCTGAGACGATATCATTGTACTATTATTACAAATCTTTAAATGTTGCAGCAAGTATGCTGTTATCATCAGGAGTATTGAAACAATCATTTTCTTCATCATACCCAACTAATTCAGGTGGTATTTTTAACATTTGCAATATTTTACCATAGTCCATATCCCCACGATCTGGTAATTTCTTTTTCATTAACTCTAGAAGCTCCATCAAGGCATCTTGGCAGCCCTTCTGCCATTTTTTAATTAAATCTCGTAATTCTTTAGTGTCCTTGCTCATTGCTTTTGCTAAAAGAAGTCTCTTTTTCATTTCTATTTTAGCTTTGAGTTCTTCAATGTCCTTTTGTGTTATTGAACCTGTTGATTTTGCTTTAACAGGTTTTGCTACTTTATCATAAGATTTACGTACAAGTATTGTTTTTCTACTAACTTCAAAATCATCATCATCCTCATCAAAAGTGTTTGAACTCTGAGTTAAAGGAGAAACTTCTACTTTTTCAATTACTGTACTTTTTGCTGTTTGAACTTTCTTCTTAGAAGACTTTGTACTTTTTCTACTACTTGTTGAATCAGTTTTCTTAACAGGTTCAACTATTGGTGAATTTTTATTGTTGGTTGTTACAAAATCATCATTAACAGCCCTATGCTCTTTGTTCCCCTTATTAATAATGTGGCTTAGTGGGGCTTCATCAGAATCAGAATCAGATATGACTTGAGATCGTGTATCAATTTTTTTTGCCTTTTTCTCTGCTTGTATAATTTTTTTTTGTATCACTATAATACATTCTTTTGTTAAATTATTTGGTACTCTCAATTCTCTTACATCATTAGTTTCATTTAATTTATCATTATTTACTTTTTTACTAGAAACATTGTTTGAATAATCGTCTTCTTTTTCAACTACTACTTGAGGGGTATCATCAATAAGGATATTATTACTGGATTTTTTATTTAACGGATCTCCGTCTATGTTCTTAATTTGGTTAGCAGTATTTAAATATTTTTCACTTGTTGTTGATAGAATTACCAGTTCTTTGTCTTGCTTAGATGTGCACGTGTCAAACTTCTCATCATAACATACGATTTTTGATTTTTTCCGTGAAATTGACACTGTAAGCGTGCTCTCATCTTTTGCAGAAGTTGGAGTAAATACTTCACTTTGCGCGTAGATTTTATCGCTAACAGGAGGGGAGTTAGGTGTGTTTTCATCATCTACACACAGTCTTCGTTTTCTTGACTTTTCTTCGACCACATTTGCTCTTTCAGCAGATTTTGGAGCATTACTAGTTAGCGGCGACACAAAAGGTGAGCAACCAGATTTTTTCCATTTACGTGAGAGTCCGAGTCGCCTGATCGGTGTTAAAAGAGTTTTACTAATTCCACCAGGAGTCTTTGGGGAGACGGTCTTATTTAACCGTACATCATTATCTTTCATATCTTTATAGTTATTCAAATTACTTCATTTTATATTGTTTACAAACACACGTCAAAATTATACGACTGTAACATCAATGTTATTTCCCGCCAAAAGTCTTGTAAATGGAAACGCATTACAGTATTTTAGCATTCTTTAATCCTTGTCTATTTTTTCTTGAACACATTGATTGTAAAACAATAAATTGTATTTAATACTAAATATTTTTTTTATATTATAAACTATTTTTAATTTTTTCATTTAAAATTTTCTATTTAATATATTTTATTACATATTAAATAACGTTTTATAAACAGAATTATTAATTTTGGTATTTAAGAAATAAGAAAAGTAAAAATTTTGTTTGTTAACTTTGGTCTCAATTTGTCAACTGTCGTCATAAAAAAATAATTTGTTTATGGTTTCTGCCAACCAAACATTAAAAAATTAAACTGAGAAGAGATTCGCGCTCGTCGCACATTTTATTTAAAAAATCGCTCGATCGAATTACCGAACTACCGAATATATAAAAAAACGTAAAGGTATATGTTAAGTTTTGTGTGAAAATTAATAGTAATAAATTGAGCGAGCGT
Source organism: Ornithoptera alexandrae (assembly GCA_029030555.1). Taxonomy (NCBI): domain Eukaryota; kingdom Metazoa; phylum Arthropoda; class Insecta; order Lepidoptera; family Papilionidae; genus Ornithoptera; species Ornithoptera alexandrae. The sequence goes on from JARDVY010000031.1 coordinate 627,214, forward strand.
AAATAAAAACATTACATAATGCCCTTGCTCCGGCTGACTACTGGTACTTTCGGGAAGCTGCGTACTTTCGCTACGTCAGCGGCCCTCGGGAAAAGAGTGAAAACATTTGCTGTGTACCGTTGGAACCCGGACGAACCTGATAAGAAACCGTTTACACAGAACTATGAAGTGGACCTCGACGATTGCGCGCCTATGGTTCTTGATGCACTACTCAAGATTAAAAACGAAATGGACCCTACTCTCACTTTCCGTCGGTCATGTCGCGAGGGTGTCTGCGGCTCCTGCGCAATGAACATAGACGGCATCAACACGCTCGCTTGTATCAGTCATATAGACAAAAATCTCTCCAAACCAACAAAGATATACCCACTCCCACATATGTACGTCGTGAAAGATCTTGTACCGGACTTGAGCAACTTCTATCGTCAGTATCAGTCGATAGAGCCGTGGCTCCAGCGTGACAAAGAAGCTGTGAAAGGTAAGGAGACACAGTTACTGCAGGACGTTGAGGACCGCGCAAAACTGGACGGCTTGTATGAATGCGTTCTTTGTGCTTGCTGCTCCACGAGTTGTCCATCTTACTGGTGGAACTCTGACAAGTATCTAGGCCCTGCAGTCCTCATGCAAGCATATAGGTGGGTAATTGATTCTCGTGATGATGCCACGGAGAAGAGGCTGGCTAAACTAAGGGATACTTATTCAGTGTACCGTTGCCATACCATAATGAACTGCACCCGAACATGCCCAAAGGGCTTGAACCCAGGACGGTCTATAGCTCAAATCAAAACTCTGCTGTCTGGTTTAGTTAAGAAACAACCTCCGATTATGGATCCGGCTGGTTTAGAGAAGCAGTCGCATAACTAAAATAATCTTTGATAACTGTATCTCTGATAGTATTATGAAGTAAGTGTTTATTATACCATATTAACAATTTGACTTGTACTTGAGGTACAATAGCGAATCTAGAATAATGACATTGATCTATCTGCAACTGTAATAGTAACATTTTTAGCCGACTCAATTCGCTTGAATCTTGTATATTGAAAAAAGTTGTGTTAATTAGACAATAATAGACCTATAATTTTTTTTTTTCACTTATAATTGTTATTGATGATTTATATACAAAACTTATAACTTGACATGTGTGAGATATTAATGATATTATTAAAAAAAAGTATTATTTTTTTGTCATAAAATTATGAAATCATCTAATTTATTAACATTGAGTCATGTAATGTATTTATTAAATTTTTACAATGATGTTAATGTATTACCGCATGGATTATTAGTTTTGTTTTTATAAAATAAAGATTGTTTAGTTTCATTTGTAATTTGTTTAATAAAACGTAATATTAACAATGCAATCGCTTTCTCAGTATTTTTATGGGCAGGCATATCACTTATCAGGTGAGCGTCCTGTTCATCTTATCAGCTCATAAAATAAAGAAAGCATGAAGCAGCAGCTGTTTTCCTCGATGAACATCCCTAATTCAGTTCCATGGTTTTATTAAGACTTATCTAATTTCTAAATAAATTTAAATAGTTTTACTTAACCTGTCAATTTCCTTTCATCAAAATGATAGGTTCAATGAATTTCTTTTGGTCTAATAGAAATTTAAAAGCAATATTTGTTTACCAAAAAATAAATAAATATTATAAAGTTTATATATAAGTATATAGTGATGAAGATTTCCAGTCGTAATTTCTAATTCTGGAAATTTCTGTGTTCTTTCCTACTGAATTATTTATCACCTCATTAATATTATATTAGATCTATATCCCACCAACCCAAATTGGGCCAGAGTGGTGGGAAATGGCCCAAATCTGCATAGATGAATCCTGCTTGGATCAATGCGGGAATCTTTAGGAGAGGCCTATACCCAGCAATGGTAATATCAGTTGATGATAATGATATCCAACAGGTAATTCAATCAGGTGTTCTGATGATGATGATGACATAGACCTTTAATATGAATATATATTTGAAATCATTTACCTAGTATTAATCTAGTAGATTGCCTAATACTATTTCTTTAAAATATTCTTGTTATGGTGATTCTCCAACTGCTGTTGGTAGATGGTCAGTACAAATAAAATACTAAAACATTAATAAAACCGAGTGTTTAGCTTTCAATAACAATAGATTGATGTTTTTTTTATTGTTAGCGCTGCGGTGGAACCTCCATGCTTTCCAATAACAAAGACCTACCACCAGTTTAATTCCGTGAAGCAACAAGACGAGCGGGCCGTTCACCTGATGGTAAGTGATACACGCGCCCATAACGTGGCGCCAGTTAGGATAGTAAAAAAAAGTTTACTTAAAATTTATAAATGGCGGAATAAAAACACTTAAAGGTCAAAAGTAGTACGGATATACAGTTTGATATAATTAAAATGCATGAAACTGGTTCTGTTCATCGTCAAAAACTAACCAGTTCCACAAGGTTCACAATCTTCAGTTCTGTTGCCGTGAGTTTAATAGTCTGCAAACCTTTTTTTTTTTCTTATTATCTGAGGAAAAATCTTCTAAAAAGTGCTTTTGTGGGCAAAATAATGTTATGTTGGATTTTTACCAACTATAACTCTCATCTTCAGTGTATTGCGAGAGGCTCTCGAATGTCCTCCATGTTACTTTCAAAGCACGTCCCAGGGATGACTAGCCTTCCGCGTCACTCGCGTCTTGGTACTAAAAGCACTAAATCACCTCTATACTTGTTCATCTCAGCCTTGCTTAGTGGTCAATGAAGACCACCACTTTCGGAGCCCAAGAAATCGATAACCCTTTAAAATGTTCTACAAGCTTTAAAAAAATTACTACTTTAATTATTTAATTCTTAACTCGGTGATGATATGAGTGAGTCGTCCACCTGATGGTAACACACCATAATGTGCATTGCATAGAATATTAAGTTTCACTACCCCAGTAATTCACTGCTGGTAGGTCTCTGTTGCCGGAGACCATCTAGGTAGACACCACCGTTTGCCTTAGTCTCGGACTATTAAGAATCGAACTAAGGTAAGTTATATCTGTTGTGGAAGGCGACTAAAATGGTTAGGTCTCCTTATAGCATCAATTTCACTAGCTACAACACCCTTCGAACCGGAACGCAATAATATTCGCCAAGTACTGTATGTCATCAAGGGTGGCTTCGAAGCCTGGTCGCTATGGGCCTCATGAGAAAGCTCAGAGTCACACAGCGGGCGATGCTTTGAGTATCTCTACCTGATCAAATCAGAAATGAGATCCGCAGAATAACCAGTGCCAACGAAGTCACCCTATGAGTCGCGAGGCTGAAGTGACAATAGGCGGAGCACATAGTTCGTAGAACCGAAGGACGTTCGGCTCTTAAAGTCCTGGCATGGCAAGCCTGTACCGGAAAGCGCAGCGTTGGCAGACCCGTCACTAGGTGGACAAAGGACATAAAAGAATCACTTGGAGCCACTGTATTCAAACAGCGCAAGACTTTGCTTCGTGAAAAACATTACAAGAGACCTATGCCCAGCAGCAGACGTCCACCGGTTGAAATGATGATGATCAGTGTCGGCTGCAATAGGAACTGCAGCGGTACCTAGACGGTCTCCGGCAACAGCGACCTATCACCAGGAAATTCATAAATACAATCAATCAGCATTAAGTTAATTTTTTTTAATTAAAAATAAAACAAGATGCACGTAATCCATATTTATTATAATAATTTAGTTACTTATAACATTTCTTATGGCAATACATGCCTTCAGGATATACAAAAGCAATGCATATATCATATAAAATAAGATATACTAAAGATACATTTATATACATGAAAGTAATGTTAGTGATGAACTTCCGATGAACGAAAACGTCGAGAGGAAACCGATATGGTCCAAGAACGACATCCTTCCGCCAACCTGCATTGACCAGCGTAATGGTTAGTCTTTACTGTTCTTGTGAGAGAAGTCCCAGCTGTGGGAACGTAATGAGCCGTAGCCGAAAGATTCAAATTAAAAGATACGTGTTCGCTATTTTATTTTAACTCATACTTAAATTATTAAAGTCTATAAAACAATTACATTATTTTGAGTGATATACATCGTAATAAAATAACAATATTGTTAACAAAAAAAAAAAAAAAAACAAAATCGCATGGTAGTTTACTAGTGGTAGAAGTCACTGTATTCTAGTTTACTTGTGAGAGAATGAGATGGATATACTGTGAAAGCGGAAAATAGAGACTGAGCAATCGATCGACTATATTTTTATTGATTGAGGGAGGAAAGATCGAAAGGGAGAGATGCATTTATATTTAAGTAAAGATAGAAATTTATTATTGACTATAATTTTTGTTTTATAAATTTTATCAACATATGGATCTGCTGTCAATATGTGTGACACAGGAAAGGGAAAGTATGATAGAAACCAGTTCTATTTCATTCTCTCACAGCCTAATATATATATATATATGTCTCTTTCCTTTCCTAAAACTGTACATACCGTATCAAAATAAGTTTTATTTCAAAAAATTTATCGTAAGTAATATAAAAAAGTATGTAATCAACTGGTATGTATGAGTAAGTAAGTAAGTGAGACTTGAAATCTGTATGAAATATTGCCCGAGAGCAACCGCAATCACTAATGACTTTCTGTAGCAACCGTTACTATAGCAACCGCGTAAATAATACCAAATGAAAATGTTTACATAAGTTAATTAAAAATAAAATTATGAAGGATCTATGAAATACAAAAAATAAATAGCCTGTAACCATGTAGAAATTATTCCGCATCGAATGCTCACTTGTTTTTACGTGATTGGCGAACAAATTAAACCGTACATTTATAGTCCTCCAATATTATGTTTCTACTTGTACAGATAAATATCAAAATTTCTGTTAAAATCAAATGAAACTAACCGGCTTCACTTACGTTACTTAAATGATTATAAGAAATTTATATGTTATGAGTATGTTAACTTTGATTATTATCTGGGAAAGTGACACTACTAGCACATATGACGATAATCTTTGGTAGAGGCCAAGTCCGGCAGTGGATATCATATGATAATAATGCATACTTTTGTATAATATTGAATGTAAAATAAATTAATTTAACTTGTTAAGATTTCTAAGCTCAGAAACTATAATAGAGAGAACTACAAACATTGCTACGAACCTTTTAATTCATTATCACTATCAGCCGACAAAAGTCCACTGCAGGACTTAGGCCTTACTTTTTAGTTAATTCTGTGTTTAATAAAGAATAATAAATATTATTTCCATGAAGGTTATTTTTATCTAACTCCCTTATAATTTATCTCTTGATAGAGCTGCAGTATATAAACTTCAACATCATTTAACCAACGGTCAAGAGATAAACGTCATAAAATTGATAATCCTTAGTATGTACGAAACATACATTTGTATATGTGTATTGAAATTATATACATAAAGATAAAACAAATTAAATAATTAAATTAACTAATAAATAAAATTTTAAGACAGACTTCCAATTTTATTTAAGATCGATCTATTCAAAATTAAATACGCCGCCATCTTTTCTTTTACTAGTATTGCCATTATTACGTGTACAGACGCTCTAAATAAAATACCTTCCCTTCTATTTTTTCAATTTTCGTACAAGCGGGAAGTTTAACTAAAAATATATAAATCATCAAATAGCACATTTAAGTTTATCATATATATATAAGAAATAAACACTGGAACTCATTTTATGTATATCTTCAGTGATAAACAATATTACATATAATGTTATTTTTAGTTTCATGTTATATTAAATTAATAAACTATTAATATCGCTATCATGTTTAATTACTTTTTAACAATCAATATAACTTTATTTTAATCTCTTCGTTTAAGTTCAGGGGTCCGCCGGCAACTTGATAGCCGTGATCAGTAAACTCTGAATCTTCTTGATACTTTTTTTGCATCATCTTCAGTGGGCTAACGCTTGAGCTAAATTTCACAAGTGTTAAGTGACAATGACGCTGTGCATGGTGAAGGTTGCCGAGAATATTCTGGCTTCCAGCCGGAACACAGCGATGCTGTTTTAAAATGTAAAAGATGATGCAGCAAGTTTAAAGGAGTCGTACTCAACTGCATAATATAGCGTCTAGGGATCCAATCGGACACCTTTACATTACTAGGCCAAGAGCTATGGGGACAGTTAATATATAATGTAGTTTAGACTATAACAGGCAACACCAGAAAGTCGGTTTTCGATCGTGGCATAAAAGATGAACAGCTTCTTTAGACAGTTGATTAATTGGGTAATCAAAATAAATAGTTTAGGTATCTTAGTGTACTACTAACGGCTGGTGGTAAGTCTCTGTTGCCGGAGACCGTCTTGTTACCACCACAGCTCCTATTGCAGCCCACAAACAGTATTGTGCAAACATTACTGTGTTCTGGTTAGAATGGCGCTATAGCTGGTGTAAATAGTGGAGTATCGATACTTAACAATATATGTCTCAAAGCGACAAACACAACGTGATGCCGTGTATATCATCTTAACCACGTTAAAGGTATGTGAAAAACTTGCTATGAAGTGAAAGCCTAACTTATTTGAAAGTATCACGAGACGAGAGAAACAATTACTAGATGGCAAGTTAGAATGATACACTGCATCACATTGTGCCCTTCATCTTCAGTCAGTTGTCTTGTTAATTCATTAGTAGTTATAACGAATTGAACTAATTGATATTTTTAGTCGTCAGCATCGATATAAATATAAGCAAAATTTAGCTAAAATTTTTAGCTTTATTTACAATGTACCTTACGTTATTATTAATATCTAGTTAATAAGTTTCTCGAGTGCAGTGTTGTGTAAAAATGTAGACCTTAACATATTAATATTCTCTCGAAATATGCAAGGTGAAAATTTATAAAATTAAAAAAAAAAAAACTTTATTACTACCGAGTTTGCTACACATTAATTTTGGTGTTCACCTATGTTATCGTGTAACGGTAATATATTTATATATATATAATTTATTGTGTAATTGTTTGTATATTGCTGATAAAGATTAATCTCACCGTTCTCACTCATTCTAACTTGTGCTGGTTAAGTTATTTAGGATTATTTTTATTCGTAAAAAAACAATGTAGTGTAAACGTTTTACAAAATATACTACACGAACAATGTTGTTATATAGGAACGAAAACTGTGCGGAAGCCGAAACGAGAGATGATCGTTAGCGCACTTCATAAACTTTCCTAACTCTATTATATTTCTAATTAAGATAATTACTATTATAGTGATAAATATTATAAATTGCTGGATCTACTCTCCGATTTACGTATATTAATGTTACATAATAAACTAAGCATTTTTTTTATTTACAACGAGCAACATTTGATTTCAATTTCACAAGGTGTTAAGAGGCCGAGGATGGTGGTTATCACCACCAGCTTTCAATTATTGACCGTAGGTACACTAGCAACAACACTGACTTTACATGTTGCTACGGAACCGAACTAGAGACATCCGTCTTACAAAGCGAACGGTTAGGTTAGGTTATGTTAGGTTAAAATCTATATTACCTAGAGAAGTATTGTTAAGTACTCTATACACGCAAGAATAAAACGAATCTAAAATGAAAACCTACGTAATGTTTTCAATAGTACAGTAATTTATATAAATTTTCTTATGAATACCGATTAAAAATCTTACAAGTAAGAAACATTACCAAAACGCTATTTAACAAATATGTAAATGTTAAACATAAATAAATACGTTAAAATTTTTCTCATATCACATACCCAGCGATCGGTACGTAATGTTAATACACTACTTATATATATATAAAATAGACCAATCACATAACTTCCTCACTTCAATGGCAGTTGTAGAGGTTCCATTTATAATCTATACAATATACTAAATTTGAAGTGTTGCCAGAATAAGGACAAATTAATATTAATAGATCGGCCGAATTCAAATAATTTTTTCGAAATTTTTAAAACATAAAAATTACTTTAATACCATTAATATTATTTTTAATTTTTTTTTTTTTAAATTCCGTTAGTTGAATATTGAAGTTATTACGCGTCTCATCTTTTTGCTATTCGCATAAACAGTTTCAAACTATTATAATAAATATAGCCATGCTTTTTTAATATCTGTAATAATTTCTGTTAAGAAAGTATCTATATTAAAATAATTTACACTACAAAACGTTTATTGTTAAAATAATATCTTCTGGCAACACTATCAACAACATTAAACATGAAAATAACTTGCAGCAAACACCATTTGCAGCTCATTAAAACTGCGTTACAAATTTAAGATATATCACGATACGGCATAAGACTGTTATTTTTTTTATATAAATTAATAATCTTATCAGCTGTTTCCACCTTGGTCTTGAGAGTCAACACAAAGATTATATATACACTCGCTAAAACAAAAATAATTTATTAATTGATAGTAATTATATCTGTTTAAACTAAAAAAAATATGTTTTGAAAACAATAAAAAATTGATTTCTGTTAATAACATACAATTTCATTAAAAAGTCCTTTTAAATTCTAAAAACAATGAACAGGTCGCTCAGACTCTGAGTGGACATGACAGCTTTTGAAAACGTTTTAGTTAGCGTGGAAGGATATACCTATGTTTATGGTGAAACAGAGGAGGGCCGCCATCTTGTTATAGAAGAGCTTAAGTTTTATGCTAATTTGAGACGAAAGGAGATGAATTGAAATGTTCAAAAAGAAATGGTAGATGGAATACAGTACAATGGTACGTAGAAGTTGTACGTAGAAACCTATAGGGAGTCAAGGTGTACGTGGTGGTGGAGGCTACACGGCGTATCCTCTCCCGCGATTCCGCCCGTAAAACCTTTGGGTCGAACGTTTGATTTTTGTTCCTTTGCATCATTATTTATAATAAATTTCCAAATCAGGGGATATAAATTCCTACGCATATAGATGATGACAATCATCATCACCTCTTCTCCGTCTACTGTTGGATATAAGCGTTCTACCCAATACAGCCCTTAGCTCTTCATCCAAGATGACGATGATAGATATAAAACAGTGAAGCACTGCAACAACATGGAGTTTCACTTAACTAATGTTGTTCCTCCTAGACAGGTAGTGGAGCTTCGGTTTGTAGAGATCGGATGTGTCGTATCTTTGTACCTTGTTCCTTGGAGTCGTTCTTATCTTTCCGTTCGGCGACTGCTGTGTCACCGGGGTGTTTTGTTCGTAGTTTTCTATTGATTTGTCACTCGACGGACTGTTTGGTAGATCTGTAAAGAAAATATACAATGATGTTTATTCATTTGTAGTAGACTATGTCGGTACGATTTATTGATCATCTTGATGAAGAAAAATAGTACATTTAGAAATATGATAAATTTCCTGCCGATCGAATCATATGTAGACACAGAGACTCTCTCTCATTCACACTGCTTCGTCGTGGGAGTGGGAAGAAGTAAATAACTATCGTATGTCATACTATACATCCCAAAGAGAACAACTTCCTTGAGTGAGTACTGAAAGCCTGTGGAGTCATTTAAGAGAGCTTAAAAAAATTGAGGATTACATTGAAATATGTCATAATAAACCATTCAAGTAAGTTTTTTAAATTTAATTAATTATTTTAAGAAACTCATTTCTGTACATGATTATAAGTATCTAAGGAAATTTTTGTTGGTAAGTGTCCACAATAATCATCACTGAATTTAAAAATGCTTAAAAAGTAGGTTAACAGAAGCCGTGTTATAGATGTTTCATTGTAGGTGATATTGTTGATCAGGACTTACCAGTTTTTCTAGGCCGAGACAAACCTACCCTCCTCGCTCTGCCTAAATACTTTGAACGCGTTGTATTAGACGCAATGTTCCTGTTAGACCTCTCATCTAAATCTAAAAAGTTAGTGTGTATTCAGTTAAAATGTTTCTAAGTTCAGACTGAACTCGTGTCTTGTATCCAATATTGGAAGAAGGTATATTTGTCTTACCAGTTGATGTATTTAAAATTTTTAAAATTTCATCAAAAATGGTGGTCATTAAATTATTTTATATATAAAATTTTAATCAAGTAGACACAAAGAAGCCGTCACAAGATGGAATTATCGTTATGAGGAACATAAAGACTATTTCCAAAATTACCATAGCCAAAAAATCTTAGTTTATTGAAGATACGCATATTGTTTATGGATCCCTAAAATTGTGAGCAATTTTGCTAGTGTTAATTGCAATCTACGTTTTTACAGGTGTTACATAACACGTCTGAGATAATTTCAAACTAGGACTTACCTTCAGTGGTAGACGATATTTGATCTGATGTACTCAGCCTCCTGAGTTTCTTAGGCGTCAAAATATGCCGGTTATTGTTAACAGTTTCCATTTCACTGTGCTTCCGCTTCAAGATATTGTCACCTTCACTTTCTATGTTGGAGTCAGTGAAATAGTCAATTTTGGGCATTTTTGTGGGCGAATCGGCTATGACGTTGCCGAGTATAATTTCCATTATTTCTTGCCGCGATGTTTTGTTAACCATCTCCTCTAATTTAGCATCATAATCACTGGATAATTCAAATGAGCACTCCGATTTAACTGGACTGAACACTGATTCAGTTAAAGGTTTTCTGCTTTCTAATTCACTGACCGCTTCCTTGTCTAAAGGTAACGCCACTTCACTAGATAAATTAAGATCTTTCACCACGTTTTTGGAACTTTTAGGCAATTTTAAATGTCCGTTTCTTTGATAATTAACGATCTCGAATTTTCCAAACGATTCTAGGACTTCTTGAACGATCTTCTCTTCGTATGTATCACAGTTTATCAAATAAACTTTATTTGCCGATGCTTCAGTAAAAACTTTAATAAATTTACTGAACCTATCTCTCTCTAGTTCCGCTTTATATTTTTCGTGTTCACCAAAATAGTGAAAATTGCTTTGCTCAGGATGAACGCGTTCAGATTTATTCATTTTTCGATTGGGAATTCTTCCGACAACTTTTGTTTCTTTTGTTTTAGGTAATGTTTCTCCATTTTCTGATATTTCTTCTGTTATTATAGTCACTTCAAAGTATTCTGTATTTTTCTTGTGAGCATCATCAGAGGCAGACTTTTTGTTTACAATAGATTCTTGATAGTTATAGTTTACCATCGCATCATTAGTGTTGATTTCAGCAGGAGAAAAACGTTCCGATTTGATAAAAGTATCCTCAGATTGCGTAGATTCGTAAGTTTCTTTACTAAGAAGCTCCTCGTAATCGTGAGCCTTTGCTTTGTTATTTAACTCTTCATTAATACTTTCAATAGATTCCTCCACTTCCCTTACAGTCAACGTTGAAGGTACGTCATCTTCGACGTGATCTGAAAAACCTTCATCCTCTGCATAATTACTTTGTTCTGAGGCGTAAACATTGTTTTCGTAGTCGCCATCATTATTTTGCGACATAGTTTGCGAAGTATGTACAATGGAATGTTTAACGCAAGCAAACTCTAACTCTGGACCTGGAATGCTAGAATAAATTTGACTTAGACTAGGCCTAACATTTGCTTGAAACTCTAAAAGTAATGCAGCTTCTTGATTCATTCGCTTTTGTTCTTCGTCTAAAAATTTACGCATTTTAATTAGTTTCTTAGCTTCTTCTAAATTAGCAGCAAACTTTGGCTTTTTCAGTTTAACATCGGGAACAAAAGCTAAATGAGGAGGTGAAGCAATGGGAGTCTCTAAATGGGATTCAAGTCTAACAATCGGTTTAGGTTGTAACATGTCTATAACTTCTTTCTCTTTCTCCTGCAAAGTTAACTCTCTATCGCTTGGACTAGCGCTTTCGCTGCTTGTCGACATATTATCCGATTTAGAGCTGTCATTTTTTGAATCTTTTTTACTTTCAGATGGCTTAGGGTTTGGTGGATTATGTGACCCTTTAGAAGAGGAGCTACCATCATTAGAGTCCCTATCGGTGGACCTTCTATTAGGATTACCCCGACCAGATAAACTGTAATGATCATCTGATTCTTTTTTCTCTTTCTTTTCTTTGTCTTTATCTTCGTGTTTACTTTTGTTACTGATCTTTTTATCTTTGTCTGATCGTGAACTAGATTTTGAATCTTTTAGCTTGTCTCTGGAGCTCTTATCCGAACCCTTATCTGATTTCTCTTTATGACTGGAGGACGATTTTTTATCATCGGTACTCTTGCTTGAATGGCGTTGACTGGAGCTGGAAGTTTTATGCGATTTGGAGTCTTTATGACTAGAACTTTTGTAAGAACTGTGTCTAGATGATTCTTTGCTGTCTTTCTTGTCATTCTTATCTTTTGAGCCTTCTTTTTGATTTGATTTGGATCTACGTGTGTCTTCTTTTGACTTTTTTTCATGCTTACTGCTATCACGAGAAGTAGAATGTTTTGACTCCGATCTTCTATCTTTGCTGCTTGTATGTTTATGAGAATCTCTGGAACGATGTGAACTCTTATGGCTACTCTTTCTTTCGTCGGGTTTTCGTTCCTTCTTAGAGTCCTCAGAATTTTCGGCATCAACAATCTTTTGTTCTAAGTTAACTTTACTATTTGCATCACTTTCGTAATCTATTTGCAAAAGATTACTGTTTGAACTATCTTCGTACATAGGAGTGTTAAAAGTATTAATTGTCACTTGATTGTTAAATTGATATGCTAAATTGAGTTGATCGTTTGGTTTCTTTCCTGTTTTTGGTGCTTCTGAACCGTTATCCGCAGATTTAGATTCTATCGCAAACCTAAAGGAGCTAGTTTGATTTGGCTCCTTTTTTTCATCATTTTTACTATCAGAAGAATCATTATCAAAACCTTGTTGTGCATCACAGGAATTCTCATTGTTAAAATTCCTTATTGGTGTTAAGGGTGACATATTTCTTCGCAAAGACGAATCCGAGCTGGAATCGTCGTCATCACTATTGATTGGTTTGAAGTAGCTTTCTTTATCTTCTTTATTATTTTCGCCAGGAAGCGGAATATCTGCTGAACAATTAATTTCTTTTGGTAATTCTATTTTCGCTAATTCTACGACTTTAGGCGGACTGTTATCAGGTGGTGGAATATTTTCCAATTTAATATTTTCGCTTGGTAAAGGAATAGTAATTTTATCAATACTGCTCGAATCATGGGATGTTAATTCACTAGTGCCAGATAATTCACTCTCTTGCAAATCGATTTTTTCTTTATCGACATGGTTTGTCTCAGAGGCTGAAACTATTTCATCTTTTTCTTCACTTTTAGGTTTTTCTTCTTCATCCTCCATTTTTTCGTTATCCAATTTTGTTTCTACCATAATATCAACATCCATTCGTTCATTTTTATCATTATTGCTTTTGACAGAGCCAGGACTTACAGCTTCTAAGTCAGTGGGGAGCATATCTTCTACTTTACCATTTGAGGTCTCGGTATTGTTAACAACCTTTTTCCTCGTAATACCCAAATAATTATAAACCAGGTCTTCTACTTGTGGTATAAAAACAGATGCAACTTTGGGATTTACAACTTGATCGACAATTCTTTCCACACCTTGTTCTAAGTAGTTTCCACTGTAAATTTTTAAAAACACCATGTATTAATACAATTGACCGTTTTAGTTCACAAAGTTTAAAAATAGTGACGGAAATCTCAATTAATTGAAGTAATCATACTGGCACCATAACTGTTAAATATCATTTGTAACCATTTAATATAATAAAATTGTAATGTGTACAAAAGTTGAAAAGCTCACTAGCATACTAGTAATACCTACTTCCTATTTCACTTTAAATAACAATGTCAGTAGTTTTGCACAAATTATAATTTTTTATATTTTTAGGCGCGACCATTATTTAATTAAAATTACCTTTAATTAAATAAGGTATATAATAATTATGCAATCATTGCATACACCTGCATACCTGTAATGTCAATGTAAATGTGGAATGATTTTCCAATGAAACCTAATTTGAGCTAATATTGTTCGAAACGCTTTAGTTTGAGATTTTAAATTTTACTTCAAAACTTTATGTTCACAAAATACTTTCTATGGGTTTAAATGTTAATAATTCTACTTAGATATAACAAAATCAATAATCAGTAGGTAATCGACTTTTGGCCATAAACTCTTCTCAAGGAATGATTCTAAAGCCCGCTAAGCCTCAGCCAAACTCCACCTCCGCTGATCTACTGTACCAGTGGTCACTACTCACTATAAATAAATTAACAAAATAAACATTTTTAATGTTGTTATAACTTCAAAACTCACTCTAGTATATGCTTCCTCAGCTTTTCACGCAACTGATTCTTGTTGAGATCTGGCTGCCAAGACTGACGTGAGAGAAAAGTAGTCACGGAGTTTTCGACACGCTGCCTCAAGTTCTGATATGCTGGTCTCGTGTCCACATCAGCAATGCAATCCTTACGAAACTGACATTGATGGAGTTATTAGGAGACAAATTGTAAAATTGTATAAACATAAGAGGGAGGTGTGATAAAACACAGTTGGTAAGTCACACAACCGATAATAATTGATAGGATGTGTTGAATGTCGATCCTGATGATTAACAGTTAACTTCATTTAACATATATAGTATATTTGTAAATAGAGTATATATGTATTAATCTATAGTACACGGCAAGCTATGAGTTGCTACCTCATGGAGACAGTTAAATTATTGTTCTGTAGTGATACATTCTCAAATATTTGATACAAATAATTTATCAGGCAAGTTTTGTACATATTTTTGTATTTACCCAAAAGCTGAAAAATAATTTTGTGGTTAAAAAAAAATTGGTGTATATTACACTAATAGCTCTAATACGTCTTAAGATGAATAAATGTAAGTTTACTATATGTTGATTGAAATCAAGATTTTAATATTCAATCTATCGTTAAAACATTGAATAAAGAAAAATCTCTGAAGTATACAAGTTCATTTAAGATATATAGTACAACATTATTAGAGGCAATTTAAATTATAATTTGATTCACAAAAATATTAACTTATGTGAAATTAATTTATGATAAAAATAGAAGATTGTACATTATATGGATAAAAACTTTTAAAAGGAATTAGTGTGAATACATCAAAAAGTATGAAATTAAACTGTAAGTATATAAAGATGAGATAGAGGTTTTAAAGATTTTAGATAAATAAAATTTATATGTATGTTTAATATACTATCATCAGTTCAAAATAACCTATACTAGTCTCTTGTCGGCTTGGATAATACTAAAAAGGTTATGTGGTAACTCCAATGTAAACAAAATGATTAAGATACTGCAAAATTTATTAGGAATTTTCCTTAACATCCAGTTTCTACATAAAAGTAAACTAATTCACTTTTATGATAATTAAACAGTTCATTATTGAGACTGGAAATATCTTTGTTAATGTGCAGTCTTGTCTCTTTCAATGTAAATTCAAATAATTCTATGTAATCACCAAACATAAAAAAGGGGTGTTATTTGTTATATGTGTATATGTATGTCTATCATAGATACACACACTTGCAAATGGGTCAACAGATTTTGACCTAGTTTTCATTTTCTTTCAAAGGAGAACAAACTAATGGCAGAACAATCCAGATTTTTTCAAACATCTCTTCTGGAGATAAATTCTGTTAAAACTTTATTTTTCTCATATATGGGCAAATTTATATATTTATTTAATATTACTTGGTTTATAAACAAAACTTATTTATACACACTGAAATTTTATAAAGAACTTATCCCACCATATGTTCTTGAGCAGATAAAAAAACAGAATTTTTAAGAATTTATTTCACAGGTATACAATTGCTTTGGAAGTCAAAAGTAATCAGTAAAAGACTAAAGTAAAACACAAAACAATATAATTTTTCACTATCCCGAATACAATTTTACAAGGTTTTATAGAAATATACAAAGAAATTTACAATTTAAATTTATGTTAAAAGTATGTAGCCAACTGATAGTACTGCCCAAGGATGATAAAATACTGTTACATACTACATACTCTATTTAATATTTAGTGAATTTAGGTAAGCTAAACATAAACCTTAGGTGCTACTAAGTGTATTAATTAGTTAATACATTAAAAAACTACTGACAATAACTAAAATCTTTAAATAGATAAACATCAAGTGACATTCCTCAGGTTGAACAGTGTCACAATTATGTTTTTTAATACAATACAAACCATTTTGCATATAGAATAAACTAAATAAAAAGTTTTTCATTCATTTTATAGTTACTAAGCAGAACTCACTCTTTCAACTTATTTCACCTTTCTTTCAAGTTGAATGTAAGAAAGCCTATCTCTGTATGTGCTTTTGTCTGTATTGTTACTACAATGAAGCCATAATTCTGATAAGATTATAAAAAAAAATGGCTGTTTATATTAAATCTGCTTCAAATTATTTACATGATTTAAAGTTGTATTAATTTACAGATTCAGAAGCTCTAAGTTCTATGGGATGGTAAAACCTAATAGCATGAACATTACATCTAATTTCATTGTAGTCATTGCTAACCTTTTACTAAATAAAATAAATGTGTTTTCTTTATACAGTTTTATACAGTACAAAAGCAGCATAAGTCGCAGATTTTAAAATAAGCTATGCTTATTACAATAGGTGAGTCCTCAACTTTTTACAAGTATGGCTTTAATTTTTTTTTTTATTTTATTGACAATGAATCAGTCACCTATCTTGAATTTAATGAAAAATTTATTAATATTTAGCATAAAAATACCTTCGCATTTAAAATAAATAAATCATTTAGCAAATTTTTATCTTACCAATAAAAATATTTATTTTCTATTAAGCATATAGTGTTCTAAAGAAATATGAAAAAGTTAAAAAAATATGATCTTCGTGTCTTTGTAAATTTATAAAAATGTATATTTTGTCCGGATTATTTACCAGTCATTAAAATAAAAAAAATACCTGATCAAAAATTCCTTTAGATTTTAATTCATATACCAATTGATCAACTAAGCGAGGGTCACCCGGCAAATACTGCAAATGTGCCATCTTTGTGCACTTTAATTTACATAGAAGATTACTTGTAATATTTAAAAATGTTATCAATACTTCAATAAACGCAAAATGTATAACTTGAACAAATTATAATTACAAATATTGACAACTTCAATGAAAACCTTTTTAATTTATATGCCAATAAGTAGCCAATGGCCTCGACTAAAACATTTTGTTATTCAGCCTTGTCATTTTTAATGAGTTCTTGTTGTCATTCTCATTTTTTTCTAATGTCTTCAAAAACTTCCAATTGTGGTAATCTTTTTATAATAATTCATTATTACTATAAAAAATATTAAATATTAATTTATAATCTATACACGTAAAGGGAAACATTTATGGTCTAAGAGGATTTATGTCTTAATTATTTATACCTCTTCCAAGTAAAACTAAATTTAAAACTGTCAATGTATATTGTCAAAACATTTAAATTCTGGCGCTGCGTTAGCTGTTTTTTATGTATAAAATTAATTATTAAGAAAAATGCAAGTTGCTAAAGCAATAAACGAAAAATCTCTCGATTTAGTTCAGATAATATTAGAACAAAATAAACAAGAAGAACTAGCAACCGGTAAGTTCAAAATACGTTTAGTATTAACCGACTAGATTAAAAATACTCTAATACTGTCATATTATTAACGATACTTAGATTCTTAAGGTTAGTCATGTTCACTTCAGTTGTTTCATTGCTAAACATAATAATTTGTGAAATAAATAATTCATAACAGTCGTTGGAATTTCATTGTGAATAATGAATAAACTGACTTCTTATACAATAAAAGAAATTCACAAGTCCTATCGCGACAAACTCTTGACGCCAACAAGCTTCGTTGATTTGTGTTTGCAGAAAGTGAAACAAACGAATGAATTAAATGCATTCGTTAATATAACTGACGATGTAGTAGAAAGGCATGGTATTGAAAGTGAAAAAAGATTTTACATCGATAAGAAAGCAAAGCCTCTAGACGGCATTACAATCGCTGTGAAGGACAATTTTTGCACCAAAAATATTGTTACCTCTTGCGCTTCAGAGATGTTAAAAAGCTTTGTTCCAACGTATGATGCTACAGTATATTCTAAATTGATTAATAATGGAGCTTGTTTAATTGGTAAAAGTAATTTAGATGAGTTTGCAATGGGCTCTGGTACAGTAGACTCAATTTTCGGCCCTACTAGAAATGCTTGGGGATATAAAGGAGAAACTGACTGGAAAATAGCTGGAGGCAGTTCAGGTGGAAGTGCTGTAGCTGTAAGTACTGGTGCTTGTGTTGTCGGGATTGGTTCTGATACTGGTGGGTCTACAAGAAATCCTGCTGCACTGTGTGGTATTGTAGGAATTAAACCAACGTATGGTTTAGTATCAAGATATGGCCTCATACCCCTTGTAAACTCTATGGATGTGCCAGGAATTCTTGCTAGGAATGTAGAAGATGCAGTTAAAGTGTTAAACTGCATTGCTGGACCAGATGATTTAGATTCCACTACAATTAAAAAGAACTTTAAACCAATAGAGTTGGTTGATGGTTTTAATTTATCAAATCTAAGAATAGGAATACCTGCAGAATATCACTGTGAAGGAATGAGCAAAGAAATTGTCAGTGCATGGAATTGGGTCACTGATTTGCTAGATAATGAGAAGGCATTGATTAAAACTGTTTCTTTACCTCACACATCAATATCAATTGCTGTATATTCAATACTAAATCAGTGTGAAGTAGCTAGCAACATGGCAAGATATGATGGCTTAGAATTTGGGCTCCGTACAAATGAAGAACATTCTACTGAGGAGCTATATGCCTCATCACGTTCTCAAGGTTTCAACAATGTGGTCAGATCACGAATTTTTGCAGGAAACTACTTTTTACTCACAAGGAATTATGAGAAATACTTCCTTAAAGCTTTAAAGTTAAGAAGACTTATAGCCAATGATTTTAAGAGTGTCTTTAACAGTGACGAACCTGTTGATTTACTGTTAACACCAACAACTTTATCTGATGCACCATTATATGGTGATTTTGTGTCAAAACACAATAGAGATCAGTGTGCACTCCAAGACTATTGCACACAGCCAGCAAATATGGCTGGTATACCAGCTGTGTCCTTACCAATTTGTTTATCTAAGAGTGGTCTCCCACTGTCTTTGCAATTGATGGGACCTAGTATGTCCGAAGAATTATTGTTAAATGTTGCAAGAAGAATTGAGGAAATTGTTCAGTTTCCAAGTTTAGATTCAGTTCAATAAAAAAAATTATTGTGTATTTTAATTTATTAATAAATTAATATTAGTTATCTTCCTTGTATTTTATTGAAATTGTTATTGGAACCCATGGATGTGGCAAGTTTCTATTTAATATCTCGTAAACTGTACTATTGATCATGAGATTACTAGATAAATCGTTTTACTATTCACCTGATGGTAAGTGATATGCCCGCCCAAAACAAAGTGGCACTAGTTAGAATGTTATACACTATGCTACATTGCTCTCATTGCCTAAGACATAGATGTTGAGTCTCATTACCCAAGTGGTTACTGGAGTAACAAGCCTCAACATCTTAAGTAGAAAATGTAATTACAATAGTTACAACACTTCAAAATTGGCACACAGTAATGTTTACACACTACTGTGTGGTGACAGAAATAGGTGCTGTGGTGGTATCCACCGAGACAGTCTCCAGCAACAGAGACCGATCACCAGTGAAATTATGTCTAGTGCATTGAGTGTTCAATTGTAACATGACTGACAACTGATGTTTATGAGAAACATTCAATAATAGTTTCTATTGCAGAGAAATAATCATTTTAACCGATGAAAAGAGAAAGTTATTTAATATGATACTCTTTCATAAACAGTCTCATCTGCTGAGGATAAATGGAAACTCCCCAAAAGTTTTCAGTTTTGCTAAATGATCTTCTACAGATTTGTTTTTATATCTTAAGGTCGGATTATGTAAAATTTTTATAGGACTAAGACAAATAAGATCAATATGAAAAATATCATCAATTTACATTTGCTTTTATCCTTTTTTATATGTAAAGCAGATAAAAGGTAGTTTTTAATTGTGAAACTATTTAATCCTTTATTATAAACCTTGCAGTTGGGTAACAAAAGGCCAAGTCAGTGCCTTTCAGGCCTTCTCTTCAGACCAACCCTGATGCGAACAAAATTGGAGATATATTACAACAATAAGCTTACCTGAAATATGAATATTACATATACATATCAAATATTATAATATTAATCTTGGTTGATGGTTAGCAAGATTTCTGTTCAACAGAAAAGTTTAAAATTATATTTTTTTCAGGAAACATTGCTTCAGAGATCCTGTCAAAAATGAACATATCAATTGATGGTTTACCACAAAAATATCAGGAAATTTTACACAATACTGTAGCTAGCCAAGCCGCGACGCACATCGACCAGCTCGATCCCATCGCGATATCCGTACAACACACGCAGCACATATCCACTAAATTAACCGAAGAGTACGAGATACTTAAGCTAAAGCAGAAAAACGCGGAACTTCAAGTCGAAATCGACCGCAACAACAGATTCTTGGAGAACTTGAGGAAAGAATTGGATTGCTCGACGGCATCCCTGGCGAGCATGGCGCCCAACCCTGAAAACATCCAGGAGCATATAAAGCAGTTGAAACAAAAAGTTACTTCGTATGAGGAAAGTTATAAGAAGGCAACGGTAAGTGGCCTGGTCAGATTCTTTGCATGTGGTGTGGTGTTATACATTTAGCACTTGCGACAAACTCGTAACAGATTAGTTTTTAAGGCGGTGATACGAGCTATATTTCTAGAAGAAGCGCGGGTTCAATTCCCACTGAGCTTGAGCTTTCAGATACCGTCACGTTCGCAGTACCAACAGCTTTGTTGTAGAGGCAACAGGGGGCATGCGGCGGTGACAACCAGCAATCGGCCAGTGTTATGAATAAATAGCCTTTACTCTCTTCTTGAAGAAGAATGTTTCCGTTCCCAGGAGTGGGATCAGTTTATGAACGTCATACCTCCAGCATGTCTTTTTTAGTTTTTATTATGACTGTACTCAACATTCAACAGATGAAGTTTTCCAAGCTGTCGGTGCCGGAGTGGGTGCTGCCTAAGGCACTATCCGCACAGATGGATGCGCTGCGAACGCTGCGCGAGGACGCCGCAGGGTGGGAGCAGCGCGCTGACGACGTGCTCTTCACCAGGGACGCGAGGAACACCTTCAGCAGGCTCCGACGATGATATTAAATGACTTGACCATATGTGCGTTTTTTTTTTCTATACAGAAAATATGGACGTGAACTTGTAGACAAGCACGTGGGCAATATGTAACCCTTCTTATTATTTAATTTTTTTTTATTAGTGATGAGCAGGGCGTTTACTTTACAGTAGGTGATACATCCGTTAGGATGGTTTACCCTTACCACACTGCTCGCCGCTGTCGTAATTTCACTAGATACAATGCCCTTCAAACGGGAATATATGAATGCGTGCAATTTTTTATTTAATATATCACATGAGGCACGAGGTTTACCATAGCCCCACCACCACTATTACTCGGTCACCATCCCGATGACATCATCTACCGATCAACAATCGGTAATGTTATAAAAATATTTGACTGCGAATATTTTTACAATACGAAGGATATAAAATAAAACCAAAGATATTAGATAAAGAGGTTTTAATCGACTAAATATGGAGTTAAGAAAAATAATACCATTAAAATTAATATTTATTTTAAAAATCTACAAGAGAATGGCAAAAATGTAGGAAACATATTTTTTTAATAATGGCAATACGTAAAACTGCCAAATAACGGTTTATAAAGAGGAGGCTGTTTTTGGGATAGACATTGATTATTATTAAGTACAATATGTCAAACTACAATTTCACACGGTATTAAGTGACATTGAGATTGATGAAACGCGCCCGCCTGGAATACTCTGGTTATATGTTATTAGCCGGAAATAAATGTTGTTATAACCGCTGATTTAACAACACGAGAGTGATAACTAGTCAGTGTAGTCCAGACCATGAGATCCCGAAATTGAACTGGGGACTTCAGGCGAACGAACAGCCTCTACACTATCAAGGCAGAACAATTTCTTAACTATTCTAGGTCTACGAAGTTTATCAAGTCGTCGGAGCAGCATTCCCTGACCTGCGTCATCTCTTCCTCGAACTCCTCAGTTTGTATTTTAACCGGTTTACTGCGAATACTGTTTTGACATAGATTTTGACAAGCCTTTAGCGGTTTCGCTGAAAATTTCGATCATAAATTAAAAAGAATTGAAGCTGTATACATCTAAAAATGTGTGTTTAAACCTATTGAAATTGACTTAAAGAAAATCAACAGCTTTCGTGGACATGTGACCTTCGCTAACCCACATTTGACCAGGAGTTCCGGCATTGGGAACAATGAGAGGACCGGTCATGATTTCTTTATTAGCAATTATGAATTTACGAAATGAACCGTTTGTAACAAGAAACTCACCCGTCTTCTTCTCCGAGTGGTATATCTCTTTCAGCGGCATGACATGCTGTCCGTCACCCAATTGTCCCCGCAAACCCCACAGGAAGGCGTCCGCAACCGTGGTGTTCACGCCGCAATCCTTCTTCGTCTGCATTTCCTTGTCGCGCTGCTCCACCGTCTGGCACTGGATCTCTGATCGCAGGTGGCTATATATGGTCTGAGTGGAGTGGGTCCGGCAGTTTACGATCGTCGCCTTGGAAAGAGTAATAAAATGACAATGTCTGCATCTTAATAATTTCACTAGTTCCAGTGTTCACATCAAAAAATCTAATACTTGTAGTTCCTATATCTGCAGTCGGCCAGTAGTATGCAAATATTATTGGGTTCCGTTTTGAAAGGCCTTGTCGCTAATGATATTGTTGTGGAAATGAGACTTATATTGAAGACGCTTTAAGAAAAGCGACGAGCATATCGAGATGCAGTATATATCATCCTAACTAGCGCCATATTACTTTCTCGTAGCGT
Source organism: Ornithoptera alexandrae (assembly GCA_029030555.1). Classification (NCBI taxonomy): domain Eukaryota; kingdom Metazoa; phylum Arthropoda; class Insecta; order Lepidoptera; family Papilionidae; genus Ornithoptera; species Ornithoptera alexandrae. The sequence continues at coordinate 650,180 of JARDVY010000031.1, forward strand.
CTAATAAAAAAGTAGTATGTAATTGTTGCATTGGTATCTTCGGACGGTGTCCAGCTGGAAGGTATTCACTCACCCATTGGCAAGCGCGCCTCTTCCACTTCCACAGGTCGCTTGTGTAATTTTTCTCCATATAGCTGTCAACAGGATGGGTCTCCGTTTGGATATCCTTATCAGACACCTTAGCTAGAAACAAACAGTTCGCATTTCACTTATGGCAACAATTTAAGAAGCCGAATATGTTAGCAACTATTAGGTTTAAATGGACAGTCCACTTAATATTCCCACTACCAGGAACGGGGTGCCTTCTCCCACAAAGTTTTGGGTTTTCTCCGGGGCTATATATGAAATTTGGTTGGTAGTAGAGGTTTTTCAAATATCACCCGGAATTTGGGGATTTTTGAAATAATTATGCGATATGTAACTGGCATTTATTAGACCTAAATATAGCTTCAACAACTCGCACTTGTCTAGCGCGATGTGTAAACGGTCTAGAATCTAGACTCTCTTATGAGAGAAATCGCCGAGTTCCAATAGTGGGAACATATGAACCACTTTTTATTTACCGACTTAAAAGCAATATCGTATTTGCGGTGTCTTTAGTTGTTAAAGTGACATACTTTTAGGATAGTGTTTAACGACCAGCACGCTGATGTCTTTCACCTTCTCCACTTCCTCAATGATGTTCAGCAGGTTGATGATGTGCGGGTTATTCCGCGCGTAGTTGACCACTTCATTTATATACCTATGGTGGCAAAAGGAAAGAGAGGACGAAAATTAAATCAAGTCCTTAATTTCTTCTCTCAAGAGAGATTTTGTTTCCTCCTATTTTAATAGAAATGTCGTCTCTCTCTCTATCTCTAGTCTGATACAATGAAAACTAATGATATTCTAATAGATAGCTTCTCACACCTTTCTGGGGTCTTGCTGAAACGCTTAGCCATCTTCACATTGCAGAACCCGTAGCGGTTGCCCTGGAGTTTGATGTAGCCGATCCTGATGTTGCCCGGGACGAGTGCACCCACCGCTAGGGATATGGCGCAGAACCCTAAGAACTGGTATACCAGAAGATAATAGTAATGTAATACAACAAAAATATTAACTGAGATCAAGTATAAGTATTGTTCCTGTAACAGGCTGTTAGACAATATTAAAAATGTTTACAGATCCAAAATGATGGTGCTGGTGGTAGGTCTCTGTGGAAGAGGAACTTTAAAAAGTAGCTGCAAAAAACTGAGAAATATAAGTATATAGTTTTTTTTTTAATAGTAGTCACTTTTGTAGCAATTAAGCGACGAGACGTTCACCTGATGGTAAGTGATATGATCAACGTGGTGCTAGTTAAGATGCTATACACTGAAAAACACTGCGTTCATCGCCTTGTGACGTAAGATCTAGAATCTCGTTACTGCAGTAACTACACTAGCTACAGCGCCCTTCAAACCGGACCAAAGTAAAGCTTGCACATTACTGTTTGTCGGCTGCAATAGCATCTGCAGTGGTATCTACCTAGACGGTCACCGACAATAGAGACTTACAACCAGTGCATTTCTATAGTAGACTCACCTGCGCATCTTTGTCCTTCACGTTGAAACTGCTCGTGGTGACGTAATTCTTCAACGAGCCGAGCGACAGCTTCTCGTCGAGCTTCACATTAATCATTCGCTCCTGGTCGGTGAGCACGCGTCTGCCGGTCAGCATAACGCCGACCACGTCCGGCACCACGACCAGATCCTGGATAGAGCTGAGCGTCGCGATCATCCGGTTCACCGTCGACACTAGGTACATTATGTTCTGCATGTCGCGCCACACTTGCCACAGCTTCGCGAACAACGGCTACAAAGTTAAACGATAACGTTATTGCTGGTGGTGATTCAATGTTGCTGGTGATAGATAGATACCACAGCAGAGCCTTGTCTGCAAACATTACCGTGTTCCGGATTGTATCGAGACAACTTGCGACTAAATGCGATCAGCAGTGTTGCAGTGTAAGACATCCTAATTATATCCATATTATTATGGGCATGTTTCGCTTACCATCAGGTGATCTTTTTAGTCGATTAAAATTAGTCAACTTGTTTTGATTTTTACATGCATGACTACCGGAAAACAACTATGTTTAATGGGCGGTTGGTTGGCCAAGTAGCTGGTCTTATGTGGTCAAACTCTTTTCACGTGTCCAGTACTCACAAAGACAGTCTGCACGGGCACGGCGGCTTTATACTTGACGTTGGAGTGCAACTCCCCGAGCTCGCTGTGCACGCGATCCACGCACCGCGTCGCGCTGTTCAGCAGCTGTTCGACGTCGGCCAGGAGTCGCCTGGTGTACATTTCGTACTGCCGGTAGAAGGCGAGTAGTTCATACACCTGTATATACTCCTCCCTGAAAGAATATTCCAACCGTTGCCCGGGTCCATTGCGACTGTTTTTTCACAAAAAATTCCAAGACCATAGGTCTCACTGAAATCCCGGAAATACCTTTTTTTGTTATCGGTGGGAAAATTTATTAAAAAGATACCCTGCTAACGTGGGGAAGACAAGGTTATGTGGGATTTTTATGCACTAAAACCCCTTCGATGGTTATCAGAGCGTTGGGGGGGCCCTGGGATGTCCTAATACATCGGTGCCTCCCGGCACTATGCTTAAACCACGTTCCAGGAATGGCTGTAGTCCTCCTCGACACCCTCGCATTGGTTTGAGAAGCACTAGACCACCTCGTACTCGTTCATCCCAAGCTCGTTTAGCGGACAATGAGGACCCCACATTCAAAGACTACGAACCTGAAAATGCCTTTAGTCGCCTTCTACGACAGGCACGGCTTACCTTAGTCCTATTCTTAATAGCCAAAGACTACAAGGCAAAACAGATATCTAACTTAAATTGTAAGCTACGGCCTGCTGGATGTGAAATTTGGTTATTCAATTTATTTGCTTATCATCATCAGCCGAGATATGTCCACAGCTGGACATACAGGGTAAAATTAATAAATATCTCCTTTTATGCATCTGCTCAATAAAATGTTAACATACTTAGTTGAAATGAATTCGAAGCCTTACTTGCCATGAAATAAATGTTTAACAAAGAGTTTCAATATGTAATTTTAGAACCTGTTGCAGAAATAGAATATAGGGGTGCAGCGGTCACTGTTTCCGCTAAAATGTTGTGTGAAATATAATTTAGATTAATCTGGGAATTTTATTTGATCCTCACTTGACCTCTGACCGGGACAGATATCTGGAAGTTTACATTGAGTTTAAATGTGTGCGCGTCTCTATCTTCCTTCATCGCTTGCTTTCTTTTTATATATATATATTACATTAAATAGCCTAGTGCATGATTACGATCCTACCTGATGGTAAACGGAGATGTAATCTAGGTAGTAAAGCGCACTAGTCCAGAAGAAGCCTATTAATTTTTCTTTTGAAGACTACCAAGCCAAAGCTGGAGGGAAACACCGACGCCTGCAGACTGTTCCAATCCCTTGCTGTTCGCATTATGAAGGACAATGCGAAACGCTTTGTCGTCGCGCGCGGATTATCGACTACGAAGGGATGAATGTCTGCAGCATGTCCATACGTCCGATGGTGAAAGGGCGTGTGTGTGGTTGTTAATTTAGGACACTTTCCTTAATTTTGTCGTACCGTTACTGGCGGCATATTTACAATATGAAGATGGTATCTAGTCAGATACGCTCCTCTCAACATATGACTTTGACATCAAAGCAGACTTCCGTGTTACCAGATAGGGGTAACCACTGAGCCATGGAAGCAGTTGTTACAACGCTGTTTGCAATAAGATCCACAAGACTGGACTTTTGTTAATACTTAAAACACTTCTCTTTTTATTTCGATAAATAGCAGCAGGTGTTTACGCGGTGAAGCCGGCAGTATCGTCGATGCAGACGTTCCCCGTCTCGTCCTGTATGTACACGGTGTCCTCGATTGCAGTGGTGAAAGTGTTCACTTTCTGCATCACAGCTATCAGGGTGTTTGACAAAGATGCGAGGCACGCTTTGGCGGCGTCCACGAGGTTGAACGGCACTGGAGATGAAACATGAACGCGTTATCGTTATATCGCTAATATTCAAAACCTTCAGAACGGGAGAAAAAAAATCAATAGGTATATCATATAGAAGTTAAAAATATGATCTACATATAAATCTTTGTATAATGTTGTCACTTAAAATTCAGTACTCACAATCCGGTATGCCTTCACCGCCCTTCTTGCAGTCTCTGTTAAAAAGCCTAACCCCGGAGACGAGCTGTACCAGTTCGGCGAGCTGCTTCATCTTCTCTATAGCGGAGATCCCGACAAACACTTTCAGATCTTCAATAGAGAATACGCTCTCTAACGCCGAAACACCCTCTTTTAAAGTCTGTAAAGTGTTTCAACAATTGTCGAACGCAAGAAAAGTTTTAAGGACGTCTTTTATTAATACTCTGTGAGTTTTCAAAACACTGAGGGTAACCACCGGGAGGGTTTCAGTGAGTAAAACTCTCCACAGAACTCAAAAAAATGACTCCTTGATTATGGAAAAGTTAAGAATACTTTTAAAAAATATCTAAAATCTATAGACAACTTCCGATTAAAATTTAATAATAAGTATTAGATTTTGTTAAAAGAAGATCAGGTGTTTTTTAACAACAATAATAAAATAAAAAAAAAATGTTAACATTGATCCGAGGTCTGCGTCTCCCAGAGGGCATCTATAGGCTGATGATGATGATGACACAGGGTTGTGGAGTTATTCATATATAACCTGGTTAATACTGACCGTTAAACTACTCGGATTGCCCAAACCGCTGGCTAATGTAATGTAGATAGAAATCTTTCTGAACAGCTTCTTGTAATCGGCGTCTTTATCAGGCCCTGGGTCTTCGTCCACGATCTCCATAACGAGGGACCGCAAGCAATTGTCTATGGACTCCAGATGCTTATCCACTAGGTTTTGGAGCTTGTCGTAGTTCGTCAGCATGACGTACTGCATCTTTAGGGTTCGTATGGGTGTATCGGCTTCTAAAAGTAGATTGACGCTTATATGGTAACACTAACGCCGTCAGCGTCTCCTCCACATGTTCCCGCCTTGTCGTGGCGGAGAGGCTCAGAAACCGTGGCCGTATCGCCCACGGTGATGCAAAGAGAAACCTACCGGCCGGCCTGCGGGGAACGGCCGGCCCGAGGCGGCCGCTCCAGGTTAGAGCACTAGTTGGATAACTGGAACTCACCGTAGCGGCCGAGGCCTAGAGGGGCGGCTTTATGCTGCCCTTTGTGGCCAGGCTGCAGGGGCGGTTTGATACTGCTCCCTGCTGCCCGAGTGGAATCGCGGAGGGAGTACCCTCTGCGACTAACCGGTATCGCACCGGCGATGAGGCGGCGGTGGGGCCGCGGGAGAAGAGGAGTGTCGGTATTGCGATGCGCCGTTCTCTGTATCCTCCGTGGCCGTTTAACGGTTTTTTTTTATTATTAACGTGTGTAACAAAATACTAACGATCGCACACGAGGGGGCGCGCTGCAAGTTCCGGCGTGCCCCTGCGGAGGTGGAAAGGGAGGGTTCATCTCTGGGAGGACTGCGTAAGCAGCCAGCGTCGGCGGGGTCGCGGATGGTGCGAAAGCGTTCCAAAAACATCGTGGGGGTTTAAGTCGGTGCAAATCCGACATAACCTGTCCTTGCCCCCGCGAGGACGGGTATGGGCAGGCATTTCCTTCACGTTAATAAAAAAAAAACGCCGTCAGCGTTCATTTTTTTATTGTTCGACGAAGCAACGTTAATTGCAGATCATTCATCCACTGATCATTGTTTATTCCGCTTATAATAATGTTACGCTAGGTAGGAAAATGTCCACTGAACCAGATAGTGTTCATCGACATGAAGAATAACATACGAGATTCAACCCGTTACCCCAGTAATGTCATTAGTTACAACAACCATTTAAACTTGAACACAATAATGTGTAGTAGGTAGATATCACCGCAACGCCCATTTCTGCCGACAAAGAGTGTTAGAGTGCAAACCATACTGTGATCTGGATTGAAAGATACTGTAGCTAGTGTAATTACTGGGGTAACGGGACTCAACGTCTTATGTCTAAGGCGACGAGCCCAATGTGTGCAATGTATATCATCCTAACTAGCGCCACAATGTTATGGACAGGCACTTACCATCAGGTAAACATACCGCTCGTCTCGTCGTTTAATTTAAATTGAATAAAAAAAAAATTGGCTCCAGAAATGCTGCGGTGGCACTTCCTTGTTACAAGACCATTGATTAAAGATTAAACTTAAACGGAACTACCGTTTAAGTAATAACACTTACTCGTCAACATGGCGACACATTCGTTAACAAAGTACTCCAAGTTGTCCCTTTTGATGTGTTTACTGAAAAGTTTCCCATACTTAGGGTTAAGCAGAAGGAGTTCGATTAAATAAGTAACGAAGTCTTCCTCTACCGTCACACCGAACCCTTGGCAGTTTCTCGTGACTTCATTAGCGATGTTCTTTATGATATTCTCATTGCACGCCATGACATATACAAAATTATAATAAATAACTAAAAAATTAAACCTAATAAAAATTTGTCAAACTGTCTTTACAAAATATATCGATATTGTCATGGTAACCTATGGTTTATTTACACTGTTCTAAAACGGGTTATCATAGTGCATTAAATTTATGGTCGGTTAAATAAATTTATAGACTATAGACAATATAATTTTTTTGTGCTAGAGTGCCCTTTGCTTGCGTACAAATCTAGTAAACGGTCAAGTTGAGATGTTTACACAGTAGCACATTGCGCTTATAGCACATTTGTTTTATGGATTTAATCATCACTTCGAACCGTTTACAACACAACTCCTAATGTTGACACACTACCGCTATGCAGGTTTTTTTTTAATCTAGCAACGGGGCAAGCAGAACGTCGATCTACAGTAGATAATAAATAATATATGTGCTTATAAACGCAGGAGCCATCGATGTGATCTTTGAAGGAGGCCTATGTCCAGCAGTGGACTTCTATTGGCTGATGACACCTATAACAATTTAGAGCTCATAAGTATGACGTACACTTATTATGTCTGTGATAAGGCTAGCTGCAGTGCCCTTCAAATCGGAACACAGTACTACTCGACAGAAGGAGGAAGCGGTGCAGTGGGTCAAACTAACCGACCAGTACATATGTAGCCAATCAAAGGATATTTCTCTTGGTTTTTCACATTGGTTTACCACTTTCAATGCCACCGCATGCCATAATTATTGTGCGATAGACTCATGAGGAGAGTCAGCGGTGCTGTGTAAGGATCAAATAAAGATTTTGGTATTTCTGTCTTTTTCCGTCACCTTAATGTTTATATTAGATGAAGTGGTCAGGGCACAATGCTCGAAGGACTGGCGGCTAAGGCTTTCGTGGGGCGACTGCGTACAGGTAACGCCGGTAGAGCCTCCTCAAGGTGAACTGATCTGGTCAAGGTCATGGGAAGCCGCTGGATGTAATCTGTGTAGAATTAACTTGTGTGCTCTCTGTAAACCTATGTCCAGCTGTGGACGTCGGCTGATTAGAGTTAAAAATTATTATAAATGCCATTTAATATTGTATCAGTATCTTAATAAATTTTGTAAAATTTCATTTAAAATAAAACCTTCGCACCCCAAGGAAATATGCTTCCTGGCAGTCAGTCCAACGAGTTGAAATTACCAACGCTAGAAGCATTAAAAGAATAAAAATCAATGAGTTATAATTATTTATTTATATATTCTGGGTCCCGTTCATGGGACGTACAACCTCTCAGTCTAGTGAACTAGATCATACAATTCCATTAGATTATCTTAGCAGTTTAATTAGTAACCTTAATTATTACAAACTCGTCCCGATCGCTGAACGTGGAGAGGAAGAGTGAGAGGAGAGAGGAGAGCAAAGTGGACATTGTACTAGTCTGCCGCTTCGTAAAATCTTAAATGTAAGAATTTGTAAGTTTTACATAACTTGCCAATAACACTACTAATTATCGTCAAAGCTCCGTTAAAGGAAACTCCGTTTTCATTCATCTCGATTTCAGGGTTACTAGAATTATGAGATAAAGAATTCATCTAAATCTATACTTGATAGTGTACCTGATATTCGGGACCCATTTGTGAACAAATTTCGCAATTTTACATACGCATTAATTATATCACCAATTCATTATTTAATATAATTACAAATTCTAACATCACATGGAAATTTTTTCTTTGTTTCTATAAAACAGTTTATATCGCCAACAGGTGATTATTTGCACTGAGCAACATAGGGAATCCCCTTTAAAAGACTTGACGATGGAGGCAAAGGTAATAAAGCTTACAGTCTGTTGATAAACATAAGGTTTGTTATATGTCATTATATAACCACTCCACAATACCATGGATCGTCGAAAGAAGTGTTTGACGTAATGCTTTAGTTTAACTTGTAATATCTTTTAACCAATGTCTGTCTGGTAGCGAATGTAACAGCTGCCTGCCATATGGTGCATCTCTCAGACAACAATCACATTATGCAGATACATACAATACACATGGAGTGGATAAACAACAATTACATGAATCATTCAGAAGATTACTTAAATGTTTACTTAAACAAATATTTTGTTTTACCAGAAATTTACTTACCTAGTTTGTTAGGTAGAAGCCGGTATAATGAAAATTTTCATTTTAGAAATAATATAAAAAACATTTTACTTTGACAGACATAAATTACTTCTCAATTAATTATATGCAAGTTTTCATTGCAATCAGAAATACAAAATAAATGTCAATCACATCTTGTTTTTCCTTCCCTTCATGGTATTCCGGACATGGGTATATGATATTTCACCATAGACAGTAAGGACAACTATAATTATCAGAGCATATTTTCCACGCGAAATTTGTTAGAAAAATTGCAGACATGTATCTATTACAGAAATAATCTTAACTTACAATAAATATATTAGCTGTCTAAATTAAGGTCATAGTTAAATGCAATACCATAGACAACATACTATACTATAAAGCAAAATTCTAATTTCTCTCGAAGAGATTGCACCTCACGAAATGCTTCAATCCAAATTTAACATAATATAGATTATGAAAGTTGGATATTGATCCAACTTTCCTTTATCAATATAACAATTTATTTAAAAAAAAAATATTATCAAGCAATCTTCTCTTCTTGATGTTAAATGCAATTTGACTTTTATTTTAGTTTAAAAAATGGTTATTTATGAACAAAATGTTAGAGTCGCCAGTTGTAAAGGAGCAATAACAACTGTGCACTAGTATTGACACATTAAATTCAAAGTTAACATTAAGAATCCATTAAGAGATATATCACAGCAGAAGATCTATAAACAATAGAATTTTGATTTTTTTTTTAAATTATGCCTCTTGTTTTTCTTCTTAAGAAGCCTCTCTGTGTAGGAATTATGTTTAACCTTAGTAGTTAGCATGTAACCACCGATTAAGACAAACCTTGACTGCGATCAAACTGTTTTCAATTCTAATACGATTAGCTGAGATTATACTCTTCAATGGATTATCTTAAACTAACTTAAACACTACTTGAAGAAAAATATTACCCATTTGTGTAAGACGTCGGATATGTGAAGGCAAGATTTATTTTTTTCACCTATATTTCTAAGTCGCCCGATTGGAACATCTTAACACCAATCATCAAATTCATACTTGTTATGAATAAATTTAAATCATTAATCAACCATTAGTTAGAAATAAGTCAATGTTCATGTCTTATGTGAATCCGTGACCCAATCATAATCCATGTTAATCCTAAGTTAAATTTTTCGTTAACCAGCGAGCAATGCCTCCGGTTTAGTCGCAGAAATGCGACTTGAGATGCTTCATCATGCCGAATATGCGGAAGCGTTTCGTGCCAAATACTTTGTACATGGCGTCATCACAGATGGCAAACTGTTTGTTGTTTGGATCGTAAAGTTTCCGCTCTTTGACCAGGGCCCACACCCGTTTGACCACTTCATGTCGGGGCATTTCCTCCTTGCCCATCAATTCCGCTAGAGCTGGAGACAATTTGTATGCCCGTGTGTAGCCGCCTCCTTTACCCCTACTGCCACTACCCTGTAAGATTTCGATTTTCGTTACTCATATATAAATAGATAGTCTTATTTAAATAACTAACAAAATAAACTTCTGAATTCATTATTGGTACATGTTTTGCTAGCTAGTATTTAAAACAACAATGCAGATTACTTTGGGAGTATAATTTTATTAAGTTGACCAATCTTACCTTTTTTGCTTTAGTAGCTTTTTCCTTCTTTTTTCCCCAATCACTGTCTGAGTCACCGTCAGATCCCTTCTTCTTCTTACCTCTTTTTGCAGCAGGCTTCTTTTTCTCTTCCTGTTTGACATTTAAATAGATATTAAATTAATAAGTAACTGCTAAACTTAAACAATTAATTTAAAGATACGCGCACTGTACTAATTATGTTCCAAAAATAGGAGTAAATAAATAATCTAAAACAACAGAATGTAGATTAACCTCAGATTCACTCTCGTCGGATGCTTTATCCTCATCATCTTCCTCGCTGCTATCTTTGCGTGACTTCTTTGCTGATGTCTTAGAGGCTGGCGCTGCTCTTTTAGCTGGTTTCTTTTCTTCTTCTTCCTGCAGGGTGTAAGGTAATAAGTATAAAAGGTCTGTAGGGGCTAAAGTATAGCTCGTATCCTATCTGTCTATATATCGAATACCCATACAAAAACAATGCTTCTGGAGTTATTAATTTTTTAAATATTTTACAAAAAATTCCCGCTTTTCTAGGATAAAATTCGATAACTTTATTTCTTACTTATTTCTATACAAATTTTGATGTAATAATTATTGTTTTATTAAATTAATAATCATCACTTAGAGGCTAAAACTTTTAAATTAGGTCCTTTGAAAGTGGTGACAGTAAAAATAAGGCGTCATATTTATTTATCCTTTATTGTGTACACTAGTTACAAGACATAGAATACATTATATACATATGTACATAAATGTACAATGGGCGGTCTTATAGCTCAAAAAGCAATTTCTTCTAGATAACCCACTGGAAAGGAAGATGTGAACTAAAAGCAAAGATAAGATAGTGGTGCACTAAATTATTAAAAACTAAAACGCTAGGTGACAGATGCAAGCAATAGCACAATTAGACAGAATATATAATTTAAACTTTATGATAGTAGTTACTTAAGTGTTTTTTGAAAGAAAATAGGGATTTGGCGAAACGAATATGGTTCGGTAAAGAGTTCCATAAGCGAACCGCCGGAACGGAAGAGTTTTGAAAAAATGAAGAGGAATGCACGGGGACGCGAAGGGAAAGGTTTATTGAAGAGCGAAGAGTGCGACTGAAACTGACTGAAATATATTTGAGTTGATTATTTAGGTAGGAAGGTGCTAGAGGATCGAACAATATCTTATATAGAACAGATAGAATGTGAGTATTTCTGCGAAGATGGATGGGTAACCACTTTAGTTTTTTTGCGAAATTCAGTGATGTGATAGTATTTGGGTAACCCAAACATGAATCATATAGACCAGTGATTCCCAAAGTGGTCTATATCGACCCCTAGGGGTCTATGACAACTTGCAATGGGTCTACGTCAGCGAAAAAAAATTTGGGGGTCCATGAAATGAAAATGGGGGTCCACGATAGTGGATCTCAACACATACACTGATAGTACCTATTTACTTACATCATACTATCTTATAATATCAAAACATACATTATTTATAAAAGTAGCTATGAAGTAAAAAATGTATTATATATGTTTATAAAATAGTGTAAGTTAGTTGTAGGATGTTGGTTGTTGGTTGTCGGTTGTGGGTATTCGCTTTGTGGTCGCAATACATTTTGAACTTGTAAAAAGCTGAGAGTCGCAGTCTCAGAGCTCAGAGCTGCGCCACCTTGCTTTTGTTATTTTATTTATAGTTTATTTAATGTTACGTATATTTTACATAACAGATACAAAATTTTATTTTGAGTAGTTTTTATTTAAATTCAATTAATAAATGTATAAATTAACATGTGTTTTTAACACTAAACTTCACTACAGTTAGAAATTTACAGGAAATTAATATAATAATAAATAATGTAAGTAGGGGGTCTACCCAACACGGAAAAACATGGCAAGGGGTCTACGACACAAAAAAGTTTGGGGAACTCTGATATAGACAAATTTTGAATACGCTCAAGCTTATCAAGCTGCGCTGCGGTTAAGTCAAGATAGCAAACATCGGTATAATCGAGAATAGGCAGAAGAAGAGAATTAGCAAGCGCAACCTTAGTGGTTGGTGGAAGAAAATTGCGAAGTCTGCGCAAGGAGCTTATAGCCCCATACATCTTTCTGCTGACCTCGTAAGTTGCAGTGCCCACGATAGAGTCAATGTAAATACCTAGATTCTTAACTTTGCTATTATAACGAATTACATTACCGTTAAGTTTCTTACATTTTTATTTAATTTTTAAACCAAAATTTTATTTATAAAAAATACGTATAATGTACATAAATATGTACCTAACTTCAATACCTATCCAACAATGTATATGAAAGTACATAAAGTTTCTAAAATTTTGAAAAAAAAAAACGTAATAAAACCTAGTACCATGAAATATCAAACTGTAGAGACTCATAAAAGTATACGTCGCGCCGGCCCTTAGTTTAACCCTTTTGTTTTAGTTGTAACACGTGCGAGCTTATTGTTGTCGTTTTAGATATTGAGTGTATTGTAAAACATGCTCAAACTGACGGCCACGGTTCCTGATACAAGCACGAAGCCTTTTTCTTAAGTCAGATCGAGTGACGCGCCCTGTGAGCTGTTCTCTTATTTAGTCAGCAGCGACGATGATGCGTGACTTGGAATCTTCTAACGAGTTAATTGGTGTAGTGTACACTATGAGATGTTAGGGAAGTATGACGGTCAATAGGCTGCTGCAGTCGTCCCTAGTGTCTCATCCAAATGAAATCATTCTTAGTTCGTAGTCTTTTAATAATCACTCGTGCGATATGGATTGTAACGTTGTCTCACCGACCTCGACTCTCTGACTAGCGCCGCTCTTCCTTTCTTTTCTCGGCCTGTTGTCGGAGCTACACACAACACTAAAGATTTCATGTGACCCTGTGAGTAATAACGGCAAGGTGTTAAACCAGAACACCTTGCGGGCCACGGCGTTAGTCCGCCTCGGTCAATCCATCGCTGACTGAAAGTAGTGTCTAACCACTGTCCTATGCCGAGACGAAAATGGGCAGGACAATCGTCATGCTGGAACACCAATTCTCTTCTGGTATATCCTCCAGATAATTAAAAAAATTATTTCGAACAAAATCGTCGTACGTCTCCCCATCTAAATTGTTGGGCAAGAAGACTGGGGTTTATCAAGAAAGTATAAATTATGCCCATCCATACGTTTATGGAGAATCTTCCCTAATGATCTCCTCTAATCACATGGGGATTTTCACTTCACAGAGTACAATAATGACTTATGAAAATTTGTTATGCCACCTCTGTCAAACATTGGTTCATTAGACCACAATATTTTGGTGAGAAAATTATCACTTTCTATGTCTGCATGTAACATAAAACGGTAGAAGTCTAACCTGCTTGCAGGGTCTCCTTCCTTCAGGGTCCGGGTATGATGGTAGGGGTAAAGCTTTGCCGTATGCACAATAAACCACAATTTCCATTGTGTTAAACCCAGCAATCTTGCCACGACCCTGGTTGACGTAGTCGGGTCTATAACAAAATGGTCTATGATTCCTTCTTCCTCTTCAGTATCGTAGATGCATGGCCTAGCTGCATCATGTCGCTTCTGTAGCACGCTGCTAATTTCGCTGACGCGTTGATACGCCGCAGCAAACACTTTATGACTTTGTAGGTGACAATTTGGAAAACGTAATGATATTCTCTTCGTGCTTGTAAAGAATTTCCATCACTAAGTCCATAAAAATAGAAAATGTCAGCGTATTCTTCACTACCCTAATTCGTCATGAAATTAAATTTATTTTTACTAATATTAATATATTTATACAAATAAAATTTTATTTGGTATGGAAAAGAAAAACTTTTCAGAATTAAGAAGACAACGAACGAACGTCCGCCCACGAATGTAGTTAAATTTTAACTGTCGTACTGATTCATTACCTAAAAATGACATTGCACATGTTTTACAATAAACTCATATTTAAAACGACAACAATAAACTCGCACGTGTTACAACAAAAACAAAATGGTCAAATTAAGGGCCGGCGCAGCGTCTACTTTTATGAGTCTCTACAGTTTAATATTTCATGGTACTTGGTTTTATCACAAGTGTTTTTTTTTCTAAATTTTAGAAACTGTATTGTACTTTCTTATACCTTGTGGAATAGGTATTGAAGTCAGGTACTTATTTATGTGCTTTATACATATTTTTAAAGAAAATTATTTTAAGATTAAATAAAAATGTAAGTATGACATCTTATTTTTTACTGTCCCAACTTTCAAAGAACCTAATATAAAATTTTTAGCTTCTAAATAATGATTATTAATTTAATTTAATAAAAGAATGATTAAACATTAATTATTACATTAAAATTTGTGTAGAAATAAGTAAGAAATAAAATCATCGAAATTTTTCCTAGAAAATCAGGAATTTTTTGGAAAATATATAAAAAATTAATAACCCCAGAACCATTATTTTTAGATGGGGTATTCTATACATAGATAGATAGGATACAAGCTATATTTTAGCCTTACAGATCTTTTACAACTATTACCTCTGACACTGTATAAATCAATTACACAATGTGGACTCTTGTTTCATCAACACTGATACAGCAAAGTAGTTATGTTTAACTTGATTGTTTTTATACATGTCAATTTTAATTTTAATTGTTTATTTAGGATATACAGAGTGCCTTATGTAAAAACTATTTTTTTTTATCTAAACAGTTATTACATACAAGTCTACTACACCTATAACAAATACATATAATATAAAAAAGCACAAAAGAGAGATCTCTACAAAAAGTTTTACCTCCTCCTCATCATCTTCATTCTCAGAATCAGAGGCTTTGCTGTTCACATAGTCCATCACGAGTTGGTCGATTATTTTCTTCTTGTCGGAGAGATCTGTGTCAAAGCTCTTCTCTAACTTTTGAATGACCTTCTTAGTGGATGTTGTTGCAAGGTTTGCATTTTTCAATATCTCTGTTAATATCAAATGTAGTGTGATCACATTGATAATTTTTTTTATACAATGAAGCGACAAGACAAGCGGGATGTTCGCCTGATGGTAAGTGATACACCAGCCCATAAGAATGTGGCGTTAGTTAGGATGTTATACACTGCACACCATTTCGCTCATCGATTTGAGACAAGATAATGAGCCATGTTACACCAGTAATTTTGCTAGCTACAGCACCCTTGAAGGAACAGTTTTCTCACTAATATTTGGTGGCAGACATAGTCGCTGCAGTGGTACCTACTTAGACAGAGTCCACAACGAGACTTATCACCAATATTCCATAATACATCATACATTCTGAAATACTACAGAAGTGTACATTTTTATCTACACACTTAAGACTAAACTGTGTAAATGTATCCTATAAGATTTAGTAATTAGGAAATTAACTAAGGTTGATTTCTATTTAATATGTTAATAAAAAAATTACAGCTTATTTGAGAATTTTTATAAATGACAACAATATAAAATTTATTATAGAATATAATGAAAATAAAGAGATGTAAAATTTCATTACCATGATTTTATTACATTTTCTAGTAAAGGTTAATAATAATAGTGTGATTTTGTCAAAAAATTGTAAAAAATCATACTTCCTACACATTTTTGAAATGTCTAAATTAATATAGTAATATAATATAGAAAGATATATGACAAATTGTTGCTTATTTTCATTAAAATTTAAAAATGCTTATTAGAAGATTTTTGAACTGAACGCAATATGGCGGTGGCGGCTTCACTAAAATGACAATATGGTATTATACACATTTTAAAATTTAAGATATTTCTCATCATTTAATAAGATATTGCTTTAAGTAAAATAGTTTTCCATAAATAATGCGCTATGTTCTACATTAGTAGTAATGCCTGAAATTCCGCCTTTAGCTCGCATTATACGTGGAGTATTGTATAACTTCGCGTCGCATAAAAATAAACCATCAGTGGGCAGACATATTTAGGCTGCTGAAAACGATGGGAATTATCAAAATAGATCCGGACATAATTATCCAACAACTTTCATTTGAAACATTCTTGTATAAACATTATACTATCAGAGATATTTCAATAACAAGTCATGAAAAATTAAGTTTGCTCAGAATGAGGAGGGAAGCCATTACACGACTTCCCGGGAGATTTAGCTCGTGCACAATTTTGTAAAAATTTACTAAAAATAGTCTATATTTTATATAAATTTTAAACGTTTTGTTGATAAAGGTAATAATTACTAACTTGCGATTTCTTTTTCAAGCTCTTCCTTGCTTATGTCTGCCATTTTTCTTCAAGTAAGTAGATTCCGCCAGCGACACAAGAAAGACAGCCACACAATAATATACCTACGCGCTAGATGCTACACGGCGTCCCACCGAAAACTGACGAACGCGCGTTCGGGAGCAATCGGACACAAACAATCAACGAAATTATTTACACATACAATAAAAAGGTGCGTTCAAAGTTAAATAAAATGGCAATAAAAATTCTGAATGTATAATTTATATCTATTACAATTTAGCACATAAAAATATTCCAAGGGCTTAAATCTTAATGTTCCATATATATTTGCGTGAATATTACATTTTCAATAAAACGAAATTCTACAGAATTTATCCCGTTCATATAACCGTGAGCATACAAAGTTATGAAATAGAATGGAGCGTTTAATAATTAATTAAAGGCGATAAAATCAGCAAAAATTTCATCAATAAATATTCAAGTATAAGTTAACAATTCAAGTCTTATAACATTTGTGCTTGAAATAAACGAGGACATAAAACCGAATGGTACAATTGTCAAATCCATGTGTATTATGATCAATTGACAACTCAACCCATAACCTAATTTTCTCTTTAGGAATTTTTATTGTTTTAATTGTAACTTAAATATTAGGTGAAATTTTGTGAAATGGCAAAAGTTAAGAATAAACGTAATTCTGGTTTGCCCGATAAGGTCAATATGAAAAGGAAAACCGAAGCAAACAAGAAAAAATTAAATCCCTTCGAAGTTCACATTAACAGGGAAAAATTAAAAGTTTTGGGTAAGAAATCGAAACATGATCGCGGTTTGCCTGGAGTTTCTCGTGCTAAGGCAATACAGAAGGTAATAATGCATTTACTTTAATCGCCTACAATTTAAAATCAACAAAATTTTGTCATAATACATTTAAAATTTTAAATGCAATTTTGTAGTCTTTGTAGTATGTTATATAAAATCTTATTATTAATATTCCTAATTGTTAGCGTAAGGAAACTCTCGGTGTGGAGATGAAAATCATGAACAAGACAAATGCTTTTATTGACCGTCGTATTGGTGAGAGGAACAGTCAGTTGTCGGCTGAAGATAGAATGGTAGCCAGATTCGCAGCAGAAAGGGCAAAGCAACATAACAAGAAAAACATTTATAATTTGGCTGATGATGAAATTTTAACACACAGGTACTGTTAACTTTAGTGAATGTGCTGAGTAGCCAAACCAAGTTACTAAAATAATTTACATACATATATATCATGCCTCGTTCCCAATGGTGCAGGCAGAGACCACCACTCTCCACTTACTACCATCCTGGCACACCTCTCTCGCTTCTTCCACTTTCATGAGCCTCTTGTCTTAGTACTCTTAACCTTACCTTTCTTTAGGACATCTTCAATTTGATCTGAATATGTCTGCCTAGGTCGACCTACACTGATTTGTCCAATCATTCTTACCTGGTATACCTCTTCGTTAATCTTCTTTCAATAATAATAAATAATAAAATAATTTAAATAGATAATAAATAGTTTAAATAAAAAAAATTAGGAACTTAGGTCTTCAATGTAACTGCAGGCCATTAGATTAGGACACCTTTACTTTTTTCATCTATTTATTAGAGATATTTCTTAAAATTGTTCTATACAATGTAATATGTAATAAAATTTCATTAATTTATTTAGGGGTCAAACACTAGAACAGATAGAGAAGTTTGATGATCCAAGATCTGACGATGAGGATAACGATAATATGAAGACATTTGGTGGTTTAAATGGTATGTTATATTTATATTACTTAAGTAGTTGATGTGCCTTAGATGTCTATCTTACAAGGATCTGTTTATTTTATGTCTCTATATCTGTAAATTAATGTTTGTTATATGCCATGTTCTTGAAAATTAGTGGAATGATATGGAAGTTAATACAAAGTTACATTTTTAGTATTACATAGTCCTGATCTAAAGCATCAGTATGTCAAATCAATAACTTTTATGGATAAATTTTATAATATTAGCTATTTGCCAGTGAAACTCCCATCAAGAAGTCCAGTCCATTTAGTGACTAAAGGGAACAAGCCCATAGATTGTCATAAAGTTTTAAGAAAAGTTTTCATTGTAAGAGTTCTGTTACTTCACTTAAGCTGTTGTGACATTAAAACGGACATCAATTTCATATAGATAACTTAAAACTCAACCTTCATTTTGGCACTCCAGTTATTCTTTTCTTGAAGTATGGGTTTTTAATTCTTAATGATGCTAAACTATATATGTATATAAAAATTACTAAAATACCTTTTCACACACAATTTCATACTAACCTCTTTTTTTAGATGATTTTGTCTCTGAAGGACATTTTGGAGGCGGTATTTTAACCAAAACAGACGCTAAGGATGGTGCAAAGTCACATAAAGATTTGATTGAGCAACTTATTGCTGAATCAAAGAAGAGGAAAGCGGAAAAACAAAAAGAGAAAGAACAAACATTAGACTTAACAGAAAAATTGGATAGTGAATGGAAGGATTTGCAGCCGGTTGTGTTTAAGAAAGCAAGAGTTGAAGAAGAGTCTCTGATTGAAAAACTGTTGAGCAAATCAGAAAAGGGCCAGGATTATGATAAGACAATGAGAGAGCTAAAATTTGAGAAGAGAGGAGTTGTAAGTAGTTCACATTTCACTTAATGATCATTTTGGCAACATCAGATCTAGATTTTCATCGTTGCTAATATGGTGAAATGCAATGAAGTAATGAGGATGTGTATGGTAAACAAAGAGTTATAAATGTATAAGAGCTTTGGACAATTCAATGCAAGTTAATTATCATTTTGTATGTGTTATTTTCAAAATATAACTTTGAATAACATTTGCGATATTAATATTTATATATTTATTGCTGTAGATTCCAATATATCACCATGCGTTAGCTTAACAACAAAATAAAAAATAACATTTTTACTGCACCAACAAAAGCAGCAGGTTAGCTTTGTATTCATTAGGGTTAATGTTTTCATTCCTTTCAGCCTTCTGATGGATTAAAAAGCACAGAGAAACAAGAGGCTGAAGAGAGGAAGAAGTTGGAAGACTTAGAAAGACAAAGACAACAGAGAATGTTATCAGAGGAAGAAGGAGTAGTGCAAAGAAATGTACAAACAAGCATTAAGCATAGGTAAGTAATTTATAAGTTTTTTAATAAATTGTATTTGTTTACTGGTTGATGCATAAGAGACGGGAAGTGAAGTCTTGTCACTCCAGTAACTTCATTAGAAATCACTCCCTCCAAATTGCAATAGAGTACAGTTTTGCCAATACTGTCCCTACTTAGACAGTTTACACAGAAACCAACCATAAGTAAACTACTGTTAAACAAAAGTAGTTCGCTAGCCTAATGGTTAGAGGGTGTGGCCTGCATTCCGAAAGTCGAGTGTTCTAATCTCGGTATGTACCCATGACTTAATGCTTAAGTTATGTACATTTGTGAACTTTAGTAACAGCAGCGGAATACAAACGGCGAAGGAAAACATCGTGAGAAAACCTGCACATGAATTAGAATTTATTCTGAGGTGTGTGTGAAGTCACCAATCCGCAATGGGCCTGCGTAGTGACTGTAGCCCCATCACTCTCATTGAGAGTAGACCTGTGCTTCAACAGTGGGGATGTATACAGACTGTTAAAAAAGAACAAATTTGTTAATTTCTTTCCATTGTTATAATTATATATATATATATATATATATATACATCATCAGATCGGCAGATGATTTGGACGATAATTTTGAACTGGATGATGAAAAAGAATTCATGTTGGCATATGATAAGGATGGTAAACCTCTAGTTCCAGAAAATGTACTGAAAAATTTCTCAGGTTAGTACTATTAACATTATACATGTTCCAATACTCTGAATAATTTTGCTTCGAATCGAAATCTCAGAGACTCGCGGAAGTGATTTATACCTATAGGCTATAGCTTGTACTTCATATCTTATATTAAAGATGTGCATAGGAAGGATATATTGAGCTGATGAATATATTTTATTTTCTAATTTTATCTAACAGTTCCAAACGCAAAGCCTAAATTTGACGATGGGATATCTGACACATCTTCGGAAGAAGATAATGAAAGTAGCGAGAACGCATCAGTAGAGGAAGAAAAAGGAAACTTAAATGAAGAAGACAGTGGTAAAGAAGACAATGTTAATGATGAAGCTACTTCTAGTGATGATGACCATGGAAATGAATCTGATAACGAGAAATTAAATGATAAAAAATCAAAGAATCACACAACCAATAGTATTACAAGTGAAGAAAAAGTATCTGACTGTTCAGATCATGAATCAAATTCTGATAATGAAAATAAACAAACAACAGACAAAGTTACTGAATTTGATGATCTTGTAGACTTAAAAGAATCGGAAGAATCTGATGAAGAGTTAGAGGAAGAAAGTTGTTATAAGATAAAATTCTTTTTTGATTTGAAATCTGAGGAAAGTGCTAAATTAAAGGTAATTTTTTATTGTTATTCTTTTAGCTGAGACTTAGACTCGAACAATGTTACACTTTGGTTTAAGGAATACATCTCTTGATTGAATATGACAATTTTTTTTTTTCAAAACTAATTATAATTTTGATCAGAGTAATGATTAAATATTTAAGTAGCAGCTTTGTAACAACAGTTTAACAGAGTCAATAAAAATTGACCGAAATGATTGTTGAACTTAGTTTTTGTAATGTTAATAATGTTTCAGGAATTACTGAAAGGCAAGTCTCCATCTCAGCAATCAATTGCCTTACAACGGTTGATAAAGAGCTATGATCCAAGTTTGTCGGAGAACAATAAAGAACTACTCAGCAGATTGTACGCTCATCTTCTGCAGTACATAAACGACATATTCTTCAATTTAACAAGTGAAGGGGAAGCACTGAAATCATTTCTCATACTTAACAAATTAATTCCTCATTTTTATGACTTGGCTCTAACAAACAAAGTATCAGCAAAGAAGTTTATGTGCAATCTATTAAAAGAAAAATACGATAAGTTCAAAAGGAACCCAAAAAGAGTACCCGATTTGGACACTTTAATATTCTTCAAACTGATTTCTAATTTGTATCCAACTTCTGACTTCCGGCATCCTGTAACGACGCCATCTATAATTTTCATGTCAGAAATTTTGACATATTCTAAGTTTAGAGACGCTTATTCAATATCTAGAGGCTTCTTTATAATAGCATTGATATTAGAATATACGGCGCTATCGAAAAGATATGTTCCGTCCGCAATTAGTTTTCTCAGAGGGATATTGTATTTGTGTGCTAATACTACAGTCCTCAATCCGATACAACTGGTCCCGCCCTTTCGCTTTCACAGAGACGTTAAACTTTTGAATTTGGAAGACGACTGTACCGCAATGGCGGTCGAAAATAAAATGGCGGTCAAAGATTTAATGCAAAGTACTATAGACAACACATTCAAAGTTAGTTGTTTATTAAATTGTGTTTTAATGTTGAAAGAGTTTTTTAATAATTGTAATGACATGGAGGCACAGGAGGCCATTTTCGAAACTCATATAAAATTATTAGGTAGACTGGACTTGGATTTGTATCCAAAAAAAGTGAGGAGTATAGTGTCCGAAGTACTGCAGCACATGAGGGAGAGTCTTGAAGTTAAAACTTATACGCCATTAGCGAGAGAGAAGGTCAAGCCTAAAGCACTGAGGTTGTACGAACCAGATATACAGGAAGTGTAAGTAATTGACTCGGTTATTACGATATTCAATATAAGTGAAAAAAAAAAATAATTGTCTATTAACAGTCATAATTTTTTAGGAACGAATAATATCGTTCCTATGAAGGCTACGTATTTTAAATTATGTTTACGAGTTTGTCTATTTTAACAGCTTCACCGGTAGCAAGAGTTCGAAACTATCTCGTGAAAAAGCTGAAAAAGCTAAGCTAGAGAGCAAATATAAGAAGGAAATGAAGGGGGCCCTGAGGGAGATAAGAAGAGACAAAGCATACATCGCTTCCGTGAAGATAAGGCAAAAGATTCACAGGTATACACTATATGCCAAAAATTTTTATGTATTTTATAAATTACCTTTCAAAACAATATTCGGTAACATTATTTATTATATTCCACCTCAGAATCGCTATAAATAATTAAGTAACCATATTAGCATCATTAATGATCTACTTGTAAATTATAATAAATTTTTCCCTACTTTTATCCATGTTTACATTCTACAGTTACAGTATTACAATTATATTTAGTATTTTGGACTTTTATAATAATCTTTGTTTACTCTTTTTTCAGTGACAAGATTCGTAAAGAGAAGGTGAAACAAATTTACAAGGACGCTTCTATACAACAGGGAGAATTGAATAAGTTGAAACGAATGAAATAACCTTAAAATAAACTTTATTCCTCATGTAAATATAATATTTTACCACACACCAAATACATCTTTAATTAACCGACAAAGCACCGTTACATATATTCAACATTAGTGTTACCATATAACAAAGTTAATATTTTTATCAAATAATTCTAAATTATACCCGTAATTAGTAAAAACTTGCCATCAATTTCAAGTTATGTTAAATGAGGCTTAAGTTAGTAAAACATGCTCATAAATATTCAAGCTTGCTTGTTGGCTGACAAAACAAAGCAAGTCACTGAAAACCTTTGGCTTAAGGATCGAAACAGACATCTCCATGTTAGAAGTCAAACAAAGATTTACAAGTGTTCCAATTTTTTTTTAGTTTTTGTATATTGAATAACTCAATTTATACCAACACCAAAAAAAATTATGTTAAAAAATTAAAATTTATAAAAATATAGTTGACTGATGTAATATGAAGATATCACAAAGAATTCATTGTAATTAACAATTTTTGATTAACTTTAAAATGTGATGTCACTAAATTGTGATCAACTACCTCATTAGTGATCAAAATAATACCCAAACTGTAGCAGCCTCATTTAAATAAGGTAGTGCAGTTAAAATTAATAACATCACATATTTTATTTAAAATTGAAATCTGTATAACATCTATTTAACAAACATCAATCGATTGATTGACTGGTTCTGATAACGATTAATTCCTATTCTCTGTTGATGGAAATTGATTATTAGTTAATTATCAACTTAGCTCATCAGAACAGGCTCCAGGATTAATTAATGTTACATGGTTGGGTTCACTGTTAATACATACCATTTCATTTGAATTGATACACAACCCAATCTTACGTCTTCTTTAATAAATCTTTATTAATTAAGAACAAATACCATTCTGCGCAACAAAATGGTGTTCTCTCCTTATAAAAGTAGATCTTAAACTGCAAAGATATTATATATATGGCATGGATGGATCAATTGCATAATGATTGTTTTTAAACCAGATCCTATGTTATCTTCATGACATCAGTGCATTGTATTGCAGTCATCTCTCCTAATATATGAGTCCAAATCATTTATCTATGATGCTTCTTAATTTTCTCCAATTTTTTTTCTGGACGCTCAAGTTCACTGAAGATTTAACGTCCATCTGTTCGTGACATTGAGCAGAGACAATCGCAACTTGAAGTATAATTAATTATTAGCACCATTATAATTTTGGCTGGTGTAACATTCTCTTGTTACAAGATTTTATTCTGAATATGAAATTTTGTGTAAATTATGGAAATGTAGTACACCATCAGAATAATAGAATTATGGAGTCTTTGACTCATCTTTATTTAATTTCCAGATGGAATAGATGAGGCAGGTGGCAAATGCTAGCCAGCAAAGATATGGTGTCATGAGGTAGACAGTGTTGTTATTCACTTTAAAGAAACTGACTGCACAGGCCGTAGCCGCCACATCCAATGCCAATAGTTCAAAGAACGCCTGAAAAATTATCCGTATGTTACACATCACTAATGAAAGGTTGCTCTTACCGAAAACTCCTTATATATATAGGTGATGTACTGGGTAATATATGTTGTGGGATAAGGAAAATAATATGTATATTAAAGCAATAGAAAGCTTAAAAATTAATATAACATTACAGGTGAGACAAATAAAATTCACTTTCACTTAAATAAAATACTCATGTACTATAAGTGAGATTATCACAAAATTAAATTACCAAGCCAATTTTGTGCATCCCAAAGAATATTGGTGTCCATATCCAATTTAAAATAATTTGTCCACCATATAAGGCCAATGGAAGGACAGCTTTATCTGTAACATTAAAATAAGTATATACAGACATGCATGTTTTTTGTTAAAAATTTTATTCTCTGTAATGTTATGTCGCTATTTAACGAGTACTACCTATATACCAACTAAAATACTAAAATCAATGATATATTTCTTATCATCATCAGCCAATAGATGTCAACTGCTAGACATAGGCCTCTCCCACAGATCTCCACATTGATCGGTTCCATGTTGCTCACATCCTGTGGGTTCCTGTGATTTTCACCAGATCGTCAACCACCTTGTGAGAGGCCTCCCAATATTATATCTATATTCCTACTTCCTTTTATTTTCATTGGCTACTGTACTGTACTGTAGATAAATCTAATTGCTATCTTATCTTTCTTTAAAATGACTAGAACAGGCAGGAATTTTATGATACAAATGTATGATAGTGAAGGAATCACTTTGTAATAATATGGCATTGAATTCACATTTATAAGACATATTTGTACATGTTTACAATGTATGTACAAATATGTTTTTATCAATGAAAATTTTTTATTATCAACTAAATGATATACCTGTAAAACCACCACAATCTTCGTAAACCAAGTAGGAAGCGTATCCCATTCCTGTGTATAATAAAATCCATATCGGACCGAAAACCCAGTTCGGAGGAGTCCAGCGAGGTTTTTTTATCTTTTCATACCATGCGTTGTTGTTCTTATTTGTAACTTGACCAAACATGGTCACAACTGCAGTAGCCCATCCACCGACATTAGGAAAAAGAAGAGACCATATAAGATCCCAGTTAGGCATTTTGAATTTGAACACGTTATATATTAACAGATAATATGTGACGATAATTGTAATGAGAGCAATGTATTATTGCACTAAATTAACTCGCGAAAAATTGTATTTGTTTTAATTAATTTATCACTGATTTACTTTCCGGAGTGTGATATTGTAATTTGCATACGTGTGATATGCGTGATACGTGTGATATAAGTTTCTCTATGAACTACAACTTCCTAGCGTAAACCGAATATTGGAAAATATAATAGAACCATACAAGTAATTGGTAAATAACGTGAAAAGTTAAAACTTATGTACACTAATACGTATTTTTTATTTAGTAGTAGATAATTTTGGTTTAAGACATTCTAGTATCATTTTTCTTTGAATCTTCATTAATGAGATACATAGATAGATACATAATAAAACTTTTTTGTTATTTTTAAATATTGCGTTAATTATACTTACGAAGTCAGTTAAATTTGGGATTAACAAAATAATATCAGCATTACGCTGTGTAACCATAGCTAAATAATAAATTATTATTAATTTAATTAGCCTTAAAATAAATACAATGATTTCCGTATTCAATCGATATATTATTTAGTGGAGTAAGGGCTACAATCTTGTTTATCTTCTTTAGGCATGATACGTATTTACGCACCCGGTTCTAAAACCAGGTATTTGTTCTCAAGTATGCGCACCAGGTGCCCGAGAAAAATACTTTTAAGTATTTAATACTTTTAAGTTTTTTATAGACATGATGCCTCCGGTTGCTAGGCACAATTCGCGAAAGATTTGTACCAGTGCATTGCGTATACATTGCGTACGTCTTACCATGCTTGCACTGTGAAATGTAAACAGAACGCGTAATGTACGGTGCACCAGTTTAATTATTTTTCTTCAATGTAAACGTATTTAAATTCTAAGATATACTTCGAAGACTTACAAGTTTGAATTGTGAAATGAATCTTTATTTCTTTAGTGATAGAGTATGTTGCATTAGTTTAAATAAAAACCTTTTCCCAAAAAGATTTTTTACTACGCTAGAACGGTTATGTTGTTTAATCTTATTGATTAACATATGTTTTATAATCATGGTCTCTGATTCAACAATGAAATTACATACATCAATTGTTATAAAATATATAATAATCAATTGTTGCATTTATAAAATGAATACGTAAAATAGTTTTATCAAGTAAACTAATTTTTAAATTATCTTTTCGTATTAACATCAATAAATATGTAGTTATTATTAGTTTAAACCATTATTTAATTTTTATATATATCATTTATTTTAAACGTAATTGTATATTGCTTCATAAATATATTGAATTCGTGAATGAATCGGGCGATGAGAAAAGGTTTAAAGTGTTTTGAACCATGGTTTTTTAAATACTATCGGGGCGCCCTGGTTTCGCAGGTGCGACTCGTGACAAGTCTTGAGCTCTGTAAGACATCAACCACAAAATCAAACATTGATTCTATGGAAATAAAGAGTACTGCTGCCATATTTAGGCAGGTGCTGCCAAATATCAAATGGCTGCTTTGGAGTCGGTAGAAAGGCGCGCTGTAAGGATAGTCGGTAAGCATGAGCTGACAAGTACTAAACTTGATAGTCCAAGTCACCGGCGTAGGGTAGCGAGCCTCTCGGTGTTTTACCGATTGCAAATCGGTGAGTGTGCCCAGGAACTATATGATTCGATACTGCCATCGCCCTTCTACCGCCGGAAACACACATATCATAGGCATTCATTCATACATAGTTGAGATCCCACGTATTAGGACAAAGCATTTCCGTCCTGGCGTCAGCGTTTGTGTTTAGGTATGACGTGGGGATTTTTAAGAGTAAATAGGCTACTTCTAGAATAGTGCGCTTTACCACCAAAAACTACTTCGCTGCTTACCATCGTAGATCGTGGAATCGTAATCAATCGCTAGTCTATAAAATATTAAAAAAAAATCATACTAAAGAAAATCGTAGTATAAGTCTCAAAAAGTATTTCTGTTATTTTGTTAGGTTAGTGCGATAATATTTTTAAGTTCTTATATATTTTATAACCATTGCCGCATGTATTAAATTAATTTTTATAAATGCTTTTACCATTAAATTGTTTTTTTTTTTTTATTATTTCGACATACAATCAAAATTGTCATGGATCTTGATGTTTAGCAAAATTTTTTAATTGAAATTAATAGTTATATTTCTATATATTAACTATTAATCGATGTGGAGATCTTTGGGGGAGGCCTATGTCCAGCAGTGCATCGTCTATTGGCTGATGATGAAGTTGATGATGTATTTATAGGCTTTTATATATTATATTTTTTAATTTTTATAAAATGTTTATAACATATTTAAATATTTTATGTATTACATTCTAAATTAAAATTGAATCTTAACTAAAATATATATTTAATCAATCAGTAAATTGCGCCATCAAATATCATCATCATCAAAAATATGTATATTTAATAAACAATAGTTGTCATTTTTACTTCTGTTTTAATAATAACTATTATTAAAGAAAAATAAGTCTCAGGAGGTAATTTGTTTTTTATAATTGAATTTGCACTCTAATTCATTCTAATAAGGTTTAATTTTAAAGAATAAGTTTAAAAGTATTTTTAAAACCTCGTTTCTAACCCTGGTTTTAAAAATACTTGTATCAGGGCGTCCTAGTATCGAGTAGGGATGAGGCGTATTTATCATAACATGTATAAATCATAAGTATTCAAAGATAACAGATATCAGTTGTTCTTGCAAAGTCGTTATATCTGTTAACAAATACATTTATAATTCACCATACTAAAGTTATTCAATCACTCAACATTTAACATTTTCGGTATTCGATAACAGCCGGTCACTAACAGTAACAGCTTGAAATAACAGAACAAGCTAAAATGAATCAACTATTCTTGTCTTTGTCTTTTGTATAATATTGTCATAAGCTAAAACGAGACACCCAGTATTTATTTGAAATAAACCAAAATTATAGTAGTTCGTTTCATTAGAAGAAATCCTCCTTCAAAAGCAAATTCTTAATTAGATCGGGTTATATATCTCGCTCACAATCATTTGATAGACTGTTGTTAAGACGAGAAGCACCTAGTATTATAACCCGAAAAATAGAAATTGTAATCTTACAAGAAGATAATTATCCTCGAAACGTTACTCCTTGACCCTTCTTTGCATGATTTTTTTTTATTGGTGAAATAAATCTAAGTAATATAATTCATGTTCAAAATTAAAGTAAAAATGCTTAAAAAAATCTTAGTATATATTTTTAGTACAAATTTAGCAAAAAACAATATGATGCAAATTTCCATCCTCATCCAAAGTTAGGTCATTAGCTTAGCACTAAATAGAAATAAAAGAGGATATCATTGGATACTTTTTTATTGTTTATGATAATTTACAAACCAATTATTATTTTTATTTAGACACAAATGGAATCTACGTTTACTACGAGCAATTGTAGAATACCCTTTACATTTAGGATATTTGCACCGAAGTGACCTATCCACTGTTGGCCAATGTTCAGCACCATCTGTTCTTATATCTTTTGGAGGTGGAGGAGACGGAGACGCCTTTTTTCTTTTTGATTCCACTTCATCGTCAATGGTGCTGGTGCTTGGACGACCCCATTTTGTTTCTTTACTGGTTCTTTTATTACAAAGAACAAAGGCTAATTAATATCTGAATTGGCTAATTGTAAATAAATTTTTATTATGGTGGTTTCTTTCTATGGCATTTTTTCTATAAATTACCCACCCATTTATTACTGCAAGTACCAGTAAGTGAAAGGAAATTTTATGGAGCCTGTCATGTTCTGGGTGTCCTACGGGTTTATGAAGATCATTATTATTGAAATGAACTTATTTTTTTAAAATAATTCAACTGCATTGTTGAAATAATTAGTTAGTTCATATCCAAACTTTGGGGACCAGTTTGATCTAGTGCTGGTAAATTTCTGCATTGATATGTATAAAAGGATGACAAAGAACTTGTTTATGTCAGTAATATAATTCGATTGCTGATCATTTACCTCCTGAACAAAAGGAGGATCGGTGTCAAGAATTTCATCTACCATATCGGCAACTACAGGTTTCTCAACTTCATTATCTTCATTTTCTTCCCCTAGGTATCTTCCTAGTTCATCAGCGTCGTACATCTCATCGTCATAATCTTTGTCATCAAGACTATTTTGGGGTATATTTGGTGTAATCAAACTTCCTAGGTTATGCTAACTGTTTATTTCGGTACCCTTATACACGTGTTCTTAAACTCGCTTTTTGCCGTGATAGAGACGCTACTTGTTATGAAGTCCTTTGATAAAATTATTCATTTAGTTAATATGTCAATTCTAGAAAAGTAATTACATAAGTGTCATTCGATAGAATGATTCAAAAGAAAATATATGTATATTATGACAGAGCCTTAATTATTTTTTTGGCGACGAGGATGGACACCGAACATTTTGCGAAGGTTCTTAGCGTGCAACAAGCACAACAAGAACAAATATTAAAATTGATTTCAATGGCACTAGAGCATACTGCGAAACACGTGGTGAAAGCGACAGTGCCGTCGAACGGTAATGTGACGAGCACTGCCGTCCCAGAGCAATCTAACTTCAAAACGATCCTAATGAGAGCTTTTGATTTGGAAAAGTACGGTCCAGAAAAGTATCGAGTGAACGAATATATTGAATGTTTCGAAGCTAAATGTTCCATGTACGAGGTAACAGACAATGCAATAAAAAAGGATCTACTCCTAAACTGTTTAACTCCTAATATCTTTAGAGAGGTAAAAACAGCATTAACACCTAATTTTGCAACGAGCACATACATAGAAATACGCACTAAACTTTTGGACCTATACAGAGCAAAGAAGACACGTTATCGAGCACTCACCGAATTTTGGAGTTGCATAAGAGACGACAACGAATCAATGGAACAGTATGCTAACCGACTAAAAGGGCTCAGTGAAGACTGCGGTTACAATGGCGAGTTGTTAGAACGCCAACTTCGAGATAGATTCGCAACCGGCTTAAATCATACAGATTTGGAAATGGATCTAAAACAAAGATGGCCGGATTTGATGGAAACACAAGATGGATAAAGCATAGAAGTCACATTCATACGTCTCTTCACAGCCGCTCAGTCTCGCGAACGAGCCGAACACGATACACCGGCGACTAATATTAAACGCATACAAAAGAAACCACATGTAGATGCCACAAATTACAAAAACCCTCGTAGGTTGCGTTCAGGGCAACAATATCTCCGCTGCGGTAAATACGATAAATATAAAGTTGCTCAATGCCCAGCAAAAAAACATACATGCAAAGGATGTAATGTGATTGGTCATTACGAAACTTGCTGCATAAAAACTAGCCGGGCATATATTGCCATAGAAAAGAGGCATAAACTACAACGAGTAGCTGATAGCAGATCAGTATCATCGGACGTTAGCAGTTCGTCGGAAAGCGATGAAGTGGTATGTACTGTCATAACAACACACCAGAGATTGCAAGAGAATCGACACGTTCATCAACGGAAGACACTGCACAATGGACTGGGACCCCGGTTCAGTATACTCTATTATTAAAAGTGCCTCGTGACGTCAGATAGGTACCCCACCTTTAAGGAAGGCATCCAAACTCAATGCATATGGCAGCCACAAACTTAAGTCAAAGAGATTCACAGATGTTATAATGGAAGTTGAAGGGAAACAGAAGATCTTACCCTTAGTGGTAATAGGAAATGTCAATCCAATGCTTTTCGGGTTACAGTGGAGTGAAGCTTTTAGAATGGAGTTTACCAGACCAGTATACTCCATTAAAAAAGAGTCTAAATTAAACCTAGAACGAATCCTAAAGAAGTATGATCAGCTTTTCGATGGTAAACTAGGCAAAGTTAACGATTATCAAGTCAATATCCATATGAAGCCAGGTGCGCAATCAGTCCACTTAACCGTGACGACCAATTAAGTTTGGAATGAAACGGAATATTGAAAAAGACATAGATCGCCTCGTTTCAGAGAATATTATACAAGAGGTGGATCCGAACTTGACACCAGTTGAATGGGCTACATCGCCTGTCAATGTTGTTAAACCAAATGGAGACGTTAGAATTTGCGGTGATTACAGGAGCACATTGAATTCAGTTCTAATAAAACATTTACACCCAGTACCCCTTTTTGACCAATTACGGCAAAATCTAGCTCATGGACGAATATTCTCGAAGATCGATCTTAAAGACGCTTACCTTCAATTTGAGATAGCATCAGAATCGAAGAAATATCTAACACTAGCTACCCATAAGGGATATTTCCGATACAACAGGATGCCTTTCGGGATCTCTACGGCACCTTCAATTTTCCGACACTTCTTAGATAACCTGCTAAAGGACATTCCTAATACAGCTGTATATTTTGACGATATTGCAGTAGCAGGGAAAGACATGGACGAACATTTACGGATACTATGCCTAGTGTTCGAACGATTATGGAAGGCCGGCCTTAAGGTAAACCTAAAAAAATGCTTTTTCCTTAAAGAAGAAATTGAATACCTTGGACATAAAATAGATAAAAACGGCATATACCCCACGAAAGAGAAGCTTAACGCTATCACTCAAGCATCTGAACCTACTAACACAAAAGATTTGCGGTCTTTTCTCGGGCTTGTCAACTTCTATGAGCGCCTCGTTCCGCATCTACACGGACTTTGTGCGGATCTTCATGAACTAACTAGCGGAAGACACCGTTGGCGTTGGACGGATTATGAAAGAAAAATTTTTGAAGCCACTAAAAAACTTATAACCAATTCGAAGCCGTTAGCTGCGTTCGATGTAAACCGGTCTATTTATCTTGCTTGCGATGCATCAGAAAAGGGAGTAGCAGCTGTATTATGTCACAAAGACGGGAACCCTGAGCATCCTATAGTTTTCGCATCAAAGAAATTGCGTTCAGCTGAAACAAAATATTCGGTCATAGATCAGGAAGCTAATACACATATTGGGGTCGCAACGTAACCTCCCCAAGCTTGCAAACAACAGGTTTGTAAGATGGGCATTGATCACAGGCACTTATAACTACGATTATACGTTACCAAAAAGGAGAAAACAATACGCTTGCAGACTGCTTATCAAGATTACCCGACGTTACTACTAAACCATCGGAGATGGAACGAGCAGTACACCGAATAGATTTACGCTGTCTAGATGTAAGCATGGAAGATCTTCATTTATCAGAAGAACTCTTAGCAACGGCAACAGCTCATGATTCAATTATTTCGAAAGTTCTTAAATGTATGAAAACGGGATGGAGAGATTTATCCTAATGACATTAAACACTTTTTTAAGAAACGTATTGAACTGTCAGTTGAAAACAAACTAATCTTGTGACAAGGAAGAATGGTAATTTCTAGGATATTATATCGGATCGTTTTGGAACACCTTCACATAGGCCACCCTGGTATATCGGCAATGAAGACCCTCGCTCGGTTTTATGTTTGGTGGGCGTCAATCGATGAAGACATTGAAAACTATGTCAAGAGATGCAATAGATGTTAGCAGAATAGACCACACAACTCGGAACTATCCATTTATTCATGGTCCATACCGGAACAAGTTTTTTTTTTTTTGTTTTACCTGGGGGAAATGCATACGCATACCCGTCCTTGCGGGGGCGAGGACGGGTTATGTCGGACTTGCACCGACTAAAACCCCCACGATGTTCCGCCTCGTCGCTATGATGGCAGGGTCACGGGAACGCATGCACTTAACCGCGACCCTGCCGGCGCTGGCCGCTTGCGCAGCCCCACCTCGGGAGGGAGGGATGATCCCTCCCTTTCCAGGGCGCGCCGAAACATGCAACGCGCCCCCTCCTCGACCTCATGCGTGTGCGGGCGACCGGTTCCCCCGAACCTGTCGCCCAGAAGCCATGGGAGCCACTGGAGAAAACCTCTCCCGGCTCCCAGCGGCGGAGAGATGTTAGGCCCGCCGCTACCTGTCAACGGCCGCGGAGGATAGGGAGAACGGCGCATCTCAATACCGGCACTCCTCTTCCCCCGCGGCCCCACCGCCGCCGCATCGCCGGTGCGACACCGGTTGGCCGCAGAGGGTACTCCTTCCGCGACCTCACCTCCGCTGCGAGGGGCGGTGTGAAACCGCCCCTGCAGCCGGCCGCTAGGGCAGCACACAGCCGCCACTGCGATCCCCGGCCGCTCCGGTGAGCTCCAGTTATCCCAACCGGTGCTCGAACCTGGAGCGGCCGCTTCGGCCAGCCCTTCGCCGCGGGCCGGCCGGGTGGGTTCCACTTAGCTTCACCGTGTTCCGGATCACGGTTACTAAGCCCCTCCGCCACGACAAGGCGAGAACCTGTTGGAGTGGATACCGGAACAAGTTTGGGAAAGAATTCACATCGACTTTGCCGGACCTTACGAAGACACCTATTGGTTAGTCTCATGCGATGCTTTTTCCAAATGGATTGAAATTAAGCTGATGCAAAAAATAACTTCAGGAAACTTATGTTCCACCTTGGATGAAATATTTTGTACGTTTGGTCTGCCACAGATGATTGTGTCTGATAACAGGCATCAATTCACCTCAACAGAGTTTGGGAAATATTGCAAGAGACAAGGCATTTTACACATAAGATCATCGCCATATCATCCACGAACAAATGGGTTAGCGGAATAACTAGTAAGAACCTTTAAGTCTAGATTTTCGTTCTTTACAGGCACCCAACATCAGCGTTTACAGGAATTTCTTTTCACGTACAGAATAACACCACACAGTACTACTGGCAAATCGTCAGCTGAGGTTATGTTCGGGCGGCAGGTTAATTGCTTATTTCTCAACATCCGACCAAATATGAGAAGAACCTGGCAATACCAATAAATACAGGATAACATGATCGCAGGAATTTGAAACAGCGAATTACATGCCCCGAGATACAATATTCCATAGGACCCGGGGGGAAAAGACCTGGCAACCTGGGGTCATGGCCGAGCGGAAACACCGCTATTCTTACATCATGTCGACCCCGAGAGGAAGAAATATACTGCGGCACGCGGAACACATTCACCTACGACTACAACCAGAATCGTTACCAGGTAATACCACAACACTACACCAAGGCTTATCGGTGGTACCATTAGGTAACACGCCCACCAATAGCGAAGATCACTTGTTTTCTAGACCCGGGGGACCAGAAGTGCCTGGTTCCTTGCAAACACCGCTGGAACAAACAACGTCCGTATTCCAACGAGCTACCATCTTTTACGCACCAGCACCAGAGGCTACATGAGAAGAGATTAACCCGGCGCAGCCAATCATAAACATTCCAACGTTGCGCCAAAGAAGTCAACGCACAGTCCGTGCTTCTCGCCGGCTGATAGAAGAAATGTAGTCAAAATTGGCGGGGGACAAATGTTATGAACTCTGATCAAATTATTCATTTAATTAATATGTCAATTCTAGAAAAATAATTACATAATTGTCATTCCATAGAATGTTTCAAAAGTAAATATATGTATATTATGGCAGAGCCTTAATTATTTTATGATATTTCTCTGAAGTGTTGCCATCGACAATTTCATAGGCGGGACGCCAGACTATCTTCTGATAGACAGCCGTCTTCCAACTAAGTCAAATAAGCTTTGGTTTCCTTCTCATCTAGAGTTTTCTAGAATAAGAACAGATAATAAACAATGAGTAAAAATATTTTTTCCCATACATTAGGAGATAAGTAACTGCAAAATGAGGTAAAATTCTATCATGTGGTGTTTTTTAAATTAAACGCAAACTTTTTCAGAAATAGCTATAAAAATAACAGAAACACATGTTACAAATCTTTTTTCCACTCATTTTTACTTTTTTAGCAATAGAAACTCAAATAGAATAATAAAAAAATAAAAACGAAATCATACATTTATTGCAACAACAAACAACAGAATGATAACTTTAAGCTCGTTTTAATGATAGTGATACTTGTTTATTTCTTACACCTATATTTTGTTTTTATGCAATGGACATTAAAAAGGTATTCAAACACGATCAACTTAAAGTGAACCTGTTGTTTTTTATAATTTTTAGGCATTGTTATGATGGAAATTCCACCATCATGTAAAGAAGGATTAATTAGTTCATGTTAACTGTTATTCGTTGATTGATTTATCTCACTCACACCCATTGTTTATATTGTTGCTAAAACGAGATGCACCTAGTATTATAACTCGAAAAATGCAAATTGTAAAAGAATAGCAACTGTTATTTAATAAAAGAAATTGGTACCTGTTATTATTGCGTAACAGAAATAACAGATATGTTCTCCTTGTTATAACTCACCTCTAATATTGAGCCTTGCAATACGACCCATTCCTAATCTTCATTAAAATTAGTTTTTCTCTCTACGTAGTGACATTACAAGCGAGCTGTTCACCTGATACTAAGTGATACGCCTACTAATAATAGCGTCACGTTACTTAGGCATACAAGAATAATAAGACGTTGGATTTTAAGTTTAGTTACCTTGACAATATGTGGCAAAAAAGATCTAACAATGCTATAAATAATGTAAAAATATAAAATTTAAAAATATTTCTTATCCTTTTTAATAAGTACTATATTTTGTTTTATTTATATTTTACTTTATACCACACTTAAGTCGGAATGGAGAAGTCATGATGACAATGAATAAAAAAGAGCTGTATAATAAAACTTGTTACTTGACAGAGTGTTCTTCTTCGTTTTAGTCGGGTTATATTTGCATAGTTGATTTCACCGTAATAGATTACTCACGTTTTACTGCAATTTTTTATAAAGAGTTGTCTCTTTGAGAACACTTCAGTTTTTTTATTGTATAAGGTAAGTCCAATATTATCTAGTCCCGATCTTACTTTACAAGAAGTTCTCTTAATCATTTCATATCCGGTCGACACCGGGTTTAACTAAACAATAAATTGCGGAATTGAATCCGCCAATGTATTTAGTAATACATTAGCGTTCTGAATTTATTCGAGCTTACATCATCGCTGTTTAAACTCGCAACTCGAACTTTGATTCAGTATGTACATATTATTCCTTTGAATATTGTAGTTATTACTCAGCAATATATTATCTTTGCCGCCTTATCGAAATAACTATTATTAACGAACCTTTTTTTGTGACTTATTATAGATTAGTTTCTTTAGTATAAAAGCAAAAGTGTAGTATAAACGGGTGTCGAAGCAATGCCTAGGAATTGTAGACAAAATTTAATGAATTTTGCTAGGTAAGATTTACTTTGTAAGCATTGAGATAAAATAAAGAATATCACAAGTAGAATTGAAGTTGCTGAAATATGAGGTTACAAATCTTTTTAAAAGCAAATTGTTGCAAGTATTTGAATATTCTCATAGATCGGCGGCAACGGGTAGAATTATTTGGGAACTGCTCGTTTTATGGAAATTTATTTTACACCAGACTTTTCATTTGGATGATTACAAAA
This sequence comes from Ornithoptera alexandrae, assembly GCA_029030555.1. Lineage (NCBI taxonomy): Eukaryota > Metazoa > Arthropoda > Insecta > Lepidoptera > Papilionidae > Ornithoptera > Ornithoptera alexandrae. The sequence goes on from JARDVY010000031.1 coordinate 687,128, forward strand.
TAACCTTCTACAAGATAGTTTTAGCTGATAATTGTTTTCCAATTATGATGGACTTTAATTACAGTAACTAAACTATTATAAGGAATAACAAAGAGTGGGTAGTTAATTTTATATGTTAAAATAATGTTAAAGTATAAATCATGAGATAAGTTATTCTTAGTAAAAAAACTTACATGATGATTTTTATTTTGTATTATGTTGTGCAATGTAAATATCTCTATAGATGATATTTACATAATTTTTTATTATTTCAGATATAATAGTCACTTTAGTAAATTCAGACAACATAATAGTTTTTCTGTTAAAATATATTATTTTTACATTATAATATTTATTGTATACTTGTGATATCATTTTAATTAATTTCTTATATTTACCATTTTTTCTTTTAACTAAATTAAATTTCTTTGTATAATAAATACTCAAAGATTAACCCTTAGAGAATTAACCAATATTATTTTTACTCTACTTATGTATAAGAACACACTAGTGGTGGATACATCTTCCATACATCATTCAAGGCAATATATCCACCACACTGGTCAAGTGGGAATTGCCACTTAGTAAAATTTACACCTAGTATTAAGTTACAGTACATATCCAACAAAATAAATGTTCTTAGTAATGTGACAAAATAAGTTCTTTCTTTATTAAACCATCTACAATACAAACACCACACTGAAATGTAAAATTTGTGTAATTAATGATGACAGCAAACTTAATAAAATTATATATATTCATTTCAGTTCTGTTAACGAAATGGCAAACTGGCCTGCAATTGGTTCAATCATCCTACCCAATGTTGGGGGATGGGTAAATGGTTTGTACTTTGCTGGTCAAGTACGAAAAGATGATGAGAAATCGTGGTATGATAGCTTGAAGAAACCATCCTGGACTCCGCCTAAATGGGTGTTTGGACCCGCTTGGACTGTTCTCTATAGCAGTATGGGTTATGCTTCGTACTTGGTGTGGGAAGATTGCGGAGGATTTAATGGTAATACATTTGAATAGTTATCTACTTGCTTCTATTTGAATTTTGTGATTATTACCATTTTATGCTTGATGTAGATATACAGGTTTCAACAGTGCTGCAGCTGCTGAAGTTACTGGAGTAATCAAACTGAACATCATTATGTTTCAAGGTTTTAAGCACAATGGTTGCAGTGTACAACATCCTAACTAGTGCTATAATATTAAGTACAATTTGCCATCTGGTTAACATCTTGGCAGACTTGTGGCTTTAAGAAATAATATGAAAAAGAAAACACTTTATGTTCATAACTTTATTCTATTTTCTTTATAAAAGAAAATAACTACTTCTATATTTTTTTGTGGCCTTTATCTCTTAGAGATATGTCAGTCCCACACAAAATACAAATTCTATGATTTCAAGTGAGACTATTATTATTTTCGGTTTGCATAGTAATTGAAGTTACCATGTTAATGAGAATAAAAGCTGTAGCCTCAAAGTTATGAACTGTGGTGATGTGCCAACATCCTAACTAGCATTTTATTCTACTATGAGTAAATTTTGCTTATTTAGTCACTCTATTCAAAAAACACTGGTGGAGGAAATTCTATATGTGGCAAGTATCATTTGCAGTCGATATACAGTAGTGAGCAAACTTTACTGTGTTCCGTCTTATAGGGTGTTGTTGCTACTGAAGTAACAAGACTATTCTATACCTCGAGACAGCCAGTGCAACGTAGTGCTGTGCTGTAATGTAGCTTAGCGTCACGATGTTATGCGCACAGACCATTTACCATCAGGTGAAGATATGGCTTAAAAAAATTGAGTTTATATCTTAACTTGTCCTAAATGATAATACTTGCTATCCATCACTCGTTGACAACATAGTAATATCTACAAGAGCAAACGTATGTGTCACACTGTATTGATATGAATTTTATCATTGAGCTCTTGGAGTCTTATCAATTTTATGGTGTCTTTTGAATAAGTTTTACATCCAATACATCCTTTTTAAAATGCAACGAGCAGAGGATGCTTTTAATTATTTTTACGTTCATTAAAACAGAACAGATCATAAACACCATTGCGTTAAAAGATGTTGTTAATTGTTGGTTAAAAAAAACGAACAAAGTTTTTTGAAGTTTCAGTTTCATAGTTATGAAAGAGTTAAAGATTCTTTACAATAGGTTTTTTTGATATTTAATAATTATACTTCAATGGATTAATTCGTTTAAATAACCTTAACAAAAGCTAACTCAAAGGCTTCCAATCAATCACAGATGATATTCTTATCCATAGCAATGTGGAGCTAGTTAGGAAGTTTACACTACACCGTATGGTTCTAACTTTCTTCCTCCTGCCCTTTTCCCAGCTATTTGGTATTGGCACAGTATGTACTTCTCTTCCATATCCCTTTATCTTCCGTCATATCTGAATTCACACTTATTACACATGTTATCTTTCACACACTGCATGGTTCTAACCAACTTGAGACAATTGAGGCGTTGCTTCAGTAAGTTCCGTGCCTCTCTAATGTTTGGTGTCGGGATTGGGTGATGCTTTTGCTTATCAACTTTTACATTATTTTTACAGACAAAAATGGGGGTTTACCAACATTATATTTATAGGTAGGTTTCTTTCGCCTGAGATCGTCTAGGTATCACCGCAGCTGCTATAGCAACCGTTAAACAACATTGTGCTAACATTGCTATGTTCAGGTATGCTAGAGTATTGAGATTTAACATCCTATGTCTCAAGCCGACAAGCACAGTATGGTGCAGTGTGTGACATCCTAACTAGCGCCCCATTGTTATGGACGTGAATATCACTTGCCATCAGGTGAATGTCTATTTTTTCGTCATTTCGTTAAAAAAAGTATTATATTGTAGTTATTCTTAAAATTACGATATATTTCATTAATTCCAGATATTTCTGTCATTCCCCTATCTCTTTACGGCGGTCAGCTGGTACTCAATTGGGCGTGGACTCCAATATTCTTCGGTTTGAAGGACTTTAAATTGGTAACTATTCTACAGTACTTCTACTCTATGACATGCGATTTTTAAAGATATAGACTCCTTATTGCTCTATCTTAAAGTTTAATTTTATATTAATCAACACAGAAGTTTACTGGTGATAGGACTCTGTTGCCGGAGATCGTTAATTTAACACAGCAGCTTCTATATCTGCTGCTAAATAGCAGTGTGCAAACGTTATTTATTCCGGTTTAAAGGGTGCTGTAAGTGTGTGCGTATATATATATATATATATACATACATATATATACATATATATATACACACATACATATATATATATATATTTATATATATTCTTAATCAGCTCCACATTGTTAGGGCAGGCGTATCATTTACCATCAAGTGCACGTTCCGCTCCTTTTTTTGAATAAAAAAAAAACTTATTAGTTGCCCTATAATCATTAAAAGTAATATTCCTACAAAATTTCAAATCTCCAGGCCTTACGGTTCAAGAGATATCGTGATGAGTCTTTACATAGGTGGGAATAACGTAGTACAGTATAGTATATAAATATCCTTCCTTCCTCCAGCCCTTTTCCCAGCTATGTGGGGTTGGCACAGTATGTACTTCTCTTCCACATCTTTCTATCAGCCGTCATATCTGAATATAATAATAGTATATAAATATGAAGTAGTATTAAATGGTGATGGTTGTTGGTGGCAGGCCTTCATTGAGATCTCGGTACTGAGTGGCGCGGCGGTCGCGACCATGATCGCCTTCGTGCACTACAACCGGACCGCGGCGGCGTTGATGCTGCCGTACCTCGGCTGGCTCGCGTACGCCAGCTCGCTCAGCTACTACATATGGAAGAACAACCCCAAGATCGAGCGCAAGGACGATAAGGCCAACTGAAGGTAGGTTACCATGTTATAGTTTCCAATAGATAACGACATTCTGGTATTGTGTAAATATCCACTCTCATATTTTTTTACTGCAATGGACTGATGAAAATGTCAAGGCGATGACACCGGCGAGATGTTCACCTAATGGTAAGCGATACGCCTGCCTATAACAATGTAGCGCTAGTTAAGATGATATACATTGCACCACGTCTTGTTCGTCGTTCTCAAAAATAAAACGTCAATCTCGTTATCTTAGTAATATCACTACAACGCCATTCAAACCGGAACAGTAATGTTTGACTACTATTTGACGGCGGAAATGAGAGCTGTAGTGTATATCATTGACTAGCGCCATATTGTAATGGCGGAAGGGTAAGTATATCATATGAATGTTTAGTATTCTATGCCAGATATCATAACAGGAAATACTAAGTAATTTTTTCTTACAGGTCGAACGTTGGAGGTCACTAACACTGCATAATAAGTATTAGAACAAAGCTGTTGTACTTCACTTGTATTTATTCTTATTATAGTCAAGGAGCTGGTGACTTACAATGTATGTTCAATTTTATAGTGTAAGAGCATCACGTTTTTCTACTATCAAGTCTTTAGTAGACATTGTCTATTGTGTAAAACTAATAAAACTGTCGATTAATTTAAAAAAAAAATAAAAAAAAAGTTACTAGTGAAGGTGGTGAATTAATATATTTTTGTTGAAATCCCTTATGGAGAAAGGCCGTGGAATTAAGTTCATACAGCCAATTCTTTAGTGAAGTATCACAATAAGTAATTTCTTCATAAGATGAATAAATGTGTAGAATCTAAAACACAAAATGATTAATTAATTTAGTATCAGATTGTTAAAGTATAATTTTTTTTCCCTAAAATTTATATCAATATTTTGAAATTGTCTGAATGCTTGATATGTAAATTATTATCTATTAAAATATTGTGATATCTTTTTTTCCATTGAATAACTATAGTAGGCAATAATATTGTAATCATAAAAATGTATAAGAATAAATATTTTTATAATCTACAGTTATCTACAATATTGTACATTTTATAATCTGTGCACAATTAGCTATAAGCATTCCTTGTTACGCATTTTCTTTTTTTGGATTGTGGTTATTCTTTGTATGTGCTTTGTTTATATCCGAATGCTCTATTTATTTCTCTGTTAGATTAATAAAATATATAAAACAATAGTTTATTTATTTCCACATATATATACAGGGTGAAAGGTAATAACTGTAAAAGTTCTGGAGGAGCTAAAGTATAGCTCGTATCCTATCTACGATATCGATATCCTATCTATGGAATATTCCATCCAATAACAATGCTGGAGTTATTCATTTTTTAAATATTTTTCAAAAAATACCTGATTTTCTAGGAACAAACTCACTGATATCATTTCTAACTTATTTCTACACAAATGTTAATGTAATAATTATTGTTTAATCATTGTTTTATTAAATTATATTAATAATCATCACTTAGAGGCTACAACTTTTAAATCAAGTTCTTTGAAAGTCGTGACAGTAAAAAATAACGCGTCATACTTACATTTCTATTTAATCTTAAAATAAAATTTTATTAATAAAAAATACGTATAAAGCACATAAATAGGTACCTGACTTTAATACCTATCCGACAAGGTATAAGAAAGTACATAGTTTTTAAAATAAAAAAAAACACTTCTAATAAAATCAAGTACTAGGAAATATCATACTGCAGAGACTGATAAAAGTATACGCCGCGCCGGCCCTTATGTAGACCCTTAGGTTTTTGTTGTAACAACAACACGTGCGAGGTTGTTGTTGTCGTTTTAGATATTGAGTTCAGAGCAAAAGTTTAAAGTAACAATTAATTTAAATTTTGCTCAAATTGACGGCCACGGTTCCTGATACAGGCACGAAGCCTTTTCCTTAAGTCAGATCGAGTGACTCGCCCTGTGAGCTGGTCTGTTATTCTGTCAGCAGCGACGATGATGCGTGACTTTAAATCTTCCAACGAGTTAATTGGTGTTGTGTGAACTAAAGATTGCATGTGACCTCATAGGTAATAATCTCAAGGTGTGAGGAAAAGTTTACTGCAAGGAAAAGTTCACTGTGAGGAAAGTTTACTGCGAGAAAAGTTTACTGCCAGGAAATTTTATTGTAAGGAAAAGTTTACTGCGAGGAAAAGTTAACTGCGAGGAAAAGTGTATTGCGAGAAAGTTTACTGCGTGGAAAAGTTTACTGCGAGGAAAAGTCTACTGAGAGGAAAAGTCTTCTGTGAGGAAAGTTTACTGCGAGGAAAAGTTCACTACTAGGAAATATTATTGTAAGGAAAAGTGTACTGCGCGGAAATTTTACTGCAAGGAAAAGTTTACTGCGAGGAAAAGTTTACTGCAAGGAAAAGACTACTGCGAGGAAATGTCTACTGTGAGGAATAGTCTACTGTGAGGAAAAGTTTACTGCGAGGAAAAGTTTACTGCGAGGAAAAGTGTACTGCGCGGAAAAGTTTATTGTGAGGAAAAGTCTACTGTGAGGAAAGTTTACTACGAGGAAAAGTTTATTACCAGGAAATATTATTGTAAGGAAAAGTCTACTGCGCGGAAAAGTTCATTGCGAGGAAAAGTTTACTGCGAGGAAAAGTATACTGCAAGGAAAAGTCTACTGCGGGGAAAAGTTTACTGCGAGGAAAAGTTTACTGCGAGGAAAAGTTTACCGCGCGGAAAAGATTACTGCAATGAAAAGTCTACTGCGAGGAAAAGTTAACTGCAAAGAAAAGTTTACTTAGAAGAAGTCTACTGCGGGGAAAAATTTACTGCGATGAAAACTACTGCGAGAAAACTCTACTTGGGGCAAAAGTGTACTGCGGGGAAAAGTCTACTGGGAAGAAATGTCTACTGTGAGGAAACGTCTACTGGGAAAAATCTATTGCGGAGTCAGAAGCAAGCCATCGAACCACAAAAACAAGGTGATGGTGCTAACCAAAAAGCTGAAGTATGACAACTCAATATTGAGTATGGAAGGAGAGCCTCTTTGTTGAACTGGGGTGATACGGATACTCGGCCTTACAGTTGACTATCGGCTCACGTTCAACAGTCATGTGAAGAACGTGAGCAAAAAGGCCCAAGGGCTCTACCGTTAACTGTGCTGTGCCGTGATAGTATCATGGGGGTTGAATCCGGAGGTGATCAGGACTATGTACCTGGCGGTGTTTGAATCTATCGTTTTGTATGCTGCGAGTGTATGGGCGCCGGCGTAAGAAGTTGCTGGTCCGAAGGCAACTCAACACGGTGCAGCGTGGTTCACCGGACCACGTCGTTGCACTCGGCCCTAGTACTTGCCGGGCTGCTTCCCCTGGACCTTCAGGTCCAAGAAGCGGTCATTTTATATGAGATAAAGAATGGCCACTCTCCGGACGTACTGGGTGACCGGGAGCTGGCGTTCTCCTACCTGGGGGAAAGTGCAGAGGAAGTCCAACTTGCCATCTCGGCTGGCGATTCGGCCATTTACACTGACGGCAGCCGCATCGGTGACAAGGTGGGTGTGGCGTTCAGCGTTATGCGGAACGCCGCAGAGGTTACTAACGATAAACTCAAGTTGGGCAACTTCTGCACCGTATACCAGGCAGAGTTGCTATCACTTCTGAAAACGACAGGGTCCGCGGCCAGTGAGTCGGCACAAACTTGCGGCGTATTTATTGACTCAAGATCCACCCTTGAGACAGTCGCAAGACCTGACACTTTTACCCCCTAGCGTTGAGAGTGAAAACGAATGTAATGAATGCGAGAGAGAAAAATAAGAATGTTAGTCTATATTGAAGAGCAAAAGAAGACCAGAATACGAGGATAGCCCCATCTCACTCGTCAAGCGATAGCTCAAACTGAAAATGCTTGATGAATGGAATAGAAGGTATGTGGAAGGTACGACGACTTCAACAACGCGGATCTTTTTCCCAAAAGTGGCATTAGCTTATCGGATACTGCGCCGGCTGGAGCTGGATACGGTTCTGGCCCAAATGTTCACGGGGCACGGGGGATTCTCTGAGTACTTGTACAGATTTAAACTTAAAGAAAGTCCTTCGTGCCTCTGTGACCTTGGGATGGACCAAACCGTAGTGTACATTGTTACCTCCTGTCCCGTATGCGGGAGCAAGCGTTTAGACTCCGAAATGAAGATAGGAAGGCAGCTAAAGGAGGAAGTTATTGCCTCTCTGGTGAGTGAAGACGACGGTCGTCAAGCGTTCCTGGAATTCTGTAAAAGAGCTGTATCTAAAGTAATTAAGAGAAACAAAAATTAAAAAAAATTAAATTAAAATAAAATCTGTGATAGTAGTATATAGCTATAGCAAGTAAAAATATAAAAATCGTAAGAAAAAAAAAAGAAAGGACACTGTAAAAGAATTTAGAATAAGAAACAGAAACAAGAAAGAAAAAAAAATGTCAAAGAATGCAAAAACCTTTATGAGTTCCAGGTCTTTTTCAGACAGAAAAACACGGATGAGACGACGGTCTTTGCTCAGGAGAGGAATGAAAGAAGGAAATGGGATGTAGAATGTCAGAAGAAAAGAAGTGTGCAAGAAGAGCAGAGACCGAAAGATAAGAAAGAATGAAAGATTGCAATGAGTTAAAAACTAATAAGTAAGAAAAGGATGGGAAATAATTGGAAAAATAAAAGTCTTAACCCACCACAAGCAGGGAAACATTAAAAAAAAAGAAAAAACACAGCCCTTATATTCTCATCTCATAACTCCTCATAACTCGTAACTCCCTTTGGGGAAGGAATGTTGTAAAATCCATTCTTAGCTAACCTCTAGACGACAGAAGCATCTCTGCCAAGAGTTTAAGTGTTAACGTCCAATTGTTTCGGAGATCTCGTGATGAACCAATGTAAGTTCAGTGCTTAGTAATCTTGTTCAAACAATCCTGATTACCGGTAATATGCCCGTTATTCTCTTTGGCATTGACATTTACAATGGTTATTTCCATGACTTGGTGATCTTTTTTCTTCGGGACTCTTGTCTTTTAAAGATATGTCTGCGCCATCGATATAAAATTAAGTCATAATAAGAACAAAGAAAAAAAATTGTTCGCGGTGTTGCTATACCATTACTACAGCTACTGATGACTGTAGTAATGATATTTACCTAGAATGTCTCAAGGTATAAGTGTCGACGACAGCGGTCGCAGTGCGCAGACAGCTCGTCGCCAACGGGCGGAGCCGAGCGCACGACCGCCGCTTGCCTCCTTAGGCAGAGGAACCTGGCGCCGCGACCGACAAGGGCCGTCGGTCCGGCGCCCCCCCTTGGAAAGGGTTCCTGGGGCGTATCTGGCGACGCGTCTCGTATTGCGACGCGTCGCCGCGCAGTGTAGGGATTTTGTCAGTTGGGAGGGATGCTTCACATCCCTCCCCGAGGCGGGCTCGTTCGATCCGGGCACCGAACGGGGGTTGCGGAAGAACTGTCGCGTTATCCCGCGACCCTCGTGCATTTATTTGCGGAGGTGATGGAATACCGTGTGAAGCTTTTTAGTCGGTTGGAGTCCGACACTACCCCGCTACCGGCCCAGTATTGGTACGGGGTGTGCGTTCCGTTAGCATTTTGTTACACAAAAAAAATAAGTGTCGAGGAGCCTTCCAACGGGTTCTCGCCTTGTCGTGGCGGAGGGGCTTAGTAACCGTGGTCCGGTACACGGTGAAGCCAAGTGGAACCCACCCGGCCGGCCCGCGGCGAAGGACTGGCCGAAGCGGCCGCTCCAGGATCGAGCACCGGTTGGGATAACTGGAGCTAACCGGAGCGGCCGGGGGCCGCAGGGGCGGCTGTGTGCTGCCCTAGCGGCCGGCTGCAGGGCCGGTTTCATACCGCCCCTCGTAGCCGAGGTGGGGTCGCAGAGGGAGTACCCTCTGTGGCCAATCGGTGTCGCACCGGCGATGCGGCGGCGGTGGGGCTGCGGGGGAAGAGGAGTGCCGGTATTGAGATGCGCCGTTCTCCCTATCCTCCGCGGCCGTTGACAGGTAGCGGCGCGCCTAACATCTCTCCGCCGCCGGGAGCCGGGAGAGGTTTTCTCCAGTGGCTCCCATGGCCTCTGGGCGACAGGTTCGGGGGAACCGGTCGCCCGCACACGCATGAGGTCGAGGAGGGGGCGCGCTGCATGTTCCGGCGCGCCCTGGAAAGGGAGGGTTCATCCCTCCTTTTCGAGGTGGAGCTGCGCAAGCGGCCAGCGCCGGCAGGGTCGCGGTTGAGTGCATGCGTTCCCGTGACCCTGCCATCATGGCGACGAGGCGGAACATCGTGGGGGTTTTACGGTGCAAGTCTGACATAACCCGTCCTCGCCCTCGCAAGGACGGGTATGCGTAGGCATTTCCCCCACATAAAACAAAAAAAAAAAATAAGTGTCGAGGAGACCTACGTGGTCCAGACATTCTAACGAAAGGAAATTAGTGTTCATATTTCTTGGATAATAAGACTACTTGCTAAGCCTCAAAGTAAAGCATAAGGTGGTTCTGCAGAAACGACTTACCCATCACGATATTGTTATGGGCAGGGGTGTAAGGGGTCCCGCACAACAACTCACGGGACCCAAGCCAACCTCATCTGCTCGTGGTGCATCTTGCTAATCAACAAACAAGACACTGGCTCTTACCAATTCACATTGAGCCAGAATGGTGCTAAATGGCCCAAGTCCTCCCATATGAACATCTCCAAACGACTGAAGGTCGCGAGAAGCCTCTGGCTGGGGTCGCCACTGGACTGATTGATGTATGGACCTTTGAGTGAGGCCTATGTCTAGCAGTGGACGTCTATCGGCTGATGATAATGATGAGGCGGGATATTTACGATCAAGTCGGCTTCCTGAGCGTTTGACTATTTCGTTATGTAAACAAAGGAAAGAAAGTTTAGATTTAGATATCGTATATTAAAATAATTGCTAAGTGCTAATGGAAGCATGTAATGAAACCGTCAGCCCGGAAATAGATGTGGTGCGGCATCAGATTGTGAGCGCTGATATGGAATCCAGCTATAAATAACCGATGAATATTGGACTGGGACAGGTGAACGTGTAGCTTGTATGGTCGCTTAATATTAGGTCCTTACATATGAAATTGATGTTTTGTACGGGATATAAAGTCAATTGTTTTTTTTTATAAATTTTTAATAAATCAAAGTATGCACCGTTGTTATCTATGCAGTTTTGCCCTCTCATAGGTGGTTCATTGAACTTTTTACTAAAAAAACCATGGGGGTGAAAATCAATAAACTCTTTGAAGGCGGTTTGGACTGCCGCATCGCAGTTGAATGTTTTTCCTTGTAAGAAGTTGTCCAACTTCTGGAAAAAATGATAATCTGTTGGGGCAAGGTCCGGGGAGTGCGGTGGATGTCGCAGACAGTGCATTTTTAGCTCATCCAACTAGTGGTTGTTTGTTGTGCAGTGTGTGGTGGTGGTGGTGTTGCGTTTTCGTGAAGCAGCAGTGGCCTAGAGCGATTGACCAATCTCGGTTGTTTAGCAGCTAGTTCTTCCTTCATGCAGCAGGTCTGCAGTTGCTGACAATAGATATCTGCCGTAATCGTTTGGCCAGATTTTAGAAAGCTGCAGTGAACGACATCGGCGCTAGTCCACCAAACACTCACAAGTAATTTTTCTGAGTCAATTTTCGTTTAGGGCAGGATTTGGCTGGATCTCCAGAATTCAGCCATTGCGACGAGCGCTTCTGATTATCGTACAATATCCACTTTTCATCACAAGTAATGATTCGATTTAAAATCCCTTCATCATTGTGTCGGTTGAGCAAAGTGACACAGCAGCAGCAGTCGGCGCGTGTCTGCGAGTTCGATTCACTCAATTTATGAGGTACTCATCGTTCAAGTTTTTTTACCTTGAAGCCTGCAGTTATCTCTGAAGTGCTTTGTGGAAAAAACAAATGAATGACTGTTTTCAAAACTCAAATGTAGCAGCTAAATGAATTTATAAATTTGAATTTGGAATTCTTAACCAAAGAGGAGATATTTCAGATCAAAGTGGTCAGTACGACAAAACGCTAATTTCATATGTAAGTACCTAATACAAGTCTTATCCCACCCCTCCAACGGGTTCTCGCCTTGTCGTGGCGGAAGGGCTCAGTAACCGTGATGCGGAACACGGTGAAGCTAAGTGGAACCCACCTGACCGGCCCGCGGCGAAGGGCTGGCCGAAGCGGCCGCTCCAGGTTCGAGCACCGGTTGGCATAACTGGAGCTCACCGGAGCGGCCGGGGGCCGCAGGGGCGGCTGTGTGCTGCCCTAGCGGCCGGCTGCAGGGGCGGTTTCATACCGCCCCTCGCAGCCGAGGTGGGATCGCAGAGGGAGTACCCTCTGCGGCCAACCGGTGTCGCACCGTCGATGCGGCGGCGGTGGGGCCGCGGGGGAATAGGAGTGTCGGTATTAAGAAGCGCCGTTCTCCCTATCTTCCGCGGCCGTTGACGGGTAGCCGCGAGCCCAACATCTCTCCGCCGCGCGGAGTCGGGAGAGGTTTTCTTCAGTGGCTCCCATGGTCTCTGGGCGACAGGTTCGGGGGAACCGGTCGCCCGCACACGCATGAGGTCGAGGAGGGGGCGCGCTGCATGTTCCGGCGCGCCCTGGAAAGGGAGGGTTCATTCCTCCCTCCCGAGGTGGGGCTGCGCAAGCGGCCAGCGCCGGCAGGGTCGCGGTTGAGTGCATGCATTCCCGTGACCCTGCCATCATGGCGACGAGGCGGAACATCGTGGGGGTTTTAGTCGGTGCAAGTCCGACATAACCCGTCCTCGCCCCGCAAGGACGGGTATGCGTAGGCATTTCCCCCACGTAAAACAATAAAAAAAAAGTCTTATTCCACAACGATAGAGTCAAGAGCTTACTGACCAAGATGTGGTACCATAATAATAAAAATAATTCTGTGCTGTTTTATTTTTTTTAATACATAATCTTCGTTCATCAAAATATTATACATTTCTGGTGGTAGATCTTCGTTTTTGATGATAATCTAGATAGGATTTACTGTAGCGCCCTTTTCAGATCATCACCAAACTATTCTTCATATGCGTCTGTATGTGTTTAAGTATGGATATACAGAATCCTCCGCCGGCTCGATGTCAGAAGCGGTTCCAGCAGACGCATCGAAAGATTTCTCCGGAGAGCACGCCGGCGTGTGCGTTGGTGAGATAAGTGATGGTGTGAAAGGCATCGCCGCTTCGAAACGGCTCCTAGGTAATATATTTAATACCTTTATTCCTATACTAGTAATAGTTGAGTTACTAGTAGTACTATCTAGGTACCACTGCAGCTTATGCTGCAGCCGAAAAACAGCAGTGTGTAAACATAACTGTGTTCTGGTTTTAAGGACGCTGGGGCTAGTGTTATTACTGGGGTAACAACACTTAAAATCCGTGTTTGTCGTGCTTACCTATCGATTAGATCAATCGGTTTGATTTCTTGCCATTTTATAACTACTACAAAACCATGACTTCCTGTTTTACTGTAGGAGTATGCAATAACGTAACATCGGAAATGGCCGCCATATATAATTGGATGCAGTAATTTGATACAACTACACTGCCTTAATTAAGACCACGTTGTAATGCGGTGCCGCGTGGATCTGATAACGCAGTCCCATTATCGCTATTAAACGGCTGGGACGGAGGGGAGCAGGAGTCTATATATAATTAGGTTCCGTCTTGGCCACACAATCCTGGACTCCTGATGACCAGCCCCGAAATGTTTATAATTTATGACGTAATAGAAAGTTAAATGTTTGCCTATTACGTGAGTCCTAGTGGCCGTTTACAGTGGGCCTGGTGAAAAGGCTTCAAGTCGCACAGAGAGCAGTGGAAAGGGCTATGCCAAGGTTCTCGAATGGCGACCGCGTACCGGAAGACGTACTGTTGGCAGGCCTCGCACCAGTTGGTCTGGCGAAGGCTGCGGGAAGCACAGGGCTTTATACATATGTACACAATAATATTTTGTGTATTTCTATGAATGTTAGATAGTTAGATAGCAAAAGTATAGTGTAAAAAAAATTTAAATAATGTTGGTAAAAATGTAAATGGCCAGAATTATTAGTGAATATGGTGTAAATAAGGCAAAGCCCTGATTAATAACATCAAGGAAAATTGGAAATAAATAAGAAAAAACAGAGATCTACCACCAGTAGACCGTGACAGAGAGTACTGTGTAATAAGAGTTATAAGATGTCATGGTGAGAAGCGTAGTGCCGTGCATATTCGGTGAACTTTCTGCTCGTTTCCCAGTTGTGGACGTATAAAATAGAATGTGGGAGTCCTTACCCACTAAACCCTGAGGTGACTCAATCGGTTGATACTGTAATATAATTAATAGAACTTAATTGAATTCGGAAGCGAATTACAATTTCAATAACAGCCTATCAATTGAACTGCTGACGGTATTTACACAACTATTACCTTCATAGTTACTATGGTCTGATTTAATTATCTGTTTTTATTCTACAAAGCGACGAGACGAACAGGAAGTTCATCCGATGGTAAGTTATACGCCTTACCATAACTTTGCCCTAGTTAGGATGATATATTAAACCGTGTTTTGCTCGTCGCCTTGAGATGTTAGATGTTAAGTCTTCTTTTCTTACCCCTGTAATTTCACTAGCTATAACTTCCTTTAAATTGGAATACAGTACTGTTTGTCGGTTGTAATAGGAGCTGCGGTGGTTCCTAGACGGTCTTCGGCAACAGAGAATTACCGGTGGTGGATGTTAGAAGCCTTATACCCCTATTTGAATAACAGGGGGCGCGCGAAGCCGGGGCGGCGCGCGTAGCCGCACGCAAAGCTCTCCGCGCCGAGTCGTTAAAGCCACTGCTAAAGTTTTATTATAACAATCTGTAAGAATTTTCTCGAACAAGCTCCCCCGCCGTAACTTGGGGGCAAGGACGTTTTTTTAATTATATTTTACTTTTGCTTTTTAAAAGTGCCATTAAAAAAATATTCTATTAAAAAGTTTGCTTTGACTCGCGCACGCGTTTTGTATAAATCAAAATATTTGTTTACGCTGGAGGCTGGAAATTTGGCAGTAAAATTATATACGTATAAGTAGCACGCTTTGTGTTTTTATCGTAGTCCCACAGCTGGGACCCGGGTCGACGGTACAATGACGTTAATGTCAAATGTTTTATTTAAACAAATGAGCTCTAAAGACGCGAGAGTTGATCTTGTAAGGCAGTTAAACCAGCTATACGGTCTTGAAATGGCGCCGGTTCGGTTCTTACCGAACTTGAGGTTCCAGTGAAGGAAAACGTTGTGAGGAAATCGACACGACGATAAATGGTTCTCGCATTCTGAACAAAGACCCCCGAGTCGCAGTAGGGATGAACATTAAGGGGGATGTTTATTTATATAAGTTGTGCCTTGAGAATTTCGACGTTTTCATTACTCTTTTGTAACGAAACACATATTGAACATTATACTCGTGACGTTTCTCTTCAGCTCTATCAAGAGATAAATAAAAACAAAAG
Organism: Ornithoptera alexandrae; assembly: GCA_029030555.1. Lineage (NCBI taxonomy): Eukaryota > Metazoa > Arthropoda > Insecta > Lepidoptera > Papilionidae > Ornithoptera > Ornithoptera alexandrae. Next base: position 702,465 of record JARDVY010000031.1, read on the forward strand.
GAATATTGTAAAAACCTATTTTTATAATACTTATGGCGACACATTCAATGGCTTCGTTTATTTATTTGTTTTCGTATCTTCAATTCATACCAGCACACCACGTTACTTGTACTAATGAAAATATTTAAAAATGATTGTCTGTGTGTTTGTAACAGGTTACCTGCAAAGTAACTGCTGCAGTTTTAAAAACACAAGTTTTTATATGTGAAAATCCTCTTAAAATTGCAACAACATAAGTATGTGTCCTAACCTAGGCTAATAAATACAGAGGATAGGCTCCCATTGATCATAAATTATTTAACAAATTTCCATTGTGTTTGATAACAAAAACTTTATTAAGATTCCCTCGAAAAATATAGTTTTTTTACTGTAAAATATTGTAACAGTAGTACGTCTGTCAGTTGCAACAATTTTATATGTATATGTAAAATCCGTACAAGCAATTAAGGAAGTTTTTTAATATAATCTTTGATGGTAGAGAGAATGTAATCAAAACGTTTCAATGTTCGCCATTGAAGGTGAAAGCGACTGGATTGATATTAAACTTTTTAAGTACTCTTAATTTTGATTTGTTGGTTAAAATTTTATTTATATTTGTCTTTACGTTGTAAGAGAGGTTCGATAACACATCCGCTGGGGAGCTTTTCCGCTTTGCGCTAGGGTAGGGACTATGTTCAGAGTGAACCTTCAGACGTGACACGGAAAGAGGAAGTATATGTCTGACAGACAATGGATTAGGAGAAAATAATTCATTATTCTATTAATATAAATAGTCCACTCAATATTCCCACTGTTGGTACTCGAATCCTCTACTCACAGGAAGAGGGTCAAGATCATTAATGTACCACATTAGTGACTGCTAGAACACTTGCTCTCAAAGTTTTTTTTATTAACGCTATAAAAATAACTTTTTTTTAAAAAGTACTGAAAGTGAGATATTTTTTAATTAGAGAAAAATCTCGATGATTTTTTTAAAAATAAAAATTCTGCGAAGGGCCGTAACGATGATACAATATAAATTTATTAACTTAAATATAACTTAAGGCAGAAGTAAGACATCACCGACACCCACACCTAGTAACCGGACGCGCTAAGAGAAAAAAAAGGGGTTGTTGCTGCCGGAAGATGCACTAACTTCCTCTCACCGGAAGTCCGGCTTGGCACGTCTGCGTTGCGTCGATTTAAAAAAAAGTTCAAGCATGCACTTTAGCTCATGGTGTGACTTTTGTGGCATTGTTTACTTAGTGAGGTTTTGTATATTATACATTTATATATGTAAACATTTTCATTATATAAAGTGAATGTTTTATAGTGAAGAAACGTTTTATCCGCCGGTGAAAAAAGATGGTTCTTTTATTAGACGGTTTTTATTCATTTGTTTTGAAATGAATCGATCTAGAATGTTCTTTAGAAATAAACACAATTAGAATTTTTATTTGTTCGAAGACCATCTCACCATCGACATTATCATCAGTCGATAGACGTCGGCTACTGGACATACTCCTTTCCTAAAGATCCCCACATCGATCGGTCCTGCGCTGCTCGCATCGTCCAGCATCAGGGGCCATCGATTGTAAGGTCTCATATGGGGGAATTGGACCATTTCCATCGCCGGCCCAATGCGGGTTGGTGGGAGCCAGTGCCTTGTTTGTTGATTAGCAGGGTGCACCACGAGCTAGTGAGGTTGGCTTCGGTCCCGTGAGTTGTTGTGCGCGACTCCTTAGACTCCACGACCACGACCATCGACACAGTCCATAGAATTGTGTTTAGACAATATGGCCGCCGGTTTTTCTTTATTCGACGAAGCGACGAGACGAGCAGGACGTTCACTTCATGGTAAGTGATACGCCCGTCCATAATAACGTGATAATTATGCTCGTCGCCTTGAGACAAGATGCAGTCTCGTTACCCTAGTAATTTCACTAGCCACAGCACCCCTTAAATCGAAACACAGTATTGTTTGCACAGTACTGATTGTCGGCTGCGATAGAAGCTGCGGTAGTACCTACCTAGACGGTCTGTAGCAACAGAGACACTAACACTAGTAAATTGTGCACAAAACAAAGACAATATCTTTTTATTTAATCATAATTATTTTAAATAACGACTGAGCTTGGAACAAGGAAGAAATGCAATTGTGCGCAGTCAGGTGGCGACAAAGTAGAAATCTATACCCGATGCAGTCCCAAGTTCGGACCCATTTTAATTTAAACTTTGCTGCGGTGTCGCCGCGCTACTAATGTGGGAAGAATGTGTTCGGGGGGTCAGCAGGAGAGGTGTGATGGTGGGGAGGTGGAATGGGACTTTTAGTATTTGCAGCTTTGACGTCATAGCAGTGACTGTCTGAATTTTTGAAAGTGTATTTTTATTCTATCTTTTAGACAAAGCAAGCGCATAGCCACACAGCCTGCTGAACATATTTTTCCCATTCAGATACTATAGACATATCAGTAGCTGATGAAGTTCAAACACAGTAATGTTTAACATGGAGACCTCTATATTGATTTTGGGATCTCAGTGGTGAATTTTGAATAGTAGAAGGGTTTTTTTTTTACCTAGTTAGTTACCACTGTGATATAAATCTGCCGCTATAACTTATCTTTCCCTTCACAGTCAGAATATCTTAAACGAGACCTTTCATCATATTGTTAATTAATGTAATTTGTAATGTATGTTAAGTATTACTTTAGAAGAATATTTACATGCTATTGTTTGTAATAAAATTTGGTGGCTGCGTTGATGCTTACATGATCTGCAGTCACAGAAATCCATCACCAGTAACTTACTCATGCCTGTGGCGCAGCGACTCAAAGTGAGTCTTGGCCTCCCACACAAGAGAGCGTCTGCGTTGTCTGTCCTGCACTGCCTCTTGCCAGTTCACTGCTTGGAGCTCGCGCAGGTCGTGCACTACGGCATCCATCCAACTATATCTGGGCCGACCGACAGGTCGGCACTCAATTGGTGTTCCTTAGCAAGTGGCCCATCCAGCGAAGTCTGTGGGCTTTGGGTTCCTCTATGATGTTCGGTTCGCCAATTAGCCTCCCGATTTCAATATTGCGTCGGGCCCGGCGCCTACCGTCCTATCTCTGGGTCGGGCCGAAGATTCTACACATGATTTTCCTTTTGGCAACCTGGAGCCGCTATTCTTCTTTAAGCGTTACGTTCCATCACCAGTAAATATATTTTATTTACATTGGCATTCGAAATCTCAGTTAAGTTAGAAACAGTATTAGGCTTTGCTTTCAAGTGATAGTCATCAGGTGTCAGTATAACTTTGCTTGTTTACATACGAGTGTAGTGTCGAGATCTATCATTAACTATATCTACTACGTCTACAACATCTCTATGTTAATACTGTTTACTGCGCGTACTGCTTCATTACTGTAACGTATTCATCAGGTTCAATTAACTGCAGATACGACAATCGATCGTATTTAATTACAACAAGTTAATTGGATTTAATTAAAACGGTTCACAACCCCATCGCTGCTCTGAATATTACACGATCTAAGCTTGAAATGTCAAGTGAAACGTACGTATGTCTGTTTGTCGTTCAGGGTTAGCTACGTTTGGATAAAAACCTTCAGATGATATTTTTTTTAATATTTAAAGACAGAATACATTAACAGTTTAAATTACTTAAATATTAACAGGTTGAATGGTTGTTAATCTGTTAATCTACTGTATTCTTTATCGATACTCTTACGTACTAAAAAATATCATCAAAATCGTAACTGTATCGCTCTGAGACAAGTAACATTGAGGTTATGATGAATGAATTGTTAAGTACTAAGTAACTGGTGGTAGCTTTGCTGTCGGAGACCGTCTAGGTATCGCAGCAGCTGCTATTGTAGCCGACAAACAGTAGTGTGCAAACATTACTGTGTTCCAGTTTGAAGGGCGCTGTAGTTAGTGAAATTACTAGAGCAATGATACTTAGCATCTTGTGTCACATCGACGAGCGCAATGTGGTGCTGTGTATATCATCTTATCTAGCGTTACGATGTTATGTGCAGTCACCAACTATCGGATGAACGTCTCGTTGCTTCGTCGAATAATAAAAAAAAACCTAAAAATTACACGATTAAAAAAAATTGTTTCAGGCGATACTGAAATTGACCGTAATCGAATTCATAATGGCGAATAAATAAATTAAAACATCCATCAGCGCTGACACGTCATCGCGGTGCTGACACACCAGCTGATAGGCGATGGCAGCGGGAGATACGGTCGGGCTTAATTGGTTCAATAAAAAACTGCAGTGTGAACGCACCCTTATAAAATAGATTTTTTAAAGGCACAGATCATAAAACTTTACTCATTAACCTATGGTTTACTTTTTCTGTTGTTCTAAATAGAAGCTTTCCTGACAATAATGACACTAATTACAGCGCCTTTCAAACCAGAACATAGTAATGTTAGCACACTACTGTTTGGCGACAGAAATAGGCGCTGCGGTGGAAACTAGACCGTCTTCGATAACAGAGACTTTTTTTTATTATTGCAACAGAAATCTTCAAAAGTACCCTGCTTCTGGGGGAAGCCAAAGTTATGTAGAGGTTTCTACTTACTAAAACGTGGTCTCTGTCAGTGCATTGGGAGGGGCTTCGGGAGCTCCTACGGGATGCACCGGTGCCTTCCTTCACTCTAAGACATCCCACAGAAGGGCAAAGCCCTCCTTAGCCCCCACGCTGTGCTACAGAAAATACAAGACCACCATGCATTTGCCGTTTTCCTAAGGATTGCTTATTGCGCTCCGAGGACCTCCACCCTCAAGGCTCATGTACGCGAGGACCCCTTTCATCGTCTTGTACGACAGCTAGGCACACCCGAGACCTACCATCAGTAAATTAATAACATTATTATTGTTTGTTTTTTGTAATTGTTATGATTTTTTAATCTACAATGGCATAACTCTTAACTTCAATTTCACGTGATGTTGAAAAACAAGTTAACCAGGCCGGATCGTAAACAACTTCAACGTAATAAAACTCCACCACTCATCCAGAACCCAACCAGAGCTCTTCATGTTTGCGTCACTGCTCTTGTTTGGTAACTACATCACAGTAATACATTGTGGAATGTAATACAATATTATATACATACGTGAAATTTTTTATTTTGATATTATGAGGAATTCTTATGGTTCCATATTAAGGTAACATATTAATGATATTATAGGTTAATTTTGCATGTATCTGCGAGCTAGTATCAAACGGCTTCTAGCCACTCGGCACTCGGGCAACGGATGTATGCGATCACTCCTCACGAACGCTGGGTCATTAGCCAGCTCAGCGATAGCTGATGCCACCTCGTCTTCTTCTAGAGGCATCTCAAGTTTGTCAGGCATCACGCGAGACATCCATCTCGCTTCGACACATCTGAAAAAAAATTAATTATTTTTCTTATTGATTTTTCCAGTGGAAGGTCGTTTGGGAGTGGAGGGTCGGTATTGTTTATGCAATCACAGGATTAAAGAACTTGTAGTTACTTGTCTCAAATTTCAAAACAGGCCTAATGTGATTAAATGTGTGTAAATATTTCTAAAAATGAGCATCCTATTGTTATGATCTTATTCACATCATCAGGTAAATGTCCTGATCGTCTCTTCTTTTGCTGTATAAAAAAATGTTTATGTATTATAATTCTTCATCTTTTGAAACCATCTTAACTTACGAAGGACATGGATCTGCTGGTACGAGATATTTTATTGGAACCGCTGTCCAAAACTTTGGAGGGTCTGGATGTACGGTGTAATTCTTTAATCGAGACGTAGCCACCCGCTTCTGTACATGACGCTCCTGATATAGAAAAGAAAACATGTCGATCAATACAAAAACCGAGGTAGATTCATATCTTTTTACTAGATACTCTTTTTAGTAATATCTTAAGTACAAAAGCGATTAATGGAACTGGTCTCGACCGTCAACCATGAGGAATACGCTTGAGGAATTGAGGAGCCTTTATTATGCCATCATTCAGATCCTTTGAATCACCTCATTAATTGTTGTCAAATATAATACAGTTCCGTGGGTAATCAGTATAACATGTATGATAGTATAAAAAGGATATTTTTGACATAAATCGTTGAAATGCTAACATAATAAAATGCCGTTTGTACAAGTTCCTTGATCTTTTCACTGATAAGGCAGAAAGTTAAATTGAGATTGTGAAACGAGGGCTGCTTATCTCCTAAGAGATTATGGAACGGTTCCAACGAGCAATCCAGCATTCTGAAATCAGAAACAGAATGGATTCACTTTACTTGGATCATTTGTATTAATAGATTTCCATATTTATGACTCGATTTCATATTTATTTATAAAAGGAGTTTTAAAAATATAATATTAAAGTTTTATCGCAACATACTTAAAAATTTCGTCAACTTTTTTCATAGCATCATTTAACAGTTGGGTTTGGATATCCAATTTCCGTCTCACATTTTCTGTATTTCTCCTTCTTTGATCTAATTCTTCTTTAAACGCATTTAACTTCTTATTTTGTTTCTCTTCTATCATTTCAATAAAATCTTTACGGTCATCTGAAAGTAACATATTGACATATTTATAATGTTAAAAGCAAGGCGTTGAAATGTTATCTTCGCAGATTTCTCCATCAAGATTTATCGAAAGTACAAAAGTTTTGAGAGGTTATATTCAATGTCTAAGTTTTTCTTCTCTTATTTTTGCTGTTTTCTCCTAGTTTAACATTTGGGTTGATAATTGCAGTGCTCTTTTCCTGAAATTATTCTCTCTTTTTCGCATATTACGTCTAGAGTGGAGTGAAGTTATGTATATTCTTGCCCTATATACAACACATATACAAGTTTTGTTTTATTATCATATCTATTTTTAAAGTACACACTGATTTAATAACGTAGCGTCTAATGATTCAGTTGTACTAAATCCTTACCTATAGATTGTCGAATACGTTGCAAGTCTCTCCCGAGGACCTCATTTTCAGCACAGTATTCCGTTAGCATTTTATACACAGCAAAGTTTTTTTGTTCTGTGTGTTGGAACGTGTCTATTATTTTATCCACATTCCACTCTTGGGTATATTCCTAAAAATTAATAAAATCTTCGATATTTTTTTTAATTACTGCGTTGGACCAGGACGTAGCAGTATGTGGTACGATTTACCTAACAACGAAGGGCTAATAAAGTTTAAATGACTAAATTACAACGCATTTTGCAATGTAGTGAAATTTATGATCAATCTTGATTTTGTTGACTTACGCGTACTTTTTAGATTTAATCTCAGTTTCTAATGACGTGACACAGACAAAAGATATTTACAAAAATAATTCGTATTCTCTCACATAGACAGCCATTTCAGCAAAAGACAGTTTTGATGTTATGGCGAGAGGTTAATGATAGGATGGTGGTAAATTTGCATGCGGGTATAAAAAATCTCTACCATTGTCGAAAATAGGACACATAGCCATCATTATCAACCTATGGAATCCGCACTACTAGGCAGGAAGTTTGACGCTGCACGATATAAGTATCACTAAGTATCTACAACCTAAACGGAATGAATAAATATTTATACATTAATATAATAACTCACGTTTACATCATCCAGTATTTTTGAGTGGGCTTCATATTGTTCTTTAAAGTATTTCTCTTTGGCACTCTTCTGTTCTTCTACTCGCTTTTCCTCTTTTAAATTAATTCTCTTTATTCCCTTTTTCGATAAGAAGTTGTGAAGTTTCACTTCATTATCGAACAATTTCTGCAGATCGCGCATTTCCTTTTAAAAAAATCATAAAATTAAAATTTAAAAGCTACTATAAATAACTTATTCTACATCTTTTAACCGACAATTAGAGAGGATTAACCTGAACTTGTAGTTGTTGATCCATCTTCCCCTTCTCTTTTACAGATTTCAACTTTGTGCACCACTCGTCTCTCTGGTTGTAGGCTAGAGTTGATGACTCGAATAGGTCTATGAGGAATTTTTTCCCTTTGGTAAGAACGTTGACCATCTTATCCCAGGCCTGATTAAAGATTGCTCTGCAAATTTTATTTTTTTAATGTGAATCTTTTAAGGTTCAGTCTGTACATTTGCAACTTAAAATTTTTCTGTTTTCTAATAATATTCGATAATAGTCTATCATTAAATTGTCTGGATACGGCTGTGATACAGAGAATTCTTCATTAAATTTGCTATTTTAGTCTTAAACGGCATCTACTGTGATAAACGCGATGTTATAATATTGGGAACGTTATTAAAATGCTTTTATATTTAAAATGATCTACTAGCAACATCAAAATTAGAAAATATTTGTAATTAGATTAGAGGATTCTATTATATATATATTCGATTTTTTTTATTAATTAATGCTATTAAAAACAAGAACGTTAAAATAAGTAAGCTCTGGTTACCTTTCTTTAAGCACATGCTCAATTTCTTCCCTTATCCTCTTGTTCTCTGATTGTACGGCATTAAATCTAAGCATTGCTGCTTCCAATTTATTTTCGGTTGCTATCAAACGATTTTCACTTGTTAGACGTCTCTCCTCCAACTGTAATTTAATAATAAAACATTAGTTCTTATTAATTACGTTGGTAAGTCCACCAGTTTTTCTACATTTTACGTCTAGATATTTGTATCGCTGCAATAATTACTGCTGTAATTAAGAATAATCTATCAGATACAAATATTACTGCTAAAGTGGTTAGAAGGAAGTTTAACTTTAAAAATAGTACGTCTGTTTTAAGAAAAGCGGTAATAATTATTTTCTGGCAAAACCCTGCAAAAAATGTGTCAATGATAATTGTTTTTACGTTATCAGAGGTTACAATAATGAAAAGTATAACAAGCTAAAAATTATACCTTTCCCATAGATGAATTAACAAGATACTTTAGACGCAGCGTCTGTTTGTGATTCCGCTGCAACAATCCTTCTAGTTGTTTCATCAGAATGATTCCATCTGGAAGTAATGTCATCGCTCTGTTATTTTTATGGAAGTCTTAATGTGCGTTAGTATCGGTTGATGATAGAATTACTACCACATACAACTTACAATTTGTTTTGTTTATCAATGGTAAGTGATTAATGTAGTGGTAAAATTATAGTTTATTACAAGTACTAATAGTTTAGTACGAATAAATTAAAAAATCGGATATCTTCAATTTAAATATTAATACTAGAAAGTTTAAGAAAATTTATTTGGTGTCCCAAATACATTACTTACTTTCGCATTGTGTGTCTGTTTTCTCTCGTAACAAAATCGCTCTTTTTACTTCTTTTTTCGTTCTTTCTTCTTTTTCCTTGTTTGCACCGGATCTCGCTACCTATAATAAACCGTCCAAATTGTTTTAGATACGATGTAGCTTTTATACATTAGTATATAGCTTTGTATGTACTGCTAAGCACGATCCTTGTTCGGTAACCATCTTCACGAAAAGGGATGTAATAAGTTTAACTCGTATGTCCTTGTGACTATTTCGCATACATTAGTTTCCAGGCGCTTTATAGATTTAAATCTATTTAGTTTCTTTGTCTGTAAGGTGCTTACAATTGGACAATGTTCTTGCCTTTGATTCAAAGTAATCTTTTTATGGTTTGATGATTATAAGCTGTTTTCTAGATTCTAATATAAGTGGTTTTCTAAATATTTATGAAACATAGAAGTTATTATGTAAGGTAATTGTTATTAATTAATAGATCGTACCTTAAGATCAGTGGAGACATCAACATATTCTTTTTTTAATGTTTTTAACTAATTAATAGATCGTACCTTAAGATCAGTGGAGACATCAACATATTCTTTTTTTAATGTTTTTAACTAATTAATAGATCGTACCTTAAGATCAGTGGAGACATCAACATATTCTTTTTTTAATGTTTTTAACTAATTAATAGATCGTACCTTAAGATCAGTGGAGACATCAACATATTCTTTTTTTAATGTTTTTAACAGATTGTCTTGCCTTCTGAACAGCGGATGTACGCCCATGATGCGGTTGGTTCTGTCTGCTTGTATCATTCGAAACTGTTACATGGTTTTACAAATATAATTTAAGATAAAAAATAATGTTCAATAAATTTTATAAGTTGACGGATAAGTCTTTATTAAAGAAAGTCACCTGTCTCTGTAACCTTAAATGTTCATCTTCTTTCTTCTGTATAACCTCTGGACCATTCGTCAGCTCTTTCGAGGCGCTTTGTTGCACTTCCATGATTTAAAAAGGAATAAAACTCTTTAAAATATCAATGTAAATTTTTTTTCTATGAAGAATTGTCGACATTGTCTGCACCAACGCGATTCAGCTCCATTGTGCGCGACGTATTCGATCTAATGTTTATAGTGCTGACGTGCTATTGTTGAAGGTGCGCGTTAGAACAAATACATTTTATTTTCACCCGTCGTATCGGATATCATGCATTGTATGGAGGGCATCCGATTTATACTATTTCCTTGCGATTTTGTATTCCAAGCAGAATCGCATCGTACGTAAATAATACCTGGTCACACCGTCTCGGAAACTTTAAATGAAATATGCAGTTTTATTCTTTGTTTGTAACGTTGGCTTTCTTCTTTGAGTTGTTCGTGTTTAGCACGATGAAAATGTTTCTCGACTAAGTTTTATAATTCTTGATAGAGTTAGTATTTATAAATAATCGTTTAAAACGTAATACTGTTAAATATAAACAGCCCATTTAATGTTTACATTGCTGGCACTCCTGGTCTTTGATTACCAGTTTAGAGCTAAGAAATTTATCGACCACGTCGGCCAAGTGTCTTGGTTGGGAACACTTGTATCAGATTATATCAGACTGTTCTTCGAAGACAAAGGCAACACGATTTCCTTACGATGTTTTCTGTCACGGGAGATTTCCTGGATCAAAGGAGCGCTCTTTCCCCCTATTCAAATATGACTTTATTTAATGAAATTGAAACAAAAAGGTGTAACCTTGTTGTCAAAGACGTGTTAAAGTACTTTTTTAAATCCTAATATTTTAAATTATTTTGTATTGATAAATAAACTAATTCATTTGTATGAAGGAAATTTTTTGTATTCAGCAACAAAATATTTTGCCGTAAGGAAAGTGTTATAGAGAAGGATTTTAAGATATATTTGTTACAGTTTTTAAGTTAAGCAAGAAACTAACATAAAGTTAACGTAATAAATATGTCGTGTTTAAAATATTTACGATATAATTTAATAGTTAGACTTTATTCTACTAACAGAAGATAATAAGGTTAATGCTCTCATCAAGTGTTATACACACTAACGCAGCACACTTCAACATTCCCCCTCCAACGGGTTCTTGCCTTGTCGTGGCGGAGGGGCTTAGTAACCGTGGTCTGGTACACGGTGAAGCCAAGTGGAACCCACCCGACCGGCCCGCGGCGAAAGGCTTGCCGAAGCGGCCGCTCTAGGTTCGAGCACCGGTTGGGGTAACTGGAGCTAACCGGAGCGGCCGGGGGCCGCAGGGGCGGCTATATGCTGCCCTAGCGGCCGGCTGCAGGGGCGATTTCATACCGCCCCTCGCAGCCGAGGTGGGGTCGCGGAGGGAGTACCCTCTGCGGCCAACCAGTGTCGCACCGGCGATACGGCGGCGGAGGGGCCGCGGGGGAAGAGGAGTGCCGGTATTGAGATGCGCCGTTCTCCCTATCCTCCGCGGCCGTTGACAGGTAGCGGTGGGCCTAACATCTCTCTGCCGCGGGGAGCCGGGAGAGGTTTTCTCCAGTGGCTCCCCTGGCTTCTGGGCGACAGGTTCGGGGGAACCGGTCGCCCGCACACGCATGAGGTTGAGAAGGGGGCGCGCTATATGTTCCGGCGCGCTCTGGAAAGGGAGGGTTCATCCCTCCCTCCCGAGGTGGGGCTGCGCCAGCGCCGGCAGAGTCGCGGTTGAGTGCATGCGTTCCCGTGACCCTGCCATCATGGCGACGAGGCGGAACATCGTGGGGGTTTTAGTCGGTGCAAGTCCGACATAACCCGTCCTCGCCCCCGCAAGGACGGGTATGCGTAGGCATTTCCGCCACGTAAAAAAAAAAAACACTTCAACATTCACTCTATGGGACGTGCTCCCATAGACAGTCAGTGAGATACTGACGTATTACAGTGTTGCCAACCTAAACAATTCACGTTTTAAATATAAACACACATAACTAATATCAGTCGCGAAAACCTAACCTATGAATCCAGCAACACGACCTTATGATAAAGGATACCCTTGTCCATAACAACGAAGCGCTAGATACGATATACACTGTACCACATTGTGCTCGTCGCCTTGAGTTATAAGTTGTTAATTATCCTGGTAATTTCACTAGCTACAGCGTCCTTCAAATCGGAATACAGTAATGTTTCTACACTACTGTTCGGTCTCCAGTCTCCGGCAACATAGACCAACCGCCGATTAGTTAACTGAATATAAATTCTAGATCCATACAAATAATCCTTGGCCAGTCATTTGCTAAACGTATTTCCTATTTTATAGTCATTTGATGAATTTATTTAATAATTTCAGGTATTTTAACGTTGGTGTTGCTATATGAAGCGTTGATGATACATAACATTAACATGTATTTATGCTATGTTAAATGAATGTGGTAAGCAGCTGATGAATATTGCCACGAGTACGGAATTTTTACTATGGTTAAATGGTTTTAATATTTTGAAATGAGCACAGGAAATACGTGGGGGTGCGAACAAAGAATAAGGCGCGGCGACCACCCCTCCCCGTTTATAATATCAAAGAAATTTTAATGAAATGGAAGAATGCGTTCAGCGTACCACGTGAAGCCTCTTTGCATTGCAAATGCGTGTCAAGAAAACATTTTCAGTTGTGTTTCAGCTGCATTTCATAATTACCCGAAGTTTCCGGCGCTGTATCATTATATGTTTTTTTTTTTTACTTACACGAGCGGGTATGTTAATAAGGTGTTATGTTTACTGTTACAACAGAGTGATATAGATTTATTTTAATCAATTTTTTCTATATATGTGCACACTAGCTGTTCCTCACCTGCAATGCTGGGTGTAATATAAAGTTAGACTTGAAATTTGTTTGAAATATTCCACGAGAGCAACCGCGACTCCAAATGACTTTCTATAGCAACCGCGTTAATAATACGAAATTAAAATGTTTTTAAAAATTAACTAGAAATAAAATGATAAAGGATCTATGAAATACAAAAAAAAAATATCATAGTCATGTTCCCATGTCGCTACGTTCAGTAGTTTTCACGAAACTGACGATCAAAGAAAACCCATTTTCATTACATGTTTATCTATTTATGAGATATCCAGACATTCATTGAATCATCGCGAGATCTCCAAATCTATTCGACATAGACATTTAAAATTTGGTACAGATACTCCTTCTACTGTTTAGAGGTCTGTTTAAAATGGTTTGTATAAAATTGCTTCCCCAAAGGGAGTGGCGGGAATGTTACGGCCAGACGAGCGGACGAGGAGTAACAAGTTGCACTGTAAAGTAAAATTAATTATTAGCATTTCTACGTGGTGGTAGAACTGGTAGAAATTATAAACCTTCAAAAGGATCCCTTCCACATTTAGGTACAATTCGGGTTATGAATCATTCTTACTTCTCTCTATTTAACTTTTTGTTTTAATCTACACATCATGTTAAACAGTATAGGCAAAGATGTTGAAGCGTGTTCATTAATAGCTATGACAACCGGAAATGCTATTATAGTAGTACATTAACATTATGAGGGTGGTAATTACCCACTAGCGCAATTGCCTCTTTTAACCAGACAACTTTTTGTCTTAGGCGATGAGCACAATGTGGTGCAGTGTACATCATCCTATCAAGCTTCACGTTGGTAAGTGCAGGCATATCACTTACCATCAAGTGAACGTTCGGCACGTCTCGTCGCTTAATTGAATAAAAAAAAGGCTTTGAAGTCCACCACAACTGCATATATGGCCCTGGAATCGAATGAGGGACCTCCGTGTTACACAGCAAGTCTTTAATAGTTGCGACATGGAAGCAGTTAAGATCTCATGTCAACTAAACAATTTAACGCTGTCGGCTTAAACAGAGTGAACAGTTGACCTTGGCTTTGATGTACAGGAGCCGTGACCTTCAACGTTTGACCTCCGTGAATATTGCTCTCGATAAATTACAAACGACAGTCAAGACGGTGGCGGTGATAAGAAAATATGGGATCCAAGCTGGCTATAAAGGTTTAGTAACTATTCTTATGTATAACGCCGAGTTCGCAGATACTACAGCCTGCTCTTGAACTTTAATTAATGATTAATAAATTACTAAGGACCAATTACTTATGAAGGATACATAGCAGGAATTAATTATGAAGCTATCGTATATATAAAGGAAAATAAAATACTTAAATTAATTAAGAAATTGAATTAATTGTGGTAGGTCTCTGTTGTCGGAGATCGTCTAGGTACCGCCGACAGAGCGTACTGTGCAAACATTACTGTGTTCCGGTTTGATGGGCGCTGTAGCTAGTGGAATTACTGGGGTAACGAGATTTTACATCTTAAGTCTCTAAGCGATCAGCAAAATGTAATGCTGTGTATATCATCCTAACAGCAAGTTGTTATTAGCAGACGTATTTTTTTTGTTTTGTTGCTGCTTTAGTTAACTCTTTATGCTGTTATGTTTTATCAGGATGTCGTCTGTGCTGTTCATGAATTGAAAAATAAAACTGAAGTAAAGCAGGATTAAATATCTCCATCCAACAGCAGAGTAGATTCGGGTTAATAAAAATAGGACTAATATAAATCTTGGTACGCTACGGTGCTTGATGGTTTGGGACATAAGACGTCTAATATCCTCGGAAATATCTCCAGTTGCCAGAATAAAGCACTGCTATTGGATCTGCCTGGATAATTTCTGAACAATGATTACTTTTCAAAACAAAATCTGTTTACTTGTCTCAAAAAGAAATTAAATAAACATCTCATTTAATATTAGGTCCTTACATATGAAATTGTCGTTTTGTGCGGGAGGAATATAAAGTAAATTCTGTTTTTTGTAAAATATATTTAATTAACCAAAGTATGCACCGTTGTTATCTATGCACTTTTGTCATCTCATAGGTAGTTCATTGATCCCTTTACTAAAAAAAAACATGGGGGTGAGAATCAATAAACTCTTTGAGGGCGGTTTGGACTTCCGCATCGGAGTTGAATTTTTTCCTTGTAAGAAGTTGTCCAAATTCCGGAATAAATGGTAATCTGTTGGGGCAAGGTCCGGGGATTATGGTGGATGTCGCAGACATTCCAATTGTAGCTCACCTAACTTAGTGGTTGTTTGTTGTGCAGTATGTGGTGGTGGTGGTGGTATTGCGTTGTCATGAAGCAGCAGTGGCCTAGAGCGATTGACCAATCTCGGTTGTTTAGCAGCTAATTCTTCCTTCATGGTCTGCAGTTGCTGACAATAGATATCAGCCGTAATCGTTTGGCCAGATTTTAGAAAGCTGCAGTGAACGACACCGGCGCTAGTGCACCAAACACTCACAAGTAACTTTTTCTGAGTCAATTCTCGTTTAGGACAGGATTTGGCTGGATCTATAGGATTCAGCCATTGCGACGAGCGCTTCCGATTATCGTACAATATCCACTTTTCATCACAAGTAATGATTCGATTTAAAATCCCTTCATCATTGTGTCGGTTGAGCAAAGTGACACAGCAGCAGCAGTCGGCGCGTGTCTGCGAGTTCGATTCACTCAATTTATGAGGTACTCATCGTTCAAGTTTTTTTACCTTGAAGCCTGCAGTTACCTCTGAAGTGCTTTGTGGAAAAAACAAATGAATGACTGTTTTCAAAACTCAAATGTAGCAGCTAAATGAATTTATAAATTTGAATTTGGAATTCTTAACCAAAGAGGAGATATTTCAGATCAAAGTGGTCAGTACGACAAAACGCTAATTTCATATGTAAGTACCTAATACAAGTCTTATTCCACAACGATAGAGTCAAGAGCTTACTGACCAAGATGTGGTATTATAACACGGCTATACCTTTGACATGTTTAGAAAAATTAAACATAAAGGTAATAAATAAAAAAAAATATATTATTTATCATTTGTGAAAAACATGCGACGGTGTGACAGAAGCCGCCGTGAAGCTTTGTTTTTAAAATCCTGTCGACGGATTTTTTAACCGTCGCCATTCCCTTTGTGGCGCCGACTGCTGCTGAAATTTCCACGCATTGACATGTAAGCACTGAACAAGGGTGATTTCATGAGGATTTGTTAAATGCTGTTTAATTTAAATGCTCTTTAGTTTCGATATGGTTCAATTTATGTGCCCACAGGACCGTCTATGACCTTGTCAAAATTGCAAAATAGAGAATAGAGCTGCGCCGCTGCTATTGCATCGCCAGATGTCTGCATCTCGATATATTACTATACTTTATCAGTTCTTTTGACGTATCTTCAAAAGTAATGGATATCTTCTATTCAACGAAGCGACGAGATGAGCGACAAGATCACTTGATGGTAAGTGACACGCCCGCCAATAACAACTTGGCGCCAGTTAGAATGATGTACTTGTGCTCGTCGCCTTGAGATATAAGATATTGAGTCCTGTTATCCCAATAATTAAACTAGCTACAGCGACCTTATAATGAACACAGTAACATTTGCACACTGTTTCGTTTGTTTGGCAGCAGAAATAGGCGCTGCAGATACCTACCTAGACTGGTCTTTTCGAGTTATAGCCACCAGCGGCACTTCAGTAAACAAGTACGTGGTGTATATGATGGGAATTAATGACTAGTCAGTCGCAACTGTGTTTCCGTCCTTTGAGAAAGGAATGCACTCTTTCCAATAAGGTCTCCAAGTTGTGTCATTGTCGCTGTTACCAATTGATACCACAAATTTCTGGGTGGAAATAAGTGGCACTTGGCGGTGCAAACAGAGTTCTCTCTATCCATACGTTCTCTTATAAACAAGACCTATAATTTACAATATCAATATCACTTACATTGAAATGGAGACTATTTATACACCATGTAAGTTCAAACGTTACACATAGAAGCAACAATAAGAGTTGTAAAAGAAACGATGGTTTTATCTGTAAAGCTGCGTGCACTTGTTATCTGCTGCAGCCGCCCCGTCGCGGCAGTCCATTGAGGTCTTTATTTAATCGGCTTAAACTGCGCCGAGTGAATCGGCAGAGGCTTTGGCACTGTAATAAAGCTGTAAAGCTGCATTTTATAAAGCCGACAGCGGACAGCCGACAGCCGGCAGCCGGCAGTAGGCAGCAGGCAGTAGTCAGTAGGCAGCGCTTTAAGAACTTGCCCGTATTCATTCGCAGCGTGAAACGTTTTCATTTGGGCCGCAATAGCCGCCTGGGTCGCACTCACACCGTGGCGAACATTCAATTAATTTAACATGGTCATGTAATATTGAAGAGGATTGTGAAGTGTTTACAAAACGCTGGAAATAGAACGTTATTATAGCAGCAGATTTACAACATGAAATTAGAAGCAATTAGACACTATTGTCCTGTAGTTTCGCGCTATTAAGAATAAGATTAAGAGCTCTGCCCTTCGTTGAAGGCCACTCATTCATTCATTATCAGCCGACAGACGTCCACTGTTGGACTTAGGTATACCCCAATGATCTCCACATCGATCGGTCCTCCGTTATGACCGGCACGGCCACCGGTTCCGTCTGGCACTTAAGGCAGTCTTTTATTGGAGTACATCGAGAGGAAATGAGCCGTAACCCACCACGCTGGCCCAGTGCGAGTTGTTGGGTGGTAGAAGGCCACTAAAAGGCTTCAAAATACCCTCATTGTAATCTAAGCGAGCCGGAAGTAAATGAAAATATGAGATGGTCACATTCTTGGCATAGCAAAGGTAGAATTCAGCAGAGGAGCGAAGCAGCGATGTATTACGTAGAAAATATTAGGGCCTCTTTCTAAGCACTAAAGGAAGACCACCGAAAGGATTTTAGTGGTTATAAATCCCATACAACGTTGCCTTCTTCTCAAAAGCAGGGTATTTTTTTAAAGATTTTTTCCATGACACAATTAAAAGACTCGTCATTAGCTGAATACATTGAATACATAGTCTATTTGGGAGGCTTCCTCGGTGGCTGTGGTGGTATAGACTGAGGGCATTAAAGATCCAGAGAATATTTGAAGAATTTTGAGTGGCGATAAATAATCATCAAATTACACAGTGTATATAAACTAAGTTTAAAAATTTTTGTATTAAATAATCAAAAGCAGAAGAACCTTTAACAAACTGGATATTATTTTTAACTTATTCGAACCGGTCGACACGTGAGAGTCAGATCTCTTCACCGTCCACGACCTCATTGTAATTAGAAGAAAACTGATATAATAATAAAATAATATTTCCCGTTATTATGATTGTATAATGTAATGCGCTACGGTGTGAGCGGCGGCCGGGTTGCGGCTTTGTTTGTTGAAATCCTCTCTTATGCCGTTGCGCAGCTCCCTTTGAATGTGCGGCCTGCTCGTGAAACTTTCCTCCTGTTGACTCTTGGACGGCGTGGAACGTGGCCCAGCTTACTCCACTACATCACTCCGATGTTGCGACATGTTCTGATAATTAACTGAGAACAATACATCGAAAGCTAAGCGGTGTGTTATATCTAAGAAAGTTGAGAGGAAATATGATGTTTACAGGTTCACAGGTTCATGTTAATAAGTTATATAACTTGACTAATGAGACTAATCCCCATCTGTTAAATAATAAATATACGGAAGAGTATAACAAAATCCCTGAGTTTTGATGTCAGGGTAAGGAGAATAAGAAATCTCTCTATTTTACTAAGTAATAGTAAACATTATTATTTACTTTGAAGTATGTACAAGGGTTGTTAGTTGAAGATGTTTAGGATAACACAGCTTCAAATCTGAACTTTGGCGGGCTGTACCAATTTGCTTTATTTTATTTAGCCTTATTGTCTATATTTTTCATGTATACCGGACGAGGTGCGTGAGACGTTCTGATGGTATACCCAGTATAGCCTGCCTTTAACAATAAGGCGCTAGTTAGGATGATATACATTGAACTACGTTATGCTCGTCGTCTTGAGACATGATGTTCAGTTCCGTTACTGCATTGATTTCACTAGCTATAGCACCCCTCAAACCGGAACACAGCAATGTTTGCACACTACTGTTTGTCGGCTGCAGTAGAAGCTGCGTTTGCTACAAGAGAGACCTCTCATCAGTAAAACTACTAACTAGTATAAGGGATTTATAGCTAAGAAGAGAGAGAAAGAGAGTGTCGGTGTTTAAAATTTTCATTATCATCGGGCTCAGCCATCAGCACCGCATTTTACTTGTCACACACAGTAATGTTTGCACACTACTGTTTGTCGGCTGCAGTAGAAGCTGCGTTTGCTACAAGAGAGACCTCTCATCAGTAAAACTACTAACTAATATAAGGGATTTATAGCTAAGAAGAGAGAGAAAGAGAGTGTCGGTGTTTAAAATTTTCATTATCATCGGGCTCAGCCATCAGCACCGCATTTTACTTGTCACACACAGTAATGTTTGCACACTACTGTTTGTCGGCTGCAGTAGAAGCTGCGTTTGCTACAAGAGAGACCTCTCATCAGTAAAACTACTAACTAATATAAGGGATTTATAGCTAAGAAGAGAGAGAAAGAGAGTGTCGGTGTTTAAAATTTTCATTATCATCGGGCTCAGCCATCAGCACCACATTTTACTTGTCACACACAGTAATGTTTGCACACTACTGTTTGTCGGCTGCACTAGCCGCTGCGGTGGTACCTAGACAGCCTTCAGGTCCAGAGAAATCGATGGATTTTTGTTATATCGTATTTAAAAAGACGTTATTAAATATTGTCAGGAACGGAATATCACAAAATTCACTTCCGCCGCCACAGTGACAGGCCGATTTCATATGAACTATCTGAACGTTTGAAATTCCGTTTCCGCCTTTTCAATATGGCGGCGCCAAGATCACAGCAAGCTTTTTTAAATTTAAAATATTGTGTGCTGATCGTTAAACTTGAAGACTGAAAAAACCTGAACACGATTATACCTTACCCCTTGTGGAAGACGGGATAAAATATCCCCAATGCTATACTACCTTTGGCGTGTCGTACGCGTTCGCGAATACGGGTTCGCGCCCCCGAAGACCACAGCTGTTACTATTCTTCCCCCAACAATATTCCAAATAGTAACATCCTACATTATTTGTATATATTTAGCAACATTCCTCTCAAAAATCTGCATTCCTCCCACATCTTCCTGTCCCCACCAATACCTTAAAGTCGCCAAACCGCATGCCCAGAGTGGTGACTCATGGGCAATACTCCCCAATAGACAGCAATTTTGTGAAATCTGAACGACTCGAGCACAATGTGATGCTGTGTATATCCTCCTAACTAGCGCCACGTTGTTATAGGCAGGCGTATTACTTACCATCAGGTGAACGTCCGTTCATCTCGTTGACTTGTCGAATAAAAAAAATGAGAGCTAAAATATTCTGGACGAGCATTCTTTACGATATTCATTTCACGTTGCATTTTGCTCAGCATGTCTGCTCAGAATTCTCTGCCGGATATGTACGACAACCGGAACACAGCGAAGCTTATGCACACTGCTGTTTGTTGATAGAAATGATCGAAATATTGCCGGCCCATCGGACTCTTACTCGTTTTGTGCAAAGTCCTAGAGAAGATGATGGTCCCGACGATTCGATGGTATACTGCGCCGCACATCAGCAGCTGCCAACATGGCTTCATACCGCAAAGGTGTACTGATGACTCTCTGTATGACCTGATTCAGCATTTCCGGACTCGATTGAAGGAGAAAGAGATCGTTGTGCTGGTATCATTGGACATAGAAAGATCTGCGGCGCTATGTGGATAGCTATTTTAGCGACCGCAGGACGTCCGTACCGTACGCGGGGGCAGAGTGGTCTAGAAACACCATCAAAGGGTGCGTACCAGGGTCCGTGGGCGGCCTAATCTTCTGGACCATCTTCTTCAATCCACTCCTGGAAGGGGTGGCCAAGAGCAGGACACACTGCCAAGCGTTCGCAGACGACGTCGTACTGATCTTCTCGGGCAAGAGACCGGATACTCAACTTCACAATTGATGATAGGCTCACGTTCAACACGCACGTGAAGAACGTAAACAAAACAGCCCAAGTGCTCTATCGTCAGCTGTGTAGAGCCGCGAAAGTATCGTGAAGGTTGAACCTTGAGGTGATCAGGACAATGTACCTGGCGGTGTTGGAGCCCACCATATTGTATGCGGCGAGTGCATGGGCGCTGGCGGTTAAGAGGCTGCTATCCTGAAGGCAGCTCGACGCGATCCAGCGTGGCTTCGCGGAGAAGATTGCGCGAACCCATCGGGCCGCATCGTCGCACTCGGACCTAGTGCTTGCTAGGCTGCTTCCTCTGGACCTTCAGGTTCAAGAAGCAGCCACCTTATTTTAGGTGAAGCGTGGGCACTCCCAGGAAGTACTAGGAGACTGAGAGCTGGAGGTACCAGTAAGCCACTTGAGACTACCACACCTATTTGAACAGGTTGGTGTGAAGTTCACTTGCCTGGGGGAAGGTGCGGAGGAAGTCCAACGTGCCACCTCGGCTGCTTACTCGGCCATATACACCGATGGTAGCCGCGGACCAGCTGGCCAAGGTTGCGGCCCAGAGAAGCAACAGGAGAGAGGTATATGAGGGGTGTCCTGTTTCATTCGATAAGCGACAGCTAAGGAGCTCGACACGGTACTGGCTCAGATGTTCACGGGGCACCGGGGATTCTCTGAGTACCTTCACAGATTTAAGCTCAAGGAGAGTCCCTCGTGCCTTTGTGACCCGGGGGTGGACCAGACCGTGGTGCAATTGATCACGAGCTGTTCCTTATATGTAAAAAGCGCTACGAATGTGAGACCGTGTTGGAGAAGACCATAAGCACAGGTAGCATTGCCTCCCTGATGGGTGATTCCAACAGTCGGCTGACATTCCTAAAATTCTATGGAGAGGTGATAGAGGGAATTCTAAATAAATACAAGACGCGCAGTAAAAGAAAATAAAATAAAATAGGAAAAATGTAAGCAGAAGAAAATAAAGAAGTGTGTGTTGTTTTTATTTAAGAAGACGGATAAAAGAAGAAAATAGAATGGAGAAAGATAGGAGAAAGGAAATTTGCGTAAAGAAAAGTATGATAGAAAGTGGAGAGAAAGAAGCGAACTAGGAACAGGATAAGAAAATGATAAGCAAATAGAGAGAGAAAAGAGAAGAGCAAACAGGGCCCCAGGCTCATATAACTGGGGGAACGTGTACCGTTATGGAACGATGAGCATTCGAAGCGGAATAATCCGTAGATGGTTACAGGCTATTCATTTTTTGAATTTCATAGATCCTTCATCGTGTTACTTCTAATTGAATTTTTCAAACATTTTCATCATCATCATCATCATCTCAACCAACAGATGTCCACTGCTGGACATAGGTCTTGTAACGTGTTCCACAAACCACGGTCTTGCGCTGTTTGAATCCAGCAATTTGGTGTTATTTATGCGGTTGCTATAGTAACGGTTTCTATGGAATTTCATTTGCGGTTGGGGTTGCTCTAAAGGAATATTTCAGACAAATTTCAAGTCTAATTTTATATTACGGCTAGCAAAGCGGCCGGGGAACAGCTGGTATATACAGGTGGCACAAAAATAACCTTACCATGTTTTTTGTTTGTAATTTAAAAAAAAAATTTTAAACTTTGATTCTTCTTGTGGATTATTTTTATTTGGTCCTTTAATTTTTTTACGTCAAGGCAAAATTTATAGCATTTTCTGATAGGAGGATTACTTTTGCGCGCCACGCTATATATGTATAACTTTATAAATATGTAATATATATATATAATTTTTTTATTTACTTTAACAACATACAGCAATAATTTAATTTATCCTTTTAACAAATTTTTAGTTTTTTCTTTTTGTGAATGTCAAACGTATCGCAAACAAATATGAAAACAAAAATATTAACATTTCATTCTGACGAGGACATATTTGTTTTTAATCTGTACGCCGCCGCGAAGTGGGGCTGCCGTCGCTCTTCCACTCACTTAACTTAATGAAAATGATGTTCAAAGAACAACAAACGTCAATATTTAATCTGTGGACGGACGTACATCAAATAGAGGAAAGGGGTTAAGCTACAGCTGCTTTGTACTGTCGATTTAAAAGAGGAGTACCTGTGTATCCGGATAACTATTCAACCTGTCTTGGGTGTTTCTTTATTGGATTGAAACTCTATTTATTTCATCGTTCACCTGATGATAAGTACGCTCTTCCATAATTATATGGCGTTTGTTAGGATCTTATACACAACACCACATTGCGCTCGTCGCCTTGAGACATATGATGTTGTCTTACCACCTCAGTAATTTGACTAGGTACAGTGTCCTTCAAACTTTAACACGTTAATGTTTGCACAGCGCTATTTATAGGATACAATAGGAGATGGTATCTATACAGTCTCCGGCAACAGAGACATACCACCAGCGATTCTAGAATGTTCTTGAAATTCTTCTACTCATAGATTGCTATAACAGCCAACCGTTAGACATGAAGAAGACGATAACGGGAACACTTTTTCTTCAAATCGTCAGGATCGCTTGACTATAACTCCACCTGATGCTAAGTGGTGATGTGATCTGAGGTGGTAAGGCGCACTAACCTAGTGTCAGCCTATTCACTCTTTACGACGGGACGGGAACACCGCTGCCGGGAAGCTGTTCCACCCCTTTTCTATTCCTGTCGTCCAACAGTAGCTGTTGTAATTAACGGGGTAAACACAACTAATATGTAAAGACGACGAGGATAATGTGCAGTGTATGCCATCCTAACTAAAGCTTACTTGTTAGCTTTATCACTCAGTTGGATCGTAAGGGTCGCGCCCCCTGTTTCCATTAAAATTCTTTGTAACTTTCGTATTAAAAGTGCCAAATTACTTATACATATTTTTACATACATTTCGCGTTATATTACATTAGCGGTCTGCGTCAAAGTAAATTCAAGTTTCAGGCAAGCCTGAAAGCTGTTTTTGGATCGCTGGATGAAATTACTACAGTGAACTGCGAATAAAAGTAAAATACAAAAGGTTCTTCAAGTTAATGAAAGGGCTACTGCTACCCTTTTAAGTTTATTACAAGTTATTTTAATATTTATTACATGAGAGATATTTTTTCTTTCCAATAGAAATGGACTGCCATTGTGCGGAGTGTTGTTTGTTTCCCCCCGGTCCAGCGTGAGGGTTTCTATTACTCTAAAGGGGAAGGCTATGTGTTTGTAAGAATCGCAGATAGTTAACGATTTATTCTATTTTGATTTG
Organism: Ornithoptera alexandrae; assembly: GCA_029030555.1. Lineage (NCBI taxonomy): Eukaryota > Metazoa > Arthropoda > Insecta > Lepidoptera > Papilionidae > Ornithoptera > Ornithoptera alexandrae. The sequence goes on from JARDVY010000031.1 coordinate 726,781, forward strand.
CCTGATTGTTGTCTTTATAATATATAAAGATTTTTCTTAGTTTTAATAGATACGAATCTATTCAGCTGATTTTTTACTGGTGATAGATCTGTTTTGCAGAGACTGTCCATGTACCACCACTCCTTCTAATGCAGCTGACAAACAGTACTGTGCAAACATTACTGTGCTACAGTTTGAAGGGCGCTGTAGCTAATGATGCAGTGAGCAGGCTTATCGCTTCTATCAGGTGAACTTTCTGGTCGTCACGTCGCTTCGTAGAATAAGAAAAAAGTATATAGCTGGAAGACAGTGATACTGTTATAGCAACCAAGTTATGATATAGGGGTGGCAGACACCTTTTTTATCGCAAGGTAAATCTCTTTAAAGGTACCTTGCTTCTGGAGGTAAGATTTGGTCTGTATACATATGAAAACACCATAAAATCAAATAATAAGACGCTCAGGGTTGAGAGGACAAGCTTTGTGTTACAAGGGGTGCCGCTTAGTTTTTGCATTACGTAAGAATTTATTTATTTAAATAACGACACAAACATTTACATAACATAGTACATGTATATATTGCTAACTGCAGTAGTTAATTAAATGACTGTGTTGCAGTTAGCAACGCCCACTTCCAGACGTACATACAAAATAAAATAAATTTTCCTTAGCACTACTGAATTTGTATATGCTTGTATGTATGTGTTTCTGTATGGTCTGTGTATGTTTGAGGGATGGGGTTAGAGCATGAGCACAACTAAAAAATTAATTATATGTTGCTACATCTCTGAAAATTTTCTGTCGCGTCATTCTACATTGGGGTTTACTGTAGCTATTAATTTAAGAGTTTAGGTTAGATAAAAAACGTTTGTCGATACTGGTTTAACGTTCGTACCGGAAATATTATATATAAGATACGAGAATTTTTTTTTACAGCGAAATATCTGAACAAATATATTCAGAGCGTCGCGCGCTGCGGCGGCGCACGGCGCATACAGACGCTGCACCCCGGAGCCGCTGCGGGAATATTGATGGACCCCGTACATCTCCTAAATAACTTATGTACAGACATATTGGCTGATTCTTTTGTTCAGAAATATTACTTCACGAGACAAGTTAGCGAAAGAACATCGCCTGAACATTTGTTTAGCCTATAACGAAGTTAGGCTTTATTAAGTCTGCAATGCGTCTCAAAAATACAAACTTTATTACTATTATTCTATTTTGTATAAGACTAGTTTAAATATATATATATATGTACACGTGTATATACATTTAGATATGTGTAAATATACATTACATTTAACAAAGTTGCGGAGTAACACATTACTTACATTACTTCTTAAAACATAAATTAGTTAGAAAAATAGGTTAATAATAGATAATTCGGTATTTTTAAGAGGTGTTTAATTAAAATGTTAATTTTTTTTTTATAATATCGCAGATCTTATAACAAGACGTACTTAAGTTCACCTACCATTAGATATGTAAATTAAATGGACAAAAACCATACATATGATAATATCCGTCTTGGTCTAATTAAGCAAAGAACAGAAAAAAAAATAGAAAATCGTAATTGAGACAGTCTTAATGAAGATAAGATAAAGATAACCACGAATTAAAAAAAAAAATGTTTTACCGTATAAAGTTTCCAGGGTTACTTTATACAAAACGCTGGCACGGTATCTTAACAACAATATCCTTATCAAAAACACCGGAAACTTCCATTTTGATACGACAAAGTAACAAAACGAGCAGAACAAGCTGCAACAAGCATCAGTGGGTAACAAGCTACACTCTTGCTCATAACAATAAGCGTTAAATGGGATGTTTACACAACACCTCAACGCTTTCATTGCTTTAAGCAACCACTCCGCTTTAATACGGAACACAAGTGTTGTTCCTTTTTGTATGAACTGTTCCATTTGAAGCTTTAAGAGAAGGTGGTGCGCAAAGTTTCCACTTTATAAACAGCTAGGACAACTCCACAGTTCGTCTTAATTGCCACAGTTTCCGTGCTTAACGAGCTACAGTCATTTCCTTTGCGAATGATCGACATCATTCTGATTAAACGTTGTACCGTTCCAGACAAAGGGAGCAGCGCTGGAAATTCGCCTCCACTGAAGAACATCTCAAGACGAGAACTGTCTTTGTTTTTAATTAAAAAAATAAATAAAATAAACAAAAACAGTGGCACAATGAAAACATCCTGATGGTACAAAAAGACGTCTGAAGTTCGAAGATTGTGCTCTGAGAAAATGAGAGTAGAAATTGTTACAGCAACATTTCCTGTAGCAGTAACTCCGCATTGTCCACTTCTGCTGTTAAACTATTTGCATTGTAGTTCCCAGTTCAAAGTTCCCAGTTCGAGTTTCATTTTAAATAAGTAGATTTTGGATAGGGCTAGATATTTTCGAAATGCCTATAAAGTTAGCATATATAAACAGCATCATGTTACGCCCATCTCTTCACTCAAGTCTTACTAAAGTTAGCACAATACAAGCAGCTAGCTACGATAATAAAAATTTCACGACAGTGTGCTCGTTGTTTTAAGGCAGTTGTTAATTCCAGTTACTTCAGTAATTTCACTGACTTCAGCGCCATTCTAACCGTAAGACAGTAATGTTTGCATACTACTGTTTGCCTGTAGAAATATGAGGTGTGGTGGTATCTACCTAGACGATCTCCGGCGGTAGATAGCTAGGCTCTATTCCTTTAGATCTACAAACAGCTTAACCTAGACCTCTATTTCACATGCTGCTAAGTTATGATGAGGGGATGAGGAAGCATGCTCTCTGAATAATCCACTTTTCTTTTTTATAAGCCGGAACACAGCGACGATATTAATAGAGGTAGCTACTTAAGAAAATTTTACTCCAGATCCTACAGACCTCCGTGCTGCTAGCCAAGCAGGTAGCCATTGCTGTAATTAAAATTTTTTCTGCCATGTCTTATAGATTATAAGATCCTAACTTCCCTGATGTCTAACCGATAGTTATTTCAGATATGAGTTATTTGTTGCGGGAGAGGATAAGCGGTTTAATTATAACCTTAATAGAAGTCGCTGGCTTTAGCTCCCAGTGGAACCGTGGAGAGTCCCGCTTCGCAGGCTGTGTTTTCGGACTAAATCCGAATGGCGTTATAGACTTGGAGTCATTTGATCAGAGTTGGGACGTCGCTTGAATCTCTTGTCATCTATTGAAATGCGTCCAAGAGAATGAAATGGAAATATACAAGAATTTTGAAATCCCCTGTGGGTCCTATGTCCAGTAGTGGGCTTCTAGCGGTTGATGATGATAATGATATACAATTTAAGTATATCGTACTATATATTTAAATACAAAAAAACTACACACATGAGTTTTGTTGTTTGCTGATTGGGATAGAACGCTCTTTGACATTACGTCCGTCTGTTTGTACGTCTTTTAGTTATATAAATAAAATAGTTAAATAAAAAAAACATAAATTATGATGATGTAAGAGTATCCCTGATAATAGGTTTAGAATCTCTACTCTCAATGTGTTATAAAAGGCGACTAACAAGTAGATGTTTACAGGAAAAGTCCTGAAGTTTTTTTGTTACCGTTACAGACGTATTGCTTTCACCAAGCGCGTCCAGGACATTAAGGTGGGAAAGACTGGCACAAGGACGGTCGACAAGGAAAGGGTGGTAGTGTTAAATATAATAACCGATAACCGGTAGCTTTCCCTACCTTTGTAAAGATTACCAGGGTAGTGAATTCAATTCTAACAAAACTCCAGGTACGATAGTGTATATTAACGTGTTTAATGGTTGCTGTAGAATTATTATATATTATTAGAATTATTATATAATTGAGATAATAAGATCTAGCATCTAAGTTCTTAGAATATGGGATCGATGTGATGTTGTGTAAACATACTAACACGTCGTTGTTATTTGAACTTACCACCAACTGAACATTCAGCGCGTCCTTGATAAACATGGAAGATAATAATTCCTTTAACTTCCCTTACTTCTTACAGTAAGCTTTGAAAGCTTTTTTTAAATTGAACTTCAACTTTGTTTGCTTTACTTTACAGAGAGATTGTATTTTTTTTTACTTTCAAGAGCAATGGGCTTTAAACCGTTTGCTTTGACCGTTAAAAATTGTTGTTACAGGATCGAAGATATCCTCTCCTAAATAACGAGATTTGGTGTATCAGCATATGTTATTTATTGAAATTTTTTGCATGTTGTTGTTCCACGTCCACTGTGCTGGCTGTGATACCCTCGTAATTCCCTTTGCGGAAGGAATTTTGTAAAATCCGTCCTTCGCTGACCTCTAAATAGCAGAAGCAATATCTCTACCAAACTTTGAGTGTTTACGTCTAATAGTTTCGGATTTCTCGTGACGAGTCAATGAATCTCTGAATATCTCCTATACCAGCTGTTCCCTGCCCGCTGTGCAGGTAATAAGATTTAGATTTGAAATTTAGACTTGATATATGTCAGAAATATTCCCGCCACACCTCAGGCTCCTTCCGGTTAATAATAACCCCGTAACCCATTTTGGGAGTAACATTCCGTAAAATCTTCTTAGCTGCCCTATACTCGGCAGAAGGAATATTACTACCAAATTTCAAGTCTAGGCCTTACGGTGCCAGAGATGTGATGATGAGTCTGACAGAGGTGAGAATCTCTTATATATATATGTATATGTAAGAGAACACAATATGGTCCGACGACCTGATGAGAATCGCGGGAATTTTCTGGATGCGAGCAACACAGGACCGATCTATGTGGAGATCTTTGGGTGAAGCCTATGACCAGCAGTGGAGGTCTATCGGCTGATGATGATGATGATTATGATATATATATATATATATATAGAGATTAATAAATTACTAAGCAAATAATATTTTGTACTTTTTTATGAAAGCGCACAAATTGATTGAAATAATTTATAGTACAAATATAGATTTGCGAGCTGATGAAAGCTTCAAGGCTTCGTAACTTTATATCGAGCATCAACAGAACATGTAGTGTGGAAACTTGATAAATATCAGTTATGAAAACTTAAATTAGCACCCCAGAGGGAGAAAATGAATAAATGACAGTCACCCATAGAGCGCGCCCGGCAAACTTTACACAAGGCAGTTAAAAGTTTATGACTTTTTGAACTTTTTTCAATACAAGGCGGGCTGCGAGCCGCGGGCTGCGGGCTGCGGGCTGCGGGCTGCAGGCTGCAGGCTGCAGGCCTGAAACGTCACTTCGATTGGCGCTAAGTTCCAGCCGGCGGGGCGCGCGGCGCGGTGGAGCGGGGCGAGGGCTCCACGCAGGCGCCATTTCCCGCCATTTTCACTGAGAGGGCTGCCAGGCTCGGGAATGTTTCCCCGCTACGGGGTAAAATATACACATTTCAAAATTAATTTTGTGCTTTTAGTGGCGGTAGGTCTCTACTCGTATTGCCGGAGACCTATTGCAATTGACAAATAGTACTGTGTAAATATTACTGCGTTCCGCTTCGAAGGGCGCTGTAGCGGTAATTACTGGGGTAACGACACTTAACATCTATGTCTTAGGCGACGAGCACAATGTGGTGCAGTGCATAACATACCAAATAGCGCCACGTTACTATGGGCGGGCGTATCACTTATTATCAAGTGAATGTCCCATTCGTCTCGCCGTTTCATTGAATTAAAAAATTACTAGTAAACTATGTATATATGTGTTATGATAGGATGTTCTTCAGAAGTAGATTGTTATCAATTTTCAAAGAAGGATATATCTCAATTAGAAATAATTTATTTCCGGTTACACATATGTTAGTAACAATTGTGAATAGTTTGTTCTATAGAGAATATTGGCGAGGTATCAGCTAAGTTGCGCACTTGTAATGATGTCGGCCCTGCACTCTCGGGCTAGTAAGAATAGTACTAACGTAAGTCCTGTCTGTCGTAGAAAGCGACAAGCTGTCATGGGGGCCCTAATAATAAATGAATTTGCGTGGGACAGCGTATGGCTCAGCGATGGTGCCTAAGTGGTGAAGACTAGACTGGTGGAGAATTTAGCTCCTTCTCAGAGACGTGGTAAAACAAAGTGTAGAAGGGCACTGGTGCGTTTTGTAAGCGATCTCAAGGCCTCTCCCAATACACTGATACAGACCACCGAGAGGGTTTTAGTGAGTAGGAATATCACATAATCCTGACTTTCCCCCAGGAGCAGGGTATCTTTCTAGGATTTCTCCCCCGCAACCAAAAAAATCATAATCATCAGAAATTAATAACAGATATGTAGCTGAGGATTGAATTTGGTGAAAGACCGTCTAGTTACCACCGCAGCGCCTATTGCAGCCGACAAATATTACTGTGTACCGGTTTGAAGGGCGCTGCAGCTGGTGAATTTACTTGGACAATGAGAATTAAGGGAATAGTCTTAAGGAGATGAGGATAATATAGCATGTATTACCTTAACTAGCGCGAACTTGTTGCGGGCGTAGTACTTATCATCAGGTGAACTTCTAGTTGTCTCGTCGCTTTGGTGAATGAAAAAAAACGTGTATTTGTTTATATTGGGAGATCAGCGGTGGTGTAGAAACATTCTGTCTCCCTGAAAACAAACGTACGGTACACACTCCCCGTGCGTTGGTGTAGCCAGCCCGTGTGGTCAGTCGCACTCGCGCCGCCGTCCCGCGCGGACGTCGTACCACCAGACACAAACAGTGCAGTGTTGATTCGAGTGATGATCCCATGTGCTAGTGCTGCGAATGTAGTTCCCCATCGAGCCCGCCCCTCCGCCGCTACGTAAGTAACGCCACGCTTCCGGTTAACGAGCTTTCCCGCGACCTTGCAGCGTCTCGCCTAGGCCCGTATTTACAATCTCGATTGTCTAAATAAATAATGCGAAAAGATTCATGAGCCTACCACCCGCCCCTTTGGATTAACTGCAATAAATTAAAGCCTCAATTGCATCCCTTAATCTACACCACAGTTACCACACAAATAATATTTTCCTTTTCGTTACAAATAATCAAACAGTTAAACTCTGAAATTATACGAAACTTGAAATGAAATTCTTGATATATACAAAATAGATCTTATCTTCATAGGGGTTGAATTTTCTTAAAATTTCTAAGAAATCCAGTATGTTATTTTTTAAAATACATGTAAGTAATTAAGTATACTATACTCCAAAACAAAACTGATCAAGGTCAAGTGTTAATAACACAAAGATACTTTCCTCTATCAATAGTTTTTTTAAGATATAATCTTATAAACAAAAGAATCATAAAAATGTATATAAGAAAAGAAACGGAGAAAAATTCCTTACGAATTGAGAACCTCCTTTCTTGTGATTGGATAAAATATAAATATTTAGTATATTTGCGGTTAATAACTTCAAAATTATCCAATAGGAAGTTAGGATGAATTCTATTTTCCGTGAACCATTTCCTTCATTAACGGCTGAAAGCTCCACCGCAGACTCTGTATAAAAAAAAAAAATGCAATTCGTTAGTGAAAGCCTTAATTGCTAACGGTTGGATTGATATTTCCTTTTAAATATTTTTAATTCAAATCAGGTTGCGAGGTTGCGAGGTTGCGAGGAGCTGAAAAGGTTTCACTTCAGTTGGTAAACTCGGCGAAGATAAAATGTTCATGCGGAGCAATAACTAACCAACGAATTCCCAAAACGACCACAAACTAACTAAATCCGATCCGGATTTAATCTTTTTTTTTTTCCTTACATACTATTCCGAAGTTTACTATTTTTTTTATATAATAACCAAACGAGATGAGCGAGAGGTTCACGTGATGGTAAGTGATACGCCCGCCCATAACAACGTGCCGCTAGTTAGGGTGATATACACAGCATTATATTGTGCTCGTCTTGAGACATAAGATATTAAGCGTCCTTTAAACCGGAACACGGTAATGTTAGCACAGTATTGTTTGTCGGCTGCATGAGGAGCTGTGATGGTACCTAGACGGTCGGTAACAACAGAGACCTACCATCAGTAAATATAATACAACTATTCATATAATTGTAGTACTCGTTACTTGTATAATTGTACAAGTAGTGTGCAAATGTTATTATGTTCCGGCTTAAAGGGCGCTGTAGCTTATGAAATCGCTGGGGTAACGAAACTTAATATCTTATGTCTCAAGGCGACTAGCGCAATGTGATGCAGTGTAAAACATCCTAACTACCATCACATTGTTAGGGGCGGGAATATCACTTACTATCAGGTAAATGTGTTGCTTGTTTTACCGCTACGCAGTAATAAAAAAAAATTGTCTATATTATATTATATTATCAAAATAAGACAAACAAGAAAATATCTAATCTAGGTCTTACTTTGCATCTATATATATCTTCATAACCTATAAGGTTCTATGTACCTTATTACATTCTAAAGGTAAAGCGAATTAGTATCTTAAGACGACTAGCGAACAGTAATGCAGTGTATATCATCCTAACTTCACAATTTGAAGGTTAGTGTATGCATTTCACGTTTCCTTTTACCAAAGATCAGGAGTATTCAGGCATCAGAGCGGAGTCAGGCAGTCGCTAGATAAGAATGAACCCACGCTAATAATTAGTTAAACTTAGAATACATACAGTATATTCAAAATGCGTAATAGTAATTCGATGGTAGGATAGATTAATTTGTTGGCGTGGACGTGGTGATTGAACAGGAAGTGATTATTTATTATTTCTGATGTTATCAGGATTGGTAACGGGCCGTAAAACGTCGGCGTCACAGTGGACCTTACTGGGAGGCGAGTAACTAAAATCAAGGACGATCATTAAAGAATAGAATATCAATGTGACTGCTGTAGCTTGTGTAGTTTTTTTTTATTAAACCAATCATCCAGGCCAGAGTGACGTTCACGTGATAGTAAGTGATACGCTCGCCAATAACACGACGCTAGTTAGGATGGACCACATTGTGGTCATCGCCTTAAGATATAACATGTTGAGTGTCGTTACCCCAGCATTGCACTAAAACAGTAGCTACAGCATCCTTCAAACCGGAACATAAGAATATTTGCACAGTACTGTCGGCTGCAATAGGGGCTGCTACGGTAACTACCAAGGTCTCTCGCAACTGAGACCTACATCCAGTAAAAATTCAATTGTGATAGAACTATGATGCCGAAGACTATCTAGATACTACAATTAGTGTGTTCCGGTTCAAAGGGCGTTGTACCTAGAGACTTTACGAGGATAATACGAGACTTTAGGTCTTAATGTCTCAACCTGACGAGCGCAATATAGTGCAGTATATATTATTCTAACTAGTGCCTCATTGTTGTCTTGTGCGATTCGACGGTTCGTCGTATATAAAAACAAAACCCCGTTATTTATAAACAACAATAACAACAGTTTATTATCCGCGACGTGTAACCCGGTTACGGAAATAGTGTTGTGTAATATATATCCACAACATAGTGAATATTTATTGTTGCAGGTTTCGTTTGTTTGTGAGATTTGGGTCGTCCGTTCGAATCAGCGACTTTTCTTTCGCTCTGTATAATTCAGATGAACGTTCATTTTACGCAGATGAGGATTTTTTTTTTTTTTAAATAACGACGATCGTTTAGGTAGATCACCGCAGCTTCTATTTCTATCGTCGAATAGTAGTGTGCAAACATTACTCTCTTTTTTTCTATTTAAAGAAGAAATCAGACGAAGCGTATTTTCATCTGACGATGAGACTTGAATTCTCTTTACCGCAGTAATTTGGTTAACTACAGCGCCCTTTAAACCGGAACACAATTATGTTTGCACAGTACTGTTTGGCGGAATAAATAGAAGCTGTGGTTGTATCTAGATGGTCTTCAATGATATACTACCATCGGTATGTTCCGGTTTGGAGAGCGCTGTAACTAGTGAAACAACTGAGGAAACCGAAGAGTACAATGTGGTGCAGTGTATACCATCCTAACTAGCGATACATTGCCATAGATGTATTACTAACAGAAGAACGTGCTCTTCATTTGGTGATATATTTTATATTCGATGAAACCACCATACTAGTGGAACGATCATCTGATCATGATATGCTCTCCTATTTGGCGTTGGTTAGGATGATATACACCGCACCATATTGTGCCTGTCGCCATGAGACATAAGACTTTGTTTCGTTGCCCCAGTTTCACTAGCTACAACACCCTTCAAACCGGAACACAGTAATGTTCGCACAGTACTGTGTGTCGGCTGCAATAGACGCTGCTGTGGGACCTACACGGTCTCCGGCAACAGAGACCTGCCACCAGTATTAGGAGTAGATGTTTTCTGATACTCTACAAATTTGATTATTTCACACTTTAGCTGCTTTAAACAGCTGTTGTTTAAGCTATACATAAATAAGAACGTTCTAGAAATATCTCACATAAAACTGTCACGACAGCATCTCCAATAATAAACTTCAACGACAGATAGATAAATATGTCAAACTAATAGAGTTAATATTTTTATTTGAACTATAACATTTCTTTTTATTTGCGACTAGCGCTTCTATTCTAATCTATTCTTTGGTGGCTAACGCACTAGTCTAGAACTAGCCTAATAACTCTTCTCTTAAAGATTACAGCGTCACAGCTGGACGAAAACATAGAGCGGTAGTATATTAGCACTCTTCGCTGTTCGCATCCAAGAAGTTTACTGTTAAACAGTAGTGTGCAAACATTACTGTGTTCCAGTTTGAAGGACGCTGTAGCTAGTCATTACTGGGGTGACGAGACTTAACATCTTATGCATCAAGATGACGAGCGCACTGTGGTGTTGTGTATACCATCCTAACTAGTGCCACGTTATGGGCAGGCGTATCTTACCATGAGGTGAAGGCCTCGTCCGCCTCGTCGCTTCGTCCAGGAGCACGTCCTTGCGATATCTGAATGGTGTTCACATTTATTGCTTGTATTATAAACGGCAGGATGTGTTAGTGTTATCTTTAAGGATTCAAACTATCTAAATTTTTGTACATTATTCTGTTATATTCTTTGTATATGCCAAAAGTGCCTTTATAATATATACATATAGATATACATATTTATATGGGATCTTGCACAACAACTCACGTGACTCAAGCCAACCTCATCTGCTCATGGTGAACTCTGTTAATTAAACAAGGCTTTGGCTTTCACCAACCTGTATTGGGCCAGCGTGGTGAGAAATGGCCTAAATTATCCCGTATGAATCCCAAACCGATCGATGTGGAAATCTTTGGGAGAGGCTTATGTCCAGCATTGGACGTCTATCTGCTGATAATGATAATGATGATGACCCTTTTATATGTGTCTGTCTTTATAAACTAAATAAATGTTCTATTCTTTCTATCCAATATTTCTAGAAGCATCATAATCGACTTCGTTTCGAATCTCATAAAGTCCTCAGTGTGCCACCCTTTGAATGATAAGCTGCGGGGGTGTGGGTGGTGATATAATGAAAAGTATAAATTTAAAGATTCCGAGAGAAAATCGTGAACGTTGACCCAGAATTTATGGAGCTGCAGCCGCGAGGTCGCCGTCCCCGCCGCTCAAATTGACTGCAATTGATTCACAAAGAGAAGCGGAGATTCGATAAAGATGTGCGGTTCGTTGTGTTAGTCTCTTTATAGTTGGCTATAATGTTAATAGATCAGCTTTATTAAAGAAGAACAACTAGGCCATTAAATTGTCAATGATTTTAAAGGTCTTATACTCGAAGAAAACTTTGTAATTAAAGAGTTTCAACATTTTAGTTTTGCTGCAGTTCACTAGAGCATGCTTTCTTGACAAAGACTTTGTAAGAAACTAAAGCGTACTCATAATAACACAATATCGAATATTTTAGATCCTATAAATATCAATTATATCGGCGATAGGTTAAAGTCGTCATCATCATCAGCCGATAGACATCCCCTGCTGGACATAGGCCTCTCTTAAAGATCTCGACATACAGTCAGTATGGCTGGGCGGTAGGGGCTGTCGTATGTAGAAATTCGTATGGGGTGAATTAGACCATTTCCAACCACGCTGGCCCAATGCGGGTTGGTGGGAGCCAGAGCTTTGTTCGTTGATTAGCAGGATACACCACGAGCAGGTGAGGTTCTTGTCCCGTGAGTTGTTGCGCGGGACCACTTACACCCCATAGCTTAAAGTAGAAAAAGATAATACTGTTAATAGTTCAATATTTACCCTACCAGTTGAGCTCCTCTCGACAGTCGGCCCAAGATTGACAGGCGAACCTAAAGCAATACTTTGGTCATAGTCTTACCAACCTACAGAGTTGACAATCTAAGTCATTTCCGCTCTAGTTTTTACTGGCAGGTAATTACCACTGCAGCTCCTATTGCAGCCGACAAACATACTGTGCGAACTTTACTGCTGTTAAGGTATGAAGGATGCTGTCGCTAGTGTAACTACTCAGCATCAGTCTCATGCGACGAGCGCCATCTGGTGCAGTATATATATATTTTTCTATGTAATGAAACGACGAGACGAGCGGGTTGTTCACCTGATACTAAGTGATACGTCCGCCCTTCACAACGTGGCGCTATTTAGAATGTTTTTCACAACACCACATTGCGTTCGTCGCATTGAGACGTGAGATGTTAATCTTCGTTACCCCAGAAATTACTAGAACACAGTAATGTTTGTACACTACCTCGACGGTCTGCGGCAACGGAGACCTATCATTCTTACCAGCGCTTCATTGTTATGAGCAGGTGTATCAATTACCATCAAGTGAACATCACGCTCGTCTCGTCGCTTAATCGAGAAAAAAAACGCTCAGAGCAAATTTTAGTTCCGTAGGATTTATTTGCAAAGTTATTAACCGTGCGATTTATTAGCTGGTTATAAATTCTATATGATCATTCGCGAGTAACTTAACTTATTTGCTGTTTTATAGTCATTCAATCAGTTTATTTAACAATGAATTCCGTTACTTATATAAATATTGCCAACAAAATATACATTTCAATGATGAGATGGCAGAGTTTGATCAGATATGACAGTGGAAGAGCTCTGAAAACTTTGTACCGGGTCTACAAGAACGCTTCCGTATGCAACCGTAATTCTATCATATTAAAATAATGACAAATTCTCCTGCCTTATAAATATAGTGTGTTTTAAAATATATGTAGTATGTATATTTAGATTATACGAAAACCCATACCATATATTATATATTAGATCTTTATAAATATTAATTACCAGTGTGATGTACGCGAGTCCATAGCTAGCGGTATTGTCGCGACTTGAACTATGTGTAGACATGGAGAATGGTACCGTGTCATTATTGTAGTGATTATATGTGTCAGACATAACCATAATTACTAATATATGCCTGTGTATGATATAACATATCAATATGTATTAATTTCTCTTCAAAATTACAAGCTAAAAGGATCCTTTGTTATGAAGTTTGTTTAGGTTTCGAGCGTGCGCTTTATATTCCTTTGTACCCTCATTAATACTCAAAGGATTACACAAACGGTATAATAACTAGGTGTCATTATAAATATAATATAACAACGGTTCTTGGTACTTGGTGATGTAGCGGCTCTGAAGCAGGAGTAACTCAAATAGAATATTTGAGAGGGAAGTCTATTTGCTATCAATTAATATATCAAAAATTTTAAGGTTATGTCTTAAAGGATATTAATAAAGTAGATCTTAGAACAGCCAGTATAGGTATAATATCTGATTATATCCACTTCTATTTTACTCTTGGCGTATTGTATGAGGGCCTACGATACGTCAAGAGCAGAAAACGCAAAGGCTCTAGGAATAGGCAACAGCTTATTTGCAATGCTTATTAATATACTGCCCATGTAAAGCTTCACGATTGGAATGGTCAGTACAGCTTGACACTATAAACTGACCTATGTTTAGGAGTACTCATCAATAGGCAGACGAATGTGGAATAACATGGACATTAAGAAGTGATAATATTTACAATTTTATCTTATTTTACAAAGCGTCGAAATCAGCGACATGTTTATGATACCTCATCGTAAGTTATATACATATCCTTAGGTAGCTAGGACGACACTCCACCAATGTGGTCGTCACCTTAAGATTTGAGATGTTAGGTCACGATACCGATGTAATTTATTTAGCTACAGCGCCCTTCAAATCAGAACACAGTAATGTATGCAGACTACGAAGGGGCCCCGCACAACAAGGCACGGGACCTAAGCTAATCTCACCTGCTCATGGTGTACCCTGGTGATCGACAGATGAAGCTCTGGTTCCCGCCAAGCCGCATTGGGCCAGCGTGGTGGGAAATGGCCCAAGTCCCCTCACATGAAGAAATCTTTGGAGTAGGCCTATGTATAGCAATGGACGTCTATCGACTAATGATGATGCAGTCTTTGGCTGCAAAAATACGAGCTGCAGTAGTATCTACCTAAAAATTTCTATCTATAGATTAAAAAAAACGAATTTTTGAACGGCTCCGTACGTCATATTCGATGAGGATTGAGAACTTGGTTCTGGTTGTAGGATATAAGTAGGGCTACTGGTTGCTGTAGTCATAAACCAATTGGCAATCAATCAATTGGCTGACCACCGGTGTTACATCGACGTGGTGCGGCGGCCGATTACTGCGGCGCGTTTGCGAATTCAATAGCGACATTGTGCAAGTCAACAACTCGAGTCCCGGCTAGCTCGGTGTGTTCACTGGTCAATGACGTTATGCTCCTGTTAACAAACTGACCGCATTGGTTTTGTTTCGGGGTTTGAGTTTAGATATTATTACTTTATATATATAAATATTCATCTATTTATATACTACTATTACCCGGCCGCTTTGCTGACAGTAATATAAAATTAGACTTGAAGTTTGTCTGAAATATTCCTTGAGGGCAACCGCAACCGTTACTATAGCAACCGCAACCGTTACTATAGCAACCGCAAAAATAATACAAAATGAAAATGTTAATAAAAGTTAATTCAAATGAAAAGATGAAGGATCTGTTAAATTAAAAAAATAAAGAGCGTATCTGCAAATTAGGTACTTTGTGATGACTACGTCGTCAATCAAGACTTATTAACTCAGTCCTCTCGTGACCATGGCTGGTGTAAAGCATTTTAAAATTTAGTTTTATGAAATGATAATATTTGTGTAAGAATAAGAAATCAAAATACTTATATAATATTAGTAAATTAAAAGCACCAAGTTCCAACAGAAAATATTAGGAATAAAATAAATCTTTCTTATTCTCTTGTCCAAAGTTCAAACATGAAGGAAAAGAGAATTATCAAAACCAGACTGCTGTGTGGAATGGTGAAGATCGCATAAATCACCGGTCGGCGCGAAACATGCTCTGGAAATAAATTGGAGAAATCTATGTTTAGCCATGGACAGTATCAGACTGAAATGACGTTGATTATGAAGATTAGAGCGTTCTTCGATTATCTTATACAGGGTGAAAGGTGAGGTGAGGTTGAGGTGTAAAAGATCTGAAGTGGCTAAAGTATAACTCGTATCCTATCTATCTATATATGGAATACCCCATCCAAAATCAATGCTCTTGCAGTTATTAATTTTTTAGATATTTTTCAAAAAATTCTCGAATTTCTAGGAAAAAATTCGACGATTTTATTTCTTACTTATTTCTCTTCTACTCAAATTTTTATGTAATAATTATTGTTTAGTCATTGTTTCATTAAATTAAATTAATAATCATCACTTATAGGCTAAAACTTTTAAATTAGGTTCTTCAAAAGTCGTGACAGTAAAAAATAAAGCGTCATATTTTCATTTTTATTTAATCTTAAAATAAAATTTTATTTATAAAACATACGTATAAAGCACATAAATAAGTACCCGACTTCAATACCTATGCGACAAGCTATAAGAAAATACATAAAGTTTATAAAATTTAGAAAATAAACACACTTGTAATAAAACCAAGTACCATTAAATATCAAACTGTAGAGACACATAAAAGTAGACGCCGCGCCGGCCCTTAATTTGACCCTTATGTTTTTGTTTGTAATACCTGCGAGCTTTTTGTTGTCGTTTTAAATATTGAATTCATTGTAAAACATGTGCAATGTCATTTTTAGGTAATGAGTCAGTACGACAGTTAAAATTTAACTACATTCGTGGGCGGACGTTCGTTCGTTGTCTTCTTAATCCTGAAAAGTTTTTCTTTTCGATACCAAATAAATTTAATTTCAATGACGGGTTACGGTAATAAAGAATACGCTGACATTTTCTATTGTTATGGAGTTAGTGATGGAAATTCTTTACAAGCACGAAGAGAATATCAGCTCCGTTTTCCAAATCGTCACCTACCAAGTCATAGAGTCTTTGTTGCGGCGTATCAACGCGTCAGGGAAACTGGCAGCGTTCAACAGAGGCGACGTGACACAGGCAGGCCACGCGACTACGACACTGAAGAGGAAGAAGGAATCATAGACCATTTTGTTATTGACCCGACTTCGTCAAACCGGGTCGTGGCAAGATTACTGGGTTTAAAATAGTAAAAAGTGTAATTTACTGTGCATACGGCAAGGCTCTACCCTTACCATTGTACACCGGTCCTGACCTTAGAAGAATGAGACCCTGCAAGGAGGTTGGACTTCTGCCGTTTTATGCTGCATGCAAACTTAGAAAATAATAAATTTTTCACTAAAATTTTGTGGACTGATGAATTGAAGTTTGACAGAGACGGTATAACAAATTTTCATAATAGTTATTGTTGGACTCCGCCAGGTGAACATCCCCACGTGATTAGAGAAGGAGCTCATCAGCGAAGATTCTCCGTAAACGTATGGATGGGCACAATTCATACTTTCTTGATAGGCCCAGTCTTCTTCTCCAACAATTTAAATGAGAAGACGTACCATGATTTTCTTTCAAATAATTTTCTTAATTATTTGGAGGATATACCATTGGAAACCAGAAGAGAAATGGTGTTCCAATATAGTGGTTGTTCCGCCCATTTTCGTCTCGGCGTAAGACAGTGTTTAGACACTAATTTCCCTCAGCGATGGATTGGCCGAGGTGGACCAACACCGTGGCCCACAAGATGTCCTGATTTAACACCTTGCGATTATTACTTACGGGGTCACATGAAATCATTAGTGTACACAACACCAATTAACTCGTTAGCAGATTGCAAGTCACGCATCATCGTCGCTGCTGACAAAATAAGAGAACAGCTCCCAAGGCGAGTTACTCGATCGAAAAAAGCTTCGTGCTTGTATCAGGAACCGTGACCGTCAGTTTAAGAAAAATTTAAATTAATTGTTACTTTAAAATTTTGTTCTGAACTCAATATTTAAAACGACAACAATAAGCTCGCACGTGTTACCAGAAAAACAAAATGATCAAATTAAGGGCCGGCGCGGCGTCTACTTTTATGAGTCTCTACAGTTTGATATTTAATGGTACTAGGTTTTATTACAAGTGCTTTTTTTTTTAAATTTTAGAAATTTTATGTCCTTTCTTATACTTTGTCGGATAGGTATTGAAGTCGGGTACTTATTTATGTGCTTTATACGTATTTTTTATAAATAAAATTTTATTTTAAGATTAAATAAAAATGTAAGTATGACGCTTTATTTTTTACTGTCATGGCTTTCAAAGAACCTAATATAAAAGTTTTAGCCTCTAAGTGATGATCATTAATTTAATTTAATAAAACAATAATTATTACATTAACATTTGTGTAGAAATAAGTCAGAAATAAAATCATCGAATTATTTCTTAGAAAATCGGGAATAACTCCAAAAGCATTGTCTTTGTATGGTGTATTCCATACATAGACAGATAGGATACGAGCTATACTTTAGCCCCTACAGATCTTTTACACCTATTACCATTCACCTTGCATGTAAAAAAAAAGTCATCTATTTCTGGGCAAGTTGATGTTTCGTAGAATTCTAAAAGAGTATTTTTTTTTTATTTTACGTGGGGGAAATGCTTGCGCATACTCGTCCTCGCGGGGGCAAGGACGGGTTATGTTGGACTTGCACCGACTAAAACCTCCCCTGATGTTCCGCCTCATCACCTGATGGCAGGCTCACGAGAATGCTTTCGCTCGCAACCGCGACTCTGCTGGCGCTGGCCGCTTTCGCAGCCCCACCTCGGGAGGGAGGGATGAACCTTCCCTTTCCAGGGCGCGCCGGAACATGCAACGCGCCCGCTCCTTGGCCTCCTGCAGTTTCGCGGGCGACAGGTTCTCTCGAACCCGGCCCCCTGTGCCGGAGAGATGTTGGGCCCGCCGCTACCTGTTAACGGATGCGGAGGATAGGGAGAACGGCGCATCGCAATACCGACACTCCTCTTCCCCCGTGGCCCAACCGACGCCGCATCCCCGGTGCAACACCGATTAGTCACAGTGGGTACTCTCTCCGCGACTCCACCTCAGCTGCAGAGGGCAGTATGAAACCGCCCCTGCAGCCTGGCCGCAAAGAGCAGCATAAAACCGCCCCTGCGGCCCTTGGCCGCTCGGGTGAGCTCCAGTTATCCAACCGGTGCTCGAACTTGGAGCGGCCGCTTCAGCCGGCCCTTTGCCGCGGGCCAGCCCGATGGGTTCCACTTCGCTTCACCGTGTGTCGGTCCACGGTTACTAAGCCCTTCCGCCATGACAAAGCGGGAACCCGTTGGGAGGACACTAAAAGAGTACCCTACCTTCAGCTGTACCGAGTAGTTTTTATGCATTTACATAATGTATTAATATAATATTATACCTTATAGCCGAAGATCGAGCTAAGTGGCGTTCCTTGGGAGAGGCTTATATTCAGGAGTGGAGAGCCGCGGGATGTTGATGATAATGATTATACCGTAAAAGTTAAAGTTTTTATTCAACGAATGTTGAAGGATTCGAACAAACAAATACAATAGTAACAAACAAACATAAATGATTTTCATCGTTCTTATTTAAAGCTTATATGAAATACATACTACTTATATAAAGGTGAAATATAAGTAATGACAGTTAAGTTCCTTAAATTAATAACCAATAAATAAACAAATTCTCCCGTCTAAAAAGTGACTATGGTCGATGGAAACCCATGGCCGAACTTAAGCTTTTACAAGGATCAAACTGATAGCTCCTGTGCTGTCTACGTTCAGAGATTTCTCTACCTTCTCCAGAACGTCCATCTACTTTGTAGAGGACGTCGTTCCTGAATTAAGTCAAGCGACCACCACATGAAGACCTTACAAAGTTATGAAAATTCTTACTTATAAGATAAATCATTAATGGTTATATGTTTTGTTGATAGATGGCGTTATTAAAGAAAATATTTTATTACTACTAAATCTTCAGTTATCGTGAATAAACGGGGAAAGTTAGTTTAAAATGGTGTTTGAACACTTAATTAAGATGAAAAAATTACTTATGTTTTTTTAAAAAACGTAGTAGAAAAAACTGAATGATATAACAACATTATCTTTAGATAAACGTATAATTTTGCTGAAATCGTTAGTTATGCGGATAGGTGTACGGTTACAGAAAATTGTGATCTCAAATAATATATACTATTAATTTTTATAGATACACGTAGATTTATTTTTAAGGGTAGCCTAAGTTCCGTCTAATTACATAAACTATCTGACAGTTAAATTCCTAATTAATTAAGTTTTGCGGCTTTAAAAATTAGTTGTAACACACAAAAGATGATATTTAAAATAGTTTCCTTTGGGTAAATTGATTATGTTGTAACAAACAGGAAGTTCAAATTTAATTGTGTAAGAGGTTTGTTTGTTATAATTAACTTTAACCGTGTGATTGTAAAGAGACGAAACTCTTAACAAATTGGGGGTTTGGCCGCTCGCCGGAGCTTTACTTCAGGCTTATCTCACTTGAGATTTATATTGTGAATCGATTTCAATGTTCCGATATACAACTCCTGGGCTCCGGACGGATTCATTCGAGTGGTACAAGGTAACTGAGCTGAGAATTTAACCGCCTCTGTGGCACAATGGATAACCGTTTACTTTGTGGAACGAAGGGCCTGGTTTAGTTGAAGCGATATAGTTTTTCAAATTTGCTTGTCTGCTTGCCTTCACTGTTCAATCTATTATTTTAACAACATCGCTGTTCCGATTATTAATAAATGATGACGAGGGTGTTCTGACGAGTACGCTTTATCATTCTGGGTTTCTGTTACGGCAAGACGAAACGTTCTTCCGTCCTTATTAAACTGGCAACATTGTTTAAGTTTTCTTGTGTTGTTTCCTTTCAAATTTTTAATGTATAAAAGGTATCCCTCTCATCTCTGTTGAACGGCTACAATTATTTCCCATAAACAATGCTTTCAAACTAATTAAATCCGTTAAGTTTTTGTTGTCTTATTATTTACTACACATCTTGAGGAGCTCCGCAAAAGATGCAACAACTTAGTCACTAAACATCAAGTCTCGTTCTATAGATTTGATGTAATTGTAAAGAACACTAGTTGTGAGAGCTGTATAAGTCAACATGGAGTAAACTCATCATAAGTTACTACAAAAGGTGAGGTTTAAATAAAGCTCAGAGCATAGTATTAACTGTGAGATCTTTATTAATTAGAATAGGTAGTAAAATTACTGCTTTACTACCTCATCCTGCACATCCAGTAACCACCAGATAAGGATGTACTATGATACTAAAGCAACAGTTTCCATATTCGTATATGATTTACATAGATGTTACAGAATAGTAAGTAGGGTGGTAGCCGGTTCAATCTAGGCACTGTACACCGACCGACCGCGCCCTGTTCCGGCCGGTTTGGCTCGTCCGGAAGTCAATTAGTTCATGCTCTGGTTAACACTAGCCAACGCGACGGGGTTTGTCTTTCGTTAACTCGCCGGATGCGCAAATTACTCGTGATCTTAATTTCATATTTATATATACTTGCAGTCGCATAAGCAGTAAGTATTAGGAATTGTAGTTTGCTATGTGATAATGCTTTGGATGGAATCAGGATCTATTTAAAAGTCAGCTTTTATTACACGATATGACATTGAGTAAGTGACACATTATTTAGGAGGAGCAGGAGCTTTATATAGGTAGCTTTTTTATAGGAGTGGAGATCTTCAGTGCCCTTGCCAAATGTCCTCTTTGTTGAGGACTCTTGCACCTACTATTTTTAACCTAGCAAGTTTTTATCTACTTTCAAACAGTCCTACCTTATAATTAAATTAAAAATATTATTAGTATGTAGTAATTAGTAAGCTAATAATTTTTTGTAGGT
Source organism: Ornithoptera alexandrae (assembly GCA_029030555.1). Classification (NCBI taxonomy): domain Eukaryota; kingdom Metazoa; phylum Arthropoda; class Insecta; order Lepidoptera; family Papilionidae; genus Ornithoptera; species Ornithoptera alexandrae. Next base: position 747,909 of record JARDVY010000031.1, read on the forward strand.
TCGTAAAGTTAAGAGTTGAGCTGATGCACTGTTCTAGTACGCGATCGATGCTGATGGGTTATATCAAATGCTGTCTTCTAATTACGCCCTTACACTATTAATGGGGAGAAAGAGAGTTTATACGTACTAAAATTTCCTCGATAGTCATCCTCAGTGCGTCGCAAGGGAGTTCGATCTCCTAACGCCTGTGTAAGTCCTGAGAAGGTATAACCTACCCCCAACACCTTTGCTATGTTAACTAGCTTAATAGATAATGAGGACTCGTACCTTCAGTTCCCTGAAGGTAAGTTATATGCTCGCGATAACGAGGCTCTAGTTAGAATGTTATACATTGCACTATAATATGCACATTCTCTTGAGACATAAGATGTTCAGCTACATTGATTACTATTTTAGTCGCCTTCTATTTTAGGCAGCGGTTGCTTTACTCTTCCGTTATTGTAACGGTTTTCGGATGTAACGTCGGTCTGGTATAAGTGCATTATATTAAATGTCAGTGGGGATTTAGGATCACAAATTAAGCGGTGTCACGCAGTAACGCGTGTGCGGGTGTCAGTTGCGGCGGAGGCGACGTCGGCGCGTCTCCCGCACGCGGCGCCGTGACGCGCGTCTGATGCTGACGAGTGAGTCTGCGGTCGGCTGCCGCACTGCCCCACTGCCGCACTGCTCACTGCCCCACTACGGCCGCTGCCTGCTCTCTTATCAATTACTCACTCCAGGCTATTCAAATTTCAGCTCGGACATTCTGCAAGCATAAATGAAAACTACATGTTAAGATTTCATAACGTTTTGAGTTAACTCGATTAAATTATTTCATTCAAAAATTACTTTAAAAGTTATCCTAAGATTCGTGACGTATAATTTTATTACTCATGATTCTTGGATTGGGTGTAAGATGGAGACTCAGTACCAGCCAATCTTCACAATGACCAACCTCACCTGCCCGCGGTGCATGCTGCAGATTGACCAACGAGGCTCGGCGACCGATTAATGGCAGTATAACCATTCATCACTGGCTGACTTAATTACTACAGATAACAGTGCGATTAAGTGAGACCTGCGATCACCAACCCGGCTGCCAAGCGTGGTGATTATTGACAAGTCTTTATATGGTGCAATAAAGCTCATTCACACAGCGGGCGATGGAGAGGGCGATGCTTGGAGTATCTGGAGTAAAAATGAGGAGATCCTCAGAAAAACTAGTCACTGACATATTCCTACGAGTCACGAAACAAAAATGGCAATGGGCTGTGCTCGTAGAACTGACGGATATTGGGGTCTTAAAGTGCTAGAATGGCGACCACGCATCGAAAAGCGCAGCGTTGGCAGACCCCCCACTAGATGGACAGAGGGCATAATAAAATCACTGGAAGCTACTGGATTCAAACAGCGGAAGACCGTGCTTTGTAGAACACATTATAAGAGACCTATGTCCAGCAGTGGATGTCCATCGGCTGAAATTATGATAACGATGATGAATCCTTGAATATTTTTTGCTATGAGGAAATTAAAGTTGACATTGTCAACTTAAGCGAATTTATTTTATGCTGCATTAATTTTAACAATTTCAAGTTATATTTACATAAAATCATCTAGAAAAACCAGTCGTGATCTTAAAGTGCTACATTAATTCTAAGACTTCCGAATTGAACCAGGTAATGAGGAGTTGTTATGTACGCGGTTAATCTAAGCTATTTCTAAATGAAGCTGCTCAAAAGACAATTCATATCCAGCGAAGAAACATTGACCATAGACATTTCGATGAGGTGTTTTTCAAAGAATACTTCCAAGTTGTCATTTTCCTTGTCGTCGACGTTTAGCCGCCAAGGAAATACCTCGAATATTCCTCCGCTTTGTGAATCAGGGTCATCAAAGGAACACGCTGCTGTGTTACGTGATTATATACGGAAGGAATTTGCTTTGCGTGCAACTAAACTTAAGCACTATTTAATTTATTTCATGAAACTGAGGCCTCTCGCACCCGACGTTTATATAAACTGTGGGTATGATTAACAGTGGCGTCTCTCTGTTGTGAGCAGCCGTAATGTCTCCCATCAGGTTTAATGTCTTTCTCGTCACGTCCATTTGTCGCATTACGACAATGATGCTATCGTTGACCTGGTGTGGTAAAGAATGGAACATTTTATACCGTATTCTTATACACCTGTCGATAGTGAAACCTGATAGTTCAGCACGTAATGCTTGAAAACTGAAAAGGTAAATCGCTGCTTTTTTGTCATGGTTAACTGCTTAAAATTGCAAAGTTCTGGATGTCTTTTTTATATACGGAGCTTTTAACCTTTCCACCAAGTTCACCAATTAAACGTATTGGTGTAATAGCTCGGATAAACTAGAAAGCCTCGTGGCAAGAAGGATATTCAGCGGAACTTTCTGGTGTTTATCTAAATCGGTCGGAAGCGAACTTCACTCTCTTCGCTGCTTAAGAAAAAGAGCTACTGGATAACTTGCTCCTGCCTTTGCTGCCATTTACCGATAGTTCTGAATTTAGTGGTGAGACGAGCCATGGTTAAACATTGATTAGGACAAGTGTCCAACTACGTTGACAGCTTCACCAACATAAAAGCAAGCCTGTCGTTTTTGTATTGAATAAATTCCGAAGAGTGTTTATGGGCTGTATAATTTGATACTTCCATCTTCTGCTATCGGATGTTGAGACATACAGAGAGGCACTCATGTCGATATTTCTCGCACAAGGATATTTCCGTTTCCTTTCGTCTTCCATAATGAAAACATCGATAGATTAGAGAGACTGACAGCGAATTTGTTTCCGTTTTTAAGGGTCGAGTGTAGACGCTTTTTTGTGCTTGATCTACTAGATCTGCAATTATCTTTAGATGGGATAATGGTCAGGTGGTCTGTTATTATAAAGAAGTTTATTTAAATTTGGGGACCCTGACCTTTAAGCTGGGCTATAAACAATTATGAATGTTCGCGAAGTCGGAGCCGCCGTCCGCACCGCCGCCGTGCTGCGGGTCGCGGCTAATGTCATACTATTGTATTACTTAATGGTCGCCCTCTAATATATCATCATAACTACGAGGATCTTCTCGAGATTCTTCTTCTATGTGCTTTACTCCTTGGACCATTAACGACTTTTTTTATGTTATAGAGTAGCGCTTGACTACGATCCCACCTGAGAGTAAGCGGCAATGTAGTGTTTGGTGGTAAAGCGGACTAGTCTATAAGTAGTCTATTCAATCTTCTCTTAAAAATCCCTACGTCCATACCTGAACGGAAATACTGACGCTGGCAGATTGTTCCAATCCTTCGCTGTTCGGATTAAGAAGATCGAAGCGAAGCGCTTCGCCCTAATACGTGAGATATCAACAACGTAGGGATGAATGCCTGCGTTGTGTCTGTACGTCCGGTGGTGGAAGAGCGATGGCGGAATTAAATCATGTAGTTTCCGGCACACTCCCCGAAATGCAATCGGTAAAACACTGACGGGCTCGTTACCCTATGCCGGTGGGACATGCTATCAAGTTTAATACTTGTCAGCTCATGGTCACCGACCATCGTTACGGCGCGCCTCTCTACCGAGTCTAAAGCAGCCAATTGATATTTGGCAGTACTTTTGGGCGAAGGTCGAAAGCAACAATAATAATGCAATCTGCTTCCAGTTAAAAAACCTGTCTAAAAGTCACGAGATCTTAATCGCATCTCTAAACACTATTACAAACAAATAGGGCGTGGGGGTGGAGGGAGTTAAATTGATCTTTGTTACTAGAGCAATAGAATTCATTATCCTTCCTAGTATTTATACATAACAGCACGAGCCGCGGTAGTATCTTATGCACTTAAACTAATCTTGATTTACCCCAGTACGAGCTGGGAATCTAATCCGTCCCAATCGGGGACTGACCGGGTGATCTTTAACCGGGTCAATGAGGGCTCATTACTCTGTAAGTTAACGGATAATCCCAGTAATGGGACAGCGGTGGGGTTGGGCCAGCAGCGGAGGCGGGGGAATTAGTGAAGATCCGTTGTTCTTTCTTTCTTTACTGCGAAAGTATCCAACTTGGACCGCAAATAGAGGTACTTGTTTAACTTTAAGTCGAATTTATGTTGCCTAGTGCACGTTGTGTGTAAAGTGTAAAATCTAACAGGGCGCAATTATATATAAGGTTATCCCTCTATTTGTGAGTTTCACCCTTTAATACAATACGTAACTTTTTTATATGAAGGGAGGGCAAACGAGCGAACAGTTGACCTGATGGTAAGTGATCATTGACGCCCGTGGACAGTCGCAACACCGAAGAGGTCGCGGCTGCGTTGCCGACCTCCACGCGATATCATCATCACCACTAGATACCCTCAAATTGAACTTTGGTGATCAGATTGAGAAAACCAATTCGATCCTCAGCTATTCTTTATAACTGATGGTATTTAAACCCGGTCCATTCCTTTATGTCCTCAAACCATTTCTTGCGCTGATGACCGGTCTATGGGAATAGGCACAGATAAAAAATATTGTAGCATTATACCAGGAGTTACTTTACTGATGGTAAAGCTCTGTTGACGGAGCCTATCTAGGTAGGTACCACCGCAGCGTCTATTCCAACCGACAAAAAGTACTGTGCTAACATTACTGTGTTCCGGATTGAAGGGTGCTGTAGCTAGTGAAATTACAGGAGTAACCAGTCACATCTTATGTCTCAAGGCGATGAGGACAATATGATGCAGTGTATACTGTTCTAACTAGCGCGACGTTGTTATGGAAAGCCGTATCACTTAGTATCGGGTGAACGTTCCGCTCGTCTACATCAACTAATACTACACTCATGATATTTGTAGTTTATCTAGAAAATTTGTTTTTGTAATGAAATTATAGTTTTGATATCATATAGAAATGTTGTGTAGTGTAAACATCTTACATCGTCAGCCCATAGACGTCTACTGCTGGACATGGGCTTCCCCCAAAGATTCCCACACGATCGGGTAGGGATTCATATGGGGGAATTGAGACATTTTTTACCACACTAGCCCAATACGGGTTAGTGGGAGCCATAGCTTTGTTTGTTGATTAGCAGAGTGCACCACGAGCTGGTGTGGTTGTCTTGAATCCCGTGAGCTGTAGTGCGGGACCCCTTACATCCTGTAAACATGTTACTGTCCTTTAATTGTTATAATTGTTCACTTAACAGACCTTGGAGCTCAACAAAAAAAGCTGTAACTCCAAAATTTTCTAATCTGGATTATTCTGTATGTGGCTTTAAAAAATGTGTTAGGCTGCATTGTATGCTCCACATCTTAATCGGTACGGACCTAGATAATCTCGCAATGGCCTATATACCTAGGTACTTAAATAATTCATTAGTCCGTGCATCTTTTATTTCCATTCAGGCAGCAGTTCGTTTGGTCAACATTCAGCACGGATTAGAGCTGAATGCATTAGATCGGTTGTTTCATTAAAAATTTTACCGAACCTGCTCCTTACATCGCTAATGAGATGCAGCGATCAAATTTAAATCTACACGTAACACTCTTGACGGTGACCATCATCATAGTTACCACCGCTGTGATGAGTTTGCTCACGATCTTCTTGTTCTTAAAGTGCTTCTCCAACTAGTGAAGTTTGGCGATCAGCGTGGTACAGTCCTCTCTGTCTCCGGTTCGGCGGAACAATTCGGACGCACCAGATACGCCCGATTCCCTGATATTTCTCAACCATGACTTTTTCCTTCTCTCCACCTAATGAAAATCAGAAGTCCAGTTAATAATGATAAAGCGCAGACGTGTTTTCTCTCTTTTCTTGAAGACTCCCGTCATCAGTTTCTTCAAAATATTGGCATCAGAGATGATATTCTTTTAACAGATGAACTGTTTCAGTTTAAACCTTAGTTAACATACACAATATTAAAATCTGTTTAATAACCTATCAGGGATCGAATGGAATGGTAAAGAATATCAGATAGACGTCCACTGCTGGACGTGGGGAAGGCCAAAGATCTCCACATACAGTCAGCATGGCCTCCGGTACCGCTAGGCACTAGGAGCTGTCGTACGTAGGGGTTCATATAGGGGGACTTGGGCCAATTCCCACCACGCTAGCCCAATGCGGGTTAGTGGAAGCCAGAGCCTCGTTTGATTAGCAGGGTGCACCGCGAGCAGGTGTGGTTGGCTTGTGTCCAGTGAGCTGTTGTACGGGAACCCTCACACCCCTATTATAACAAAACATAAATAATTAACTAACATTACAGACATGTGATTATTCCATTGTTTATAATAATAAATGTTAATTATTATTATAATTAATATTAAGCAAGTGAAACGGAAGTAATGATGCTATATCATTAAGGAGGCTTTTTTATATTTGTATACAGTAGTCCCTCGTATAACGCGAGAATTTCCCTCACTATAATTCTGTACTGTGAATTAATAGTTATTTGAAGTTAACTGATTTTTTTTAGTTATAATGCCTAAGATTTTTTATTTTAAATGTACTTAGTTTAGTTTGATTTTAATAAAACTTACATATTTCGTTCATAATATATATTATTCTAAACATGAATAATTTATACTAGCGTGTTATACGAGGTCGTAAAAACGCGTTGTACGGGTATAGTCCTACAACGCGAACCCAATTCATGGTGTTACAGCATATACTGTATTCACTAATTGTATTGAAGTTATCCAGTTATTTACTTTAATCAATCAATCATCAACATTAGTTTTCATTTTATTAATTACTATAGCCATAACTAAACAGTTATAATTTAACTGACCAGTTAAACGCTTGCGGTTAGTGGGAAGTTTAAACCCGCGGTGCCGCCGCACGCGAATGCTGATTACGAAACCGCGTGTGTTTACGGACGCTGATCAAAACTAAACATACCATCAACTAAACTAAACATACCATCAACTAAACTAATCTATACCATCAACTAAATCGACGGACGTATTGACAGTGTGTGTTTATTTTATATATCTTACTAGATGTTTCCCGCTGCGCTGCCCGTAGTATATAGTATAGAGTTAGATGTGAAATTTAGAATCGAAATTTGTCAAGAATATTCCCGAAGCCCTCCGAGCCTGTTACCGTTGGTAATACCCTTGGGATTCCCGTTGCAAGGGTATTTAATACCCTTATCGAGTTCTGTTATCGAGGGCAACATTATGTAACATTTGTTCTTAGCTGATCTATTGTACTCGGGAAAAGGAATATTTCTACCAAATTTCAAGTCTCCAGGTCTTACAGTTCTCGAGATATCGTGAAGAATCTCTACATAGGCAAAAATTAATGAAAATTATATATAATGAAAATGGGTTTTGCTTGTCTGCCACTCACGTGAAAACTAGTGAACGTATCGACACGGGAAGGTGAGCATTAGACGCGGAAGGATTTATAAATGGTTACAAGATATTGATTTTTTAATTTTCATAGATCCTTCATAATTTAATTTCTAATTAACATTTATAAATATTTTCATTTGGTATTAATTCCGCGGTTGCTATAGTAACGGTTGCTATAGGAAGATATTTGCGGTTGCGGTTGCTCTCGAGGAATATTTCAGATAAATTTCAAGTCAATTAACTAATGACAGCTCTCTGTCGCCGGTCTAGATACATACTACCGCAGCGCCTATTCCTGCCGCTAAACAGCGAGAACATTACTATGTTCTGGTTTGAAAGGTGCTGTAGTAACTACTGGGGTAATGAGATTAAATATCTAATGTCTTACGCGACGACGATTTTTCGAATTTCATAGATCCTTCATCGCTTTATTTCTAATTAAATATTACAAACATTCTCATTTGGTATTATAACTGCATAACAGTTGCTATAGTAACGGTTGCTATAGAAACTCATTAGTGGCTGCAGCTGCTTTCAAGGAATGTCTTAGACAAATCTCAAGTCTAATTTAATATTAAGGTCAAATATATATAGAAATGAAGTGATGTAAAGTATACTTAATATTCAAGAAGATAAAAACTCCTTAATACTATATAGCCGCCATGACAGTTCAGATTGTAATGATAGCATAGGTTATACTTATCGAAGAGGATTAGGTTCAATCCTTACTGAGCCTCAGCTTCCGGTGAAGGAAAGCATCGAGAGAATACCGCGATGATGTTGCTTTAACAACTGTTACACTTCCAACAATGGCTTCGTGAATTAAATACCCGAGTCCCAGCAGTGGGAAGATTAAGTTATTCGACGAACGACATGATGACATGATAGTAAGTGATACGCCTGCTCACTACAACGTGATGCTCGCTAGGATGGTATTCGTAGCGCCACATTGCGCTCGTCGCCTCGGACATGTTGAATCTCGTTACCCTAGTAATTTCACTATTCACAGCGCCCTTCAAACCGGAACCTATAATCAGCACAGTACTGTTTATCGGCTGCAATAGGTGCCACAGCAGTACCTACCTAGACGGTCTCCGGCAACAGAAACCTTCCACTAGTGAAATGAAAAAATTTCTATATAAATTGTTTCATTAAAGTTTTTACCCCCGAGGGTAGTTTTGAGACAGTTTTTTTTAATTCGGTCCCCCGGCGAGCTGGCGGGCGACAGGTAAGTAACATTAAATATTAAAGGTCCCGACTACTCCATAATTAAAAGTCCTCAACTTGTATGATGAGGTCCACTAATTTGTACTGGTGGTAGTTCTCTGCTGCTGGAGGCCGTCTAGGTACTACCGCAGCTTCTGGTGCAGTCGGCAAACAGTAGTGTGCAGACATTACTGAGTGTAGTAGCTAATGAAATTACTGAGGTAATATATAATTTTTTTTTATTTTACGAAGCGATGAGTCGAGCAAGACGTCCGCCTGTCCATAACATGGCGCTAGTTACGCTGGTATACAAAGCACCACATTGCGCTGGTCGCCTTGAGGCATAACATGTTAAGTATTGCTACCTCAGTAATTTCACTAGGTATAGGGCCCTTCAAACCGTAACCCGGTAATGTTTGCATCCTACGGCGGAATGGGGACCTACGATCTAGATGTTCTCTGGCAACAAACACTTATATGTAGATCTATGTATATTCATTTATCAACAAATCATCATCATTTCAACCGATGGACGTCCACCGCTGGGCATAGGTCTCTTGTAATGTTTCCCACAGAGCACAGTCTGGCACTGGTTGAACCCAGTGGCTCCCATCGATTCTTTTGATGTCCTCTGCCTAACTTTTTTTTTGATTTCGGGGGGAATCTTCGAAAGATACTCTGCTTCTGAGGGGAAGTCTGATTTATGTGAGATTCTTATTACTTAAAACCTCTTCCGTGTTCTGCATCAGTGCATTCAGAGAGGCTCCGGGATTTCTTATAGAACGCACCCCTGTTTCTCTACACTTTGTGTTAACACGTCTCTGAGGAGGAGCCTAACCCTCCTAGGCACCATCGGTGAGCCATACGCTGTCCCATGCAGCTTCGCTTGTTGAGCGATAAGGGCGCCCACCCTCAAGGCTCGCGAAATTCCTAGATCCTTTTAGCCTGCTTCTATGTCAGGAAGGGCTTACCCTAGTCCTATTCTTACTAGCTTGAGACTGCAGGGCTGGTCCTATATCCTAGCTACCTACTACGTAGTGGAGGGTCTGCCAAAGGTGCGCTTTCCGGATTCTCCTATCAACAAATACAAACATTTAATGTATAATTGGTGTCATCATCATCACTATCAACCGATAGACTTCCACTGCTGGATATAGCCCTCCCCTAATGATCTTCACAGCTTTTGTTGGAGATCATTGAGGGGAATTGAGCCGTAACCCACCACGCTGGTCCAGTGCAGCTTGGTGGCTGGTCAGAGGCTTGTGTTATTCAGCAGGGTGCTTGGTCTCCGTAAGATGTTGAGCGTAACCCCTTACACCCATAATAGGTGTGTATACTCCTTTTTGGTGGTGTGTCAGCAACCGCTTCCACTGACACGAGGGCTGTAATAAAATGGCCGCTGTGTTTATTATTCGAGGGTGAGAGCCGCGTAATGTGCAGCGTGTGAGTGGCTCTCGCTCGAACAAATGGCGCCCACGGACCTCCCCTATTTTTCACGTCTCGCGACTTGTCAAATCGTAAAAACCCTGCAAAATTAGAAGCGGAAACGGAGGAAAAATAAATATACATTCATTCTACACCACAACCGGATGTTTCGCTTATGTGATTTTCTTATAATAAAGAGAGAATGAGATCTCCACCTGATACCACATCTCTTGTGAAGGATTCGTTTGATTATTATGTATAATGTACAAACAACGTTCACATTTGTTTAAGAAAAAAATTAGTATTTTTTTTTATTAAACTAAGGGACGAAATGTTCATCTGATGATAAATGATACATCTTTCTGTCTGCCTATAACAATGTGGCGCTAATTAAGATAGTACATTGCACCATATTGCGCTCGTCGTCTGAGAAGTAAGGTGTAGTCTCGTTACCCCAGTAATTTCACCAGCCACAACGCCTGTGAAACCGGATCACAGTAACGTTTACACAGTACTGTTTGTCGGATCCAATAGCTGCTGCGGTGGTACTTAGACAGTCTCCGACAGCAGAGACCTGCCATAAGTAAATCACATTGTTAACTAATACTTTTATACTGGAGTATAGTAATATCTGCATACTACAGATAAAATTACGAACCTTGATCCATTTAAACATTCCTCGGCAAGACTGCTAAGGAAACTAAGTGTAAGAAATTTTAAAATCTTGTCCAAACATAAACTTAACTAAACTTTTTCCTTAAACGAAATATCTTCAGTCATCTCCAGCGTATCACTTACCATCCGGTGAACGTCTAGCTCGTCCGGTCGCGTTGAATAAAAAGAGAAGACTTGGCATCAGTTCAGTTTGTCACTTCAGAAATCTAACACACTGTCACAGCAAACTAATATCCGGTAAAAATGTACACAGTACGCTTGAAAGTTTATTTTGTAAAAAGGGAAAAATATTTCAGCTGAACTCCATGCTGGGGAGGCTGCACAGCCAGCCCCGTGCGATGCGTTAATTGGCGGAACCCGTCCGAAACATGAGCTGTTCGATTGTTCACCGTTTCCGGTGCAGGCTAGTTTTTGAGTCTATTGAATTATTTGCAGCGCGGGTCGGAATTTCAATGGTGATTGATGTGATTAATGTTAAAATATTCCAATCTAACGTCAAATCCGTGCTATGTGGCTGTGAATCGTGGATCATCACCGAAATCTTCTCGCACCAGCTTCAAGTTCTCGTCAACCGCTGTCATCGCTAAATTTTCGGTATTCACTGGATCTCCAATGAAAATCTTCAGAAGCTTTGCTATGAGTCTCCAATCGCACAAATCAAACTGCGGAAAGGGAAGTGGATTGACCATACTCTATGAAGAGATCCCGACCGTGGTCTCCAACAGGCGCTTGATTGGAATCTGCAAGCAAAGTGCAAGGGCAGCCACCCCACACAAACGTGACACCGCACATTAGCAGATGAGGCGAAGATGGTCGGAAAGACGTGGCATGAGATAAAGGGTAAAGCCCAAGACCGAACGCGATGGGGGATCACTATGGACACCCTTTGTCCCATCTATATAGTAACCTGAGGCTTATGATGTTGAACTAGCTTTTCCTGCCTTTATGTTAGCTTCGGCTACGTGGTGAAGAAGATTCAGCTCTTTACACAGCAGCTATTTACATGTGGGAATTAGTTGCCTAGAGTGTTTGGAAACAGGAAGTGCTTAGTAAAATATTTAAAATCTGTGATTACTATTAAGTGTACTATGCCTTGCTTTTTGTATCTTCTTCATATACTTAAATAAGTCTTAATAGTTAAGTTTATAAGTAATATTAGATAGAAGTTATATTTAAAACTAGCCAGTAGTAGAAGAAATAGCTTAGTTATTTTATGTACTATAATACTAAATACAGTCTAAAATTTATGTCCTTATGTTATTTATGTTAGTAGGAGCCATGATACGAGCACGTAAGATAAATGATAAGTTTATCCATAAAATGTCGTGCTGGTTAGAATGATGTACAGCACCAGTGCTAGTTGCGTTCAGCCATTAGGCCCTAATCCTAGTTACCTTAGTAACCGGGATGGAATAAAATTTGTGCAGTAGTAATTGGAGATTGAAATAGAAGCTGTTACGGAACCTGTGTAGATAGTCAACAAAGAGATATAATTTATAAATAGAAAGTCGGAAGTAAATGGTCTTCGTGTTCTTGGTTTCTTATCAGGCTGTGAAGAGAGTGAGATAGAGGACTCGTATCAGTCGCGTCAAATTCCGACTTCCCGATAAACTAAAATTCCTCGTGTGAACCAATTGGCATCGGCATCAGCATCGGCATCGGCATCGTCTCCCGAAAAGGAAACCGATAACATTACAATTGACACAGCCGATAAGTCCTCGAACTTGGTCCCGGACAGGATCATTAATTTGGACCCAAAACAAACGCCGACCCATTACTCTCGGCCGTCATTTGTCCGTGTCCGGACGGTGCGGGTGGTAGTGGTAGGGGAGGTTAAAAATACGTTTATCTTTAATGTTATGATAATTTATTATCACAGATCGTAAGGGTGGTTAAGGAAGATATCATATCATATCATTGCTGTCACGGCGGTAGGTTGTTAGTAAAGGAGTTCCACACTCTTTTTTCGGGGATCACCGAGTCTCTAAGCATCTGCTATAATCCGTATGAGCATGTGGAGGTGAACAGGTGAATAGAGAAGATAAAGAGATATGGATTAGTTCAGTGTCACAAAATGATCAAGTATTTGACCATACTAAAATCTTACCCTTAAATGTAGGTATGTTCTCATTGCCACAGACCATCACCATCTATATGTACCATCACATTTATGGAGCGCCCATTTCCACCTTCTAAATGTAGTATACAAACATTACTGTCTTCCGGTTTGAAGGGCGCTACACCTAATACAAATATTGAGAGTAATTATATATACCATCTTAACGTGGTAACATGATGCCGTTCAACAGATAACAATATGGCGTTAGGTTGTGCTAATCGACTTAAGATGTGTGCCGTTGTGTCTTCAGTAATTTCACTAGCTACACCGCCTTTCAAACCGGAACACGCTAATTCACCTACGTATACGGTCTCTGATAAAGATTTACAGATAGCTAACTTACAACTACGTGAAAGTATCGTGGTCATGTCGATGTATGAAAAAGTTAAGTTAGACTTAAGTAAGAAATGAAATCTAATTTTCATACAGATAAAGCTAATGGGGCACGTTAGAGGCTTCGCGCTTCGCATCTGCTTAAGCTTTTATTGAGCATTAACATAGAACCTGGTTAGTCGCTTAGTGATGTCATCGGAGTTCGGAGTTTGCTGAATCCAACATTTAAGTTTGATCTTCAAGTTATATACAGAGCTCTCATTGACAACTCCAAAGTTAGAGGGGAAATAAAGAGGCTCGTGCGGAGGAAGAAATAAGTAGATGACGGCAGTTCAAGCATTGAAGTTGTTTTCTTTTTAAACAGTAACTGAAGTTATTGTGAAATATATACAGCGTCTCCGTTTGATGGTTAAGTTTAAGAGGAGTTCTTCAGGCATCAGAAAGAACCAAAACTAAATCTTAACAAAGTATGGAATCCTATTTTCATTCATTTTTCCATTTCCAAGTCTGATTGATAATTAACAGTACTCATACCAATCTACATATAAGTCTGGATATAGTTTAACATATATTTAAATTAAACATTCTCTCATTCTTTGGATATAGGTTTCCTCTTCACTTCTTCGTGACTCTGTTCATTGTCAGTATCTTCCACTAGCTTGTTAGCAGACATCATCTTTCTATCTTTTTTGGGTGTTATTCCTTTCCCTTAGTATAATAATTTTCTTCTTACCTATTTTTTACCACTAATATACTCTGCTGTCGGAGACCGTCCAGGTAGGTACCACTGCAGTGCCTATTGCAGTCACTGAACAGTATATATATATCTATATAAATATATATTTATATATATAATTTCTTTATTTAGGTATAAACCTATTACTAAGAAAGAAAAGAACAAATCTTAGCTAAGAGTAAAAAATATAACCATATATGCAAATATTCCTGTGTTTCGGATTGAAGGGCGCTGTAACTAGTGTAATTACTGGAGTAACGCGAATCTTATATCATAAAGCAACGAGAGGGATGCGGTGCTGTATATTATGTACAGATTAATTTCTTGTGACAGTTTAAGGGATGTCTTTTTCTACTTTGCTCCGTTCACATCCAATATCTCTCCCTTCTCTCATTAAATCACCGTTTGCCCATTTTTATCGAATCGATTCGATCGAGTATTGATAAAGGATAGGAGCGGGATCCCATTCCGACGGGGGCCCACGTTAATTGGACATTACGGGGTGCCCGGGGGCCCTGATCACGCAGTTAGCTTCGGCCGAGTTTCACTAATATTCATTGCAGAAATGAAATTTGCCTTAATAACTTTGAGATGATAGTGCGGGCCCTGATAAGAATATCAATTGCAAACAGTTAGATGATATATGATAGTAGTTAAGGTTGTCCTTTGCCGGTTTCGTAACATAACTTATCGCCCTTTAATTTTTAACTGCCATTTCTGTTAATGACGAAGTTTGTTTTGAACTATAATCACTTCTTTTTCTTGCTAAACCTTGTTTATTTATTTATTTACTATTAAGAAACTAACGGCGTTATTATTAACTAATTTTAACCAGTATTTAAATATTATGTATAATGCTAATATAAAGGTTTCTTTGTACATAAAATTAGTACGTTGGTATGCGCAGTTATCTAGTCAAAATAAAGGAAAGGAAATGTTAGAATAAAAGGAAAAAAAGAAAGTTGATCGAGGCTACAACAGGAAATGCAGGAAATTAATGCTGATAAAAATATCTAGGTAAAGAAGACTAAGTTGGTGTGCGTATAGTTGTCGGAACGTTTCGGCGACGTGTTTCTTTGTAAAAAAATATTTTTTTTAAAAAGAATAATGCTACATCAGCAAATTCCGAGTTATATATTCGTGGTATTCTTATTAATGGTGAGTTATTTGCGAAATTTGTCGACCGACCTGGTACACGTAGCAAAGGCGTGTGTCGAGTGCGGCGCGAAGGTGTGAAGAACGC
The DNA here is from genome assembly GCA_029030555.1 of Ornithoptera alexandrae. Taxonomy (NCBI): domain Eukaryota; kingdom Metazoa; phylum Arthropoda; class Insecta; order Lepidoptera; family Papilionidae; genus Ornithoptera; species Ornithoptera alexandrae. Next base: position 762,960 of record JARDVY010000031.1, read on the forward strand.
TCTCCGCGCCACCAGCTCTTCACATTCTAATTTACCGCTTATGGTATCATAGAGAAAACATATCCAGTATTTTACGTCTCTTCTCTAAAGTTAAAATATCAAACCGACAACAATCTTCGAAATATGATTTTGCCTGTGTGCACAACCAGTAATTTAGATGTATGTAGATCTATGTAAATTGAGAATTGAGGCGACCATACTTGACTAACATACTCTAAAATACTGCGTGCAAACGTACAGTAAACAGTTTTAATAGCTACGACATCTATAAATGGTTTGCAGCACCTGATAATAAATCTCAGACTTAGAAACGCTTTTGCAGTTATATTATCTACATAGTTTTTAAATAACATTTTGCTATCAAAGTATACTCCTAGATTACAAACTATATTAATTCTTTCAATATTGACACCATCAAAATTATAATTATATATAATGGGATTTTTTCTATGTGTGTATTTTTGTACATTAACTGTTATTTGATTATAACCATAATGTTTTATCTAGTTTTATTAAATCGTTTGTAAGTTAATGCAATCTGATAATGAGGTTATATTATAAAATACTTTTTTATCATCTGGATACATAAGATGTCGAGCATGTTTAATATGAACGGACATGTCGAATAAATATGCATTATAAAGAAAAGGACCTAAATGAGATCCCTGTGGGACACCCGTGGAAATTTTTTATAAAATTTGATCGATGTCCACCAATTACAACACCTTGGGATCGATTTGTGATATAAGACGTTAACCATCTCGAAAGATCACCGTAAATCCAAGCTGATATACTTTTTTCACTAGAATACAATGATCCACACGGTCGAAAGCTTTTTCAAAGTCCGTGTATACGACGTCTACCTGTCCCCTACCACACATATTTGTTAAAACATAATCCGAGAACACCATTAGATTAGTTGTTGTAGACCGGTTTTTCAAAACCCCGTGCTGGTTCTTACTAATACCTTTAGTGATTACGGGGTAAATGGATTTATAAACTATTTTCTCAAATACTTTACTGATCGTTTTTAAGATTGAAATACTTCTATAGTTCGTTTGTCCTAGATCCCTTTTTATGAATAGGTATTATGTGTGCTTTTTTTCCAAATTGAAGGGAATGTACCACCATTCAATGATTTGTTAAAAATATAAGTAACAGGCAATGTTAATGGGGAAGCGCACGAGGACCAAAAAATGGGCGGTATGTTATCACAGCCCTGGCCTTTATATATGTCCAATGACTTGTTGTTGTCAAGACAGATGTTTCTTTGATATATAAGTTAGAAACATTACGATTACTGTGCATGGAGACGTTAATAATACATTTAGAAGTAGAAGGCTTTCCAAATACGCTTTGAAAGAAGACATTAAAGGCTTCGAAAATTTGTTTGCTATCGGTATATTTGGAGTTGTCGGAAACGAATACTTTTGGATAATCAGAGCAGCCACGCGATTATTTTATAAAAGACCAAAAACATTTAGGATTAGTTTTTATACTGTTCTGAACATTTGTGGTGTATGTATTGTAGCAGATGGCTTGCACGTTCCCTTGTCTATTGCGAAATAAAGCAAATTCATCATAGGAACATCTGTTACTACTTACTCTCCATTGTTTGTGAACTTTCGACTTTTCTTTAATTATCTTGATGAGAGCTCGACTGTACCAAATCGGATATGAAAAGTTATGTGTATAGGACATTGAAATGTATGTATTTATCGCTTCATTAATTATTTTGTACAGCACAGCCACCATATCTTCCACGTTTTCAACCGACAAAACAGAGAGCCAATCAAATTTGTGAAAATATTCATTCAATGCTACACAGTCTCCTCTACGGAAAGTTCGTTTAGGAGGACAATGTTTTTAAGGAACGAAAGCGAAAGGTTACATAAGTCTATAATAAAAGAAAGATGGGCAGAATCGTGTCTAACTAAAGGATCGCAAGAGGGAGTAATACAAAGTGGTAAATTACAAAACGCGACATTCAAAGTATTGACTGTGTAATTTTTTATAGTATTATATTGTAGTAAATCCAAAAAACTTAGTTCCACTACCAGTTTGATACCGGCAATCTGTAAATCAGCAGATCCATATTTAATATGTCTCGGACCCTCTGTTGTCCAAGATATACAAGGTAAATTAAAATCACCTACTAAAAGATAATATTGTGGCGGATTGCATTGGTTGATTGTAGTTTCAATTTTGTTGATTATTAGACTAATTTCTTTTGTTATATTCACAAAGATAACATACACAGCACTCGCTGGTAGATCGGTGCTATTAACTCCGTTTTGAGTGGCAAATTTGGAAGTCGGGATAGATACATTAAGCATTTCTACAGATGGAGTTGCATTACATTCTACTCGCAATGCATGAAATTCGCGACGTGTTAATATCATTACTCCACCTCCGGATGCTTTCTTACAGATTGTTAAATTTCGATCTTGCCCAAATAAATCATATTTGTCGTCGCATAATTCGTGGTCGAAAAATCCGTCATGTAACCACGTTTCAGTAATAATAATGATATCGTAGTTGCAACTCAGAACGGATTGTTTAAAGTCTAAACTTTTAGTTCTTAGACCGCCAACGTTTTGGTTGAATATACTTAAATTAGAATGAGCCATTGTAGGTACTTAACGAGAGAACGGGCTAAAAACACTTAAAAAAGAAACGATTATATATAATATAGACACCCACCGTGCATGAAAATTTTTGTTAGTATAGTATAGACTGGATTAGCACTTGTAAGATTAGTAATATCGTCTAAAATATTCAGCGCGTCAAAAGTACATTCTACCATTACAATAATTAATGAGATAATAATTAATCAGAGTTTTAATCATAATCGCACATCATAAAAACAAAGCATTTACGGTAGCTTATTATTTCACATACCGACTCATCTTTGAGACATTATTGTGTTTACAAGTATTTGAGTTAGATAAACTGGAAGTGACATTTAAAAAGTTTACATTTCCCACACTTAGTTTACAACAAGGTTTGAAAATTATGATATGTAGCCCTGAGATAAATAGGGATAATATTGTATTTGACAAATTAATGTGCGTTTTTGAATCTATTATGTCCGATATATAAATCATAGGGCTGGTGTCGCACTTTCTCATATATATTCGTCCGTTTTTTGACCGCACGTATTGATATTCTTGAGTTCTGGCCACTTCTTTGGATTTCTTGAGGAGTTGCTATTTGTATGGAGTTAAATTATCATTGACAATGACTGGTTTTATTACGCCTGTTATGCCTAAATCTTTAGTGATCAAGCGTTGTTTACGTGCTCCAGATATAATGTTGTCCTTAAGAAGTTATGTTGATAATTTTTCAATTATTATTCAAGGACGACCCTGGAGTTTATTTTTTGGTGTAATTCTATTTGCATAACCTATCTGAGCTGGATCAATGACTACGTTGACGAGCTCGACGATTTTCAGAACAATGTCAACAGGTTTCTCGTCTTTTCTTTCTTTCCAATACTTTCAACATTCATCAAGCTATTTCTCTGATCACTCAGATTCATTTGTTGTGTCAGAGATCGGTTTTGAGTTTGCATTTCATTTAATTTAGATTCTAAATGTTTAATTTTATTAATATCTTTCGAAACCCGCTTCATCTTTTTACCAAATTCATCACTTTTGTTCGATTGGAATTGTATTGAATTTTTGAGGGAATCCAATTCCGTGTTGATTTTATTGTGTTCATTTATAATATTTTGTGTTAGATTTTTTATTTCTATGTACTCATTTCAAATCCCATTAAATTCTTTTTTAAATTCGTGTGATGCCTCTTTTAATTTTAAATGACTGTCTTTGATACCTGTTAAAACATCTGTTATCTTAGAGACCTTTTCAAAAACTTCCGACTTCCATGCGTCTAGTTCATTTGTGATATTTTCAGTAAATTCTGTAAAAAGTATGTAAAATTCATCGCCATGTCTCCGCTTCCTTTGTGTGACATGCATATCACTTAAATTCGGGTCTGAGTCAGATCTTCCAGGTGGAGAGCGCATCATTTTATGTCTATTCGGTTAATCTCAGATCTTCGTCGTTGAAGGAGTGTACGAAAGAGATGTGCGGATGACAGCGCGAGTGACTGTGTTCTTAACATCACATTATTGATAGCGAGCTTTCTCGAGCAACCTTGACACTGTGTTCATTACACCACGGTCGAAATTCAAATGTAGATAGATTAAATTTACTATGAAATTTCGTTTTAAATCACTGCGCTAGCCAACAACACGTCCGTCTACGACGATGTCCGAAAGACTTGTTGTGTCTTGTCTTAACTTGTCCCGTATATATTCGAGGCCGGCCTTCCTGGTCACTCTTCTAAATCTATCTTTATTTTGTGCCATAGCTTTTGTCAATTTGTTATTCTTTAGATCTTTATTGATCATCGTCGACCAAGTATTCTGGGGTCTCCCAGAGCTTCTCTTTTTAGTTTCGAGATCCAGCGCTACCCTAATCATATACGTTGTCGGTCTTCCCATAATAAGGCCGTACCAGCGCAGGCGTCACTCTACTGTTGAACTAGGAACTATTTGATCTATGATCATCGAAGAACTGTATCATTTATCATGTAGATTTAGTATATATCAAGTGTATATATGTACCGTCCATCAGTGTGGAGTGATATTAAAATTCTGATAGCAATCTCAGGGGGCCCGTCGAATACAGGCCCCTCGACGGCGTTAATTGAATATGGCTGCACTTAATTAAGTTTCGTGATTAACTCCAGAATTTAAATGTTCTATTTGTGTTTTGGACGGGGGTGGGTGTAAACTAGAAGGGGATACCAACTCGTACTGGATACCGTCGCCACGCTGTGGGGCTTTGCGCACGAACTTTGAGGCGGAGATGACGTTTTGTTTGAGCGAAAGAACAATTAAGAGAAAGGCCTCCTGCCGGAGATTGCTTAGGATGATGCTTGAATAATGCTTATTTTTTTATTCAATGAAGGGACCACACAGGCCTAGGTCTAGGCTCATAACTAGGCTCATAACAACGTGACGCTAGTCAAGATGATATTCATATCAACACATTGCGCTCGCTGCCTTGAGACATAAAAAGTTGTCTTTTTACCCCTGTAATTTCACTAGTCACATTGTTTTTTTTATTGAAGCGACAAGACTAGTGTGATGTTCACCTGATGGTGAGTGGTACGCACGCCCATAAAATCGCGCCGCTAGTTACAATGGTATATACATCACTTTGCACTGATCCCCTTTCAACATAGGATATGAAGTCTCGTTACCGTAATAATTTTACTAGCTACAACGCCCTTCAAACCGGAACATATTAATGTTTGCGCTGCGGTGGTACCTAGCACTGGCAAGAGAAATTTACCAAAGGCAACCATTATCTGCCTTGGTACATTAGTAAGATCTCATTTCGTTACAAGTTTGTCTCATAATTAGAGAAATGTTATTTCTGTATAGTCTCTACGGTGCCTGACATATAATCTAAGTCTTTGTTTAGGTTCAGTCACCTTATCATCAGCTCAACGTTTTGCCTCTTTAAAAAAAAATTATCAAATTAATATAATTATTTAGAAATTAAATTATCACTGATGTATTGCCACCGCAGCTCCTGTTTCTAACGGTAATGTGAAAACATTACTGCGTTCCGTTTTGAAGGGCGCTGTAGGCAGTGAAATTACTGAGGTAACGGTAAATAATACACAAGACAACGGGCAGAATGTGATGCAGTATAAATATCCTGACCGGTTGCGTCTTAATGGGCAGTTCTGACTTATCAGTTGATAAACGTCCTGCTATTTTCGCACTTATAGTGAAACAGGATAATACGTGTGTAACCTTTTTAAAAGTGAAAGATTTGAATTTTTTTTTCCAATTAAGCGATTGGATGAACTGGATATTTACCTGATGGTGAGTGATACGGCTGCCCTTTAAGATAATATATAATGCATCGAATTGTGGATGTCGATTGAGACAAGAGTTTGAGTGTCGTTACTGGATAAACTAAAATTAATAGTAATTACATTTGCTATAGAGCCCTTCAAACCGTAACACAGTAATGTTTGCATACTACTGTTTGTCGTCTGATATAGGCACTGCAGTGGTACCTAACTAGTTGGTATTACTGGTGGTAAGGTAAGACCGGGTAATGAAACTTAACATGTCGTCTCAAGGCGGCGAGCGTAATATGATGCTGTGTATTACATCTTAACTAGCGCCACGCAGTTACGTGCAGCCGTATCACTTACCATCAGGTGAACGTCTAGCTCGTATCACCGCTTCAACGAATAAGAAAATTCAGTTTCCAGCATCCAGTAAAAAAGTGATATTTGTGTAAGTGCAGCGAACCGTCAGTAGCATCAATCGGCGTTGCCATGGTCTGATGATTCCATCAAAAGGAACCTATTAAGTTATCGGCAAACAGATCTTAATTGACTCGCGCTGATCACTGCTGTAATGTTTCCGTGAGATAATTCAAATTAACAAGGGCGCCATTAAATGGCAGTAATTAATATGTTTAATGAAACTTTACTTCAATGGGTGATATTAAAAGGCGAAAAATTACAAGGGAGTTATTACTAGACCGTGTTCCGAACACCGCTCTTGTTATAATATTAATAAATTTATTATAATGTAAAATTATAATATATAAGGAAATACTACGACTTTCACCAGATAGTAAGTGATACGCGTGATCATAACGTGGCGCTAGGATGTTATACACAGCACCACATTTTGCTCGTGGCTTTGAGACATAAGATATTGAATCTCGTTACCCCAGTGATTGCACTAGCTACAACGCCCTTCAAACCGGGACACAGTAATGTTCGCACACTATTGTTTGGCGGTGGAAATAAGCGCTCCGGTGGTACTAAATTAGACGGTCAACAACAGAAACCTTATCATTATCATCATCAGCTAATAGATTTTCATAGCTGGACATATGCCTCACCTAAAGATCTCCACATTTGTGGAGGTTCATGTGGATGAATTTGGGTTATTTCCCACCACGTTGCCCAATCCAGATTGGCGGGAGCCAGAGCCTCGTTTGTTGATTAGCAGGGTGCACCACGAGCAGGTGAGGTTGACTTGGATCCCGAGAGTTGTTGTGCGGAACCCTTACACATTCAGAACAGAAACCTACCACCAGTAAAATGTGTAATTTGTAACTTAGAACATTAATAACTGCTAAGTGTCTATATTTATTTTAAATTAATTGTAATTGTATCTAAGTTATCTAAAAGTGGTAACCTGTTTCAAAATTCCACTACATCATCAGACTAACCCATATCTTATCCATAGCGAACCCAACCGCACGAAGTCTGAACTAGTTTAAAATTCCCAGCAGCAGTGTATACAGTATCCATTGTGAATTATCCATCATCGGCAACTTGGTAAAATCTTAGCTCGTGCTTAACTGTAACTTTAAGTAAGGAGCACGCCGTCCAAAATCGCTACAGGCTATGCTTTGAAATTCGTTTTGAAACTTGAAAAGCTCATTGTTCTATTTGACTGTTATATTTATCTTACCTAATAAATATCGCATTGAAATTCTGTAACCCCTAAAATATTCATTAATAAAACCATAAAAACAAGGTAAAAATGGCTTAGCCGATTGTTTTTGGGTTGTAAGTAAAAGAAGGATGAATTGAGTCGATTTAAAAAAAATCATATCCATAGATAGTTTGGATCAAATTGTAATATCTTTTAACTGAGATGATTAATTTAGAAAAGATGTATTTGATGAGTGGTTAGCGAATTTTAAACTCCGATCGATAAATTGGGTATTCTCCTGCCCAGCAGTGGTCAACAGAAGGTTATAATGATGAAGGAACATAGCAAGGTTGATGGGAGCGTGAGGTTGTGTTCAGGCTTGTAGTCTCAGGCTAAGAAGAATAGAACTAAGGTAAGCCCTGCCTGTCGTAGAAGGCGATTGAAATCGTCTAGAAGTTTCGCGGGACTTGGGGGTAAGGACCCTTATCGCTCAACAAGTGAACTTGCGTGGGACAGCGTATGGCTCAGCGATGGTGCTTAGCAGGGTTTGGCCCTTCCACAGAGATGGGTTAACACAAATTGTAAAGGGCCATCGATGCATTTCTGTAAGATATCCCGTAATCTCTCCTGGTGCAGGCCACCGAGTGGGTTTTAGTGAGCAAGAATCTCACATAATCCTGACTTCCCTCAGACAAAGTACCTTTCGAACATTTCCCCCTGAAACCAAAAAAAAAGTGAGGTTGGCTTGGACCCCATGAGTTGTGCGGGAAACCTTACCACCCCTCCCTTTATATACGTATATACATAGAGATATCCTCGTTACGGCAAATCACTTACCACCAGGTGAACGTTCTGCTCATCTCGATTTGAATGAAACAGAGAGTACAATACAGCTTTTCATGGGCTTAATAGAATCATGTTATATCCTCGGCGAGTCAATTATTCAGCAGGGCATTGTGTAAGTCGCTTTTATGTTTCCACATCGGGCGCGTCGAGAAGAATGCGCGGATTCTTTAATTTTAATGCCGCATTACTTTGTTCATCTCCTCCCCATCCCTGCGGTATATCCACCAGCGACCGGCGAGGAGAGGAGAGAGGTGAGCCGCGTTGCTAAGTTTCGGAGGTGGACATATTGTCATTGTTGAAGTGTTATTTAGCGGAAATTGAGTAATTTTACAAGTATTTTTTTTACTTAAAACAGGATCTCAAATTGTCATGTTATTAAGTAAGAAAATCAATTAAAACTTAACTTTTCACTTAATTGCACATCATTCTTTCATCTAAAAGATAAATTCTAAAAAATAGATTCCTGGTGATCATCATTATCAGCCGACAGACGTCCACTGTGGACATAGGTCCCCCCAAAGACATTCACATTAGAGTTTATTGAGGGGAATTGGTCCGTAACCCATCACGCTGGACCAGTGCAGGTTGGTAAGCGGTCAGAGCCTCGTCTGTTATTCAGCAGGATGCACCGCGAGCAGGTGAGCTTGATTTGGGTTCCGTAAGATGTTGGGCGGAACCCCTTACACCCCGGTGAAGACATAAATAAAATTTGTATCTAGTGTAAATAATTCTTCCGTGGCAAGGCCTCTAGTCTAGGTAACCAACTTGGCAGTGTAGGACTGTCTTACCGGTCGAAGACCCGCATGTAGATCTAAGAGAAAGCGAGAAGATGTAGTGTCAAGAGACTGATGACGGTGAAAAGAGTCAAGTAGAAGAAAACATGCCAGAAGCTCACATATATAAACTTATCCGATAATTAGTTAGATAGAGAAATAGAGAAGGCTATGAGTAATTGTATCATTGAAGAGTCCATAAAAATGTCTGACCTTAAATTTTTTTTCTATATAGTTAAAAGTTATTTTCGTATAAATTAGACCTTCAGGACCTAGCTGAGCCATAAATGAAGTAAATCTTTATTATTTTCAGCGGAATAAGAAATATTTAAAGAAACTTCGTGTCCACGTTTCCTTTTCTATTTTAATATAAAAAGCTCACGAAACTTTAAAGTACGTTAAATAAATTATTTTGACAACCCTTAGGGAAGTTCTCGTTTTAGTGTGATAAGGCTGTGTGTTCACTGATATGAAAAAAATATTTTTATGTTTATTACTTCTTAAGAATCAACGAGAGGAGCTGATCGTCATTTTTTTTATTTAACGATATAAAGATATGAACGGGAAGTTCACTTAATGCTGAGTGATACGCCTGCTCAGAATAACGTGGCCCTAGGAAGGATGTAAGGGGTGTAAGGGGTCCCGCACAACAATTCACGCGACCAAAGCCGACCTCACTTGGTCGTGATGCACCCAGGATTGTTCAATGCAGGTGGTGGGAGCCAGAGGATCGTTTATTTATTACCAAGGTGTATCACGAGCAGGAGAAGTTGGCTTGGGTCCCGTGAGTAGACAGCAGTAAGTTAAATGATGACGAAGACCTTCGAGCCGGGATAAAGTAATACTTGTACACTACCGTTGGCGGGACAAATAGACGGAGTTCTACCACCAGTGTTGTGGTTTGCATTGAATAAGTAAAATTAGTTAGGTCAGTGTGAAGATGGTTTTACGTAGGCACGACGGAATGTTTTTTTTTATTGTTTGATATTTTTAAACGCCGCCAATAAAGGTGGGCTAAGTTTAATATTCAGCGCAATCCAGTGCACGGGCCTCGCGTGACGTCATGAAAGCCAAATAAACAACAGGCGGCGAGAATGTTTTGAAATGTTACATTTTGTTACATTGTATTAAAGTTAACAACATATTTTTATTAGTAAAAACTTTAGACGATATATTTTACGTGAATTGACCATTCTATGTTCTCACTGTTGGGATTCGGGGTTCAATTGCAATAAGAAATCTCTGAACTATAATTCAGCAAACTGGTTTAATGGGAGTTGGCGGATTTCTATTAAAGTTCTTTCACACAAACTGTGCACTGTGTATTCCCACCGCTGGGACTCCGGATTGTTCGCAAAATGAAAGCCATAATCAAGTCCAACGGTCCAGTGCGAGTTGTTGAATTTCTACAAATAATGTCTGATGTAAACTGGCAACTGCATATTCCCACTACAGGAACCCGGGTTTGACGAGAGAGTCGGAATCATAATTCAGTATCCATATATAGTAGAGAAAGGAGAATTTCCACAAACGAAGTTTCACATAAACTGCCCACAGCTGGGAGTTGGTGTCTTCTTTCGCAACGAGAGTAAGCTAAACCTGACCAAGCTATCATACCAGTTTAATCATTGGGAGGTATCAAAGTACGAACTATCAGTATCAAATGCAGATATTGGATATGCCATATATGAAGCTCTCGAAGCGTCGAGAATATAAATAACTAACTAACAACTATAATAATATTCAGTTTAGTTTAAATTGTAGTTTTTTTTTTTAATTAATGAAGCGACGATACGAACAGGACGTTCACCTGATGATGAGTGACACGCTGGCTCATAAAAACGCGGCGCTACTTAGGATGTGTTATACGTTGAACAATATTGTACTCCTGGCATTAAGACACGAGTCCCGTTACCTTAGTAATTAGTTGTTATAGCGGTGTGGAGGCGCCTGGTTGACCCGTCATTAAGAGCATTTCAGGACAAGCACGACCTTCAGTCATGATGTATACGAAAGTAAGAAGACCCTAGTAATTACACTTGCTACAGCGCTCTTCAAACTGGAACACGGCAATGTTTGTTGGCTGCGATAAGCGCTGCGGTGGTACCTAAAGTAAAATCACCAGTAAAATCAATAAAATATATTTTTTTAAAATCCTGAAACAGTTTCACGGCGCTGGATTTTTTTATTATTATTGATGATCATTCAGCTGAAGCCATGGCGGAAGCGGGAGGTTATTAAAACTTGGAGGAAGATGAACTTGTACAGTTTTATAATTAAAGAAAAATATAACGCGGGCCCCCGCCGCGCAATGCTACAGGCAGCTCCGCGTAGGCATTGCCGGCTCGCCCCAAGGCTTTGCCGGTGTATACTTTAGCAATTAACTGAACGATATTAATACAAAACATACATTGGAAATGATCTATGCATATAGATTTACAAAATGGCGGACATAATACGTCGAAATCTAATAACACTTCAAAGTATTCTCAACCAGTGAACTATTCGAATCTTTAAGAGAAAAATTATAATATGAATACATATATATATATATTCGTAAATAATATATAACATATAAACATTTTATGTATATATATATATATGAATAAATATCTAATACATAATATTTGAACCTTATACATAGTATTTGAACCTGACAGCCATTGTATTACCAGTGTATATTTAATTTAGTAGTGTTATAATAGGTGTTAAATGAAACAAATCCGATAATTAATTTTTTTTTGTGCGGAACCCTGATTTTATTTTTTTAAATAACCTTGTCTTAAGGCCTATGTCAGGCTGTGGACGTCTATCGGCTGATGATGATGGAAAGTGTCTTACGTCTTTTACCTCAGTCTTGTTCTTACTAACATGTCAATGAAACTCATCAGATTTAGTCCAGCATTTAAAGAGTTGAAAACAGATAAAAAATAATTTTCATTAATTAAGTATGTAGTATTATATTCATTTATTCAATACATATTATTTTAATTTTTCTTATCTGTATATATTATTGGAATTATTCTAGACGAAAAATTTTTCTATTTCTTAGTTTAACAGCAATTTAACTGGAGTGTTAGAAAGTTGTAATATATTTCTGTATTTTTGCGCCACCCTATATATAATGAAAATGGGTTTCCTTTGTTCGGCAATCACGTGAAAACTAGTGAACGTATCGACACGGGAACATGAACAATCGCCGCGGTATGATTTGTAGATGGTTACAGGATATTTAATTTTTGAATTTCATAGATCTTTCATAGTTTTAATCCTAATTAACTTTTATAAACATTTTCATCTCATTATTTATGCGGTTGTTATACGAAGTCATTGGCGGTTGCGGTTGTATTGAATAATTTTACATTAGTATTATTATTATATATTAGTATTTTATTTAGCATACACATTTAACAAACAGACAGGAACAGGAACACATATATATATATATATATATATTTAAAATAACATTTACACGGGTTCGGTAGATCCTGTCTACCTGATGGCACATGAACAGGTTTCGTAAGGACCTACTCGGAGGCTAACAAGGATTTATTGCTCGACACTCGGTCCCCGTTTCCAATGTGCGATTGTATTCCCACTATATCTTTCTCAGAGCCCACAATTTACTGCTGCTTCAGTGAAAAAATTCACCAGGATTTTAAATTGAAATACACGTACAAATGAAATAAAAACATGGTAGTACTAGTACAGGGTGTCAAACGACAACTGTATAATATTATTGGCTGCCACCAATAAGAATATTTACTGATAATGGTATTCTACCGGAGACTGTCTAGGTGGGTACCACGACAGTGTCTATGGTGATAAACAAAACAACAAAGTGTAAACAGTTTAAAGTTATGCGGGGGGTTACCAATGAGACAACATTTAATATCTCAAAACCTTTATCTGAATATGACTGCGGTGTTTGATATCCTGAGTGGTATCACAAAGATCATGATTTCTGTGGCATGCAAATTTCGTTTTTGAATTGTGTACACTGCCACTAGTAAATGAGTGGGTCAAGAGTTTAAACTGTTTGCGAGGTGCGGGCGAGCGACCCTCGAGTCGCGCCTCCGGCTCATTCGGCCGCTTTGAGACCTGAATGACGTCGGCGACAGAGCACCGCTCCGGCACTCCGCCCTCTCATCGCCACAACTTGCGTCTGCACACACCAACACCGGCAATGTGAATGACGACACAATGTTAAACTGACACTTTATAATAAACACGTTATATATAACTACTTCTGTGGTGCAGTGGCTGTTTGTCTAGACACGGAGATCTTACTTCCACTTCAAGGCTATGTTTTGATAAGTTTGGATAGTTCAAAGAGCCGTATTGACCCTGTTACACTAGCTACCAGTCTCATGTTGTAAATCTTCTGTCGTAGCACCATCGAGCAGTTCCGGCTGTCAATATATGAGAGAGTGTTCTGACCAAACCCGTAACCATCAACGACCTCATTATTTGAAGATGTCTGAAACTGTAGAGAAATGATAGCTTGTTACGAATATATTTTTTTATCTTCTTACTTCTCACGATATACTTGACTCTTACTTTAGAGAGATATATTGATTTTAACGATAATGATGATCAGTTGAGAAAACCACCACCTTGGGATCCTGTAATTAATAAAATTAAATAAAACACCAAGCACACCAGAAGACTTTAAGACACATTAACTCATTCTGTCGTTGATTAGAATAGAGATATAATTGTAGAACTGCAGGTACTCCGTGATGTCCCTGAGGTTAGAAATCAGACCAATTCTCCTGTGATCATGGCTGCTGTAAAACACTAGAAATTACGGGATGATAAATAATTTATTGAACGCGATAAAATCTACCAAAGCGTCCATTTGATGGCGAAATGTCTGCGGCGCGTGCCTTCGGAGAGTGGTGACGAATGGAACCACCCCCGGCGTTTGTGTGAGCGACCGAAGTGGTACGTAAGAACAGGTATTATTTTGTAACAGGTACAACAGATAAAGTTTTGCTAATGTTGTATTTGCTGGCGACATAAATCGTTCTTTACGACGCTGTCTTTGTAAGAAATGCGGCGCGCAAGCGGGATTGCCTTTTTATACCTGCTTTATGGAAATGCGGCGCGAGCTTGCAAACAAATTTGTTGCTCGAGTTCGCTCTTACTTTTTGTTTATTGCAATTGCTATTATTATTAAAAAAAAACAGTATAACTTGTTATCGCGGAATTCTTAAATATTTCATTGGCAATCCCTTCGGTATAATTGTTACGTTGGCGTCATAACGGGAGTTGTAAAGAATAGCTTAAAATAAGAATCTCATGATGATGATAATGAAACTTGAGAAAGAGAATAATACAGTATGTGGAATCGTAGCTCCTCATCATCAGCCGATACACGACCACTGTTGGATATAGGCCTCCTCCAAAGATTCTCCACGGTTGTAGGGGTTCATATGGAGGGATATGAGCCATTTGCCACCACACTTGTCCAATGAGAGTTGGTGGGAGCCATAGCCGCGTTTGTTGATTAACAGGCTGCACCACAAGAAGGTGAGGTTCGCTTGGGTCCCGTTAGTTGTACGGGATCATTTACACCCGTCCTGAAGGAATAATTTTATATTAAGCTATAATTTATAGTGATGTGTGCTATAATTAAAAAGAAACGGTTAAACCGTTTGATAACTGTTACCTTCTTTTAGTTTCTGCACCAGATAGTTTGAATGTTTCAATTCCAAGGAAACTGCGGAAGGCAATCGCGTGCCTTGCAGAGCGAAGGTCCGATTCCAGGCTCACGCATGAGTCAGAGACAGAGTTAAGTTGTTTTTTTTTAAAAAACTATAAAGCGACGTGACAAGCGAGACGTTCACCTAATGGTAAGTAATACGCCTGATTGTCGGTCCACCTTGTGAGAGGCCTCCCAACACCACGTGTACCGGTACGCGGGCGCCACTCGAGGACCTTACCGCCCCATCGTCCGTCGGTCCTTCCAGCAATGTGCCCTACCCACTGCCACTTAAGTCTAGCAACATTTTCGTTTGTTTATCAATTCTTATTTTTTTTTAGTAACAAGTAATGTTAATAAACAAATGGCGTTTAAGCTGTTTGTTCATCAGCCTCTTGTCTATTAATATTTTGAGGCAGCCTCACGAGCAATCCAATTAGCCGAGTGTACGAAATCAAACGCGAAGATCGCGCGAGCCGAGCCGAGCGGCTCCGAATTGATTTGCAATATAAATCAGTGGGGGGTGGTGGGGACGTAAGGGTGAGATAAGCCCGGGCGTGCCAACCGGTAAAGACCCCGCCAATTTGTTGAAAGCTCTCTCATCTTTCCACAATCGAGAAGATTATGTCGATTGCTTATTATACTAACCATACCACCACTGGCGGCAGGTCTCTGTTGCCGGAGACGGTCTATCACCACAGCAGCTCCTTTTGCAGCCGACACACAGTACTGTGCAAACTCTACTAAGTTCCGGTTTGAAGGACGACGTACCTAGTGTAATAAACTGGGATAACGTGACTTATCTGAGAGCTGTGTATATCATCCTAAGTAGTGCCATATTATAAGCAGGCGTATCACTTACCATCAGGTGAACGTTCCGCTCGGACCGCCGTTTAGTAGTTCTACTATATATATAGAATAAAAAAGCCTTCAATAATAGGATTCAACCATAACATATAACTGAAGGGTATCCTTGAAGTGCACGCTTTAACCAGGAAGGTGTAATTAAGGATCAAATATAAATAAACTGGTACAGATTTACTGTTTGCTGATGAACGCGTGCACTTAGCGTATTTACGCACACAAACACGGAGCCGCGTTTCAATGTAGTCACACTCACCCAAAATATGGTGCAGCTCCAACTCCTCGCACGTATTCCTTTGCTCATAACAACGTGGCGCTGGTTAGGATGATATACATAGCACAACATTGTACCTATCGTTTTGAGACATAAGATTTTTAAATATCGTTACCCCTGAAATTTCTTTAGATACAGCACCCTTCAAACCGGAACGCTGGTGGTAGGTCTCTATTGGGAGGACTCCCACAAGATGGACCGACAATCTGGTGATAGTTGCGAAAATCCACTGGATACAAGCAACGCGGGACCGATTGATGTGGAGATTTCAGGAAGTCCTGTATCCAGCTGTGAACATCTATCGGCTGATGATGATTATATATATATACATATATTTATTTATCAGTTAATCTTATTACTGGCGAATAGAAATATATGTATGACAACTAATATCCTTTACTTATGTTACAGGTAATCACCACCGCAGTGTAAATTGTAAGTTATATAAATAACAACCTTTTTTCATTACCTTAACCTTTATTACCAGTAAACTTGACCCCTTACCCCCTCCCTCCTGAATAGTATTACTGTAATTTACATTTAATCTGAAATTACTGTCCTTTTTTATCTAGTGTAAACAGACCAAAAAGATCAGATCTTTGATTGTGTCAGTATCAAGTTTTTATTCTAGTACATTATTACGGAGTATAAGAGAAGGGGGTTATTCACCTGATGGTAAGTAATACGCCCGACCATGACAACGTGGCGCTAGTTAGGATGTACACAGCACCACATTGCGCTCGTCGTCTTGACAATTAATATGTTGTCTCGTTACCCCAGTAATTATACTGGTTACAGCGCCCTTCAAATTGGAACACAGTAAGATGTCCATACTACTGTTTGTCGGCTGCAATAGGCGCTGCAGAGGTACCTACCGAAACGCTCTCCTGTAAAAGAGACCACCAGAGCCACGACCATGTGCTCCTGCATAACGAGGAGTAAGATTAATTCCATTCAGGTACGCAGTCGGCACCCTTGTACGCTCTGAACGCTAATCCTGATTAACATAATGTATAAATTGAATCATACTTTAATTGTCGTATTATATTTATGTATGACGTCATCAGTACCAGCGGCACACTTGCCGACTCGCGCATGCGTTCAACAAGTTGAAGTGTTTCCGCGCAGCGCGCTGCCGGCGGCGGGTGCGACTTAGCGCTCCCTAATTAACACTGTTCGGCGCTTTGTTAGCGGCGTTTCATTCAATTAATGTTCTAAACACATCTATATATATATATATATAATGTATATGAGTTTTGTTTGTTCGCCAATCACTTGGAAACTAGTGAACGCGTGTACACAGGAATATGAGCCTTCGACGCAGAATGATTTGTAGATGGTTACAGCATATTTATTTTTTGTATTTCATAGATCCCTCATCGTTTTAATTCTAAACAACTTTTATAAACGTCTTCATTTGGTATTATTTACACGGTTGCTATGGTAAGACTAGTATAGAAACGCTCTTCTTTTTTACTGGTGGTATATGATAGCTTTCTCGCACTAGGTCTCTGTTGTTAGACACCGTACAGGTAGGTACCACCGTAGCTCCATGTCTGCCGCCAAACAGCAGTGTGCTCACATTACTGTGTTCCGGTTTGAAGGGCGCTGCAGCTAGTGAAATTATTGGGGTAACGAGACTCAACTTATTACGTTTGAGGCGACGAGCGCAATGTGGTGTTATAGCTATCATCCTGGCCAGCGCCACTTTGTAGTGAGCGGGCGTATCACTTACTATCAGGTGAACATATCGTCGATTAATTGAATAAAAAAAGTTGTATTCTTTGCTAAATAAAAAAAAAGTCACTTATATTATATGTAACAGTACCGCAAACAATTGTACTAGCTCTATGGACGCCATTTTATCACCACTGACAACCATAGATAATTTTGTCTCTTTTATTTAAATAACTATTTTAAACAAAGACGTATAACACCATAGATTGTAGAGTATATGTAGAGGGTAAACTCTTCTTTCGAAATTAAATACTATTAATAGTGCTATTTACTGTTATTGTAAACTTTTTTCTCTTTTATTTTTTTTTATATGATGGGTGGGCAAACGCGCGAACAGTTCACCTCGTGGAAAGTGATCACTCACGCCCATAGACAGTCGCAACACCAGTGGAATTGTGGCCACGTTGCCGGCCTTCAAGGAAATATAACGCTCTTTTCTTGAACGCCCCCATGTCGTATTGGTTCGAAAGGCCCGCATGTTGTATTGGTTCGAAAGGCCCCCATGTCGTATTGGTTCGAAAGGC
Source organism: Ornithoptera alexandrae (assembly GCA_029030555.1). Classification (NCBI taxonomy): domain Eukaryota; kingdom Metazoa; phylum Arthropoda; class Insecta; order Lepidoptera; family Papilionidae; genus Ornithoptera; species Ornithoptera alexandrae. The sequence continues at coordinate 781,177 of JARDVY010000031.1, forward strand.
CTCCCATGTCGTATTGGTTCGAATGACCCCGATGTCGTATTGTTTCTAAAGGCCCCCATGTCGTATTGGTTTAAAAGGCCCCCATGTCGTATTGGTTTGATTAGTTGTACGCGTCATGGTTGTTTCACTTACACTTTTTTTTAATATAAATTTTTATTGCATAATTTTTAAAGGCATTTAACAATATTGCATGCGCTTACTTCTACAGTGCGTTGTAATATTATACTTTTGTTTGTTTAATAAAAAATTCTATCTTTTTTCTTTTTATTCATTAAAAATCGTATATATTACACAATAACTTACAACAATTTCTATATTCCTGTTTCAAGGGCGCTGTAGCTGGTGAAATACTGTAGTAATAAGACAAGATGCTCCTTTTTTTTTAGTCGGTTTCGTCTGGGGGGAGTCAGAGTTATGTGGAGATATTTACCCACAAAAATACCTTTGGTGATCACTTTCGGCGTTTGGAGAGGTCACGGGATCTGCATTCGTAACGCATCCGCGGCCTCGCTAACGCTATGCTGGGATAACCTGTCCCAGGATCTGTTTTACGTAGACTATATCAGTCTGGTGAGTATTATCTCAATGACTGGAGACCACGTCCAGCCATTGTCCTCCTTAGGATCGTTTAGAAGGCGATGTCAATTCCTTTCCCAACATATGGTGTAGGGGAACACCATCCACCGGTGAGACGTGATGACGCGCGTTAGCGCCACGACTGTTTCGTCTCCGAGCAAGGAGTTACCATCCTCTGTTGGAAGGCGACGAGCGCCTCGTTGATATGGGCGGGCGTATCACTTACTATCAGGTGAACGTCGAACGAATAACTTAGTTATAAATTGCTTTGTAAGGGTATTTCTTGGCGATAGATAAATAGTATATGAAGTAATATGAAGAAGTAATAAATATGAAGTAAAAAACAATGTAATATAAGAAAGGTATACGAATGTAGCATATCGCGGGAGCGGAAACGGATGTGGAGGCACTGTCCTGCCGCGACCCGTATTGACGCGCTGCGGCCTACATGCGGACAGCTTGTGATTTATAGGGGGCAAATATTAGTCGAGCCCCACTCCCGCAATATGGGCGGTGCGTTTCCGCTCAGCTATCCCGAACGGAGCGCCAGGACCTGATATTGCTTGTTCTGTGCCATAAAACGCTTTCGCATCAGAACCGCTATCGTGCTTGTTATAGTTATCTGTTTTTGGGGTTAGTACTTGACCTCAATTCTAAATCGCGTTTAACTGACGCTGAGGATGGTCAAGCACTCTACAACACTCCGGCTCTCATGTATTGAGAGCTGGAACACATCGATATGACGATGGATGAGATTTATTATATACAAGCATCGTTATACCCATCTTGTCCATCTCATATCATCATCATATCATAATCTGCCAATTGACGTCCACTGCTGCCTATAGGCCTCCGCCAAAGATCTCCACGTTGATCGGACTCGCGTTGCTTGTATCCAGTTGGTTCCCGCGATTTCCACCAGATCGTCGGTCGACCTTGCGAGAGCCCTCCCATCACCTGGTCTACCGGTACGCAGGCGACACTCGACGACCTTACTGCCCCATCGGCTTTCGGTCCTTGGAGCAATGTGCTCTCTCATATATCATCTGTAATTAACGCTTTAGGTAACAGTGTACTTTCTTTTAATGAAATAGAAAGGTAAGCGGCGAGTAGGATTATTACCTGTTGATGAACGATTAATTGGTAGTCGCAGTGCTCAATGATCCGCCACAAGGTGGATAGCTGGTTATTAGTAAGACATAACTGATTGGAGTAGATGTCTTTGAGCGAGGCCTATGCCGAGCAGTGGGTGTCTATCGGCTGATGAATGATCATGGTTGTAGCAATGTGATGCCGTTGTGAATGTTATATAGAAGTGCAGCACTACATTCATCGCTCCATGTGCAGAATAGGTAGCAGCCTGATGATAGATTCCATGTATAAATGTAGCAGTCTGACCGACAGATGATAAAGTGGCCTAGTAGTTTTGCACAGCGTGGTAGGAAATGGCTCAAATCTCCCCATATGAACCCCTACAAACGAAGGTCGTGAGAAGTCGCTGGAATGATTCACTGCAGGTCCAATCGATAAAGTGGTAGAAGTTCCGCAGAAGGTGATATGTACCTTCACGGGAAGCTCAAGCTAAATAGGGACTAAACTATCGCATCTTCGACTAGTATACATCGAAATTTCATCACACAATTAAGAAGGGGTAGTAAGAGGTTCCGCCCAACATCTTACGTAGCCCAAGTTAACCTCACCTTCACGCGGTGCACCCTGCTGAATAACAGGCAAGGCTCTGACGATCCCCCAAACCACACTGGGCCAGTGTGGTGGGTTACGGCCCAATTCCACTCAATGAACTCTTACAAACGATGTGGAGATTTTTGAGGAAGGCTCATGTCCAGTAATGGACGTCTATTGGCTGATGATGTTGAACTAAAATAGGCTGCCGTGGTGCAGTATTTGATTCTGAGGAAGCCACAACACGAGCAAGATGTTCATCTGATTCAAAGTAATTTGCCTTTTCCATAACGATACGACGCTAGTTAAGATGATATACACAGCATCACATTGTACTTGTCGCCTTAAGATACAACATGTGAAGTATCGTCACTTCAATAATTTTATTAACTGTAATGCCCTTTAAACCGGAACAGGGGTGGTATTTGCACGGTGCTCTTCGCCAGAAGAAATAGGAGCTGCGTTGGTACTTACTTCCGGTCTCCGGCAACAGAGATCTGGAATAAGTTATAAAATAAATAAGTAATTTTATTTAAGTTGATATAATAGTAAAGATATATAAAAAGTAAGCTCTCGCCGCTCGGACACAACATTTGTTGTAATTTGATTCCCTCAAGACAACCAACAAGAAACATAACCTGGGTCAGCTTACGCCGGACAGGCTTTGGCGCGAGACCCTCTTCATCCCGTCCATCGGTCTCCGGGGACGCGTTGGGAAAAGAATGGTGGGATGAAGCGGAAATTAAGTTTATGTTATTTACATGAAAATTAGACGCGTAACTCACGCGGGACCGTCCGCGCCATTGTTTCATTTGCATCGAGAATACGGTTACCATTCCTCCCTTAAAATATACATTAGTGGTTGGGGTTATGTGGAGTGGTGGTGTGTATTAAATTATACTTTATATCAACTCAAATTTTTATGGGTTACTTGATCTAGATCCCTCGTAATGTTATGTTAACGTTATGCCAAAGATCGTGAAGCTTTTTCGCCTGAAGTACTTTATCTCTGTTGAAAGCTGGAACGCAGCTGTAATAGCATTATAAATAGCTTTGTAGCTAGGTAGATATGATGATCCTCTATCTCCATGTAAACTCATCATAAGTGACACCGGAATCGAACCAGAGACATCCGTGTTACAAGTTGTTAGCCCCTAACTATTACAGGGTCTGTTTGTTAGATATTAATCACGATTTTGATTTAGTTTTCTATAAAATTTGTCTAACTTATATTAGGTTAAGTTAGCATGGTATCATTCTTTAAGCAATCATCATCATCAACCGACAGAATTCCACTACTGGACATAGGCCTCCCTCAAAGATCTCCACATCGATCGATCCAGCGCATACCGCAAACTTCACCAGATCGTCGGACTACCAAGCGGGGGGCCTGCCAACACTACGTCTTCCGGTCCGCGGTCGCCATTCGAGCAACTAAAACAACTTTAAGCAATAGTCGACTAAAATAAGTTTAGATTGTAAACTATAGTTAAAACATTCTTTAAGATGTGTCAACGTAAGTCTGTAAGGGAGTGTTAGGTAGCTCAACTTGGTATGCTGTTAAATAAGGAACGGTGAATTATTAATTAGCATCCCCGTCTGGTCCTCCATTACCTACTTCTTGAAAGTGCTTTCAACGCTAGATAATTTTTTCTTAAAGAAAACTGTACAAAGCTTCAGACTTCAAAATTTATGAGCAGGCGTATTAGTATCAAGTGAACGACTCGCTCTTGTCGATTTGATCAGAACAGCTAGTGACGAGTGATAGTTGGATCTGGTTAGCATTTCTGCAGCGGTGCTGCTGACTTTGTCATTGAAGACAAGCTTGCAGTGTTCCGCTGACGCCTGAAGGATATTACCTTTCTGCAAGTATTGAAATATTGCATTTCCTCTTTATTTGTCAGAGGAATTAACTACATCAAGTGATATTGAGGAATGATACGGCTGTGAATTAAGATGTGTTCTGATTGAGGAAAATGCGAAGGAGTCATCAAAATCATCATCATCAGCCGAAAAACTCCACCGCTATACATAGGCTTCCCACATCGATCGGGTAGGGATTCATGTGGGGGGTTTGTGCAATGTCCCTCCACACTGGCTTAATGCGGGTTGGTGGGAGCCAGAGCCTCGATTGTTGATTATCAGTGTGCACCACGAGCTGGTAAAGTTAGCTTAAACCAATAGCCAATAAACCGATAAATCTTTTTACTGATTACTTTTAGATTAGGAGTAAAGTTAACTATTATTAAGCTATAATTTCATAAAATAATTGAATTAATAAATGGAAACTAAAAGAGCATATTGGTTCAATAGTATTAGTCGACTATTATTAGTTTACTTAAATAATTTAAATGAACCTTAAGGTTTATCTAAAAAAAATCTTCAATAAAAAAAGTTTCAATAGATATAAAGCCCACTTCATTTTCGATAAAGGTATAAGAACTTGATCTTGAACTTGAACTTGGAGCAGTTAATTATAATGGGTAAAGTTTATGGAATACGAAAGGTGGGGAGAAGGAATAAGTCACGGTTGAGGAATATCAGGGAATGGACTGGGATATCTGAAGTGTCCGAATTGTTCCGCCGAACCGGAGACAGAGAGGACTGTACCACGCTGATCGCCAACCGTCACTAGTTGGAGAGGCATTTTAAGAAGAAGAAGATAAGAACTCGATAATAAAATTTTAACTCTATAGGATGGATCGTGTGTGAAGCTAAAGACAGTGTTAGTAGATATTGAGTTCCTATCTAACATAGGATGGATGCTGCTGATCATGATAAGAGTGGAACAACAATAGCTGATTTTGTATCAGTTCACAATTTCAGTTCAAAAACTGTTACAGCCATTTTAGTACAAAGAGCGAGCAATCATTTGGATATTGCTGTCCATCGCAGTGAATTGAACTGGTGTTCATTTCCGGTTGCGGATACTGCAAAGGTACCTTGCAAAGATTTGCTACCAGTCAATCACTAGACGATGGCTATATGAAAAACTGATAGACACATTGAGTTCGTGATCATGGATGCATAGTTCCTCAGGTTGCAATCTATTGGACAACTGTCATCAACCTCCTTCTTTTGCTTTAGATGGAGGAGCATCTTCTTAGGTACGAGAGCAAGAATAGGCTATGAGGGATTTGCATCCAATAAGCAACTTTACCATCCCAGGGTTAAGTATATACTCAATTAAATATTAACGAGGATGTTTAACTACAAATATAGCGAATATCAGGGATTTTGTTTTAATTAGCCAATGGTTTCTGGTTAATGAGAACACATGCCACTGGAGAACTACTTCTTACCATAAGGACCTATGTTAATAGAAAAGGATGTAATTTTTTTTTGTCCGTACTGTAATCTGAATAGTAGTAAAGTCATTAGTGTTGAGATGTTAGTAATTTCCTTTGTAAGAAAAAACCTTCATGCTGCATCAACGTTTCGTGGTAAGCATTCTGTCAGGAGTTTTAGATGTTGCATTAACACCCGGTGAAAGGGGGTAACATGGGTGAAACCACCACGAAAGTATTTTTAACAAGAATAAGCTCTTAGATGTTCCCTGAAACTTTCACTGAAATCTACGTATCACGTCCGCAAATAAAAACTGAAGACGTCGGGTGGAATCAGAAACAGCGCTGCAATAAAACCCTCCATTCCGCCTTATCTCTAAATTGCTCGCTTCCTATGAGTTGTTTGACTTGGGGATGTCCGGTGGAGGCTCTATTTACTTAACGATAGAAATATCAATTCGCTTAATGGGGGCAATATTTTTTCATAAACATATATAGATATCGGCTGTTGTGTAATAAATCCGAAGTAGTAATACTGGTGGGGTGTAAGGGGTCCCGCACGACAACTCACGGCACTCAATCCACCCCCCCTGGCTCGTGGTGCACTTTGTCAATCAACAAACGAGGCTTTCACTACCACCAACCGGCATTGGGCAATCGTGGTGGGAAAGGGTCAAGCCTCCCCAAGAAACGACGGCCCCTAGTGCTTGGTGATGCGAACAGCGCAGGACCGATCGATGTGGGGATCTTTGGGGGAGGGCCTAAGTTCAGCCGTGGACGTTTTCTATCGGCTGATGATGAATAATACTTCCGTTGCAGACGAAAAGAAAGCTACGTTATCTTTGTACTTATGTAATAAAAAACTTTAGTTTCATTGTTAGTTATTTTTTTTTAATTCAGCAATGATACACAGCATCACATTGTACACTTGTTTAAGACGTGTTGAGTTGTTACCTCAGTAATTTCACTAGCTACAACTTCTTTCAAATCGGAACACAATAATGTCTGAATACTGTTTGATGGGAATAGGAGCTACGGTGGTACTTAGGCGATCTCCAGCAGAGATTTACCAGTAGCTTTAATCTTACTGTATTTATTACCGCGCACGAGTAAACTTATCACATCCGAGCTTTTAAACACCGCAACGCGCTTTCGAAAAGTAACTTCGCGAAACTTTCTATCATATTATTTTGTACCTAAGATATTATTGTTGCGGTTTGTCTAGATTCAGATTTATTTATTAAGTTTAAGTTCTAGCAACGAAGTAACTGAAATATACAGCAACATATACTTAAAATGTGTAAAAATTATCAATAAATTCATCGACTCCAGCTCCTCACCAAAGCGAGGATCTTGCTTTGATAGGACAAGAACTAGATCACTTCGTAGTGGTCGGTCAGCCCGAGCTTGCTCAGTGGACAACGAGGACCTCCGCCTTCAAAGCCCACGAACCGGAAAACGTTTTTAGTTGCCTTTAGGGCTTACCTTAGCCCTATTCCTAATAGCTCTAGACTACAAGGCAAGGGGTAACAAGATATAACATCATATGTCTCAAGCGTTGACCTTAATGTGGTGATGTGTACAACATCCTAACGCATCGTTGTTATGGTCAGGCATACCACTTACCATCAGGTCTCGCCTCTCCCTCATGAGTACTCTTTTTGTTATTAAATTTACACGGCTTATTATTTGTTTGTTGTCTTTTCAATGAATTGTGTAAATTTGTATTGAACAGGCAAAATAACTGTAAATCGATATATAAGTAATCATTATCAGCCGATAGACAAACACAAGGAACCCCACATGTATCTGCCTGGTGTCCAGAAGGCGCTGCATCCAGTGGCCCTCGCTGTAGGGGTTCATATGGTATATATAACTAATATATAACATTAAAAAATAACGCGTTCGTTTGTTCGCCGTTATAGCAGTTTCTGATAACGGCGACGAACGCGATTTTTCGCTGAGGCAATTGTTTGCCGTCAAATATTTACATCCATCTCCATTACTTCCGGTCCCACGGTCGCAGTGCGAACGCGCCGGATGACGAATGCTAAAATAGGTGATTGTTGATTCAGCAAGAAGTCTTCCTCCTTCATCAATATTTGGGTAAACATGGTTTATATTTAACCCACGGTTTAATAACTGGTTTAAGTTGAACGCGTCGATGATTATTGTGACTGGAGGTTCAGCTCATGTCAACGTCGAAGCCAAAGACAAGATGTCGCGTCTGGTTGCCATAGTAACCACATTAGTTCCAACTCCCTTAAATACAAACCATAATGTTTGCACTCCACTGTTTGTCGGCTGCAATAAGAGTTGCGGAGGATCTAGACGATCTTCTGCAGAAACTTTTAAAGTGTTTTTCCATTCCTGGAGGTAACGGACAGAAAGACCTACGACAAGTAAAATCCTTAAAGATTCATCCAGCTGTCTCCATGGTGCAACGCAAACTAGTGTACACAGCTGGAGTCGATGAAGTATAGCTTGCCTTGATACATAGAACCAATAACAGCCAATTTATGTGCCCACTGTTGGGGCACAGGCCCACCCTCAATATGAGGGCGATGGGCCATAGTCACCGCGCGGGCCCAGTGCGGATTGGTGACTTCACACACACATTAGAATAGATCCTAATCCATGTGCAGGTTTCCTCGTGATGTTTTTCTTCACGGTTTGTAACCTAAGTTCACAATTGTACATAACCTCAATATTAAAGTCATCGGTACATGCCGAGATTCGAATCCACGACCTTCGGAATGGAGGCCGCACGCTCTAACCATTAGGCCAGCGAGCTGCTTGATACATAGATGAACTGGTACAATTCTGGAGCAGCGTGTTGTGAAGGTGAGAAGACGGATATCTACGTGGCAAAGTTAAGGACATATGTAGAATTTTCGATGTTTTCATAATTTAATCCTTTTGTTAGAAATTTACCAACCTGGACTGTCTCTGGAAACACAGACCACCACCAGAGGATAAGAGGAAGGAGTTCTTAAACCAGTTATTATAATATATAGAATAATATATATCTAGTCCGGCCATAAATTCTTTAACAAATGAAACTGCATCTTTTTTTTTCATGAAGTAATGTAATATTATTAATATGTATACATACATATTTATTAGTCTCAGAAAAAAAATATTCCATTCGAAACGGCCACCTTTGGCTTTAACACAGGCCTTTAATCTGTCTGGCCACGGATCACGAATCTATGGATTTACGCGCTGTTTCCAAGGGCAATTTCCACCACCGCCACCGCCCTTGTTTGCTCCAAATATTTTTTAAAAGGCTTAATCTCCTCGTGCCGTTTAGAGCAGCATCAGGCCATGTCCTATAAAACTGACCATAATTTGAAATTTAATAGGTCGAGGTTTGGGTTAGACGAAGGCCAGTCTTCACCTCTTATAAAGTCTGGAACGTTAGTTTCGAGCCAGGGTTGGGTCGTTCGTGCCTTGTGACCAGATGCAAAGTCCTGCTGGATAGCCCACGGTATATTTCTAAAAAGTGTAATTCTGAGATATTTCACGACACGATCCAAGACTGTATCTTGATACACTTTGGCTGGGGTATTCACTCCTTTTTTAAAAAAAGGTAGTTTCGTGACTCTTTGATAAGACACGCCTCACCAAATCATCACTGACGCAGAATTATGACCAGGTTGTACCTTTCCGACCACCACTACTTGAGCAGCTTCTTTAGAACTGTGAGCGTACACTTCATCATTTTGCTTATTGTGGTGTTCTTCAGTCGTGAAAATGTTTTAATCTGTAGAGAGGATATTTCTGTGCCTTTCGCCTGCCTGTTGCACCGCGACAGAAGGTTTGTTCGTTTTGATCGATCCACTCCATCTATCTTTAATTGTAAGGATTGGTTTAGGGCATGTCCTGTACATCGACCTTGACCTGATCAGCACCGAGCACCGAGCTTCAGGTGTTGTTTTATAATGCGCGATACGCGACAGAGTCCTAGCGGGAATCTTCATTTCTCGCGATAAGATTTTTTCATTTGCTTCCTAATGGGGTTTCGACGAACTCTGGCTTTAACAGCATTAACAGCCTTTGTAGTTCTAACAGCTAACAGCAGGCGGTACCTCCGATATTTTCTGATCTTCTTCTGGACAGAGGAAGTGTTGTTGTATCTGTTTATATTACGATATACGAATATACGGCTGATAGCAAGCTTTTGAAGTGTCTTGAATATGAGCGTTGGCTCCATATCCACTTCGCGCAAGGCGATCGCTGCAACTCTATTTTTTTTCACACCCCCACCCCATTCTATATTGTAATTTGGCAATGAACACGAGAAAATATGTGAAATGGCGCAAAATCCAAAGAAGTTTTTAAAACAATAAACGTGTTCCAAATTCAAAATAATTAAAAAGTTGATAAAAACGAAAACTTTTTATGTAACAGTATTTATGGCCGGACTAGTTATTGTAATTATATTCTGCAGCTTATTATAATGGGTAAAGTTTCTGGAAAACGAAAGGTGGGGAGAAAGAAAAAGTCACGGTTGAGGAATATCAGGGAATGGACTGGCATATCTGGTGCGTCCGAGTTGTTTGCCTGATCGCCAACCTTCACTAGTTAGAGAGGCACTTTAAGAAGAAGAAATCAGATATACTCGTTAATTATTTTTTATTCTACGACACGACGAGATGAGGGGGACGTTCACCTGATGGTAAGTGATACGCTCGATAACAAGGTAGTTAGGATGGTATATACTGCACCACATTGCGCTCATCACGTTGAAACATAATTCGTTTAGTTGCTTTACGCCAGTAATTTCACTAGCTACAGCGTCTGTCTAACTGCAACACAGTAATGTCTGCACACTATTGTTTATCGCATGTAATAGGCGGTAATATCAATACTTTGACTATTTTAGTAATCTCATTGCAGTTAATATACTTTTCTGTTGAATTGTTTGTAATATAGTATTTTTGATGCGGACATAAAATATTATGGTCATTCTTAATACACCATTCAATTTCTCACGACTCTTCCGCCTCTTCCCCTTTAAACCCTGATCTATTGTCTGCAAGATAATGCTGGCGAACAATGGATGTCATCATTAAATTCTGTATTGTTCTAATCTAGGTAACGGACATTATGTATCACTTAATTACGATTATAGTTATTATAAGAAACTCGTATACAATACTGTATATATTTAATTCTCTAAACCAGTGAGAAGTGCGTAAATATTCCGATACGCATACAACTGGCCTGCCGTTCATTTGGTGATGGTTAGCATTAGCATGGTATGAGGAGCCGACTACACGGCGCCGTGTCAGCCAGAGCGTGCACACAGATTTTGGTTAGGATATTCATACTATACCCGAAATATGTGCTTATTTATATTATAAACTTAAAATATGAATTTCATTTCAATAAGTTGTATAACATTAAAGTAATATGACAGATTATTACTACTATAAGGTTAGGGTGTTAGGGTATGCATCGTTTATTTGCAAACGAATAACGTCCATGCGTCTGCATCTGAGGAGCCGGCAACACGGCGCCGTGTCAGCTAGAGCGTGCACCGAGATTTTGGGCAAGACATTCATACTATACCTGAAATTTGGGCTTATTTATGTTACAAGATCAACATATAAACTTAAATTTAATAAGTTGCGTAACTTTAAAAGTACTTGACAGATTATTACTAATACAGGGTTAGGGAGTTAGGGTATGTATCGTTTATTTGCAAATGAAAAACGAACTCGCGTCTTCATTTAACGGGCCGGCTACACGGCGCCGTGTTAATGTTAACAACAGTACACTCAGCTTACATTCAAAAATACAACATAAGTGTGTATGGGGTCCGGATGATTGTTCAGACGACACCATCTGTCGCGGATACAGCCAGCGGTATCCGATTTGCGTCCGTCAAATATTTGCGGGGCACCATTCCCATTTCGTATTGAAGTCCGCACAGGTTCCGTTTCCTTTCAGCCGTCCATATGTAAGATACCGTTAGTTTTCTCGGTCATAAGTAAACAATGTAAATAAATGGTTATATACAACAAAGAGTACAAGAGATCTTGTAAAGTGTGTTGTTGTTCATATTGTTTATTTGATTTATTTAAAACGTTTGTTACAGAACTTTATGTGGGGGTATATGAGGGGCTGGTTTAATGCCTGTAGTTATCTCATTTCCCCAGCCAACTCACAGTAAGCTGTTCCATTAAATATTATATAAAAAAGACATATATATATATATATATATAAATAATGAAAATGGTTTTTTTTCTGCCACTCACGTGAAAACTAGTGAACGTATCGACACGGGGACGTGAACATTCGACGCGGAAGGATTTCTAGATAGTTAAAGGATATTGATTTTTTGAATTTGATAGATCTTTCATAATTTTATTTCTAATTAACATTTATAAACACTTTCATTTGGTATTATTTATGTGGTTGCTATAGTAACGGTTGCTGTAGGAAGACATTTGCGGTTGCTATCAAGGAATATTTCAGAAAAATTTCAAGTCAACTAATGACAGCTCTCTATCGCCGGTCTAGATACATACTACCGCAGCGCTTATTCCTGCCGCTAAACAATGAGAACATTACTTTGTTCCGGTTTGAAGGGCGCTGTAGTAACTACTGAAGTAACGAGACTAAATATCTCATGTCTTAGGCGATAAGCGCAGTATGGTGCAGCATATTCATCCTGATTAGCGTCACTATGTTATGCGCGGGCGTATCACTTATTATCAGGTGAACATCTCGCTCGTCTCGTCGCTTAATTATAAAAAAACGTCTAATATATATAAATAAATAGTGTAAATATATATATAGATAAATAAATAAATAGTTTTGTGTGTATGTGCGCGTGATCTCTGCGTTGTTATCCGCCCGGCTGCAGACAACCCGCCGCTGAATCTTTCACGTAAAGCATATGCGACGGTTTGTTACTTCCTCTCACTCGGTGTCGAGTGGAACCACTTCCGGCAGCGTTCACAGGGAATGTTCACAAGTTGTTTAATCTTTTATAACTGTTGTTCTACAGCGATGATGCGAAGACGTTCTGTTAATTTTGTTATAGTAAAGATGTTCACACAGCAGTTTTAACTTGTAATAGCTCTCTTATACTTCAGACCGTGTAGCCACCAGTGCTGCTGCTATTCCATGGTAATCAGTACTGTGCAAATATTACTGTAATCCGGTTCGAAGGGCGCTGTCTATAGCTCCCTCATTAGCGTTACGTTGCACCATGAAGTGATCGTCTCGCTTGTATAATCGCTTGGTTGATTGAAAGATATCCTCTCCATCCCCACCGCAGTCCACAGCTGAACATAGCCTTCTAAGCATCCCGACATCCAAATTGTTCTCGACATCAAAGCGTCAAATTTCAACCGTCGTTTGTAAAAGACGTTATATTTAGTTACATCTTACATTAGCATCATAACTAACTACAGCGCCCTTCAAACTGGAACACAGTAATGCTTGCACAATGCTGTTTGTGGGCTGCAAAAGGTGCTGCAGTGGTATCTAAACGGTCTCCAACAATAAAGATTTACCAATAGTTGGACAACACATATGTATCATCATCATCAGCTGACAGATGTCCCTTGCTGGACATAGGCCTTCTCCAAAGATCTTCACACTGATCTGTACTGATATATATACACATGAAAATGGTATTTTCTTCAAGAAATGGATAGGCTTATATTAGATGAGTGCTTTTTATCATCGCGGTGCACATCATCACTTAACACCAAGTGAGATGATGTTCAAGCACTAACCTTTTCAATATAAACTAGAACATATTATATTATATAATACCGCATCCAAAGTTATATGTTCCGTTTAGTAGTTCCGCATCGGCGTCGCATAATCGTGTTTGCCTCCGCTAAGAGAAAGCCTACGTGAGCTGAATTCCTCGCCGGTGCAGCCTCCCACCACCACAATCACATCAGCACACACATACAAGCGCTTAAATTATTCAATGCCCGTAGAAGTTTTATATCATATACGCGCAATTTAGTCGACTGTAAGTTGTTAGATGTAAGAATATATAATATATATATTTTTTTCTTTTCATTTAATTCAATTAAACGATAGAACACTAGTGATATACACAACCTCTCATTGTCCTCGTCTTGAGACGTAAAATGATGTCTCGTTACTACAGTAATTTCACTAGCCACAACGCCCTTCAAACCGGAACACTAACGTTTTCACGCTACTGTTTGTCGGCTGCAATAGGCGCAGCGGTGTCCGGCCACAGAGACAACACCAATAAATAATTCTAAGCTAATTATCAGCCCTCTTGTAAGTTGTTCTACGAGCTGAAGTATAAATAATAATTTTGATATGTCTATATGTCTGGGATGTAAAGGGTCCCCCACAAGACCTCACGGGACCTAAGTCAACCTCACCAGCTCGTGGTGCACCCTGCTAATCAACAAACAAGGTCTTGGCTCCCACCAACCCGCATTGGGCCAGCGTGGTGGGAAATTGCCCAAATCCCCTCATATGAACCCCTACAAACATGGAGATCTTTGGGTGAGGCCTATGTCCAGCAGTGGACGTCTATCGGCTGATGATGTATCTAAAAGGGTAACTTAATATAAATAAAGTCAAAGATTTATGTTTCAAGTTAAACCAGTGCCATAAGCAGTTTTGTGCCGCGATAAAATGTGAAAAGTTTCCATCCCCAATATTTTCACAATTTCCAACGCAGAAGGAAACATTTTTCTTAATGAACAAAGTACAAGTAGAGGTATTTTAGCGAGAACTTGGGGCCGAGAGGAGCACAGCCTTAAAAAGCTTTTCCCTTTATGCATAACAAATGTTTATTTCTAAAGCTCCGTGCACGAAATTGCGTTTCAACTTGATGGTGTTATTGTAGGGTTTTCATTCTACGTACCATAAAGTATTTACTCTTCGATATTTCTAACATACTATAGAGTATACTTTACCATATCTCCACCTTACTCTACAATATTTACTCTACTATATTTCCGCCCTCTCACAGAATATTTACTATACAAAAAGTTTATTCTACCACAGAGTATTTACCATCCGAAAAGTTTATTCTACCACAGAGTATGTACTATACGAAAAGTTTATTCTACCATAGAGTATTTTCTATGCGAAAAGTTTATTCTACTACAGAGTATTTACTATACGAAAAGTTTATTCTGCCATAGAGTATTTTCTATGCGAAAAGTTTATTCTACTACAGAGTATTTACTATACGAAAAGTTTATTCTACCATAGAGTATTTTCTATGCGAAAAGTTTATTCTACCACAGAGTATTTACTATACGAAAAGTTTATTCTGCCATAGAGTATTTTCTATGCGAAAAGTTTATTCTACTACAGAGTATTTACTATACGAAAAGTTTATTCTGCCATAGAGTATTTTCTATGCGAAAAGTTTATTCTACTACAGAGTATGTACTATACGAAAAGTTTATTCTACCATAGAGTATTTTCTATGCGAAAAGTTTATTCTACTACAGAGTATTTACTATACGAAAAGTTTATTCTGCCATAGAGTATTTTCTATGCGAAAAGTTTATTCTACTACAGAGTATTTACTATACGAAAAGTTTATTCTACCATAGAGTATTTACTATACGAAAAGTTTATTCTGCCATAGAGTATTTTCTATGCGAAAAGTTTATTCTACCACAGAGTATTTACTACACGAAAAGTTTATTCGACCATAGAGTATTTTCTATGCGAAAAGTTTATTCTACCACAGAGTATTTACTACACGAACAGTTTATTCTACCATAGAGTATTTACTACAAGAAAAGTTTATTATACCACAGAGTATTTACTACACGAAAAGTTTATTCTACCGCAGAGTATTTACTACACGAAAAGTTTATTCTACCATAGAGTATTTTCTAAACGAAAAGTTTATTCTACCACAGAGTATTTACTACACGAAAAGTTTATTCTACCATAGAGTATTTACTACACGAAAAGTTTATTCTACCGCAGAGTATTTACTACACGAAAAGTTTATTCTACCATAGAGTATTTTCTAAACGAAAAGTTTATTCTACCACGGAGTATTTACTACACGAAAAGTTTATTCTACTATAGAGTATTTACTACACGAAGAGATTATTCTACCACAGAGTATTATCTATGCGAAAAGTTTATTCTACCATAGAGTATTTACTACACGAAAAGATTATTCTACCACAGAGTATTATCTATGCGAAAAGTTTATTCTACCATAGAGTATTTACTACACGAAAAGTTTATTCTACCATAGAGTATTTTCTATGCGAAAAGTTTATTCTACCACAGAGTATTTACTATACGAAAAGTTTATTCTACCACAGAGTATTTACTACACGAAAAGTTTATTCTACCACAGAGTATTTACTACACGAAAAGTTTATTCTACCATAGAGTATTTTCTATGCGAAAAGTTTATTCTACCACAGAGTATTTACTATACGAAAAGTTTATTCTACCATAGAGTATTTACTACACGAAAAGTTTATTCTACCACAGAGAATTTACTATGCGAAAAGTTTATTCTACCACAGAGTATTTACTACACGAAAAGTTTATTCGACCATAGAGTATTTTCTAAACGAAAAGTTTATTCTACCACAGAGTATTTACTACACGAAAAGTTTATTATACCACAGAGTATTTACTATACAAAAAGTTTATTGTACCACAGAGTATTTACTACACGAAAAGTTTATTCTACCACAGAGTATTTACTATACGAAAAGTTTATTCTATCACAGAGTATTTTCTATGTGAAAAGTTTATTCTACCACAGAGTATTTATTACACGAAAAGTTTATTCGACCATAGAGTCGTTTCTAAACGAAAAGTTTATTCTACCATAGAGTATTTACTACACGAAAAGTTTATTATACCACAGAGTATTTACTATACGAAAAGTTTATTATACCACAGAGTATTTACTACACGAAAAGTTTATTCTACCACAGAGTATTTACTACACGAAAAGTTTATTATACCACAGAGTATTTACTACACGAAAAGATTATTCTACCATAGAGTATTTTCTATGCGAAAAGTTTATTCTACCACAGAGTATTTACTATACGAAAAGTTTATTCTACCACAGAGTATTTTCTATGTGAAAAGTTTATTCTACCACAGAGTATTTATTACACGAAAAGTTTATTCGACCATAGAGTATTTTCTAAACGAAAAGTTTATTCTACCATAGAGTATTTACTACACGAAAAGTTTATTATACCACAGAGTATTTACTATACGAAAAGTTTATTCTACCACAGAGTATTTACTATACGAAAAGTTTATTCTATCACAGAGTATTTTCTATGTGAAAAGTTTATTCTACCACAGAGTATTTATTACACGAAAAGTTTATTCGACCATAGAGTATTTTCTAAACGAAAAGTTTATTCTACCATAGAGTATTTACTACACGAAAAGTTTATTATACCACAGAGTATTTACTATACGAAAAGTTTATTATACCACAGAGTATTTACTACACGAAAAGTTTATTCGACCATAGAGTATTTTCTAAACGAAAAGTTTATTCTACCACAGAGTATTTACTACACGAAAAGTTTATTATACCACAGAGTATTTACTATACAAAAAGTTTATTGTACCACAGAGTATTTACTACACGAAAAGTTTATTCTACCACAGAGTATTTACTATACGAAAAGTTTATTCTACCACAGAGTATTTACTACACGAAAAGTTTATTCGACCATAGAGTATTTTCTAAACGAAAAGTTTATTCTACCACAGAGTATTTACTACACGAAAAGTTTATTCTACCACAGAGTATTTACTACACGAAAAGTTTATTATACCACAGAGTATTTACTATACAAAAAGTTTATTATACCACAGAGTATTTACTATACAAAAAGTTTATTGTACCACAGAGTATTTACTACACGAAAAGTTTATTCTACCACAGAGAATTTACTATGCGAAAAGTTTATTCTACCACAGAGTATTTACTACACGAAAAGTTTATTCGACCATAGAGTATTTTCTAAACGAAAAGTTTATTCTACCACAGAGTATTTACTATACGAAAAGTTTATTCTACCACAGAGTATTTACTACACGAAAAGTTTATTCTACCACAGAGTATTTACTACACGAAAAGTTTATTATACCACAGAGTATTTACTATACAAAAAGTTTATTGTACCACAGAGTATTTACTACACGAAAAGTTTATTCTACCACAGAGAATTTACTATGCGAAAAGTTTATTCTACCACAGAGTATTTACTACACGAAAAGTTTATTCGACCATAGAGTATTTTCTAAACGAAAAGTTTATTCTACCACAGAGTATTTACTACACGAAAAGTTTATTATACCACAGAGTATTTACTATACAAAAAGTTTATTGTACCACAGAGTATTTACTACACGAAAAGTTTATTCTACCACAGAGAATTTACTATGCGAAAAGTTTATTCTACCACAGAGTATTTACTACACGAAAAGTTTATTCGACCATAGAGTATTTTCTAAACGAAAAGTTTATTCTACCACAGAGTATTTACTATACGAAAAGTTTATTCTACCACAGAGTATTTACTACACGAAAAGTTTATTCTACCACAGAGTATTTACTACACGAAAAGTTTATTATACCACAGAGTATTTACTATACAAAAAGTTTATTGTACCACAGAGTATTTACTACACGAAAAGTTTATTCTACCACAGAGAATTTACTATGCGAAAAGTTTATTCTACCACAGAGTATTTACTACACGAAAAGTTTATTCGACCATAGAGTATTTTCTAAACGAAAAGTTTATTCTACCACAGAGTATTTACTACACGAAAAGTTTATTATACCACAGAGTATTTACTATACAAAAAGTTTATTGTACCACAGAGTATTTACTACACGAAAAGTTTATTCTACCACAGAGTATTTACTATACGAAAAGTTTATTCTATCACAGAGTATTTTCTATGTGAAAAGTTTATTCTACCACAGAGTATTTATTACACGAAAAGTTTATTCGACCATAGAGTATTTTCTAAACGAAAAGTTTATTCTACCATAGAGTATTTACTACACGAAAAGTTTATTATACCACAGAGTATTTACTATACGAAAAGTTTATTATACCACAGAGTATTTACTACACGAAAAGTTTATTCTACCACAGAGTATTTACTACACGAAAAGTTTATTATACCACAGAGTATTTACTACACGAAAAGATTATTCTACCATAGAGTATTTTCTATGCGAAAAGTTTATTCTACCACAGAGTATTTACTATACGAAAAGTTTATTCTACCACAGAGTATTTTCTATGTGAAAAGTTTATTCTACCACAGAGTATTTATTACACGAAAAGTTTATTCGACCATAGAGTATTTTCTAAACGAAAAGTTTATTCTACCATAGAGTATTTACTACACGAAAAGTTTATTATACCACAGAGTATTTACTATACGAAAAGTTTATTCTACCACAGAGTATTTACTATACGAAAAGTTTATTCTATCACAGAGTATTTTCTATGTGAAAAGTTTATTCTACCACAGAGTATTTATTACACGAAAAGTTTATTCGACCATAGAGTATTTTCTAAACGAAAAGTTTATTCTACCATAGAGTATTTACTACACGAAAAGTTTATTATACCACAGAGTATTTACTATACGAAAAGTTTATTATACCACAGAGTATTTACTACACGAAAAGTTTATTCTACCACAGAGTATTTACTACACGAAAAGTTTATTATACCACAGAGTATTTACTACACGAAAAGATTATTCTACCATAGAGTATTTTCTATGCGAAAAGTTTATTCTACCACAGAGTATTTACTATACGAAAAGTTTATTCGACCATAGAGTATTTTCTATGTGAAAAGTTTATTCTACCACAGAGTATTTATTACACGAAAAGTTTATTCGACCATAGAGTATTTTCTAAACGAAAAGTTTATTCTACCATAGAGTATTTACTACACGAAAAGTTTATTATACCACAGAGTATTTACTATACGAAAAGTTTATTCTACCACAGAGTATTTATTACACGAAAAGTTTATTCGACCATAGAGTATTTTTTAAACGAAAAGTTTATTCTACCATAGAGTATTTACTACACGAAAAGTTTATTATACCACAGAGTATTTACTATACGAAAAGTTTATTATACCACAGAGTATTTACTACACGAAAAGTTTATTCTACCACAGAGTATTTACTACACGAAAAGTTTATTATACCACAGAGTATTTACTACACGAAAAGTTTATTATACCACAGAGTATTTACTACACGAAAAGATTATTCTACCATAGAGTATTTTCTATGCGAAAAGTTTATTCTACCACAGAGTATTTACTATACGAAAAGTTTATTCTACCACAGAGTATTTTCTATGTGAAAAGTTTATTCTACCACAGAGTATTTATTACACGAAAAGTTTATTCTACCATAGAGTATATACTACACGAAAAGTTTATTCTACCATAGAGTATTTACTATACGAAAAGTTTATTCTACCATAGAGTATTTACTATACGAAAAGTTTATTCTACCATAGAGTATTTTCTATACGAAAAGTTTATTCTACCATAGAGTATTTACTATACGAAAAGTTTATTCTACCATAGAGTATTTACTATACGAAAAGTTTATTCTACCATAGAGTATTTACTACACGAAAAGTTTATTCTACCATAGAGTATATACTACACGAAAAGTTTATTCTACCATAGAGTATTTACTATACGAAAAGTTTATTCTACCACAGAGTATTTACTATACGAAAAGTTTATTCTATCACAGAGTATTTTCTATGTGAAAAGTTTATTCTACCATAGAGTATATACTACACGAAAAGTTTATTCTACCATAGAGTATTTACTATACGAAAAGTTTATTCTACCATAGAGTATTTACTATACGAAAAGTTTATTCTACCATAGAGTATTTACTATACGAAAAGTTTATTCTACCATAGAGTATTTACTATACGAAAAGTTTATTCTACCATTGAGTATTTACTATACGAAAAGTTTATTCTACCACAGAGTATTTTCTATGTGAAAAGTTTATTCTACCACAGAGTATTTATTACACGAAAAGTTTATTCGACCATAGAGTATTTTCTAAACGAAAAGTTTATTCTACTATAGAGTATTTACTACACGAAAAGTTTATTATACCACAGAGTATTTACTATACGAAAAGTTTATTCTACCACAGAGTATTTACTACACGAAAAGTTTATTATACCACAGAGAATTTGCTACACGAAAAGTTTATTCTACCACAGAGTATTTACTACACGAAAAGTTTATTCTACCATAGAGTATTTACTATACGAAAAGTTTATTCTACCATAGAATATTTACTATACGAAAAGTTTATTCTACCACAGAGTATTTACTACACGAAAAGTTTATTCTACCATAGAGTATTTACTACACGAAAAGTTTATTCTACCACAGAGTATTTACTACACGAAAAGTTTATTCTACCATAGAGTATTTACTACACGAAAAGTTTATTCTACCACAGAGTATTTACTACACGAAAAGTTTATTCTACCATAGAGTATTTACTACACGAAAAGTTTATTCTACCACAGAGTATTTACTACACGAAAAGTTTATTCTACCACAGAGTATTTACTATACGAAAAGTTTATTCTACCATAGAGTATTTACTATACGAAAAGTTTATTCTACCATTGAGTATTTACTACACGAAAAGTTTATTCTACCACAGAGTATTTACTATACGAAAAGTTTATTCTACCATAGAGTATTTACTATACGAAAAGTTTATTCTACCATAGAGTATTTACTATACGAAAAGTTTATTCTACCACAGAGTATTTTCTATGTGAAAAGTTTATTCTACCACAGAGTATTTATTACACGAAAAGTTTATTCGACCATAGAGTATTTTCTAAACGAAAAGTTTATTCTACTATAGAGTATTTACTACACGAAAAGTTTATTATACCACAGAGTATTTACTATACGAAAAGTTTATTCTACCACAGAGTATTTACTACACGAAAAGTTTATTATACCACAGAGAATTTGCTACACGAAAAGTTTATTCTACCACAGAGTATTTACTACACGAAAAGTTTATTCTACCATAGAGTATTTACTATACGAAAAGTTTATTCTACCATAGAATATTTACTATACGAAAAGTTTATTCTACCACAGAGTATTTACTATACGAAAAGTTTATTCTACCATAGAGTATTTACTATACGAAAAGTTTATTCTACCATAGAGTATTTACTATACGAAAAGTTTATTCTACCACAGAGTATTTACTACACGAAAAGTTTATTCTACCATAGAGTATTTACTACACGAAAAGTTTATTCTACCATAGAGTATTTACTACACGAAAAGTTTATTCTACCACAGAGTATTTACTACACGAAAAGTTTATTCTACCATAGAGTATTTACTATACGAAAAGTTTATTCTACCATAGAGTATTTACTATACGAAAAGTTTATTCTACCACAGAGTATTTACTACACGAAAAGTTTATTCTACCATAGAGTATATACTACACGAAAAGTTTATTCTACCATAGAGTATTTACTATACGAAAAGTTTATTCTACCATAGAGTATTTACTATACGAAAAGTTTATTCTACCATAGAGTATTTACTATACGAAAAGTTTATTCTACCATAGAGTATTTACTATACGAAAAGTTTATTCTACCGTAGAGTATTTACTATACGAAAAGTTTATTCTACCATAGAGTATTTTCTATGCGAAAAGTTTGTTTCATCTTAGAGTATGTATTCCACGATTTCCGCCCTACCATTGAATATTTACTTAACGGAATTTCTGCGCTACTATAGAGTATTTACAATATTTATACCATATTGTAGAGGACGTCTATAATTTTTTTCCCAATGATTTCTTCCCAATTATAGAATATTTATTTAGCGATATTTCCAACCTGCCACAGTGGTTCTAATGTATGATATTACGGTCTTATCATAGGGTATTTACTCTATGACATTGTTAGTTATCCTACCATAGAGTACCCACTGTACGATATTTCCTGATTTACAATTTTTCATTACAGGAAATTTTCTTATTTGAGACTGTTCAATTCAGTCGTAGTTGATAATTTTTTTACCAAGGCAGTTATATAAATATTACTGTGTACTGGTTTGTATGCTTCAGGTTGCCTAGTTGGTGGGGATGTTAGTAATGATTTGAAGTTAATAGGATTTTATTTATTTATGCACACAGAAATTATAATAAAAATATAAAATATATAGAAATAAGTGCAAGGGCACTACTATTCAAATATGGAATTTCTCCCAGTAGGTCTGTGGTTGGGAGATTTGATTATAGTCACAGTGGTCCTGGTGCACTCTGGTAATACTACGGAACAAAATTTATAAACTAAATATTACCTAGAATCGCTGATAAGTGAAAAAAGAAGAGAGAAAAAAAACAAACGTGTTATACGGTTTAGTCTCATGATGAACGTTATATAGTTGTAAGATTTATTACTTGCCAAGGATTAATTTTTTTGTTTTACGTGGGGGAAATGCCTACGCATACCCGTCCTCGCGGGGGCGAAGACGGGTTATGTCGGACTTGCACCGACTAAAACCCCCACGATGTTCCGCCTCATCGCCATATTGGCAGGGTCACGAGAACGCATTCACTCAACCGCGACCCTGCCGGCGCTGGCCGCTTGCGCAGCCCCACCTTGGGAGGGAGGGAGGGATGAACCTTCCCTTTCCAGGGCGCACCGGAACATGCAGCGCGCCCCCTCCTCGACCTCATGCGTGTGCGGGCGGCCGGTTCCCTCGAACCTGTCGCCCAGAGGCCATGGGAGCCACTGGAGAAAACCTCTCCCGGCTCCCCGCGGCAGAGAGATGTTAGGCCCGCCGCTACCTGTCAACGGCCGCGGAGGATAGGGAGAGCGGCGCATCTCAATACCGAGACTGTTCCCCCGCGGCCCCACCGCCGCCGCATCGCCGGTGCGACACCGGTTGGCCGCAGAGGGTACTCCCTCCACGACCCCACCTCGGCTGCGAGGGGCGCTATGAAACCGCCCCTGCGGCCCCCGGCCGCTCCGGTGAGCTCCAGTTACCCCAACCGGTGCTCGAACCTGGAGCGGCCGCTTCGGCCAGCCCTTCGCCGCGGGTCGGCCGGGTGGGTTCCGCTTGGCTTCACCGTGTACCGGACCATGGTTACTAAGCCCCTCCGCCACGACAAGGCGAGAACCCGTTGGAGGGGTGCCAAGGATTAACTTGGGGGTTTAAGTGGTATCGTATAACAACTCACGGGACCCAAGCCAACCTCATCTACTCGTGGTGCATACAGTCTCTATTTTTTTTTTAATCATTCACCCCTGCGTAGTTTGGGTCAGGGCCTTTATTTACTTTCACTTAACATCCTTATTTTTACTACATTTATTTCTTAACTATCCTCTTTCATACTCTCCTCTTTTATCCTATACTTATCTGGCATACCTCTCTTTTCTATCACTCTTTATTTTTATTACATCATTCGTCACTCCTCTCCCAATTTGCGAGGACCGTCGTCTTCCTGTGCTTGCTTCCGGGAAGAGCTGAAAGATTAAGCATCCACTGTAGCATATTTCCTCCTCTTCTTCTTTATTTCCTTTTTTTCCCTTCTTCATATCGTACAATTTTGCTACTCCTATTCTTATTTTTGTTAACTTTCGCTTTACTCTATTATCTTTATTGTTTATTTATTTACATTCATTTTACAATTTGTACCTTTCATTTAGCTTTATTGCTCTTTCCACAACTTTCTTACAATACCCCAGGAATATTGATCGACTTTCGTCCTCACTCATCAAAGAGGCAATGACGCCCGCTTCTATCCTTTTTTCTAACACTATCTCAACCTCACTCCTCTCTTTCCCGAATAAGGGGCAGGAAGCGATAATGTGCTCCACGGTCTGGTCCACTGCTGGGTCACAGAGGCACGCGGGACTCTCCTTGAGCTTAAACCTGTGAAGGTACTCGGAGAATCCCCCGTGCCCAGTGAACATCTGGATCAGGACCGTGTCGAGCTCAAGCCGACGAAGGGAGCGATATGCCGACGCGACGTCCGGGAAGAAAATCCTCGTTGTTGAAGCCGTCGTACCTTGCACATACCTCCTGTTCCATTCGTCAAGCGTCTTCAGCCTGAGCTGACGCTTGACGAAG
Source organism: Ornithoptera alexandrae (assembly GCA_029030555.1). Classification (NCBI taxonomy): domain Eukaryota; kingdom Metazoa; phylum Arthropoda; class Insecta; order Lepidoptera; family Papilionidae; genus Ornithoptera; species Ornithoptera alexandrae. The sequence goes on from JARDVY010000031.1 coordinate 805,931, forward strand.
GAAACGGGGCAATCCTCGTACGCCGGTCTTCTTTTATACTTCAGGGCCGCTTCCTTGGCCAGTTGGTCCGCCCTTTCATTTCCCTCCATCCTCACATGCGCTTTCACCCAGAATAACCTAATGTCCATCCCTTTTGCCCGCGCTTTCATAATGTTCTCTTTTACACGGAGCGCCAGAGGGTGGAGGGTGTCAGTTCTAGCGACTGTTTCAAGGGCGGACCTCGAGTCGCTGAGCACGGCGCATGACTGCGCCGACAAGCTGGCCGCGTACCCCGTCGCCTCCACTAATGCCAGCAGCTCTGCCTGGTATACGGTGCAGAAGTTGCCCAACTTGAGTTTCTTATTAGTAACCTCTGCGGCGTTCTGCATGACGCTGAACGCCGCACCCACCTTGTCGTCGATGCGGCTGCCGTCGGTGTAAATGGCCGAATCGGCAGCCGAGGTGGCAAGTTGGACCTCCTCCGCACTGTCCCCCAGGCAGGAGAACTTCACACCAAACTGTTCAGACGAGTGTGGTAGTCTCAAGTACCTAACTGGAGCCTCCAGCTCCCGGTCTCCTAGCACTTCCCGGGAGTGACCGCGCTTTATCTCAAATAAAGTGGCCGCTTCTTGGACCCGAAGGTCCAGAGGAAGCAGCCCGGCAAGTACTAGGGCCGAGTGCAGCGACGCGGTTCGGTGCGTTCGCGAAATTTTCTGCACGAAGCCATGCTGAACCGCATCGAGCTGCTTTCGGACCAGCAGCTTCTTAGCCGCCGGCGCCCATGCACTCGCTGCATACAGAATTATCGGCTCCAACACCGCCAGATACATCGTTCTGATCACCTCCGAGTTCAACCCCCACAATACTCTTGCGGCTCTGCACAGTTGACGATAGAGCCCTTGGGCCTTCTTGCTCACGTTCTTCACATGCGTGTTGAACGTGAGCCTATCGTCAACTGTGAGGCCTAGTATCCGAACCTCACGAGTTCGACAAAGGGGCTCTCCACCCATACTCAATATTGGGTTGTCGTACTTCAGCTTATTGGTTAGCACCTCAGTTCATCACATTAGTTTTGTGTGGTGCGAACCACAGCTTGTTTCGGATACCCCAATCGTGAATATCGGCGAGTACCGCATTTGCCTTTCTCGTGATGTTCCCGGTCTCTTGCCCCGAGAAGATCAGAACGACGTCGTCTGCAAACGCCTGGCAGTGTGTTCCGCTCTTGGCTACCTCCTCCAGGAGTGGATTGAGGAGGAGGGTCCAGAAGGTTGGGCCGCCCACGGATGCCTGCACGCACCCCCTGGTGGTATCTCTGGCGCACTCCGCCCCCGCGTACCTTGCGACCACCTTGGGATCACTAAAATAGCTGTCGACAAGGCGCCGCAGGCCGACGGGGCAGCGAGTCTCCGCCAGTCTGCACCGTATAGCAGGCCACCAGGCGTTATCGAAGGCTCCCTCTATGTCCAATGATACCAGCACAACGATCTCCTTCTCCTTCAGGCGAGTTCGTATGTGCTGGATCAGGTCATACAGGGAGTCTTCGGTACACCTCTGCGGCATAAAGCCGTATTGGCGGCTACTGATATACGGCGCAGTGTACCACCGGATCCTCCGGACCATCATCTTCTCTAGAACCTTGCCCATGACGGGCAAGAGTCCGATGGGCCGGTAGGATTTCGGGTGCGTGTAATCGTCCTTATCGGGCTTCCGCAACACTACAACCGCTGCCTCCTTCCATTTCCTGGGGAAGTAGGCGAGAGCGAGACACCGATTGGAGAGCGCGAGAAACAGCTCAGCGTCCACCGCGATGGTCGCACGGCAGAATGTCGGCAGTGAGTCCGTCGAGACCAGGAGCCTTTTTCGCGTTGAAGGTCGACACGGACCGTCGGAGCTCCTCCATCGTGAAGGGGGTTTCGCATGAATCATCATGACCCTCCCCCTCGTTGACTTCATCGGACTTAGCTCTTACAGTACAGTGGTCCGCGTTGTCCTCTCCGGGGTTATCCTCCGGGAAGAAGACCTCCGCAAGCATCCTAGTCGATCCCGCTGCGTTCAGCACCTTCCCTCCCTGGACGAGGGGGACGTCCTCACGCCTAGTCTCCGTGCGACGTATCACACGGTAGACGCCGTCCCACATGGTCTCGCGCTCCTGCCGCTCACAGAACCGCTTCCAACTAGCGGTCTGAGCACGCCCCTCCTCGAGGCGGTAAGCTTCCTTCGCATCGTAGTACTCGCGCAAGACCAGCTCCTTACGGGCCGGCCGCGCGTTCGGGATCCGTCTCTTCTTCCTCAAGGCATCTGCCTTAAGGACAGAAAGCTGTTCGGACCACCAGGGCAATTCTGTCTTTTTCCTCCCGGAGGCCTTCGGCAGGACCGAATCGCAGGTGTCCCCCACGGTTTCCACGTACCGGTCGACGATGCTGTCCAACGCCCCCTTATCGGTGACCTCGGTCACCTCGGCTGGCGTCAGACAGCGGTCTAGGAGCAGCTGGGCGAAAGTTCGTTTGAACTCGCCCCAGTCTGCCCTATGGGTAGTGTACTTCCGCGTGGAACACCTGATGTCCGTGCCGATGGACCTCACGAGATTTAACTCGGACAGGATCGTCCTGTGGTCCGACGAAGATACGCCGTCCGCGACTCGCCAGCCCTCCACTCGATCGAGCAGAGTGGTCGAGCAAGCAGTAATATCGACGCAACTGGAATAGCGCTTTCCGCCCCGATAGGTGTCGAACGTAGGCTCAGTCCCCCGGTTCAGCAGATGCAGCCCCAGCTCATCAAGCGCAGCCGCAGCATCGGTCCCTCTCTGGTCTCCGGACTGGCTACCCCACCAGGTGTTATGGGCGTTCAAGTCCCCGCCTAGCACCACGTTGGCAGTCCCCAGCCTCCCCACGACCCAATGGATCCGGTCCAGGTATGGTCCGACGGGCTTGTCTGGCTCCAGGTAGACGGATACCACCCCTATCTCCCAAGCCCCGGTCCTCAGTCTGGCCACAGAAATGTTTCCAGACGTGAGGTCGGGGCATTGAGTGATGTCGATGGTATCGTCGAACAGTACAATGGCCGCCTTGACAACCTCCCCGGCGCCTCGGCTCACACATTGTATTATCCTTGTCCCTGGGTAGTGCCGCATCTCGCCAATCGCACCGATGTACGGCTCCTGGACCATAGCGAACGCCCATCCTCTCTTCGGTGCTTCGCATATCAACTCGGCCGTGGCGAGCTCAGACCTCTGCAGGTTCACCTGTACAGCGTGGTACTGGCGTTGCCCAGTCCGGATACTGCGGTCGGCCCCCGGGGCGCCGTTAGCAATACGCTACCGACGCCCGCGATATGGCGTCCCACCGCCTCCGGACCGGGCACTCCTCGTCGAACGCCCCGTGGTCCCACCTGTCTGCCTTAGCTTTCCGGCAATTCCGGCAGGCGGGAGTTTTCCCGGCTTGCCAGTCCGGGCACTCGCCCCTCAGGTGCGGACCACCGCAATGGGTTCACCGATCTTCACGTTCGGTGCACAACCGTTTACTGTGGCCGTATCCAAGGCAGCGCGTGCATCACACCAGTGGAGACTGGTTCTGCACCCGGACCCTCTGGAGGTTCACGTGCATCACTGCCGCGTCGGTTAAGCGGGCCCAGAGCTTGGGCGAGACCCGCAAGACCACATGGGTCAAGAGCGGGTTCCGCGCCCTCCGCCTGAAGCGGACTTCGGCCCGCAAGTCACGCTCAGGGATGCCCCCAGCAGATGTCCGTTCTGGGTCCTAATCGCCTTGAGGATGTCTTCGTCCTTGTTGTAGGGACATGACGTCCCTGAGCCATGACAAGCGGGTCTCGGCTCCTGACCTCCTCCACATTCAGGTTCTTACCTGCCTTGGTCGGCTTCTCCCTTACCCTCGCCAGCTTGGACTCCGAGCCGCATCCGATTATTACTTTCCCATCCCCTATTTTCCGGACTCTGTCGATCCGGAGGCCCTCCTCCTTCGCGTTAAGGGCCTCCCGGATCTTCCCTATTACCTGCTTCCCGGTCGCCTCGTCTGACGAGACCGCCACCGAGTGTGTTGCTTTACCCCCCGGTGGCGGTCTTTTTGTCGGCACTGCTGCCATGGCCGCGTAGGAGCCCCTCTGCCGGGCACCCTCCTCCTCCCAAGCTTTGAGCGACTCCCTCAGACTAACGATCTCTTTGCCGTTTGCCTCCAGGAGTCGCCCATGCTCCTCTATCCTCCTGAGGAGGAGGTCGGATTGCCCCTGGTCCGGTGGGGGTCGCGCGGGACCCTCCTGACGACCCCCGGTCCCGCGCTCCACGCTTACTTTCTCAGAGGTCCCCGGGGCAGGACTCTTTCGTGTCCTGTCCGCCTCGGCCTCCTTGACCAGCTGGTAGAGCCTGTCCACTGCCGCGGTCACCTCCACCTTGATCTCGTTTTTAAGGTTGCGCGAGTTCCCAAGTGGAGCTTAGCTCTACTGAGGCAAGCTCGCGCCTCCTTAACGCAGTCAGCGGGCGCCGGTTTCTCCTCTTTCGAGGGTCCTGCGGCACCCGCCCCCGCCGGCGACTGCCCCTCCACCAGCCTGTCCTGCAGCTTCGTGGCTGGGGCGATATTTCGGGGAGAGGTCTGCCTCTTCTCCTTGACGTTCTTCCACTCCCCCACGCTCCCTCGGACGCTCCCTCCTCTCTTTGCTTCGTTTGTGGGCGACGCATTCCCTCTGCTCGTTTCTCCTGCCTCACTGGGCAGGATCACATCGCCCGCGTCCGCCTTCTTTGGGGGAGTGCGTATCATGGCAAGGGGAGAGGGGATTACTCAGGGCGAACTCGTCTACTTCTAAAAAAAAAACCTAGCGCAATAGGGCGTAAACTTAAAACTAGTGCAAAACGGCAACAATTATTCTTAACTCTAGTATTTGTCAAAATTTTAAGATCCTATTAACTAATGCAATAGAGCAACAAATATTTCAAAATTTCAGCACAAACACAAAAGCAGGCAATTGCCCTGTCCTAACTTACAGCTAGTTGTGTGCGCCAAAAGACTACACACACTCTTAACTTACTTACTTACTACTTAGCCTACTGCCGAGACGGGGTCGAGTCGCACGCACTACTACCATGTAACATATACGATATATTAATATATAATTATAGTAATACTGATAGTAATTTATATATATATTTTAATAATAATAATACAATATAATATATACTATAATAATAATAAGATACTATACAATATATATCACACAGCAACAGTCAAACAAGAACTAGTTTAATCGTTATCTTTCAAACCTATTCTTTGCTGCGAGCTATTTTAAGACGGGCGAGTTTAGTTAGATGTCGTATTCACTGTTCAACGACCCCCCCTTATTTAATTTTGTTTAAACTCGACAGTTGCTCGACTCCCAGCACACACAGCCTCTATTGCCCAGCGGTACCGGAGGTCATGTTGACTGTATGTGGAGACTATTCTAGGAGACCTATGTTCAGCGGTAGACGTCTATCGGCTGATGATGATTACCGATTGATTCTCCATATCGTTTAATTATTTCTGTTACTTTGGTGGTCGATGTAAAATAGTGGAGTGTATTTGTAATCGTTTGACAGACAGGCTGCACCGGCTGTCCAGGTGTTGGCGGCGCGGGCAGTATCGGCAAACAATAAATCGTCCGTGTTTATGTAAAGTAATTGCACACTGCCCGTGGGTATACCGCCGCGCTATCTCTGCAATAAATTCCTGACGTATACCGATACACCACTAATTACCATTTGTAATCTATTACTGTTTACTAGTGTATCTGTAGCTGTGTCTTGCAGTAAGCGCAATAAGGGCTCCGGTTATGACAGCAGGAGCAGTCTGGTCTCTAAGAGTACAGAGTCCGCTGTAGAAGACAATACTACTCTTCACATGGCTTTCTAAAAGTGTTTATATGTACAGAAATATAAAAGCTTTATAGCTATATAATGAGATAGAAATTTTTAAATCAAAGCTTGAAATAAGCTGATAATCTTCAAACTGCTGAACAAGTTTTTTTAGATTATAATAAAGATCTACTAGAGGCAGAACTTAACAGGATAGTCAAATTTGGTTTAAGTTTTCACAAAATGAATACAGACACAATCTCATATATACAAGCTGTAATAATTAAATAATAATATTTATTATTTACTTAGTTTCCCTTACAGAATTACATAGTACATATATATATATATATGTATAACTTTTATTTTTCTTTTTATGTTAGAGAAATGTTTTGATTTATGGGACAAAGAATAGTACTTCAAATTAAGATACTTATGTAATACTAGGTTCCCTCGTGTAAAGGTATTAATGTGTATAAAAGTGTTTGTGTGTAAATCCGATGTACTCCTTTATTATTTGGGAAATTAAAAATTGCATGTGTTAAGCAAAAAGCGAAAGAGGCCGCCGAAAGTCATTAAGGGCGTAAGAAGCGAACGCGTTACGCTTTTTGCACTATAAAACTGATTAGTCTCACTTTTTATGCCTAATGGGGGGCATTGTTGGGGTCGCGGGCCAGTAATGGACGCACCATTATCGCTTAATGATCGTTTCGTAACAAATAAAAGCAAGTTTTAAGGATATCTTCCTCCATTTCACTTACACTTTTCCTAATCACGGAAACAGCAATCTCAAGCAATCTAACAAAATCCGATTATACTACCGGACTAAATTTAAGTCGAAGAAAAGCCACAGTCCAATTAATATTCCCATTGCTGGGACCCCAGGAGCTTACAATTAGTCTAGTTTGTTTGTCTACCATGTTGACCAAGTGCGAGTTGGTCAACATTTGGTTGCAAAAAGCGAACCAGTCCTCTCCAGCTATATTTCATCTTGTATAAATTTAGTAAGTTCATTATTATACACCCTTTAATATAAACTTAGCATCCCTCTTTTTAAATATAATAATTAGCATAATATTAAATTACCGTTGTAATTATGAAACAACAATAATAAATTTAGACGAGACGATCAAGATCTTGTAACGGTTAATCAGAACATTCGAAATTCATCGTCCATTGTTTGGAGAGACAATGCGGCCAAATTAAGGAGGGGGGCCTCAGCCAGTCCACAATAACGGGAGATTCGACATCGTCAAAGAACATCGTAATACTTGCTGCCGTAATCCCGCTTCAGGAATTTTAAAACGATGTACCTTTTGTTGGTGTCGTTAGTACCTCGTTAACCAACGACAAATGAGTAACTGCTTTTAGTTTAACACTTGAATTTTTATCTGTGGTTTAGGCTTATTTCTGCTGCCGAGCAGTACTATGCCGACATTAGTGTTCCGATTTGAAGGGCGCTAAAAGTGATGAAATTACTGGAGTATCGAGATTCAATATCTTACGTCTAAAAGCGATGAAAACAATGTGATTATGTCTATAACATATTAATTAGTGTTACATTGTTATAGGTAGGCGTATCACTTATTAACAGGTGAAAGTCCCGCTTGTCCTGAAGTCTCAGAAAAAAATTACTCATTAATATATCTTGAACGAGATTTTTTATTAGGTTTTACTTAGAACTAAATCATGTCACAGTGTAGATACCAAATGTCCTATTTGTTACACTAAGTTCTCCATCAGCAATAAATACTGACGCTTCCTCTCCCTCTCCAGTTTTCTTTTCACGTGTACGAGCAATAAATAATAATGGGGGAGGCTCACACGCCGAACTACTGCTGACTTGGCGAGCAAAATACATGTCTAAGTTAAACAGTCTTAGCAAAAAAACAACACAAAGTTCTCCGTCGCTACAGACCGTTTTGGTACCACCGCAGCTTCTATTGCAGCCGACAAAGAGTACTGTGCAAACATCACTGTGCTCCGGTTTGAAAGGCTCTGCAGCTTTTGTGATAAATGGAGTAACGAGACTCAACGTCTTATGTGTCAAAGCGATGAATATATAGTGCTATGTATATCATCCTAAAGAGCACCATGCTGTTATGTACATACGTATCACTTACCATCAGGTGAAAGACCAGCTCGTTTTGTTGTTTCGTTGAATAAAAAAAAATTAGTTTTCCGGTACAGTGAAAACTCTGATAGGAGAATAAGACTACATTTAAATTCACTTTAGAGTTAAGTTTATTTAGCGATAACATTAAAGCGTCGTTTTAATACATAAGTTAAGTCTCGTTACCCTAGTAACAATTACTAGCTAAAACGCCCTTCGATCCGGAACACAATAATGTTTACACACTGCTGTTTGTCGGCTGCAATAGATGCTGAGATGGTACCTAGACGGTCTCCGGCAAGAGATCTACCACCAGTAACCATTTAAACTCTAGTAACTGTTCGACCCCGGCATCGAACCTGTTCTCACGTTACGAGAGGAAGGAGTATTAGCGCTGTGCCACAGATACAACATTTTTTAGGTGTACCTTCTTTGTTACGAGATATTTTTTTTAACGGATGTAATAAAAAAATGTTTTCAAACATTTCTAACTGGATGCGTTTGTTAGGGACGGAAGAGGCGTTCGCGTGTCAAATAAAACATGACGTTTTGTTGCTCCACTTCCGGCATTTTGTTGGTTTGTGTGTGCACATAAAATAGCTTTTTTTTTGTTCAAGAAAAACTTTACAATGTAATATTTTGACCTAAAACTATTCATTCTATTAGTTTCACTTGCACTTGATTCACTGAACGGGATCTCTCATACGTTTGTCTCGTGTTATGATCTTACTTATTACCGATATGACGAACGAGACGGCCTCCTGATGGTAAGTTATATACCTGCCTATAACCAAGCGTTAGTTAGATTGATATACACTATACCACATTCTGCTCGTCGCCTTTAGACAATATGTCAAATAATAGGAACTGCGCTGTTATCTACCCAGCGGCTCTTCGGCAACAGGCTTCTACCATCAGTAGCTTTGTATAAGCTTAGTCTACAATAACTTGATGACTTTACAAGTTTTGACTGAAAAACGTCTATCCATAGTTGCTATAGCTGTAAATTGGTTCAGCTAATTTATTGAGATTAGCTGAACTAATTCAAAGCTATAACAAAATTATTGAATTATCATTAGACAACAGAGTTACGATATAACGGAACTAACACTAAGAAAAAAGCTTTTATTTCTGCCGCTAAACAGCAGTGTGCAAACATCACTGTGTTCCGGTTTGAAGGGCGCTGTAGCTAGAGAAATTACTGGGCTAGCGATATTTAACCTCTTATACGGTAAAGCGTCAAGTGTAATAGTATTCATCATAGCGCTACACATTACGTTAGTTGGAACTGTTTGTTGCTTCGCTTCATTAAATTAAAAAAAATTATTTAACGGTGATAGTTAAGAAAGAGGATGTGAATAATCTAACCAACAGTCAAACATCACGATATATGAATCTGGAATTGAACTTGACTCTCGTATTTCAAGAGTAGAGTTAAGCGTCTGCGGTACGGAGTTAACGTGGATAACTTAGAGTGAAAACTAACTAATATATTATATTGAATAATATATATAAGAATAATTCAAGGGGAATCTCATAAGCGGCGACCCATCCGACTGAGCCGACAGGACGTGACAGCCTGATATCCACATATATTGTCCCACTTAGGTTTTATTGCCGCCGGTCCTTCAGCAGGAACGAGCGGAATTCGCTGTAGTGCGGGAACACACGCGGCGCACTTCCCGCGGCGCGGATCTAAATATCTACCTTATCTAAATCCACCTGCGAATTAGATTCCTCATCAGCAGCCGATAGACGCCCACATCGACCGGTCTCGCGCTGCTCGTATCCGGTGGATTCCCGCGACTTTCATCAGATCATCGGTCACAGTTAGCACAGCCTCTGGTACCGGCGGGTACTAGAGGTCATCGTTTGTAGTGATCAAATTAGAGGATTTGGACCATCTACTACCAAGCTGGCCCAAAGCGGATTGGTGGGAACCACAGCCTCGTTTGTTGATTAGCAGGGTGCATCACGAGCAGGTGAGGTTGGCTTGGATCCCGTGAGTTGTTCTGCGGGACCCCTTACACTCCCTCTTTATAGTCCGTCATCATCATATCAACAAATAATATTAAATTTATTTTTATTTATATGAAGCGAAGAGACGATTGGGACAGTCACCTGATTGTAAGTGACACGCCTGTTCATAACAAGGCGTTAGTTGGGGTGGTATGCACAACACCAAATTGTGCTAGTTGCTTTGAGGCATACCATGTTACATCTCATTATTCCAGTAATTTCACTAGCGACAGCGCCCTTCAAACCGGAACACAGTAATATTTGTATGGGACTGTCTGTCGGCTGTAAAAGGCGCTACTGTGGTACCTAGATGGTCTCTAACAACAGATAACTACAACCAGTAAATTAGTCAAATTAGTATTAGTAGAACTAGTAGTAGTGTAGTAGTTCTTTATCAGGTACTAGTTAAGATGTTTACACAGATGAGTATACGATTAATATTATAATTATATAGTAGCCAAAGGTCATTGACATCTACTTAAACACGTACTAAAATTCAACGTAAGTTTATTTTAGATGAAAAGGAGAGATCACGTTAAAATAAACATCTCAATTATATTTATCACGTAGAGAGTTATTTCCGCTTGTAATTCTTATCGATGCTGTGTAAAAAGTTTCCCTAACCCCATTACTGTGTGCAGTAGGTCGGCACCACTCCTGGAACTCCTCTCATCTGCATCTAGATTGAGCGCGGTGGAATTTATGCGGATGTTTTTGAAATACGTCCGAGTCCGCAATTAGTGCGGATTGTGGTCGCCGCCGTCCGTTCGCGTGACGCCGTTTCGCGACGGCGCCGCCGCAGCAGCTTTGCACCAGCACTAATATATATTTAATCTTGAATACATCTCATACAATTAAGATAAATTTAAACATAATAAGGTAACCTAAAACGCAGTAGCAGTTTAGTATTCGTAACAAGTAGTAAGAAATTGCTACGAACGATAACAAGAAACAAATGTCAAATTTACTCACTGGCGGTAGACCTGCTGCTGGAGACTGTCTAGATACCACCTCCGTTTTTATCGCAGCCGACAAACAGTACTGTGCAAATATTACTGTGTTCCGGTTTGAACTGCGTTGTAGCTATTTTCAACATGTTACTGTCCTAACTAGCGCCACGTTATGAGCGGGCGTAGTACTTACCATTAAGTGAACGTCCCGTAGCTTAATAGTATAAAAAAAAACCAGATAGACCACAGCCTGGCTGCGGTCATCTGATGGTAGATAGAGATGTAGTGTAAGTAGTAAAGGATACTAATCTAGAAGAAGCCTATTCGTTATCTTATTAAAGTTTACCACATCATATCAAGACGGGAACACTGACGCCGGTAGACTCTTCAAATTCTTCGCTGTTTTCATTATGTAAGACGAGAAGGAACGAACTGTTTTATGCTGAAGAATCTCAATAGTGAAACGATGATGACATGGATTGTCTGCGTCTGGTGGTAGAGTTATGGTGGTATTAAATCATAATCCCTGAACATCCTCCGAAATGAATTGAATAGAACAACGACAGACTTGTAGTAGGTCTCTGTTGTCGGAGACTATCTATTGCAACCGACAAATAGCACAGCAACTATTACTATGTTCCGGTTTGAAGGGCTTTAGCGCTGTTACGAGACAACGTCTTATGCCCCGAGGCAACGAGCACAAAGTGGTGAGGTGTATAACATACTAACTAGCACGACGTTGTTATGGGCGGGAGTGTCACTTAACATCAGGTGAACGTCCTACCTGTCTCGTAGCTTCCAGGATAAAAAAAAAACTTCGTCAGTGTTTTAAGCTATACAATTCATAGGACCTAATTAAAGCAATAGAGAATGAAGACTAGGTTACGAGCAGCATTTGATATTACTTCCTTCCGCAATGTAATGACGCCATTAACAAGTAGTTAACATGCAGCCAGCTCGTGCTGCTCAGCGCATCCCATAGGAATCCCGTGCTGTGCTGATGTCAGGATTAAATTTAAAAGGCTCTTACAAATTATAACTGCATCTCCTTTTGAACTCTATAAAACCCCTTATGATATCTTTTTTAATTAATGTATACCAAAGGTAATACTTCAGTAACAGGAGGGTAGTGGTATAAAGATTTTTTTTTTCAACGAAACCAAGAACCAAAATCATAGTAATAATAGTTACTTTCATCTTTTTATTTGATATAAGAATTAATTGTTAAATCATCATTATCAGCCGGATAAATGCTACAGCTGAGCAAAAGCTTCGATAGTTCGCTTCTTCATGTATATTGTTAAACGTATCGCACTTGTCTTTTCGACTGTTCGGTTATATATATATATATATATATATATATATATATATATAAAATTTCATTGTTTAAAGATGACATTATTTAATAAAAGTATCCGTGTATTTCCAAAGAAAATCTTAAAATGTAACCACTCTCCGTGCGAGTCATCTTTGCGGCCTTTGTTACTTTACATGCGATAGTACAATGTAGGTTTTTTATAATTTCATTCTACTTTCATGAATTTTAAAGTATTCATACAAAGTTACAGCACACGTAAGATGTACGTTCTGAAACTTAAGTTTTCACCTTCATAAAACATGGAACATCATCAGCTGGATTGCATCACGCAGACAGATACAGTTCATCATTTAACTGCCGGGAACAGAATCTCGCTTCGATAACTGCTACAGTATAGATGGTGGTAAATTTATATCGTACCTATCTACTTAAATATCTCATTATCATTACTATACCCCGGTAATCATAAATATAAGGGTGTTTTCATGTATACAGCATCAATTGTCGCCTCAATGTAATTTGATATCATATAAAAGTGATGTTAAATGGTGTATTTCGAAGAATTATCATCGGGTACAAAAAAAAATCTGTCAGCATCAGCAAGCTCTAGATCTATTCGATTATAATCCATACGAGTTATTATTGAATTGAATTATAAGAGGGTCAGAACAGTCGACGGGAAAATGCATCGGATATGAAATAAAAGCAAAGCTCACAGCTGCACCCAGTTAATTGAACGAGCGCGCCGGATGAATCAAACTTTCATTCATCAAACTGAATATAACATATAAACATTTAATATATATATATATATATATATATATATTTAGTATATTATATATAATACATATATATATTTAATATACAATAGTAGCTGGTAAAAGTAGTGTTTACAACCTATATTTGTTGATCGAAACTACGGTTTAATTATTTACATAGATAATCAAGTGATATGAATAAAGATATCTGACCTTTAACAGTACTTATTTTGTTCCTTTAACAGTACTTATTTATGTGAACGGTCACATCAAGGAGTGTTGAAGGAATAAAAAAGACGTGGAGTAGATAGTTTTAATTTTTTAAAAAATCATAGCCTTTCTGTGAATGAGAATGAAGGCTCGTTTCTAGCATTGATCTCCTCGAGAGACTATCGCTCCAACGATCGACCTGACCCACTTCCGCCATACCAGACCCTGAAAGCATACTTCTCAGATACTGTTGAATAAACAGATTCTTTGTAGGAATATTCTGTATTAGAAACATGTATCTTTGTTACCGGTAATTGATGCGTTGTGTGTGCTAAGATGAAAGAAATGAATACTATGTGAGATGTGGGCTGTGGAAAGCCGCAGCGTTCGCCGAGTGCACTAAGGCAAGGCTGTAAGAACTTATTGTTAGATTATCCCACCTCACCCTCACCACCATCACCTCACCTGTTGAGAATATAGATTGATCTAAGGCATTTGATCATTTAAACGAAGGAATTCCTGTTGCTCTTAAACAGATGCTACTTATGAACAGATTTAAATTGATAACAAACACAGTGTTTAATAAAATAAAAGTATTTTATATAAGAAAGCTATAAGAGCTAAACCTTTTTTAAATCTTCAAAAGATGAGCTTCTTGGGGGAAGACAAGGTTATATGCGATTCGTACCCACTTAATACCAGTCTGGTGGTCCACGCGTATAGTCTTACATAGCAACTACGTTATAATGTATGGGATAGTTGTTGAAATATGCTTCGTGTATGAAAATATACGTGCGTCCTCCCCACCCTTACTTACGGCGCAGGGACATGGCATGTCACCATTGCGCTGGTCCACCGATTCAAAGTAGCACAGCGAGCGATGGGAAGAGCTATGCTTGGCATTTCTCCAAGGAACAAAATCCGGAACGAAGAAATTGGACGGAGAACTAAAGTTGTCGACGTAGCTCTCAAAATTTGCAAGCTGAAGTGGCAGTGGGCCGGCCATGTCTGACGTGTCAGTGACGGCCGGTGGGGGAGGAAAGTATTGGAGTGGAGGCCGTGTCCAGGTAGCAGAAGTGTAGGACGCCCTCCCTCCAGATGGACTGACAACATCATTAGGGCGGTCGGAAGCGTGTGGATGCGTGAAGCTAAGGATTGCATTTGGTGGAAGATATTGGAGGAGGCGTATATCCAGCAGTGAATAAACAAAGGCTGATAATGATGATGTTAAAATAATGTAATTCTTAGGATCCTAAGTTTATCTCCACAAGAAGAATATTTTAAAACTTTCTGTCTCTTCACTCTAGATTCTTTAAAATAGTTCCCAAGTGCTGGATGTTTATACACTAGATCTTTTCTAGGATTAGAAACAAACAGATGGATGACATGGTGATAGATTACTGGAACGACTTGTGATCCACGAATGGCCCTTAAGCTTAAGGGACAGATCTACATATCGGTCGTTACACCTGTCGTATTGTATGGAGCTGAGTGTTGGGCCACCAAAGCTTCGGATGAAAGTCGATTACATGTGGCCGAGATGCGAATGTTAAGATGGATGTGCGGTGTGACGAGGATGGATAAAATTAAGGATGAGTATATTAGAGGAAGCCTGACAGTTGCTCCAGTGACAGAGAAATTGAGGAGAAAGGGGTTAGCGTGGTGCGGGCATGTTGTGCGGAGAGATGAAGGTCATATAACAAAGAAAGTAATGAGAATGAATGTGGATAGTTATAAGGGTAGAGGACGACCGAAGGAAGTGTGGATGGATTGTGTGAAAGACGACATGTGTAAGAAGAGTGTGAATTCAGATATGACGGCTGATAGAGGGATGTGGAGGAGAAGTACATACTGTGCCGATACCAAACAGCTGGGAAAAGAACAGGAGGAAGAAGAATTGTTTCTAGTTCTAGATAACGAATTATAGTAAAATCCTTTCAAAATAACACACTGCATAATTCGTATGGAACGCTCCAACGAGTCGGTACATTCAGTGATTTAATAGAAACCCGAACTTCCGGTGTGAGCTTTAGGAAATTAGCAATTATAATCTGAAATCCATTAGAGCAGCTCTAGTTAGGCTTAAGGGCGCACGATGTATTTACACAGGGGCGTTTTGTGGTTTTTTTTTTTTGGAATTTCGTAAATCTCTGCCTTAAGATTTAATGGAGGGGTGTAATTTAGCGAATCAGATTATTCACATCGAGCAGGATTGCGTACACGAGATTTATAACGTAATTGGATGTATGGTAATCATTGCAGGTTATTTTCTTTTTACAAAATGAGAGGAACAGCACTTTCGAATGGTAACAGTGTGACCTTGTCCATAGTTTTTTTTTTATTTTATTTGTATAAGCGACGAATGTATGTAGTTAAACATATGTAACGGATCGGAATATTCTTAAAATTTATCATCAGCCGATGGACGTTCAATGCTAGACATAGGCCTCCACCAAAGATTTCCACATCGATCGAATAGGTATTAATATGGGGGGACTTGGGTCATATCTCACACGCTGACCCAATGCGGGTTGGTGGGAGTCACAGCCTCGTTTGTAATTTAGCAGGGTGCACCACGACCAGGTGAGGTTGGCTTGGATCCCGTGAGCTGTTCTGCTTACACCCCATTTTAATTCTCGCATAATATTAATTATGTAAGTAATGTACATTCTTTACAAAGCTTCCATTGTAATCATAGAATATACAAATACTTATAATATTAATTATAGTATTAAAGTTATATTTAATTATAGTTCTCTTTAATATTAAAAAATAAACATTAAGTCTGTACTAAAGATTTCTTTTTAATGTTAAAGTCGACTCCAATTATCTCCTCCTCAAATCGCATTTCTCGTGTCTAAGGGTCGTGATTACCTCCACCCATCGCTCTTGTCTTCATGGTGTTTCGCCATCTCGACCTATCTCCAATAATGTCACTGTAATGTGGTACAGTACAATCTGTCGTGGTGTATAGGCATTACTGTGATCTAGAAGGTACTTTAGATAAAACAGTTTGGTTAAATTTAACAAGATATCATTAATAGTTAGTATTATAACATGAATTTAAAAAAAAATTAAGTTAACTAAATTGTCCTGGCCCTGTGACAAGTATTGTCTCATTACACCAGTAGGTTCACTAGGTACAGCGCCCTTCAAACCGAAACATAATAACGTTTGCACATAACTGTTTGTCGTCTGCAATAGTGGTTCCGGCCTGCCTAGATGGTGTGGTTGACTTACCACCAGTCTCCATCTCATTTCTTTTGGTGAGGAGTTGGACTAGAAACTTATCGGATGACGTAGTACCTATGAATTACTATAAGATGTATAAGTTATCATATATTTTTAAATATAACTTTGCACGCTACTGTTTGGGGGTAGAATTAGTGTTGCGGTGGCACCTGCATAGGTCTCCGGAAATGGATTTATCATCAGTAAAAATGACGTTAATATTTCAGGATTTCAAAGATCTCAATCACTATGTATATACTTAACCGTAAAGTTCTTTTTCAACAGGCAATTTACGTCGTTACTGTTGGGGCACAGGCCTACCCTCAATATGAAGGCGATGGACCATAGTCACCACCACCACTCACCACCAATGCGGATTGGTGACTTCACACACACCTTAGAATAAATTCCAATTCACGTGCAGGTTTCCTCGCGATGTTTCCCTTCACCGTTTGTATTTCGCTATTGTTGCTAAAGTTCACAAATGTACATAACTTAAATATTAAAGTCATCGGTACATGCCGAGATTCGAACCCGCGACCTTCGGAATGAAGGCCGCACGCTTTAACCATTAGACCAGCGAGCTACTGATAATAGCTTAACCCTAAAATTATCTTCATTTATCATACGTAATAAGTTAGTGATGGTAACAAAGTAAGCTGTTGGCTTTTCGCTGGAATTAATCATTCTTATCCTGTTATAATACAATAGGGAGTGGGAATTTTTATTTTGTTTAGAGGTCGTACTATTGACCTTGGAGAACTTAGTCGTGCTTAACAGTCTTGTAGTTGACACCAAGGAGCAACTGGCGTCGTCGCTGGCGGCGGCATCTGTACGCGAAGTAAACACTGGGCCGGCCCGGCCGCCGACCCATCCTCGAATATTGTCCGTAACGACTTTCCCCGACTTTGGCGAAGGGTATAAACTCGCAATGAAATTATCCCCCGAGTTGTTTACTCGCAATAACATAAACAGCCCCAATTTCTGTATCTGCTTCGTTTGATATTATTTAAACGAATGTTATATCGGATGCTTCTCCAATGATCGTCGGACATGAACTCCAATAATATAAGCGTAAACAAAAACTTACTCCTGGTACTTACTCCTGGTATGACAGCGCCATACAGCCTACAAAAACTTACTCCTGGTATGACAGAGCCATCATCATCATCAATTTTCTTACTTTCTATCTTATAAAGTTCCATTTCTTCCTTTCCACTTCTATCATTCTTCTATTTCATCTTTCACACTTCCTTCTTTCACACTTAGAGCTCATTGAGGTAGTAATTTTATTAACTAAGAATAGTAATTACTTATACTATTTCCGGGTGTGTACAAGAGCTCATGATACCCAAGCCAACCTCATCAGCTCGTGGTGCACCCTGCTAATAATCAAATGAGTCTCTGGCTACCACCAATCCGCATTGGGCTAGCGTGGTGGGAAATGGTCCAAATCCTCCCTTATAAACTTCTACAAACGACGGTTCCTAGTGCCCGGCAGTACCGGAGCCCAGGCTGGCTGCGAGCGTAGGACCGGTCGATGTGGAGATCTTTGGGAGAAGTCTATCCAGCAGCGGTCGTGTATCGGCTGATGATGATGATGACACTATTTTCGTCTCTTAGGATAACAATTTCTGCCTGTACCATACATGTAAGAACATACCGGAGTAGTAACATTAGCTTCATGATGAACACCTCATCATTGTCAGACGTACCTGATGTGAGCAGTACACAGCACCATATTGCCCTCGTCCTTAAGATATTTCTGTGTCATTCCAGTAGTTTCATTAGCTAGATGGACTTGGGAGTTGTGGCCTACTTAGTCGGTCTGAAGCAACAGATTTATCACCACTCATCGTCTCATATCTGTTGGCGTGGAGTTGGGACAGATCCTTACCGGAAGACGTAGCACCTATGAGCTACTATAAGATCTATAGGTTACAATATATTTTTAGGCATTAGATTTGGAAGTTTTTTTTTTATTCTACGAAGCGACAAGACGAGGAAGACGTTCACCTGATGGTAAGTCGTACGTTTGTCCATAACGATGTGGCGCTAGTTAGATTCTATACATCATCACATTGCGCTCGTCGCTTTGACCTTTAAGGCGTCGAGTCTCATTACCCCAGTAATTATACCAGCTACAGCGCCCTTCAAACCGGAATGCAGTAATGTTTGCATAGTACTGTTTGTTGGTTGTAATAAGAGCTGCGGTCCTAGAGACATACCACCAGTACTTCTATTTCCATTAAATCAGTAAGAAAACTGAAGTCAATGTCCTGATTGATCATCATTTGGAGGTTGAAATACCTGGAGCAGTGGAGTATGGTGGAGTAGCTGTATCCAGTTCAATCAATTTTCCAGCATATCGTTTAAATTGTGGAGGGTGGCTCGTTGGATTAATGGGGTCGCTATTCATCTTATGTTTTGGGTTACGGCCGACGTGCGGAATGACGTCCGGAATCCGGACGGCGGTCGCGTTGAGAACGGATAAACGCGCTCGAGACAGGGGACCGGCCGGACCCTGAACAAATGTATCGCCTGATGGGATCCGCCAGGGTGGCTGCGGACCGTTCCCTATAATTTGATTTCGTTTGCTGATACTCGAGAATCGTTACTTACGCCTGCGATATTCAAATCGCGTACACCTCTGATACTACGGCGGAGGCCGTCTAGGTAGAGGTGCCACCGCAGCTCCATCCGCCGACAAACATTACTGTGTTCCGGTTTGAAGGGCGCTGTAGCTAGTGTAATTACTGGGGTGATGAGACTTAACATCTTACGTGTGATTGCACGAGCACAATCTGATGTAGTGTGTATCATACTAACTAGCTCCACATTGTTGTGGGCAAGCGTGTCACTTAAATTCAGGTGAACGTCTTGGCTGTCTCGTCAGTTTTCGAATAAAAGAAAACATACAATATAAGTTATGAAAGAATGCAAAAATCTATTCGTAGTACGGCTAGCTTAATTTACTTAAGTAACGTGGGAGCGACCAGTCAATTTGAACCCTTGCATATTTCACTGTCATCTTAATACTTCGCATTAGCTGATTACATGCACTACTTCTTCACGCGCACGAGGGAGTATACAGGGGGTTACAAAATATTGTAAACAGAAATTCGTTCTTTAAGGGTCAATATCTTATTGGTGGCATTTCACTTTTTTTTTATTCAACGAAGCGAAGAGACGAGCGAGATCTTCATCTGGTGGTAATTCATATATCTGGCCAATGCAACGTGGCGATTGGTATGATGATGTACACAGCATCGCATTGCGGTTATCAACTTAACACAGCAAGTCGCGTTGTTGCGTGCCAGGGAAGCTATTAGTGCGCGTGCGCTTTGAGTTTTTTTTGTAGGTTTTAACCACATACCTACAATCACTCATCTAGTGCAAATACGATAACAATATACATGGCTGATGATATTAGCATTGCTAGTATTGACAGTCGTGCTTCCTGTGAGCAACTAGTTCAAGAAAGCCAAGCGTCATTAAGAAGCTTGACGAGTCCAATTGAAGGTACATTTGAGAACGACTTACGACCAGAGAAAAGATGCAGGATTGAAAGTGACGGTTGTGAATCTGGAAATGTAGATGAAAATACTTTTACACCGGTGTGGAGATCGAAACGAGTGATGCGTAGATATCCAGATAAGTCAAATGTGACGAGAACGGAAACCAAATATGAAGTATGCATGACGTCACTGGAAGTGTTACCTAAGCAAATAGATATTACTAAATTATTAAAGACGGAAAAAATAGAAAAAAATATTGGAATTAAATGTAAAAACCCGTACAAAATATTTATAACTTTTGAAAATAAAATCGAAGCTGAAAAATTAAAAAACAATGAGAAGTTTGGGGGTACGGGTATCGATGTCACTTCACTAATGAGGTTAACTTGTCTTATGGTATGACACGATAGCTAGAGATGGATATAGAAGAGAATGAATTGGTTAGAATTTTTCAATATGAATATGAGATAATTCCCGTCAGAAGACTTAAGCGATTAAGTCATACCGGTGAATGGGTTCCAAGCGAAACTGTACGATTTTGTTTCAAGGGCGCAAAGTTATCTACACATGTATATGGATACGACTGCCGATTTAAAGTAGAACCGTATACATTTCCTGTTACACAGTGCTCAATGGGATGGAAATTTGGTCATTTATCTAGAGCCTGTACAAAGAAAAAGACCGTTTGCCCAAATCGTGGTATAAATCATTCCAATTGCGAAACTACTCATTTTAAGTGCATAAATTGTCCCATATTTTAAAAAGAAAAAGCGATTTGATCACTTACGTGCAAAAATAATAGTAACTACAAAATGTTTTTGACTCATATTTAAAAGAGACGAATGATAAGCATAAAGATTTGGAGAATAAACGTAGCACGTGTAATAAAACACCTGAAAGCAAAATCCATAAGAAATCCTATAGGGATGTAGTAATTTATAAAAAAACAATGTCTGTGGAGCAAAACGAGGATAGTACAAGGTGTTTGTTAGATAACCTAACAGATAATCGGACAGTACATAGCTGGAGAAAAAAGAAGAGAAAACCGGAGAGTAGGAAGAAAATAGATGCATCAGGAAAAATAGAAGAAATAGTAGAAACATCGACATCAAGTGAAGAAGAAAAAGATGAAGAGAGGTTTGAGGGTAAAGTTATGTTAAAAACTATTTTCGAAAAAGCAAAGGAAATTTTTGTGTCTGATAAAAGTTTAGAAGAAAAGGTTACACTAATATTAGAATCAATTATTCGAGAGTTAACAGTAATTTTTGCTAAAATTATAAGCGATAGCAAATTATGAGGCATGATATATAACATAATATTCAATTATAGATAGTCACAAAAATATGAATAATGTTAATATTATACAATAGAACGCAAAAAGTGTGATACTGAGAAGAAGTAAATTGGAAGCTTTTTTGAACTAAGATAATACTCATATTTGTTTGCTAAGTGAAACTTGGTTGAACACAAACATGAGTTTAAGTTTTAAAAATTATCAAATTTTTAGAAAGGATAGGTGCGACTCGGACGGTGGAGTTCTAATACTAATTCCTAAATCAGTGAATGGACAAATGTACCCAGTAAATATAACGAACACTGGAATTGATATTACATGTGTTAAAATTATGAATTGCTTTAACCTGGAATATATAGTACCAGTTTATTGTCCACAATCTGTTCGTACTTCATTACGTGATAGGAGCGATGTTTTTAGCTGTTTTCAAAAGAAACCTATTGTAGTTGGAGATTTCAACAGCCACCACACGAACTGGTCATATAAAACAGACACTAGAGGAAAACAGTTATTTGAGTTCTTGTGAACACAACTTTATTGCTCTTAATTCGGGGGATCCTTCCAGAATATCCGTAACTAACGGTAGATTACACGAAACTTCTCCGTACATAACCTTCGTAACTACGGACATAGCAATTTATATGAAATGGAAAGTTACAAAAGAAAGTTTAGGTAGCGACCATTAAATAATTAAATATTCAATAGAAACTTTAGAAGAAAACAATATAACTGAACGTCGTAACTTTAAACCAGCAGACTGGAAGAAGTATAATAATACATTATATGTGAGATTTAACAATTTTTTATTAGATAACAACAATATTCAAACTTTATATAATAACTTTGTTGAACAATCTAATTATGCCGCCGATAAAAGCATCCCAGTCAATAAAATTTTTAACAAAATTGAACAATCCTTTAAACCTAAACAGTATTGGAATTCATCTCTGTCTCGTGTAATGGCTCAACGATGATAGGCTTTAAAGGAATTTAGGAGTACCCCCACACCACAAAATTACGATAAACTTAAAACAAAGATTTTTGAAGCAAAACGTTTAATCCGCAGAGCGAAAAGAAATAACCGGAAACCATTTTGCAATAATGTAACTGAAGCAGCCAATTTCACACAAGTGTGGCAGAAAATGCGTTGGATAAAGGGAGTTAAAAAAATGACAAACATAGCTTCAGAGATGATGAAAATCGAACTCTTGCGAATTACAGTGAAGCTCCTATGCCCAAATTTAATTTCACCAATCCGGACTTAGAATCCACCTATTCCATCCAGGAAATGAATAACTGCTTAAAAAGAAAAGACACAGCTACTGGTTTTGACAATATAACATACAGCATGGTTTTTATATGTCCAACAATAGCAAGATACGTTTGGTACACACATACAATTTTTTTTTTTAATTTTTAAACATGTCTGTATACCTAATCAATGGCGTAAGATTAAAATTATCCCAATATACCTAAGAATATAAGTGACAATCAGGCAAACAAGATAAGATCTATCTCTTTAATCTAGTGTTTATGCAAAATATTTAATATCATGCTATGTAGACGTCTGGAATGGTATAGCGTGGCGCGCAAAAGTAATCCTCCTATCAGAAAATGCTATAAATTTTGCCTTGATATAAAAAAATTAAAACACCAAATAAAAATAATCCACAAGAAGAATCAAATTTTTTCATATTTTTTTTTTAAATTACAGCCAAAAAACATCGGAAGGTTTTTGTACCTATATATTTATACCTTGTATACAAGGTGGCGCAAAAATAACCTTCCGATGTTTTTTGGCTGTAATTTAAAAAAAAAATATGAAAAAATTTGATTCTTCTTGTGGATTATTTTTATTTGGTCTTTTTATTTTTTTACATCAAGGCAAAATTTATAGCATTTTCTGATAGGAGGATTACTTTTGCGCCATCCTATATATAGAAAGATTTAAAATACTTGATTCTAATTCAATAGGCTTTAGACGAGGTCAGGCTTGTATTGATTGTTTGATGCGTTTTGCATCCAAGATACAAATATACCCACAGTAGCATGTTTGTTGGATATCGATAATGCTTATAATAATATTAATGTTGAAATTCTTGTTAAAATTATGGATCATTTAAATTTTGGTGCAAATGTATGTAAATATTTGTGGTCATTTTTAAGTGAAAGATATTTACAAATTACAACTGAAGGAAATAATGATGCTGTAAGATGAACGGGTACAGGGTTAGCACATGGTGATCCCATCTTTCCTCTGCTCTTTAATATTGCTACAGCGAATTTATGTAAACTGGATAAAATTGATATGCTACAATACGCAGATGATTTTGTTATATCTAGCCAAAATAAAATTATAAAAGAGAGCGTTAATAATGTTCAAAAAGTTTTAGATTTGTCATCGGTTATTTTATCGAATAGTGGTTAAGGTATATCCAACAGTAAGACTAAAGTATGTTTATTTGGTAGAGGGAGAAGACGAGACAGAATATCCTTAAATGTTAATTATTGTAATTTTGAGACTGTTGAAAACTATAAATGCCTAGGTGTGTGGCTGGATCGCTCTTTACTTTTCAACAAACATATTAAAGAGACACGAGATAAAACTTGTAAAATTATAAACATACTTAAAGTATTAGCGGGGGCCCACAAGGTACATACATCCGAAACATCTTAGGAAGATATACCTAGCTTTAATCCGTAGTAGAATAGATTTTTGCAGCTTTATTTATGATATTGCTGCAAAAACGCATTTAAAGAAATTAGACATGGTACAAAATAAGGCACTTCGTGTAGTTGGTGGATTTATTAGAACAACTCCAATTCACGTAATGGAGTGCGACTCGTACACACAACCCCCCCCCCCCGCCGCCCTCCCCTCCCTTACTTTTATAAGACATTATCTGGCGGCAAAATATTGTATAAAACCAATGTCATGGACAAAAAATTATTCTATAAAAATTTTTCAAGAATTACAAGGTACACGTAACTCCGGTTATTGGAGAAGTTGTAGAAGAAAGTTCTCTTTTGGATTTAGTTTACAAAGATATGAAAAATGAAAAAATTAAATCGTGTTGTCCATTAGAATTGTTTAGGTTGTGTACATGGATCTCTAACATAGACATGAGTTTTATTAGTAGCGACGTAGAGGAAGTAACTCAAGCAAAAGATAAATATGACAAGGACTTTTTAAAGTTTTGTACACTGAAGCTACTAAACATAAAATATAAGGATTGGCATAAAATAGACACTGATAGATCTAAGGCATTTAATGGTCTTGGAGCAGCTTATTGTGATCTTAGTATTAATGTTAAAACTAGTTATAAGATCATGTCAAATGTTTCAATAAAGACAGTAGAGTTATTTGCAATATCGGAAGCCCTGTTATATACAAAGGCAACAAACACCTTTTGAAAAAATCGTGATCTTGACAGACGGCAAAATCTCCTTGCAGCATATAGCTCGATGGGCCTCTGGAATAAGAGGCACATCGATAGCTTATGCCATTTTAAGTCAAGTCTTGGAATTTAAACGCACAAATAATTTTTTGACGTTGCAATGGGTACCGTCCCTCGTTGGCATAGACGGGAACGAGGAGGCAGACAAATTGGCAAATAATGGCATTTTAAATGGTTTTGAAACGTTCATTAATTTAGATTATACGGAAGTTTTAAATAAAGTAAAATACAAAATTTATAACAAATGGGAAGACTACTTTATCGAAATAAGTGGGAGAAAGAGATTTGATATAGATCTTTCTAGAGTGAGTCTCCTCGTGTACCCTGGTTTGCCAACAGCAGTATAAGTAGAGAGTTACTTGTAGTTGCTTTCAGATTACGTTCCGGACACATGCCGCTCAACAACTTCAAATATTTAATGGAAATTACAGATTCCCCCAACTGTTATTTGTGCCAAAGATTAGAAGATGTACATCATATATTGACGGAATGTGTACGGAGAAGACCGCTGAGGAAAATATTGTTGCAGAATTTGCAAATTGATATCAGAAGCGTCGGCACAAGTCAGTGTATTTTATTTGCACCAACATCAGTAGCAGCAAGAGTTATCTATAAGCACATTTTGATAATTTAATTAAGTTAAAAGTAACAGGTATTTTTGTATTTAGTATTACGTTAGTTAATAGTAATAATTAGATAATAGGTGTTTAGGTTATGATGGCTTGGCATAGACTTGATAGGCTGAAAGCCCCTAAAATAATAAACAATTAAAAAAAAAGACGACACCGCGAGGAGCACAATATCATTATCATCATCATTTCAACCGATGGATGTCCACTGCTGGACATAAGTCTCTTGTAATGTGTTTCACAAATCACGGTCCGGCGCTGTTTGAATCCCGTAGCTCCCAGCGATGCTTTTGATGTTCTCTACCCATCTAGTGGGGTGGTCTATTGACGCTCCGCTTTCCTGTTTAGGGTCGTCATTCCTGCACTTTAAGACATACTATGGTTCAGTGTATATCATCCTAACTAGCGTCACGTTGTTATGGCTATCACTTACTTTCAGGTGAACATCCCACTTATCTTATTAATTACTAGTATAAATAAAAGTACATTGTACTCGCCTTGAGACACAAGAAGATTTCCGTAATTCAGTAATTTCACTAGCTACAGCGCCCTTCAAACCGTAACACGATAATGTTTGCAAAGTACTGTGTATCGGCTGTAATAGGCGCTGCGGTGGTACCTAGACGGTCTCCGGCAGCAGAGACCAACCGCCAGTAAACACTAACCTTTCAACCTAGATAAAAGTCTAGATAGTTTAGATTGTATTAACTATTCCCGCCACTAAAACAACAGTGTGCAAACGTTTCTGTATTCCGTTTTTAAGGATGCTATAATTAATGAAATTATCGGTTTGTTGATTTAAAGTGATTTCACAATGCTTCTTATTACTCAAAGCGTTTAGCGCAATGCGTGCAGTGTAAAAGGTCCCGTAAAACAATTCACGGGACCCGCCAACCTCTCCTGCTCGCGGTGCACCCTGCTAATCAACAAACGAGGCTCTGGCTCCCACCAACCTGCAGTGGGCCAGCGTGGTGGGTAAAGGTCTAAATCGCCCCCTCCATATGAACCCCTACAGACGATGAGCCGACGTTAATACCCCGTGGTGCCGAAAGCAATGCTGACTGCATTGCAGGACCGATCGATGCGGAGATTTTTGGGGGAACCTATGTCTAGCAGTAGATGTCTATCGGCTGATGATGATGATGATGTGCAGTGTATACTTTCGTAGTTAGCGCCTGGTTATTATGGGAGGGCGTATCACTTACCATCAGGTGAACATCCCGCTCGCCTCGTCGCTTCGATGAATAAAAAAAATTGGTCAAGGCAGGCAACGATTTGAATGTGCGCCTCTTGAGACCGCGCAGCCCCAATTGGCTTAGTCCTGTAAAACAATTTAAATTTATTCTAACCCTCTTCCCCTTCGACCGCATTAGGAAATCGGGAAAGTTTCACCCCTTCCCAAGGACTGAAAGCGATTTAACTTATACCAGGTTATTTTAACACGAGAACGTTTATTGTTTAAATGTTTTATAACGATAAGAGGAAGAGAGAGGAGATGAGAATGACTCATTAAAATAGAAAGAGAAAGACAATAAATATTTTTTACTCTCCCTTTATGCAATATGCTAAGTTATGACTAAAATTTGACTTAAGTATGTTGTAAGTTTGGGTGGCGGGTCTGTTGCCGGCAGCCCTGTAGTTTTGGGCTATTAAGAATAGAACTAAGGTATTCCCTATCTGTCGTACAAGGCAACTCAAAGGGTCCTTTGGTTCGTGGGTTTTGAGGGTCGGGGCCCTCAGAGCTCAATAAGCGAGCCTTAGGAGGACGGCAAATGCATGGTGGTCTTGTATTTGTCGTAGCTGAGCGTGGGTGCTGAGGGCTTTGTCCTTCCGTGGGATTGTTTAGCCAGAGTGCAGGCGGGCACTGGTGCATCCCGTACGAGATCCCAGAGCCCGTTCTAGTGCACTGACGTATAACCCAACGTATCCTCATCTTCTCCCCAGAAGCAAGGTATCTTTCCAGAAGATTTCCCCTGCCTTAAAAAAAGGTCTATTGCCGGAGACCGTCTAGGTACCAACGCAGCTCCTATTGCAGACGACAAACATCGTGCAAATATTACTGTGTTCCGATTTGAAGGGCGCTGTAGCTAGTGAAATTACTGGGGTAACGAGATAAGATATGTTTCAAGGCGACGATCATAAAATGGTGCTGTGTGTAATACCCTGAAGCAGTATATCATTATCATTTCCCATCGCTTACCCCGTCGCGATAAGCACAATGTGGTTTAGTGTATATAACTAACTAACTAGCTGTACATTTTTATTAGCAGGCATATCACTTGTGATTGAGTGAAAGTTTAGTTCCTTTGCTTCTTCGAATAAAGTAGAAACTATAGTGCTGGTAGGTCTCTATTGTCGCAGACCGTCTATATAGATGCCACTGCAGTACCTATTTCTGCTGCCAAATATTAGTATGCAAAAATTACTTTGTCTGGCTTGAAGGACGTTTTGGCTAGTGAAATTTTTAGGCATCGAAACTTAACATACGTTGAAAAGCGATGAGCGCAATGCGATGCTGTATATTGCTATTCTAACTAGCGCCGCGTTGTTATGGGCAGACGTATCACTTACAATCAAGTGAATGTCTCGCACGTTTCTCTTCAATAAAAAATTATCATATATATTCTAATTGAAATTGTTAATCCTGAAAGCTTCTATAAGTTGTTATCGTCGTTTGTAAACAGCTCGTAGCGATTACGGTCAGATCATGCCTTACCGCCGATTAGTAAACGCGAGTAATCCGCAGTTAGGTTCCGGCTGCGCCCGGACTGTGATCCTGTAATCAGTGCCCGTGTGAAGGCTCCGGTCGCCGGATATATATTTGTTCCGATCCAATCTATTCTTGATCATCAAATCTATTTACAGATGAAATAACCATAAACTGTAATTATAAAACTGGTTAAAAACTAACATAGTTAAAAAAAGACATTTTTTTTTATATATATACCCTAGTGAATGACTCCGATCCTACCTGATGGTAGTTGGAGATGGAGTCTAGGTGGTAAAGCGCACTAGTATATAAGCTTATTAACTCTTCTCTTGAAAATAAAATTGCTATTATCATTTGCTAGCTACAAGAATATTTTAAGCATAATGTTAACTCAGATTCGACCCCTAACACCATGTGGGACAATTTCAAAATTTCTTTGCATATAAACTGCTGAAAAAAACCTAGGCAGAACAAAAAAGAAGGAAAGTTCTGTTTAAAGTAACTTACTGGTGGGATAAATCAGTTGAAAATATGGTAAATACCAAAAAAGATTTTTTTTTAAAGTGGCAGTCAAGAGATGATGAAACCGATTTCTTAAAATATATCCAAATAAAAAATCAACAGAAATCTTTCTAAGGCATAATTTTATAACAACCTAGAGCTGATAAAATCTGAAAGCGAAATATCTAGAATTGCGAAAACACGATATAACAACTCTAAAGATATGACATCATTTAAATACGTAAATGTCGGGGCAAACAAACTGGTAACTGATGACGATAAAATTAAATCCGGATGGGTAGAGTATTACAAAGATCTCTTAAATGTAAAACATCCCAGAGCATCTAGTCCCGCACCACTTAAACCAGTTTCTGGATCCATATCGCTCATAACAGCAGACGAGATTCATAAAGCTATTCACTAAATGAAAAGTCGTGAAGCTGGTGATCCAGACGAAATGCCCGTAGAGGTGTGGAAAAGTGTAATAGAAGACGGAAAGCCATGGCTACAAGAACTGTCTAGTAAAATAAGTGCCGGTAACCAAATACCTAACTCAGGAAAGAATCTTAAACAGCCGTTTGACTGACATCATCTCTCTTACCCCTAACCAGTGTGGATTTGTAGCTGAAAAGAGTATCTCAGACCATTCGGATACTGATAGAACAAGCTAAAAATAGGCGATCCAATCTCCATATGGTCTTCATAGATCTCGAGAAAGCTTTTGATCACATTCCTCGTGACTTGATATGGCAAGCACGAAGATCTCAGCTTGTACCCGAACAATATATCGTTTTAATTCAGGATTTGTACACTGATATAACAACTCAAGTAATGACCCCTACAGGAACGTGTAAGAAATTTGCAATTACGGTCGGGGTACACCAGGGATCAGCCCTTAGCCCATTGCTGTTCAACATTGCCATTGACTATATCACCAAACGATATCAAAAAGAACTACAGTGGAATATTTTATATGCAGACGATGTTATCCTTATATCTGAAGATAAAAAAGACTTGTAAAGAGATTTTGATTCATGGATTGAGGCTCTAGAAGGAAATGGTTTGAAGATTGGTAGGAAGAAGACTGGAGATATGTCTTGCGTATTTGATGGAGTAACAAATGGAGATGATATTTGCGTTTTTGTAGAACAAGTAGTTCTACTAAAACTTGACAGTTTCAAATATTTAGGATCCATAATAAGCGATGATGGAAAAATAGACGAGGATGTGTCTCATAGAACCGCCACAGGTGGCGTAAATGGCGACAATTCACGTAATGGCGTAATGTGTGACTCTACAATACTGGTCAAAGTGAAAGGAAAAGTTTATAAAACAGCAGTCAGGTCAGCTTTGCTGCATGGCTCAGAGTGTTGGGCCACCAGCTAACAACACGTGAACCGACTCCACTACACGCTACGAAGGTCAGCGGGTGTTACCTTAATGGATAAAATAAGAAACGAATATATAGAGTGGCGCAAAAGTAATCCTCCTATCAGAAAATGCTATAAATTTTGCCTTGATGTAAAAAAATTAAAGGACCAAATAAAAATAATCCACAAGAAGAATCAAAGTTTTTCATATTTTTTTTTTAAATTACAGCCAAAAAACATCGAAAGGTTATTTGGCTGTAATTTAAAAAAAAATATGAAAAACTTTGATTCTTCTTGTGGATTATTTTTATTTGGTCTTTTAATTTTTTTACATCAAGGCAAAATTTATAGCATTTTCTGATAGGAGGATTACTTTTGCGCCACTCTATATAAGAGGAAGTTTACCATTCCGGAAAAACTAAAAGAGAGACATCTATGTTGGTACGACCATTTTGAGAGGCGATCTGAAGATCGCATGGTCAAATTGGCCCTAAACATGCCGACGACAACGCGAAATCGCGGAAGACCACCGACTACTTGGCTATGCAAATATTACCGTGTTCCGGTTTAAAAGACGCTATGGCTTGTGAAATTTCTGGGGTAACGAGACTAAATATCTTATGACTGAAGGCGAAGAGCGCAATGTGGCGCTGTGTATAACATACTATTATCGTCACGTTGTTATCGGCTGGCGTATCACTTACCATCTGGTGAACTTCCGACTCGTCACCAAGTAATGTTTTATTTATTATTAGCTGTTCCCTGCCCGCTTTGCTGGACGTAATCTAAAATTAAATTTGACATTTGTCTGGAATACTCTTTGAGAGAAACCGCAACTGCAAATGACTTTCTACATCAACCGTTACTATAGCAACCGCGTAAATAATACCAAATGTAAAAGGTATGTAAAATTGAATTAGAAATAAAATGATGAAGGATTTATGAAATTAAAACAAATAAATAGCTTATAACCATCTACATATCATTCCGCGTCGAATGCTCGTGTTCCCGCGTCGATACGATCACTAGATTTCACGTGATTGACGAATAAAGAAAACCTATTTTCATTATATACATACAGATTTTTTTTTTTCAATAAATGGTATTTAATTTTATATTTATATTAATTTTCACAAAGTACGTCTCAAACCGGATGTCAGTTGTAGACTGTATGTTGGGGTGTGTAAAAATAAAACTAAGTTATGCTGAAACAAAATCAGGGTTACAGCAAAGCCCTTGACCTGAAAGGTTTGGAACAAATTCGACCCTAACATTATCAAACGACAGCGTAAAGTACTCCGCAGTTTGCAAACTTTTTTTTTAGCTAAAACCGGTAAAGGATTTGATAAAGTGTGTGAGGTCTCCCTTCCGCCCCCCTCAACCCCTCGTCTACGTTCCACCCTGATGTTTTATTGTTTACGTCTGCGAGGCGATCTATATACTTTTTAAAAGTCTGGATCGTAATCAAGTTGTTTTTTACAATACTTACCAAACAGGTTTTTTAACTTGTATATCTATATAGGACTATATAATTAAAGCGTCTTAGTTCCAAAATAACATATATCATCATCATCACCATCATCAGCCGACTGAGGTCCACTTCTGGACATGGACCTCCCACAAAGATACCCACATCGATGGGTCCCGCAATGCAGTCAGCATTGCTTCCGGCACCACCGGGTATTAAGGCTCATCGTCTGTACGGGTTCATATTAAGAGGGGGGGCGGGGTATTTAGGCCACGTCCACTAAATAGTCAGCCAATACATATATATATATATATATATATATGCCAGTAGTATTTTATTTTAGTTATGATTTTATTTATATTATTTACTGATCAGCTCAGTACTGGTGGTACATCTACTGCTGGTAATGTCTCTGTTGCTGTAGACCGTCTAAGTAGATACCACCGCATCGCCTATTGCAGCCGACGAACAGTACTGTGCATACATCACTGTATTCCGGTTTGAAGGGCGCTGCTGCTATTAGTGTAATTACTGCGGTAATGACACTCAACATGTTATGTCTCAAGGCGACGAGCGCAATGTGGAGCTGGGTATATTTCCGTAACCAACGCCACAGTGTCATCGGCAGGCGTGTCACTTACTATTAGGTGAAGGTCCAGCTCGTTTCGTTCCTTCGTTGGATAAATTAAAAAAAATATGTGTTAAGATTGTTTAGCTTAAAATTATAAGTATTTTGTCTACTTAACAATTTTTTTTATTATATTGTTTACTTCTATCAACCCTCAATGCTCTCTCTAAGTTTTCTAAGTTGTATATATTGTGCACTTCCTGTCTATTCATTTATCTATGTTCGTTACTCGTTATTGTATACATGAATATATTACGCTCAAATATAGAGAAATAAAAGCTAGAGGCATTAAGTTCATCTCTTGTTAACTTAGTCATTACTTAAAGTTATTGATATTGAAATTAAAGTAAGCTGTAAATGTATTTTTAATATCATCAGACACTTTCAATTCTGTGAAAGTAACTTTGTATCACTTATTAAAATTGATGAACGTGAAGATAATGTAAAGTTTGCGAAGTGAATGCTACAATAAATATATACATTAAGGATTTTTTTTTTAATCTTGGATTCGTGTAATTTAGGCCGGCAGTGCGTTGCTCAGTCCGCGCCGGGAACCCTGAAACACGGGGATGTTTATTTCGAGCTGATAATCAAATGACTTTGGAAGAATTATGGGTAGAAGTAGGTAGGTAGGTAGGTAGAGGTAACAAAGGGAAATATATACTTTACTACTTGAAGCCTCGCATTTTTTTTATAATTATCAATGATCAATACATTTACTAGTTAGGATAATATACACTGCTCAATATTGAGCTCTCTTCACTCTATGCACTTCTATTCACTATTCACTTTCTGCACTTTGCGCTCTTTCTATTCACTTTCTGCACTTTACGCTCTTTCCATTTCCTTTCTGCACTTTACGCTCTTCCTATTCACTTTCTGCACTTTACGCTCTTTCCATTCACTTTCTGCACTTTATGTTCTTTCTATTCACTTTCTCCACTTTACGCTCTTTTCATTCACTTTCTGCATTTTATGCTCTTTCTATTCACTTTCTGCACTTTACGCTCTGTCCATTAACTTTCTGCACTTTACGCTCTTTCCATTCACTTTCTCCACTTTACGCTCTTTCTATTCACTTTCTGCACTTTACACTCTTTCTATTCACTTTCTGCACTTTATGCTCGTCACCTTGAAATATATTTTATCTCGTTATCCCAGTAATTTCACCAGCTACAGCGCCCTCCAAACCAGAACACAGTAATGTTTGCACAATACTGTTGGTCGACTGCAATAGGTGCTGCGGTGGTACCTTGACGGTCACCGGCAACAGAGACCTACCATCAGTTTTAATTAGATTATAATTCCATCCTCCTCCTATTTAAACATGCTTAGTTCGTTAACAAACAAGTTCAGCTTCTCGTTCTTCATAAGAGTAGTAAAGGAGTGGAACAACTTGCCGGCGGTGCTGTGCCCGTACATATGTGACGTGGGTCTTTTCAAGAGGAGTGTGAGTAAACTGTTAATAGGCTAGTGCGACTTGTGTAGGTCACATCACTTAAGATCAAGTGTGACCATGGTCAAGCGCTAACCTTGTGGATTAAAAAAATCAGATATTGAAGCGTTTCATCGCGAAGACTCAAGACTGAGATGACTAAAGCCTTTTGTCCATATACTTAGTGTTTTAGCATTAACTAGCATACTTAGTTGAGTAACTTTATCCTTTTTTAGAATACTATTTCTGACATATACATGTTAACTTAACATATTATTATCATTAACCGATAGACGTCCACTGCTGGCCTTAGATGTCCACATCGATCTTTCGTTTCCAGTGGGTTCCCGCGACTCCCACCAGATCGTCAGTTCACCTTGTGGGAGGCCTCCCAACACTACGCCACTCACCTCACCTTACTGCCTCATCAGCCGTCAGTCCTTCGATCAATGTGCCCACTGCCACTTAAGTCTAGCAATCTTTGATGATGATGATGATGATGAAGAGTCTAATTTCTACGACAGACCCTCCTCCATGAGGTTTTCATAAATAATCCTATAGACACAATCGAAATATTAAATGAACCGGTTTTTTACGATTCGTCGTTAAGCGAAGGTATTTCATCCCCTGCAATAAAATTACGTACATTTGTCAGTGCCGCCCCTAATTAGCTTTTTCATCCCTTTTTTTTCTTTATTCCAAATTATCTCATGATTTATTGCTTTCCAGGTTGAAAGGATTTGGACCTTGAAATTTTATGATTCTGCCCGAACGCTGTCGGATGAAAAATTTTTGCTTAAAATATGGTCTTTATTAAAAGAGTGTATATATATAGACCAATGTATATATACATCTACAGGGGGTGTAAGGGGTTTCCCACAACAACTCACGGGATCCAAGCTAACCTCACCAGCTCGTGGTGCATCCTGCTAATCAACAAACGAGGCTCTGGCTCACACCAACCCGGATTGGACGCGCGTGGTTGGAAATGGCTCAAATACCTCCAAATGAATCCTTAGCTGATCGATGTGGGAATCTTTGGGGGAGGTTTATGTCCACCAGTGGACATCTATCGGCTGGTGATGGTGATGCTGATATGTACATCTCTTCCTATATTTATATACTATGTTTATGATTAATCATTAAAGATAATATGTAACAGTTACCAAGAATGTTGGTTAACTTTAACAATTATGAGGTATTTCTTTTTTTTTTAAGGACATCGAACTGGTAAATTGAACTCAATTCCAATGGTGGCTCTCATATGACGACGGCCGGAAGACATTTTTTTTTTTAATTTAACGAAAAAGACGTTCAATTGGTGAGCCATACACTTGCTAAACAGAATATAGCTTTAGTTAACTTGATATACACCTTCAAAGTACCACCGTAGCTTCTGTAGCAGCAGACAAACAGCATTGTGCAAACATTACTGTGTTCGGGTTTGAAGGATGCTGTCAGTACTGATTTTACTGTAGTAACGAGACTACATCTTGTCTCAATGCGAGAGATGTACTACTCATGTTCCAGTACTGGTCCTCTAGTAATAGAACTAGTGTCCTCCATGTTATAAGCCTAACACATAGCTATCAGAGTAGTACAACCAGTTAAGGGTTTATTTAACTATTAAATTTTTTTTAAACCATCACCAAAAAGGTTCTAGTTTAACACAAACTTAACTATCGCCATTTTATAAATAAGATATATTAAAAATCATATGTGTACAGGCAGAAGTGTCTGCTTCCGGTACTGATTCGTACGTTTAATTAAAATGCTGGACATCCGCCGGGGAGTCGACCCGCGACAGCCAGGTATCAGTCCGGTCCCCTTTAAATTGGTTACATTTGTCGAACTTCGCCTTAATTAACATTTTTCCACCGAATCCTAGCGAGTTATCTTTTGATTTATTACTACCACGGCTTTAACGTGATCAAACTCCTGAATTATCTTCAGTTATATTTCAGTGGATCATAAAAATAAATGCTCGTGTACTTTTATTAAGTATTTAACTTGATAACTTAACGCATACGACTTAAATGGACTATTATATATCACAATATTACATTCAAATACGACTCCTATAATACTTACTGTGGTACCTTTACAGTATCAAAACTTCGTATCTGCAACAATGTGCTGTTTAGGACGTTTACATTAATATGTTCCGGTTTGAAGGGTGCTGTAGCCGTTGTAATTGCCGGGGTAACGATACTCGACATCTTACGCCTCAGGCGACGAAGGCGTTGTAGTGCAGTGTATCATCCTAACTAGCGCCACGTTGTTATGGACAGGTGCATCACTTATCAGGTGAAGGTCCCGCTCCTTTTGTTGGTTTGTTGAATAAAAGAAAACTCTTTGTGTTTTTAGCTTATTGGATTAACAAACAGTATCTTTCTTTCTCTTTCTATTAATTGCTTTCTCTTTCTTTCTTTCTGTCCTACTGTTACAGCTAGTAGTACTCCTGTAGTTACTTCAATTTCTACTACATTTTTTTTTATATTGGAACTGCATAAAATATCTGCTGAATTCAGTTTTATATCCACAAAGTCCATTCTAGATATCTAAGTAAAGGTCTAACATAACAAAGGAGCTATAACTTAAGCAATCTTTAAAGCTAAAACTTGTTATAAACGTTTTACAAATATAGCTCATAGCCTCATCTCGTTTTGGACGACATTAAACTAACACTGTCGACACTTAGGTGCAATTTAAATGTACTAGAATCTAGACGTCCAGTCACTAGATCCATTAGAGTAACATTTTCTCCATTAAAACGAACGGATATGAGAGCGGAGGCGCAGTATCGGCTCCTCGTCAGAACATCACTCCCAGCAACCATTAAGAGAAGCGGGGGTGGGATGCGGCATTCAGCTACACGAGCTTGCGAAAGTAAACTAAGTGTAAGCTAAGTATTAAGTAGGAAAATCGTCCAATCCACATCACGAGCAAGACGATGGTAAGTGATATCCATAACAAATGTAGCGTTAGTTAATGTATACACTACAGCATGCTTGTTTCAGTAAAACATTACTGTTATTTGTTTAACTACAGCAACTTTGGTGGTAGGTCTTCGTTGCTGGTGACCGTCCGTCCGGAAGGTACCACCGCAGCTCCAATAGCAGCCGACAGATAGTACTGTTCGAACATTACTGTGTTCCGGATTGAAAGATCTTGCTCGTCTCGTCGCTTTTAACGTATACAGTAAAAGGTTCATCATCATGATCATCAGTCGATAGACGTCCACTGCTGGACAGAGACCTCGCTCCAAAGATCTCTACATCGATCGGTCTTCCGCTGTCTGCGACTTTCAATCGTATATAGGAATTCATATGGAGGGATCTGGGCCATTTTCCACCACTCTGGCCCA
The DNA here is from genome assembly GCA_029030555.1 of Ornithoptera alexandrae. Lineage (NCBI taxonomy): Eukaryota > Metazoa > Arthropoda > Insecta > Lepidoptera > Papilionidae > Ornithoptera > Ornithoptera alexandrae. The sequence goes on from JARDVY010000031.1 coordinate 842,720, forward strand.
ATGCGCGTTGGTGGGAGCCAGAGCCTCGTTTGTTGATTAGCAGGATGCACCACGGGCAGACGAGGTGGTGAGGAACGTATATACTGTATAACATCATGCTTGTTTTCTTCAGACATAAGATGTCTATATTAGATAATTTCATTAGCTAGAACGCCCTTCAAACTGGAACACTGATGATTGTCTGTGTGTACCTAGACGGTAGCCGGTAACAGAGATATTCCAGTACGTCGTTTATTGCGTTAAATAATTACATTAACGTTTTTTTTTAATGACGTAAATGACTTATCCAAATATATAGGATCTTGGTGAAGTAAAAATCTCATCAGGTCCCGAAGTGGCCCCGACATTTCATCTCCATTCAAACTGGAAATTAGTCCGCGCCGCAGCCCGCCAACTGGGACACACAACTCCTTCACAGAGCACAGTTTGCCCTTGTTGTTATAAATTGCGCAAATAGCAACAATAACAACAATAACAACAATAACAACTGTTCATACATTCACATGTTGAACATACAACCTTCTATTCAGTTTGTTAAAGCTATATTATTATTTTTTTTAATTTCAAAGCAGCACTACGAGCGACGGACGGAGCTGTGCTTGGCATTTCTCTAAGGGACAAGATCCGGAACGAAGAAGTTCCACGGAGAACCAAAGTTGAAGTTTGCCTGAAGTGGCAGTGGGCCGGCCATGTCTCTCCCGGCAGTGACGGCTGATTGGGGAGGAAAGTATTGGAGTGCAGAAGTGTAGAACGCCCTCCCTACAGTTGGACCGACGACATCATCAGGGCTGTCGGAAGTGGGTGGATGCAAGAAGCTGATGATCGCATTTTGTGGAAGACATTCGGGAAAGTCTATATCCAGCAGTGGATAAACAGAGGCTGATGATGATGATGATATTCTTTTTATCTATTTCCAATGTTCCCCGACATTATTATTCAGGACTTCAAGTTATTCTTTTTCCATTATTTTTTTTTTACACTATACTTATGCTATCTAATTATCTAATATTCATAGAAATATACAGAATATTATTGCGTTACCCGCATCCAGCTGCATCCCGCAGCCTTCACCAGACCACTTGTTGGAGGGCCTCCCAACACTACGTCTTCCGGTACGCGGTCGCCATTGGAGGACCTTGGTGCCCCATCGGCTGTTAGTCTTGTTAGGCCATTGCCACGTGAGATTACCAATATTATGGACAGGATCAATCTTTTAGCGCAGGACCGATCGATGTGAGAGTTGGGGGAGGCGTATGTCCAGCGGTGGACATCTGTCGACTGATAATGATAATGTCTAAAGTAATATTTACTTATCCTTATTGGTTACTTACTATCTTACATATTTTGAAGCAATAATTTATAACTTCTAACTTATTTATTATTATCTCGAGTAGACTGGATGTATTTATTCATAAGCTTGTCTCCAGCTCAAAATCATATCTCAAGCCTCTATGTGTGGGACACTCCGTCAGCAAATGAGGAACCATTTCCTCCACCTCATCACATTTGTAGGACGGGGTGTCCGACATTTGAAACGGTACGGCATTGGGAGAAACTATACTCGAGAGCAATGGATACGGTTCACCTAAAGAAACCTATAAATCGTGGAAACTAAGAATGCTAACTTAATAAAGTAAACGGTGTTCAATAGACAATATAACACCACTTAAATGAAAGTAATAAAATTTATAAGTCACTACATTTTATTTAATAAAAAATACATAAAGAAAAAAAACTGCTGATCTCGCCTTAAAACAAAAATAGCAAACATGACAGTTTTGTACAACAATATTAATTTCTTAAATTTGAACACTGTATTGCCTCCTCGTGCTTCCGCTTCCGTTACTGTGTTTAGGCGGTTTGTACAGACCGTACAGACCATACCACCACCACCGTAGGCAATTTTTTATTCTATGCATGCTTGCTTGAATCTTTCCCCTGGCCTTCTATACACTCTGTCTTCCATCGTGCTTGTAGAGTGTTGGATACTTTTATGTAATTGTTGTTTCTCAAACTTTTTACAATATTCCTAATTTGTTGCATAATATCATCCCGTAGCTGAAGCATCATCATATCCATGGCCAGATGGTAAAGTTTGTATATAGTATTATGTCTGCCAACTCCTGTATATTGCGTTGTCGTAACTTCCTACGTCTATACCACATCCATATTTAAAGTTTATGATAATGCTAAAACTTCACCGGAAGTATAGACAATCTTCTACATTCTTCATTTTTTTTACAAGTATAATACATATTTATCGTATATCTTAAACAATCTTATGAATCTTATAGAAGCATTCTTAATGACTGTTTCTGTGTGAATATTATTAATTCTTCTAGAAGAATTTGCAGCAATTGTAATATAGCAGTTGAGGGCCAATAAAAATTCATTAATGCTTAAATCTGGTACACCATTCGGCATCGGGTTATTTGCATCCCACAATTATGTATTTATGGATGCAAATTAGTATTCCGGAAATCGGACGGGGTCCATGGCAGCGGCAAACGAACCGTTTGACTTATTGACAACTTTTAAATGTGTTTGTTTATTTACATTAAACAAGAGGAAAATATACTTTTGTAGGAGATTACAATTTTTTTTTTCATATTCTTAATCACACCTAAAATTCGAACTATGTTCAAATATAGTAATATAGTTGTTAAAAATACTTTGGCTCATATAAATGTCAGTACATAGACAATGAGAGTGGTGGCTAATGAGGTCAATTAAAAGACCTAACCATCTAGCCTTACAGTACATTTAGTTAGGAATCGAACTGAGAACTAGGTATCAGCGTTATTACATGGCCAGAGTTTTCCTATATAATAGGTACAAAAATTGTGAAACATCGATACTAATAAAATTCGGTGTTTCATTGCTAATGATGATGATAACGAATTACATTGATGAGATGATCTACATTAAAATTTCTCAGTGCAATCTTCTCTCTCCTTTATACCAGGATTCAAATTTAGTAGCTGCAATAATCTAGGTTACCTATAATCTGTGGTGTAAATAATTACTTGGTTATGATGGTATTACTTGGTGGTCTCTGTCGCCGGAGATCTTCTAGATCAAACCGCAGCTCGTACATCCGCCAGCAAACGGCGTTGTGCAAACAGTACTCGGTTCGGGTCTGGAAGACGCTTCAATCAGCAATAGTTATTCAAGCTTCTATAGTGTTTCTGATATGTATAATATTACTGTGATGTAGTACTTCCTATTCCGTTACGGATAATGGTAAACCTTTCATCGGATACCGAAGAGAAACATTTGAGATTAAACTGTACGAGAGGGAACCAATCGGAAATGTTCCTACTTCTCGTTTTCTTTTACTGCAGATTAAAGAAAAACGATGTATAGAAAAGTGGTTCGCTTCTCGAGAGTTTCAATTAGAGAAGTAAAGGATTTTATATTGACATATTGAACTACCTAACTTTTACGTTTTTTTTTATATTGTAAAATTTACGAGTTTCTTACGAAGTATCTATTATATAGAAATGTTTGTGAGCTTCTTGCTTATTGGTTATTAAGAGTGTTTCCTTAGGTGCTAACTTCTTACCAAGTTCTTATATTAACTTAGCCTTTACTTACACTGAGAATAGTAATAAAAAATCTGATAAATAAAATTAGATCTACAATTATCTTAAAGCGCTTGAAAAGCTTCTGCAACAAAAGCTGTATAGTCTACGTCAGTCAAATTAACTGCATGTTTAATGAGACGTATAAATAAACTAACGCAATGCATTTACAATATTACCGGACTTCCGGTGCGGAAATAGAATCACAAACGAACGGAAGGAAACCGTGGAAATCGGATGTTGTTGATGATATCTCGATGTTTCCATTATCGTTATTATATTCATATTTAATTGTTGTTATAATTACGAGAAACGTAGCTAGCTAATTAGGATGACAAACACTACATCATATTGTGTTCATTGTCACGAGATTTCAAGTAATCATTAATTTAATAATTTCACTGTTTGCAATATACCGGTATACAGTAATGTTTTTATACTGTTCGGCAGTAATGAGAGCAGTGTTTGTAATTAGATGATCTCAAGCGATGGAGATCTATCAACAGTTACAATTTAATGCCTTGATGAATTATTAAAATATCTTTTTTTTTTATAGAACTGTGAATCATTCAAAACTGTATGAATTTAAGATGACGTCTCGTTAGTTTAACTAAAATTCAGTGAGGTGGTTAAAACTTTAGTTGAATTGTAAGTTAAGAACAGAGTGCAGTGCTGCAACAGGTCCAATGAGAGTATTGCGAGTAGATTTTTCCGAATCCGTTTCGTATTAAAGCCGGAGCGGACTTTCAAATCCCGACCGAGGCCGCAAGCCGCTGCGAGCGGATGCGGCCGAAGGTTTTTAGCTTATTTCCTGCAAGCTGTTTGCGAATGTTCCATCCTTTAATTAGAGCTCTTTATTTAGCGGCAAAAAAGTAAAGAGATTTTAATGGTACGTTAAGATCAACAATGGTCCAACTTTATATAACTTCATACGGAGTTAGGAAGGAGCTTAGGACAGCTTTTGTTAGCAGCTAGTTTTGGTGGTAAGTATTACGCCTGCCTGTAGCAAAGTGGTGGTTGTTAAGATGATATACACAGAATCACATTGTGCTCGTCGTAATATGTTATATATAAGTTAAAATGCCCTTCTAACCGGAGCGTAGTAACGCGTGTATACTTCATTTCGGCGGCAGGAATAGGAGCTGCGATGGTCTCCAGCAAGAGAACCTATCACTGAAGACCACCAGCTCCATGTAATCCCTTAATTTTCAAAATTAATACTCTTTTAACTTTCATACGTTTGTTTGTGATAGTACAGTATCAAAAATGAAAGTCGTGTAGTATAAATTTTGAAGAGGAAGTGGAAAATTATTTTGTGAAATATCCTGTTCAATGATAAGGAAACATGTTTTTTTTTATTTTCAACATATTTGAACAGGCATAGTGTTTAAGTGAAAAGAATAAAAAATAAGTTAGTGTTCAAAGCGTGAAGGTCGCAGACTAATTAATTGGCGATCGTGAAGCTCGGCCGGCTGTAAACGTGGAGGAGGGACTCGAGCTGCCCTCCGACGGCCCGCCGATAATATATTCTGCGCTACGATGTTTAAGTCGAGGGCTGTTGATATATTATTGGACGAAGGGTGAAAATAAGAAAGAATACGTAAACCTTTAATCGCGTCTCTTTTCAAATCTTTTACATCTGCAGCCTGTGGACCAAGTACTCCCAGCGGGTCCTCGATGCTCTTCTTATCCTATACAACAATTTTAGGATTTCGATGGACCTGCCCCGGCACTGACGAACAAAAATAAATGACTGCTATTCTTCGCAAGAAGACTGCCTCGATGCCCTGCATAGGTCAGGCTACTCCCAATCACATTCTAAAGATGATTGCGGGACGTTATGACTTCCGTCTCTTGGACCACTGTATGTAATGTGTTTGTCTGCCGCAAAATTAATCATCATCATTGAGCTTCATCTTCGAACCGAAGTATATTAAGTAAAATTTAACTTAAGAACTCATAGCACCCAAGCCAACCTCACCAGCTCGTGGTACACCCTGCTCATCAACGAACGAGGCTCTGGCTACCACCAATCCGCATTAGGCCAGCGTGGACCCCTATGAGTCCTTCTCCGATGTGGGAATCATTGGTGGAGGACACGGGAGGATGTCTAGCAGTGGACGTTTATTCGCTGATGATGATGACGATGAAACATAATTTGAAATATCAACCTGTTAATATAACATTTAAGTATAAGTTATTATTGACTTGCGAATATTCTATATATACTCGTATAAGAGAATTCCATCCATGTAGACACTCATCACGATATCTCTGCAGCCATAAGACCTGGAGACATGACATTCGGTACGAATGTTCCTTTTGCCGAGTTTAAGACAACTAAGGTACCTTTGAGACAAAGACAGGATATACGGAACTCGTACTGACTAAAACGTCCCAAATTATTTAAAATTATTGACACCCTAAAAACTCCTCTCAGTGGTCACCTTGAGTGCTTTGCGATGGGTCGAGGGATCTTAAACGCAGAGGTACTCACTGACCTCCATAACTTTTAAGTAGCTTAGAGATGAAGTCTATCCCAATCGCCTCGTCCTTCTTGGATCGGTTAGTGGTCGGTGTGGTTCCTCTCCATCATAACCTGCGATACCAGCGATGTGATAAATTTATTGGTGACCAGATAAGCGTTGTATTGATGCTGTTCTTAACGGCTTTCAACTAAATGCCGCATATGATTGCTTCATCTAGAAAAAAAATTACTAGAAATGGGTTTCGTAAGAGTTTGTCGGCGATGAGTTTCTGTTGCCAAATATGTTACACACATGTATATATATATATATATATATATATATATATGTATACGAAACCACGAGGAGACCTGGATGTTCAGCCCATAACAGGCTGGCGCTAGTTAGGATGATATACACAGCGTCATATTGTGCTCGTCGCTTTGAGCCAAAGATGTTTCGTGATCTCAGCAAATTCATTAACTACAGCGCCTTTCAAACCGGAACAGAGTAATGTTTACACAGTACGATTTGTCGGATACAATAGGAACCAGGTCCCCTGAAACAGAGACCATCGAGTTAGATTTAGCTTCTTAATTACATAAGCAACAAGCGCAGTATTAAGTAATATAAGTAAACCGTGTTAAGTAATATTTTATTATAAGCATGTTACTAATCATTAGTAAAATTTACTACTACACTTTGTTAATAACTGATTTTCTTTTTTGTTTATGACGCTAAGAAAAAGTTAAACATTCTTCTAAATAACATTAACTTGGCAATATTGTATCTAAGTTACCTTTTTGTACTTAAGTAAGTTTCAAGATGAAACGTCATCGTAACGTAATAGGCGCTGCGGTTGGGAGCAATAATGTAGAAGATGAAGCGAGTTCACTGGATGGGGTCCCGTCGGCTTGTTCCCGTCTCATTAGATAAATTGTTTCTTCAGCTGGCGACCGAGACACTTGACATGCTGACGCTGCAGAAATGAATGGGAACATTCCAACAGCCTTCAGCCGATGCCGCCGGTTTATTACAGCCTACTTTAATATAGACGTGTTTGTTTCTACTTTTACTTAACGCAACCATATCACCAGCTGAGCTGGACTTTCCGTTCGCGATGTCACTTGGAGCCTGACTATAACGTCTCTTCTTATTTAATACAATATATAAGATATTAGACTTGAATTAATGAAGTAGCGACGAGTCCAATTCGGGTGGGCAGCGGTCGGCTACGCAGCTTCTTTTCCTCTCAGACACAACAGTGTCTGAAGACAAGAGTCTTCAACAGTGTTGATATACGGAATCGAGACCTGGTCCCTCACTATTGGCCTTATAAAGAGGTTCAGTGTCACCCAAAGGACAATAGAGAGGGCTATGCTCGGAGTTATGCAGCGCGATAGAATCAGAAAGGTACAGATCCGCAGAACTAAGGTCACCGACATAGCTCAAAAGATTGCTAGACTTAAGTGGCAGTGGGCAGGACACATTGCTGGAAGGACCGACGGCCGATGGAGTAGTAAGGTCCTCGTGGTGTTGAGAGGTCTCCCACAAGGTGTGCCGACGATTTAGTGGGAGTCGCGGGAACCCACAAGGTTCAAGCCACGAGGGACCGATCAATGTGGAGATCTTTGGAGGAGGTCTGTCCAGCAGAGGACGTGTACCTGCTGATGATGAATGAAGTAACTGGAGAAAAATAAACCCAATATTTTTATGTAAACAGAGACTTCGAGTAACATGCTTCGTATAATCGCATTTAGTATAATTTGTTGACAACTTAAAGGTAGCTTAGGTAACCTTTCTTTAGCCAGTCTCTATCTGCTTCTCTTTGGTTAACGTCCTTTTTGAACTCCCTGTTATTTAAAACTAGATGAACCAAATTAAAAACAATAAAAGTATTTCTATAGTTAAAAACCTAATTTTTTTAAAGTTTAAATGTTGAATAGTTCTGTTGATATTTTATGAGATATTTATTTGACTATCTATCTATCTATCATCAGCCCGTAGGCGTGCACTGCTAGACATAGGCCTCCCCCAAAATCCCCACATCGACCGCCCCTACACTGTCGGCATTACTGGACACAAGGACCGTCGCTTGTAAGGGTTCATATCGACCGGTAGACCAGTAAGCCTCCTTGTAAGCAGGCCCTATACTTCAGCGAGACGTACTAGACATAATCCGGCTTCAAGGTACCGTGCCATCACAAGTTTGTTTTGCTTTTTATTGTATATCTATTTGTTTGCTTTGTACATCATTGTCATCACCATCACTATCATCAGCCGATAGACATAAGCTTCCCGAAAAGATATCCACGTTTGTAGGGTTTCATATGAGAGGGAGCCACCACGCTGGCCTAATGCGGGTTGGCAGGAGCAAGAGCCTCGATTATTGATTAACAGGATGCACCACGAACTGGTGCGATTGGCTTGGGTCGCGTGGAACCCCTTACACCCATATCTATTGGATTAGATACGAATTAGTTGATAGTTTCTCATATATATAGAAATTTTAGTTATAACTCATAAACAACCAATTTCTGAACATGTTGGAGACAAATGTCAAGAAAACTGGGTAATTTATGTTAACGGCGCGATGGAACGGTCGTGACCTGGTACCTACCCTGACGGTCTCCGGCAACAAACCTGTCACTAATACAGATAGTACTAGTATAGGAATAAAGGTATTAAATATATTACCTAGGAGCCGTTTCGAAGCGGCGATGCCTTTCACACCATCAGTTATCTCACCAACGCACACGCCGGCGTGCTCTCCGGAGAAATCTTTCGATGCGTCTGCTGGAACCGCTTCTGACATCGAGCCGGCGGAGGATTCTGTATATCCATACTTAAACACATACGTATATGAAAAATGATCTTGCCATGAAATTTTGTACCAGTTTCTGGTCTCGAAAATCTCCTTTGCCTCATTGGCCATGGATCATTTCAGCTTTGGAGCAATACTGTGGATACAGTTTGAAGGAACACATTGTTGAAATGTCTTATTATGGACAAGTATTGATGAAATTTTCATCTTCGCTCGTTTCCACAAAATGAAGGGAATTTTCAGGTGAAAGATTTCGTCTTCATTGTAAAGGTTTATATAATTATATATTGCCTAAAAGGAGTCTAGACGTTGTTATTTATATTCTCCTTTTTTTTCTTCTAAGAAAAATCTATTCCTCATACTTTTCATTATCTTACTACTTAGTGTTTTAGCATTAGCTAGCGTACTTACTTAAGTAACTTTATTCTTTTTTAGAATACTATTAGTATGTACATGTTAACATATCATCATCAGCCAATAGACGTCCACTGCTGGACATAGGCCTTCCCCAAAGATCTCCATATCGATTGATTCTGTGCTGTCCGCAAAACCGCCAGGAGTCTTCGTCTGTAGAGGTTTATATTGTGGGGATTTGGGACCTTTCTCAACATTCTTGCCCAGACCTGGTTGGTGGGATCCAGAGCTTCGTTTGTTGATTAGCAGGGTGCACCACGAGCAGGTGAGGTTGACTTGGATCCCATGACTTTTTGTGCGGGGACCATAAGCATTAATATCTATTTATTTATTGAGGGTAACTCTAATCTATACTGTGCTTAAGGGTAAGAATTAAGGGCAGAATAATTTATATGTTTTGTTACTAAAATGAAGTTATTGTTATTGGCAATAAAACAACAAACAATGCACATTACTGCCGCGTGTACAGTGTACAGGAGAAGTTTTGCTGGTGAACGCGGGATCGTGGGCAAAGTTGTAGCTTTTGTAAAACTACACACTTTTGTTACAAAGCTGGCGTGAATGTGACACAACTTGACCCACACGCTGGCGACTACAATACATTTCATTACTATGTTGGTCTCCTGTTTCATCATCATCAGCCGATAGTCGTCCATAGGCCTCTCTCAAAGATCCCCACATCGATCAATCCAGCTGCTTCCCGCAACCTTCACCAGATCGTCGGACCACCTGATGGAAGGCCTGCTAACACTAGTACGATCTACTCACGACGACTGAATTAGGTCTCCGTTACCGGAGACAATCTAAGTAGGTCTGCAGTTCCCGTTTCTATCGCCAAACAGTAGTGTGCAAATATTACTGTATTCCGATTTGAAGGGCGTCAGAGCTAAAGAAATTACTGATGTAACATTATGAGCATAATGTGGTGCTGTGTTTAACATCTTAATTAGCGCCAAGATGGTATAGGCAGGCGCATTACTTATCATCAGATGAACGTCCAGCTTGTCTTTTGGGTTCCTCACATAAAAAAAAAAATTATGATTTTTGGTTTTCAGATAGCACACACACACAAGTGTAATTAACTTAAGTTATTTTTAAATTTCTATTTACGCCTCTTCAGCACCCTTACTATGTTTACAACAATCACAAAACCTCTTATTTATTGGCCGCGTTGGGTTCGTAAAATTTGGTCTTGACCTTCAAATCCTGCGGCTCGGAAGACTCTTTTATTCTCTTTCTGCGACAAACGGGGATTCATTTATTCCGATTTTTAATAGCTGGAGATTACAGACCAGTCATCGTCATCATCATCATCAGCTGATAGACGTCCACAGCTGGAGATAGGCTTCCCCCAAAGATCTCCAAATTGATCGGTCCCGCGGTGCTCGCATTCAGTGGGTTCTCGCTACTCTCACCAGATCGTCGGTGCACCTTGTCGGAGGCCTGCCGATACCACGTCTTCCTATACGGACCATACTGCCCCATCGGCCGTCGGTTCTTCGAGCAATGTGCCCTGCCCACTGACACTTAAGTCTACCAATTTTTTGGGCTATGTCGATGACCTTAGATTTTCGGCGGATTTCCACATTTCCGATTCGGCAGACAATGGTCATCTATATTACGCCTTAACACATAGCAGTGAAGGTCGTAGACCTGCGTAACAACCTAGCTGCGACAACAGTAAACCACCTCGTATTTGTCGTTCACTTCAGGGTTGCTTATAGGTCCTCACCATCAACTGAACTCACAAACCCGAAGACCCTGTTATTCGCTAAGACAGGCAGGGCCTAACTTAATCCGATACAATAGAGCAGTGGATACTAAAGCTAGGGTTGCCTTAAAATAAAATCAATGGTGGAGGGTGAGCAGTGGCAAAATGCTCGAGTCGGCGTCGGCGTCGGCGTCGGCGATATCGCGTAGCCGTCGACATCCGCCCACGCAGTTTCACGTGTCAACTTAACGTCGGATTCCCTTTGAGATCGTGTTCCCGGCGCCGTCGCCCGAGGAGCTTTAATGTCCACTTATATACAATGTTTTTATATCTCCAGTTTCGCACCGGATGGGGAAACGACCGACTTTAATGGCGAATTTATTTGATGCACGGTGAGGAATCTCCGAAACGTTTTCACACCGCGAAACTGATATATTTGTATTCAGTGAGCGATGAGATGAGCAGGATATTAGCAGGATCTTGAGCACTAACCGTTATAAGACCCAATGTGTTATATGACCATATAACAGCAATTTTACTTAACTGGTAATTATTCCCTCAGTTCCCACTGGATGCGAGCAACGCAAGACCGATCGATGTAGAGATCTTTGGAGGAGGTCTATGTCCAGCGATGGACGTCTATTTAATGATAATGACATTCCTCAAGTTGTGTTCTGCTGGGGCCTATGCCTTTCTATTTTTATTTTAGACTTGTTGTATATTCCTTTTTTCATTATCCTTTCATCCTTCCTTCACTTCCATTACAGTTTTCGCTTTCCTATTTCCTCACTCTATCGTTCTCCATCCTATTTCCTTCTTCCGCGCTCCCCTCATGAATTAAACAGTCCGTTCTTTATTGGTTTACTGTACAATTACATTATCTAATCTTAAGTGTACATCTTATTTTCCTTTATTCTAGTATCATATTTTTCGTTACTTTACCACATTCTTAGGATTTTCTTTATTAATTACGATTTTTAATTTCTTATTATCTAGGTCACATTTCTTTCCTTACACTAGTTTTACATGTTTATGTCTACTAGGTCTCTGTTGCCGGAGACCATCTAGGTGGATAACCTCGTTGATTCTATTTCATCCACCAAACAGTACTGCGCAAACATTGCTGTGTTTCGGTTTGAAGGGCGCTGTAGCTAGTTTAATTACTGATGTAACGTGACACAGTATTGTACGTCCCAAGGCGACGAGCGCAATGTGGTGCAGTGTGTAACATCCTAATTAGCGCCACGTTGTTATGAGACATCTAACTCGTCCTGTTGATTAATTAAATTAAAAAAAAATGTAACTGGGTGTTTATTGATGATATAAGTCATAAGGGTTAGGTCTTCGGTAATATCAGATTTGAATTCAAGTCTATTTATAGTAGATAGATGTCCACTGCTGGACATGGGCCTCCGCCAAAGATTGACACACGCTCGAGTAAGGGTTCATATTGGAGGATTTGGGAGATTTTCCTCCACGCTGGCCCATTGCGAGTTGGTTGGAGTCAGAGCCTCGTTTGTTGATTAGCAGGATGCATCACGAGCTGATGAGGTTTACTTGGGTCCCCAGAGTTATTATGCGGGATGTCAAAGAGTTGTTTATCTTCAGTAATATTCTAAAGGCGCTATTTAGGTATTACTAGAACAACTAGATCTTACTTACCCTAATGTTTATATCAAGTCATCACTACCGAGATGTGGTCATCTGTTTGATTCGTACATAAAAACTCAAAAATTTTTGTAACTTATTTACTTAACTGTCATAAAGTTATAGAACAACAATGTTCACTAAACTGACGTCATAAGCAAATCTAGCTCTTAATGAAAACAACTAACCTGAGGGCTTGTTTAAGACGTAATTTACATTAAGTGATAACTTAGAACATCGCAGACGTATATAACTTAGCAGACGTATCTAGTAACCTATAAAGTTAATATAGTTCAGGGTTCAGAATGCCGGTTTAAATGCCAACAGCGGCGGCACCAGCGTGGAGCGAAGTGCACTGACACGATACTCTACATTCTCGCCTCCCTTGTAATGTGAGCTGACTCCGCACGTCACCCCGCCCCCCTTCCAGCTCGCTCCGTTACATTGAACTTAATCGTAACTTAACTACACATCTGATAATAAAATTCTTATATATCATACACGGAAGTCAAGTTTTTTATTTTAATACTGAAAATCAAACGTTACTCTAATAGCTGTTCTTTCTTAAGGGACACCAAGGTCGGTACTATCGCTGCTTCTACTTCTGCGATTAATGCGTTCCGGTTTAAAGGACGCTGTGGATAGGGAAATTACTAAGGTAATGAAACTTAACATCTTATGTCTTATGGTGAACATAACGTGGTTACAGTGTATATCATCCTATATAGCTTCGTCGTAATAGAAAAAAATTGTGTTTTTCTTTTAACTAAGTTTAATTACACCCTCTTTAAAGAACCTTATTCTGTGCGTACCCTGAGCAACTTTAGACCGGAAGTTCATTTTATAAACCTATGGTTCCAAGAAGGAATTTTCTCTGGAACTGGACCGTACTTGACCATTGTGGTTCTATAGTATGAAGATGAATTCTCCGATGACGGCATCTCTTCGTTAGAAGCTTTGTAATAAAACAAATGAATAAATAATGAAATTAATAGTCCTCAGGGTTGTTGTCTGCATCAGACGATCAACCTTCACCGGTTTTTATTCAGATTATGAGAATTTTATTTGATTGGTCATAAATAACTACTTTCCTTTGATTATTTGCCTTTACGTTTCCAACCACAATCAGTCGGCCACGATCCTCAATCATGAGGAAATTTACCAGAAAAACGAATATCATTTCCTCAAGAAACAATTAACAAAGACAAAAATTTAATATGGTTGAAGGAAAGTATTTATTTCGGGCATCAGGTCTACACGGGCAGCAGCGCTGTGCTGGGATCAGATGACCATAGCTAATCTAAAGATTGCTAGATCATTTTTCATAGTGAGATCCGTTTGGGCGCGGGTTTGAGGGACGTACGTTATCAGGGTCCCCGCAGGCCATCTTGCAACAATGGACAATCGCTCAACGTCATCCCAGCGTAATTGAGTTCCTCCGCTTCACTTGGGGTGACGTGAAAAGTGTCCAAACTTCCAATTAAAACTCCAGTCTCAAGGAGTGGGGCGAACTTTGTTGGGAAATAGTTTACTGACGTATTTACCGTCATGGATCTGGAAATGTACTCCGTTATTTCTGGTTCTCATTCCATTTACACGACACCTGGAATCCTGAAGTGTTATAAGTTTACTCACCTGGACTTAAGTAATAATGCTTTAAGTTAGCGGAATTTTGTTTACATTAAAGGTTTACTTATACTACTGTATAGACACTACAATCGAACGAAGACATTGACGATTGATTTTGTAAGTTTGTTCAGTTTATATAATGAATATATTTTTGGAGTATTTACTATTGTTAGATTTACTATTGTAGAGTAAAGAATGTTTTTCAACAAAAATTTTGTAAATTTCACCAGTTTAAAGGAAACCAGGAATGAAAGTAGGAAGAAATTGAACGAAAACTGACGCCCGCAGAATGTTCCAATCAGCGTTTATACTACATAGATATTTCCAATGATCGAAAAATCTAGAAATAATTAAATAAAAAAGAGTTACTAAGACAATACCATAAAATAGTGTATCAATAAATCTATTTCAATAACAGAAAAGTAATCTTTCAAAGAATAAATATATCAGTAATACAAAATAACACTAGTTAAGAGTTAGCTTAGATTACTCCGGTACAAATAGAACTTAGAGAAATATAACTTATAATTTATTAATTTCAAATCTTCAATAGATTATTAGGTAGGAAATTAAGAAAAAAATATTATAACTTATTAATTAGAATGCGTTTACAACTTGAAAGGCGCTGTAGCTAATAAAGTATGCGAGGCGTTTCATCTCGTTCAATACTTTGAAAAGTATATACGTTAAGGTTCCAGCTGACGTCAGTACGTACGATACATATAATAGGGGATGTAAAGGGATCCCGCAAAACGGCTCACGGGACCTAAGCCAACCTCACCTGCTGGTGCACCCGGCTATTCACCAAATGAGACTTATTCCCAACGACCCGCTTTGGGCTAGCGTGGTGAGCAACGGCTCAAATCATCTCCTACAAACGTATATATCATTGCGGGAAGCCCATGTCCAATAGTGGAGGTCCATCGACTGATGATGTTGATGATGATGTACAATACAAACAAATAGATACCCAACAAAAAGCAAAAAGGTGTTACGAGATGATACCGTATTAAATTAACCTTGAAGCTGGATTAAGTTCCGTCCGTCTCGCTGAACTATAGGCCCTGCTTACAAGGAGGTAGTCTAAATATCCTTTATAGAGCCTGTCTAATGGTCTACCGGTGGTAGGTCTCTATTGCAAGAGGTACCATCGCACAGCCAATTTCTTCCGCAAAACAGTAGCGTACAAACATTACCGTGTTCCGGTTTGAAGGACGCTGTAGCTATTGTAATTACAATAGGTAACGAGATTTTATATCTCATGTCTCAACGACGAGAACAATGTGGTGCTCGTGTATCCATCGTAACTAGTGTCACGTTTTTATGGACAAGCGTATCACTTAGTATCAGGTGTAAGTCCTGCTTGTCTAATAGCCGTATAAAAAAATGTATTTTCGCGTTAACGCAAAATAATCACAAAAGCGTCGAGATTGTTTGAGAACACTTCGTAAGTAGTGTAAGCGTCCCCTCGCATCGGTTCAATGACCGTTTTGGACTTCAATTAACCGCTTTAACATAGCTTCAGACCATCCAGTGGGCCTCCGCGGTGCTTAAATTAAACACGGCCTGCAACTTAAGCATACATAAAATCACTTGAACTCTTCTAAAGCTCCCGAGCTCTTAACGATTCATAATTTTACATTTCCATGTGGCGCTCACGAGGGATGTAATTGGAGAATATTACGGAGGAAAAGAAAGCCAATTTACTGATGGTAGGTCTTTATTGCCGGAGACTGTTTAGGTACCACCGCAGCTTCTATTGCAGCCGACAAACGGCACTGCGCAAGCATTACCGTGTTCCGGTTTCAGGGGCGCTGTAGCTAGTGAAATTACTGAAGTAAATAGACTTAACATTTTATATATCAAGCGAACTCAATGTGTTTATATACACATACACTACTATAACATGAGCTGCATATATCATCATCAACAGGCGATAGACGTCCACAGCTGGACATAGGCCTCCGCCCAAAGATACCCACATCGATATGGTAGGGATTTAGGCAATTATGCGGGCCAGAGCCTCGTTTGTTGAGGTTGACCTGGACCCCGCGAGGTGTTGTGCCGAAACCCTTACACCCCATATATATACATATATATATCTAATGATAATTGCCGCCATGTTGTTACTGGAGTGAGTATCTATCAGATGAAGATCTAGCTCATCTCGTTGCTTTATAGAATAAAAAAAATATAACATTTGTTTCCTGTCAATTGGGGAATATTGCCCATAAGTCACCACGCTGGGCATGCGGGTTGGCGACTGTAAGGTATTGGTGGGGATAGGGAGATGTGAGGTGTAAGGGGTCCCGTAGACCAACTCACGGAACCCAAGCCAATCTCACCTGCTCGTGGTGCACCCTGCTAATCAACAAACGAGGCTCTGGCTCCCATCAGCCCGCACTGGGCTATCGTGGTGGGAAATGGTCTAAATCACTTCCATATAGACTCCTACAAGCGACGGTTCCTAGTGCTCGGCCGTGCCGGATGCCAAGCTGACTGCAACGCAGAACCGATCGATGTGGAGATTTTTAGATGAGGCCTATGTCCAGCTGTGGACGTCTATCGGATGATGATGAATGAAGAAGGGAGATGTAGGAGGAGTGCAGACTTGTGAGAAATGTAGCGAAATACACAGAAATAATAGGTAATATAGGATGTTACTATTTGGAATTTTGTTGGGGGAAGAACAGTAACAGCTGTGGTGTTCAAGGGCGCGAACCCGGATTCATCAGACAGATGAACCCACTGACAGGGTATGCTGGTAAAGGTAGCAGAAATATTATTTTGACCTTTTCGTTTTTCCTCCTTTAGTCGCCTTTTACGACACACTAAAGGTAGTATAGTGGTGGGGGGGATATTCTAACCTGTCTCCCACCCTATTGGATGGATGAGAGAAAGCGAGGATCGCATTTGGTGGAAGACATTGGGGAAGTCCTATATCCAGACAAACAAAGGATGATGATGATGATTAAAAGAAGTGCTCTGATCGTTTGAATACAATTTTTTTTAATGTTTAGTATCCGTAAGATATTGATCAGATGAAGAGGCTGTTGTACCTAAAATCTTAAATAATTAATAGTTTATGTACAATAAACTCGACTTCCCATTTTCCTTTCCCCAGTGTACATTTCCGATTTTACATTTTTCGTTTTCCGTTTCCTGTTTGCCATTTCCCATTCCATTAAGTACGATGTTAATGAAAATGATAATCTAAATTGGTATTTGGGTTCTGTGAATAAATGTCATTGGTTAAATTTCGAAGATCGTTTCTTTAGCTGTCAAAGGTCGCCAAGTTAAAAAGGTGGTATTTAAAAACTTTTACATAATACCATACTAAGTATTTTATAACAAGATGGAGTACGTTTTGTTACCAGCAGAAGTATAACCGTCGTAGAAGTTACAGCGCCATTTGAATTCGCCATTTAAGTCACCTTTTCGATATATTTACACAAAATATAAAAAAAAATATGTTATTATAAACAGAATAACACAATTTTATGTTATTTATAAGAAATACTAGCTATGTATTGATTATATGATAATTAATATTAGCATTGTATCGATTGCGATGTAAACTGATATTTTGTATACATCTAACAAGCGGTGGACGTCTGTTGGCTGATAATGATGATGATGACGATGATTATTAAAATTACCTTTGTTACTAAAGCATTATTAAGTTATATTTAAGTTAACTTAACATTGAAATACAATATACTAATTCTCCGCCCACTTTGCTGGCCGTAGTAAAGAATTAGACACGAGATTGAAGTATTCCTTGAAAGCCCACCGAGACGCAAATGACTTTCTATAGTAACCGTTGCTATAGCAACTGCATAAACAATATCAAATATAAATGATTATAGAAGGTAGATATAAAATGATGATGGATCCATAAAATTTTCAATAACCATATATATGTTACCATGTGGATATGTTCACTAGTTTTCACGTGATTGTCAAAAACAAACAACACCCAGTTTTATTATATATATATATATATATATATATTTATACAGATTAATTAATAGAATGGTGGAATTATTTAATAATAGTCAATTGATGTAATTAATTAACCTATTAAGGTAATTTATAAAATGTTTGAAGGGGTTGTTGGTGCGGGGTGCGCGCCGGATGTGCCGTTAGGATTCCGGCAACGTTTTCAATTTCTCGCGGAGCGAATTTAATGCACAAAATATTTCCTACGGGAATTTTTATCTCATTTGAAGTAGAAAAAAGTCCAAGGGGGGAAGGGAGATTAGAGAGGGAGAGTCTCAATGAGCTTTTAGTTAATTAGCTCAGCTAACCGGGCAGGTGGTTCAGTGTTTAGCGAATAGTTAAGTATTAACACTTACAAATTATTTTGTTCAGTTTTTGCTAATTTGTCTAAGCGATGTTCAGCTGATGATGATTGGTTTTTTTCTTAGTCGGTATCACTCTTGACAGAGCGGTAGTGGTCATCACTTTAGGTATTGGTCGCAAGCTTAATAATACGTCGCCATTCCTCTATCATAGCCGCCTTTCTAATGCATTCAGTGGTCCCGCACAACTCACGAGATCCAAACCAATCTTACCTGCCTCCTGGTGCACCCGGCTCACTAAACCCGCATTAGGCTAGCGTGATGCGAAATGGCCCAAATCATCCCCATCTGATTGTTTACCCGGCGGATGTGGGAATCTTTAAAGGGGAGGCCTATGTCCAGCTGCGGACGTCTTTCGGCTGATAATTATAAAGTTTACGATTCACCACCGTCGACCAGAAGCTGTACTCCAACTTATAACAAGTATCCATTTGAAATAGGATGCTTAATAAGTAAGAATTAAGTTGCAAAAAAACATGGTGAATAATACCGGTTCAGCGCGAACGTCGCCGTGGTCGATATACAATGCCAGAATGAATGTTCGCCGAGCATCCAATATTCTACATTCTTGGCAGATAAGGAATGCCACTTAATAATCCAGCAGTCTATATAGGGCACGGCCTCTCCTAGATTAAACACAGTTCATTTTCGTCGACAGGAGAAATGCTTTTGTTGAAAAGTTTATGATAAATCTACATACACAGGATGTCCAGGCATTCAGTGCCTCATCATGACATCTCCGAAACTATTGGACGTGAACAGTTCCATTTTGGTAGATATATTGATTCTGCCATTTAGAGGTCAGCTAAGAATGGATTTTACAAAATTCCTCCTCAAAAGGAAATTGTAGGGGTGTTACATTAAAGACGCAACAGCTGGTAGGTTAATTAAATATTCATCATCATAATTATGGTATATGAGCATAGACTTATTGTTGTCTATTGCCAACTGCATCGACTTCTTACCATCTTTACCACAAGCCGGTCATACCACACTGGTCTCCAGTCCAGGTTCTTTCTATTGATAAGCCGTCCAATCTTCGCGCTATGTGGCCAATGGTGAGTTTGTTTCTCGTAAGATCTTATTTCGGAACGCCCTCACCTGGCCGCTACTGCTACAGGTGTTAGTGCTGACCAGGGCCACGACCTGTTAGAACCTTTCAGGAATATACCAACGAGGAAATAATAACATGCGGAACCACGAGACATCAAATAAAACACGTAAACGAATCATCATCATCAGCTGATAGACTTCCACTGCTGGACATAGGTCTCCCTAAAGAACTCTACGTTTGTAGGAGTTCTTATGGGGATTTAGGCCATTTCCTATTACGCTAGCCCAATGCGGTTGGTGGGAGCCAGATCCTCGTTTGTCGATTAGCAGGGTGCACCACGAGCAGGTGAGGATTAGCTTGGGCCCCGCGAGATGTTGTGTGGAACGGTTGCACCCCTTGTAGTTAGTTAAAAAATAGCTATTGAACCGGTCCAGCGCTGCGCAGTTTCATTTGGAGTGAGAGCAAAATGCTCGTGCCGGACGCGGTATCAATCTTTACTACCCCTAATTGAAATCCAAACAAAAAGCGGCGGCAAGGTGAAATAGCCTTCCCTTTCATACGCTGAACAAAAGCTGAAACAGCTGATGCTGCAGGTTATTCCGTTGAGCAGCTTCCGTATACATATACCTTTTTTATTTGGCGCCAAAACAATTTGCTTTAGCACACAAATTTGTACTTTCGAGACCTAACTTAGACTTTAAGTTTTATACCGAGTACGTGATAAAAGCAACGAGATAAATAAAACAGTCGTATAATGGTAAGTCATACGTTTATCTACAATAATGGTGGTAAGTCTCTGCTAGAAACCGTCCAGGTCACGGCACCGATTGCAGTCTACAAATAGTACTGTGTAAAAATTACCGTGTTCCTGTTTGAAAGGCGTTGCAGCTTATGAAATTACAGCGGTAATGTCGTCAGAACTAGTGTCACGGTGTTATGGGTAGGCGTATAACTTACCATCAGTTGAAAATGTTATTCGTCTCGTCGCTTTATAAAATATGTTACGCTGTTTATACATTATAATGTCTTATTACCGCAGTAATTAAAATGGCGGTCGGGTTACAATTCGCTACGTCTATTTACAATGCGACGCGACTCGGTAGAACTGGTGTCATCATCATCATGGTCAGCCTATAGGTGTCCACTGCTGGACGTAGGCTTCCCCCAAAGATTCCCACACGATTGGATGAGGATTCATACGGGGGGTTTAGAGCCATTTCTCAACACGCTGGCCCAATGTGGGTTGGTGGAAGCCAGGGCCTCATTTATTGATTAGCAGACTGCACCACGAGCAGGCGAGGTTGGCTTGGCTCTCGTGAATTGTTGTGCAGGACCCTTACACCCCAGAACTGATGTACTTGTGATTAATTTAATTATTAATCAAAAAATTATAATTTCGGTTCGAATATTTACACCACTCGGTTTTGCGTGTTTTAAAAGGCGACTAAGATGAACACCAGGGAACAACCTTCGAGAAAAGAGCGTATTCACTTAAAGGTCAGCGACGCAGCCGCGACTCCTCTGACGTCGACTGTCGATGGACGTCAGTGATCAATTTCCACCGGGTGAACTGTTCGTTCTCTTGTCCACCCTTCCTATTTAACAAAAAAGGGAAAACACTTCCTGTTTTACTTGTTACTGTTTATTGTACTGCGTTTGTTAAATCCCAGTTAATCCTAGATTTCGAAGTCTACGTTCAGGTTTACCAACGAATCTTTTATTAGGTTTTTAATTAATTTTGTTATTTTTTTCTTTTTTTATTGTATAAAGTATTTAGTAAAGAACTAATATCCTTTTTAATTTATCATAATTTCCTTTTATTTCAGGTACAAACCAGACTTCGATCAGAAGGATAGGCTGTGGGAAAATATCTGAAGAGGCGTTTAAGAACTGCGCCTGAGTTGAGCTGGTGGCTTCTCCATGGGGAATTGAAAGAGTAACTCGAGTGCGGAAAATGATAATAAGGGTTGCGGTGTGAGAGAATGTGAAGTGTCTCCGTCGCACGAAATGTTCGCGAGAACGGACAGATACTCGGACAGGAGAAAGTCCAGGGTCGCGCGATGACGCCTCTACACCGGCTCTACGACTGCATAAAGTGAAAGCAGTATTTTTTTATTAACCAGCGCTTCACTAGTGTAGGTAGTTCCGCTTGTTTGTGTGTGTCGGTGAGGAAGTGCGCGTTTATATTTTCATTTGCGCGAAAGCTCTTCATTTGCTGTTCCGTCTAGATCTATTTTTTAAAGTCCCCGGGAGCAATATTAGATAAGTTCCCCCCACACCCCACCCCCACCCCGATCCCGATCCATCGACCGGTTACAGTAAAGTTGTAAATATTTAAGTAATATAGATTTGACAACATCGTTTCCAATTATCCGGGGAAGCAGTTGTATATATCAGATAAGATCGCAACCGACACGCTTGTATTCAGCTTTCGAGCAGTTCGGAAACGAAACGGGTATTAAAGTATTAATTATATAATAATAATTACTTCCAAAATGAATTCCGTTCCTATAAGCAATATATGATGTGATGCAAAGTTGCATCCTGACGGGGCCAAGCACGAGGACTCCGTTTGTGCTGCAACGCGGCACGGCGTGAGCGCGGCGTGAGCGCGGCGACGGGCGGCGGCTGGTTGCAATGGTGGCGAACGCTACAGCGCTGTACGCGGCGAGGACGACCATGACTACACACCTGAACACTACACTCGGCACCAACTCATCGTTCCTAGTCCCGACTTACATCAGCCAGGAGGAGTTCCTCGCGCTGCAGATGACGAACACGTCCGACGCGAACACGACGTCAGGCTCCAACGACACGATAATAAACCAAGTGGTGTTGAAGACGTGGTACCCGAGCGGGTACTCCCCGGCGCACATAATCATCGCGTCAGTGGTGGTGACCGTGTTAATGATAATGGTGGTGGTGGGGAACATGCTCGTGACAATCGCGATAGTGACTGAGAAATCGTTGAAGAACATACAGAACTGGTTCATAGCGTCGCTGGCGGTGTCGGACTTCTTCCTAGGGCTAGTGATAATGCCGTTCTCGCTGGCGAACGAGCTGATGGGGTACTGGATATTCGGGTTCTGGTGGTGTGAGATACATTCCGCGATGGATGTGCTGTTGTGTACCGCCTCCATCATGAATCTGTGCCTCATATCTCTGGACCGGTACTGGAGCATCACTCAGGTCAGTAACCATACCTATTCATACCATATTTAATACATGATGGAGGAATATATATTTTCTGTCTTCGTAAGACCAAGAACCATACGATAGGTATCTTAGGAAGACCAGAGAACATTCAGGTAGATAAGTTCAGACCAATGCCTATTTTTGTCGTCTAACAGCAGTATGCGAACATTACCGTATTCTTGTTCGAAGGGCGCTGTACCTACATAAATTAATGAAGCAAAGAAATTTTACATTATATATTGGATCCAACGAGCGTAATGTGGTGTTAATGTCCTTATTAGCGCTTCGTTGTTATAGACAGACGTTTACTGTTCCGTGTAGGACATCCCATCCCTAAAATAAATACTTCAAAAGTCTGAAATCTATAGACAAATATTTGTATGATAAAATAGCGGGTAAGGGGTGTAAGGGGTTCCGCACAAAAACTCACGGGGCCCTAGCCAACCTTACCAGCTCGTGGTGCATCCTGTTAATCGACAAACGAAGCTCTGGCTCCCACCTACACTCATTGGGCCAGCGCGGTTTGAAATGGTCTAACTTTCCTATATGAATAGTGTCGTGGTACCGGATGCTATGCCGACTTCCGACGTTGGCAAAGCGCCGGAAACAGGGTGACGCTGCACTGATCGATGTGGTGGTCTTTGGGTGAGGCCGATGTATTGCTCTCATCTTTGCGCGTGAGCACATAGATGTCAGCTGGGACCTTTAGAGTCGGTCCAAAACAGAGCTGTCAGGAATATCGACAACCTTCTGATGAGCTGTTTGACATGATGCTCACGGCCACATTTCATCATCGCACCGCTCGCGATCGGCAGGGGATTAATCCTCATACCCTTGAACCGCAGTGGTCACGTACGGTCCGGTTCCAGAGACGTTTTCTCCCGAGAACACTCAAATTGTGGAACGCGTTACCTGCCGAGCTTTTCCCTAGGAGCTACAGTATGAAGTTCTCCATAAAGGGAAAGGTTTCTTCAGGGCAACATGGCCAGTGATACCTCTGGTGTTATACGTGGTCATGGGCTGCGGTTACCGCTCAAGTGGTGGTAAGTGGTATAAAAAAAATGTCGAACAGTGGACGTCTATCGGCTGATAATGAAATAACGGATGAATGTAGAATCTAGTCTTTTGGGAAACCTATGTCCAGCAGTGGGCGTATATCCGCTGATGATATGGTATTGAAGATATCATTGTATCGACTGCGGTGTATGACATTTTGTATATAGCAATAATTATATTGATATACGATGATACCACCATGTCCAGCAGTGGACTTCTGTCGGCCGATGATGATTATGATGACTACGAAAATGACTATAGTTACTAAAGCATTATTAAGTTATACTTAAATTAACTTTATATTTGTATATAATATACTAGCTGTGCCTCGGCCGCTTTACTGGCCGTAATATAGATTTAGATTTGGAATCTGAAATATTCCTTGAGAGTAAACGGAGACGCAAATAACTTTCTACAACAACGGTTACCATAGCAACCGCGTAAATAATACTAAATGAAAATATTTGTAAGAGTCGATTAGAAATAAAATGATAAAGGGATCCATAAAATTTCCTGTAATCATCTACAAATCAATCAGCGTCGAATAGTCACGTTCCCATGTGGATATGATCACTTGTTTTCACGTGATTAGGGAACAAAGTCAACCCATTTTCATTACATATATATACATATAAATGAATATATATAGATGTGTGTGTGTATTAATAAACAAATTATTTATTCACCTTAACCGCGAAGTACTTTTAGCCAAAGGTTGGTTAGGGGAGGTCAAGGAAAGAGAATTTCAGTTGCTCCTTTAAAAGGATTTTCTTTACTTCCCCAATGACAATGGAGTAAATGAAAAAGAAACCGAAAGACGCTTTTGAAAATAAAAAAGAAAAGATTGCTCTGCAACCGATTCGCGTCTACCCGATACTTGTCTCCATAACCAGTAACATTATTATATACAAATGAATATGTTGGTGGTAGTTCTCTGCCGGAGACCGTCTAGATCGTGTCCGGACATTACTGTTGTCCGGTTTGAAGGACCTGCTGTAATGATACTTAACGTCTTGTATGTTAAGGCGACGACCACGTTGCGGTGCTGTGTATACGACACTAACTAGCGCCACGTTATTGTCGGCAGGTGTATTACCATCGGCTTTAAAACCGATGGTCTCTCATACCAACGACCTTTCAGGCAATGACCACTTCAGCGACTGCTTCTGACCCTGATCACGTCCTTTATGGTGTATAAGAGTTCAAATGTTAGCTGGGACTTGTTACGATGATATACACTACACTATATTGCGCTCTTTACCTCGAGACATAAGATGTCGAGTTTCCTTATCTCTATAATTTCACTAGCCGCAACGTCCTTCAAACCGGAACACGGGACCAGTGAAATATTATATCTCAAACTGTGAAAACGTAGAATAATCAACGAAAAGTTCGAGGTGATGCAGTATAAATATTCTATTTTCATTGTATAGTAAAAGCATGTTTATTTTAATGCTTTATCCGTCGAGATACGAAGGTGGAGTTCCGTCATCAGAAATGATGCAAATGTGATGCTGTAAGATTGGAGGTGCAGTGGAGCTAATTGGCTGTCGTTGAGCGGAAGGAAATTTATAATAGAACACTCCGGCGGCCCGGCGGCGGTGATCAGTGCATTATCGATACCTTAGTGATGCTCCGTTCGGTAATATCGATAAATTTAAATCTGCCTTAAGATACACAAGAGCACTAAGCTATATAGCTTTAACTTAGCGCTTTTACATCTTTTCGTCTCAGACACCGCATGTCTGAAGACAAAAGTCTTCAACAGTGTTGACATAGAAAACCAAGACCTGGTCCCTCATCGGCCTTATAAAGAGGCTCAGGAGGCAACGGAGAGGGCTAACTATTGAGGCAACGGAGAGGGCTAACTATTGAAGCAACGGAGAGGGCTAACTGTTGAGGTAACAGAGAGGGCTAACTGCTGAGGCAACGGAGAAGGCTAACTGTTGAGGCAACGGAGAGGGCTAACTATTGAGGCAACGGAGAGGGCTAACTATTGAAGCAACGGAGAGGGCTAACTATTGAAGCAACGGAGAGGACCAACTGTTGAGGTAACAGAGAGGGCTAACTGCTGAGGCAACGGAGAGGGCTAACTGTTGAGGCAACGGAGAGGGCTAACTATTGAGGCAACGGAGAGGGCTAACTATTGAAGCAACGGAGAGGGCTAACTATTGAAGCAACGGAGAGGACCAACTGTTGAGGTAACAGAGAGGGCTAACTGCTGAGGCAACGGAGAGGGCTAACTGTTGAGGCAACGGAGAGGGCTAACTGCTGAGGCAACGGAGAGGGCCAACTGTTGAGGCAACGGAGAGGGCTAACTGTTGAGGCAACGGAGAGGGCTAACTGCTGAGGCAACGGAGAGGGCTAACTGCTGAGGCAACGGAGAGGGCTAACTGCTGAGGCAACGGAGAGGGCTAACTGCTGAGGCAACGGAGAGGGATATGCTCCGAGTTTTTCGGCGCGATCGGATTAGGAATGTGGAGATCCGCAGAAGAATTAAGGTCACTGACATAGCCCAAAGGATTGCTAGAGTTAAGTGGCAGTGGGCAGGGCACATTGCTGGAAGGACCGACAGTCGATGGGACAGTAAGGTCCTAGAGTGGCGCCCGCGTACCGGTAGACCTGGTGTTGAGAGGCCTCCCACAAGGTGGACCGAGGGTCTGGTGAAAATCGCAGGAATCCACTGGATGCGAGCAATACGGGACCGATCGATGTGAAGATCTCAGAGGGAGGCCTATGTCCAGCAGTGGACGTCTATTAGCTGATGATGATAGCATTTATGTATATAACTAGAAAGATATATATATTTATATATATAAAGCAGTTTTACTTATTCTGTTTGAGACAGACGCCTTATGAGGGGAGACGCTATTTAGGATATTTACACTACATCACAATATAATTTAACGTACTTTAGTCTCTGGAGTACTACAGCGACATTCTAATGTACACATACTGTAATTTTTTTTTATAATCTACGAATCGACGAAACGAGCAAGACGATCACCTGGTGACAAGCGATACGCCTGCCCATACCGTGGCGCTATTGGGGATGATCTGCTTGTCGCCTTGTGATGTTAGGTCTAGGTTACTCCAGTAATATCACTAGCTACAGCGCTTTTCTACGCAACTGTACGGCAGAAATAGTAACTGCTGTGGTACCTAGACCGCTCAGTGGCAACAGAGACCTACCACTAAACACTAACAAAGTAGCGGCCTCTTGAAGACATCCACCTCGTATCAGGACGGGAACACCGACGCCGGCAAGTAGTTTCACTTTTCTGTCGTTTTTAATAAAGAATTAGAAGCTGATGGTCTTCGTTCGCAAACTGAGGATGAGTACAATATAATGGTGACTAGTGGTGAATCTGATGGTAAAAGAAAAGCGTAGTAGTTACAAGCAACTGAATAAGTAAAGCTGAGCGTTGGAGGGTTTTAAACCCGCAGTGGAAGGTCGAAGTTAGGACAATGTTATTATTAAATAAATAAAAAAAAGCAGCTGAAACTTGTAAAACGGTTTTTGTTTCATGTGCGAGAAGTAAATTTTCATAACTGACACCGACACGTCCCCCTACCCCCGGCCGGCCGCGTCGGATGCTGTTGCGGATCTGTTGTTGGGAAATGTTTCACAAAACGGCCTTTTTTTATATATTACGTGTCAGATATGAAATATTTCAACAACGACGCGTGAAAGGGTGGTAGTAATGAAATTAAACAACCCCCGTAGTGCAGTGGTTAAAGGATTCACTGGTGGTAATTCTCTCGTTGTTACAGACCGTCTAGGTACCACCGCAGCTCCTTAGCTGACGTATAGCAATATTACTGTTTTCCGGTTTGAAGGCGACTAGCTAGTGTAATTACTGGGGTGGCGAGACTTACCTCAAGGCGACGAGCATATGATGGTGCTGTGTATATCATCCAACTCGTTACGACCAGATAAATATGGTTGCAATTAGTTATACGTCTCGCTCATCTCATGACTTTGTCGAAATAAAAAATATATATATCCTTTACCGGAAACTCAGATTCAGTGGGGATCAAACCCGCGCCACCTCAAAACATACAAACTGAACTATTGAGGATTGAATCAGGATTTACAGGAGTTTCAGTCTCTTAGATTATTTAACAACCCTCCTACGTAGTGATAAAGGATTAGAAGGTAATAGTTATCATTGTTAGATATACTTTAACTATTTTGTTCGTTTAAATACTCCACCAGGTTAGTTTAGAAAAGTCCAGCATATCACTTACCATCTGGTGAACGTAGCGCTCGTCTCGTCGCTTCTTTGAATAAAAAAAAATCTAACACGAAGGTCTCTTCTTCGTTTCCTATGATACATTTAGTTTGTATGGCGGTAGGTTTTCTTTACTCATCTAACTGATTAACTTACGATCCCCAACTATTCTTTTTAACTGATGGTATTTAAACTCGGTCCAATCCTTAATGTCGTTAAACCGATACATCCGATGTCTATCAGGTGCAGGCGCTGAAGAGTTATGTCGGACTTTTACTGGCTAAAATTCTACAGTTTCTCACCGGGAAGGAAGCATGGAAAACTTTTCGCAGATATCCGTGATTTTAAAAAAAGTGGAATACGTCACATATTTGCGTCTCATCCCGGGCCGTGCTAACCTTCGTTGTATCATTATTATTATAGTACATGTACTACCCGAGCAAGTACCGGACACGGAGACATTTTTTTCTTACTTATCGCGGGGAAATCTTAAAAGATAACTTGCTTCTGGGGGAGCACAGCAAGGTTATGTTGAGCTTCTATCCACTAAACCGCCTCGGTGGTCTCCGTCAGTGCATTAGGAGGGGCTCCGGGATATCCTACGGGACGCACCGGTACCCCCCTGCACTCTGGTTAAAACATCCCACGAAAAGGCAAAGCCCTCAGCATCCACGCTATGCTACGACAAATACAAGACCACCATGCATTTGCCGTCCTCCTAAGGCTCGCTTATCGAGCTGTAAAGGCCCCCACCCTCAAATCTATTTTAGTAGCCGTGTACGACAGGAAGGGAATACCTTTAGTCCTATTCTTAATAGCCTGAGATAACAGGGCTGGGCATCGGAGACCTAACATAAACAAAAATCTGCGAAATGTGTGTGTTAATACTTATTTGCATGCACACATGCATATACTTTATGACTTTAAAAACATTCTCTTGTTACTCTTTAATTCAATGTGAAAATACGCTTTTAAAAAAGGTATGGGAAAAAAAATACGTAAAAGCAATAAAAGGCGCAAAGAAAATTAACCAAACCGTGATAAATATGACGCCTGCCAACTCGATACACAGCTTCCCCCCACAAAAACATCATAAATTGTAATTTTCGC
Source organism: Ornithoptera alexandrae (assembly GCA_029030555.1). NCBI lineage: Eukaryota > Metazoa > Arthropoda > Insecta > Lepidoptera > Papilionidae > Ornithoptera > Ornithoptera alexandrae. Next base: position 872,008 of record JARDVY010000031.1, read on the forward strand.
CGCCAACCCCCCTAAAAGAGACGCGTATATACTATGAAACGGCTTTTAATCTGTACGTACATACTACTACATATATAATAACTTTATTTATCATCATCTGATAGACGTCCACTGCTGCACATAGGCCTCCCCAAAGATTAATAAAAAGATCGGGTCGATTTGGGCTATTTCCCATCATGCTGATTCAAAGCTGGTTGGTGGGAGCCAGAGCCTCGTTTATTTTTTTTAGCAGGGTGCAGCACGAGAAGATGAATTTGGCTCGAGTCCCGTGAGTTGTTAGGACCACTTACACCCCTAAGAACTTTATTATGAAATATGATGTTTCTCGGATTTCGGAGGGTAGCGAACTGTTTAAAGGCAATTTGTAAAATTAAAGTATTCTATCTAAAAGTTGTCCAAATCTTATTAAAAGTAATAGTTAGTAGGCTAAAGAAGAGCTTTCAACCCCCAACTGTTTTAGCTTAGAAATTGTTTGTGGTAAGCGGCGGCGATCGAATAACGAAAATTTCTTAAAATTACCGTTTCTAGGAGAACAGTCATTTTATATCCTAATAATATTAATACTATAGAAAATATTTCTTTTTAATATCAAAAGCGATTCCAATTATATACCATTGCTATATACTTACCTTCCAGTGTGTTCGTGTATCGTTGTGTATAAACATTACTGCCCTCTGAAAAGTGATCTATGTAATGTCTTCTTATTCGTGTACTTCATGACTGAAGGTCGTGTTTGTCCTCATATGCTCTCAATGATGGGTCAACCAGCGGCTTCCTCACCGCTATGTCCTCAGTACGTCTCAGAGCATCCAGAATGTTGGTGCCTAAGATTGCCTGTATCTGGTCGCACCATCGGGTAGGCGATCGACCCCGTGATCTCTCCCTCTCGATCCTTCCTTGCTTATGTATTTTGGTTAAATGTAAGAAGAAAATTTCTCTCTTTAACTTAGTATTCATCATATCAAAAATCAACAAATTAAAAAACACCGTAGTTGTTTTATTTTATAAAAAAATCTAATAGTATTTCTTCTTTATCGCTCCTTTACTGCCGAGGATCGTGACCACGCAGTCTCCATTGAGTGTAGTCATATGCAGAGTAGAACGCACGGTGTTTACTGCCACTTACCTTCTTTCAAACATTTTCTAATCATGTAGTAGAGGCTCTTGCTTGAAGCACGTAATTTCATAAGCTACAACACCCTCCAATCAGGAGCACGGTAATTTATGCACACTACTGTTTAGCGGCAGGAATAGGAGCGGCGGTGGTGCTTGCCTAGTGTTTGGTAACAGTACCATCAGTGAATCGAGTAAATAAAATTCCAGTTAAATTCAGCGGGAACAGAACCGGAAGCATGCGTTCATAATATGCAAAAACGGAACGGTGTTTAATGCAAACCAGGCCGCCGCCTGCAGCGAGCTCCGCAGACGCAATTTCACTACGGAAAGTAAATTTAACGTGACGTGCTACGCCGTGATAAGCTCGCGTGTGAACTTTTTAAATATTAAGGAAATTTTCAGACGCCCTCTACATTTACGACATCGTAGCACTTCCTCGTAGCACATTATTCTACGTAGACAAGTTATTGGTGTTTACGCTTTTAACTGTATCCGTCGCTTAGTGGCTGCTGCTTAACAGAAATATCTGATTCGGTTTAGGGGCCTCAGTTTGTGAAAGGCAAGCTGGTGAATTATGACGGTAGAAACACGATTGTTACAACATGGTTGTTGCAATATTAGGGTGGCAACATGACGGCGGCAACATGATAGTTGAAACATAACGGTGGCAATATAACGGCGGGAACATGATAGTTGAAACATAACGGTGACAATATGACGGCGGCAGCATGATAATTAAAACATAGCGTTAGAAATATAACGGCGGTAACATGATAGTTGAAACATAACGGTGGCAATATGACGGCGGCAGCATGATAATTAAAACATAGCGTTAGAAATATAACGGCGGTAACATGATAGTTGAAACATAACGGTGGCAATATGACGGCGGCAGCATGATAATTAAAACATAGCGTTAGAAATATAACGGCGGTAACATGATAGTTGAAACATAACGGTGGCAATATGATGGCGGCAGTATGATAATTAAAACATAGCGTTAGAATTATGACGGCGGCAACATGATAGTTGAAACATAACGGTGGCAAGATGACGGCGGCAGCATGATAATTAAAACAGCGTTAGAAATATGATGGCGGCAACATGATAGTTGAAACATAACGGTGGCAATATAACGGCGGCAACATGATAGTTGAAACATAACGGTGGCAATATGACGGCGACAGCATGATAATTAAAACAGCGTTAGAAATATGATGGCGGCAACATGATAGTTGAAACATAACGGTGACAATATAACGGCGGCAACATGATAGTTGAAACAACGGTGGCAATATGACGGCGACAGCATGATAATTAAAACAGCGTTAGAAATATGATGGCGGCAACATGATAGTTGAAACATAACGGTGGCAATATAACGGCGGCAACATGATAGTTGAAATATAATGGTAGCAATTCGATCGTGATAAAATATATGTGGCAATATTTTTGCAATGATTGGTAAAAATCGCCGACGGATGAGCTATCATCATATTGTAAAACTACGCCAAGTTATAGTCGGAACACTACACGAAATTGAGGATACATATTAATCTATTATTTTTTAAAAAAAACTTTCGTTGTCATTCGTAGCTTTACGTAAATATATAATTGCCGAGTAGCAACTGTATTTTACTGGTTGCTTTATGTATGTCATTTGCAGCGTTTACCGAGTAAGCTTTTATTTTATTAAGCTTACATTAACGTGCACTCTGTGTACATTATTAAATTCCTCAACGTTAAAAAAACATGCCGATGATAATTAATATTAATTTAAAAACATAACTCGTTTCCTCTACTTCCGTCTCTATTCTAAGCGGTTAATCTAGCAGGAGGTCAATTAATGTCAGTCAAAGTAATAAACACCGGCACCACATTGCATTCATTGCTTTGATACACAATATGTTTAGTCATATTTACTAATTTCTCTGGCTTCAGCGTCTTTCAAACCAGTTAACTAATATTTATACGTTAGTGCTTGATAACATATTTACTATCAGTTAAACTTAATTAGTAAAACATGACGGTTTGTTCTTCATTAAAGGTTAATTAGTGATGTTAATATTAAGCTAATAAAGTTTATAAGGTCGGTGGGGCAGCGTTTGGGATACTTCGCCACATGCTCACCTCGCAAATACCCCAATGTCTCAAGGCGGAAGTCTTTAACCAGTGTGTCCTCCACCTCTTTTACTTACAGCGCAGAGACATAGCATCTGACCATCGGGCTGGTCCACCGATTTAAAATAGCACAGCGAGCGATGAAGAGAGCTATGCTTGGCATTTCTTTAAGAGACAACATCCGGAACGAAGGAATTCGACGGAGAACTGAAGTTGACGTAGCTCTCAAAATCTGCAAGCTGAAGTGGCCATATCTATTGTATCAGTGACGGACGATGGGGCAGAAAGGTCTTGGGGTGGAGGTCGCGCACAGGTCACAGAAGTGTAGGACGATCTCCCTCTAGATGGACCGGTAAGTTGGTGGATGCGAGAAGCTGAGGAACGCATTCACTGAAAGACATTGGGAAAGGCCTGGTTGTGAAAGGTTGATAATGAATTAATAAATGAAAAGAAAGTTTGTATTTCAAGTTTGGTGGTAGGTCTGTGTTGCTGAAGACCATCTAGGTACCACCACAGCTTATATTCCTCGAGTGGAGGTATAGCTAGTGAAAATATACAATATGGTGTTGTGTATACCATCTCTTTAACCGCCATAGTAGTATGGGCGACTGTACAATATATGCGAACGTTCCGTTTTATAAAAAGAAACTAGCATCATGTTGTTATTGGCAGGCGTATCACTTACCATCGGACAGTCGCTTAGTCGAATAAACGGTAGGTCTACCACCAGCTGAATGTGTTATTCCCCCTTCAAGTTAATTCAATCTCCAACTACTTGAATATTAAATTGCTTCAAACATTCGTACACACAGGCACTAACGAGCCGCATTGAAAGTTCGCCGTTACGTTTGCTAAACGGCTTACCTGTTAAAACAAACACACACTTTATGTTGCGGATTGTAATATGTAGATGAGTGTTGACACTCTCTATTTGCTTGAATTATTCAATTTGTCGCCACACCGGCCGCTACAACGCGAAATACAACCTTATTGCTACGGCAATGCTCGTGTACCTGCACGGTGGTGCAACCGGAATTGCTAACAGCGCGGTTGGATTAAAAACCTTGCGAATTGAAAATTTTAAAGGGAAGTAAATGTGTAGTTGTGTTAAACTACGACACAAAATTATTAAGTAAAATTTTTTCGTTTGTCATCCTTTCAGAATTTTATTTAACGCCTAATAAAACAGTTTAAAAGTTTCAGTAGTCTACATAGACCAACAGGTTTCTCACAAACTGCAATTGTTGATTTTATACCACCCTTAATTATTTATATATATCACTTTACTTACATCAAATATGCAATAGATAACATTTAGATCAATAACTTAAAAATTTAACTAAAATAATAACAGTATCATTTCGAAACTTTAACTGAAACGGAAAATAATCAATTCTAAAGGTTTTTCATTGCGCCAATGACCAGGAGAACATTTTACTTAAGAATTAAGTCCTCTTTATGTTACTTAGTGTTAAGTTCTAAATAAACATGTGGTTATAGTTAATCAGTTGGAAACGGACTTTTAGTTATAGTTATACATTTAACTTCGACTCCAAGTACTAAACAAACAGGATTAAAATAACTTCAGTAGTTTGCTACGTATATAGTTCAGACTTCGTTGGTGGTGTTAAATATCTCTTATGATCAATAGGTTGGAATAAATGGAACAAGACTTGCAGAAATGGTGTCCAATCTTCATTAGGAGAAGCACATGAAGAAGAATAGGTTATGTAGGTAAATATTTGTGTTCCCACCTTAAATCTTAATTACATATGATTTTAAATGGCAATAGGACGAGACATGTTTACTAGTCCTCGCTCAGAATTCTAAGGATCTGATACGTCAATAACATGGCAATGCTTTGGGATATCTGATAAGCACTAATCAGTTTTTATCAACAAGTTTCCTGCAAATATTTATATGTAATAAGTAGCTGTTATATTAACATTACAACTTACTTTTTTTATGGCAAGGTATACTTATGCAAGTTAAAATTAGCGATCGCTGTATTCAATACGGTATCGGTAATAAATGTCTTAGAAAGGGGGCACAAAAAAGTTAGATCATTTATCTTGGGCTGGCTTTAATGTGACTGGGAGATTGCGTCAGCTTCCAAGGTATAAATATTGGAGGATGGATGAAGGTGATTATAGCAGTGCGGTGCGTTCGATTGGATCTTAGTTGCGTATCCCGTCTGAGCAAGATTGAACGCTTGCAAATTAATTCAAACATATCCCACTCACGTGATCAAAACCTAACGACTTGAAGGTTAACGGAGACAATATGGTAAGTAATGGCTCCTCAAGCCTCTCAATTTAAGATCTAAATATAAACAGATCACAACACTCTTCTGGACTACCAGCTGTTATGAAAGCAGCTCAATTAGAAGCATGTGAAAACTTTTGTGTTGAAACTATGCTAAATAGTAGTAATCATCGTCATAAGCCTCTGTGATGTCAGGATTAATCGGTCTTGAGATAAATTTTTATTATAACCATGCAACTATTTATTTATGAAGCTCTAGATCTTTTAGTTACATTTCTTAGTATTCCATACAGTCTTGAGATTATCTCTTGAAATTTGTTTATAATTAAAAAGTTGAAAATATGTATATATAACGAATTAATTTCAACTAATGCCATCCTTTTTCAGTAAAGGATTTTTTTTATAAAAAGTTATTCTTAACATAAATTTGGAAACTTATCTGTATGTATATCTGTGAAAGGATTCGAGGAAAAATCATGGTCAAGTATCATTTACATATCCGCCGTTATCTACATGACTAAAGGTAGGGAGAAGAAAAAGTCATCGTTGAGGATTATCAGGGAATGGACTGGCATATCTGTGGGGTGTTCGAGTTGTTCCGCCGAACCGGAGACGGAAAAGTATGTAACTCGCTGATCGCTAACCTTCACCAGAGAGTTACTTTAAGAAGATATCCTACGACCGGCGTCAGATCCATCGAGGAACTTTCCCACCTTCTGCCTGAACCCTTTGCGTTTTCAATGTTAAAAGTCAACCTTAATACACAAAGTGAAAAAAAAGTATTTAAATAATATATATTCTATCGTATTGTTTGTTCTCAAACTGGGAATTGTTATATCCGTTCGGTAACTTGATATGAACTTCGTTTAGGTTGATATCGATATTGCGCTGGAAGCTGTTCTGTAAACATCGCTTTAGCAGCTAAGTATCCTTTCAGGCCAATAAATTGACATGACACATATTGATGGCGGCGGATGCGAGCCTAAAAAACTATATTTCACGTGGATCCGGCCATTTGTAATGGATGAGCAATGTTAAAAAAAAAAGATGAACCGTCAAAAGCAATTTTCTTTTGTGATCACGCTCCGCTCACTTCGAGACGTATTATTGTACTTCGGGGTGGTTTCGTGGGGTGATATAGAAATTAGAGATCGGTTTTCTCTCTGCAGATAGCCGATCGCCCTCCCCGATAAGCTATGACACAGTAATATGTAATAGATCTATTTGATAATTTCTTTCAACCGAGCTGAACAAACGGAAACAACGAACTGATCGTAATCAAGCGTTAAGCTATCCTACACGATAACAGGGAGGTCTATATACCCCCACATTTATATTTACTTTTTTTTTGGCTTTGGGGAGAAATCTTTGAAAGATATTTTGCTTCCGAGGGGAAGTCAGACTTATGGGAGATTCTTACTCATTAAACCCCTTCGGTGATCTGCATCAGTGCATTCGGAGAGGCTCCGGGAACTCTTACAGAACGCACCAGTGCCTCTACAATATATTATCTATCACGTCTTCGAGGAGGAGCCTAACCCTCCTAGGCACCATCGCTGAGCCATACGCTGTTCCACGCAGGTTCGCTTGTTATACGGGCCCACACCCCCAAGGCCCGCGAAACTTGGCCAATTTTAGTCGCCTTCTACGACAGGCAGGGCTTAACTTAGTCCTATTCTTACTAGCCCAAGACTACAGGGTATATTTGTATATACTAGCTACAATACCTGTTAACAATTTAATTAATTTATAATTTAGGTTAACTTCCCTTATTATTTCATTGAGAGTTTTTCTTACCCCATAGGTACTATTTGTAATTTTCCAACGGTAGTAGTAACAAACAATCTATTAAGTTAAATAAGATTTATTATATTAAAATCTTCGAAAACTTAGTAATACAGTGGACACAGGAAAAGTACTAAAGGTCTTCTTATAAGAAACGCACAGAATTCTAGATCTAGTGTCAAGTTGACTTCTTCATGTTACATTAAAAACCATTGTTACTCATAAGTATTAAGCGAAAAGCATTTGTCGTTGAATTAAATTATTTAAATTTTCCTCTTAATCTGATTAAAAACAGGAAAAATTAAGCGCATATATAAATAAGGATTTTTTAAAAAAAAAGAGTTTATGAAGAAACTGTAATAGCATTACTAAAGGCATGTTAACATTAAGTGATCGTTAATGCCGAATTAAATATGCTTACGATAGACTTCTAGGCTACGATCAATTTTGTACTTCATCTCAAAGTGCCTCTCCGATCAGTGAAGATTGGCGATCAGCGTGGTGCAGTCCCGTTTCCGGTTAGGCGAAACAATTTGGACGTACCAGATACGCCAGTCCATTCTCTATATTCCACAACCGCGACTTTTTCCTTCTCCCCACCCATCGTACCCAATTCTGCACTGCAAGATGATAATGATCAAGAACTTTATTGCGATTTGTTTAAAAAGGAACTAATTACTTTAAGTGGTTTTTATCAAGTTAGTGGGCAAACTTTGGACAAAAATAACATTAAATTAAAGATGTCCAGCTTAACATTTTATTTTTAGAGATTAAGACGCGAGTCTGATAAGAGCACATAAATTCATCTTACTTTGACCTGACGGACTGGGATTTTGTCGGATTTGTTGAAGTCATTAACTTGTGAGAATTAATGAGCCTGTTTATTGCTCTCCTGGTGGTTAAGGAAGAGCTGCGTCGGGGTGACCCAAAATTAATAGAATTAAAGGATCTGCTTTTATGACACCGGACGTGGCCCAAGTCTGCTTTGTACTTACACTGGACGTTAGTTAATATATAAAAACTTTTCTGTAACTCAAATCTTGGTATATACATATATTTTGGGGAGATGAGAGGGGTTCTGCACGGCAGCTCACGGGACCCAAGTCAACCTCAACTACTCGCGGTGCACCCTGCTAATCAACAAACGGGGCTCTGGCTCCCACCAACCCTCATAGGGTCAGTGTGGTGAGAGATAGCCTATATCTTCCCATTTAACCTTTACATATAACTGAAGGTCGTGGAAAGCTGCTGGATGCGGACAGCGCAAGATCGATCGATGTGGGGATCTTTGAGACCTATGCCCATCACTGGACGTCTATCGGATCATCATCACATATTTTAATATAAATCAACGCTTTAATAGTAGGTCTGTATATAAAGCTCGGACTCTATGCTCAATGAGCATCAGCTTCCGGTGAAGGAAAACATGAACCAGTTCTTTATGTGGACAGCCTGCGAGGTAGATGAATGGGTCTCGACTCCGTCGTTATGAGAGGAGACTCGGACTACCAATAGTAATAACATTAGGAGGGATAAATGTTAACGTTATTTTAATATAACCATTCAGTTATTTTTTACCGTTAATTACCATACGGTATATCTAGGAGCTGATGATCGCAGTTGGTGGAAGACATTGGGGAAGGTCTATATCCAGCAGTGGATAAACAAAGGCTGATGATGATGATTACATTTAGAATATTTGATATCGGTTTGTATGTATTGACGCAATGTCAATATATAGGAGATATCCTAGAGATTCTTTCACTCATCACGAGATCTCAGAAACTATTAGATAAACACTCAACATTGGGTGAAGATGTTGCTACTACCCTTTATCAGCTAAGAATGTATTTTACAAAATTTCTTCCCCAAATACCGTTGTGGGGATGTTATTAAAAAGGGCAGGGAAACGCCAGTACATTACAAATGTATATAATATAAGTACTATATTGGACAAGGGATACATTATACCCGCTGTCGCTTCCGATTTGTCAAAGATAACTAAAAAGGGAAGAAATTCAGGGAAAGGGTAGTAGTTTTCTTTAGTAGGCTTTATAGAAACGCACATTATCCAAAGGGCGTCAATGTAGCTTAAAACGCTTGCTAGATTTAACTGGCACGTTGATCGAAGGGTTGGCAGAAGATGGAGCAGTAAGGTGGGTGGCGGCCGCTTACCGAAGGTGGACAGACGAGGTGAAACTGTCATGAAACCGCCGATAGTGCGGTGTGAACATTTTTGGGGGAAGCCTGTATCCAGGAGTGCACGTCTGTTGATTGGTATGTCTCTGTTCCCGCCGATCCTTTAGGTGCAAACATTACTATGAAGGTTTGAAGGTTGCTGTAGTGAAATTACTGGAGTAACGAGATCTTACATCTTAAGTTTCAAGGGGACTAGCACAATGTGGTCCGTGTATACCATTCCAACTTAGCGCCACGTTGTTACGGGCATCACTTACTATCCGGTGGACGTCCCGTTAATCTCGTTAAAAAAGAGAGCGCTTGAGAATTCTCTTAGGGCAGAAAGATAAATTGCAGCTTCACCGAGGTTTAAAATTTAACTGTTGAAATCATTTTTTTAAACCGTCAAGGTGAACGCTTGATCATTATCTCACCTGATGTTCAGTGGTGATGTGGTCTGTGGTGGTAAAGCACAGAATTTTTTTTTAAAAGATACTATGCTTCTGGGGGAAAGACAAGGTTATGTGGGGGCTTCTATCCACTAAAACCCCCTCGGTGGTCTCCGTCAGTGCATTAGGAGAGTCTCCCGGATCTTCTGCGGAACTCACCAGTGCCCCCCTGCACTCGGTTAAAACATCCCACGGAAGGGCAAAGCACACAGCATCTACGCTGTGCTACGGCAAATACAAGACCATGCATCTGCCGCCTTGCAAGGTGGCCTCAAAGTCCACGAATCTCATGACCCTTTTAGTCGCCTTGTACGACAGGCAGGGAATACCCTAGTCCTATTCTTAATAGTCTATTCACTCTTCTCTTGAAGACACCATCGTCCTTTGTACGGGCACGCCGACGTTATCAAGTAAGAGGAGCTGAATCTCTTTGCTGTTGGTAACTGAAGAGATGATGATAAATAACAGTCAAGTCTCCCAATACTCGTTCATTGTATTACGTTGCACCCTCTCTTTTGTCTAGTGTAAAACACAAAGGATTCCTTCGGGTGCACTCGCGTCGTTACCGGTTTTGATATTTTTGAAATCGTTTTACAATTCCCGATACATTTTCCATTCGCAATGACGCAAAGTGTGACGCTGAAAGGATTGTTCCGGCGCTGAGCAGGAACAGCTCTTTATTTCGCTTTGCAGCATTAGTACCAAGTGCTGCATTATTCTTAACAATCGTAGTTGTATTTCGTTTTCTATTGGATGATGATGGGGTGTCTCCAAACCCTTCCCATCTTTAGCCTATTTTATTCCATAAAGCGATGAAACGGGCGAGATATTCACCCGATGGTAAGTGATACACCTGCTCATTATGGCGCTAGTTAAGATGACATACACAACACCAATTAGTGAACACCACAAGGTAGACCGACGATCTGATGGGAATCGTGGGAACCCACTGGATGCAGATCATACAATAATCATATATAATTTCATATAAAATTCTGTTCGTCATTTTTCCTTTGAACTTTCGTCGTTTATTTACGAGCACCGTTTTATTGCACTTGGTGAATTGAAAACGGAATTAATGGCGGCGTTCTATCCTCCCAGCTTCCGGCGGACTGGAGTGATAAAAATTTTAGACAATGCGGAAAGAAGATTACGTAGCGGGCACGGAACGGTACCCATGGGAGGAGCATCACAATCGTATCACTAAGTTACGCGGTAAGTCGCAACTTAATCGGATCACGTGAATACGCAAGGGACTTCCGGTCTTCGCCGTGTCGACATGTTTGTACCGATTCTTTTTTTTAAATAAAACCGTCTTCGTTTTGTTTTGTATAGTATAAAACAGAGCCCAATTCTAACAGTAATTAGATATTAATGGTAAGTAATACTTCTACCCCTAACTACGTCAGAATGATATACACTGCGCCGTTGATTAAAGTCTAGTTACCGCAGTAACTTCATTACCTACAACAGTCTTCAAACCGTAACACAGTATTATTTAGACACTGTTGTTTAGCGGTGGGAATGGAGCGTGTGATAGCACCTACACGGTCTCTGGTAATAGAGGCCAACAGTAACCTTACTATGCAACCCCATGAAAGAACACTTCCGGGAAAATAATCTAGATAAACAAAGAAACTCGAGTTTATAGGTTATCTGCCTGCCTCAACAGAGTGCTTTATAAGACAATAACGACCTCTACGAAAGGAAGTATTTTTGTATGAAAAGTCAAAACTATTGTTCCAATTCCGTTTGTGATGTAAAATTTAATTTACTCTTTTCAGACGTTCTTGGTAATACTTCCGGTCGAATCGTTTAGATAGATGTATAAAATATTAATGAATATAATGAGGATTATAGTTACATGAATTCAATGGTCAGTTTGGACACAGATGCGTGTGTATGCCTATATGTCCAGCAGTGGGCATCTATCCGCTCATATAAAAAGACAACCCTCTTGATATTACTCTTACTCTTCAATTACCGATTTGCATGTGTTCTGGTTGGCTTATGTTGCATGTTCTTTAAAGTTGTCGTTTTTGCGAGACTTAAGCTCAGCAGGGATCGAACCCTCGAGATTTCCGCCTTATAACTTACCGAGCTATTACGGCTTCTCTTACCAACTAAAGATAAAAACCATTATCAGCTATCGCGTTTCGAATTAAACAGATTTGATTATAAGTTTTATACGACTTGACAAAAAGTAAATTATACCCGTCAACCTCCGAGGTGTGTTACTTAAACAGGGAAAGATTAAAATTGGGAAGCTATGACTTCAAGTGCCTCTTCGACTAGTGAAGGCTGGCGGTCAGTTCATCATATTTCGCCCGGTCTCCGCCGAGGGGGGTATAGTTGGGTAGCACTCGCTACCACAATATACTCCCTGATGTTACACGCAGCCACAATTTCTTCCCAAGACCAACACTAATTTTACCGGCCACTTTGACCATCGAGACGAGCTGATGCAGTTCTTACTTATCCTGGCTAAGCACATCGCCGAGATACGATACTTTACTCGTCTTGATGGTCCGAAAAAGTTCACGCTTTAGTTTACCCGACGTAGGACTTCCTCTCTCAATAGTTTCCGAGACCAGCTACATGGACGTGACTAACATGGAGCGTTCTAGAGAAATATTCTACGACCAACACTCCCAACTATGACCAACTCCGTTTACCTGATCAATAAAGAAAAAAATTCTCCTATACAATTCATTTATATATTATAAGCGTTATACTATATAAAATAAATACATGTACAAAACTACAAAGTTTGTGCTTTAAGTTGAATTCACAAGTTGAAGACAAGTTGCAAGTTTATATGAAAGTCACTAGGATTTTGAAAAAGAAATCCTAGTAACAATGATAATTATATCTCCTCAATACGAGTATTGCTGAACAACATAATTTTACATATTTCTCATATGTTTATAAATAAAAAAAACGTTACTTTCACATGTGATGACGTCACGGAATTTGTTTAACTAAACCCCCTTCCGCTTCTTGCTGCGGAAGTATTCTCATCTCGAAATTACTCGTACGCCTTCGCTTAATTCCTAAGGATATGCGGCGCGCGTCCCGATGCCCCGATTTACGACGTCAATAACAAAGGAACTTCCGTTAGCGACGTAAACAAAACAAATGTAAAAAAAAAAACAATACAACGGAAATGAAAACTGATTCGTCATCGTCATCGTCATCATTCATGGCAATCACATTAAGAAAATCAAATCCTCAGCTATTCTTTTTCGTCGATGTGTATTTAAACTCCTCTATGTCGTCAAGTCATTTATTCCGCTGTGTACCAGGTGCACGTTTTCCAGGAGTTTTACCCTCCAGGATCAACCATGGGAACTCATAAAAGGATCCCGTTTGAAGGTGTCTGAAAAATGTATCCTTTCTTTACATAAAAACCACATACATATCCTGAAATAATTAATATTTAGTACTAAGGCAATGTATTGTTAATTTTTGCCGCTTAACAACAGTTATTGAACAATATAGTGTTCGGGTTTGAAGGGCGCTGTAGTTAGTGAAATTATTGAGGTAATGGGACTTCTATTCTTCGTTCTATGTTTTAAGACGACGAGCGGCAATGTGGTGTTGTGTGTCATATAACTAGCGTCATGTTATGAGCAGGCTTATCACTTACCATCAGGTGAACGTCCCTCTCTTCAGCGCATCATAGAATAATCTTTGTTTTTTATTTAACGAAGAGATGACATCCAATAAAAAAAACTGTCGACTTAATTATTATTTCTCGTGCATTTTTTTTTTTAATTGAGCGACGATACGAGCGGCACGATCACCCGACGGTAAATGATACGCCAGCCCATAACATGGTGCTAGTTAACAATACATTACCGTCGTTGCTTCAGTAATTTCACTAGCTACAACGCCCATAAAACCGGAACACAAGAATATTTGCACAGTACCGTCTGTCCGTTGCAATAGGCGCTGCAGTGGTACTCATCTAGCCGGTCTCCGGCAACACGAGACACGCTAGCAGAAAGAAATGCATCTGTATAATAATTTGTGTGATAGCCGAAATGAAGGGATGTTATATGTTTCTATGACCTTTTTACACTACCGCAGGTTCATAGCGACAATTTGAAGTTGTATAAAACTTCTGATCGGAGGGTTGAATGTACTGTTTATGGTTGTTTGAAAATGTGGATTAACTTGGTCTAATATCGAAACCGTTTAAAACACCGCGGGGGATAAACGGAACGGGCAAAGAGTCTGCGTTAAGTAAGACTTATAAAATGCTAACAAAAGCGAAACATTCGTATCCGTCAAGCGGACCCCGGAGTCATTAATAAATCTCCCCGCCCGGCTTAGCCGGCCTGCTAAGATTTCAAAATTCGGAGCCCCTAAGAGTAATTGTCTCGAATGAAACGGAAAGGTAAACCCTGTAATAAATGCTATTACAGTTCATATTTTGAAGGGTAGAAAAATTGTGGTTACTTTCATCAGATTGCTAATCGCGGGGATTAGCCGGGTTTCGTAAAAAAGCCAAGATACTAGAGATGAAAATACATCATTTTAGTCGGGTAATCTTCATCACTGAATATGTAGACCTTTCAAACTGAGGGTGCTCTCCGTCCTCAATACTCTTGGTATGCTTCTTTGTAACAAATAACGTACTCATTTACTTTTAATGGGAAATGAGACTGAAGATGAAGAAGCTTGTTCGCGGAGAATACTCGTGTGTTGCTAGATATTAATGCTGCTGTGGCGGTTAATAATATGGTGGAATTGGTGGTAGATGGTAAGTCCGATACGAAAAAGATCATCATGCATGACGAAGATCATGACAAATGAAATTTCTGGTACCTCACCATTATAATGAGCAGTTGTACGTCCACAACTAGACATATGGCTCTCGCAGAGATCTCCACGCCGGTCGATCCTGCACTGCCCTCATCTAACGGTTTCCGAGATCAGCACCAGATCTATCCAGTTAGTGTAGACCTAAACAGGTTGAATTCTTTCGATTCTATGAAGATGCGAGACGTGCTAAACGTTCACTCGACAGTAAGTAATAGCTACTACCTTCCACTTACCTATAACGTGGTGTTAGGGTGATATACACAGCACTGTGCGAGTCGCTTTAAGACGTACGTGAACCCTCGTTACCCCAGTAATTTCTCTAGGAACAGGGCTCTTCAAACCGGAAAACGGTGTAATGTCAATGTTCACGAGTGAAGCTGTGATAACTGTTTGTAAAGCGGTCGTTCGCGCTTAAAGAATGACCGAGTTTAATCCCTATTGTGCTCGAGCTTCCGGCGAAGAAAAACATCGTGAGAAATCCTGCGAAGACTGACGACAATCAAGAATCGCAGCTTTTCTTAGGCACGAGATTTCCACTAACCTGCTTGGTGAATAATTGGCCTCGACTCTCTTTAAGTGATAGGAGACCCTAATGGTAAATAATAGGGGTGTAACGGGTCCCCGTACAACAACTTACTACACCTGCTTGTGGTGCACCCTGCTAATCAATAAACGAGGCTCTAGTTACCATCAATCCGCATTTGGACAGAGTGGTGAAAAATGGCCCAAACCCCGCATATAAATCTCCACAAATGTGGAGATTTTTGGGCGAGGCCTATGTTCAGCAGTAGACGTCTGTCCGCTGACGACGAATGGTAAATGATACCCAAGAAAACGAGGCGATGGTATGATATACACTGCACCGCATTGCGCTCGTCGCCTCAAGATATGCGATGTTAAGGCTCGTTACCACAGTGTCTTCATTAGCCAAGCGGCAGTACAAGTTGCGGTAGTGGACCTACCCTACCACCGGGGGTAACACAGCTAACACAGCTCGTAAATAAATATTCGCTATAATGATCGCCGAGTAATGCGTGTTCATAAACATGTCGGCGCGACCACAATCGAGCTATTTATTGTCATGGTAATGGCAGCGGCGCTGAATGTGGAAATGCAAAAT
Source organism: Ornithoptera alexandrae (assembly GCA_029030555.1). Classification (NCBI taxonomy): domain Eukaryota; kingdom Metazoa; phylum Arthropoda; class Insecta; order Lepidoptera; family Papilionidae; genus Ornithoptera; species Ornithoptera alexandrae. The sequence continues at coordinate 887,872 of JARDVY010000031.1, forward strand.
TTGTCATACATTGTCCGGTGGTGGCGCGGCCGCTTTCTCGCTTTGATATTAATGAAATGCGCGCAAAGGGGAACTTAAAGCCCGAATTAACGCTGCATATTCCAACTAATGAGTCGACTAATAGTTGCGTGCCTACAGATCATCCCCTAGCGTTGTATATACGAGATAACTATGTAGTAAATATTGAATATTTATCTTGTTGGATAGGGTACAGATTATAGGCTGTTTATATATATATATATATATATATATATTTTATGTATGAGACGAATGAGACATTCAACTGATGGTAAGAGAATTATCATCATCATCATCCAATAGACGTCCACTGCTGAACGTAGACCTATCTCCTGTGGTTTCTTTCCCATCTGGCATGACATAAGGTGACCAGGTTCAGTTGTAAGTGTTGCCGGAGACCTTCCAACTAGTTACCACTACAACTCCTATTGCAGCCATTACTATGTTCCGGTTCGATGGCCGCTGTAACGCTGTAATAAAATATACGTACTATAACATGTCTTAAGGTGATGAGCGCAATCTGGCGCAGTCCTAATTACCGCCAGAGTGTTACGGTCAGCCGTATCACTTACCATTAGGTGAACGACCTGCTAGTCTCACCGCTTCGTAGAATAAACAAAAAATCTCTTTCAACAAATACTTCATATTGCACACTCATCAGTCGATAGTCGTCCACTGTTGGACACTAGTCTCCCCGAAGATCCCCGTATCGATCAGTCCTGCGCTGCTGGCAACCAGCGACCTACCGAGCAACAAGGTCCATTATCCACCACGCCGACTTAATGCGGGGTGGTGGGAGCCAGAGCCTTGTTCCGTGATTAGGAGGATACACCACGAGCAGGTGAGGTTGGCTTGGGTTCATCGAGTTGTTGTGCGGGAACCTTTATCCTTTGTATCTACTATCGACTGATGATTGCAAACTGCCGTCTGTCGGCTGCAATAGGAGCTGCGGTGGTGCCCATCTAGACGGTTTCCGGTAACAGACCTACCATCAGAAAAATTGCTATTGTTATTGACGTTAAAGGGAACCGAGAGGTTCTCATAAATTCAAACGGTAGTAAAACTGGTCGAATGTCCTTAAAAGTAACTTCGAAAGCGGTTTTAAATATTTCCTTATCATCTCGGCGAGGAGCAGCGTGAAAGGAAAAATTCTAGATTATTCCAGTAATGACCTCCCCTGATGAGGGAATTTATCATTCTCACAGGGGGTGCCACGTTAATTGATGTTGATTAATGTGCCTCCCCACCTTGAGATGAAACTTCTTGCCGAGCCTACGGGAAATTAAAAAAAACACTCGTGGTGATTAGAGAATCGAGAGCGGGTCACATTCGGTCACCAAATGTTGTTCGAAAGTGTTTTTTGGCTTTGATTAATGTCATCGCCACCATGCGCTGCTCCTCCGTATCAAGAAAATAAAGATTAGATTTTGAAAGAAAATATTCACTATTATATACAAATAGATCTTATTGATCCCACTACTGGGACTCAAGAACATTGTCACAAGGAGACGGGATCATTTATCAAGCTAGACAAGTGCGGGCTTGTGGATGTCACAAATCAACGAAAGTTGATGTTTTTTTTTTTTTATTAAACGAAGCGACGAGACGAGAAAGACGTTCATCTAAAAGTAAGTGACACGCCTGTTTATAACGTAGCGCCGTTTAGAAAAATAAACAGCATCACATTGCGCTCGTCGCTTTAAGATATAAGATGTTAGTTCTCATTACTCGAGTTATTTCACTAGCTTCAGCGCCCTTCAAACTGGAACACAGGAATGCTTGTTACACTACTGTTAGGCGGTAGAAATAGCCACTACAGTGGTACATCGACGGTAACCGGAAACGAAGTCCTACCATCAGCCATACATATAACAGGTAGAGGTTACAAGGAAAGCTACTGCTTTTTAGGACTTATCTTCTAGTTGCTTTCCATTAGATGTCGAAGGGAGATATATATATATATATATGTATGAGGAGGGGGTGTCTTAACGATTAATACTACCTTCTTGACAGTTGGCTGGCCTAATTAATGGTTACAGTGTAAGGCCTTCATTCCGAGGGTCGCAGGTTCTAATCTCGTCATGTACCGATGACTTTAATATTCAAGTTATGTACATTTGTGAACTTTAGTTACAACAGCGAAATACAAACGGTGAAGTAAAAAATCGCGAGGAAACCTGCACGTGAATTTATTCTAAGACGTGTGTGTGAAGTCATGGCGCCATCGCCCTCATATTGAGGGTAAGTCTGTGCCCTATTAGTGGACACGTAAATTAACTGTAAATATAAATAACTAATATCACAAGCAAACACACTAACAAAATTATTAAGAATAGTATTGTAGGTCCGTCTGTCTCTCGAACCGCGAACGAAATGGCGTGTCACCTTTGATTCATGACGATGTCAGCGCTGCAAGCCATTCGACTGTTACAGCTTATCTAACATTGGGCGCGTGGACCTGGATCCACGGCCTGTTTATAAAAGTGGCGTGTCACCGCTGCGCACGCGCTTTATATACTGTAGTGAAGTAGTGCCGGCAGTGGGGGCAGCGTTGCAGCAAATGTTCGTCTGCCGAACGGGTGACGTCACATTAGTACAGTGAGTCGCGTTTTTTGTTTTTTAACCACTTAATATTAACGATACATAATATTTGCGCTGATATGTGTATTTATATAAAAAATAACTCCGCGCTTCCGTAAATTTATTCCGAAAGCCGCCTCAGATAATTTTATAAACAACAGGAAGTGTGATCGGCGGCGGGCCGTTTAATGTTCCTGACAAAGAGCCCGCCCGTTGCTTCTTTGTGAGCGAACATAAACGAACAGTTAAAAGTTTGACCGTGGTGCGGATACAGGGTGGTTATAATTGTATCGTCGTGTTCTTGAATTATTTTCGGTGGGTTTTTATTAACCAAATTAAAGGGTAATAATTAGTATATTCGCTTATTAAACTGTGTATTGTATATGATGCTTATTACTTAATTAAAAGTTCCACAAGCGCTAGTTAAGCGTTGTTACAAAGAAATTGGTAGTCTGACGCCAATAAGTATCATTATCATCAGCCAATAGACGTTCACTGCTAGACATGGGCCTCTCTCATAGATCTCCACATCGAAGAGTTCATTGAGTGAGTGGACCCAGTGTGAGTTGATTGGTTGGTCAGAGCTTCGTCTGTTATTCAGCAGGGTGCACCGCGTGCAGCTGAGGTTGACTTGGGTCCTATGACTTATTTTGCGGGAGCCCTTACATCTCTGTATACGGATAAGGTACCTAACTTTTTTGTATCCGATAGTAGAAGGTATTATGTATTAACATAAGTATTTAAGTAAATAGTACGGTCCAATATTACTAGTTGTAATTTGAACTAATAGCATGTGGAATTACTGAGGCAACTTAAATAACAAGTTAATCAACGAAATGTGATGTGTTAACATCTCGACTAACATATTATTGTTGACAAAAATATTTATACATACCCACAAGCATCTCCAATAAGTTACGATCAATCCGTTTATTGGAAGCGGAACCTTCAACCTCGGCTTCGTAAATCTATGATTGCTATATAACGGGGTATAATTGGTGCGCAAATTGATTTTGTATGTTAATTGTGTTATGGTATTGTGTATCGGATACGGAAACAGCACACGGGGCCATCAATCACGCGTCGCTGGCACGTGTTGCTCGCGATAATTTGATAAGGGATCAATTGGCTGATAAAGTTATTTCTGTTAATAACAACATACCGGTTACCGTCTAAGTTAAACTAAAGATTTCTTGTTCACATTAAATTTAACTAAGTTAGTTAAATATAACTATTTGAATACTGAAAGTAGTAACCGTAAAAAGTTGTGAATACATTCCGTAGTAACCAATAAAATTCCGAGCTTTATGATTCAATCTAACCTAACAGAATCCAGCACCCCAGTAAATGCAGAGGTTAGAAATATTGTGACACACAGCCAGATAGTTTGGTGAGCGTTCCCTATAAATAAATTTTTATATATGTTTGTTTGGTGGCAAATTGCTGCAGTGTGCTAGAGCTGGATAAACATGTTCCAGTTTGAAGAGCCCTTAACTATAAGGAGGCGCGGTAGTTAAGTGATTATAAGACGGTGGTTCCTGTTTTGATTTCAAGGTCATAACATGTATATGTATACAACATGGTAATATGTGAAAGTCAGAACCTGAGTATACACGCTAGCTATCCGTAGCCCCAGTGTTATTTAAAAAAATATGAAATTATGATTTTAGTCAATATAAAATAGATCAAAGCAGCAACTTGAAAAATAAATTCCTAAATAATGGTCACCCTGTCATCAATAGCGCAAAGAATGGTTTGAGGACTTAAAGGAGTGAACCGGATTTAAATACTATCACCTAAAAAAAATAGCTGAGGATCCAATTGGTTTTCTCAATCAGATCACTAAACTTTAGTTAGAAGGTACCTGATGATGATGATATGCCTACAATTTATTTTGCTAGATCCAACTAGAGAGCGCTGCTCAATTTGTAGTAGCATCCAGCTGGGCTAGGCTCTATTACTGTGCTTATGTATATCGGCATTTATATCATAGTTTAAGACCATTACCATTATCAGTCAATGAAAGTCCACTGCTGGGCTATATATACTTATTAAATTATTACAGTAATATAAATGACAAAATTCAATCAAAGCTCTTCCTCTCTTTCAGCGCAAGAGTATGAAATTTCTCTTACGAAATAAACGTCTTGTTTTTTTTTATTTTACCAAGCGACTCGTGTTATTTGTTTCTTTAATCTATTATACATATATTTTATATATTATGTGTTCAAAGTTTATGTAAATCTTCGTGTCCGTGTGTCGCGTACGAATCTGTCTCCCAATGCATAATGCATGAGGGTTTAATCTTTAACTACCGCTATTAAGTTCGTAGTGGCGTAGCGCGGAACGTAGCGGCGTAGCCCACTCCGTAGAGGCGAAGCACACACCGTAGCCAGGGGAAATTCATCTAGGTGCCATGATAGGGTGGCGGAGAGGTATTAAGGGATTAGTCTCACTATCATGGTTCCGTATTGCAGATAAGAACTTAAGTCTGAGTACGTACTGTTGTTGTCTATTCCAAGAGAGGTAGCCCTGGGGGTGTGCTTTATTTCTTTAAATTAATTAAACATACTATGTAAGTACTTAGTATTTACTTAATGCATAGACTAAACAAGGTATTACATTTTGTGATACGGTTTGAAGGGTGCTGTAGCCAGTCTAATTACTAAGGTAACGAGTCGTCTCATCATCCTACGTCTCGGGCGACGAGCGGTATGTGGTGCTGTATTTATCATCCTAACAACCACCACGTTATTATGAGGAACATGTTTGCACCTACCTAGCTGGTCTCCAGCAACGGAGACCTACCACCAGTTAATTACTGGTCATCTTCTCTATCTACAGCTTTGTGTAATATCAAAGTTGTCTGTATGTCTGTCCATCTGTACACGAGTTAGTTTATGGAAAATATAGTTTTAGGGCCGGTAAGAATATATGCGAGTAATGAGGGTTGTTACCATGAGCAAGGCGCGTGCTCTCTTCCACTCCGCACCAATAACATCCGTCCGGTGAATTTTGGCTTTGGATTTTGTACGTTGTGTTATTTTTAGGCGCGATTTCATTGGTCGGTTATGAAAAGTTAAATCTACTCGGTAATTAAATAGGGGGGTGGAAGGGGTTCCGTCCAACATCTTACGGAGCCCAAGTCAACCTCACCTGCATGCGGTCCACCCTGCTGAATAACAGACGAGGCTCTGATCATCTACCAACCCGTACTAGGCTAGCGTGGTAGATTACGGCCCAATTCCCCTTAATGAACTCCAACGATGTGGGGACCTTTGAGGGTGGCTTATGTCCAGCAGTGAACGTCTGTCGCCCGATGATGATGATAACTCACTTGAATATTATTTTTTTAACCGACATCAAAACGGTGGTGTGAAATGGCTTTATCAAGGGTGACCGCGTCTAACTCTTCAAACAGTGCGTGTTAGTGTGTATTTGTCTTCCTGGTGTAACGGTTGATGATGACACGGAAGTCACCAGTTCGACTCCAGAGCTACATTCTAGTTTGGATAAAGAAGTCAGAATTTACATATGCTTTTTTTTGCTTTACCTGCTACCCTTATGTTGTATATCTGTCTCCATAACTCCACCCCTATGTACCGGCTGCCAACGTATGAGAGCCTGATTTTTTTTTTAAATTCTCCAATACCTCCAGCGTTCCAGTCAATTGTTTTTTTTTAATCATATGTATTTATAGTCGGACGATCTGGTGAAAATCGCAGGAACCCACTAGATGCGAGCAATGGGAGTCCGATTGATGTGGAGATCTTTAGGGGAGACTTATGTCCAGCAGTGGGTGTTTATTGGCTGATGATGAAATAGATTTAAGGTTCGGGTAGGATATCGCTATATGATGATGATGGTCAGTCTCCATGTTATTGTAACAACGGTTCTCGATTAAAGGTTCAGATCCTTAGTATTTATAGTGGTCTAGGTAGAGCCCTAGAAGTCTATGGGAGACTCTACATTGGCTCTAATCTTCATATTTATGACGAATTTTGGGAATATGGTTGTATTATCTTTGCAGGTGCTCAACCGGAACCAGCTAAATTTAGACGGTGGATTATGAGAAAAAAAGTCCAGGAACTTTTACAAAGCGATAAAACCAGCGAAGCAATCAGTTCTTGATAAGTGATACACCTATAATAACGTGACGCTAGTTATAATAGAGTTAGAAGAATACAGCATCACATTTTGTTAGTTGTTTATGTAATTAAGCGACGGGATGAAAGCGTTCACCTGATGGTAAGTGATACGCCCGCCCATAACAACGTGGCGTTAGTTAAGATGGTATGCACTGCACCACATTGCGATCCTCGCCTGAGACATAACATGTTGAGTATCGTTACCACAGTAATTAAACTAGCTACAGCGCCCTTCAAACCGGAACACGACAATGTTTGCATAGTAATATTTGTCGGCTGCAATAGGTGCTGCTGGTATCTAGACAGTCTCCGGCAACAGAGATCTATTTTCTCAGGTTCTATGTAATGTTTATTTTTTTTTTTTTAAAGAATTTAATCTTTCTTCCGAGCTTGTGGCATATCCTTTAATATGTGCGCTCACAATATATCCAACTCAAACAGGATAACGCCAGGATAAATGGTTGCGGGGTAAATCATCATCGCGCACGCACACGTTTTCGATGAATTTATTGCCCGCATTACGAACAGCGGCGGCAGTGTATCGCGATGTATCACGCTAACCCTTGATTTGTGGGCACCTCACTGCATTGTAGTATGATTAACGGGGGCGTCGGTAGCTATGCAAGCTGTAGTGTGCAAGCGTTACCCCGTTCCGGTTGTAAAATTACTGGTGGCACGAGATGTATTCTAACACTCGGAACAATAAACGCAAAGTATTTATTACTCACGTTCAACTGGATGTTTTGCTCGTCTTCTTGATTCTGTGATTCATGGTAATGGTTACCACCAGTTAAATATATTCCAAAGGTTCCAACATTTCGGATGAGGATGCAGCATGGATACCTAACACTATATATTTAGTGGTGGAAGGTCTCTGTTGCCGGAGACCGTGTAGATAGGTACGGCCGCAGCGTCTATTACAGACGACGAATAGTACTGTGCAAACATTACTGTTGTCCGGTTTAAAGGATGCTCTAGCTAGGATGATTACTGATGTAATGAGGCTCGACATCTTATATCTCGAAACGATAAGTTTTTAAAGGCAGGCGTATCACTTCATGGTGTGTCTTACAATATTCTAAGCTAGAGTCCGCAAACGAAGACCATTAAAGCGACATTCTGGCTTTACGCAGCAGTGTGGGGAAGGCTTAGATCCAGCAGTGGGCATCTATCATCTGATGATGACGATTGGGTTAATACTTGACCTGGTTTTGATATGAAGTTATATTTCAATGAAGCTCATTGTTTACAAGGAATACCACAACATACATATTTTGACAACCAGAAATACAAAATTGTATAGTAATAGACAATACATATCATCATCATCATCAGCCAATAGACGTCCACTGCTGGACATAGGCCTCCCTCAAAGATCTCCAGGTCGATCGACAACAGTGACAATCCATATAAGGTTAGTGAGTACTCCAAGAGTAAAATGGAAGGTCTATCCATACTCAAACTGACACTGTAATAGCTCCAGGTCAAACTGGGTAGCCTATTAGCGACTACGGCACAGAGGCAGTTGATCAAGTTTAAAGTTTATCAGGTTTTCATATTTCTGTGGCGAGGGTATTTATTGTACTAGAGTTTCCACACAGTACCATAAAAACGCTGGCGGACTTCCCGACGTCGCTGACTTCGCACGCGCTGGTTTATTTTCCTGATGCAGCAAATTGCATTTGTTGCGGCGACGAGCCAGCCGAGAGATTACCCTGAGGATGTAACAGCGAGAAATATTTACTGTGTGTGATGTTTACAAATATTACGAACATTTTTTTTTTTACTAGGAAATGACTGAACTGGTAGACAGCTGAAGAAATGGTGTAAAGGAGTAGACCAGGTTTAAATATCATCAGCTAAAAATTAGAGCATTTATAGACCTGATTCCAGTTTGAAAAAGGCACCTCATGTTAATTAGTTAAATTAGCTGGACGTTCGTCTTATGTTAATTTAAACCCTGATTCGTATGGATCAATTAGAACAGGTTAGTGTCAATGACCATTAGGACCTAAGTTGATAAACTACATGATCATTAAACAAGGTAAATCCCGTTGCTTTAATTACTTCATGAGATAACTCTTTCAGCTGATCTTAGGAGTTAAAGGATCAGCGATATTAAAATAATTAAATACTAGCTGTTCGGTATAAGTAGGTCGATGTGGAGACCTTTGGGGGAGGCCCATGTCCAGCAGTGGACGTCTATCGGATAATGATGATAATGAAATAGATTTAAGGTTCGGGTAGGATAGAAAAAAATATATTTGCGCTGTCCACCGGTGATTATCTCAGGAAGTCTTCTTGTCACAGGCTTGGCGGTATTAGACATATCCAGGCAAAATAGAACTCGAGTCCTCCTTCCGAGAAATCAGGGGTTACATGACAAACTGGCTGATTTGTTTGAAGCGGACCGTGAAAGTCTTGAACTATGATTGGAGCCGGATGCCATTGACCCGCTTCAACGGTATACTAGCTGTTCCCCGGCCGCTTTGCTGGAAGTAATGTAGAATTAGACTAGAAATTTCTCAGAAATATTTTTTAAAAACAACCGCAACCGCAAGTGACTTTTTATCGCAACCGTTACTATGGCAACCGCATAAATGATACTATCTACAAATCAATCCATTTAGAATGCTTATTAAGATACGTTCACTATTTTTCAAGTGATTGGCGAACAAAGGAAACTTATTTTCATTATATATATAGCACGGTTATTAGAGCTAATAGTTAGTATATATTTAGACCTTAGTGCATATGAGATGGATACTTCTTTTTGATTGTAGCGTGAGTCGGAAGATCACCTAAACAAGGAACGGTTTACCGTCCAGCAATAAATCTTGGTGCAGACGTCGGACGGTCACACGTATGTGTGATCAATCAAATGCCACGGACATACGTTTTCAGGCGGGTAATACGATTTCAAATTGGTATTCCATTATGTTTTCAGGGTTTATTGCTATTGTGGAGAGCCTTTCATTTCCTTCGAAACCTCACATCGCCGCCTGGCATCGCTGAAATCTATTACAGAGAACGTTTTGTACTTATTTATATCTCTTCTCTAGGTTTATATGAAAACGTCTTTTGGTTTCAGATGTTCCCAATAATAATAAAATACACAGCGTTTTCTGTTCCCACAGCTGGGATACACAGAGAGACTAAGATATTAATCTATTGTGAGTCACGTCTCATCTCAATGAAAACTGCTGGTTATAACATATAGCTTTCATCACCATTTCTTGAAATGGAACAAAGCATAGTCGGGATCGAACCTGCGACTTTGGACTGATTTGGAAATTGGGATAAATCTTTTTCATCCGATTATTACATGACTAAGTAATACGCAAGATAGCATACAGTATTAGGAACACTAGTATATACAGCATAGCCATAACGGCAAAACTGTTTACAAGACGTCTTAGGTTTAAAGTGTCGGAATATAGTGTTGTATAAATATCCTAACTAGCACCGTATTGTGATCAATAGGCGAGTTAGTCCTTTGCCCTGATCTAGGGTCTCTATGTATAACAAAAAATCCAAATTAACTTGGCCGTTAAGCTAAGTAATAAAGTTCTTCCGATGTTGTTGACAGTTGATACAAATGTTCCAGCCGCTGTGGATCGCCGGGCGGTAAACTTCTTACTTATTAACTAAACTCGTTTGTAATTGCTCAAAATATAGTAACCTATATATGTGTTAGTTAGTGATTGTGTAATTAAGTAATTGCTGTTAATAATTAATTGCCTTTTGGCACTTTTCCCATCGCAGTCCAGAAAACGATCAAGTATCGACTATTCTCTCTCTGAAGAAACCTACAGAACATACAGATCGCGTGTGAATGAAATATATACATATAATTAGATGTTCTAGTATAGTAGAGTGGGGGTGTAAGGGGTCCCGCACATTAACTAACGGGACCCAAGCCAACCTCACCTGCCCGCGGTCCACCCTGCTAATCAGTAAACGAGACTCTGGCTCAGACCAACACGCAATGGATCAGCGTATTGGAAAATAGCCCAAATCCTCTCTTATCAGGGGAGGCTTATGTGCAGCACTGGACGTCTATTTGCTGGTAATGTGAATAGTTGGCTGTATGTTCTCTCCGTCAGCGAGACCATTTCTTCTTAGCAAGAACTTTTTTCTCTATACTAATGTTGTCGCAACGACAAGTGCTGTTAAAGTTATTAGTCGCTGAGCTACGTTCGTATTGTGATCAGATAGTTGGCCTAGCAGGCTGGCGCACTTGCCGATCGACCACCCTGATTGGTGGAGGTAATTGCTTTCCCATACTCCAGTTCAGCGACAAAACTATCGGATCCGATCCCTCGCTTCTCTTTAACTTGTTCATGCTAGCTGTACTCTTGTTCAGCAGTAGGACAAGTATCTTAAGAAACTGCGTATATCAATTTAGGAATTCACACTTTCATAAAGCTTTTAACTTTATAGCGATGAATGCAATTGGACAATACCATAGACAGAAAAACGAACAGCTATTATGACAGTAATGAGCAAACATTACTGTGTTCCGATTTGAAAGACGGAGGAAACTTAATAACTTACGTTAAAGCGAGCACATTGTGCTGTGCTCATCAACTAAACCAGCGCTTCGTTGTTAAGGGCAGGTGTATACGTTTCCCACAATTAGTCCACTTAATGGATACGTTAATTGGGATGTTTATTATTTTTTTTTTTATAAATACCTCATTATTGAAAAGAATTCCATTCACCCTTCAAGCAGTAGTGAAGTAAAAAGTATTAAAAGACTAAAGGAAGTAAAGGGAAGGGAAGTAACTGAAAGGTACTTGCGTATGGGACAAGTATGTAAAATTACAAATATGTATATGTATATATATATGTATTATAATTATTTATTAAAGCATTTCAGTCGTCATATATCAAACGTTATTAAGGTCTCGTCGAAAATAATTTATTCCAAACATTTCCATACAAATGTCGCTACATTAACGTGCTCGCTCCTTCCATTCGCGAATTGTACACAATTTTCGATTTAACTCTTCGCATTCGGACGCGAAATTAAGCGAATACCTTCAAGAATAATCTTTAAAGCGCGACTCGCGTAATAAATATAGAGGGGGATGGGGTGGACCCACATATTTCATGTTGATTCGATTTGGCTCCTAAACGAAACGCACCAGGTAATGTAACGCGGCGCCGCGATGCTATTATGTATCTCGCGAGCGAATCGCACGGCGCAAAGATAATTCACTTCTAACTTCATCACCATCATTAGCACCATCAGCAGTCGACTGACGTCCACTGATGCATATCGATCCTTCTAAAACATCTTCGAACTGCTTTCATCGGACAGCCTCTCGTAACCTTCACCAGATCGATTCACCTTGTAGTTATCAGTACCTAATATTAGAATTTTTTTTATTTAATGTATACAAAAGTGTATAAAATAAGTAATTTTTTGACTGGTTTACTTGTTAGTGTCGGTATCGAAGTAATCAATCGACCAATCAGAATACGAGCTTGGTTGTAGGAGAGGGAAATATAATGGAGGGAGAAATATTGCTTTATACGATGATCGCCCCGTTCTCAACAGTCTGTTGACTGCGATTGAAGTAAAAGGCTTCTTCTTCTTAGAGTGCCTCTCCAACTAGTGAAGGTTGGCGATCAGCGTGGTACAATCCTTTCTGTCTCTGGTGCGACGGAAAAAAAAGGCTACTACAAAAATCGATTTTTTTTTGTAAAATCAACATGAACGCGTGTAATCCAGAGGACGAAGGAATATTAGGGGTTGTTCAAACCAGTACCGTAACTTCAATTTTATGCGATTCTGGCTGTTCCTCGGCCGCTTTGCTGGCCGTAATATAAAATTAGGCTAGATATTTATCTGATATATTCCTTGGGAGCAACTGCAAATGGCTTTATATAGCAACCGTTACTATAGCAACCGCATAAATAGTACTAAATGTAAACGTATACAAAAATTAATTAGAAATTAAATTATGAAGGTTCTATGAAATTCAAATAATATATAGCCTGTAATCATCTACAAATCATTCCGCGTCGAATAGTCATATTCTCATGTCGATACGATCACTAATTTTCACGTGATTAGCGAACAAACATGACTAATTATCGTTATATATATAAAGTCACTATCATAATGTAAGGACAATCTGGATCTCATATATTAACAACTTAAATGCAGCAATGTTCTTACAGCATCACCATCACTTGGCCTCAGAAGAGAACTAGTAACCTCCTATTGAATTAATCAAGCAGTTAACAGCATCATAGAAGCAGTTAAATTAACAAACCGTATTAATTAACTATTAGCTATATCAATTGGTTAAATCGCTAGTGTCCGGAAAAGGTGCATTGTTAAGCATAACCGATAACTTAATACGTTTTCATTAAAAGATATCGTTAAAGTTATTCTCTAGCGATTATTGTGCGATATCCGCTACCGCTCGTCACCGGAAATTCACATAATAACACCGCGAGATACTCCACGTCGCGTACAAATCAATTTCCCTTCATTTTCTCTCAACTCTCATGATACAGACGTTGTATGAATTTATACATAATTTATTGGTTTGTTTTATTGAACTCGTACTTCTCAGAGGTTGGGAAACAATGGATTTCAATCACCGAAAAACGAGTGTTAGAAGTTCAACTGATCGACTTTGATGTAACAAATTTTTTGGAAGTTAACGGAAGAAAGAAAACTGTAGGTCTCTGTTCCCGGAGATCATCTAGATACCACCGCGGTGCTTATTTCTGCCGACAAATAGCACTAAGCAAAAATTACTATGTTCTCGTTTGAAGGATGTTGTAGCTAGTGTAATTATTAAGGTAACATCTTACGTCTTAAAGCGACAGGCATAATGTGATGCTGTACTATTTAGTGCTGGTAGATCTCTGTTTCAATAGACGGTCTAGGTAGATGCCGCAGCAGCGTCTATCGCAGCCGAACCAAACGGCAGTGTGCGAATGCACTCATAATTATGTTCCGGTTTGAAGGGCGTTCTTCTTGTACCCCTCCAATTAATGAAGATTGGACACCAGTTCTGCGAATCTCTTGATTTTGGTCTACTCCTTGATGTCGTCCAGCCATGCCTTGTTTCTGCGACTGATCTTTCTCTTTCCGGCTATTTTCTTCATTATTCTTATCTGTGGAAGATTGTATTCAGCATTTGAAGGGTGTTTATGAGTAGGAAAATAACTATGGTAACTTCACAGCGTCTTATGTCTCCAGAAGATGAGCATGATGTGGTGCTGTTTATCCTAACTAGTGTCCTAATTAGCGGCACGTTGTTACGAGCAGGCGTATTGCCATCAGCTGAACGTCTCGCTCGTCTCCTCACATATATTGACGTATCAAAATTAACAGTGATTTAACGAAACTTAAAACAACCCCCTCCGCCTTTAATATATACATCATCATCAGCCGATAGACATCCACAGCTGGACATAAGACTCCACTAAAGATTCCCACATCGATTGGATAGGGATTCATATGGGGAGATCTGAGCCATTTCTCACCATACTGACCCAATGCGGGTTGGTAGGCGATAGAGCCTCGTTTGTTGATTAGCAGGGTGCACCACAAGCAGGTGAGGTTGGAGCAGGTCTTGAGAGTCGTTGTGTGGGACACCTTACACCCCTTAATATATACAATATTAAATAATTTAACAGCGCACTAGACCAGTGATTTATAAAACAGGAAGGCCAGTCGGCACAGTTTCCGGCCCAAGTCGCTGCGGAATCTGCTCAATCGCCTTAACTTTAGTGTTAAGTGGCAAATGTTAGTGGCTTTGAAAAAACCGGTTTAACCCTTCCAACATCAGCCCTTTACCGTTTCCCTATCGCGTTTGAATTTATATCAATTTCCGCCGTAACTTCTCTAATCTGTCGGATGCTTCGATCAAGTTCTTAATTGAGACTTAAAGACAAAATTATTCGACGGCAGGGTTACTTAAAATTTTCATCCCTCACGAGCGCCCCGTTGACACAGCGGCTTAAGAACTTGATTTCAGTTTAAGCCGACCTTTATTCTATTACACAATGTTGCGACGTCCTGATAAAGGAAAGCCTGCAGCCGCGTGAGGGGCTGCCGCCCTTACGTAACAGTAAATATTGGAGGAAGCTTTCGTAATATATTCTTAAGGCTCTAAGGATTTATTGTCTAACTTTTCATTTAAGAAAATTTCTCTAGATTACTAAAAAAAGCTTCGAACGTTAACAGCAGTTCCATATATAAGAGCTGAAGTGTTCTAGTTGAAAACTACCTCAACCCCCATCGCATTATCCCCTAATGTACCTAGAAGTTGAGGTCAAATATTAACCTATTATACATAGAGGTTAGGTTGGAGTGTATCCAAGAGGCCTCGGAACAGGACCTCGGCTTGTCGTGGTTGGGGGGTTTAGTAGTCGTAGTTTAGTCTCCCACGGTGAAGAAGAGAGTGACATATCCAGCCAGGGAGAGGAGTGTCGGTATTACGTTTCCGCGTAGTCGGGAGAGTTTTCTCTCTTGACGCCCTTGGCCTATGGGTGTCGTATTCGGAGGGATCAGTTTTTTTTTTTTTAAAAAAAAAAACTCGTTTCCGGTTATTTTTGGGCCTGAGCTTGTTATCCTTATTTGCTTCCTTCTTTCATTTCTTTCTTACCAATCTATATTTCTATTCTTTTTCCATCTTAATTCTTTCTCTCATAGGATGCGCTCTTTTCCTTTTATTTTCTCATTCTTAGTCTATTACATTTTTTCTTACTCTATACATTTGTTTTTATTCTACTTTGTATACATTGCCGTCATACATTTTTGTTTCCGTTTTACATTTATGTTTCTTATATTCTATTTACATTACTATTTTTAATTCTTTGATATTCTACTTGTTTTATTTTCGCTGATCACTTTATTTATAATCTTTTTGCATAACTGCAAAAAGATTGGACGGCTGTGGTCCTCCCTCATCAGAGGCGATCGTACTACCTTTGATAGTTTCTTTTAAAACAATCTCTGTTTCCCCATGTACAGGACAGGCAGCGATTAGGTGCGAAGGGATCCGTTGTCCACGTGGCGATAAGAGGTGAAGAGCACGGTGGGTTGTATATTCCGGTACGCCTTTACAGAGATGTAAAAGGGGTTGAGGGGTTCTCCTTCCCAGATGGAGCTGTAGAGTACAGCCAGCGCTGGCGGGGTCGCGGGGATGTGCGAAAGCTTTCTCTCAGCCCTGGCGTAAAGCGACGACGGTGGACCACTGTGGGGGTTTTAGTCAGTGCAAATACGATATGATTTGTCTTTGCCCCACGAGGGTAGGTGTGCGAATGTTTAGCCCCCACGTAAATAAAAAAAGGTGTAGTCAAGAGCTGTTATCTGTATGATAAGTGAAAATGCTTCGGTTTAAATATATAAGGTTAATCAAATCTGTGTATGCGATGTACGAGGAGCTCTACTGCTTTTGATCCTTACAAAGCATTTCAGAGGCTGAACGTCGGCGAGATCAAGCTGTCATGAAACGGACACGAGCGATGAACTGAAGGCTTTTTAATATATCAACAATATAACGTCTGCAGAACAACAAGACACCAGAAGCATAACTATGTATCAATTACATGTAATAACTTAATACAAATTGATATTTATGTCATGCTTTTTTTAGACTTATTATCTTAAGCAATAGCGACAATATTTATGTATTTTCTTTCTTATAATCTGTTGCATATATGTGTATATATAAACCGGAAGGATTTTGAAATCCTTGCCAATCGAAACACTTAACACGTGAAGCCTCGAAATAATTGCTCTATGTTTGCCCTTGCTCTACGGATGCAGTAAAATCTATATGATAAACTATTGAGCTGTAATTTAATGTAAATAAAATATGGTATTAAACCGCCTACCGCTTATGATTTGTACCACTGGAATGTATCTTGAATCCGTCAAGATTGCGCACGTTGGCTGAGCGGCGCCGGCATTAGTCGCGGAGCGGGCGATGTTGTAGCCGAACGGCGCGGAGATGTAATATTAATTCACTTCTCTACTGAAGGTTCAGGTTGTAATCTTTTCAGCCTACATCCAATTATAAGTAATTAATCTACGAAGGTTTTACTACACAACAAATCGACCTAAGATTACTAGTTATTTGGTAATAGGACTCGCAGTTTACTATAACTTAAGTTTCAAAATCATCGCCTTTAAACACGACTGAAGGACTTCAATATGTCTGTTATGAATAAAGGAGCGTCGAAACAAAAATGATATTAAATTTTTCACGTAATAGTAAGTGATACGTCTGCCCGTAACAACGTGACACTAGTTAAAGTGATGGACACTGCACCACAGTGAGACTTAAGATTACAATTTCAATGAGCACAGCATCCTTCAAATTGAAACACAATGATGTTTTCATACCACTGTTCGTCGGCAGAAATAGGAGTTGCTGTTTTACCTTTTTTTTTTGGTTTCGGGGGAGAAATCTTCGAAAGATACCCTGCTTTTGGGAGGAAGTTAGGGTGAAGCGAAATTCTTACTCACTGAAACCCCCTCGGTGTTCTGCATCTATAGATTCGGAGAGAGATCTCTTACAGAACGCACGGGTGTCCCTCTACACTTTGTGTACGTCTCTGAGGCAGGATGGTGCCTAGCACTCCTAGGCACCATCACCGAGCCATACGCTGTCCCACACAGGTTCGCCTACCTATATTTACTATTCAATAGTCTTCATCTACGAAGAACATAACAATCTCAATTGATCTGTTTTCTGATATAATATGAAAGTTATAGTCGACTTATATGTTGGTTTGTGTAAAAATTGTCACTGTGACGTCATGGTGGAAGACCATAAAATGGAGTCGCCAGTAAAAGAAGACGATGTACATTGGTTAGGATATAAATTATTAATGTTGTTGTCGTAAATTTTACAAAGCTCCCGATACCTGCCCGTGATGTGTGCTTTACGCGATCATAACGGCATAACGGCATAACGGCATAACGGCATAACGGCAGTTTCCTTTTACCATCCCATTGTCTGCGTTACGGTGATTGAATTGACCTTTATTTTACCAACGATGAGAAGCAGCTCCTCAGGGACAGGATTATTACTGTCATTCATTCGATTAAGTTGCTTAATAACTCCGAGAATTGCTGACTTCTCTTGTATGCGTGCAGTCGCATCATGTTACTGTCAGACGGAGAAGTTATTAAGTTAGCAATTATTTTGAACTATTATCTATATTTTTCTCTAAAGATTGAAAGAACAGAGAAAGTTAAAAATTATTGAATATAATTTTGAAACAAACCGCAAAATGATGATGAAGAAATGTGATGAGAAATGATGAAGAGATTTTCTTCAGTCACCTTCCAAAGGAAACAAATTATAAATACATATATTTGTTTTGATATGTTACGGGCTAATCCTAACTTGAATTACACATGGTTTTATGACATCGTCATCTCCATCGCCATCATAATCGTCATCATCATCATCATCGTTATCATCTTCATCGTCATGAGGATGATGATCATGATGACATTCAGGCGGTGGTTGACAGAGAAAACACAGCGATGCTTATAAATCACAATGTAAGAGTGAGCTTTTTTATGTCGTGGGGGGGGGATCTTCGAAAAGTTCCTCTGTCTTCTGTGGGGAAGTAAAAGTTACGTGAAGATTTTTATCCGCTAAACCCACCGTCGGCGTTTGAAGAGGTTGCGGGAACTCCGATGGGAACCGATCGCGAAGAGTGACAGCTGGTCTAACCTAATATCTCACCGTGTGGCCCCGGAATCAAACCGGAGGAGTCCATGTTAAAAAAGCAAATGCTTAGTCACTTCGCTACGCAGTCAAATGAATAAATTTAAATCGAGTTGTTTGTACCATTGCACTATAAGATCGTTACATGTCTGTGCTAAACCTGTAACACTTCTATTTTTGTGTGGGGGTTTAGTAAGCATTCTGTTTAGATCAGTCAGATTGCATCGGCGTCTTCGCCGAACGACTCCGATGATCAATTCGTTTGATTTACGACGCACTGAATGTTATCCAATAATTTAACTTGGCCAAATAATGGACTGGAGCGGGCCCCCGGCGGGGGATCGTTACAAAGCATTCCAGCGGATCAACATCCGCCGGATCAAATGCGCCACCAGATCGCCGAGTTTCAATTCACAAGAGGCAGCGATTTGTGGGAATTAAATTTACTGTACGTAATTTTAGTGGGGGTCCCGCACGACAACTCACGGGATCCAAGCCAACCTCACCTGCTCGTGATGCACCCTGATAATCAACAAACGAGGCTCTGGTTCCCGCTAACCCGAATTGGGCCAGCGTAGTGTGAAATGGCCGAAATCTCCCCATATGAACCTCTACATACGACAACCCCTAGTGCCCAGCGGTACTGGAGGCCATGCTAACCGTATGCGGAAATCTTTAGGGGAGGTCTATGGCCAGCAGTGGACGTCTATCGGTTGATGATGATGATGAACTCTAGTCAAACAGCGTAAGATCTAAAAGCTTTATATTACAAGATAACTACCATAAACCTATGACCTAGAGATAATTATGATTATCTTTCCACTAACACAAACAAGTGTTTCTACCTGATTTTAAACTCCACGAATGATAATTGCAAACTGTACACAGGAAGTTTAAAAAAGTTTCTATACTTGTATATTAAATTAAATAAAAAAAAATCATCAAATGAAACGAAAATTAAACTTGACAACACTTCTCGAGTTCGGTAATTTTATGACTTTTAAAAATCCTTGATCTGTATCCAGATCCTACTTAAAAATGGTTAAAATTTAAAGTGTAAATGTTTTGCTAGAAATAAATATAACAGTTAAGTTAAATTTAAAAGAGGAAACTTAAATAACTCTTATTTAAAGTAAGCTGTAAGCTGTAGGCAAGGTAATAAATACAAGAGGACTTCTAACTTATTCTATCTATAATATCTTCAGGAGCATATGGCAAAACTTTACTGAAAATGGTGGATGTGGTATTCAGTGTACTTCATCATCATCATCAGCCGATAGACGTCTACTGCTGAACTCAGGCCTCACCAAAATATCTCCTTGTTAGTTGTTCATTTGGAGGGATTTGGGCCATTTCCCACTGCGCTGGCCCCATATGGATTGGCGTGAGCCACAGTCTCGTTTGTAGATTAGCAGAGCGCACCATAAGCAGGAGAGGATGGCTTGGGACCAGTGAGTTGTTGTGCGGAACCCCTTACACCCCCTTACACCCTTTACAGTATACTTGCTCTATCATATATTCTACTGGAACACAGTAATGCTGTTATGACAGTAAATTGACAACGTGAGTATGAACTAATTCAAGGTCCAATTCCTAACTGCATCTATACTTCACGAGGCAATCTTAGCGCTTGATCTTCGAGAAAGTAATTTTACGTATCAATGTGGAGATCTTCAGAGGAGGCTGATGTTAAGCAGTGGGCGTACATCTGTTGGTGATGATGATAACTTTTTATTTATTTATTTATAGCACAAACTGTCATTACAAATAAACATATAATAGGTACAGCTTGTGATAATGATGAAGATATGTAACTAACGTGTCGCTTATGACTTGTAGCAAACGCGAAGAATCCGGATCCGTCTAGATCTCGCGCGGCAGCTGAGTAATGACCACATGTTACCAGTAAACCGTCCGCCACGTCGGCGGATTGTGAACAATGACGTTGCGATATATTTACACTACATCCGGCTATATCGGCGCGTTGGATGGACGAATTCTGTACGGATCCAATACGATTTGTTCCATTTATTATACGGGGTAGTGTAATGGTGTAAGGGGTTCCGCACAACAACTCACGGGACCCAATCCAACATTACCTGCTCGTGGTGTACTCTACTAATCATCGAACAAGGATCTGGCCCCTGGCAACCCGCATTGGTATAGCGTGGTGGCAAACGGCCCAAATCCCCTCATATGCCCAGCGGTATCGGAGGCCATGCTGACTGTATGTGGAGATCTTTAGGGGAGGTATATGTCCAGCAGTGGCTGTTGATGATGATAAATATATGTTCTTCAAAATGGCGAAATTAACAATGTGTAGCTAAGTAGAAAGATGTACACACTGCGCTCGTCGCCTCGAGACATAATATGGTAAGTCTCGTTACTCCAGGAATTTCATTAGCTACATAACCCATCAAACCGGAGCACAGTACTGTTTGTCGCCGCAATAGGCGCTGCAGTGACCTAGACTGTGTCCTGTAACAGAGACCTACCAGCAGTAAAGAGTGCGCAAATCAAGTTATATCTATGGGTTAGGTATATCGCATAGGTTCAGTACTTTATATACCATCAGAAAACAAAGAATAGCTGAGGATTTGGTTTTCTCAATCTGATCGCCAAACTTCATTTTCAAGCACCTAATGATGATGACAATGATAGGTATAGTGATGGTAGTTCTCACCAGATCGTCGATCCACCTTGTGGGAGGCCTCCTTATACTGTCTATTAGTACGCAGGCGCCACTCGAAGACCTTACTGCCCATCGGTCCTTTCAGCATTGTGCCCTGCCCACTGCCACTTAAATCTAGCAATCTTTTAGGCTATATCGGTGACCATAGTTCTTCTGATGACCTTCACATTTCTTACAATAAGTTAGAGCTTTAGAAATAATGAAACAAATCACTCATTGGCTCTCGGGTCGTCGGCTGCTGAATGAGATAGAGTTATGCCATAAACATCATCATCGTGAGCTGGCTTCATCCTCATCACATCGGTAATATAGTCTTTGGTTTATATGTTAAACCTGATGGTATTTAAACTCGGTACACTTTTTTATACTATTTAATCGTTCCACCTTACGTTGATGGTGGTAGGTCTCTGTTGCCGGTGACTAAGTAGATACTGCTGCTGTGCCTATTGCAGGAGATCTCTTATGTCTTAATGAAATGAGAATAATGTGGTGCAGCGTATACCATCCTAACTATCAGCATTTTGTTTGTCGGAGAAATGACAAAAGGAGCTCAATAGATGCGGCCCTAATAAATAAACGTCGGTATAATTTCATTGAATTTGCGATGCTTACGAGTCGCTTTCTGGACCCATTGGCCGCGGATATAAAGATTTTTCCTTATTACACTGACGGACCGGAAGTCGTGCCCCGGCTCGCTGGACTTCCGTTTACACGACGCAGTGTTCGTAAGTTCAAAACCGAGTTAAGCGAACGTTCGCGACTCGGGAACAGTGTTATATGAACAATGACTAGTTCTCTTCTAGTGCTTGATATAAATATATTGAAGTTGATATTTAAAAAAAAATACGTTAAGTATAAAATAAAGTTAAATCAATGAATTTCAGCATCTTGCTATCTTATTTATTTCAGCATCTTGCTATCTATATTATTATATATCTTGCTATGGGATCTAAGGGGCTCTGCACAATAACTCACGGGACCAAAGCCAACCTCACCTGCCCATGGTGCACCCTGCTAATCGACAAACGTGGCTCTGGCTCCCACTAACCCGCATTGGGCCAGCGTGATGGGAAATGGGCCAAATTCCCCCATATGGTACCTAAACGATCTGTTGCCGAAGTCCGCTTAGGTAGGTACCACCGCCGCGTTTATTTCTTTCATTAAACATTACTGTGCAAACATTACCGTGTTCCGGTTTGAAGGGCCTTGTAGCTGATGAAATTAGTAAGGTAACTAGACTCAACATTTTATGTCACAAAGCGAAGAGCACAGTGTGGTGCAGTGTATACCATCCTTACTAGCGCCACGTCGCTATGGAGCGGGCGTATAATTTACCACCAGATGAACATCATGCTCGTGTCATCGCTTCGAAGAATAAAAAAAACATCGTTATCAAATAAAAGTATAAAGACGACTCGTCAAAGCAATGAGTACGATGTGATGAGTTGTACACATCCTAACTTATCCCAAGTTGATACGTCGCGAGATGTATTTTACGCTGATGGTGAAAGCTGAATAAATTGCGATGCAGGAGTCGGCAGCTGCGGCTTCATACCAAGTTCCTACGCTTGGGAAATCTCCACCCGGTTGCTCCTCCTCGTCTCCAATTATTTTAGCGCTTACACTTTGCGTCTCGTTCCTTCTGAGCGACGCGGCGGCGAAGTGGCCTGCAAAAGGAATATTTTATTATTTTACTTTAAGCACTTCAAGTTATAACTTGAATAGAAAAATACTTTAAAAGCATCAGATTTTTTCTCTTCATCTTCACATAGTACTGTGTGGCAGGTCTCTCTTACTGGAGACCACCAGGGTACCAAATCAGCGCCTATGGCAGCCGAGGGACGGTACTATGCAAAGGTTACTGTGTTCCGGTTTGAAGGATATTGTGGCTAGTGTATCGGGACCTAACATCTCGTGTCCTAGGACGATGAGCACAATGTGGAGCAGGTCATCCTAACTAGCGTCACGTTGTTATGGGGAGGAGTGTCACTTATTAAAAGGTGAACCTCTTGCTCGTATTATCGCTTCGTCTATAAAAAAAATGTGATGATGAAGCATCCCCGATCCTCGAAGCACTCGATTTATTGACCAGGGTTGATGGGGATTCCTCTTCTTCTTAATACGGAAGTTCCTAATTTTACTAGGAATCTTCTCCTCCATTTGTTTGCACAAAATTAATTTTATGAAATCCTGTACTTCCTCTTCATATAAAGGAATTCTAAGTGTAAATGCTTAATAAATACATTTCACCCTAAAGGGGGAAACATATTGTTGTTACCTTATCCTCCTCCTTCTCTTCCTCATCGTCTTCTTCATAACAGATCGTCATCAACCCTAATAGTTGATCAACAATAACAAATATATACACTACATTACTATCAAATGTAGTGCGTTAAGTTAAAGTTTTAACTACCCACCTCGAGGGTGTAAATTAAGTTAAACACATGGAAATTAAGTTGCGTGAATACTAATTATGATGATGCTCTATCTTTATGTACACTTGAGTTTAAACTTTGTTGTGTATATTTATATTACACATAAGTTAACCCATCAAAGTTAAATTTTAAACAGCAGTTACTCTTCTAAGTGAACTGTAAGAAATGGCATTAAATGCACCTCTAGTGTTAACTTAAAATTCAGTTTGTTAACTTTATGCTAAGTAAATAATAGAGTTGGAAGATCTCCAAGAAAGCCATTATCGTCTTTGGATTAAGTAACAGCTTAACTTTATCTATATACGTAGCTAAGTTACTGTCCTACAATTGTTCTTTGAAAACACAAATTTTTTTTTTCGTTTATTTAAGTGATATGCTTGCTCATAACGACGTGGCCTTGAGACATAAGATACAGAGCCCTTTAATCCGGAACACGATATTGTTTGTCGGCTGAAATAGACGCTGCGGTGGTGCCCAGAGCTGTAACTCTCCTAGACATCTTCGCTTTGGTACGACTAGAACTTGTCGTTCATCCCCGGCTCGCTCAGTGAACAATTACGGCTCCCACTTTCAAAGCCCAAACATCTGAGAACCCTTTTAGTCGCCTTTTACGACAGCCAGAGCTTAGTCCTATTCTTAATAGCCGGATACTACAGGGCAAAGCAACAGAGACCTTCCGCCAGTGAAATGATGTAAGTTAACCCTGTAAGCACCGTATCCGTTAACTAAGAAGACTTAACTTTATTATGTACAGAATAACTATACATGTAGATGATTGAGAGGACAACCCTCCGACCTCCTCTGGCGCCACCGACTCAAAGGTCACACGGGCCGGACCGCGAGAGAGCGTACGCACTCTGTTCGGCTCCACGTACTTTTTGACTCCCTGCAATTTAATTTATGCTCTGTCCTTGTCACTATTTTTCCCTTCTCCTCTCCCGAGCTGGACGTGATGAGTTGTATTCATTTACATATTTCTCATATTTTTCTTGCACTCCACTGAAGGGGGTGTTTGTTATGAATTGCCTCCTGATAGTAAGGCGAACTGTGCGAAACAAATGTTGCGAAGTATCATCATCATCATCATCATCAGCTGATAGACGTCCATTACTGGACGTAGGCCTCCCCCAAAGAACTTCATATTTGTAGGAGTTCATGTGGAAGGATTTGGGCTATTTCCCACCACGCTGGCTCAATGCGGGTTGGTAGGAGATAGATCCTCGTATGTTGATAAGCAGGGTGCACCACGAGCACGTGAGATTCATTTGGGTTAGGTTAGGTTACCGCTACCCCCGTGACGTATGCGTGTTCGGATTTTTTTTTCTTTTGCAAATATCTTAGATTATAGATTATAGATTTAGCTTATGTAAAATGGAACGAGTTAGCTCCAGCCCGGGGCGCTGCAGCGCCACCAGCACCGGATCCGGCTAATGAATACGGAACGCAGTACGCTGCTATAGAATAATTAGAACAATTGCAATAAAACTTTGCTCCGTCCGTTTTAATGCAAAGTTGACGCGAATTTAATCAAAGGCCGACCCGCCGCGGCCCCGCTCTCTAACAACTCGTAATTTGCTTAATTTTATATACTCCCAACACTTCTGCTTATTTTAATTTCAAACTTAACTAACTTAACTACTCCGAAACTCAAACACTAAATTTTAATCCTTCAACAAAATAAAATATCACCTTAGGGCTGCTGCAAACGTACGCTTTTATCCATTTTCAATTTACTGGTGGTAGATCTCCTGGAGACCGTCTAGGTACCACCGCAGCGCAGTACTAAGCAAACATTACTGTGTTCCGGTTAGGAAGCTGTACTTAGTGTAAATACTGGAGAAACGAGACTCAACATCTAATGTCCTCAGGCCGTGAGCGCAATGTACTGCAGTATACATAATCCCAACTAGAGCCGTGTTGTTATGGGCAAGTGTATCACTTATCATTAGGTGAACGTCTTTCCCGACTCGTCGCTCCATTGAATAAAAGAAATGACCTACACTTGACCTTTCACACAGTATTACGTGACAACAAGACCCAAAACAGCGAAGCGAGCTCGTCCTGAATATTCAGAGTTTTATATGAAATATTGAGCTCTTCTTAATACTTAAAAAAACATTTATTAATAATATTATTATTGATGTACCTAAACCTCTAAAGTTAACATAAAAGAGTTAAATGAAAAAACAAAAACGGGACAAGTCCTTAGATAATTTTTTTGTCCTTCTACAAAAGCGGAAATATTTTATCTGTTTGAATAGATCTTTGAACTAGAGTTTTTCGACAGCGAGAGGGAAATCTAGTTACGTTAAGAAATTCCTCTTCTCCGGCATTGCTGACGGTTTCCCTCACAGACGGAATATTTACTATATCATAGTCATATGGATAATTATTTATCGATATTTTTAATGCGAAAAATTATATATCTTTATAGTTATATTGGTGTTACTTAGGACTCTGTTGCTGGAGACCGTCTAAGTACCACCACAGCGCCTGTAGCACCCTCCAAACAGTACTGAGATCCGGATTGCAGTGAGTTGTGTGTCTAAGTGAAAAATTCGTTTAAAACATTATCGATACTATTAAAACAAATACGATAAATATTGGCTAAAACATTCCTTCTTGAAGTTTTTATTATTTTCTCTCACCGCTACTTTCCCGAAATCCAAGTGAAATATAGTAAACAAAAACATGAGTAAATAATGTTGATATTAATTTAAAGTTACTGAGAAAGGTAATTGTTGTTATAAGAAACAAAACAACTGAACATAAGTTCCTGATATTGACGAAGTCTCGAAAGTTCGGACTCGAACGAGGCCAATCGAGTTGAGAGGAAAGAAAAATATTTTACTTACTGCAATCCATTGTACCTGCTGCTGAACGGATGGAGGGAGGTGTTGCGGTATTCTACTGTGTCGTCACTGTCGACACCTTCTATTAGTGCACCAATATAGATATTTTCTATGGCTGCGTGTAAAGTGGCGACGGGTATATTCTAGCACTTCTTCCCCAACGGAGATATCGTGATATATTATTGTTTATTTTCTTTACAGGGTTAGATATATACTATTAGTAATCTAGGGTGTGCATGGTGGAACGGATATCATACTATAACTAGAAAGGTCGTTTGTAAACACAAATAAATCAACAGGGGTTTTAGACTATATATAACAAAAGCGAGTGCAAAATTGGCCTATGTCCAGCGGTGGACATTTATCGGCTGATGATGATTACGAGATATTTTCGGGTGATACGTACTGACGATGGACGTTGATGAGACATTTGATCGACCTATATGGATATCTAGACTCCCAATCCGAATTTCGCTATAAAAGTCAGTATCATTTATATCACTATATACTTCTTAACTCGTCTCCAAATCCCTTCCATCTTTCTCTTCTCCTCATCTATTATTTGTTTATGTAAACAATTAGTTTCAATATATTGAATAGTGTATGAGTTTACAAGTCGCACTAACAGTCATCATGTAATAAAAGTGAATTTTCACTGTTTCCTTTGTGTCGACATAGAACGTGGAATGGATAGCACTCAGCAGCGACTCGGAGCAGCGAATGTGGACCTGCGATAACTTCTTAAATTAAAGAGCTGGATGTTAAAGTAGGAAATTTAATCAAATGTTATTTGTTCCCTCGACTATTGTTCAAGCGTAGCTTAAGCACAAGTTACTAAGCATAAAAGTTCATATTAATTATATAACTTACGAAGTTGTTAGTCAGTTTTTCAATTATAAAAGTAGTAGTAGAGTAAATTAAAAAAGGGTTAAACAGATAGAAATTAGGTGTACAGAGGACATAAAAAGAATCACTGGGCTACTGGATTCAAACAGCGCAAGACTGTGCTTTGTAGAACACATTACGAGAGACCTGTGTCCAGCAGTGGACGTTCATCGGTTGAAATTATGAAATAAATTGCTAACTGTTCGACCATTGCGCTGCCGTTTCTCTCATATGTATTTAGTTTAAGTCCAGTTTTGATTGATTTATATATTTTATTGTATACGAACTGTCTAGTTAAACAATGATGTCATTTCGTCATGTATAACCCTAGATTAACTGCATCACGTATCTAGCCTTATTAAGGTAACATAAACAATAGTATATTATTTACTTTATTTACTCAGATTATGGTTTAGTATATGAGTGAAAATATTCTGAAAACTTAGACTGTGTTTACTAATCCGCGTGCCAATAGTGGACATAAATAGGTCGAAATTAATAAATGCTTGATATATGTGATGTAAACAAATCATGAAACATACTTCTTCCTTATTGTGTTATGGTTGTGTACAGCCGAGTCGTCGTAAATCCGTTCCAGTTATTTAATTATTGGATATTCCGCCAGTACGATCATTCGGTAACCTGGTAATCTGTAAAGGGCAAATCTTTTGATTTATACGAGTTATAAATATTAATAACTAGAAACCAAGCTAAAACACTTTCTCCATTTGTTGAACTCTTAAACAGTTGTGTACCAAAAATTGATTGTACTTGGTAAATGGCAAATTGTTGGAAATTAATTCTGCTATTTATTTTTTACAGGCGCAAAAGTAATTGATAATTATTATTGCATACAGTAAATATTGAGAAAAGTACATGAATGTAATAAGACATTAATAAGAATAATATAATATAAAAATTATTTCACATCTACGAAGTAAATTCTCGGTTTTGGAAGAGAACGCCTTAGGCATTAAGTTCGTCCTTTATAAAGCTTCGGCGAATGCAAATAGGTTTAAACGAATAAAAATAACATAAATAAACTTGTCTGTGTATGTATAGAACCGTAGCTCCTTTGTGTAAATGGTGATTCAATTATGAATATTCTTAGATGTAATAAAGAAAAATTCAGCCATTTGAAAATACTTATCGTTCTTGTTTTACTATTAAGAACTATTTCTTCTCTAGACGGGTGCATTTTATAACTTTGGTGTCTATATTTTTTACAAGCGACATAAGCTTTATTTCTATTTATTTGATGTTAAATAAGAATTAGGTGAAGCTTATTGTCCCAAAATATTCAGGC
The DNA here is from genome assembly GCA_029030555.1 of Ornithoptera alexandrae. Lineage (NCBI taxonomy): Eukaryota > Metazoa > Arthropoda > Insecta > Lepidoptera > Papilionidae > Ornithoptera > Ornithoptera alexandrae. The sequence goes on from JARDVY010000031.1 coordinate 916,511, forward strand.
TCTCACACGTATGACAATGAAGATGGATATGTGTATACGTTCAGAAAACGTCTCATCGATCTCAAGCCGATCGGGTTGTCCCGGATTTGAACCGGGGCTTTCGTGTTACAAGTCTAACTGCTACCCTCTGCACTTTGGATTCATTTCATCGTCGTAATATTCTAATAACATGTACTGTTCTAAATTTATAATATCTATCAGTCAAATTAGCTAGTGTATTTACTTTATGTGAGTAAAGCTCGCAAATTTATTATCCAGCATCCATGTTATGATGAAATTAAAACTAGATCGACTGTAAGACAAGCCTCAATTTTAAACTTCAACAATAATCGTTCGCGCTGAACCCAGTTGGGTTTGAAGTAGTTCCTATTGTGTGAGCAGATTCGCACCTTTCCTAATATTCGCCTCCACAAAAGCTGGTGGAGTTGAAATATTCGCAGCAGTTATTTTTCTGTCACAAACACGTGACGAGTGCATGCATTTAGAGCAATCTGTATTGGATCCATGCGGAGCGCTGACATCTGCGCCGACATCGGCTTTATCGAAATATCTCGTTTCCGAGTTAGAATGAAATACCTATTTTTGATCTGAAACGCTGATAAACTAAATTTATAGCTCCTATACTAGTACGAATTTTATCTAATGGTCAGTAATACACTAACAACAATGTAGCGCTAGTTAAATACGTTTAAACAGCACCACATTACACTATACAAACTGGTACAACTACGTATCCTATTACCTTAGTAATTGCTTCAGTAACAACAGCTTCTTAACGGTCACATAGTAATATACATTACTGATTGACAGTTCTAATAAATCTATATATATATAATGAAAATTTCTTTTTTCAACAATCACGTAAAAACTAGTGAACGTATAGACACGGCTACATGAGAATTCGACGCGGAATGATCTCTAGACGGTTACAGGATATTAAATTTTTTTTAATTTCATAGATCCTTCATCATTTTATTTCTATTTAAATTTTCATTTGGTTTTATTTAAGCGGTTGCTATGGCAAAGGTTGCTATATAAAACCAATAGCGGTTGCGGAATATTTTAGACAAACTTTAAGTCTAATTTTATATGACAGTCAGCACATCGGGTGGGGAGCAGTTAGTGCTGTATATTAACAGATACAACAAAGGAGGATACCGTTGATAACCTAAGTAGTGATTATCACAAACGCACAATAGACTTGCTTTAGATAATGGTGCTGTTTACTTAGCTTAGCTTATAAATCTAGTAAAACCAAAGTCTTAGATTCCTGGGATATATACGTACGAGTATAGACAGTGGTTAGCTTTCAAACCTATCATTCTATCCGCCACACTCTCTAACTCATATCCAAACGTTTCTAAATTTTGGACAGTATGTAATACAATACGTATAATATAGTATTCTTTATATTCCCACTAGTGGGACTGACGGCCGTCTCCTATAAAGAAACAGTTACGGCAAATTATCCACCAACCTTCATCAAGTGTGAGACAGTCGATTTTAAATGTATATAAGAATTGTTCTCTAAACCGGAAGCTTAAACTCAGTTATAATCGAACCTGCGTCTCTTCGCTTGATGAAATAATAATAAAAAAACTGAGTTATCACGATTATTTTGTAGACTGTACTATCATTGATTTTTTTCGCAAGTGTTCGTGTATTGGAACTAGATAAGAAAGTGAGTCGCTTTATATGTGAATTCAGGAGTAGTGTTCACTCTGTTGTGAATTTTCAGTATTACGTTTAGGGTGAAGTAGTCACTTGGTTATGACGCATCTCCATCGGATCCTCGTATTTGGGAATAAATTGGCGTGGAATGCCGACAAGCGGCGAGATACGCCTGGGAAATCTACATAAGGACCTGAACACGGCGACGCGCCGCCAGCGAAACAATTTTATTTCTGTTTCATTGGTTCCCGCGGGACTTCGGAAGTTTGATGTGAGCTTTAAAAGGTTAGGGGATGAAAGCAACTACCACTGCCGCACTTGTCCTTCAACAGAGAGATCCCTAGTTCGATTTTGGAGCGACTATAATAGATTTTATTAGTGAATCTGCAACTATGTTCTGGCTGTTGATATGAGGACCGGAGTGTCGTGGGCGATCAGGCTTTACGACTGATGGTAGGTCTTTATTGCCGGAGACCCTCTAGGTACCACCGCAGCTCCTATTGCAGCCGACTAACAGCACTGTATAAACGTTAGCATGTTCCGGTTTTAATGGCGCTGTAGCTTGTGTAACGAGGGTAATGAGATATTACATCTTATGTCTCAGGCGAGGAGCGCAATGTGGTGGATATCATCCTAACTAGCGCGATATTGTTATAGGCCTATAGGTATCACTTACAATCAGATATCAGGCGTATCACTTAACATCGTATGAAATTCAGCTCGAGTGTGTTAATCGAGATCTTTGGAGAAGGCTTCTGTGCAGCAGTGAACGTCTATCGGCTGATGATGATGATGATGTGTTGACATCAAAAAAACTCAATAAATGCATTTTTTGATATGGAACTTTATCAGAATATTCCTTTCCCTCATTTATTACACCAAAAAATTATAATATTACGTGTTATTGGTTAAGCTTCGGCTGAACCGCTGAACCAGTTTCGATGAATTTTTCCATACAGATAGACAGGATCTTGGGGTACAGATAAGGATCCTTTTTGTAACTAAAATAAGTGTAGTAAGTGATCTGAAAGTTTCTACAATACAAACTTATTAAAGTTTTACACTCGGTACGAAAACGCGCCATTTTTATCTTTATTTAATAAGTTCACCTGATGGTAAGTGATACGCTTGCTCGTAACTATGTGGCGCTAGTTAAGATGGTATAAACAGCGTTGCGCTCATCGCCTTACGACATAAAATGTTGAGTCTCGTTACCGTCCATTAAACCGGAACACAGTAATGTTTGCACGCTACTTTTCAGCGCTATCAGCTCCAACAACTTAACTAGCGCTCCTTTGTTATAGGTGGTAAAGAAAGATATTGTTTTTAATATGGGGTTCGAGGAGTCGCACGCAACCAACCTCACTTGCTCGTGGTGCATCAAAATACGAAGCATTGGCTTCCACCAACCCGTACTGGGCCAGCGTGGTGGGAAATGGCCCAAATCATCCCAAAGGTACCCCTACAAATGGAGATCTTTGGGAGAGGTCTATGTCGAGCACGGTATGTTTATCGGTTGATGATGATCTTATAATTATCCTTGTCCCTTTAATAGTAGAGGGACCTAGGAGTGGAAATAATAATTAGGTTATTTATTATAGGTTATTGGTTTGTTGTGTAACAGTGCCAGCCAATCACATGCAGCTCAAGCGTGTGTCAGTTTGTCGCCGATAGGTTATTGGTTTGTTGCGTAACAGTGCCAGCCAATCACATGCAGCTCAAGCGTGTGTCAGTTTGTCGCCGATAGGTTATTGGTTTGTTGCGTAACAGTGCCAGCCAATCACATGCAGCTCAAGCGTGTGTCAGTTTGTCGCCGATAGGTTATTGGTTTGTTGCGTAACAGTGCCAGCCAATCACATGCAGCTCAAGCGTGTGTCAGTTTGTCGCCGATAGGTTATTGGTTTGTTGCGTAACAGTGCCAGCCAATCATATGCAGCTCAAGCGTGTGTCAGTTTGTCGCCGATAGGTTATTGGTTTGTTGCGTAACAGTGCCAGCCAATCACATGCAGCTCAAGCGTGTGTCAGTTTGTCGCCGATAGGTTATTGGTTTGTTGCGTAACAGTGCCAGCCAATCACATGCAGCTCAAGCGTGTGTCAGTTTGTCGCCGATAGGTTATTGGTTTGTTGCGTAACAGTGCCAGCCAATCATATGCAGCTCAAGCGTGTGTCAGTTTGTCGCCGATAGGTTATTGGTTTGTTGCGTAACAGTGCCAGCCAATCACATGCAGCTCAAGCGTGTGTCAGTTTGTCGCCGATAGGTTATTGGTTTGTTGCGTAACAGTGCCAGCCAATCACATGCAGCTCAAGCGTGTGTCAGTTTGTCGCCGATAGGTTATTGGTTTGTTGCGTAACAGTGCCAGCCAATCACATGCAGCTCAAGCGTGTGTCAGTTTGTCGCCGATAGGTTATTGGTTTGTTGCGTAACAGTGCCAGCCAATCACATGCAGCTCAAGCGTGTGTCAGTTTGTCGCCGATAGGTTATTGGTTTGTTGCGTAACAGTGCCAGCCAATCACATGCAGCTCAAGCGTGTGTCAGTTTGTCGCCGATAGGTTATTGGTTTGTTGCGTAACAGTGCCAGCCAATCACATGCAGCTCAAGCGTGTGTCAGTTTGTCGCCGATAGGTTATTGGTTTGTTGCGTAACAGTGCCAGCCAATCACATGCAGCTCAAGCGTGTGTCAGTTTGTCGCCGATAGGTTATTGGTTTGTTGCGTAACAGTGCCAGCCAATCACATGCAGCTCAAGCGTGTGTCAGTTTGTCGCCGATAGGTTATTGGTTTGTTGCGTAACAGTGCCAGCCAATCACATGCAGCTCAAGCGTGTGTCAGTTTGTCGCCGATAGGTTATTGGTTTGTTGCGTAACAGTGCCAGCCAATCACATGCAGCTCAAGCGTGTGTCAGTTTGTCGCCGATAGGTTATTGGTTTGTTGCGTAACAGTGCCAGCCAATCACATGCAGCTCAAGCGTGTGTCAGTTTGTCGCCGATAGGTTATTGGTTTGTTGCGTAACAGTGCCAGCCAATCACATGCAGCTCAAGCGTGTGTCAGTTTGTCGCCGATAGGTTATTGGTTTGTTGCGTAACAGTGCCAGCCAATCACATGCAGCTCAAGCGTGTGTCAGTTTGTCGCCGATAGGTTATTGGTTTGTTGCGTAACAGTGCCAGCCAATCACATGCAGCTCAAGCGTGTGTCAGTTTGTCGCCGATAGGTTATTGGTTTGTTGCGTAACAGTGCCAGCCAATCACATGCAGCTCAAGCGTGTGTCAGTTTGTCGCCGATAGGTTATTGGTTTGTTGCGTAACAGTGCCAGCCAATCACATGCAGCTCAAGCGTGTGTCAGTTTGTCGCCGATAGGTTATTGGTTTGTTGCGTAACAGTGCCAGCCAATCACATGCAGCTCAAGCGTGTGTCAGTTTGTCGCCGATAGGTTATTGGTTTGTTGCGTAACAGTGCCAGCCAATCACATGCAGCTCAAGCGTGTGTCAGTTTGTCGCCGATAGGTTATTGGTTTGTTGCGTAACAGTGCCAGCCAATCATATGCAGCTCAAGCGTGTGTCAGTTTGTCGCCGATAGGTTATTGGTTTGTTGCGTAACAGTGCCAGCCAATCACATGCAGCTCAAGCGTGTGTCAGTTTGTCGCCGATAGGTTATTGGTTTGTTGCGTAACAGTGCCAGCCAATCACATGCAGCTCAAGCGTGTGTCAGTTTGTCGCCGATAGGTTATTGGTTTGTTGCGTAACAGTGCCAGCCAATCACATGCAGCTCAAGCGTGTGTCAGTTTGTCGCCGATAGGTTATTGGTTTGTTGCGTAACAGTGCCAGCCAATCACATGCAGCTCAAGCGTGTGTCAGTTTGTCGCCGATAGGTTATTGGTTTGTTGCGTAACAGTGCCAGCCAATCACATGCAGCTCAAGCGTGTGTCAGTTTGTCGCCGATAGGTTATTGGTTTGTTGCATAACAGTGCCAGCCATTGGGGTCCCATAATATCTAGGACAGCAGACAATTCTGGTGACTGCCGGCCGTTAACTAGTTTTGTTATAATAGTTATTAGTTAAAATTAATGGTGGAATTGTTTAACTGTGTCAAGTTTTAACCGCACGGTGCCGCTGTTAGTTTTAGAAGTTATTTTCCAGCACAGCGGTACAGTGCATTGTATATTTACACAGCATTGTGTGGTGAACGCTGAACCGGTTGCCGTTTTTACAAAAAATCTTTTGTTCAAAAAATGTTTTTTTTTTTAATATCTGTACCTAAAGCAGTTTTATTACAATATTGTTTTCAATTTACGTAATTGTAATTGTGGTGAAGGAACCCAAAGGAATGTTAGATCTGAGCGGAAGGCAGGACATATTGTTCGAACAATTGATGGCCAGTCAGGTCAGAGTTGAAAGGTCCTATGTAAGGCCTGGTAAACGTCGAGAGGAACTGGTGATATTTGTATGAGACCTGTTCTTGAAGGTGTATTATTGATGATGGTTTTATCTACTTTAATTAGGTGAAAATTATTATAAGCATTTTTTTGTGATGGTTGGTCTCTCTTGCCGGGAACCGTCTAGGTAGATACCACCGTAGCGCCTATAGCAGCCGACAGATAGCAGTGTGCAACCATTACTGTGTTCCAGTTTGAAAGGCGCTGTACCTAGTGAAACTACTGGGGTAACGAGACTAAACATCCTATGTCTTAAGACGACGTACCCGTGGTAGTGTTGTGTATATCATCCCAACCAGCACCACATTGTTATGAGCAAGCCTATCACTTACTATCAGGTGATCGTCTTGCTAGTCTGGTCGCTTCGTTGTATATAAAAAAAACAGTTAAATTTACAGATTACTAAAAAAGTTTCTGGTTCATTATTGGCTTCGTGTTAGGTAGACAACTTCCTAAAGATACTGAACCTTCTGGCGAGAGACATTAAGTCTCATTTTCCTTTATATACCCATTAAGGATCCATCCTTTACTTAATTCCTGCTCTTATTTAAATATTAGAAATACTGAGCAAACATTAGTTAAGTTCCCAGTGCTGGGACACCGCTTACAATAAGACAGTCAAGACTATCATCCACTATGGGAGTCAATTGTAGGAGCTCTCATATTGAGGATAGGCCCGTGTCCCAACAGTGGGGATGTGAATTGTGTTGAGTTATAGGAACACATGTGCTTAAAAGCTGTTGTTATTAATTATCATCGGTTTCCTAGGGATGTTCTCCTACGACGAGAATTCGAGTTCAGTAGGAATCAAACCCATGCCTCTTAGTTAAGTTACCGCTTCACGCAGTTATTTTATTACCTGGAGTGGCTGGTGCCGTGCCGCGTCTCCTCGACATCAATAAGTCGCGCAGACGTTGAAATATGAACGGATTGTGTAATATTTCAGCGGCGCTTGTCCGTAAACCGGTTACGAGCTTCAGGGATATTTGGAGAAAATTATAGAGTCGTAAAAGCTTCCCCACCCTGCCTCCCCCACATTTACGTGTGACCTATTTGCTTTCTACGTAAGTGCAATTTAGGGTCGGGGCCGGCGGGACGGTTTTACCGGCAATCCGGCCGCTGCATCACGTGAAGGCAATAAAGCCTGTGAAGAGTAAGAAAGGCTCTTCTAAATACTTTTTTGGACAGCACTGGTTTCATCAGCTGGTGGTATCGATAGCCATAACATTGGTGTAAACCTCGTTTCGTGATGTTTTTCTATTAAATATGATTATTTCGATGTTACTCTATTTTCTAGCCATTATTCCATATGGTGGGGTCATCATCATCATAAGCCAAATAATCCCACATTGATCGAGCAGGTTTCATATGGGGGGATTTGAGCCATTTCCCACTACGCTGGCCCAATGTGGATTGGTATTGGGTTGGATCAAGTGAGCTATGGTGGGGGAACCCTTACACCACCTTATGGTGGGGTCAGCTTTTTATATTTGTCTTCAACATCATCGTCAGTCACTTGACAGTCACGCATGTCTTTTGAGTTTATATTTTTCCCCCTTCTTTTGGGTGAACTTGTTTGTGAAAGCTTCAGTGCCAAGTTACCAACGTAGTCAATCAGCCTTCTTATTATTCTTCTTTATTTCTTCTTATTTGATCACAAATCTAATTATTATTTAAATTTATTAAAGCTTTTCTAGGTCACAGGTTACTGTTTACTGGTAACGATAGGATACAACATTATTAAATACAAACCCTTTGAAAATATTTCTTTGACGTCTACATAAGTTATCAATGTAGTAAACAATATTTACTGTTATTTTACTATGGCTTTACTACTACTAAAATGAGAGGAAATACAAGAAGAAGACGAGTATCTTGAAAGTCGGTAATAGTGTGCAAACATTACTGTGTGTATTAAAGGCTGCTGTAGCTAGTGTAATTACCGGGGTAATGACACTCAACATATATTTCAGGCGTCCAGCGCAATGTAGTCTTGAATACCATTCTAACCAGTCTCACGTTGTTATTAGCAGGCGTATCACTCACTATCAGGTGAACGTCTCATAAAAAAATATTTTCCAAAGAACCTGGATCCTTACTATTGTATGAAGGTCGTAATATAGTACTACGCTTCGATGTTCAAGTGTCTCGCCCCCACTGTGTTACTGCCGTAAAGTAACAAATTGAGGCAGTGGAACAGCTCCCCATCCACTTGCCAAGTTGCCAAGCGCGAACAAGCTCAGCGTGTACATGGCGTCGTGTAACGCGAGCTGATAAAGATCGGCCGGTGTAGTGCCCCCGCCGGGCATCCCTCCACTGAACCCTCACTCGTGAGCTCCGACAACGTTTCGCACTTAACTGAAAACAACGGTTAAAGTTTTGTCGTATAACAGTTAAATAAACTTAACTACAATATCTAACTTAACATAGACCCTGGATTATTTTATGTTATACTACGAGCCGAGCTGGACGTTCACTCGATAGTAAGTGATACACCTACCTATAACAACGTGACGTTAGGATGTTATATACAACACCACATTGCGCTCGTCGCCTTAAGAGATAAGATGTTGAGGCTCGTTACCTCAATAATTCTATTAGCTACAGCGCCCTTCAGACCGGAACACAGTAATGTCTGCACACTACAGTTTTACAGTTACAATAGGAGCTGCAGTAGTAGATGGTTTTCGGCAACAGACACCTACCAGCAGTAGCCTCAAATATACCGCCAGATAGTAATAAAAAAAATTTACTGAGTCACAGTGCGAAGGGCGCTGTAGCTAGTGAAATGTGGTGCTGTGTACATCATCCAAACTAACGCCATATGATTATGGCCAGGCGTATCACTTAATATTAGGTGACTGAATAGTTTTTGTTACGTTTCCAAACTAGTATGATTTGAAGGAAATAAATGCAACAGTTTCATTATTTTATATGCCGGAGTAAATACACAGTACCATATTGTGTTCGTTATCTTAAGATATATGACATTGTCGCATTACCTCAGTAAATACACTAGCTACAGCGCCCTTCATACTGGATCACAGTAACGTATGCGCAGTACTGTTTGTCGGCTGCTACAGGAGCTGCGATGGTACCTAGACGGTCTCTCTTCTTCTGTGTCTCTGATTTTAATGCTTCATTAAATCTCCCGCAGTTAATTAATTCTAGTTGGTAGTAAATTAAACAATGTTTGTATACACTATGCTTCTGATACCACACACACACACACACATGCAACTAACACACACACATAGACAGTTGTGAGCGTGTACAACTTCGCACAACTCCGCTGACAACCGCCCGCGGGCACATTACACAGGACATCCGAGTTCCGCGAACAAAGCAACTCGCATCAGATCAAGTTTACGCTCCAAGTTTTTTTTTATAACAATCACCATCTTATCCACAAGGGGAGGGGGAGTGTCTTTAAAAGATATCCTTCTTACAGACAATCTTGATGTCCAACGTCAGACCATTTACAAACACAGTAAGCCTCTGTTGCCGTAGATCATCTAGGTACCACCGCAGCGCATATTTATACCTAGAAACTTTAGAGTGCAAATATTAATGTGTTCAGGTTCGAAGGGTGCTATAGGTAATAAAATTACTGGGGTGGAGACTTAATGTCATACGTCTCAAGGCGATAAGCGCAACATGGTGCATCATCCTAGCGAGCGCGTCGATTTTATGGGCAGGCGTATCACTTACCATTAGGTGAACGTCCCGTTAGTCTCGTCACTTCATTGAATAAAAAAATTACTTATCAATTTATTCTATTCCTTATATATATACATACATATATATATATATATACATTCGTTCCAATACTATAAAGCCCTTTTTAACAGATAGGAAATCTTCAAACGAACTCTTTATTCTAAAATCATCATCAATCAACTCCTACCGATAGTCATCGTCAATGCTGAGGATCCCGGGAACTTCCACGGAATGCACCGGTACCTCATTGTATTACACCTAAGCACAACTCAAAGAAAGCCGCAACCCTCACCACTGGATGTCATATGTCGAAGAAATCTAGGGAGCTATCTATAAGCAACCCTAAATTGTTAGTTTCAATTAATGGTATAATGTGGTCATTGTAATAAATAGGTTCGGACCTGGCAGCATCAATCCTCGCCAGAATCTTCGCACTACCAATAATGATTGCTTGGTTTTTGTGTAGTTTGACCAGAAACTCCAAAGTTAGATGACCTGTATCTAATTTCCTTTAAACTTCTGTTGATTTGAGCAATCCCTTCGTGTAGAATCCCAACTTGAGTTTATACTTAGAGCTGCAGCTCATCAGCGTACAGATGGTACGTGCTGTGTTATTGATGGTTAATATGAAATTAACTGCATTTTCACCACGAGCTTCTAAAGCTCCAAGATCAGCCACACACAGCCGTACTGACCTCCATTCCAACCGTGCAGCAACGTAAGCAACCTTGGCTGAACTTTTCAATATTAATTCATCGCGACTTCAATAACACTGAAGTTGCGCGTAGTGTTATTGAAATAGCTTTAAAGCTGCCGATTTCAGTGTGAAGTTTCAGTTTATGGCAAATAGTAATGGCTGAAGCGAGCTCACTTTTATGATTCGATTACGCTCGTACCGGATATCGTATGCGAACTTTAAAGCTACGAATAAAACACTAATAAACTGCCGAGTTCAAGTTTATAATAATATTTATGAGACCGTTCTCTAAAATCACCGGTATAGAAGGAACACGCTTGACCACTACTAGGAGCGATATAAGCTGTTTACACTGCAGCATTGAGATAGAATTGTGTTACGTCTATAGCCGAGTAGGAAGTTCCTTCAAGGAAGGAAGTTTTTCAAATTACAACATTTTATTGCAAGAGACCTAAGGGTAAGGATGTAAGGGTTCTCGCACAACTCACAGGATACAAGCCAACCTCATCTGATAGTGGTGCATCCTGCTAATCAACAAACAAGTTTCTGGATCCCGTCAACCCCCATTAAGCCAGTGTAGTGGGAAATGGCGCAAATCCCCCACACGTATGCTTACTCATTGTGGGAATCTTTGGTGGAGACTTATGTCCAGCAGCGGACGTTTATCGGCTGATAATGATGATGATGTCCAGCAGTGGACGTCCATCAGATGAAATGATGATGATGAATTTTTAAACATTTCAGGGGTATCGACTAACTGCTGGCTTAATCCTAGTTCGATTCCAGAGCCACTTGTTGCACACAGTGAGCAGTAGGGCAGTTCACATCATCGTTTTCTTTGTGATCAATGAAAGGATATATTTTAATGTTGTCAACCATTGACCTATTACGATAATGCAGCATTAATTCAAGCGGAAGTGGCAAGTGTTTCTGCTCTGACTACAGCTACAGTGTATTTAATACAATGCGTACGTTTAACCACTTCGCTTGTATAAAGTTTTAAGTACGTCCGTTTACGACGGAAATGAAATCATTGTGAATAAATCTTGACTTTATTTCTAGAAAACTGTTTGATAAAATTAACTGCTAGTCTATACACTTATATATCTATCTCCCTTTAATCTTCGGTCCTGATCATCATCAGTCCTCAGCGATAACCTGCCTCTTATGATGTTATGTCAGCTTTGTCCGTCGTCTTATACTTACGGTTCTAAGTGTCTAGGGCCTCATGCAGCTGGTTCGTCAATTTTTTATCATCACATCCTGTATTGTTACATAGGGGATGTTTTTATAAGTTCATAAAATTTCAATATGTAAAATGGTTTTCTTCCTGATCATAGAACCACAGATATAAGACAGGGAATGACATGGTGTCAATAGAATATGCGGGAGTACCAGGTTACTAATGAGGATAATGAAAACTGAAGGAAGGGAAGGAAAAAGAGGAGTTGATCCACTGATGTACAGGTTGGTTAGGAATAAGGAGACAGAAAGAGAGAGAGAGAGAGAGAGAGTGTGAATAAAGCAGCACGGCTGAGTGTAGTGGCGCAATGAAATCAGCACTACAATGTTACACAGTCTTGCTGCAGACCGGAAGTCGCGTTCAACTTTGTGGAGATTAAGTCATAAACTAACTGGATTATTGTAATACGTAATACTCGAATTAATCACATACATAATAGTGTGTGATTTTCAGCTCACGCGTTTTTGTGTGCAGTAATACTGTTATATCATATTAAAAACCTTTATCACGATAATCTTCAAAAGGCTGAACCATCTGTTGCTTGATATTAAAACAATGGTTTTCACGGATGCGATATCTAAAGTATTCAGATAAGTTCATCATCATCATCATCAGTCGACAGACGATCACTGCTGTATACAGGCCTGCAACAAAAATCACCTCACCGTTTGTTGGAGTTCATTCTAACCTAACCTACCCCACCAAGCTGGCCCAGTGCGGGTTGGTGGGTAGTAAGAGTCTCGTCTGTTATTCATCAGGGTGCACAGCGTTCAGATGAGTTTGGCTTGGGCTACATAAGATGTTGGGCGGAACCTCTTACTCCCCCTTGTGATGTGATGAAATTTCGCTGTATACTAGTCGAAGATGCGATGTTTAGTCCCTATTTAGCTTGAGCTTCTGGTGAAGGTACATATCACTAAGGAACCAACGTTCTCTGTCAACTTTCTCACCCGAACTCATGACTCTTTCCTCGCGAATGTAGGACCCCAAGTCTTATTCATCTGTAATTCTAGACTTTTATAAAAATAACTTCAGTATATACAGTAATGTAGTAAAGTAAGGGGTCACTCACAACAACTACCGGAACCCAAGCCAACTACACCTACAAGCTCTGGCAACCACCAACCCGCATTGTGGTAGTAGTGGGAAATGTTCCAAATCCTACCATATGAGCCCCTACAAACGACGGCTCCTAGTTCCAAGCCGTACCGGATGCAATGCTGACTATGACAGACAGCAAAGTGCCGGAACAACAGCAGGGCAGGACATCGTATTTGAAGGTCTTTGGGGATGGCCTGTGTCTAGCAGTGGACGTTTATCTGCTAATGATTATGATGATGATGAACTGCAGTATAACAATCTGTTATATAAAGCGACTAAAAGAGTTTACTGGTCTCGGATGTGGATATCTTTGAGGGAGGTCTATTCACAACAGTAGACGCCTATCGGCTGGTGATGATGAAGCGAACTCGAGAGCTTATTAAACATGATGACTAGTGTTAAAACAAAAAAAAATTAATCCAGTTAATATAAATAACATGCTTATTCTACGGAGACGGAACTGATGAACCTGTACCCTTACTAGTTCCTCCCTGGTCCCTGTTTCCGGGATAAATCTCTCTACCTCTACACATATAAGTAGATAGCACTGCTGTGGCTCTTTCTACAGCAAAGAAATATTACTGTACTCCTGTTTAAAGTGTGCTGTAGGTTTTAAAATTGGAGAACAAGGTCTTGTTGATTATAACATTTATCTGCCAAGGCTAGACCTATTTGGTGCTGTGTAAATATCCTAATTAGCACCATAGTTATTGTGTACACTACCAGTTACAATCAGGTAGGTGTTATATAGGTCGCTTAGCTGTTTAAATCGATAAGCTATCATTCCTGTAAACAATATCAAAGTTCGATGTAAGTGCTTTCAAGTTGGCTAAGTTGTGTAACTCTGAGCTGATGCAAATGTAATATCTCGATCGCTGTCACTGCATGCGGATGAAGTTCAGAGCATTATCGTGGAGGTAGCGAGGTATGTTTGTTTGTCCGGAAACTTAGATGTGTTCTAACATAATCATATCGGAAGTAGGTCATAATAATAACAACTTAACTAAGTATAAGTTTTTTTTTAAACAATAATCATATAATATAAAGTATTAATACCAATTATTGGTGGTAGGTCTCTGATGCTGGTGACCGCGTAAGTACAGCTCCTATTGGAACCGACAAACAACAGCGTGCAAACATTACCCTGTTCCCGTTTGAAGGGCGCTGTAGCTACTGAAATTGCTGGGGCAACGAGACTTAATATCTTATATCTCAAGGTAACGAGCTCAATGTAGTGCTGTGTCATAATAATCATCATTATTAGCCGACGGACATCCACTGCTGGACATAGACCTCCTCCAAAGATCTCCACAACGATCGCTCCGGCGCTGCCCGCATCCAGTACATCCATCCATCCGTAGTGCTGTGTACATCTTCCTAATTAGCGCCACGTTGTTATGGATAGGGGTGTTACTTACCACCAGATGAACGTCCTGCTCAAGTCGCTTTATTGAATAAAAAAAACCTTCACAATTACAAAGGTTTCAATGTTATCTGAGAACTGCACGTAGCTGTAATAGTCTAGCTTCCCCTTAAATTGGAGAAGGGACCGGCCACCATTATTTATGGCACAATAAGTAACATTATTAATTTCCTCAAAACGACCCTTTCACCAGAACACCACCGATCCTCCATTAAACGGTACATTGGGTTGTTTAGTATGACTGGACTGTATTGAGCTGACTGTACGAAACGATGGAGTCGTTCACCTGATATTAAGTGGTACGTTTGCACAACAATGCGCAGCTAATTATAATGACATCATCATCAGCCCATTCACAGTTGGACATGGCCCTCCCCCAGGGATTCCCAATTCGATCGGGGTAGGAATTTAATGGGTCGATTTGGGTTATTTCCCACCACGCTGGCCTAATGTGTGTCGGTGGGAGCCAGAGCCTCGTTTTTTGATTAGCAGGTTGCTCCAGGAGCGGGTGAGGTTGGCTTGGATCCTGTGACTTGTGCTGCAGGAAACCTTACACCTCTTTATAAGAATGACATACATCACTTAATTATGCTCATCGATGTAGACAAAAGATGTTAGCTACAGCGCTACACTACATTTTAAGAGCGGAAATAGGAGATGCTGTGGTACCTAGACGGTCTGCACCAACAGAGACCTACCAGCAGTATGCTTGGTGTCAATTCCACATGTGGTTTCTAATAATACCTCGGCTCTCATATGTTGACATCCAAAAGACAGCATTGTCATTAGCTAGGGTAAACCCTAGACATTAATTAGACTTCCCACTGCTGGGATCAAGACCATACTATACTGGCCAAGTCCAGATTAGTTTATGTCATAGAACGAAAGCTTATGCTCTTTGACTATGACAGTTTCCATCCATTTATCTACACCGGACGCACAGGTTCAGTCAGAATCGAACCTGCGTCAGTTAAAACTGATCCCTTACATCAGCATCTAATATCGGCCACATAAATCCAACCAGCTCTGGTCCTGAGTTCAGTGCAAATAGAATTTACGACAGACGAATCGTAAATATAATGCTGCAACTGAATTTATCTTTACTTTATATCCGGTGTTGAAATTCTATTACCGAGCTGTCCCGAAACACATTTATCTATTACCTCACTGTACAACGCGGAATACTATTGTACACTACTGTGTAGCAGTAAGAATCGGTGGTGAACAGGGAAACTGGTCACCATATAAACCTACGGAATGTAGAGGTGACATTAAAATGATTGCATTTATGTACTATCAGCTAACTTCGATCTGAACTTCGCGCGGTGTTGACGATCAAACCAAGTTCAGTTCAGGCTTCAAGTTTCAGCACAGCACATGGGATCCTAAGTAGACTTTTTATGTCTGTCTCTGGCTATTAAGAATAGAACTAAGATAAGTCTTGCCTTATTGCCCATTGAGTCTGGTGGTGAACGAAAGACGAGGTGATTTCGTCCTTGTCATAGCGTAGTGAGGGCGCCCAGGAGGGTTGCGGCTGTCTTTAGGACGTGCTCGGAGAGAGGCATCGGGGTGATCCATAGGAAGTCTCGGAGCCCCTCGCAACGCAATGAGGACCTTTTTTCCCCCTAAGAGCAAAATAGCTCTTAAAAGATTTCACCCTCTATAAAAATAAAAAGTGGGGTGTTTGTAAAAAGTTCTCAATATTATTTTGTTTCGTTTGTTTTCAGGCGGTGGATTACTTAAAGAAGCGAACTCCTGCACGCGCGGCCCTCATGATAGCGGCTGTGTGGCTCATGAGCGCGCTCGTCTGCATACCGCCTCTCCTCGGCTGGAGGGTCACCAGGCCGCCGGAGCAGTTCCCACAGTGCAAGGTAACCAATGTTTATTATCATCTTTCTTTTAATCTTTCAATTATTATCTTATATTCATTACATCTAAGAGACATCACATCATACATCATACATCACATATTCATTACATCAAATTTATTGACGATACAGATAAGAGCGAGGCAGGGAGGACAGGAGTGGGAATCTTTAAGAGTGACCTTTGCCAGTAGGTGTCTATCAGCTGTCGGTTCAGAAACGAGACGGATAGGATATTTAGGTGGTGGTAAGGAACACATCCGCCCATAAGCATTAGGTTTTAGTTAAGATATTAGCATCGTACCACATTACACTCCTCGCCTTTTGATTATTGGATTTTTTTTGTTGTATCTGTAAAATATATAATAATGCTAAAAACCTCTTATATATGTATATTTATATATTCTACTAATACTTAATTACTCCTCATCAAGTAGCTGTTTCGTTTTTATTAATTATAACTCAGAACACTAGCGATAGTATATCAATCACTTGATATTGTCTAATCGTCTCTTAACGAGAGAATTACTTCCGTTAATTGATTATTGTTTAAAAGAACAACCATTCCATTAAAGACACAAAGACAGGATATATAAAACTTACAATAAGTTTAATATTCCCACTGTTGGGACTCGAAGCCAATCAAAAGAGTTTACGTCATTTTTTCAATATTCAGGAGGTTGTATGAACGTATTGTGTTTACTCGCGATGTTTTTGTGTGGTGGTTAAATAAGGGATGATTTTAAGTGAAACAACCGGAAAACTGAGCAGGCTTGATTCCGATTTAAGTTGGCTGCATAAAATCCAGACATGTCCCTCCATCTGTTACAGATTTAGGTGCGGGCATAACGCGCAGTTTCATTATAATGTATTTATAAAGCCGAGAACAAATTGAACTGAAGCATATCGAACTACTTATATTTAATGTTTTTTTCTATATATTTCTAATAGCATCATATTATTTGTATATATTACTAAATTATCTTGTACTTTAGAGTATAATCAATTAAAAAAAAAATTGTTACCAGTTAAAAAGTTTTCATTAACGCCTGCTCTCGTTTTATAATACTGGCGCCGTAACAGCGCCGCTGTGTTCGGACAGTAAATATACTTTATATTCGACTTAATTGTCACTTAATATCACGTGAAATAGGAGTCAAGTATTGGTCCATTGGATGTAAAAAATCACATATTTGATAATCATAACATCAAATTCTATATCGATCATAGATCCATTCGACGTTACGTCTGACCTTTCTTATCGCGCCTGAATGCGGACACGGACGTTGAAGGTTCTTTAAAGCTACGACCTTCACATCAATTTCTTTAACAGAGGATACTGATATTATTTTTGAATTTAAAATCTATAAAAAAAAAATTAAAGACTTCATTATAATAGCGCCCTAAATTAAAACTCTGTTTTTTTTTTTAAATATTTAATAACGCTGTTCAATATTAGGATAGTTACTTCATCTATAGTATCAGCTGATAGACGTCTACTAATAGACATAGGCTTTCCCCAAAGTCTACATCCAGCGGTTTCCTATGACCTTCTCCAGAACGTCAGTCCACCTTGCGAGGAGCCTTCTACCATTTCTACATTTTATCTGCTAGTATGCGACCGACACTTGAGAGACATGTCCCATCTGTCGTTAGTCCTTCGAGGAAGTTGAGGAATCTTTTAGGCTGTCTCCAGACTAGGTATTCATCATAAATCATGAATCAGCACACACGTACAGTCAGACGGACAGACCCCTAATACATTAATACCTTACATTTCTAGTCCTAGGATCAGAGGCTTCAGAAGACATAAAAATATTCAATAAAATATCTATGACCTTATATAGAGTGGCGCAAAAGTAATCCTCCTATCAGAAAACGCTATAAATTTTGCCTTGATGTAATAAAATTAAAAGACCAAATAAAAATAATCCACGAGAAGAATCAAAGTTCAAACCAAAAAAACATTTTTGGCTGTAATTTAAAAAAAATAATATGAAAAACTTTGATTCTTCTTGTGGATTATTTTTATTTGGTCCTTTAATTTTTTTACATCAAGGCAAAATTTATAGCATTTTCTGATAGGAGGATTACTTTTGCGCCACCCTATATATCTTAAATATTTGAATTAAGGAGATAGACTCACATTTATGGTTGGAAGTAAAACAAAGGAAGGTACTTCACCAGCTGTCTATCCTCTTCCGGCTTCATCTTGAGCAACCATCAAATGTTCAGTTCATGATAAGGAAAAGCTTCAAATGATTTCAATAATTTTGTTCTGCTTTAAATTCAAGTCGAGTGATGTTTGGATAAAATCAGAAGGTTTTCATTATTGCTAAATCAATCAGCTTCGGAAGCTGATTTCGCGGTTCCGTTGACTCCGGTTATATATATTTGCGAAGAGTTCAGCTGAGGATCAGGTTCTTTAGATGGTGGCAAGGTTTTTCTTGATTCGAATGATTTGTTAACAACCTCTAGAGCATCAAAGTCTTTTCACCATATAGGGAGAGTTTCACCAGATTTAATCTCATTTAGGATTGATGAGGAAGTGCTTGAAAATTAAGAGAGATGAGGATGTGTTATGAGAATGAGGAATAAATTTGTGAAAGATGAGGAGGTTCGCTTTAAAATCGGAAGTGGAATCCTTATTAATGCTAGTCTCGTTGTCGCTGATTACCGCACGCTATTGAAGTCATAGGACATCCGGTTATTTAGTAGTAGTTTTTATTAAAAATTATATATAATAAAAAAAAAATTAAAAATCTAATTTAACACAAAATAAGATTGCCTGTCACAGCTTTAAGATGTTAATCGCAACTTAAGCTGTATAAGTTGTAACTTAAAGTTTTGACGATGATATAATTCTTGAAAGATGTTTATTGAGACATACGTTCTCTTTTCTTTATATTCACCGTTCGCCTGATGGTAAGTGATACACCTGCCCATAATCACGTGTTAAGTTTGTATGGTATACACTGCAGTAGATCTTGCTGACCTGCTGCCACATATTATATTGATTCTCGTTATTCCAAGGATTCATTAGCTACAGCGTCGGTTGAACCGGAAGTTTGCACACTGTCTGTCCATCTATAGAGTTTACTGTTAGTAACGAGACTCAACATTTTATAACTCAAGGCGACGAGCGCAATGTGGTGCAGTGTATAACATTCGCACTATCATCTCGTTGTTATGAACAGGCGTATCACTTACCATCAGGAGACGTCTGGCTGGTGTCAACGCTTAATGGAATAAAAGAATATACCTTTTCAAAGAAGTAGGGGCTTTGGTAATAACTAGACGGTATCGTAGTCATTGTATTTTAATGGTGCTTCTGGAAAACGAAAGGTGGGGAGAAGGAAGTCATGGTTGAGGTATATCAGGGAATGGACTGGCGTATCTGGTGCGTCCGAATTGTTCCGCCGAACCGGAGACAGGACTGCACCACGCTGATCGCCAACCTTCACTAGTTGGAGATGCTCTTTTAGTCTAAGAAAGTTGATTAAAGATAATTAAATATAGCAATGATTAACCTTAGAGTTAATTATTAATAAAGTGCTACCGAAATTCGTTAAACAATTTTTTTGTCGGAATTCGAACCGACTACCCCCATCACAACTGTCGAACAACCCAACATTCCGACAAGGCTCACCGCGCAGCTGTTAATGTAAAATTGGAATAACATTCGAAAATCGGAGCGGGGATGTAACAGATGGGTTTACACGAACCCCCTTTTCAGCGAACCCCGAGCCAATTTTAATTAAACTTCAGTTTGTAATCGATAAAAAAAAACCTCTCCCTTTTACTCTTCACTAACTGTGGACCCAACTTTACCATTCTGAAGTTCAAACAATCCTTAAAAACATATATATATCTATATATATATAAGAGATTTCCACCCATGTAGAGACTCATCACGATGTCTCTGGTACCTTAAGGCCTGCAGACTTGAAATTTGGTAGAAATATTCCTTTAGCGAAGTATAGGGTAGCAAAAATTGGGTTTTATAAAATGTTACCTCCAATAGGAGTTCTTCCCCCAGTAGGAGCTGGGGGATGATAAAGCCAGCAAAGTGGGAGAGGAACAGCTAGTAATATATATATACCCTTCATGAAAAATATTAGATTTCCAATTGAATATTGCAATTCCTTTTCCAGTTTCCCTCATAGTATGGAGGCGTAAGATTAAGAGTTAGGATGGTTTGCACAGCATCACACTGGGATATAAGATGTTGGCTTTTTACCTTAATAAGTTCAATAGCTACAGCATCATTCGGATCGGAACACAGCAATGTTAGCATAGTATCGTTTGTTGGCTGCAGTAGGATCTGCGGTGGTATCTGTCTACCTGGTCTCCGGCAATAACCCAGCAAAACCTTTTTTATATTGCGAGAGAAATCTCCTTAAAGGATACCTTCTTTTTGGGAGGAAGGTAAGGTTATATGGAGCCTCTACTCACTAAAATCGACTGCGTGGTGTACCTCAGTGCATTAGGATGAGCTTTGGGAGCTCATACGGATCGCACCGATGCCCCCTGCATTCTGGCTAAAATATCCCACGGTAGGGCAAAGCCCTATCACGCACGCTGTGCTACGACAAATGCAAGACCAGCATATATTTGCCGTCCTCCTAATGTTCGCTTGTTGAGCTCCGAGTTGCCCTCAAAGCCCACGCACCCGAGGACCCTTTTAGTCGCCTTCTACGACAGGCAGGGGATACCTTAGTCCTATTCTTAATAGACCGAGACGACAGGGCTGCCGACAATAGAGACCTACCACAAGTAAATTGCATGTAATTATATGTATGTATTTGTATGGTATTACATTGGATGACCTTTAACAGATGTATGACGCGCTATTTCAGTGTAATGTACGGTCGGCCGTTCGCGCGCTGAGTGGTTCCGCTGAAAGCGCGAAAGCCATCTCACGAGACGATTATGCAGCGCCATACATCACGAGGCGATGACAAGCGCTAATACAGCTTACATACATACACACATACACACACATACACATACACATACACATACATACATACTGCCGGTCTGTATATTAATATTAGTGACATTCATAATGATATCTGTTGCTGGGGCTCTGTTGTTACCGACCGTCTACCAAGTACTGTGTATACATTGCTTTGTGTATTAATGGCCGTAGTAGCGAGTGAAATTACTGCGGTAACAAATTAATATATTGTTGTGGCGCTAATTAGTATGACATACTAAACGCTATATTGTACTCGTTTCTTTGAAACATAAGATGTAAAGTCTCAATACCTCAGTAATTTCACTAGCTACAGCGCCCTTCAAAACGGAACACAGTAATGTTTGTCGGCTGCAACAGGCGCTGCGGCGGTAACAGACACCTAACACAAGTAGCTTCAAATGTACCGCCAGATAGTAATGAGATGAGATAGATAAGCAATTTTTTTTATTTAATTAAACAACCAGACCAGCGGGACGTTCACCTGATGGTAAGTGATACGCCCGATAACAACGTGGCGATAGTTAGGATCATGTATACTGCACCACGTTGCGCTTATCGCCTTAAGACGTAAGATGTTAAGTCTCGTCACAGTAATTTTATTAGCTACAGCACCCTTCGAACCTGAACCACAGTAATATTTGAACACTAAAGTTTAGAGCCTGAAATAAATGCCTAGACGGTCTTCAGTAACAGAGACCTACACTGTGTGGGAATGCACTGAGGATGACTATCTGTAAACAGGGTGTCTTTTAAAGACATTCACCCCTTCGACCCACTACTCCCGTGAAAAAGAAGAGGATGTTTGTTAAAAAAAAACTTGAAGCAAAAACTTCATCTGATACGAGTTGCTTTGTTCGCAGCTACTAAGTTAACGATATTTAATACAATATGGTGCAGTGTATATCATCCTAACTAACGCCACAAACAACTCATCGTTAAGCTGGTCTCATTGCTTTATCGAAGAAAGAAAGTAATTTTAAACTTTATTTATAAATTTAAATTTTCAGCTGTACGCTATAGGAAGTCCGGTTCTAATGACTTCAGGATATTTCAGCCGTTTCCACAGTTCCGATTAAGTACAAACAGTATTTGAATTGTTATTAAACAAATTGAATATATAAAGAGGCCTTAAGTTGAGTAATTAAGCTCTTAGCACTTCAAAAGTTTCACTCAAGTAATGTTCCATGTCACAGGCTGAGGCGATCAAGTAACAACGAGACTAATTAAATGTTCTTATTAGTATACGTTACTTAGGATGATATACACTGCAACATATTGTGATCATCGCCACAGCATAATATGTTATGTCTCGTTATTCCATTAATTTTACTAGCCCCAACGCCCTTTAAACCGGACCACAGTAATATTTAGACTGTAGTGTTTTGGAGTCGGGAATAAGAGCTGTGTTGGTATATGATGGTCTTCGGCAATGGAGACTTACCACCAGTTGTACAAGTGAAGTTCCTCTTCGCTTCATCCTTTCAATCGCACCAGCTCGATATTAGTCCAGCCCGAAATTCCCTCCGAAGTCTTTAATACTTAAAGCTGACATTTTAAACTTCAACTTAGAAAACCGGGTTTTGGGGGAATAGCTAATAATTTTAAGCTTTATACGCTATTTCCGGGGCATTAACGGAAACTAATGCTGTAGTTGCTATACACAATTTCCGATTAATATTAGGTTTTTTGTGTACCCAATTTTTTTCAAATGCGCCAAAAAGGGTGCATATTACTGCGGCCAGATAGTACTGTGGAAACATTCCTGTGTTCCTGTTTAAAGGGCGTCATAGCTAGTGTAATTACTGGGGTAACAAGACTCAACATCATATATCTTAGGCGACGAGCACAATGTGATGCGGTATATACTATCCTAACTAGCACCACGTTGCTATGGGCAGGCGCAACGCTCACCATTGCTCGTATTTTCGGTTCGTAGATTAAAAAAAAATAGAGTAAACAAGGTCTTCATGAGACTCGTTCCACTTCAAACCCTTCTCTAGTCGCTTCCAATGTCTTTATTCTAGATTAAAGTAAGTAATATACCGGATTCACATACAAGGATATTTCTTTATCACTCTGTTTTCAGTAAAATTCTTTTTATTTATTAAGAGTCCTCATTAATTACGCAGCGGAACTCTGTCGTCCTTCAGCTGAAATTCTGAAAAAGTAAAGCAGGAAATATTGACAACGAGTACACATTGCTTAATTCCATATTGACTTAAGACTTGCAAACAAATCCCATTGGGAGCCCGGGCGAAGTTGCGGAGTCTGAAAACGTACAATCAACGACCAGTCTCCGAATTATTATGGTGACTTGATGATCATACAAATGCTCTTCATCAGTTTTTTAATTTCGTTTGTTACTCGTCTGACAAATGTTTAGCACCATGTGGAACTGATGAATGAGATATTTGACGAAAGATACGCCACCTGTTCTTTGCAGGTCTCTTCCCATTTCAAGGTCATCAAGCTCTTGAAATTTTAATGTACAATATCTTGAAGTAATATTGAATTATTTAAGACCAAAATGATTTATTTTAAGTGACCATGAAGCTGATGAAGAAGCGATCACTCACAAAATACTCTGGGTCTTATATTTTGACAGGAGGTACAGCAATGATGTTATGGCGGCTGATTTACTACTTGATAACTACCAAATTTCAATATTATGGCCATGGAATCCTATCAGGACCTTCCGTCTGGCAATCAGCTGCTTCAAGATGGAAGTAGTTAAACATCAACTTCGTCACAGCACTTTGGGAAGTAACTCTAATTAAAGTCCTTCAGTTGGAGCAGCTAAAGATAGATCTATTACTAAAGATCTATATATCTTCAGCAAAAATAAATCTCATATATTTAACTTAAGTTGTATGACCCTCGTTTTTGGTTGAGCAGTTAAAGTATTCTGCGGATCACCTTCACGCTTGATCGCGCACCAACATCGACTCCGGCTAATTTCTCGCGTAGCATTTTGAGAATATTAATTCAACGCTACATTAAGCTTACACTCGGTTCTAATTAACCTATAGTTAATTATTTAGTTATATCGAGCGTGATGCTTTCGGTTTAAGTTGTGCGAGCTTAATTAAGTTAAAATTAATTAAAATTTTAAAAATTGAGAACTTCTTTTATTGTTAACCTTTTTGAAATCAATTGCGTATTTTTTTATTTGGCTTAACATTAATGTTTTACATTGAAATAAGTTATTGCTCAAGTTTCACGCCGTGGTGGAATTATTGACAGTTCTGTTCTTTTACTGATCTGATGACTGATAGGTCATTAGGTCGTCCATCAATACTTGTATACACATGTTGGGTGGTGCAATCCAACATTTTGAACCAGAGTATAAAAAGTGGGATAATAATTTTTCTATTAGAGGTTCAGCTATTCTATGACTCTGCTCTTTCTTAGTCTTTGAACTGTATAATTTAATTTCCAACTATCACACAGACAAAACTTAAAAATTAAATTAAAGGTCAGAATGTGGAAACACTAACAAGCAATTTCCTTTTACCCCTCGGACTCTTCACCTTGTTAACATCTCCGCAATGCCGTTAGGGGTGATATTTGGTAAAATTTGTTCTTAGCTGCCTCATACTCGGGCAAAAGAGATATTCCTAGCAAATTTCAAGTCTCCAGATCATACGATTCCAGAAATATCGTGATGAGTCTCTACATCGGTGGAAATCGTTATATGTATATAGATTAAAAAAAATTATGTTAACTACCACACAATATTAAATAAACAATTAACTGAGGCTTAAAGTCCACGATTCAAATTCTCAAGTCTCAAGAATGGTATGGTGCTATACAAATATCTTAACTATCGCTACAATATCAATATATCCCCCTTCTTTCTTCTCTTCTACCAATTTTTACTTTTTTAACTGATCCTCATCTAATATTCTTTCACCTTTCACCTTCCTCTTATAGTTATGATTATTCCCACACATATATATATATATATATATATTTAGTGTTTATGCACGTGTTGTGTTTCGTTTTGTTTTATTATATTTGTATTCTCTTCTCATATACATTTAGCTCAAGCACTAAGTCGGATGAAGCAGTTTTAGTTTTCTCGGAAACTATCGACGCAAACTACATCGAAAAAAAAAAATCATTGGTCTAACGCATCTCTTATCGCCCTGTGAACGTTGTAAAAGAATACAATTTATATGTTTTTATTATATTATAAATATTATAAACTTGGTATTGTTTTTGAAGACGAATTAAAGCATCCATAAACTGGATTACCTCAAGGGAGAGTTTTGGGGCCGCCGCCCTTAATTATTGGCGGGAAGCTTGTTTCCATTCGTCGGAACACTATTCAAAATGAGTAAGTTTTGGCTTTCTGGATAATTTAACTCTTTCAAAGTTACCTTTGTGTCTGTTTCGCATAAATTGTTTCGGGCATGTTCAAATTAAGTTGAGCCTAGGAGCCGCTGCGATTGAAATAAACTTCGCTTAATTGTTTGCGTACAATCCAACCTTTGTTCGGTACGTCCGTATATTTTCTGTTCACCGATACATTTGTGGGCGTTTGCTCTTAATAAATATTTTTTTTCTTCCCCGATTAAACTAACTCGGACATTAAGTTGGGTTAACCTAATCAGTTCTTAAGTTTTTTGATCTATATGTTTATTGCAGAGAAATTTTCTTGTTTAATTGTGTATTAGACAACTTACGACCAGTTTTTTAAAAGGACAATATCTGAGTATATACTTAAAACTATACTACATTAGATTTCTATAATCATCTTTAATAGTAAACCTTACTAATCTTTTTTTATATATTAATCTTATTTAACATATTACATTAATAACAACTTAATTATGTTATAAAGAGAATATTCTTTTAGCTACAGGAATAAAGACACTAAATATTGACCACGTCGTCCTTGACCGGAAACTGACTTCGCAGTGCTGTCAAACGCCTTCTCTGTCCGTATTGTTAATGTTCGTTTTGTTATGAAGACAGAAAAAGAATAATAAATATTTTCTTTTCTTTTCCAGGTAAGCTACAAAGAGGGTAAACACCCATTAAAATTCGGTGCCGTCGTGTCATTAATAAGGTAATAAGGTCGCAATACCTCCTCCTCCGTCGGACCCACCCCCGCCGGTGAGCGCTAACAAAAGCGATGGAATCGACTATTTAGGAAATTAAATCTCTTCACAGCTTCCCGTCGGTGTCACATTTAACGGAGGCTGCCGGTTGAACCGAATATTTTCTTTTACCGATTAAATTTTTATTTATGGTATCATTAATATCAAATATGAAAAAAAAAATAAACTATCATATATTCAGAAATAGCTAGAGAAATATGAGCAGAACAGACAGCTTCTGTAACGCAGGAGTTCTCTACACGGTTATTTCGGAGGCACATAATTCGCGAAGTTTGGGATGATGGTAGGCATTTTCGAACCTACCATCTAGCTACCACATTAATACTGTCAATTTGCCAACGTAACACCATTAATGTATATCTATTGTGAATGAATGAAGGAAATAAATGAAGCTTAAGAGATCTCGAAGAAAATATAACCACTCACCATCGATAATATGATGGTACTGTCACCACACGAAGCTCCGGAATCGCACCAGGAAACTACTGTCTAGTGGTAAGCCGTTGGGCTAAGAAGACAGTCAAACATTTTTTAAACAATGCTGTGACATCTAACAAGTTGAAACTTTAAATATTAGTAAAGTTTAGCGAGCGTCGCGAGAGAGGTCCTGTCTGCATTACCCAGTCTGTTCCCTTACCCCAGTTTCAGGCGAATATTGTGAATCGATAGCCCTTATTGGAGGGCTGGGGTAGAGGAGGGAACGTTCCGTTATTTAATTACCCGAACGGGGGAGTTGGGCCTTTCATAACCTTTCTTTTAATGCGTTTACCGTTAAGGTATGTATGGGGGAAGTGTTAAGTGTTTCTGAATCACTAAAGCATATGATTCCTTATTAATTGATCGTTTATTTTCCATTATTCAAGAGAAATGGTGGTAGTCCTGAAAAATTTGTGATTAATGAAAATTAAAATGGGACCGTCTGAAAAATATAGATTTCTCTCCATCTGCTTACCTTTTTATTTATGACGGTATTCAGCTAGAAGTAATGATGCGAGGGAACGTTTTATCGTAATACTGAAACAATCAGCATACTAATGATATGCGGCGACAACCGGAAGCCGCCATTACTGCGGCACGCGATCCCCTCGCCGCCGACGGAAGTGGTTGGTAACTATTTCCGACTTTGCTTTTCATAATGTCCATGATAAATAGCTCATGTATGAATATTTTAGTTTGAGTGCCAACTGACGAGGAGCGACCGTCTCCGGGCGGAGTTCGTTCGTGTTATTTATCATCTGATAAAAAAGGAGAGTGTTATATATTAATGTGTTTGTCTGAGTAAATACTATCGTAGCTTTCAAACAGCTAATTTGCCGCTAAACATTACTCTATTCCAGTTTGAAGGGCGTTGTAGCTAGTGTAATTATTGTAGATAACGAGTCTCAATATATCATGTCTCGGGCGACGGGCACTGGTGCTGTGTATAACATCCTAACTAGCGCCACATTGTTATGAGCGTATCACTTACCATCAGGTGAACGCACCGCTGGTCTCGTCGCTTTGTTGTATATTAAAAAAAAATGTTTTGATGCAGTTTGTGTGAAAAATACTTGGGTTATATATTTGAGTAAACTGTCATCTTAAAATCGTAAAACGAATTGGCAGTTTGATATTTTTTTTTTATATAAAACCCTATGGTGGCGGGGGGGTGTAAGGGTTTCCCTACAACAACTCACGGGAACCAAGCCAACCACACCTACTCGTGATGCACCCTGTTAATCAATAAACGAGGCTCTGGCTCACACCAATCCATATCGGAAAACCGTGGTGGGAATACTTATCCCATCGATGTGGAAGTCCTTGAAGGAGGTCATTGTTTTTTTTTATGTAATTAAGCGACGAGACGAGCGTCATCGTCCGCCTGATGGTAAGTGATACGTCCGCTCATAACAATGTGGCGTTAGTTAAGATGACTGAAGAGCGCACTGCACCACATTGCGCTTGACACCTGAGACGTAAGATGTTAACTGCTGTAGTAACTTTACGATCTCCGGCCACAGAGACCCAGTAGTACCCAGTAAAGGAGGTCCTTCGGCTGATGATGAAAAAATACAAGAGTTATATAGTTTAAAAAAAACGGGGTGCTTGTGAAAAATGAGGGTGCGCGGTAACGGCGCGTATCGCCGCAACTTGTTAAATAACGGGGACGATACAGAAGTGGTATTCATTTAAAAGTTGAGCTGGAAAAAAAAGTTGCAATTTTTTTTTGAGCTTTTATCGCGGGCACAGCGCCGAGCTTAAATATTTACCGGGGGCGGGGCCGGCGGGGTCTGCAGCTCATGACGACTCATCAGCGAAACTTGTGTCCGCTTGCGTATTATTAAAAAAAAAAATAGTTTTTTTATACGTTCGTATGAAAAGTTTATATACACAACATATACATTTTTCTTTCGTTTCGTTGGGGTGGGGGAGGAAATCTTCGAAAAATATATATAGATATAGCTTCTGGGGGAAGTCAAGGTTATATGAGATTCTTACTCACTAAAACCCCCCGGTGGTCTACATCAGTGGATTCGGAGAAGCTCCGGGATCTCTTACAGAACGCACCGGTGCCCCTCTGCACTTGATGGTACACGTCTCTGAGGAGAAGCCTAACCCTCCTAGGCACCATCGCTGGGCCATGCGCTTTCCCACTCTAGTTCGCTTGTTGAGCGACAAGGACCACCACCGTCAATGCCTGCGAAACTCCTAGACCCTTTTAGTCGCCTTCTACACCAGGGCTTAATGAAATTATTATTTAAAAAAGCGAGGAGACGAGCGAGACGTTCACCTGATGGTAATACATCCATAACAACGTGGCGCTAGTTCGGATCGTGTACATGTCACCATATGCTCTTCGCCTTGAGATATATTGTTGAATATATGATGATATATTGTTAAATTTCTATACGCCAGTAATTTCAAAAACGGAGTAAAGTTTGCACTTTATTGTTGTCGGCTGCAACAGGAGCTGCAGTAGTACCTAGACGGACTCCGTCAAAAGAGACCACCTTCTTCCTTGTATCTCCTAATTCTTGATTCGATCACACAGATCAGCTTCCATCAATAATGTATTTCAATATCCTCACTTCCGTTTGTCTAAACGCGAAAACCTGTACCCGTTTTAAATTTAAAACGTCCCGCATAACGTTAGAGCTTTTAAGTGGAATGAAAAAAAAAATCACCGGAAACGGATCCAGTGAGTACGAAATTGATTCCGGATCTGACGCTTTCGGCCTTTATGAATTGGGAAAGTTAATTTAAATACCATTACCGCTGGTACGTTGGTAAATTGACTGATGACCAGTCTACGTTCATCGTAAACAGGTTACTGTTCAGGAAAGTCTATTCGCGATTGAATGGTGTAGTAACTAGTGAAATTACTGCGGTAATGTGACACCTTATATCTTAATTCGACTAGTCTAGTATTCTTCTAGATAGTCTAAAGAGAAAAATCTTTCGAAAATATTCTTCTATTATAATTTATATGGATACTTCACGCAACTTGTAGTTGAATAGTTAAGTTATAACATAGGCTTTTTAAAACTATACATAGCTCTAACTTAATACAAGTAATCATCATCATTTTAAGCTGATTATCTCCAACGAATTAAAATCTCCATTTCAAGTACTCGCTACTCTTGGAATATTAACCATTGCAATCACTTGATAAAGTGACAGAAAAGCTGCTGGTTTTTTCTCTGGTTGTTCCTTTCTAGTCGCCTTTTACAACATTACGAGTAGATTTAAAACAGTCAACTATTATGTCATTAATGATAGATAAAGGCTTTCAGTTAACTGGAAACTTTCATCGATATATATATATATAAAGTTAAAAGGTATTTGTATATTAAATGGTGTGAATTGAATTCAAAGCCGTCTCTCTAGTTACGACTTGGTACAGTCGGCGGCGTTAATTTGTGTGCTGTATCGCTATTGTAATTGATTATGTCGCTGATTGTACCTCTATGAAACAAGTTACATGATGAGAGGGTACTCACATGAGTGTAGTGCTAGTTAGTATGAGATACACTGCGTCATATCACAATCATCGCTTAAGGAAAACATCTTAAGTTTTGTTACCTGCAGTATCTTCATTAGCGTCTAATAATGTGGTGTTAGGGTGTATCTGCATCACACTGTGCTCGTCGCCCACTGCTGGGCATAATCTCACGTAAGCATCTCTGATTAGTCCCCTTCTGCGCGCATAATTAATTCAGTGTCTTTATCATATCATCGGTTGCCTTCGGAGAGAGGGATATTTACACTACCACCACTCACCACCTCACCGTATCGACGACCGTCAATCCTTTGATTGCCTATCACCACTAAAGTCTAGCATTCCTTTAGACTGTATCGACGACCTTGAAATTATTAATAATTTCCGATCAACAACACGAGCGAGAAGTTCACCTAATGATAACACCAGTCCACAACATCGTGTAGCTAGTTAGAACCATATACACTACAATAAATTAAACTCGTTACTTTGGACACGTGATATTGAGTGTCTTTACCCCAGTAATTTTGATAGTTACAGCGACCTTCAAATGGGAACAAAGAAATGTTTGCACGCTACAGTTTGCAGGCGGAGACAGGAGATGCGGTGGTAGATATTTACACTGTTTCCAACATAACAGTGCCCAACCATCAACAGTACTTGACATTTCACCATCAGCCTTTGAAATTATTAAATACTACATGGTATCGCATATACTTTAATACTATTTTTGATGCAAATAGCACGCATGAGGTGATGAACGAAACATTCAGAATCTTGAAGGATTAAGTTAAAATGTTTACATTACTTCCGTTGCTTCAAGATGTAAGCTGTACCGTTATCGATAACAGCAATAGCTACAGCGTCCTTCAAACTGATATTTGATGGAATATTTACATATAACTCCCCGGTTTCCGGTTAGAGACAGAGGGAAATATCGATATAAATTATTAGAAGATATCCTTTGCTGAAAGCTGCCTGTTTGTGTTAGCGAAGTGACTGTAACTTATGATGTAACTTATAGCTTAAACTTTGAAATCATATCGCAATAATATGACAGTTTAAACAGAACTTTCGTAAATAAAATTGAACATAAAAGTAATCAAAGGAACATTTAGACGGTCAGAAAGGAAGTTGCCGGGCGGCGTACTTACCATCAAGCGAATTAAAATCGGAAAGAATGGTGGGAATGGTGGGCTGCGGAAGGATTTTGTTCCCCGCTTCGGGTAATTTAATAACTACACCGTACGACCCCTCCGATAACGGATATCGATTTACAATATTTACCCTCGGCAACGGGTTTTGGAGGGGGTATTGGAAAGTAAGCACCGTCCGCCCCAGACGCGACACCGGAATTTACTGCCTACGATGTTCCGATAAAATGAAATTAGTGAAGTATTATATTATATGTTTTACGAGCTAGTAGTAAGCTGTTTAAGTGTTTACGAGTTCAGTAAAAAAGCTAGTAACCTATGTGGTCTAGCGGCTCACTCGGCATTTAGTTACCAAGTTCTATTCCGGAGACACGAGGGTATAATTTGATAAAGAGTTTTCAACCAATCTCATCTGTTACTATTTCTCTACTGCTAATTATTAGTTAATTGGAACATTGTCCTTTCATATATCAAACTTTCAAGTTCACATTGAAAGGAGACCAGTCCTAGTCCTTTTATTCTAGATCCTTATGGACTTTTCTCTACTAACTTGGTAGAGGTTCTTCCACGGATATTATACAGTATGTAAACGAACAAAATAGTTAAAGTATATCTAACAATGATAACTATTACCTTCTAATCCTTTATCTTTATCTTTACCTTTATCTTAGATTATTTAACAACCCTCCTACGTCACTACTACTAATCTAAGAGACTGAAACTCCTGTAAATCCTGATTCAATCCTCAATAGTTCAGTTTGTATGTTTTGAGGAGGCGCGGGTTTGATCCCCACTGAATCTGAAGTTCCGGTAAAGGAAATACCGCAAGGAAACCGATTATTTTATTTTAACCAAGCGATGAGATGAAGGAGATGTACATCTGGTGGTAACTGATATATTTACCCATAATTTTTAAGGTCTAAGATGTTAAGTCAAATTACTCCAGTAATTTCACTAGCTACAACACCCTTTAGGCATAGTACACTAAGACGAACTCCTAGACCTACCATTAGTAAATATATTCCAGGAAGGCCCGAATTGGGCCAGCGTGGTGGTATATGGCTTAAACACCCCTATATATACATAGCCGATCGATGTAGGAATCTTTGTAGAAGGCCCATTTTCAGCAGACTAATGAGCGTCTATTGGCTGATGATGAAGAACATAATTCCTAGATCCCCCAACCCACATTTATCCACCGGAGTGCATAAATTGACTTGACTCTTTCCTGGTGTGAAAGCTCCTAGTCCCAGTTGTGGGAACATTACATTTGGTGGTAGATCTTTGTTGCCGGAGAAAAACATTACTGTGTTCCGGTTTGAAGGGTGCTATAGCTAGTCAAATTACTAGGGTAACGATCTCTATCATATCACGTGTGATATCGTAATGTGCAATATCATCTTAAATAGTCACACTGTTACGTATAAAAGAAACGTTAACTGAGTTGTTTATTGTTTTATTTATAATTAAACTAGTCGTCAGTAAACTACTGTGCTGCAGTAAACAGGCTTATTACCATTCATTGCCCGGTTCCCGTAAATACGAGTGTTCGGTCTGCGTCGCGAAGTGCGTACTCTTTGCTCGGCGGGCTGTTGTGTGAGAATGCACATTGTTGTGCGATATTAGGCTTTTGACCCAGTTCTCTTCTGTGAACACGTCGCCATTATTGTACCAGCTCCAAAAATACTTGTCAGTACATTTTTTTTTAACAGAATCACCGTCCGTTTGGTAAGTTTGTGTAATCTAGATTTACAGCATCCTAACTTATTAACCACGTAACTGATATTATACTTCATCATTCCGACTCGAACCCTAATCAGATAGAGTTCTCAGCTATAATCATTGATATTATTTTAGGAGTATAAATATTCTAAGCTCTCTTATAATATCTGAAGAAGCTATTTGTCGTAGCTCTCTTGCCGGACACCGTCTAGGTCTATTCCTAGATAGCTAACTGCAGCTCCTATTCCAACTGAAAAACAATAGTGTACGAACATTATTTTATTACAGTTTGAAAGGCGCTATAGCTACTGAAATTACCAGGGTAATCAGACTATATCTTCTGTCTTAAGATGTCGAGCACAATATGATGCTGTGTATATCATCCTAACTACCGTCTTGTAGTTATGAGCAGGAGATTCAGCTACGAACAGATGAATGTCTCGCGTTACGTCAAATAAAGATAAGCCATTCGTAAATGATAGTATTAATCAATTTTCGTTTTCTTTCTTCTTAGATTACCTAGGTAAACCTAGGGAGTACTATGGATCCCCAAATCTGGATACAGCATTCAACAGTAGGCATCTGTAGTCTGAAATAACAAAATTTTATGATGCGAAAATTATCAAACGGCGTCACAAGTTTGATGGAAATGATTTTTTTTATAAACCGCACCAATCTTGTTGTGAGAAGCGTAGCCGGAAACAGTTACAATCCATTTCCGCCTGTAACGAGAGGCTCGCGTGGCCGCGATAATGGCGGCTTCCGGTTGTCGTCGCGTATCATTAATGCGCCGATGGCTTCGCTAAGATACTGTTCCGGATCATTATTTTATATCCTGAAATATTAACGGCGACGTAAACTTTTAAACTCCATTCATAAAAAAAGCAGTTAACTGGTGGTAGGTCTCCGTTACTGGACCGTCTAGGTAGACCGGTTTAAAGGGCGCTGTAGCTGCTGTAACTGGGATAATGAGACTCGACATCTTATGACTCAGGCGACGAGCGGTGCAGTATATCCAAAACTAACGCCACGTTGTTATGAGCAGGCGTATCAATTACCATCAGGTGAACGTCATCAGCCGATAGACGTCTACTGCTGGGTCTCCCCCAAAGATTCCCACATACATTGTGCATCCGCTGCTCGCATCGGCGGGCACTAGGAGCGGTTGTTTGTAGGGGTTCATATGGGCAGGCGGATTTAGGCCACTTCCCACTACGTTGGCCCAACGTGGATTGGTGGATACCAGAGCCTCGTTTGTTGATTAGCAGAGTGCACCACGAGCAGGTGAGGTTGGCTTGGGTTGTTATGCGGGAGCTCTTACACCTCCAGTTGTTTCTAGTACAATTACAACATTATAATAGATTCGTACGCAGATAATTATAACTTAACAATATTGATGTACTTAGACACTCAAAAGAGTCGGACGGAGTATTCTGAGCATCCATCATCTCCGACGTCTTTGTCACTTAACTTAACGCGAAATTCAGGACATTTTTTTTGGCTTCCTCCTGATGTTATTGCTAAGGGCTTTATTTTTCTTATCCCATAATTATATTCATAACTTATTGACACCCTTTACTTTTATTCTTACAAAACGCTTAGTAAAAAGTAGTGTGGAAATATTACTGTGTTCCGGTTTAAAGGACTAGCTGCTGTAATTACTGTGGTAAGACTCAACAGTCTAAGCCTCATGCGACGATCGTAAGTGGCGTTGTAAATATCATCCTAACTAAAGCCTCGTCGTTATGATTAGGGGTAGCACTTATCATCAAGTGACACTCGTTTCATCGCTTAATTGAATTTTTTTTTTTAAAAAAGCTATGTTACGTATTTTTAGCCGATGTAATAAATTTATTTCTAACTAATCTATTTTATATTAGCTCGTGTATATTATCGCTATCCATCCTTAACCCTGTCACCAGCTCAAAATCATATCTTGACGTTTTATGAGTGGTATACTCCGTCGGAAAATGAGGAACAGTTTCCTCCGCGCCGTCATCATGATCATGCAGGATAGGTTCGCCCGATACAAAAGAGATAATATTGTTATATGATCTTCATTGTATAAAACTCTTAATAATATAATGTGGTCTAAAGTTTTTTTTATAGACGGAAGTCCTTGTGAAGACTCTCTACTACTGGTTAAGATGTTTATACTGCACCACACTGTGCTCACCACTTTGAGAAATAAGATGTTAAGGTTCGTTACTCTATTAATTTCACTAGCTACACCCCTTCAAACCGGAACATAATATCGTTTGCAAAGCACCGCTTGGCGGGGGTAATATCAGCTGCAGTGGTTACTTAGATAGGTTCCAGCAACAGAGGCCTAACATTAGTTAATAATATGGGGAGTAAGGGTTCACCTGCTCGTGGTGCTTCCTGCTAATCAACTAACGAGGCTCTGGCTCCCATCAACCCGTATTAGGTCAGCGTGATGGGAACTGGCCGAATTCCTTCCATATGAATCCCTAACCGATTGATGTGGGAATCTTCGGCGGAGGTCTATGTCCAGCTGTGGACGTCTGGTGACTATAATATTAAAGACCTAGTTAATATGTTCACTTTGTAATACAAATCTACATCTGATACTGTAGCTCTACAAATTTTATTATTACTATTTAATGTAAATAGCTACAGCGGAACCGGAACCTCATGCTATCTATACTTCTGTTTGTATAACGCAAGCGGCAGTAATTGCATGTTATTAATGTTCGATTGTGACCATAAATTGAAAATTCCGCTTCCAGTTTCCGCTTTACCTATTACAGCGTTTTGTGAAGTATTTTCATACGGACCCTGTCTCGTTTATTGCGTATGCCCGTTACGCACCTTCTAAACCCACCCCTCGAGCATTCTTCATCTGATGTAGGGTTACATATCGGCGACAGCTGTGGCTCCGTTCACGCCGAAAATTGTAGGCCCGCGCGAACTGATCCGCCCTTATATCTATTGTTCTACAATATACATATACATGTAAATATATTTATATATATATATGGAATAAGAATATATTTTGCGTATACTATAGTAAAGAAAATCTGATCCTTTCCTAGCTGAAAAGGTCTATAGCTGGCGTAATTGGGCTAACGAGACTCAACATCTTATGTCATAAGCAACCAGCGCATTGTGGTGCCATATATATCACCCTAACTACCACCACGTTATTATGGGCGAGTGTATCACTTACCATCAGGTGATATGTATCATGATGACAATCGTCATCACCCGATAAACGTTCACTGTTGGGTATAACCCTCCCCACAAACGTCACATCAAAGATATGTACCAAACTAGATATCCTATTGAAAGCTCGTAGCAAATATCTACGACGCGATCGTAGAACTTTGCTACGAGTCTCCGATAAGCTACGAGTGCGATGATTAAAATGTAAATATGACACACTCGCTCATTGTTGCCAGCGAAATAGAATTTTATTTCAGCTGTAACAAATCTAAAATATTTTTCTGTCATAAACACAAAGTATGGAATGAAAAATGGCTTCCAGTAATACCTAGACACAGGGTTGACTGTATTTCAAATAAATGACCACTTTATGTAATATTGGTACCCTGCAAGCTCGGGCGAAATATGTAGCAAATGAAGAACGTTTTTAAGAAACGCTGTTTCGATCCCCGCTGAACTTGAGCTTCCAATGAAGAAAATCATCGACGGGAAATTTTCCAAGAACAAGCTTTCGTGGGCATATCGCACCCGGAAACCCATATTTAGTAAGCATGGTCAAAATGGCATGACTCTCGATTACGAAAGTAAACCTCATATCCTAGTATTGGGACAAAGTGATGTTTTTTTATTTATAAATACGGAAGTTTTATTTTCTTTGGCTATTATTTTTATTTTTCTACCAAAGATTATTACTTAATGAAGAGCAGGATAAATTTTCAATTTTAATGGAAGAGAAAATGGGAAATGAAAATTCACCTTTACACGATGTAACTTAAAGCTTATTCTAATTTCTATTTATCGCTGGTAAATATTTTGTGGGGGAGTATTATTGTCTTACACGGAAGTAGAGAAGAAATTAACTATATGTTATATTATATATTTATATTGTAATTACTAAATTTGTTATAACTTCATCACATTGTATGATGGTGATCATTTCAATAATTGTTCTCTACATGGACAGCTTGCGCTTTGTGCTTGAAACGGCTCCTCAAATTTATATCTAGTAATAAATTAATCAAGTAAATATTACTCCAATATTATTCTTTTTTTTTTGGGTGTAAGGGATCCCGCGCAACAACTGTCGAGATCCAAGCCAACCTTATATGCTCCTAGTGAACCCTGCTAATCAAACGAGGCTTTGGCTCCCGCCAACCCACATTAGCCCAACGTGGTGGGAAATGTTTTAAATCCCCTTGCATCAACCCCCACATACGTCAATCCTTAGTGCCCAGCGGTACTGGACGTCATGCTGTCTGTATGTGGAAATCTTCAGGGTAGGCTTATGTTAAGCAGTGGACGTCTATCAGCTGATGACGATGATGTTTACTCTTTTTACAAACAAAATGTATAAATATATGATTTGTCTGGATGATAAATAACAGTTAGTGTAATTTTTACAATATCTTACTTAAATACAACCCTCTTCCAATCATCATCATCGGCCGATAGACGTCCACTGCTGGACATCCCACCAAAGATCTCCACATAAAGTAAATCTTCGCTTCAAATCGAAATAATGTAATTATTGGTGGTAGGAGCTGGTGTTTTGAAATATAAATAGACATACTTTTAAAAACTACCATTTACCACCACATATATGTTACAGCGAAGTCGCCAACCCTAGTAATGTGGAAGGTGGCTCCTTTGGCATACCGCCAGCCAACACGAGGCCGTGAACTTGCGGGCCCGGCTTGAAGATTTATACTGTTGTTACTTTATCGAAAAAACGGTGGAATCAAGAAGAAAACATCACCTATATATTACACCGCGGCCGGACGGAAGTGCGTGAACTGTGAACGCTTTAATATTTCAGAGCCAAACAGGAACCCTACTCAGCTACAATTAGAGTTTTTATTTGGTGTTTTAAGTTCCCATCTAAATAAACTGTCGCTACGGAGTCTGATGAAATATTGATCTAAGGTCACAAACAGTCTGTCAACTTTAACATCAGTGGTAGTCAGTGGCCCCTTACTGGCGTCGGCCTTATAAAGAGGCTCAAAGTCACCCAAAGGGCAATGGAGAGGGCTATGCTCGGAGTTTCTCGGCGCGATAGGATCAGGGGGGTGGAGATCCGCAGAAGAATTAAGGTCACCGACATAGCTCAAAAGATTGCTAGATTTTAGTGGCAGTGGGCAGCGCACATTGCTGGAAGGTCTCACGGCCGATGGAGCAGTAAGGTCCTCGAGTAGCATCCGCGTACCGGTAGATGTAGTGTTGGGAGGCCTCCCACAAGATGGACCGACGATCTGGTGACAATCGCGGGAATCCATTGGATGCGA
Organism: Ornithoptera alexandrae; assembly: GCA_029030555.1. Lineage (NCBI taxonomy): Eukaryota > Metazoa > Arthropoda > Insecta > Lepidoptera > Papilionidae > Ornithoptera > Ornithoptera alexandrae. The sequence continues at coordinate 955,089 of JARDVY010000031.1, forward strand.
GCAACGTGAGACCCATCAACGTGGAGTTCTTGGGAAAGGCTTATGTCCAGCCGTGGGCATCTATCAGCTGATGATGACGATGAATAACCAGAAGTGATTACATTAAATTATTCTGTTGGATCTGAAAGGACCGTCATTAAGAACAGCTGGCTCACGCTCCTCCTGTGCTGTTTTCTAAATCTAACAGCTTCTGTAGCTCACTGCTGCTATTCCGGAACTACATCCGATCGGGTTTATATTGTGATATCGTTTCTCGAAGCTTAACGTCATAAAGCCGAATTGAGGTCAAATGTCAATATGAAAAAATCGCTGGTGCCCACTGAAACGTGAAGTTTCAGCGGAGGCGCGGTTTATGAGAGCAATAACGATTAGACGTGGACAGCTTGTGATAAAGGATAACAACCAATATTTTTCAACCATCCTTAACGCGCACAAACAAGTTAAACACTTCCTATATAACGAGGGGTTATTAGAAATTTTCAATTAATATCTATAATCCCACCTCCCGTCTCCCACCAACCAGCATAGAGCCAGCTCAGTGGGAACTGGTCTATACCCCTCCCATAAGAATGCCTGCAAAAGACGGCCTACTGTGGGGATCTTTAGGAGAGGCAGTCCAGCAGTGGACGTCTATCGGCTGATAATGATGATACAAAATCAAATAATTTTCTATTTATCTAATATCTAGGAATCTAGTTTTAAATATAAACCTAAATCACATAATACAGTAAAATTTATTCAGCAACAGTAAGGTATTAACAAGAACAATAAAACAGTAGAAATATATATATATATTTTAATACTATGAAACGAGGATAGAGACGGGACGTTCACCTGATAGTAAGTGTTACACCCGCCCATAACAGCGTGACTCTAGTTCGGTAATATACATTACACCACATTGTGCTCTGTTAAATCACATATGTGAAGTATCGTTACCCTAGCAATTTAGCTACAGCGCCCTTTAAACCAGAACACAGAACTACTTTCCGGTTTGAAGCGTGTTGTAGCTAGTAAATTTACTAGAGAAACGAGGTTCAACATCTTACGTCTCAGCCAACCAGCGCAATGTGGCGCAGCGTATACTGGTGTCTCGTCGCTTAATTTAATAATAAAAAAGTCGACTAAAGCATACAATTTTAATATATAAGGATTTTGTAAAACAAGGGTATTCTGAAGGTCACCTGAAGGAGGAAATGATTAATTGTTTACACTATTACCTAATGTGAACATCGGGCAGAATGTCAACAAGAGGCGTTCGTGTGGAGTATATACGGCTGCAAGTCATCGTCATCATCATAATCGTCAGCCGATAGACGTCCACTACTGAACATGGTCTCTCCCAAAGATCCCTAGACCGGGTAGAGATTCATATAGGGGGGATTTGGGCCATTTCCGACCACTCTGGCCCTATGCCTGTTGGTGGTATCCAGAGCCTCGTTTGTTGATTAGCAAGGTGCACCACGAGCAAGTGAGGTTGGTTCGGGTCCTGTGAGTTGTTGTGCGGGACTCCTGACACTCTCGTTCCCAGAGAACAATCAACGGGACCCAAGACAATCTCACCTGCTCCTGGTGCATCCTGCTACTCAACAAACGAGGCTCTGGCTCAATCGCCCCTACATACGGCAGCCCCTAGTACCCAGCGGTACTTGAGGCCATGCTGACTGTACGTGCAGATCTTTGGAGGAGTACCATGTCCAGCGGTGGACGTCTATTGGCTGATGATGAACCCTTCCACCCCTAATTGTAATTAATAACTGTTTATTATGTGAACGTTAACTGGATATCGGAATGTATCACGGTTAACCGTGTTACACGAAAATGGCGGCTGTAATTTGGATCATTAGCCGGTTAATTGGTGTAAGATTGCTTTGTAATCGTGCCCGAGTCTAATTTGTATCCCTACACCCACCCCTACCCCCCCACCGGATGCGATATCAATTGTTTTACGTATCAAAGCCATTAGCGGAATATGTATCATATGCAAGGACTATCGGATTAGGAATATCTACTTGTGGTAAGTACTGGCAGGTGTGCTAACATTGCTGCGATCCGGTTGGGAGGGCGCTGTAGCTAGTGCAATTACTGGGGTAATAAGACGTAATATATATCGAGGCGACAAACGCTGTGATGCAGTATATAGCATTATAACTAACGTCACGTTGTTATAGGCGAACGTATCACTTACTATTGAGTGAACCACCCGCTCGCCGCGTCACTTCGTGAAAGTACCCTCGTTCGTAATATAATTCCATTAGCTACAGCGTCCTTCAAGCCGGAACTAAGTAATGTTTACACACCACTATTAAAATACGTTGTAAATTTGTAGTCTTAACCGTATTCATGTGTTCCGGTTTGAAGGGCGTTTTAGCTAGTGAAATTGCAGGAGTAACAAGGACAGTTATCAAGTATATGATATGGAGTAGTACTGCTGTGTATATCATCCTAACTTTACCATCAGATGAATCCAATCCCATCATCGCAAAACTTGGTTTAAAGCTTTTGTTAGAGAATTAGGTTTTTTTTTAATATATTCGAATTATAAAGGTTGGACGGTTTGTATGTTAATGATAGCCGTCCGTCCAGTGCGTGCAGCCGCTGATGGAATTGGAGGACCCGGCTTCGCTTCCGGACCAGCGTCCTGGAGACGGAGTCAAAGGCAAACATCCTCAAATTACTCCTTCAGAAATCATTACGTAGAAATATTTCGAGAAAGTTTAAAACAAACGGCCTTCGTTCCTATTCACTAATGAATAATCTGGTGAAGTGGTGACTGACCACCGACCCTCGCTGGTCGGAGAGGCACCTTAAGAAGAGGAATGAAAACTTCTTTTTATCATCTAGTTAACCGACGACCCAAAAAGATATGTTATATATTTAATGCGGAGTATTGATTCAATTTTAGTTTTTATTGAACTTTTTCGAACCGATTGATGCTACATGGGGCTTCGAACCAATACGACACGGGGGCTTTGAACCAATACGAAATAGGGACTTCGAACCAATACGACATGGGGGCTTTGAACCAATACGCAATAGGGACTTCGAACCAATACGACATGGGGGCTTCGACGCAATACATAGGGGCTTCGAACCAAAACAACATAGGGGTTCCGCATCAATACGACATGGGGGCTTTGAACCAATACGAAATAGGGACTTCGAACCAATACGACTTGAGGGCTCCGACGCAATACATGGGGCTTCGAACCAAAACAACATGGGGGTTCCGCATCAATACGACATGGGGGCTTTGAACCAATACGAAATAGGGACTTCGAACCAATACGACTTGGGGGCTCCGACGCAATACATGGGGCTTCGAACCAAAACAACATGGGGATTCCGCATCAATACGACATGGGGGCTTTGAACCAATACGAAATAGGGACTTCGAACCAATACGACATGGGGGCTTCGACGCAATACATAGGGGCTTCGAACCAAAACAACATAGGGGTTCCGCACCAATACGACATAGGGGCTTTGAACCAATACGAAATAGGAACTTCGAAACAATACGACTTGGGGGCTCCGACACAATACATGGGGCTTCGATCCAAAACAACATGGGGGCTTCGAACCAATACGACATGGGGGCTTTGAACCAATACGAAATAGGGGCTTCGAAACAATACGACTTGGGGGCTCCGACACAATACATGGGGCTTCGATCCAAAACAACATGGGGGCTTCGAACCAATACGACATGGGGGCTTTGAACCAATACGAAATAGGGGCTTCGAAGCTAAACAACATGGGGGCTTCGAAACAAAACAACATGGGTGCTTCGAAACAAAACAACATGGGTGCTTCGAACCAATACGACATGGCGGCTTAGACCCAAAACAGCACGATAGCTTTGAACCAATACTACATAGGGAATTCGAAAAAACGTGGTGAGGATATGAACGTTACGATTTAATGGCAATTGATATGCCTGCTCGTAACGCTCCACTAGTTAGGATGCACACAAAACCACATTTTGTTCGTAGTCTTGTGACTTAATATGTTATGTCCCGTTACCCCAGTAATTTCACTAGTTACAGCGTTCTTCAAACCGGAACACTGTTTGCACACTGTTGTTTGCCGACCGAAGTAGAAACGATTGTGGTTGTTACTTCATGCGACTTTTCGCCGAGGAGCTTTTACATATTTACTTCGGACTGTTTTCGGGTGTTAAGTCAAAATGTTAAGTCCCGTTACCACAGTAATTTTACTAACTACAGTGTCTTTTAAACAGGAACAGAGGAATATTGCGTACAACTGTTTGCAGACCGAAATAAGAGTTACGGTGGTAGCTAGTGTATGCGACTTTTCGCCGAGGGGCTTCTCCACATTCAGTCCCGGGTTTTTTCGGGTTATCAGCCCAGTTTCAACACCTGAGTAATTCCAGTAGCTACAGCGGCATTTGTGTCGGGATACAGTGAGGTTGACAGCACAGTTGGATGATTTCGAATCCACACATATAAAGGGAGAAAGCAATTTAAATCAGCGCGCGTCCGCTCACCCATCAGACCTGACTCGATTTCGCTCCAATTCGCTGCAAATTAATTCACTCCAGTTTCAACTCGACTTCATTTCCGTTATTTCTTCGCCGATATATAAACCGGCAAGAAACCATCGACCGAGCTGACGCGCCAGCAGCTTCTCAAAGTCAAGTCGACGCTTTATTTGACTTCTCCCTTTTCCTTCAACACCATTAACTGATAAACGCCCACTGCTGAAAATAAGCCTCTCCAAAGATCCCTACATCGATCAATCCTGTGCCGCCCTCCTCACCATATAGGAGGATTTGGGCCATTTCCCACCACGCATGTCCAATGCGGGTTGGTGGAAGCTAGAGCCTTGTTTGTTAATTAGCTAGGTGACACCACGAGCAGGCGAGGTTGGCTTGGGTCCAGTGAGTTGTGTGGGAAATCTTACACTCCTCGTCCTTTCGCTCATAGATATCATATTGTTTCTACGACTCAGATAGATATATAGATAGTAGTGTCGTTCTCATCACACTTATCTTCATGATGTTTCGTCATCTCGCCTTATGTCCGGCTACTCGGAGGACGTTGTAGACTGTGTAATCCATAATTTTGAATGTATACAAACGTTAGACCAATAAATTCAAGTACCTAGGATGCATCATCAAGGACACAAACACACGGGAAGAAGAAATCGATATCCGGATTCAAAATGATATCCGTTGTAGTGCCGCTCTCCACAAGATGCTGGTATCCAAGCTTCTAAGCAGAAAGACCAAAATTTGTATATACAGGACGGTGACAAAACCGATGTATGGTTGCGAGACCTGGATACTAACGTATGAAGAAGAGGAGCGGCTCCTGATTACCGAGAGGAAAATCATGCGTCGGATCTTCAGCCCGACACAGAGAGGACGGTAGGTGGCGAGCCCGACGCGATATTGAAACCGAGAGGCTGGTTGGCGAACTGAACATCACAGAGGAAGCCAAAGCCTACAGACCACTGGATGGGCCACTTGCTAAGGATGGAAGACGATCGTAGAATCAAAAAAGCGTTTCTCGTGCGTTCAGCAGTGAACGTCTATCGGCCGATGATGATGATGATGATGATGATATAACGGTGAAATCGATTCGTATCCGCATTGACGACGTAAATAATTTGAATCGTCGGAGCAATCTGAGACATTAGTCGTGTACGAAGTTAGATTGGCTCTTAATCGTTTACCGGAATCTATTTATAGGTTAGGTTGGCTCTACCTGCTGCTTCATCAGATAACAACCGAAGTTGTCTAACGTGGTGCGTCGTTAAGGGTACGGATGGAAAGCTAGGATCGTGAATGGATTCCAACTACTCAGCTTCGATAGCAGTAATGAGAACAACATGTTTTCATCATACATTAAATATTAACATATATAAATGCAGTATAGTGTAAAAATTCTAATAGCTCTTTGTTCTAGCTTTTCGCTGCACGCTTTGCTTGTCGTAACACCCTGCCACCCCTTTTCGGGGTAAGATTTACAATCAATTCTTAACTTTCTATAGTTGGAAAAAGGAATATTTTTACCAAATTCCAAGTCTCCAATGTTTATGGTTCCAGAGATATCGTGAAGATCTGCGAAGAAAAACATTTAAACACTGTATTTTTAGTGTTCAATAAATCACTATAGCAAGTTAACCCGGTAATAAATCTTCTGTGCTTTGCTCTGTGACAGTAAGGACCTATCTATTGTAAACGGTCCGCTCTGAACAGTACCGGGAGATGAGTAATGGACGTGGCGGTATGTAAAACTCTCGTTATTAATGAACTTCGTCCAGCCACAGTGTAGTTCATATCGGCGTCATAAATTTATATTTTAATTCGTATTTATATTAAAGTGCTTGCTATTTATGTCGGAGGCTATATAGAGATCTGATCATGAAGCCTCCATCCATAACATGGATCATGTTAACTTACTTCCGGTGTATTTTTACAATTTACGTGTACAATAAACTTTTCTTATAACACAGCCAGTATAAAGTCTTTTCGGTTCAGAAAGAAAGAGAGAATAAACAGATTAATTGGCCTACTGCTGGGATTCAGGGTCTTCTAAAAAATAGAGACTCTACGCCGTTTTTGCAAAGTTGTTGGTTGATTGTAGTTGATGGAATATATCACCATCATCATAATTATCAACCTTCGTTTCTCCACTGCTGGGTATAGGCCTTCCTCAATGTCTTCCACCAAATGCGATCATCAGCTTCTCGCATCCATCGACTTCCGACCGTCCTAATGATATCGTCGGTTCATCTGGAGGGAGGCCGTCCTACTTCTGCGACCTGTACGCGGCCTCCAGTGGAAGACTTTGATGAGGTCAGGATGGTCAAGTGTGCATGTCTTTGCGCCGTAAGTAAGCATGGGGAATATACAAGTTTGTTTTGATTCTTTCACCGGAAACCGATCAGCTGTCACCACTTCCAGTAGTGTAAATATCTTATACAAATATGATTATATTTATATGTTATATTGTATGTTTGATTAAATATACAATTTAAAATTAATATTAAATTTGATAAAAATATAACGGAAGTGTTGTTAGCGGAACAAATGGATTGATAAAGAAGCTTTTAGATGGGCACTAAAAATTAATGAACCAGCTAGAGGGAGCTTTGGAAAAATCACGGCACAGAGCCTGAGCTTTAAGCTGAAACGGGCAGTATTAAATGTTTGTGAAAAAAAAGGAGGCGGAAATGGAAATTTGCTTATCGTCAGCTTAATGCAGCGTACAGCTCGAAGCTTCACAGCAGAGAGCGCGTGGATTCCTGAAGTATATCCTGATCTCACAGTCATCACAGTGTACCAAGAATGAGCACAGTGTCGTGAAGTCTTTTAGTGGTATTTGATTTTATTAATAATAAGTTTTATTATATGTAAAAAATTCAGTAGTGAAACATTTCAATAGCGTTGAAGGAATACAAAGGATATACACTAGCTTTGTATGTCGGGCCGACTACACGGCGCCGTGTATTCAAAAAACATTTCTTTCTGCTCATGTATACTTAAAAATGAAATCACCAATTTTAATTTATCATAGATAGTTTCCTTTTTAGTGACTTGTGAGATGCTTATTTAGAGAGCCAAGTAATGCCGTGATTATTTTTCTATATGAAGGGCATCTTCTTTCCTTAGGCTAGGGGCCGGTTACACGGCGCCGTGTGACTAGCGTATTAATAACCAATCGCTTCTAACATTATCGAGAGGTGAACGTTGAACGCAGCATCTCGACGGGAGCTATGTTTATAAATGAACTCTCCCACGGACATAGAGCAGTGAATAACAGCGTACATATTTTAGTTATATCTATATAACTTTACACACTGCTTAAAGAACAGCTGAAGTGACGTAAGTGGTAGGTTTGTTAAGACTCGTCCAGCTAGGTACCGTTATATTATAAAGCTGATTGCAGCATCACTGTGCTCCAGCTGTTAACATACTACAGCTGGAGTATTCTGGACGAGTGCGCTTTACTATCCATAGCTTTATAGTCACTTAACTGCATGCGAAATTGTAGTTAAATGTTAACCATTTGTGTGAAGCTGGAAAACCCTTTCCTAATTTTTTTCCGAAGGTTCCTTTCTTCTATCTATCCACAACTGATGATGGATGGGTTGTCATGATTATGAGCTGGATAGTTTGACTATTGTCTCTGTGTTAAATTTTATTAAATTTCTGTATATTAGCACTAAGCTCCACCAAAGATAAATCCTCGTTGTCATTTGTCGCCTTCTTTTCCTGACCTTGCCTCTCTTGATGAGGTCATAGCACACATGTAATCAGAGTCTATTCATCAATCATTATCTTAGTAGCTACATCCTTTTCTCTCGTATCATGTCTCAAGAGTTTCTTCGCACTTCTACTTCCTTCATATCAATTCAGTTCCTTCCTCATAACATATCCATACCGCAGGTTACTTGTACTTGTTTACTAGGTCATAACTGCTGGTAGGTCTCTATTCGTCTAGGAAGGTCCGCAACGCCTACTTCTGCCGCTAAACAGTACTGTGCAAACATTAACATGTTCAGGTTTGCAGGGCGCTGTAGCTAGTAAAATTACTGAAATAACGAGACTAAACATCTTATATCTCAAGGCGACAATGATAATGTGGTGTTGTGTATATCATCCTAACTAGCGCCACGTTGTTATGGGCGGGCGTATCACTTACCATCAGGTGAACACCATGAAAATAATTTCTCATTCATATCGCACATTAAAAAAAAACTTTGAATGAATATCTAAGCTACTGGATTAAGACATAAAAACTTTGAGCAGCATTCAGTAACATGAGATAACGTAACTTGACCTACTTCCTTTATAAATCGCGGGCCCCTATGCCGTGAGATAATAACCCAACTCCGCCGTCGTGTCCTGCCGGATGTGACAAATTTCTTGAACTTCATTCATGTAAGTGTCAAGAGTTTTACTGAACTCCAACGTGCACTCATTTTTTTTTACTATCCAATGTTACTCAACTGTCAGCTTATGGATTATCGCATATATTGCAGTGGATCAAATCCTGATGATTGCACCATCTTCGTCGCTGTGTACTGCTTTCAATCTTACCCACGAAACGTCACTTCAGGAGTACCTCAAGGGCCTCACTTGGGACCTATTTTATTTAATAAATTTGTCAATGATATCCCCAACAATATTATTTTTTTAAATCTATATGTACGTTGACGACCTTAAAATGAGCAAGGTTATTTATTGGAACAAATGATGATTCCCTCAAACTGCAAAAGGACCTTAACTCCCTGGTTGAATGGTCTGATAGCAATGGCATGATCCTTAATTGTAATAAATGTTTCGTCGTTAGATATTCCAGGAAAAGTAACCTAGGCACTTATAAATACAACATAAAAGACAATATCCTCCAAGAATTGGAAGTAATTAGAGATCTAGGTATTATCTTTAACAATAGGCTGACTTTTGTGCCTGACCTGGAAAACATTACGGAACGAGCGTCAAAAATGCTCGGGTTCATAATTCGTAATTCTAAAGGTTTTCGTTGTGAATCTTAAATTATCCTATACTACAGCTTAGTGCGAAATATTTTGGAGTACTGGACTGGAACGGATAAAAAAAAAATTCGTTAGACATCTAAAATTCTCTTGTCATATTCCTAAACGAGATATCCTCTCATACAAAAACCAACTCCCACACTTCAAAATGATCTCCAGTCGATTGCAGTGTATTAAACGACTTATGGTTTGTATCCAAAATCTTTAATAATGACCTAGATTGTTCTCTATTGTTACAAAAATTTGAGTTAGGGTCCCTGGTGGATATCCTAGGTGTAAAATAATTACGTTTCTGCCACCCTTCCGTAGAACAGTTTTCAAATCAAACTCTAAGCAAGTTGCTCAACGAGTATAGCGATGCCCTGGATGTCATAACGATTCACCCAACCAGTTCCGCCGAATAATCACTGACTTCCTTCTGAACAGTTCCTAGATAGAATTTATTTCTCCTATAGTCGCTACTATAACATAATAATTGCTAGATTTAGAATTAATTAATGCAAAGTGATTGATTGTGTATGATGATTTTGTATTTTGCATGTATTTTGTTAATTAATACAAGCGTTGCTAAATCAAATAAATAATAAAAAAAACTGATACTTTACTAACATAAACCAGAGGTGGCTGCGGACGCACTGGATACGGACGTTTCATTCCGGGTTGGTGTTGTGATATTTGATGGATGCTGGAGTTGCTAACCACCTAAATCAAATTTCTTAGATTAAGCTATAGTTATAAAATTAATAATTGTTAATTATCAAAGAATAAAATAGAAAACAATAGAAGAAAAGATGTTTTATGAATTCCAGATCTTTTTAAGGATGCAAAAGGAATAAGGCGACGGTCTTCACTTGCGAGAGGTATGACACAAGGAAATTGGATGTAGCGTGACAGAAGAAAAGAAGTGTGATAGATGAGCAGAGCATTATCATGCTAGAGAGGATGGGAGACGGGTATGAGTTATGAATGAGAAATAATGTACTGATGGTAAAAGTTACGCTACAAAAGGCTCTGACCCACCACACGCAGAGAAGATGATAAAAAAATTAAAAAAAAAAACAAATTTCTTCATCTACTTGTCCAGCTATATTATTATAACAGTAAAACTGTTTTACTTACAATAATTTTTAACTGTTACTGTCGCGAAGAGTTTACTCGCTTGAGCTATGACATGGAGAACACCAGTTCGTTTCCGCTGGTCCTTATTGGCTTTGGAGGGTGGTATGGTTTTTTTAAAAATCGCCTCACAAGCTTAACTATTGAAACTTGAAGTATTCTTCTCATTGACGCGAGCTAGAGCGAACTGTTTAAAGAGAAATAAACTCTTCGAAGTTGAGGAGTTTCTTTAAAGAGTTTCGAAAGGGAATATAAATATATTTAAATGGATATGACAATTTGTTTGCATCGAGATCTCCACCAGCTCCGTTTGCAATTCAAAGCGGCGTCGCCCGGAAGTGGAATCCGTAGAAATGCAAAGTGCCAATTGTATCCAATAAGCTTAAACGTAATGGAGCCAATTCCGTTCTGCTGTATTATTTATTGAATGCATCGGAGCATGCACCACGCAGGAAGTTTCAATGAGCAGCTAATCAGACACATCTAGGGTTAGTTCTCTGTTGCCGGATACCGTTTAGATTAAACCCGATGACTATATGACTATATCTATTGGGGTAACGAGACTCAACATCTTGTCTCAAGCGACGAGCTGAATGTGGTGCAGGGTATATCATCCTAACTATCGCCACGTCGTCTGACTCCACCAGTTGAAGCTCTCGCTCGTCTCGTCGCTTAATTGAATAAAAAAAAATCTGTTCCTTTTTGCCTAACTTCCAATGTACCCCAGGGCTTACTGCAAACCCCTAGTTTTTAACACTGTTATAATGACTGTTATCTCATTTACAATCAATTAAATCGAATATGCTTGAGATACAGCGCCGTTCAAATCTGAATATATGTTTGTATACTATTCCTTTTTTTAGGGGTTTTCAAAGCGACGAGATGTGTGGGACATTCACCTGATGTTAAGTGATACTTGAGTCTCGTTACACCAGTAATTGCACTAGCTACAACGCCATTCAAACCGCAACACAGTAATATTAGCACAGTACTGTTTGTCGGCTGCAATAGACGCTGCGGTGGTGCCTACTTAGACGGTCTCTGCCGACAGAGATCTACCATCAGTAAATTGTCCCACTGTGGTATTATAAATTTTAGATAGGAATATATTATAGTGTTTTTTATATATATTGACCGTTCGACTATAAATATAAAGAGGCAATCTTAAGTAAACGAGTTTATTAGATTATTTGGATTGTCTCCAAAATGGCGGACGAGAAATACTGAGCTGGCGCTGTTCGCGATCGGAAGCTTACCCGCGGCTAACTTACATAAATTCCCTGTAAATGAGCAAACGGTTATCATTTTTTATGTAATTCAGGGACACACTCAGCTCTGTAACTACTGAATAGAAACCTACATTTGAATCAACTTAGTTTGAATCCTGTACCTCTAAAACTTCTGGTAAACCATCATCATTATTTCAACCGATCGACGTCCCTACATCGTCATTTATGAAGAGGGGGTTGTTCTGAAAAAAGAACCCTAAAAAGTAACATTTGGCGTCGGACAGTAGAAGTAAATTATGGCCATAAAAAATACTTCTGTATGTGATCATATAACTGAGGAGTTTTCAAAGTGGAACGAGATAATGCGTAAGAGCGGGTCGCGGGTTCGCATTAAGCTGGAGATAAGCCAATAGTGGAGTATTTATCCAGTTCTTTGCTTTTTTATATATTTTTTTTAATTTCAAGTAGTGACGACATCCACCTAAGAGTAAATGATATTCTTGCCCATAACAATGTGGCTCTTGTTAGGTTGATATACACAGCACCACATTGCTAACGCCTTGAGATATACGACGTATTGTCTCGGTACCTTTACGATGTTACTGGCTACAAAGGCTTTCAAACCAGAAGACAAATACCTAAAAGGTCTCTGGAAACTGGAACCCACCACCAGTAAGATTTACCACCACATTAAAAACAAATGTTTTAACAGGAAAGGACTCAGTGCAATTCCAAAGGTAGAGTTTTATCTTCAAGTAGATATATTTCTAGTGCTGAAGAATAACTAAAAGCTATATTTTTATTATTTGAAAAAAAAAACGTCAAAATAATCAAGTGAAGGTAAATAATCAAAGACCGGCAACTTCTTTTCACTTTACAGTTAAGTAAATATAAAAATATACATCCCTTGGGTTTTATAAATCGAGAGCAGGATTGTGGCAAATTAATTTGTTGTTGGACTGATAAAAAAAGCAATCGCACTCCCTCAGCGCCTTCCGGAGGCTTCGACGCGGAATATTTAACTTCAGCTTTACACAAACATGATCTCCAATATTTTTTTTGAAAAAAGATGGCGACACGATCAGGTCTCTATAAAGACCTTACGATACAACTATACTTCCTTAGGCGGGGCAAGAGGTTCGTTTTTATACCCTTAGATAGGCAAGCTGATCTTTACTTTGATGATTTTTTTTTTAATCTTTTATTAATAACAAATAAATTACAATATTTATACACTACATTAAATAGTATAACGGTTTCTCTTAAAAAACTAAGGCTTTATACTTATCATTAGTATAAACAGACACCCGCTTAATGTGGAGCTATTAATTAAACAGGAAGGGGTAAGAGAAATAGTAATGTTCACATTTCACTAAAACGTTTATTAGTAAATAAGCATATTAAGAAAGCATAAGGTTTACTGTCGTTAAAGTTCAGAAGGACTAAGCTAAAGCTGAAGAAAACAGAATCTAAACATGATGAAAGCTTAAAGGAAATTTTATTGGGTATTAACACGAAAGCAGTTATCCTGAGCAGCGGATATATAACACCTACGGTTTGTCTTCCGTCTGATTACTGCAAACTGATAACGAGGTTATTGGTTAATATTGTGGTAAAACATAAACAAACAATCGCTAAGCATTTGCTTGGGAACAACTTAGGAAACTTAGAAGTGTATCCATCACGAAATACATCAATTCACTCTTATCGTGTAGCGGAGCAGTCGGCGTGACGTTAACGCGCTGTACTTCAGGGAGATCGATCTCACCGAAACCGATTATTCCACACTCGATCTTCACTCGAAAATACGGAGGAACGGTAGTGTTGGGACGGCGATATCGTTTTTCAATATTTCCATATTCTTTTATTTTAACTACAAGTATTTTAACTGTAACGTTAGAAAGAAAAGTAACTTTATACCTTTAACTTTTAACGCGTCATCTAAAACGATAGAGTCACATATATATATATATATATACACACATATATATAGGATTTCCGCTTATGTAGAGACACATCACGATATCTCTAGAACCATACAGCCTATAGACTTGAAATTTGAAAGTAATATTCCTTTTGCCAAGTAGCGGTCAGCTAAGGGACGAATTTTAAAAAATTACCCCCCAAAAAGAAGTTGCGAAGATTGTTATGTCCAGCACGGAAGACGAGGAGCAGGTTGTTGTTTAATTGAAGGACTGATGATTGATGGGACAGTAAGGTCAGGTCAGGACATGCGTAGCTACAAGGATTGACCGTCTGATGAAGGTCCCGGAAAACTATTAGATGTCGGCTGCGTAGGTTCACTTGGAGTAGAGTTCTTTAAAGGAGGCCTTCGGCCACCAGGGGGAAATAATCAGGTAACATTGATTGTAACGTATATGTGTAGAATAATATATTAAAATGATATATTTTAATTTAATTAATAATACTTAAAATTTTAGTATTAATATTATTAAATTGTACAGATGAAATAAAATAAAATGAAATCTGAAACTAAGTTTGTTATCGTTCCCTCCGTGTGGAGGCTGTATTGGCCCTCTGCAGGGATATCAACAAATACGATTATTTTCCGCTCAATCCTGTAAAGAAAAAGCCGCGCGCTAAAGTTTCCCGCTCCCTTGTCAAGTTATCGCTGGGGGTGCGAAGGGAAACCCTTTTTCGGGTTCGTACACAAGTTTCAGTTAAATTCAGTTATGAAGGAAACATGAGTTTTATTGGTGTATAATGTAAGTAAATTGAAAGCCCAGCGGATTGAGGAGTTGAAGTGGCTACGCGCAGCCGGTGGGATTGGATGGGCGGTTGGAAAGATGTTTGAATGCCAGTGAGGTCAATGACCTGATGAATCTTTTTTTTATCCAATTGAGCGACAATACAAGCTGGACGTTCACCTGATGGATGACAACATGGCGCTAGTACGGACGACGTATATTGCACCACGTTGCGCTCTTCGTCTGAGACAAGATGCTTAGTCTCGTTACCCCAGCAGTTGCACTGGCTACAGCGCCCTTCAAACCGGACCACAGTAATGTTTGCACACTGCTGTTTGGCGATAGAAATAGTCGCTGCGGACGTACCTACTTTAACGGTCACCAGAAATAGAGACCTTACCACCAGGTAAAGTAGCTTTGTATGTAGACCATGTATCCGTTGCTCTGGAATATGATTGGAGAGACCTGTGCTTAGCAGTGGATAAGAATAAGCTTAAGTGATGATGATGATGACATAAATAGTAACCCTCATTGAAAGATTTTGCTCGTGACAGCTCTCCATTGCCGAAGACCGTATAGGAACCGTCACAACGACTACTGCAGCCAACAAACAGCAGTGTGTTAACATTACTGTGTTCCGGTTTGAAAGGTGCTGCAGCTAATGAGATTCAACATCCTATGTCTCAAGGCGACGAGCACTATATGATGCTGGATATAACATCCTAACTAGCGCCACATTGGTATGGTCAGGCGTATCACTTATTATCAGATGAGTGGCCCACTCGTCTCGTCGCCTCGAAAAATAAAAAAAAAAATACATTTTCATTTTATTTTATTCGGTGTGGAGATCTTTGGGAGAGGCCCATGTCCAGCACAACTCACGGGACCCATGCCAACCTCAGCTGCTCGTGGTGTACCCTGCTAACCAACAGACGAGGCTCTGACTCCTACCAATCCGCATTGGGTCAGCGTGGTGGTAAATAACCCAAATCCACCCTATCAATCCTTACCCGTTGTGGAAATGTTGCGTCCAGCAGTGGACGTCTATCGGCTGATGATGATGATGATGATTATATTTCCAAGTATGAGATTATTAACAAATTATTCTTAACTGTTACATAGTTACAATACTTAAAGCAAACTTAAGTGTATACTTTTTACAAGTGATACAAGCATAGTAAGTTGTACACAAGTTTGCACGGTATATTTTAACTGCAAGTTAACGAGTTTAATAAATCTCAGACGGCCAGGAGTAATACAGTATGAGCAATAACCGTTACTCCAGTTAACCAGTCGTTTGTTAACTGTTACCGTCATAAAACGAACCGCAGTTATGTTTAACTGCGTCGTTAACTTTCAAAGGATTCGACGGCTTAGCTAACTTTAGTGTCCCAGAGCCCTTTACTTAGAGGCTATAAAGGGTGGCTGAGATATGGTTTAAAATTTCCGCCGTCAGATTCCAGGACACTGAAACTGCTGAAACGATTAAGGTAGACGGTTTTTTTTTAAGTAATAACGAAATTTTAAATACATTGATGTATTGTATTACGAGGGGTGGTAAGGGGTCCCTCACAGAGATTTTTTTTTAATTTCGGGAGGGGTAATTTTAGAAAAGATACTTTACCTTCTGGGGAGAAGTCGGAGTTATGTGGAAATTTTTACCCACTAAAACCCTCTCTGTGATTACCTTCGGCGTTTGGAGAGATAGGTATCTCCGTTCGGAATACACCGTCAGCCAATCTCACCTGCTGGTGGTGTACTCTGATAGTCAACAAACGATGCTATGCCTCCCACTAACCCGCATTGGGCCAGCGTGGTTGGAAATGGCCCAAACCCTCCTATACGAACTCTTACAAACGACGGCGCCGGGTGCCCGGCGGTACCT
This sequence comes from Ornithoptera alexandrae, assembly GCA_029030555.1. Classification (NCBI taxonomy): domain Eukaryota; kingdom Metazoa; phylum Arthropoda; class Insecta; order Lepidoptera; family Papilionidae; genus Ornithoptera; species Ornithoptera alexandrae. The sequence goes on from JARDVY010000031.1 coordinate 971,558, forward strand.
GATTGATGAAGTTCGCAGGAAGCCGGTAGATGCGGTTAGTGCAGTGATGAATGTGGAGGTCTTTGAGGGAAGTAGTCCAGCAGTCCAGCAGTGGATGTCTATCAGCTGATGGTGATATACTGTTTTATTTATAATATCATTAACTAACTGACTAACATTTAATCTTAACTATGTAAATGAAGATGATGTGGTGCTAGGTCTCACTAGAGACCGTCTAGATAGGTACCACCGCAGCTCCTATTTCTGCCGCCAAATATTACTATATTCCGGTTTGAAGGACGCTGTAGCTTATGTAATTACTTGGGTAACGAGACTCAATATCTTGTCCCAAGCGAAGAGCGCAATGTGGTGCAGTATACCATCTTAACTAGCGTCACGTTCTGGTCAGGCGTATCACTTACCATCAGGTGACCGTCCCGCTCGTTTCGTCGTTTGATTATATAAAAAAAATTAAGCTAAAAGATCTTTTTGACTTTACTTACAAAGTATTTTTCTAGTAAGTTATAACAGCTAAGTAGTTTTTTTTTATTCTTGAATTTTTTATTGCTTTTATTCAAAGAAGCCACGAGACGATTGGTAAGTCCGCCTGATGGTGAGTAAAGCTTGTTAGGATGGTACACAGCACTACTTAAAAATAAAGCTAAGTGAAACTTTAACAAATATTTTAAGTTTGTAACATCTACGAATCGTTATTAGGGTGGTGGTAGTAAATCTGGATACAACAGCAACTATTACCACCTTCTTCTTCTTAAAGTGTCTCTCCAACTGGTGAAGGTTGGCGATCAGCGTAGCACAGTCCTCTCTGTGTCCGGTTCGGCGGAACAATTCGGACGCACCAGATATACCTGTCCGTTCCCTGATACTCTTGAACCATAACTTCTTCCTTCTCATTACCACCATCGCCAAGCAATACTTCTCAGGTGTACCGACCCTAAGTGAGTCTTGGCCTCCGACAAATACCAAATAATACCGTGCAAATATTATTGTGTTCCGGTTTGAAGGGAGCTGTAGCTAGTGGAATAACTAGGGTACCTAGCGTATATATATCAAAGCGAAGGGTACAATGTAGTAGTGTGTATCATCCTAACGATCACCATCACATGACTGTCGCAGCAACCCCCTTGCTTTGCCGATTAAAACTAAATATATCATTCATTAGTAAATATCCGTATCAGCAGTATATTATTTAACTTGTCGCTAGGTAGTTATGGCCTCTGAAGCCTAGGGAGTACTAAGTGTCCTTTTAAGTAAAACTCGCTTACGGTATAACTTAAGCTTTAAGTTTAACTGGCACTTTATGTTTAAATCGATTTCTTCTTCCGACGTTATGTTACAATGTAAGCAGTATTTGTTGAAGATCCGCTTCGGTTTAACTTCAATATTACTGTCATATCTTTTACTGCCTTTCTTTCCCGATACCATCAGATAGAACTGTACTATTTTCCTGTACGAGAAGATGCTGCAGCTAGTATAATTACAAGAGTAACACGACAGCATCTTATGTATCAAGAGCCTCGAAGTACAGTAAAATAAGTTCAAACCGAATGGAGTTCATAACGTCGCTTTCGAGCTTTCGTTTATGATTTAAAAGATTTAGAGCTGAACTTACAAGTCATAAACATATATAAGATATATATATGTATATAATTATGATATACATATTGTATTTGTATCAGTATCATGAGTATACTGTTAGTTGTGTGCGTTCTCAGAACTATACGACAGAAACTATTCTGTCGTTTTATATTAAAAGCTCGATTGTATAGTCAAATATCAATTTGTTGTTATATAACTAAACTCGTACACAGCTGTGTACCTAACCCACAACCCAGCCGGGTTAGTGATCCCACGGCTGGGATTTTGGTCCATTTCCGAAAAGGAGACCTGAAATTATTGAAAGAACATTTTTTTTTTCTTTTTATTAACAGGGCTTCATCGCTAATGCGATGATGTCGCCCTCATAGTAAATACAAATATACTATATGTTTAATTAATCACAAACACGCCTAAGAGCTATTTTATAAAGAAGTTTGGCTTCATCTGACATTGGTTTAGTCAGGATTGAATTAACTCTACTAATTTCAAGCAAAACACTAGAATCGAAAGCATCTCTATAAGCTTGATTTTTCGTACATTCTGTGAGGATGTGATAAACATCATCGATTCTGTTGCAGTTAGAGCACATGGGTGAAGACACCCTGCGCAGTAAATAGGCAAACTTGTTACACGACACATGGCCGGCGCGCAGTCTCAACGCGATTATAGTGCTTTGGCACTTAGTGCACAGTTGGTAATCCATGGCGAACGTAAAGGGTGTGGCTGGATCGTTCTATACCATATTCCTTTCTCTCTAGATCTTATGTCAAAATATTCACTCCAGCTTGTGTAACAAAATAATTTTACTGTCTTAATATATTCGCTAAAAGGGGGTAATATGTCTATTGGCACACCTTCACTGGTGACAAATTTTGCCTGTAAATATACTATCTCATTGCCTAAAATATTGACGTGAGATGTGATCCGTTGTAAAATGACCGTTTTGGATGCTGATTGTATTTCTAATAATAATTCTAAAATTGTGTAGGCTATCGGTAACTCTCGAAAAGTCGAGGTACAGCGAGCCACGTGTTGTAGGGAGCTTTTGGAATCTGATAAAATAACAAATTTATCATAATTAAGTAATTTTATATATGATAAGGCCTCCATTATAGCGAAAAGCTCTGCGAACATGACTGAGACATCACGTTTAATGTTAAATTTCATTGCAAAATTAGAATTATAATCAAAGAAAGCCGCTCCAACTTCTTGTGTATCTTCAGATTTAGACCCATATTGAAAGAACTTATTCTTATAATATTAGACAGAAATTTCAAGCAAGTAGAGATACTTGCAAAATTTTTCAAACACATAATAAAAAACATTTTTTGCGAATAAGTTAGCAATAGTAATCATTCAAAGTAAAGTAAGCTTTATGGTCATTTGCCTGTAACTTTAAAAAAGCGGACTATAATCTTATTCAATTTGATACTTGCGGGTGGACGGGATCTCGGGACGAAGGAGTCGCAAAGTCCAGTTCTAAAAGACCCCGGATCGCGAACAACTTCCTAGCAAACGCGTCCCACCACCAGCTGGCGTCTGTGTGTTGAATAGCAAATGTTAACGAGTGGCTTTGATTTCAGCGTCGGAAGTCTGCAGGGAATGTGTTTGAGTGCTGCTGGATAAAAGTTTCCCTGAGAGCCATTTACTAAGTTCGCATGAAGAATTGCGACTACTTTCGTTACTTTATACTAAATAGTTCTAGATACTAATACGAGACTGCTGAGAACACTAGAAAGACTATAATATGAATAGCGATCTTTCATAAAGATATATATTTTATTTGCTTTGACTCTAGCCAAGTTATCACATTGTAAAATTACTTGTAAGCTGATAAGCGTTATCTGAAATATATATTTCAGTCATCCTCTGACTGAAGTTTGGTCTAATCATTGGTTTTAAGTTGTCACTTATAAGAACTGCCTTCGCATATGTCTTCACTAAAAGAGCAGACTATGTCGGGCTTAGACTGACAGGAAATGAAAAGCTGATTCTGCAAGTATCTCTTTATCTCACTGTAGTTAATAATTAAAGATTTTTTGTTATTAACAATATGAAGTAAACAATGACAAGGGGTCACAAAATTTCGGCAAACAATTTACTTTATCAAAAAAAAAATAACTATGTGCAAGTTAAGCAAATTACATAAAACTGCAGTTGTGAGTACAGAGCGAACGTCTTCTCTTCAAAATAAAAAAAAACTAACATGATGAAAAATAACAATAGACTTGGCTTGAATCCAGAATGAGAAGATATCTGCATTGCGTAAGATAAATTTATGTAACGGCGAATTAAATTGGTACCATATGAACAGCCACTAACTGTGACACAGTTATTACCAGGGCCCCAGCCACTGGACCAGCCGAGAAGCCTTACTATACCAATGATGAGAGAATGATTAGTATACTGCCCTTACTACTCACTGGTGATAGGTTTAAGCCGGAGACTGTATAGATATCAACGCAGCTCTTATCTCTACCGCCAGACAGTACAGTGCAAATATTACTGTGTTCCAGTATGAATGGCGCTGTTGCTAGTAAAAACACTAGAGTAACGAGACTTAATATCTTATATCTCAAAGCGACAAGCACGGTATGGTACAGTGTATATCATCCTAATGAGCGCTAGGTTATGAGCAGACGTATCACTTACCATCACGTGAACACTCGTCTAGTCTCGTGGAATAAAAAAAAATAGGGATATTACCATCGGTAGTCTATCATACAATGGAATTACTACAAAGAGAAGCAGTTCAGCTTGTAACAAGCCAACTACCACCGACACTCCCGTCTGAGTGTTGACAAGAATAGAAAGTACATTGATACCTAGGCACCATTATTTATTGATTAGGTCTATAATCGGATAAACACTTACATTCACTAAAACATACAAATAATTTAAACAAGAGATCGTAGTACAGGATTGTTAAGGAGTAGACACAGCATTCACTAATTATGATCACTGTTTAAGGGTAGGATAAGTTAGGGTGAACAGCAGAAAGTAATTGCAGTCATAAAGTAGTAAATGTGCCAATTAAAAGACTGAAGACCACAATAAAGTTTATAACCGGAAGTAAACACTTTAAATTCTGTATCTAAATTTAAAGTATTCTTCATAGGGAAAGTTCATTAAAATATTTAAAAGTAAACGATGGATATATATTTACAGAAGCATCAAGAGTTGGATCTTCTTTAAAATAAAATCACTTCCGAAATTTTAATATCCGGTTTTGTTCGGCTCTATTTAATATGAATAGAATATATCCTCCTATGAATAGAAATAAATAAAAAAAAAATAAAACATCGTCTCCTTGGAGAACAGTGAACATCACCAGTTTGCAAACAGAGCTCCACGTCCAAGAAAGCAAAGGAGTGGAACAGCCTGCCGGCGGTGTACCTGTTCAAATACGACGTGGGTGTCTTCAAGAGTGAATAGGCTGACACAAGGTTTAAGCACCTTCAGTCCTGGAGTCTCCAGCTAGTAACAATAGAAGTAAGGTAAGCCCTGTCTGTCGTAGAAGCCGACTGAAAGGGTCTTGGAGTTTCGCGGGCCTTGAGGGTGGGGGCCCTTATCGGTCAACAAGCGAACCTGCGTGGGACAGCGTATGGCTCAGCGATGGTGCCGAGGAGGGTTAGGCTCCTCCTCAGAAACGTGTTAATAGAGTGTGAGGGGAACCGGTGCGTTCTGTACGAGATCCCGGAGCCTCTCCGAATGCACTGATGCAGAACATCGAGGGGGTTTTAGTGAGTAAGAATCTCACATAATCCTGACTCCCCAGAAGCAGTGTCTTTTGAAGACTTCTCCCTCACATAATCCTGACTTTCCCCAGAAGCAGTGTCTTTTGAAGACTTCTCCCCGAAACCAAAAAAAAAGGTTAATGCTCGTTATTATCACAGATCACATCACCACTTAACATCAGGTTGGATGGTGGTCAAGCGCTGACCTTCTTGATTTAAGAAATATTTTTTTTTGTTATTTGTTGATAAGTATGTGGATTTTATTATATCTTTCATCACCTCAATTCAAAGGCTGAGTCTGAAAGAAGGCTATAATTTTTTTTAAGAAAAACTTAGTCTTAAGGGTGAGGGAAAAAGAAAAGTAGATTGGGGATCTCTTAATAATTACTGTTGTGAATTTCTATTATATTAAACACCCTCCAATCCCTTTGGAGAAGGAATTTTGTGAAATCCACTCTTAGCTGACCTCTAAACGGCAGAAGCACGTGTTTACGTGTAATAGTTTTGAAGATATCGTGAACAGTCAATAAATCTCTGGAGATATATATATATATATATATATATATATATATATATATAATGAAAATGGGTTTCGTTTTTCCTCCAATCACGTGAAAACTAGTGAACGTGCGACATTGGAACATGAGCATTCAACGCGGAATGATTTCTAGATGATTACAGGATAATGATTTTTGAATTTCATAGATCCTTCATAATTTTATTTCTAATTAACTTATGTAAACATTTTCATTTGGTTTTATTTACGCGGATGCTATAGTAACGGTTGCTACAGAAAGTCATTTGCGGTTGCAGTTGCTCCCGAGGAATATTGCAGGAGATTTCCAGTCTAATTTTATATTACATAATAAGTTAATTTCCTACATACATAAAGTTAGCATCTCTTTCGTTTTCGGTTAAATTATTAATTCTCTTTTAATAGGAAGGGTGGGCAAACGAGCGAACAGATCACCTGGTGGGAAGTGATCATTGAGGCCCATGGGCAGTCACCACACTGCTTACACTACTCTTTGTCGGCTGCAATAGGCGCTGCGGTGGTACCCACCTAAACGGTCTCCGGCAACAGAAACCTACCACCGGTATACGTTTCAGTCATCCTAGACCTAATTACTAAAATCTAGCACTAGAAAAATTCAAGTACATCATTTGCTTCAGCTTGATATCTTCACCAAGTTGTGCAGCAGTTAATTATGTAGATAGTATTCAAACAAAGTGAAGATCGCCAAGCGCTGGATAGCACTCGCTAGTTCTTGAAAAATCTAGAATATCTCTCATCTTTTCCACAATTTCGTGAACAAAGACTTTAATTAAATAAACGCGTCTCTTCTCCTCCTCACTCTAAAACAAAGAGTAATAGCAACTTAGTATCACTTATTCTCTCAAAGCTTGGAATAACTTAAGTGGGGGGATTGAAGAAATAATTGTATTTTACTAACAAATCCATCGACAATATAAAACCACATTTAGGGAAAGTCTATGTCCAGCAGTGGACTTATGTAAATACAAAGCTGATAGAGGATATTTAAGATTTGCTGATGGAGTATTAGCAGAACAAATTCAAGCGATTCCTTTAGGAGTTTAAAGATGAAGGTCTCACGAAGTAGACCATCAGACAGTACATCCAAATGTAAATGATCATCTAGATATATAAATTTAAAAAAGACCATATGGTCAGTGATTGATATACACTGTAACACATTGTGCTCGTCACCTTGGGAGACCAACCACCAGTGACGAACTGGTGATAAACTTAGATCTTCATTGAGACTACAGTCTTGTTTTGAACGCAATATCATCATCGTTACCCATTATACGTCCACTGCTGGGCGTACGCCTCCCCCAAAGATCCCCACATCAACGATCCATCGTTAGTAGGGGTCCATATGGGGGGATTTGGATCGTTACCCACCACGCTGGCCCAATGCGGGTTGGTGGAAGCCAGAGCCTCGTTTATTGATTAGCAGGGTACACCACGAGCAGGTGAGGTTGGCTTGGATACTGTGAGTGGTTGTGCGGAACCTTTTACACCCCTTGAACGCAATATGGCGTTGTATATATATCCTAACTGTAACATTTTTATTAGCAATCATGCAGCTTACAAGATCGCCTTGCTTAACCTTGCTGCTATTGACTATCCACCATGCTAGGCGAGTATGGGTTTGAATGTTGCGGAAGCGGAAACTGCAGTTATTAAAACATGGTTTCTCCCATGTTATCCTTCATCCAATCCTCAAGCTCGTCGTGGACCGAACCCAGGCCATTTCGATTCCGTACAGCATGTGGACACCTCACTGAGCAGCTCCGCTTCTAGCTGACCCTTTAGTGAAAATCAATACAAACGGGTTATACCCCTTTCAGAATATTTTAAGCGGAAATGATGTTTTGCTGATTTGGATACATAATCCATGGGATCCCAGGTTTTCGGATCCTTTGGATTTGGATGGATTATCAGCCGTTTCATTTTGTTGTTTGTTTGTTGATGATATATTAATCACAGAATTGAATCTGTCGGTGTTGTTTAACATCCCCTAGCTTTGTTACCCGGATGTCCCTCGCCCGATTTCGTGACGGCGCGAATAGTCCGAGCCATGTTAACTTATATATAGTACATAACGTTATAACTTTTAACTCTATGTTACTAACTTATGCAACTATAACATTAATCATTTATTAATATTTATCTACTCCATATATTGTTGTCAATCCCGCCAACCAGCATTGGGCCAGCGTCGTGAGCAATGGCCTAAATCCCCCCATATGAACCCCTACAAACGTGGATATCTTTGGAGCAAGGGTATGTCCTGCAGTGGACGTCAAACGGCTGATGATGATCATGAACTAACACAAGAGCTTTCCTTACATCAGCGCATCAACTAGTTTGAGACACTACAGTAAACACGTGGGAGTGTGTGTGTTGCAATGATACAAAAGGCTGTAGCTTAGTGGATTATTCAACTTCTGGAGGTGGAACATTGATGTTCAGCTACAGTCCGAACATCTTAGTCTTAAGGCGACTTGCACGATACGGTGCTGTGTATAGCATCCTAACAAGCGACAACATTTTACTGGCGAGCGTCTCTCCGTCTCTTCGCTACAAAAGTATACGACTCCAAAAAGTGATTTGCACAGATGTAAAACTTAACTACAACTTCGTCCCTGTTACGTCTCCGAGTCAATAAAAGAGCCTTAAAAGGCGTCCAACTTAATTACTAAGCACCAGATGCCGACGGAACGTAACGGGGCGAAGTGTTTTATTTTACAATTGGGTAATGGGTTCGAATCCGGGGTTGTTTCCACCGGAAGGACTATTGTTAATACTTCGAGCTACAATTTTATTAATTCCACGTCAGACGACTGTCGTTCACTTTTTTAAGAGTGACATATTTTTTTTATAAGACGACGAGACAAACAAGACATTCACTTAATTGTAAGTGAATCATCTGTCCATAACTATAAATGGCTAGTTGTGTAATACACTGCATTGCGCTCGTCGCCTGAGACCTAAGATGTCCAGTCTCGTTACCTCAGTAATTACAATAGCTATAGCGCCCTACAAATTACTATCCGACATGATGGTAAGCAGATATGTAGTCTAGATTACAAAGCACATTAGTCTAGAATAAAGCAATACAATCTCCTATCAAAGACTTACAAGTCAAACCTGGACGAAATCCCTGACTCCGGAATATCTTTGCAAGCCTTACCGGTCGCTTTTATGATTGACCTGATGATTCTATACAACATGGTATTGCTCTCGGCGCGTTCGGCTGCAACTCTTCAACGAAATGGCAAGCTCTAGAGTTTAGGTCTCACTTCCGGAAAAACAACACAGACAGCAGAACACAGCTGTGTTTTGCCAACGCTTGATACCCATTGGATGGCAAAGTTGCCTGGAGGTAAAGGAGGTTTTATTCCGTTACCCTGGTAACGTTTATAATTACAGTACATGTTATCCCGGTGAGGATCACAACACCGTGATGGTGATTAGCCTGACGTTAGTTGACGTTTAAAGAAATCACACCAACATCTAAACTTTTATGTATCCCCTGGAAATGAACCAGGTTCTCAATATCAGTAAAGCGATAAACTTCGCGGAGGCAGTACATAATTATTATGTATATCTATGATCACGTGAAAACTAGTGAACGTAACACGGGAACACGAGCATTCGACACGGAATGATGTGTAGATGGTTACAGGCTATTAATTGTTCGAATTTCATAGATCCTTCATCATCTTATTTCTAATTAACTTTTATGAGCATTTTCATTTGGTATTATTTATGCGGTTGCTATAGTAACGGTTGATATAGAAAGTCATTTGCGGTTGCGGTCGCTCTCAAGGAATATTTCAAACAAATGACAAGTCTAATTTTATATTACGGTCAGCAAACTGACCGGGGAACAGCAACTATATATATATATGATCTTCATCAGTCAGTAGACGTCCACTGCTGGACACAGGTCCCCTCCAAAGATATATATATATGTGTGTGTTCATATATAGATTGTTTATCAAAATCTCGTCGATGTTTATCGCGCAAAGAAATCTTCCGAAGTAGCGGCGGATATTCGTAAACATAATAAATATGCCGAGCGTACATTTATGACATCAAGTTGTTTATGAAAATTGGCCTGTACTAAAGCAAGCACAAGTTCTGAATACAGATTAGTAATCTTCGGGCTGATGCCTCATTGGAGCGCTGCGTTGTGATAACTCCGCTTGTACTCTGCGTACGCGAAATGTAAATCTAATATAATTTATTCGAAACTCTCGTGAAAATGATTAGCGGAGTCGAAACGATAGCTAAGTTTTAAACCGGAAGTAATAAGCATCCTCTTGTTATTTGCCGAGAAAATAAAATTGAAATTTTAAGAAAGAGGTAAACCGCCGAATCTAACTCGGATAGGTAGCGTTCGGGAAACTTTGCAAGCTCTTATCGTCCAAAACCCCTCAGTGACTGAAGCGAAGACCAAAGTCTTCGAACAGTCCGTCTCGTCAGTGATGACCTACGGCTACCAACTTAGGTTACTAAATATGGGCCTCATGAGAATGCAGCAGCAGTCAGTCACGCAGCGGGCGATGCTTGGATATCTCTCCGTAATCAAATCAGAAATGAGGAAGTCCGCAGTAGACCCAGGGTTACTAACATAGCCCTAAGAGTTGCGAGGCTGAAGTGGTAATCGTAGATCCGATCGTAGAACCGGTGGACGTTGGGGACTTAAAGCACAGCGCTGGCAGACCCTCCACTAGGTGGACAGAGTACATCAAAACAATCGCTGGGAGTCACTGAATTCAATCAGCTCAAAACCGTGCTATATGGAGCACATTGCTAGATACCTATGTCCAGCAGTAGCTGCTCATCGGTTGCAATGATGAATGATGATCATGAAATAATTATCTCTACTTAACATTCGACATCATTACTTTGAACCTTAAACCGGATGCCAAAGAGTATTCCTAACTTGAGTATCTCTTATAAATAAATATATATTTTTATTTATTCTATATATACACAGAATGAACATTATTATAATGATCTTCTTTTTAAGGTGCCTCTCCATCCAGCGGAAGTTGGCGTTCAGTGCACCATATTAAATGCAGTAAAACAAATATATTCCTTATCTCTCATCTCAACAGCCAATTTACGTTCCCTTTGTTGGGGCACAGGCCTACCCTTAGTATGAGGGTAGGTGCCACAAATATATTATCTCATACAATTTATTTTATATTGATTAATAAGTTTAGTGCTGTGGTCATGAAACAGAAGCCCTCGTCATTTACAGAACAGTCTTCGGCAAGTTGTTCCACTCCTCTGCTCTTCTTATTAACAATGAAGAGCTGATCCTCTTTGTTAGCAATATAAGGATATTAACAACATAGGGATGGTATTTGGTCGTCTTCGCGTTCAGGGCTAATGTTGAAGACTATCTAGCTGTGACGAGTTCTTCGTCACCGATAAATCTGTCGCGCCTCTTCATCATACCCTACACCTCTACATCATGTATTTGTGCTATAAATAGCGTGAATAAAGTTCAACAAGGAAACGAATTGGTATTACCGCACCGGAAGGGGTTTTACGTAGTGTATACACTTGAAAAATTCATATTATTAAAAATTTCCACCCGAGTTGTGGATGCGAGGGTGTACTTCGTAAATTTGAGTGAATGCGTCACGCCGGCGGGTCTGATGGCGCTTCTGGGGAATCTTTGTGCCGTTTTGTATTCATTGGGAGCGGCGGGATGTGATGATATGTTGTGGAAAATAATAACAACCGCTATCTGGAAATTTACTCAACCCCATTGTTACTCGAAATATATTAATTTTAAACAGCCTTGCGTTCCCACTGTTGGGAATAAAAGCCTTCGATTACAAGAACTGTTACTTGTTTCCTGTTGCCGGAGACTGTCTAGGTTTAAGAAGTATCCTTTTTTAAACATACAACAGTCGAAACGTCCAGGACGTTTACTTGATGGTAACCAAAAACCTTTGAAACCTTAGACGTCAAGTGTTGTTGCTTTAGTAATTTCAACAGTTACAGCGTCCATCAATCCGGACACTGGACTCAGTAATGTTTGCTTCAGAAACTGGTTATCAAATGGTATATACAAAAACTAACTCGGCTAAGAGGCATGTGCTAGTACAGTACATCAAATTGAAATTCCAGGTTCAAATCTATGTACTCTATTTACTTAGTGCTTAATTATACACACACCTTATTTCTTAATTGTGAACCTACTTTACGTCGACAATTAACAAAAACTAGATCTAGAACAGGCTCAGATGTTTTGGACATTTAGACAGAGTTTACGCGGGGCTCTGACCGAGGCCCGCTCCGACGATACAATTAACTGAAACAATCAAGTTATATACTTAAATTTCGTAACAATTAAGTGGGATGCCAACTGAAGGAAATTAATTGCTCGAACGGTGAAGGCAATTAGTAATCAGGTGTTTTGCCAAGAGCTGAGGGTACTTGTAGCATTGTTTAATTAATGAACGGACCGGTTGGCACGGCGCCTGGTTTAGCGCGGGCCTCCGGACCTCCTGGAGAGGGACGGACGGTGTGTGAGCGTCCTCAGATTATGTCCGGACTTTTCTGAGGATATGTATTCTGTTTTAAACAAGGTAAGAATTAGGAAAAGATGGTAGGTCTCTGTTGCCAGGGACCGTCTAGGTACTACCGCAGTTCCTAAACCTGCCGCCGAACAGTACTGTGCCAACATTACTGCTTTCAGCTTTGAATGGTCTTAGCTACTAATATTACTGCGGTAATGAGACTTTATATATCTCTCAAGGCAAGTAGTGCTGTGTATATCTTAATCCCTTCTAGCTACCGCCACGTTGCTTTGTACCATCTACCATCAATTGAACGATATCATCATCAGTCTGCGGCGCATCATCTTCTCATAGCTTCGTAGACAGTGGAACAAGCTTTTCAGAGCCGCGGTATCTAAAGTTTGTATTGGCTTAATGGTTTTCGATCTTCAAAAGAAAATGGCATTTTAAGAAGAAGAAAACTCAGTTAAAAAATTTCGATCCTGACTGATGGATATAGTTGTAATTGTTTATATAGCAAAGCAATAAGCACATGAAATAGGCGAGAAGTTCGCCGGATGTCAAAGGATATGCTTGTCCGTAACAACGTGGCGCTGGTTAGAATGATATACACAGCACCACATTGTGCTGGCTTTGGGATATACAATGTTAAATCTTATTGCCACAATAATATTGGCACACTGTTGCAACAGGTGGTGCGGTGGCAATGGGCACAAGCAGGTCCTCGTTGCCATTCATGTCATTTTCATGACATGTATTGTTCACTGATTGACCTTCCTTGCCCGTATACTTCGATCCAGTTTATAGAGGGTCTTAGTTACCACAAATAACATTTTCAAATCCTGTAGACTGTCTCCAGAATGAAAGAAGTGATATTCATTGAAGATAAACAGTACTGGTCACTGTCGCTTGACACCATGTAGGTTCCACTGCATCTCCTACTGCAGCCGACAAACAGTACTGTGCAGATATTACGGTGTAGTTAGCGAAATTACTGCGGTAACGAAATCTAATATCCTATGCTAGGAATTGGATTGGAGGACGGAAATGACAAAAAATCCGAAAGCAAGCTGAAAGAATGAAAGGAGAATAATACGAAAGAGGTAAATAAAGAAATTGAAAAATGTTAATATGATCAGACCAGAGGCTCAGGCCCACAAATGCCCGGGAAGCAATAAAAAAAACATCCTATGCCTAAAGCGACGAGCGCTATGTGGTAATGTGTATACCATTCTAATTAGCGCCCCGTTGTTATAGACAGGCGTATCACTTACCATTAGGTGAAGATCTCGCTCGACTCATCGCTTCGTTGAATAAATAAACGATATAACAGCTTACATCTCTTCGACATGAACAGAAATGTCGACACCGTTGTCTTTACTTCATTATACAAAAAAATATATATATATAACCAATAAAGCGTGCAGGGTGGCGATGGGGGTTTTATATGTGAAATAAACACAATAAAATCCATCGTAAAAAGCGCGCCCTGATCCCGCATTACGCCTCATAATGCCCCCTATATTTCGTAATAGCTATCGACAGGATTCCTCGCAATGTCCTCGTCACAGGATCGCGTGCCCGTTACAAAAAATAATATACTACATACCGATACCATTCGCCGTTTTATTAACATCATACACGTTAACACTAACTTGAACTTGACAGGGGTAAAACTTACGTATTAACTTCACAAACTAATTTTAATATTCTAAGTAAAGTATAACTTTAATATAACATGTCACAAAATAAATTTAATGTTCAATAAACGAATTTAATTGTATTTTCTTTTTATAGTATAAAAACTTACTCATATACTCCTTTTTGTATGGTATTGAAGAGTTATCATTCTCCCGCTCTCCTCCGCCCACGCACTTCATACGAAAGATGCTCCGCCTTCTACACTTCCCTAACGAGAGGCGTTTCTTCCGGTTTCCAAACTACAGCTCCCAGAATCCAGACTCCAGACATTAGTTGTAATACATCAAATATAACTTTTTTTTTATCCAATTATGAGACGATGCGAGCGGAACTTTCACCTGATAATAAGTGATACGCCCGTCATCACCCTTCAAACCGGAACACAGCAATGTTTGCACACTACTGATTGGCAGTAGAAGTAGAAGCTGCGGTAGTACCTGGACGATCTCCGGCCACAAGAACAATTCGATCGTTCGTAAACCATTTTCTCAGGTTTCGCTTAGTGGATAATGTCAACATTTATGACCTAAGAAGTCAGAACCCGTTTTAGTCTACTTCTGCAAGACCTGGACTACCACAGTCTTATCTCTACCCTTAAAGCCCCGCCGCCCTCGGTCTCTATAGAGCAAACAAAAACAAACTGTACTTTCGTATTAACGACATTTACAAAAACTCCAAGGAGAGTTTCCAGGCCATAATAAACGTTATTTCCCGTTTCAAACGGGACGTGGACAGCTAAAATAATTCCCGGAGCTCTCGAGGAGATGTTATTAAAAAAAAAATTATGTCTCCGCCGAAAATATGCGGAGATAAAGACAAAAAGTTCAGCGAGCGCGCAATTAGCTTCCGTTGTACACATTCGCTAACGTTTCAATGAGCTTAACTTAGCTTGCAAAGGAAATAAACTGATCACCATCGCATAACAAAACTAACTAATCCTCGCCCGCTTTGCTGGCCGTAACGCACCCCCAACTTTGGGGAGGAAAGTTCTTAGTTAGCCTCTAAACAGCAAAAGCAGCTCTACCTCATTTTGGATGTTTACGTCCAATAGTTTCGAAGATCTCGCTATAAATCACTGAATCTCTAGATATCGAGTATATACATAGACTATAGCAAACTTCTTATGGTTTTTATTAAACCCATAGTCTAGAAATTGACAGCTGCAAGCTGACGTTGATGGAGGTATGGAAAAGTGAGGTGTAGCCAGTCTCCTTCCATAAGCTACATGGAGTGTATGTGCTGGAATTATACTACATAATTCTCCCATCCCCATCCCCATTTTGTCCACCGGACGAACGATACGTTGCCCTGATGATAGAAGACATTTATAACGATATTGTGCTAGATTTTTTCCGACATAAATTGTCACGTTACCACAATAATTTCACTAGCTACAACACCCTTCAAACCGGAACCGTCAAATGTTTATCGGCGTAAATAGGAGCTGCCTTGAAATCTGCTCATCTCTCTCGCAATGAGACAATCTTTGACGATTATATAGCCTTATTAAACTAAAACTGATTTTTTTTTATATAAACTATACTATAGTTAGTCGATATTAAACCAATATTAAAAAGACACGAAGGTATCCCTTGCAGCGTTATTGTAGCGATGGCAGAAAGATATCTGACGGCGAGGGCCTTTTTAGACGGATTTTGTCCAATATCCGATCCGGTAGATATCAAAAGATTCTCTCCGGCGGCTTTGGATATTATAATCCAGTTCGTACAAAAGGATCGCGCTTCGGGAAACTTCCATTCCGTCCATCAGGAATTGGCAAACGGGACTGGTTGTCGCTATATAATTCATTACAGGTTTCATGTAAAACTGACAAAGGGCTCCTGATTATTTAAGTCCTATATTACTAGCCGTTTCCAGCCCGCCTCGCTGGCTGCACCACCCCCGTAACTGCCTTTGAGGGAGGAATTTTATAAAGTCCATTCTCAGCTGACCTCTAAAAGGCAGAAACAATAACTCTACCAAATTTTGAGTGTTTACATCTAATAGTGCTGAAGATATCGTGATGAGTCAATGAATCTCTGGTTATATTCTGTGTATGTAAACTTCTAGAAAGTTCTCGTATATACTAATAAGTTATAACGTAAATTGCTGAAAGCTTTGTAAGTTGTATGTGTGTACATTTAGGAAGGAATTAGTAACCTTTTTATAGTAAAACTACTGTTGAGATGATATTGAGACGAGATTATGAAACGAAATAGTGTAACGAAAAAAATGGAACTTTGAATGTATTCAAAAAATTTTGGTTGTGAGAGAATTTGATGAAATGCCTTTTGTGTTCACCAATAAAACGGTTTTTGGGATGAGTTTCTTCAAAAAATTCATTCATAATATTTTTATGTAGAATTCAAAGATGTAATAATAGCAGGATAATAATTAAAGTCACTGTAACACTGGAGCATATGGGGTCCTGCACAACAACTAACGGGACCCAAGCAAACCTCACCTGCTCATGGTGCACGCAAATAATAAACAAACGAGGTTTTGGCTCCCACCAACCCGCATTGGGCCAGAGTAGGAGGAAACAGCCCAAATCCCCCCTTATAAACCCCTACAAATTACGACGCGACCGATCGATCACTACATGACAAGACCAGTCCGTAGCAACGTGGCGCTACTTGTGCTCCTCGCCTTGAGATATAAGATGTCCCGTTAACTCAGTAATTTCGTTAGCTACGGCACCCTTCAAACCGTAACACTAATATTTCTACACCAGTGTTTGACGGCAGAAAGCGGTGGCACGTAGACAGCATCCGGCAACAGAGACGTACCACCAATGTAAGCAATTAATTTTCTAGCAGGTGAATACCCTTCCCGACCCGTCGCTTATTGGTATACAAAAAAAATTATAAAAAACCCCCGGCTTTTTCGTAATAAATTTTCAGCAGCAAATTCCACGGACTACCCCGAAATTGCGCCTGAAAGGAGAACCGTATGTGCGCAATTAGCGCCTTTAATAACCCCCTTCACAAATAACCGTGAATACGTTAACGGCGAGTTAAAATATTAATGGTGGGGGGGTTTTTGAACCGAAGAATTTTCAACGCCGCCTTTAACACCTGCGAATTGTGAAAAGAGGCTTTTGAAAGTTTTTCGGAGGCGGAAGTTGCTTTAGACACGTCGTTAACTCGCATGCGTTTCTTTGCTTCCGATTTTGAATTGCTGAATGTCGAGTCGGAAATTTGAAGACTTAATGCCACGAGCTGAACAGGACTGATGATATGTAAAAATACTGGATATGTGGAATAATACAAAACCAACCCTTAGCCGTATTCAGTGAACTTATCTTAAGCATAATGTGGATATAAACGATCTGGTCGAATCGCTTACAGACTCGAAATGGATCTAGATTCGCGACAACCTTATATCCTAAAGATACTGCATTAAGTAACAGATAAAATAACATTAACTTAACAATTATATATATATAAATAAATACAATAACAATTGTTAAATGAAACTGTTTTTGTTTCATCATCATCATCTGCCGGTCCTGCGCTGCCCGCATCCAGCTACTTCCCGCAGCCTTCACCAAAACCATGGCTTCCAGTACGCACTAGTGGCCGAAGGGGTTCATATGAGAGGATTTGGGGCCATTCCCACCACTCTGGACCAATGCGAATCGGTGGGAACCAGAGTCTGGTTTGTTAATTATCAGGGTGCATCACGAGCTGGTGAGGTTGGATTTTGCCCCGTGGGTTATTCTGCAGGAGCCCTTACACCCGCGATATAAATAATTACATGTAAAGATCTCTATCATCAGACACTACTGATTATACTTAATAACACTGGTTTGAGATACGGATCGGAGTAAAGTGTTCTATAAATATCTTAACTAACACTATACTGTAGCAACATGGGACAGTAATAAAAAATTACTTAGCAAGTTAAGTTAACCGTGTAACTACTTGGGATTGGGATAAACGATTGATCTGCCCTCGACTTGTCTTTAAACGCGGCTAAGAAGAAAAGCCTGTTACTGTTGCGAAGTGAACATCACCTTACAGTTCTTGGGAAGCTGTATTTAGTAAATTTATTGATATTACTAAAAATCTTATCTTACGTAGTGTATATATATGAATATGTGGATATGATATTAAAAGTGATTACAAAAATAAAACCAGTTTAATGCGATAAGGTGAATAAAAGAGACGTTAACAAGTCGCCATTGCACCGCGCGGACAGACACGAGCCGAATGTTACGCAATTACCGGAGTAATTTCCTGTAATGCCTCCATCACGTCGCAGGTCCTAATGGCGTTGTTGGATGAATTTACTGTGAAACTTATCTGCGAGTAAGCTGGATGGGTGCCCGGGATTCTATTAGATTACATTAATGTGAATTATTACATCTATCTACATGACCAAGAATACTGAAAACAAGTATTTTTTTTTATGTTCTTAAATTAAAATTTATCAAGTAAATAATCGCGTTTTTTACAATATAATATATATATGTACAAAAGTATGTATATACTTATGTATATATTAAACTATGGTGGAGAAGAGTTTAAGATACAATGGAGTCAAAAGTGGTGAAGTTTTCTCGTTTTTAATACTCCACTATAATTCATATATCACCCTTAGCATGATGTTTTAAAGAATACAATATGCTGCTAACTGTCACATAGTAAACTACTAATATACCCTGATCGTAAAGAAGGCACTGCTTAAAGTTGCGATAAGTATTCAACCCATAGACATCACTGAATGAGAACTTACAACTTAGTAACATTTCGAAATGGGTTTAACAAAGATGTTTATAGAAAAGCTTTTTATATAAAAAAATAAAGTAATTTAAGCGTTAACATAATTCATAGTTATTTCCGTAAGTCGACTAAAATAACGTTGCCTGGAAGTAACTTAACACAGAAATTGATATTAATGCTTCTTTTAAACACTTTGCCTATAAATAATAGAAATATTCGTTGCTAGTTGAACCCGAGCGACTTTGTAGATCCTGTATATATCATCATCATCATCATTTCGACTTATCACAGTCTACTGGCTTATCATAGGCTTCCTCTCGTATATATATTTATTTTCTTTATATCATTTTTGTTCAAAGAAACCTCAAATTTAAATATTCACTAAATTACTCAGACTGTGTCGGAAGTTGTCTATTACTTTAAATACTGCTATCCCTTTGAGCATAGCTATATTATATAAGGGTTGTAAGGGTTACCGCACAACAACTCACGGGACCAAAGCTAACCTCACCTGCTCGTGGTGTACCCTGCTAATGAACAGAAGAAGCTTTGGCTCTCACCTACCCGCATTGACCTAGCGTGGTGAGAAATAGCCCAAATCCCCCATATGAACCCCAATATACGACAACCCTTAGTATCCAGTGGTACCTGAAGCCGTGCTGAGTGTATGTAGAGATGTTTGAGGGAGGCCTATGTCTAGCAGTGGACGTCTATCGGCTGATGATGATGATGGATATATTATTCAAATAATTTCTTACTGTATCTTTAACTATCATCTAGTAAGGTAAATTTTAGAAGGTATTACACTTTTAAGTAACTACAAAAAATAATTAAGTTTTGAGGTTAATTATCATTACATTTGTCCGGTTTTTCTTCCGTTTAAAGTTTTCTTTATAGAAACCTTTTGTGTGTGTTAATTATACTTTCTAAGTTCGGCCGCTGCTTTGTAAATTATTCGTTTTGTTTGAGAGTTGTTTTAACGGGAAATTATGTTTATGACGCTCCGAAAACTCGTTCAAAGTTTTTATGGGAGCTATTTTGAATGTACTACTATTTTTGTGTGCTTTTTGTTCACCAATTCATCATATATGAAAATTGAGGATTTTTCTAATTCTTTATACTGTTACGCTGCGCGTGAGTGCACGTCGACATCTCGTCATTGGATTACGCGAGAAAACACGCCAGTTTTTCATGGGGTAAAAAAGCCATTGCAAATCCACCCCATCGAAAACAAGTTTACAAGAATAGATTCTGTAGATTTTATTCTCATTAAAATTCCTTCAATATCTTTACTTCATCCCTTAGCAATGGAGTTATGATAACATCAATCGCTCGACGCTCTCGCCAGCATCGCTTTCACACATCAGAACCGGTGAGGATTACCTTCACATACGTTCTCCGCGACAGTACGCGGACAAGTACGGGAGACTTCAACTCGTTTGTAATAAATTTAATATCTTTTTACGTCGATCAAAACAATTAAAAATTTCTGTAATCTGAAGTACGCTGTAGCTTATACAGTGATCTATTAGAAATTTAATTTATAACTTAAAGTTCTATGTATGTTTTACAACTAAAACGAAAGCTTTAGAGAACAGCGTACTTGGCAATAAATCATTTGCTGACGATATTTTGGCAGGTCATTAGGAGTTTGATAATGAAATTTTGTTTGGCCAACCCTAATCAAACTAACGGACAACTAAATTTGTTTAAGACATTGATATTTATTTATTAACAATCAGTATATTTAATTAAAAGAAATATATAATATTAACGATAGGGATAGAAATATATTAATGTATTTGCCGGTAGATGGCGCTGATATAAATAATACAATTGTGGTATTATTATGTCCAATTTTATTACCCTTATACGGAAAATTTAGACGAAAGAAATTTTGAAATTTCTTATGTTAAAAATATAGAAGTAATTAATATTTAATAATCTGTAAAACACTAAGCGCAGTAATACTATAAAACAAGTCTACGACTCGAAATAAATACATCCCTCCCTGTTTTAGTCTATTAATAAGCATTAACTTGACATTAATGGTGAAATCAACGAAATCCTTTTAGAAATTAAACTTAAACGTTTGATTTAACTTATTTCAGTTGCCACCTTATCTAAATAGAATGTTTACCACTTCTATGCTTCCAAATAATATATTGAAGGTGAACTGGAGTGTCCTTTCAAAGTTATTCAAGTGGACACTGGAGGAAGCCAGTTATAGGAGTCGAGTACATACAGTTTTCGCTTACATTTTCATTTAAAATAATGCGAATAGAAAAATATTCCTTGTGAAATATTTCAGGAGAGGGAAATCTTTGAAAATATACCTTTTCTTTTGAATGAAAGTCATAGTTACGTAAATAGATATTTTTCTACTAAAACTTATTAGTGTCTGAAAAGGTATAAAGTATATATATATCTGTAAAGGAATAAGGTAATCATAATCATAACCATCTTCATGTGAGGATAAGTGCCTCCCGGGATTTCTATATGCAACTACAGGGTATGGGAAGACATTTAATTATCAGCTGACGATACGCGTGAAGATAAAGTGGAACCCAACCTCTAAATGCTGAAAAGAAGCATAGGCAAGAGAGCAACCATTCGTTGAAAGTCAGGTTTTCATCTTCAGTTTAATACAAGCTCTTCGGACACAGGTACAATTATCAATACTCAAACAGAATTAAGATTGTTGGGAAAAGCCTAAGTCCAGCAGTGGTCATTTATCGGCTGGTTAACAGAGTTGGACATAAATATCCTGAATTTCGGGCAGCACACGCTATCAAATGGAAATCCGAGAGATGAATCCTCGTTCATATGATTAGACAAGAGTTTTTCTAAGGGTTATAAAACCCTAGAATAACCTAGAAAACCCTTGTTTACATTAAGAATGAAAGTGAAAAAAGAACAGTGTATGACTAAAATTTCCCGAACGATCTTAAAGGGTTAAGTTTAGATAAGGGTAAGGATTTTTTAAATCCTCCTGGTCGTAAGACTCTGTTGCCGAAGACTATCTCGGTGGATACCACCGCAGCGCCTACATCTACCGCCAAACTGGAGCTAGCAAATATTACTGTGTTCCGGATCGAAAGGGGTTGTAGCTAGTGTAATTACTGGGGTAACGAGAATCAACGTCTTGTTTCGGACGACGAGCGCAATGCGTTGCAGTGCTTACCACCTTAGCGCTACGTTGTTATGGGAAAGCGTATCACTTACCATCAGGTGAAGGATGACGCCCATCTCGTCGCTTCATTACATAAAAAAATTAATTATTAACAGAATAATTAAGTTGTATCAGAAAGTAATATTTTCATTTAACCCAAAGCGTAAATGTTCGTTAAGGGGTGTCGAAGCTTCCTGTAATGCCAGCTTCAGGTCAGAGTTACTGGGAGTAGGGTTGCACAAATTTATTAGTAAAGTTACCCCGAGCTCGGATAGTTTCGATATAACCCTCGGAATGTATTCCGCTAAGTGTTACCCCGCTTATACGCGAATTGTTGAAATCTTAATGACTATTCTCTTTTAGGTCTAAGTAACATATATACTAAGCCCAAGATATTGCTAGACTTAAGTGGCAGTCGGCAGAGCACATTCCTCGAAGGACCGACGGCCGATGGGGCAGTAAAGTCCTCGAGTAGCGCCCGCTTACCGGTGGACGTAGTGTTGGGAGACCTCCGACGAGGTGGACCGACGATCTGGTGAAAATCGCGGGAACCCACTGGATGCGAGCAACGCGAGACCGATCAATGTGGAGATCTTTGGAGGAAGCAGTGGACGTCTATCAGCTGATGATGATGACTATATGTATAGAAAATACAGTTATTATTCATCATACCTTTTCATCTGATAACCTATACACCTTGGTTTGAAGATGCGCTGGTTAAGATGATATTCACAGCACCACATTGTCCTTGTCTCGTTGCCTCAGTAATATTACAAGCTACAGCGTAATTACATCCGGAGCAAACTACTCAACTGCAGTAAACTACTCACAGGTGGTAAGTAATTGTTTTTCTTTTTATTGTAGATACTTTTTCCCCCCCATACATTGTATTTATTCGGAAGCTTTGTATACAATAGACTTTATTTATAATTAGTTAATAATTTTCGTTTAATTATATTGCATCCTGCTGCCCATTTTATTTCCTGTTAAGTGTCGAGATGAACGGGATGTTCACCTGATGGTAAGTGGTACGCCTGCCCATAACAACGTGGCGATAGTCAGGATGATATATACTGCGCCACAATGCGCTCGTCGCTTCACATATTACATGTTGAGTCTCGTTACACCAGTGATTATTCTAGCTACAACGCCCTTCAAACAGGAACACAGCAATGTTAGCTCAGTACTGTTTGTCGGCTGCAATAGGCACTGCGATGTTACCTAGACGGTCTCCAACAGAGACCTACGAACAATACTATCACACATTCAGAGTAGAACATAACGATGCTGATAAGAAGATATATCATCATCATCTTTATTAGGTGCCTTCTTGAAACTGAAGGTTGGTGATCAGATAAGAAGATATATATGGGAGTTATAGACAAAAGTATAAATATAAAAAAAAACGTTTCATCAACTAAAGCATTTTTTTATTTCAATTCAATTCGTAATGATGCGATTTGCCTCCAATATCGCACTGTGCGTGTGGGGGTGGAGGGAAGGGTGTGAAAGATTTTTCGCGAGAAACGAAAAAAAAAAATGTGCTCCAAGTGGATAACAATACATATTCCCAGTTCGTTCAACTGCGAAATGAATTCTTATAACGTTTCAGAGTGGTGGATATTGAATGAAAATCCGTCCAATAATAGGGGTGCTTCGGAGGTCTTAACTTTTCCTTTTGACGATTTCTCTCTTTGCGGAGGCAGGGGGCGAAGAACACGAGCACAGTTTATCTTATTCAGGCCCCGCGGCCGGAAGTTTTTTAAACCACAACACAAAGAGACGATTTGAGGGAATAAATTGAGATTAATTTGTAACATTGGGGTGTAAGGGGTTCCCCGCCAAATATCTTACGGAGCCCAAGTTAACCTCATCTGTACGCGGTGCACCCTGCCGAATAACAGACAAGGCTCTGACCAACCAATCAACCCGTACTGGGCCAGCGTGGAGGGCTAAGGCCCAATTCCCCTTAATGAACTCCAACAATCGATGTGGAGATCTTTGAGGCAAGCTATGTTCAGCAAAGGAGATCTATCAGCTGATGATGATGATAAAACTATATATTTCTGTCGACCCTGGCGCTCATATGTTGGCAGTAAAACCATATTATTGTTACTGAAGAAAATTTAACTTGCTACGTAACTAACCACTTTTCCAAGTAGACATTACCTGGATAGAAAGGAATTCGTTTCTATATCGAGGACCATACGAGTATATAGCAGTGGAGTGATACGAGCTGATGATGATGATGAAATCCATTTAAGTTACTTTTTAACCGAGCGATACGTCCACCTGATGGTAAGTGATAACGTGGCGCTAGTTAAGATTATATTCACAGCGTCATATTGTGCTCGTCACCTTGAGACATAAAATTTAGCACAGAGTTACACTAGCTACAGAGCCCTTCAAATCGTAAAACAATAATGCTTGCACACTTGGTGGAAACTAGATGGTATCCGGTATCAGAGGCTTACCACCATATATGCATATTAAATTACATGTCACATGTGTGTAAAGTGGTAAGTTTTCTTAGAGTTTGGAGATCAACAGCTAAGCTCACGTCTAGCTGTACCGTCTCTAGTTTGTATAGACCTCAGCAGATACGTTGAGCTTGTTTCATAATAACATTATATAGGATATTAAAATTATAATCTACATCATCATCATCATCGTCAGCCCATAGACGTCCAACGCTGGACATAGGCCACCCCTAAAGATTCCCACACGATCGAGTAGGGATTAATATGGGGCGACAACGGTCATTTCTCATCACGCTGGCCCAATGCGGATTGGTGGGAGCCAAGGCCTCGTTTGTTGATTAGCAGGGTGCACCACGAGCAAGTGAGGTTGGCTTGGGTCCTATGAGTTGTTATGCGGGAAGCCTTACACCCCCCAATAATCTATATATATACATGAAATATCTAGAAATTCTTTGACTCATCGCGATATCTCCAAAACTATTAGACTTGAACCCTCAAAATTTGGTAGAGATATTGCTCCTGCTATTGAGAGGTCAGCTAAAGATGGATATTTTAAAATTCTTTCCGCAAAGGGAGTGCCAGGGTGTTACGGCTAGTGAAGCGGACGAGAAGCAGTTTACAGTGGAAAAATAAGATGAATGTACTATTGAAAGATTTAAAAACAGAGCAGGCTCATGCGCAACAGTAAAAAGATTAATTCTAAAATAAATTACAGGGTCCAGCCGCCGCCGACCTCCGGCGTCATAACTCAGCAGCAGCGGCGCCTTCTTGTTAATTTAGTAACATGTTGCAGGCAGAGGCCGTGCAGCGGGCCGCTGCCGAACACGGCCGTTTAATGTTTATTCTTAAATAAACTTTATTTTCATCTCAGCTAACCGCTCAATAAATAAATAGTAGCCGCAGCTCTTGCCGGAGACCGTCTGAGGATAATGACCCCGTCAGCTTTATTGCCTGGTGGTAAAAATGTGATTAAAACTCGAAAACAATAATATACCGCCTCCGATCAATTTTAGCTCCTTGTTACTTTTTGACAGTATACTTAATATTAGTATACCACAACGAAAGGAGACCTGGTGCCAATCAAACTTATCTTGAGACGAGCACAATATAGTACAGTGTATATCATCCTAACGACCATCTCTTTATGGGCAGATGATCAGACGAACGTCTCGCTTTCTCATTTGGAATAATAAAAAAAAACTCTACATGGATCCTTGAGATGGAATACGTCACTTCCATGTTTTTTGCTCCATAAAATAAACAGTCCAGGACAACGTGGCGTTAGGATGATAAGTACTGCACCACGTTGTGCTCGTTGCTTTAACACATGAGATGTTAAATCTCGTTACTCCAGCAATTACACTAGCTACAGCGCCATTCAATCCGGAACACAGTAATGCACTCTACTATCTGTAGACGGAAATAGCTGCAGTGGCACTTAGAGACTTACCACCAGTTAAATACACATACGTCAAACTACTGTTTACTAAAACATTCGCGTGCCTCCTTTCATCCGGACACCCACATCGCCTCCTATTACTAGTAAAATTACTAGACCTCGTACATTTTATATTTCGTACATTCAGACGGAAAACATTCGTGTACAGTGGCCCCCTTAAGTTTAGATGTCGTGATACTTGACGGTTGAAAATAACTCTAAGCATTCATTCGTAAGGCCGGTGCACACTGGCAACTTTTATTTTAATATATTTTATTACAATGTGTGTGTGGCCTTATAAACACGGTTTTATTTATTTATTAGCTTAGAAGCAATTCAACCGCCATTTTATCGATATATTTTTTTTAGTTGTTAATACTTAATATATACTGCAGTTTGGATTATATCAATTATTAGTCTTGTATTCTGTCCCTTTCCCTCCCTTTACTTTCTATCGCTATCTCTTTTTCCTCTTTTTTTCTCTCTCTCTTTCTGCATTTTGAATCTCAATTTAGGATTCTTCGAATACAATATACGTAACTACCCTTTCACTTTACCAATCGCTCCAAGCACTCACAGCCGATGGGACATGAAGGTCCTTGAATGGCGACTGCGTACCGAAAGAAGTTGAGCTGGTAGGCCCACTACCAGGTGATCCGACGATCTGATGAAGGTTTCGGAAATCGCAGGATCGATCGATGGTGAGCTCTTTAAAGCAACCCTATGTCTAGCACTGGACGTCTGTCGGCTGATAATGATGATGAACTACCCTTTATTATAAATTAAACTGAATATTTTTTTTTTATTGCTATATAAAATTAAATTATACACAGCATCTAAAAGCTTCAATATTTGATGTTACATACATATTCACTTAATGGACAAACAGTAACGGAGTCGTTTGCGGCGCGACTAACTTGGTAAACCGAACGCAGCCCCCGCGTAACTTAACGGCTTTCAAAAGCGATTCCAACTTAAGTGTAAGACAAATATTAGAACGGATTCAGCTTTGACACCTCGCCTGTTTGCAGTCGCTGAAGGATACATACTTCGGAGGCCAAGTTTAACTGAATACTAGCATGCAAACTTACTAATTATATAGTAACCTATATATATATATATACTCGTAATGTATTCCATATCTTGTTATTGGTGTACAATAAAGGTTAAATAAATATGTAATGCTGTAACAAGAATTTTTTTAACCAACCCAACAGATGGCGCAATCGTGAACAATAAATCACGCTATCGTTTGTCACAGCTCAAATCCTTATAAAGATCGTACATCTTTGTGTACATTGACTACGGATAAGAAGTCATTACGAAGTATATAATTGTATCCATTTACTGGATCTCTCTGAATCTCTGTAATGTAAAGCCCTTGGTGAACAAGACATTACGGAATGTACAATTCTACCCATTTATTGGATCTCTCTGAATCTCTGTAATGTAAAGCCTCTAGTCAACAAGTCATTACAGAGTATATAATTGAATTCATTTACTAGATCTCTCTGAATCTTCGTAATAATAAGAGAGGGATTACTATTACTATAAGTATATCAGTTCTTAATCTCCGCACCTCACCACAAGATTTCTACAATACTTAAATCTTTAGTCGCAGTGAAATTACTTGAGCATGCCCTCTATTCCCCCCGACAGGCAGTAGTGTGCAAACAGTACCGTGTTCCGGTCTGAAGCGCGTTATAGCTAGTGAAATTACTAATGTAAATAACTCGACATATGTCTCGAGATGACAAGCACAATGCGGGTAATATCGAAGAGTCGAGGAGTCGTTATTATCAGATAGATTTAAACTACACTTTGAGTTTGTTGGTTGGTTTCTTTTATTTCTATTAAGTAAAGGCTGTGGCTTTACAACCTTTACTTAAAGGAAATAATATATATTTAGGTGATGTGAAATGACACTTGTCGTGGAGAGGAGAGAGAGAGGGACACTCTCTACATATTATATACATTCTTCCTTATCTCTAGATTGTAGTCACCTAATCTATTATAATGATTATTGTTTTCCAGCCATTTAATAAGTGGATCGCAAGTGTGCATCCAGCTTAAGTGTGTGCTGGCGGTCGGGGCCGGACGCTCGAGTACTAATGAGGCGTCTTGCTGCGCCGGTATGGCGCCTCTCGTAGCCGGCGTAGCGCTACGCCGGCGCTAGTGGCGAGCGTAGCGCTACGACACGCACGTAGCCGCTGTTGACTCTGACACAATTCTGTATTCGCTCTAACATAAAAGCCAAAACGAGTAGCGATACGTAACTTAAATAAATATACCCACTGTTGGGATTCGGAGCCGTTTTCTTGCTTAATCAAAACTTGACCATGATCCTTGATGTTAGGGAACGTGGTCTGTGATGATAAAATGCTTTAATTTAATATATATTCAATCTTAAAGACAAGAGGCGGTAAATCGTTCCACCCCTCTGCCGTTCTTATCAATGAAGAGGAGCTGAACCTGTTTGTGGGCAAACTGGGGGTGTTTACTATGTATATAATGATAGTGACTCTCGTCCGGTGGTGAAAAGATAATAGGGGAATCGTGTCGTGAAAAACCAACGCACGCTCTCCGAATTGCAAAAGTAGCTCTCTGATGAGAAGAGCTTTGCCATTTATTCATCAATATTAGCCAGCTTCAAACTGGGTGATACAACCATCTAATAGTGGTAGGTCTCTGTTGCCGGAGATCGCCTAGGTACCATTGCAGCTGACGAACAGCAGTGAGCAAACATTACCGTGTTCCCTTTAAAAGGATGCTATAGCTGGTGAAATTATTGGAGACTTTTTTTATTTTACACAGCAACAAAACGTGCGGGACGTTCATATGATGGTAATTGATACGCCTGCCTATAATCTGGGGCTGGTTAGGGTAGTATACACAGCACTACATTGTATTTGTCGCTTTGAGACATAAAACCGTGATCAACCGATAGACGGCAACTGCTGGACACAGACCTCTTCCAAAGATCCCCAAATCAGTCCTGAGCTGCCCGCATCTAGCAGCTTCCCGACACCTTCTTTTTGTAAGGGTTTATTTAAGGGGATTTGGACCGTTTCCCACTACACTGGTCCAATGCCAGTTGGTGGGAACTAGAGCCTCGTTTGTTGAGTAGCAGGGTGCACAACAAGAAGTTAAATTTGGCTTGAGTCCCGTGAGTTGTTGTACGGAACCCGTTACGCCCCTTTTTTTTCGAATTTTATTCTGAAAAATTATATGAAAATATTTTCCGAATATTTTCATATAATTTTTCAGAATTAAATATTTTACTCTACTGCATTTATTTATTGCCTAAACTCATTTCCTTCAGTCGATAAACATCGCAGCCGGAAGTATGATTGTTTTTTTTATTTCATAACCTCAAAACGAAATCTATTTATTTCCTTTAACTTTGCTTGCTTATTAAGTTATAAGCTTTCTTCCAATGCTGAAGAGTACTCCAAATTAAAGAAAAATATCCGGTTATAAGAGCTTTTATTTATATTGATCTCTAAAATATGAGAGAAGCTGAGGACCGCATTTGGTGGAAGACACTGGGGAAGACCTACATCCAGCAGTGGATAAACAAAGGCTGAAGACGATAATGATGATGATCTAAAATATTTGAACACTTAAGATATGAAGATAGATATTTTTTTTATTTAAGAAAGTAACGTGACGAGGTGGATGTCCTTTTGGTGGTAAGTACCTGCAGCATCAGATTATGCTCGTCGCCATGAGACATAAGATATGGATTCCCGTTACGTCATTAATAACACTAGCTACAGCACCCTTCAAACCGAAACACAGTAATATTTTATAAGTTCTCCTTAACCAGGTCTTCCTTCTTCAAAGAGGCGGTACATATATATTAAATAATCGGTTTAATTACAAACTGTATCGCATTTAATTATAGTTAATTTAACGTCGGATTAAAGTGGAACGTCATTTACTTAATTAAAATTACCAAGTTTCCGCTAAGCTATTTTTAACAGCACTAAAAGTAATATGCTTACTCAGCTGAAGAGCCTTCAGCTGAAGTTTCTAAGATTCGGTTACTTCGGCCGCTTCCGCCATTTTCTTATTAAACAGCACTGTGAGAAGTTTTCAATGTAATTGGGAAACTTGTAGTATCATAGTTGCTATGGTATGGCTCTCACCATCAGGTGACTCTGTCTTGTAACGGACCTAATAAGAAAGGTCTGTGTCTGACCTTGAGAATTGCAGAAGTCTGAAATACTTTCCTCTTATCCGGTTTATTACAGGCGATAGTAAATAATAAAATATACATACTGTATTTTTCTTTATTCTATGAAGCGAAGAGAAGAGCTGGACGTTCACCTGATGGTAAATGATACGCTTGCCCGAAACAACGGTGCGCTAGTTATAATGACCTGCTCCACATTATGGTCATCATCCTAAGGCATAAGATGTTAGGTCTCGTTAACTAATGACAGGGCTACAGTAACCTTCAAATTGCAACACAGTAAGGTTTACACACTGCTGTTCATCGGCTGCAATGGGAGCTGACGGTATACTACCTAGACGGGTTCCAGCAACTAAGACCTACCCCCAGTAAAACCTGTATGCCTTTTACTACTACAGTGATACCAGAAAACTTTTAGACTTCTTCAACAGGCAGAGCTTACCTTAGTCCTATGCTTACTAGTCTAAATTCTTCAAATTCTTTTCTTAACTATGATTAAATTATTTATACCATTTATCATTTATTTTTCCTACCTCGGTCATGTACTCCGTCATCAGCGACATGATCTTCTGCAGCTGATTATAATGGGTAAAGTTTCTGACAAACGAAAGGTGGGTAGAAGGTAAAAGTCACGGTTGAGGTATATCAGGGAATGGACTGGCGTATCTGGTGCGGCCGAATTGTTCCGCCGAACCAGAGACAGGATTGCACCACGCTGATCGCCAACCTTCACTAGTTGGAGAGGCAGTTTAAGAAGAAGATTATTTATAAGGACCATCAACCCTCATCTGGCGGTGCGGACAGCGCGGGTACAATTGATATAGGAATATTTGGGGGAGGCTTATGTCCAGCAGAGGACGTCTATCGACTGATGATGATTATTATTTATAAAACTGCGGTATCCATAAATAAACATTAGTATTAGTTTGGATTTCATTGTCGTCTGCCGATCCTCATTAATCATGGGCTTAACCCGCATCAGAATCGGAATCGGCGAAAACGTCAGCCCCAAATGACATCAGTTAAATAAACAATGCCCTTTTAATTCGCCCGTCAAAATGCAACCCGGCCGGGGAACCGGAACGAATGACGCATAATAAACACACCGCCTGCCGCCGCACAACCCCCACGGGTGGGAGTAGTGGGATTACCTACCGTATTCATACGAGATGTATTTAACAAACGGATTAATCGCACAGATTTTTCTTAGTATTTTTTCTACTATGAAGTCTCCAGTAGCTCGGGCCTGATGGTTAGAGCGTGCGGACTTCATTCCGAAGGTCGTGGGTTCGAATCTCGTCATGTACCGATGACTTTAATATTTAAGTTATGTACATTTGTGAACTTTGGTAACAACAACGAAATACAAACGGTGGAGGGTACCATCGCGAGGAAACCTGCACATGAATTAGAATTTATTCTAAGGTGTGTGTGAAGTCACCAAACTGCATTGGGCCCGCGTGGTGACTGTGGCCCATCGCCTCATATTGAGGGTACGCCTGTGTCCCAACAGTGGTGACGTAAAAGGGCTGTTGAAAAAAAAGGTCTATGTTGCCGGAATCCATCTAGGTAGATACCACCGCAGCTCCTATATCTACTGCCTCAATTTAGCGTGCAAATATTACTATGTTCCGGATTGAAGGGAGTTGTAGCTAAATTACTGGGGTAATGAGACTAAACATTTTATGTCTCAAGGCAACGAGCGCAATACGGTGCCATGTCTAACATTCTAACTAGCGCCACGTTGTTATGGACGGGCGTGTCACTTACCATCAGGTGAATGTCCCTTCCCGTCGCTTCATTGAATAAAAAAATTTTTTTTCATGAAAACTACTACTATTGAGAACACGAGTAATTGACACGATAGGTTAGAGCAGCAGTTAGAATAGTCTGCTGGACATAGGCCTCTCCCAAAGATCTCCACATCCATCAGTCCCGCGTCCAGCAGTGGTCTATCAGCTGATAATAATAAGAATAGTCTAACTTGTCTAGTACACCTTAGCATATCCGGTTACTCAATCATGTAAATACTGAACTCATAGGAGCTTCATGGGATGTAGAATAGTAATTATTAAAATATGGCGGATTTAAATTAATTACCACCCTTCTTCTCCACCCTCTGTTCATGCATTAAGATTCAACTTGCATTCATTGAATCCACCCGTCATGCACCCCTTCGCTCACGACCTCTCTACATGCTGTAGGTGTCACTTGAGGCGCAGGAGAAGTAGGATCCTAATGTTAATCACTCCACTCCGTTCTTTATCAATGCTCTATTTTTTACATTTAAGATATACTCGGATAAATTGTGGATAAGGTTTTAAGTTGATGAGGAATGACGAGGATATGACATGAAAAAGAAGCTGAGGAAAAGGAACAGGACGAGAAATAAATAGAAACATAGACATACTTATTTCAGGAAATATATAATTATTAAGCCTTTACATCTCAGACGAAATCTTTCCTCTGAATGTTCCTGATATGAGAAAGTGGATATTTTGAAATTTAGTTTATGTAAACGGATGGGGAAGAGGATAAGTGAAAACATGAGGTACTTCGCTTTAAGAGGTAGGGGAATAATCATCAAGCAGAGTATAACGACAACACCAACATCCTGTACAAGGAAAGTCCTTTCGGAGGTCTCCCCATAGTTTTATATTCGTCATGGTTTCGTATAGTATAGAGAGTCCTGTTGGTGTGAAATCTTATCTATCTACATCGCTTTCGAAGGTTCCTTCAATTCGACCAGCAGCCATCAGATCTTCAAGTATGGCCCCCGCCGAAGACCTCTTACATTCCTAATTATGAGTAAATAATTATTAGGAAGGCAGTGGCAGTAATAACGTTGAAGTAATTCCATAAATAAACAAAAGGTATCCATCAGGACGGGAATTCTAATTCTGCATGATGAACGAGCTGTCTCGCCACGTTCATCTCCTGAATTTATTGCTTCCCCGCTCGCTTGTAATTCTTTTTAAGTACATCCATTCCGAGTTATCTCCGAAGAAATATTTTCGTACAACTCCCTACATTTATATTGCCCGCTTAAAATTTATAAATTATTAATATAACTTTTAGGGGTGAGCTAGATCCGGGGTCGGGGACAACTATTGAGCTTACGGTGGTACTCTTGAAAAAGCTTCAAGTCGCATAGAAAGCAATGGAAAGGGATAGCCAGCTCGCGATCGAATCAGAATTGAGGAGATTCGCAGAAGAACTAAGGTCACCGATATAGTCCAAAAGGTAACTAATCCTAATTGGCAATAGGCAGAACACATCGAAAAACTGACAGCTGATGGAGCAGCAAGGTCCTTGAATGGCGAGCGCGTACTGGAACACACAATGCTGGTAGGCTCCCCATTACGTGGGCCGACGATCTAACGAAATTACAGGGGAGCAGCTGGATGCCGGCAGCGCTGAAACGATCTGTGTGGAGGCCCATGCCCAACAGTGGGCGTCATCCGGCTGACAAAAGGGCAACTATTTGCTCGAGATCCTATTATTAATAAAATCAAAACTAGTACCTAAGTATACCTTTAGAAGTAAACCAAGCCTTCAATTCATTGTCTCCAAGATCTCCACATCGATCGGCACCGTGCTACCCTGGTTCCGGCGCCTTGCCAACATCTGTCACAGTCAGCACAGCCTCGTACCGTGCCCGTAGGAGCTGTGTTTTATAGGGATTCAATATGGAGGTTTTGGGCCATTTCACTCAACGTCGGCCCAATGCGGCTTGGTGAGAGCCAGAGCCTCGATTGTTGATTAGCAGGATGCATCACGGGCAGCCGTGGTTGACTCGGGTCCCGTGAGTTGTAATGCGGGTCCCCTTACACCCCATTTAATTAAGACTAATACACTGTACTGCTTGTGTGTTTTTTCTAGAAGTGCTATCTTCTTCCGAAGGTCGAAAATCTTTGAGGCAATTTTATCATCTGTCAATTCCGCAACCTGATCAATGGTACTTCTCTTTCCAAATCATTGATCAAAGTATTTTTTTTATATCGAACTTTACCCATAAAGAAGAGGGAGGATATTTGGAATATATCTACAGCACCATATTGTTGTCACTTCTATACATAATATTAAACCTCATTACCACAGTAATTTCCTTTAGCACAGCGCCCTTTGAACCGGAACAAGTTAATATTTGTACGTAACTATTTAAAATAAGTACTGCTGTTATACTTTCCTGGCTAAATTCCGTAGTCAGAAACTTACCCTCATACATGAAAAATTATTAATAATAATACAACCCTAAAGCTTTAAGAAAAATACACTGCTTTTTGAGGGATGTTAGGGTTAAGTGGTATTTGTACAATCTAAAATTTGTGGCTTCAGTGCGGAACCTGGGTATACTTGCGGAACCGTTGTTTCTCTGCACTTTGCCTTGAAGCACCAAGTCATCACGAGACCACTTCATATTTCCTGTCCTCCTTGAATATATTGGAAGCTTATTGATTATTAGTTCAGCGAAGGTCTGCCACTCTATCCTGAACTCCTTACCTGGTAGATATTCAGCTTTGGTAGAGTTTGTTCTAACCATCCTGTACAATATGGCTGATTGGCTAACGGCATCTTCAGCGTCGTTGTTGTTGAATATCATTTGTGATAGAGACCCAGTGTTTTTCCGTTATATGTAAAAAAAATGATATATAGAGCAAGACCTAAGTCTTGTTAATTACTGGAGTTTTTGGAAAGCGTTGAAAAAGTACTTTGCAGCAAAGATGTACGCTGGCGCAGCAAATATTAAAATTTTTCGGATACAAACATTTCCAAAGCAGAAAACTTCACTCATTAACGAATGTAGCGGAACATTTTGCATTGCTGGAAATAAAACCTTAGCTGTGGCCCAAGTCACGAGCAGAAGCGATGTACTCCATCATTTATTTTACAAATGCAACTTAACCCGGACTCTCGCAGCACAGTGGTGATGATGATAGCATTATCATCAGCCGACAGACGTCCGCTGCTGGACATAGTCTTCTCCCAAAGATCTCTACATCGATTGATCCAGTGCTGCCCGCAACGCCGCCAGACACTAGGAGTCGTCGTCTGTAGAAGCATGTTAGAGAGGATTTATACAATTTCCCACCCCGCTGGCCCAATGGGGGTCGGTGAAAGCTGAAGCCTCGTTTGTGGTTGCCTCACTTGAGGTTGGCTTGGGACCTGTGAGTTGTTGTGCGGGATCCCTCAACCTCCCCTTTACACCCCTATATATATATGAATTATGCATGTAAATTTATTCAGAAATATACATATAAACATAAACAGAAAGGGAAGGATCTGTTTGTTATACATATTAAGTCGCGAGCGAGTTCCGTGATCTTTGGGAGATTGTTAATTAAATGTAACGTACAGACGGCGGCAAATGGGTTGGAAATCTTGCAGGCGTTCGTAAACTAAAAACTTTGCGTTAATATTAAAACTCATATATAATGCAAAACTTCGCGCATTAACATTAGTTGCAGTGTACTGATGCAGCGGTTTCCGCGTTTTACTTTACAGCTTGCAATGTTTAAACGAACAGCTGTAATAAACTTGAATGTTGAAGTTAATAAAAATAATGAAAAAAATAAAAGACTTTTATTTCAGACTCAGAATCCATATTAATACACAAGGAAGAAAGAAAACTACACTAATCAATAAACAATAACAAAAAAATATCATCCGGGCCGTGCAGCATCCGTGCGTGCATGCATGATGCGTATATTTCTTAACTAAAACGATCAATGATTTATCAACAGAATAATGACGTCATAGTATATATATACTATGACGTCATAATCAGTATAATGACGTCATAGTTTATATACGTGTATATAAACTATGACGTTTATATATACGTTTATATGTAAAAGATCTATCTGAGAAAAATCAACAAAAAGAAATAGAAATAAACTAAGAATTAATAAGAAAAGAGAAGAATGAAAATAATATTAATCTATGAGATCCATAATAAAAAAGGGGTAGGTCTCTGTTGCCGGAGACTGTCTAACTAGTTACCGCCGACAAACAGTACTGTGCAAACGCTGCAGTGTTCCGGTTTGAAAGGCGTTATAACTAGTGAAATTACTGAAGTAACGAAACTTTACACCTTATGCCTTCAGGCAATGAGCACATATATATATATATATATATATATATATATATATATAGATGTATACCATCTTTACTAGCGCGAGATTGTTATGCGCAGGCGTATCACTTACCATCAAGTTCAAATTTCCGTTCATATCGAATCTTAGTAGAATAAAAATAAATAGTAATATAGCTTGTTTTTTGCGAAGGGACGAGCGAGATATCCATGATGGTAAGTGATACGCCCGCCCATAACAACGTGGCGCTAGTTAAGATGGTATGCACCACATTGCGCTCATCGCCAAAGACAAGATGTTCAGTTCGGCTACCCAGTAATTACACTAGCAATAGCGCCCTTCAAACCGGTACACAGTAATGTAATTATTTGCTTTACTAGATCATTAAACAATATTTTTTAATCTCCCTCTCTTCTACTGCTCTCTCTTTCTCTATCTAGCTCTAAATGCATATTGTATCGCCTTACCGGAGACTGTCTAGGGACCGCAGCTTCAATTTCTGCCGACAGCGCACTTCAAACCGGAACATGGTATTACTCTTCGACGGCAGACACAGGAGCTGCGATGGTAATTACATAGACCGTTTCCAGCAACAGAGAACTACTTTACTGGTGGTAGGTCTCTGTTGTTACAGACCGTCTAGGTACCACCGCAGCTCCTATTACAGCTGACAGACAGTAGCATGCAAA
Source organism: Ornithoptera alexandrae (assembly GCA_029030555.1). Classification (NCBI taxonomy): domain Eukaryota; kingdom Metazoa; phylum Arthropoda; class Insecta; order Lepidoptera; family Papilionidae; genus Ornithoptera; species Ornithoptera alexandrae. Next base: position 1,008,468 of record JARDVY010000031.1, read on the forward strand.
CCTTGCTATATTCCGGTTTGAAGGGCGTTATAGCTAGCGTATATTATATAAAGCAATGTAAATATATTATCTACATACAGAAAAGGGGATACCTTGTGGCAACACCTGAAGATGTATAGCTCTGGTTGACCTCCAAGGATGTATTCTTAGTGACGAATGAGTTAGACCTTATAATAAATATAAACAGCCCCAGGCCCACAATTGGGATTTATTTAAGACCTAAGTTTAAATATCATTATTTATTTATTTATTATTTTCAATCTAATGATAACTATCAAATTAAAATATTCCGTAAGTATTTATACAAGAAAAAAGTTTCTGGAGAACGAAAGGTGGGGAGAAGGAGAAAGTCATGGTTGAGGAATATCAGGTAATGGACTGGCGTATCTGAGGTGTCCGAATTGTTCCGCCGAACCGGAGACAGAGAGGACTGTACCACGCTGATCGCCAACCTTCACCAGTTGGAGAGGCATTTTAGGAAGATTTATACAGGCTGCAAAAGTGTAGGACGCCCTCCATCCAGATGTACCGACGACATCATCAGGATGGTCGCAAGTGAGCGGATGCGAGAAGCTGAGGATCGCTTTTGGTGGAAGACATCGGAAAGCCTATATCCAGCAGTGGATAAACAAAGGCTGATGATGACGATGATGATAATTATTTATATCGATGAATGGAAACTGGTAACCGTTGAAATAAAATCAAACAAAACCTTTTTTTTAAGTTAACAATTATCCTTTCTTGATTTTTTTTTTATATAATTATTACTGGGTCCAAGCTCGTGATATCCTTTATCCAATAAAAAAAGGATGATGGTTGTTGTACATATATAAAGAAATAATTGACCCCAATAGATAGACGTTAAGACAATAGAACAATGATCATATAACATAGTAACTTCACAAGCTACAGCGCCCTTCAAACCGGAACGTAATATTTGCACACTATTGTTTGTCAGCAGAAATAGACGTTGCGGGAGTACCTACTTAGATAGTCTTTAATAAAGTTTTAACTATAATTACACTAGCGGTAACGTCCTTCAAACCGGAACATAGCAATGTTTGCGCACTATTTTTATTACACTTAGACGGACTCCAATAAAAGAGTATCAGTAATTTCACTAGCTACAGCACCCTTCAATTTAATTAATCCTTAAGATACTACTGCTACGGTCACTAAGGGTTTCTTTTACATACAAAGGTCATTTAAAAGGGAATGTAACAAAGAGCTTCCGGTATAAATAAAATACGTTCATAGCTACACATTACTGTATATATATACATATACAAACACTACTCTGTCCGTGTATATATTCTAACAGATGAATACAATCGTGTGCAAAGAGCTGTGAATATTCCACCGGAAACGGTATTTACCTGTGGAACAGCTGCTCGAATTGTTTCCTTTGTCAGTACAAGTACTTAATGTACGGGGTGAAAGCTATTACGTGAGATAATATAATTTTCATTCGTATGATATGAACTTGAACAGCGCTCACAGTTTTCCCACTGCTGGGACTCGGTGCTATTTTACATTGAGCGTTAAGTTTAGTGAATGTAAATTGTACCGGTAGTAGGTATTTATAGGAGATTAAGTACCACCGGAATTATTTCCGTCGCCCAACAATACTGTGTTCCGGTTTTAGGGACACTGTAATTGTGAAGTTACTGAAGTATTGTTAACATCCAATGTCTGTCGACGGGTCGTGATGATGAACAGAATATGGTGCTGTGTATACCACCTTTACTATTTCACTTACCATCAGATCAGCGACTCTTTCATCTCGACGAATGAAAAGAAATGAGAGCGGTTCTTAAAACGTATTGGCATTATAATATTCTCTTTCACCGGAAGTTCAAGTCTAAGTTAAAAATCTAACCCACATCTCTTTAAGATGTTACTTGCTATACAAGTAGCTTTAAATAACTTAACATCTACTAAGCTAGTCATTTTGATCCGGGATCAAACCTGCAACCTCCGTATTATAAAACCTACTGTGCTACAGAGGTTTTAGTGTATCCCATTTACAAGATTCGACTACATACTTGTGATAACTTAAGATATTACTTAAACTTGATCAAGCATTGCATACCTCGGCGCTGGATGAGCTGGATATCCAACCGGAACTATGTTAAACATTTCCACCTCAACTTGTGTTATCTAAGTTAATAGATTGTAAGTTACATATTAGTCTTGATGCAGCGCTGCAATCATCGGCTTAAGATACTAACTTAAGCGGGAATTGTAAGTGAATACATAAGCGGATATTAACCAATCAGTAGTTCGCAAATATTTGTTCTAAACTGAAAGTCGCTGTGGTCAAGTTACATGAGTTGACGATTACAGCAATTGGGTTTTGACTTAAACACATTTTGAATACATTCTAAGTTAAAGTAGTAAAAGTAGTCTTTCCCATCCCAAATCTGTTGCAAGTAGATAAAATTTCATTAAATCGCTCTTCACATACAACTTGCGCCATACATTAAGTAAAGCGCTCGCGGTTACCAAAACCCTCAGCTAAGTATTTGTGCTTAGCTTAACTACCGAACGCGTTCAAAGTTACAAAGCTATGCAAACCGGTATACCTTAGCTATTCATGACTCAATCTAGACTAATATTAGCTGAACCTAGAATATATTGTCTTGTCTGTGACCACGTGGTAAACAATAGCTTAGTGGGACTACTTAACATAATTTAAAAAGTTCTGGGTTCTTCCCTCACTGAACTTGAGCTTCCGGTAAAGGAACATATAGCGACAGCGACTTGTTCTAAAAATCAAGATTCGGAGGACCTACAACATTAAACCTGAACTTGAATTAAGAGTATGTTCTCAATATTGTGCTGATTCCCAGCAGTGGGAACAGTAAGTAGACTTTTTATAAAAGCCTTTACAGCTCAATTAATACGAAGATCGTAAACTCTATGCTTCTAAAAGAGACACGGGTTCGATCCTCATTAAGCTCGTGTTTCCTGTTGCAGCCGACAAACCGTGTATATTAAAAAGCTTTGTAGGTATTGATATGGGGGTGATGAGATCTAACATATATCTCGCAACGAGCATACTGTGCAGTGTGTATCATCCTAACCAGCGCCATGTGGTGTAGTCAAGAGTATCCCGTACCTTCAGATGAGCTACTCGCTAGTCTCGTCGTCATTTCGTAAAATGTCAAATTTTTTGTGTTTTTAATAATGCAGCCTCCAAGTCCCAGCAAAAAAAAAATATTCATCACCACCATCATCCGATAGACGTCCACTGCTGGACATAGGCCTCCCCCAAAGATTCCCACATCGATCAGTGCTGTGCCGCCCGCATCACCAGGCACCAGGGGCCGTCGTTTGTAGGGTTTCATGTGGGGGATTTGGGCCACTTCCTACCACGCTGGCCCAACGCAAGTTGGTAGGAACTAGAGCCTCGTTTGTTGATTAGCAGGGTGCACCGGAAGCAGGTGAGTTTGGTTCAGGTCTCGTGAGTTGTTTGTGTTGTATGTTAGTGCCGCTTGAAACGTCGATGACGCACCTCTCAATGTAAACTCCGACTTTTCCAGGAGATATCCAGAGATTCATTGACTCATCATGCGATATCCAAAACTATTAGACGTGAATACTTAAAAATTGGTAGAGGTGTTGCTTCTGCAGTTCAGAGGTCAGCTAAGAATGGAATTTACAAAATTCCTTCCCCAAAAGGAGTAGAGGGGATGTTACAGCCAGCAAAGCGGAGGTAATATAACTAGTATAAACTAGCAAAAACCGCTGTCCGCTCATCACTAAGCGAGCATCAACTAACCATCACTCACTCCGTATCGCGCCGCTTCAGCTTGTAATTTAACATGTAAAGAATTGCTGAGATTTTTCTCGAAGGTACACCGGCAGCCATTTTGTGTTACCCAAACAAATGGCGGGCCATCTTTACAGTTACCCCATGAGATTTTTCACAATTCAACAGATAAATGCAAATTAAAAATTTGCATATATAATTAAGTTATAACTTAATTTATAATGTTTACAAATATTAATTATTCTTTCAACTATTAACATTTTATATTTCAATGATAATTGCGCTCAATGAATAGTTTATTTATACTAAATGTATTACCATTGATGTAAATTACGATGTTATAGCATAATCAATTTTTTTTTAACTAATTAAGCGACGAGATAAGCAGGACGGTTCGCTGATGGTAAGTGACACGCCCGTCCATAACAACATGGCGCTAGTTATGGTGGTAATATTGCCCCATATTGGGTTCTTCGCCTGAGATACACATCTTAATGTTCAGTCTCATTACACCAGTAATTACACTAGCTGTAGCACCCTTCAAACCGGAGCATACTAATATTTGAATGCTACTGTCTATCGGCTGCGATAGAAGCTGAGGTGGTACCTAGACGATCTCCGGCAACAGAGACCTTCCACCAGTAAAGTAGTTCTCTGTTGCCGGAAACAGTTTATGTAGTTACCATCGCAGCTCCTGTTTCTGCCGTCTAACAGTATTGTGAAAAAAATATCATGTTCCAGTTTGAAGGGCGCTGTAGCTAATGTAATTACTGAGACCCGCATTCTATGTTTGTGTTCTGTTTCTTGCTTAAAATTCTTTTACTAGCCGGATGCTTAAACTGCGGTCTTAAGTTCTCTCGCCCGCATTATCTGATCCAGTGAATGCTTGTCAACCCCCTGCACACACTCGAGGTGTAGTGGCTGGAGGGCTGAGGATTTATTCAGCCCTCGACACTTTGAGTCGCCACTTCGCCGCCAGCTGGCGAGATGTGTTTTATTTCCATGAAAGATATTAACTATGCTGAAAAACCTATCACAATTTATTGCCATACAACTGAAAGACGAGACAAACGGTCCATCTCCTGCGTATGCTGGTTCAGAGCCTCTACTTTTCCAATCATTTATCATCATTTCTTCTATTCAAATTATAACTCAATCCCTCTTTCATTCTTTCTCATCTTTCACTGTCTGCTTAATACTTACTTGTACATTTCTTTTCTTCCAACATTATGCATCCCAATGCCTTTTTCCTTTCCTCTCCTAAACGAAGACCATCGTCTCACGCGTGTGTTTCTACCTGAAAAAGACCTGAAACTCATAAAATTTTCTGCATCCATTCTTGATATTTTCTTTTCTTTTCTCATTTACCCTATATCCCCAACACCCCTTCTCTTTATTAACAGTTTTGGTGTTCTTATTTCGCTATAGCTATATTAATATTACAGATTTGATTAAGTTTGATTTACCTATAGCTCCTCTGCAGAAATCCAGGAACACTTGACGACCGTCGTCTTCACTCATCAGAGGCAATGGTTTCCTCAACTCTGTATTACAGCCTGAACGGTTCTGTCCAAAGACGGGACAAGAGATGACAATATGCACTACGTTCTGGTCCACCGCAAGGTCACCAAAGGCACGAGGGACTCCCTCTGAGTTTAAACCTGTGCAGGTACCCGGAGAATTCCACATGTCTCGTCAACATTTTGACCAAAATAGTATCGAGCTCCAGCCAGTGAAGCATCCGATAGGCTGATACCGCGTTCGGGAAAAAGATTCGCGTTGTCGAAGCCATCGTACCTTCCACGTACCTTCAATTCCATTCGTCAAGCGTTTTCAGCCTAAGCTGTCGCTTGACGAATGAGATGGGGCAATCGGCATACTCTGGTTTTCATTTACTCCTCAAGGCTGCTTCCTTGGCCAGTTGGTCCGCTCTTTCATTTCCCTCAATCCCCGCGCGCGCTTTCACCCAATACAATCTAATATCCATACCTTTTTCTCTCGCTTTCATGGCATTCAGTGGGTGTATTGGCAACCCTGCAGAAACCTTTTCACACCCTTCTCGAAGAACTTCATATTGTAATTCTATTTTACGGACAGTAAAGACGACGGGGAACAGCTAGTATTCTATATGGCGACGGGGTCAGCTTTCATTACTACTTCTCCTCTCTGCTCTGTTGTCCTCGTTCTTCACTGGGTGATCACGCGTTACTCTTCACACTACATCTTCACAAACAGTGCAATTATTTTTTTTATTATTTATATTTATATATATGCAAAAGTTAATATTAACACGATGTATATCATATACATTGTGCTCCGCGCCGACGGACCCACCTCAAACAAAAAGCTCAAGTGTTCGTGTAAAATTATTTACCCGAACTTAATCCGCGCTTTCCGGTGCGCTGGTACGGAAAAACAAACGTCGGCTTTAGACTCCTGCATCCTGCCCCTCATCCAACTACCCAATCCGTATCATACTGTGCCGTCAGTAGACGATACAAGTACAAACTTCCGGTACCGATCACGGCTGAATTATAATGCATATTATTACTTAGCCGTAAATGGTACCGGAAGCTCTTATAGTACTATCATACTAAATAATAGTAAATTTACTGGTTTACTGTTATGTCAATTCTTAAGGCTCCAGCGGTGACCTTAGTTCTACGGAGCCCATCATTTCTGATCGCAAATTAGAGCTCAAGTTAGAACTGTATAGAGTTAACCTCTAACATTATTGAATAAAACAGTATTCTAACTTCCTCACCGTTTAAGTAATCCATCTTAATTAATGTTATTTTAAGTATACAATTAAGCTACAAATATTTAGGGGGAACTGCTTAAGGAATATTTGAACTAGTTTTATTAGGATCTAAGTAAGACTATGTGAAGGCTGTGCACAGGTCGAGAGGCGCACGTAGACCGGTTAAGTTACGGGCGATACGTGAGAATGGAACTTGGAACTACCCTGCTGGGCTGTTATACTTTGTTAAGTTAAAAGGTTTCATTCGTTTGGTGTTTTTTCATACTGTGTGCTCATATTTCACTTTACATAGATATGTATGAAACTTAATGTGAAAGAATATCTACTGGGACATTCTTCAAGACCATCGTGACCAGAGATACTGAAGAATTGTGTAGTTCTATGGATCCAGAATTATCTTGGTATAAACCAGCTTATACTGACCTTGTAGATAATTCTTTCACAGTTAAGGCAGCACGACTGGGACGTAAGGAGTTTTGTATGTTAAGTAGAATGGTGAGAAGGCAAATCCTAGATACTCTGTATTTTTTTTACACCGTCGCCACTTTAGGTTGGGGTTAAGAAAACGCTTTCACACACTTCCACGCCACCCTACCAGCACCGGCTGCACCGCGCAGCTCCTTCTCGGGGAGAGATACCTACCACCGGAACAGAGAGCACGCCCTCCTTTCGGCCTCTTTTACCCGGGCTACGATTCCCCCGAGTCCGTCACCCAGAAGCCATGGGAGCTAAGAGAGGAAACTCTCCCGACTCCCTGCGGATCCTAGATACTCTAGACTGATAACTCGTACATATATCATGTAGTATGTATACATACTAGCTGTTACGCGCCCGCTTTACTGGCCGTATTATAAAATTAGACTTGAAAATTATCTGAAATATTCCTTTAGAGCAACCCCAACCGGAAATGAATTTCTATAGCAACCGTTACTATAGCAACCGTATAAATAATACCAAATAAAAATCACATTCATCTACGAATCATTCCGCGTCGAACGGTCGTGTTTCCATAAAGATAAGTTCACTAGTTTTCACGTGATTGACAAATAAACTAAACCCCTTTTTTTTGTTGTCTTTTTGCAGTATATTTCTTTATAAGTTAATAATAGTTAATAATCCGTTTTTGCCGTCTTTATTATTTCCAAACTTTGCAGACACTTTAACATATTGCGATGACGGTGTAAGGTGTTCGACGTAAGGGTTAATTTATAGCTGAAACGTGGGAACGGGACAAGAAGGGTGACGTTCAGGGTACCCAACGGCGTGCCGTTAAGCTGAACGATTTTCTAACTAAAGCTTTAATAAAAAGCAAACATTAACCACTTCAGACAGGGGTTTATTTATTTTAAAACAACATATTGTTTGTTTACGTTTTATACAAAGAAAACAAGGGGTAGCTATATCAACCAATTTTAAGCAAATTCTCATAAAACCTTCTTCGATTGTCCTCTTAACTCTAAATTTAAATACCAAAATTAAGCTATCGTTCGAAGATTCACCACCATCACTATCAGCAGACTCACCAGTGTAGTGCTGGAGATAGGGAGAGTTAGAAAATAATATATAAATATATAGATGTTTCTACTGGTGGTAGGTCTCCATTGTTTTAAACTGTCTAGATACCACCACAGCTCCTATTCCCGCCGCCAGTGTATACTGTGCAAACATTTTTTTTTTTTTTTTAATCGTTCCCTCTGCGTGTTTTGGGTCAGGGCCGTTTGGTCTCTATCTCATTTACCATCTTTAAATTAAATTCCAATTTTCTCTCTTATCTTTCACTCCGTTCATCATTTTACTCCTTTCTTCTTCCAACTTCTCTTCTCTATCACACTACATCCCATTTCCTTCTTTCATTCATCGCCTTGGAGTGAAGACGCCTTCCGAAGAGGGGGGGGGGGGAGCCTGAAAAGATCATTCCTAATACATTTCTTCATTCTCTCTTCTTTCTTCTTCATCTTCCTGCTTCTACTGTTTTCTCTTTTGATTTATTATTATTATTTTTCGGTTACAATTTCACTTATCTTATTTCTATTTACATTTAACATTTAATTTTAATTTTTTACATTTTATTCTCCCCCAATACTCTTTTCCCCACTCTCCTACAATATTTAACAAATATTTCGCGACTTTCGTCTTCACCCATCAGAGAGGCGATGGCACCTGCGTCTATCCTCTTTCCCATCTCCATTTCACTCTCCATTCTTTCCCTTCCATACAAGGGACAGGAGGTGAGGATATGCACCACGGTCTGGTCCACCGCTGGGTCACATAGGCACGCGGGACTCTCCTTGAGCTTGAACCTATAAAGGTACTCGGAGAATCCCCCGTGCCCAGTGAACATCTGGACCAAAACCGTGTCGAGCTCCAGCCGACGAAGTGAGCGATATGCCGACGCGACGTCCGGGAAGAAAATCCTCGTTGTTGAAGCCGTTGTACCTTCCACATACCTCCTGTTCCATTCGTCAAGCGTCTTCAGCCTGAGCTGACGCTTGACGAAGGAAACGGGGCAATCCTCGTACACAGGTCTTCTTTTATTCTTCAGGGCCGCTTCCTTGGCCAGTTGGTCCGCCCTTTCATTCCCCTCCATCCCCACGTGCGCCTTCACCCAGAAAAGCCTTATGTCCGTCCCTTTTGCCCGCGCTTTCATAACATTCTCTTTTACCCGGAGCGCCAGGAGGTGGAGGGTGTCGGATCTTGCGACTGTATCAAGGGCGGACCTCGAGTCGCTAAGTACGTCGCATGACTGCGCCGACCCGCTGGCCGCGTACCCCGTCGCTTCCACTAATGCCAGCAGCTCTGCCTGGTATACTGTGCAGAAGTTGCCCAACTTGAGTTTTTTGTTGGTAACCTCTGCGGCGTTCTGCATGACGCTGAACGCCGCACCCACCTTGTCGTCGATGCGGCTGCCGTCGGTGTAAATGGCCGAGTCGGCAGCCGAGGTAGCAAGTTGGACCTTCTCCGCACTTTCCCCCAGGCAGAAGAACTCCACACCAAACTGTTCAGACGGGTGTGGTAGTCTCAAGTAGCTTACTGGAGCCTCCAGCTCCCGGTCTCCTAGCACTTCCCGGGAGTGACCGCGCTTTATCTAAAATAAAGTGGCCGCTTCTTGGACCCGAAGGTCCAGAGGAAGCACTGTACAAACATTAGGTTCCGGTTTGAAGGGTGTTGTAGCTAGTGAAATTATTACAGTAACGAGACTTCACTTCACCCAAAGCGACGAGCTTAATGTGGTGCAGTGTATATCTTCCTAACTAGCGCCACATTGTTATGAGCAGTGTGGACCATCACTCTTGAACATCTCGCTCATCTCGTTGCCAGGTTGAAAATAAAAATTATAAGATAATGATTCTATTATTAATAAAGTAATTATTAGGATTTCTATACAGTATCATATCGCCTTATAACCTAGTATATTCAATCTAGTAACGACGCCGTGCCTACCTACGTATCTTTTTTTTTTTGTTTCGAAGGGGAAATCTTTGAAAGATACCATGGAAGGTTCTGGGGAGAAGTCAGATATATATGAGATTCTTACTCACTAAAACCCACTCGGTAGTCTGCATCAGTGCATTCGGAGAGGATCCGAGATCTCTTACAGAACGCACCAGTGCCCCTCTACACTTTGTTTTACACGTCTCTGAGGAGGAGCTTAACCCTCAGCATGACCATCGCTACCGTTGGGCAGTAGAGACTATCGTAATTAGGGGCGCATATGGGATGATTTGGGCCCTTTCCCACCACGCTAACCCAGTGCATGTTGGCAATAGCCAGAGCCTCGATTGTTGGCTTGTTGGTGAGGTTAGCTCGGGTACTGAGTTGTTGTGCGGGATCCCTTACTCCCCTTATAACATCATAAACTTACCATCAGTTAAGTCTTGTTGATACTGAAAGACTTATGTTGTATATGGTGGCGCAAAAATAACCTTCCGATGTTTTTTGGCTGTAATTTTAAAAAAAAATTAATAACTTTGATTCTTCTCGTGGATTATTTTTATTTGGTCTTAATTTTTTTACATCAAGGCAAAATTTATAGCATTTTCTGATAAGAGGATTACTTTTGCGCCAACCTATATAAAACAATTTCCTTTTCCGGCGTTCAATTAGCAAGTACAGGGTAATAGTATCCGAGAGGAGCTGTAAACGTACGCCGCGCTACAGCAGCACTTAGCCCCGTGCTGTTACAGCTGAACACTCTTGGCGAGTGGCCAACCCATCCACAGGTGCTTCACAATGTGTTCAGATACACAGTCAGAGGAAAGCTGGCTAACCTTCTTCAGACTGCTACACTGTTAGTTTTTCCAGATAGCCGCAATACATAAATTCAATCAAGTTCCGGTACGAACCGTCTTCCGGCGGAATCCTATTAATCAAGGCGTACGTTCTAATGTTGTGTATATCATAACTAGCGCTACGGAAAAAAAAGAAATCTAGGCGCCAAAAAAAGCTAGACGAAAGCGTATAACTAACACAACAAAAAAAAAATGCAAAAAAAAAAAATTAAGGTTTACCTTTGCCATAAATATTCTTATCAGCCGAATAATATACGCCTACTAGGCATGGGCATCCATCAAGGATCCTCATTGTAGACAAATAAGGCCCCTTCACGCTAGCCCAGTGTGTTGGTAGAGAGCCTCGTCTGTTCTTTAGCAGGTGGCACCGCGTCCAGGTCGGGTTGACTTGGGATCCGTAATATGTTGGGCGGAAACCCTTACACCTTATATTAGATATAATAAACATATACTGGCAATATGTCTGTGGGGTGCAACTCTTCAGACGGCGGCAGCGTAATATAATTATTGAACTGTCTCCATGGCGCAGTGGCCAAGCGCTTGCTTTTTAATAAACACGTCTCTGGTTCATCCTTTTAAGTGACAAAGTGACAAAACCTTCACTTGATGACGAGTGATATCTCAGCTCAAACAACGTGGCGTTAATAATATACACATCACCAATACTCTCGTCTCTATGAGACATAATATGTTAAGTCTCGTTACTCTAGCTTCTGCAAACCGGAACACAGTAATGTTGGCATACTGCTGCTTCTCAGTGGGAATATGATGTGCGGTGGAAGCTGGACGATGACAACAGAGATCTACCTAGATACTATCCTCATGCTGTAAAATATAGCAACATAGCAGCGACGAGTATGACACTGGAGTATTCTGTACGAGTACGCTGAGCTCATCCCCGACGTTAACGTTCCTTAACACCACGTGACACGGAAGGTCAAGGTCATTGTAATTAAAAAAATTAATTAATTAAAGTAATTAATATTCACAATAGGATTAATGAAACATGAAATATAACAACGGAATGTGAAATATTATCCAATCCGCTTCCTCCGGTAAACAAACTGTCGACCGCTCATGATGAATCACCAATTACAAAGCACCCCACATCTCCGGCTAATACCAGATATCCAGCGATTACATCCCCGTTGCTTACGCAACTAATTGATTGCTATCCACACTCGAAATTCAGTGTTCACACTAATCATGAACCCGAACAGAATCATGTGCATTTGCTATTTAAATTTACATGTAGCCTTATTGAATGTCTACATAATAATTATATATGATTTGAATAATCTGTTTGCTTAAGATCATCATCATCAGCTGATTAATGTCCACTGTTGGGCATAGGCCACAACCAGACAATATACGAGACATGGTCATTATTTGTATATAACTATTTATATTATAAAAGTTTTATATTATCTATGTCATATAGTTTTTTTATTTTATTTGATGGCCTTCAAGGGTGATTTTCTATTTCCCTCGCACGGTTGAAAGGCAGAGGGTTATAGCATTAAATCCTCCCTGATTACGCTAACCATTAACCGATTTTTTTTTAATAAATTCCCTAAATGTTGTTGTTTTGTTGTATTCATAAATAATCGGCTAAGCCGGCTAATAAATTATTTGATCTTTATCATCTCTTTGAGATATGTTGAAAAGAATGCTGAATGCATAAATTAGAGCTGTATATTATAATGTTACATAAAACCTAGCTTTTCATGATGTTGAGTAAACATCCTAACAAGTGCGACGACCACTTGCCATCAGATCATGCTTGTTTCGTCGCTTTCTTGGATTGTAGACCAGTCTGGATGCTGAGCAGGCTTTATATAAACCAACTCCAGTAACATTAAATTCATTGATAACTATTCAACGTTCGCGTTTTTCATGGATCCACAAAGCACTCGTTTGAAGAGGAACACCTGTAGGTGACCTGGCGTGCTGCCAGGCGGGCATGGCACCAGCGGAGGAAGCAATTGAAAACTGGATCGGCGCTAGACACGCGAACACATTCTAGATTTATTGCGACGTTAGCACTGCGCGATACAATAGCAACGGAATAACAACCGCTCTGGACTGCTGGTAGGCTTCTCTTGCTTCAGACAGGCTGACATCGGTTCCGGTTTAAAAGGCGTTGTAGCTAATGGAATTACTGAGGTAACGAGACAAAATCGTATATCTCAAGGCGACGAGCACAATTTGGTTCAGCGTACATCTTAACCAACGCCACATTGTTATGGGCGGGCGTATCACTTACCATCAGTTGAACGACCTGTTCATCTCTTCGCTTCGTAGAAAAAAAAATCCTCGAGCACAGCAGATAAGTGCCTTACTACACAAAAGTTCTGATTCGGATCAGAGCCATATGAGTTAGAGCCTTATCTTACAGCATCAATTTAGTTCATCTGATCAGCAATAATTTTTTTTATTCTTCGAAGCGACGAAATGAGCGGAACGTTCACCTGATGGTAAAGGTATACGCCTACTCATGACAACGTGGTGCTAATTAAGATAATATACAGTGCACCATATTGCGCTCGTAGCATAAGTTGTTAAATCTCCTTACCCCAGTAACATTACTAACTGCAACTCCTTTAAAACCTCAACACAGTAATGTTTGCATACTACTGTTTGTCGGCTACAATAGGAGTTGCATTAGCCTACCACCAGTATCGGTACCAGGTTTCCAACGTCTTCAATAATATGTAGGCGCCTATAGCTGAAAATCGGACTAAGTGTCATGCCTTGGGGGAGGTCTATTTCCACCAGTGGACTGCTACGGGCTGATGATGAAGATACAAATGAGAGAAAGAGTACTCTAAGTACACTGAACCATTCTACATTCAGAGACATTCCTTTCTCTAATCAATCAGGAGATTAGAAAGAGCTACTAATCTGAAAGGTTTTCTCCGGGGTCAGCAGGAGGCCACAGGGGACATTTTAGGGGGTTAACAGATTAATATCAGTTTACCCCCAGATGATATTTAAATTTGCGACCTAGATTCACTAGCAAAATTTTTTCGAGCTCCACTGCTGCCCCTCCCAAAGATCTAAAATTCGATCGATTTCCGCTACCTGCATTCAGCGACTCCCGCAACCTTACAGTCAGCCTGGTCTCCGGCACCGCCGGGCACTAGAAGCCGTCGTGTGTAAGGGTTCATACAGTGGGATTTGAGTCATTCAAGCCAGAGCCACGTTAGTTGTAACAGGATGCACCACTAGCAGGTGAGGTTGGCTTGGGCACCGTCAGTTGTTCTGCTAGACACCCTTACACCCTTAAAATCTTTGACTAATTAAAAAGTAATGCCAGGGGTTATTTCTATATGAAAGCTTTCAGTACTTCTATTGACGTTGCTGATAGAAACTAAATGACTAAGTGCACTTCGGATATAATAGCAATCGCACTATTACTGCAATAAACTGCAATTGGAAATATGTAGACTTTCAGCTGATTATTACATAATGTATATAAACATAATGCGTATTGTATATAAATATAGAACTACCTGCACCCCGACTGCTTCGCTGGTCGTCACACCCCTGCAACTCCATTCGGGGAAGGAATTTTATAAAATCCATTCTTAGCTGATCTCTGACCAGAAATAAGGTATGTAAGAAGGAATTAGGATGCAGTATGAAAGGAGAAAAGAAGTGTTCAAGAAGGGCGGAGTATGACAGATAAGAGGGAGAAAGAAAGATGAGTGGGAGCAAATAGAAAATTGCTGAAAATGTAACATAATTGTAAATGATCGAAATAAAAAAGGCCCTGACCCCAAACGGGCAGGGGGTGAATAATAGCAAAAGAACGGCAGGGGCTATATCTTTACCTAATTTTGAGTGATTACTTCTAGTAGTTTCGGAGATCGCGTGATGAGCCAATGAGTCTCTAGATATCTAGTATATATATAAACACTTACCTATAGTTAAAGACTAGTAAATAGTTTAATGATTTCAAGAGTCTGACAATACAATAACAACCCTTATTTATTAATTAAATTGGCTGATCTGTGATATTTATATACCTTCTTCTTCTTAAAGTGTCTCTTCAACTGGTGAAGGTTGGCGATCAGTGTGGTGCAGTCCTTTATCTCCGGTTCGGCAGAACAACTTGGACGCACCAGATATGCCAGTCCATTCCCTGATATTCCTCAACCATGACTTTTTCTTTCTCCCCTCCATCCGTTTTCCAGAAACTTTACCTATTATAATCAGCTGCAGAATATCATATCGCTGTTGACGGAGTAATGATGATCAACACGAGATCGTTCGACGTAGAGATCTTTGGAAGAGGCTCATGTCCAGCAGTGGACATCTATCGACTGATGATGATGACGAAGTACATGATCGAGGTACATTTATATACCACAGCATTTTAAAAATTTAAGATGATTTTTTACTTGGATTCATCATCATAATCAACACAACCGATCGACATCCCCTGTTGGGCATAGATCTCCAGCCAGATACTCCACATCACACGGTAGATCGAGTAGATAACTGTTTTTGTCAAAAATATCTTTTATATTAGAAAATGACAAAAAACTACCCAGGGGTTGGTGGGTGCGGTGGCACAAATAAGTACCGGTAATTTTCTGTTGTAGTATTTAGGTACCATTTTATATACTAAGCCTGGTAAAACATTTACTAGCACATATATATCCAAGGGGTGTAAGGTGTCCCGTACAATAACTCAAGAGACCCAAGCTAATCTCACCTGCTCGTGGTGTACCCTGCTAATCTACGAACGAGGCTCTGGCACCCACCAACCGATATTGAGCCAGCGTGGTGGGAAATGGCCCAAATCCCCACGACAGCCTCTAATGCTCAGCGGTACCGGACTTAACAGCCATGCTGATTGCAAGGTAGCGAGAAGCCGCTGCATGCGGGTAGCACAGGACTGATCGACATGGAGATTTTTGGGGGTGACCTATGTCCAGCTGTGGACGTCTACCGGCTGATAATTGATAATATACCAAAAATTTCGAAGGAGTTAATAGAATTACATACATACATTTCAAGTGTCCAGGTCTTACGGTTCCAGAGATATCGTGATGAGTCTACATAGGTGGATATTTGTTATATATACAAAATAAATATATATAAGGTGTATATGTATATATCTGCTCTTATCGCTCTCATACCTTATCGTCATCTCTTATGCTATAATCGCACTACATACCTAGATGCTACTAGTTAGAATTTACTGGTGGTGTATCTCTGTTGCAGGAGACTGTCTAGGTACCAGAGCAGCCGACAAACATTACAGTGTTCCGGATTGAAGGGCGTGGTAGCTAGTGTAGTTACTGGGATGACGGTACTCAACATCTTATTTCTCAGGTGACCAGTGTAATGGCGTATCACTTACCATCAGGTGAACGTCCAGCTCGTGTCGTCGCTTAGTTGTATAAAAGCGCGGGCGAGCTACGAGCGGAGCGCCTCCGCTCCCGCGCTCGCCTGTGACGCGGGACCGCGAAGGTTCTATCGTGAGACCGTGGAAAGTACTTAAACCGCTCCCCTTTCCGCCCCTCTCCACCGCCACGTTCGTGACACACATACGCGCCACGATTATGACTTAACTACCCGCCCCTTTCAAGCTTTGTTGTTTAATAATAAATTATTTTTCCTCTGTGAATATAAGCATACCTAACCTTCTATTTGAATAAAGGTAAATATATTATAAAAAAAGTCTTAGAATAATTCTAGCTTAATTAGGATAAATCTATAAATTTTTATACTAATTTAATATATATACATATATATATAGTACATCCTGCCCCTCATCCAACTACCTCATCCCTATCATACTGTGCCGTTACTCAACATTGCAAGTACTAACCTCCGGTATCATTCACGGCCAAGTTGCAATACATTTTATAACTTGAATAGTACTAGAAGCTCTCATAGTACCGTCAGACTAAAAGACAGTAATGTTACTAGTACCGGTGGTAGGTCTCTGTTTCCGGAGACCATCTAGATAGGCACCACCGCAGCGCATATGGCGGATGAGAAACAGTACTGTGTTCTAGTTTAAATTGTATATCACCCTAACTAGCACCACATTATTGTGGACAGGCGTGTCACTCACCATCAGGTGAACATCTCGCTGTTCTTGTCACTTTATCGATTAAAAAAATTATGTAAATACTTTCGTTGAATCTAACACCTTGGAGTTGATGTTTCAAAAGTTCTAATTTCGATACTGTGTAGAGACTACTTAATCATCTTCAGCCGATAGACGTCCACTGCTGAACAAAGGCCTCCTTCAAAGATTCCCACATAGTTTGGTCCTGCGCTACCCTCATCGCCAGGTACCGAGGACCGTCGTTAGTAAGGGTTCATATTGGGGGATTTGGATCAGTTCCCACTACGCCAGCAATGCAAAATGGTGGGAGAGTGTAGACTACTTACCGTTAAGTAAATATCTTACTTATCCCACTCTTTATAAAACACAATTGATAGATTCTGCTCTACCTATACATATATATATATGTATATATATAGCTTTTTTCCCACTTCTTCATTGTTACGCTTACTATTAAAATATCTATAGACCCTCGCATTAAAAAATGAACCATAATATATTATCTACTTAAAGCTATGTTTCAAGTTATATTACGTAACATAAATTATAAAAAGTACTATGATATATGTTATAAGAGGCGGTAAAAATTTATGAGCTCATGTATTTTGTTGGAGACAGCAGCAGTCTTGCTGCATTACCCGTAATCAACATGTAATGATAAACTGAATGGTATCCATCGTATACCGATACTGTGATTTATTAAAGCAGATTTTTATTTTATTCCCACTGCTGGGAATAAAGGTTTTTTTCGGTAAAGAGCACATTCATAATGTACTATTGCCTTTAATGTCGTGACATTTGGATATACTTGTAAGCGCCTCATGTCGGTTTCCTCACCAAAATATCTAGATCCGTAGGAATCACGCCTTCCTACCTAACTTTCACTCCTTCATTTAGTAAAATTAATCTACTACAAACTGTTCTCTTTAATAACAAAAAAAAAATCAGTAAAATATTACCCTCACTTTGTAAAAATTCAAAACTTTCTTCCGCCCGATCACTAGGTCGTTTTCATGAAATATTTTAAACTTAGTTTCTAAATAATTATAAGTAACCAATTATTTTATTAAAACTATTTTATACACATAAAAGCATAAACTCATGCTTACGGTTAAAGAAGAGTAAAATCCTCCTACATTGGTCATCTACTCCGTCACCAGCGATATGATCTTCAGCTGATTATAATGGGTAGTTTTTGGAAAACGAAAAATGGGGGAGTAGGAAAACGTCATGATTGAGGAATATCAGGGAATGGACTGGCATATCTGGTGCGTCTAAATTGTTCGGCCGAACTAGAGACAGAAAGGACTGTGTCACGCTGATCGCCAACCTTCACCAGTTGGAGAGGCACTTTAAGAAGAAGAATACACACAAGTCACACACTACCGTCCGCTTATGACACCGGGTTTTATCCTACCCCCACGCCATCTAGCTGACTCTACGCGAACACCCATTTAAACACATTACTTAAATAACTTAACAGAGTATGGAACGTTTTTTTATAAATACAACGTTGAAACTGCTTGTTCAAATAATCTCGTAGATGTTCGTAGCGCAATGCGCTACGTTCGTACAATGTCATGTTCCGCGCGTAGTACCCTCTACGACGTAAACGGAGGCTAGC
Source organism: Ornithoptera alexandrae (assembly GCA_029030555.1). Classification (NCBI taxonomy): domain Eukaryota; kingdom Metazoa; phylum Arthropoda; class Insecta; order Lepidoptera; family Papilionidae; genus Ornithoptera; species Ornithoptera alexandrae. The sequence continues at coordinate 1,027,008 of JARDVY010000031.1, forward strand.
AGTACGGACGCTTTATCGCGAGCTCGTGAAACGTAATCGCCTGCCCCGCTGTATGTGGCGTACGTACAGGAACGAGCTGCAATTATACACAATTACCTACACCAGCTCTTTGGGGTCCAATTAAAAATGTAAATTTTATTTTTAAAATACCTATACGAGCTACAGTAGTACAGTTTAACATATTTTTTGTAAAAAAATCGTCAAAGAGAATCGACGCTTACTTCTCCACCGGTCTGTCTCCCAATTTATTCTAAATCTGATCTTCCTGTTTATTTGCTCCCAATTCTCTGTACTCTATTGTAATGGCACTGTCTGTTCTTTAAAGATTATGATGCTTCATAATATTGAGTCATATATTTTTCTTATATATAACACAAAACAAATCTATAGAAATTGAACCAACACCACCTTCATCCGATAGACGTCTACTGCTGGACATAGGCCTCCCCCAAAGATCCACACATCGATCGGTCCTGTGCCACCCGCTTCACCGGGCAACAGGGACTGTCGATTGTAGGGTTTCGTATGAGAGGATTTGGGCCATTTCCCACCACGCTGGCACAGTGTGGGTTGGTGGGGACCTTAAGAGGAGAGTGAATAGGCTTCTTCTAGACTAGTGCTCTTTACCGAGACTACATCGCCGTTTACTGTCAGGTGTGATTGTAGTCAAGCGCTAGTCTATACAAAAAAAAAACAATATTTCTAGTTAGATGATAATTAATTGCTTGAATAGACCGTTAGTACCTGGAAGAGAGTAGCGGCCAAAATAACGAACTCGGGAAACAGCTACAGAGATTCACTCTGTGATCAGCTCTCTTATAAACTGCACTACTTTTAGGTCCCCTTAAATAATCTTAAGCTAAAACTTGACTAGCTTTTAAACTTTATTATAGCATTAAACGAATAAATACATCAATAGTAGTAAAGGAAGTCGCGCGTTAACAATAGCCTCTAATAAGTAACCGAGGAGCAACTGTACACAAGCATCAAAGCGAGCTCGCATTGGATATATTTTTTCTGATCCCATTCAGCTTGGTTCAGTGGTCACCAATCCTAAATATGCTTGGAGCGGATCAAAGATAAATGAGAATCGGACTACTGGACATTAACTCGACCATGAGGAATTAGTACGCCCTCTTTCCATCGCAAAAAGATTCCATCAATAACAGATAGATGCTTCATCATAAACAAACAAACGTGCCGACGTACCCTTCCTTTGAATTGTAACTGTTTTCAGCTTCGGTGAATGCAATGAAACCATTTTTTGATTACATTACACACTTAATCTGTTCTTAAGCACCGGTGCTACTGGTGGTAGGTCTACCTGCTACGGCCTATACTGCCGGATATCGTCTAGGTAACCACCGTAGCGCCTATCGCAATGTGGTGCAGTATATACTAGCCACGTTGTTATGGGCGGAACTATAAACTTTTCTTTATTATTATACGCGGAAACGCTGAGACGAGCAAGACGTTCACCTGATGGTAAGTGATCTTACTCACCATCAGATAAACGTCTCGCTCGTCTCATCGTTTCATGTAATAATAAAAACGTAATAAGCGATTAATACAGTTAAAATCCACCACTAACTATTCCCGTTGGTTTGGCTGGCTGTAACACCCTCGCAACTCCCTTAGGGTAAGGAAATTTGTAAAATCCATTCTTAGCTGATCTCTAAACGGCAGAAGAAATATCTCTACCAAATTTTGAGTATTTACGTGCAATAGTTACGGAGATCTCGTGATGAGGCAATGAATCTCTGGATATGTCCTATATATCTATGTATATATATGTAATGAATATGAGTTTTGTTTATTCGCCAGTCACGTGAAAACTAGTGAACATATTGACATGGATAAGGAAGTATTCGACGCGCTTTGCTTTGTTGATGGATATAGAGTATTTATTTTTTGAAGTTCATAGATCCTTCATCATTGTATTTCTAATTAACTTTTATAAACATTTTGATTTGGTATTATTCATGCGGTTGCTATAGTAACGGCTGTTATAGAAAGTGCTAAAGAAAGACGGGAAGCAGCTACTATAATATATATATTACACAAGAATTTTATCAATATTACTAACAGCATTGTAAACGTTAACTAAATGCAGTAAAATTTCATGTAAGTGTTTTACTGTGGAGTGAAATATGAAAAAAATTGAAATCATTAATACATTGTACGTAAAACTGATTTCTATGCATATAGGTGTAAAGTCCACTTTCGTATGTTCATGTTTCATGTGTTGGTTGGGGTCCCTAAGGTAAGGATCGGCCGCAGGTGGCTGAGGGTTTATGAAATAAACTTTGCGAGGTTTTCTTACAATTAAGAGGTCCGCCGGCCCGCTGTTTACACGGACCAGCTAAGTTACTTCGAGCCGAAAGCTTCTGCGGGCGTATTGTTTGCAAACTTAGCGTTGCACGACGATAACTTAACCCGTATGCGTACTTAAAAATGAATCGGATTAACTTAGCTGTTTGGGAGCTCTCAATTATTATGGAACTTTCTATCGGATAAAAAGATCCAGTTCTGATTTCTATATTTGTAAAACTAAGTATGTACTTAAAGTTAGTATCAAAGATTATAAAAGTCGTAGTCTATCGTGACGAGAACAGGAAATGGTTAATCTATCATAATATCGAAAAAATAACAAAAAAAGGCGAGAAACAAAGATTTACTAAACCAAGCTCTGAAAAATAAAGACTTCACTATGAAAAAATCTTACCGTTGTACGCTCGGAAATCCCTTGTAAAAATGAAAGTAAGTATATTTGAGGACCATCAGCATCAAAACCTGGATATCAGACGTGATGCATTGAAAACCCGATCACCAGCGGCTTATAACTGTAATTACGTTAACAGCTAATTACTGAGGCACAGGAGAGGCTCAATAACTGAACCTGTCGCCGTAGCCGGAAATGGCTTGGAGTACACACACACACGCTGAAAAAAGTTAAAAAGAAAATTATCTTCATTGTTTCTAAGGCAACACAAATTTAATTACGTTTGTTATATATGTAAGGTGGGGGTAGTTATAAGATACTGTTCTAGGAAGTGTAAGAGGTCCCGCATATCAACTCACGGGACTTAAGTAAACCTCACCTGCTCGTGGTGCACCCTGAGAATCAACAGACGAGGCTCTTGGCCCCCTCCAACCCGCTATGGGCCAGCGTGGTGGGAAGTGGCCCACATCCCCGCATATATCCCCTATAAACGACAGCTCGGCGATGCGGGCGGCGCAGGTCCGATCGATATGGGAATCTTTGCGGGAGGATCTCATATCCAGCAGTGGACGTCTATCCGCTGATGATGAATATGGTAGTGGACGGAGAATAAATCAGTGCTGATCGAGTCGTTTCATTGCATGGTGACGGTTAAAATATATCAATGTTTTTACTATAGTAAATTAGTTCAATAAAGGTTTATTTATAACGGATCACGCAAGACCGCCTGCAGAGCTGACCCTTGATGGCGAACCAGCCAGTCGGACGGAAGCGCGGCGTAAATGGCGGCATCAGTGCATATTATTACTTAAGACATCAGGGGCTTACAAAGAATCTTCTGAAGTTCAAGCCAGTATATTAGTGAACCTGAGTAGACCGGAAGGATGTGACATTATTTCCTCTTTTGTATTTACCAAAGAGGAAGATCGCGATAAGATAAGATTGAGAATCTTTTGAAAACATTTGATGAACTATCACTAAGCCTAAATACCACTGTGGCAAGATTAATTTTTTTTTTCGCGTAATCAATGAGCAGAGGAGAGCGTTAATGATTACGTCATTCCTTTAAGTTTATTTAGTCACTGTAGTGATCTCCAGCATCTAAAAGATGGACTCATAAAAGGTCGTCGATCGTCGATAAGGCAATTTAAAATGTGCGAAAGGAGCGAAATAATCAATGAAGAAAATGGTCATATTGAAGGGATAAAGACATGAGAACAGCGGTGCAGGGTCAGAGCACCAGGTTATTAACGCTTTGTATGGTCCAGAGTGGCTGTCGGTGTAGCTGACAGGTTAAACAAGGGTGGCCGCGGTGTGGACGACCTGACCTACTGTAACAGTGGTGAAAATACGCCATTAGGCGTGACAGAAAAGTATTTGAACTGAATGATGCTGATGATTACCACAATCAGCTTTACGTCTCGACCTTCGAAAAACATCGCGTAAATACAGTAAGTGGTACGAATCATTATATTTAGCGGAATATAGTAAAGAGTAAACCTTTAAATTAGACACCGGATGTGATCTAAATGAAATAATTTGTTTATTTATTAGTTTATAATAGATGTGACCTTCGCCAGTCGGGAAGGCACCTTAAGAAGAAGAATAGATGTGATATAGCAGGTAGTACCATAAGGGCTCATACCTTCTGTGCCAATCAGTTGTCTATCATGTTTGATATCGTTTTGATAAAAACAAGTTGTTTAACTTTTTTAACTTACTTTTATTATAACACACAATACTCATCGGAGTATATTACGTAAAAATGCGTGTAAGCAATTTGGCTTAATGCTTGAATAAACTTTTTTTTTATAACATTATTCTTATAACTATCGCAAACTTACATATAGAACAACTTTAAGAGTTATTTTCAGATCCTATTTTTTTTATAAAGTTATTCGCTTCTGTATATTTAGATAAACGATACATTCATCATCAGCCGATAGAGGTCCACTGCTAGGCATAGGCCTCCCCCAAAGATCCCTACATCGATCAGTCCTGCGCTGTCCGCATAAGAGTACTAGAGGCCGTCGATTTAAGGGATTCATATAGGGGATTTGGACCATTTCCCACCACGCGGGCTCAATACAGGTTGGTATACACAAGATTTATTTACCTGGTGGTAATATAGTGTTATAAAGAAAAAAGTTAGGTTTTCGTAAAAGAAACCTGGCTACAACGCACAGGTTCTGGCGATGAGCCAACAACGAGATACGGACCGCGGAAGCATTATTAAACTATTAGCGGCTAACCACAAGCTCTTTCAAAAGCTCTCCACGTTCAAACTTTTTTTTAATCAAAAATATTAATACTACTATTCTTACTGGTGGTGTGTGGTCATGTAGCACACTGTCACAGTCTTCACTTAAAGATACTCACGTCGTATTCCTATGCGAAGGCTGACGCCAATAAGTTGTTCCACTCCTTTGCTGTTCTTATCAAGAACGAGGAGTTAAAGCCCTTTGTTGGCACACTAAGGATGTTTATATATAGTTGGTGTTATTCATAGCGTAAGGGGTCCAAGTCCACCTCACCTGCACGCGGTGCACCCAGCTGTATAACAGATGAGACTCTAACCATCCACCAACCCACACTGGGCTAGCGTGGTGGGCTATAGCCCAATACCACTCAATGAACTCCAACAAAGGACGGCCCTAAGTGCCCACCGAGACCGGTGGCCGTGCTGATGATTGCTGAGGAATGATCGACGTGGAGATCATTGGGGGAAGCTTAAGTCCAACGGTGTTATATATCAATACTTGTCTTTAGTTAGGTTTAAAAGCTTGTTCAAAGCACCAGTTGAAATTACTATACAAAAGGACTTTCTAAAGTTTTTGCTAAGCGAAGTCAGGAGTCCAGGTGCACCACACCGGCCTGGCGGTTATCCAAGGCGGGCCACCGAATTGTTTTTACGTTTCGAACCTCAATATAAAATTGATAACGCAAACATATTGGCCGGAATTCAAGAATACGGAGCGCTTACGCCGTACGATTTTATTCAATTCGCCCCCGAAGGTTTCCCTCTTGTGGAATTTCTTTCCGGTAAACATTTTTGGCTCCTTCCTTCAGCAGTTTTGTATAATTTTATCGAAACTGAATTGAGTTTGATCAGTAGCTTTTTTTATTGTTCGAGTAAGCGACTAAACGAGCGCGACGTTCACCTGACGCTAAGTGACACGCCTGCCCATAACATAACGCTAGTTAGAATGACCTGTATAATTTCAATAGCTACAATACCCTTCAAACAACTCACTAGTATACGTGCGATACTGTTTGTCGGCTGCAATAAGAGCTGCGTTGGTACCTTGACTGTCTCCAGCAGAAACCTACTACCCGCTTTAGTATTATTTTACCAAGTATGAAATAAATTTGATCAGATCAACAGTATTCCAGTAGTCAAAGAGATATTAACTTAACCGTTTCTTCAACACGTTAAGTACGAAGCCATTTTCAGAATACTTAACATCAATGCGTTGGAGACCTGCTAGATCACGTGATTACGTGATCCATCCATCTCGTCAAAACAACCCTCTCTCTTGTCCTCGGTTAAAAACGGAACATATTCTGCCTCCGGACGGAATATATACACAGTTTCGTTTCATTCCGAATTCGTTATTTAAATCGGGAGGGTATGTTTAGGAATGCGAGGGCCGATATGCTCGTAGAACCCAAGCGAAGACCCACTTAGGGCCTAACTACAGTCCGTTATCACGCCCCGGGGAGCGGCGCCAGGCCGGGCCGGGCCGGGCGGGGTCGGCCCTGCCGGTTTTGAAATATAGCCCCTCGGGCGGTATACAGTTGTTGAGGAAAATTTTATTTCTCCAAGTAAATAATTCCAGTGGAAAACACTTCCCCTCGCGTGATCCAACTCTAAAGCGAACATTTCGATATAATCAAATATTGCACGAGAATTTGTTTTGGTCAAATTTACTCCGGATATTCTTCATTTCACACACACTTTTACTCGAACACAACGACACATGATGCTAACGGTATAGGTAGTCTATATACCTTAATCACTGGATGCGATCAAGGCGGAACCGATCGATGTGGAGATCTTTGGGAGAAGTCTATGTCCAGTAGTAAAAGTCTATCGGCTAATGATGATGATGACACCTTAACCTTATCAATCTCTTCATACCATCTCCCACATCAAATCTGGACGGAAACACAGACGCCGACAGCATAACTTAATCCATCGGTGTTTGCTTTATGAAAGACCTTATAAAACATGTCCTTAATTAAATTTATTCATAATGTATACAATAGTCCTTTTTGTATATGGTCGTTTAGTGATGGTAAGTGTCTGTTGCCGGAAACCATCTGAGTACCTCTCTAGCACCTATTGCAGCCGACCAGCTGCAGTATGCAAACATGACTATATTCATATTTGGAAGACGTTGCAAATAATTAAATAACAGGCATGGAGACTTACCATATTACCAAGGTCAGGAGAACAATGTGGTGCTATGTATGTCATCCTAATTAGCACAACGTTGTTATGGACAGGTGAGGGGCCCTGCACAATAACTCACGGGGCCCAAATCAACCTTACCTTCTCGTGCTGAACACTATTAATCATCAAACGAGGCTCTGGCTCCCGCCAACCCGCATTAGGCCAGCGTAGTGGGAAATGACCCAAATCCTCCCATATTAAACCATACAAATAACGGCCTCTATAGCCCGGCGGAGGCCATGCTGTCTGTATGGGGAGATCTTTGAGAGAGGTCTATGTCCATGCCAGTTTAGATACTTGGAATACTTCATCGTTGATCTTAGTTTTCGAGTGGATTACTTAATTTTGCTGATGGTAGGTCTATGTTGCCCGAGATCGTCTAGGTAGATACCATACGCGCATGTTTCAGCCGCCAGACACTGTGTTTTCCGGTTTAAAGGGCGATGTAGGTAGTGAAATTACTGTGGTAACGATCTCAACATCTTATGTCTCAAGGTGACGAGCGCAATGTGGTACTGTATATAACATCAGGTGAAAAAAATATAAACAAAAATATCATCATCATTCTGTCCACGATACAAATGCCGAGCGTAGCTCTCTCCATACATTTTTATGACATGTTTTGTTAATATCGTTCTTAGCTTGCTACGCTGCTACGCGGCTTCGTGGCTACGACGCTACGGAGGAGCAAGTTTGATAGGATAAGAATAGTTTATGCAGCGGCACGCGTGGCACAGCAGCGCGTTGTCTGTTAACAAAAGTTTAACGAATAAAGTTAACGCGAATTAGTTCCTTCCGCCGCTAACTTATGTTACATGTAATCTGTCTCCCTCACACCTACCCCTTAACCACATCTCACTCTCCGAACTGAACGAATTAAAGTATAAAATTTATTTAAAACACTATCAAATGTTCCTAAAGACATACCCCTGTCTATAATATAAGGGTAGTTATAATGACACACAGCATTACATTTTGCTGTGTATCTTGAGACACATGTTAAGTCCCGTTACCCCAGTAATTTCACTAGCTACAGCGCCCTTCAAACCCGAACACAGTAAAGTCTGTACAGTATTGTTCGCCGGCAGGAGTAGGAGCTGAAAACCTACGTAGATGGTCTCCGGCACGTGACCTACTAGCAGTAATTACTAGAGTAACGTGGTGGTATCTTAGGTCTTGAAACGAGGAGTATAAGGTGCAGTAGACATCTTTATTACTACCTTATTATATACTTTTCTCTTTCCCCCATGGAAAAGTCTTTGTTTTTTCAAATAATAGTACGCTATAATGATGTCCATTGATAAAGTCACAGTAACGTTGTGTAAACATCTTAACAAATATCTCATTGTTTTTCATAGCGTTCATAAATAAACTTGGCATCAGATGGACGGTGTTCTCTTGCTGCTTCATTAAACATATTTAGTTTTTTTTAAAAGTCCTCTACGCGTCAGGGCATTTTCTTTTCAGTATTGCTTATTCTCTTTTTTATTTATATATTTCTCTTTTCTCATTTACCTTCTCATTATCTTTCATTCAGATTTTTTTTACATTTCTTTATTCTTTTTTTTACATACATCACCTCTTAGACCTCTGTGGGCGGGGCTCATTGCTCGAAAGACCGATGGGGTAGTAATGTCCTCGAGTGGCGCCCGCGTACTGGTAGACAGTATTGGGAGGCCTATCACAAAGTGACCGACGATCTGGTGAGAGTCACGGGAACCCTCTGGATGCGAGCAGGAACCTAATTACAGGAATAACGAGACTCAACATCGTATTCAAGGCAACGAGCGCAATGTGGTACAGCGTATACCATTCTAACTAACGCCACGTTGTTATGCGCAGGCGTATGACTTACCATCAGGTGAATATCTCAGTCATCTCGTCGCTTCTTTGAATAAAAAAAAGCTATTTCCTGCTATAAATAACTACTATGGTTCCGCCATGTATTATTTAGCTGGAAATAATATCGCTTTAACCAATATCAAGCCAATGCGATGTCGGCATAATGGAATAAAATTCCAGCTCCTCAGTTCCATCCAGCCCCGGCGGCTGTATATCATGTGCGGGAGCATTGGCTGAGCCGCGCCGGGGACGGGGCCCGTGGGGCCGATTCAAAAATAAACTCGGATCCTCCACAGCTCGTGTTATCGTGTAATGGATTCTGCATACGAAACGACTCCGACGAATTAATACACGAACGTTTGCCAATAAACTCACAACCAGCTCAAGATAGTGGAGAAGTGATACCTTTGCTTGAAGGCACCTGATGATGAAATTTTCAATCATCAGCGGATATACATAAGCCTCCTCCAATGATCACCACATCAGTCGGTCATGACCTGCCTGCAACCAGCGGCTTCTCGTGAATCAACAGTCAGCATGACCTCCAGTACCACCGTTCACCAGAGGCCGTCGTTTGTACTTCATATAGGGGGGGGGTTTGGGTGATTACCACCACACTAGCTTAATGAGGGTTGGTGGGAGCCAGAATCTCATTTTTTGTTTAGCAGACTGTACCATGGGCAGGTGAAGTAATCTTCAAGAGCTGATTAAAGTCTTCAGCTACAGCGAGCTTCGAACTTCGAAGATTAGTAAGAGATGTAACTTTATAAACTTATTCCCAGCTTTGACGTGATCGTACATGACATAAGTTACCATTTAAATTTATTAATAAATTAAAGTAGAATACTAAGTTAAAGGTATAAACTTAAAATGATTAAACTAATGGCTGTTCCTCACAAATGAGTCACTTAGACCAAACTTAATTTAAAGATATCGCGAGCCAAGCCCTGAAGTTATTTAGCTTAAGTTTCAGTATAAATACTGGGGGAAGATTTTCACATCCGCTGCCGGCGTGCTGCACGCTTCCGTTACGATGGTGCGGGGATGACGTCATTAGTCTTACTGCAGCGGCAACATGATGATACGGCTGCAGGATATATATCCTGAATTAAGGAATGTTAAACCAACCCCTTGCAACTACAACGCGAACAGAGAATATATACAGTAGATAGTAAAATTAAATAATTAAAATCCTACCTGTACTGGTGGTAAGCCTCTGACGCTGCAGACCGTCTAGGTTACAGGTACAGTAAGGCGCTGGGGCTAGTGAAATTACTGAAGTAACCTAACATATTTTTGAGGGCGATGAACAAAACGTGCTGTGTATATCATCCTAACTAACCCTACGTTGTTATGGGTAGGCGTATCCCTTATTAACAGTGTTCCGGTTTGAAGGGCCTTCTAGCTAGTGAAATTACTGAAGTAACCTAACATATTTTTGAGGGCGATGAACAAAACGTGCTGTGTGTATCATCCTAACTAACCCTACGTTGTTATGAGCAGGCGTATCACTTACTATCAGGTGAACATCTCACTCGTCTCGTATATATAAAAAATATATATATATAAAAAAAATCTATTCGGTGTATTAGAAGCCTCGGAATCTTTCCATGACAATGATAGTTAGGATGACATACACAGCACCATATTGTGCTATTTGCCTTGAGATATATGTTAAGTTTCGTTACCTTAGTAACTTCATTAGGTACGACGCCCTTCAAACCGGAACATATTAACATTTGTACACTGCTGTTTGACAGTGGAAAACACCGCTGTGGCGGTAACTCAACGATGTAGTATTTTGTTATTTAATCTATAATTGTTATTACCTAGGTATTATATCCACTGTCTAGATCTAGTGCTTAGTGTTAGAACATCTCAGTAGCCGAGTGAGGCTTTTTGCGCAATTAATGTAATGACCATCCCGAGCTTAAGGTTCTATACAATTAAGCTTTGGAGCATCAAACCTTATCTAAACTGTAATGACTACTCTGTAGTAATCTTTGCTACAACAATCTGTTATGACTGGAGTAGGCTAATTGAGTGTAATACCTAGCAGTTAAGCACTAGATTCGTAAACCTAGATTTCAAGTTTCATTACGCGGATTGAAAGCTCTGCTGCCGGAGACCGTCTAGGTACCACCGCAGCTCCTATTGCGGCCGACAAACAGTACTGTGAAGATATTACTATGTTCCGGTTTGAAGGACGCTGTAGCTATCACTGGGGTGGGGTGCTATAGCAGATAACCTCCTCGTGGTGCACCCTGGGGCCAGTCGACGGCCTTTATGGTTGCAGACTGGTAGCGAATAATCTGCCGAGAAGGCGTCTCTCCGAGTGTCCCTCTGATCAGCAGAAGGCATATTGGAGAGGCAAAGGCGGGCGCGGTGTTCACTACCTCTGACTCCGCGCGGGCGATTCGATTTTGTCTTATTGCCACCGTCGGCCACGTCGCGGATACGCGCGTGGAACCCGTAAACCCGGTTGGAGTATCGTGGTCACGTCTCGCGGCTCCTATCGAGAACGGGGGTCTTGCCTTAGTTGGCTGAACCAAGAGGAAAAAAACCTCTATAAAAAATACCCCAATCACAAGCGGCGGAAGCAGCGCGAGGTGATGCATGGTTGAGGGGTTGTCAATCTCTACTGTTATCCACCCCAGGTACCTGCCGACCCCTGGGTGTATGTAGGCTTGTTTGGGTAAGGATGCTCTGCCCGAGCAAATGAATATTTCATACCAGTTTCGTGGGAACAAAAAATGAATAAAGCAAAACCAAAAAATGGAGAATCTGAGAGAAAGTCAAACCCCGGGCCTTGCCTGGACGCTTGCGTAACGCATGGGGAAGAAAACGTAACTCAAGTTGGTGAGATATCGGCACCGTGGGCAGTTCCTATACCACCAGGGGACAAAATTAGGAAAGTCGGAGATGTTTCGGGGGAACAAAAGGGTCGGCCAAGTGGGCGGCGAAAGCGCGCTATACACTTAGACCCACAAAAAAATTTGGCAGGGGATAGCGATGCATGCGAGTCAGACGGCTCACTTGCGTCTCGAACTTCGGTAGCTTCCGAGGTCTCAAGCAACGCTCGAAAGAGAAGGTCTAAAGGCCAATGCATGGAGATCGCCGCAAAGTACCAAGCGACTACTGCCTCTGCAAGCGAAGAGAGCGAAGGTGCTGCACCATCAACTAAAACTGGGAAGAATACTAATCTCCCAGAGGTTGAAAACTTGGCCTTGGAAATGCAGTCTTATGCTGATACCCAACTGGAGGAGCTTATTGATCAGCACCTCTTGGTAATAGGGAATGTTGCCGACGCTTCCCGTAATCTTAAAGGCGATTACGTCCGTCACTTGAGATTGGGAGTTCGCAACCTAAAAGCAGCGGCAGGAGAACTTAAGCGAAGAGCAGCAAGCATTCACAAAGTTGTAAGTCTTGAAAGGGAGAATGCAGAGCTACGATCTCTCGTAAACAATCTTGCAGCCAAGTTGGACAAGCTGACTGAAGACATGAAACTCCTCCGGAAGCAGACAAGTGGATCGACGGAGTCTAAGAAGACAAAGGCTACGTCTGTCCCAAGTACATTAAGTAAGGAAGGCGTGACCAGGAGAGGAGAAGAAAGCCTCATGCTGCAAATAGGTTGTCTTGTAGATGAAAAGCTAGCTGCCTTTGAGACCAGGATTTTTCCTAACAGAGCTCTAAGGCAAAGGTTGTCGAACAATCCGAGACTCACAAGTGGTCAGAGGCCAATAGCGGCTGATACTGATCAATCCTTGTTACCGCGTGCACCTGCTCTGGCTTCTGAGCCGATTGTCGCGGAGCTCAGGTCAGTAGCGGATACCTGGTCGGCTGTAGTGAGCTGCAAAGCTAGTAGGGTGGCGGCAGGACAGGTTGTTTCAGCGGTCAAGAAGGCTGGAAAGGTGATTCCAAAACCTACCGAAAACGTAAAACCGGGTAGACTTCCTCGTGCAGCGGCCATTACAGTCACTGTACCAGCGAACGGAGGACTCTCGTATGCCGCGGTCATGACTACGGTAAAGCAGAAGGTTAAGTTGGCAGACTGTGGTATAGACACCGTTCGACCAAGGAGGGCAGTAACGGGGGCATTAATATTAGAGGTGTCTGACCCTGACTGCGCATCCAAGGCTGATATGCTGGCCGGAAAAATGAAAGAAGCGCTGGCCGATACCGAGGTACACATAGCACGACCCTCAAAAACGGGCGAAATAAGAGTGATGGATTTGGATGAGTCCGTCACCACAGCGGAAGTCGCAGATGCAGTTGCGGAAGCGGGAGGTTGTTCACTCGCTGATGTTAAGGTGGGCGAGATTCGCCGGTCTCCTGTGCGAATGGGATCTGCTTGGATACGTTGTCCTGTAAGCGCAGTACGAAAGCTGGCGACAGCAAAGCGTATCCCCGTAGGGTGGACATTAGCAAGGATTGAGGTTCTAGCGAAGCGACCATTACAGTGTTACCGGTGTCTGGAATTGGGACACGTTCGTAATAGGTGCCCTAACGAAAAGGATCGTAGCACGCAATGCTACGCTTGCAGTGAGCCGGGCCATAGGGCTAGTCAATGTACTACCGGAGTGCTGAAATGTCCACTGTGCGTGGATCTCGGACGCCCAGCCAATCACCGTCTGGGGGCTAAGGCTTGTGCGCCTAAACGGAGGAGAACAGGAAGTGGGAGAAAGCAGGTTTCCGCTCCTGAGCCACTCCTAAGTGCGCAGGAGGATATGGAAGTGTCACCTTCACTCGAAGAGTAAAGATACTCCAAGCTAACCTGAATCACTGCCGCGGGGCGCAGGACCTGCTACTGCAATCCCTCGCGGAGTGGTCGGTAGCTTTGACCGTAACGGCCGAACCTTACCGTGTGCCAGACCATCCTCGCTGGTTTGGTAGCGAAGATGGCAAGGTCGCTATCTATTGGAATGGTAATACGGGGGACCCCCCCTGTTCTTCAATTTTTAGAGGGCAAGGCTTTGTTGCTGTGGAATTGGGACCTCTTGCGGTTGTGGGCTGCTATGTCTCTCCCAACTGCACACTAGCTGCCTACGAGGGGTACTTGGACTCCGTAAACAAATGCATTCGCAGATGTCAACCACGTCCGGTTCTTGTTCTGGGTGATTTCAATGCACACTCCAAAGTGTGGGGATCCTCTCGGAACACCAGAAGGGGAGAGGCCTTACAAATGTGGGCGGCCGGGCTTGACCTTCGGCTCCTAAACCGGGGATCCGTCAGCACCTGTGTGCGATGGCAGGGAGAGTCGATCGTTGATCTATCATGGGCAAGCTCTTCTGCTTTGCGTATGGTGACAGGTTGGAAAGTAGCGGAGGAAGCGGTCACGCTTTCGGATCACCGCTATATTTTGATTAACGTGGCGCTTGCCTCCTCGCAAGATACTGCTCGCCACCACAGCGGCCACAGCGGCCTACTGCGGCGGTGGTCCCTCAAAAAGCTCGACGTAGATATGCTCGAAGCTGCAGCCATCGTCGTGGCTTGGCCAGAAAGCATAGCTGGCGGAATCTTGTCCGATCCCGTAAGTGGTGCGACTTGGTTTCGGGAATCGATGACATATATTTGTGATGTCTCAATGCCCCGAACAAAGTTCATTAAGTCGAAGGCGGCTTACTGGTGGTCGCCAGCTATAGCGCGACTGCGCGAGGTTTGTTTGCGCGCTCGACGTCAGTATACAAGAACCCGAAGGAGACGACGGGCCACGGTGGACGAAACGACTCGAGCCTACAGGATGTACAGAGACGCCACTAAATCGCTCCAACTGGCTATTAAATCGGCTAGAACTCGGTCTTGGAACGAACTACTCGAAGAGCTGGAGAGGGACCCGTGGGGACGCCCATACAAGTTGGTATTGGGCAAACTAAGACCTTGGATTCCTCCACTAACAGAGACCTTGGATCCTTTATTTATAACAACAGTGATGGATACTCTCTTCCCAATGAGTCAGGAATATCCAGTATCAGCTTTTACGGAATCGTCGGATCAGCTCGTCTGGTCCGACGAATGGAGTGTGACCAACGAAGAGTTGGGACGAGCCATTAAGCGTCTCAAAGCCCGAAATACTACACCAGGTCCTGACGGAATTCCCGGACGCGCATGGGTACTAGCAATAGCAGCCGGATTAGGAGAGAGACTGAGAGAGCTGTTTACCTGCTGTTTCAGTGCCGGCGTATTCCCTCAGAGCTGGAAGGAAGCACGGATGGTGCTCTTAAAGAAAGATGGTAGGACCGCAGACACTCCTTCTGCATTCCGACCCATATGCCTGTTAGATGAGGCCGGTAAATTATTCGAAAGAATTATCGCCGATCGCATCAACCTGCATCTCCACCAAGAAGGCCCCGATCTGTCGGATGGCCAGTTTGGCTTCCGAAGGGCACGGTCGACCGTGGATGCAATCCTCCGCATTTGGGAACAGTCGCAACAGACAGTGGATCAAGGTGGTGTGGCATTGGCAGTTAGCCTTGATGTAGTCAACGCCTTTAACTCACTGCCATGGGGAGTAATAAGGGAAGCGCTGGCGTACCACTGCGTGCCTCCTTACTTACAGCGCATTATCGGGGCCTACTTAAAAGACAGATGCGTCCAATATGTGGGTCGGGATACCGTACTTCATAGGAGAGAGGTAAATTGCGGGGTTCCACAAGGTTCTGTATTAGGTCCTCTATTATGGAACATTGCATATGATGCCGTCCTTAGAGTCGATCTCCCCGCTGGAGTGTGTGTTGTATGTTACGCGGACGACACGTTAGTATTGGCCAAAGGAGGCAGCTTCGAAGACACCATCCGGCTTGCCGAACTTGGAGTGGCATGCGTTGTGGACAAAATCCATGAGCTGGGTCTACGGATAGCGCCTCATAAGACCGAGGCGATATGGTTTCACAAGCTCCCTCAAACAAGGGAACCCCCCAGTTTTTCGGTTCGCGTAGGTGACGTGCCTGTTAGAGTGGGATCGGTGATGAAATATCTCGGTCTTACTGTAGACAGTCGATGGAGGTTCGAAGAACACTTCAACCGCCTGATCCCTAGGATTGAGAAGGTAGTAGGTGCTCTGCATAGATTGCTGCCCAATCTTGGGGGTCCCGGGGAAGGAGTCCGCCGCCTCTACTCGGGGGTCGTGCGATCGATGGCTCTTTACGGAGCGCCTGTATGGTCTCATCGGCTGTCATGTAGCCGGCCTTGTAGAGGCAAAGTGAACAGCCTACAGCGTAAGATGGCCATTCGTATCGCGCGAGGATACCGAACGATATCCTTTGAGGCGGCCACTATCCTGGCTCGGTTTCCACCCTTAGACATTCTGGCAGAGATGGATGCGCGAGTCTATAGCCGACTCCGTTATCGCCATGGTGAGGCCGAGCCCCTGGATGCGACAGAAGTGCGTAGGCAAGAGCACAGGCGTGCTCTAGAGGTCTGGAGAGAGCGGCTCGCTGAACCCTATAGCTCACGACAGCGCATCGTAAGCGCGGTGCTGCCAAGCTTCGAAGTATGGCTCCGGTCGGGTGGAATGGCGCATGTCACCTTTAGACTGACTCAGGTGCTCACCGGACACGGGTGTTTCGGTGAGTATCTAAACAGGATCGGCCGCGAAACGACGACGCAATGCCACCACTGTGGCGGAGACCTGGATACCGCGCAGCATACGCTCGCTGAATGCCCTGCGTGGGAGTCCGAGCGACAAAGCCTGGTCAACAGGATCGGACACGATCTTTCGCTGCCAGTAACAGTAGCCGCTTCAATTAAGAGCAAAAGTGCATGGGCAGCATTGGTCTCCTTTTGTGAAGCTGTAATGGTACAGAAGGAGGCCGCCGAACGGAATCGGGAGAGAATTGATTCCGCTCGGAGAAGAAGACGACAGGACGGTGGTAATGGATGCACCAGCCCGTCAGCCCTGTAGTCTCGGGCTAGTGAGAATAGGACTAAGGTAAGCCCTGCCTGTCGTAGAAGGCGACTAAAAGGGCCTGGGGAGTTTCGCAGGCCTTGAGGGTGGGGGCCCTTATCGCTCAACATGCGAATCTGTGTGGGACAGCCTAGGAGGGTTAAGCCCCTCCTCAGAGATGTGTTAACACAAAGTGAAGAGGGGCACCGGTGCGTTCTATACGAGATCCCGGAGCCTCTCCGAATGCACCGAGGGGGTTTTAGTGAGTAAAAATCTCACATAACCCTGATTTCCCCCCAGAAGCAGGGTATCTTTCGAAGATTTCCCCCCCGAAACAAGAAAAAAAAAAAGAAAAAGCTATCACTGGGGTAACGAGATTTAACATATTATGTAACAAGGCGACGAGCGCAGTGTGATGCAGTATATTACACCGTAAGTAGCCTCACGTTGTTATAAGCAGGCGTGTCACTTATCATCAGGTGAACGCTTTCCTCGTCTCCTCGCTTCGGTTCTGTGTTCCGGTTTGAAGGACGGTGTAGCCAGTGAAATTATTACTGAGATTTAACATATGCCTCATGATGATGAGCACAATGTGATGCATTGTATATCAATCTTAACTAAGCTCGACTATCGCTCATCTATATCTTTATTATATATATATATACATATAATGTAGTATATATCATCATCATCATCAGCCGACAGACGCCCACTGCTGGACATAGGCTTCCTCCAAAGTTCTAAAAATTGCTAGAGTTAAGTGTCAGTGGGCAGGGCAAATTGCTCGAAGCACCGACGGCCGATGGGGCAGTAGTGTATATATTAAATAATCCATGGTTAGTTACGCATTCAATTTGTTGTTGTTGCGGTTAAGTGAAGTCATCGCTCACGGTTAAGTTAACGCGGAAATGCCCGCTCCGAACGAAAACCGGCCGGCTGAACCGGCCAGCTGAACCGGCCAGCTGAACCGGCCAGCTGAACCGGCCAGCTGAACCGGCCAGCTGAACCGGCCAGCTGAACCGGCCAGCAGACCGCGCTGGAAGTTAATTACTAATAAATGAATACTCACCAACATTCAAATTGGATGCGTCTAATTCGAGTCGCGGTTAAACTACATATATAACTGGAAAGAGAGAGAGAAGAGAAGAGAAAAGAAGAAAGGTTAAAAGAAGAGATGAGATACTGTCACCAGCCGATAGACGTCCACAGTTGGACATAGGCCTCACCCAAAGATCACATCGTTCGGTCGCCCGCTGCCCGTATCCAACGGCTTCCCCCGACCTTCCTTTGTACGGGTTCGTACGGGTATGATTTGGGCCATTTCCCACCACGCTGGTCCAACGCAGTTTGACAGAAACCAGAGCCTCGTTTGTTGATTAGCAGGGTGCACCGCGAGCTGACGAGGTTGGCTTGAATCCCATGAGTTGCTGTGCGGGATCTAAAAGAATCTTTTATAACAGCTACTTAATAAAGCGCTAAGTTTCGGCTGGACCTGATCACACATAAGTTATATACACTACATCAATATTAAAACATGTAATACATTATAACACTTAATAACCACTTAGAAATACAACTTAATATAAGAGTGGAAGGGTTCCCGCACAACAACGCACGGGATCCAAGCCAACACCACCTGGTCGGTTCACCCTGCTAATCAACAAACGAGGCTTTGGCTCCCACCAACTTTCATTAGGTCAGCGTAGAGGAACATAACCTAATTCCCCCCTTATGAATCCCTACCCGATCGATGTGGGAATTTTTGGGGGAGGCCTAGGACCAGCAGCGAACGTCTATCGGCTGATGGTGATAATAATAAAATTACTCTGGCAACTAGTGTTAACATCTTACGTTTCGGATACCAACACAGTGTGCAGTGTATACCATCCTAACAAAACGCCTTATTGTTATGAACAGGCGTATCACTTAACATCAAGTGAATGCTTAGCTCCTCCAATCACTTTCTATAAAAAAAAATTTTTCATATGAAAACAAAGCAAGTAACTAATCAATAAAGTTATCACGTAATTTTGACAACTTTATTCATTATTACTTATCTAAGCCAGTGCTCGCCAATCTTTTTGTTTCCGGCACCCCTTTAATTAAAATTTTCATTTATGTATATCCATCCCCTGATAACTCTATAACTACCCCTAATATGTATGTCGTTTATTAAGTTCTATTATCAATCTCAACTTTGGTATAAACTATCTCTATTGTTATTCTCTAACAGCTTAGTAAGTTATGAGGTCCATTTTAACTACATATAGACATAGTAAGGGCGCTATAGCTAGTGCAATTACTGGGGTAACGAGACTCAACATCGTATGTCTCAGGCGATGAGCGCAATGTGGTGCAGTGTATATCATCCTGACTAGCACCACGTATCACTTACCAACAGGTGAACATCCCAGTCGACCGCTCTCTTATAATGTTTGTGCAATTTAACTATTAACATAACAATATTTTCGCCATTAGCAATATATTTTTCACATACCCTCAATAAAATTTATATCCCTAAAATACGAGTACCTCAGGTTGAGAACCGCTGGTCAAGGTAACACGACGTTAGAGACAATCTCCAAAAATAATTACGTTGTAGGTAAGATGTTTACAATACAGGTTTGAAGAAAGAGATTCCGCTATAACTTAGCGGACAGGAGTGTGGTATGTTGACAAAAAAAATTACACCAGACAAAAGACCACAAAAAAAAAAAAAAAAAGTGATACGTATAAGGTACGATGCATTTTCTTAAGCTTAAAGTTGTTGTGTACATAACTTCATAACTAAGCAGTGAAGGTGAATTAAATAGAGAGTGTTAGTCGGAGAATGTCCGACATAACTTATTGTCGATCACGAGGATGGGTCGGCGCTTCTGTAAATAATAAGATACCTAATTCATTTTAAATCTATGCACGTATAACCGTCATAAATCTCAATCAACTTGCGTCTTAAGTATTATAACTTCGTAAGTTATTTCCGCAGGGCAATCCGGTTCAGGGGCTATATCACCACCAGCACAATTACCACGGAAGCCAATAAACACTTTCAAAGATATATCCTCGGTACTCCAGGGTAGCATTGTCCCGGAGTACACTCCTCAATGCAAATAAGCTTGCGAAAAGGAGAATGCAAATCACTTCGTACCGAAGCACCGACCGATTCAGTTTATCCATCGCAGCGACTGTATTGTTAAGTAATTCTGTATCTAGATACTATAAGCTTATAATCTAGATTATTTAACACTAGATACATCATAATCATTTCAGTATATATTTACTTTTTAAAGAGTTCTTTAATCTTGAAGTCTAATTCTAGATGACGACAAATCTCACGAATAATAAGGTTCGCGTTATTAGTGTCTAAAATTAACCGATAAAAAAAATGTAAATGCTGTCAGATGCTTACACCTAAATATGTATCTTATTAATCCCATCGTTTTTATGTCCACTGTTGGACATAAACTTGATCAAAAGAGCATAAATATCATCCCACGCCTAGCCAATGGTTTATCGAGCGGAGTATAGTGATAATAGTTAAGAGAACGCAAATGGTTTTCGTTAGGGTTTAATACCATTTTAGTCGCCTTTCACGATACTTCTAGTATAAGACAGTGTTGTGGACTAAACGTTGTATATAATAAAACTAATATAATAAATCCGACAAGATATTCACGACCTTCAGGAGTGGAAGGTAAATGTCTTAATAACTCATACCAATTCACGATTGTTACCTGCAGGGGCGACGGGCGCAATGTTTACGTCCCATTATGCTCCATAACCTTATAATTTAAGACGGTGAACATTATCATTATGAGAATTAACATTAACAGATAACGACCTTTTGCTTTTAGCCCGCTGATTACTGACATCAAGTAAAACGAGCTTACTGTATACATTCGTATAATTCGTGTCGCTGTGAGCGCGTTGTAATCGCTTCACTCATACTTCTTTGGGCTAGATCCTTATTCTTTTTATCTGTAGCAATATCCTCAGATATCCTCCTCCTTTAAGGAAGATAGAGCTATGACCTTAATAGAGAATTGTTTTATTATCGGACTTAAATTTAACTTTAATATTACGTTTAAGTTAAGCGGTAAACCGAAACTTCTGTCACTAAAGAAGCGACCAGCCGATGTGCTATATACTTTTTGAGAATAGTGTGACGTTCACCTGATTACAAGTGATACTCTTACCCATAACAACGTGCTACTAGTTAGGATGATGTACACTGCACCATAATGTGCTCGTCTTAAGACGTAAGTAGTTTTACTAGCTACAGCGCCCTTCAAACCCTTTCTTTTGATGCACAATTTACACCCTACGGTTTGGCGGCAGGAATAGGCTCTGCAGACCTTCCTAGAGGATCTCCATCTAGAGACCAGTAAACATCTTGCAACTCTCCTTAATTTATAACTGTCTCTAAGCTAATGTTTTGACTGAGACGTAGTAATATATATGGTAAAGGTAGTTGTATAGTAAAACGGTTGTATCAAAGCTTTTCAAACCAGCCTTTACTGAATTACATGATGAATAAGGTCGTGAAGAAAAGATCATCCCGAATCCATCATCAACTCTTTGGACGTAACTGGACACAGTACAGCTGGACTCTTTTAAACGCTTCAAATTTAAACTCAACGTGAATTCTGTTATCAACGATTCTTCAGCACTGAAGCGGTTATCAGAGGCAACTGGAAATTGATTCCATTAACGCCTCCAGCGCCGGACAGCATCGCCCTGATGCAGACGTCGGAGTGCAGCCGTACCGTATCTGCGTGTAATGGAATTTTAATCTTCAGTGTAACTGAATAAGGTTCTATCTCCTTCTTAAAGGTTACTTACAGTTAAGTATCGCTCGAAGGATTGACAGCCGATGGGGCACCGAGGTCCTCGAATGGCGACTGCGTACCAGAAGACGTAGTGTTGTTAGGCCCCCACCAGGTGATCCGACGATTTGGTGAAAGATGCGGGAAGCAGCGGGATCAATCGATGTGAATATCTTTGGAGGAGACCTATGTCCAACAGTGGACCTCTGTCGGCTGATGAGGATGATAAAGACAGTTAAGTATATGGTAGAAAATTTAAGAGTTTTCAATAATATATACCATAACCTTTGAACGTATATAAGTTGAGATGATGATGATAAACTTTACACCTGGAGAACAAATGTTGTTGAATATATTTTTTGTTATTATAAGAGCGACGAGACGAGCGAGATGTTCACCTGATGGTAAGTGATACATCACCTCATAACAACGATGTGCTACTTAGGATGATATACACAGCACCGCATTGTACTTGTCGCCTTAGACCAATGATATTGAGTCTCATTACCCTTGTAATTAACTTAGCTACAGTGCCCTTCAAGCTGTGGTACGGTAATGTTTGCATACTGCTGGTTGTCAGCTACATTATGAGCAGTAGTGGTACCCAGAAGATTTTCGGCAACAAAGACCTACCACCAGTCACAACTAACTAGCACCACCACATGCTTCAACGTCTCGCCCTTCTAATATTTTTAGTTGCTTATTATAAGTTACAAATATATAAACTATTATCCTAACCCTAACTTGAAGGACGTAAAATTTAGAATAAGTTCCTAGGGAGTCCACCAGTCTTGAAATAAGTATATAACTTAAGCGGGGTGTTTGAACAAAAACGTCTTAAAGCGAAGTAAGTACAAGAGCCCGGCGACGCGAGTTCACCTGCCACCACACCCGCAACAACGCTAGGAATCTTTATTACTTCCGGTCAGACGGAATACCGCTCATCCCATCAGGTATATAGAAGATGTGATTTTTCCTTTCTCTCTATTTATATGAGCATTCTAGAATTTTTGTCAGACACAAAACAATCAAGAAGTATTTCCGCTTCCGCTACGTTTTCAATTAACAAAAATCGCAGCGGGTTTTCTCATGATCGCTTTTATTACACTGTAACTAGTTTTTTTTATTCAAAAAAGCTACGGAACGAGCGGGGCGTTCACCTGATGTTAAGTGATACGCTTACTCCATAACGTGGGGTCAATTAGGATGATATACACTACACCATATTAGCTCGTCGTGTTGAGGTATATGTTAAGTCTCGTTACCCCAATATTATATACCGGCTGCAATGCCCTTCAAACCGGACCGTTAATACATACTAATATTTGGCAGCAGAACTCTCTCTCTCTTTGAGTCGGTCCTCAATGCTGAAGGTCGTGAACCTGATGTTACGCCAATCACTTCCATTTAATGCTTACTGTATATCATCATATACAAGTTTCAATGATCTCCTTCACTTGGTCAATCCAACGTTTTGGGTTCCGTCCACGTGGCCTCCAGCCATCAATCTAGCCAGGAACTACAAGTTTCTCCAAGTCATTACCCATTTTTCTGATAATATAACCGAAGAACTGAAGTGTCCAACAACAGACGGTTGAAAGACATATTTGAATTTGGAGCTGTGTTAAGATCTAGACGTTGGTCTTATGCTCTGTCCAGGATATGTTCAGCACCCGCCTCCAGCGCCACATTTCAACCGCGTCTATTCTCTTGCGATGGGCTGCCTTAATAGTCCAAGTCTCCACTCCACAGAGAATATGGAATAGTATAAGTATTGAACGAGGCGCGTTGTATGTTTCTTTCTCTCCATATTCTCGAGAGCTGCATCACAGCACTCTTCGCCATTCTTATCCGACGCCTAGTTTCAGTCTTCAGCATCATCATCACTCTAATGATCTCCAACTTTCAAGACTGGTCAATTATCATTAGTTTTGTTTTTGATAGCTTAATGGCGACAAAAAGGAGCAATGAAAGAAGTAATATCACCATGGATGAATAGAGTCGATCAGTGCAACGTGTTGTTGTATAAACATCCTATGTTATTTTTACACTTAACTGTTCAAATATTATAAAAGAATCCTAGTAAAAATAATAACTTAAATAACATTGTAAAAAGTTTATGTTTATTTTGAAAGCGGAGCGTTCACAAAGGAAATATGCGGAAGTAAGTTGCAGCGGCGAATTTAAAATGCATTAAAGTAACCTTAAGTTTTGTTCAAGCAACCGTTCATGTTTATTTAAGCTAAGTTGAATACTGTAACGTGTTGTTCGCTGTACAAGTAAACTGGTGTTCGTACGTCAGTCCTGAACAGTGATGTGAAAGAAATTGGAAAACTGTTTTTGTTCAAAATGGAAGAGAGGAAACTTACCCCTGTACAGGAACAGGTGTTCTGTCAGTTTACATTTATTCTATATTAGCCTCCGAAATTAGAAAAAGATGTTTAAACATAAAGTTATCTGTTGGTAAATTGAAAAAGGGGTTGATAGGAAAGACTTATTTATAATTTTTTTATTATTCAACGAAGCGAAGAGATGAGCGCAACGGTTAGGTGATGTTATCTGATACGCTTGCACATGACCACCGCACTACATCATGCTCGTCGCCTTGAGACATGATGTTTTGTACCGTTACCCCAGTAATTATACTAACCATAGCACTCTTCAAACCGAAACACAGTAATGTTTGTCGGGTGCAATAGGCGCTACGGTGGTATCTACCAAGACAATCTCCAACAACGGAGACCTACCACCAGCAACCACAAGTACATACTCATTTAATTGTTTCCTTGACAGAGGTCCTTTATTCAATTCCAGGTCTGCATGTTTTAAAATTTAGTAGGGTTCTTTCTAACGCGTTTCAGCTTTAATGTATTCCTAAAAATTAGGAACCTATTAAAGATAAAACAATAATCCTGATCAGCTGAATGGTATCGAACAAAAATATTTCAGCGATCAAATACATAACAGAAAAAAAGCACAAACAAAATAGATTCAATAACTTACCATTTAAACACCAATAACCTAATTTAATAAAGTTCCAAATCTGCATTCCAAAAACCAAAATGTGGTGATAGTTGCGAGAAGCAGCTGGATGCGGGCAGCACAGGATCTTTGGGGGAGGCTTAGGTCCAGTACTGAACGTCTGTCACCTGATAGTAATGATGATTACCAAAATCTAAGACCACATGTTTATATCTATATATAACTAGCTGTTACCCACTCGCTTTGCTGGCCGCAACATTCCCTCAGCTTCGTTTCGAGTAAGAATTTTATAAAATTCTCCCCTGACCTATACTAGTCAAAAAGAATATTCTTACCAAATTTCAAGTCTCTAGGCCTTATGGTTCCAAATATATCGTGATGAGGCTCTACATTGGTGGAAATCTCATATATATTGATAGATTATTAAAAAAGACATTAATATTATATGTGTTTAAAAACAACGCCATCTATAATTTCTTTTAATAGATTAATAGTCGTACCTTTTTTCAACAGGTAGCGCTTAAATTAACGTTATATATTATAACGCCAACAATATCACTATACAGAAACTAATATATAGATAACTTCGCGTTACATTTCCAAAAGTTTTTTTTTTCCAAAAATTACCACCGAAGCTTTTACAAACTAAATTAGAGGTGTTTAGTAATTAAACGAAAGTCTTCAGAGTTATAAATGTTGATGGTAAAATGTGAGCAACGCGAGATAGTTGTTGGAAGAATTTGAAACGCGCCGAGTGTGTACTGTACACAAGGGAGTCGGAGCTCGGTTTTGCGGAGAGTAAAATAAAATTAAGTAAAAAACAATTATTTATACAACTGAATAAAATTTAAGCAAACAAAGAAAATTAGAGTGTCTACTTGTAATATCAATAACCGCTTCCACTCAACTACTCAACTTATGTGAACATTTATACTATACATTTAATCAAAAAGCCAATTTAAGTATGTCTATTGATGCAAATCATATTATCAGAATTTTCACCAATAAATATATTGCATATAATCTAGGTAGGTATAGATCTCTTTTGCTACAGACCTTCTAGGTAACACCGCAGCGCCTATTGCAGTCGACAAACAGCAGTGTGCAAATATTACTATGTCGCAGTTTGAATGGGGCTGTAGCTTGTGTTATTACTGGTATAAGGAAACTTAACATCCTGTCTCAAGGAGACAAGCCCGTTTTGATGCAGTGTATACCATCCTAACTAGAGCCACATTGTTACGGGAAGATATATCACTTACCATCATGTAAACGTGCTTCTCGTAGCGTCGTTTCGTTAAAAAAAATGAAAAGAAAAAGTATCATTATAGCATGGCCTTATTAACTTATAAAACTTTACGATCTTGTAAGTTAAAATTAAAGTTAAATAAAATGCAACGTCCTGTGTCAGTTTCTTGAAATGTTTCAATGTAACAGTTTAGGCTGGTTATATTGAAAGGAGCTGCAGCCCCGACACGTACTCGTGTGTTCGGTGAGAGCTTCATCCTGCCAGCTCCATTAATGGAGTGCCTCTTTCTTACTCCTATTTACCAGCGTTAGTTCCTTTCCGAGTTGAAGGTAGTTTATGAAAAGGACTTGTGAAAAATGTAATGTAGCTTTGAGAAACGGCCAATAGCCTAATGGTATACAAACTACAAAATTTATTCCGAAAACTCTATTGAAATACGAAGTATCTACTGATAGTAAAGCTCTGCCTCCGTGGCTCAGAGGGTAGGAGCTACTTTGTAAAACGAAGGTCAGAGTTCGTACCCGAGACACGTTAAGGTGTTACTACGATATTGTAAATTTGTGTTCTCGTTGCCAATATGAAAGGCAGAGTTTTCTGGGCAAAAAGCTTAATCATCAATTACTCCATGGTCCCATAACTATACACAAAATTATAGTCAAGTATTAACTTACTCTTATTCTTGTACTTCCACTACCCTTTCCCAACTACCTGGTGTCGGCACAGTATGTACTTCTCTTCCACATCCCTCTATCAGCCGCCATAACTGAATTCACACTCTTCTTACACATGTCATCTTTCACACAATCCATCCACACTTTCTTCGGTCTTCCTCTACCCTTATAACCATCCACATTTATTCTCATTACTTTATTATATATCCTTCATCCCTCAAGTGTTAATTTATTATAGACGAAAATAATTTCTAATTTCTGTTTACTTATTCTATGACACGAGACGGACGTTCACCTGGTGGTGAATGATACGGCTGCCCATAACAACGTGGCGCTAATGACGATGGTATATACTGCACCACATTGCGCTTTGAGACATGAGATGTTAAGCTCATTACCCCAGTAATATTGCTAGCAGTATCGCCTCAAAACCGGAACACAGTAACATTTGCTCACTACTGTTTCATCATCATGAGCCGATAGACGCCCACTGCTGGACATATGCCTCCTCTAAATATTCCCACATCGATCAGGTAGGGATTCATACTGAGGAATTTGGGCTAATTCCCACCACGCTCACCCAATGCTGGTTGGTGGGAGCCGGAGCCTCGTTCGTTAATTAGTAGGGTGCAGCGCGAGCAAGTGAGGTTGGCTTGGGTTTCATGAGTTATTGTGCGGGAACCCTTACACCCTACTGTTTGGCAGTAGAAACAGGCCCTGGAGTGGTAAATACCTAAACAGTCTCTAGCAACAGAGACCTACCACCAGTAGTGTTCTAGTTGTCAATATATGAAAGCCAAAATGTTCTGAGCTTCGTCATCAACAACTCCATTGTCACTTAACCCTAATTGAAATCAGGGTCAAGTTCTACGTTATTGTAGACGGAAATACTTTCTAAAATAGCGGTGACTTAATCATTACTTAAAACATCAACTCAACTGTAGTCATCATGAATTGTAACTTGTTTTCATTCAAGTACAAATAGTAAGCGCAATTCCACAGCTGGACTTAGGCCTTCCCCAAAGATCGATCGATCCTAAGCTGTTTAAGTAAAATATGTTTACTTAGTAACTTGACGGAGGTAAGGAATAAACGAATCTAAATTGTATTGTAGCGTAGCTAGGAGACGGGGGCGCGCCGGACATTCAGTCAGGTTACATCATGTTTTTCATTTCCTCCAGACGACAGAAATTCACATGGTCTCTTGTCCTCTATGGTGTTTAGGAACTAATGTGACCATAGCTATATAATGTTCTGTCTAAAAGGACAAATAGCAGTTCAGCGATAAGTTACTCCGTCATCAGCGACATGATCTTCTGCAGCTAATTATAATGGGTAAAGTTTCTGGAAAACGAAAGGTGGTGAGAAGGAAAAAGTCACGGTTGAGGAATATCAGGAAATGAACTGGCATATCTGGTGCGTCCGAGGTGTTACGCCAAACCGGAGACAGAAAGGACTGTGTCACGCTGATTGCCGACCTTCACTAGTTGGAGAGGCACTTTAAGAAGAAGATAAGATATTGGTGGTAGATCTCTGTTGCCGGAGACCGTCTGGGCATCCGACATACAGTAGTGTGCAAACATTACTGTCTTCCGGTTTGAAGTTGAATGTAAAACCAGAATAAGAAGATTTTTTTTTATCAACAGCCAATTTACGTCCCCACTGTTGGGGCACAGGCCTACTCTTAATATGAGGGCGATGGGCCATAGTCACCACGCAGGCCCAATGCGGATTGGTGACTAAGTAGAATTTTAAATAATTAAAATCCTACTTATACTGGTGGTAAGCCTCTGATGCTGCAGTCCGTCTAGGTTACTGTACACACAGTAATGTTTGCAACCTTACTGTGTGTACAGTAAGGCGCTGGAGCCCGTGAAATTACTGAAGTAACTATACCTAAGTTTTCAGGTTCGCTGACCAGTGTGTTGTGTACATCATCTTAAGTAAGCCTACGTTGTTATGAGCAAGCGTATCCTTTATCATCACCGCCTTCCGGTTTGAAGGGCGCTATAGCTAGTATAATTACTCGGGTAACGAGTGTTACGACCAGGAGTATCACTTACCATAAGGTGAAGATCCCGCTTGTCTCCTGGCTTTATTGAATAAAAAAATATATAAATACTTAAAAAAAGGCATTGAAATAGAACTTAGCATTTACTGTTTATTACTTATTTGATACTTAGATTTTTTATTTCGTGTATGTTTATTGTTGTGTATATATGTTCGTAATTATACATTACAATACTATGCAGAGGTAACCGGATATGAATGATAATTCAGCACTAAGCACTTCCCTTGAAACTTAGCTTAATGTATACACATCCACATGCAATATATGAAGGATCGTCCAATATATACGAAGAGCCACTTGATAACGAACCGATCAGTATTGTGATGATGATAGTAAAAAAAACAATCAAACGATCGATTTACTAAATTCTAACCTCTTATCGGTTCAATTTCTTGTCATAAATGCGACAAGAAAACGGAAATGGCAAAAAAAAATACTATCTTCGATTTTCCGATCCGCGCGGTGCGGTCCCCATTGTGTCTCCAAAGAGCTTTCTCATTGAAACAATCGCTCACTTCCGGCCTTGTTTTCCGGCATCTCGGATTATAGTTGACCCGGCGATTCGTATGTACCCGATGGGACGGGAAACTTTTTTTTTTAATATTTATCGTGTTGTAAACAATAAAAACGATTCAACATAGTATTTACATCAACATGAAATATTTGTGTTTTCATTCAATGATTTAATCATCTTTATACTAAATGATTTATCTCAACGCAGTGACGTCTACTCGCCCAGATTACTCTGATGAAAAATCTAAATGATTAATTTAACTACAGCCTGGGTAATACATTGCAGGAAATGTTTAAGTATTAAGCGAGCATCAGGATGTTGCGAAAATCCAAAGCACCTTTTAAATTTCCGCAGCTCACCTCACGCCGCTGGAGATTCCTTCCTCCGTTAATTACTTTGGGCGCTTTGTGTCTGCTGACTACTGGCCCCTGCTCGGCCATTTTAATTAAACGTTTTATAAAATCTCAAACGGGAACTCGGCTTTTGTCTTGTTAAGAATACACCCTTCTTAAAACGCTAATACCCTTAAAAAGCGAAAACGATTTCAAGTGAACAATAAGTAGTAGATCGATTGAAGGTGATGACTGGAAACTATCCATTAGTAGTAAAGTGGAAGTTCAAGTTATCATAAGATAAAAAAAAATAGTAACAATATGCTGACAATAGGACATGTTCAAATCAACACTTTGCTTATTCTAAAAGATGTACAATGGTTAGTGGCGATGGTAAATGATGAGGAAGACGGAAACAAATAGGTGCTATTGAAGAACACTTTAAGCTTCAAATACGTCGCATAACTACAATAACTCCTTTGGCTACAGCGCCTTTCAAAATGTGATCACATCATTTGGTAAAGGCGTATCTTTAAATAGTATCCGTGAGGATTTAGTGGAGATCATTATCCGGCTGTGTGTACAATATTTATTTAGATCCAATGCGGATGATGATTTAAAGATCGATCTATCTGACGAGCATACTACGATTTTGTAACACGTTTACACTACGCTATAATAAATCATCATCATCACGTTGCACAATAGTTTCAATGGCCGCGGTAATCTAAAAGTAAGCAATGACAAATGTTTTTGAAACGTGTAAACAAAACCATTGTTGCGGTGATATTGGTGGACAATAGGTGGTTTATGTTGGTGGTGGACAGCGGTTTCGGCTAGTTAAAATACTTATTTAAGCAGCACACAAACGTCCCGACGGCACCGCTGGTAGAAACAAGTAAGTAGAACCAACTATTAAACGGGAGTCAAGTCGCCTAATTACACGGAGCGCATTTTCTTCTAATTTTTTTTATTTGATTAACATCAAATTGTTTACGAGGGAAACGGAAGTTTCACTAACAAGATTTTTCGCTAATGGACACAACAAAGTTTGATTATAATGAAAGACAATAATTGAAAGACAAGCAACAGTGATTATCGTCGTCTCATTCATTGTTGCAGCGGTTCGGAGTTTGTAGTTTAATTTCGTTTCCTACTTAGTTATTGTTTTTCGTTTTCATTGGACTTTTATTATTGGATTAGTAAATGTTGAAGAAACCTACTTTTATGTGGTGTCAACTAAACCTCAGGAGGTTAGTTTAGTTATAAAGGAATCTAAAACATTTTAAAATACGAAATTAAGATCAGAATCTAATTTCAATTTAATGGACATTTCAATATCTACAGCACACAGTATTATGTATATTGGTAAACATCAAACATCCTGTAGCATAACTTAAACTCTTTTATTACCTTTCTATTATCTAGGGCATACTATTAACAAATTAAGCTCGAAATAGTCTTATTTGTTTCTTTGCTCTGTCTTATTTCTTTCACTTGCCTTAAATATCTTTTCTGTTTTAGCTAGTAATGCTATCTACATACAGCAAGATTTTATAAACAAGTTTGTTTTAATTATTCTGGTTCCAGTTTTTTTTTATTTTTTTTTTAGGTTAATTACCACAATATGTTGCTGATCTTATTACTGTATGTACCAACTCTTGCCCACAAAACCGATAACGCTACAGACGAAATTAAATGCGAAGGACTTATATTCCAAGACGTATACTACGACAAAGAAGTGCTCGTGAAAAACCTGGGAAGGCCCTACAGTCTCGTCTTACATAAGTATACAGGACGCTTGTTCTTCAGCCACACGATACAAACTGGATCACAAATCGACTTTGGGATCATGTCCTGCCATCTTGACAGCAAGTTGTGTAACTCGATCACAGGAGTGCCCGGTGGCTATGCCATCGGTTACGATTCCGACAACGATGACTTATATTTCGGCGGCCACGACGGAATCTACAAATACAAATTCATGACGACGAAAGCCGAATTTTTCGCCGAAGACGGCAAATCTATTTGGGGTATTTTCGTGAGAAGGAATTTTTACTACATCGAATACCCATCTCAGAGGCTGTACGTTTACAAGGTTGATAAGTTCGTACAAGTGTCTGAAGCTATCGGTATTGAGATATTGACATTCTTTATAACGAAGAATTTGGAAATTTATTTCTCGAACAAAACTGCGCTTTACAAAGTCGACAAAGCCAACGAATACCCAATAATGTTGAACGATGCCATAATTGTACGTCAAATAGTCGAGGACAGTTACGGCGATGTTTACTTTTGCGCTGACGATGGCATTTACATGGACGATAAGCCGTTCAACAGAGTTAAGCAAGTCGCACATATAACCCAGGGGTTTGGGATGACCTTCGATGAGCACGAGCGAATCATTTACTCAGACAAAATTAATATTTATAGATTAAACCCGAGCCCTAACGCACAATACTGTTATGACAGAGTATTCATTTTGAAAGATGATGATGACAGCTAGTCGTTTCCTTCACAGCTTCAATCAAAACAGCAAGAACGGGGTAGTGATAAATATCTTAAATGTACAGGTAAATAAAAACTTGTTTCATTTGTATACAATGCATTATTAGTTAGATCAGTAGTAGTAAATAATGAAGCAAAAACCTTTTTCTTCCGTATTCGTCTTTCATATTTTAAACTTTCAACCCTTTTTTCAAATGATATTATTATATTTTTTTGTTATCGCTAATTCATTGAATATCGTCAACGATTAATAAGTACCTTCACGGGCATATATTTCGATACCAAATTTTTGTTCCTTAAATGTATCTACACATATTTATCCTCCAGTACATTTTAATACCTAAATAAATTGTTATAATAATAAGAAAAGTGAAAAATTAAAAAAATCTAAAATAATTTTTCTAACCACCGCTTCTAATGCTGCCGATAAACAATAGTTAGCTAACATTACTTATTCCTGTTTAAAGAGCGCTGAGGCTGGTGAAATTACTAGGGTAACGAGATTTAACACACGTCCCAAGCGACGAACACAATGTGGTGCACTGTTATACGCATATTACTTACCACCATGTCTTTCTGGCCATCTCATTTCTCCGTGGTATAAAAGAATCTAAATCGATAAATATTTATCTGTTTGAGAGTTTGACGTAAAGATGACAAGTACAAAGCAAAACGGGATAAAATTTTACAACTGGCCCCTTTCGCCGGAGTTTAAGGACGAGTCTGTCACTCATCAGATCAGACGCGACTTACGAGCTCCAAGGCATTAACTGATAGGAAGTATGATATATTTTAAAATGTGACAATGCGCGGTCAGTTTCAGTTATGTCCCACGTAAATTCAATGTTGAACAATTGATATGAGAATATAATTTTGGAACAATACAGAACAATATTACAATAACGATGACAATCGAAATTGTTTTGAGAGTTATTCATTTAATTTATCAACACCCAATTAACAACAAATGGTGCCATTTTGTGGTGACTGCTCCCAGTTGTAACATGCTGTGTAAATTAAAAGCAATTTAGAAAAAATTAAGTGATGATCGCAAACTATATGTGATACGACTATAAACAGGTGCGTAAATGTTTCTAAAGTAACTTTACTTACATATAAATATAGTACTTAAATCTAATTTATTACTGATAATAAGTTGTTGTTACCGGAGACCGTGTAAGTAGATACCTCAGCTCTTATTTCTGCCAACAAATATGTACAAGAATGTATTCCATAGTATATTTATCATCTAAACTAGTCTTATTAATTCTACGAATGATTTTTTTTAAAGAATATAAGCAACCTCGTTGACGCATCCACATATATGTAATAAATCTCTTACTACATGTATTTCTTCATGCCCATGTTCGTAACGTACACATTTTCTATACAGCTGAACTCGGTTCCTAAAATCAATAAAAAATCTTCATCAGGATGTCACACAATGTTATCTGTTGTGATAAAATCACAGAAGTTGCTTGCTAATTCAATAATCCAAGTACAGAGACATGACCAATGTGCACTTTAATAAATCTAACATTGTTTATCGAATAAAACTTAACTATACTATGTTATTAATTAACAACATATTTAATTCTTTTATTTTCCAATCTGAATAAGTCTATAACTAATTTAAAATTAATTTGCTTTTCTTTGCTTAAAATCTTAGATTAGGTTTCATTGAATAGAATAACTATGAAAGCAAAAATTTTATCAGTAAATTTTTTATAATTTAGAGTTTGTAGATACACACCTAAGATATAAATTTCTACGTTATCGTGATGTAATTGACATCACCTTATTATCTTGATGAAATAATTTACTCATTTCTATCTACCACATTCAACCTTCTGTTTTATACTTTAAGTTAGAAATTGATTAAAAGTAAAACTGAACTACTGTTATTCTATTATTTCAATTTACAGATAATGACTTTAAAAGTATATATTATGCTCCACATACTCATTAGCATACAAGGCATTCCCAAAAACAAGAGTTGTAATCGTATCAAGATCCACGAACAATGGTACGAAAGAGAACTTCTATGGGCCAACAATGGCAGACCTTTCAACCTCTACGCACACAAAACATCCAACAAAGTCTTCTTCAGTTATACAGTGCCCGAAACATATTCAGATGTCGATTTCCAACTGGCCATTATAGACTTGGACACAAAAGAGTTTCAGAACATCGCTGGAATAAGAGGAGGATGTTCGGTAGCCATTGATCAAGGCAACGACGAAATATTCCTTGGTGGAAGCGACGGCATATACAAATATAACATGATGACTAAATTAGCTGATTTCTACAAGGAAGCCGGCAAAAACATATGGGCATTGTTCTTCAGAAGAAATTTATTTTACATCAGTTATCCCGATCAAAAACTCCATATAGAAGTAGATGGTAAATTTGCAGTTGTAAAAGAATTTGAAGGTTTCGAGGTTGATCATTTTCAC
Organism: Ornithoptera alexandrae; assembly: GCA_029030555.1. NCBI lineage: Eukaryota > Metazoa > Arthropoda > Insecta > Lepidoptera > Papilionidae > Ornithoptera > Ornithoptera alexandrae. The sequence goes on from JARDVY010000031.1 coordinate 1,061,519, forward strand.
GTGACTGTAGACAATGAAAACATTTATTTTGCTAATAAAACAGGCTTCTACAGCTACGACAATGACAGGCTTAAGGTGAACGTCATCAATGATGTGATGATGGTTAGACAAATATCAGAGGACAATGACGGTGATTTGTACGTGTGTACGAACTTGGGTGTATTCATTGATTTAAAAAATGATGGTTTCAAAAAAGTATTAGATTTTAAGAATATTTATAGTTTGACATTCGATAAGGACAACAATCTAATTGTATCCGATGAGAAACGTATCATTAAATTGGTACACAGTGTGAACGGATGTCCAGATAACGCTAGCTCTCATTGGTGACGTCAGGCGATACAGTTACAATAATATGTAAAATTGTTTTAAAATGCAATAAATTATTTGTAAAATATTTTTTTTATTTTGTATAATAAACAAGACAATGAAAATCTACTCGAAAATAAGAATATAGGTGGTGATTATACTGGACCGATCATTTCATGTCTTACAATGGATTAGCTTTGAACAAACTAGTTTTTAATGTTGTCTATTATAAAATTACTATGGAGTGATCAAGATATCATGTCAGCTATCTCCAGCTCGTTTTTCAGATATTACGCAAAAATAAATATGTCGTGAAGAAATCCACATACCTTGGTAGTTCGAGCAGTGAATTCAGAAGATTGTTTAAGCTATCTGTTGACTACGGGAAATACTCGGAAGACACGCGCATCTTCTGATGTGCCTTAATGTGCGCAATAATAAAAACGTAATGCATAAATGAACCTTAATTGTGTGTAACGATGTTCGCCTCCAAAACTATTTCATCAAAATGTAAATTTACCCCCAAATCAGATAAAAGAGAAGCATTCCATAAACTGGACATACCGTTACCACTACATAAAGCGACACAGTTAATTACTAACGACCAAAAAAAAGGTTCGCAGAAAGTCGCTTTTGTTGTTTTATGTATAACCTCAAGTAACTTTACACGAAGTAATGATTTTAATAAAAAAAAAATAATGAAAAATTTGATATTAAGTAAAATTTTCTATATCTAAAGAATCGTCTTTAAATCAAGAAAATTGTAATGGAAAAGCAATGATGTGAAAAACAGGAAATATTTTAGTTTTTCTCTAAAAATCTCTGTTTCAAGTCGGTCTGGGAAGAGCTTTCAGTGAAGTCTGTAGACATCTGACTGATAATGATAATGCTGATTGATAACGTTATGTTGTGATATTATTAAATGCAATTATTTTTAAATATCGTCACAAACAAACTAATAGGACTCTGTAAATATGTCATTACACTTGATTGCAACGAAAACACTGAATTACGAAAGTGATTCGGCGAAATTTACACGAGCAGGCACCGGGATGGACAAATTGAATTCCCGCCGCGTCTGGCAAAATTTTGCAGCGTTTTAACGGATTCCCTACCGGAATTACTCGATCAGATCGAACAAAGCGGATACGGAAGAAATTTAAATACGGGACTCATTCTAGATACCGCCTGCATGGTGGTACCCACTGCAGTACTTCAATCACCAAGCAGAACTGTGAACGTTAGTGTGTTGCTTTTTAGATCGGAATTTGAAACTTTTATTCTGAACAATAATTACTCTAATATTTTGTGTAAATTTTTAACTTTCTATTTAACGTCTTTACAGTTTTTCTGTAAATAAACAATAATAATCAATTAAGGAATTGCAGCTCTAGTTGATAGATTAAATAAAAAAAAATCATGTAAACTTCAAGGAGAAAACTAAACAATTAAGGAAATCTAAATAATTAGAACATATTTAGTAGAATTATTGGACTGTTGAGACTTATCGTTTTGAGTCACATTGTCTATTAGTAGAAACTGACGCTGCAGAAACTAATTGTGATGAAAACCACTTGTTCCAACAATAAGAAACCTCGTTCGCCAACCTGCTCTCGATTAAGATATTTGTAATTTCGTTATAAACAAATAATGATACTCATCTCGCAGTGCCGCTAAATCTGAAGCTTGTTCCTCCTATTCATCAAATGAGCCGGTACAGGACGAAGTTACATCCATAAAAACATATCCGTCGGTTACGCCTAGTGCTATATACTTCCATGGGTTTCTCTATATCCATCTACTTTCATACATTCCTTCACAAATAACTTGTATCCGTTCTGCTGGAATGTCAACACCACATAAGCGATCTTCTTATCAACTGTTCACCAAATTGAAGGCAAGGACATAATTGGTAGTTGTATGTTTTCAGTGTTAACAGAGAAATACTAACCAAATTTACTAATATATTAATACAGAAGAGAGGCTTCACATTAATTTACGGCACTTTCGGATAACATTATTCGGTTATGACTATGCCGGATATTTGGATGCGGTTCAAATATGCATAATATCACACTACAGCGTAATTCATCGCTGGAAATTTTAAATACTTGACCTAATGAAGTCTAGATTAAAAATGGCTTTTTATTTTAACCTATAAACAAATAAAAATTAATTTAACATCTATAAAACAAAGCAAATGTTAATAATTTACTTGTTTATAGTAATTCGTTTAATAAGTCCCTATTGGTAAATAATGAAAATGGCCAAATTTAAAGGTTAAAGATAAAAGTTACCTCAGGGCTTTTGTGGAAAATAATTCACTTATCAGTTCTTGATTTATGTATTTGCCGTGATATATTTCATTAGATTTAAAATCCACAGTTAGTTTTATTAGAAATTGAGATATATTAATCAGCTCATGATGATGATGAGGTAATTTTATCCTTATAGAAAAGGCATTAAAATTTTAACGTTATGAACAAAAAATTCTGTAATGAATATTATTTCCAATCAAATTTCAAATTTTCTATAATCAAAATGGTGCTTTTCCACGAAAAATGGAACCTAATTTAAAAAGATAATGTAAAAAGAACAATGATGTTCCTGCAGTGATTATTAACAGACAAGCAATGGTGGGTTGAGGATATTTTTAATTATATGGAACTAATTATATATAGACTCTCTGGTAAAAATTAAGCAATACTTAAAACGGTATCAACCATACCAAGAAAAAACTTATTAAGAAAGATCCGAATCGAAATGAATACCTCCTCCTTGTCAGTTAGAATTGCGTTATTAATTCTGAACCGTTAAAGAAGAATTATAAACAGTCTCATACGAGTATTTGTAAATAGATACTACTAAAGTTACTCCTATATACTAAATAGGAATTTCATTAGGATCTATTAATTCCCAAGTTCACCGCAAACGCTGTAAGAAGAAATTCATTGTGGATGATAACAAAAAATGTATAGACAGAAAAAGGTACCCTTGTAACATATTGTAATATAACCCGCCGGAATCACTTTTTTGCGTGAACCTTCACAATATGTTGCCCTATACGAACGTATCAAAACTAAAAGGAAAACAAATATCTAGATAGGTTTATTTTACATTATATAGGTACATTATATTTAATTAAAATGTAATACAAAACTTACTCTGGTTATTCTAGGACTCATCTACGATATTAAAATTTTGGTTTTTATTATCACAGCCATTGCCATCCACACCGAAAAATAACATTTATTCACTCTTTCTCGAACACATAAAATTGCACCCACTTATGAAATTCCTAACTTATACAATAGTAACCCATAGCAAGCTAAATGTATTGACAACTGTAAGCTCCAAAATTAACTCTAAAATGGATAACACTCTAAATAATAAAAATGAACTAGACGACGCAAGTAAAGCACATGCCTTCAACTATGACATAGAAGACTTACCGAAGCATATTAAAATGAAGCCAAATGCCTTAACAGTTACTGGTCAAAACATTAGAAGCAATTACAGCGCTATGGATGATCTCCACCCGTCTCTCTCGAACTTACGCTTCACTCAAGATGTGCTTATTTTAACTGAATGTCGATTAGATCAAAGTAAAAACGGTTATATTTCATTATCCACTGCAAACCAACAAAATCAAAACGACGGCGTTGTTGCATATATAAAATCTATTATCTTACGAAGCTAAACTAAGCCACGTTACGTGTACACAAATAGAATTAGAAAACACTGTAATCTTAGGTATTTATCATTCGCTTTCAAAAAAAAATACTGACCCACTTATTAACTCTCTTAACGAACGTTTAAAATCTATCAATACTTACAAAAACCTCTCTAATTACCTTAAATATGCTTTCAATATATAGAATGTTACCGGGATATGTTTTACCGACAAGAGAAAACAGCTCCTGGGACCATTTTATTTTCAAGTTAAGTAAAAATAACACTGCACACATATCTGCCTTAAACACTTCGGAAACAGACTATTTGATGACTCTTCTCGTGGTTCAGAACCATATCTCAAAAAAATGTGCTTCTGAAACAAAAAGTGTTAGTAAACAAATAAAAATATCTCAAGTCTAATCACCTGTGAAATGTGAAATCGGGTGCATGTACTTGCACTTCTATTGAATAATTGTCATCCACCAAATATTTTGGAGTTCAGATTGACCAACGTCTATCAAGGTACACTCATGTCGACTATGTAGCTAACAGAATTAACAAACTAACGACTATGTTTATGACCCTTCGAAATGTCGCACCCACCGATCTGTTATGACGTATTGGTTTTCTGCTTGGGGAGGAGCTTGTAAAACTACATTTATCGAAGTAGAAAGGTCTCAACGTTTTCTACTAAACGTAATACAACTTAAACCATATAGATACCCGACAAACCTACTGTATTTCGTTAGTAAAGTTTCAACTGTAAGACAATTACATATATTACGTACAATCTTAAGAACTCATAAAAATCTACGATACGTTTCAAGCATCTTAAGGCGACACAAAGACAATGTTGTTCCATTTTACCCGATCTATGCAAATTTTGCATGTTAAGAGTACGGGACACGATCAGTTAATTTATGTAATAAAATAAATAAAATAATTAATATTTACCCCATGAACTGCAACGCATCCAAAAGAATGCTTTCAGAATGGCTAAAATACTGGAGTGTGACAACACCGAAGCACTGCTACAGATCAGCTGAACTGAACTGACGCAGAAGACTCGCAACATTTATTACACTTGATCTTAACAAGTACAATACATTCTACTTTCTATCTTCCAGTACTTGTGAGGAATGTTGTTTTAAAATTGCCCAAACACTTATTAATGTATGTTTTATTCTTTTTACCTACTGTTCTTTTTGTTTCTTATACTTTTCTTTTAATTTATTTCATTTACTTCCCGTGGAAGTGCGAAATTTTCTGATACAAGCATACTCTTGCTTTCTAGAAGATCTCAACCTAATTTTTATTACTAGAATAGCAGAGAATGAAATGAACTTTTTTTACCAACACTAACACTATTTCTAACTTTTAACACTACAATCGTCTCCCATCTTCAGCAAGTGGCCTATCGAGCCGAGTCTATTGACCCTGGCTTCTCTTTTATCTACATCTATATATTAATCTAAAATGTTTAAATTTCCTTCTCTAGTATATAACTGGTGGTCTTTTAGAACAAATCATCACGCCAAATTTGAGATCGTACACACGCCGCATTATTTAATAAAAGCTTATTGGATCGTAAAAAATAATCAAAGTTAGAAAAAATTATCAAAATAAGTAACAAAGTACGTTTGAAGGTCAAACGGCGAATACGCCGAAATGTTTCTCGCTATAGACTATTACGGGCCCCGTTCGCCGGAATATCTCTCCCTTAACTGCTCGCGTAGCAAAATAAAGCGTTGTATTGAGATATATTGGGCCATAAAGGACTATGTAGAAAATATCAAGAGAAATATGAAAGATCCTTTGTTATTAATGGAACAAATTGCCAGGAGGACGCGAGCGGATCACGAGCAGAGAGTGCTCCACTCTTCAACGTATAGTAATTAAGATCAGTGCTGATTCGGTTTTCTCGTGCAATGTTTATTTACATCTTACATATTAACTAGCCGCTCTGAATCTTTCTAGAATCGAAAATCTGTTTAGTAACTGCAGTTTTAAACCCACCTTGCTTGCCAATTTATTTTGTAAATTTATGATCATAACACCATTACTATCTTCCAGTTATCAACATACAGACATCGGAATATTCTACAAAACCACACTTAACCATCTGCGGCCCCTTTTTCACTTAAAATCCCATGAAATATAAGTCAAATATTAACCTATTAAATGTAAATATAATGTATTTCACATGGAATATTGGTTGAGGGGTAAAGCACAGTTATTTCGTGACCTATAAAATTTAACAACAATGATTGTTAAAGATAACAAAACTGCCGAGAGATAGCACTAAGTGTTATTAACGTCGAGATGTTTCAATAGAATTTTAAACTTAAATTACTTGACTACTTTAAAAAATGAGCATAGCTAATATTGATATTATCTTAATAAGGCATCAAGATTTATTAAGAGGCTTCAAAGGCTATTAATTAATTTCATGTAGTTAGTCAACTGGTTATATTATAGATCTCATCAGAGACAATCCTGCGTTAGGTTAACGCAATCTCCGTTATATAAAAATGAATATTTAACTACTTAATATAACATATTACAAACGTAAAGCTGTAACACTATTTTATATTATGCCCCATTAGCGTACGGAAATGAAGAACGTGTTTCGCACAAACGGAATTTCCGGCTCCCGAAATAACTTCGTATCATCCATTGTGTAGCTTTGTAACAGTTTTGTTTAAACAATCGCCCGTTCGGGCCGGCCATTAGCCGCCGCTCGGGGATCTATACCATACATACTACAACTTGTGGTGCTTAGTTTGACTTTACATTTGTTTACGTGTCTTATTTATTTAAATTATAATTGTAAAACATTTCGACATAGTATAATTTTATCTAATAACATTCTGGGCCAAGCGCGCGGAGTACACAACACGAGCTACCTATAAACACATCAACATCCGCTTCTTTCTTTATTTATTTATTCTGTGTCTAGTAGTAGTGTAATATTAGCATGAACTGATATTAATAAATAAAAATTAAGTTATTTCACATTGTTACAAATATAGTACTAAAAACTTTAATTTTCATCTTAAAATATACGTATTTTGGAGCCGAAAGTCTAAACTATGTGGCTTTTCACTATGAATCTTCAGACTGTTTCTCTTAAGTACTTATATCTAAGAATGTGGTGTACTCTGTCTTGGTCTTGTGGTAGGTAATGTTTTTGCTAAGCAACATTAATGTTGTTTTTTTTTCTACTTAACGACGTGTGATTTGTGAATTTCCCGTTCGTTACATTTCATCGCCGAGGGTAAGAGCATTGTAATGTTTGAATTAATCTCAATACAGTGACTGAGTACCGCTCTAAATCTCTCTCGTTTTACCCCAAGACGTATTGTATCAGATACATTTTCTAGTTTGCAAATAATGGTGATAAGTTTCTTACTATATTTGCTTTTCTCTAGAGAATACATTATAGAGATTCTGTCAATTTGTTTAAACGAAATAGTTAAGTATGCCAGAAGATATACATCATTGGTAAACACTGCCAACAACTATAGCTGAAAGAAAATACGTTTTAAAATATAATTTATGTAGTATACAGTTCTTATTTTTTTATGATAAAGCCTTCGATTGTGAAGATCTTTGGGAGAAGCCTATGTCCAACAGTGGTCGTATGTCGGATGATGATGATGAAAGCATTCGATCGTGTAATGCCTAAGTCACTTTTGATTTTCATAGTGACCTAAAAATATAATTAAACATTTATAGTTTTAGCAGATTAATGACTAAAAACTTATTGTAATTTATCAATTAAATTACAACAATTCATATATTATCTTTTGACTTTCATTTGAGAGTACCACAAGGACCCCGTGTAGGTCCATTATTTTTTAAACAATTTATAAATTACTTAATTAACCATAAGCGTTGTTTTCTGATAAATGTCTATAATTTATTTTTAAATTCTTTAACAAAATTCTTTGATTTCTACTATTATTATGTCTAAAAACGTGTAAGTTTCATTAATATCGAGAATATATTAACTAGTTATTTATTTCATAATAATGTTATTATCACAAAATTTAATATAATATTAATATACTCAGAACAAAATAAATGTTCCCTCAACAACAATATACACGTTATAGAATATAAATACTTTTATAATCAGTTCATTAAACATCTAATAAGGCAGATATGTAATTTCGTATTCCAGTCGGATAGGATATAAGAACAACGCGCGACGTGAAATGAGAGAAGTTCAACACTAATAAATGTACATTTGTATACACACGCACACACATACACAAACGCAAATTTTGTAACTACAATAGAATAGTCAATAAAATAAAATAGTCTAAATTATGAAAATCTACCCAATGAATTATCAAAAAAACTATAATTTTTAAAATGTACCAAAACGACGAGTTAATAGCCAACGACACACCTGTAACAAAGAGGTGCTAGTTAAGAATTTTTACATAGCCGTCAGAAACGTAGCAAGCTGAAGTTCTCGAGAAGATTGAGAGTAGCATAGTTAGCCTTTGAATTATGGTTATGCCCATCAGTTGGTATATTACGGCTGATTATGACGATGAAGGAGCGTTAATTAAAGAAACTTTTTGGAGTTTCGGTTAAAAATCATATTAGATATTGGAATAGCGATTCAAAACTTACAGCACTACATTGCTTGTAAACACAATGACACAAACACAATAAACACAAAACATTATAAATATTCCTCATAGTGTAGGACGTTCAGAAGACGTAGACGTAGGATATGAAAGAGAAGTAAATACTCTGCCGACCCCAGATAACTGGGTAAAGGGCAGGAGGAAGAAAAGTGTAGGACGTTCAGGTAAAAATATATGAAAAGATTATTCACAAAAACCTGGCGTTAATTATAATGATACATACTACACCACAATGTTCTCGTTACTTTGAGACTTATCATGGTAAATCTCTTAGCTCAGCAATTTCATTACCTGCTTCGTCCTTCAAATCAGAATACAGTAATGTTTGCACAATTATCTTTAGCACTAATAGGCGTTGCGGTGATATAAGATCTCCCAACACGGAGACCTACCATGTAATAAAAACGAAGTAGTCATTAAACCCAATAACTGTACAGTGCTTCCAAACGAGTACTCTGTTGCCGGTGACCGTCTAGAAACCACCGCAGTTCCTATACCTGCTATAACAGTAGTTTAACATTACCGTGTTCCAGTTTGAAAGGCGCGGTAATTAGTGAAATTATTACGGTAACGAAACTTTACATCTTAAGTCTCACAGCGATGAGCACAATGTGGAGCTGTGTATGTCATCCTAACTAGTGCTATGTTGTTATAGGTAGACGTTTTGCTTGCCATCAGATAAACGTTGGCTCGTCTCGTCTGTGATTAAATTCATTCCTTTTATTACATGAATTAACATAAAAGTCTTAACTGAATACAAACTACAAACGATTTAAAACCTTACTCGTATAGAATAAGGCTTATAAACGTTTGAAAGGTTTCATACTTTGATATTCTCTCTTAGAGAGATAAAGTTAATACTGACGTGTATACGAAAAACCGTGTCCGTTTTTGCGGTGTTTTTTTATCTCCAATCTTTAATCTAAGTGATCTAATTTCTAGCGGGAAATGGAGAGGGACGGAGGAGCGGCAAAGATGTTCAAGATATGTTTACAGATGATAATCGAAAGCTAATAAATAATTATCAACTCCTTGCTAATAAAGGGTGTTAAATCCAACAAATGCTTTTGGAAGCGTACACGGACTTAGTTGCAACTAGATAGGCACCGTAAAATTTAGTTTTGCTGGTGAAAGATATTTGTTAGAGACAGTATAGGTACCACTGCAACTCCAGCAGATAAACAGCAGTGTGCAAATCTTACTGTCGCAGTTTCAAGGGCTCTGTAGCTAAAGAAATTACTGAGGTAATGAGGCTTATTATTTTATATTTCAATCATAACTAAACTATGCTGTAGTATATAACTAGCGCTACAATATTAAAAGTTGATGTGAACTTCATACATGTCTAGTCGTTTTGTTGGATAAAAAAATTGCAAGTACAACTTTCTGTCTAATCCTAATACTTTCTTTTACGAGAGCAGCATAAACTAAAGTTTATAACATCAGCTATCCGCTATTGAAAGTCCTATCAAAGTCAATTGATATACTTCGGACATTAGCAAAAACAAAAAGGATAGACAGAGAGATAATTTATATTAGATATTTTTGGGTAATTGTATCATCCCCTGTAATGACTAACTTTATATGAACACTACGAACAACAACTGTACTCGTAATATACTCTTTGGATAATGAAAATAGGACATGTATACATCGTCGTCAAAAGTAATGCTTCTATAGCACAGTGTTTCTGCCTTCATTTACACCGTCTTGATATTCACTGATAAACTGTCTCCTTAATAAATGATCGTTTTTATTGATATTAATACTTTCGTATTGCTTCCGTCGTATCTGTGATGTCATATCCGGCTACGCATGTATCTGCGTTTGTTTGCTCTGAAAATTACATCGAATTATGTTATCACGTGTTGATGTTCAATTTTGTCGAATTTAATCGCCGACAGTGCAGCACCAAATTTGATCAACGCCAATATTAATTGAAAGGTATAACAATGATAACTTATGTTTACGCGAATAATATACACAGTGTTATTAAATACATTTCAGTAGGTAATACCACCGGCTTGGTATCCCATTATTTATCAAATCAAACACCAATCATACGAATTGAAAACTTCACGGGTCGTGTCATCTTTCAGATCAGTTTTACCGTGACCATGGCTACTGCAAAGCACTTGAAACATCATTGAACTAAACACTTAAATAAATGCTATGAAATCCTTAAAGTTTAATTTTGATTAATGATTTCATGAACTTACAATTTAATTAACAATAATTGTCATACTTGCCACATTTGAAATACGAAGAGGCAAGGATTGTAAAGATCGCAGAGAAACTGTCTGTCCTTTCTAAGACCATTTCCTGATGTTAGAGCACCTGCAAGATCATTTATGTAGTCTCCAACACAAGAAGAATAATCTCTTATAACAATAATCCGCTGATTAAATGTTAAAAAAAGTGGTAACAGTTGAACCGATTTTATTTAAGTATGAGTACTAACTGAATATCTAAGATTAATCGCATTGACTATCTTTCTATGAGAATAGAACCTTAATCTCGGCGATAAGAACAATAAAAGAGCACTTTAATAATTACAGCCGACAAATCTTCGAATTACCTTTCAAACAAAAATAATCTATATCTGGTGGATGATGAAATATATAAATATTTTCTTTTAAAATGATATCAATATAGATCGATTATAATTTATATAAAACTCAGTTATCTCAATTTGTTGTATTTTTTCATTTACAGTAGATCAAATTACAAACTCAATTTCTCATAATAGATCAAATATTTCATTTGACTCAAAGTCTTCAGAAGTCGGAGGGCTAAGTGATAATGTAGTAATGGAGGCTATAACGTTATATTCATCATACCTAAATTCCTATTTTAGTATTACAACATCATATTTAATATTTGCAGGAAATTTCCAACAATGTACACTAGACGACTCCGATGGTATAAATCTTGGAATCGTACGCATTGGCGACAGCACCTTTGGCACAGCATCCAGCGCTGTCTCGTAGTCGAATTTATGTAATGCTATTGTTATATTGTGAGAGCACAGGATATGAGTTAAGTCAGAGCTTCGCCAACAATTGTTGTGTATGCACCGTTACAATAAAGTGAACAACTAAAATATTGTTTAAAACTAGAGAAAGGCATTTCCATCTCAAATTTATATGCTTTTTCAGGGAAAATTAAGTCGGAAATAATGAAATGCACAACGATGCTGTAGGTCTTTTAAGTTAAGATACGGAATACAGAAATGTTGTTATTTCAGCACATTTTCATGAAAACCTTAGCTGGTCAAGTAGTTTCGAGAAAACTTACCACCAACCATACATCGCAACATGAGGCATCGAAACTGGAGGAGTGTACTCCGTATTAAAAGGCAAAGTAAATACTAACTTTGTATCGACTTACAGTAAGATATACGTATGTTATAAAATTGTAGTACTACTTAGGGTGTTTACACAATACCTCTGCGCTCATTGTAGTAAACACAAGATATCATGTGAACCGTATGTCACTAAACGGAACATATCGATTTTAGAAGTACAGATCTATCGCCACAAAAAATTTCAGCACCCACCAATTGTATAGCTACTTTACTTTCCTCATTACTAAGTTTTATAATGTTATTAACTTACAAAACATTTAAGGATACGTACACAAAACGAAGTTCCTCATTGAAGAGATGTCAAAACCAAAAACCATTATGTCACCATTTCGGCAAATAAGGGACGGGACCTTACTTAAGGGAATACCCTCTTACAAATCTCCGAATGGGACCCATTATCCTCGGAATGACGCCATGCTGTTTAAAATTCTGGTCCGCGTAGCCTTTTATACGTCCCACATTTAATGGGGGGTACACATGCAAACACTCTGTTAGTACAAACTAAATTATACTGAAAGTGAAATGTATGCAAATTTCATACTAATACCCGTCTGCTCCTTCTCATCCATTCTTGGGTGTGTAACGCTTTTAGTATACTAAAATTGACGAAGCTATAAAGACATTTGAAATAACATAGATTCTGTGAAATATATCTAGAAACTTTGAACTAGTACATAGTATCTCTACTCCCTCTCAATAGATACAAATATAGAGCCAAACTTTACTATGTCAACATTACTGTCTTCTACGTTATCTTTCTTACTACTCTCTACATTTTCCCTGTCATACTGATTAGTGTAAACATTCTAATAATTATGGTCTCATTATAAGCGGGCTAATAACTTCCCAAATCTTCATAGCTTCCCAAACTCCTAGTTAAATGAATGAGATTAAAACTGTCTAGTTCGTAGACTTTTCCAGTTTCATCGGATCCAAAGACCGCGGATCTGAAATGCATGAGCAAAATTAAAACAAAAACTCAATAATGAATACAAATAGCTTTCTTAATGTTCCCACAGTTGGGTCTGGGACTGTCTTCCAAATGGAAAGTGTCAAGGTTATTATAACAAATATATTGTACATTCATATACTGTGTTATTAATCTAAGGGATCATAACAATGGTCTTTAGAAAGAGCTTGCAAGATGAACTTTACAGGAATTCTAAATCATTTGTTGTTAAAAATTGGAGCTTAATCATAAGTAGTGTTACCTGACATGAAAAAATTATAAAATTAGTTACGAGTGTAAACAAAACAATTTATTTTTTGCAATGACGCATCCATAAGTTTGTAGATCGGTTGATAAAATGTGTCAATTGAAGGGCTCTCGCGGAAAAATCAGGCGATGAATACCAATGGAGGACCGCCGGGAGGAGGGTGAGGGACTTGTCCGGTCCGTACGAGATTTTTACATTGAATGTAAAGGATTCCTTTTACAGCGTCAATGTCACCAACACTCAGGTCATCGTCAAATATGTGCTGAGGAAGAAAACATATAATTCTATTGTAATAGTAGTTAAGCCCGACCAACGTATTCAATATTATATGTTATCTGTCCGTTCGTTTGGAGTAAACTTTAAAAAAGTGATTTATCAGTAGGAGTAACTTATAAACTGATTTTAATGTATATTTCAGCTTTGGCAGTAAATATTTAGATTTAATCAATGCTTGATACAAACTTTTCCTGTAAACTAACAGAGCAGTGTAGTCCGGGCAAAGGACAAGGTATTTCAATATTAAAATTGGAAACTAAAAATGGAACCTTGAAACTTGGTTAGTAAATGTTAAGTGTCGTCACTGTTACTTGTCTAGATAATCATCATCATCATTTGAACCGATGGACAGCCACGGTCTTGCGCTGCTTGGCGCGGTTTTTTTTTGTCTATATAATGTTTTCATAATATTGTTTAGGAGAATAAAAAACGCGACAATGGTACAGATGATCATGAGACTCCCACAAAATATATCAGAAATTATAGACTAATACCCCAATGTCAAGACGAAAGTTGCAAAGACATGGCACCTGACCATCGGGCTGGTACACCGATTCAAAGCAGTACAGCGAGCGACGGAGAGAGCTATGCTTGGCATTTCTCTAAGGGACAAGATCAGGAATGAAGGAATTCGACGGAGAACTAAAGTTGTCGATGTAGCTCTCAAAATCTTCAAGCTGGAGTGGCAGTGGACCCGCCATGTCTGACCTGTCAGTGACTGCTGATGATAGAGAAGAGTCTTGGAGAGGAGGTCGCCTACAGGTCGCAGAAATGTAGGACGCTCTCGCTCCGGATGTACCAATAACATCATCAAGAGTGTTGGAAGTGGGTGATTTGATCATAGCAAATTCGAGTTGCATATCCAATGCTGCTGTTACTACAGCTATTTACCTTGGCTCGTCGCCAACCAAGCCGTCGTTGGAAGCTGCTTCCGGCATACGAGCCATGAAACCGATAGAGGTTCTTGTTGCATAATATTAGCTTCATGTTATTTGCGATTGTATTCATTCGATCCTTTACTATCCAGCGTATTGGCAAGGATCTGGTGAGCAGGTAGCTGATTTCCAGTAATGTATGCACACTGCATTGGAAACCTCTACGCTTATCTATACTTAAAAAAAACACAAGTTTCAATTCATCATAGTTACATACCTTTTGATTAACTTCAAAGATTATTTTTAAGATAGCTTAATGATGCCCGTGATTGTGTTCCGAACGGAGATTCATCTCTTCAAACGCCGAAGGTGACTACCGAGGTGGTTTTACTGGGTAAAAATCTCCACATAACTCTGACATTCTCCCAGAAGGCAAAGTATCTTTTTGAAGATTTCTGCCCCGAAACAAAAAAAAAAGGTTAATAATGCTGTGACTATTAGCCTGTACGCCTGAGTCTTAGAGACCGACTACACGGCGCCGTGTAAGCTAGTAAACATGTTCATTTAAAAGATGTAACTTTAAGAGCTTTTTAAAAGCTGCCTTTGTATGGCAGGATTTTATGGGGGGCGGTATGTTGTTCCAGCAACTGGTAGCGGTGTATTTGAAACAACTCCTGAACGATGTGCTTCTAAATTATGGCATTGCCAGTGGGTTTGTTGCAGCAAGACACTGATACTTCAAACGGTCCTGTCTCCAGCTTAGCGTTTTTGTATAAGTGATCCGGCTTTTGCGTTTTTATAACTTCAAATAGCAGACGAGCCAAGTGAAGTTTTCGCCTCGCATCCATTTTAAGAATGTTGCCCGTGTTCAAATCCGGTGTCGGGTGACTACTCGGAGGAATATTAAAAATAAAACGAGCGCACGCATTATGCGCACGCTGGACTGCTGGAGCAGTTCCTGATAACAGGCACGGCCGTACACAGTGTCAGATTTCGTAGTACTAAGCTCTCGACCAATATTTGTCTCATTTCCATGTTGAGCAATTTCCTGATTCTGTATAGAACTTTTAATCTATACAAGCATTTCCTTATTACTTTATTTAGCGAAGTTCTAGGTCTACAGTCAGACCTAAAATGGAGGCTTCTTGCACTCTTTCGATAGGGTCATTCATAATTTTCAAACATGAATTAGTCAATAAGATATTGCTGGTTTAGATTTTAGTGCCTAAAATTTTGATTTAGAATTTAGCTTTTTGGAGGTTAAGGACCAGAAAATTTTGTTCAGCCTATTATGCCACTCTTTCCAGTTCTAAATTAAACTGATTTACTGCTGTCATCGAATCTCTGGGATTGAAGGAGAGATAACTTGACTTCTTGATACTTCATCGAGTAAACAAAGATCGCATTATATCATCATTATCACCCGACAGACGTCCACTGCTGGGCATAGGCCTCCCACAAAGATCTCCATATCGACCGATCCTGCACTGCCCGCATCCAGCTGCATCCCGCAAGCTTCACCTGATCGTCGGACCACCTGGTGAGTGGGCCTGCCAACACTACGTCTTCCTGTAAGCGATCGCCATTCGAAGACCTTGGCGCCCCAACGCCTGTCCATAGCAACGTAGCACTAGTTAGGACCTTATACACTGCCCTGCCTGCTCGTGGCCTTGAGACAGAATATTAAGTCTCATTACCTTAGTAATTTCACTAGCTACAGCGCCCTTCAAACCAGAACACAGCAATGTTAGCACAGTACAGTGTGTCGGCTGCGATAGAAGCTGCGGTGGTACCTAGACGGTCTCCAGCAACAGAGACACAACCATTAAATTATATAATACGTTTCGGTGACTAGTAGAAGTAGATGCAGTGTAACGATATTAACTAGCGCCTGCCCGTCCCGTCGCTTAGTTGAACAACAAATGGATGACGGAACTGGGACACCAGGTTAAATATTCGGAGCACTTCGAAACTCCTCGTAAATCATAATAAATGTGCTCTCGGCATACTTTATAAGATACAGCGACAGACATCGAAGTGCAGTAATTCGCGTAATACACCTTTCGTACCGGATATCCGGTGCGCGGGTGCAAAAACTTTTCGAGTTATAAATCATTGGTTTTTAGTGATGTTACACAACTTACCCCCTGACTTTATTCGCACTGCTGCCGAGTGAGAAGAGTTACATAATCTAGACTATAAACCGCCCTCTTCATAGGGGAAACGGAAGATGAACATTTGATGATTTTTAAACGGATGTATATATATTTTTGACATAACTGAGAATACCATCAACCAATTGGTATTTCCTATGCAACAGACAAACAACTCAACTCATTATTTATTCCCATTGCTGGGATTTGGGCTTCTCTAAAAAGAGAATAGTCTCAGTAATACGTTGATAAGAGTTGGCGGATGTTGTATTTACACGAAAGCTGTTGTTGGGATGATCATTTCTTCTTCACCGGAAGCTCAATCAAACATGGATACCTTTGCTGCGTACAGCGTACAGTTCTATAACAGTTACAAACTAAGCTACTACTGTTATATAAAGTAGATTATATCTAAGTTATCGATACGGAGGCACATCACAAAAGCTTAAAAGCGAAGAGGTTAAGTGTTTTCACCGTGATGAATGACCTCAATTATTAACAGACGGAGGTTCCTTTGTACTTCCGTACGGGAACCAGTTGTGTACTAGATTTGTGAAGTAACATTTATTCAACGATATCACTACATTGGATTCTTCAGACTTTTAACCGACGACGCTGAAAAGGGGTCTTGAAGTTAGATATTAAAAATTTCAAAACGGAAAACAGCTAAGGTCTTGTTGCAGAAAACAGACCATTGTAAAGATCTAATTAGGAGCGATGTCCAGCATTAACCATCCTATGTATAATGGTGATAATCACCAACTGTTCTCCGTCCACTTTGCTGATCGTAACTACCCCGCAACCCCTATCTGAGGCAACAATTAGTAAAAGTCAGATTTTATTTGACCTCTACTCGGTAAAAGGAATATACCTACTAGATTTCAAGTCTATGCCTTATGGTTGGTGACGAGTCTCTACATAGGTATATTTATTTATGTATATATATACACACATATATATATATATATATATTGAAGTTATTCTCAAGCTACTTTCCATTAGCAGGTAATCGAGTCCCAAAGAATTAATATTAGTTCTTTACAGTATTATCTGCTTGGTGCAGACTAATACGGATTTAGCCACACGATAAACTTATACTCCTCTTTTTAGACCAGGAGGTTAATAAAAAAAAAAAACAATGAAACGTATAAAAAAGTCGAGTTACGTTAAAGAAATAATGAAAGAAAACATCAGGCGTTCGTATGAAATTCAATAACAGTGTTTGCCTTGGATATGTTCGATGTACATTGTTTATTATGAAGCCGAGGGGGCGGAGGGTGTGTGGATAGGGGTAACCGTACAACCGCCCCGGGAATGCGCCGATACTGTATTGTAATGTAATAAAGTAATACGAGTCGATCCGATGATACCCGCAGACCTCAAATCGTATTACGCGATCCTAGACAAACTTTGTTAGAGCTCGCCGCTCCATTGTTCTGGTGCGGTATTGAAAACGAAACGGTAATGGAATACTAAATATGTTCACGCTCAACCGCCCAGCGGAGACCACTGCACGGGGCTGAACATCACAGAGAACCCACGAACTCCTCGAGCGCTGAGGACGACCACCGAAGCGGTGATAGTGGGTAAAAAACTATGAAACTTCCTCCAAAACAACGGAGTAAACTTTCGTAAATTATCCTCTAATTAAGTAGGATAAAGAAAACATTTTTAATGTCAGAAGGAAATCGAAATTCTACGGTAAATTACCTGGTGGTAGGTCTCCATATCCAGAAGTTATCTGCCACCGATGTAGAACTTCATATTTTTATTTGATGAAGCGACGAGATGAATGAGATGTTCTCTCGACGTTCTCACTTCATGTCACAAACAAGGACAACTCAATAGTAAATGTTAAACTCTCATTTGTTGTAGTAATGTGCTTCATCAAATCTAGTAAAACTCTTTTTAAATACATTTCTTTCCTCTAGATTTCCACCGCCGAAGACGGTAATGGCATTGCCGAGAGCTGGAATTCTCAAATGGGCCCATTAACCCTGGATAAATGAGCCAGCGGAATGAATCGCTGGAAGTGAACGAGTGGAACTGGTCTTTGTTCTTTTAGCGTTATTCCTCGTAATTAATTCTAAATAGTATCAACAGACGATTGTGAAACGAGGGGACGAGGAAACAATCACTTGAATCCAAGTGAGTCCAGGTCACGAGATGAACATGCATCTGTTATTGGAGCTTTGCTTTTTAATCAGTATTTCGAATATTTATAGGTTCGTTTGAGGATTGTAACCAAGTGATTTAAGATGTATTTCTCAGGGGAGGAGGAGCGATGAGTTGGTCAGTATATGCTTAGATCGTGAGAGCGGAAGTCAAAGAGGACGCTAAGGCCTCCCGGAGGCTTTCTGACGGCCATCGCATACATTATTCAACGTAACCTCATCTTCCATCTTCCGCTGCCAAACTGTATAATGATTTGATACCACAGCTTTAGAGTAGAGGGACGTAACTCACCATTTATACAAATTTATTTTATATTTTATAAGTAGCCCACTTACAGTTCCCACTACTGGGAGATGGGTATTCAAGGAAAGAGGTTATGTCGATCATCAACCACATGGACCATTCGCGGGTGTGTGATTGTCACCAAGACACCACCGACTTTTATCACGAAAGCTGTTATTTTGAAATATGACAGTTTCTTTGCAATGATTTCTTTCAGCGATAGCTCGATCTTGATCAAAACCCTGTCTAGCGTTGAATGGTAAAGTGTTCAGTGGTAGTGAAGAGCACAAATCCAGCAACAGTCTATTCACTCCCCACTCCTTTGTTTTAATTAAGGTACAAAGAATTAAATCTCTTTGCTCGTAAACCGGAGATATTTACAAAGTACCAAATTTTATAGATTGATTTTACTGGTGGTAGGTCTCTGTGACCGGATACTATCTAGATACCACCGCAGCGCCTATTGCAGCTGACAGACGGTACTATCAAACATTATTGTGTTCCGGTTTGAAGGGCGCGATAGCTAGTTCAAAGATGATCCCTTTATGAGTTCTCAAGGTTCATCCTTGAGAGAAAAATTCCTGAAAAACGTACATCTGGTAGACAGCAAAACAAATGGTTTGAGGACATAAAGGAATGGACCGGGTTTAAATACCATCAGTTATAAAGAATAGCTGAGGATCGAATTGGTTTTCTCAATCTGATCACTAAACTTCAGTTTGAGGGTATCTAATGATGATGATGATAGCTAGTGTAATTACTGGGGCAACGAGACTGAACATCTCATATCTTAAGCGACGAACTGTGGTGCAGTATATCCTTCCTAACTAGCGCCATGTGGTTATGGGCAGGCGTATCACATACCATCAGATGAGCGACCCGTTTGTCTCGTTCCTTAATTATATAAAAAAATATCACATTGTATCTACTATGTGACATAGGTTATCAAGTCTCATGGCGCTAGCATCATCATCAGCCGATAAACATCCACTATTGGACCTAAGCCTCTCCCCCAGATGACTGTATGTGTGGCCTCCGGTACCGGTCGGAACTAGGGCCTGTCGTATGTAAAGGTTTATATGGAAGAATTTGGACCAATTCCCACCACGTTGGCCCAATGCGGGTTAGTGAGAGCCAACGCTTCCTTTGTTGATTAGCAGGGTGCACCACGAGCAGATGAAGTTAGTTTGGGTCCAATGAGTTGTGCGGGACCCCTTGGCATATTAATAGTAATTTCACTAGTTGTACAGACCTTCCAAATCATAATGAAGTATGCATCCTTACCCGTCGCTACAACTCTTTGTGGGTACTGACCTTCTGTAGGATTCTTTTCCAGATATCACCACACTCTATCTTCTTCTTCCATCCAGTAAATTTTTCCATTCTCCTACGATATTTTGCACCATTTTTCTACGGCCTACACCACAATCTCTTTTACTATGGCGTCTACATATGTAACGGACACTACAGCCAACAAAATACTAAAGCAGACTGAATACGATTGTCAGGACATCAGCAGGACTTCGTCCTGTGTCGTACTGCAAATGGGGCAACGGAAATCTCTAAGACAAAAGGATACGCCGCGACGTGATATAAACGGAAATGGGGGCCCGTTACAGGCCGCCGCTTTCGTGGCCCATCTCTTTCTATGGGATCGCATTAGCGATTATTTTGTCAGCCAATGGGAGGACATCTAACTAGGAACAGGATTTAGGCAGGATTAAGGCACGAAAGATGGAAATGGAATGTTGAATGCTGGATGGAAACAAGTGTGTAAGATGAACAAAGTACAAAAATTTTGAATAGAAAGAAAGATGAGAATTACTTGGAAATAAATTGTACTGATGGTAAAAGCTATAGTAAAATTAAGGCCCTGACCCTGATCCACCATACGCAAGGGGAATTTTATATATACAGTAAAAAAAAAACACAGGAACAGGAAACATAAAGTTTAAGCTTTCTTTCTTGAATAACATCAATAAAAAGAAAAGGGGAAAGGAGAGATATTAGAAGTCACTCGTTGCAGGTTTCACTTTCCGGAGAAAATCTAGACAGGAGCTCCTCCTAATGCTGGGGAGACCACCTAGAGGATTTTAGTGGGTAGAAGTTCCACATAACCTCGTCTTCCCCCCAGAAGCAGGGTATCTTTTAAGAAGATTTCTCCCACGATAAAAAAAAGATAGGTACCACTGCAGTTCCTACACCCATCGCCAAACAATAGTGACCAACCATTACTGTATTCCGGTTTGAAGGGGCTTTAACGAAACATCTCGTGTCTGAAGCTGCAATCACAATGTGATGTAGTGACAGCCTTTAATTAACATCAACTTGTTATGAAGAAGCGTATCACTTATTATCAGGTGAATGTTATAATACGCGGCAACAAAAATCTGGAAGTGTTGGATTTAATTTTTTTAAGGGAAAAGTGATACATTACAGCACATGGCGCTCAGCACGTTCACGCATAAGATATTGAGTCGCGTTACCCCAGTAACTTCACTAGCTACAGCGCCCTTCAATCCGGAACAGTCCAATCAACCCATCTATCTCCAGCAACAGAGACCTACCACCAGTAAACAATATATAATGTAGTCTTGGCTTCGGAGCTGGAACCTCCGCGTAACGAAGCGGTTAACCATTGCGCCATGGAGGTGATGTATTTTAATAAGTTTATAACACACGAAACGACCTGGAGGTCTATTCGGTGGCAGAGTAGGAGCTGATAGCCGAGGGTAGTAAAGGGAACGCGAAAGCTCCGTGTTTACACATAAAGCTTGATGAGTGCACGTCTCCATATCGCCGCGAGCTTATTGCCGTTGCTCTGTTGGATTAAGTTTGTTCCCGAATGTTCTTAAGCAAACTCCCTTTATTATGACGAAAGTATTCACTGTGGAATTTCATTCTCTGATAAGGTATTTCCTCGCGAGGAATTCACTTAATTATATTTATGTGTGACCGTGGAAAATTCTAGTAGTTAACGTCGTACTGCGAACAAACAAAATTATGTCGTTTGTGTGTAGGAGAGTGTACTTGTGTGTGTACTTTAAGCTGGTTTGATGTTCGAGTGTATTGATGTTGGAAGATCGACTTATCATCATCAGCCGACAGATGTCCACTGCTAGATATAGCCCTCCCACAAAGTTCTTCACATCGTTGTAGTTCATTATGGGGAATAGGACCGTAACCCACCGCTCTACTCCAGTACTGGTTGGTAAGTGGTCAGAGCCTGTTATTCAGCAGGGTGCATCGCGTGCAGGTGAGGTTGACTTGGGCTCCGTAAGATTTTGTGGAGAAGCCCTTATACCCTCTGTGACTTGTGACGTAGACTTAATGAAAATTAATTTGGTTTACCGGTGGTAGTGTCTCTGTTGCCAGATACCGTCTAGGTACCACCGCAGCTCGTACCACTGCTGACAAACACTTAGGTGCAAAGATTACTATGTTGCGGTTTAAAAGACGTTATAACTAATTACTGGGGTAACGATACTTGAAATCATACGTCATAGGCGACTAGCGCAATGTGGTACAGAATATACCACCCTATCTAGCACCATTATTTTAAGGAGAGGCGTATTACTTATCATCAGGCGAAGGTCCACTTCGTCTCGTTTCATTGAATATAAAAAATATATTTATTCTCAACTGCACATCCAGGAAACTCTTTTCAAAAATGTCTCCGTTTCCTTTTGATCATTCGATAATATTGATCCAATATTTATTACTAGAAATTTTATCATTACCATCAACCAATAGCCGTCCACAGCTGGACATGGGCCTCCCCTAAAGATCGCCACATCGATCGGTCCTGCCCTGCCCCCATCCAGCGGCTTCCCCGACCTTCGTTTGTAGGGATTCAGGAAAGATTTGAGCCATTTCCCACCAAGCTGGCCCAATGCGGGTTGGTGAGAGCCAGAGCCTCGTTCGTTGATTAGCAGGGTGCACCACGAGCAGATGAGGTTGGCTTGGGGACCGTGACTTGTTTTGCGGAACCCTTTACACCCCTGTAAATGTTATACTTGTAAACAATATGTACTTTTTACTGTAATAATACTATGAGTGTATAAGTTACAGCTTATTTAGGGTGGCGGTGCTTACTTAAGTCCTTTTGTTAAATTCTATTAGTTTTGCTGTTTTTTTAAGTATCTACTGTATCTATTAAAAAAAATATATCTTTTTTTCTTTAAAATTTAACTACAGATTTCGTTACAAAGCGAGCGGTTAACCGCTGATCCGCGGAGGGACGAATCTACGAACG
Organism: Ornithoptera alexandrae; assembly: GCA_029030555.1. NCBI lineage: Eukaryota > Metazoa > Arthropoda > Insecta > Lepidoptera > Papilionidae > Ornithoptera > Ornithoptera alexandrae. Next base: position 1,084,767 of record JARDVY010000031.1, read on the forward strand.
GTTCAATGATTTCAACGGCCACTTAACAGAATTAAGTTACTTTTTGTGTGTTTTTCTAAAATATAAATATCAGCGTAGTAATTTTTGTAATATAATGAACCCACAAATGGCGTCTTGCCAATGTACACACTTATTAAATGGATTAGTTTCCCTGTAACACCGATCGCCATCTCGCAACGGACTCATCCGTAGCTTTCATATCAGCGTCATAAGTCCAATGACTTTCTTTATCCAGAACGCCCACTGTTGATCATGGGCGTCCGTCAAAGACCTCCACATAGATCGGACCGATGGCTTACTTTAATTTATTTCGCCTTAAAAGTTCATTAAGGAAATTTCTAAGGTTAATAAGGTCGGCCGCCGCCGCTCCCAATATTTCAAAAGCGACTCCGAAGCGAACCAACAATGGAGTCCGGATTAATTTCGCGGAGATTGATAAACGTAAGAATTCTCGTATGGTACAAGTCATGAGCGTTACGACTTATTCGAACTTATTAACTTAACATCTCTAAGTTGCCCATTCTAACGTGTTTATATAAAAATGAAACAACAACGGCTACTATAGCTGCGTATGCATTCATAGCAAGTATCCAGAGATTCATTGACTCATCGCGAGATCTCCGAAACTATTCGACGTCAACACAAAGAATTTGGTAGAGGTACTGCTTCAGCCGTTTAGAGGTCAGTTGAGAATGGACTGTACAAAATCCCTTTCTCAAAGGGAGTTACAGGGGTGTCAATAACGGGTATGTGCCCGAAGAGGGGCAAGTTCCCGCCGGACGAGAATATTTCGAATAAATTTCAAGTCTAAATTTCAAATCTAATTTTGTTATACTACCCGCAAAACGAACGATAGCAGAAAGTTTATAATATGAGAGTAATCATCATCATTATCATCAGCCGACAGATGTCTACTACTGGACATAGGCTACCCCCAAAGATCTCCACGTCGTTTGTTGGAGTTGATTAAGGGAATTGGGCCGTAACCTAACACGCCGGCCCAGTGCGATTTTGTGCGTGGCCTCGTCTGTTATTCAGCAGGGTGCACCGCGTGCAAGTGTTGTTGACTTGGGCTCCGTAAAATGTTGGACGGAACCGCTTACACACCTATGAGAGTAATAAGTAATCGTAAATGTATAAAAAAACCCTACCATCAAGACCTCTGTGTAACAAAACAAAGACCCTTAGCATATAAAAATAAATAATTCCAAAACATGTTGGGGTGCTGCATGAAATTCACCCAACACTCCACATTCCGAATGTTATTGGATAGTCGTTTTCAGCTCTTGAAAACAGTAACATTTCCGACGTTCGCCGGATGTGCGCGTGACGTACCGGAAACGTCAAACGCTACAATTATAACGTGAAACAATTGACGCACCCCGCTATAGTGCTGTCAATGTGTGCGAAGATGTGGAGCAAAAACTTTGAGAAACCGTGCGCAGTATCCCGCCTCCGACTCTCATATAACATACATATACATATAGATTTCTAAAAATACATGACTCATCTGTCCGCTGATGATGATCATCACGCGATCTCCAAAACTATTAGACGTAACAATTCAAAATTTGCTAGCGATATCGCTTCTGCCAGATAGACGTCCGCTGCTGGACATATACCTCCCCCAAAGAACTCCACGTACAGTCAACATGGCCTCCGGTACCGCTGGGCACTAGGGGCTCGTAAGTGGAGGGAATTTTGACACATGACATGTGCTACCACGCAGGCCCAATGCGGTATGACGGGGGCCAGAGCCTCGTTTGTTAATTAGCAGGGTGTACCACGCGAAGGTGAGGTTGTCTTGGGTCCCGTGAGTTGTTGTGCGGGACCCCTTACACCCCACTTACGCTCCTACCGTTTAGAGGTCAACTAAGAATCATCATTATCAGCCGACAGACGTCCACTGCTGGACATAAGCATCCCCCAAAGGTGTTGCGGCCAGCAGAGCAGTATGGAATGCGGTTGTCCCAGTCGTTGAAAGTAGACGGCGCTCCGATGATTAACAAGGAACAAGTTTGTGTTTGCTGCTGGTTAACTGCGTTACTACATACTTATTGTATGAACATAATTTCTTTTCCAGCCGAAAAGATAACTTGGTAGCTGCTATATCGCGATAATAGATTTAATTTTGATTGCGTGTAAGAATAATAAAATACGAAGAATTACTTTGTTGGGTATTTAAACTTAATTAAGTTATAATTACAGTCTTCACTACTTAATAAACGTGAGATATAACAGGTCAAACATAATATCTGTTATTAGTTACTGTTACGCAATAATAACAGATACCAATTTCTGTTATTAAATAACTAATGTTATTTTTTTTTTATTTCAATTTTTCGGGTTATGACACTAGGTGCATCTCGTTTTAGCAACATTAAATACAATGGGTGTGAGTGAGATAAAATAATCAACGAAATAACAGTTAATACGAACTAATTGAGGAGTGACGTTTAAACAATTATATCTTCTTGTACGATTATAATTTCTATTTTTCGGGTTATAATACTGGGTGCTTCTCGTTTTAACAACAGTCTATCAAATGATTGTGAGCGAGATAGATTAATCAACCAAATAATAGATAACACGATCTAATTAAAAATTCGCTTTTCAAAGAGGATTTCTTTTAATGGTACGACCTACTAAAATTTTGGGTTTATTTCAAATAAATACTAGGTGTCTCGTTTTAGCTTATGGCAATATTATACAAAAGACAAAGACAAGAATAGTTGATTCATTTTATTGCCTGTTCTGTTACTTGAAGCTGTTACCGATAGTTGCCGGCTGTTATCGAATACTGAAAATGTTGTTTGTTGAGAGTGATTGAATAACTTGGGTATGGTGAATTATCTGTTATCTTCGAATACTTGTGATTTATATATGTTATGATAAACACGCCTCGCTCATACTACTTAAACTCTGAGCCTTCTTTCACAAGGGAAGAGTGAAGGCTAATTATCCATGTTAATATCCTCATCTTTTTTTTCAGCGGAAGTCAAGATCAGTGGGAATTGGACCCACGCCTCTTTGATAGCATTCAATTATATATACAACAAAACTTTTATGATAAACAAATATCTCCATAAGGTGATCCATAATGATTAAATAATAATGCAATGCAACTCACATTTAGGACCAGTCATTGCGAAAATCTTTAGGAGACCACCATGCCCAGCTGTGGGCGTCTATCAGCTGATCATGATGGAAACATAACAATATAAGTGTTGTATTTTAAACCGATTCATCTTTCAGTTTTCGTGATTTTATAATTTTTTTTAAATGCACATTAAGATTTTTTTTCTCCAATCGCTTTCATCTTATGAAATACACCATGGAAAAATTCTGCCCGAAAGTAAAACGTCTTTCCATCTTAATGCAAACATGAACCGCTTATATAAAATGATACTGTCTCCGTTGAGCAGCGGCCTACCGCTTTGCAATACAATGGTGGTGGTGTGTGCTAGAATTTTGGTGATGGTATAAATTTTCTGGTACAACAGCTTTTCGTAGTCGTCAATCTTCGTGACGGGGTGCATGGGGTCCAGCACAACAACTCACGGGACCCTAGCCAACCTCACCTGCTCGCGATGCACCATGCTAATCAACTAACGAGGCTCAGGCTCCCACCAACCCGGATTGAGCCAGAGTGGTTGGAAGCAGCTCAAATCCCCCCACATTAACCCTTACATACGACAGCCCCTAGTGACCAGGTACCGGAGGCCGTGATGACTGTATGTGGAGATCTTTGGGAGAGGCCTATGTCCAGCTGTGGACGTCTATCCGCTGATGATGATGAGGATGAATCTTAGTGAACAAAACTCTTATTTATTTTATAATTATCTTACCAAGCAACGAAACGAGCTCGACGTTCAATCTGTAAGACCACGGAAGCAAGTAATTTTTTTAGTGTGTCTACATTACTGATGGTAAGGTTATTGGTGGTGATCGTTGAATTTTTTAGGAGCTAAAATAATATATTTTTTCGTGGTGTAATATTGATATTATACAAAATGGCCGTTATTGGTGATTTGCTGAGCGGGAAACGAATATCTCGAATCGTGGGGATGAATATAAACGAGCTCGTTAATTGAATACACGCGGCGCAGTTCACGTTGAACTGTATAATATATTATTCAATTTTAATTTCTGGTATGATCCGTTTCTGATGATCTTCAGATACCACCGCAGCTTATTATCCTGCCGCCGAAGAACAGTATGCAAACATTACTGTGTTCCGATTTGAACGGCGTTTTAGCGTATCAATACTGAGATAACAAGACTTTTTTTTTACGTGGGGGAAATGCCTTCGCATATCTGCCTTCGCGGGGCTAAGGATAGGATGTGTCGGACTTGCACCGACTAAAACCCCACGAGGTGCCACCGTCGTCGCTTTATGGCGGGGCCACGGGAACGCTTTCGCCCACGTTGCAGCCCCAGCGCGCCCTCCTCTCGACCTCTTATAGTCATCTGGACAACGGATCCCCCCGAATCCGTCACCCAAAGGCCATGGGAATATGACAAAACCTAACATCTTGTGTCTCCAGATGAGGAATATGATGCAGTGTATTTCATCTTAACCAGGGTTGACATCCTACTCGTCTCGACACTTTTTCTATATCATAGTTACTGGTGTTAGGTCTCTGCTGTAGGAGACCATTAAGGTACCAGCGCAGCTCCTATTCCAGCCGAACAACTGTAGTGTGCACATTTTACTGTGTTCCGGTTTGAAGGTAGTTATATCTAGTGAAATTACAAAAGTAATACAATTTAACATCTTATGTCTCTATACGATGAGTGCAATGTGCTGCATATAGCATTCTTATCAGTTACGTTGATCTACAAAAGATCCTACTCATCTCGTGAGATAAAAAAAAAAGGATTTATACCTCTTGTGAAGTCACGGGGCTTTATTTATGTGTAGACGGCGGTGTATTGTGCGGCGGAGGATCCCGGGTGCGTAACTGAATTACTCCAGGGTCTCGGTTTAAACGAAATCTGAAAGAGGATTCTTTCCCATGCGGTTGTATGGGTCAACAACTTGACGTAATGAATTGGATTGAGTGGGGTCATTTTAATTATCTCCGTATGACTCGGGGGCGGAGGGTGGGTACACAATCTAGTATATAACGTGGAGTACATTATATACTACACATTATTTACAATGTAAGTATAAAGTCTATATGACTTTCACCTGCTGATGGACAGCTTATAACAATCGCAATCGTTCGTCGCTTTTGAAGGTTAAGGATCTAAAATCTGATCTAGATTATCATCTAAACGTAAATAGTAATGTTTGCAGGAGAGTAAGGAAAGATTTTTGTAGTAACATAAATATGTGGCAGTAAAGGGTTGTGATAAGAATAAATAGCAAGCAAGTATTTAAGGGTAACACAATAACAGATATAAAATGGCTAAGAAGAGTATGTATGTGTTAAGTTAAATTGTGCTGTTTGCTTAATCGATACATTTATTGATAAACTATGTACGTCCACTGCTGGGCAAAGGTCTACTCTGTGTTCTACAAAGCAAGGTGTTGCGCTGGTTGAATCCAGTGGTTCTCAGCGATTTTTTTTATGTCCTGATGAGGCGTCTGCGAAAGCTGCGCTTAGTCCTATTAATAACAATCGGAAACTGCAGAGCAGATTAAGGTAGACCTATTAAAATCATTATTAGTATTCACTATCGTAGCATTCGTTAAAAAACTAAACTGTTTAATGGAAAAATTTGTATTAAATACTTCAGCTAATATATTTCTGTTGACTAAACGCAGCTGAAAGCACGATAAAGGAGTCAGCGCTTCAGCTAAATAATAAAGTTATAACATCCTTTGAAATAACTACGCCTCGGGCACAAACGGAATTAGGTACGGAATGCTTTTCATTACGAAAGTAGAATTGAAATTTTGTTAAGTGAAAAAAAAAAAATTTCGCTCCACTCTTTTATTATCAAAGACCTAATTCGCTGTTCAACTTTCACTCGGGCAGACGTCTCTTTATCTGCTTCAATTATTTTTCAAGACGTAAAGCAAATGAACATGTTGTATAGGCGACGGCCATCTTGGATTTTGGGCGAAATGGAAACGGAAGCGGACTCCGTGTAAACGTTAATGAAATGGCCGCTGTACACTTTTGAAGATTATTTTAAAATCGGAACGGAATTGTATGAAATGATGGCCGACCCTTTTTCATTTCGCTAAACGAGCTGAACGTCAATTTATAGTAAGTTTACCAAGTTCCGCCCAAGTGAAGTACGAACGATGGCCCCTGGTGTACTGGAGGCCATAGTGAAAGTAAGATTGCGGGAAGCCGCTGGATGCAGGCAGCGCAAGACCGATCGATGTGGACATCTATGGAGGAGGCCTATATCCAACAGTGGACATCCTGACTAATTACTAAGATCACTGTTGTTAGAGACCGTCTAGATACAACCGCAGCTCCTATTCCCGCCGACAAACATTAAGGTTGTTCCGGTTTGAAGGTTGTTGTAGTTAATGAAATTAATAGGGTAACGAGATTCGATACCTTACGTCTCAAAGAGACGAGCACAGCGTCGTACATATCATCCTAACTAGTGCCAAGTTGTTATTAACTTGCGTATCACTTACTATCAAGTGACCGTCCCGCCCGTTTTGTCGCTTCGTCGAACAAAACAAATTATACCATCACCTGTCTAACTCCACATAATGTGGAGTATCACGAGTAAATAGTGAAGATGAGTTCACCACCACCACATTAAGCTCATCGCTCCTAACTGGAACACAGTAACATTCACAAATTACTCTTTAAAACTAGACTTAGGGATGCGGAAGTACTTAACGATCTCCGACAACAGTCGTGCAGCTTCCTTCGAGGAATTACTGAAGTATCTATTACCATTTAAAGTATCGATAAATATAATATGGTATCGTGTATACATCTTAACATACGCAACACTGTTAGGAAGAGTCCTAGCAATTACCATCAAGTTAGTACTAATATCTAGTTGTAGTATAGTAGTAAATAAAAACATATATAACATATATTCTTCTGTTACAGGTGTCTGATGACATCGGCTATGTGATATACTCAGCGCTTGGCAGTTTCTACATACCATCATGCATCATGGTGTTCGTCTACATCAGGATATACTTCGCGGCGAAGGCGCGCGCCAGGAGAGGCATCAGGAAGAACCCCAGGCCGCGACCTGTAAGTCTCACAAACAGACACACTTGGCCTGCATACTTCCACATATACATGACTGATGGAACAGCATTGCTGTTAAGGCTGCTGTCATGAACAGAGCGAGGTGATGGTTAGACGCCTTAAAATCTTACGTTTTAAGGTGACGAGCGCAATATGGTGCTGTGTTATACGAGAATCACTTACTACCAAGTAAACGTTCCGCTCGTCTCGTCGCTTCGTAGAATAGAAAAAATCATATTTATATAGGCCTTTTGTTTTTTTTTGTTTCGTGGGGGAAATCTTCGAAAGATACCCTACTTTTGGGGGGAAGTCAGAGTTGTGTGAGATTCTTACTCACTAAAACACCGTCGGTGGTCTGCATCAGTGCATTAACAGAGGCCCCGGGATCTGTTATAGAACGCACCAGTGCCCCTCTACATTGTGTTAGCACATCTCTGAGGAGGAACCTAACCCTCCTAAGCACCATCGCTGAGCTGTCCCACGCAGGTTCGCTTGTTGAGCGATAAGGGCCCCCACCCTCATGGCTCGCCCAACTTCTGGACCCTTTCAGTCGCCTTCTACAACAGACAGAGCTTACCTTACTCCTATTCTTACTAGCCGGAGACTACAGGGCTATCTATTTAGGTCTAGCAGTTAATGTCTATCGGCTGATAATGATGATGATGATACTACCATCTAGGAAATCTAGCAGATTTATCCCCAGCAAATATTTGAAAGAATGTAACAGAGAGATAGTCACATAATCTTAAATGTACCTGAAACCTGATAAAGGACTAACATAAAACTTATTCTATTACTATTATATTTTTTTATCTTACGAAGCGAGGGCATGAGCAGGACGTTCACCTGATGGTAAGTGATACGCTCCTCCGTAACAACTTAACACCACACTGTGCTTATCTCTTTGATACGTAAGGTACCTAGGGTAATTAGGGTATCTCGTTACCCTTGTAATTTTACTAGCTGCAGCGCCCTTCAACCCGGAACACAGTAATGTTTGCCAGCAGAAATAGGCACTGCGGCGGTACCTATCTAGCCTCCTGTAAGTGATATTTGCTTAATGTATTTATATCCACTGTTAATACTAGAAAGAGGATCAGGACACCTGTAACAGGATATTAATTAATGTTACTTTTCAGAACGAACAGCAGACAAGTTTCTCGAATCCTGCTAAGGGCACGCGGCCCATGCCGTCCTCTTCGTCCCTCCACATGCCTTCACCAGCCGACGCGAGCAACTCCAATAATAACAGGTATAGTAACTTAACTGAACCCTGGAGACAGAGGGCGTAGAAGAGGAAGCGTCTAGTATACTCTAACATTAATGAGCTGGTAGCTGGAACACAGCGATGCTGTTATGGAGATAATTTTACAACATGACGGTGATGGATATCTAAGAAAGGTCATAACTCTTCCACCAACTGTACTACACAAAATGAGGGTCCAAAATCGAACTAGGGACCTCCGTGTCCATGTTAACCACTGTTCCAAAGAGGCAATACACTTGTAAATGGGATGTGGTAGATCTCTATTGCGTCTAGGTAGGTACTACCACTGTACCTATTACTGACGATAAACAGTACAGCGCAAACATTTACGTTCTCCGGTTTAAAGGGCGTTACGGTTAGTGAAATTACTAAAGTAATGGAACTTGATATATCTCTCAATGCGGTAAGTACAGTGTCGTTGCTCTGGTCGCTTCGTCGAATAAAAAGTGCTGCCATGGAAACCCACATTCCATTCACCACGGTCAGATTTAAGATGTAACGTTTCTCCAGTAATTCCACCAGCTAATGACTAGCGGTAATCGCCAGGGACGACCGCTAAGGTCATCACATATACAACACTGATTTGAATACGTCGAAATAAGTTAGTAACTGAACGGTAATAAATCGAGTTAAGACTAACCGAGGAGTTATGATAAAGTATGACTATTATTGTAATAACTTCAGGAGTTTCAGGAGACTTCGCCTCCAGAAGCACGGGTGCGTTCAGGTAGAAATGGTCGGGAACTTTCTCGTACATTTACACAGTTAGTCAAACTTCACTGCGTTTCAGTAAACTTTATAGCCATTCGTTAGCCGAGTTTCGTTAGCGATGTTTTTCTATCAACAATTGTCTATCTCTTGGTCTGATCTTCACCATGTTGGCTGTAAGGTCAAAGGCAGTAGGAACAGAGAGTTAAGGGTCCAAATTTATTCTTTGGTCATTTTATAACATGTCAGTCAAATTATTTTTATAGCAAACCAGTTATGTTGATATGTTCATTTTAATACGACCCATATAGAACATTTTAGTGTCCAGCGGTACCGGAGGTCATGCTGACTATATAGCTACTTTGAAGCCTACGTCCGATGATGATGAAAGTAGAACACAACGACCTCCTCAACGACCGACAGTACGCATTTCGCCGAAATCTGTCTACTGGTGACTTTCTAGCATGTATTTCAAATATGGGCCTTGGAGAAGAATGGAAAAGCAATAGCTGTCTCCCTAGATGGATCTAACGCCTTTGACCGGATATAGCACACTTCTTGATCAACAAGCTTCTTGCATACGGCTTATCTCCTGGCCAGATTGATTGGATTGAGAACTTTAGAGATAGATAGATAAATCCGTTTATTTGTCCACGCAGTACAAAACACTTGTATACAGACAAAAAGATTACATCACAGAATACAGATAAAAAAAATATGTTAACGTAATATTTTAGATAATCATTGGTGCCCTGTGTACTGCGATGGGACAAAATGGCCGTTGCTCAGTGTAACTGCTGCCACGTACGTTGCTTGTGCGCGCGCGCATGGTGTAGCCGCATAGAGGAAAAGATCCAAAGTTAAATTATCGATATTAAATTCAGGAAAAATATAACTTCTGCTTGCGTACTGGAATTATAAAATGTTAGGCTGAGAATTAATAAATTTTTCAAAAAGATATGTTTACAATTTTGATTTAAAATAAACAATTGTAAGAGAGTTTCATAAAAAAATTTTTTTATTTACCCATGTAACAAATTGTTAGCGAAACGCACACTCCGGGACTAGGGGCGGCAAGGGGTAGTGTCGGACTCCATCCGGCTAAAAAGCTTCACACGGTATTCCAATCACTTCATATATGCACAAGTGTCACGGTCATCGAGCAGTTCTTCGCCGAAGCACCTCCCGTCACGCCTTTTCTTAAAGGGGTCGGTACATTATTCCAGCACTTTGTCGCTTGAAGACGGAAACTACCTGCAAAAGCCACAGACTTATGTTTATAGAACACAAGGCAAGAGCGAGTGCTTCTAGTGTTGCATCTAACCCGAGCTGATGAAAGATTCAGCTTAGCGTATAGATATTCCGGTGTTCTAGATTTTGACAACCCAAATAAAAGATAAGCAAGATGCATTTATCTGCATGACTCCATAGAGTACCTATTATAATCCTTTGACCATTAACATTAGTGACAAGCCATAGTTGCACAATGTTAGCATCAGGGTGTTTAACTCCCTGTATACTTATATCGCGATTATTATAAAACTCTAAACCCCCGCCTTTCCGTTATTGACTATCCTTCTCTTCGGAACCAACACAGATCGCACCAAAACCCCGAATTAAATCATTTTCTATGTGAATGCGCTGGCGCACAGAATCCACTCCTACATATCTGCGTACATAAATTCTACCATCCCTGGTCCAGACATAACGCCAGTTGTGTTGCCGTGCAAATTCTTGGGCTTTTTTAAAGAGATGAATATTGTCTTTTTTTTTTTCGCCTTCCCTCAGTTTGGTTTGTCCGGGGCCTTGTCTCTCTTTATTTTTGCTTATCTCTATTTTTATATGTAGTCATCTCATTCCTTACCCTATCTTCATCACCTTCATTCTTCCCTCCTTCTTTCTCTCTTCTTTCCTCTTTCACACTTCATTATCGAAGAATATGTCTGGTTAGTCTCTCGTTAACATAAAATCATCGAGGTGGGCCAGGTTCCTTTAGTAGTAGCACTGCAGCGAACTGGAGCAGCACGTATCAGGTTACACGAATCGAGCGGCGCATAAATCGCACCACCATTAGCCGTGGATTAGATCGGTTGGCGTCGACCACAGAGCCCACCCTTGTACAGCACACGAGGTGCTCATCTGCAAGCGTAACACCCAACTTAGCGCTCAGCGTCATCGCAATGTGCATTAAATTCTCATTTTTCTCCTCTTGAATTCCGGATATCTCTAGGTCATTCAATAAGAGTTCCTGATCCCGATCGATGAGCTCTTGTTTTAACTGCTGCAGGGATTCTGTGAGTAAATTTTTATTCGTTTGAACAGAGAACCCTGTGATTTTTTGCTCAACGCTGTCCAATCGGCCATAAATATGATCTATGAACCCTCACATTTTTCAACTCTCTGTGTCAAATGAGTGAGGGTATTATTAAAAAGTGTTATTTGCTCCCTGGTTACGGCCATCTCTTTCCTGAAGTTCTGCATCTCATCGATCATGGCTCGAAAGTCGAAGGTTGACATAAATAGCTGTGTGTCTACCTCTTTTTCACAGGTTGGTGGTAATGAAAGAGTTTCCTTTGGAGGTACCGATGAACTGATAGAAGTTCCATCACGGCATTGCGCCATTCCATCATTCGTAAAGGATTGTTAGTGGACTTTTTAGATTCGTTGCAAACGCATAGTGAGCACTTCCATGACTTCTTTAAGTCATTGAGTTAGAGAAACGCTGCTCGGATACGTTTGCGCAGATCAGGTCAAAATTGTGTTTGCACAAGAGGCAAATCAATAAACGCTTATCCTCGATAACTTTTATACAACCAGCACAGAAGAAAGTTTTCTTTGGCATTTTGTTACTTTTTGTAATATGATATTTTCTGGTATTACAAGTTTTTTAGAGAATTGTTTAAAACACTATGACAATAAGTCCAAGAGAAAAAAAAAAACTTCGTTTCAAATAGAACCAAACCAACGTCGAAAAGTATTGCGACGAGTACCACACGAAGCCATAGCGCCAGAACAGTCTCGCGTCTTGAGGCAAATATATTGATCCTATTATAACACGGCTTTGTTAAAGAGGTCGTTGTTTTTTCTAAACAGTAACACTTCATTGTCCGGTTTATAACAGTCGCAAATTCAAATGCACTTTATGTTTATATCACGTTAATTTCACTAAAATCGTATATATTTCTAAATAGATTATTTATTTAGGAATATGATACAGTATAATTCACTGTTAAATCACCAATATTTATCACTTATTTGATATTATTGGCGGAGCGCACACAAAACACCTCTACTACCAACAAAAACTTTGGAATGGTCCCTCCGTGCTGTTCTTTGAAAGGCATCTAATCCAATAATGACTATGCAGGAGTTCCTCAGGCATCCGTTCTCTCTGCGATTGTTTTTCAGCTGCATGACAATGTCTTTTTGGTCCCCGGTATCCTTGTCTATGCTAACAACAGCACCGCCAGCCATAGCCACTGACCATAGTACTCAAGCGCTAGTCTAGACATAAAGAAAAAAAATAACAACGAAATTTTTCACTGGTGGTAGGTCTCTGTTGTCGGAATCCAGGTAGGTACTACGGCAGTATCTATTGCAGCCGACAAACAGTACTGTGCAAATATTACTGTTCCAGTTTGAAGGACGTTGTAGCTAGTGCAATTACCGGGGTAATAAGACAATGTTTTATGCCTCAGGCGTCGAGCGGGATGTGGTGCATGCCGTTCTGCTCAACTCAACGTTGTTATGAGCGGGCGTATCACTTACCATAAAGTGAACGTCCCGCTCGTCTCCTCGCTTAATTGTATAAAAATAAGCTGAGGGTGTCGTATCTTTTCCAGTAAATATTTTTTTTATTAATTATGATAACAGTAATCGAAGACGAAGACCCAGCAGTGAACGTCTGTCGGCTGATAATGATGACGATGATAAATCGAAAATCGAGAATGTTTATTAGACGTGATGGAGGTTGCTTTGTTTGTTAATATGCTCAATGCGACCGTGTGTTCCAGGGAAGGTCAGATATCCACGATAGAGACACAACAAGTGCCAATACCGACGGTGACGTGCGACTTCGCGTCGGACATATCGACGAGCGAAGCCGGCGACCCCGGACCCCCGCCCGACGACAGGAAAGACACGCTCAAGGTCCGTGAGGGGTCAAAGGGAATACGTCTTCCCGTTTTCCCTTATAATGAACTGTCAAACGGAAATGTGCCCCCCAATAGGAATTCCATCCCGCTCAATAAACAGCCTGTTTAACTTTTAAATGTCCACGCAAAATATTTTCCTTTTTAATTATATTGACTACGACCCCATCTGATAGTGAGCGGTGATGTCGTCCAGCATGGTGAGAAATGGCCAAACTTCAAGAACCCCTAAAATCGTGTACCTCTGGTACTCGGTGATGCGAGCGGTACAGGACCGTTCGATGTTGGGATCTTTGGGGGAGGTCTATGTCCAGCAGTGTGCGTCTATTGCCTGAGGACGATGTAGTCAATTTCTTTCTTTTATCTCCTATCCTCTTTTCATTTTATTCTTCAGTTCTTCAGTCGTCTCTTGACCGTTCTATTTCATCTTTCCTTCATCACCTTAATTATTAGACTGTCAGCTTTTAATTTAACTTTATTTTTTTGTTTGTTTACATTTTTTTAATTGATTTCTTCATTTGAACTTATTTACCAAATTTTCCATTTTACTTACTTTCTCTTTCTTAGTTACTGCTTACGCTATACAAATTCCTTCTCTTAATTATGATTCATCTCTGTTTTGTGAGTTATTCCTGGTAATCACATCATTGACTATCTTTGCGAATTTGCTGTGGCTACTGTCGTGACTTATCAACTCCTTCCATTTACAGGTGGTCACCTGCGCGCAGGTAACGAGAAACCCTTTGGCGACGTGTCCGTACAGAAGTTCCACGTTGTCAGTGAACGGGGAGTTGCAACTTCAGCAGACGCAGCGCTGTAGGGCGCCCAGCGTCGCGATAGACACCGACATGGTGTCCGAACTCGAACCCTCGTCCTCGGACTCAGGTGTGGCTACACGCTGTGCTGTCGTCAAGCCTCTAAAGCTTAGAATATGCCAACCGATCTTCGGCAAGAAATCCGACTCGACCAGAAGGCAGAAATCGCAACCGACCAAGTCGGAGCTAGAGCCAGCGTTACCAAAGCAGCACAAGCCGAGGGACCCAGAGAGGGAGAAGAGAAGATTAGCGAGGAAAAAAGAGAAGAGAGCGACGTTGATATTAGGTTTAATAATGGGTAGCTTTATCGCTTGCTGGCTGCCGTTCTTTTTCCTCTATATCCTGAAAGCCGCTTGCAGATGGTGCGTCATACCCTCCAGCGCTTTCGCGATCGCCTTCTGGTTGGGCTATATGAATTCGGTGCTGAATCCAGTAATCTACACTATATTCAACAAGGATTTCAGGAGGGCGTTCAGAAGGATACTGTGCAAGTGATGTTTGGCATACCTGTGCTGCTACAGGTGCGTTACCAACCGTATCATGCTGGCCCAGCAGCGCGCAGCACGAGGTCTTTACAATGTACGTTAATTGTCCACCACCTCGACTTCTTCAAACATTCCTGCGACATTTTGTTATGAGACTTTTTTCAGTGCCGGTTGAGTCCGAGCTGATGACTTATTCCGGGAACCTGTGAGTAAGTTCAAAGTAGTATATCTTCAGACGTTAAGCTATTACATATTTATATATACACATATATAATTATTAAATCTGTAAAGTTCGCTTAGATTAGTTTTTTATTAGCGTACTAAGTTTAATTAAAATAATCTTGTTTATATTTAGTTTAAAAACTAACTATTTTGACTAAGTTTTGTTGATTAATTCTAAGTATATATAACTTATTGTTATCAATTTTAATTTCATAATGAACCATTTAATGTTCTCATTGTTTTTAATAAAATTATTTTCATACTAGTTCGCATGATTGAAATCTATGAAATAAAATATTGTAGTTTCCGTATTTGTAAATGGGTTATCCGTAGGTTTATCGTAATACTCTTAAATTTATATAAAAATTTGTATAAATAGTAAACGATACTGCAAAATCACTGACGGATTTGAAACTTATGTAGATATAATATTTTAGCTTTCCTGTGTAGATTATAAAATTTTATAGCTTTAAATAATTCAATAGCTCATTTATACATTCAATTCTTATTCACTATAAATACGACGGGGGGAGAGCTGTGGAAGGGTGAGAAGGGACTCGGGCCCCTGACCCGTCTACATATACGCTTACATTATGTACAAAACGTTTATGTGTTAATTATTTGCTGATATTCAGCGATTGAATCGCTAGGTAAAATAGAACTATCTGTTTCAATTTCTCAAAACCTTGTTGCTCATTATAAAATCATATTTCATTAAAATATCAATCGATTGTCGTAATGTTGGGGGTTGGTTTGATAGGAGATTTTATAGTGCGGGTTAAACGTACTGTAGCATTCAACCATTATTCATCACCTTGTATCAATCAGACTGTAGTGTCTATGTTGTTACCACAAAATCACTTATTCTACAGTTAAACGGTAAGGTACTTGCTTTACTACGTTACGGTAAAATTACCAGAACAAGTCCATTCTAACAGAATCTTTTTTAAACATCCTAACTAAAGCGACTAAGTTATAGATAAGACTACCTTTTATTTATTACCTTATAAACATGTACCTCCTCCTTGTATAAAAATATAACTTTTTAACCCGTTCTATATAACTCCTATAGTATTACCGTGGATTGGATATAACTTTATAGTTTATTTATATACTTGAACTCTTCATAATTCTATGTGTTTTAAATTAAAAAAAATTCCGAAGAAAATCATATAATTATCTGGTCACATTATCACTTAAATATTAATATATAGATATGATAGCAAGAATATTTTTCTTCAGTCATATCCAATCCACTGTATGATTAATGTAGAGTAGATGGAATAATGGAATAAATGACTGTGCCTGCGTGCCTATGAACGTATTAAAAGAAAACAATATTAAAAAAAGAAAATTAATGAGACGTTTCATTCTTTTAAAATTTGACAGTTCGTTTTAACGTCTGGCTACACTGAAGACAGTTTCAATGAAACTGGCAGGTTTTAAAAGATTTCTTTTTATTCAGCGCTGGCCGCTTCCAGTACCAAGTGTCAGTGTCATGTAGATTATATATTCAACGTGTAGATAATAAATTTAAGATATGTATTAAAAAAAATTAATCATACCAAATATAATGAACACCAAAGAAGTTTGTAAGTTTTTAATCTTATGATATTATATATCCAATAATATTTATCTCGAAATTGTATACGCTATATAGATTAATTAGCAAAGTTCCTGACGTTTCGATAGGACGCCATGTTTGTTTTCTTTACGCTTAGTCTATGAACATTCTGTTAGTCGAAATATATATATATTTAAAAAAAAACAAACTTATGACTAGTCATTAAATAATTTTTTAATGTAATAATTATATCAACATTAATCTACGACTGAATGTAGCTCTTATCACCAAGCGTAGACACATTGTAAATATCGTAGACTGAAAATTAATTAAAAAAAAATATGTAAAATTACTATAAATGACAACAACGACAATTTAATTCTAAATCGATGTTATTTAGACTCTTTGTATTTAATGTACTTAAGGAGGTTTTAAATTTTAAGTATTTCTAAAACTTGTAACACCATTACCGTACTAGCTGTAAAGAAACGTTAGAATCGATATTAAGTGAGGTATTAACAAAACGCGCTCGACTGGAATACGAATAAGAAAAGCAATAAAATAAAAAAAAATATACGCTTCCGGTCCAAAACGGTACAATAAACTCGCGAACAGGAACAATACATTATTAAGATAATAAAACAAAAGGTTTTTTTGCTAGGTCGATCTTTGTTGTTGGAGACCGTCTAGGTACTACCGCAGCGCCTATCACAGCCGCTAAACAGTACTGTGCAAACATTACTGTGTCCCGGTTTGACGGGCGCTCTAGTTAGTAAAATTACTGGGATAAGGAGACTCAATATCATATGTCTCAAGCGACGAGCGCAATGTAGTGCAGGGTACATCAGTCTTACTAAAGCCTCGTTGTTATTGGTAGACGTATCACCATCAGGTGAATGTTCCACTCGTCTCGTCGCTTAATTAAATAAAAAATACATCTTAAGGTTAAAAATAACTAAAGTGTTTGTAATGCCACTGTAATAGAGTTAACTTCCGTTACTATTACAAATAATCACCTAATGAACTGTTCGAGAGAATTGTCGATTTCCGTCGGGCGCCATTTTGATACAACTTGATAATTTTGAGTACTGAAGTAATAGCAATTGCAGAGATTAGTTTTGTTTATCATTTGATCTGTAACATTTTCATATTGTCTTCCAATGTATGTGTGATCTTAAATAATATATATAGAAGATTTCTATTAATTTCTAGAAGATAAAGTCTAAGTTTTATTTGCACGCAAATATTTTTTTTTACTAAAGAAATTATTTCGAGTGTTAAATAATGCGGTGTAACAAATATAATGCCGATGGTTTTCGTACAGTTGGCCCTGAGCCCTTTTGCTAACTGTATAGGAACTATTGGATTTTTTTTATCTGAATAATTAAGGATGTTCCGCCATATTGGAACATATTCTAAACGCAATAATGTTTTATTATTTAGATGCGTATATCAAAAGTTTTCCATTAAATACAGGTTTTTGTATAGATAGTAACCAATGTAAATATTTTAAATAAATTTCCCACTGTTTAGTATAAATAACCAAAATTAGAATGTTTGTGAAGATTTGAAATAAATATTGTTTTTTAATAGACTCGTCTTTAGGCTAATTTGTATTATAAATTAGTGAATTTTAATACTTATTGTTCTAAATCTGTAATAAAAATAAATAACTATTTATACTTATTATATTGTAAATTAGAATTTGTTAAATATTTTTATTTTATTATTAATTATAAAAAAATACACTCGGAGCGTTTCGTTCAAATTGTTCTCTATTACCGTAATCGTTCAAAATAATAGGATTACCATTAATTCTTATCGACTCAAGTTGTAAATGAAAAAAATATACGGAGTACCAAATATACAAATTTTAATCTTTACATCTTGTTTTATTTAATCACATTATTCCTGTGGTTCCGTAGTTACCACTGGAAATCCTATTTCTTCTGTGAATCAATAGGGTCAAAGCATCACCGTGCTGCGGTTAGAAGGGCTCTATAGTAAAAATTACCTATACTAATGAAAATATTTTGAGGTTAACAAGATCTTACTTTTAATCTGTGGACATGCTTTAGTGCAATGTGGGGCAGTATATATCATCCTATCTAGCGCCACGTTATCGCGATGGCCGATGGGACAGAAAAGTGACTAAATATTGGTGATTACAGTATGGTATAGCTCTATAAAAAGTTGACCGACGGCCTGGTGAACTTCGCAAGGTTTTGTTGGATCCAGGCCCGCTGAATCAGTAGTTTTGGTATACAATAGATGAAGTCTACATTCAACCGTTTACAACAAATCGTAATTACGATTATAAAATAAAAGAATAAGTGAAGGAATTCACAGCCATATAAATAACACAAAGTTATTTGACAAACTGGAAGAAATGGACTCCGATAGAACTGATCCCCGAGTGACAATTACTTGGTGATATATATGATATATATTCAGTTATACAAGTACCGGAGGCAATGGCGCACTCCACAGTAATCAATAGTAAAGTTTCTTGGTAAGTTGCGCCGAACAATGCCGAAAAGTATTCCTGTTGAAATATAGTTAACATGACCCATTTAGGACACACGGTCAATGCGGTAGCCGAGCAAGTTATTAGAAATTATTTACATATACGGTTTTCAGATGATTTTACTGATCTTAATCTAATTGCGTCATATGTAGTACATATCATCAGCCAATCAACATAGGCCCCCCAAATCGATTGGATAAGGATTTATACGGAGGGATTTTGGTCATTTCCCACCACGCTGGCTCAATGCAGGTTGGCGGGAGTCAGAGCCTCGTTGTTAATTACCAGGGTGCACGACGAGCAGGTGAGGCCGGCTTGGGTCCCATGAGTTATTGTGCGGGACCCCTTGCACACCATATATACCTATTAGTTCACTATCTCCGAAGAGCAGCGGCTTACTTTGTAACAAAGTTCCTTGTACCGTTGCAGTTTTTATTTAGGTTTTGACAGCTTTTAAATGTTTCAAAAGTTTTATAACTTAACTGAAATTTTACAATATATTCTATCAGTCTACAGCTATGAAAAGTTGGACTGTTTTCCGGCAGTGTTATATTACAGCCACAACATTCTGGACTAGAAAGCATCACTATCATCGACCCGATTGTAAGTCACATCATTAGATCATTATTATCATCAGCCGTATCACTTACCCCCAGCTAAATTATATTGTACAAAAAAGGTAACCATTGCTAAGTTTAGAAGTAGTCCCACTGGAGCTACTATTTCTGTCGTCAAGTTCTAATGTACAGACTTTTCTGTATCCAAGCGGTGTTGTAGTTACTGATATAACTAAATTACTTCTTTTTCGCTGTAGGTATCACTTTTGACTCAGTGATCGTGGTCATCACTTCAGGTGTTAATGTTCAGACGCGATATGAGAGTAGAGAGAGTTTAGTCATATATGAGTCTTATTACTAAAATACTTAGACTTGATATATAAATTTTGTGATGTGGACATTCTTATCATCACCTACTGTTTCGGCAAATGACACTACCAGTTGAAATTCCGATTCCTCTCTCCATTTAGATTCAAGTATATGTGCAAGCTTCAAATATTCAAATACAACTCTTCGGACGCCAGGCCTGTGTGTCTAAAACTTAGTAGAGAAGTCAACTTCGACACCACAAGGGGAATTGTACTTACACTGGAGCAACGTAATTGAAAATACGATGTGTAATTTATGTTTATTCACGTAACAAAGTTGGCGTCAGGGGAAATAATTGGTGAGAGGAATTTTCTATCAAAGGAGTTGACTAAAATATTGGTTGAGTTTCTTCTCTTTAACCGTCTGCATTATAAAGTGTAAGGTTAAGATAACCTCTGGACGTCCTAAAAGGAGACAAAAAACAGTCTTTATTTGGTTTTGAGAGTAACAGTTTTACTCTA
Source organism: Ornithoptera alexandrae (assembly GCA_029030555.1). Taxonomy (NCBI): domain Eukaryota; kingdom Metazoa; phylum Arthropoda; class Insecta; order Lepidoptera; family Papilionidae; genus Ornithoptera; species Ornithoptera alexandrae. Next base: position 1,105,077 of record JARDVY010000031.1, read on the forward strand.
TGATCCATAAAGGAATGGAAAACACGGAGTGATCTTGCATGCTAGGGAATTGAGATATCCTGACCTTTCCTGTCATGTGCCTAAATATCAAAAATACCAAAGCCTTTCCTAATTTGCTTAGAGTTAACATCAAATTTTTGAAAAGAAAAAATAGTTATGGAGCCCACGAAAAATTATACTTGCTTATAACCATAAACTTTATATGATAAACGTAGTAAGGATCGAATTACAAATGAGGAGATCCGCAAGAAAAACTAAGGTCACAGACATAGCCCAAAATATTGCTAGACTTAAGTGGCAGTGGGCAGGGCACATTGCTCGAAGGACTGACTGCCGATGAAGTAGTAAAGTCCTCGAGTGGCGGTCGCGTGCCGGTAGACGTAGTGTTAAGAGACCCCCCACAAAGTGGACCAATGATCTGATGAGAGTCGCGGGCACCCACTGGATGCAAGCAACGCGGGACCGTGTGATTAGATATCTTAAGCGGATGTCTATTTCCAGCAGTGTACGTCCATCGGCTGATAATGATGATGAAGTGACACGCCCGCTCACAACAACGTGGCGCTAGTTAGTATGTTCACAGCACCACATTATGCATAGAAGCTGCGATGGTCCGCTATGGTCTTCAAATGACAATTAAAAGAAATATTGTTACTGTGTGAGTGCACTTTAAGATTTCCACTTTACAATTCCACTTATCTTAGGAATCCCAAGATTTATCTCAGCCAGCGTTTCGAGTAGCATTCGCTAAATTAAACTTTGCAACAGCGCGACTATCCTGTCTCCGAATAGAATTCCGATGAGCGTAGCAGTTTTACTTGTGTATCTGAAACAACTGAACCGATTTTGTCCTAGTCAATTTGTACTAGTAGTTCAAGATATATATATATATATATATATATATATATCTTTGGGTGAGACCTATGTCGAGCAGTGGACGTCTATCGGCTGATGATGATGATGATGATGATATATATTAATACATTGAATTATTCTATTTGGAGACACCTCTTCTAGTTGCGTTATACCAAAGTTTAATTTGCAAACAAATGCATCACAAAACGCTGGCTGAGATAAATATTGAAATTCCTCAGATAAGTGGAAATTTTAAGATGGGTGCACTTATACGGTAATATACTTATATATATACCACAGTAAATTCAATAGCTACAATACCTTAAAAATTGGAAGACGCTAAAGTTTGCACACTACTGTCTGGCAGCGGATACAGAAGCTGCGGTAGTACCTAGACATTCTTCGGCAATAGACACATTCTACCATAAAAATATGAATAGTTATGACACTAAAACACTTTTATTTCTGAAAGTAATATTCAACAGCCTCAGCCCGACCTGGATATTTTTATCTTAACTTTCAAGACAAAACGTCCGCACCGCCTGTCAAACGTCTTATCTTTGAAATTATTCAGCCGACGTTATACATTTTTGTTGGAGAATTTCCGATAGCGTCACGGGCACACAGTTTGAGGAAAAATATATATATATTTGCATTGATGGAAACAATGAGGAGTACGTTCAACTGGAAGCGGAGATACTGTCAAATTATGAAAGTCAAACAATATTGTTTATAAGGCGATGAATGCCATGAAAACATCCCAACTTGAGCCCCTTATTTATAAACATGTAGCTTACTACTTTGTGCGCGTCTTGTTCATTTATTACAAAAAAAAATCTGAATTATTATTTCCATAGAAGCAGTCGTTTAAGTTATAATCAGAAAATGTTCATTTATAGAAGATTTAGTTAAAAACACAGTATCCAGTTTGCCTCCAAATTTAAGTACTTGCTACGTAGATACTGTCGGAATCCCACTTCATATTCCCCACGCGACATAACCTACGTATTTTAATATCAGCGTTGTAAATCACATTTATATCTATAAATTATATTTACTGGGTGTTAGGAGACCGCTTCCGAAATCGAAGACAGATGATAGTACTAATGACACCTTTGTTGATGGGACGAGAAAAAAACGGTCCCGATTAAAAAAAAATATATTTTTAAAACATTTTATTAGCATTATTTACGCTCCATCATGTTAATACAGCTAAATAAAACGATGGCTTCATAAAAAAATACATTATTTTACTTTACTAAAAAAAACCAGCAATGAAACACAAAATCAAAAGCAGCTGATACTCGGATCAACGAACGCGCGTGCGCGGCGGGAACTCGACATGTATTTGGTTCCAATTTGAACCTTATTTCATAGGGCCACGGAGCGTTTAGATCGCGCGCCCGGCCGTTTGTTGATCCGAGCATCAGCTGTTTTTGATTTTGTATTTCATTGCTGGTTGTTTTTTTTTTGTAAAGTTATGTATTTTTTATGGAACTATCGTTTCATTTAGCTGTACTAACATGACGGAGCGTAAATAATGATAATAAAACATTTTAAAAATAAATATTTTTTTAATCAGGAATATTTTTTTTCCGTCCCATCATCAAAGGTGTCATTAGTACCATCGCCTGTCTTCGTTTTCGGAAGCGGTCTCCTAACACCCAGTATATATAAGATTAGGGGTAGGATTAGGTCAATAATCTGACTAATATACAAATATTCTACTAGTGATATTTCACTATTTCCGGCGACCATAGTGGTACGTACTTTTTTTTTGCTTTATATGAGGAAAATGCTTTCGCATATGTGCCTTCGCGGGGACAAAGACATGTTATGTCGGACTTGCACCGACTAAAACTTCCATGTTGTTCCACCTTCGTCGCTTTACGGCAGTGCTATAGGACCGCTTTCGCATACCTCCACTACCCCGCCAGTACCGGCTGCACCGTACAGCCCCACCTCGAGAGAGAGAACCTCCCGTTTCTACCTCTGTAAGGACGCGCCGGAACATACAGCGCGCCTTCCTCTCAGCCTCTTATAGTCACCTGGGTAACAGATCACCTCGAATCCATCACCCAGAGGCCATGGGAGCCAAGAGAAAAAACTCTTCCGACTCCTTGCGGCGTCTGGTTTGATCTGGTCTTGGGTTCCGCCGCCAACTATTATACGGCCGCAGAGGACAGCGAAAACGGCGGAACGCAATATCGACACTTCTCTTACCCTGCGGCCCCACCGCCGCTGCATCAGCTGTGTGGCACCACTTAGTCGCTAAGGGTTGGAAGAGCAGCGAATCGTAATACCGACATTGTTCTCCCTCCGAGACTCCATCTCGACTGCAAAGAGCAGGACATGCCTGCCGCCGCAACCCGCCGGCACATCCAAGGTGAGCTCTCGGAGTTCACTTAGAGCGGCCACCTCAGGTTGGCCGGGTAAGTCCCTCTCAGCTTCACCGTGGGTCATCAAGCCACGAAGCAACTAGTGAATCCCACCGCCACGATAAGGCAGGAACCTGTTCGGAGGGATCTTGGTAGGTACCTATCCGTTAGACAGCAGTGTGCAAACGTTACTGTGTTCCGATTCAAAGGGCGCTGTAGCTATTAAATTACTGGGTTTACGAAACTTTATACCTTATGCGAAGCAAGGAGTATAATGTGTTGCAGTGTATATCATCGTAACTAGCGGCAGGTGGCAACAGTTGCTGTCTATTCATGTACTGCTGATATAATATTAAGTGAAGCAATAGAATACTATCTTACTTGACATAAGTAAAATGCACTAGTAAACTTAAGAGATATAAGTGAAACAAACAAAAGGCTCTCGGGGTACAGACATTGCATTGTATTTGTTTGCGGAGACAACAGGCAACTCGGACATTAAACTTTAATTCAGCGAATACCGCTCCAGATGCTGGAGGATAAATCTTGAAGTTGTTCAAATAAATATACACAACGGGTTCCTCAGCAGTACAGTCGTATAGTGGCACGTGGTGAACTGACCACCGACGTTGAAGAACAACCTTAAGTAGAAGGTACGAAGTACATCGCGTAACCTGTTCTGAATCATACAAGACTAGCTGTTCCACGAGGAGTGCTTAGAGAGGAACGGCGATGTATTGTTAAGCTTGCGGCCAACATTTAAAGTGATGACCAAGACCACTCTACCAAGAGTGATACCAACGAAGAAGAAGCTATTCCCCGTAACACCCCCGCACCTTCCTTTGGGGATGAAATTTTTAAAACAATTAAATCAGCTACATGATACTTTATAGATGATGCTAGGTCTCTGTGACCAGAAACCGTCTAGGTACCACAGCAGCGCCTATTTCTGCCGCCAAAGAGTACTGTGCAAACATTACAGTGTTCCGGTTTGAAGAGCGCTGTAGTTAGTGAAATTAGGCAGGTAACGAGACTCACCATCTTATGTTGTAAGGCGACGAGCATGTGCAGTGTATGCTATTCTAACTAGCGCCGCGTTATTGAGTAAGCGTATCACTTACCATCAGGTGAACATCCTGCTCGTCTCGTCGATTAATGGAAATAAAAAAAAAATAAACACGTGGCGCTAGTTAACATTCTATACACTGCACCGTATTGTGCTCGTCGCTTTAAAGCAAGATGTTGACTATCATTACCCCGGTAATTACACAAGCTACAGCGCCCTTCAAACCGGAACACAGTAATGTTTGTACAGTTCTATTCGTCGGCTACAACAAACGCTGCGGTGGTTCCTACATAGACGGTATCCGGCAAGAGATTTTATTTTGTTTGGGGGGATATCTTCGAAAGATATCCTGCTTTCTGGAAGGAAGTCAGGGTTATGTGAGATTCTTACTTACTATTACCCCCTCGGTGCTCTGCATCAGTGCATTCGGAGAGACTTTGTCTTCGCCAGACTCAAAGGAACGTCGAAATCGTCCTAAGCAGCATCGCTGAGTCATACGCTGTTCCACGCAGGTTCGCTAGTTGAGCGATAAGGGCCCCCACCCTCAAGGTCCGCACAACTCCTAGACCCTTTTAGTCGCCTACGACAGCCAGGAGTTACCTTACTCATATTCTTACTAGTTTAGACTACAGGGCTGAACTGACAACACGGACCTATCCACTAGTTAATTAATATCCTTTTATCACACTGTGAGATAAGTAGCGGTGGTGGTAATCAAATAAAGGATAAACTTAAAAAAAAAAACCTTAATTATAGACAGTTACCAAAAGATTTGAGTACAAATCCCCGCAGAGAACATTAACAAAGTTTTCTTAATTAAAATTATACACAATCCTCGCGATGTTTTTGTGGTGTATAATTGAAATTCCTCGCGCTGATGTATCTCCATATTAAGCTGCTTCTTATACGGACGGCAGCTCAAGTTTTGTTTACAATGCTCAAACTTTAACAAGCTCTGCGAGTGGAGATGAGGGGAGATGAGAGGAGTTAGTGTTTCGCGATTGTTTCATCGTCTCCGCACTAAAGTTCCGAATTCGCTTATTTATCGCTGCAGATGAATGCTCCGTGACTGAGTGTTAATATTAATAATAATATCTACGTATATTACATATATTATATACAGTCAGTAATATATAAGTATATATATATATATATATATATTTATATTAAAATACACTTGTAAGATATATAAACTTTATAACTTGCATATATAAACATACGAAATTGCATTTGAATTAACTTTACGATCCGCAACACTGATGAGGCTGAATCATAATTATAAACCTGATGCTTTTAAGGAAGGATAGGGTTCCTACCAATTAAAACCCATCAGTGGTCATCTTCGGAGCATGAACATTGTCCTCAGGAACTTCCTCGAATCGCATCAGTCTCACTTTGCACATATTCATAAGACCTTCCCGCGAACTTACTTTGTGAATAATGTAAATCCTCACTCGAATTCCACGAACCGGAAGTCGATTTTAGTCATTTTTTTATACAACGCAGCGGTTAAACGACTGGGATGTTCATCTGATGGTAAGTGATACGCTTCCCCATTACAACATACTAGTTAGCACGATACACTGCACCACACTGCGCTCGACTACTTGATACATATCATGTTGACTGGATAGCCCAGTAATTTCACTAGCTACAGCTCCCTTCAATCCGGAACACAGTAATACTTGGACACCGAAGTAGGAGCTGCGGGTGGTACCTAGATAGTCTCCGGCAATAAAGACCTACCACCAGTTCTATTACTGCCGCAAATTATCTGTGCCCTTAACAACCTCAGACTACAGATCTGTAAATACCTGATCTATTTCCAGCCGTATTTTTATAATGTTTCATCATCAGCCGATAGACGTCCACAGCTGGACATTGTCCTCCCCTAAAGACCTGCATATCGATCAGTACTGCGGTGCCCGCAAGCAGCTGTTTCCTGCGACTTTCACCAGATCGTCGGACCACCTAGTCAGAGTCTTCCAGTGCGCGGGCGCCACTTAAGGCCTTACTGCTCCATCATCCGTCCGTCCTTCAAGCAATGTGCACTGCCCAATACTACTTAAGTCTAGCAATCTTTTGGGCTGTTTATTCTTCTTGCTGTTCTCCTTATTTGTAATTCGATCCTCACCACCTTCATCATATAGAGTTTGTGTACCATTAAATGCGGAACAGTTCCGCCGGCGCGGGCGCCTCCTCGTATCGGACGGTTTTCATTTATTAAGAAATAATAAAATTATTTAAGTTGAAGACGCTTTGAGTTCCGCAAGTTTCCACGGCCGCCTGTCGCGCACCGCCGACCGGAAAATTACGGAAGTCCGCCATGTTTGTGCCGGATTGTGTTTCTGAAGTCGAGACTTGAGATTTTGAACGATGTGAGAGGAAAGAAAACTTGATGATCTTTCCAAACTGGTGAATCGGATTTAATGGTGTACACGCAAAATTTAAATTAAGTAAATCCTAACAAATAATTATAACTTTAAATATTTTAAGCAATCTTTTTATCATTCAACGTAGCGACGAGACGAGGGGATGATCACCTGATGGTAAATGATACTCCTGCCTATAATGACGTGGCGCTAATTAGGATTGTATACACAGCACCATATTGTGCTCATCGTTTTGAGATATAACATCATGAGTCTCTTTACCCCAGTTATTCCACTATCTACAAAGCCTTTCAAACCGGAATACTATAATGATTGCACACTGCTGTTTGTCGGCTGCTATAGAAACTGCGGTGGTACCTAGACAGCCTCCGGCAACGGAAACCTGCCACCAGTACAAATATTTCTAAAATTATCAGCTCTTTCATAAAAGTATTCTTGTATAGTAAATCTGATATAACAACTGTTTATAAAAATGTTCTCTGTTCTAGTATTTTGATTTGTTGTAAAGGATCTATAACTGTTCTTACCTTCCTGAAGATCCTACATGAAGTTTCTTCTGTACCAGTTACCAACTTCCTTCCAAGCAAATCCATAGTCTTGTCTCCTTGAAATGTTGTTCACACATAAGACCTCTTGCGACATTTACGAAACGTAACTTGTTCTATACTAAACAGTTTTTGTATCAACACTTGATTTCACCCGATATCCAGTGATGATGAGGCCGAGGGGAAAACCGGCTAATTTACAACATGAAGGCAGAGTACCATCATCTATAATTTACGCGTGGCTTTTGAATCTTGGAAATCCATGTCACGTGTATGGTCAGCAGTAGACCGAAGCCAGGTTCTGGCTGGTAGCAGTTACGTATATTCTATTGATCGTGATTACTGAACGTGAGAACCTTTCAAACTTGTCTCCGACGCTTAATTGTTAACGTTTTATTAAACTAACTGCAAGCTCGCCCCGGTGATTGTTTTAAGTTTTAAGAAGCTGCGGAACGAGAGGAGACGTCCTCTAACTTTGTGATAACTTCTCAATTGGCAGCAAAATTAATTTCAACACGTAACTAACAGTCTCCCCGTTGATTTCCGCTTCCTTTATTCTTAACACGCGACGTGATAACTTTGGGAACGTTAAGAGTTTTACGCGTGTATTTTTGTTACATACATTTCGATTTCCGGTCTTTATTATATATACAGTGAGTAATATATATATATGTGTGTGTGTGGTACAGAGTAGATGGTAAGATGATACGAAAGAAAGTACCTGGTTCATTTATTCTCCTTTGCCAGGGGTGCAACAACTCACGGGGCCCAAGTCAACCTCATCTGCTCGTTGTGCGTCTTGCTAATCAAATAAAGAGGCCCAAAGCGGTTTGGTGGGAGCCAGAGCCTCGTTCGTTGATTAGCAGGGTGCACCGCAAGCAGGTGAGGTTTCCTCGGGTCTCGAGAGTTGTTGCACGGGACCCCTTGCACCCCCGTTTGCAATTCGCAGTTTAGTTTATAACAAAGATGTTTGTTTATTTATATCATTAAATTTAATAATTTGTAAAAAACGTTTTCACTGATCATAAGGCTCTCGAAGCTCATAATATCCATTAAATACGCGAAGTGCTGCATTCAATACCAAAAAGGTAAATTAAAATTAAAAAAAAAATATAACAAACTCAAACATCATCCGCATTCCAGTGCCCTCGGCGAAAAGTTTGAGCGTTAAATAAACAGCTACCCACTTAAAGCGAAAACGGATACAGTTTTTAAAAAAAAAAAAAGTTACTTTAATATTTCATTAAACCAACCGAGTGATTTGTAGAACTTGAAAAATAACTAATAATGCATTTTATTATAATGTTCAATATAAATTGCAAAACAAAACCACTGCTAGAAAAACTTGTTAATCTTAAAAAAGGAGGTGTAAACGGGTTCCGCCCACCATCTTACGGAATCCAAGTCAACCTCACCTACACGCGGCGCACCCTCCTGAACAACAGACGAGGCTCTGACCACCCACCAACCCGCACTGGATTAGAGTGGATCCGTGTAGGAGGCTTATACCCAGCAGTGGGCATTATCAGGTTAATAAGAATCTACAAAAGACTTTTTTATTTTAACTAAGAGCTACTAACACTGATGGTAAGTGGTACACCCACCCATAACGAGGTAACGCTAGTTAGCATGCTATACACTGCACCACATTACGCTCATCGTCTTGAGACATAAGATGTTGTCTCCTTATCCCAGTAATTTTACTACGGATCCTACGGTGACTAGAACTGGATACACGTATCCAGTTCGCCGTGAAGATATGGAATAGACACGTCTAGTCCATATCTTCACGGCGCAAGAGGGTTCCTCCGAGTACCTTCACAGGTTCAAGCTCAAGGAGAGTTCCTCGTGCTTTGGTGACTCGGAAGTAGACTGCTCTGCACATCCTAGCCTCCTGCACCTTGTATGGTAAAGAGCGCTAAGACTGCCGGATGGAGCTTAGACAGGACATAAGCGCAAGCAGCATCGCCTCTCTGATGAGCGAAGACGGAAGTAGCAGTATAGTTTTAAAAAAACTAATAGAAGACATAGTAAACAGGAACAAATAATCCTTATAAATTAGATAAAAAGATTAGAAAGATGAATGTTTAAATTTGTTTAATAAATAAATAAGAAGAATTGTGTAATAATAACAAGGAAATGTAATAGAAATAGAAGATATATCAATGTAGCGAAATGAGAAGAGTTATATAAGAAGTAAATTTAAACAAATGTAATTACTACAAACGGTGATTGGAGTCTAGGGGGTGATTCATGAAAGAAGAAACAAGAAAGAAGAAAGAATGTAAAGATGACATGGTATGAAAAGAGAAAAAGGAAAATATAATAGATAACACAAAATAAAAAAGTAAATAAAAGAACGAAACGACTCCAACCTCAGACAACCAGGATAACAATTTTAAAAAATAAAAAAAATTGCTGCTGTGGTACCTACCTAGATCTCCGGCAACAGAAACCTCCCATCAGTGTATAATGTAAATATTCTAAAATATCAAATATTACTTTATTTATAGCGTAAAACGTAAATATAGTAATATTTTAACAGGACATTTTCAACCAATCCAACAGATGGCGCCACCATGAATAATAGATCACGCTATAGTTTGTCACAGCGCAAATCCTTAAAAGTATTGTACATTTTTGCGTACACTGACTTCGGCCAATAAGACATTACAGAGTATACAATTGTATTCATCAACTGGATCTCTCTGGATCTTCGTAATACCAAAAATCGAGACAGTAGTCTATCTATCTCCCTACCTACCTACTACCTATCTCCGAGGGGCTAAAGATAAGACGAGATAGCGAAACATAATGAAGACGAGATGGGTGGAGATAGTCACGACCCTCAGACATGAGAAATACGATTTGAAGAGGAGACAGCGTAAAGCTTTCTATACAACTTCTTCAATTGACACGTACCGTACCATTCAGTTTGGCTAGTACAACCTTCGTGTCAATGTCTACGTTGCTTGAACAAATATTTTTAATCTGTAGCATTAATATTTACTTGATATTGACTGCTGACACTGGAAATCCAAAGCGGAAATTTGTCGTGTGTCAGCTATGGACATTTACAAATATATTTTAGTTTTTCAATTATGATTCAACAAATTCACATTTAGCAATAGTTATAAATAAATAATTCTAGTTCTACTGAATGTCAGTTTGACACTGGAAGGGGAGCAGTAAGCGCCATAGGGCTGATGATGATGAAATAAATTTTTACTTCGTCGTTTTATATCAGGTCTTGATGTGAACCATAGTTTGATGTGTTTCTGTATTTGCGTACCACAGTTATGCTGTTATCCTTCGATTTTTAGTCCTTGTCTCGCTTGCTTGCCAGTCTGTGTTAAAGGTAAGTTTGTGAGGTCAAAATCTTCGTACATTTTTATGGATACTATTATTACGATTATCTCTTCTTTCATCTTGAGCGTTTCAATTAATAGTCCAAAAGAAGACTTCCCCAGGCTTATTTTGATGAAGATTTAACTCCAACCGTGGCGCAGTGGCTCCGTCAATTTGACATTTAAAGAAAATTATTTCAATCTCTAGGATTTGATATTTATCAAATTAATTACGCTTCTCAAAGATTTAATCATTTTCGCGACAATCATGTTATCTTTTAAGGTATCAAGTGCTGTCAGTGCTTCGTCGTTAACTACGATCGTGAAGAAAGCATGGATACATCGATTCACGAAATCTATACGATCCGAGACGTTTCCAATAAGATATAAATTTTACTACCGAATGATAAATATATTTTTCTTTAATAATTCGTTTATTTATTAATCCATGGATGTCTACTGTTGAACAAAGGCCTTTCTAATAATGTCCGCATCATGTTGGTAAAGGTCACATGGAATTTCCTATACTATAAATGCCACTCTAACTATACCCGAGATGCGTCATAACTTCAACCTTTTCAAGATCGTATTGATACGCTTTGATTATCTTTGGATTAAATGACAATTAGAATGTTTTTTTTGTGAAGCAACTTCCACCAGCTATGCGAGACCTACAAATAACAATAGGGTGATCTACTTACTACAAATTTCTGCTCATCTCCTGGCATAAGTTACAGCGTGTATTAAAACGGTAACTATCTAATCGATACAATACTATTAATCAGAAAATATAGACACTATAGATCTTAAGTAACCTTTAACAAAAAAGTCACAATAGATTGGAAATTAAATACCTAACCATCTGTATTTGTAGATATCTTCATAAGAGGTAAATTTTAAGGACTTTGTTTACTATCAGAAGGACGATCCCCTTATACTGCCGATAGTTATAAAAATATAATAAAAGCTTTAAACGTTTTTTAAAAATTTTAAGGTTTTGTGAGAAATTGCACATTCTCCTTCAACCACAAACAGGTCCATATCATAGAATATGAACACGTTTATAATTAAATAAACGTTGACGTGCTTCCTCACCAGGGTTCAGTATTGTTATTGACTGAACTCAGACCTAGTGGTTTTAACTAACACCAAAAATACATTAAACGGATATTAAATAAACCATGTGGTTGACTACATAGGACTAGATACCGCAGCGCAGCGTCCACCAAACCATTCTCTGTGCTTATTAAATTCTGTCAGTTGCAAACAATGTCAGCCATTTGCAAATGTCACCAGTCACAGATGAGCAGCGTCACGTGAATTTAAATTAACCCGTTCATTTCGATAACCTACAGTTAAATCAATAATGAATCATGCCACTGACGCTTTAATTTCTCGAATATCTTTACCATTGACTCCAATATTGTGAACTTCAGCCATTAATCTGCTTGCGTTTACCTTTGGAATGATTTGTGGTGATCAAAAATTTCCATTGAATGAACAATGTTTTAAGTTAGGTTAAATTTTAACTGAAGGTTATATATCTCTCAATGTGTTGTTTTTGTCCGTTACTCTTCAGCTGCTGCGCGTCGTGTTTGGCCTGGTGCGACTGCTGCATGGCATTATTGCCTGATCACAATGACCCGGAATGTAAAGGAAAGAAATGCGATCCCTGAAGCAGACCAGGCTGCGAATTATACCATAGACAATATACAAATTAATATTAATAAAGTATTACATGAGAATAGTTGGAGTTATATACATCATTACAATTCTTTTATTTTGTATGTCACAGATGAAAATATTAAACATTGAACTCGTGGTGGTTTTGTTTGATTTCGTTTAGGTTAGTTTTTAAAGCGCATTTCTCCTTTTTTTAATTTTAATTGTAATTAACAATTAATTAACATAAACAAGGATCTTAAGTTCTTGAACCGGCGTATAAACATTCCATTAACTACTATAGTCGCTATATATTTACATTATTATATAAACTTTCTTCAATACTACTTAGATGCTAATATGATGATAAGATGCTCGGAGTTTCTCCGCGCAATCGGATCAGGAATGTGGAGATCCGCAGAAGAACTAAGATCACCGACATAGCTCAAAAGATTGCTAGACTTAAGTGGCAGTGGACAGGGCAGGGCACATTGCTGGAAGGACCTACGGCCGAAGAGCAGTAAGGTCCTCGAGTGGCGCCCGCGTACCGGTAGACGTTGTGTTGGGAGGCCTCCGACCAGGTAGACCGACGATGTGGTGAGAGTCACGGGAACCCGCTGGATGCGAGCAACGCGGGACCAATCGATATGGAAATCTTTGATGGAGGCTTATGTCCAGCAGTATGATTATGAATATTTCACTTATATTTTTTATTTCTATTTTAATACGAAATTCTACTTCTAATTCTGTTCTTCTATCCTCATGCAGCAGGCAATGTACAATGATATATATACATACATAGGTATGTACATATATATATAGATTCTTCTTGGTTTACATCGCCGCAGCACCTGAAAATGTCCTAGCACGTGAATTTACATTACTCTGAAAACCGGTAAGATCTCTGTTGTCGGAGACCTCCTAGATAGGTACCACCGCAGTTCCTGTTTCTACCGACAAACAGTAAGGTGAAAATATTAATGTGTTCCCATTGTAAGGGTGTTGTAGCTAGTGAAATTACTACAGTGATATAATGTCACGTACTCCTTATGTAGATAATCCTCACTATTATAGCATGATTATAATCAAGCGTATTACTTACCATATCTGATAGTGCCTATCTGACATTATGATGATCGCCTTGAAACAAAAGATGTTGAGTCCAGTTACCCCCTGCAACACCTTTGGGGAAGGTATTTTGTAAAATCTGTTCGCAGCTGGCCTATGCTAGGTAATAGGAATATTTCTACAAATTTCAAGTCTGTCTGTGTCTTATTGTCCCCCTCCCTTCCCCGAACAGGACGCCCTGCCTTTTCGTAGCAATGGGCCTCGGTAGCCGTGACTTAGTCACCCACGGTGAAGGTAAGAGGAACCTGGCGGACCGGCCCGTAGCGTAGAACCGGCTCGAGATGACCGCTGTAGGCCAGCTCTACCAGCTCACCTCGGATGTGTGCCGAAGGGCTGCGGAGACAAGCTTGCACTGCCCTTCACAACCATGGTGGATTCGCAGGGGAAGTGGAGTGTCAGTATTGCGTTGCGCAGCTTTCTCTATCCTCCGTGGCCGTATAATAGTTGGTGGCGGAGCCCAAAACCAAACGCCGCAGAGAAACGGGAGAGTTTTCTCCCTTAACTCCCTTTGGTCTCTGGGTGAAGAATTCAGGAGGATCCGTTGCCCATGTGAGGATAAGAGACCGAGAGGAGGGCGCGTTGTATTTTCCGACATGCCCTTACAAAGGTGGAAATAGGGGTCCCTCCCTCCGACATAATTTGTCTTTGCCCCCACTAGTTCATTTCCCCTACGTAGAACAAAAAAAAGACCTTATGGTCCCCCGGATACTGTGATGAATCTCTATACAGGTGGAAATCTCTTAAATATTATATTGTGGCGTGTATCCAGCACCACATGAGAACCGTCGCGTAGCCGCTGTGGACAACGTTCATTGTTATCGTCGTCCTCCTCTCACCTGACTCACGAACACTAAACAACCGAATCTGAAGCTTATATTTATAAACAAATGTAGAGTTATTAACTTGTTTAATCATACAATACGTTGAAGGAAACCAGAGCGCGGTGTCAGGTCGCGCCTTCAAATAATCAATTAACTATAAAAGACTAGGTTTCAGGAAGTAGAACTCACGTAGATTCCTACGGCGGCGGAGTTAACTGTACGTACTAATGTTAATTTTCTTTTAATGATTGTAAATGAATTTTAAGAGAATAGATCCTACAAAGCCCCATCATATAATTATATATATATATATATATATATCTGTATGCGATGCGGGATAGTCTACGCCGCGCGACTGTCACACATTCTAGTTTTAATAGCGCGGTGACAATTGAAAAACATGTGAAAGAAGGTCAGACGTCTAGCGACAGGTAAATTGCTATGTAACCATTAAAGTATACCTTTTCCTATTAATTGAAATCAATGTGTATCTTCCTCACCGGTGGATTTGTGAGTTGGTGTCCTTTACTCATGTTATGTCCTTGGATACTTTGCGTTCCGCTGTCTATACCTTGTCGGTTGCTGTGCTCATCCTGCAATATCTTTCGACGCTACAAACATCCTCTGTGATCTGACCGAGAAGCAGTTGATACGTGAATCTGATAGAAGCAGACTGAGATAAAACTAATATAAATTACGAATTGTTATATTCTGTGTGGATGAGATTTGACGAAAACAAGTGGTGTGTCCTTTATGTGCTGCGTATGGCCTGTGATAGTACGCTCGCTTCTTACCTGCTTTCCATGGTGTAAATGTTGCAGGGATGCCCTCACGGATGAACAGAAGGAGTGCAACTGTTCGTAACTGAGCACACACTTGTAATCATGATCGAAACTATTTGGTAATCACAACCACATGTGCGTATTCCCATGCATACCGCTCATATGCCCGTTCCTAGTGATGATATTCTGCGCGCCCATTTTCTGCCCCAAGTGCATTGGCTGGTGCCTCGACGACGACGACGATGATAGAAAGAAGAATTAGACTACATAATGGTTTATTTGTTTTAAATATTGTTTTAATTGTTTAGTGGAAATAAAACGATGTGAAACCTAGAATATAGATTTATTAAGCCATTTTGTAATGTCTATCGCTAAAAATGCTGAGGAGAACGTGAACAGGTATGATACTAGGAACTGTAATGCTAGGTACTTTTTTTACTGATCTCGACTAGACATACTGTGGCTGGTTTCCGATTTTGAAGAGTATTCTAATCAACGAAATTACAAGAATAATGAAGCATGATACCTTGGCTATACTTGACGTTTGTCTTTGGTTATTAAACTCAGAGAACTAAGGATACCGACAGCCTCCCGAGTGTACATTGAAGTGACTATGAACTGGCCACGTTTGTCGCAGAAGTGACCACCGTTGGAATAGATATGTCCTAGAATGGAGACCACGTTTAGGCAAATGTAGCACGGGACGTCCACTGACCAGATGGAGAGAAGCTGCGCAAGGTGGCTGATGTCAACAGAATGCGTATAGCCGAAGATCGGGCTAAGTAGCGTTCCCTGGGAGAGGCTTATGTTTAATGATGGACTGCCCCTTACTGTTGATGATGATAATGATGATGATACCTTAGCTTGTAAGTAATTAAATTTTTGATCAATAATTAATACTTGGCCTCTATTTAAACCTGATGTTAAGAAGCACTGTGGCTAAGATATGAGATGTGGTGATGATCATATATTGTCTTCGCAACACAGAAATATTGCAATGGTGGTAGATTAGCAAACTTTGTAGCTGATTAGGTGGTATAAAGAAATATTTGGCGGTTGAAGATCTCTGTTACCAGAGACTATCTACGTAGTTACCAACATCTTCTATTTCATGCGGCGAGATCAATGTGGTGTAGTATATATCATCCTAACTGGTGCTACGTTTTTATGAGCAGGCGTACCACTTAGCATCAGGTGAACATCCCGCCCGTCTCGTCGCTTAGTTGAAATAAAAAAGTCCGCATTCACCACATGTAGCTATGGATGGCAACCAGTGACCTGCAGTCTTGGTCTCATATATGGTTTGCGATTGTCTGGGAAACGTCCTTCATAATGCCTACAGCATTGTCGCAGTATTTACTACTTCTTGTTTGTTATGCCCGCTACTGTAATGTTGACACTTCGCCGTGGCTTTGTTCCGAAGTTTGTTGGCAAGCCAAGCTGGTAACAGCTTCATTCATATCATGGCATTGTACAACTTAAAGAGATATAGATATTTTTTTTTCTTTATTGTGACTTGACTACATCTCCAAACGTATAGAAAGATCACAGAATTTTTAGTCATTACAATTAGCAACATAATCCTAAATTCCATTCTTGAGATAGAGGGTTTTATCAAAGATTTACTCTCATACAAAAAAAGCAGTAATGTAAATACTTCACGCAGGCTTGGAGGTTACTGCAGCAAGAGAAATTACTGATGTACATGACACCTTAAGGCTGTAAGCATAATGTGAATATTATCTTATTATTCTAGTAAAGTTTATCATTTACTATCAGATGAAGGTACAATTGTCTCGTCTTGCAGAAATCCTATTCCAGAAAGACAGCGATTGATCAATTTTTTTATTATAGGAAAAAATTAAAGATAGGAGAGCAATATAATATACTACAGAATTCAATGGTTTTTTCTTTTTCATATATATATATATATATATTTAGTGTATTAAGAGTGTAGTAACACAGACACTAGTGTGCGTAGTATGCACACATTCGTTACACTTTATCGTTTCATAAAAATTTTTCTCTCATCAACGCTTCTGTTCCCTTCCCTTCTCTTCTGTTTTGTTCTCTTGCGTCTCGTCCCGTTTTATACATATTATTCAATACAATTTTAAATTATATTTCCGCCAGTTACTTTGCTAGCCTATAGAATTAGACTTGAAATTTGTCAGAAATATTCCTTAAAAGTAACCGCAAATGACTTTCAACAAAGCCTAACTCATTTTCATTTATATATGCCATATTCTATATATATATATATATAAAAAAATGTCTTAAGGGGTGTAAGGGGTTCCGCTCAACATCTTACGGAGCCCAAGTCAATATCACCTGCACGCGGTGCACCCTACTGAATAACAGACGAGGCTCTGACCAATCATCGACCCGCACTGGGCCAGCGTGGTGGGTTACGGCCCAATTCTTCTCAATGAACTCCAACAAAAGACGACCCCAAGTGCCCGGCGGGACCGGTGGCCGTGCCGATCATGCCGGAAATCGGCGAGGCACCGGTACCAGGCGCGAACAATCCCCGGGTGGTGGAACTTTCCCGTCAAACGATCTTGGTCCGGGCAACCTATAACGCACGCACACTGTAGATCGAGGAAAAGCTGATGGAACTGGAAGAAAAATTGAACAGGATTGGTTGGAGCGTAGTAGGATTGTCTGAGATCCGAAGAAAGGGTGAGGATACTATTACTTTAAGATCCGGTAATCTGCTCTGTTTCCGGGAGGACGAACAACTGTCCCAGGGCGGTGTCGTGTTCATCGTCCACGGGTCTCTCGTGAACAATGTTGTACAGATCGGGGGTGTATCGAATAGTGTAGCATACCTTATACTCAGAGTCACGTCAACGTCGACGCATCCTGATGAGGAACTGGAAGTAATGTATGAGGACATCTCTCGGGTAATGCATTCTTCCAGTACTCGATACATCATTGTCATGGGATATGTCAATGCAAGGCTAGACAAACGTTGCGGTGAGGAGTTGAAAGTGGGGTATTTAGTGAAGGAATCCGAAACTACCGCGGTCACATGCTGGCCGACTTCTTGAAGAAGGAAGGTATGTACATGATGAACTCCTTCAGGATACGGCAGCATCGGAAATGGACTTGGAAGAGTCCGGACGGTACCACGAGAAATGAGATCGACTTTATCCTATCGACAAAAACTCGAATATTTAATGATGTCTCAGTGATCACCTCATTTAACACAGGAAGTGATCACCGAATGGTAAGACGCACATTAAATCTTAAAATGGAGTTCGAGAGATATCGAGATGCGGGCAGCGCAGGACCGATCGATGTGGAGATCTTCGGAGGAGGCTTATGTCCAACAGTGGACATCTAACGGCTGATGATAAATCTCTTTATGTATAATGAAAATTGGTTTGTTTTTTTTTCATCAATCACTTGAAAACTCGTGACAGTATCGAGACGGAAACACAGCATTTGTTGATGGTTATAGGGTATTTATTCTTGAATTTCATGAATCCTTCAGTAGTTTATTTCTATTTAGTATTATTTATACGGTTGCTATAGTAACGGTTGCTATAGAAAGTCATTTCCTGTTGTGGTTGCTCTCAAGGAATATTTTAGACAAATTTCAAGTTTCGTTCTATATTACAGCCAGCAAAGTGGATGGAGAACGTATATGTATATATATATATGTATATATACATGTATATATATGTATATATATATGTATATATGTATATAACTTTAAATTTTACTAGATAATATGCATAAAACGGAACAGAAGAGAACGTATAGACAATGTAACAAATTTTGAGGTTATAAATTATTTACATGTTGGTCCAAGTCCAAGAATTGTTTGTAACTTAATGTTACAGCGATACTTGGCACGCTTGCATAGTTCCAACTTAAGACTAGCTGAAATCTTTACTGTCCTGTTTGAGGTTATAAGGTTATTTGCAAACGCGATGGGAACGGAAGTAGTGTGAGTTTGGTAACTTAGTGGTGGTATATAAATATTATGAGGAGTACCGATGCATTCTTTGAGAGACCCTTCGCAATGCTTACGGGTAATCGTACTAGCTACAACTCCCTTCAATCCGGAATACAGTAATATTTGCCCACTGCTGCTTGGGGAGAAATGAGAGATGAAGTTTTATATATAGACGACTGAGGGTAGGTCTATTGCTTGAAATCGCAGTGTGCAAAGATTACCGTGTTCCGGTTCGAAGGGCGCTTTAGTTAATAAAAATACTGGGGTAATGAGACCTATGTATCAAGGCGATGAGCACAATGTTTTGCAGTATATACCATTCTAACTAACACCATGATATGACCAGGAGTGTAGCTTACCATCAGGTGAACATTCTACTCGTGTCTTCGCTCGATTTTTAAACAAATTAATAAAAACTACAGGGCCCTTCATACCTGAACACAGTAATGTTTGCACAACCGTTTGGCGGCAGACTGCGGTGGTACCTAGACGGTTTCCAACAACAGCACATACCACCAGTGATCTAGATATAAAACCTCATCTCTTATTTCATGACCAGCAGTTTTGTGCAAACATTGCCGTGTTCCGGTTTAAAGGTCGTTGTAGTTAACGAAATTAGTAAAGTAACGAGTGTTAAGGTTATACGTCTCAAAGCGACGAGCACAACGTGGTGCTGATAACATCCTATCTAGCGCTACGTTGTTATGGATGGGTGTATAACTTACCATCAGTGATAGTACTTCTTTGTTAAAGTGTAGAAGTCTTTTGTAGATTCTCATCAGCCGGGTAACGCTATTGGTGCATTGAACTGGCTCATGTTCTTGGGCTATAGACAAAGGGATGACTTGTTGCTGTACCGTGTATAAATAAATTAAGGTTTTTTATTTTATTCTTTTTTCTTCTCATACTACCCTTTATACTTATATCTAAGCACACACACACATATATGCACACAGACAGTCCAAAGGATTGCTAGACTTAAGTGGAAGTGAGCAGAGTACATTGCTCGAAGGTCCTACTGCCGATGGGGCAGTAAGGTCCTCGAGTGGCGCCCGCGTACCGGAAGACGATCTGATGAGAATGGCGGGAACACAGTGGATGGGACCGATCGATGCGGAGATCTTTGGGCGAGGCCTATGTCCAGCAGTGGACGTCTATCGGCTGATGATGACACCAAAAACTACTGAAACATAAACACACAGACAAACGCACAGAAGTTTTAATTTTTTTTTTAAATTTTTGTCTATATTTTTAAAAGATTGCATTCATGTAACGATGAAACTGGGAGGCGCTGTTCCTTCAGATACAGTTCAAATTAGCAGTTCAGGAACCAGGGCTTCCAAGTGTCGAAGACATGTATAATAATACAATAAATTATGTTTATATTCATCTTGTTATGTGCGGTATAAATTACCATCAGACAAAGTGAACGCTAACGAGATAAATTTAAAACAATGTTGCAGGGCGCGCGCGGAGTCTGTGTGCACGGGACGCGCCAAGCTCGCCAATTATTAGTTGGGCGCTCGGAGATTTGCTATCGCCAGTTAGATAAGTTAGGTTTAAGCCGGGCTGCATGCGCTAACTACATCTAGGTATAATTTTAGTTAAGCTACGGGAGGAGTCGGACGTTCACTTAATAGTAAGTGAACGTCCAAAATAACGTGGCGCTAGTTAGAATAATATACACTGCGCCATGGTACTTTCCTCGGATGAGATATGAGATTATCTTGTTACCCCAATAATCACATTAGCTACAGCGCCCTTCAAACCGGAACACAGTAATGTTTGCACAGTACTGTTCGTCAGTTGCAATAGCAGCTGCGGTGGTATACACCATGGTATCCGTAAAATTATATATACCACCAGTAACATCAACACCTTATATATTAAGGTCAGTTCAATGTGGTGTAAACATCCTAATATATATATTACTTGAGCCCTCCATATAGTTAGCTATATGGGGGCTCCAGGGTGCACCACGAGCAGCTGAGGTTGGCTTGGGGCCCGTGAGTTGTGCGGAACCCGCACATCCGTCAACTGACACCATTTTTCGATCAGGGCTCAAAGTTGGTAAGTCTCAAAGTATTTACACAACACTGTGTGAGATGGAAAAGGAATCGATTGCAGGCGTCACGTCCGCCGGAAGTGTGTTGCGGAAACGTGTCGCGGCCCCTAACGCCGCGCGCGTGATCACGCTCCGAGGGAGGAAGATATTTGGTACGTGAAACAAAATAATACTCAAAATTAAGTGTCCTCTACTGTGCCTATAGGATTAGAGCGATGAGGGAGTGAGATGAAACGACTCTCTCTCATCTCCTCTTCATGCGTTTAGAAACCGTTGAGGTACCACCGCAACTGACAAACATTACTGTGTTCCAGTGTGAAAGACGCTGCAGCTAGAGAATTTACTAATATTTCTGTTCACCTGATGGTAAGTGATACGCCTGCTCATAACAACATTGCGCTAGTTAAGCTGATATACACAGCATCGCATTACGTCCATCGCCTTAAGACTTAAGATGTAGTCTCGTTACCTCGGTAATTACACTAAATACAGCTTCCTTCAAACTGGTATACCGTAATGTTTGCACAGTACCGTTTGCCGGCTGCAATAGGAGCTGCGGTGGTACTTAGTCGGTCCCCATTATCATCAGTCGATAGGGGTCCACTGCTGGACATAGGCTTCCCCCAAATATCTCCACATCGATCGGTCCCCAACAGATACCTTTTTTTTTATCGCGGCCAAAATCCTCATTAAAGATTCTGGGGGGAAGACAAGGTTATGTGAGGCATCTACCCACTAAAACCTCCTCAGTAGTCTCCCACAATGCATCAGGAGAGCTCCAGGATCTCCTACGGGACGCACCGATGCCCCCCTGCAGTCTGGCTAAAACATCCCACGGACAAGCAAAGCCCCCAGCACCTACTTTGTGCTACAGCAAATACAAGAACACCGTGCATTTGTCGTCTTCCTGAGGCTCTGAGGGCACCCACCCTCAAAGTCTACGAGCCCGAAGACCCTTTTAGTCCCCTTGTATGACAGGTAGAGAATACCTTAATTCTATTCTTAATACAGGGTTGCCCCAACAGATACCTACCACCACTCACTTATAAAAAACAAAAAGTGAAGAGTAAATGTAATAGAGATAGCATGTAGTGTATACATTGTTGTAGCCAAGCGTAATGTAAACTCTTCACTTAACGACACCTTTAACTGTTCCGCTCAAGTTATAACCGAGGGGCGGCGCTTTAGGACCCCTTACGTGGAAATTTGCTGTCTCATACAAACTTGTGTACAAATTGTTGTGTTGTACAGACTGCAACATGACCAGCCAACGTATTAGATCCACGATTTAGTTCGCCATCTTTGCGGCGGTAGGTCTCTGTTACTGGTCCGCCCTGTAGTCTCGGGATATTAAGAACAGGACACAGGCAACTAAGGTTCCACAATACCCAATAAGCGAACCCAGGGTAGATAAAAATTACAAGGTGGTCTCGTGCCTGTCGTAGCAAAGAGATGGTGCTGGTGAGGATTACGACTCCCTCCCGACCTGCTTAAGCGCATCGCAGAGAGGCAACGATGCGTTCCGTAGGAGTTCGCAGGGCCTCTTGCAACGCCTCGAGGATGACCACCGAGGAGATTTTGGTGCCTACAAATCCGACATAACCTTGTCTGCCTGTCAGAAGCAAGGTATCTTTAGAAGATTACCTCCCCCTTTTTATATTAAAAAAAGGCTCTGCTACTGCAGACCGTCTAGGTACAGCTACGATTTCTGTCAACACACAATAAGCTGTGAAAATTACTGTGTTCCGGTTTGAAGGGCACTGTAGCTAATTACATTACTAAGGTAATGAAACTAAATATCTTGTGTAAAACGACGAGGGTTATGTGGTGCTGTGTGAATCATCTTAATCAGCTCGAAGTCAAGCGTCAGTAGGCAGGCGTATCACTTACCATCACCACCGTCTGGTTGAATAAAAAGAATCCATATCAAGGGGGCGGTTAGTCGCGAGTGTAACAAACTTTAAATGCCCCTCATCCTCCCAACTATAAATCCCCAGCGTCACTGATAACAAATCCTAGGTTTAGCGAACTTTCGCAGTCTCCTATCGCTCACTCCACCACACCCCCAACACCTCCCCATCACCCTCCTCATACCTTGACTATTTCCACGGCCCGCCGGGAACTTTTTATTATTATGGGGAAATTTGGAGATCGCACTTTTATGATTGTTGTAGTGGATGAGGGGTGGGGGTAGGCAATCGGCAATATAAACAAAGACTACAGCTGATCGGCGAAGATGGGACTTGATTGGAATGGGATATACTGGAACTAAAAAACCATAGACACTACGTTGGGTAGTTTAGGAATATGGTGAAATCAACGTTCATATACAATGAAGATAGAAGAAGTAAGCAGAAGATCTTTGAATCAAGAACTGCTACTGGAGACTATTCTAGACTTCAGCTATACAGGATAGATATGTATATACATATCCATTTATATTACAACCCGACTTTCACCCTCTCCAATCTATTTTTATTCAAGTACAAGACAAACTGTAAGTTCACCTGACGCTAAGTGATACGCCTGCCTATAATAACATGGCGGTAGTTAGGATATTATACACTGCACCACTCGTCGCCTAACACGTAAGACGTTGAGTCTCGTTGCCTCGGTAATTACATTAGCTACGGCCCTGTTCAAACTGGAACACAGTAATGATTGCCCAGTATTGTCGGGCAGCAGTAATGAGAGCTGCAGCGGTGGACAGCCTCCATCTCCAGTTAAATCGTTTCTTTGTTTAGTTTATTATTTAGTTATTGCAGCAGCTAACTGAACTGAAGCGGTTAAATTATAATTGTTTCTGTCAACGAACTGTCAAGTGGCAGGGGTTGACTGGATCTAACATTTAGTTGCCGCCGCATCAGGGTTAATGCAGTTAGGAGTTGTTCCACAAGTCCCAATCACGCGCCCCGGCAGCGTCGCCCCGTCACAATTCAGTTTGCAGCTATCAGTGGCAGCCGGGAGCTGGAGCTACACTTCGGTGATAAACTGAATATATAAAAATGGACGGCATTGATTGAGGAGAACATTGGACGAATTGGGCAAGGCTCCCACGCCCACAACTGGCCAACACAGTGTTTCCACTAACAATGGCTTCACCCCGATCTCACTTTATCTTAAGCTCATAAAACCAGAGACTCTTGCATTCCTGTAAAGAGACACCAAGAGGAATAAATGAAAACAAGACAATAGAATAGAAGACAAAAGAGAAATGACTGTAAATAAGAATAAGAACAGAATTAAGCAAAGAAATGATGTACAGGATCTAGAAGTAAGGATAAATAAAGGACAATGTATAGACGTGAGAACGGAAAATAAATTAAAAGTGCGTGCCTT
The DNA here is from genome assembly GCA_029030555.1 of Ornithoptera alexandrae. Taxonomy (NCBI): domain Eukaryota; kingdom Metazoa; phylum Arthropoda; class Insecta; order Lepidoptera; family Papilionidae; genus Ornithoptera; species Ornithoptera alexandrae. The sequence goes on from JARDVY010000031.1 coordinate 1,129,425, forward strand.
AAGTTTAAGGGAAGGAACAAAGAAGGAATCTGGATGGAGAGTAGATGAGAGAAAGGAATGGAAGACTAAAATGGTATAGGAGAAGAGAATGGAAAGTGAAAATGAGGAAGAAAAATAAGAAACGTAAAGTACTAATGAAATGAAGCCCAAGCCCACAATTGCCCGACCTGACCCTTAATAATGTGGCGCTAATCAGCATTGTATACACAGCACCACATTACGCTCATCGCCTTGAGACATGGACACAGGGCCTTTCAAACCGGAACACTTTAATGCTTACACACCACTCTTTGGTGGCAGAAATAGACACTGCGGTGGTATTTAGACGGTCTCCAGCAACAGAGACCTACCACCAGTCATTTTATTCCTAATACCACGATACTAAATGACTGACATTAAATTAACCAGAAAGAAGAAGTGTCACATCTTTCAGCCAGCAGACCAGCGCTACAGATGTCTCCAGAATACTCCCTACGACCTAAGATATATGAAGACATTTTCTGGACTAGCGAGAAACCAGCCAACTAAACCAAGCTGACACGTTATTGATCCATAAACCGCTGTTGCTGGAGACTGTCCAGAAAGGTACCACCGCAGCTCCTATTGCACCCGACAAACAGTATGGAAACATTACTGTGTTCCGGTTTGAAGGGCGCTGTAGCTAGAGTAATTATTGGGGTAACGAGACTCAACATTTTGTTGTAAAACAACGAGCACAAAGTGGTGCTGTATATACCATTCTAGCGCCACGTTGTTATAGGTAGGTGTATCACTTACCATCAGGCGAAGGTCCCGCCCGTTTCCTCGCTCCGTTGTATAGAAAATAAAATTCCATCCAGCTTGCAGTCTCCGCTCGACCTCACAGCGGATAAACTGCACATTGGCTCCCTCGAAACTTGCCGAGGTTACGGCGCCGGTGATGGTATCGAAGTTACTGTCGCGCACTGCCAGCGGCGCAATGAAATCTTAATGGAAACTTGAAGCTAGATCTAGCTTTTAACAGTTCACACCGCGCCGCGTCCAAGTAGTCCCCAAGTTGGTTGTCATTGATACGTGTTGCGGAGTTGGATAAGTTGGATATTGTACCTGGACAGTAAGCACCTTGCAATTTTACTCCCACATTTGACGCATTAGATTGGAGTATGTGTTCAACGTCATTATCGAGACGTCCACTGCTGGACAGTTCTCTAGGGTCGTTCTGGTCTGTCTGTCGCGTGCAATAGGAGCTGTGGTGGTACCTAGAAGGTTTGTAGCAAGGAGGCCTACCACCAGTAAGTATCAGCGCCGGGAAACAGTATTGTCAGTTTATACAATATCTATAATATTGTTTGAAATATTATCACTCCGAATAATAACTACAGAGTGTAATTAATATCTATCAAAGTTTGTCGTTTCCGGTGCACGATAAATGAACTGGTGAAATATTATTATTTCTATACGTTTGTTTATAAATGTTTTTAAAGTGGGTTCTTTTTAAATGGTTGCCGGACGCGGCCGAGAGTGCAACGGGTTAATTGTAAACAAGCGTAGCTCATAAAAATGTAGTCTTAACACCTTCCACTTGATGATAAGTGATGCGCAGATCACTGCATCATATAGCGTTCGCTTTGCGACATCTTTAATATAAACCTAGATAGTCTTCAGAGGTTTACACAACACGACATTGTACATGTCGGCGGGGGGCCGGGAATATACACAAAATGCATATAAAAAAAATCGAAGAACAAAGTTAATTTGTTTATTACAGAATAAAAAGTGCACAGAGCAAGAGGCAGAATAACAGTGAGTGCCTCATATTTTTTAAAAAAATAAAGTTTGCGCCACAAGTTTTATTCACAAGTATTGCAGCTTCATCGTACTCAAGGCTCTCTGATCTGGTGTCTGCGAGCTGAAATAAGAAAAATATAGAAAATGAAATTTAAGGCTCCAATAGTCGGTCGTTAGAGCTGTCGTATTGTATGGAGCCGAGTGTTGGGCCACCAAGGGTTCGGATGAAAGGAGATTACATGTGACCGAGATGCGAATGTTAAGATGGATGTGTGGTGTGACGAGGATGAATAAAATTAAGGATGAGTAAATAAGAGGAAGTTTGAAAGTTGCTCCAGTGACAGAGAAGTTGAGGAGCTAGAGGTTAGCGTGGTGCATGCATGTTATGCGGAGGGATGAAGGACATATAACAAAGTAATGAGAATGAATGTGGATGGTTATAAGGGTAGAGGAAGACCGAAGAAAGTGTGGATGGATTGTGTGAAAGATGACATGTGTAAAAGAAGAGTGTGGATTCAGATATGGCGGCTGATAGCCTAGCTGATAGAGGGACGTGGAAGAGAAGTACATACTGTGCCGACACCACATAGCTGGGAAAAGGGAAAGAGGAAGAAGATAGAAAGTAAAATTTAAATTAAATTAAATAAAACTTTAAACAAAGAGTGAACCACTCATCTTGATTCTATTGATGTCAGCGCTTGATGGTCATTGCGACTCTTACAGCTCATCTGATGCAGGGCTCGTGGACCCGGATCTACGGCCGGTTCCTAAAAGTGTACTCCGTGTAGTTATCTGAAGGTGGATTTTCACATTGTGCGTCTGGATTTTTGCTTTCTGGCGGACCTCCTTGGTTATTGGCAACGGGCTCTTGTCCGTTCTCCGACCACCTTCGCCTGTATCGGAAACTCTGGACGGTGAAAGCCGCCCCTGAACGCGGGCGTAATTGTATTGATTTTTACCGGAAATAACAAAGTGTCAACATAACGGAACTGTCAATCACAGGTCTTTTATATTTTGTTACGAATCAAGGTAAATACAAAAAAAAATCATTATATTAATTTTACGGTAGATGGCAGCACCATGGAGCATCAATTCGCTGCGAGGTATGGAAGTAGTGGAACTTCTACTTCCATCTTCAGCAGACTAGTCACCGTGTTTACATGTACTTGTTATAACGGAACAGGATGTTGCGTGGCATCACATTGCGTATCATTTTCTCTAACGGCGTTCTACTTACCGGAAGCACCAGTGATACATACAGTACACCTCTATACGAAAGCGGAAACCGTTAATGGATCTTCAATGTCTACAACCAGAACCAACAGAAACGAAGCTGTGTTAAATAATACAAGTGAATTAAATTTACGATTAAATTTATTTAAAAAAAAATCAATTACACGTTTTAATGTATATATGATCCGGTTAAATCCGGCCCATACTGGTTCTCCCCTGTTCACTTTACAGCTTCTCGGTTTTATCTGCATCAAACCGGTTTGTAGTCCAGCTTGCTCTCCAGCTTCTTATTGTCTGCGACCTTGCGGACCGCCTTCATGAGGTCCTCCTGTAATCAGAGAGGGCAAGACTCTTAAACATGTTCAGTTTTTTTTATTACACGAAGCCACAAAACGAACAAGATAGTCACTTAATGCTAAGTGTGATATCTATCCATAAAAATGGTTAAGATGATATACACTACAACCAATTACCACAGCTCTATTGACGAAGGCTGTTTAAGTAGGTAACACCGCAGCTCCTATTTCCGCCGCCAAACAATAGTATGCAAACATCACTGTATTCGGGTTTGAAGGGCGCTGCAGCTACTGGGGTGACGAGATTTAACGTGTCTCAGGCAACGAGCGCAATGCTTGCTGTATATCATCTTAACTAGCGCTACGTTGTTACAGGTCTGGTGAACATCCGGCTCGCCTCTTCGCCTGATTGGATAAAAAAAAAGGTACAGGGTCCTTGAAACGAAGCAATGTTAACGCGGTACTGTTTGGCTGCAGTGGTGACTACCACCGCCGGAAGTGGTCACCGCTGCACGACGCTCGTTACCTGCACTATGTACTCCCGCTCGGCGCGTATTGCGAACAGGCCCGCCTCGGTGCACACGTTGCGCAGGTCCGCGCCGTTGAACGTGTCCGACAGCTTCACCACCGCCTCGTAGTCCATCTCGCCGTGCTTCGCGATCGGCGCCGCGTGGATCTTGAGGATCTCCAACCTGATAGAGCAGAACGTACAATCGACAATCTAAATCACCAGTACACGAATTCTTTTGCTCAATAAACTTCAAAATCTAGCTCATAATTTTTTTTTACCATTTATAGTCTCCGTCATCCATTATCTATAATATGATACATATATCATCATTACCATATTCAACAACATCGAGATGTCACTGTCATATACATTATTGTTACCATCACCATCACTATTATCATCATCATCCTCGTCTTCACAGTACTAATCATCATTACCACAACAGTCATTATCATTATTGTTGACCTCTTCATTTCCACCATGATCAACAATTGTAGTTGTTCGCACCTGGCTTGCTCGTTGGGCAGCGGTATCTCAATCTTGCGGTCCAGGCGGCCGGGCCGCAGCAGCGCCGGGTCGAGCGTATCCGGCCGGTTGGTGGCCATGATGATCTTCACCTGCCCGAGCGAGTCGAATCCGTCCATCTGATTGAGCAACTCCATCAGCGTGCGCTGGATCTCGCGGTCAGCGCTCGTACCCTCCGAGAATCGTCTACCGCCTGTTATAAATAACACCGTCATACTTTTATTTACATACACAAGTCCACCTAATATTCCCACAGCTGGGACCCGCACAAGGAGAGTAGTCCTTGCGTAAAAGATAATATGCTGTGTACTCGCCAATCGCGTCGATCTCGTCCATGAATATGATGCAGGGCTGGTGGTCGCGCGCGTAGTTGAACATCTCGCGGATGAGACGCGCCGACTCGCCGATGTACTTGTCCACTATAGCGGACGAGACCACCTGCGCAGGAGTCGGGGAAAACACGTGGTCAACACAAGCGCAAAGCTTAAAGCAGAGGTCTACACATATTTGAATTGGATGAGAGGCACCCGTTCCATTCCTTTTCAGTTCAACTTGGGTCAACAAACTATATTCATTATGTCCCACACCGTGACCACATTGTTCAAAACTTTCCGAAGAAATTTCATCAAGCCATATAACAGTAACCCATAGACCGATCTTACCATGACCTCATGACTCTTTTACCAATTACCTATATATCATACTAAGGTATATCTTCTATGCACAAGAAAAACATGTTTACCTAAGATCTACGTAATAAAACTAAATTAAGAGCTGTTCCTTAAAAACATCCTGAGAACTTTCTAAAAATAGAGAACCTCTTAACGTGTCCAGCAATTCTGAAACAATCATACCTTCAAGAAGTTAGCATCTAGTTGGGAGGCAACAGCTCTAGCGAGCAAAGTCTTGCCAGTTCCAGGAGGTCCATACAGAAGGCAGCCCTTCGGAGGTGTGATACCAACACGCACAAACAGCTCGGGGTTCAGTAAAGGCAGCTCTATCACCTGGTCACGACATGATGAAATCTTTTAGATAATACACTTTAAACAGATATTTATTTGTTTATTTTATTTATTTATCTATTGAAACTTTTACAAATAGATTCAAACACTTGATATCTCTCAGGTCCACAAATAAGCACAGCTCGTATCTCAGAACCCTAAGTTGCAAAGGTATGTCCATCATACTCCCGCCATGAGTATCAAAAAAATATATTTTTTATTTATCTTCATAGTAATTTTTTATTTATTAAAACAACAATTATGATGTTTAACTTAGGATGATATACACTGCACCACATTGTGCTAGTCACCTTGAGACATAGTTAAGTCAATACTGACACTAGCTGCAGCACCCATCAAACCGGAATTAGATTAGACGGTCTCCGCTAAGAGACCAATCATCGGAAGATATCCACATTAAAAAATATCCTAAACCTTCACTGATGAAGTACTATTCATGGAAGATATAAATAATACTAACTTCTCTCAACTGACGGATCTGTTCTTGCAGCCCTCCTATGGCGGAATATGTAACATCACCTGGGTCCTCATGGCTCATGTTGTAAACCAAAGGATCCACCTGAAATCAAAAAGGCACAGTGAGATCACTACTTACTATAATTCTATAGGTAACAGTTATAGAAACTGACCTCTCTAGGTAAATGTCGCATGATGGTGAGAGTGGTCATGTCTAATGCAACCCGAGTGCCACCCTTCAACTTATTCTTGTCGAGCTGACGACGGCATCCCACCACATACCTTGGTCCGTTTGTGGCTTTCACTATAACTGTAACAAGATAATGTGTCTTCAGTAAATGATCAATGGTCTTTATCCATAGCTACATTTCACCATATTATAATTATCACCATGAAAATTAACATATTAATTCTTGTTAACTTGATATACCTGTCAGGTGCAGTGTATATTCGCTGTTTTTGTTTTAACTCGTGGATACCAGGTCCGTGAGCCCTGAGTACCATGAAGCTGCAATCGTTTTCAATAAAACTTGCGGCACAAACATCATCATTATATAATATCCACTGTAGTTTAATACAAGCAACTGCTTCTAGCTGCTTAGAGATAGTTCTCTTTTGCTGAAGACTAATCTACAATGGTACTACTGCCAATCCTATTCCCATGCCAAGCAATAGTATGCAGACATTATTGTGGTCCAATTTGAAAGGCACTATAATTAGTGAAATTACACAGGTAATAGGAATAATTTATCTTTTCATAAATTATTTTGTACACAAATATAATTTCACTCAGCCTTCCACATTTAGTAAGCTCATAATAAAAGTATTTAGAAAGTACAACCAACTTGCCTCTCTACTCTCGAATGATTGATTCTAGAGAATTGATAAAGGTACATGTGTCATCAGTGACATGCTAAAGATGGCGAGAGTGATCTAACCAATTTATACAGTCACATAACTAAGATGTACCTACATGTATAACGTACATGGTAAAGACAGGCCACACATATGAATCAAAAGAAGAATAAAATCAAAATGTGCATAAAGACAATTACTGCATAGCTCAGATTATTTACTTACATTTTTCTTCAGTCAGCTGCTTTAAAACTTCACCAACAATCTGACCAACACTTTGCAAAGCTTTCAGATCATTTTCACTCTTGTCATACTGTTTCGTTAAATCCTTCAGCTGCTCTCTGACTAAAAATATTAAAGTCATATATTCTTAGCCAATCCCATTTACTTTCTAGTTACCCGAGTATAGTATTCTAAATAAATGTTTGTTTCTTTCTTTATAAATTTTTGTAGTTAAAGTCTTACTTTAGTACTTTTGATACTTATTACTTCATTTCAAAAACAAGTAATTGTTATTAGCTGTTAATGAATAGATTCCAAGAACCTAACAGACTGGAGATGGTGTTTTTATAAAATACATAATAAAAACACTAACAACCATCTTCAAACTCATGAGCATCCTTAATGTTAAAAAAGTTCATTGCATATGCATAAATTTAAGTATTAATTATTTGGAGCCAAAATACATATATGACAATAGTAGTAATACTAACGAAAAACAAGGTTACTATAATAATTTAATTAAAAAGTGCTTGTAAAACGAACAATGTTAGCTATATAGAATTATATATTAAATATAAATGCAAAAAATTAAATATACAATAGTATAATAAGAAAACATAAAGCAATGATTCGGCAAAAACTGTTTTATGATACGATTACATACAATCTTTAAGTCTCGATTCAACTTCTTTGTGTTCCAATAATTTTTTCCTGTAGTCTAGAAACGCTTTTTCTCTTATAGGTTCCGTAGCAGATGATCCAGCAGGCATTTTGTTTTATTTAAACTACAAATACCCAGGAAAATGATATTCAAGAACTGACATTTGTTACAAATCATGCAGTCCACTCTCACTTTTTTTGTCAAAGACATTGATAGCATACTGCCACTGTTGGTAATTCCTTTTTCCGCTTTTAAATATTTATCTTATAAATATCTTTTTACATAATTTACGTTTTTATTAATCTAAAACATCGATTAATTAAAAAAAATAATAAAGCAAAACTAAAATTTTTATTCGAACAATTACTAAAACTAAGGCGTAACGTTGTAACGGTTTCATATAAACTAGTTTAGTTGGGCGATGTAAACAGTATTTTTATTTGACGAACTAGCAGGCCGTTCTCTACATGGCTATTAATAATCTTGCCTGGTCTTATCCCGAAGTTAAAATGATAAACATTGCACTACATACGATTTTTTTGGATGAAGTGAATGCTAACGTAGTTATTGATTTAACGTTTTAATTTACTGGGGGTCCGCGATTCTAGAGCCCAGCGTGAGTGCTCATACTTTTGAAGCATAAAAAAAGTTAATATTATTGTATAAAATTTTCGTCAAATTGTTTTTTTTTTATACACTATTAAAGGATGAATCGAGCAGGTAAGTAATAAGCCCTCCCATAAAAACGTAGCGCTAGTTAGGATGACATATACCGCACCACACTGCGTTAGTCGCCTGAGATATAAGATGTTACACTAGCTACAACGGCCTTCAAACCGGAGCACAGTAATGTTTGAACACAACTGTTTGGAGGCAGAAATAGATGCCACAATTCATACCTAGAAGGTTTCCGCCTACAGAGGCCTACTACCAGTTACTAATAGTAGTAAAAAAACCTGTGTACTAACACTATTCTTACCAATTTTTAAAAATACAAGTAATTTGTTTTTGAAATTAAATTTTGTTTTTATTGAATGCTATATTGATTTAACGTTAACGTGTTTGTCTAGGATGGTTCATCGAAGCTTTTATTTCTGCCGCCAAACAGTAACTCGTCAACAAGATTCGTTGAATAAAAAATATTCCACAAGAACAAATAAATCTTTTGCTATATTTAAAAACATTTATCACAAATAAAATGATACTTGTATTTTCTAAACAATAAACAATTTTTATTCCTTATCTTTTTAAATAAATTATTTAATAATTTGTACGACGGACTATAAACATTTTGTAACATTGCAAAGCTGAATAAAATTGTAGATATGAATAGAAACAGAAGCCATGTTGAACAGATAATCATTTAATAAACCCAGGCAACGTCCCATTTTTTCTTGCTTTCGCAACGTTTTCATAATAACATGAAAAGTCTACGTATCCCTTAATCCTTCTGTCCCTGTCGTACGGCCGCCCGCCGGATATGTCGGACGATTCGTTAGATCGATTGGTATCGATATTACTGTCATTCGTACCTAAATCATTCGTGCCCGACGAGTAGAACTCTGAATCGATTTCGTTTAATAATGTATTAGATTTCGATTGAACAATAGGATTGAATCGAACCGAGGTTCGTTCGTTTTGTCTATGGACGGAGTTTCTTAAGTTTATTGTATCGTTTTGCGGAATCGGCGGCAGGAAATTAAAGTTGCGTATCAACAAAGTGACGTGAGTGTTAGATTTAGGGGTGAGGTTGTTTTTGGCGCAATAAGTAATGAATTCTTCTTCGATTTCTTCGAGCACAGTCTGGCTGACTTTGACGAAGTCCGTTTGTTTCCTAAAATTCTCCACTATGATCTGCGCCAATTGTTTATTGGTCTGTTCGCTGCAACCTCGCACTTCTTGTATGCGCTTGTATACTCCAGCACTGACTAGAACTAGGAACCTGTCATAGAAATAATTCAGAAATTTTATTAGTATGATAAACACAGAAGGTATATCCTTTTTTAAGGAGTATCAACATTCCAGTTCAATAGAAAACATCAAATTGATTTGATCCACAATTTCACATGGTGTTGAGAAGTAATGAGGCAGTAGATGGTGAAATGTATATTATACGAACGCAAAACAGGGTTGTAAGTGGTTCCGCATTACAACTTAACAGACTCAAGCCAACCGCACATGCACCCTGCTAATCAACTAAGGAACCCCTACATATGACAACCCCTAATGCCCAGCGGTACCAGAGGCCATGATGACTGTAGGTGGAGATCTTTGGGGAAGGCCTATGTTCATCAGTGGACATCTATCGGCTGATGATGATGATGATGATGATATTATATAATCAGCTTGTCCCAGTCAAGAGATTTAGACCTTCATGTAAAAATTGATTAAAGATCAGCAATAGACATCTTTAAGCTGATGTTATGAAGACTAACAATCATCTTTTTAACTTATATTAAATACTTTTTCAGGAAAAACTTGCTGTAGTAGTACCGAGGCAGGTGTGATGGTAAAGAAACAATACAAATAAAATAATGTTCACCTGCATGATTCATCTAAAACAATAGGTCCATGTATTTCAGGGGCTGCAACAACTGGCTCCGCTGCAGCGATCCCGATGTTGGGGAAGGCTTTGTAGAGACCTTTCACTAAGTAGTTACCGAGACATCTTGTCCCAGATTGATTCCCTAGGTATTGAGCTGTGAATTAAAGAAAAACAAGTTCAAATAAGCAGAAAACAAATAGCTTGAGCAATAACGCTTCGTATAATCTATTTTTAAATAAATGTGATTACTTCATTATTTATTTATGGGTTACAAACAGCATTAACAAAATTTCAACTATAACGGAAAGAAATTCCACGACATTTACCAGCAAAATGTCCACAATTAGATTACTCATTTATATACACATTCAGTTGTTTACAAAAGTAATAACTTTAATTAAACAATTTAATATTAAAAAAATATAATATAAATAAATATATCCCTAATATTTTTCTCAATAATTAAAAACGTGATGAAATGGGTCAATATCAATAAGGTCTGTTATGTACTACATATATGATAAGACACATGAGTAGGTACCATGTGTTGTGAGCAGCTATGCAGCCATGCTCTAAAGTGACATGTGAATATATTATGAAGTACCCACTTAGTTGATATTATTTGTCAATAACACATACAAGTCGAATACACACATATATAATATTCCTTCCTCAGAGAAGCTACTCAAACCAGAAAAATAATATCTTATAATAAGTATTTTAAACTATCTAAATAAATTAATCAAAATAATATGTAAATGAAACTATTGTAAATATAAATGTTCTGCGGCAGTGATAGGTCTCGTAATGGCTTTGGAGAATGCAACGATGTTCTGTGTTTAACCTTTCCCGGGACACTGCTTTCAGATGTGGCTGGTATTCCTAATATCTCTGCCAATTATCGGAATCGGGAATTTCAATTATTTCTTCACATTCCTCTAACTTTTCTTGATCATCTTGATCCTCCTCCTTTTTACATGTCTCTATTACTTCTTCCCGGACTCTAACTGTCCTATGCTCATTACCATTGAATGCATCCTTATTGCTTGCTATTTTCTTTATAAGCTGATTGATATGTTGATTAAGTAAATTCCTCCTATCTGTTCCAATTTGATAACTTGACGGAGCAGTCTTCTCAACTATTATGCCGGGTAGCCATCTAGGACCTGTACTATTGTAATTACGATTAATATTATAATTTCCTGTCCTATTAAAACTTCTCTGGACTTCCTCTGACTATTATTGATGAGCTGCTTTTCTATTCTTTTCTGTTGCTTATTAGCAGGATGTATAGTGTCGAGTAATGTGTGTAATTGTCTCTTCATTAATAACTCTGCAGGACTCTTATTTGTTGTACTACATGGAGAAACTCGTAGACCTAATAATAAATTTGGAATTTTAACTTCCCATGTTAAATCTTCCATCTTAGAAAGCTTATTCTTAACAGTTTGCACCATTCATTCTGCTAAGCCATTTGTTGCTGGATGATAAGGGACAGTGGCCACGTGGCGGATCCTATTAGCTTTTAAGAATTGTCTCATTTCCTTCGACACAAAGGAAGGGCCGTTATCAGATAGGAGTAAATCACACAAGCCATGGGTAGCAAATGTGGTCCTTACCAGTTGAATAACTGTAGTTGATGTAATATTATTCACCATTTATACTTCGGGCCAGTGGGAATAATTAAAAAGTATTTTTTATAATATGGTCCAGCAAAATCGATGTGAATTGTGGACCACTGTCTAGTAAGTGTTACCCACTCATGTTTAGTTTTTGCAGGCATCTGTTGGTTCTCCAAACATTCTACACAGGAGCGCACTAGTCTTTCTATATCTTCATTGAGTTTTGGCCACCACACATAGCTTCTGGCAAGCACTTGTGTCTGAACTATACCAGAGTGTTTTATGTAAAATCTGTGATGTCTTATATCACATTGGTTTTGGTATAACTACACAAGCGCCCAATAGTATACAATCCTCATGTACAGATAATTCTGAATCTGATAATTTTGCAGGCCAGCCTCGTTGTATGTAATACACCACATGTAATAAATATTTATCCCTTTTCGTCTCCTCAGCTATGTCTTCTACATTAAATGGAAACTCTCCGGCATTTCTGCCAATAGCTAGATGTCTCCTATCTGTTCTTCCGGTTGTTCTGGAACTGGCTGGGGTCATCTACTTAAACTGTCTGCATTTCCTATGGATGTACCTTGCTTATAGATTATCTCTATAGTGCTAAAGCGATTTGTCAAAATTGTTTGAATTTCACTAAATGTTACATCACTAGTTTTTTTAGGAGCAATTAACGCCACCAAAGTCTCAAACACTCGCGATCCACACACTGAAAAAATTTGCTCTTTCAGTTGGACTTAATGCGACGCTATTAGCTTCCAAACAAAAATTTAATCGACCTATATAATGATCCCAATTGTCCATTTGTGGACTAAATTCTTCAAATTTCACTGCCTTTTTGTCCATTTTGTTCACTTTTTAACCTCGTCGCCACTGTTATGTACTGAATATATGATGACACAGGAGTAGGTACCACGTGTTGTTAGCGGCTACGCAGCCGTGCTCTAAAGTGATATTATGTGAATATATTATGAAGTACCCACTTAGTTGATATTATTTGTCAATAATACACAAAAGTCAAATACCCACATACATAACAGTAGAATATTTATGGACCCGATTGGAGTTTAGTTGATTATATCAGAATACAAATTTTCTATCATAATTTTTTTTTAATATTCAATTCTCTTTCTACAATATTTTTTACTAAGAAAGTAAATACATTAACACAAGTTTACAAGCACATGACATTGACATTGACGAGTGAAGCGCTTTCCCATAACAATGTGGCATTAGATAATATATATATATATACATAGATATTTTTTTTATACTATCACGCCTTTTTTCCCAGTAGGAGTAGGCAGAGCCGAATAAACACCCACTTTTCGCCCGATGCGGTCAGATTAGGTTCCATGTAACAGGAGGCGAGCCTGTTGCCACTTTATTGGGGCCACCACACACATACAAAGATAATTTGAGTACATGCTAATTGTAACAATATGCACATTAGGCATTGAAAAACTGGCTAAGAGGTGCATGCCTTGGCCGGGATTAGAACCCTCATCATCTGATTGTGATGTCAGAGTTCATAGCCAATGAGCCATTACAACTTTTTTTACATATATATATACTGCATCATATTAGGCTTGAAGACGAGACTTTAAATCTCACTATCTGAATAGTTTCAGTAGCTATTACTTTTCAAAAAAAGAACTAGTAATTATATAATTTAAATATCCACTAACCATTCCTTAATTTATTTACATCCAATCCAAGCTGGGAGAGCCTCAGTAACTCATCCTCATTATCTAAACTGTGGTCCACTGTCAGCTGGACCACTCTTAGCACTGAATTGTCATCTGTTCTACACAGCAGCGCTCTAGTCTCGCCAACGTTAGCAACAAACAGTTTGTTGTTGTGGACTAGTGCTATGACCACAGTGGCACCACCTGAAAGATGCTGGTCTATCTCTTTTAGACGGGATAAGATGTTATCACAGTTTTGAGATATCTGGAGAAAAAAAGTGCCTATTACAATAACATCAATTTAACTACCTTTGTGGTGAAGCGGCCTCTGTCTACAGAATGATATACTATGACAGCTTCACTCGGGCACTGTTTTAAATAGTTCCCAAAAGCTTTGATATTACATCTTAAAAATGCCAAGCATAATTTGGTGTAGTGTATGTTACTCTTATGGACTACCAAATCATATACCATCAGTTGAACACCATCTTGTATCATTGTGATGATATAATGAAACATGATCAGAAGATACTTTCCAAGAGCAAAGAAACAATAAAAAATAAAGCTTAAAAATTACCTGAGTTTCATTTAGTGTCTGAAGTCTATATTGTAGACATGTTCTTTCTGCTATCATCCCATCATAGTTTTCTATGTATGCCTTCTCCACTGATACAAAAGCATTCCTGTAAAATCAAATATAATTATGTGATAAATGCTCAATATAAGATAATCTATGCATAATGAGATGTAAACACATTTGCTCAATTTTAAAATACTATAGATGTGAACTAACCACATAAGGCTTTTTTTTCATATTTCATAAATCATATACAAAATAAAAAGATCAAAACTGCTTTTACTCACACATTAAATTTTTTAAAAATTTAACCTTTGTTTTTTTAGAGATGTGAAGGAACAATGTTGAAAGCAAGGTCTTTTTGAGATATACAAATGAAGCTGATGATTACTTATCTCTATCACAAATATGAACATTTACCTCAACCTATCCCTTATCTCTTCATCAGTGTTACTTATAGATGGAGGCGGTAATAGCATTTCAACTGCCATTCTTTGCATGATGAACCTTGCAGCATCCAAACCATTATGAGGTTCAAACACTCCATACAAGCATCTGCAAATTTGCATTATAAATTGTTAATATTGGTGAATAATTATGACAGGAGGTATAATATTTAGTATGTATAATCAATTTAGATGAGCATATATTACTTACATTAAATGAACAACCTGAATACTGAATCACTTTGTTAAATAAAAAATACTATAAACAGATAGAACTGCCAAAATAATCCAATAATATGTAAAGTATTTCTGGGTATACGGAAAAACTTAATTTTATTATTTCTTAGAAAAAAGTGAAAAAGTCGACTAATTAGGAGATAATTATAAATAGTGGACACAAGATTTGTTTATTATATGATATGTTATTATTTTTTTTAACTACTTCAAATGAAGTATATCATATTATTTAGTTAGCGACAAATGATTTTACAATGGTCGTGAATCCTTTGGAATCAATATTTTCATAGGTTACATGTAACATTTAATTTCGAAAACTAATAATAATAATTAATCATTTGTTTGTTATTAATTTTTAATTATGTATTCGCGTACTTACGATCCATCTTCGGTATGACAATAGAAACACAGATAGTCATCTGTGGAGCTAACGTTACCACCAATCTGAGAGAAATAGGATGCTACGCATGTGTTCTTGCATTTCTCCAAGTCGTCGGTCCATGGTCTTGCTATCATCGTTCAATTCATAAAATATTCTTTACGCATCTATCAGAGATATTGTCAGTATGAATGATAAAGACTAAAACATTAAATTAATGACATGCGATGCTTTTTTTTCCTGTTCGTCTCTTGGGAACAGGCTAAAGTTGTAAGCTCATACTGCCTTAACATTCGTATGACATACGATACTACAAAGTGACAAAAAAAATAGGAATGAACGTATTTACGTAACTATATTTTAAAACTAGGTATTTGATTCTAAATAGCCGCACTCAAAACCTAAGAAAAAAATATTTCAGCATTTAATTTTTAAAGATTTTTATACTATCCTACAAGCAACAAATAATTATCTATGTTATACCTTCACCGTCATCATGAACTTGGCACTCTTCGTACTATAATTTCGCGGTCAGTTTGAGACAACTTTTCTGGTCTTTAGGTATACAACAGTTTTGTTGCTAATATACTTTTGTCGTAATTATAAGCACATAATGTACGCCAAATAAGTTAAATTTATATAATACTTCAATAAAACCAGATAATATTAAATTCCCAATGATATTTGTCTTATACTAATGATTTTTCTCTATACAATATTTACACATTACTTTATGTAATGCGTATTGAAAATATTTTGAAATATTTTGAAGCCTAGTTCCTGGAGCTAAAATTTTAAAAAATTGTATTGGGACGTCGTGGAGTTTTGCAAACAAGAGGTATACCTATAGCCACAGACGTCCAAAGAGAACCAACACACCGAACATGTCATTAGAAATGAAAACGTCATTCTAATGGTCCGGATTCAGGGACTTTTACAATGAAATAAATTCCCATATTATCTTTCATATTATTGTTCCTTAAGTTTACTTACCGTAACTAATTTGATTTCCGAATTTTCATCAATTCGTACCGAATTGTTAAGACAAGGACACGTCATAATTAATATTGCACCAGCTTTAAACTGGTTATTATATCTTTGTATTTACATGTAGACTCTCGAAGACCATGCTAGCTCAGAATAACCGCTGTGACATGCGGCTTTGTGTTCAGCGAATTCTAAGGTTTAGGTCATGCATTTTCTTAAAGACACCAGTGCAGAGTGAGGGCGGTACAGAAGGTCGCGCTTTCGTAATTGAGAAGTCGCAGAATTGCTTGTCGGAATGCTGGGGCTTGATCAATTTCAACCGCAAGCTTTAGTTGCATTGACGAGCTTGGGTTGAGGAGAGTTCTCAAATTTTTTATTCAATTTGGCGACGAGATAAGTGGAGTCATCTGATGGAAGTCTACGCCCGCCCGTAACAACGTAATACTATTTAGGATGATATAAACTGCATTGAGCTCATCGCATGTCGAGTGTCGTTACCCTATTAATTACACTAGGTATAGCGTCCATCAAACCGGAACACAGTGACGTTTACAGACTTCTGTTTGGCGGTAGAAGTAGGCGTTGTGGTTGTACCTACTTAGACGATCTCCACCGCAGCGCCTTTTGGATATTGTAGATCTATAATACGTTATCACATTTATTGGTGGTAGGTCTCTGTTGTCGAAGACCTAGGTACCACCATAGTGTCTATTACAGCCGACAAACAGTATTGTGCAAACATTACTATGATTCGGTTTGAAGGGTGCTGTAGATAGTAAAATTATTGAGGTAATAAGACTACAACTATTGTTTCAAAGTAACAAATTCAATATGGTGCAGTGTATACATCATAACTGGCATACTTTGTTGGAGGCAGGTGTTCTACTTACCATCAAGTGAAGGTCCCTGCTCATCTCATTGAATAAAAAAATTAACAGGTGCACAACAGGTGTTTCCCATTCTCAATTGAATTTGAGAGAAACTCAACATCTAGATATAGTGTCCAACAAAAATATTGTCTCTGAACTTTTCTATTTAAGTTAATAATATTAAATTAGTTTGACCAATTTAATAAAAAAAAATACATGTCATTAATCAGGACAATGTACATTTATGATACAGCCATGAGGTGGTTAATTTAGAGATCCAGGTGTATATCTTAGTATCACTTCTTTTATAAAAAAAAACTAGTATCATTGATAAATTTTCAGTTGCTGCCGTCGAGCTTAATTGTAACATCCTTTGTTTGTAGCATTTTTCGCACATTGTTGTATTATCAATATTTGTGACCTTTTACCTATCATAATACACATTACTTGCTTATGTGATACTCGAGTAAGATAAACACTGACCACTTATTTCCTGTAATAATACCACATGTTCACTATTAATTCCAAACATATACCATGGTATATTTGGTGTAAAGGCTATATGGGTATTTTATAACTAATTTATGAAATAAAAGACAAGTTCATTGATCAAAGTTTATGTCGGATACATAAAACTCCAACCTTACATTTTTCAATTTTTATGTTTTTATCATATAATACCAGCTCATGTCAACCTACAGAGCTGACTGACTAATGTTCCGTTTGTTTCAACCTAATAAACTTTAATGAGAAAGCAATACTTCCAATCCATGTATCAACAACTTTAGAACATTTATTATTAAAAATATTAAGAGGGTGTATCGAACACCTATTTAATATAAATATACTCAGTATAGTGTTGGTAGTGCTGTAAAAATAATTCATTTCTTGTAATTTTATTAAATGTTTCTATACTGCCAATCGTTTAACAATATATATTTAATAAAACACTTAACTAAATACTACAATATGAGACAATACTCTGATCTCATTATGCAGTGTTACAAAAGTAAAATGTTAGTGTAAGGCATGGGGGAGCATTCACCACAAATAGGTGGGACGAGTTCCCAAAGTGAGTGAACAAAAACTAAAAAAAAAAAAGGTGCACACCTTATCCAACACCATTGTTGATACTCATTAAGAATCAAGAAATATATACTGCTTGCGACAAACACTCAGCTTTAGAAACCCCGATCACTTCATTGGGTGAGCAAAATTAAAAACTAGTATTCTGAACAGATGGGCTATTTAATCGTTTTTCTTGTCAGCTGCTTTGGTTTCTGTTTCAGGAGCTTTTTCCTGTTCTTTTTCTGGTTCCTTCACTTCCTCTTTCTCCTCATTTATAACCTCTTTCGCTTCTTGTTTGGATGCTTCGTCGAAGTTACCCACAAGGTTAGGCACTTCATCGTCTTCGTCGAGCGGTTTAGGTGCTGCTACACTCGACGCCAGCCTTTTCAATTGACTCAAACCCTCCGGTCCAAGCTGGCTGAGGATCCCCGGAAGCATTTCAGCAATTTGCTTGTTCTCTCCATGGCCCGTAATTGCAAAAGTGTTCGCCGCCAATGATGCCTGCGCTTTCGGATTGTTAAAATGTATCACTGTACCGTCATCTTTTATCATATTTACCTCCTCGATGCCAGGGATATTGTTTACTGACAGTTTCTTCAACGAAGACTGCAATTTCTTGTCATCTGTAGCCGCCGTTGCGTGCACAACCTTCTTCTTACGCCTGGGTGTACCCTTGCCGCCGATACGTACTTGAGATTGCAGTTTTTTAAGCTTTTCTGTATTCATAGTTGTTTTTACACGTAACAACTACAAGATAAAAATACAACGCACTTTTAGTTATAGTTTTTCAATAACTTTAAACACGAACGCGTCGGCTTTCCATGTAACTTGATCGTACGCACGTGTTTTGAACACCGGTTAGTTACAAAGGGAAAATGGTGGATTTGCGACAAGTTATTTCTGATTTCCGACTACGTTCCGTTCTACACATAATACTTTACAAGGAACTTGTCATAAAGTCAATGGTTAAGTAATTAATGTTATTTCAACGAAATAACTACATATTAAAAAACTGTCATAGGTTATTTCATTAATATAGTGCAAATTTTTTATTAAGTATATTTTCATTAAATATTTACACTATAAATACATCGTGCTTAAAATAGCTAGCTTAAAATTTTGACAGAACTCTACTAAGTTAACCGTTCATATAACTGATTCGTCGTAATTTCTATTGATACTAATAGATGGCACGCTTTAAATTTTTATTTTTAATATTACGAATATATTTATAAACTTTGTTTAAGTCTTTTAAATTAAGATGGCAGGAGTAGTTAAGTTGTCTGTTTTTATCTTTTATAAAATATGCTTTAAGAGTACCAAGTAAATAAAATAAAATATAATATTATTAAGCTATATCTCAAATTACTTACATGCCGTAATTTTTATATGAATCAAAAAATTACAATTTTATAAATATGTCCAGATTTTGTGTAGTAATATATATCTTTCAATATTAGGGCTATTTTTGACACAGATGTCCGGGACATGCGACTTTTTGTTTTTTAACAATTAGTCTAATCTCCAAGCCACCTTCCAGTGTCTTCTTTGATAGTCCATGCATCACAGAACTCCAGTCATCATCTTGATAGAATTGTGGCGGTGTAGTAAGGCACTGAATAAAGTTATTCTATAAGCAACGGTTATGGTTAGTGAACATGTTTGGAGAACTGAATCAGTAATTATTTAAATGAAATAAATATCAATTGAATCCATATTAAATCAAATTGAAGGACATCACCATCAATATTAAAAATCAATTAATCATTCATCATCCGATAAACGTCCACTGCTGAACGTAGGCTTCTCCCAAATATCTCCAGATCTATTGGTCCTGCGCCGCCTGCAACTCAGTCAGCATGGCATCGAGTACCGCCACCAGGGGCCATTGTTTTTTGTAGGGATTCGTATGGGGAGATTTAAGCCATTTCCCAACACGCTAGCCCTATGCCGTCTGGTGAGAGCCAGAGCCTCAGTTGTTGATTAGCAGGGTGCACCATGGGCAGATGAGGTTGGCTTGGGTCCCGTGAATTGTTGTGCGGCACCCCTCACACTCCAATATTAAAACGAACAGCACAAATCATTTAAACAATATTTTATTGTTAAGCCGCCATTTTAACGTTAACATTCCATTTTCAAAATTTGAATTACAACAGATAATTAATTTTTATGTTTTACAACCGGACGCCGATGAAAGCTTTCAGTTACTAAAATAAACGGCTGATCATCCCGCCAGGCGGAGTTATCGGGGGCGATAAATATTTATCTGCTTTTACTAAATGGACTCCAAAATGGTTGCGTGTAAAGCTGTCGTCGGGCCGTCTCTCCGCGCCGCTTTAACAATTTGACAGCTATTAATAACTCCGTGAAGGAGCCTGATATATCTCCGAGCTATTATCTAAAGTTTCGCTAAAATTATTTGGGACGCGGGCGGTTCGCGCGCACTCAGCGCGCCCGATGATGGAAGTACACGTGCGCGTGGAAGCGTTCACCGTTATATTAATAATTTAACGTATCACTACTTTGTAACTTAACCTAACCGAACTTAACGCCAGACATAATTTTCACACGGTCTTAAGTGACAATAACGCAATGGGTGCAATAGTCACACTCTCATATAATAACAACAAGAACACAGTAATGTTACAGCAGCAGATTTACAATATCAGGGGTTACATTTTTTTTATGTTACAAAGCAACGAAACCTGCGGGACGTTCACCTGATGGTAAGTGACACGCCTGTTCATAACATCATGGCGATAGTTAGGTGTTAGGACATAAACAATTGAGTCTCGTTACCCCAGTAATTACACTAGTTAACCGCTCTTCATATCATAATGCAGTAATGTTTTCACATTGTTCTTAGTGTGATGGTAAGTTGTACGCCTGCTCATTAGGATTATACATCGAAACCACGTTGCCGTCGTCGCCTTGTGAGATAGAGTGTTGTTTCTCGATACCTTGGTAATTATACTAGCTACAGTGCCCTTAAAACCGGAACACAGTAATGATTCCACTCTGCTGTTTGTCTGATAGTAAGTGATACGCCTGCTCATAACGACGTGACGCTAATTAGGATTATACATCGAAACCACGTTGCCGTCGTCGCCTTGTGAGATAGAGTGTTGTTTCTCGATACCTTGGTAATTATACTAGCCACAGTGCCCTTAAAACCGGAACACAGTAATGATTCCACTCTGCTGTTTGTCTGATAGTAAGTGATACGCCTGCTCATAACGACGTGACGCTAATTAGGATTATACATCGAAACCACGTTGCCGTCGTCGCCTTGTGAGATAGAGTGTTGTTTCTTGATATCTTGGTAATTATACTAGCTACAGTGCCCTTAAAACCGGAACACAGTAATGATTCCACTCTGCTGTTTGTCTGATAGTAAGTGATACGCCTGCTCATAACGACGTGACGCTAATTAGAATTATACATCGAAACCACGTTGCCGTCGTCGCCTTGTGAGATAGAGTGTTGTTTCTCGATACCTTGGTAATTATACTAGTTACAGTGCCCTTAAAACCGGAACACAGTAATGATTCCACTCTGCTGTTTGTCTGATAGTAAGTGATACGCCTGCTCATAACGACGTGACGCTAATTAGGATTATACATCGAAACCACGTTGCCGTCGTCGCCTTGTGAGATAGAGTGTTGTTTCTCGATACCTTGGTAATTATACTAGCTACAGTGCCCTTAAAACCGGAACACAGTAATGATTCCACTCTGCTGTTTGTCTGATAGTAAGTGATACGCCTGCTCATAACGACGTGACGCTAATTAGATTTATACACCGAAATCAAATTGCCGTCGTCGCTCACAGAAATGAAATGTTGTCTCGTTACCATTAGAAGTACACTAGCCACAGCGCCTGTCAAACCGGAACGCAGTAATGTCTGCACACTGTTTGCCGGCCGCAATAGGAGACCTGCCAGCAGTGAGCGTCCGATTATAGTTTCCATCGCGTGTGTACAGTGAGTAATAAAGTAATGCACTTACATTTAGGTTGCTTTACCCGTTTATTGCTTTTTTATATTCAATATTTCACTGACTGTTACGTTGATCTGGCGTTGCCATAAGCGAAACGCTTTAAACAGATTTTGAGTAATGATACAATGAGCTGCTGTGTAAACACACGGGGCGCATAAACACCGCCGCTGGTGTTCCGCTTAAATCATAAGAGTGCGCTGACGTCAGCGATCGATGATCTATAAACTAAACGCGCTCATAACTGAAGCTTTTACATTATTTATGTTTTGTGAGAGTTCATCATCAGCCGATAGAGCTGCACTGCTGGACACAGGCATCCTCAAAAGATCACCTCGATCCTTCGTATCCAATGGGTTCCTGCGATTCTCACCAGGTCATCGGCCCGGTTTGTGGGAGAGCGCAACTCAAGGACCTTACTGCCCAATGTTACTGCCTAATGTTCGAATTGTGATCGTTATTATTATACAATTAAGCGACGAGACGAGGGAGACATTCACCTGATACTAAGTGACACGCTTCTTAATAACAACGTGGCGCTAATTAGAAAGATATATATTCTTCACTTCTTTTTTTTTTTTAATTTTAGTACCTTTATGTACTTTTTATACCTTGTCGGATAGGTATTGAAGTCAGGTACTTATTTATGTGCTTCATACGTATTTTTTTTAAATAAAATTTTATTTTAAGATTAAATAAAAATGTAAATATGACGCTTTATTTTTCACTGTCACGACTTTCATAGAACCTAATTTACAAGTTTTATCATCTAAGTAATGATTATTAATTTAATTCAATAAAACAATGATTAAACAATAATTATTACATTAAAATTTGTGTAGAAATAAGTAAGAAATAAAATCATCGAATTTTTTTATAGAAAATCAAGTATTTTTTGAAAAATATTTAAAATTCCATACATAGACAGATAGGATACGAGCTATACTTTAGCCCCTATAGATCTTTTACACCTATTACCTTTCACCCTGTATATTGAACTACATTGCTCACTTCATCTGAGATGTACAACGCCCTTCAAACCGTAACACAGTAATGTTTGCACGCTAGTATTTATCGGCTTTAGTACCTAGACGGTCTCCGACAACAGAGCCTTTCCACCATTTTTTTTTAAATAAAATTACCAGTGGAAAGCTCACCTAATGTTAAGTGATACGCCTGCTCATAGTAACGTGGTGCTATCTAGGATGATATATACTTCACCATACTAAGTTCGTCGCATTAGAGATAAGATGTTGGATCTCGTTATCACAGTAATAACACTAGTGACAGCTCCCTTCAGACTGAAACACAGTAATGTTTGAACACTGCTGTTTATCAGCTGCAACATGCGCTGCTGTGGTACCTAGGCAGTCTCCAGCAAGAGACCTACCACCAGCATCTACCATCTAAATCGATTTACATAAATAGAGCAAACAAAAAACTTAAAGTGTGCAAGTTAACAATCATCGCGTCTGAAGCTTTTTTCGGATGCATCCAGTTCCCCTCACCACCATCAATCTGCTGGTGCCTGAACGCGTGCTGTCATTAACCCAATTACTACTTGACGTTGTCATTCTGTCCGTGGAGTTTTTTTTTATTTTTCTAACGGAAATAGTTTTAGGAAATCTTTTATCACGTGTTTTTGGGTAACAGTTGGTTTCCAAACCGGTCTTTCGAAAGCTTATATTTGGATATTTAATGATGTGACGTTTATATGGAAACTAGCTTTTACTACACCCAAACTGTAGTATGCAGACCTTACTGCGTTCCGGTTTGACGGGCGCTGCAGTTATTGGAGTAAAGAGATTCAACATCCTTATGTCGCGGGCGAAGAGTACAGTGTGGTGCAGTGTATATCGTCATAACTAGCACCGTTGTTATGAGCGGGCGTATCACTTACAATCAGGTGAAAGTCCAACTCGTCTCATCGCTTGGTTGAATAAAAAAACTGTCTTAATACGGACAAAATGGCCGCCTACATGTATCTCTATTGCAATGGTGTATTAAATAAATGAATTGTCCAATCCTTGTTCACACCACGCTGGTCGAATGAAGGTTGGAGACAGCCAGAGTCTCGTTAGTTGATTAGCAGTATACACCAAGAGCAGGAGAGGTTGGCTTAGGTGCCGTGAGCTTGGAGCCGTTGGAGGGCATGATGGGGGTTCTCATCGTTTTCTAAACGACCTTGAGGTGGACAATGGCTGGACGTAGCCTCTGGACATTGAAGTAGTAATCGCGAGGCTGGTACCGACTGCATAAGACAGACCCCGGGACGCAACCGCGCCTTCTAAAAGGAGATCCCGTGACCTTAAGATCTGAAGATGATCACTGAGGAGGTTTCGGCGAGTAAAAATCTCCACATAACACTGACAACCCACTAGAAGAAGATTTCCCCCTAGAATACTAACAAAAGAGAATAGCCTTGAAGTGGTGGTACAGGCTGCAGAAGTATAGGACGCCCTTTTTCCAGATAGACCGACGTAATCATCAGGGCGGTCGGATGGGGGTGGATGCTAGAAGCTGAGGATTGCATTTGGTGGAAGACATTGAGGAAGGTATCCAGCAGTGGATAAACAAAGGCTGATAATGATGAATGACGAGTTGTGCGGGACTCCTTACACCCCCTTATTATTTATAGATTATAACATATGTTGTTAATATTATTAAAAAAAAACGAAGAAAACCGTTAAGTTATTTCGCCGTGTCGCATTACAAGCTTAAGCACCACTTAAGCTGCGTTTTTAGTGATGTGGATTAGGCGACAGCATAATTCATTTGTAGTGTAAGCGCTTCGGAGATGCGCTCTGTAGTGGGCTCTCATTAGTTAACTAATCAGAGCGGATTAGGGGGGTTGCGTGGGGGCGGCCACCCGCGCGGGGCGCACCTGTCACTTTTGGCGGGAACTGTCAAAGGAATTACTTTTACGTTATTAACGTCGCGAAAGTTCTGTTTTTTTTTTCTATTTATTTTTCTTAATCTGCTTTTAGTTGTTTAGTTTATTTCTTTTATGACAGAATACTTATAATGAATAAGTGTACTAAATTTGTTTTTTTATTCGTCGTAGTGAGATGAGACAAGCGGGACGTTCACTTGATGGTAAGTGATACGTCTGCCCATAACAGCGTGGCGGAAGTTAAGATTTTAAACACAACACCAAATTGTACTCGTCGCCTTGAGACATAAGATGTCGAGGCCCATTACCCCAGTAATTTCACTAGTCATAACTCCATTCAAACCGGAGCACAGTACTGTTTGTCGGCTGCTATAGGCGCTGCGGTGGTACTTACCTAGGTGGTGCTAGGTCTCCGGCAACTGAGAACTAACACCAGTATTCAAGGTGTATGATAAAAAGTCCAGTTTACAAGATGATCTTGGTGTACTGGTGGTGGGTATATTTAGTCGGAGTTCGTCTAGGTAGGTCAGCGCCTATGTCTGCCGCTAAACAGTACTGTGTTCCGGTATGAAGGACGCTGTAGCTAATGAAATTACTGGGGTAACGAAACAACATCTTGTCTCAAGACGACGAGCGCAATGTGATGCTGTTAATCATTCCAACCAGCCACGTTGTTATGAGCAGACGTATCAATTACCATCAGGCGAACGTCCAGCTGGTCACGTCGCTTCGTTAAATTAAAAAGGAAGCAAACATGACGCTATTTAAGATGGTATTCATAGCACCACATTGCACTCGTCGCCTCCAGACAAGATTTAAGTCTCGTTTCCCTAGTAATTACACTAGCTACGGCGCCCTTCAAACCGGATCATAATAATGTGTGCACGTTACTGTTTGTCGGCTGCAATAGGCACTGCGGTAGTACCTACCTAGACAGTCCGTAGCAACAGAGGCTTGCCTGTAGTTTTACTTTTGCCTTCCACCTTGTGTGCAGCAGAGATGTAATGCTGAAGGGTATCGTTAATGAAAGCTGAAAAGGAGTTTCCCACGAAAGCAGTATTCATGGTTAGGTTCCTCGGAAGACTGAGGGTGTTGCAGTGTATTTGTGCGAGCGCGCATATAAAGTAAGGGCGAACTGTAACGAAACAAATTTCAATCACGAAATCTATCGGAGTCGGCTCATGAAACCACCTCGCGGCGATTCCTTTTGAGCAATAAGGAGCCAGCGTAACAAGACCTCCGGCTGCTGTGCGATCCATAAGCGATTCGGTGTCTAGTGTATTTGCTGTGTGATTTGTGTTTTTTTAGGGTTCTGTTGTAATATTTGTTTTGTACTAAGGTAAATAGTTCATAGTTTATTTTTAGTTTGCAATGATTTTAAACGTGTTCGCGTATTCCGTCATCGCTGGCGGTTTCGTGTTCAAAGGCAGTCAAACTTCTTTCTTCTTCTCCTGTTAAGTTGCACCGGAATATCAAACGCTTCCTTTTACCCGTATATACCACAAATGGGCAATGTCTCCAATATTTCGGCGACATCGCGATCTGTTTCGAACTAGACCTGTGCTGTGGGATGGCCCAGATTTCCCCTGACTTCGTTCCTCATCCCAAGTCTTTCAATTCTCATTTTTGCATTACTTCTTCTGTTAATCATTCACAAACTATTATTTATATATAGATTTAACAGTATTATTTATCGAAACTTTCGTTATGTCCTAAATGTAACTACTCTCTATTTTTGTTAATGCTTCCCACAGCAGGTACTTCTCTAACAATAAAAATTATCAAAGAAGTTAGGACTATTTATCTTCACGTTGGCCGCTACGGGTTGATGACTGTATGCCGGTGAAATAGATTGTTCTTGTCTTTGGTTTCCTGGTGATGTTATCCTTCAACAGATGCTCAAGTTCAATGGGGATGGATCTTGCTTTTCACGACAAATAACCCGCCTCCATAGCTATCGCAGGTTTCAATTCATCTTTATTCAACATAAACATAAGAATAGTGTTTTATAGACATGTGTTGTTAACTAATAGTATTATTTGAAAGCTTACGGAACCATTTGCTATTGTTCATTTGTTAAAGCAGTTGTTCGGGGATTTTTTTAAAGTAAATTCGCCGGCGCGCCAATCGATCCGCCGGGAGCCATTTTGTTCAAGTGCCGTTGGAAATATGGCGCGGATTTTGTTTCCGAACGGATTTAAGTGTCGTTGGGTTTTATCTGAATTGTATTTGTTATGTTTATTTGTTTATTTTATGTTCATGATGTTTTATTGCATACGTTCTTTTATATTTTGAAAATAAATATGCAATAAATTGTTATTATATATGCAAATAAATGAAACGGTGGTGATATTGAGTTCAAGATGTAAGTATGTAATGGTAACCCCTGCTTGTCGTTGATGGCGACTAAAAGCGACTACAGGTCTAATACCAGTCCTACATAACTCTGTTTTCTCTTTAATAATTAGCTACAGCATCCTTCAAACCGGAATACAGTAATGTTTGCACAGTACTATTCGCCGGTAGCAGTATAATATGGTACCTAGATGGTCTCCGGCAACAAAGACTTATCACCAGTAAATTAGTTAAATATGTAAAAATACCATTTACACCTAAATATTATGAAGACAAACAAACCTGAAAACTATTATTCAGTTTGTACAGTTGTTTCAGTTTTTCAGATTTCAGTTCAGAAATAGTTTTGCAATAAAGTGTTTACTCGAGAAGATGGAATTTTTATCGGTTCCGTATCAACTCCATTTTCGCTTTACGGCGCTCGTATTGAATAGAATTGGCGGGAAAGCGCGCGGCCATATTGCTCTGGCGAGATCGTCCCGCGATTTGTAGGTTATTTTTATTTCTGTTTGTAATAAACTATTGTTTCTAAAAATATCAATTATTATTTATTATTGCTAAGTTATCCTACGCTTGCCTGATGGTAAGTGATATGGCTACCCGTAACAACGTGGCGCTCGTTAGGGTGGAACATAACGTCCTAAAAGCACTTTGATTAAGGACGGTTACGAGATCTATTAGGCCCTTAATGCACTGGCTGTAAGTCCTTTAAAAATGCCACGTAAACTGT
Organism: Ornithoptera alexandrae; assembly: GCA_029030555.1. NCBI lineage: Eukaryota > Metazoa > Arthropoda > Insecta > Lepidoptera > Papilionidae > Ornithoptera > Ornithoptera alexandrae. The sequence goes on from JARDVY010000031.1 coordinate 1,157,376, forward strand.
GGTGCTGTGTATATCATCTTAACTAGAGCCGCTTTGTCATCAACATATTTCGAATTTCATCACCCTTAGGTGATGAAAGTCCTACTCGTCACGTGGGTTCGTTGACTAATATCATCATACACATACACACATACATATATTCTTTTATTCAACGAAGCGATTGAACGTTCACCTGATGTTAAGTGATACGCCTACCCATAAAATACGGCGCTAGTTACGATGTTATACATTGTACTACGTTTTGTTCGTCGCTTTGACAAGTAAAATTTTTAGTCTCGTTACGGCAGTAATTACACTAGCTACAGCGCCCTGCAATTCGGAACACAGTAATGTTTGCTCAGTACGGCTAAGTAAGCACTGCGGTGGTATCTGTCTAGAAGGGCTAAGGTACCTGACACCAGTAAACAAATAAAACATTATTGTGAGTGGAAACATATTATATATATACAAATGATATTTAAATATTTTAATAGTGACGTGAATATATTGTTATATTTATATAATAAATAAATAAAATTGTTAATCAACATTGTTTAAACAATTGTTTACATGTGAACATTCAGTGGATGGAATTGGTTAGAGACGGAACGTAACAATGGAGGAGGTATCTATCGCTTTACGATTTATTATTTCGGCCCAAAACGGCCTTCCGTCCAATAAACATTGATTGTGGACGTCGCGTTGCGTTTACTGCCGATCGCTGATGCTGTACGGGTCTCGAGGTGGCCGTCCGGTGTCGGCTTACAAGCAATTATAGTTTTGTCGCATCGTAACGATATGTTTCGGCGTCGCGACAGTTTTACGGGCCGCCATTTTATCAACGCGTATGTACTTTTTTTTACAACCTACAGCATAAACAGCTCGCTGAAACAGTCTTCTTTACCATCAGAGGTAACTCTGTTTACCATCACGAATCACGGTCCACTGCTAGACTATATAATTAATGAAAAATTCTTGTCATTTTCACATTTATTACTATACAATTAAGAATATGGCGGCTTTACTTCCTACAACAAGCAAATCTTAACCGTAGATAGTATGACTGCTTTCCTGACAAGTTCCCGCCTTCTGGTGGCGGTGGTGCACAGTAGCCGTGGCCTGGTCAACCACGGTTAAGTTAAGAGGAAACTAAGTGGCCGGCCTGAAATGGTCGATCCACCTGAGCTCTGTGATCTCAGTCGCGTAGGAAGAGGAGTGCCCCTCAGCGACTAAGCGGTGCCGCATCGCTGATGCAGCGGCGTTAGAGCCACAGGGGAAGAAGTGTCGGTACTGCGTTCCGTCGTTCCCTCTATTCTCCGCGGCCGCATAATGATTGGCGGCGGAGCCCAACACCAGATCCGCTGCAGGAAATCGGAAGAGGCCTGGCTCCCATGGTTTCTGGGTGACGGTAAGAGGCTGAGAAGACGTGGAAATAAGGGGTTCTTCTCCCCGGGATGGAGTTGCACGGTGCAGCCGACGCTGGTGTAGGGGCGGAGGTGTGCGGAAGCGTTCCCGTAGCCATGACGTAAAGCAAGGAAGGTCATCGTGAGGGTTTTAGTCGGTGTAAGTCCGACATAACTTGACTTTGCCCCCACGAGAACAGGAACACATTTCCCCCACGTACAAACAAAAAAAAGAATAGTCTGGTCAAGCACAATCAAAAGGCTGCGCTGAAGATAGTATAACACTATCATAATTCTTATTTCCTTCGCTGACCAGTAGTGTGTAAACATGTTCCGGTTTGAAGGGCGTTGTAGCTAGTGTAATGACTGGTATAACGAGACACCTCTTATGTTGCAGGCGAACGTAATGGGATGTATATTCATCTTAACTAGCGCCACTTAGTTATGGGCAGGCGTATCACTTACCACCAGGTGATCGACCCTCTAGTCTGGTCGCTTCGTCTAATAAAAAAAAACTCTCTCTAAGCCAAGCGAAGCAGCAAATCTTACTGTATACACCTTAACAAGCAGTTAATTGTTGTGTTTTTTAGTGATGGTAGATCTCTGTGGCCAGAGACCATCAGGGACTACCATAGCTCCAATTTCTATCGTCAAACAGTGGTGCTCAAAGTTTAATATGTTCCGGTGTAAAAGGCGGTATTGAAAATTAACATTTTGTGTTGCAAGGTGACTAGCACCAAGCCCTGAAGACTTGGGCTAGTAAGAATAGGAGTAAGGTAAGCCCTGTCTGTCGTAGAAACAGACTAAAATGGGTTTGGGAGTTTCGCGGGACTTGAGGGTGGAGGCCATTATCGCTCAACAAGCGAACCTGCGTGGGACAGCGTATAGCTCAGCGATGGTATCTAGGAGGGTTAGGCTTCTCCTCAGAGACATGTTAACACCAAGTGTAGACCTTCTGGACCCTCCTCCTCAATCCACTCCTGGAGGAGGTGGCCAAGAGCGGGACACACTGCCAGGCGTTCGCAGACGACGTTGTTCTGATCTTCTCGGGGCAAGAGACCGGGAACATCACGAGAAAGGCAAATGCGGTACTCGCCGATATTCACGGTTGGGGGGTCCGAAACAAGCTGAGGTTCGCACCACACAAAACTAAGGTGATGGTGCTAACCAATAAGTTGAAGTACGACAACCCAATATTGAGTATGGGTGGAGAGCCCCTTTGTCGAACTCGTGAGGTTCGGATACTAGGCCTCACAGTTGACGATAGGCTCACGTTCAACACGCATGTGAAGAACGTGAGCAAGAAGGCCCAAGGGCTCTATCGTCAACTGTGCAGAGCCGCAAGAGTATTGTGGGGGTTGAACTCGGAGGTGATCAGAACGATGTATCTGGCGGTGTTGGAGCCGACAATTCTGTACGCAGCGAGTGCATGGGCGCCGGCGGCTAAGAAGCTGCTGGTCCGAAAGCAGCTCGATGCGGCTCAGCATGGCTTCGCGCAGAAAATTGCGCGAACTCACCGAACCGCATTGTTGCACTCGGCCCTAGTACTTGCCGGGCTGCTTCCTCTGGACCTTCGGGTCCAAGAAGCGGCCACTTTATTTGAGGTAAAGCGCGGTCACTCCCGGGAAGTGCTAGGAGACCGGGAGCTGGAGGCTCCAGTATGCTACTTGAGACTACCACACCCGTCTGAACAGTTTGGTGTGGAGTTCTGCTGCCTGGGGGAAAGTGCGGAGGAGGTCCAACTTGCCACCTCGGCTGCCTATTCGGCCATTTACACCGACGGCAGCCGCATCGACGACAAGGTGGGTGCGGCGTTCAGCGTAATGCGGAACGCCGCAGAGGTTACTAATAAGAAACTCAAGTTGGGCAACTTCTGCACCATATACCAGGCAGCGCTGCTGGCACTGGTGGAAGCGACGGGGTACGAGGCCAGCGAGTCGGCGCAGTCATGCGTCGTACTTAGCGACTCGAGGTCCGCCCTTGAAACAATCGCAAAATCTGACACCCTCCACCCCCTGGCGCTCCGGGTAAAAGAGAACATTATGAAAGCGCGGGCAAAAGGGACGAATGTAAGGCTATTCTGGGTGAAGGCGCACGTGGGGACTGAGGGAAATGAAAGGGCGGACCAACTGGCCAAGGAAGCGGCCCTGAAGAGTAAAAGAAGACCGGTGTACGAGGATTGCCCCGTTTCCTTCGTCAAGCGTCAGCTCAGTCTGAAGACGCTTGACGAATGGAACAGGAGGTACGTGCAAGGTACGACGGTTTCGACAACGAGGATTTTCTTCCCAGACGTCACGTCAGCATATCGGTCCCTTCGCCGATTGGAGCTAGACACGGTCCTGGTCCAGATGTTCACTGGGCACGGGGGATTCTCCGAGTATCTTCACAGGTTCAAGCTCAAGGAGAGTCCTGCGTGCCTCTGTGACCCAGCGGTGGACCAGACCGTGGTGCACATCCTCACTTCCTGTCCCTTGTATGGAAGAAGAAGAATGGAGCTGGAGGTGGAGCTGAACACGCAGCCCACCAACGAAGCCATTGCCTCCCTGATGAGTGAAGACGAAAGTCGCCAAAAATTCCTGGAGTTTTGTAAAATCATAATAGCCGATGTTGTAAAGAAAAATAGTTAAGGATAATGTAAATGTAAAGGATAAATGAGGAAATGAAATGTAAATAAAGTTGTAAAAATAAATAAAAATAGAAATAAAAATAAAACGGAAAACAATAACAATAATGAGGAAGCAGAAGAAAAAAAAAGGAAAAGAAGAAACAACAGATGACAAAAGGCATGATTGTTACAGGACACAAAGCGGCGGCGGTGTTCACGAGCGGGAGGTATGGAAGAAGGAATTGGGATGGAGTACGAGTGAGAACAAAGTATGGACGATAAGTATGGTGAGGCAGATAAGAAATGATGTAGGAAGAGTAAGTGGGAAATTAAAAATGTACAATTAGAAAAGTAGATGATAAGTGATTTGAACAGATAGGCCCTGACCCAAAATACGCAAGAGGAATGCTAAAAAAAAAAAACACCAAGTGTAGAGGGGCACCGGTGCGTTCTGTAAGAGATCCTGGAGCCTCTCCGAATGCACTAATGCGGAGCACGGAAGGGGTTTTAGTGAGCAAGAATCTCATATGACTTTCTCCCAGAAACAGGGTATCATCCGACTATTTCCCCCCTCCGAGACCAAAAAAAAATATGACGAGCACCAAGTGGTGCAGTGTATGTCGTCCTAACTAGCACTACCACATTAACGTACTATAATATAAAATATTTAATAAACTTAAACGTCTATCGAAAAATCTAGATTAATATCTAGCAACAGTTAAAAAATAAACGTCGCATCCCCTCCTGACCAGTCGCAGAGGGGCAATTAAAAAATTAAACGCCACTAAAACTCTTCCCACCGCCATTTGTGGGGAGGCACTTACCTAAAGAGGGCGGTCGGTGGTGTGGGTTTATTTGCCCACCATTATGGAGCTGTTACAGTAGGTAAGAGTTAGCCGGGGCCATTTAACTTGCGAACGCAGGACCGCGAATGTGCTCCTGTGGATTCTGCGAAGGGTGGTCTCAGTTCGGTGTACTGACGTCAGAAGAGATTTTACTGCTCACATTTATATTTATATATATATATATATATATATATATATATACAAACATATATATGTGTGTGAGTATGTATATAATGAACACTTTAAAAAGATGGAGATTGTTTTATATTGTAAAAGAATTTCTTACAAAACTATCCTTTTACAGTTACGTACAAATAAAAGGGTCCTCCGTAACAACTCGCAGGACTCAAGCCAACCTCACCTGCTCGTGGTGCACCATGTTAATCAACAAACGAGGCTCTGGCTCCCGCCAACCTACATTGGGCCAGCGTGTTGGGAAATAGTCCAAATCCTCCCATATGAACACAAATGTGATGAGATGGTGGGGGCCTATGTCTAGCAGTGAACGTCTTACGGCTGATGATGATGATTATGGAAATAAAAGACAGCTAACAAGCTATACACTTCAAGTTTATTTTATTTCTTTCTAGAAGAGCCGGACGTTCACCTGATGGTGAGTGACACCCATAACAACGTGGCGCTAGTTAGAATGATATACACGGAACCGTATTGCACTCGTCGCATGTGATATAAGATGTTGAGTCTCGTTAGCCCACTAATATTACTAGCTACAGCGCCCTTCAAACCGGGTCATAGTAATGTTCGCACAGTACTCTTTGTCAGCTGCAATAGGCGCTGCAGTGGTACCTATGTAGACGATGTGGTAACAAAGACATACCACCGGTAAAGTTAAGGAGGAGGAGGCAGGTTCCTTACCCGAGGCTATCTATTTAGATACCACCGAATCAAATAGTAGTGTGCAAACATACCTGTGTTCCGGTTTGAAGGGCGCTGTAGCCAGTGAAATCACTTCGGTAATAAGACCTAACATCTTATCTCCACCCTCCAATACCACAGTTACCCCAGTAACAAAGTTGCAGCGCCCTTCAAACCGGAACGCAGTAGAGTTTGCACATTAGTGTTTATCGCCTGCAATAGGAGCTGCGCTGGTACCTAGATGGTCTCCGACAATAGTGACTTACCACCAATTCATCATTTTATTCTCGTCTATAGCAAAACATAGACCTCGTCACCAAAAGATCCTGTGACCTTCATCAGGTACTTGGCTCATTTGGAGTACACTCGGCCCACTTATACTTGTTAATATTGACGCGGATATGTGTTGGTACTATTGGAAGTACTGTACGTGAAGACTTGGTACCTTCAGCTTTAAGGACATTGAGGAGAACGACGCCTGGATATAGCCTGAAGCATTCCGGAGATTACCGTGAGAATGCTGGCGGCAGCTTAACTTAGACCCTGGGAAGGGGCAAGTTAGCGTAGTAACGAAGATCACTGGACCACCCCAAATGGTAAGAACTGGTTTCTGGTGGGTAAATGTTTATTCGGAACTCTAACTTCCTCTTAGAAGACAGGATGTTATTTTGAAGGTTGTTCTCTCCATCTTTATATTAAAAAAATGAGAAGGTACTTTCAGTAAATATGTCGGAACTCCTGTCTGATGGATCATGGATGAGCTATCTTAACATATGGTATGTTGTGTCCAGAGAGGTTTTTTTTTCTTAAATAAATTGTTAGTAAGAATTGAAGCTTAACAGAATAAGCGTTCTTTCTATTACTCCTGGTTTCAGCTGGAGGCTGCGAGGGTGCACATTGGCGGTTCTGCACGCGCATGCCCTCTGAGTACAGGCCCCCTTGCCCCTCGGGCGCGCTCCCCCTATAGGACGTGGGACGTGCCGTACGGTAAACGTGTCATTACTTACGTACTAGTACACGAATACAGGATGTTTATTATCGATACGGTGTTGACGAGATATTTTAATATTTTTAATAATTTTCTTGTTCAAAGAAGCAGCAAGACGATTGGAATGTTTACCTGATGGTAAGTGATACACCTGCTCATAACAACGAGACGCTAGTTAGAATGGTATATATTGCACTACATTGCGCTCGTCGCTTTGAGTATAGGATGTTATCCCAGTAATTTTGCGTACAGCACCCTTCAAACCGGAACACAAAAATGTTGCCACACTGCTCTTTGGTGGCATGAATAGGACATGCGGTGGCGCCTACCTAGACCGTCTCTGGCAACAGAGACCTACCGTTAGTAAATGTGTGGTATCGTAGCTTAGAACTGATTATTATCTAGGTTCAAAGTTCTGATTCATCCTCAATGTTAAGCATTGTTAACTCCTGACTAGTGCCACGTTGTAATGGACAGGCGTATCACTTACCATCAGGTGAATAACTCGCTCGTCTCGTCGCTCAATTGAAATAATAAAAAAAACACAGAAACATAAATGAATACCATTATTCAGATTTAAAAAACCTTCAACATGACAATCTTATATCTTTTTTTTTACATCAGCTGTTGCTTATTTTTGGGTTTAGCTATTAAGTTACTTTAAAGTTGTATAACTTAAGAATAAGAATGTTTGGGTTACCACTCATTGTTTAATCAGGACCATTATAAACAGTTTCACAATAACAGGAAGACCGTTTTATTAAAGAGACCAAAGTTTAATAATAAAAGTAAAAACCGGTGTAAACAATTAGATATAAACAAAGAAACAGTTTTCTCTACACATTCATCACCATCATTATCATCAGCCGACAGACGTCCATTGTTGGACATAAGCCTCCTCCAAAGATCTCCACATCAATTGGTCCGGAGCTGCCCGCATCCAGCTGCTTTCCGCGACCTTTACCAGATCGCCGGACCACGTAGTGGTGGTCTACTCATTCATATGGGACATTAATTTTTAGTTAAATTTTTTTAAACCTGTCTACCTGGTTGGTCAACTTAACTCCTCATAAATGTTCGATTCCCATTAATTTAATATATACGTATATTAGAACATGCTGTATATCTCTATCTGCATAGTGCTACACATATTCACAAATCACCCTTCGGCCAATCACGCGCCGCCGCTGGAAGTGTGCGTGGCACTGAGGGGTGGGGACTAGGGAGACGATCTCACACCCAATTAAACTTTGATATAGTAATTGCTCAGTTACCGCGGTAATTGTCTGGGGGGCGTTTAATTACCCGAGATTACACCGGATTGTGTTTGATCTGGGACCCCTTTGACCAGGGATTGTGTTAATATTTTATCCGAATTTATCAAGTGTTTTTCTTATTTAATGATGACATACCTACAGAAATTATTGTATAAAAAGATAGAGATAGTAGTAGTGACTACTTTCTCTTTTCATCGGTCATTGTTGTTTTCGCTACAGAGGCAGCATCCGGCATCACAAGTTAAGATAACCATCATAACATGACAACACAACATCACAAATAAAACTTAGATATATGCCTTTGTTAATGAGATGAAGCGACGTATAGAGCTGGATCTTCAGTAGATGGTGACAGGTCCGCTGTTGATATTGTATCGCTAGTTCAGATGATATACACTGCAACACTTACTGTGTTCTGATTTGAAACACCTGCGCTCGACGCTATAGGACATAACATTTTAAATTTCACTATATATTTGTACACTACTATGTCACGGCAGCATTAGGCACCGCCATGGCGCCTACCTAAACATCAAAGATATAACACTGGTAATGATATAATTATCTTCTTTCAATGTACCTTCAAACTCGTTAACAGATCGGAGATAATAATCACCATCATCATAACCGTCATGTATTAAAAAAATGGTGGTGATCCATAGCGTACATTATCGCAAACCAAAGTCTGATCTAGATCCGCCATTCTTCAAACAATTTAATGCAAATTTTACTACAATGGGAGTCGTTCATCCCGTGAAAATCAATAGTAACATGAGCAGGACGGCGATATACGCACTTACTGACGTGCGAGCGAGACGGAAACACGCGCTGTCTGAGTTGGATGTCAGAGCATTAGATAATGTTTCAGGAACCCGTAACGATGAAATTTAAGCTTTATTACTAACAGGTGAAAGTTCAATTTGTAATACGATATAAATCAATAGGCAGATAAAAAAATTTACAATAAAAAATAAACCTTATTCCAATTGAATAAATATTTAAATTTAATGAACGAGGCAATAATAAGTTTAATTAACTCATTTAATAATGGTGATAATAGTTTATCTATTAGCCGATAGACGTCCAGTGGTAGACATAGGTCTCCCTCAAAAATTCTCATCTCAATCGGGTCGGGATTTATATGGGGGATTTAGGTCATTCCCCACCACGCTGGACTAATGCGTATTGGAGCCGAGGCCTCGTTTGTTGATTAGCAGGAAGCACCACAAGTAGGTGAGGTTGGTTTGGGTCCCGCGAGTAGTTGTGCGGGAACCCCCACGAAACAACGTTAAGCTTGTGGTTTAACAGTGGTATCTTGAGCTGGTTGTAAGTTCGATTCCCATTCGGATATATGATGTTTAGCATACACTTCATTATTCAAATTTATTCAGCCTACCCCTTTCTAAATCACCAGCCACATCCTAGATCCTTATGAGGGTAATTCTTTAACTTGAATACAGGGGAAGTGGTTTAGTTTCGCATATATGATGGACGGTTAATCACAGCATCACATTATGCTAGTCGCTTTAAGACAAAGTGTTAAGTATCCTTAAGTAACTTCACCAGCCACAACACCATTTATACCGGAACACATTGGTGTGGACTGCTGTTTGTTGGCAGAATTAGGAGCTGCGATGGCACTTGGTGGTCTCCGGCAAAAACTACCACCAGTGAAATGTTGGTGTTATAAAAGATATTTGTTATTTTTATATTTGATTTTTATTATTAATATTATCCTAAACTCGCCCTTAGGTGTGTAACTCCACAAAAAGTATGCGAGACGGCTCCCAATGTGAGACCTGGACACGTCATATTCATGACGGCGGTGCCTCCGTCAGTCCGTCACAATGGAACAAATCTCCGAGTCGTTAAATCAGCGAAACTGCACGCATCTGAATTCGGATTCGTACCTTATGCGAACGTACGCCGTCAAATTCCGACGAGCGACTCCCGCACATTAATTGGTGGTGACCTAGACGGTCTCCGACAATACAGACGTGTTCTTATGAAGGGGTTTGGGCCATTTCAAACCACGCTGGTCCAATGCGGGTTGGTGGGAGTGGTTAGTCTAGCTTACAACAAATCACAGGCTTCCCGGTTCGGATCGATCATTAGAATATATAGGCAGTTAGTTCAGATTTCAACGGTTCAAGATATTAACTCTACGTTCTCATTGTAAACATCTAGATTACTATGTTATGTCTAGATTTCCAGGACAATGTGGTTCTGCACACATCTTAACTATCATCACATTGAATAAACCAATTTGCATACATCAAGAGTAACAAATTTTTGTGATGAAATTGTCTCTTGTCAGAAGCATAGTACAGTTTGTAAGTGTATTTAATCTGTATGATATACGACCTGAAGAGGCACAGGTTCATTCCTATCAAACTCGAGCTTCCGGTTAACGAGGATATGGAGAGAAGATCGATATATTCCAAGTACAATAGCTTACGTGGATATATTACATCCGTGTACCTTTGTTGTGCTGGCGTGATGCATAAACGGTCAATGCTGTTTAGTTGAGAAGTCCCACTCTGGGAAAATAAAGTGGGTGTAAATATAGATCCGTACGTTCTCTTCACATTGGTTAGGGCCACCCTACGGGGCCCGCTATCGGCGCATTTGACTCGCAAATACATCGACATTCCTCCCGCGAAGCGCAACACTAACTCAAGCGATAGTATCTATGAGGCGACGCGTCAACCATTTGCCTAACAAGCTTTACTTTTAAGGCTTTTTAATAGAAAGAAAAATAGAGAAGGAAAGAAAAAGAAAGAAAGAAAAGAAAGAAAGGAAAAGAAAGAAAAGAAATAGAAAGAAAAGAAAAAGTTATTATTTGACATATAACATCGATATCAATCAGCCAACCAATATTTGACTAGGTGAATAAACCTTTAAACTCTTTCTTAACGAAGGTCTCCCAAACCCAGCTGTGGGAATATTAAGAGGGCGATTTATTTATATATATAATACATACCAACTGAAGGTCTGATAGCTCAGTTTGTAAGATTATCACGCCATACGTTTCAGAGAGGCGAGGGTTCGATTCTTAATGAGCTTGAATTTTCTAGTGAGTGAAAATCGGTATGTGAGAACAGCATTTGTGGACTGTACATCCGTCAACCAATAGAGGGAGTGGTGGACGAGTGGCCTTGGATCTCTCTTTATATTAATATATGGGCTATTTTAATGTATTTTTTTATTTATAAAGGTTTATAGCTACCGGTTGACGTGTTGCTGGAAAACCTCCCGCAAAGTGGACTGACGATCTGGGGAGGGAGCGGGAAGCTGTTGGAGGTGGCTAGCATTTGACCGATGGATGTGGAGATCTTCGGAAAGACTGTAACCAGCAGTGGACGTGTATCGGTCGTTGATTATGGGTTTAATATATCAGCAATGGGCTCGTAATTCTTATTAGAGACAGACGGCAGCTGACTGTTGATATGGACGTTCAGAACTTTGTCCAACAGTGGACACCTGTTGATTTAATTAATGATGATGGATATGAACATTAAAAGTTTATTATTACTGGTCTATCCACAGTGTGAACGCGACCTAAATTCTAACAGCGGTCGAATTATACGAGGCCGGGGACTCGCTCCGGAGACAATCGGCAGCTGATTGACGGCCGTCGCGCTGGTCCCAGTGTTAACACAAATAAACCGACAGGAACAACAAGGAGTTAAGTATAATCAGACGAAAAAAGTATACCGAAAGCTTTTGCGACGCGTACCACATTTTTTATCCGCCACTCAAAAAGGAGTGTGTTATAACTTTCACGCGTTAGACTTTAAACATTTTTTTACGAGTTTCTGATCCCGTTACGTTTCACTCAAAAAGTTTCTACATTGAGACTTGCTATACATATAAATAGCTTACTTAATTTTCCCACTACTGGGTTTTCCTTCCCTCATGAGGAAGGAGGTAATTATTCATGATCTGTTGTGTTTAGGATTTGTCGGTTTCCAATACCGAAAGCTCAAGCACATTGGGAATCGAATCTGGTCTTTTGAAGGGTATATATTTGAAAATAAATAGCTCTTAACGTTCCCACTGCTGGGGTTCGAGACCTTCTCTCATAAAGATAATTAAGGGTATATATCAAACGTCCCACGTACCCGCATTAGGCCAGCGTGGTGGGTAATGCCCCAAATCCCATCGTATGAATCTGGTGCCGGAGGCTATGCTGACTGTATGTGGAGATTTTTGGTGGAGGCTTGTGTCCAGCAGTGGACGTCTATCAGCTGATGATGATGATGATCAAACATTGCGACTGCGGGTTAATGAATGTTACATATTCAACGGAAATTGTTGTTCGTAGAATACATCAGCTTCCTTAAACGGAAGCTGAAGATCAGTGAGAACCATACCTGTCTCTTCCGTCTCTTCGTATACTGCCACCTTATAAACTGTGCCATCACCACTTTAGCTGGTATTATTCGGGTTTACCCTTCACGTTACTCCATCACAACAAATCTGATGTAGAATGCAATTTGCCTCAGATTTTGTACGTTTAATCTGTACGGGGGTGTAACCCGAACAATCCCCAAGTCGCCCCATGGGACGTGTAGCGCGTCCCCCACGGGGGTGTTAACAACTGTAACTAGTTGTTGCTTCCCAATTGGTTTTTGGGGTGATTTATTATATGATTGTGTGGAAGAATTATGAAACGTTTTGTTCAAATGTTTAATATTAAGTGTAAGCTAATTTATGAAGTTGATGATCAAACTTAATTGGTGGTAGGTCTCTGATGTTGGAGACCGTCCAAGTAAATACCACCGCAGTGCCTATTGCAGCCGACAAACAGCACTGTGCGAGCATTACTGTTTCTGATATGATGAAGCTGTGATACAAACAAGAAGTTCACCTGATGGTAAGTAATACGCCCACCCATAACAATGTGGCCACGTTGCGTTCATCGCCTTGAGACATAAAATGTTAAGTGTTTTTCCCTACTCATTTTATTAGCTATGCCCTTAAAACCGGAAGACAGTGAGGTTTTTATACTACTGTTCGATGGAGCAGCTGCGGTAGTACCTAAGTTGTCTTGGCCAGGATATAACTATTACCAGGGAGCGTTGAAATTACAAGATCTTGTAACGGAGACAACCGTAGATCAGTGCGAGTTCTTCGGCACTGGTTTAATAAACGGATTCATTATTTTTTTTATGTAATTAAGCGACATGAATGGTACGTATTCCTGATGGTAAGTGATACGCCCGCCCATAACAACGTGGCGCTAGTTAAGATGGTATGCACTGCACCGTATTGCGCTCGTCGCCTGAGACATAAAATGTCGAGTCTCGTTACCCCAGTAAATACACTAGCTACAGCGCACTTCAAATCGGAATACAGTAATGTTTACACAGTACTGATTGGCGGAAGAAACAGGCGCTGCGGTGGTACCTACCTAAATGATATCCGACAACAGAGACCTACCATCAGCAAAAAATAGTTACAATGAGCTAAACGTTGAAGTTAACGGTAAATGCAGAAAAAAAAATCAAATATATTTTGTTCGGCAACAAAACTTCTTGTAAAATTAAAAGAAAAAAGGAGACGCCCCCGTTCCCGCGCAAAACGATTCTAAATTCGAAATGTTTCGCGCACTTTTTTCCCTCCGCCTTCCTTTCTTTACAGTTAGTTACCTGCATAGGCCAACGGCGTGTAAACGGGGTGCGCTGACAGAGAGAGAGAGAGAGAGAAGGGGGGAGAGTATAAAAAACCATTTAATTCAGTTCAACTTTTTCTCTCATATCTCGTCGCGGAATTCAGCCGGCTGCCGTGCGAATCACTTCATTAGTTTCCGACTTTTTCTGCTGAAATACTCGCGGAGCTGCCGACTGCCTCGCCGCTCGTATTATGTTGTCAGCGGCGACCAATCGCTCCTTTTTTCAAGCTATTTACAAAATTCTAACATTACTTAAACAAATACCATCAGTCTAACGCTAAACCAATTATTACTTCTTCCACATTATTCATCATCAGCCGATAGACGTCCACTGCCGGATATAGGCCTACTCCAAAGGTTACAACATCGATCGCCCCAATGCGGGATGACGGGAGCCAGAGCCTCGTTTATATATTAGCAGGAGACACCGCAGGTTGTAAGGGGACTCAAGTCAACCTCGCCAGCTCATGGTGCACCCTGCTAATCCACAAACATGGCTCTGGCTCCCACCAACCCGCATTTTTTTTTTTGTTTTACGTGGGGGAAATGCCTACGCATACCCGTTCTCGCGGGGGCGAGGACAGGTTATGTCGGACTTGCACCGACTAAAACCCCCACGATGTTCCACCTTGTCGCCATGATGGCAGGGTCACGGGAACGCATGCACTCAACCGCGACCCTACCGGCGCTGGCCGCTTGCGCAGCCCCACCTCGGGAGGGAGGGATGAACCCTCCCTTTCCAGGGCGCGCCGGAACATGCAGCGTGCCCCCTCCTCGACCTCATGCGTGTGCGGGCGACCGGTTTCCCCGAACCTGTCGCCCAGAGGCCATGGGAGCCACTGAAGAAAACCTCTTCCGGCTCCCGGCGGCGGAGAGATGTTAGGCCCGCCGCTACCTGTCAACGGCTGCGGAGGATAGGGAAAACGGCGCATCTCAATACCGGCACTCCTCTTCCCCCACGGCCCCACCGCCGCCGTATCGCCGGTGCGACACCGGTTGGCCGCAGAGGGTACTCCCTCCGCGATCCCACCTCGGCTGCGAGGGGCGGTATGAAACAGCCCCTGCAACCGGCCGCTAGGGCAGCACACAGCCGCCCCTGCGGCCCCCGGCCGCTCCGGTGAGCTCCAGTTATCCCAACCGATGCTCGAACCTGGAGCGGCCGCTTCGACCAGCCCTTCGCCGCGGGCCGGCCGGGTGGGTTCCACTTAGCTTCACCGTGTTCCGCATCACGGTTACTAAGCCCCTCCACCACGACAAGGTGAGAACCCGTTGGAGGGGACCAACCCGCATTGGACTAGCGTGGTGGGAAATAGCCGAAATCTCCCCATATGAACCCATACAAACAATGAACCCTAATGCCCGGCGGTGCTAGAAGCTATGCTGTCTGCAGACCGATCGATGTGGAGGTTTTTGGAGGAGGCTTATGTCCAGCTGTGGACGTCTATCGGCTTTTTTCATTTAGCGACAAGACAAACGGGACGTACACCTGACGATTACAGGTTCAGCCTACCCATAACAACGTGGTGCTGGTAGGAATGGATATACTGCACCATATTGCGCTCGTCGTCTGAGACGTAAGATGTTGAGTTTGGTTACCCCAGTAATAATTACACTAGCTCCAGCGCCCTTCTAACTGGAACACAGTAATGTTCACACAGTACTGTTCGCCAGCTGCAATAGGAGCTGCAGCTGTTCCTAGAGACTTACCACCAATGAAGTATATTTCGCCATAACCATACCACAAAAATTTCTACCAATATTTTTAAAATTTAAAAACAAAACATTGTATAAAAGAAAGGAGTATTTGAAACTAACATCTAATCTCACTTATCTGTCCTGATGGTTAATAATCACTGTTAAATATATAACTGGTTATTAATTAATAACAATAATAACTAACAAATATATTAACTATCAGTGTACATACACTGCTAATAATTATACACCGGTATTATTTATTTATTTATAATGTAAGGGTTAATAGTATTAGCAGTATAGGCGGCGGCCATTGGACTCCAATAACATATTTATAGTTTTTTCATTAATACTGAGTCATGTTTAAATATATCTCAGTAGTAATGAAAAAATATCAATAAAAATATAATTACTCAATACAATATATTTTTGATAATATTCTACCTCATATACCATAAATAGAAATTCTTGAGCAAGTGGTATCTGAAAGCGAGAGTTCGTGTATTAACAAATTTGGTCGGAGCCACCGCGACGATTATCTGCTCGCCTTATAAGAACTGTTTTATCATGGACTCCCCTTGTGAACTAGGATTTGTAGATTTATTTCCATATATACCTTCCAATCTACCATAACAATATCATCGCTCTTTCCCGCTATGCACACTTCAACTTCCACTTGTCACTTTACATTTAATAAAAAAGACGCTATCCGAACTGTATAACTTCAATGAAATGTAGAAGTGACGCCATCTTGTTAAATACAACAAATTACCGTCGGCAATATCTTCACTATCTGATTGACTACATCTGTTGCCGTCGCGTCGTAAAAACAGCGACATTTAGTACCTAGGTACGCAGGGACCCACCTTCAGCGGACATTCCGCAGGATTTCTTCCTGCCGATCTCTATTTAGATATAAAGCGAGTCCGCCGGGAGATTTACAGTTGGAAAAAACAACGCGTCGCGTCCGAACGCGGGTTATTTAATAAATTGCGTTATAAATTATACATAGAGTCCAAATAATCTGGAAATCAACAACAAAATGGCGCAAAAACTGACCGAATTCTGTCGCAGCGCACAGAGTAGCCGCGCGCCGACAGACGACACCTTGTTTAGTGATAATACTGTTATTGGTGATAAGGAGTTACGCGTCAATGTATAGCCGTGATGGTATATAGATTTCTATTTGATATACACTTACTACTCATCGATAAAATCATATCGTTTAATAGTAAATACATCTGAAGTATCTAACAGTTTGGATGGCCATAGACATTATATAGAAAGACACAGATTAATAATAATATTTTTTGTATATACAATTAAGCGTTGCGACGAGCGCGATGATCACCTGATGATAGGTGATACGCCTGCCCATAACAACATGACCCTAGCAAGGATGATATATACAGAACTGCATTGTTATCGCTGCTTTGAGACAGTATGTTGTCTCTTTATCCCAGTCATTACACTAGCTACAGCGCCCTTCAAACCGGAACACAGTAATGTTTGCACAGTATTGTTAGCTGGCCACAGCGACCTACCATCAGTAATGTCTTTATTTATTGCATTAAATTTCATTATAACTTTGTATGATTGTAACTTTAGCTTATTTTGAAATTTATTGCTTTTCTTGCATACGTGAGTTGAGAAAAGGGGTGTAAGTGGGGAGCACAACTCACAGGACCCAAGCCAACCTCACCTGGTCGTAGTGCACCCTGCTAGTCAACACACGAGACTCTGACTTCTACCAACCCGCGTTGGGCCAGCGTGGTAGGAAATGCCCCGAATGCCTCCATATGAACCACTACAAACCACAACACGAGGAGGCCCATGTCCAGCCGTGGACGTCCATCGGCTGATGATGAAAGTGAATTGTTACATTTTTGAAGGACGCAATTAATTTTAAACATCAATATTTTGAAGGCCCCATCGGCCGAGTGCCTTTGCCCCGGCGCGCGGCTGCTCTCGTCTATGCGCACGTCTAATCTATGCGCCACATAAATCGGCGGCCGCGCGCCAGCCCGACGTCGCCTTAAACAACCCCGCGGTATAATCTTACAAATGTTCTGCAGCCATTACGCTTGCTTTCACAAGTTTTTCTCGATGCCTCATGCATTGGCGGACGTGCGGCGTTGTCTTTCATCTTCACGTCGGGCCCGAGCCATAAGCGGACACCGAGTTTAATCAAGCGATGGGAACAGGAGCTGGTAGTAAGCAGTACTCTAGCCCGTAGCGATATAGCGCTACTTACTTGAAGAATCAATTTTAGACTTCTCATACTATAAAGATTAGACGCCATTTTGTTATCATTTAAAAAAAGCGGGAATGAACTTTTCTTTCTTCTAGATATGGAGACCAGTTCCATTGGTATATTGTATAAATCTGTAATACGTTATAACTGGTGGTAAGTCTAGGTGCCATTGTACTTCTGCTGTGTCAACATTACTGTGTTCAGGTTAAGAAGGCGCTGTAGCTAGTGAAATTACTGGGGTAACGAGATTCGACATCTCATGTCTCAAGACGACGAGGGCAATGTGGTGCTGTGTATAACATCCTAATTATCCTATTATCACCCTATTATCCTGGAGACTTAACATTTGATAGGAATATTCTTTTCGAGTATAGGTCAGCTGAGAACGGATTTTACGAAATGTTACCTCCAAAAGGGGTTGCGGGGATGTTAGAGCTAGAAATACCGCCAGGTCTCTGTTGTCGGAGACCGTCTAGATAAGTACCATCGCGGCGTCTATTCTAGTAATATGCAAACGTTACTGTGCTCCGGTTTAAAGGGCGCTGTAACTAGTGAAATTACTGCGGTAACGAGACTTAATATCCTGTGTCTTAAGGCGACGACTGCAATGTGGTGGAGTTTATACCAAACTAACTAGTGTCACGTTGTTATGGGCGGGCGTATCACTTACTTTCAAGTGAACGGCCCGCTCGTCAGGTCGGTACGATCAAAAACGTGTAAGCGTATCGCTTGGTGCTCCCCTTCGCAATGTATTTATTTATAAGTCGCGCGTTTCAATGTCTCCTCGGACGCTTTTTTGCCCCCCCTTCCTGTATAATGGGACCCTGCTCTCCCCTCGGCTTCGCCGGGACCTGATCTACCGCCAGACTCCGGCACCGAATTTATTACGCGACTAGCACACCCCCGCGACTCCACGCGCCATATCCAATTTTTATATAACCTTCATATTCTATACCACCATCTCTTCCTTTAACAACGTGGCGCTAAATAGGACATACACCATATTGTGGTCTTCGCATTGAGACATAGGATATTAAGTCTCGTTACCTCAGTAATAACACCAGCTACAGCGCCCTTCAAACCGGAACATTGTAACGTTTGCGCAGTATTGTTTGTCGGCTGCAATAGGCGCTGCGGCGGTATCTAGACGGTATCCGGCAACAGAGACTTACCACCAGTAAAAGACTTGATGATTGTTAGCAGTCATCAGTCCTACAACGCACTCTAAAGCGGCGGTCATCGAATGATGACAGCATATATGTAGAGGTAATGCTGGTAAAAATAAAAAAGGTAGACTATCTTTTTGGTTCAAAATCATAAGAAACCGCTGAACGGGACGCGACGTGGTGGTGATGATGGCTCGTTGATTTTATTCTCAATTATAAACTAGCTTCTGCTGTCTCATGATGGTAAGTTATCATGACCCATGATGACAAACTGGCACTATAGCGCTCGTGGTAGGTCTCTGAGGTCAGACGCCGTCTAGGTACCGCTGCAGCTCCTATTGCAGCCGACAAACAGTACTGTGCAAACTTTACAGTGATCCGGTTTGAAGGGCGCTGTAGCAAGTGTAATTAATGGGGTAACGAGACTCAACATCTTATGTCTCAGGCGACGAGCGCAATGTGGTGTAGTGTATAACATCCTAACTACCGTCATGTTATGGGTGGGCGTATCGCTTACCATCAGGTGAACGTCCTGCTCGTCGCGTCGTTTAATTGACATAAAAAAAACATATAGATGGAAACGCTGATAGTGGAACACAGTTCCAACGTATAACTGTATTTGAAGAAGCGAATTTTTTTTTTAACACACAGACACAATTCTTATTATATATATATTTAGATATATATATATAATAGTATTGAATTATACTTTAAAAAGATATTGTATGAAAAACAGGTATTATAAGACTCCTATTGAATACAGTGTACTTACTGGTGAGGCGCTAGATAAACGCTCGTGAGAATATGTTTCAGTGTTTACATAACAACTCTATATATATATACACATATATAGGGTGGCGCAAAAATAACCTTATAAAAAGTACCTTGTTACCTGTATTATAAGGTACTTTTTATAAGGTTATTTTTGCGCCGCCCTATATATACATATACATGTGTATATGTATACATATATATACCAGTAAAAGGCCGGTAACAGAATTGACTGCAGTTCTAGATATTATGATTTGTGATTAAGAATATCTGTGCAAAATTTTCTGCTAATTCAAATTGTAATTACTACTAATTGTTGTGAAAATAATTGAAAAAGTATATTTAAATGAGCAGCTGTTTTACATTAAAATCTACTAATTATTATTAATGTTTAATTGTTATGGAAATTGAATTTAACAATGATAATTGTATGCATGGTATCAGAGTAAATGGAATGTTTGATTTCCGCGGCAACTTCACTCCATTGCATGCATAGTACCATTGTATGTGGAATATTGAATTTCGCGTCAACTTCACTCCATTGCATGCATAGTATCAGTATACGTGGAATATTTGAATTCCGCGGCAACTTCACTCCATTATATGCATAGTATCATTGTATGTGGTATATTTGAATTTCGCGTCAACTTCACTCCATTGCATGCATAGTATCAGTGTACGTGGAATATTTGAATTCCGCGGCAACTTCACTCCATTATATGCATAGTATCATTGTATGTGGTATATTTGAATTTCGCGTCAACTTCACTCCATTGCATGCATAGTATCAGTGTACGTGGAATATTTGAATTCCGCGGCAACTTCACTCCATTATATGCATAGTATCATTGTATGTGGTATATTTGAATTTTGCGCCATCTTCACTCCATTGCATGCATAGTATCATTGTATGTGGTATATTTGAATTCCGCGGCAACTTCACTCCATTGCATGCATAGTATCATTGTACGTGGAATATTTGAATTCCGCGGCAACTTCACTCCATTATATGCATAGTATCATTGTACGTGGAATATTTGAATTTCGCGCCAACTTCACTCCATTGCATGTATAGTATCATTGTATGTGGTATATTTGAATTTCGCGCCAACTTCACTCCATTGCATGCATAGTATCAGTGTACGTGGAATATTTGAATTCCGCGGCAACTTCACTCCATTATATGCATAGTATCATTGTATGTGGTATATTTGAATTTTGCGCCATCTTCACTCCATTGCATGCATAGTATCATTGTATGTGGTATATTTGAATTCCGCGGCAACTTCACTCCATTGCATGCATAGTATCATTGTATGTGGTATATTTGAATTCTGCGGCAACTTCACTCCATTATATGCATAGTATCATTGTATGTGGTATATTTGAATTTCGCGGCAACTTCACTCCATTATATGCATAGTATCAGTGTATGTGGAATATTTGAATTTCGCGCCAACTTCACTCCATTGGCTGGCACTTAGGAAACAAACCAATAAGCTATCGGCGATAACTGACAAACACTTAAGCTGCATATGAATAAGAAGAAAAAGGAGAGAAGAGTATAAATATGTTGGAGATATCCAGAGGATAATTAACCCATCACACGCTCATTGTAATTAATGGACGTAATCTTTAAAAGTTTTCGTATAGATAGATGCTTCTGCTGTTTAGAGGTCAGCTAAGAATGTAGTTTACTAAATCCCTTTCCCAAAAGGGGTTGTCAGGGTGTTAGGGCCAGCAGAGCGGGTGAACACGTACGTTATTTTTTTTATTCAATTAAGCGATGATATGAACGGGAGCTTCACCTGATGGTAAGCGATACGCCTGCCCATAACATCAGCGCCTATTGCAGCCGACAAACATTAGTGTGTAAACGTTACTGTGTTCCGGTTCGAAGCAGTTCCACACATGCTTCCACAATATATTATTTAATTAATATAGTCGATACATCTAATAATTAATATTATTTATATCTCAATAATGTTGATATTACACAAATGTCCTTAACGCTGGTTTCCTGGCAGCGGAACTGATCGGGGTCGTCATCATTGAGTGCCATCTTCGAACTGTCCCTATCCTGTGTCATTTTTTTGATTGTAATTAAAACACGTTCTCTCTCTTTCTCTCTTATCGGTGTTGCAGTAATGTCTGCACACTGCTGTCTGTCGGCTGCAATAGAAGCTGCGGGAGTATCTAGACGGTTTCCGGCAACAGGTCTCGATTAGCGGAGACCACCTCGGTAAGTACCACCGCAGCGTCTATAACAGCCGATAAACAGCAGTGTGTAAACATTACCGTGTTCCGGTTCGGAGGGCGCTGTAGCTAGTGTAATTACTGGTGTAACGAGACTCAACATCTAATAATGTGGTGCAGTGTATATCATCCTAACTACCGCCGCTGTTATAGGCAGTCGTATCATTTACTGGGGAAATCGTCCATCGTAGCGATGTTTTGTAAACATCTTATACATACCGTCTCGTGATCATTATCATCAGATATGATTATGTGATGGTATTTATTCCTCGCTTTGTTAAATTAAAATCGTCGAGAATAATTACCGCAGGAAGAAGCATGGTAATAAATTACCAACTCGTTTGTTACCTGATTAATTAATTACAAATGTAATATTGTTGTGTAAAAGGAACCAGTGTTGCCCGAAGCATTAATTGGGCATACGGTGTGGTACAAGTTATAATTTTTTTTTTAATTATATTAAGCGACGAGACGATCGGGATGGTAAGTAATACGCCTGTCTATTACAACGTGGCGCTAGTTAGGATGATATACACTTCCCGATATTAAGCTCCTCGCCTGAGACATAAGATATTGACTATCATTAGCCCAGGAATTAAACTAGTTACAGCGCCCTTGAAACCGGATCACAGTAATGATTGCACAGTACTGTTTGTCGGCTGCAATAGGAGGAGCGGTGGTACCTAAGCGATCAGTGACAACAGAGTTCTACCATCAGTAAAAAACATACTGACGTTAAAAATATTAGTAAGTAGTAGACGCTAATATTTTACAATCATACTTAATCTTCATATAATTAATTCATAAATTAAATTCTACTTCTTTCTCTCTCTCTCTCTTTCCCTCCCTCTCTCTCTCTCTCTTTCCAATTTGGAGCAGCGATTCGTCCACGCGTACATTTAAATCTCTGGACCATCGGCTCATTAAAATGCGTGGCCGTTATAAATCGGACCATAGACAAAACGCGTGAAATAAAACGATCTCGTAGACAAGTCGGGTAATTCGACAACATAAATTGTCTATGGACGAATAGGGCTGGCCCTTAACACTAACGTCTCGAAATTGACCCGTTTGACCATAGTAGGTAACACTTGGGCCCGTACAACATTCTTGAGGGGTTCCGTATTCATTTATAATTATTATAAGGGTGAGAACATGTTGCGTTTAAATACTTTTTTTTTATACAACAAAGGGACGCGACGAGTGGGACGTTCACCTGATATCAAGTGTTACGCGTGCCCGTTGTAACGTGGCGCTAGTTATACTCTGGACCGGGCTGTGCGCGTCGCTTCGATGCATAAGACGTTGAGACTCGTTACAGTAATATCACTACAGCACCCTTCAAACCGGAACACAGTACTGTTCGGCGGCAGAAGTAAGAGCTGCGGTGGTACCTACCTAGTCTCCGGCAACAGAGACCAGTAAACATAAAACTTAAATGATTGCTTTAGATCCAAGCTAACTTTAACTGCTCATGGTGCATCCTGCTAGTCATCAAACGAGGCTCTGGCTTACGTCAATCCGCATTGGGCCAGCGTGGTGGACAATGGCCCAAATCCTCTCATATAAACCCCTATATACGACAGTCTCCAGAGCTCGGCGACGCGGTCAGCGCAGAACTGATCAATGTGTGGATCTATGGGGGAGGCCTATGTCCTGCAGTGGACGTCTATCAGCTGATGATGATGAACGATTTCATGACGACGTGCCGAGCATGGCGGTAATGTGATGGTAAGTAACACGCCTGTCTAATGTGGTGCCAGTTAGGATATCATACACTGGACCATGGTCACGTTAGTCAAATAATTTTATTAGCTACAGCACCCTTCAAACCGGAAAACTAATATTGGGCGGTAGTAATAGGAGCTATAGCTGTATCTACCGAGAAGGTCCTACCACCAATAATGTAGGTACCACCGTTTTGCTCCTATTTGGAAGCTGTAGTGTCCAGATATTGCTGGGTTTCAAGAAGTAGAGAAATTACCGTGGTAACAACACCCAAGATCTCGTGTCTTAAGGTGATAGTAAATGTGGTGCTTTATCAGTAATAGCGTCTCATTAGAGTGATAAGGTTTATCACATACCATCAGGTATCTTGGTTGTTATATTACTCCTTTATTGGAGAGGCTAGCGCTGGATAATCTCACCTGGTGTTGAGTGATGTGGTCTGTGATGATAAAGCGCGTTAATCTAGTAACAGCTTAATTAGTAGGGGATTACCGACGAGAGCAAGTTCCGCTCTTTGGATGTTATTTATTTATATTATCAAGGTCAGCGTTTGACCACGATCCCAACCTGATGTTAAGTGGTGATGTGATCTGTGGTGGTAAAGCCCACTTAGTGACAGCATATTCACTTAACGGAATACCCACGCCGGCGAGTTGGTCTACCCCATTGCTGTTCTCATGAAGAATGAGGAGTTGAACATCTTTGTCCACAACATAAGGATGGAGACTCCGCGTGTCTGGTCGTCCGGTGGTGAAGTGGTGGTGGGGAGTAAAATCTTGTAATATTCTTATCATTAAGGGGAAGTTATATCTCTTTTCAATATATACTAAAATAACTTTTTCTATCATTTGCTTTTGTACGATTGTTTACCTAATAAATAAACAATAATACATACTGTGGTGGTTACTGGTGGTAGGTGGTGAAGGTGGGTAGGTGGTGGAAGGCGTTGTAGCTAGTTAAATTACTGGGGTAACGACACTTAACGTCTTACGTCTCAAGACGAGTACAATGCGATGTTGTATATATCATTGTAATTGGCGCCACATTGTTATAAGTGAACGTATCACTTACCATCAGGTGAACGTCTCCCTCGCCTCGTGATATAATTAAAAAATAATATATACATGATTAATGAAACTTAATAACTAATATACTTAAGATATTTAAGTAATAACATATCACGATACTAATCGCTGTTGATACATCGTCCGTTTAGGATGTTGTATCGGAGCTATAATTAATAGTGTTTTTTTTTTTTTTTTATCACCAAAAGTATCGTGCGAACAAACATCCGTGGAACCCAAAAACGATCTACCGACACCTTCGTCTATTAAAATTACCAAAATAATAGGTGATTAATCTTTTGGACCACAAAAACCGGTTGAATTTACGGCGCCCGTCAAAATAAATATAAGCCCGGGCCCGGGCGCGGAGCCGGGCTAACGAGATGCCCGGCTCGAAGCCCAAATGTAGATGTTTAACAAAACATTTACAAAAGGCAAACGGAAAAGTGGGGGGGGTTCTTTTTTTATTAATTGGATATCGGACGCGATAGTGCCTTCGCGATAGTGCCTTGTCCCTACCTCCCCCGCCGGCACTACACGGACTGTTATGTGTACGATATGGCCGGGGTGAGCCCAGACGGGCACGATACATATTAAGGAGCATACACTAGCAAGACGTTCACTTGAAAGTAAGTGATAAACTCGCCCACAACGTGAACTTAGTTATACAATGTACCGCTTCATGTTCGGATCTTTACTGCAGCATGTCGAGTCTCTTAGCGCCGTGTTTATGAGCGGGTGTATCACTTATCATCACGTGAACGTCCCGATTATTTCGTCGCTGGTATATAAAAAAAAAAATATTAAAATCTGTGTAACTCACCCGCCGCTGCGTGCCGTTCTGCAGTTACAACGCGGGGCGGGGGGCGAGGGTTGAGCGTGAAATGAATCATTGGGTACGTCGATCGTTCATTAGTCCACGTGTTTCCGTACCCGTACCCGATCGTATCGGCGCGTTCCGCGAAGGACATGTGTACACCAATAAACTAATTGGTCGGGGAATGCGCGCGCTGCTTCGGTATTTACGTTTTTATTTATATTCATTTCATTCGTCCCCGATTCAGGATAATGGCCGTGACGCAACGGCCGTCCGTTTCCGATTCCATCTCGGATTGAAACGTTTTAATTAATTTATATTGTGCTCGTAAGCGTTGTATTAATTAGGTACGGCCCGTAATGGCGGTTAATGCGACCGCCTGTGTTATTTCTTCAAGTTTCCGATATGTTTGTATTTACTTACAAAATATTTACATTGTTAACATGTAATTTATTTATTTAAGACTATTTACTGCGTAAATGGGAATCGTTGCGTTATTTTCGCGCGTTAATTAATATTAATATTATAACGTTATTTTTTAATGCTAATAACGTTGCTGTTATTGTTTGCAAGAGGTTTTATTATATATTTTACTGGTGGCAGATCTCTGTTGCCGGAGACCGTCTACTTACAATCGCAGCTTCAATTGCAGCCGACATATAGTAGTGTGCATACATTACTGTGTTCCGGCTTGAAGGGCTTTACAGCTAGTGTAATTGCTGGGGTAGTGATACTCAACATCTTATGTCTCAAGTGACGAGCGCAATATAATGCTGTGTATAACATCCCAAGTAGCGCCACGTTGTGGAAGGTGTAGCACTTACCATCAGAGAAACGTCCCGATTGTCGCGTCGCTAAATTGAATAAAAAAAAATATGTATATTTTGAATGCTTAATAAAATATTTTATTATATCATCATCATCATCAGCCGATAGAGGTCCACTGCTGGACGTTATATATTACAGTAAAATTATTATGTCGTTGATTAGTGGGCGGGAACATTTTTGGGCTTTAAATAAAAATCCGCTGAAATGAGATTATTTGATTTTTGATGATTGACATACTGCACCACATTGCGCTCGTCGCCTGAGACATCAGATGTCGAGTCTCGTTACCCTAGTAATTACACTAGCTACAGCGCTCTTGAAATGGGAACACAGTAATGTGCAGACATTCCGTCCAGATAGCCCCCGTCTAGGTACCCCGTGTGCAGACACGGGGTACCTAGACGGTCTCCAGCAATCGAAACCTATTGTTAGAAACCGTCTAGGTACCCCCCCAGCTCCTATTGCAGCAGTGTGCAGACATTACTGCCACACCGATAAGAGAGAAAGAGAGAGAACGTGTTTTAATTACAGTCAAAAGAATGACACAGGATAGGGACAGTTCTAAGACGGCACTCAATGATGACGACCCTGATCAGTCCCGCTGCCAGGAAACCAGCGTTAAGGACATTAATATAATAACAGCATTATTGACACACAAACAATATTAATTATTAGATGTATCGATTATATTAATTAAATAATATATTGTTAGAGGTATGCGTGGAACTGCTCAAGGGATTTACGGCCACCTGTCCAGGGTATCGGGTATTACCTTATCTAAATTTGACATCCATTCCACCAGGCTCCGTTTCCACCGAACCCAACAGAGGACCCGATGTTCCGACGCGATAAGTTTTTCAAGCGAAACCCTGATCATTCCTAGGCTGTAGTTTTTGTCTCACTAGTTAGTTTTCACACCTGTTATTGCGTGTAAAATCTAATATAGATAAATTAGTGATAACGTAATATTTGATAGAATACTTCACACGGGGGAAAGATGAAAAAAAAATCTGTTTTTTTTTTTTTTTTTTTTAATATAAAAAACTGATTATTTTTTTTAATTACAGCAATAAAATCTCTATGGTTAGTTGTATTTATAAAAAATATGATATACAGTTATTTTTTTTATTCCATGAGTGATACGTTTACTCGTCGGTAGTAAACTTGCCCATGACGTGATGCTACTTAGGATGATATACAGCGCCTCATTGTGCTCGTCGCTTCAGATATAAGATGTAGTGTTGTTACTCTAGTAATTTAATAATTGCTTTTATTCAATTAAACGGAGAGACGACTCCGACGTTCACCTGATAGTAAGTGATGCGCCTGTTCATGACAAAATGCGCCAGTAATGATGATGTATACTGCAGCATATAGCACTCGTCGCCTGATACGTATGATGTCGAGTGTCGTTATAACAGTAATTACGGTGGTAACAGCGTCCTTCAAGCCAGAACATTGTAAAGTTTGCACTATATGTGTATATAATGGTTCCCGCACAACAACTCACGGGACCCAAGTCAACCCCACCTGCTCGTGGTAAACCCTGCTAGTCAACGAAGGGGGCTCTGACTCCCACCAATCCGTATTGGGCCAGCGTGGTAGGGAATCTCCCAGATCCCCTCTTATGAATGTTTAAAGAGGAGATATTTGGAGGAGACTTATGTTCAGCAGTGGACGTCCATCGGCTGATGATGATTAGGCGCTGCGGTGGTACCGAGACGGTCTCCAGCGGGAGAGACCTACCACCAGAGTATGTACTCTGTTTTATTTATTATTTAATCGAAATAATAGTTAAAGTTATTTTAAATATTCATAAGAATATTACACGATATAATTCCCATCGCCACTTCACCACCGGATGACGGTGGTGAAGTGACGGTGAGTCAGAACCGACCCTCAGACATCCACATTGCAGCTCACATACAAATTTATATCTCCTCTTTTGTACCAGTATTAAGTTTTAGATTTTTATATTATTCCAACTACCCTCGGATGAAGTTGCAAGGTTTAATTATGAAATTAACTGCACATTAAGACGTTCTTAATGGACCATAATCCGCCAGTTATGTTACATGACCACTTAAGGACCATCTAACGTCTCGTGACAACGACGACATTCCGCACTAAAATATGAATGCAGCTTCTGTATACGCACTATGAGACAGACAGGACGTGCACGTAATGATGAGTGTTGCGCCTTAGGATGTTTACACAGCAGCACATTTTCAACTCTCTACAGCCAGTAGAACATTCGACTATTGTTGTAAATAGTACATAAAATATTTTAGTAAAAAAAATATTGTTTTAGTATATTTCATTAATATTAGGCGTGTTAATAATTTAAATAAACAACACATCATCTTTAGCCGAATGAGGTCCACTGCTGGACATAAGCCCCCCCCACCCTCTCAAGATCTCCACATCGATCGGTCCTGCATTTCTGTACTGCGACCTTCGTTTGTAGGGGTTCAAAAGCGAGTATTTGGGCCATTTCTCACTTTTATGGCCCAATGCGGGTTGGTAGGAAGAAGAAACAACACATCAATGTGAACACATAGTGATAGTTTTTTTTTATACTACGTAGCAACGAGACGAGCAGGACGATCACTTGATGGTAAGTGATACGCCCACCCATAATAAAGTGGCGCTAATTAGCACTCAGTAGTATATGCTGGAAACAGTATAAGTAGTACCACCGCAGCTCCTACTGCAGCTGACAAACAGCAATGTGCAAACATTAAAGTATTCCGGTGTGAAGGGCGTTGTAGCTAGTGTAATTACTGGCGTAACGAAACTCAAAATCTTATGTCACAGGCGACGAGCGTAATATGGTGCAATGCATAACATTCTAACTAGCGCCACGATGTTATGAACCGGCGTATGACTTACCATCAGGTAAACGTCCCGCTATTCTCATCGCTTAAAAAAAAGACTTCTTACGTTTAAAATAATATGATGATAATTGGATACTCATTCCTTGTTATAAATTAAATAATGTAAAGCACAGATAAAAAATGTCTAAAGCTATCAAACAGTATACTATAAAGTATTAAATACTTGGTAATGTTTTGCAGTAGCAGCAAGAATTATCTAAAAGAAATTATTTTAATTTAATTAATAGTAATTAATTTAGTTAAAAGTAGGCAGTTAAATAATTAGATAATAGGTGTTTAGGTTATGATGGGATCGGTATAGCCTTGATAGGCTGAAAGCTCTTAGAATAATAAAGAATTAAAAAAAAAAGCATCTCGTGCGTACTTTATGCAAATACTAGGTTTTAAAACTTAATATCGAAAATAGATTTCTTGTGTTTGGTTTATCATGGTATAATTTGCAGTACGTATAAACTTTTTTAATGTTATTTTTTTTTAATAATTTTCTTTTTTTTGTTTTCATGTAAACGGAAGGCGAGTTGGGTTCGGGTCAGGGTCCACGTCGTCGCGGCCTTAAACAATAAACATGAAGCGAGGAGTCGTATACATGTCGCTGCGTCGCGTTCGTGCGCCGCGGAGATGAATTATACAGCAGATAACATCGAAACGTTCCGAGCTCCACATCTGTAATTAACGTTTTGATGTGCACATCGGCGCGGCGTAATGATCCGAGATACGGTAAAGGGCGATTACCATGAGCATTATAATGGTAATTAATTAAAAATATACACATACGCGTACATCACACGGATTATCATCTGTTGAACGAGGTCGCTTGGGTAATAGCTGGCGGCAGTTGAGAAGGAAAGTTTCGTGTTATCGAGATATCAAAAGAGATTAAGTGAAATTAATTCTCAAGTCATAATTAGGTTATGAGGTAAGTTATCAGTTCTATACGTATACAGCAGCTATTTTGTAATTGACGTGGAAATCGGCGTCGCATCATCATCACCACGTCGTGTCCCGTACAGCGGTTTCTCTTGATTTTGACCAGAAAGATGGTCTACTTTACCAGCCTTACCTTTTCATATATGCTGTCACCACCAGGAGCGCCACTTTAACAATCAACAGTCCTACTACTTATACCATAAACACTTTTACTGGTGGTAGGTCTCCATTGCCAGAGATCTATTAGCTAGGTATCACTGCAACTCCTATTGCAGCTGACAGACAGTAGTGTGCAAACATTACTGTGTTCCGGTTTGAAGGGCGCTGTAGCTAGTTAAGTTACTGGGGTAACGAAATTCAACGTCTTGTCTCAAAGCAGAGAACACGTAATTTAATGTATATTATCTTTAGTAGCGTTGCGTTGTTATGGGTATGTGTATCACTTAATATCGAGTGAACGTTCCGCTCGTCTCGTCCCTTCGTTAAGCTAGAAGATAAAGCAGAGACAATTGCAGACTGCGCTATTTGAGGTACTGCTGCGTTCCGTAGGAGATCCCATGATCTTTAGAACCTACGAATGGGTTTTAGTCATAGTACATCCTCAAACGCCTGATAACTTCACAATAAAAAAAAAAGGTTTTTGGTCTAGATAAATAGTAACAGAAATCTTTTTTTATCCACTAAGAAGAAACTTGATCTTAATTTTAGATGGTGTTAAAAGTCAATGAGGCTGTAGATGGTGCAGCGTATTACCGACAATAATATGATGTTGGTGGCGAGCAGATTTGAAAAAAACCTTATCATGAACCGAACGTCTCCGGCACCAGAATTTAACCAGAGACCATAAAAGACAAGTATCCAAACGCTTCGCCATAGAGGCAGTCGAATCTATCCGTGTAAAAGAGATGACAAGTTTAACACTACAGCCGTCTCCCTCTCTTCAATAACACCAATATCATGAGCGCAATGATTGAGGAACATCAGTTCAAATGGCTGCCAACGAGATAATGGTCGTTAAGGAACCCCATCTCGTTATAATGATTTAATGATTAACGACAGAGATCGCGCACGTAATGACGGCTAATGATTCAGGTTTGTTTTAAACGAAACATTGACTCGGTTAAGTTTTTTCTACCTGCCTTTAGGGTTCCTTACACACACACACATATATATATATATATATTAAAATGTGCATATTTATATATATCTATAAAAAACCCTGAGGCAACAAGACTTGACATCTTGTCTCAGGGCGAAGAACACAATGTGCTGGTTTGTATATCATCCTAACTAGCGCCAATTTATGGGCAGGTGTATCACTTACTATCAAATGAACGTCACTGATCGCGTCGCTTCGTCTTATATTAAAAAAAAAGGTTTTACTTTACCTCTGTAGCTTTAAATAAACAGCGCCCTGTAAACCGGAACATGATAATGTTTTACACTAGCTTCATTTTGTTTTATCATTCAGACTTTTTGACTAATTTATATTATAATAGTTGTTCCTCTCTTACTCGCTTTAACACCCCGAGAACTCTTTTTGAGGAGGAGTTTTGTAAAATCTATTCTTGGCTGATCTCTAACCGGCAGAAGCATCTGTACCAAATTTTGAGTGTTTACGTCTAATAGTTTCGGAGATCTCGTGACGAGTAGATGAATCTCCGGATGTCGAGTATGTACTCACATACAGATGGATAGAGATGCAGTTTCACTGTAATTGTGTTTATAAATTTTAACTGTTGCATTATTCATATTGTTAATTCTCTTAAGGAGACACTACAATAATTGGTCGCGCATACAAAACGTACGGAACCGTGAGATGTAGTGTGCGCAGCAGCTCATAAACACATCACGGATGATTCATTAGTCGGCGATGACTCGCACGTCCGTCCGTCTGCCGCTGCTCCTGGACGGCCATTGTTGGTGCAGACGGTGCCCTGCATGATTTATCGTAGGACAGTCCTGTTTGTAACGTGGTAGCGAACGCCGAGATGGGATCCCGATAAACAAACGATCGCATACGCTTTTTTTTTTTTTGGATTTTAGTAAAGCATTTGATTAAGTGTGCATCCCGTTAATTCTGGTGTTGGATGTATATTGATTCCGAATTAGTTGAGTAAGTTGGTGGTAGGTCTATCGTGATAGGCCACATAGCGCGAAGATCGAAAGGTCGACGGGGTAGAAAGAACACTGAATTGATCATCTGCCAAATGGACTGTTGAGCTGGTAAAGATCACAGGGAACATTTGGATGTAAGCTCGATCTATTGGGAAGACATATGTTTATTAGTAGATAGTGATCGCTTCAGATAATGATGATGAGGTTGATAGAAACATCCAGTTATGTATCACTGCGACATCTATTTTAATTAAACATTATTGTTATTCATTTTGAAAGATGCTGTGGCTCCGATATCTATTATATCAAGGTGATGGAGCACAATGTACTCGTAGTACAGTAGTACTCGTAGTAACTAGCGCCACATTAGTATATTAGTATGAACAAGCGTATCCTCAACTAGCAGGTGAAAATCCTAATCATTCGATCGCTGGAAACACAGTAACATTATCAGCTATTGTAATATCTAAACGTGATGAACATATGTTCGATGGTAACATCACATCTTCCTCCTTCCCTTTCCTCAGCTACGTGGTGTCGGCACAGTATGTACTTCTCTTCCACATCCCTCTATCAGCCGCCATAACTGAATTCACACTCTTCTTACACATGTCATCTTTCACACAATCCATCCACACTTTCTTCGGTCTTCCCCTACCCTCATAACCATCCACATTCATAATATTATTAAATATACAGCCCTAATTATATTCCCACTGCTGGGATGCATGATTTACAGTCAAAGCCATTTATCCATCATTCTGACCAAATACAGGTCCGCGATGTAACATGACAGAAAGACGCAAATTATTATGAATGTATTGCTCGTCGTATCAAACGAGTAGTAGGTTGTACACAAACGAGCACCTTAATTTTTTTTTAAAAATTAATATAATTTAAAACCTTAAATAGTTTATAACTTCTGGTTATTGATTTGTAATTACTCTTCAACAGTTTGCGGATAACGTTTATATTAATGTAGATGAAGATGATTGATCTTTTTAGAAACTTCTGCGAATCCTAAACGAGTCGGTGTACGTATGTATGTTCGAAGGAAATGGTAAAAGTGAAAGATTACATGAGTATTTGCATTTCAAGACATCCCATTAGTTTATGTCAGGGATTCTAAGGTAATATATACATAAAGTATGCAGAAAGTCCGAGTATTCAAAAATGTTAGGTCCAAATTATAGCACATATATATTGTTAATGACTTGAT
The DNA here is from genome assembly GCA_029030555.1 of Ornithoptera alexandrae. Taxonomy (NCBI): domain Eukaryota; kingdom Metazoa; phylum Arthropoda; class Insecta; order Lepidoptera; family Papilionidae; genus Ornithoptera; species Ornithoptera alexandrae. Next base: position 1,190,766 of record JARDVY010000031.1, read on the forward strand.
AATGTGTGACGGTAAATAAAAAAGTAAAGGTAGCCTTAAATTTTGTTATTAATAATATCTACGGTTCATACAGATATATTCAGAAATCATCTGGATTAAAATAATTAGTTGTCTAACAAGTCATTAAACCAATATTTGTCAAAGTATCAGAGAAATTGATGAAGTTTTGTAAAGAGTTTGATAGGGGCAAGACAACGAATACGTTTACCGTAGTAAAGCAAGCGACGCCGCGGGCTGCGACCAGTCCTGGACAAATGAACACGTAGACGCAGCTCCGAGGGTTTCAATTAACTCCTCACTCACTCCCCGTCACTCCGAGTGACGTCTGAGTTATATGTTAATTAGTGCCCTGGTCATATTTGCTGTACGAATGAGGAGTGCCGCAGGGTTCCCGTTTAGGTCCTTTTTTGTTCAACGTATGCAATACGGAACATCTCGGAAAGGTTAAAATACAATTAAAAAATTTAAGCTATTCCTTCGCTAACACAAAAAAAAAACTTTATTATACGACAGTAAAATATACTAATCATTATCAATGCAGAATAATGTCCTGATGTCGCAGTCATCAATGAATTCTTGCAGCTCTTTAATTTTTTGTTCCAGTCTGATATATATAGAAAGAATTTATTCGTTTTTTGATCTCTTTAGTAATTTAAATAATTAAATAAGGGAACAGACACGATAATGAATAATACTGTTCAAAACAATTTTGTATCACATAATATGTATGCAAGGTTCAAAGATTGCTTTGTTTGTTGGAATTTAAATTGACAATATAAGCGAAAATTAAACTTCTTACTATCAATAATTAATATATAAATTAGTATAAAAATGCGTTACGAAATTTTCTGTTCAAGAATAGAATTTACGTCGAGAATAAAAGATTCGTGTTCGTTCACATTCGTAATAAATATTCATGAACTTTATACAATTTCTTTAAAACTAATTGCCACCTGTCTACGTAGCATAACTTAGTTATGACAATCACCACTATCAAAACTTCTTTATCACAATCGTTTAGCAGGAATGTGGGGGTGCTGATAAAAAATAAGCTCAATAAAGCAAGCCATCGACCTCTAATCCCGTCTCGTATAAAAAAATAACCCCAACAGTGGGTAACAACTCAATAACTCGACATCGCTCGTAAGCGCTAAATAAACACCGAAAAGCGTGACTTTTAATATCTTTATCCATTTAAAAATATCAAATTATAATATTAAACATTCTGAGAGCGGGTTCATTTATTTGGCCCGTACAATGGACCCCTGCTGCGGGGGTCTTACGGATGCGGGCCGCGGGGAGGGCGCGGGGGAGCTACCTCTCTGTTGTGTTAAGGAGCACGAGTGTGATAAAGGTGGGACACATGACTATTAATTGAGTGTAAATGACATCGTACATTATAGTTCACTTATATATTCTTACAAAATAAACAGACAGCTCCGTTTAGTGGACTCCACTTGATGCACCTCTTGCTGAGGATGGGAGACGATTAAAACGTCAAGGAACTTGATTAGGGGTAGACCTAGGTACATAGGTAGGGTGGTCTGACGGGAACAGAGATGGAGACAGGTGCCGTTTACTATCGCTTATAATGGGGGGGGGGGGGGTTATCACTTCAATGAGAAGTAAATAATGTTGTGTGATCTTCACCTTCATCTTGCATGAGAAGATGGTTTATGGAGTCGTTACTACAATTCTCCTCTCTTTGATTAGATACCTCTTATCTCCAGTTCTCCAAAGTTGCAGGCACTTAATAGGAAAAGGACCTCAGCGACTCTGGGCAGCTTGCTCCAACACATCTTGTTGATTGGATAATTAAAATTTTTCAACAAAAAAAAACAAATTATCATTACATTGGCTGTATGATTCAAATACCTTTTACATTAAAAAAAAAGTATTCAATAGTTAATTATTTCCCATAATGGCGCAACGCTCCCAGCTAAACGGTCGTGTGCGCCGTCCCTTACCGTCACATTTAATTTTAATAAATAAAGCTATTCATACGATTATCGCAATTCCTCGGGCCGAGCCTCCATTTGTCCGACGGTACATACTTACCCGCAACGACTATAATCTATCTTATTGCTTTGACAATAAAGTTTATTTCTGTTTGTTTATATTTATTGTTAACTTTGTATGAGATAAACGTTTTCATTAAAGCCAGCGGTATCAGATATCACATGGCATTATACGCGGGGTATACATTTTTTTTTTGTTCGCCACTTTAAAAACTAATAAACCGAAAGCAATCGCCATTGATTCGATATAAAGATATTTTAGGGAATTTCACGATCTGCAGTTAGATTTGGGTTCTGCAAACCGTAATTTTTTTTTATTTCAATTAAGCGAGCAGACGAGCGGGACTTTCGCCTGATGGTATGTGATACGCCTGCCCATAACAACGTAGTATGCCATAACACATAGCGCTCGTCGCCTGAGACATTGTTGAGTCTCGATACCCCGGGAATTACATTAGCTACAACGTCCTTCAAACCGGAATATAGTGATGTTTATACATCACTATTTGGCGGAAGAAATAGGCGATGTGGTGATACCTACCTAGACGGTCTCCGGCAACAGAGATCTACCACGAGACTCCAAACGATGAGAGTGGCAACCCAAGGGAGCTTTAGAGGGTAAAAATCTTCACAAAACCTTAAATCTACCTTAGAAAGCAGGGTAGAATAATTTTATTAAATAAGAAGTACCCTCAATAATAATATAAAGGCTTTACAAATATTTGCTTAAAGCTGTTAAAGATCTTGTATTTCATAAATCATCACATCAATATAACGGAGTTTAATTGTACTTTATAATGTTGCTTAATTTTTTTTAATAATAACAAAGTTATCAAATTTAAGTTAATTTAATCTAAGAAGATTTAGAACTTAAATGAGATTCCGTAGAGTAGTAGAGTTAAATTACGAAAACAGGGGAATAGACTTAAATTACACGTAAACCATTAAAGTTACAATGTAAACAACAATAAGGTGAACCTTACAAAAGGTAAGTATAATTCATATTATATTTCTTTAAAAAAAATATGAATATATCAATAGTCCACTTAATGATTCCACTGCTGGGATATCCTCATAGTAGAAGGCCATTTATCCACCATGATGGTTTAAGAATGCTGATCTTGGTTTGGAAACGAGGTGAATGATGAGCTGGTGAAAGTTGCAACCTTGGAAAAGAGTTGGACGTACCACAGATTGGAGTGAAGATATTTGGGAGACGAATATGTCCAACAGTGGGAGTCTATCGGTTGATGACGATGATTATGGTTTACGATGGTTTGATGCTTCTTTGAGACCAGATGCATGGTAATCTCACAAATTTATCTTTTTTTTTTTTAATGAAAAAAAGGTTTAAATTTAAATCAAACGGAACCACTATCGCTGTGCTTAATGAGATTTGCTTTTGCCTTTTCAAAGTTTTATTCCAAATTCGAAACTTCTGCGAATGTTCGAAATTTAAAAATGTCATTCATAACCATTTGAAATCGTTCCGGCGGGTAAAAAGGGAACGACGCGCCGCGATAATGGCGGGTGTAACAATTTATTTAATCTGTGTTGTAAATATGGCGGTTAACGGACGTGAATGGCGGTCATTTTTAAACTGTATTTAACACTTACGCCGGGTAGGGATTCCGGAGGGTTTTGTATCATGAGGTCTGTTGTCGTTGGAGATGTGATTGGGTTATAAAGTTTACGATGCTGTTGATGTTGTTCTGTAATGGAATAATTGGTTGTTACGGTGATGGTGATTCCGCTGGGTTCAGCCACTTTCTAGTAGGAACAGTAGTGAGCAAATTTCGGTTTAAGAGGTATAGTACACATTGGAAACCAGAAGGGGATTCATGTGTTTACGCTGCAGTCTAAGGCTATTAAGAATTGTTGGACTGTGCCTGTCGTAGAAGTCGACAAAAAGGCTTTTCGGGTTCGTGGACTTTTTGAAGGTAGGACTCCTCATTGCCCACAAATACGAGGTGGTCTCATGCTTGTCGTACTAAAGCGAGGGTGCCAAGTAAGGTTACAGCTCCTGGGAAGTGATTTAGGCGTAATGACGGTAGGCATTGATGGCATTGGTTTCTCGCAACACACTGAGGATGACCACCGACGGGGTTTTAGGATGTAAAAATCCCACATAACCTTGTTTTCCCTCAGAAGAAAAGTATCTATTAGAAGATTTACCCTCCTCCCCCACCTCTATAACAAAAAAGAGGGTTTCATGTATAATAGTAAGACGCAGTAGACTAAAAACCCTTGTAGTGATTCCGGCTTATCATAGATAAAAAACAAAACAAAAATGGAGACAACTCTGACTGATGGTAAGTCTTTGTTGCCGGAGACAATCTAGATAGGTACCGCTGCAGTGTCTATTGTATCCGACAAACAGTGGCAGCATTAATGTGTTCAGGTTTGGAGGGCGTTGTAGCTACAACTCGGGTAACGAGATTCAACATCTTAGATATCTGTTAACATAACCGTATGCGGTAGTAAAATGATTTCGTCTACGTGTAAGGTTGAACCGCATTCACCGCGAGTATCTCGATTCGAGCCCGTCGAGCTCGACTGATTGATTGATTACTGTGGTAACGATTCGAAATTATCAAGACGTTTAACTTAAACCCATTAAGTTGGTTATATCTCATTCGGGCGGCTGACTGCTGACTGCTGACTGGTGACTGGTGACTGGTGCGCCGCGCTACTGTTGCCGCATTGGGGAGTCATCGGTGACTGGTCGGTTAAATAGTAAATAGCTACTAAACTCATACCTTACTTTACTGTAGTAACCATACGTTTAAACTATGAAGGAAATTCCTATATAACACCTATTTCGTTTAGGAATATGATGGTGAACACACTACCACATTGCGTTCGTCGCTTTGACATAAGACGCTGAGTTTAATTATCACAGTAATTTCATTAGTTACAACGCCTTTCAATCCGGAACAAAACAATGTTTTCACATTTGAATTCTCACACTCGAAAGACTTAACGAGATGTAACATCTTACATGATGCAGTGTATATCATCCTAACTAACCCTACCAGCCTCACGTTGTTATGAACAAGCGTATAACTTACCATCAGGTGAATGTCCCGTTCGTTCATCACTTCGTAGAATAAGAAAATTAACTAAAGCTGGATTTTTATAATCGGAGCGTTTTAGATACCTGATGGTAATTAGTACACCTGATCATTAGGCGAAGATGGTAATCTATTTTCGTGTAATTACCAGGTGTATTAAGTACTAGGTGGTGTCGGGTAGCATAATTATATGCTCCATGACAGCTGATGATGAACGTCTCACCCGTCCCGCCGCTTCAGCGTCCATGGTGTCTCTAACTGGTGCGCTTGAATAAACATCGTTAACAGTGATAGATACCGCTCGTTATGGAAATAAAGCAAAAGGTCACCACTCCTAACGAGCTGGTCACCCCTCCCGGCGGGATGCTGTATGCAACATATATTAGTAATGATGATGATCAAAGTCTTAGCAGGATATATAGGATATATGATGATAACGGATGTACTTAGATTCCTCAGTAAGAAAAACTTGTTCCCACTGCTGGGACTCTATTTGAACTAACTTTTCTTCTATAATGGGATGAGACGAGCTAGACGATCACCTGATGGTAAGTGATACGCGGGTCCATAAATTAGCTTGGCTTGGATATCGTGAGTTGTTGTGCAGGACCCCTTACACTCACCAGCTCGTGGTGCAGCCTGCTAATCAACAAACATGGCTCTGGCTCCCGCCAACCTGCATTGGGACAGCGTGGTGAAAAATGACCCAAATTTCCCCATATCAACCCCTACATAATTCCCCTCCAACGGGTTCTCGCCTTGTCGTGGCGGAGGGGCTTAGTAACCGTGGTCCGGTACACGGTGAAGCCAAGTGGAACTCATCCGGCCGGCACGCGGCGAAGGGCTGGCCGAAGCGGCCGCTCCAGGTTCGAGCACCGGTTGGGGTAACTGGAGCTCACCGGAGCGGCCGGGGGCCGCAGGGGCGGCTGTGTTCTGCCGTAGCGGCCGGCTGCAGGGGCGGTTTCATACCGCCCTTCGCAGCCGAGGTGGGGTCGCGGAGGGAGTACCTTCTGCGGCCAACCAGTGTCGCACCGGCGATGCGGCGGCGGTGGGGCCGCGGGGTAAGAGGAGTGCCGGTATTGAGATGCGCCGCTCTCCCTATCCTCCGCGGCCGTTGACAGGTAACGGCGGGCCTATCATCTCTCTGCCGCGGGGAGCCGGGAGAGGTTTTCTCCAGTGGCTCCCATGGCCTCTGGGCGACAGGTTCGGGGGATCCGGTCGCGCGCACACGCATGAGGTCGAGGAGGGGGCGCGCTGCATGTTCCGGCGCGCCCTGGAAAGGGAGGGTTCATCCCTTCCTCCAGAGGTGGGGCTGCGCAAGCGGCCAGCGCCGGCAGGGTCGCGGTTGAGTGCGAGCGTTCCCGTGACCCTGCCATCATGGCGATGAGGCGGAACATCGTTGGGGTTTTAGTCGGTGCAAGTCCGACATAACTCGTCCTTGCCTGCGCGAGGACGAGTATGCGTAGGCATTTCCCCCACGTAAAAAAAAAAAAACCCCTACATAATTCTATCGGCTAATGATGATGATGATGAAGTGGGTACATAACAATGTAGCGCTTGTTAAGATTATATACACCGCACCACGTTGTGCTTATCCTTTTAAAACAAGATTTTATATCTCGTTACTCCAATAATTTCACTAGTTACAACGCCCTTCAAACCCGAACACAATAATGTTTGCATACTGCTATTTGTTAGCTGCAATAGGAGCTGCAGTGGTAACTAGACGGTCTTCGACGGAAAATAGTCAGCCTGCGCTTCCCACCTGCAAAGCTAGCGGAGAGCTCCGAGTCCCAGCAGTGGGAATATTGCGAGGGATGTTTGTTTATGTAATTACAATGCCGCACTGATTGTTTTTTTTTCAGACTCTGTACATACGTCGTAATGTATACTGAAATGGATAACTCTGAACCATTGATCATGAGAAGGTGGCGAGCAAGGGGGATGCCCCGCTGTGACGCAATAATTCTCGGTTTATCCCCTACACATCGCGCGGGAATGTGTTGCGCCGTGTCACAGACTATAAATGGTATAGATAAGACGTAACATTTATTATATTTTCAATAACAACTCTCACATGACTTTTTTTTTATACAACGAAGCAACGAGACGAGAGCGAAGTTCATCTGATGGTAAGTGATATGGCTGCCCATAACAACGTGGCGCTAGTTGGTATGGTATACACTGCACCACATTGTTCTCATCGCATTGATACATATGATGTTAAGGCCCGTTACTTCAATAATTTCTATAGTTGTAGCGTCCTTCAAACCGGAACATAATAATATCTGCACACTACTGTTTGTCGGCTGTAATAATCGTTACTGTGGTGCCTAAACGGTCACCAGCAACGGGCACTCATCACCAGAATGACCAAATTTATAAATTACAAATGTGTGACCAGCATAATGTATTGCAATGTATATCATCCTAATTAGCGCCTCATGGTTATAAGATCTTTCATTCAGAATAGCAAATTCAGGACCATATACACTGCACCATATTGCGCTCGTTGCTTTTGACATGGGATGAGAAGTCTAGTTACTCCAGTAATTACACTACCTACAGCGCCCTCTCCCCAACCGGTTCCCGCCTTGTCGTGACGGAGGGGCTTAGTATCCGTGGCCCGACACACGGTGAGGCGAAGTGGAACCCACCCGGCTGGCCCGTGACGAAGGGCCAGCTGAAGCGACCGCCCCAGGTTCGCGCACTGGTTGGATAATTGGAGCTCACCGGCGCAGTCGGGGGCTGCAGGCGCGGTTTTACACTACCTCTTGCAGCCGAGGTGGAGTCGTGGAGGGAGTACCCACTGCCACTAACCGGTGTCGCACCGGCGATGCGGCGGCGGTGGGCCACGGGGGAAGAGGAGTGTCGGTATTGCGATGCGCCGTTCTCCCTACCCTCTACGGCGTTTACGGGTAGCGACGGGCCCAATATCTCTCCGCGGCTGGAGCCTGAAGAGGTTCTCTCCCGAGGCTACCATGGCCTCTAGGTGACGGGTTCGTCCTCCCTCCCTCCCGAGGTGGGGCTGCGAAAGCGGGTATCGCCGGCAGGGTCGCGGTTGCGTGCGAAAGCGTTCCCGTGACCCTGCTATCAGGCGATGAGGCGGAACATCGTGGAGGTTTTAGTCGGTGCAAGTCCGACATAACTCATCCTCGCCCCCGCGAGGACGAGTATGCGTAGGCATTTCCCCCACATAAAACAAAAAAAAAACCTACAGCGCTCTTCAAACCGGAACACAGCGATGTTCGCACAGTACTGTTTGTCAGCTGCAATAGGCGCTGCGGCGGCAGTTTTCTCTCTTGGCTCCTATGGCCTCTGGGTGACGGATTCGAGGGAATCCGTTGCCTAGGTGACTATAAGAGACCGAGTAGAGGGTGCGCTGTGTTCCTGCGCACCCTTACAGAGGTGGACAAGCGAGGTTCGGCCTCCCGATGTGGGACTGCAAGGTGCACAACGGTGGAACATCGTGGGGGTTTTAGTCGGTGGAAGTCCAACATAATCTGTCCATAATCCCGCGAGGGTGGGTATGCGAAGGTATTACCCCAAGAAAAAAAAGCGCTGGGCGATACCCACCCAGACGGTCAGTAGCACCAGAGACCCATCACCAGTACCTTCTCTATTATTTACTAGTTCAGCGGAGGACATTTCTTCCTTAGAATTAATTACATCCTTTTACCACGAATAAAAGCGTGGTGTTAACATATTTAACAGCACTACAACGTTTAACATCTACATTGTGGTGACGACGCGTCGCTCTAGCCAGCAGGTGGACATCGAGTATATATTAACATTTATCGTTACTATCGCATGACATTACAACTTTACTACCGGCTAGTAAAATAGTTTAACTGTAGCTTATATTGTTAACTATGAGCCTCCGATGCCGGACACCGTTTAAATACCACCGTGTGTTGTGCAAATATTGCTGTGTTCCGGTTTGAAGGGCGCTTTAGATGTGATGCTGTGTATATTATACTAAAGAGCAAGTGAACGTCTCACTCTTCTCGTTGCTTCGTCGGATGTGTAGATTGTTTCTCATGTTAGGAATAAGTTACATAAACATCTATTCAAGTTGACGGTCTCTCATACTTGACTGTAAAGAGAACATTTAAGCAGTAAAGTATGGAGTCGTGAGTAGCTTACTAAGTTTAATGGGCATCATAAAACTGTTGTGTGTTTGTTAACTAATAATTAGGGTTCGGACGCGCGCCCCCGCGAGAGGTGCGCGGGCGCAGGAGGCGCGATTATTTGAGCATGCGAGTATAAATTATTGCGCGGGAAACGCGCGCCACGCCCAGCCCCGCCGCCGGCGCTAGGGCCGCGCGACCGCCGGTACACTTATCGATATAATAATTATTACATTATTATCACCACTACCATCACCACCACTGTCTTTATCATTATCGTCACCTACATCATGCTCATTATTATTACCATCATCATTGTCATCAAGATCATTATCATCATCGTCATTGTGATTATATTGAGCATCGTCGTCGTGATCCATATCGCCACACCAATTCCGCGCTGGCATCCAGGAGTTCCTTGCGATCTGATCTGTTCATCTTGTGGTAGACCTTCCACCACTATTTCTTTTGGTACGCAGCCGTTAATCAGGAATCTTTCTGTTTCATCGGATGTCAGTTCTTCGCCAGAGTCACGCCGACACTACCTTCGTGCTATATCGATGGCTTTGGTTCAACTCTTGATCTTCTCTTGCTGTTGACTCCTGATGCTGGATATCTGCCTTCTGTAAGGTTCATTGCAATTGACATGAATATCGAATATTCAAAATGGCATCGAAATATTTATGCCAAGTTTTTGCGTAATTTGGTTGTACCATTTGGAATAGATCAGGCAGCGGACCAGTCCTACCGAGTCCTGGTATGAGATATATACACGAGACATTACGTATGTACCCTGAGATGTAATGTTAGTTCCTGTTACTGTAGTAATTGTACTAGCTGCTTCTTCGCTACCTGAAAGTTGGCTGTTAACCATAAAAATAGTTTGATCTCTTATGCAAGTTAGAGAAGATTCTACTCTGTTTCCGGTCTACTCCTGTACTTTACTTAGCGACTACTTCCATCCACCAGATAAAGTAGCTACAGCACCTTTCAAACATGGATGAGGATGTGCAGGATATACAGTAGTATAGTTTTTAGGGTTACGTAAAGTTACTAAATTCTTCGACAAATTTTTATCTCACATCATCATCTCTGATAGGGTTCACTCTAGGTAGGTCTAGTCAACATTACTGTGATCCGGGTTGAAGGGCGCTGCAGCTAGAGTAGTTACTGGGGTAACGAGACTGGACATCTAATCTCTCAGGCGACGAGGGTGCTGTGAATGAGGTGCTGTGTATACCATCCTAACTACCGCCATGTTATGAGCGGGCGTATCACCTACTATCAGGTGAACGTCTCGTCGCTTAATTATATAAAAAAAATGACAGTGGATAATAAAAGTTGAATTATTGTTACCGTCCATTGTGTAAAGAACAGGTGGGATTGTTACACGAGCACCGCGTGATGGTATAATAGTTAATATTTAAATAATAGCTATTAATTTGGGACAGGTGCTGGTGTGGCGCGTGGTGTAAGCGACAACCTGGTGTCCTTAACACGCAGCTTCATGGATAGTGTAAGCGGATCAGCATAGCAACTTACGAGACCCAAGCCAAACTCACCAGCTCGTGGTGCATCCTGCTAATCAACAGACGAGGCTCTGGCCTCCACCAACCCCTCCAATATGAATCTCTACAGACAACGACCCCTAGTGTGATTTTGCGGTCAGGATCAATCAATGTGGATACCTTTGTGTGAGGTCTATCTCCAGCAGGGGACGTCTAACGAATGATGATCATGATGATGAAGTTTAAGGTAAGTTGGATCAGATTTGCTAAGTACAACAACTTTGTGTGATACTGCAGACGGTGAGGAGACGAGACGGTACGTGGCGCTGGTTAGTATGATATACACAACACCACATCGTGGTCGCTGCATTGAGATATAGGATATTAAGTCTCGTAACCCTAGTAATTGCAATAGCTACAGCGCCTTTCAAACCGGAACATAGTAATTTTTGCCAGCTGCAATAGGCTTTGCGGTGGTACCTGCCTAGACAGTCCCCGGCAACTTTTAGAGTTTTCTCTATTTTTTTTTTTTTTTTTTATTTGGAATCACTACAAGGGCTTGCATAGCAAACGCCTGCGTCTTACTGTTATAGAGGGAGGAGAGGAGATCTTCAAAAAAGATACTTTGTTTCTAGGGCCAAGACAAAGTTATGAGGGAATTTTACACCTGAAACCCCTCCGGTGTTTATCCTCAGAACGTTTGTCTGGTACTCTTTGTCTGCTGCAGTGGTGGCCAGACGCTCTCCAGCAACAGAGACCTACTACTAGTCAATCATCATAATAGCTTGATGGTATTTTTTTACAACCACGGTATTTTCTTCAACCAACATTGTACTGGAAGTGGACAAGCTTCTTCAAATCAATTCAATGAAACAAACGGCCAACAATGAAGCAATAACATCCAAGTTACGACTTCCGGGTCTTTCTTCGACGTTTCGGTGCACATCCGGTTGTGGGACACCCACGCCAATACACAAACGCATTTTTATATTCTATTTTATCGTTTATTGATATAATGTAGGAGCTGTGTGAATGTATACTGTGACAGTGTTATCCGCAGAAGATCTTGGGACAGTGCTGGTGCTTCTCTTCATCTTGGTGGCAGTGGAAAGACCAGGATGTTTTAGTGGCTTTCTTTCTGTTTAATTTATGACGAGACGAGTGAGACTTTCATCTGTTAGCCCTGTAGTCCTGGCTAGTAAGAATAGGGCTAAGGTAAGCCCTGCATGCCGTAGAAGCAGACTGAAAGGGTCTAGAAGTTCCGCGGGCCTTGAGGGTGGGGACCCTTGTCGCTTAACAAGCAAACCTGCGTGGGACAGCGCATGGCCTAGCGATGGTGCCTAGAAGGGTTAGGCTCCTCCTCAGAGACGTGTTAACACCAAGTGTAGTGGGGCCCCGGTGCCTTCTGTGAGAGATTCCGGAGCCTCTCCGAATGTAGACTACCGAAGGGGTTTTAGTGGGCAAGAATCTAACATAACCCAACTTACCCCCAGAAACAGGGTATCTTCAAAAAAGTTCACATGATGATAAATTTAATAGCTGCGCATTGGGCCAGCGTGGTGGGAAACGGCCCAAATTGCGTTAAATGGACCCCTACAAATATGGAGATCAGCGGAGGCCTATGTCCAGCGGTGGACGTCTATCGGCTGATCATGATCAAACATATAATATATTTTGTTGCATAATCTAACTTTACTGGTGGTAGTGTCTCTGTTGCCAGATACCGTCTAGGTACCACCGCAGCGTCCACTGCAGCCGACAAACAGTACTGTGCGAATATTGCTGTGATCCGGTTTGAAGGACGCTATAGCTAGTGTAATTACTAGGGTAAAGAGACTCAACGTCTTATATCTCAGGCGACGAGCTCAATGCGGCGCTGTGCTGACGGATCACTTAATATCAAGTGAACGTCCGGCTCGTCGCGTCGCTTTATTGAATAAAAAAATATGTTTGTGAAGGATTTATTTCTCATAGTTTTCTTTATCGCCTTAACGATTAATCACTAACAGTATTAACACTTCTAGTATCGATTACAAATTTTTAATATCGATTATATGTTTCTAGAATCGATTAAATTATTAGACTACAATTACTTTAAATTCCAAAACCCTTAAGTAGCTAGCTTATATCAGGACACAATAACATTGCTCCCTTCAAAATTGAGAAGAATTCATTCTCGCAACCAAGACCGCATAAACGAAGAGTACAGACTATGTTAATATCTTAAATGAAGAGTATGTGATGATGAAAATATCGATACAATCCGTTACATCACTACCAGTAACGAGCCAGCATCATCAAATGATCACCGGTGATTAACTGTTATTATATAAAGTAAATTCAATAATGGCTTCGCGCTAACGTAATATTTGTTGATGCGAAAAACTTCAAAACGTTAACAAACAATTTTGATCCTTACGTAGTGATTTTAAAGACGGAAATTGCTTGTATATATAATGCTTAATATTGGGCCTTATAAACACTGTTGTATTAATTATGGACTTTATAATTATAGATATAAGGTTCAAATTAAGTAAAGTATATATAAAATTTTTTGGTGGTGTTGTCAGTGTTGGCGAATTACCACAAGTGAACGGTGATTACTGGTGATATTTGGGTGTACCGCTGAATGCGGTCGCGGTGATGGGGCTGGTGCGCTGACAGGTAATATTAATGCACCGTGTTCATAAGAAATTACTTAAATATGGAAATAATTCTCTTTCCGAAATATTTTCAAGTATAAGTACTTAAAATATTTGTTTTCGTTTGCCGTTCCTTTCAACCGAAAAGGGTTGTAAATATGGTAACGAGACTTCACATCTCGTGTCTCAGACGACGAGTGCAATGTGATGAAGTGCTCCTGTTAGTGCGGGCGTTTCACTCAGCATCAGGTGAACTTTAAATAACAAACTTTAATCTGTTTGAATTTTACTATTGTCACAGAGTAGTCAACTTGTATGAATGAAAACGTTAACAAACGAGACGTGGCTTTAATTAACAATGAAATAAATAAGACTCTTATTATTCCCACTAGTGGGTCTCGAGGCATTTCAAGGAGACAGTAAATTAATATACTATCTATATATAAACATGCCTCTTAATGTTTTGTGTTGGAACTCAGAGCTTTCGCCAGAGTAAATTCTCGGACTGATAAGAATATGACTAAAGTATTCATACAGAGCGACTAAAAGGGTTCTCCAATTCGCAAGTCTTGAGGGTTGGGATCCTCGGAGTGAGATGGTCTTGTACCACAGCGTGGGTTAAGGAGGGCTTTGCTCTTCCATGGGATATTTTAGTAGAGTGCAGAGAGGCAGCGATGCGTTCCGTAGGAGACCACCGAGGTATGTTTTAAGAAGATCTCTCTCGCGATAAAAAAGGCCGTTCATCCAGCACGCCGGCCGAGTGAGGGTTGGGCTTCAGTTAACTGGCCAGTTAGTAACCCGTCTGTATCGACACGGGCCCCGTCTCAAGTTATTTATAATATTAATAACAGCTAATTATACGCTTTAAAGAAATATGTTATAAGTAATGATGCGATATAAATCTCGTTCGGGTCGCTAGTGCTGCGACTTGTTCCCCGCTGTAGAATCGATACGATATCGATATTTTTTTTATTCAATTAAGCGCTGAGGCGGGAGGGACGTTTACCTGATGGTAAGTAATAATGGTATACACTGCACCACATTGTACTCGTAGCCTCGAGACATAAGATATTAAGTTTCGATACCCTAGCAATTGCACAACCTATAGCGCCTTTAAACCGGAACACGATAATGTTTGCACAGTACTGTTTGCCGACTGCAGTAGGAGCTGAGGTGGTACCTAGATGGATAGACCTGATTGAAAAGAGTATGTGCAAGAAGAGTTATAGTAAATATAGAATATAATAAGCGGCGACCAAAGTACAGGAGGTGATGCATGAAAGAAGAAAATTAGAAAATGTGGAGATGACATGATAAAGAAGATGGAGAGCATGAAAGGAGACAAATGAATAGAATATGTATTTACGGAAAAATAAAAAGTATAAACAATATAATAAAAAAAACAGAGATCTAATCAGTAAATAAAAATAATGATAAAGTAATGACATTATTATGAAAAGAGTGTATCAAAGATGTGTTGTAAACATTGCTGTGTTCCGGATTGAAGGGCGCTATAGGTAGTGTAATTTCTGGCGCAACGATACTCGATGTTTTATGTCTCAGGCGACGAGCGTCTTATAGTATAATATATACCATCCTTACTAGTGCCACGTTGTTATGAGCGGGCGTATGACTTACCATCAGGCGAGTGTCCCGCTCGTCTCATCGCTTTATTTCATAAAAAAAAGATGAAATGGTGAAACCGTAATATGTTTTTCTATTTCCTTTATTATCCCCCGCGTGGTGGGAAATGGCCCAAATCCCCCCAATGTAAACCTCTCCAAACCACGACTCCTAATACCTGGTTGTTTTGCGGGCAGCACAGAATCAATCGATGTGTGGATCTTTGGGGGAGGCCTATGTCCAGCAGTGGACATCTAGCGGCTGATGATGATGGAACCTGTAAAAAAATACCTATAATAGTCATACAGTGAAAGTCGTGCTCTAGTCTTTTCCGTAAATACTAGACAGAATAATTTGAAAGGCCTTATATTTAATTTATTGACCTCTAGGGCCCCTGAGACTTTTCATGACTACTTCGCTTTCGAGACTAACTTTGGTCCACTTTCACCCACCATAAATGTTAACTGAAATTACGAAACGTGTTCCGTTTAATAATCCCTGCCCCAAACGTCCGCTGGCCCGGAGCAATCACTACGCGCATTCAATAAAACATATCATAAAACAAACGCCCCGCCATTGCAATCAATATACAAATAAAGCGCAAAACGCGATTCCGCACGACGTGAACAAAAAAAAAAAAAACCAAAACAAATAGTTCCGAGAAGCCGGGACTTTCATAACTCTGCCAAATTGACACCTTGTTCGGGCCCCGGCTCGGTTCCCAACAATTTGCGCACGCCCATAAGTGGCCCATTATACGCCGGCCAAATGAATTCGATCGATGTATCGGCGGAAAAGCGGCCCTCGCGCTGCGCCGGCGTAGGGACGTACCGCCGGCGCAGCGCGCTAGGGCCGCCCTCGCCGGCGTATCGATGCCCGTGGACGTATCGACAACGGCTCCGTTTTTTCCCCATCACGAGTATCAATGGAAATTTGTTTTGGTGCCCAATTATGTGGGCATGCTTTATTCCGCGTCCGCTTCGCGCGGCGTTGCCACCCCTCTGCCCACCCTCGTCACATTCCGCCGCTTTAATGTTTATTAATAAACAAATAAATACACAGCACTCTTTCACTTTCAAAAAATCAATTTATCGCGCTAATTGTGGATCTGTTGTCAGCCGATAGAACACGTCCACTGCTGGACATACCCCTCCCCCACAGATCTCCACATCGATCGGTCCTGCGCTGAAGTCAGCATGGCCTCTGGTACCGCCGTCTAGGATCCGCCGTTTTCAGCGATTCATGTGGGGGGTAGATTTGGGCCATTTCTCACCAAGTTGGCCCAATGCGTTGGTGGAAACCAGAGCTTCGTTTGTTGATTAGCAGGGTGCACCACGAGCAGGTGAGGTTGGCTTGGGTCCCGTGGTCTCGGGGTCGTTGGCGGTAAGGATGAGGGTTCTCATCGCCTTCTAAACAACCCTGAGGAGAACAATGGCTGGACGTGGTCTCCGGTCATTAAAGTAGTACTCACGAGGCTGGTAGGGTCATCATAAAGCAGACCCCGGGCCCAGCGTCTCGTTAGCGAGGCCGCGGTTGTGTTCCGAACGTAGATCCCGCGACCTCTCCCAACGCCGAAGGTGACCACCGAGGGGGTTTTACTGGATACATCTCCACATAACCCTGACTTCCTCCCAGAAAGCAGATCTTTTCGTAGATTTCCCCCCGAAACCAAAAAAAAGGGTCCCAGGCTCCGTTAACGATACTCGACTTTTTATGTCCCAGGCGACGATCGCAATGTAAACATCTTAACATTACATTGTCTAACTCACTTATCAGTGATTATTACTTGAAACCGGAAATAACTGGTAATTTTAATGAAATTAGATTAAATTTGATGACTTCTGAAAGCTACTCCCATCATCAATACCGATAGAAGTCCACAGCTGGGCATAGGTGACACCCAAAGATCTACCGCTAGAAGCTAACTGTTACACTACCGTCAAAGACAACGTAAGTCTCTGTTGCCGGAAGCAGTGTAAGTAGTTACCCTATTACAGTCGAGAATCGGTAGTGTGCAATCATTACTCTGTTCTGGTTTAAAGGGCGCTGTAGCTGGTGAAATTATTAAGGTAATGAGAATTAACATTTTGTCTATAGCGACGAGCGTATTGTGATGCAGTGTATACCATCCTAACTATCGCCACGTTGTTAAGGGCAGGCGTATCACTTACCGTCAGGTGAACGAAAAAAAAAGTCTGATATAAAACTGATCAAATCTTTTAAGGTGCAACGTTCAGGGTTTCATAGTCGTCGCTCCGTCGCGGAGTGGTGCGATTGTAAACAGATTTATATACGTAAATAACGGTTGACGTTCAGAACTAATTCCAGGCTGTAAATATTCTAGGCTGCGAGCTGAGCACTAACTGGTAAGTGGAAGGGGGCGCAGCCGCGGGCCGGCGCTGCGTTCGCATTGCGCTGTCGGTTATTAGGCGGGCAATTGTTCCGCAGACACGCGGCGCGCCGGCGCTGGCGCAATCGTGTCCGCTCCCGTTCTATCTATACCTATACATGCCTCCGCTTCGGAATGTCAGCAGAGAAACTACCAGATCGATCAGCGTCATGTGTTTTCTTCAAACCAAACTATGGTAATCAAACCGACGTTGAATGGTCTTCACATGTTTAATATCATTATACTACACCAGCTGTTCCCCGTCCGCTTTGCTGGCCGTAATATGAAATTAGACCGTAGGCGAGTTTCTATAGCTACCGTTACCATAGCAACCGCATCAAATGTTACTGCGAAATAAAACGATGAAGGGTCTATGAAATTAAAAAAATAAATAACCTATAAACATCTACAAATCATTCCGCGTCGAATGCTCATGTTCCCGTGTCGATACGTTCACTAGTTTTCACGTGATTGACGAACAAACGAAACTCATCTTCATTATATATATATATATAGATTGCCACAGTCTTGAGTAAGGAAGAGATTGTTTAATAGATCTTCTATCTTCTGTCTACATTGGCGGCAGGTCTCTGTTGCTGGAGACCGTCTAGGTAGATACCATTGCAGCTCCTATTTCATTACTTTGCTCCGAATTGAAGGGCGCTGTAACTAAAGAAATTAATGCGGTAAAGAAACAATGTTATGTCTCAAGGCTATATGATGTGTTGCTGTGGATATCATCCTAACTTTCACCATCAGGTGGTTCGTTTATCGGCATCGTAGCTTCAAAAGACCTGAACCGATTTTGAAGTAATTATGTTGTCGGTACTTTTACATCCGTTTATTCCTAAATAATTTTACTGCTTTTAATTTTTTTTTTATAGTAAAATTTATTAGGTAACTTACTTATAATAACATTATTCTTTAGCTCATATTTTACTAACCTAATAACCTGGAATAATTTATTATTTATTAAACTTTTTTAATTCGCGTGAGCTGCGCTGCTGACTGTACGCGCTGGTGACGCAAGCAACGGCCGAGAGGCATTAGCAAATATTTAAACACGTTGCGAGCGCTGATCGATACTGCGCGGGTTGTCGCTTTTTAATACCCTTTGTATTACATCTGAAATAATTTTTTTTATTTGTCCTTATAGCTCAGTTAATGAACTTACTTATTCGAGAAAAACAAAAGTCCCTGGTTCGAGTTCAGAGTTATACGTTTTGGAGTCTGGTCGTGATAGAACTATGGACTTAATTATCTCTTATGATGGTTGTTAATCAAGCATGTTCGAAAAATATTTACCACTATTCAAATCCCGGAAATCATGGAATGGAACGGAGATTCGCGTGGTAGCTGCTGCGTCATGATGGCAATAGGAAGGGGAAACGAATGAGAGTAAGAAGAATGTGGGAAATAGGTTATATGGAATTTTAACCCATAAGACTTCTTTGTTCTAAAGCTGTGGCGCTTAGCGCAGCAATGATGAGATCTTCTTAAATTACCATCAGAAAGAAGTTGATCTCTTCCTTAAATTATAGTGGTAAACGACTTCAAATCCTGTCCCAATCACCACCATAAACACGGTAAATAAACTTACACCATGAGAATGTTACATCACTATTGTTATAGTTAACGTCGGGCGAGAGCTCGTAGTTTCCAAGAAGGCACATAATTGGCCAGATATTGACCCTAATAACAGCCTTTAAGGGGGCAAATTGGCGCCCATAAAATAATGATCGAATTGGCCTGGTCCGTGGGCGTGGTGATCATGGAAAAAGGAACCACCACGTCCTTTATTTAATTCGTGGTACAGATTACGGTGTTTGTACTAGTTCTGTCACGAGTTCAATAAGAATAAACCAACTGTACTCTGTTCCCACTGCTGGGAATTGGGATTTTGTTACAAGGAGAGGACCTAGTCAAGTGTGAGTCGGTGAACATGAATGCAAAATGTCAATAAGAAAGATTCGACTAAAGAATAGATTCGGAAAATCTGTTCAACAGATTAAGAGTAACAACAAATTAGCAGGTACATTAATCTCATCATTTTACTCTTCTTCTTCATCAGAATCACTCTTGACAGAGTGGTCGTGGTCATCACTTCAGGTGTTGGCCGCAAGCTTAGCAACACGTCGCTATTCCTCTCTGGTACCCGGCCGCCTTCCTAGTACATGCATATAGTGGTAACGATGATGAGTCATTTGCTGCCGCATTTATCTGGTCAGTCCATCTCATAGGTATTCTTCCTCGTGGTCTGATACCATACACATTTCCTTGGACGACAAGTCGTTCAAAAGCTACCTCCCCTCGGCGGGATACGTGACCAAAAAAGATGAGGATACGAGACTATATCAATAATGATAAACGCTGCTTGATGCAGAGTTCTCGAAGTAAAGACTCGTTGGTACCGAATTCAGTCCACGATACTCCGAGCATTCTCCTCCAGCACCATATCTTAAAGCCTCTATCCAATTTTTCTCTACTTCTCGTAAAGTCCAGGTTTCTGGTGCATACAAGAATATGGACAATACAAGTGCCTGAACTAGCCGGATTTTTGTGGCTGTGTTTATGTGGCAATTCCTCCATATTTTCCTTAGCCTGTCCATTCATCATCCTCATCAGCTGATAGACGTCCACTGCTGGACATAGGCTTTCGCGTGTCCATTGCAGAGCTAGAAACTGCCATACGCCTCTTCACATCATCCACCGAATTAAATCCACCACACATTATACTTCATCGATGCTCAAACCGGGATATGAGCTGTCCCGAAATTGGTTATTTCTCGTGCCTGTTGCCATCGAAGGTACTGACAAATATCCTTAAAGCAGTTATACCCCCACTTACTACCTTTCAGTAAATAAATCTTACTGGCTTTTTTTGATCAATTCATTTCCATTTCTTACGTTCTTGAAGTCTAGGCCTGATGTGAACAAAGAGAATCTTCCGTGAGATGGATTCACATCTGTGTATCAAATCATTATAATATTTACAATTTTAATAGGGGTGTAAAGGGTCCCGCATAAAAATTTAAGGGATTCAAGCCAACCTCGCCTGCTCGTGGTGCACCCTGCTAATCAACAAACGAGACTCTGGCTCCCATCGACTCGCACTGGGCCAGTGTAGTGGGAAATGGCCCAGATCCCCTGAAGTCTTACTAACGTAGAGATCTTTAGGGGAGGACTATGTCCAGCAGTGGACGTCTACCGGATGATGGTATGATTTTAAACTCAACCTGATACATAGAATTATCAGTTGCACCCTTAGGCTTAGTGGTTGGTATGCCGAAGAGTCTAGGTTCGAAGCGATTTGTAACCTCAACCGAAGATTATAATTTTTAGGGAGTTAATTAATATCTTGAGTCTGAACATAATTATATTAAAAGCGTCATACCAGTTTCGGAGAATTAAATTCGCCAAAACGTCAGGCTGGTCACGGAGCGGTTCTGATGATGAGTTCAGTGGCCATTACCGTATAATTAATTTTCCGGTCCGTCCGTCCGCGTTACGGGCGGTACGCTGCGCGTGCGCAAATCCGGAGCGATGCTAAAGCGATCCCGTAACGTGACACCCCGATCCCGAGTGGGGATGCGGTGGTGGTGGGCTTTAGCACCAACATCCTAAATATAGATTGTTACGTTTGTCATCGTATTCTTTTATTCAGTTGCTAAGCAACGCGGGCGCTGGTCAACTTGGCGTCTACACCGTCAGCACTATGCCCATTTTGCACTGCACACCCTGAGCTGACTTCCAAGCTTTGTATAGCTTTAACCTTGAAGCACTCATCATCATCATCAGCCCACAGGCGTCCACTGCTGGACATAGGCATTCCCCAAAGATCACGTTGTTTCTTAGAGTTCATTGAGAGGAATTGGGCCGTAAGCCACTACGCCTGGTCCAGATGATGAAATACTCAATCAGCATCAAAACACCTGCCTAAACTAGCAGCTGTCGGTTCAGTCTTAGAGCCTCTTCCCTACTTGAGCCACGTTAATGAGCTCGACAATGCAGTTAAGAACTGCAAGCTGCAGCAGTACACAGATGATGCATTGTTTCTGCGGATGAAGATGCTGATCTAGGACTTATTAACGCACAAAAGACCTAAACTAACTCACGCCCATTATAGCCAAGTCGTAGATCACGATCATGATTGCCTCCACGAGAACACGGCGTGCTCTTGATGATCACCACCAAGTATCTTGGATTGATAATTGACAATATGGTTACGAGCAGTTTTGGCAAGATTTTATACAACCAGAGACTGGTGGTAGGTCTCTGTTGTTGGAGACAGTCTAGGTACCACAGCAGCGCCTGTGCTGCCGACAAATACCACTGTGCAAATATTACTGTGTTCTGGTTTGAAAGACGCTGCTGCCATTGAAACTACTGAGGCAACGAGACATAACATCTTGTCTTAAGGCGACGAGCGCAATGTGGTGCTGTGTATATCATCATAACTCCATGTTATGGGTATGCGTATGGCATGATCCACCGGATGGATTACCATCAGGTGGATCGGTCTCGTCATAGAACGAAAAGGACATGGTTCTGGAACAGTCGGACTAGAGACCTCAGTATCTGGGTAATGGGTTATCCATATTGGTTACCTTGGCAACCGACGTCGACATTATTTTTTTTTTATTTTAATTATCAAAAGCATATGGCTCTTGGTGCCAATAAATATCCAAAGCACGCTACTGTTGGGCGGCGGAGAGAGGCGCTGCGGTGGTGACCATCTAGACTGTCTCCGGCGACGGAGATCTACCAGAAGTGACTTTCATGTTGACAGTATGAAGGCTGGAGTATCCTGGGTCGGAATTCTTCACCGTCAACAGCAACAGGCTTTGAAGTTCCGAGTCATTGCTTACGAGAGACAAATATCAAATGATCTAGTATTGTGACAACCCAGCGAGGTTACTAAGGGGTTCCTCCTCTATAAGTTTTAGGAGTAGTGCTAAGAAGCAGCTCTTCAAGAGATCGTGATCCTCCTTTTTCTATTTACATTATTATCTCTCTCTCTCTCTCTCTCCTATAACAAATGTTTGACGGTGACAAAGTGCATCCGGCGGTACTTGACCATAATCAACTGCTAATGGTGTTATATAAATAAAACGTTTGCACTTCAACACGTTGACATTGCCACTTGTCCAATGTATTCGGGGAGTCAAGCGCGAGTCGAATAACCATAACAGGGTTCCGGATTCATTTATATATTTATAAATTTTGGTTTAAAAAATACTAGCTTTATAAGCTTTTAATTGATTGTGCCAGAGTAAGTAGTGATGACACTGTCTGTCTCTCTCTGTCTATAACGTGCTGTTAGTTAGGATGGTATACACTACACCGTATCGCGGTCGTCGTTTAGTTACATTAATAATTTCACTAGGCAGAGTGCCCTTCAAACCGGAAATTTGAAATGTTTGCCACACTAATGTTTGATATCAGGAATTGAAGCTGTGGTGATAGCTAGACGGTATCCGGCTACTGAGACAACACCATCAGGATTTTTTTTAATTATAGCTTATATCGTGAAATTTAAAGGCTTCCAGTTTTAGTTAAGCATTATTATTGACGTGCGAGTTAAAAAAAAACCGGTTAAAAACCTTTCAGGGTTTTACGAGCGTCCAGCGCGCGGCGGCTCCTTAATTTGCCAATTAACAAACTGTCCGTTCGCATCGGCTTTAAGTAAGTATTTCATAAAGTAATCTTCCGTTTCCTAACTTAAAAGCTCCGAGCCATCGGGAGCTGGTGAATAAGCGGTCGTAAGTCAAAACGCGTCGCCTCGCGCCTTTACCATCTGAACTCGAACTGTTGCCAGATTTAGATGCCAGAAGTACCTTCCAAAATATCAATCGTAGAATCTCTGTTGATCTTGAACGTCTACATACCATAGCACTTTTGATTACAGTGCAAATTTGATTACTGGAACGCAGTAATATGGCTACGGATGTAGAATAGCAGTACAAGGCTGGTCAGCTAAGCCAGTTGAAATTACTATAATTCAATAATTGGGGCCTCCGTGGTCGAAGACCTAGAGAGAATACCTGAGTAAGTAATGACGTCATTATGTTATCAGCTGATAGATGCCCACAGCTGGGCATAGGCCAACGTGTGATTGACGTTTACTGTACATTGGACCGATAACTAGACGAAGATCATAAGAAATTAATGGATGAAGATGTCGCAGGTAATTGCTGATATGGAATTGGGGAGGTATATATCCTGCAGAGGGGAATGTTAGGTTTAAACAATGATGAAGATGATGATGATGATCATTCTTGTGACATGTTCTTCTCTTTAAATTTAAGATCTTAAGTGAGTTAAGTAAGTTTATTAATTCTAATTTTCGCACAACGTCCGTTGGTAAGGGTCAAAACCAAATACCCTTCGCACGTTCGGGCTTAAACGTTTTTTCGTCAAA
Source organism: Ornithoptera alexandrae (assembly GCA_029030555.1). Taxonomy (NCBI): domain Eukaryota; kingdom Metazoa; phylum Arthropoda; class Insecta; order Lepidoptera; family Papilionidae; genus Ornithoptera; species Ornithoptera alexandrae. The sequence goes on from JARDVY010000031.1 coordinate 1,214,571, forward strand.
CAATCAAAGAAACAAACACGCGTTTTTACGAGCGGTGCGGGCTGTGGGGGGCGGGGGAGGTGGTGGAGAGGAGAGGAGAGGGGTCAAGGAATCCGCTTTGTGATTTTAAAAGTGAAATTCTGGACGGACAGACGGACTGACGCCGGATTGACAGAGACGTACGACCTGCCGGCGGTAGCACCGAAAAACAATCACCAGCCCGAAACAAATCGGTAACTAAAGGGTGAAAAAAAAAACAAATCGGAGAACCCCAAATGGGACAACAAAAGCGTAGGCGGCGCGGCGGATTCCGCGCATACCCACCGCCCCAATTAAGATCCCGTAAGATTGTCGCCGTGGACCTTTTTGCTCGTGCCCTTTAAGTTTATTTGTCCCAATCGGTTCTTCAACACCTCCGCGACCGGGCCGGGCCGGGCCGGGCCGGCTTTAGATTACCCGGCCGATAATTGCACCGGGTTTTCGGTGGAAGCGGATAATGAGTTCGGCTCGCGTTAGTCGTTGTCAAACGGCGGCCGCGATAGCGCGCCGCGACGCCATCTTGGATATAATTCAATGGCAAACCGCGCCTTAGTTATCTCCAACTAAAATACAAACACAACACATAAAGACGTCCAGCGGTTCAGTGACCCGTCACGCGATCACCGAAACTATTACACGTTAACACTCAACATTTGGTGAAGATATTACTGCCGTTTACGAGATCAACTGAGAATGGATTGGCGGAGTTTGGAGTTGCGGAGTATAATTAGTATATATATAGTTATTACTAGCTTTTTTAATTAAGCGACGAGACGAAGGAGACGTTCACTTAATAGTAAGTGTTACGCCTGCCTATAACAACGTGGCAATAATCAGGATTATATATATATAGCATCACATTGCGCGCTACGCTTCAGACAGATATGGAATCTCGTTACCCCAGTAATTACACTAGCTACAACACCCTTCAAACCGGAACACAGTGATGTTTACACATCATTATTTGGCAGCAGAAATAGGTGCTGCGGTGGTACTTAGACGGTCTCCTGCAACAGAGACCTACCAATAGTAGTAACTAACTGTTATTGGTAGGTAGTCTACTGGTACCACCACAGTTCCTATTGCAGCCGGCAAACAGTACTGTGTAAAACATTAATATAATCCGGTTTGAAGGGCGTTGTGGCTAATGAAATTACAGTGTTAACAAGAATCAACATCTTATGTCCCAGCCGATAAGCACAATGTGGTGCAGTGTACACTATCTTAACTAGCATCACAATGTTATTGGTAGGCGTATCACTTACCATCAGAACGTCTCCCTCCTCACGGCGCTTTGTTAAATAAAAACAATATTTTTTTTTCTATTTAATTAAGCGACGAGACGAGCGGGACGAACACTTGATGGTAAGTTATACGCCCGTCCATAGCAACGCGGCGCTAGTTCGGATTGTATACACTGCAGCACATTACGCTCATCGCATGAGTCATAAAATGTTGTCTCGTTACCCAGTAATATTACTATTTACAGCGCCGTCCAAACCGGATCAAAGTAATGTTTGTACAGTACTGTGTATCGGCTGCAATAGGCCGTGGTGGTACCTAGGTCTCCACCAACAGAGACCTACCACCAGTATAATTTTTAATTAGTATTAATAAAACAGATAACTATATTTTTTTTATCTATATATAAGTTTGTTTCTATCTATGGTCGTAAGAGGTCTATGGCGTGACTATAGTTTATGGTGCAACCTTTTTATTCAATACCATCAACCACAAGCGAGACTTGTCTCATGGTGAGTGACACGCTCGTCTGCACCACATTCTCCTCACTTTACAAATATCACTAGCTGCAGCACCCTTCAAACTGGATAATTGCACGCTGCTGTTTGACGGCAGAAATAATCGGCGTGTTGGTAGATGATCACCAGCAGCAGATGTACCACCAGTTCGGTTCAAGTTTCGGAGATATTTTAGTTATTATTTTTGTATGAAATTATGCAATGCAATTAATGCGTCTTCCACATCCTTACGGCGCAGAGATATGGCACATGACCTCGAGCTGGTCAACCGATTCAAAGCAGCACAGCGAGCGATGGTGAGAGCTATGCTTGGCATTACTCTAAGGGACAAGGATCCGGAACGAAGAAGTTCCACGGAGAACCAGTTGTCAATGTAGCTCTCAAAACCTGCAAGCTGAAGTGACAGTGGGCTGGCCAGGTCTGTCGTGTCAGTGACGGTTGATTCAGGAGGAGTCTTGGAGTAGAGATGGACCTCCCTCGGGGATCTCCCTCCATATGGACCGACGACATCATCAGGGCGGTCGGAAGCGAGTGGATGCGAGAAGCTGAGAATCGCATTTGGTGGAAGACATTGCGCAAGGCCTTTATCCAGCAGTGGATGAAAAGTCTGACAATGATGATGCAATGGGTTAATGTGTACCTTGGGCCCGGAGTTGGCGGCCCCTGACTGTAAACACATCGAGCAGCAATGTCTAACAATGCCACATAAGTACTTGTACCCAATTAATACCAACTCCATTGGCATTAATCGCGTAGGTGTTCAATTATCCCGCAGCAGATGGATTTACGGCGCAATCTGCTACCATTCTGAATATTTAATCGTAGCTATTTTTTTTTTCATTATTCATAACTAACTCGTCCGCATTTACACCGACATAAACTTATTCATCAGCGTCAGTTTTGAATTATATTATACCAGCTGTTGCGCTCCCGCTTTGCTCCCCCATAACACCCCTGTGACTCCCTTTGGGGAAGGAAATTAAAATCCATTCTTAGCTGACTTCTAAACCGCAGAAGCGTCTCCACAAAATTTTGAGTGTTCACGTTTAATAGTTTCGGAGATATTGTGATGAGTTAATAAATCCCTAGATACCCTCATCATCGTCAACCCGTTAACGTCCGCTGCTGGACATAAGCCTCCCTTAAAAACCTCCACAGAGTTTGAGAGAAATTGGGACGTAACCCACCACGCTGGTCCAGTTCGGGTCGGTGGGTGATCAGAGCGTCTTATTCGGCAGGGTGCACCGCGTGCAGGTGAGGTTGACTTGTGCTCCGTAAGATGGAGAGAAGAACCCCTTACACCTCCTTCTCTAGACCACCTAGACATCTTACCCGTCTAGATATCATATGTATATATATATCCCCTATGGCATGGCTGTTAACCGTCTTTCAACATGAATGTTCCCAATTCGAATCCTTACTTAGGTCAAGGTTGGGTGGTGATCAGAGTTTTTTTTTTTAAATATCCTCTTTCCATTATATACCCAAAAGTATATTAGCACAGTTACTTTTTTTTTTCTTCCACTAAGCGACGAGCGGGGCATTTACTTGATGGTAAGTGCATTCGTACACAACATACCCTCGTCGATATGCGACGTAAGATGTTACATCTCGTTACCGAACTAACTTCACTAGCTAATAAACAACTTCATTTTTTTTAACTACCCTCAAATTTCACAACGACACTAAAGTGGGTGCTTAAACCATTTGTATCTCTAGTGAACAACGAGCGTACAAAATAGTCCACTTTTTACCTCCTCGCTTTTTTTTATTCAAAGAATCGACTAGTCAGAACATTCACCTGATGGTGACTTATACGCATGACCATAACAACGTGACGTTAGAATGGTATACACTGCATCACATTGTATTCGTCACCTTGAGACAAGATATTAAGTCTCGTTACCTCAATACTTTTGTCACAGCGTCCTTCAAACCGGCTGCAATACGCGCTGCAGTGGTACCTAGACGGTTTCCCGCAATGGAGGTTGTAAATAATATTTGATATATTATAAGTCGGTGTGACATGCGGCCGGGATATCAAGCCGTTTATGAGCGGACAATGGTCTAACGAGGTGCCGACGGTGTAATTATCTTGGGGTTGTAAATGGCTCACTATATATATGCGATCGTTAAGGGAGGTTTCGGGAGGTGCGGGATAATTCATCTCATTATACACTTTGTTTACTGGGAATAAACGAATTGTGGTTTGTTTGGTTTGTGGGCTTGGGTCCCGCACAACATCTCACGGGAATGAAGCCAACCTCTCCTGCTCGTGGTGCAGCCTGCTAATCAACAAACGAGGCTCCGGCTTCCACCAACCCGCATTAGGCCAGCGTGGTGGGAAATGACCCAAATCCTTCATATGGACTCCTACAAACAGCGGTTCCTATGCCTGGCGATGCCGGATGCCATGCTGGCTGCAGCGCAGGACCGATCGATGTGATCTTTGGAGGAACCCTATGTCCAGCAGTGGACGTCTATCGGCTGATGATGAAATAAATTGGTATGCTGTAGACGCAGTGGACCATTTATCAATAAGGCGCAATGTCCCGGGTTCCATCTTCGCATGGGAAATATACTTCCGTCACGTAGCAGTGTGCAAATGTTGTTTAATCCAATTTAAATTACTGCTGATAGGTGCAGCGGATAGACATCACTGTGTTCCGGCTTGAAGGGCGCTGTAGCTACTGTAGTTACTAGAATAGCGAGACAACATGGTATCTCCCAGGCGGCGAGCACAATGTGGTGCAGTGTATACCATCTTAACGAGCGTCACGTTGTTATGGACAGGCGTATCACTTACCATCAGGTGAACATCCCGTCTGGTCGATTATTTAAATAAAAAAAAAGGGCGCGGAGGCAAAAAAGTGGTTTATGGTGCAATTTGTACGCTCGTTTGTTCACGAGGGATACAAATGGTTTAACCACCCACTTTATAGTAACCGTCGTAAAATTTGAGGGTAGTTAATGAAAAAAATTCTAAGTATTTTTTTTATTAATGATAATTGATAGTTAACTAGCTACGAGTTAAATGGGAAACTAATTATATTCATATGCTATGAAGCGACGCGACCTGATGGTGAATGATACGCCAGCTCATAACAAAGTGGCGCTAGATAGGATGATATACACAGTACTGCATTGTGCTCGGCGGCTTGAGACAAGATGCTGAATCTCATTACTATAATAATTTCATTAACTGCGGCGCCCTTCAAGCCGGATCACTATGCAATTCACACTAATAGAAAAGTATACTGCTCTTCTAATCCTATCGTTGTATAAAAGGAAATATAGATGTCGCTATATGTATGCTGTATATAGCGGAGTACAACTCTCTCCCACTTTCTCTCTCCCTTAATAGTTATTTATCTCATATATAGTTCGTTGAACTTTCCTTATTTTCCTCCATCATTTTCTCATGGCAATGGACGGGCCATATAGCTCGTAGAACCGATGGACCGATGGGTCTTGAAAGTGATGGAATGGTGACCCAGCACCGGAAAGCGCAAGGGAACGAATGTTAGGAGGACGGCATATGCATGGTAGTCTTGTATTTGCACAGCATAGCGTGGGTGCTAGGGCTTTGCCCATCCGTGGGATGTTTTTTCCAGGGTGGCACCGGTGCGTTCCGTAGGAGATCCCAGAGCCCCTCCTAATGCGCTGACGGAGACTACTGAGGGTGTTTTCGTGGATAGAAGTCCCACATAACCTTGTCTTCCCCCCAAAAGTAGGTTATCTTCTAAGAAGATATCCCACTAGGTAGACCCCCACTAGGCAGATAGGATATCAAAAGAATCGCTGGGTGCTGGATTCGAACAGCGCAAGACATCGTTTTGTGGAACACAGTACAAAAGACCTACGTCGAACAGTGGACGTCCATCGGTTGAAATGATGATGATGATTTCCCTATGTCCTCAACATCGTCATCAGTCTCTTGACACCACATTTATCCAGTCTTAGGTCTGCTGGTCTCGTATAGAAGTAAACATACACGGGAACGGGGTTATTTATTGTTTGTGAACGTACCCGTGAATTTGTGACGAGGGTGAGCATGATGATCTTTAAAGCCAGGACATGATATTATTTCCTTTTCTTTTTGCTGATAGCAAGTATTATTCAGAAATTTAATTTTCTTATTTTATTATTTCTAACTGCTATATATATATATATATATATACTTTAATTTATTTTTTTTTGGGTTCGGGGGAAATCTTCGAAAGACACCCTGCTTCTAGGGGAAAATCAGGGTTATGTGAGATTTTTACTTACTAAAACCCTCTCGATGGTCTGCATCAGAGCATTTAAAGCTATTCCGGGATCTCTTACAGAACGCATCGGTGCTTCTCTACACTTCGTGTTACACGTCTCTGAGGAGAACCTAACCTAACCCTTCTAGGCACCATCGCTGATCCATGCGCTGTCCCATACAGGTTCGCTTCTTGAGGGATAAGGGCCCCCACCCTCAAGGCCAGCGAAACTCTTAGATCCTTTAATTGTGCATCTATGACGGGCAGTGCTTACTTTACTCCTATTCTTACTATCCCGAGACTACAGAGCTATATATCCTTTAATCTATGATATCTCAACGTGTATTATCATCAAGTATGGACAGTGCATCAACTCCAAAGCTGCGGAGAAACTGAGGGTCCTTCTTAAACTGCGTCTATGCTTCTCATCGGGACAGCTTTTAACTTTATATAAAGTGCAGTTCTAGCCGTCTTTAGATTATTGTTGCCATATCTGAGCAGGTGCTCCCAGAACACATGTAGCGGCGCTATATCGGTGGAGAGGCGGGCTGAGAGGCATGTTATATCACCATCATCATCAGCCGATAGACATCCACTGCTGGCAATAGACTTTACCTAAAGATGTCCACATCAATCGGTCCACTGGCAGCATGGCCTTCGGTACCGCCGGGCACTGGAGCCCATCGTTTATAGAGCTTCATATGGGAAGAAGCAGAGAAGCAGTAGCAGTAGCAGCAGTAACAGTAGCAGCAGTAGAAGTAGCAGCAGTAGCAGCAGTAGTAGTATCAGCAGTAGTAAAAGTAGCAGCAGTAGCAGCAGTAGCAGTTGCAGCAGTAGAAGTAGCAGCAGTAGCAGCAGTAGTAGTATCAGCAGTAGTAAAAGTAGCAGCAGTAGCAACAGTAGTAGTAGCAGCAGCAGTAGTAGCAGCAGTAGCAGTCGTAGCAACAGTAGTAGCAGCAGTAGCAGTAGTAGCAGTAACAGCAGTAGTAGTAGTAGTAGTAGTAGTAGTAGTAGTAGCAGCAGTAGCAGTAGCGGTAGCGGCAGCGGTGGCGGTAGTGGTAGCAGTAGTATTAGTAGCAGTAGTAGTAGTAGCAGTAGTATTAGCAGCAGCAGTAGTAGCAGTAGCAGTACCAGCAGCAGTAGCAACAGTAGCAGTAACAGCAGCAGTAGCAGCAGCAGTGGCAGCAGCAGTAGTAGCAGCAGTAGCAGTAGCAGCAGTAGCAGTCGTAGCAACAGTAGTAGCAGCAGTAGCAGTAGTAGCAGTAGTAGCAGTAACAGCAGTAGTAGTAGTAGTAGTAGTAGCAGCAGTAGCAGTAGCGGTAGCGGCAGCGGTGGCGGTAGTGGTAGCAGTAGTATTAGTAGCAGCAGTAGTAGCAGTAGCAGTAGCAGCAGCAGTAGCAACAGTAGCAGTAGCTGCAGCAGTAGCAGCAGCAGTGGTAGCAGCAGTAGCAGTAGTAGCAGTAGAAGTAGCAGCAGTAGCAGCAGTAGTAGCAGTAGCATAGTAGTAGTAGTCGTAGCAGAAGTAGCAGTAGTAGCAGTAGCATTAGGAAACTGGCGAGTAATACATGCTGTATAATACCGAGCATTATCATGCATCAATACATGATCTCCTGTGTACCCTGCATAAGGTACAACATGATCGAGGAGGATGTCTTCCACGTACTTTTGAGTTCCTCTTCGACCGCCACCAGGCACGAAAACAAGCCCGTTCTTCCCTTCATATGATATTCCAGCCCACATCATAGACCACCGCCATATGATACTGTTTCAACGAAACAGCATTGCGAGAATCGTTCCCCTGGACGCCTGTATACTCAGCCTCTTCTATTGTTGCCATGGAGACACATTCTCCTCTGGACAGTGAATAGGATGGAGCTCCATTGCTCAATAATCCAATTGAGGTGGTCAAGAGTAAATTGAAGTCGGGCTCGACGGTAACCGCGGTCAATTTCTGGCCTCCCTAGCTGGCCGCTTTGGAGTTAAATTGGCTTTCTTCAGGCGTCTTCTAATTGTCCACTGACTTATAGCCACTCCTCGAAACCTGAACTCCTGTTGCAACGCCCGTCAGATGACGAGTTCTCAACGAAGTTGATACAAATAAGCGGTCCTCCGTCTCAGATGTGCTCCGGTGTCTACTGGTTTGTGGTTTCCGATTGAACCCACCAGTCTCTTGAAACCTTCTGTATACTCGTAAAACAGCCGATTGGCTCGTGTTAAGTTCACGAGCGACTTGCCGTTGATTATGGCCCGCGTGCAACAAAGCTACAACTTGGGCCGCTGCTGCTGACGTAGTGTCCATTGGATTGCGATTCAAATACTGGGAGCTTAAGGCGATGTGTACCCGCCAACGTCTGACGCGTAAATGACAAGAAATATGGGTCACGTGCGCTTTTATACGTGATTTAGTTCCGCAACTCGCGGGTATAAGGCTGATGTAAATGGATGTAATATTTATTTTTTTAGTTTTGGTTTCAGGTTTGTGTTTTATGGTTTTGTGTTTAGTTTTTGTATTTTTGGGTTAATTTAGTTTTGGGTTAATTTTAATTTGATTTAATTTTTTTTTCTTCTTCGTTTTTTTTATTATTTCAGCTCACGGGTATCAAATCCGCGAGCCCTGCGTCCGATGAAGCTGTAATGGTTGTCAATAAAACTGTACGCAAACATCACTATAAAAAAAAATCTTATAAGATTAACAAGCCCGTCCAATCCGGATTGACGTCACTCGCCTTATCGACGCGTGTGACGTGCTGCGTACCCAACAATGATGAAGTCTCTGTTATTAGAGACTGTCTAGGTACTACCGCAGCGCCTATTGCAACCTAAAAACAATACTGTGTAAGCATTACTGTGTTCCGGTTTGAAGGGCGCTGTAGCTAGTGAAATTACCGGGGTAACGAGACGGTAATATATATCAAGGTGATGTGGTGCTGTGTATATCGCCCTAACGCCTCATTGTAATGGGCAAGCTTATCACTTACCATCAGGTGAACTTCTTGCTGCCCCCGTCATTGAAAACCTATGAAGGTGGTATATACTTTCCTGAAAGTTCTTACCAAGATGTGGTGGACATTTCTATGGTGCACGATCGTGTGGTGATCGAGCGGTGGTGGATATTTGTTCAGAGGAACATTAATGGACGGGGCAGAGCTCGCGTTTCCGGTGGTGAGGCGTGTGTGTGCTGTCCAGGCATCTTGTTACTCACTTACCTTCAGACTTAACAGCATATATCGTTATTTATATGCAAATATAAGATGAAGAAGATAAGAAAGGTATAGTTAGGATATTTACACAACAATCATCATCATTATCAGCCTGTAGACGTCCACTGCTGGACATAGGCCTCACCTAAAGATCTCCACAACGACCATAATTAGCATGAGATATAAGAAGAATCGTTTAATCTGCTTTGATGTGTGTCGCACCAGGTGTCGGAGACAAACCGACCTACAAAACCACGTTATAATCCAAAGGGTTTAAAAATATCTTTCTCTATCCAAATCGGATGCTCGACAACCTTTGTAGCGGTGTGTCACGCGAAACGCAGTGTAGTTTCCCGTTCATTTCATTAGCGATCGTGAGCTGATATCGTTACTGCTCCACGTTCATCCAGAGCGCAGTACAACCGAAATTTGCAGATCATTCGAACAAATACAACTGGTGGTAAGTCACCGGATACCGTCTAGGTATCAACGCAGCTACTATACCAGCAGTGATGAGCAAACTACGTTCCGGTTTGAAGGGCGTTGCAACTAGTGAAATGATTGGAGTATCGAAACTCAACATATATGTCTCAAAGCGGTGGTCTTCATATGGTGCAATGTATAACATAATTAGCAACTCTTCGTTACGGGCGTATCACTTATTATCAAGTGTCGTTTAGTAGTATAGAAAAAAATATAAACACCATACAAAGAGAGCCAGAATATTCTATTCGAAAGCCCTTCAACACCCACAGCTTTGTTTTCACTTACCATTGTGCGACTGTTTTTTTTTATACGATTAGGCGACGACACGAGCGGGACGTTCACCTGATGGTAAGTGATACGCCAACCCATAACAACCTGGCGCTAGTCAGTAATGATATGCTCTGTACCTTATTGCGTTCATCGCCTTGAGACGAACGATGTTGTCTCGTTACCCCAGTAATTTCATTAGTTACAACGCCCTTCAAACCGCAACACAGTAACGTTTGCATACTACTGTGTGTCAGTTGCAATAGGTGCTGCGGTGTTACCCACCTAGACGGTCTCCATCAACAGAGTCCCTTTTTTTTGGTTTCGTGGGAGAAATCTTCGAGACATATCCTGCTCCTGGGGTGAAGTCAGGATTATATGAGATTCTTACTCACTAAAATCCCTTCTGTAGTCTGCATCAATGCATTCCGAGAGAATCCGGTATCTCTTATAGAACGCACAGATGCCCCTCTACACTTGGTGTTAACACGTCTTTGAGGAGGAGCATAACCCTCCTAGGCACCATCGCCATACGCTGTCACACGAAAGTTCGCTTGTTAAACGATAAGAGCCCACACCCTCAAGACCTGCGAAACTACTAGACTCTTTTAGTCGCCTTCTTCAACAGGCAGGGCTTACCTTTGTTCTTTTCTTACTAGCCCGAATCCTACCACCACTGCAAGGCTGTTCAAACTGGAACTTTGCAAATACAGCAAAACGCCGTAATCAGCGTGATTTTTATATGCTCATATCTATGAACTGCTAGCATTTAGGACGTTTACACAGCAATAATTATTGCCTTGAGATATTAAATTTAGTTACTGCAGTAATTTAAGTAGTTGCAATCCTTCGAACCATAAAGCAGTATGTAATGCACGGTACTGTTTGGCGGTAGATGTAAGCACCGCTGTACTACTACTCTAAAGGATGACCACCAGCGAAATTAAAGCACGATTACAAATAGTTTAATGTGTTAGTATCGCGTACACTGCGCACAATACACACTGGAGTTTGAAACATAAATAAATAATAGCATGATTACGTCGAATGAGCCTTAATCACCCGCTAATCACAGCTCTCGCTGCACCACCATGGTAATAACGTAATAGCGCGCGAGCGGGACGCGGCAACGCGTGCGAGCGAGACAGCGCTACATTTGCGTGTGCGACGCCGCTACACGTGCGAGCGGGACGGACATATAGCGTTATGGCCGGCCGAAATGGGGAATGCGCATGCGCGAATACGAGGGAAAGTCGGACGATTTAATTACATCACTTATGCAAAATATCTGCATGATTCTTAGATGTAAACTTTAATTGAGAATGATCGGTTATTCATACTTAATCATCATCAGCCGATAGACGTCCACTACTGGACATAGGCCTCCCTCAAAGACCTCGTTGATGATGATTATACTAAATATTTTTGAAAGACGTTGAAAATGGTGGGTTAACGAGACTCAACATCTTACGTATTAAGCGACCAGCACAATGTGGTGCAGTGTATATCATTCTAACTAGCACTATGTTGTTATGAGCAGGCGTATCATTTACCATCAGGTGAACGTCCTGCTCATCTCAACGCTTAAGATACATTAAATATAATATAAATAATATACTAGCTAATCCCCGCCCGCTTTGCTAGCCGTAACACCCCGCAACACTTTTTGGGGTGGCCTTTTATAGAATCCGTTCTTACCTGACCAATACTCATCAAAAGGAATATTCCTACCAAATCCACCAGGCCTTTTGGCTCCAGAAATACCATGATGAGTCTACGTAGCTGGCTATCTCTATATATATACATATCTACTGGTGGTGTGATGATCATGATAATAGTGTCAGTATGAGTTCATCGCAACTAATACCAATATCACGCCACTATAGGAGGCCGATGTCCAGCAGTGGACTGCAGCGGGCTATTGCTGATTGGTAATTCAAACCGGAAGACAGTCTTGTTTGCAAGTCGAGAGCTTCTTCGATAAAATCGTTTAGAGATTAAATGTAGTTGTATTAAAACTGAACCATTATTATTATTAAGATTAAAGAAAATTCTCTTGTAGTTAGGAGCCCCACTTAAATTTCCCACAGCTGGGACGTGATGGCTTCTCTTGTAGAGCGACAAGGCTATTTACACAGTACACTAGAAAGGTAATGGATGTCAAATTTCAACGAAAGTTATTCTTGGAATATGGCAGTTGATATTTTTCATCACCGGAAGTGCGTCTTCGAGATCAGCGTATAGAATAAGCTACTGTGGCTCTTCTTAAAGATAATTGGTGATAGTTGGAAGTAAATCGTCACGAGCAATGGCCACAGCGACGAGTGCCAGCCCATCGTGTCTGCTCACTGCCGGATACAAGGTATGCATTCCCAATGGCGGTTAATCGGCTATTTAGACAGTATTGCTAATCGAAGGCTAGTTACATCATGGGAAATAAAATATTCCCTATTTTAATGCAGAGCTTAGAAGGTTATAGAAGTGGCAATTTATAACGGCTGGAACACCAAAAGCGCTGGTGCGTGAACGAAGTAGAATCACAAAATTAGTATTTTTTTTTTTATTTAACGGAACTATTAGAATATTGAACACCTGATAGTAAGTGATACAACCCATAACGACGTAGACTAGCACGCACTAATTAGTGAGTTAAGATGGTATACACAACACCTGATTGCGCTTGTCATGTTGAGACATGAGATATGAAGATCGATATAACTTCCCGCTCCTCTATTATAATTGAATAAAAAAAAGTAAAACTGATAATGTTGGAATGGTTGAACCGAATTAAAAACACTCCTTGGAATCACTTTTCAAACAGAAAGATACAGTCGGAGTCGGTTGAACCGTTTTCCAACTACGTCAATACAAACGTATATATGTAGCTATTATATATAGGGGTGTGAGGGTTTCCGCCTAACATCATAGGGAGCCCAAGTAAACCCCACCTGCACGCGGTGCACCCTGCTGAATAAGACGAGGCTCAGACCACCCACCAATTAAACCTAAAGTCCAATTCCTCTCAATGAATTGGATGTGGAGATCTTTGAGGGAGGCCTATGTCCAACAGTGGACGTCTATCGACTGATGATGATCATATTATATGTATTGTATGCAGGCGGTAGGTCTCAGTTACCGGATACCGTCTAGATGGTACCACCGCAGCGCTATTTCTGCCGCCAAACAGCAGTGTGTAAACATTACAGTACTCCGGTTTGAAGGGCGTTGCAGCTAGTGTAATTACTGGGGTAACGAGACTGACATCTTATACTTCACAACGACGAGCGCATTGTGTACCATTCTAACTAGCGCCATGTTATGGTCAGACGTATCACTTACCATCAGGTGAACGTCCCGCTCTTCTATTATATTTGAATAAAAAAAAAGAAGAACAGGTAATAAATGAATGATCGAACAGAACACTGTCGGAATTGGTTCAACCGTTTTCTGGCTACATCAATACAAACATTCACTAATAAATACAGTATCAATATTATAATATATATATATATATATATATATCCGTAGTTAAAAAGTAAGAAAATTCTAGAAGAGTTGACTTTTAGTAAATATTTAAATATATATCGATATATATAATATAAAAGGTGACCTTGTGTAAATATTGTATAGTCTGTGGGGTTTACACAATCGAGGCACGCGCCCGTTGAGTTACTGATGTGACATTATATGGACGTGCGCACGGCGACGGCATCGCAAGTGGCGCGACGCCTGCGCTCGAGTAAACATCCTAACTACCGCCTCGTGTGGGAGACGCGCTGCCTGCGCTACGCGGACCGACGACCTTTTCGCACCAACGGACTCAAGAGACGACTATGACGAGATGGCACTACTCCGCCTAATCACATCAGTCGATAGGCGTCCACTGCTGGACATAGGCCTCCTCCAAAGATGCGTACATCGAGCCCAGCAGTGCCCGCATCGCCGGGCACCAATGGCCGTTGTTTACAGGGGTTCATATGGCCATTGTCCCCACGCTGCCCCAATGTTGGTTGACGGGAACCAGAGCCTCATTTGTTAATTAGCAGGGTGCACCACGAGCAGGTTGTTGTTGCAGGCTTGGGTCCCGTGAGTTGTTGTGCGGAACCTCTTACACCGCCGCCAAACTCATGAGACGTTAAATCTCTTTAGCCCAGTAATCACACTAGCCACAGCGCCGTTCAAACCGGAACACAGTAATGTTTGCTTAGTTCTGATTGGCGGCGGAAATAGGAGCTGCTGTGGTACCTAAACGGTCTCATGCATCAGAAAAATACTAGCACCGTCCTGCCGATATCTTTGTGAAGACCACCCAAGGTCTACAGATTCTTCTTCTTTCTAAAGTGTCTCTCCAACTGGTGAAGGTTGGCGATCAGCGTGGTACACTCCTCTCTGTCTCCGGTTCGGCGGAACAATTCGGACACCTCAGATACGCCAGTCCATTCCCTGATATTCCTCAACCATGACTAACAACAGATTAATAATCTAAATAATAGATCAAAAAGTTTTAATACAATTTTCATTTTCTTCTTTCTGTAGTAAATACTATTTTCTAAGTGATTCTATTATCTAGATATACCTATATTCATAGATCAGTGATTCACAGCTTTTTCTGACAACATTAACTTAATTATTTTATGACTTACACTACAGCATTACTTACAGCTTAACTTGTTTATGCTTTTCTACCTGGCAAGCTTTTTTTATAAGTAAGCCATAAACACCTACAATATTCAAAAGTATATATTTAAGTAATTAATAAATAAATAAATAGCTATTAAAAAACTTAATAACTTGAATAACTTTTAACATAAATTATTGTATAGTAGTAATAAACCCGAACGTCCGAGAATCAATACTTTACGAGTATATACTATGTAGTATATATCGAGTATCGTACTCGATATCAACAGATAAAAATCGGAAGTATGAAATGAAAAATAAAAACGATTTCCTTTAGTTGTAGTGACAAACTTGAAGTATGTTTTAAAGTGGAAATTGGAAGAGCAGTTTATCATCAGCAGATAAACTTCCACTGCTGGGCATATGCCTTCTACAAATATCTCCACAACGACCCCGCATCCAACGGCTTCCTACGACCTTACAGTTAGCATGACTTCCGGTGCCGCCGGGCTCCAGGTGCTGTCGTTTTTAGAAGATTGTATAGGTGGATTCGGGCGATTTCCTCTGGCAGGAGCCAGAGCCTCGTCTGTTGATTAGCAGGCTTTACCACGAACAGGTGAGATTGGCTTCGATGCTATGAGTTGTCGTGCGGAACCCCATACACCTCAGAACTGAGCAGTTCCTGTTAGTTAAAATACTTACACAACACGATAATAATCAATGATGCAGCAAATAAAAAATCTGTTTACCTTACACTCATTCACTCGATTCTTAGTGAGCCTGTATGAATACTTGGAGCAGTGCCGCCTGATGCCGGCTAATGTAAAACGATAATTTGAAATCCAAATGAGACAAGCATTAAACATATTTCGCGCGGCGTGGAGCGCTTGTTGTCGGGCTCTTGGAGCAGGGGTCGGCAACCTTTTCCCGACAATACCTCCTTTTTATTCGACAAAGTGACGAGACGTTTGTGACGTCCATATCAACACTAGTTGGGACATTCTCGTCGTCGCAATGACCCATAAAATGTTAAATCTGGTACTCCGTAATTTCACTAGCTCTGACGTCTTATAAACCGGAACACAGTAATGTTTGCACTACTGTTTGTTGGCAGAAATAAGAACTGCGGTAGTACCTAGATAGTCTGCAGCAACAGAAACCTGCTAACTGTAAAAGAGACTGTCTAAATACCACCGCAGCGCCTATTGCACTGTACTGTCCAAACCTTTCCTCTCTCCGGCTTCAAGGGCGCTGTAGCTAATGAAATTATTGGGTAACGAGATTCTACATCGTATGTCTAGCGCGCAACATTGTATGTAATGTATAACATCCTTTAGCACCACGTTGTTATCGGCAGACGTGGCCTGCTGCTGCTCTAAACGACACGGCGACATTGAGTCTCTTTAAAAATCTTTGGAGGAAGCAGTGGCAGTGGCGGTGGCGGTGGTGGAAATTTCCCTTGGAAAGACTCGTAGATCCATAGATTCGTGATTCGTAGCCAGACAAATTAAAAGCCTGTGTAAAAGCCAAAGGCGGCCATTTTGAATGGAATATTTTTTTTCCTTTTTTGCTGAGACTAACAAATATGTAGGAATACATTTTAATATTACATTACATCATTAAAAAAAAAAAAAATTATAACAGAACTTACGGCCGGTCTAGATTTATATATATATATATATATATATATATATATATATATATATATATATATATATATATATATTGATATCTAGTTATAATAGAACAATAAACAGTCCTTTGAAAACGACTTGACCCCTTTTTAGAGTTGTCAGTTAACGGAAAGCTGTAGATTAACAGATGTCAGTATCCTCGCGATGAAAGCTCAAGTGGTGATTGAACCTGAACATCTTCAAGACGTATAACGTAACAAACAAACACAAACAGGTTACTTATAATTAAATTCATATTTTTAATGAATCGCAATGAGAATGCTTTAAAATCCGATTCCCGCCAAAAACGCTGTCACAATGAATAAAACATGCCACAGACTAAACAAAGGCAGAGAGGTTGCAGCGCCGGGCAAAGAGTAGCGAAGCAGCGATAAAGAATTCAGAACGCACGCTCCCACCCTGGTGGCAGGAAACTGCATCGCTGCAACGAGCCCATTAAAATATTACATGCACACACAGACTGAATTCTGATTTGAGCATCTACTGTTCAATAAATATTTAAATCATCAATGATGTTAAATTATCCATTTTTTCTATACTTTAGTTAACAATATTATTTTATTTAAAAGATTTAATTATATTCTGTGATTATGTTGTATTATGGAGAGAGTTCGGAGTTGATCTGCGCGATCGAATCGGAAATGTAGAGATTCGCGGAAGAACTAAGGTCACTGACATAGCCTAAAAGATTGCTAGACTTAAATGGCAGTGAACAGATCACAGTAGGAAGGTCCTCGAGCGGCGCCCGCGTACCGGTAGGCGTAGTGTTGGGAGGTCTCCCACAAGGTGGACCGACGATCTAGTGAGAGTTGCGGGATGAAGACAACGCAGGTGCGGTCGATGTGGAGATTTTTGCGTGAGGCCTATGTCCAGCAGTGGACGTCTATCGGCTGATGATAATGAAGATTATGTTCGAAGTTTTGAAGGGCACTGCAGCTGGTGTAATTACTGAGGTAACGAGACACAAAATCTTATGTCTCAACGCAAACGCAATGTACTGCAGTATATAGCATACTAACCTGCGCTACGTTGTTATGGGCAGGCGTATCACTTACCATCAGGTGAACGTCCCGTTCGTCTCATCGCTTAGGGTACATAAGGTATAATATGTAGTATACTAGCTATTCTCCGCCCGCTTTGATAGCCGTAACACCCCCGCAACCCCTTTTAAGATGCTCTATACTCAGCAAAAGGAATATTCATTCCAAAATTTCAACTCTCCAAGCCTCATGGCTCCAGGAATACTGTGATGAGTAGCATATGTGGAAATCTTATATATATAGTATATACCAATGAATACTTATAATAATAAATAAAAAATCCTCTAAACATATTTACTTAGCCTATTTTGGTGTTATATTATTAAGAGGTCCATGTGATGGTGGCAACGGATGCAGCAGTAAGGATGTTTTACCAAACATATCAAATATCATTTATACAGTAATATAACTTACTACACAACAATCAAACTATCACGCAGTAATCTGTGTGCCGTGCTGTATTGATAGATCAGCACATCTTTAAAGAGACAGCTTCCATAATTACGGTAAGTTTATTTTACCTGACGGCACCTCAACTTGTGAATGCTGTTGCTGGTGTTCCTTGTTAAGAAGTTCAGGTCGACAACAATATATATTTTACTCAATGTACACTGCTAACTATCCTGTGACTTCCGTTTCTTAGTTGCCTTTTTCGGCAGCTGAAGGGAGAGAGGTAGCGTCACTATCTTACAATAGTGCTCCATGGTAAATCTCTACTGCCGGAGACCGTCTAGGTAGGTATCATCGCAGCTCCTATTCTTGACAGCTAACTGATGTTGTTGACATTACTGTGTTCCAGTTTGAAAGGCGCTGTAGCTAGTGAATGCCTGGGGTGGTGAGACTTAGCATGCCGTAAAGCGTCGAGCACAATGTGATGCTGTGTATATCATCCCAACTATCGCCTCGTTGTTATAGGCAGGGGTGTAACTTATCATCAGGTTAACGTCTTTTTTGTCTCCTCGCTTCGTAGAATAAAAAAAATATTTAAATATCTTCCTGTTTTTTACATACGATATCACTTATTGTTACTCTGTTGCCAGAGACCATCGAGGTACCATCGGAGTGCCTATTGCAGCCGATAGACAGAAGTGTGCAAACATTACTGTATTCTGGTTCGAAGGGGGTTGTAGATAGTGAAATTACTGGGGTAACGAGACTCGACATCTTATGACACATTCGACGAGCGGAAAGTCGTGGAATGTATATCATTTTGACAGACTCCATGTTATTATAGGTGTAACACTTATTATCGAGTGAACGTCTCGTTCGTCTCGTCGCTTCGTATAATAAGGAAAAAAATAAATAAAATGATGTCTTCGGTATACGTTCTGAACCGCGTACCGCGTAGTGGTACACGTACGGTATCACATAACAATATAATATTCCGTAGGCGCCCACCATTCCCCGTAATGTCGAATAAACCCGTGTTTCCGACTATTTCTGTTGTCTATTTTAATTTACCGCTCGAACTTCACGAAAACATCCATTAAAAGGTACGATAAAAATGTTAAACAGCGTCCGAATACCAGCTTTATTGTTATTCCAATAAGAAAGCGTCTACCCGGTAGTAGGCAGGGTGCGCGGCGGTGGGGGCGGCCCACACGGATGGACTTTCCCAACAAATATTAATATAGCAATTTAATGGTGGTAGGTCCCTGTTGCCGGAGACCATCTAGGTAGCTAGGGAAATTACTAATGTAACGAGATAACATCTTATGTCTGAACGCGACGAGCACAATGTGATGGAGTGTATATCATCCTAACTAGCGCCATATCGTGAGGCGGGAGTATTACTTATCATCACGTGTCAATGCGATTCGTCTCGTCGATTCGTAGTATAAAAAGGGATATTTTGGCGAAATAAAATTTAAAATTCGGAAATGTATACAACGTGAGACAATTATTGGAATTATTTTTTAAAAAAAAACGCGACGTGTGTAGGCCCTTGTATTAGGCAAACAAATAAGGCGGTAAACAATAGTATATTCGAAGTGCGAGCCGACTATAAACCAGTGGGCAGTGAATGGAGGAGCTCGCGGGAACTGCCCGTGTGGCCAGGCCGGCGGGTAACTAATACGTGAAATGCAGCAGGAATCGGTAATTGCTGCGCGATGAACGCAACGTTATAAGATTCCCAAACGAGGAGCACGTTTCCGAACGCACTCCGTTCTGCACAGACTATAAATAGTCATGACACATATGCAACCTTTTTACTTAGTCATCGCGTTTTAATCCAATTCCGATGTCAATATTGACTAACAAAATATTATATAATTATTAAGAGTTTATTTATATTAATATTTTAGCAATAATTAATAAAAAAAAGTTAAAACACCTACGACATAATCAATTCTAATAAGTATTGTAAGAAAATTAAAAAAAAAACTGTCCAAAGTTTCAATTTGGCGCCATTTTTTAAATTGTACATAAATTATATTTGGATTATTGTCAAAAATTTTGGATCAAGTAAATTTTCATTAAAATCTAGATTGAAGCCTGGTGCACTCCATTATGTCCAGGTGAACGTTTTTAAGGAATTTTGTCCTCCATCATCAACCTTTGGATCCTTTTTGAAGGTATCCGAAAAATGCATCCTTTTTTTGCATGATAGTTATCTTCAACCAACGTTTGTAATTAGCTCTCTCAAGAACTTGAGCATCGGAGACAAACTGCTGCCACGTGATCATACACATTTTTTTTCTCTCTAATTTCCTCTTACTCCGGTCTGAGTACTTGTATACATAGACAATTATTGCATTAGAGATTTTACACTCTTATTAGAAATCACGTTATCCTATTTGAAGTTCTCTGTGCAACGTAGTTAAAAAATTCTAAAAACTTATTTCTAATTTTCTTCTTCATCATCATCATCATCAGCTGATAGGTTTCTAATGTTCTTATGGCTAATTAAATAACTCAATTTCGTTATATCCATTTTTGAGTTTAACTCTATATCTAAATCTATTCGTCTCCTCCTGAACACTGGGCACTCTACAATCAGGTGTATGATTGTTTCTTCTTGTCTAATGTCTGTCTGTTCTTGTCTGAAATGTGAAGATTGCTAGCCTCAAGTGGCAATGTGCAGGACATATCGCTCGAAGGACTGACAGCCGATGCTGTACCAAGATCCTCGAATGGCGACCGCGTAACGGAAGACATAGCGTTGTCAGGCCCCCCACTACGTGGTCCGACGATCTGGTAAAGATTGCGGGAAGCAGTTGGATGCGGACAGCGCAGGAACGATCGATGTAGAAATCTTTGAGGGAGGCTTATGTCCAGCCGTGGACTTCTGTCTGCTGACAATGATGATGAGGAACATCTCGTGTCACGTGAGTTCGTGGGATGACTTTAAACCGGCAGAACTAACCTCCTTGATCCTTATAAAGCGAGATCAATTAAGAGAAATTGCATGAAAGTTAATGTAGACAGATTGCACGGCGGTGGGAGGAGAGGGGATGGGTGGGCGCTGGTCTCGGTGCGTACAGTCGTGAGCAATTTTTATTACTTAAGCTGCCAAGTGTACATCGCTTGACGCTAATGCGAGCCTTTACTGTTGTACACGCGAGCTGGAAATTGATAGTTGGAACGGTGCAATGGTTGGGAATTGTTGTGCTGATGGTAGACGTGGTGCGGTTGCGGTGTTGTTACAACAACAACACAATATATATTTATTCTCTATCTTGACGTACTGTTAAATATGAGGCTTTACTACTCGCAGTAAGAATAATGTTAAGTGCAACGAGATGATCGCAAGTTTATCATCACCATCATCTCTACTCTGTTCACATTTACGTGTTGCTGGAGTATCTGTATCTACCATTCCTTTTTATAAATCATAAATCTTCCATCATCATCATTGTTATCAGCCGATTGACGTCCACCGCTGGACGTCGGCCTCTGCCATAGGTAACATCGATTGGACTAGCATTGTGTTGGATCCGGCGCCTTGTCAACGTTCGTCACAGTCAGCATTGTCTCCGGTACCGGGCTGTCGGTTGTAGATGCTCATATGCCGGTCGTTTATGCACTGCCTCGCATCTTACATCTTTCCAAGACTTTCATCAGATCGCCGATCCACTTAGTGGGAGGACTGCCAGCACTGCGTCCTGCGGTGCACAGTCGCCATTCGAAGACCTCGACGCTTTGTTGTTGAAGATTAACAATGTTTCGGATCACGTCAGTAACGTTGGTTCTTCTGCGGATACCCTCATTTCTGATTCGATCTAACCCTGAGCGTAGCTACTTCAATTGCTCTCTGTTCGATTAATGATAGCTTTATGAAGTCTTTAGTTTTTCGTTTGTTTTGAAGCATTAACGCGAACTGTGGTGGAATCTGGTGAACGAAAAGAATTTATTATTTCCTGAACAACTTTCCCACCCGGCTGCACCTCGCGTCCGCTAACAGTTTACTAATTATAATACAATTAGCCCTTTTTTTTCCCGCCAACCATCGGCCATTAAATCTACATTAAAATTATTCCGCGCCTCCATTTTAATTATACGTCTGTGGAGAAATTGTTACATGTTAGTTTGTTTTTTATAAATGTCAACTGAGGAGTTTATATAGTCTGTATTAAATGGCGGTTAGACAATTAGCATTTATATCTTTATTAATGTTATTAAAATAAACTAATAGCCATTATAAAAGACTGAATATGTCAAGGCGATGGGCACAATGTGGTATTGTGTCTATCATCCAAATTAGCATCATGTTATGGGCAGGTGTGTCACTTACCTTCAGGTGAATGTGAGCATATGATGTTAGCTCTCTTTACTGCTGTAATTTTATTAGCTATAGAGCCCTTCAAAGCGGAATATAGATATTCGAATGTTAATGTTTAACGAACAGGAACTTATCAAGACGGTCTCTAGTTAAGAAGGACATGACACCAATATACTATTATTAATTATCATCATTAGCCGACAGAGGTCCACTGCTGGATATACGTCTCCCCCAAAGATCTCCACATCGATCAGTTTTGCGTTGTTTTTAGCATCACTAGTTCCGGCGACTTCAGAACGTGCGTCACAGTCAACTTGGCCTCCTGTGCCGCCGGGCACTAGAAGCCGTCGTTAGTAGGGTTCCATATGGGCCACTTCCCACCGCGCTGGCCCAATGCGTTTTGATGGGCGCCATTATTAATTACATTAATCGATAGTAACTAAATGCTATAAAGTTTGTTAGACAACACTATGTCATAAAAGCGCGCGAAATTAAACAGTCCGCGCGGCAGATAAAAAAACGATTAGCTAATTATAGCATACGCGATTTATAACGCCGCTGAACTATAAACGTTATAATTAATATAATCGTTAAAAGCTCGGGCTGTTATTTTATAGGATTATAGGGGGCGTCGTGACAGTTAAAGGTCGGGAGGGATGGAGGGAAAGAGGCAGCCGGGTCATTAGTTTTAATTAGTCGATATCGTCTCGGTTTCTATATCATTAACTTACAATTATTATATAATCATATTATAAATAAAAAATTTGAATGGATTTTTTTTTAGAAAACTAGACTAACATTAAAACCTAAATACTAACATATACTAATTTTTTATCTATTCTCCTGTCATTCTTGAGCAAGATGGTATTAAGTTCTATTGAATTGTTAGCTTTTTATAGCAATGGGTCCACCTCCTTGGACGATGGATTGACTAATGAAATACGATGATGATGATGAGGTAGCTATTTAAATAGAACATGAGATAATTAAACTGAAAAATATTAAAAAAAAAAATATTCTGCGATATTATTCTATATTTGTGTTATTCTTCATTATACGTTTCTATCTACTTAATATCATTAGGAATAAGATGGGCCCTTATTTATTTTCTTAAAAACTTAAAACGTTAACAGGAAGAGAACAGAAAATATATTTTGATTATAAATTAAATTAAATAATGTCATAATTATAATTTCAATGGCGTACTAAACCCACATTACACATAGATTTGGCCACACAAGGCTTGAGATAATTATAATGTATCAGTTCAACATCTACACTGGAACGTTACTCATGCATCTGATAAACTTAACAGCTGTTGGAACTAAGATCTTATTGCTAACGCAATAAAGGGTGAATGGGTTAAATTTTAACTGTAAAGTTATAATTGTGCGCGTCGATTAATGAATAGAAAACTATTGTGTGAATATCGTAAACTGGCTCGATTAAAATTTGATCATGTGTGATCGTAAAACTCGACCCCGAGGAACGGAACGGCTTCCTTGAACGTAACTTAAATTTTACGCTGCTTAAATTTAAATAAGCTCGTGTGTGATCTCGGTTAGGAGGAGATCCTAGATTTTATATTTGATAAGAGTCCACTTGGATGTTGAGAGATCTACCACTGTTAGTTTCGTACACAATTTTTAGGAGTTTGCACGAGTTAAAAAATATGTAAGGAACGAATTGGAATTTCAATCTGATCGCGAAACTTCAGTTTGAAGAGGGTATCTAATGATGATGACGAGTTTTCTTGAAGATCTAAGTAATGATCTAACTCAATGAAAAAAAGGTAGACACGTTCTTGAAGATGATAACTGATATATACTATGATGTGAATCGTTGGCTCGTTTATCTATTTCACTGGTTATCAGTTTAAAGTAACTTCTCAATCAATACTCATCTCTCTTTTACATATATCATACACATATCAATAAAAAAAACATAATTCTAACAATTAAACAAAATATCATATGTATAAGTTAGGCTATATACATATTTATTTATATATAGAGAAGTATTAATTGTTAATTAATTTAAAAATTTTCAAAATAGGGATCTTAGAGTTATTATCCTATAATTAAGAGGTGTAAGGAATCTTGCACAACAACTCACGGACCCAAGTCAGCCTCATCTGCTTGTGGTGCACCCTGCTAATCAACAAACAAGGCTCCGGCTCACCAACCACCCAGCAAATCCCCCCCCACATGTACTCTTAAAAACATGGAGACCTTTTGGCAAGGCCTACGTCCAGCAGTGGACGTCAATCGGCTGATGATGAATCCTAAAAGCGTATAAAAAACTTTATTTTCGTAGAGATATTAAATAAACCGAAAAATATATTACTTTTGCCTAAAATTAAAAAAAAAATTAAAATTATATTTTACAATCTATACCGATTGGACAGATAAGGGTAGATATAGATAGTATATACGAGCTGATAAAAAATAAATTAGCTATAAGTTAATCAATGATCACTTAAAAAAGAGTGTACCATAGAAATATGAGCTAGTAAATATATTTTTTAAGTAAGCGGCGAGACGTGCAGGACGTTCACTTGATGGTAAGTGATACACCCGCCCATAGGAACATGGCGCTAGTTAGGATGGTATATACTGCACCGTGTTGTGCTCGTCACCTGGAGACATAAGATGTTGAATCCCATTACCCCAGTAATTACACTAGCTACAGCGTGGTAACATGGCGCTGTGTATAACATTCTAAGCAGCGTCACGTTGTCATGGATGAGCGAATCACTTAACTTTGCTTCGTTTAAATAAAAAAAAAAATCAATTGATTATAGTTAACATAAACTGTCACGTCACTTAGAAAAAAAAAACTTGGGAATAATATGAAGGTTCGCAGTCGCGTGAAAACGTCCTAAGGACCCGATTGTGTCGCTCCTCGCCCACTGCGACAAACGACAGAATTATTAATTTTATATTAGCGCGCCATTGAAAAGGGACTGACACGTCGACTGTATCGTTTTCCACTTCATCTATAAAGCCCATTATCTTTTAATACTCGAAAACTATTGCCGCCATTTTATAATACATGTTATAAAATCAAACCTGTCTCTTATCGTTATAAAGATAAAGTCGAAATTATCTCTGCAAGTTGTGTTCACAGCCGCATAACAATTATGTTTATTTTTTTAAGGCAAAGCGCAACTGCTCGCTTCCAAGAAGGTGTAAAGTGGCCCTTATTTTGTGTTATTTGTTATTTATATTTATTGTATTGTTAATAGGCACGCTAAGGGGGACGGTCGGTGTCCGTAAACTATTATTAAATGCTTATTTGGAACTAAATAGAATATAATGGCCGTGAATAATCTCTGAATTGTGAAGCGGCAATCAGTGCGCATTGTAGCGGACATTTTGACATCTCTGTTGTCATCCCGCGCGACCGAGTCGGCGCTGCCGCCGATGCGCCGTCCGACCGCCATTTTGTTATAAGAATAAAGTTTAAAATGGCGCGCGGTTTGTTTTCGCATACGGCGGTTATGTTGCGAATATTTTAATTCGAAAATAATTTAGAAAATGGCGTCTCCGCCGGTTCGTGAAAGATAAATTGTCAGTAGCACAATTTGTCGTTGAGGACTCTATGAATAGCTTTGTAATGTTTTTATAGCAGTTAATATTAGAAACGTTATTTTTATATAGCTACCAACCATTAATCTTTTTTATTATATATCGTGTAATCATGTGACATTACTGACTACTTATTTATATTACTTATTACTGACTAGTGGTAAGTCTCTATCGACAGGGACCGTATAGATATATAAAACCGCAGCGCCTATTTATGCTGCGAAACATTACTATGATCCGGTTTGAAGGGCGCTATAGCAAGTGGGGTACTGGGGTAACGAGACTCAACACCTTATCTCTCAAGCGATGAGTGTAATGTGGTGTAGTGTATACCAACTTAACTAGCACCGCGTTGTTAAGGACAGGCGTGTCACTTACCATAAGGTGAACATCCCACTCGCCTCGTTACTTTGTAAAATAAAAAAATACCTTCTACTCTTAAATTTTTTTCATCTGTGCGAATATTTGCGTACTCTTATTTGTTAGCGAAGTTACTGTGGTAACGATAGTTACCACCATTAAGATTATGAACCTAATGTATTTGGTTATCAAGTTAACCCGGATATAAACCATGCGCTATATTATGCTCGTTGCCTTGAGACATAAAGTATCGAAAGTAGTTACCACAGTAATTACAGTAACTACATCGACCTTCAAACCGTTAAATTTGACCATTTAATTACGAACACAATATAAGCCAATTGTAATTATATGAGATTTATTGAATGTACTCCTCTACCACTTCACATTAAGCTGATGGTAAGTTTCCGTGTGAATTGTAGCGGGGGATGGTCGCTTGTCATGGTTAATTGTTTCGGGTTTAGATAAATTACACGTTTAAGTATCGCAGGGGCACTGATTCAACCCCCGTTCCTTTTATAGGGGTCCAATAACGTTTTGATGCGAAAGCATATAAATTGTATCAGTTTATCGCATATTATTTACAATATGGCGGACAATAAAAATATAATACTTTCAGTATTTGATAAATAGCAAAAAGTTTCGATATTTCTTATATAGTTATATATTAGGACTACAATTAATCATACACTATTACATTCACTATGATATAAAAAGAATTTAAACAAGAAAATCTTAGTAAATGATAGTTAAGAAGTAGACACAGCATTCACTAATTGTACTCACTATTTATGGCTAAGATAGGTTAGAATCAATAAGAAAAGTATTTGCAGTCATAAAGCAGTAAAAGTACTAGGTTTGCAGGAGTTCAATACTTTACGAAATGTATATAATGAGTCCGCATGGATGTCGACAAGTTTACTGCAGCAGTTCAATAGCTTGCAAAGCCTGAACACTAGAGAGTTGCAACCAAGAACAGATCTCCGCAGTGGCGGCGATAGCGGAGTAATCTCACATCTAGGAATTCTAATAGGTACCCTAATATTGAAGCTGGATAGAAGTGAGGGGACAGTCAATTTAATTGTTAAACAATTTAAACAAGAATACTAAGTCCAAAATATCTCTACGACTATAGAAAGATGATATCCTGAAGTAGTCGAGTCTATCAGTACAGGAAATCTTCTATCAGCTCTGCCGATGCTTCTAGCAAGGTGCCAAAGAAATCTCTTTTGAATGTATATATATGTCATGAAATATTTTTTTTTACTATTATTTAAAGCAAAGTGACGAACACTGCAACACATTCTACTCCTTGTTTTAAGACATAAGATGTTAAGTATGCTATCTCAGTAATCTACCTCAGTAACCACATTGTGTTCGTCGCCTCAGACATAAAATCTTGAGTCTCGTTACCCCAGTAATTTCACTAGCTACAGCGCCCTTCAATCCGGAACACAGTATTGAATGCAGAGTACTGTTTGTCGGCTGCAACAGGCGCCGCGGTGGTAGCTAGACGGTCTCCGGCAGTAGTGACCTACCACCAAGTTTAATCCAAAATAAATTTAGCCCTGGTTTCAACTACAACTACTAAGACAGATGTCTAGAACCCTAGGAATCGTACTCCAAAAAAATCGTTAACTGTATGGGTAATAGTTGCGGTCACCCATTCAGATGTCGACCGTGGAGTGGTTGACTGAAGCAGCAGTTATAGAGAGTGAATTAAATCGTATAACGTAATGGCAGCAGTGTGTCATTTTCGCATCTGCGCTGGTTTCTGAGTAATAAGGGCACGACGAGGTAGTCCGGCTCCGGGCCGGGCTGGACCCCCTGGAGCGTGGACCGGCATTATTAGACCCTCGCACGTGGTGCGGACTCGGATATCTAAGGTGTATATATGTACAATTTGAAATTTATTATTATCAATAATTCCATTTATACGAAGATGACGGGAGTGGCATCTTCTTCATCGTTATCACTCTTGACAGGAAGGTCGTGGTCATCACTTCAGGTGTCGGTGGCAAGCTTTACAACTCATCGCCACTCTTCTCTGACAGCAGCCTCCCTCGCGCATACATATAGTGTTAAAGATGATGAGTCTGTGGCGTACGCGGTCATCGTTATGAGACAAGATATCGTTTTACTCCTCATGTAAGGAGTGGAAGCTCCAAGTGGTACCAGTTACTACGACCATTTGATGACCACGATTAGTCTGTCAAGTATGTAATGACCGAGAAGAAGAATTCTGATGGTGAAACCGATGATCTTCTAAACGACTATAATCACAATTCAGGGTAAGTCCAATAATGGAGCATTACTAATGTTTATTAATAAATCCTTTTTATTAAATCAGAAAGAAAAACTCATCTAACTTTTTCAGCTGTTCCTCTGAATTCCTCAACAGTTGCTACACCTCCTTGACAGAAGCTCCGAGTTCCTCAAGAATTGCTCACAGTTCCTCGTTAGTTGTTCTGAATTGCTCGTCACTCGCTACGTGTTCTTCGGCAGTTGCTGCGAGTTCCACAACAGTTGATACGATTTGTTCGACAGATTCTCTAAGTTTCTCGAAAATACTTCTGATTCCTTCACAGTTGCTTGGAGATCCTTTACAATTCGTCTGACTGGTTGGACAGTTGCTCAGGGTCCCTCGATATGATGGTTGAAGGCATTGTTTAAAAAATTACATTATTTAATAAATAAATTATGAATTAGAGTTAAACAATATTTTTTCTCGCCGGCAGTACGGCCCTGTCCTGGATGCCAGTTAGAACCGACTCCGAAAGGTATCATCCCTCAAAATACAAGATCCTGCTAATTATTTTCAAAATAATGGCCTCGCTTAATTTATGGTCCTGGCCCCTAAAGTATGGTCTTTTAATGACCTGTCAATGGCCGCAAATGGACTGCCTTTGTCTCGTTCAACGGTCGAAAAACTTTGTTTTGCGGTCACTAATTCAAATGGGATACCGTTTATCTTAATTATTGTTTGCAGTGTGAGTTTTTCCAAAGGATATACAACAAGGATATACAGTAAGGAGATACAGAAAGGATAAGCACTCTGTTTATTGTTTTCGAAATAGTTTTTAGTAATTGTCAGTTTTTTATATTCCCGAACGCGGTGCGCATTATGTGCTGGCCTCTGTTATTGGTGACCATCTAGATACCTCCAGCTCCTATTTCTGCTGACAAACGGTACTGTACAAATATTGCCGTGATCCGGTTTGAAGGGCGTTATACTTAATGTAACTATTGGAGTAATCAAACTTGACATTTTATGTTTTAAAACAACGAGAAATACATCGTGTTGTGCTTACCATCCTAACCAGTACCACTTTGTTATGGGTGGGCGTTTACTTATTATCAGGTGAACGTCTTGCTCGTGTCTTCGCTTCGTTGAATAAAATGTCTCCCAATTTTATGGATTTTTTTCTTATAATAGAAAATTAAAAAAAATGTATCAGCATACTCCTGTATTGTCCATATATCTACCAATGTTTAGAAGATTACTAAGTTATCTTCTTACCTTAATTGTGTATACTCTCTCATTGGAAAAGACGGAATCCCAGCAGTGGGAACGCTAACCGTGCCGTACATCCGTCATTAGTTATAACATATTAACTGTATGTTTAAGTTGACGTAGTATAATGAACGTTGTAATTTATATTTACGTATAAATTTGTGAAGGTTAGTGTCGCCATGTTATAAAATAGTAATCCCGCTCGCCCCGGGCGGGGATAGAGACATCAAGCTACCAGCGCTGGTAATATTTTATTCAAATTACGGGTAACACGATACCGCGCTCGCTTACGTGCCCCTTGACTAGATCCTTGTCAGTTTTTGGTGTTTCTACGCTCATCTCCGGTTTAATATGGCGCTTGTTGGCGCGTTATTTATTGTCTATGGTCCGCTTATTTTTTTCTTGTTTTGTATACAAAGAGAAAAGGATAAATACGCTGTGATTCACGGTCGAACTGACATCAGGTTGACAGATTAAAAATGTAAAATCTTACTTTTTTTTTAAATAGTCAAAAGACTTAAAAGGTTGTTAATGGAATTCAAACCTAGTATTTATCCGATATTTTTATCTAGTAATGTTTAAAGTTTTTATTTTTATGTTTCGATCTCTCGTGTCTGCGGATTGTTGACAGTGTCTGTGTATTAATATCACCTGTAGTACACCTGTGATGGAAACCATCATGAGAAAACCGACAACACGGAGGGACAGTCATCATTAACACGTGGTAACAGGTAGCTCGCACTTGGCCAGTATGGCGGTGTACCTTTGGACTTTGTTTTTATAATAAGTCCTAGTTCCAGCAGTGGGAACAATTATAAAGCTGTTAATAGACAAGAAATTGATATTTTTGCTCTCAGGACAAGACTTGAGGCTTTTGCACTGGGAACATAACCTTCTTCCCCTTTTGTGATTACTATTTTTTTTTAAGTTATGGATCTAAAAAATTTTTTCTTGTTTTTAATTATTTATATATTAAGATGATTGTACTCACACCAGTCGTTTATTACTACACTATAAGAAAATTAAATTTTTATCCTGGTGTTAGGTCTCTGTTGCTGGAGACGGTCTAGGTACCACCGCAGCTCAAATTGTAGCCGACACACAGTAATGTGTAAAGACAATTGTGTTCCGGTACGAAGGGCGTTGTAACTATTGAAATTGTTATAACGAGACTCGGCATGTCTCAAGGCGACGAGCGCAATATGACGCTTAACATTGTTAAAGGCGGGCGTACCACTTACCATCAGTTTCGTTGATTAATTGAATAAAAAAAATATATATTTAAATGTGTTATGAACGCGGCCGTGCACGTGAGGCAATATAACGAGGCCGGACGTACGTAAATAATGTAATAAAGTGGGTAAATAAAAAAATGGAAATAATGGGCCATTGAAGGGGACGCTATGGGGAGAATCTATTAAACAAATGTGACGTTTCTATGGAAATTAGAATAAATTTGATCGTCCAGATGGGATGCTCCCCCGCGGCTTGACCGCGCCGCGCCCATTGTGTGGTAGCCCATTGCTACCACATCGTTACGCCGGCGCTGTCTTAATTCAGACATATGTATACCCAAGTTATTACTTACTACTCCTGTACTCCGTCATCAGCGATACGATCTTCTGCAGCTGATCATAATGGGTAAAGTTTCTAATCAAAGGTGAGGAGAAGGAAAAACTCATGGTTGAGGATTATCAGGGAATGAATTGGCGTATCTGGTGGGTCCGAATTGTTCCGTCGAATCGGAGACTGAAAGGACTGTACCACGCTGATCGCGAACCTTCACTAGTTGGAGAGGCATTTTAAGAAGAACTACCAACTACTCATTTGGAGAGCTGAATCAGGATATCCATTTAAAAGCATTAAATTACTTTAAAAATAACAGACGTTCGTAAATGAATTAAATCATATATATTATAAATTGGCTTGACTTTGTTCTTAAATCACGTAAAATCTAGTGAAGGTATCGCCATGACAACACGAGCATTCGATGCGAAATGATCTATATATGGTTACAGGTATTGATTTTTTGAATTTCAGAGATCCTTCATCGTTTTATTACTAAATAATTTTTACAAATATTTTCATTTGGTATTATTTATGCGGTTGCTATAGTAACCTATTTGCGCGTGTGTTTGCTTTCAAGGAAACGGCCAGTATATATATATATATGTTGGAGAACATACAGGAGTATATGATATGGAATTGTTGAAGGTATACATAAGGTGATTCTAAACAAGCATACCGAATTGTTAGCCATCATCATCAGCTGATAGACGTGTACTGCTAGACATAGGCCTCCCCCAAAGATTCCCATATCGATCGGTCCCGCGTTGCCCGCGTCCAGTGACTTCCGCGACTCCACCTTGTGGAGCCTCCCAACACTACCTCCACCAGATAAATTGTTAGTCAGTGTAACAATTTTTTTTTATTCTACGACGTGAAGCGAAGAATTGAAGCGACGTGACGAACAGGACGTTCACCTGATGGTAAGTGAAGCACATGCCTGCTAAAACATGGCGCAAGTTAGCATGTTGTACACTACACCACCATGCGCGTGTTAAGACATAAGATGTTAAATATGTCACACCAGTAATTACATTAACTACAGCGCCTTTCAAACCGGAACAAAGTAATGTTTACAAACTAATGTTTAGTTACAGAAATAGATATTTCGATGGTACCTACCTAGACGGTCTCCGGTAACAGAGACCTAGACCTTATACCTAGACCAGTATATAAGAATTCGTACCTTTATCAGAATGTATACAAAAAAAAGGTAGACCATGAACTCAAAAGACGAGCGCAAACATTACTGTGTTCCGGTTTGAAGGGCGCTGTAGCCTAGTATAATAATTTAATGACTTAACAGTCCGTAGATCGTCTCGTCGCTTTGTTAAATAAAGTAAATGAACACGTTCATTCAGATATAGAAAAAGTCGACTAAATATACATAATATGTACATATTACTAATAATGAAATAGTTGTACTAAATATCAGTTGGTGTAAAACCAAATGTACGGTTCCGCTGCTCCTCCGTCAGGTTTTTTCCCTTTCGTCCAGGTGACGGTGACACCAGCTCCGGCGCATCACGAAATTGACTTTTGATCGTGTATAAATGTCCACTTAATGTTGCGTGAAATCCTCACACTGCAACAATGACCGCGCCGGCGGGGTGTTGTGTAAACGATACAAAGGTCTGCAATGGACACCTTAACGTTTTTTTTTTTTTATACAACAAACGATTTATCAGTTCGTATACATTACTTGGTAACGAGGTGATGGTGTATCATTTCAATGTCTGTTGGGGCAGCCCTGTATTAAGAATAGGACTAAGGTATTCCCTGCCTTCGTACAAGGCGACTAAAAGGGTCCTCGCGTTCGTGGGCTCTGAAGATGAGAGCCCTCAGAGCTCAACAAGTTAGCCTTAGGAGGACGACAAATGTATGGTGGTCTTGTATGTGCCGTAGCACAGCGTGGGTGCTAGGGCTTTGCCCTTCCGTGGGATGTTTTAGCCAGAGTGCAGGGGGGCACCGGTACGTCTCGTAGGAGATCCCGGAGCCCCTCCTAAAGCACTGATGGAGACCACCAAGGGGGTTTTAATGGGTAGAAGCCCCACATAACCTTGTCTTCCCTCCAGAAGCAATAAAAAAGGTCTCTGCTGCTGCAGACCCTCTAGGTACCACCGCAGCTCCTATTGCAGTCAAAATACAGTAACGTGCAAACAGTATTGTTATCCGGTTTGAAGGACGTCATTTCCAGTGAAATTACTGTGGTAATGACACTTAACAGCTTATGTTTCAAGGCGACGAGCGCAATGTGGTGCTGCGTATAACATGTTCACTAGTGTCACGTTGTTTTAAGCAGGCGTATCACTTATTATCAAGTGAACGTCATACTCGTCTCGTTATATTAAATAAGGTCGTGTAGGATGACGTTGTGATCTCGACCTCTCCAAATGCTGGTATCCTCATTGCTTAGTGTCTTCACACAACCCTGACTTATGTCAGAAGACGGTTCCCAACATTTCCATAAAAAAAAACCTACTTGTCGCCGGATCACATAAATTAGCTCTTCAAAGTTTAACGCGGCGGTCCATTATGCGCCACTCCACACAACAAAGGATGTTCACACTGCACACAACAATGGCGGCGCTGTGCAGCTCCTGGCACAATTACGCCGGTGGCCGGAGCTGGTTTGAACTGGCATCAGCTTGACAATGGGCCGTGTAATTGAAATCGACACTTCTACCCCGGACTCAATGGGCGGACACGGAGACCGGCAAAAAGTCACCCCCGGCCGGCGGACAAGGGTGCGCCGTGCAAAAAAATGTTTCAAACAGCTGTCCCCACACCACTTCAGTGGCGGATGATGTCTGATGATGTGCAGCGGTAATGCACTAGCCTCGCGGTGTACGGTCCGCAAGTTTGAATTAGTGATGAGCAAAATTGATCTTGGTCTTCGTATTAATAAAAAACTAGACCACGAACAAGACCAAGACCAAGACCCCGACCCAGACCCAGACCCAGACCAAGACCAAGACCAAGACCAAGACCAAGCCCAAGACCAAGACCAATACTGTGGCACGTCTCTATTGGCGGAGACTGTAACGATGAATATGAAATAAAACAAAATAAATACAGTGATGATGATGACCATGACATCCTTGATGAAGAGCTTATATTTAGCAGTGTAATCATCTAATGATGATGACGAAGGTCTCCTGATAAATATAAGTACTTTCTTTAAAAAGAAGACATTAGTTATATTGTTTCTTAAATATACCATAGACTATATATTTTTTTTAAATCGACGAAATAAATCGATTTTTCTTTAAGAAATCGATTCACAATTAGTTAAAATACGTTTAATAAATAAAATTATCCGCACAATTATGCAGCGGGTGCGTCGTACGGCGCGGGC
Source organism: Ornithoptera alexandrae (assembly GCA_029030555.1). Taxonomy (NCBI): domain Eukaryota; kingdom Metazoa; phylum Arthropoda; class Insecta; order Lepidoptera; family Papilionidae; genus Ornithoptera; species Ornithoptera alexandrae. The sequence goes on from JARDVY010000031.1 coordinate 1,249,017, forward strand.
ATTAATTTGCAAGCAATTGGGCGTAAACTACCCTTAACATTATACTCTTATTGATGCGTTACGAATGGGCCTCGCCCTCTCGGCTTGTAGCATACAACCCTGGGCCGCCTGTCACACCGCCACGAAACGTGTTAATTGTATTATTTAAATTTGACAGCCAATTAAAAACGTTACATAATAAAATTTTATATATTATAGAATTTGCGTGATGATGATGATGATGGTGGTTGTGATGATGATTATGATTTTTTTTTATTTTTTTTGTTTGATACTATTACATATATTTTTTATTTTGATCACTGTGCCAGGAAGGCCTAAGTAGAAAGATTAAGAGTTCAATGCCTGATAACTATTGACGATGTAGCGACTGAGCGAAGTAGAAGTGAAAGATAAGAAAAGAATTATATAGAACGTATTGGTAGAAAGAGAGAGAGAGAAAGAGAAAGAGACTCGCTTATACGTAGCGTATGAAGAAGACTACTACTCTTTATATATCGAAGTGATATGATGAGCTAAACGACCAGCGGATTGTAAGCTAAATCTCTATCATAAACATGTTGCCGGAAACAGTCGAAGTAGGTCACAGTGCAGTGTTCCGGTTTGAAAGGCGATGTAGCTAGTGTAATTACTGGGATAACGAGGCTTAGCGTCTTATGTCTCTAGGCGACGAGCGTAATGTGATGCTGTGAATATTATTCTGCCAAGCGTTGCGTTGTTATAGGTAGGCGTATCACTTACCATCAGGTGAACGTCCCGCTCGCCCCGTTGCTTCATTAAATAAAAAAAATATTAGTGTTAGGATGTTTACACAGCATCTTAATGCGTTTCATAACTCTATATATATTACTGTTGAGAAAGAAAGAGAGATAGAGAGTTTGATTACATCATCAGTTGATACACGTCCACTGCTGGACATAGGCCTCCCCCAATGATCCCTATACTGTTCGGTTCTGCTTGCATCGCCAGGCACCGGGAGCCGTCGTTTGTATGGGTGCATTTGAGGTGGGGGGGTTTGGGCCATTTTCCACCACGCTGGCCCAATGCGGGTTGGTGGGAGAGTTTGATTAAACTAATAATAAAGTGTTGGACATTTTCTCTTGTTCAGCAAAGGTGTTTTTTTTTAAACAATGTAGCCATATGACGAGCGGCACGTTCATCTGATGGTAAGTAATACGCCAGTCCATAACAAGTGGCGCTAGTTAAGATGGTAAGCACTGCACCACATTGCGCTCGTCGCCTTGACACATAAGATGTTAAGTCTCGTTGCCCCAGTAATTTCACTGGCTAGATGTACCTTCAATCCGGAACATAGTAATATTTGCACAGTACTATTAGGCGGCAGAATTAGGAGCTGCGATGGTATCTACCTTGACGGTCTCCGGCAACATGGACCTTCGATTCGCAGGAGGCGAGTGATCACTTCAAGAAAACAGCAGCTGTACCAGGGACGGTGACCAGCATATCTTCATTGACCAAATCTTAGCCGTGTTGTGAAGTAATGGTGGTAGGTCTCTGTTGCCAATAACAGCCTAGGTACCAATGCAGCTCTTGTTTCTGTCGCTAAACACTAGTTTGCAAACATCACGGTGTTCCGGTTTGAAGGACGTTATAACTAGTTTAATTGTGTAATGAGTTTTAACATTATTTCTCAAGGGGACGGCCACGATGTGGTGCAGTGTCTTCTTCCTATTTTTCGTTTACTCCATAACTGAAGGTCGTGCTTGTCCTCAAATGCTCTTAATGACGCGTTAACCAGCCGCCTCCACATCGCTCTGTCCTCGGTACGTCCTAGGGCATTCGGAATGTTGGTGCCTAGGATTGCCTGTATCAGGTCAGGCCATCGGGCAGGCGATCGACCCTGTGATCTCTTGCCCTCGATCTTTCCTACTACAACCAGCTTGTCCAGACTATCTGTTTGCCTCTGGACAATATGGCCAAAGTAACTTATGACTCGTTTGTAGCAAATGGCGCACAGTCTGGTGGTGATTTTGTGGTGCAGTGTATATGAGCTGTATCCCTTGCTATCCGCTGAATGTTTTCAATTAAGTAGTTGTGGTACGGCACGGTGTGAGGTGCGGCCGCGGCCGTAACGTTCAGTTAAGCAAATGTTTTCGTTTAATCAGCGTGCGACAGGGTCCCCGGTTCGAATCGGTGTCGCCTCAACTGCCGAACTCATTTTATGGTTTTTAAGCGCCCCCCCCCCTCCCCTCCCTGCCCTTTGATGTTCGCCGAAATTGTTTCACACTACAGAACGCTCATTTTTTTTTCTAATACTAATTAATATTTAGTATCCAATTTACCACAACGATCGGTTCCGCGTTTCTCGCATCCAGTGGGTTGCCGCGATTCTCATCAGGATGTCGGTCCACGTTGTGGGAGGCCTCCCAATGCGGGAGCCGTCGATGTGGAGATCTTTGGTGGAGGCGTGTACTGCAGTTGACGTTCATTAGCTGATGAAAATGACGATGATCCAATTTACATGCTGAAATATACATATATATATATATATATATACAGAGGTTCATTGACCCATCACGCGATCTCTGAAACTATTATAGGTAAACACTCAAAATTTTGTAGAGATATTTCTTCTGCCCTTTAGAGGTCAGCTAAGGGTGGATTTTACAAAATTCCTTCCCCAAAGGGAGTTGCGAAGGTGTTACTATTAGATCTTTCTTGCCGGAGACTGCCTGAGTACCGCCGCAGCTCTTATTGCTGCCGACAAACGGTACTGTGCAAATGTTACTGTTATCTGGTTTGAAAGACGCTGTAGCTAACGAAATTACTGGAGTAACGAGAGTCGACATCTAATGTCTGAATTCCATAAAACAATAAAAGAATCCGTTTCCTTATTTCTCTCTTCATTCTGTCATTCAATAGTTTTCAGCAGAGTCTCTTCTCGTGTGTTTGTGTCCGTGATAGTGTATACCAGATACTTAAACTTATTGGTACCTTTAAACGGAACCTGAACTTGCTGGTCTTCGCGCTCTTATCTCGTCTTTCATCAGGGTTGAACGAGAAGGTATTCCGTTTCATCATCAAAGCCATTAGTTCTGTACTCGACGAAGGAACATGATCATTGACTAGACTTTCTTCTGATGCTTTATCCAAGGACTAGAAATTTGAACACTGCATAGAGCTCTTTATCTTGACACATAATAAATACAAACTTATGTCTTATTACCCCAGTAATTTCTCTAGTTACGGCATTCTTCAAGTAATGTACCGATTGTTGTTTTGAAGCAAAAATAGGGAGCTGCTGCGGTACGAAGATGGTCTACAGCATTCCAACCACCAGTAAAGTTGTTACTCCATAATGCATACCTATCAATAAAGGCTGGAATCTGTATTTTATGATATTTCATATATGATTTATTACCAAGGTAATTATAACAAATCTCTGCAGTGGAACAAGACCATAGGTTCTAAATCTTCTATGAACTAGCAGCTTCTTTAAAGGAAGTTAAATTCTAAATGCTCATTTCTACTAATTAGTTGATTATAGTAATATTATTTATCTGTTTACTACTTAGTGGTAACCACAAATTCGTTCTATATATCTCTCTAATTGTACTATAATTAAGATCTAGTTCTTGCTGGTTGAAAAACTATAACCTAGACTAGGTATAACCAAATTGTTTTTAGACAAGACTGCTTTTTAAAAATTACTGCTATTTGAAACCGCCATAGCCAAATTACTTTAAAAATCTTATCTCAATAAAGCTTCAAGAGCGGAACGTTCACCTGATGGTAAGTGATACGCCTCACTAGAAGAACGTGGCGCTAGTTAGGACACTATACACTGTTTCACATTGCGCTCGTCTCCTGAGACATAAGACGTTGAGTTTCGTCACCCCAGTAATTACACTATCTACTGCGCCTTGTGAAACTGTTTAAAAAATGTTTGCACACTATTCTTTGCAAGCAATCTCTCTAGTTTTAGTCTAGTCTAGTCTAATATCTATACTGTTTTTCTTATTGATAGGAAATAATTACTAATTCAAAAACTTTGATATCGGTTTAGTTGGGAAACCGATTTTGGCTATAAGAGTTCCACATCGACCACCTCAAACAAAATTTTAATTACACACATAAATTAGTTACATAGAAATTATATAAAATAGTATGATATGATAATATGATAATAATATATCTAATTATGCTATTGCTTGCATCTTTCATCAAGTGCTGTAGTATTTAATTAATTAGTGCGTCACTATATTATCTTCGCTTTTAGTTCACGTCTTCCTTTGCAATGGGTTGTCTGGAAGAAGTTGCCTTTTGAGCAATAAGACCGCCCATTGTACATTTATGTATATATATAATGTATTCCATATAAAGTAACTGGTGTACAATGAAGGATAAACGTATAAATAAATATGAGTAAGGAGTTAATATTAAAAGATAATCCAAACGGAGATTACTAAACGGGCAGCAATAAAGCAACAAGATGGCCGCCCGCCGCCCGCCGCCCGCCGCCGCCGCGATTTACCGCGATGTGTCGCGATACCCGCCTAAACCGCCGCCGTTACCACGACAATAAAACACATAGTACACAATATTCACAGATTATTACGTGTTTAAGATGATTTTTCCCTCGTGAATCGTCAATTTCGTCGTAAGAATGTACGTCGGAGCGGCACTAATAGTGTAGATATGGAGCTCGTTGGAAACAAAATGGCGGCCGCGTAGCGCGTCCCGTTGTCTTGTGTGTAAATGAGAATGACATTTGACCGTAAGGCAGGCTTCACATGCGCCGAATAGTCCCGACGCGTGATCTATCAGAAACTATAGGTTAGTAGGACAGGATCAGAAGGTAAGCACAGTCAGTCGTAGAAGTCGACTAAAATATTCTTAAGATTGAGGGCCTTAATCGCTCGATAAGCAAATTTGAGTGGGACAGCAAATTTAAAATGGTTTTATATTTGTAGTACTACTTGCAAGGTAGGATCATAATAGGTCCTAATTCTGACGACAAACTTTAACTTTAGCTAAAATATTAAGTTGTAACTTAACATCTTGTCTTAAAGCGACGAGCATAATGTGGTGTTGTCTATAACATTCTAACTATCGCTTTGTTATAGGCAGGGATATCACTTATTATCAATTACCATCGGTTAAACGGCTCGCACATCTCACGGGACCCAAGCCAACCTCACCTGCTCGTGGTGCATCCTGCTAATCAACAAACGGTTCTGGTTCCTACCAACCCGCATTGGCCTAGAGTGGTGGGAAACGGCTCAAATCCCTACATATGAATCCCTATAAATATCGGTCCCGAATGCGCGGTGATAGCAGAGACCATGCAGACTGTGGACCGATCGATGTGGAGATCTTTTGGGTGAGGCCTATATCCAGCAGTGAACGTCTATCGCCTGATGATGGACGTCTCGCTGGCAATGTTACTTCATAGAAATTAAAAAACCACAGCTACATCACCGCTAAGCTACAACAGAGCGACACATACATCACAGAGATCCTGTTGCACCTTTTAATACTTAGAAACAACTCTAGAGTTTTTAGGTATATGTACCACATATTCTTCGTCCTTCAAAAACAGGATATATTTAGGAGACTTCATTTCCAATTCCAGTTGTTCACCTGATCCGGACGACTAAGCTTTATCTGATTGTTTATAACGATCAATGCCTTATGAAACTAATATAAATTAATATTATTTTAAAAGATTTCTCGCCGCATGTAATCCGACCGCATCCCGGAACTGAAAAATGACAAAAGAACTTGTCACACGCCGCGGTGAGATGTTTCTCCATGGCACGGCACGGCAAGTCTCGCGGCGGCTTTGGAAACAGACAGCGTCCGAGTCTAGATCTAGTATTACGCACGACAGTTAAATATTGTTTACTTTTTTTTAATAGGATGGGTGGGGAAATGATTGGACAGTTCACCTGGTGGAAGCTGATCACTGACGTCCATGGACATTCGCAACACCAGACCTTTAACTTTTTATTTACCCGCTTCTAGAATATCGAATCTATCAGTCAACTTATTTAGACAATGTCGATGGTCCCAGCTGTGGGAAAATAAAATGTATTGTTCGTGAGGCAACTTCATCATCATCATCATCAGATGTTTACTGCTGGACATAGGCCTCCACCAAAGATCTCCACATACAGTCAGAATGGCAGCTGTCGTATATAAGGGTACATATAGGGAGATTTGGGCTGTTTCCAACCACGCCGGCCCAATGCCGGTTGGTGGGAGCCAGAACCTCCTTTGTTGGTCAGCAGGGTACACCACGGGCAGCTGAGGTTGGCTTGGGTCTCGTGAGTTTTTATACGGGACCCCTTACACCACTCTCTCTCTAACGCCCTCTGAAACGACTTCGCTTGATGATAACTGATATGATTGTCCATAACTTGGCACCAGTTAGGATGATATACACAACACCACATTGCGCTCGTCGCCTTGACACATAAGATGTTGTGTCGTTACCCCAGTAATTTCACTAGCTACGGCGCCCTTCAAACCGGTACACAGTAAAGTAAACCGGCTGCAACAGGAGCTGCGGTGCTCTAGACTCCGGCCACAGAGACCTGCCACCAATGTACCGCATCGTCCGACAATGGAGACGAGGCCGAGCTCGTTATCTAAACAGTTTCCAAGGAAGTACGTGGCCGGAGACCAGCGGCAAATGAGACCCGGTCCGGGTACGTAGCAGTACGTGTGACCCGGTGGAATACCCAAAACGTCATAATTCACGTCGTAAAAAGTAAATAGCTTTAAGTGTGCTATAAGTGTAGTTGTGAGTAACTTGCGACGCGGTGGGCTGGTGGGCTGGTGGGCTGGTGGGCTGGTGTCCTCGGCTGGAGTACAGCAGGTTCGAATTCGGGACAGTGTTAATGAGGAAATGAACAGTGTAGGAGTAGAGTAGGAGAAACTTAATTTCATACGTACAAGGTGTAAAGATTGTTAGCCTCAAGTGGCAATGAGCAGGACACCTAGGTCCTCGAATAGACGTAGGGTTGGCAGGCCCCTCACCAGGTGGTCTGGTGAAGGCTGCGGGCATCGCAGGATAGATGTGGACATCTTTGGGAGAAGCTTATGTCCAAAAGTGGACGACTGTCGACTGATAATGATGATGATGAAGATGATGAAGGTTTAAATAATGAGATAAAGATGATGATGCTGTGTATTGTAATATCAGGAAGGATTTGGAAGAAAAAAAATGTTTTTTTTTTATTTGAAATATCAATACATACCTTAATATATATATATATATATATACTAGCTGTTCCTGCCCGCTCTGCTGGCTGATACTTCCCCACCCTCTTCCCTAAACAACAACCCTCTTTGAGGAAGGAATTTTGTAAAATCAATCCTTAGCTGACTTCTAAACAGCAGAAGCATTATCACCACTAAATTTTGAGTGTTCACGTGCAATAGTTTCGGAGATCGCGTGATAGGTCAATGAACCTCTAGATATACAGCGAAGTTCACGTTTCCATCATAACGTGGTGTAGTGTATATCATCCTAATGTACACCACATTGTGCTTCAGGCGTATATGCGCTGCCGTGATACGCGAGATGGCTACATCATCACTTGTTATTCAGCACCAGCTCGCTACAAAGATTCCTGTTAATTTCTACGGATCCTGTTCCTTTGGAACTGATACAATGCGTTGTTATCACACGACGACTGTGAACTTTGGACCCTTAGAATTCTACTAAGTATTTTATATAAAAAAAATTATATATAGACGAAAATTTACATTAACACCATAACTAACTTATTGTGACATTTACTGGTGGTAGTCTCTGTTGCTGGTGACCGTCTAGGTACTGCCGCAGCTGCTGTTGCGGCCGACAAATAATAGGGTGTGAAAACTACTGTGCTTTAGTTTCCAGGACGCTGTAACTATTGAAGTTACTGAGGTCACTATCATCATCATCAGCCGACAGACATCCACGATGCCAGCATCAGGCCAGCAATGAGACTAGCGGGATATTCACCTGATGGCAAGTAATACGCCTGCTCATAAGAACATAGCGCTAGTTAGGATGATATATACTGCATCACATTGCGCTCATCGCCTGAAACATAAGATGTTGATACTCGTAACGCCAGTAACTACACTAGCTACAACGTCTTTCAAACCGGATCACAGTATTATTTGCATACCAGTGTCTGTCGGCTGCAATAGACGCTGCAGTGATACCTAGACGATCTCCGGCAACAGAGACCTACCACCACGCACTGCCTAGTGAAGGTCCTTATTCACCATTAAATTTCCCCACAAACAAGGTTGCTTAGTGAAAATAACAGTAACCACAGATAGAGTTTTTTTTTTTTTTGTTAATAAAAGTTCCCAGGTCCACAGTATCGACGGGCGCACCGCACCATACGTTAAAATAACAAAGTAATATTCAATACAAGCAAATGCCCGAATTGTTTCAATTTCTCGGAACGAAATTTAATTGCGTACAGCGGAGTGCGTTATCCTTTGGATGGGTGGGCACAGGACCGCGCACACTGCACCGTGTCACTGCTGCGAAGCTATATTCCTCTATTGCTCCTCTTTGTTTTTTACAAAGCGACGAGACGGGTGAGATGGATGACATAGATCACTACATTGTCCGGTACCACCGCAGCTCGCATTGCAGCCGAATAACAGCTGTGTTCAAACATTACTGTGTTCCGGTTTGAAGCGCGTTACAGTTAGTGAAATTACTGGAGTGACGAGACCAAATGTTATACATCTCAAGGTGACGAATACTACTTCTGGGGGGAAGACAAGGTTATGTCAAATTTATACCCAATAAAACCCGTCGGTGGTCATCTTGTAACGATGCGGAAGGCCCTGGAACTTCCGTCCCAGGGAGAGCTGTAGCCCTCCTCGACATCTTCGCTTTGGGACAATAAGAACTAGACTATCTTCTTGTTCATCCCTGGCTTAGTGGATCCACCTCCACCTTCAAAACCCATGAAGCCGAAAACTCTTTTAGTCAGCCTCTCCGACAGGCAGGGAATACTTTGGACCTATTCTTACTAACTCGAGCCTACAGGAGAGATACCATCTTAACTAGCGCCGGTTCGTTATGGGCAAGCGTATCACTCACCATCAAGTGAAGATCACATTTGTTACATCACTTAAAATAAAGTATATCTATAGCTCGCTATATCCGGCGCTGTGCTGCCGGCGTTGCTATTGCTATGCCACTCACAGCCTTATTATTGTCTACCACTAAATTGTCGCGCGTGCGCGGAATGTAACAGATGACAGGAGTTAGGTGTTGTGTAAATTATTCAATACTATCAATGAATTATTCTCTAGATCCTCGGCAGCTATTCCTTTGGAGCAGCAGTGTGCAAACTTTACTCGTTTCTTATTAAGAAACAGTTCAGCTATTGATATTGTTGACGTTTACTGCCGCTTAACTAAGAACGAGAACTATGTGTTGTGTAAACATCCTAACTCGGTACTTAGCTATAGTTCACATCCCATCACAGCTGTGTGTAGGGTGCAAGGGTTCCAGCACAACAATCAACAAACGAGGCTCCAGCTCCCACCAACCCGCATTGTGCCAGCGTGGTGGGAAATGGCCCAAATCCTCCCACATAAATCCCTACCTTATCGTGTGAGAGTCTTTGCGGGAGTCTTTCCAGCAGTGGATATCTGTCGGCTGATGAGCATCACAGCGACAGATGCTAATGTAGTTAGATATAGAACTACAAAATTGAACAGTCCGCTGCTGGGACTTAGAGCTTCTTTAAAAGAGTCAAAGCTATTCTCGAAGGATGGTGCTGGTAGAGAAATAAAGTCGGAAGCTGTAGATCTTTCAATATAAAGATTTACTTATGATATTTTCATTTACCAGATGCTTAAAGGTTCTTGGAAAAATTACTCATCTTTGAGTATATATCATTACGTTCTGAAAACGCCTTCGTCCAATAGTGAACTGCTGTCTGATGAGAGAAGACGGGAGTCGCTGCATATTTTAAAGTCAATCATTAGCCAATAGACGTCCACAGCTGGACATAGGTCACCTCCAAAAATCTCCACACGGAGTGATGCTATGGGCTTCTGCGACTTACACCAGATCAATTGCAGCACGGTGTCTGGTAACGCGGCAATAAGAACCGGTGTTTGTAAGGGTTCATATGGGGAATTTGGGCCATTTCCAACTTGGCTGGCCCAATGCGGGTTGGTGAAAGCCAGAGCCTCGTTTGTTTATTACCAGGGTGCACCACAAGTAGGCTTGGTTCCAGTGAGCTTTTGTGCGGGATCCCTTACATCCCTTTTTTTAAAAATTCTGTATATGAATTATAGAGAAGGTAGACGAAGAATAGAGTAAATGGAAACGGAAATGTGAATAATGATATAAAGTATATATAAATAGAATACTACAGAGAAGGTTAAGTAGAAGAAAGTGATTGTGTATAAGATAGAATGTAAAGATAAAGGAGAACAGTAGAGATATTTTTAGGCTAGGAAGGAAATATAAATGGCCAGGGATGAACAAGTACGAGGTGGTCTAGTTCTTGTACCAAAGTGAGGGTGTTGAAGAGGATTATAACCCTCCCTGGTAAGTACTTTAGGCGTATTGTCGGGAGGCACCAGTGCGTTCTGTAGGAGATTCCGGGGTTTCTCGCAACGCATCGCAGATGACTACTGATAGGGTTATATTGGGTAAAAATCCTAGAAAACCTTGTCTTCTCCCCAGAAGGTATCTTATTAGAGAATAGTCCCCTGATAACGAAAGAAAAAAGGAATGAAACATATATAGGAAAGAATGAAGAGTATGAAAGAAGAAGGTAATTATGTAATATATTAAAGATTGGAGATGATGAAAGGAGATGAAAATTTTGATATATGAAATCAATAAGATGAAGAGGAATAAAATGAACAAAAAAATCAAAGGTTCTGACCATGGAAGGCAAATGATGTAAAATAAAATGGACTCCCGCAGGCTGATGATGATGAACAGAGATCCAATAGATTATATAAGAATTATATAGATAACATAATTTATATAATCAATAGTCAAATATCGACTTTCCGTGAATTAGCCGGCTTAACCGCCCATTGTTAAACCATCGCCCCAATGGCTGACGGCTGGGCATCCTGCTGAAGCCACTTTCGAGCCTCCAAATGGTTTCATTTCCGTAAAGGTCCATTGTGTTAGCACCTTAAAGATTCTCCCATTCATATTAATATTTGTTTATTACTACCTCCGTATATAAGGGCTTCCTTCACTATAACGAGCTGATAGTTAAGATCATATACACAGCACCACGTTAAGCTCAAACCCGCCGTGACCATGGCTGCTGCTGGGTACCCAAAACGTAGGGTAATATCCATCCCTATTTTCTAAATAACCCCGCAGCTTTCCAATTCTCTTCAACTTCCGTCGTATATTAATATATTTCCATCATTATATATATTCGAAGTTAAACTTTTCCCGCCGTTTGTACCAAGCCGTCATTGTACTTCTCTGATGAGTGGTGACGGAAGTCGACACACACAGAGGATGTAATTGGGGTAATATAAAATACTAATAAAACGATAACATAGAAGACGAATAAAATAAAAATAAATAAATAAGATATAAATAAGTTTTTTTTTTGTTCATCAATCACGTGAAATCTAGTGATAGTATAGGAACACGTACGTACATAAGTACGTACTAAATTATAGATTGTAATAGGTTACTAATTATTTTTAATTTCATAGATCCTTCGTCACTTTATTTCTAATTCACTTTTATAAACATTTTCATTTGGTTCTATTTACGCGGTTGCCATGGTAACGGTCGCTACAGAAATTCATTTGCGGCTGCGGTCGCTCTCAAGGAATATTTCAGACAAATGTCAAATCTATTTCTATATTACGGCCAGCAAAGCGGGCGGGGAACAGCTAGTATGGAATAGCTAGTATATATACTAGCTTTTGTATATATATAGGCATAGACAAGGTCGTACTGTGTAACTAGTATCGAATACAGGCGGGAATTTCAAAATGACACTCGAGTATTTATTTATGTTTATTCGTATGACACAGGATGGTCATTTAACGGCCGTTATGTGACCATTAGACGGTAATATCCGATGGTATATCATTTTGATTTATAACAAACGACATGAATGTATTTTTTATTAACAATGAATCGGACGGTGTCTCTATTTCACATAATGTCGTGTGGCGATGGTGAGGTGCTTGTTTTGTTAATGGAAAAGTACAGTGCTGCACCATGATTATACCTGGTGTTAAATGGAGATGTGGTCTATGGTGATAAAGCGCACTAACCTAGTAACTATTCAATCTTCTCTTGAAGACACCATCGTTGCTTGTACGGCAACACCACCGCTGAGAAGTTGTCCTACTCCTCTGCAGTGTTTATCAAGAACGAGGAGTTGAACCTCTTTGTTCGCACATTGATCATCATTGGTGGTAAAAAGGAGATAAGGAGATTATATCATATTATTTTCGAGCACCGTCTCTGTAAAGGCTTTCGCTCGAAAGTTGCGAAACCTGTATAAAACTATCATGAAGGTAAATCGTCCATAAGAGGATGGTGATTAGCAAGGTCTGAAAAAACCCTTGACTTGATCACGGAATCCAATCAGGAAGCCATGAGTTATAAGAGTATTAATAACGGAAATAGATTGAGCGTCTATTCAAAGGGTGATCGCTTCAGCTGAAGAGTGGTTTTTAAATCATCATTATCAGCTCGTCACGTCCACTGCTGGGCATACGTCCTCCAAACGTCTGAGATATTATAAATGTGTATAAAACAATACAACATTGGGTTAACAGTCGTTTTATCGTCGACGACGCGTCACCGTCCCGATTCACCAGCAAAGTGACCATTAAACGACCATAATGGCCATTAATAAGCCGCGATGCGACATTAATTATACGGAATGGGTGACCGCGGTGCGGCGACGTGTTCTCTGCCCTCCACGGGCCCTGTCCCACGCGGCCCTGATATATGGCCTCGGCTCTACGACTAGTAAACCATTCCGAACACAATGTAGGATTCGGGATCCACAGATCCCATAGATCTTCACGTGTTACTTGCCCGACTGTTTATTTATTTCTATGTGAACAGAATTGTGATTTACAATATGTACATCATCATCATCATCATCATCATCATCATCAGCCGATAGACGTCCACTGCTGGACATAGGCCTCCCCCGAAGATCTTGTTTGTAGGAATTCATATAATGTGATTTGGTTTATTTCCGGCCACACTGGCCCAATGCGTGTCGGTGGAAGTCGGAGCCACGTTTGCTGATTAGCAGGATGCACCACGAGCATGTGAGGTTGATTTGGGTCCTGCGAGTTTTTGTGCAGGACTCGTTACACCCCCTAAATTGGTACACTGTTTTGAAATTATATATTTGCACACTGGTATGGACATATACCATGCCGGCTGTCTGACGTGATATGTTATATAGTCTTATCACTTACTATCAAGTGTTACTCGTTTTATTGAATAAAGAGCCAGAGTTTTAGCGACGCCGTTGGTGAGTTTGTCGTGCGCCTACGCATTGAGGCGCGTGTCGCCTTACAGCCAGATAAAACCTCGCGGACATATTTATTCGCTTGTAACTCATCGCTCAATCCGATCGCAGTCATGTTGTAGGTATATATAAATAATATATATATGTATATATATACATATGAAATTAGCGTTTTGTCGCACTGACCACTTTGATCTGAAATATCTTCTCTTTGGTTAAGAATTCCAAATTCAAATTTATAAATTCATTTAGCTGATACATTTGAGTTTTGGAAACGGTCATTTATTTGTTTTTACCTCATTATTTTTTTCTTTGGCGTTACTAATTACCGCATAATGGAAAACATGAAATATTGGTATATTTACGAGTACGCGTTCTACCTTGGCACCAGTACCAGTGCTGCAGGAACAGCTCGAAGGATTAAGGATGTGTACGGCGCTGGTGTCGCAAAAGAAAGCACGGTACGTTTTTGGTTTTAACGTTTTCGTTCTGGAAAATTCGAGCTTCAGAACCAAACCCGTGGACGGCCGGAGACCAAAGTGGAAAATCAAGAATTAAAGGCCTGTGGAAGCGGATCCATCGCAAAGCACTTCAGAGATAGCTGCAGGCTTCGTCGTAAGTGACAGAACTGTATTAATCCACTTGAAGCAAATCGGGAAAGTAAAGAAACTTGAACGATGGATACCTCATGCATTGAGTGAATCGAACTCGCAGACACGCGCCGACTGCTGCTGCTGTGTCACTTTGCTCAACCGACACAATGATGAAGGGGTTTTAAATGGAATCATTACTTGTGATGAAAAGTGGATATTGTACGATAATCGGAAGCGCTCGTCGCAATGGCTGAATCCTATAGATCCAGCCAAATCCTGTCCTATACGAAAATTGACTCAGAAAAAGTTACTTGTGAGTGTTTGGTGCACTAGCGCCGGTGTCGTTCACTGCAGCTTTCTAAAATCTGGCCAAACGATTACGGCTGATATCTATTGTCAGCAACTGCAGACCATGAAGGAAGAATTAGCTGCTAAACAACCGAGATTGGTCAATCGCTCTAGGCCACTGCTGCTTCATGACAACGCAATACCACCACCACCACATACTGCACAACAAACAACCACTAAGTCAGATGAGCTACAATGGGAATGTCTGCGACATCCACCGTACTCCCTGGACCTTGACCCAAAAGATTAACCATTTTTTCCGGAATTTGGATAACTTCTTACAAGAAAAAAATTCATCTCCGATGCAGCAGCCCAAACCGCCTTCAAACAGTTTATTGATTCTCGCCCCGATGGTTTCTTTAGGAAAGGTATCAATGAACTACCTATGAGATGACAAAAGTGCATAGATAACAACGGTGCATACTTTGATTTATTAAATATATTTTACAAAAAAAATTGACTTTATATTCCTCCCGTACAAAACGACAATTATATATGTAAGGACCTAATATATATATGTTTCACAATGTCCATGGATCCTCATCGTCATCATCAGCCGATAGACGTTCACTGCTGGACATGTCCATGGATAACTTAAATAAAAAAACAATTATAACTTAAGTGGTTAATGGACATTTTACTGGCGATAGGTATCTGTTGCCGGATATAGTTTAGTTACCATCGCAGCCGATATTGTACATACACCAGTGTGTTCCGGTTTGAAGGGCGTTGTAGCTGGTGTAGTTACTGGGATAACGAGACTCATAATCTTATGTATATAAAAACTGAGACAGATAATGTGACCTTTAATTTACTTGGTGCGTTAGTTACCAATTTAGTCAGTCTGAAGGTATTGGAAGGCCAAGGATGACGGCAGAAGGACGTCTGGTACTTAAGTTGGAGCAGAAGGTCCCCCTTAGTTTAAAAGTACACCCTACAGCCTGCGCACCCCGCGTGGGTTAACGAGCCCGGTACTCCCCGCAGCACTGGACGGTGCCCGTCCACCGCGCGGCGTACGAATCACTCGCACCTCAATGCTATCAGCTCATCAGTTCCAGGAATCTGTGATCCCCACCCCCTCTCCCTCACCAGCCCACCACCCGCCCGCCAGGGGGCCAGGGGGATCAGACCCCTGCTGCGGCGGTAATTCACGCGGCTCACACCTCCGCGGTACTGGATTGCGAGATTTTTTATTGGATCAAACCATTTTGATACTTTATTTATATAATATAATGATAACGAGTGTGATACGCCTGCCTATAACAATGTAGTGATAATTAGGATGATATACAAAATAAGGTTACAAATAGCCTCACTAGCTACAACATCCTTTAAACAGGATCACAGTAATGTTTGCACACTATTGGTTACCTGGAAAAATAGGATATGCGGTGGTACCTAGACGGTTTCTTACAGACCTAATAACCTACCACCAGTAATTTAAAATGAGGTACTAATAAGATGGGCGTGTTTAGACATCTGCCTGTGACGTCACAACTCTTCTTATACTTGAAGACTAGTACTGAGGCATTTGTTCGAAGTTCAGACTATATAGGATGTTCTGAATTTAAATTAATAAAGTAATTATATGTCCAGCATTGGACGTCTGTCGGCTGATAATGATGGTGATGATGATGATGAAATAAATTATTCCTACGTAAGAAGATTATAACTTTTGCACCGGTTACTCTTGAGGGTAGTTACAAAATTTACTTATACATTTAAAGGAGATTTTTAAATGGCTTCGACTTTTTTAAAATTTGTTAGGCCAGATGGTGACTAATGGTATAGTATGGAAATTTCTGTCGACAAACAGTCATGTGTAAATACCACTCTATTCCGGTTCGAAGGGCGCTGTATCTAATAAAGCTACTGAAGTAACGAGACTTAATATCGTATGACAAGCACAATGTGGTGCTACGTACATCATCTTATATACCGTCACGCTCTTATGAGCAGGTGTATTACTTACCATCGGGTGAACTTGTATTAAAAAAAATACTTTGTCCCGGTTTAAAGGGCGCTGTAGCTAGTGTACTTGCTGGGGTAACGAGATCTAATATCTAGTCTCAAGGCGACGAGCGCAATGTGGTGCTGTGTATATTATTCGTACCAGCGCCACTTTGTTATGAGCAAGCGTATCACTTAGCACCAATTGAACCATCCGCTTGTCTCGTCGCTTAGTTAAATAAAAAAAAATATGATTTAACGGGATAAGCTATGTACGGGTCAAGTATCAAGACGGTGGTGTCGCCGCGCGCTCGGTAATATATTGATGATGCTGTAACAGTCTATTGTGATCTTTTGTTAGATTATGATAAGCGAGATAACTTATTCTCGACTTTAATATAAACGTCCGTTTGTCCGTCGCGGCTACGCAACTGTGGAGGCGGACTGTTTATTAAACAATATTATTTATTTGTAACGTTTACTTCATGGTAAGTAATACGCTTGCTTATAACAATAACTTAAGTCGCGTTACCGCAGTAATTTCATTACCTACAATGCTCTTCAAACTGGAACACAGTAATGTTTTTTAACGAGCGGGATGTTTACCTGATGGTAAGTGATACGCCTGCTTATTAGCGAGATGCTCTTTGGGGCGTTATACACTGCATCATATCATGCTCGTCCATTTGAGACATCTGTTAAGTCTCGTAACTGCAGTCATTACGTTTGCTACAACGCCCTTCAAACCGGAACACAATATTTTTTTTAATTTACGAAACGAGATGAGCGCAATGTTCAACTAATGGTAAGTGATACGCTTGCCCATAATATGGCACTAGTTACTATGATATATTACCGCGGTCATTTCATTAGCTACAGCGCCCTTCAAACCGGAACAAGGTAATGTTCTGCAATAGCAGCCGTTTTGGCGCGCAACGGTCTACCGCTGCAGGGACCTGGCAGCGGTAAGGGTGTAGAGTTGGTGTTCCGTGGAGGAAGCGAAGCCGCGTCCACAGCAGCGGCGCCGGGCGGCGCGTGTAGGCGCGCGGTCCTCCTGCGCGGCCGCAGTTTGTTTTACATGATAATTGGACGCGACTTATGAGCGTCGCGTTGATACACTGCAGCTAACCCCCAGCGCCAACCCACACCCCCGCCCCCGGCCCTTCACGCACTGCACCACACCACCACACAACACCACACACCACAACACACCACCGCACACCACACGCTGATATAATAATAGTTCATATTACTAGACGAACAGTAGTGTGTATACATTACCTTGTTCCGGTTCGAAGGGCGCTGTAGCTAGTGAAATAAAATAAGGAAAGTCGACATACGACTTAAAGCGACGGGCAAAATAACGTGTGGTGTATATCATTCCAACTAGCGCAACTTTACGGGCAGGCGTATAACTTACCATCGGATCGCTGTGATTTTTATATAACCAAGCGACGAGACCTTCACCTGTTATTAAGTGATATAACAACGTGGCGCTGTTTACGATGTAACACACGTCACCACGTGCTAGTAGCCTGGAGACAGGATGTTGAGTCTCTTAGTACTTTCACTAACTACAGCGCCCTTCAAACCGGATCAGAGTACTGATTGCACTACTACGCAATAGGCGCTACGGCGGTACTTTACTAGATAGAATAGAAGCCTACCCTCTAGTAGATATATATATATATAAAGTGTCAAGTTCTAGGTAACAATGGTTCCGTATAAAGGCTGCGGTAACGCGACCTCGCCGCGACCGATTCCCGTATATAGATAACAATATAAATAACGTTATTTAACGTTATAAATAACGCTTGTCCGTAACGTTAAAAATAACCATTTGTTTTTAGCGTTCCCACGTCCGCGTCGCCCGCCAGTGGGATAACTCAATCTTACACCTATGCCGCGAACCGGCCGGGACCGGGACCTATAAAACATCTATGTTATGTTCGTCCCGCGCCGGCAAGCGGGTAACGTGTAACGGGCACTGGGTTCCGTATATACTTATTATTTAATATCCTCCTAATTAGAAAGTTTCCCTTTCTGTTGCTACGAATCGTCTAAATACCACAGTAGCTCGTATTTACGCTGCTAAATACTAGTATGTAAATGTTACTATGTTCCGGTTTAAACGGCGTTGTAGTTATTGAAATTACTAAGTAAACTGGACTATATGTTTTTAAGGGACAAGCATGTCGTGCAGTGTATATTATTACAACGAGCGCCACATTCGTTATATCTGTAATCTAGACATATCCTTTGCTGAAGATGAAGTTAGAAATGGAGGAGGAGGATGGAATGGAAATGGAAAACGATGGAGTAATGTAGTGTATATCATTCTAAGTAGCAGCGCTTCTTGAGTAAGCGTATCACTGATGAACGTCACGCTCGTGTTGTCGTTAATAAAATGTGAATAAAAAAAAATCGATTATTTATTCTAATTCAATAGTAAGAAGTTACTAGTAATAAATCATCTATACTGTCAAGCAAACAAGTGTTTTAATTACTATACATTGTTACTGCTGGTAAGTCTCTGTTGGCAGTGACTGTATAGGTACCACCGCAGTTCCTATTCCTGCTGACAAACATTACTGTGTAAATATTATTGCGTTCCGGTTTGAAGGGAGTTGTAGCTAGTGAAATTATAAAGGTAACAAAATTGAACATGTGTCTCAGAGCGACTAGTGTGGTGCAGTATATATCATCCTATGTGCAGTTCGGATGCAACTGCGCTGCCGCTAGGCGATGACGAATGTTATCCAGATAAACATTACTGGTAATAGTTTGTGTATTTTTTTTTGTGTGAAAGAATGAATAAAATAAAAATTTAGCGGCGTGTTATGATAAAGCGTATTGGTTGGTTTCGTAAACTTAGAAAAAAAAATGTAGTTTTCTAATACGCCACGCGTAACCCTAAAACGACGCGTACACGATGAGAAATCACTCGCACCAACTCCCACTCCCACTAAATGCCCACACCACGAATAAAATAATCCTTTTATTGTGTAAAGTGTCGAGTTACCGCCGCCCGCCGCCCGCCGCCCGCCGCCCGCCGCCCGCCGCCCGGCCGCGTTATAACGATTTAACGGAATCGATTAATTGCGATTTATGTTACATATCGATGTATCGTCTCGTGTACATCGCCGTCAACAATGTAACTGGGGATGAATCTTGTGGTACAGCTCGCAGCTGAACGATACCCGACTATATAGCGCAGCGGTAGGGGGCTGGGGGGTGGGGGTGGGGGCTGTCTGTTTGGGCTCCGATCCTGGGTTACATGAGCTATCCACGGTGGTTGGTCTCCGTTGCTGGTGACCGTATAAGTACCACCGCATCGTCTATTGCAGCCGACAAACAGTACTGTGCAAACATTGCCCTGATCCGGTTTGAAGGACCAATAGCTATCACTGGTGGCAATGTCTCTGTTGCTGGTGACCTTCTAGGTACCACTGCAGCGCCTGTTGCAGCCGACAAATAGTACTATATGATTACTATGTTCCGGTTTGCAGTGCGCAGTAATGAGATTTGATATGTATCTCAAGGTGACGAGCGCAATGTGGTGCTGTGTATACCATCCTAACTGGCGCCGAGTTCTATCACTTACCATCAGGTGAACGTCTTACTCGACTCGTCGTATATATATAAAGAAAATAGATTTTATATAATTCCTCCTACGAAAGGGGTTGAAAGGGGTGTAACGTCCAGCAAGGCGGGCGGCGAGCAACTAGTGTGCACGCACTTTTATAAATAAATGAGATTTTTGTAAACTATTTTCGATATTTAATGAAAAAGAAAAATATTTATATTTACACTAACACGAATATCATCATCATCATCAGCCGATGGACGTCCACTGCTGGACATAGGCCTCCCACAAATAATCCCACATTCATCGGGGGTATTTATGTGGGGAGATTCGTGCCATTCCTCACTACGCTGGAGTAATAAGGTTTATCGGGCCAGAGGCTTGCTGTTGATTAACAGGATGCACCACGAGCTGGTGAGGTTGACTTGGGTTCCATGAGTACGGAACCCCTTACACCCCTTACCATTAACATAAGCTACATAATTTATTACTCAGGTATCTTTATCACAACATGGAAAACAAGTACGTTAAGGATATCATATGATACTCCATTACAAAAAAAAAACGCTGCGTTTCCTTCCGTATATCCGATCCGTATGTTCTCACAACTAATCCGTTAAATGTCTACACTACCCCGATACTTAATAAGAACTAGACTACGTAACAAAAAGATAGACCTTACATAGAACGTCTAAGTACCACCGCAGCTCCTATTATTCTAAAACAGTTCCGGTTTGAAGGGCGCTAAACTATTTGAAATTCACGGAACTAGATTCCTTTGTCTTAAAGCGATGAGCGTAACATGCTGCAGTGTATACCATCCTAATAAGCAACAGATCTATAATCCATTCATGTTCATTGCTGAAGATGGAACCTCAAAATTTGGGAGATCAGTTCCCGCCGAGCTTGGCATGCTTTATCTCATATACCACTTTATTTGTAAGGGTTCTACATGGAATATATTTCCGCTGTGGAGGTCAATAGAACAGTTAAACCGGATGCACACCGAGCTGAACCCTATCATGTCTTATCCAACTCTTTAAACTGGAATCATCAGCTTTCGCTCACAACCACGGTTCCGATAGTTGGAGGACGTACCTCTAAATCACCTCGCTTAAGGATGTCGGAAGGATATCACCATATCTGCTGGTGGTGTCTCTATTGCTGGATACCGTCTAGGTACCACCGCAGCTGACAAACAGTAGGATGCATACATCACTGTGTACCGGATTGAAGGACGTTGTAGTTAGTGAAATTACTGGGATAACGGAACTGAACATCTTAAGTCTGAAGTCGAGCGCAATGTGATGCTGTGTATACCATCCTAACTAGCGCTGCGTTGTTATGGACATGCGTATTACTTACCACCAGGTGAACATCACACCTCACTCGCTCCTTTGAATAATAATAAAACACCAACCAACCATCTTCTTCATGTGCCTTTGTAACTAGTGAAGGTGGAACACCAGATCTGGAATCTCATTCCGTTGTGCGCTGGATGGATCAGCTCCGCGGCGCTCTTGATGTAGATCCCATTCCATGGTGTTGTCCAGCCATGATTTTTTTTCTTTTTATTCGACGATGTGATGAGATGAGAAAGACGTTCACCTGATGGTAAGAGATACGCCTGCACATAATAACGTGGCGCTAATTAGGATATTATACACAGCACCACATTGCGCTCGTCGCCTTATTACATAAGATATTTAGTCTTTTTACCCCAATATTACTAGCTACAGCGCCCTTCAAACCGGATCATAGTAACGTTTGCACACGGTACTGTTTGTCGGCTGGAATAGCCGCTGCGGTGGTACCTAGATGGTCACCAGTAACAGAGACCTACCACCAGTATCCTGCGACCGATGTTTCCCCTTCCAGCTACTTTCCCTTATTATTCTTTATTTGCGGAAGTCATCATCATCCACAGCCCGCGGTAGTCCACAGCTGGACGTAGTCCCCTCTGGTCCTAGATTTTTGATGGTTAGGAACAGCTCTCGATTTGCTTTCACTCGCCGCAGAACTTCCTCATTAATCACCTATTCCCGGCTGATTTTGCGCATACGGCTATATGACCATATTTCGACGTCCTTAATCCGCTTCCGAAGGTTCCTCCGTCAGGATACACATTTTATATTGTTTCGCTACAACACCGTCTCCACGGCTTTCTCTGTTCCGCGCGTTCTACTCCGCTGATGGATATCTCCGGGCAGAGTAATGGTTTGTCAGTCCCGTCACATTCGTGGGTCGATTATTTTGATTCCTGAGCCGTCGGCGACGGCCGCTGCCAGTGGGGGGTAGAGTGGTAGTGTGGTGAACTTCACGGCTGCGCCCCTCCCCCGCGCCACACGGCTAATGGTGGTGCTGTGTAAGGTATGACGGCTTCATTACTCACACCGTCTACTCCGCATTGTGAATGCGTTTGTTCCTACTCGCCCGCTCCGCGTGTCGATTTCCGTCGAGTTTCCAATTCATATACCACATTTACTGGTGGTAGATCGAGGTGCTACTGCACCTCCTATTCTTACTGACGAACAGTAGTTTGCGAACATTACTGTGTACCTGTTTAAAGGGCGCTGTAGCTAGAGAAATTAACATCTTACGTCACAAGGCGAGTAGCAAAATGTACTTCAGTGTTATCCTGTCGCCATTTTATGGAATGACGAATTACCATCAGGTGAACATCTCGTTCAGCTCGGAGAATAAAAAGAATACTAATAGTAACGATAAAGATTCGAAGGTGCGACCCTGGTCGTATATATCCGTTGGAGGTGAATAATCCTCATTAACGACGGCGGACCCTTGAAATACAAGCTCGTGTACCTATAACCTTTATGGAGACATAATGCCGTAACCTGACACTCGGGGTACGTTCGAGAGGCTGTACGGCCGGGGGAAGTGCCGCGGATGCCGTGGACGTGCGATGAAGACGTTAAGAAGGTCCACGCGAGCTTAATAGGCACCGAGGTCCGCCGGTGTCGGGTTACGGCGCTGGTGCATTTTATTTACACGCCGGGGTACGAACGCGGGACTCTCCACTTTATCGGGGCGTTACGATTTAATGTTACGCGTCTCTGTACCAACATTTATAGACAAACTAACAATCGGCACACATCTTATATATATATGATTAAAATGGGATATGTTTGTTCGCCATCACGTGAAATCTAGTGAACGTATCGACCTAGCAACACGACCATTCGACGCGTACTAATGTATAGATCGTTATAGGTTACTTATTTTTTAATTTCATAGATCCTTTGTCACTTTATTTCTAATTCACTTTTATAAACATTTTCATTTCGTTATATTTACGCGGTTGCCATGGTAACGGTCGCTACAGAAATTCATTTGCGGCTGCGGTCGCTCTTAAGGAATATTTCAGACAAACGTCAAGTCTAATTATATATTACAGCCAGCAAAGCGGACGGGGAACTAATAGTATATATATATATATATATATAAACGAGGAAAGCGAGACGTTCACCTGATGGTAAGTTATACTGCCGTCTATAACAACGTGGCGCTAGTTATGATGGTATACACAGCACCACATTGTTCTTCTCATTGACTTGAGATGTTAAATATCTTTACCTGAGTAATTTCACTAGCTACAGCGCACGCAGCGGAATACACTAACTTTTGCACAGTAGACCGTCTCCAGCGCTAGAGTATGAGAAGAAGAAGAGTATGAGACTCTTCGAAACTAATACTGATGGTATGGTGAACATTTTCATACAGGCACATGAAGATTATCACCTCGAAAGCCTTATAAAGACGGCCCGTAACGACGCGGCGACGTCGTAAACGCTTTGGAAGCGGCCCTTTCCTCCGATAATTTAATAATAAAGCACAGCGCGAGATAAAATTTTATGTGGACATCGTGGATCCAGCGCTGGGCCGCGTTCACTTAGTATCTCAAGCAGCATCTAAACCGGCCTGCCCGTAAACTAGTTAACTCATTTTTTTTTCGAACACGAAAAGGAAGATGTAACTTTATGGCGGAGCTAGCGCCTCGACTACACTGCTGTTATACAAATTAGCCATTAATTAATAAACGGCTGAACCGATTTTTGGCGTATCCATTTAGATAATTACTCCTTCTTCTTTGTTCTTCATGCTGTTCTTCTCATGTTTAGCAGCAGTTACCGGTGGAAGGTCTCTGTTGCCTGAGGCCGCCTAAATACCACCGCAGCGCCTATTGCAGCTTATAAACAGCTATGTGCAGATATTACCGTGTTCCGGTTTGAAGTGCTCTGTAACTAGTGTACTAGTTAATTAGTTGGCGACGTATAACTCAATATTAGACAAGCGTCTCCTTCGTCGCTTGATGGGATGAAAAGGCATGTTTTATATTATTAAGTGTATTATAAGTTGACGCTTTCATACAATCAATAAAAGATATAAAATTCTTCGTGTACGTTTTAGTACGACTAACTAAATGTAAAAAGTACACTGATTCAAGATCCAATACACTGGACGAGAGCGCGAACAACGATACTCAACGAGCCAGCTCTCAACACATTCACTGCCGCGGCGCCTTTAAGGACACGGGTCCTGATACTCCTGCCCATAACAACGTGGTGCTAGTTAAGATGACAAACATTGAGCTTGTCGCTTATACATCAGATGATGTCTTATTACTGCTGTAATTTCACTAGCTACCTTCAAACCGGAACAGTCATGCTTGAATAGCGTTTGGCCGCAGGAACACTGCGGTGGTATCTACCTAGACCTTCTCCTGCAACAGAGAGGAACTACCAGTTAGCATGTTTATACTGCACCTTGTGGTCGTCTCCTTGAGACATACGAGTAAGATGTCTCGTCACCGCAGTAATTTTATTAACTACAGCGCCTTTCAAACAGGAACAAACTAAAGTATACATAATACTGTTCGTCGGCTGCAAAAGGCTCTGCGGCGGTACCAAGACGGTCTCCGGCAGAGACCTACCACCAGTAAATTAATTGGTGTTTTGTGTAGTATAAAGCCATCGCTCGTGTAATGTTCAATATCATCATCATCATAATCAGCCGATAGAAGTCCACAGCTGGACATAGTCCTCCTCCAAAGACACGCATATCGGTCGATCCTGCGCTTGCGGGTTTATGTGAGGAGAATTGAGCCATTTCCCACCACGCTGGTCCATTGTAGATTGGTGGAAGCCAGAGCCTCGTTTGTTGATTAGCAGGAAGCACCACGAGCAGGTGTGGTTGGCTCGGGTCCGTGAGTTGTTATAATGTTAATATATTTATAATGTTTATTAAATTTGCACAAACAACGCCACGGAATTGTAAAAGGTAAGGGCGCGAAAAAGGTTATACAAAATGGCGGACTAATAAAGCGGGCCGTCTTTACGAGCGGCCAACGTATTTATTTGCACCGATATAATTTGGACGGCGCTGTGTTTATATTTCGTGTATTGATTCGCCTCGTACCGAGATTGCCGAAGGATTTCGCGAACGCTCCAGATGAATATCTCCCAACATTCCCACAGCTGGGACGCGGCCGCTTTCATTCAAAATGTCTTACCAGACTATTATATATATTCACTTTCAAGTAACATTGTAAACTGAACCGTTCTAACTCAATTTATAAAATTAAACAATCTGGACTTTATTTCCACGGTAAAATATGGTCTTTTATCATAGTAAAGACCATGGCAATTCAATGGTTATATTTTGGTCAGATATAATGTTTAACTAATAGTTTTTAGAATATATATAATAAGATAACTGTCATCAAACAGACAGATACACCACAAAGACATTTTACTATATAAACTATTGATATATCTTTAATATAATACAAATAATATACCACATTCGTACGACTAATAATCATTATTTATACTTGTATAGATATCAAGCCCACTGAATATTCTCACTGCTGGGACTTCGTCATATAAAAGAGAGTAAAGTGATTTGCCCACCATCCTAACCCAACTCGGAATGGTGGATAAATAAATCATATTAACTTCATAATAAATTCAATTATTATATATATAAAACATTTAAATGTGATTCAACATCAGCCGATAAAGGTCCACTGCTGGACAAACGTTTCCACAGATATCCACACCCGTCGAGCAGTGATTAAATAAGGAGATATAGGCTGTTTTCCCCACACTGGTCAAATGCTGCCCAAATATTAGTGGACGCTGGAGCTTCGTCTGCTGATTGGCAGGGTGCACCAGGAGCAAGTGAAGTTGCCTTGGATGCGGTGAGTTGTGACAATAATAAAAAATGTTAAACAGTATTCAACGAAGAAGAGAGAGAATTAAATGTGATTAATATGACATGAATGTCATCATCATCAAACTGGAATTTGGCGATCATCATCATCATCATTTCAACCGATCGACGTCCACAGCTGGACACAGGAGCTAGACATCTTGTTATGTGTTTCACAAACCACGGCCTTGCTCTGTTTGAATCCAGTGGCCCCCAGCGATGCTTTTGATATCCTTTGTCCACCTAGTGGGGAGTCTGCTAACGCTGCGGTTTCCGTTGAGGGTTCATCTTATAGGTTTGACGATTGAGAAAACCAATTCTATGCTCAGTTGTTCTATAGTTGTATATATGGGTGTGGAGTAGGCGACGCAGCCTCGTTGCAGCGTTCACTGAGATGTTTGTTTAAAGGGCCGATCGGATTGCACGCGCGCATTTGTTCGTTCCTCTCTTATTTATATTGCATTCAAATTGCATTCGATGTATGTATATGTCGCGATATATGTTTGAAACGATTTAATTTTCGTAAAACATTTCGCGAAACGATCGATCAGAACGCGCGCAGTTTTATTGAGGCGTCGTGTTGACAGCGGTGTTACTTTACAAATGGCGGGCGGGCGAAGGTATAGCACACATGCAGCCTGCCGCTCGCACATGCGCTTGACATAACCCATCACTAACGATGAAAATATTATAATATTATTTTGTTGTTTCTCTGCTGGTAGGTCTCTGTTGTTACAGACCGTCTAGGTACCACCGCAGCGCCTATTGCAGCCGACAAACACACTATGCTAATATTATGTTTCGGTTTAAAGGACGCTGTGGGTAACGAAACATCGCTTACCATCAGGTGAAAGTCCTCCTCGTCTCGTCGCTTCGTTGAATTAACAAAAGGAAAGTAGTTTCATAACTTTAATATAATGATACTTTATTTATAATTATGTTATAAATAATTTTTTATATAACTAAAACGAAGACAGAATCAGACGAGGAGGACGTTAACCTGATGGTAAGCGATATGCTTGCTCATAACAACGTGGCGTTAAGGTTATATATACAGCACCACATAAGATGTCGAGTCTCATTACCCAAGTAATTATACTAGCTACAGCGACCTTCAAAACGGAACTCAGTAAGGTTTGCTCACTACCTATACCTACCTGGACGGTCTCTGGTAACAGAGAATTACCACCACTGCTATCAGTCCGATACTATAAAATTCTCTGCTGTATCTATTAACTTCATCATCATCATCAGTTGATAAATATCCACTTCTGGACAAAGACCTCAATCAAAGGTTCCTACATCGTTCAGAGAGGGATTCATAAAGTGGGATTTATGATCCATTTCCCACCACGCTTACTCAATGTGGGTTCCTGGGACACAACCTCATTTGTTGGTTAGCAAGGCTGGATTGGATCCTGTGAGCTGTTGTGCGGAACTGCTTACACGTTTCACATAATATTAAATAAAGTTATTATTTAAATGTCTACTTCGCTTCACCGAAGTTAGATACGTATTATTGCGTGTTATGATCATGGTAATGGGCGACAAGCGCTGTTTATCTATTTAAAATCCCATTAAAGCAGTAAAATTAACATTTCATACACCATTAATGATAAGATGATAAAATAAATCTCCGAGAATGTTGCGCGGCGACATCAGCGTTCATCTTCAGCCTGGTTATTTACATTTTAGGAATATCATGTCTGTGCCGTGGACATATATTAACAATAATAACTGGACTGACCTCTTCCACCTCTTCGGTTTCATCCAGCAAAAAGTGGTGAACATTTGCCTCCTTAAAGTAAATAAACAAAGTAATTAAACATAATTGTAATTACTATGGTATCATCTGATGGTAAGTTATACGCACGCCCATTATAACGCGGCGCTAGCTAAAATGTTACACACTACACCACACTGCGCTAATCGTCCTGAGACATAAGATGTCGCGTCTCGTTATCCCAGTAATTGCACTAGTTATAGCGCCCTTCAAACCGGAACCTTCACACAGTACTGTTTGGCGGCAGAAATAGGTGCTGCGGTGCTGCAGCTTATATACAGTGGAAGTAATCTGACGATATAAAGAAGCGGACAGGGTTTAAATACCATCAGTTAAAAACAATAGCTGAGGATTGAATTGGTTTTCTCAATCTGATCACCAAACTTCAATTTGAAGAGAGCACCTAATGATGATGATTGATATCATTGCACTATCACTTGCATCAAATGACACACTACGGTATACTGGTGGTAGATTTCTGTTACCGGAGACCGACTAGGTAGGTACCACCGCAGCCATATTTCTGTCGCCAAACAGTAGTGTGCAAATATTGCTGTGTTCGGAATTACTGCGGTAACGGAACTTAACATCCTATGTCTCAAGGCGACGAGCGCAATATGGTGCAGTGTATATCTTAACTAGGGCCACGTTGTTATGTGCGGAAGTGTCATCAGGTAAACGTCCCGCTCGTTTCGTCGTTTCATTGAATAAAAAAATAATCTTCATCGAGTGATAGATTCATCTGTTAAACCATATTCACATCATCAAGGAACATTAGAAGTAAGTTAGAGTCTTCTTGAGCCACTTGCGTCACTTTGTTTATAGAAATAACCAAATTAATACATATTACGAAACTGTATAGGCTGTGTATCTTTTGCTCTTCTTTATATAGAGTTAAAAAAAAAAACAAATTACAAAATTGATTTTTACTTTATCGAGCTTTATTACAAGAATATTACCATTAAATTTAATAGTGATATAATTACTAGTAATACATTACCAAAAAATTATGAAGTATTACCTTACAGATTGGGTGTAAGGGGTTCCGCCTAACATCTTACGGAGCCCAAGTAAACTTATCTGCACGCGGTGCACCCTGCTGAATAACAGACGAGGCTTTGACCACCCACCAATCCGCACTGGTCAAGCGTAGTAGGACTAAAGCCAGATTTTCCCTCAATGAGGATACTTGGAGGAAGCCCATGCCAAGCATGGCTATTATCTGCTTCATAAGATCTTACAGATTAAAAAACTTTTAGCCATACTGTTCTAATATGCGGCCTGAAATTAATTTATTATTTATAACCAATAAAACAGTTTCTTTAATAATCGATTTATTACGATATACATAAATATATAATTAACACCCGATGTAATAAAATGGCTGAAAACTAATTAACAACGAAATTAAATAGTAGAAACACGGGTATTTTATAGGTTAACAGTGCAGCGAGATATAATTATAAAATTAACATTTTATTGGCCAATTATAAGGAACGATGGGCGGAAAAAAAACCGCTAACGATCTCGCCCCCTCCCCTGTGCTGAGACGGGTTGTGATTAAACGCTTTTAAACCAAAATAATCGCCATTAAAAAATAAATATTTCGTTCTTTTTGGCGGGCTCGCCGCCGCGTCCTTACATCGCCATTATGCTGATCGTTCCCTTCGGCGCGCAACGCGAGAATCGTCCGTCTCGCTCGCACCGCCGGGGGCCGCGCAGCGGGGGCGGCGCGTTTGTCTCGCTCTACAGTTTTAGCAATTTGCTGGCATGTTGTTAAGTTGCAATCAATTGCCATGCGCAAACAGACGCCTATGATATATCCAATTAAGTCGCATTCGGGCAGATGGCGGCAACTGGTTGTCGTACGTACATTTATTTTATACTTTATAATTCACGCGCCTCTGCGGCGCAGCATCAGAGCCCTTATTTGTAACACGGCGATCACAGGTTTGATACCAGTGTGTACTGGTGGCAGGTCTCTATCGCCGTCTAGGCAGGCGCCACTGCAGCGCTTATTTCTACCGTTAAGTAATAGTACGCAAACATTACTGTTTCGTTTTCAGGTTGTAGCTAGTGTAATTACTTTTTTTATATTCAATTAAGCGACGAGTCGAGCGGGACGTTCTCCTGATGGTAAATGAACCACCTGCCCAATACAAAGCGCTAGTTGGAACGATATATACTGCGCCACATTACGCTCGTCGCCTGAGACATAAGATGTCGAGTACCGTTACCTTAGTAATTACATGACGAGCTCAATGTGATGAAAGTCCGGTTCGTATCGTTACTTAATCGAAAAAAAAGGAGGGGTTTAATGTGTGATGGGGTTTTAAGTCCGTCTGATTAGGTACCACCTACATTTGTAAATCATACATGAACATGAATAGAACATATAAAACTAAGTGTATCCTAATTTACCTTCGTTGGCTTCCTATTCACTTAAAACAATGTGAAATTGAAGATCCTTCGTAAATAAAAAAAATACATCTTATAGAACAATAATCTATAAATATGTTTACTAATTAATAATGTGATTACCTTATTAAGTTATTATGAAGTGATAGTCTATAAAAACGTTTTATATGTACGCATTAATATTCATCATCACCAGATATACATCCACTGTTGGATATAGGCCTTCCCCAAAGATTCCCATATCGATCGGACAGGGATTCATATGGGGAAATTTGGGCCATTTCCCACCATGCTGGCCCAATGCGAGTTGGTGGGGGCCAGATCCTCGTTTGTTAATTACCATATTACACCACGAGCTGATGAGGTTAGCTTGAACCCTATGATTTTTTGTGCGGAACTCTTACACTTTACATTAACATTTACATGAGACACGTTAAAATAATCGTAAATTAAGTTAATTACAACATAAAACAAAAATTATTAAACAATATAATTAATTTATTACTTTTAGCAACATATAAACAAGTTTACGAATATTAAGGCGAAAGTTTTAATATATGCGAAGTTTATTGCCTTTAATTATAAATGGTTATGTTTTTTTCGTATATGAGGTAAGTATTGTATTATTTATTGCCTTTATGGCGACAGTTGGATGATATACGCTGCACCACTTTACTGGTGGTAGGTTTCTCTTGTTTAACACCATTTACGTACCACCACAACGCCTATTGCAGCCGACATATGTGACCACAGACTATATGCCTCAAGGGCACGAGCATAATGTGGTGCTGTGAATAACATTCTAACTAGCGCCGGGTTGTTTTGAGCAGGCATATTACTTACCATCAGGTGAATGTTTAGATTGTCTCGTCGTGTCATGAAATAAAAAAAACACCGCATTGTACTCGTCGATATAAGACATGAGATGTTAATTTCATTATCGCAGTAATTTCACTAGGTACAACATTCATCCATACACAATAGTGTTCACATTTGAGGGTAGGAAGAGGAGCCGCAGTGGTACTTAGTTCGTCTCTAATATTAGGCACGTACCTGTCAGTTTTGTAATTTTAAAAGTTACTGGTGGTAGGTCTCTGTTGTCGGAACCGTCTAGGTACTAACACAGCTCCTATTGCTGCCGACAAACTACTGTGCAAACATTACTTGAGTAACCAAACTACATGTCTGAAGACCACGTGCACAATTTGGTGTGTAACATTCTTACAAGCACGATCTATAAAGGCGGACATATCACTTAAATTCAGGTGAACGTTTTAATCGACTCATCATATCTATTTTATGAGCAAATTACTAACAAAAACTAATTATAATAATATGTTTATTTAATTTAATGCGCAAGTAGAAATGGCAGTTGCGCCCGTCGCGCCGGCGGCCGCGGCTCCAGGTAACGTGAAGAAATTTACCGTGTATTAAATCTCTGAACAAACAAGTTGTTCGCGCTTACGCACACGAGCACGCGCGCCGCTGCGCGTGTGTGCGTGCGCGCGTGCGTACGCGGCTCGCGCTACGCACACCGGCGCGCCCTCGTTAAGCCTGTACCGGCCGAAGAGAAATGTTAAACGCCTTTAAGTATTAGTTTTTTAATCTACGATGATTATTTACAGGCCACGCCCACTCACTAATACTCTACGAGAAATAATATCATACATACATATACATGTATTGGCTCATCACGAGATCTCTCCACGTAAACACTCGAAATTTAGTGAAGATATTGCTTCTGCCGTTAAGAGGTCAGCTAAGAATAGATTTTAAAAAATTCCTTTCCCAGAGGGGGTTGAGATGGGGTGGTACGACCAACAAAACGGGCGGGGAACAGCTGTGTGGCGCTAGTTAGGATGATATACACTGCATCACAATACGCTCGTCGCCTTCCGACATGAGAAATAGAGTCTGCTTACCCCAGTAATTACACCAGCTACAGCGCCCTTCAAACCGGAACACAGTAATGTTCGCACAGTACTGTTTATCGGAGCTGCGGTGATAACTAAATGCTTTCCACTAACAAAGACCTACCACCGGTTAAGATTAAGAAAACATAGTTAACAAAATATATTACAATCGAATATCATTTGAGTTATGTTATACCAGGTCTACAGTTCTAAACTACTGCACAATAGTAATTTATTACTGTGTCGCACACAAACACAATATTCACACACACACACGAGTTCAAATTTAACTGTAACAGCGATCTCCAACTCGATCCGAGCAGTTAACAACATTAGACTAAATTAGCACCGTTATTCACATTGATTTATTGTTCCCACAGTTAAATTTCCTATTTGTTAACTAACAGTTAGTTTAACCGGTAGTTATCTACAAGGGTCTATAACACTTAATGTCTGTACACAACAACTATAAGTCTTTTTTTATGTTCTTCAACCCGACGAGACGTTCATCTGATTGTAAGTGATACCCTTAACACGGATCTAGTTAAGATGGTTTACACTACAGCACGTTGCTGTAATGTTGCAGTAATGTTTGCAAATTATTGATTAGTCGCTGCAATAGGAGCTGCAGTTGTATCTAGACGGTCTTCAGCAACAGAGACCTACCACCAATGAACCTGTGAAAAATTACCTATCACCTTGTGTAAAGAGAAAGCAATGAGAGCTACGGTCGCTGATATCTTTCTCAGCTATCTTCTGAACAGCCTTCTTCGGAAGAAAGGCCGCACGCTCTCACCGTTAGGCCAGCGAGCTACTTCCTGACCTATATGACAAGAAGTTTCCTAGTTTCAGCTTTGGGAATATTGAAAGTCATCACCATCATTTTCATCATTTCAACGGATGGATATCCACTGCTGGAAATAGGTCTCTTGTAATGTATTCCATAGAGCACGGATTGGGCTGATTGAATCCAGTGGCTCCCAGCATTTATTTTGATGTCCTCTGTCCAGGTAGCGGGGTGTGCCAACGCTGCGCTTTCCTGTGCAGGGTCGCCATTCCAGCGTCCAACGGTTCTGTGAGCAATGTGCACCACTTCAGCCTCGGGACTCGTAGGGCTACGTCGATGACCCTGGTTTCTCTGAGGTTTCTCGTTTCTGGTTTGATCACGCAGAGATACACCAAGCATCGCCCGCTGTTTGACTCTGAGCTTTCTTATGAGGTCCATATATTGAGGGTGCTGTGTTGAACATGCTGTACGAGTGCCTGTTACTCCAAAGCTATGGTATATATTTATTTACATTAATCCACTAAGGTTTTGGTTTAAGTTGTGAGGTTAAGTTTGTCAGTTAGTTTAAACCTATTTCGTTTAATTTAAGTAATATATAATTAACTAAGAGCGTATGATAAACTCAATATGTGTTTACTGGCCTTCCTCTGAACGTCGGTAGGGGATGGTAAGTGGTTCTTGTGTAATTATAACGCGCCGTTTCGTTTGTGCGCCGGACCAGGGGGCGTGTTTGGGGAAATTACCACCAAATGGGGTTTTAAACACCCACTTATCCCATCAACGTTGGCTGCCCGTTTAACAGGCTAACGATGTTATCCCGTATCCATTGTATAAACTATACGACGGAAGTAAATATGACGGCGTTCACCTGATGTTAAGTGATACGCCTGCCCATAACGTGGCGCTAGTTAGGATGTTACACACTGTACCACATTGTGCTCCTCGCCCGAAATATAAAATGTTGAGTCTCGATACCCCAGTCATTACGTCAGCTGCAGCGCGCTTCAAACCGGAACACAGTAATGTTTGCACACTACTGTTTGACAGTAGAAATACCGCGGCTGTACCCAGTA
The DNA here is from genome assembly GCA_029030555.1 of Ornithoptera alexandrae. Classification (NCBI taxonomy): domain Eukaryota; kingdom Metazoa; phylum Arthropoda; class Insecta; order Lepidoptera; family Papilionidae; genus Ornithoptera; species Ornithoptera alexandrae. The sequence goes on from JARDVY010000031.1 coordinate 1,283,189, forward strand.
AGACAGTCACTGGCAACGGAGACCACTATTAAACCACTTCATGATGTATACTACACTATATATATATTTTCAAAACATCTAGAATAGAAAGAGAGAGAGAGAGAAATGTTTAAACATATACTATTATTATGTATCTCCATATATCTTTTAAATTTTTTCCAAATTCAATGAAATCATTTTTTTCGTTCTCTTTCTCTCTTTATCACCTCTACAGTGTACTCATCTCATTCTCTTACAAATTAAACGAAATATAAAATTTTATTTCTACTGCGAGTGTGACATGAAAGCGTGAGACAGTATGAAAGAGAGTGAATGTGAGAGAGACATTTTTTATTTTTTATTTATATTTAAAAAAATATATCACAACAACAAATATTACTTACACTATCAACAACGCAATGGAAACAGTCACGCATCCGCCATTTATATAAATATGATTATTTCCCACTCAATTTACAAAACATTATCAACCCTTACAGGCTGAACTATTAACTGTTAATTTCGAGGATAATGAGACCCATTGGATCGTATTTTTTAATTTGACAGGTGCTTAGATTACGAAAAAAAAAAAGATTTTTGTAAACGGTCACACGAAACGCACGCTTCTTTATGTTTACACAAAGAAACTTCAGCAATGCTATTGAGCTGATGAATGACTTATAGAAAGCCGATTGGAAGACTGGTGGTAGGTTTCCGTTGTCGGAGACCATCTAGGCTCCATCACAGCGCCTATTGCACCTCATAAATGGTGCCGCGAAAACGTTACTGTGTCACTGTTACTAGCAAAATTTCTAGGATAACTACACTTAACTCCTTATGTCTCATGGCGGCGAGTATAATGTGGCGCTGTCCTGCTCGTCTTGACGTTAAATTGGAAAAAAAGCAAAATATTACTTCTCTATATAAAAATGTAGCGCTTGTTAGAATTATGTATACAGCAACACATTATGTTCGTCGTCTTGAGACATATATTACGTTTATTTAAGTCAGTAATTTCTCTAGCTACAGCACCATTCAAACCGGAACACAATAATATTTGCATACTACTTTCGACATAAATAAGAGCTGCAGTGTTACTTAAATAGGTTCCGAAACGTAAAGTGTTTAATTTGATTTTATTTATATAATACGAATATAATAATAAATAAAATTTCAAATTGACATTAATATCCGATTTCCGAACGCACTTTAGGCAACAAGATGGCGGCCCGCGACGCGTATGACATGTGTCAACTTGAGGCAAGCATTAATATTAATGGCGGCGAGACGGCGGTCTCCATAAAGACTATGAGTGAATGAACAAAATCTCGCGAGATTAATTAACGCAATTAGTAAAAAGGCAATACATTTATGAACAGTTAAAAATGTATTTATCAAGTTTTGACCGACTGTATTTAATGTTAATAAATAGTTGTTATGTTTATGCGGATGTTGAATATGTTGGCGCGAGGAGCGAGATATTCACCTGACGGTAAGCGATACGCCAGCTCATAACAACGCTGCGGTGGTACCTAAATAATGTGAGATAGTGACATAATGTGCTACTTGAATCCCCACTAAACTTCAGTTAAGAAAGCATGTACGAAGCAGAAGAAAGATAGTACGAACTACCCCATAGCGTTCAATGTCCATATATTTTGAACTTCCACAAAAAGAAAACAGCTAAGAAACTAGAATATTTTAAAAACAACTTTTGAGGACTTATTATTTGTTAACCAGTACAGCGTGATGCATTGTTAGCTTAACTCATTCCTCATGATAGAAGACCCATTCTTTAGTAAGCTGTTTATGGTTATGCTTTGATAATTTATTTTTATTCAGCAAAGCGACGAGACAAACGAGATGATCACCAAGTGTTAAGTACCCTGCCTATAACAACGATGCGTTAGTAAGGATGTTAAACACTGCACCACATTGCGCTCGTCGCCTGAGACATAAGGCTCTTTATCGCAGTGATTTCACTAGCTGCAGCACCTATCAAACCGGAAGGCAGTAACGTCTGCACAGTACTGTCTGTCGGCTGTAATAGGCGCTGCAGTGGTACCTAGCCAGTCTCTGATAGCAGAGATCTTATTTTTATTATCGCGACAGAAATCTTTAGACACCCTGCTTCTGAAGGGAAGACAAGGTTATGTGGGGCATCTACCCACTAAAACCCCCTTGATGGTCTTCATCAATGCATTACGAGGTAGCTCCGCGATCCTATGGAACGCACCGGTGTGCCCCTGCAGTCTGGCTAAAACATCTCACGAACGACAACAGAGACCTGGCACCAGTAAATGTTTATTATCCTGTGTAATTCTCATTCACGCTACAAATGAAGTAGAAAGAGAAAGGTATATACATATTTCGAGAACCCGCGTTGGGCCAGCGTGGTGGGAAATAGTCCAAAACTCTCCATATGAACCTCTACATACGACAGCCCCTAGTGCCAAGCGGTACTGGAGACCGTGCTGACTGTATGCTGAGATCTTTGGAGGAGGCGTATATCCAGCAGTGGACGTCTATCGGAAGATGATGATGATGATATTTCGAGAGAAGGGAAAGAGAAAGATATATATGTACATCTTGGTTTCCTTTCCGTCTTAATATTGTTTATGTTTGAAGGCGTCGCACTACAATCGAGCTCATGTCAAGATATTTTCACTGCGTTATGTCATTTATAATTAAACTAATTATAAAGTTTAACTGAGGGTTGTTAGCGTGGCGCAGATGGATCCGGCAATAACAGCATCCGGGACCGAGTGGATCACAACGAGACGCCGGCCGCCGCGAGCCGCACGGAGCGATTTCGAATTAGCGATAACCGCTCGTTACCGCGTCTAACTAAACCAATTTAACCGTACAGTTTAAGTTTAACCGCGCACAAAGCGCGAACGACAGGTCCGCAGGTAACCGACGGGCCTGATGAAATACAAAATTAACAGAACGCCTAAACACGGTCAGCGCGGTGACGTGAAAATCCGACGCTCCCTTACCTTCCGGTGCATAAAGTCCACGGTCGCCGTGCACACGGGCAGCCGTTGTTACATTAATGTTGTCGAGACTCGCTCTCCATTATTCGTCTATAATTTGATTATATTTATCAAGATCGGACTGTCAATAGCCATTATTGACGCCACACGCAACCCCGACAGCGGCCCGGCCCCGGCCCGCCCCGGCCCCGGCCCCAGCCCCGGCCCCGGCTCCGGCCCCGGCCCCGGCCCCAGCCCCGGCGAGGGGTAGCCGCAGACAACATCCGTTAAATTTGTTTAACCACAAAATTGGTGGAGTGTAGAAGAAAAACGTTAAACTGTAATATTATTTCAACAATCTAATTCTTTTAAACGGTATCATCATCATCATCAGCCGATGGAGGTCCACCGCTGGACATATGCCTCTCTCAATGATTCCTTCTTCGGATAAGGTATTCATATTAGATTTGGGCCGTTTTCACCACGCTGATCTAATCCGGGTTGGTGGGACCCAGACCCTCGTGTTTTGATTAGCAGGCTGCACCACGAGCAGGTGACGTTGACTTGGATCCCGTAAGTTGTTGTGCGGAACCCTTACACTCCTTAAACTATATCAGTTATATAAATCTCTTAAATTTATAATTATAGCAGAATCTATCTCTCCCGTGATCAGTCTTTAGAGTCGTGGGTTGTCAGAATGGGAGTTCTTATGGAACACGATGGTTGGATGTGCTCCCCTGATATCCTATCCAATACTCCAGCACGGGCGGTGATAGAGGCTATTATCTGATGTTCCTGGAACAAGCAACGAGAGCATAAAGTTGTAAGAAGGCCGAGGTGGATCCTAACTTAATGATTATACTTTATATTAGTTATTAATCCAAGTTATTGAATAAAAATTAAGGGGAGGCAACATTTACCGCTACTAATTAATCCATATTTAAATAGCCATTCGTCTATTCTTCGTTTCCTTCCCAGTTTTAGCCTCATGAACGAGTCTAACTCCCTGCTTTTCTCCTTCCACTTCCGCTTCCTACTCTGCCTTAGACATTTTCCTCTTCGCATCGTTCGTAATACTGAACTATTGCAGATTAAAAATTCCACCCAACGTTTTACAGAACCCAAGTCATCCCCACATGCACGCGGTGCACCCTGATAAAGAACAGAAGAGGCCCTGACCACAATAACACGCACTGGGCCAGCGTGGTGGGTTAAGTCCCCAATTCCCTCTCAATGAGGCTCCTTGACAGAGACTTATGTCCAGTGGTGGGTGTTATCAAACTGATAACAAGAAATTGAATGAGGAATAGTAATAACATAATAGATTAAATCAAAATCAATGAACTTCAGCTGATTCACGCTCACTGCTGGACATAGGCTTCCCAACAAAGATCTTCACGTCCACCGCCCATCCCACCCCCATGCAGTGGCTTCCGGCGATCTTTAAGCCAGCATGGCCTTCAGTACCGCCGGGCACCAGAGGTTGTCGTTTGTAGGGTTTCATATGGGTAGGAGGGGCTTGAGCCATTTCCCACCGCACTGGCCCAATACAAGTCAGTGGGAGCCAGAGCCTCGTATGTTGATTAGCAGGGACACCACGAACAGGTGAGAGGCTTCAACGAGTTGTTGTGCGGCACCCCTTACACCCCTTACATAATAGGTTAACACCATTTAATATTTCCAGTGTTCAAATTCAAGCTTAGACTAAAAGATTAAAGCTTCACAAAAGATCTACGCGATTGTTAATAACAAAAACATAATTAAATTCCTTTTTTTTTCGGTACCTTCAAACCTTCGAGAGACGATGCTCAATAAGACGGTCAGTGACGCGGAACAGGCTCACCACGGATAAAGTAACAAATTAAACACTCCTCTCCCACCACTCCTTTCACGGAGCCTAACAATTCCGCCCAAAAAGGTTTTAATTGTTTGAAGAAAAAAAAAAAAAAACAGAAACCAATTTCTCACCCCCTATCTAGGATTTGTTTGTGTAATCTTTAATGCTGTTATAAATGCACCACCCGCATTGGTTCGTGGAAAATTGGCTTAACTCTTGGGAACCGAACTCACTACCTGGCCAAGTGAGCTCCTCATAATCCTTTCAACCATTTAACTTTTCACGCAACGCTGGATGTCGGCACTTAGCATTTTTTCCGAGGTAGTTAACAAAAAAAAATTTTGTTACTCTTTACTCGAGCGGGACGTTCGCCTGATGGTGACTGATACGCCAGCTCATAACAATGGCGCCGGTTAGAATGATATACACAACACCATTTGTCCTCGTCGCCTAGAGATATAAAATATTAGGACTCGTTATTACTCAGCCCTGAAGTCTCTGGCTAGTAAGAATAGGAGTACAGTAAGCCCTGCTTGTCGAAGAAGGCGACTGAAAGGGTCTAGGAGTTCCGCGGGCCTTGAGGGTGGAGGCCCTTATCGCTCAGCAAGCAAACTTTCGTGGGACAACGTATGGCTCAGCTCTTCCTCAGAAACGTGATAACACCAAGTGTAGACAGGCACCGGTGCGTTCTGTAAGAGATTCCGGAGCCTCTCCGAATGCACTGATGCAGAGCAGCGAGGGGGTTTTAGTGAGTAAGAATCTCAAAGTCAGGGTTATGCATTTTCACCATAAGCAGGGTATCTATCAAAAATTTCCCCCCCGCAACCAAAATAAAAAAGGTCTCATTACCACAGTAATTACACTGGCTACAGCGCCCTTCAAATCTGAACCCAGTAATGATTGCACACTACTGATTGTCGATTGCAGCAGGCGTTGCGATGGTAACCAGACTGTGTCTGGCAACAGAGACCTACCACCATGTGTATTGAGAAAGCTATGTGATCGGATCCAGGAATGAAATCTGTTGAAGAGCGAAAGTTCCCGATGATCTTCCTGACCTATATCAATGTTCGCACAGTACTGTTTGTCGGCTGCGTGAGGAGCTGCGGGGGTACCTAGCTGGTCTCCAGCAATAGTCTACCACCAGTTAAGCACCGCGGATATTTAATTCCCCATGTAATTGTTTATAACAATGAGCCGAGCACCGTGACGTTTACGTGGACGTGGCCACAAACGGCTGCAGGCTGATGCCTGAACTACTTTGTACACCAGATCACGTACGGAACTCCTCGCGCGAACAGTTTATGGGCAGTAAACGTCGCCACTAACACTAGAATTATCGTCCGCGGCACTCGTCCATCACTCAGGATCCACTTCAGACCTTACTAAGTAAAGTGGACTATTTGGTTTTTTTTTTGCCCACAAGCTGCGGAGTGGGCATCGCTTCCACTTAGCGGCCAGCGATGTGCCCGCCCACAGCAATGAACTGCTTATTAACAATGTTGACGCTGATGATTGATCGCGCTCATCATCTTGAGACGTGAACATTCATCTACTAAGTAAATACGGTAATGTTTGCACACTACTGCTTGAAGGCAACTTGTGTGGACGAACGGGACGTTCACCTGATGGTAAGTGACGCGTCCGCTCATGACGACCTGGCGCTGGTTACGATGATATACACTGTTCCGCATTATACTCACCTTGAAACAGATGTTGAGTCTCGTTACCGCAGTAATTACATTAGCTACAGCACCCTTCAAACCCGAACATAGTAATGTTTGTCAGCTACAGTAGGCGCTGTGGTGGTGCCTAGACGGTCTCAGGCAACAGGAACCTACCCACCAGCAAAAAAGATAGACCAGATTATTTACCTGATGGTAATTCACACGCCTGCTCATAACAAAGTGGTAATAGCTCATTGATAAATGTGATATTAGTTTCATCTCCTCAGTAATTTCACAAGCTACAGCGCCCTTCAAACCGGAACACAGTAATGTTTGCATACTACTGTTTTTCGGCAAAATAGGCGCTGGAGTGGTATCTTTACTGCCGGTAGGTCTCATTTGCCGGAGACCACCGCAGCAGCTATTTCTACCGCCAAATAGTACTTTGCAAACATTAATGTGTTCCGGTTTGAAGTTCGCTGTAGCTTGTGAAATTACACATGATGGCACAGTGTATACCAACCTAACTCACAAACCTTCGCGGTTTTTTCAATGCCTATTACGTTACTTTGTAGAACTTGATTATGTTATAAAGATGTTAAATAAATAGAATAAAAACTACCACCTCGTTATTATATTCAGGCGTATCACTTACCATCAGGTGAACGTCCCGCGCGTCTCGTCGCTTCGGAGAATAAAAAAACCTAATCACCAACAACGGAGCCATATCATCAATAAAAACCAGTAGCTCGTGTATTTTAAACACTTACTCCTCTGGCGCTGTGACTCTTGGCCTCCGACACAAGAGAGGGCCAGCGCTGCCACTTGCCAGTCCACTGCTTGAAGCTCATGTGGATCGTGCTCTACGACATCCTTCCAGCGGTTCTAGGCCAGCCGATAGGTTGGTAGCCAATCGAGGTTGCGAGGAACGCTTTTTTCACGCTAGAGTCGTCCCCATCCTTAGCAAAAGACCCATCCAGAGAAATCTGTGGGCTTAAGCTTCTCCCATGATGTTCAGTTCGCCAATCAGCCTCTCGATTTCAGTATTGCGTGGGGCTCGCCACCTGCCGTCCTCTCTCCGGGTCTCTGAAGATCGCACGCATGATTTTCCTCTCGGCTACCAGGAGCCGCTCTTCTTCTTTAAGCGTTAGGACATATTTTAAATACGTGTGACTATTAAATTTGCACCTCAAAATTCTCCAAATATTTATAAATATTAAAAATCAATGAGATCCCGCACAACTCACGGGACCCAAGTCAACCTCACCTGCTCGTGGTGCACTTTGCCAATCAACAAACGAGACTCCGGCTCTCACCAACCAACATTAGGCCAGCGTATTAAGAAATGGCTCAAATCCCTCTATTCGAACCCCTACAGTGGAGCTCTAATAATATGAAACAAAGCTAATATTTGTTATTATTATTACATAATGTTTTTACACCTCGTTTCATGAGTGCGCGTGTAGAACCCAACCTCAGCGGGGCATAAGGATTCACGCGAAACGCGAACAGGGACAGATAACTCAAAAACATCGCGCGGGCCAGTGCCGCCAACCTGACGGATATTGCCAAATCGATCGGAGCGGTCGCGTCGCGGCACTTATCATTCCGCGCGCGCGTATACAACCTCTTTGTATGCAGCCGGGGCACGACGCCGTAGTTAGGGTGGCTGCATTGGGTGACGTCACGAGACTTTGTGTGGTCCGCGTGGATTTTATGGCGATTAAAGACCATTTGTAGTTTCCCTTTTGCGAGTTAAGCTCACCTTTTGCGACTATTAATTGAATAAATGCCATTTTAAACGTGAACGATTAAAATTGTACAGTTAATATAATGTACGAGTTAAATACAGTCATTTAAATATTGTTACATGCGCTCCTACAATAATTACTTTTGAAAAGTTGTTTTAAACATGTACACTAATATCTACTGCAGTCATTAACCAAATCATTTATAGTTGATTAAATTTAACCAAAAGTTAAAAGAATACATGTTCTACATCTATTACCTGTAAGAACTGCCATGTATTAAATAAAATTAAATTTTACACATTTTGTCACGTTTATTTCCTTATTTTATTATCCTGACGTTTCTACTGCATTTGTCACGGGAGGACTGGCGTGAAACATATCCCAACGTCATACTTTTCTTGGAGTATCTACAACACTTCAATTCATCAAATTGATACTCTGATTTACGTAGGATGAGATCAGTTTTTAAGTCTTCTAGTGATATGATTGATGTTTGATTTAGTAATATTATAATATATTAATAAGATCCCAAGCTGTTAGTATTACTCAACAGTTCACTATTAAAATTAGTGTTTTTTAATTTCGAGACCTTCACAAATAATCTTTGGTAGGAATCGCTATTCTTTTGCAACTATTTACTGTTCAGCAAAAGCATTAATGAAGATCCAAAACACGGTCACAGATTGCAGACAATTTTTAATTTTTTTTTAATTAAGTGACAAAACGAGCCGGACGTTCACCTTATAAGTGATAGGCATGCCCATAACAACGAGGCGCTAGTTACAATGATAAACAATGCACTAAATTAAGCTCTTCACTTGAAACATAAGATGTTCAGTAATATTCCAGTAATTACACTACAGCGCCCTTCAAACAGGCACAAATTAATGTTCGCACAGTACTGTTTTCGACTTTAATAAGCGCTACTGTGGTACCTACCTAGACGGTACTCGCAACAGAGACCTACCACCAGTAGAGATTTCCTATAGAAGTAGAGTTTTATATGATTATTTTGTCTGATCTACATTTAAAATGTGATAATAAAATAAACAAACAAGCTCTATAAAAGCCATAAAACTCCGTCTTATTCCACTTGTAATATCTACGTCCATCTAAGAAACCATTAACTGTCATCAAGGTTTCTTTCTACGAAGCGACGAGATGAGCAGAACGTCAAGACGGTAAGTAATACGCCTGCTCATAATAATTCAGCGCTAGTTAAAATTGATTACATAGCTACATAGATCTCATTACCTTTGGAGACTCGTTACTGTAGTAATTCACTAGTTACAGAGCTCTCGAGTAAATCCTTAAAGGAAGTTATGGTAGGATAAAAGATTTCACTCACTGTAATTACGTTTAAGGTAATACAGCTACCAGTTTGGGGACGCGGTTACCGCTTGCGTGACACCGACGTCTATGGTTCTATCCCGGAGACAAGTCTGATAGAGTTGGGGTGGTGGTGAGGTTTTTTCCAATCCGCTGGGCTCGCTTCCATTCTAATATTGTATAATACCTCTATAACAGCACTGCTGTCTTTCAGCTGTTAATATATAAGAGCCGGAACGCAGCTGACGTGAGGGCATGATGGGTGAATTATCATGATGTGAAATTGACTTCAAGTGTTACATATAGTCAATTATGTTTTATAATTACATTTATTCTTACATTTTTTATATATATAAATATATACATATATATATTCATGTCAGTGTATGACTCGATAAAGCTTTTTCTATCCTATAAATGTTACTCTGTCACTACTGACATGTCAAATAAATAAATAAAATATTTATGTAGCACCCCCGTATTTTTTTTTAAATCCACGAAGGTGGCAAACAAGCATACGACCTGCCTGATGGTAAATAGTTACCATAATCTATAGACGCTTGTAATAACTAGAGGCATTACAAGCGAGTTGCCAAATATAACTTCTTAGGAACATATCTGTTCCTTTCTATACTAGACTGTATTGTGTTTCGGTTCGAAGGGCGCGAAAGCTAGAGTAATTACTGGATAACGATATTTAACATCTTATGTCTCAGATCAATGACATGAATGTGTTGCTGTGTATAATATTTTAACCAGCGCCACACTGTTATGGGCAGGCGTATCACTTACCATCAAGTGACCATCCGCTCGTCTCGTCACTTGATTGATTAAAAAAAACGCTGAGATTTACATACTGGTGTCCCTCTTTTAGATTTGTTTAATATTTCTATTTCTAGAAAATTCTCTTAAAGGTTTAAGCAATTTTTTTAGGTTCAATAATAAATTAAACACAAAGTTAAATGAGTAAAAACATATATTTTCATATCACTCATCTTAACCGAATAACTACAGTTCGCACGTGAAACGGAACGTCATCGGGTACAGTCGCGGGGGAAACGGTTTCAGCTAGAATATACACACAAATACACTTAAAATATAAATTACACTAACACGCATATTTACACACGGCTACGTAAGTTAAATAGACGAAATTTACACATTACACTACCTCCCGTAAAGGAAAAAGTTTCATTTTATATTTATAATCTATATTATTTACAAACATTTCCACATATGGCATACGAGTACGATACTAGCGTTTTATTCAAATTATTTAACAAAATTTTACTTAACTTATCATTGAGACAGCAGCGAAAAAGTCAGAATAAATAAAGCAATTGTATTGTAAATATCCTAATGTGTAAAATTAATCTTAAATTTCATTTAAAATAAAATTATAATTGACATTAATTTGACAGCAGCTTTATTTGTACAATTCGCGCGACTGACACATGAAGGACGCGCGGTTACCGATATATATAGTATGCATACTTAGTACTGGATATCACTGTTGAAACTATTTTTAGTCTGTGTAATATTAGGTATATAATTAACATGAGGAATGCAACGAATATTTTTATATAGTACCAGCCTACATATCGCAATTCCTTGCACAACTTAACTCTAAGTAGAATAAAGTTTCACATGCAAATGGCGGTATAGTTTTTTAAGTCTCAAACATAATTAAATTTATATGTGTATACATAATATTTAATTGGCCAAGTGTGAGTTGGCATATATTATAACGAGCATTTGTCCAGCGTGTATACTCAATCTTTCAATTAAAAGTCCCCCAGCTGCGGAACTAACAGCGCAGTTAATTATTATACATATCTGTTATTATAAAATAAATAGAATCATAATATTATGCTCTATGGTCTTCTCGATATACAAACAGAACGTTACCGCATCCATTTATCTATATTAAAGGAACTAACTGACTTAATCTAGATTCATTTGAGCGATTTAATTACACATATATAATACCAAAGAAAAAAAATGACGCTCATGTTCATATCACACATTTATAAAGAATTGAGAGAAACAAAGTTTTAGGTTATTTGTACATCAACAGGAAATATGTAAATTGGCGGGAAGAACATTTTTTGTTTTAATTATTGACTTTAACGATACCGATTTTTTTTTCATAGAGTTTAATCATTATTATTGATCATCCTCCATTCTATTTATTATCATTTCTTTTTTAATATAGTATATATGTGTTTTCAGGAAAAGTCAAAGGCCATTAAAAAGACGGTGACCACACTCGACGGAAACAGCTTCACTCATGATCCTTAGCATGGTGGGAATGATGATAAGTATATATACTGATCAGCTGTTAGATGTCCACGTTTATCAAACGATCAAAAATCGAATCGATGATAAATATGCAATGTATTTAATCACATACTTTTTCCGATTCAAGAGGCAAAGGTTTACAACGTATACAGCCTAAGGATCATTGGTACAACTGCTGCTCGTATTTCTGCTGCGAAACACTAGTTTAAGGACTATACTGTGTTCCGGTTTGAAGGATTTTTATAATGGAATTACTGGAATAAAGAAGACTACGTGTCATACTAAGTGGTACGACCCAAGGTGACGACTGTATTCTGCATCATATTGTTGTAGTGTATATCATCCTAACTAGCTAGTTATGTTAAAAGCGTATTACTTACTATCAAGTAAACGTTCTACTTGTTAGAAATGAAAAAAAAATAGCTGTATTTGTTTTTTTTTCTTTTACAAAATATTAATGGTATTTATTGGTAGAAGGTTTCTGTTGCTGGAGATCGTCTTGATAGATAGCACTAAACAGTAGTGTTCATTGCCATGTTCCGGTTTGAAGAGCGCTGTAGTAATTACTGAGGTAACGAGCTTCAATGTTTTAAAATAACGAGCGCAATGTGGTGTAGTCTATATCATCATAACTAACGCCATTTAAGCGTGTCGCTTACCACCAGGTGAACATCTCGTCGTTTAGTAGAAAAAAAAAAATCCAAGATGGCGGAACTTAACTGTTATCTAAGGAAACCGGTGACTCCGATATTGTGTATAATGGGCGCATTATCAGCGAGCTGGTGCCAATCGAGGCTTGAGTAATTAAAAATTGCTGATGGTGAGGAGAATACGTCGTTAAACGGCCGACATGGCCGCTAATCGGAAACAGTTAATGAAGTAAACGCAGTAATCGTAATCAGCTCGGAGTTAATTGAGCTGAAAATGGAATCTAGGTTTCATTAGCGAACGGCGGGGACCTGGGGCACAATTACCGCTTTACAAACACTAACTTTTAAATATATACCGTATAATTAATTTGGGGAAGTAAACACTTTATTCTGATGGTAGGTACCGTCTAAGCAGTGTGCAAACATTACCGTGTTCCGGTTTGAAGGGCACTGTAGCAGGTGATATTATTGGTGTAACTAAACTAGTAGGTTAATGTTGTGGGGGATGACCTCTCACTTTTTGGTTTATCACAGCTATGGTCAGCAGTGAGAAGTCGTGGGACGCCGACGCCGGGATGGCCTTCTGTAAGGAGGTAATGATGCAGGAAGAGGCTGCTGAGACGCAGCGAGAAATAAACACCCATCTCTCAATCCGCAGGCAGAGATCGGGACGTCGAAGAAGGATGTCTTCTGCCTTCCAACCATCATAACGGAAGCCATGGTGGCAGATTCGGGGGTAATCTGTCACCAATTATGAAAGGCGATGCATGAGGTACTTCCGCCTAACACTTGTGTCTCTCGCTGTTGGAAGCACGGTTGTGCGGAAAGCCTTCCCGTGGTTCCGGCCAGGAACCGTGGGGTTTTAGCCGGTAAGGGACGAGCATAACTCCTCTGTTGCTCCGACAGCAGAAGGATATTCAATGCAAGATTTCCCCACAGAAAAAAAAGGTAATAGGTTAATTATTTTGTCCCACTAATGGGAGTATTTAGTGGGATGTCATTTCAAAAACTTTTCTTTTTATTTTATCTAGCAACGAGACGAACGCGGCGTTCACCTGATGGTAAGCGATACGCCTGCCCTTAGTAACATGGCGATAGAATGTTATACACACATTGCGCTCGTCGCGAGACAAGATGTTCAGTGTCGTTACCCTAGTAATTACACTAGGTAGAGCGCCCTGCGAACAGGAACACAGTGACGTTAGCACAGTACTGTTCGTCGGTTACAACTGGACGCTGCGGTGGTACCTAGACGGTATCCAACAGAGACCTGCCACCAGTATCCAGTCGAGGTAGGTGATCGCGAGGAGTTTGTCAGCTAATGATGATAATGAACTTATTCATACAATTGTGTGGATATGTTGTACAGTAGCATGGGACTGTAGGGGATGTAAGGGGTACTGCACGACAACTCGCGGAACCCAAGCCAACCTCACCTGCTCGTGGTGCACCCTGCTAATAATTAAATGAGGCTCTGGCTCCCGCCAACCCGCATTGCGCCAGCGTGGTCGGAATTGGAATATGAATCCCTGCAAATGAAAGCCGTTGGATGCGAATAGAGCAGGATCGATCGATGTGGTGTTCTTTGGGGAGGCTTATGTCCAGCAGTGGACATCTATCGGCTGATAGCTGTGCATAGGACTGCCACTGCCACCATATGCCAGCAACGCATCTTTACGTACTTCAGCCACACAATGCTCAGAGGCGACGGTTGTCTGGAAAAACTGGTTGTCGCTCGGAACACCGCAGGCAAAAGATCATTCGGTCGGACACCAACCAGATGGACCGATCATGTTAAGGACTCGTCGTCCTCTAAATTCTACACAATCGTAAGAGATGCGCTGGACAGGAACCGGTGGAAACAGATCGTCCGCTCCAGACAGCAACCCTAGCGCACTGATCCTCAGGCATGAGGGAACAACCCTAGAGAGAGGCCATGGGATCGCAATAAAATCGGAGTAACGAGATATTGGCCAATTAGTCGATTTAAAGAATCGATACGAACAATGAAAATGTCAAGCGCGAGTTGAAAGTTACACGGGCAATTAACGATCAATTTCAAAATGGCGTCTTTACTGGTGGCCAGTAATAAGTATACTAGTGGTAGATCTATGTTGACAGTCACCATCTAGGCAGGTAGTAGACGGCATCTATTTCCGTCTTTCAATTGACAAACAAGTGTTCCGGTTTGAAGGGCGCTATAGATAGTTGAAATTACTGGGATAACGAGACAACATCATATCGTTCTAGGCATGATGCACCACGTTGTTATGGAGAACATATTATTAAGCGTCAGTTGCACGTCTTGCTCGTCCAACCACTGATTAAAATTTTACGGTCAGTGAATAACGAGGTAAGTGGGAGCTTGGGAGAGACCTATGTCCAGCAGTGGACTACCGCCCATCTATATAACATATGTATGTTATATAAGAAGAGAGAAAGAGGAAGACTTGGATTATACGGGCGTCTTGATACACGGCCACCTTTGACGCGCTTTTTCACGTCACTTGATGTTTCCGCAATAATGGTGGGTGGAAGGTGTTGCGAGCGTAGTCATTCCTGGTTATTTAGTAGTTTATATTTATTGTGTTGGGTATAAGGGCTCCCGCACAAAAACTCACCAGATCCAAGCCAACCTCACCCGCTCGTGGTGCATCCTGCTAATTAACAAATGAAGCTACGGTGGCTGAAGCCAAAGCTCCGTTAGGTCATCGTGGTGGAAATTGCCCCAAATCCCCCATATGAACCCCTGCAAGCCTCTAGTGCCCGGTGGTATAGAAGGTGATGCTGATTGTCTGATGAATGTTGCAGGAAGATGCTGGGTGCGAGCAGCGCAGGACCGATTTACCAGATCTTTGTGGGAGGCGTACGTCCAGCTGTGGACCTCTATCGGCCGATGATGACGATGATGAAATATACTACACTGCCAAATGGGCGCCGTAACAGTACATGGATGTTTATCTCCGCGTTCGTATATTTTGACAGTGTTAAATTACAACGTAAGACGATCCACACAATGCGCGTCCAACGCGTGAAAGCAGCTAACGAGCGGGCCGAGATCACAATCGCCGATGCCGAAGACCGAACAGGCGAGCAGACAAATAGACAAAGAGACAAATAGCCGGACGGGAACAATCGTCAACAGTTTAAAAACAATTTGATTTCGTCGCGAGCAATTACCGAGCGAGATGCGAGTGCGCGATACGATCTGCGGCCGCGTCTCCCAACGGCGGGCCCGCGGGCGACGTCGCCTCCATATTTAAAACCTATCGTTGTATAAAATCAAACCTTCTAATTATACCCACATCACCAGAGGGCCCCATCAAAGGAGGCCACTTTTAATTAATTTAATACCCCGCACTATTATAATGGGGGCCCAATTTCGTTATCTAATAACTCGTGACGCGCTAACAAGAGCCGCTCCGACGCCATTTTGTCCGCGTCCCGCCCGTTTATGGACACGTTAGTGACGTTTAAAAGAAAATAAATGGCCTCCGCCATCAATTGAAATAAATTAAGTGATTTTCCAATAATTAGGCATCAACTTTTTTTTTCTTAGTTTATCGGAGTCACCGTCAACTAATTGGTTTGTTGTAGTTTTCTTTTTTAGTCCGTTGTAATAAATATTAAGTACGTTCACACACTAGGAATGATTTTCGTGTGCGTGTGTTTGTGTGTGTGTGGGCCTTACATTTGTTGTAAAGTTACATATACACTTAACCAGAGAGACCTTAAGACAGTCTAGACTGCGTTAGAAATAAATAAGAATAATAATCTGCCTATTGTAAAACTAAATTACAAGGATATTTACACGGGCGCCGGTGTTGCCAGCGCGCTCGACACCATTGTCTACGTCTCATTTTCACTTTCACTCAAATCGTCCATGTCCATGTCGATGAGCTCCTCGTCCTCTTCGTAGGAGTTGTTGAACTGGTTGCCGTCGTCCGGCTTGCTGCCGGAGGAGCCGGATTTGGTGCCAGTCTTCGCTTCCTCCTCCTGCTGCATTCGTTTATGTTTCGTTCTTCTGTTTTGGAACCAAACTTTCACCTGAGAACAAAAATGGTTTTCGTTACAACTTGCAGATTGTCAATGATTTCATCATCCCTATCATCCATCATCAGCCGATAGATTAATGATCATCAACGATTTACATTTTTAAAATTTGATCTACTCTAAATATACTCACCCATTGGACCCTCCATCCCGCATTAGGCTAACGTGGTGGGAAATGGCCCAAATTCCCGGAAACGAACCACGACAAATGGTGAACCTTGAGAGAGTCCTATTCCCAGCAGTGGACGTTTATAATATATACTCTAAAGATTTTTTTAAGTAGATGAGCAATAGATGCTGTGTATACTTTCTAGCTAATATTTGAATGTTAACAAGAAGCTTACTATTTTATCTGATAGTATGTAACTATAATACTATGCAACAATGTAACCATAGCTAGGATGTTTACACTACACCGCATCGGAATCCGTAACGTATTAAACACTCGTTGATCTATTAATTTCACTAACTATAGCTTCCTTCAGCTCGACTCAATATTTTCACACTACTGCTTGACAGCAGCAATTGATGCAGTGGTATCTCGACAGTACCATTAAGAGAGACCTACCATTACTTTAAAAGAAATGTTGAGACTAAGATAGAAGCTATTTAACATTTTCTATTAATAATTGATAATAAAAATTAAAACAAAACAATTACAATACAAAAGGGGTAAGATAACATAACGTCATTTTGTATATAATAAAAATTCGTAACGTTAAATTATATTAAGTATGAAGCCATCGAAAATATTAACAATAGAAGTTCACCCTCTCTAAAAATATACAAAAGGAACCCAACCCTCGACAGTAGCAAAAGAAAATCGTCGAAAAATTTTTCCACGAGCGCACAAAGCATTTCCCGCCATAACATCCGCCATCTTGTCGAGCGATTTGTCACCGGCTTAATGGCCTGTGAAATCTATTCACGTCGCCGCCATTGCAGCGGAATTTTGAAAAATTATTCTAATCCGAAATATATTTTGGCAGACGAGTGGCAGTGTTCAGTAATATACTATTTACTGCGTTGTGTGTACACTTTCAAATAGACGAGGGTAAAACAATAATGTTGCCATATAAAAATGTGAATATTAGAAATTCTTTTCAATAATAAGTATTCGTTATATTACTTTATGCATACGTACACAATGATATTAAGTATATTTTGGCGAATATTAAACAATTAGATAGCATGAGAAATAAAAAAAAAAAAAAAAATCGAAATAATATTAGAAAAAATTAAAACAGCCAATAGTAGTGAAGATGTTGTAAATAATAGGATAAAGTAAAACCCTCAATAATAATATAAGAGGAAAATTGGAAATAAATAAAAAAAAATTTCATTATAATGGCAATTAAACGTTATATGTTATTTATAAAGATTTAGGGTTGAAAATATCCAACTGATGGTATGTAATGGTCACCATCCTCCCCTCCAACGGGTTCTCGCCTTGTCGTGGCGGAGGGGCTTAGTAACCGTGGTCCGGTACACGGTGAAGCCAAGTGGAACTCATCCGGCCGGCCCGCGGCGAAGGGCTGGCCGAACCGGCCGCTCCAGGTTCGAGCACCGGTTGGGGTAACTGGAGCTCACCGGAGCGGCCGGGGGCCGCAGGGGCGGCTGTGTGCTGCCCTAGCGGCCGGCTGCAGTGGCGGTTTCATACCGCCCCTCGCAGCCGAGGTGGGGTCGCGGAGGGAGTACCCTCTGCGGCCAACCGGTGTCGCACCGGCGATGCGGCGGCGGTGGGGCCGCGGGGGAAGAGGAGTGCCGGTATTGAGATGCGCCGCTCTCCCTATCCTCCGCGGCCGTTGACAGGTAGCGGCAGGCCTAACATCTCTCCGCCGCAGGGAGCCGGGAGAGGTTTTCTCCAGTGGCTCCCATGGCCTCTGGGCGACAGGTTCGGGGGAACCGGTCACCCGCACACGCATGAGGTCGAGGAGGGGGCGCGCTGCATGTTCCGGCGCGCCCTGGAAAGGGAGGATTCATCCCTCCCTCCCGAGGTGGGGCTGCGCAAGCGGCCAGCGCCGGCAGGGTCGCGGTTGAGTGCATGCGTTCCCGTGACCCTGCCATCATGGCGATGAGGCGGAACATCGTGGGGGTTTTAGTCGGTGCAAGTCCGACATAACTCGTCCTTGCCCCCGCGAGGACGAGTATGCGTAGGCATTTCCCCCACGTAAAAAAAAAAAAAAAAAAATGGTCACCATCCTATACAATGATTAATCTTATATATATATATATATCAAGAGCCACCGCAAATGCTTCCTTCGCTGATGGTAAGTATCCGTTGCTGGAAGACCTGGGTACCTACCACCGCAGCGCCTATTACATCCGACAGACAGTAGTATGCAAACATTTCCGTGTTCCGGTTTGAAGGGTGCTGTAGCTTGTGAAATTAATGGGTTAAAGACCCTTAATATCTCATGTCTATTAGGGAAACCAAAGTGATGGTATATCATATTACGTCGTCACATTGTTATGGAAAGCGTATCACTTACTATTAAGTGAACGGCTGGCTCGTCTCGTCGGTTTACACCTTATTCTAAAGTAAAATCTAGTATTGTTCGGTTTTTTAAATAGCTTTGTACACTATATTTTTTTTTTTAATTTTTATTTTAATGGGCTAACACGTGAACTCAGTTTTCTTTATGGTGTATGACAATCAGGTCATGGATAGAGAAGGATGCTCGATCACAATACTCCGGCTCTTATATGTTAGTAGCCAGTATGATACAGTTGACTTCTATCGGCTGATGATGATGACGATGCAGTGTAAACATCCTAACTGTACTTTGTTATGAGCAGGCTTACCATAGCCACATATACTTGTTTTTATATATATATATATATATAAGCATGTAACCGAATTAAAGGAAACTAATTTAAAACAATAAATTCGTTCAATTTTCTTGATATTGTTGTATATGCGAAATCTGGTTTATGGGATGTTTGCGATGGCGAAAACATTGAAATCGATTTACGGAACGATTTCTCGTTATCGGATCGAGCTTATTTACAACGCGCCCTGCCACGCTATATTGATAACGGTTGTAATGGAAACGCTATGTATTGTTACATATTTGTTTACACTGCCGCTCGGTGTTGCTTTATATAACTGGATGTGGTTTTTTTTTATTCTCCAGAACGATGTGACGGGCGAAACCTTCACCTGGAGTTACCGCTCATAACATGGCGCTAGTTGGGATGATATATGCAGCAGCACATTGCAATCGTCGGATAAGATGATAAATGTTACCCTAGTCATTTCAATTTTCTATAGCGCCCTTCAAACCGGAATACAGTTGTTTATCGGTTACAATAGATAGCACTCTAGACGGTCTCTGGCAAAAGGTAAATATTACTAGTGGTAGATCTCCGTTGCCGGAAACCGTCTAGGTGGGTACCGCCTCAGTATCCATTGCTACCGCCAGACAGTAGTGTGCAAGTATTACTGTGTTCCGATTAGAAGGGCGCTGTAGTTAGTGTAATTACTAGGGTAACGAGACTCAACCTCTTATCTCAAAGCGATGAGCGCAACGTGGTACTATGTTTAACGTCCCACTCGTCTCGTCGCTTAATTGAATAAAAAAAATTATAACTTAAAAATAATTGCTCCATTCCATTGTAATGTCTCATTTGTTGATTCAGTAAATATAGAAGAAAACGATTCAATTGTTCGAAATGCGAAAGAAAATGTTTAAAAGAGACAACGAACGCGTCAGAGCGGGACGGCCGACGGCAGCGGAATGAAATGTAAACAAAATAAGCTCTCCGCAGCGAGGGGGAAGCCCCGCGATAGAAATTGGATTAGTGAAGTACCGACACGGTACATTAGCTCTTCATGTATCGACATCAAATATCAATCTATCCGCTTCCATTATCAACCCTTCACGTGGCGGTTAATGGTCCGTAGTGGGAGGATATGGTAGATGGCATTCGAGGGTAAAAGCTCCGAAAAAAATCTCATAATTTTGAAGGTATATAAAAAACATAACTCGGTTGTGTATATTCTTTTTAGTCGGTATCACTCTTGATAGAGTGATCGTGATCATCAGTTTAGGTGTTGGTAGCAAGCTTAACAACACGTCGCCATTCCTCTCTGATGGCCACCTTCCTAATGCTTCCATGTAGTGGCAATGATGATAATAATAAATAATGATAATGATGATCGGTTCTGTATATACCGGTGTAAATATTTATACTGTCACAACAAGGTGTAATCAATAATTATGACCACCGTTCTGGTGGTAGGTCTCTGCTGTGGAGACCGTCTAGGTACCACCGCTGCTCGTATTGCAGCTGAAAAACAGTAGTGTGCAAACATTATTGTATTGAGGGTTGATGTGCGCTGTAGCTAATAAAATTGCTGGGGTAACAAGGCTTAACATCTTCGTCACAAAGCGTCGAGCGCAATGTGGTGCTGTGTACATCATTCTAATAGTCCTAGTGACAAGATAATTTAAATAGGTTTAACGAGCTATTGTGCAATGCTTGTTGGGCTATAGCGTACGCCCCGCATTCGAGGGGCCGACTACACGGCGCCGTGTAACTATCACCAAACTTTATGGTTTACGGTGACTGTTCGTCATCAGGCAATACGCACGTTTTTCACCATCGTCATTGAAAAAAAAAAGTATTTTTTTATTTTATTCTTCTTTATCAGAGACGTCCACTGCTGAGCACAGACCTTCCCCAAAAACTCCCACATCAATCGGCTAAAGATATATATATATTGAAGGATTTGGGCCATTTTCCATCACTCTCGCCCAATGTAGGTTAGTGAGATTTTTTTTTAATTTTATTTAATTTATTAATATTAGCACCAGGCCGCGTTGCGTTACATTAGTATACAATTATCATAATATACCAATCGCCATTTCCATTCGCCTTTGTAATACGCTGTAATTTAACACATTGTAATGATTTATCTATTGTGCCGTTTATTTTAACATTTATGTGTATTTATTACAGTTATTACAATAGTATTACGCAAACGTGCGACTGTTCGTTACAATGTAAATGTTACTTTATTGCTATTGTAATAAAGTGTTATTTTCAACTTTGACTATTGCATCTGCTTTCTCACCTGCGCCTCGTAAGCTTCGCCGTGGCTGTATTATGTTGTTTCTAGAAAGACGGCGACACAACGAGCGATTTTTTTTTTTTTTGTTATGGTTATTTAATCAAAAAATTTCTTCATCTTCATTGATATTAATAGACAAACATAAGACTTTTTAAAAATAAAATAAACTTTCCTAATAAGATCATTTGATGATTTTCTCCTTCTAGACCTTTTGCATACATTTACAGGCGACAGGGGTGTAAGAGTTCCCGCATGACGACTCACGGGATCCAAGCTAACTTCACCTGCTCGTGGTGCACCCTGCTAATCAAAAGACGAGGCTCTGGCTTCCTCTAACCCACATTGAGCCATCATGGTGGGAAATAGCCCAAATCCTCCCACATGAATCCTCACCTGATCGATGTAGAGATCTTTAGAGAAGGCCTCTGTTCAGTAGTGGACGTCTATTCGCTGATGATGACAGGCAACATTATGCTCGCCGCTTTGAGACGATAAAATGCTAAGTCTAATTATCATAGTAATTATATTAGCTACCTCCCTTTCTACTCCCTTCTATGTCGAACACAGTACATATAGATCACTACTTCACTGATGGTAGATCTCTGTTGCCGGAGACAGGCTTAATTCCATCTCCTTTTGCAGCTGACTAACAGCAGTATGCAAACATTGCTGTTTTCTGGTTTGAAGGGAGTCGTAGCTAATGAAATTACTAGGGTAACGACAATTAATATACTATGACTCAAGACCCTCTCTCACTCTAAATAGCGCCACGTTGTTAATGGCAAGCGTATCACTTACAAACAGGTGATTGTTCCGCTCGTCGTGTTCGTCGTGTTGAGACATAAGATGTTGAGTCTCGTTATACCAGTAATTACACTAACTAACATGTAGTAATGTTTGCACAGTACTGTTTGTCGGTTGCAACAGGCGCTACGGTGGTACCTATATGGTATCCGGCAACAGAGACTTTCAACCAGCGAAGTAAGTCATGTGTCGCTGGTATATATGTCGTCGTGTATATCACTTTCTTGTTCTTATATGTTTATATATTAAGTTATATTCGTGTTACGGTCGCAGTGCGGCGCGAGCCGGATGCCACCTCAACCGTTCATTACCGCCCCATGTGCTAACCGGGCAACTCGTAAATAACAAAATTTAACGTCACCTTAAATACAATATTTGAACAAACGAAAGCGGACAATCCGCGTCGCAGAATGGCATGTGTTGAAAACGGAATATTTCGGTTTACGCCATTCTCAACCTTAATGATACGTAATAAAGCTGAGAATTGTGTGAATGAGTGTCTTTCAAAAATCCACTAAAATGAAGATTTACGTTGCCTAAATACAGGCATCGCGCCATCTGTAATGCTTCGTCGTTATGTTGGTACAATGTAACAGATAACAGTGTGGCCAACGTACCGATACCACGGAACGGTGATAAGAGTTATAATGGTATTAGACAGAAGTAAATTTACATGATTTTTAAGTACCCTCATTTGATATTGTTCTTTTTATATAATCAAAGTCAAAAATTTTATTTAACGCAGGAATTAGAGGGGTGAAAGGAGTCCCGCACAAGAACTCACGGGACCCAAATCAAATTCACCTGCTTGTGGTGCACCCTGCTAATCAACAAATGAGGCTCTGACACCCATTATCCCGCATTGGGCTAGCGTGGTGGAAAATGACCCAGATCCACCCATATGGACCCCTACATACGACAGCCCCTAGTGACCAGCGGCACTAAAAGCTATGCTGACTGTATGTGAAGATTTTTGGAAGAGGCCCCTATCTAGTAGTGGACGTCTATCGGCTGATGAAGATGATGATGATGCAGGAATTAGTTAACTTATTCAATATAAAAATCTAGTAGCTATTCGCAAAAGGAATGCTTTGGATCTCTGAAGAATGGGCGCAGGAAACTCGGCGAGCTACATATATATATAATATTTAAAAAAAAAATTAATATGCTTTACTTCCTGGGTAACTACTTCTTCTCAGCCGGATAACGGTCACTGCTGAGCATAGGCCTCCCTCAAAGATCCACATTGAGGGGGAATTAGCCTTAGCCATGCTGGTTGGTGGGTGGTCAGAGCCCCGTCTGTTATTTAGCAGGGTGCACCGCGTGTAGATGAGGTTGACTTGTGCTTCGTAAGATGTTGAGCGAAACCCTTTACACCCCCTGAGTAACTAACTTACATATAAATATACTTTTGTAAATAATATAGTCGCTTAGTAGGCTACCGCTACAAAGTTTCCGCTTAACACCTAAGGATGTTTGAAGAAGATGGATACCAGCGGTAATCAGAATTGCTGTTCTGGTCAGCATTAGCTTAAATGCCTCCTTTTATATTTGCTACAGTCGATAAATATCTCATGTCTCCAAGTTACAAGACAATATAGTATATATCATTCGAACTAGTGTCTCCTTACCATGGTTTGACCGCTTACCATCAAGTGAACTCTCACTCGCCTCGTCGACGTGTGTGGAAGTCATTTTTATTTGCTTATTTATTTAATAGAGAGACACTTTAAGATGGACTTACATGCCCGTTATATATCCTCTTCTTATTTTTTATATTATTCGAGTAGAGGAAGAATTTAATGTAATAATGATTATGATAACAGCTTCTGAACCACAAAGATAGTCGCACATATTAAAGATTTAAACGCGCACGGGACATTTCATATATCAATCCAACGGCGTATGTTAGTCTTTACTTCAAATATATTCGTCTTGACGACGCTGGTGTTATCTTTTTACTGGTGGTAAATCTCTGTTGCCAGCGACTGTGGAAGCAGGTACCACCGCAGCGCCTGTTACTACCGCCAAACAGTAGTATGCAAACATTACTGTGTTCCAAATTAAAGAGCGTTGTAGCTAGTGAAATTACTAAAGTAATAAGACTTAACATTTTATGTCCTAAACGGATGAGCACAGT
This sequence comes from Ornithoptera alexandrae, assembly GCA_029030555.1. Taxonomy (NCBI): domain Eukaryota; kingdom Metazoa; phylum Arthropoda; class Insecta; order Lepidoptera; family Papilionidae; genus Ornithoptera; species Ornithoptera alexandrae. The sequence goes on from JARDVY010000031.1 coordinate 1,307,752, forward strand.
ATGGTGCTGTGTATTCGTATATCCTCTTATCTAACGTCACTTTGTTATGGTAGATGCATCAGGTAAAAGTCTCGTTCATCTTGTCGCTTCGTAGTATAGTTAGAGTGTTAGAAACTTATATCCCGACGAATGATGTGATGCAGTGTATTTCCTTACTACTAACAAGTAGTAAGTCTCCTTTTTTTTTCTTTTAATGTTCTCGGCTTATCTGTAGCTAGAGACTTCTACTTTCCTTTCTTTATCTTTCCAATTATTTCACCCTGTCGCCGGATACCATCGAGGTACCACCGCAGCTCAAATTCCTACCATTAAACAGTAGTGTGTCAACAATAACGTGTTCTGGTATGAAGGGAGGTTTAGTTAATTAAATTACTGGGGTAACGAATCTTAACATCTTTTATTTCACAGCGATGTGCGCAATGTGGTGCTGTGTATATCATCCTAACTAACGCCACGTTGATATGGGTGAACATTTAGAAAAAAAAATAGTACCAAAATGTAACAAATCACTGCGATATAAATATAAAAAATAATTGGCTATCATAGACTAATGGTGACAACGTTGAAGCTCATACGAGAAATTTTACACCCTCGAGGATGGGGTTGTAACGAGCCGCGGATGAGTTACGCGCAGATGTAACACTTGCCGACAAATGGGCCTACGGGACCACTCGCCTCCTCACATAGTGAAGGTAGATGTAATTTTAGTGGGGGTTACCACATATTTGTGAGTCTGTTATTATGATTTTTTTGTAGTTATGATGATGATTGGTTATATCTAAAGTTAATTTTCCGAAGGTCTCAATACCAACCTCACCTGCTCGTGGTGTACCCTTCCAGTTAACGAATGCGGCTCTGGATACCACCAACACGCAATGGGCCAGCATGGTGAGAAATGGTCCAAATCACTCCATATGAATCTCTACCGGATTAACGTGGGAATCTCTGGAGTAGGCCTCTGTTCAGTTGTGGACGTCTATTCGCTGATGATGACAGGCAACATTATGCTCGCCGCTTGGAGACGATAAAATGCCAAGTCCAATTATCATAGTAATTGTACTGGACGTCAATATGCTGGTGATGATACAAACAAAGCGATTACAACAATTAAAGCAAGCGAACAGGCCGTTAAACAATTACAAAGGGCTCCCGCACTTCCGTCTCCCGAAAATTTCGCTTTGCAACAATAAGCGAAAATAACGAGTGAAAATAGCATCTGCTAAAGCTATTAACAGCTTATTTAACATCGAGCGATAACGTCGAATGATGTATGGATATCATGAGGGTTTCTCGTACGGTTCACTGGTGGTGGGTCTCTGTTGCCGGAGCCGTCTCGGTACCAACTCAGCTGCCATCGCAGCCGACAAACAACACTGTGCAGATATTACCGTGCTCCGGTTTAAAGGGCGTTGTAGCTAGTGAAATTACTGCGGTAACGAAACACAACCGTATAATGCGAAGCATTCTATATCATCCTCACTAACGCCACGTGTGATGCTGTGTATACCATCACAACTGGCGGCACGTTGTTATGAGCAGGCGTGTCGCTTACCATCAGGTGAACGTCCAGCTCGTGTCATGTCTTTGTTATAGAAAAAGGTAATTAGGATATTCATTTCATACGACGCGAGGTAGAACTTAATGCTGGTAGGTCTCTGTTGCCGCAGACCGTCTAGGTACCACCGCAACTGTGTTCCGGATTGAAGGGAGTTGTAGCTAGTGAAATTACTGGGGTGCAATATAGTGTAGCATCTACTGTCCTGACTAGAACCATAATATTAGTCTCGTTGCTGCATTAAATAAAATAAATACAATAAAAGATTCTTATATTGCCTCAAGTGGCGATGGGCAGGACACATCGCTCGAAGGACTGACAGCCGATGGGGCACTAAGATCCTCGAATGGCGACCGCGTACCGGAAGACATAGTGTTGGCAGGCCCCCCCACCAGACCGTACGACGATCTGGAGAAGGTTTCCGGAAGCAGCTGGATCGATCGATATGGAGATCTTTGGGGGAGGTCTATCTCCAGCAGTGGACGTCTATCGACTGGTGATGATGATAATGATGATGATGATGATATAAATAATTACATTTAACACATAAGGTGTACAGTACAACCGTCGGACGTTATATAACGTATTCGAACGCCGTTACAATTATAATGGGCTTAAATAAAAACCCCGGCATCGTCATCTCGTTAAAATTGCGAATGCCTAACTACCCCAATTTGTCGCACAAGCGGCATCCCCCTCGCTCTCACGCGTCCATCCCTCTCGCACGCTAATGGATCGACAATAAAGTAATATAAGGATAAATAGCTTTCCGCTTAAATTTTGGCCCAATTCACGCTCTACCCCTTAATTGCCGCATCTCCCCTTGGGGCGGCGGTCTCACTCTATCTCGCGTGTCTTGCCTGTATCTGTTTCGCTTAAGTTAATCCGATGGGGCGAAGTATAATGGGGTAACATAAGTACTTAATCGTATTTGGGAGCATGTTTTGAATGCCCTCTATTTATTTAGTGCGGGTAGCGATACTGTTGATTTAACCACCCCTACGGCGCAGTGGTTGAGCGATCGCATTGCGACATATCGATGGCAGTTCGTTTCCAGGATTATGTATTATTATTTTTTATATTTACGAGGCGATGACGTGTACGATATTCACCTGATGGTAAGAGATAGGCCTGGTCATAACATAGCGCTAGTTAGGACAGTATACATTGCTTTTAAAACATGAGACGTTAAGATTCACCACCACAGTAATTACAGTACCCACAGCGCCCTTCAAATCGGAACGCAGTAATATTTGCATACTACTGTTTATCGACAGATGTAGAGTCCTACCATCAGATGGTTATATTGGTGGTAGGGCTATTTCTATCTTGCTTTATATACTACAAAGCGACGTAACAACTGGGACGTTCACCTGATGATAAGTGATGCACCCGCCCATAACAACGTGGCGCTAGTTAGGATCTTACACACAGCATCACATTGCGCTCGTGGCAATGATACCAGACGTCGAGTCCCGTTGCCCTAGTAATTTCACTAGCTGCAGCGCCCTTCAAACCGGAAAACAGTAATAAGCGCTGCGTACTTACCTAGCCCGTCTAGGTAAGTATATTGTATTAATATCCTATATCTCAAGGCGACGAGCGCAATGTGGTGCAGTATATACCACTGTGACCAGCGCCACTTTGTTATTGGCAGGCGTATTACTTACCATCAGGTGAATGTTCCCCTCGTCGTGTTCGTCATCTTAAGACATGATATAAGAAATCTTCATACAAGTAATGTTTTCACAGTACTGTGTGTCAGCTGCAATTGGCGCTGCAGTGGTACCTACCTAGACGATCTCCGGCAACATATACATATAGATAGACATACCACCACCACCATCAGGCGATAACCGCCCATTGTTGGACTAGGCCTCTCCCAAAGATCCCCACGTCGATCGGTTCTGTGCCGCCCGCATCACCGGGCACCAAGGGTTGTCGTTTGCAGGGTTTTATTTGACGGTATTTGGGCTACTTCCCACCACACTAGCCCAGTGCGGGTTTGTGGAAGCCAGGGCCTCGTTCGGTAATCAGCAGAGTGCACCACGAGCAGCTGAGGTTGGCTTGGGTCCCGTGAGCTGATATGCGAGACCCCTTACACTACCAGTAAAAGGCTAATTATCAAGTATATGTTGTAACTTCAATGGGTTTAACTTTTCCATTCCGGTTAACTATTTTAACTTACAAAATTAAAGTAATACGAAGCTTTACTTTCTATCAGTAAAAGGAAAGAGACGGAGAGATACATCGTATCGCTCTTACGGGAGATGAATCATTGTTTCATAACGAAAGCAATTGTAACTATATAATTGGGTAGTGAGTAGTTAATTAATAATCTACAGTAGTGTTAATAAACGTCCGTGCGCATTAAACTATCGGCCGCCATTTTGTGAATGGACACGTGCTTCCGTGATTATATTATATAAATATCTATATAATACTAATCAATACATATATATAAGTAAACAAAAATATGTCGCGCAGCTTTGTTCTATTTTTTTTTTTAATTATAAAGCAAGAAGATGAGCTGATCGTTCACCTGATGGTAAGTGATCACTTCTCATAACAAGGTGGCGCTACTTAAGATGGTAGCACTGCATTGTGCTCGTCGCCTTGAGACGAGATGTTCAATTTCTTTACCCCAAAAATTTCAGAATCAACAGCGCCCTTCAAACCAGAACACAGTAATGTTTGCACAGTACTGTTACCTTAAATAACTAGACGGTCACCAGCAACAGAGACACTACCAATATTACTTCTACCCACCTTACTTTTAAGTCGTTCGATGTGAGCAGCAATAGATCGCTGGGTGTGGAGAACTTTAGGAAAGGACTATGTCCAGCAATGGACATCTATCGGCTGATGATGATGAAGAACGGTATTACTCCAAGTCTTTTAAAGACGTCAGAGCACAATCAATAATTTTATAGTCAAAAGTCTAAAGCTAAAGTGCAGGCTTTAAATATAAACGCAAGCCAGCTTCATGCGGATGTAGCGCTACTTCCGCCGCCGCAGCCGCTTCAGTTAGGCGACACTTAACGAGCGCACATCCCAATTTTGGATACTGTAACTTTTTTTTTATTGTCAACCGTTATCACCGATATCCGTTACCGGATAACCGTATGTAGTTTCCTATTACAATAAAGTCACTTAAACATGGTGGTAGGTCTCTGTTGCCGGAGACTGTCTAGGTATCACCACCATCCTTCTAGTCTCCGGCTATTAAGAATAGGACTAAGGTATTCCCTGCCTGTCGTACAAGGCGACTGAAAAGCTCCTCAGATTCGTGGGCTTTGAGGGTGGGGGCCCTTAGAGCTCAATATACGAGCCTTAGGAGAACGGCAGATGCATGGTGGTCTTGTATTGGGTGCTAAGAGCTTTGACCTTTCGTGGGATGTTTTTGCCAGAGTGCAGGGTGGCACCGGTGGGTTCCGTAGGAGAACTCGGAGCCCCTCCTAATGCACTGAAGAAAACCATCGAGCGGATTTTAATGGGTAGAAGACCGACATAACCCTGTCTTCCTCCCAGAAGCAAGGAATCTTTTAAGAAGATTTTCCCTGCGATTTAAAAAGAAAACTAAAAGGGTTCCACCGCAGCTCAGATTGCAGCCGACAAACTGTACTGTGCAAACATTACTGTGTTCCGGATTCAAGGGCGCTGTAGCTAATGTAATTACTGGAATAGTGACACTCAACATATTATATATTAAAGCGTGTTGTGTATATCATCCTAATTATTATATATTTTTATTTAAAAATAACATCCGTATGATTTATTTATGAATTATCCTGTTCGCTAAATTTCAGAGCCTTTCTATCATAAAAAAGAATGGCAACACTGGTTAGCTACGCACCCTGATATAAGAGTGGAGGCGTGATATTTATGTAGAGAGCAACCCCTATCGACGGCCCCCTGCCGGGGTGTAGTGTTGACATAAAAGCGCCCCGTTGCTCCGCCCCACTGTGCGATGGGGTTGGAGAGCGCATGCGTTAACTGACCCAATTTACAACCATTCTATTTTTATTCGACGCAGTGACGGGACGAGCACGACGTTCACCTGATGGTAAGTTATACGCATGCGCATAACAACCAAGCACTAGTTAGGATGATATACACAGCCCTACAATTTAATCGTTGCTTTAAGACATAAGATGTAATGGCGCGTTACTACAATAATTACAATAGCTACAGCGCCTTTCAAACCGGAACACTGTTCCTCCACTTTATCATTTTGCTTATTGTGGTGTTCTTCAGTCGTGAAAATGTTTTAATCTGTAGAGAGGATATTTCTGTGCCTTTCGCCTGCCTGTTGCACCGCGACAGAAGGTTTGTTCGTTTTGATCGATCCACTCCATCTATCTTTAATTGTAAGGATTGGTTTAGGGCATGTCCTGTACATCGACCTTGACCTGATCAGCACCGAGCACCGAGCTTCAGGTGTTGTTTTATAATGCGCGATACGCGACAGAGTCCTAGCGGGAATCTTCATTTCTCGCGATAAGATTTTTTCATTTGCTTCCTAATGGGGTTTCGACGAACTCTGGCTTTAACAGCATTAACAGCCTTTGTAGTTCTAACAGCTAACAGCAGGCGGTACCTCCGATATTTTCTGATCTTCTTCTGGACAGAGGAAGTGTTGTTGTATCTGTTGATAGTACGATATACGAACATACGGCTGATACCAAGCTTCTGAAGTGTCTGGAATATGACCGACCGGAGCGGCTCCATACCCACTTTGTGCGAGGCGATCGCTGCAATCCTATCGTCTTTACCACCCCCACCCCGTTCCATATTGTAATTTGATAATGAACACAAAAAAAATATATGAAACGGCGCAAAATCGAAACAAGTTTTTAAAATAATAAACGTGTTCCAAATTCAAAATAATTAAAAAGTTGAAAAAAAGAAACTTTATGTAACAGTATTTATGGCCGGACTAGTTATATGCCGCCCGCGTACCGGTAGACGTGGTGGGAGGCCTCCCACAAGGAACACCGACGATCTGGACCATTATTATCCGACCCAGATACCGCTGGAAGGACGACGTAGAGCACGACTTACACGAGCTCTAAGACTGGACTGGCAAGTGGCAGTGCAGAACAGACAACGCTGGCGCCCTCTTGTGTCAGAGGTCAGGAGTCACTTTGAGTCGCTGCACCAGAGGAGTAAGTATAGATAGTAAATAGATTTTTCTCAAATAAAAAAGTCTGTATAAGTTACGGAACCGCGACGCTGTGCCGTTGCTCCCGTAACGTCCCTTGTACCCTGGGCAATGGCTCCGCGCCGGGACAGGTTATACTGGACGGCAGTAATTTCATACTATTAAGTAAATAACAAGCATCTGCCCCATCCGTTAGCTCGCATCAAACCAGATATTTAATACAAAATGTTTACAGTACGTAATTTGATTATTGGCTTCCAGCGCAATGCTATTTTAATCTTCCCGCTTACGGCCGCTTGTGTTTTTTTTTTAATATATCTTTATAAGCGGGGTGTAAAGGATCCCGCTTAACAACTCAATAGACCCGAGCCAACGTCACTTGATCGTGGTGATGTGGCGTGGTGAGAAAAGGCTCAAATCCTCATGATACGAACCTCTGCAGACGACGACCCTTAATACCTGGCGGTTTTGCGAGCAGCACGGGATCAATCGATGTGGAGATCTCTGGGGAAGGTCTATGTCCAGCAGTGGACGTCTAGCGGCTGATGATAATAATAATGATGATATGTTTATTGGACTCGCGTTCCAACGCCTTTGACGGGAATACGATTAAAAAAAAAAGTTTGACATTAAAAGGCAATGGATTATACTTGTGGATCTCTGTTCTCGGATACCGTATAGATACCACCATAACTCCAACTGCAGCCGTTGTATACTAGTGTGCAGACATTGCCGTGTTCCGGTCTGAAGGGCGCTACAGCTAGTGCAGTTACTGCGGTACCGAGATTTAATATCTTATGTCTCAAAGCGACGAGCAGAACCTGTCGCAGTGTATATCATCGTAACCAGCGTCTAGTTGTTATGAGGTGATGTATCATTTACCATCAGGTGAACGTCTCTTAGATTATGATGTTATAAGTTAAAAGCTTAATCTGATGTATGAGCTCGATAGAGTTTGGATGGTGGTAAGATTAATCACAATTACCTTTTTTTTTAATTTAATTAAACGACAAAACGAGCGGAAAATTCACCTGATGGTAAGTGATACGCCCGCCCGTAACAACGTAGCGCTAGTGAGAATGTTTATACACTGCACCACATTATCCTCATCGTCTTAAGACATAAGATGTGGTCTCGTTACCGTAGTAATTACATTAGCTACAGCGCCCTTCAATCCAGAACACAGTAATGTCTGCACACTAGTTCTTGTCGATTGCTGTAATACCTAAACGGTCGTCGGCAACAGAGACCCACACATTTTTTTTTAATATGTTAAATCATCGATATATTTTATCGACATACCAAGCGCCGCACTAGTATACGATCGTACCAACAAGTGTCGACATGTTAGATGATGAAAAAAAATCACTCATTATTATGTGATATTAAAACATTTTACCTCGGCTCCCATTACACTGGCGTATACGTTAAATGATCCGCAAATGGAGTGACGCTCTCGCAATTGCCTTTATTAGGCTTGTTACACACTGCTCCTACATTTTTTCTATTACTTAAATGTAAAGGACTCACGGTTGTAGTGTGCTAGTGTTCACTGGTGGTACAGCGTGTACCGATTAAGTTACCTACAGCTACCTTCAAAATGGATGTGGCACCGTCTAAAGGATGGTGCAGTTACAGAGATAATTAAGAGAAAATTGATCTTGTTCTTGCAGTCTTGGTCATGAACAAGACCAAGAGCTATTATGCAAGACCAAGACTAAATGTGGACATATTGCTCGAAGCACCGACGGCCGATGGAGAAGTAAGGTGCTCGAGTGACGCCCTCGTACCAGTAGACGTAGTGTTGGGAGGTCTTTCACGAGGTGGTCCGACGATCTGGTGAGAATTGCGGGAACCTACTGGATGCGAGGAATCTTATCGACGGGGAGATCTTTGGCGGAGGCCTATGTCCACCAGTGGATGTCTATCGGCTGATGATGATGGTGAAGGTTGAATTTGCAAATGGGTTTAAATATTTATCTAGACTTGGACATATGCTTCTCTTCTGGAAACAAAATCTTTAATATACTATAAGACTGAATATGCAAGACCGAACAGACCAGACCAACACCAATACCAAGATCTTCCAAGTCTTGGTCTTGTTCTTGCTTTGGTCATCACTAGCGATAATCTGGTTTAATCTATCCAGTAATACGTATATGGTTTTTTAATAACGAGTGAAACACCAAATAGTCAGCACCAGTCTTCGCCTTCTAGGGGGTGCACGGGATCCCGTACAACAACTAACAGGATCCAAGCCAACCTCACCTGCTCGTAGTGCACCCTGCTAATCAACAAACGCAGTTCCGACTCCCACCAACCCGCATCCCCCATTTATCTCTACCCGATCGATGTGGAAATCTTTGGGGTATGATGATGAGATGCTAACATAATCTACTTTAAAGTAACTACCGCCACGTTGTCATTGGGCGGCGTATCACTTACCATCAGGTGAACGTGACGCCAGTCTCGAAGCTTCGTTGTATAAAAAAAAAAAGTTCAAGCCCAATTCCAAACTTTTTAAATTCGTCAAAGAACAAAGAGCTTAGCGGAATAAGTAATGACATGGCATGCTTACCGCTTGTTAGAGTGCTACTTCACTGTGCAAAGATGGTAAGAATATAAAAAGGAATGGAGAAGTGATAAATTATTATTACTATTATTTTTAGACTAGTATTATCCCTTTGGCAACCCAACATATCAGTTTTGTTTTTTTATATAAGGGCAACACTGCTTTCACTGTCATACCGTTTTTTGGTTTGCGGGGGAAAATCATCGAAAGATACCTTGTTTCTGGGGGGAAGTTAGTTGCATGAGGTTCTTACTCACTAAAACCCCCTCGGTGCTCTGCATCAGTGCATTCGGAGAGGCTCCGGGATCTCTTATAGAACGCACCGGTGCCTCTCTACACTTGGTGTTATCACGTCTCTGAGGAGGAGCATAACCCTCCTAGGCACCATCGCTGAGCCATGCGCTGTCCCACACAGCTTCGCTTGTTAAGCGATAAGGGTCCCCACCCTCAAGGCCCGACAAACTCCTAGTCCCTTTCAGTCGCCTTCTATGACGGGCAGGGCTTACCTTACACCTATTCTTACTAGTCTGAGACTACAAGGCTGGATACTATCTTAACTAGCGCTACGTTATTATGGCAGGCGTATCACTTACAATCAAGTGAACGTCCGGCCCGTCTCGTGATTGGTTAAAAAAAAATTACAAACACAACATTAAATTTCCTGATGCGCCGCCATTGTTCTTCTTACAAATAAACTTAACAGTTTATTATACTTATAAAATGTTTAAGTACAAAGATAATATGTTAATTTTCGGACCTCTAACAATTAGGTGGGGGTGAAGGGGGAGTGGATGCAAATTTTATATGAGGTCAGAGTCAGTCGGTACATCCGTCACTATGGTTACAGATAAAAAAGCATGTCTTTTTATTTTAAAAATCGAATAGGTTAAAGCTCAATCCCACTTAATGTTAAGTGGTGATTTGGACTGTGATGGTAAGGAGCCCTAACCTAGAAACCTTTGTGCTGGTTAGACTCAAGAAAGAGGAACCAGACGTTCACCTGATGATAAGTGATTCGCCCGCCTATAAGTATTTAGCGTTAGTTTGGATAGTGTACACTGCACCACATTATTCTCGTCGTAAGACGTAAAAGGTTGAGTCTCGTCAGCCCAGTAATTACACTAGTTACAGCTCCCTTCAAACCGGAACACAGCAATGTTTTACCATGACGTTGGAAATGAAGCTACAGTGGTACTTAGACAGTCTTACCACGGACGCAAGTGTATAGGTTTACATTTATTTCAGTTCATCATCATTTCATTTTGCTGGCTGACTTCTGAAGATATCATCATCAGCCTGTAAATGTCCACAGCTGGACATAGGCGCCTTCCAAAGATCTTCACGACGATCGGTATTACTGGTGGTGGTCTCTGTTGCCGGCAACTGTTTAAGTACCGCTGCAGCTCCTATTGCAGCCGCCGAATAGCAGTATAAAAATATTACTGTGTTCCTGTTTGTAGAGCGCGGTAACTAGTGTAATTACTAAGGTAACGAGACTTAATTAAGTCTCAAGGTGACACCGTGCTGTTCTGTATAACCTTCGAGCTATCTCCACGTTGTTGTGGGCAGGCGTATCACTTACTATCAGGTGAACGTTTCGTTCGTCCCGTCGCTGCGTAAAACAAAAAACAATAGTAATATCCTAGAAATGGACATGGTTTTCCTTACTAATTAGTTATCATTTATCGCCAAAGCTACAATGGTAGGATATATCTTGACCGGTTTTCAATAAGAAGAATCCATAGATCGCTGGTTGTCATCCGGCTCGGAGGACCATGTAGAATTTTGTTTGAAAATTTTGCGTGCGGCTTATTACGTATTAGGTATAACAGTGAACAGCTTTGAAGTCTCGGGCTAGTAAGAATAGGAGTAAAGTAAGCCCTGCCTGTCGTAGAAGCAGACTGAAAGGTTCTAGGAGTTTCACGGGCCTTGAGGGTGGGGACCCTTGTCGCTCAACAAGCGAACCTTCGTGGAACAGCGTATGGCTCAGCCATAGTACCGAGGAGGGTTAGACTCCTCCTCAGAGACGTGTTCACACAAAGTGTAGAGGGGCAACGTTGCGTTCCATAAGAGATCCCGAAGCCTCTCCGAATATACTGATGCAGAGCACCGAGGGGGTTTTAATGAGTAAGAATCTCATATAACTCTTACTTCTCCCCAGAAGCAGGGTATCTTTCGATGATTTCCCCCCGAAACCAAAACAAAAAAGGGATCACATTGTGCCCTTGTGTAACATAAGATGTTGAGTCTCGTTACCTCAGTAATTTCACTGGGCGCTGTACCCAGTGAAATTACTGGTGTAACGAGATTTAACATCCTATATCTCAATACAACGACAGCAATACGGTGCAGTTTATACCATCTTAACGAACTCCTCGTTTTTATGGGCAGGCGTATCACTTACCGTCGTGTGAACGTCCCGCTCGTCTCGTTTTGTAGAATAAAAAAAAATTGTACGGACTACGACGCGGTAATAAACTAGTCTACAATTACCAGTAATACAGCAACATTTCATTTAATTGGAACAACGTCGTCAACCGTTCGCTGTTTCTAGTAAATACTCGAAGCGATAAACAGCTGCGGTTGATGAGGAGACAAAATGGCCGCTGTTATAAAGGCAAGCCGAATGGCGGGAAATGAGGTGACAGGCCGAGAACTAGGGTCCACAAGCTAAGCATCATATGAGGGGTAGGAGTCGAAATGCTCAACACTATCAGAGAATAGAGGAAATGAAGTCCGTTTCTATTTCAGACTACATATATCTTCATTTATTATTATTATTTACTGGTGATTTAGAGATCTTTGTGGGAGACCTATGTCCAGCAGTGGACGTCTATCGGCTGATGATGATGGTGGTAGACCTCTTTCCGGAGACCGCCTTGGTACCACTGCAGTACCTACTGCAGCCGACAAACAATACTGTGTTTTAGTTTGAATGGCGCTGTAGCTAGTGTAATTATTACTGGTGTAACGAGACAAGTCTCAGATGACGACCGCAATGTGACACTGTATTTATCACCATAACTAGTATCACATTTTTAGGGGAAGGCTTATTTGTATACAAAAAAAAACAAAAGGAAAAAAAAGAGTTATTGTGATAATTTTATACAAACGCTACTCTATTCATCTGGCTGTTCCGTAAATGGCGTGCCCGTACGTTGTTCGCGGCTAATGATACGAGAAGTAAGATTTAATGAAAACTGCAGTGTATGAATTTTAGAAACGAGGTTGCATTGCGTCGACCACACCTCCGCCGGCCGCAAGGAAACGTGGCCGGCGTTATGCATACATGAAACATTAATTATTTATAAATAACGCACATAAAGACGCTCTATTCGTTTTTAACAGATAATAATATACGTTATATATATATATATATATATATATATATATTACTGACGTTGTTGGTAACCAGTCCCAGGTAGCCATTAGATTTAGGGAGGGTAGAGCTAATCAGTGTGGAGTTTGGAGAAGGTCCAAGTCCACAAGTGGGCATTTATCGTCCCATAACCTTAAACGCTTTCATTGGTCATTAATCATTATCATAGACAAGCCAAGATATTTATTAGAGACAAGCTCATAAAATAGCGCTAAGTAGGATGATATACACTACATCACATTGTGCTCCTTGAGATATTAGAAACTAAGCATCATTACCTCAGTAATTTTACTAGCCACAGCGCACTCCAAACCGGCTCACAGTCGTATACGCACACTACTGTACAGCGGAAGGAATAGAACCTGTACAGATGATGATGATGAATCGCGAAAACCACCTTTTTTCAATGATGTTGACAATCCCGACCGGAAATTAATAAAAAAATCTAGTGTAGCTGTAACAAGTTCTGTCATTTACATTTTTTTGTTAAGAGAGAAGAAAAAAAAATCCTACTAACCTGAGTCTCCGTCAGGCTCAATGCCTGTGCGAGCTGCTTCCTCTCAGCGCCCACCACGTAATGATTCTTCTCGAAGGCGTGCTCCAGCTTGAGGAGTTGGGACGGAGAGAACGCCGTCCTGATCCTCTTCGGCTTGCGGAACGGCTGAAGGAGGAACCCGGGTATGTCGGGACCTGGGGACAAAGTTAATGTTAGCAGAAATTTATGGGAGTTTTTTTTATCACCGAAACACTGCTGCTCATATTGCAGGCAACCGGCTTGAAGGGCGCTGTAGTTAGTAAAATTACTGGAGTAATTTGACTCAACATCCTGTCTTAAGGCGACGAGTGCAATGTGGTGCTGTGTATATCATCATAACTAGGGCCACGTTCTCACAGACGTATCACTTACCATCAGGTTAATATCTTCCTGATCTCTTCGCTTCGTATCTCATATAGTTAATATTAAAAAGATCACATCTTCTTTTAAATTTAAAAAACAATCAAAATCGGTTGAGCTCCTCCATCTTCCTCCTCTCTCCTTAAGGAGCTACGATTTTACAGACAGACGTTAGTCTTATAACACCCCTCTTTGGTGATGGAGGTTTAATTAATTAAAAAAGTATTTTTGTACAAACAATCCTAAGGTCCTTCTACTACAAGCTTTGTATTCGAAAATGGAGGTCTATGGTACGCGACCATTCGTCCATCACGCTGAACAGCTGCGAGCTGATGGGGATCTCCAAATCGGCTGTTCTAGAAATATACCCGTATCCTTACTGTAAGGTAAAGTTCAATGGGGACCGAACCGCGTACTAATATATATATATTTTTTATACAATTAAGCGAGGAGACCAGCGGGACGTTCACCTGATGGTAAGTGATACGCCCGCCGATAACAAGATGGCGCTAGTTAGGGTGGTATACACTGCACCACTGCGTTCGTCGCCTGAGACGTAAGATGTTGAGTCTCGTTATCTCAGTAATTACATTAGCTACAACGCCCTTCAAACCGGATCACAGTAATGTTTGCATGGTACTGTTTGTCGGCTGCAATAGAGACCTATCACCAGAATTAAACTATCGATGCAAGTTGAGGTATGTATATTAGATCGTTTACATTGACCTCCGTGAAAGCGGGCCCCGAATCCCACCGCTGGGAATGCGTTATGTTTAGTGTGCAACGGCGGCTATAATTTTGCAGTCTTTCATTACGTCATATATCATACATGTTCACCTTCGCAAAATGACCATGTGGGCCGGCGCGCCGCCGCCCTCTGGCGATGATCTTTGTTTAATTCAACTTTAATAGCTACCCCTTTACGTACCCCACGATTTATTGCGTTTACGCATAACAAAGATTAATATCTCATAAATTATCATTTTTTTTTAAACTCTGTATATTTTTATAATATATTTACAGCGCTATTTAAATTGGTTTTATATTAGAATATAGGTTTTACTGTACTATTTAAAACAACATACAAAAATTTCTTTTTCAACGTGTCTATATCATCATCATCATCATCATCAGCCGATAGACGTTCAGCAGAGCTGAACATAGACCTCTCCCAAGGCCCTCCTCATATATATATATATATATATATATATATAAAAAAATAGGATCTCGATTACAACAATCTATTTATTGCCTAATTTATTCCTCCCTTAATTCTTGTTCCGCCGTACCACAGACAAAAAGGATTGTCCACGCTGATCACCAACCTTCAATAGTTGGAGAGGCACTAAGATGAAGAAGAATAACTTTTTTCATTAGTTTAGTTTTAGTCGATATTAAATGAAGAGCCCGTATACGTTCAAGCGCGCATGCGCAGTGTAATACAGCTGTCATAAATTGACATTCGGAACACAGCGACACTATTACGGTAACAAATTATAGATGCAGATGGTGGCTAGCCAGACGAATTCGAAAAGATCTTACCACCCACCATTATCTTGAACATCATCAGGTGATAGATGTCTACTGCTGAACCCAGGACATACCCAAAGATCTCCACATCGATCGGTCCCGCGTTGCTCGCATCCAGTGAATTCCCGCGATTCTCACCAGATCGTCGGTCCACCTTGTGGGAGGACTCCGAACACCACGTCTATCGATACACGGGTGCCACCCGAGGACCTTACTGCCCCATCAGACGTCGGTCCTTCGATAAATGCGCCCTGCCCACTGCTACTTAAGTGTTGTAATCCTTTGGGCTATGTATGACCTTAGTTCTTCTGCAGACCTCCACATTTCTAATTCTACCGCGCAAAGAAACTCCGAGCATAGCCTTCTCCCTCTCCTCTTTAGGTCACTTCGAGCCTTTTTATAAGGCCGATAGTAAGGCGCCACCCGCCAAATAAGTTAATATATGGTGAAACAAAATAAACGACCATACAGCCACAAATGGTCAAAAACTTGTGTTGCCAGAGAACATCTAGGTAAGTACCACCGCAGCGCCTATACCAGCGGACAAACGGTACTGTGCGAACATTACTGTGTTTGGTTTGAAGGGCGCAGTAGCTAGTGTAATTACTGGGGTAATTAGACTCAACATCATATATCTCAAGGCGATGAACGCAATGTGATGCAGTGTATACCATTCTAACTAGCGCCATGTTTTTATAGACAGATGTATCACGATCAGGTGAACGGCCTGCTCATCTCATCGTCTAATGGAATAAAAAAAAATACGTATAGAAGAATGTAAATATATTAATTTTATACAGTAAACGTAACAACCAAAAAAAAATTTTTTTTAATCGATTATCTTGCTAAAATCGATTCGTAATATAAAATCGATAATTAAAACCTTTAATTACACGTCACTGAATTTCCCGCTTTTTTCGTCACGGTATTAATTTTAGCGGGAGTTATGTACGCCGGCCGTTTGTACAAAGTTAACTAGTTAAATTTAATTAAGATAAAATTATTATCTTAATTAAAATTATTAACTGCGACTAATTTGTATGTTTGTTAGACGTTTATAATATTACATTTTGCGGGGATAACATACGACATAATTATATACCTTCTTAATACCAATTAGGTACATCGAGATGTTATCATACATTACTTTTTTCTTACACTAAAGCTAATTAACGTATTGGTTAGTGATGTGGTAATTAAACAAATTATGAACGTTTACTTCGGAATTTAATAATTGTTTATAGATGCAATATATAATAACGCGTATGTTAATTATAATTTGAAAATAACTTTAGAATTATTTTCTAATTATAGTTAATATACTCGTATGTATATATTTTATTTGTGTACAACCCTAATATATATGTTAATTATCTATTTACGTATCTATTTTTATGTATATGCTTTGCATAATCCAAGGTAGACAGGAAGATAATGCCAAAGGTGTTAAGTCCTTTAAGTATAATTATATAACAGTATGGTGATACTTATTTTCAGTGTTAACTTGATCATAAATTAATTACTCTCCATAACGACTTGGCGCTAAATAGAATGATACACAGCACCACATTATGCCCTTCGCCTTGAGACACAAAATATTGAGTCGCTTTATCTTAGTAATTTCACTAGCTACACGGCCCTTCAAACCAGAACATAGTAATATTGGCAGAATACTGTTCGGCGGCAAGAATAGCAGCTGTGGTGGTACCTGAACTGTCTCCGGCAATATGCAACGCGATGAACCGGCTCCAAAAATTTCTGGACCTTGTTGATAGACACCAAGTTCCCTTTCACATAATGTGTGGAGAAAATTCCCAAGACCACAATCCAGAAGATGAAGGAAACTTTATTATCTTCTTAAACACAGGTAATTAGTGGTAGGTATAGGTCTTTGTTGCCAAAGAACGTCCAGCTAGGTACCACCGCAGCGCTAATTGCACCCGATAAGCAGTAGTGTGCGATAATGTGTTCCTGTTTGAAGGGCGCTGTAGCTAGTGTAATTACTGAGATAAATAAACTCAACATCTTATATCTCAAGGCAACTGGCGCCACGTTGTTACGGACAGGCGTATGATTTACCATCAGGTGAATGTCCCGTTCGTCTTGTCGCTTCGTTGAAAAAAAATATTGTCATATGCAACACGCCATCTTGAATATTCCTCGCGCCACAACAGATATTGAAGTAAAAGGCATTCAACGCGTGCGGTCTTCCCTTCGATGATTAATTAAAAAAAAACTTAAATGGCCGTTTAAATATAAACATTAAGAGGTAAAAGTTAACGACGGAATAATAATACGCATGCGCACAAATGCGAATTTTGCGTGTAACAATCTCCCATTACGCAAATTGTACCTTACATACAACTAATGGTATTCACGCCTCTCGTATGAACATTTGATTATTCTTTCCGTAACAAATCCTTATACTCTTTGGTACTTGTACTGTGTGGAGTGGACGCATTCTTTTTTTTATTTGGCGACAAGACTTGACCAATTTAGTTATTAACTGCAAATTAAATAGAAATATTAAGGATTATCAAAAATTTTTTTATTACGAACAACGTGACAGTGGCGGTAACCTGATGTTAAGTGATACCATCATCGGCCGATAGACGTCCACTGCTGGCGTCCATAATCCTCTACCAAAGATCTCCACATCAATTGGTTTCGCGTTGCTCGCATTCAGTGGGTTCCCACCATATCGTCCGTCCACCTTGTGGGAGGCATCCCAACACTACGTGTACCGGTGTACGCGGGCGCCACTCGAAGACCTTACTGCCCCATCGGCCGTCGGTCCTTCGATCAATGTGCCCTGCCCACTGCAACTGAAGTCTAGCAACCCTTTGGGCTATGTCGGTAACCTTAGTTCTTCTGCAGATCTCCACATTTCTGGTTCGAACGCGCTCAGAAACCAACTATATATCGTTTCAAGTGATATATTACTAATGTGTCTTTAGGGGAGTAAGGAGTTCCACACAGCATCTCACGGGACCCGAGCCAACTTCAACAGCTCGTAGTGCACCTTGCTAACCAACAAACGAGGCTCTCGCTACCACTAACCCGCATTGGGCCAGCGTGATGGGAAATGATCCAAATCCTCCCACATGGACCCCTTACAAACGACGGTCCCTAGTGCGCTGCGGCTGATGATAAGACTAGTTCATCTATATCCTCGCCAGGGAGATAAGTTAAAACATCATCGCCGTTGTACTATCGGCGTGTCGTAAACCGACTAAGATAGAAAGTGCAACATTTCCTGTGACCTTTGCCAACATACTGGCATTAACCAACCCGCATGCCAAGAACGGCAAGTGCAGCCATTACTCTCTATTTAGAAAGCCTATGTTAAGCACTAAACATTTAAACCACAAATTATGGTGATTATGGTGATGATTATATACAGACAGTGGCGCCTATATGCAAGGACTAAGTTATATACACAATTATATAATAAAACGTAGAATAACAATTTTTTTTAATTGTTTTTATTTTTTTTTTTAAATATTATCTTAGTCACCGTGGATTAGTTTCACTGGTGATAGGTCTCTGCACTTCAGCCGACATACAGTAGTATGCAAACGTTACTGTGCTCCGGTTTGAAGGGCTTATTAGCTGGTACAACAATTAATAGGGTAAGGATACTCTACATCTTTTGTCTTAAAGTGACGAGCACGATGTGCTGCTGTGTATGTCATCCTAACTAGAGGTTATGGATGAGCGTACCATTTATAATGAGATGAACGCGTCGCTACGTCCGAGAAATAAAAAGTTTCAAAGAGATTATACTACTTTTTATTTATAAAATTATTTAGTTATATGTAAAAACACATTTAAGTATTATTTATATTATTTAACAAGTTATTTATATTTATTGTATGATTTATCTCAGCTACCTACTAGATCCACATGTTGCGGATAGTGCAACACCCTATAAATATATAGGACAGCTGCGAATGATAAGCAGTCCCGGACAGAGGCGATGGGGTAATAGGGGTGGTGGGATATCTGGTGCTACAGATATCTCCAAGAAATTCCACACAACTCGAAACCTACCCTGCGACATGGCGAGTGTTGCACCACCACTTAATATATGCACTGCCCTGGCGGAGGGAAGCAGTTGTAATGTTATCACCAACCCGTTGTTACTGTCGTGGTGATTATTGTTAAAACCCCTTCCCATATACCATGACTGCATATATGCAGAAGGCGAAGGACCAATAGGAGTAGAAAAATGAACAAGAGGCCTATGTCCAAAGACTGACTCTGTAAAGTTGGAATAGATAGAATAGACAGAGAAATGATTTATTTATGTTAAATATATTTATTACATCATCATTATCAGCCGATAGACGTCCACTGCTGGACATACGCCTCATCCAAAGATCTCCACATCGATCAGTCCCGCATTGCTCACATCCAATGGGTTCCCGCGACTCTCACCAGATCGTCGGCCCACCTTGTGGGAGGGCTGCTAACACCACTTCTACCGGTACGCGGGCGCCACCCGAGGACTTCACTGTCCCATCAGCCGTCGGTCCTTCGATCAACGTGCCCTGCCCACTGCCACTTAAGTGTAGTAACCTTTTGGGCTATGTATGACCTTAGTTCTTCTGTGGATCTCCGTATTTGTTACAGCTGCCGTAAAATTTTCTGCCTCCCAGGGTTAAATGGTAGAGAATAGCCTTCATATTATTTAATACCTAGGCATTAAGTCTGCCCTTTGTGCCATGTACACTAAATAAATAAAAATAACTTTATAATAGCAACGTTTTAACAATACAGTTAATGTTCAAGCGGATATTGTCCAGCTGTACCTAGCTGTAGTGTCCAAACATTAGAATGTTTAGGTATTAACGTCACTATTTCTTGTGAAATTACTTCAGTAACAAGACTTAACACCTTATGTTTCTATGTAATGTTGTGCCGATACATAAATATATTAACTAGGAGATCACTGTTATCTCACTACCAGGTGAACGTGACGCACATCTGTAGCTTTTTTATATTTAAAAGAAAAAACGTTATATTAATTATGTTTTTCCATAAATTACACTTACAACTCATTAACAACGCTTACAAAGCAAGAACACAGGTCACGTTATCACCACCGACCAGCTGGTGAGCATCACGTGATACATAAATTCGGCTTTTTATTGACTGATAACTTTGTCGTAGTGCACTGGCTTTAATTCCGTCCCATCCTACATTCCTTCCCAATTAATCGAACGATGTAACGATCGATTATAAAGCATCGATATTTATTATGTTCGATTATTACGTCTCGATATTCATTAGGCGCGTAATAAATGTTGACGTTTTTGACAGCCCGCCCAATATTTTGTTTTTAATTTTTGTCATGCCCGCGGCCGTAACATTCTTTATGCCAGTTACATAGTTAAAAAAAATTACTGTTATTGCCGTTATCATTGCTCCATATAATAAAATATCTTTTATAACTCTGTCTTTTTTTGTCCATTGAGACTATTTTAAATACATGAAGTGAAGAGCAAAGTGAAGAAGTAAAATAAAGACAACTGACTTCAACGCAATATAGGATAATAACTAGGAAGAGAGAGAGATAGATTTCAAATGCATAGTAAAAATCCTCAATACTGTGCCAGTGTGGCGATTTTACCAACTTACCCAAATTTTGAGAAAGAAGGTGATCATGTTCAACAGCAGACAAATATAGACTAAAATAATGAAATGATGCATAATACGATTCGACTGAATTAGAAAAAAATATATTAATAACTTTAAAAGTAAAAATAACACAATATCCCTGCAACCCTCGGACCGTCCATCTATCTCATTATACCACTCCGACCTTTAGTCTGTAATTATTAAAACAGAATTACAATTATACGCACGAAAGCAAACATCTCGTTTAAATACGCTGAGTATTTAAACACGGTACCCTGTGATTACATACCGCCAATTAATCATAATTTCCCTCCCATGCCCCGAGTGCCCAAAACGTAAATCACTACAAACTACCGCCGTCCAAGATGGCGGACGCAGCGAACGTTTGTTAATCTTACCTTCGTTCAACAACAAAGTGGTCTCGAATTACATCCAATTATGACCTATTCAATCCTTTTTTTTTTCGACATTAAAAAAGCTCATCCGGCAACAATCGAGGTAATTAAGAAAAAGAGCGCGTAACTGAAGTTGTGACGTTCGATGCTACCAACATTTTAATCGTGACTAGTGAAGCGCAATTATCGACAGTAACGGGATTACAAAAGGTTACGGATTCAACATTCAAATTAAACTCTATGCACGAACTTTATAATTAGATGAACAAACAATGATTTGGTGAAATTAGGCAATTACTGTACGTGTACGCAACAGTATGGCAATTATTTTCAACGTCTCATATTTCTTTTTGACGTCTGTATTTTTTTCGATAATAACATGTTGTGAACTAACGACATAAAGTACTTTTAAATATTGCAAATAGCAAGAATTTAAAAAAATATAAAAACCTCTAGTGCTTTGTGAGCACCTTTGTTCTATTTTTGATTTTTAGGAGACAATGCGAAAATTTTTCTAAAAGAAGACAATTTAAAACCTGCGACCGCCACTCATAAATAAGAATAAAATCTAAGATCAGTGTTGCCATAATGAACTCGGGTGTCTCATTATAAAGTTAAAGTATACCTAAAGTACTACATTGCACGAAGCGAATATATAAAACAAATATAGCATAGTGAATAAGATTGTATGCCCAAGTGTAAGTTATAATAACAGCAACAAATTTATCATACGTTCAGCAATGTAATAATTTAATCGATCAATTGTTTAACGAAGCGCAAGAACAACTAGTTGCAAAGATAAATGGTGGCATTCGATGAGCCATACAACATTTAGCGTTGTTGCCTTTGTATGGTTGGAATTAGCAGTATCCGTTGCCGTTAAATTTTACAACGTATCATTACGATGATATAACGACCGGCTCGCATGCGCTGACGTACCGTTTTACAATTCACTATACATTTTAATGGTTAACATATCGACGCCTCACCGGGCACTGTCTATTGACGTTCGCTATAAAAAATATTTTACAATTCTATGGTTAGAACATAAATTAAAAAAGATAATTATTAAAAAAAAAAAACATGCTTATTTTTCTACAAAAACTCTATTGATAATTGCTATTAAAAATCTTAACTTTTATTCTATCAATTTGTCAAGTTAAATAATGATAAAGAAAAAACAATTTTTATTTTCTTTAATTAGTAATTTCTTCAAGCATTTATAATCGTCCCGCGCACAACACTAGCCGCTGCCGAAATAATCAAAATCCGGTACAACAATGGCGTCTGTTAATCGGCGCCGTTTTCCCGCCTCGTCACAAAGCTCCTTTGTCAATGCTCTTACATATTACCATTGTGTGACGCCTATTTTTATTAACGCCAGTGAAAAAGCGCTGTAAGCCGTTTTAATTAAATCCGAACAGTATTTTTATTGTAGCGAGTTCATAAAAATAACATTTTCAGTTTACGCGGGGTTGCCAGTCAATTGTCCTCGTCGTTCGGGGATGACACTGGAAGGTTATTTGCCGAATATTTTCTTTGTAAACGTCCCCCGTTTGTATATTAAATGTTACTCTTTTTTTTTTTGTTGGTCCCGATAATGGAGTTTTATATTTTTCGAGGGGTATTCGGTAGCGGAATCGATTATCACTGAGCACATAATTGACAATGCTTTTGTAACCATAAACGTATACCTAGGGATGTAACCAAATAAAAGAATTTCACAATTGTCTTTGTTCATCATAGACAATTGTAGCAATTTGTCAGTTTCTTGGTAAGAATATATATTAAATTAAACCTTACATTTTAACGTTTATTCATAAATTTAACTAAACTGTATTTAGTCCGAGGAATGATGATATACAATGACACTAGGTTAGAGGTTATCCATAAAGATGTGAAGAGCATTAAAACTCATACAAATCAATGTTACCAGCGAGATTAGTAAATAACTATAATAAAATAATCTTTAGTCATTATTTATCGAACAACAAGCTCTTTCATACGACCCAGTGCGGTATGTGGATTTTAATTAATGCGAAATATGTGGCTTACGTTATAGATATACCTAAATAATATATCTAGGAAAAGAATACATATACAACATACTGTGATTATTTTAACCATAATGAATACGATTTTTTTTTTATATTTTATGAAGCGATATGACAAGCGAGACGTTCACCTAATGATACATATTACGCCTGTTTATAACAACATACGAATAGTTAGGATGATATAAACTGTAACATATTGTGCTCGCCGTAATGGCACTTACTACAGCGCCCTTTAAACCGGAACACGATACTTGCACACTACTGTTCACCGCCAGAAATTGACACTGAGGTGATATCTAACTAGATGGCTTTTCGCAACAGGGTCCTATTAACATGTTTATACTGCAATATTGTTCTCGTGGCATTGTGACATAAGATGTTAAGTCTCATTACCGCCGTAACTTTACAAACTACAGCGCCATTCAAACCGGAACACGGAATTGTTTGCACTTGATGTCTGTCGGCAAATATTGGCACTGCGGTGGTTGATCTCTGGCAAAAGAGACCAACTAACCGCGATATTGATATCTTTAAAAAAAAAAGGATTAACAAACATACGAAGCTTGTATATGTGTGTGTATATATATATATATATATATACAACAGTATTGATGTCTGTTGTTATCTTTATAATTAAGTTATCTCCGCAATAATTACGACTAATGGGTAGATTGTTACATTGTAGCAGGGCGCGAGGGTATCGCTCCAGCATCACGCTGTAATTATGAAATAGGTCTCCGTTGAGGTTATAGAGTCGAGCTGATAAACGATTCAAAATAACTTTTTAATTACCATCATATAAACTGTTGCTAGTGATTGTCTGTTAATATGTATAATTACGGCAAAGAGTACTTGTTAAAATGTAAAGGATAGCCACTGCGTACAGGCGACGAACGGTAGTGTGCAAGCATTACTGTGTTCCGGTTTTAAAAGTGCTATAACTAGTAAAATTACTGATGTAACGAGACTTAACATATATTCCAAACCTACGAGTAAAACGTTGTGAAGTATATATTATCATATTATTTTGCATTACGTTAGTGCGACAGGCGTATCGCCATTATGTGTAGGTCTCTACTCCTCGCGTATGCTGATAGAGGTCCGATAGATATAGACCTCCCTCAAAGATCTTTATTACCATCGCTGCTTACATCCACCAGCTTTAAACCTTTACTAAATCGCCGGTCCATATTAATTATCTATAAACGATGTGTATAACATACTATATTTAATATGATTTATATATTGCAAAAGTCTTCAAGTCGTGCGTGTTGCCAGTGTTGACATATGGAACCGAAACGTGGCCCTTTCCTTTATACCTCCCTTACTTTATAGAAAGGCCTAAAGTCACCCAAAGACGAATGGACGATGGAAAGGGCTATGTTCGAAGTTGCTCCGCGCGAACGAATTAGAAATATGGAGATCCCCAGAAGAACTAAGGTCACCGGCATAGCGCAAAAGATTGTTAGACTAAGTGGCAGTGGGCAGGGCACATTGCTGGAAGGACCGACGGCCAATGGGGCAATGAGGTCTTCGAGTGGCGCTCGCATACCGGTAGACGTAGTGTTGGGAGGCCTCCCACAAGGTGGACTGACGATATGGTAAAAGTCATGCAAACCCACTGAACGCTAGCAACGTGGCTCCGATCGACATGGACATCTTTAATCCCCCAAAGACGGCCTATATCCTATGATTATCGGCTGATGATGATATATTACACTGTCTACTCTCCGGCCGCTTTGCTGGCCGTAATATAGAACTAGACTTGAAAATTATCAAAAATATGACTACAACTGTATTGACCCTGGTCTCATATTTATTTAAATATTACATACATAAAAAATACAGTAATGTACATAAAAAAAAAGATTAGTGGCTAAAATTTAGCAAATCATATCAAATTAGTAGTTAGTTATTTTCATTGTATTTGTAAAAATTAGCTTATTTAAAAAATAAAAGTTTTAAAAAAATATATTTAATTAAAAAAAAATATACATGTTTTAAGTAAGGGATAACTTCACCTGATGGTAAGTCATACTCTTGTCCATAACACGGTCCTAGTTAGGATGTTATACACGGCACCATATTGTACTCGTCGCCCTGAGACTTAACATATAGCAACTTTCCTTACTCCAGTAATTTTAATAGCTACAGCAGCCTTCGAACTGGTACACGGTAATGTTTCCACACTGTAGTTAAATATCCAAAATACAAGCTGCGGTGGTACGTACATAGACCTACCTACCAGCAACATCTCCAACTATCATTATATCTAGCCAAGAAATAAATTCGATGGTAAATACCGACTGCAGACATTAGGCTCCACATTGATATGCTTTTGTTTCCAGGCGATGTTGTAAAATTAAAAATAAAACTGTGTGACGTCATACGCATCGATTTGGTTATAATACGATTAACATCTTATGATGGCAATGAATAGGCTGTATGGAGAAATATGAAGCCATTAAATTGATTATTAAAAAAAAGACAAATACACGCACGCCTATATAGATAGGTACACACACCCACACTCACACACACACACTGACAGGTCCGATCTCTAACCAGGCTCATTGAACAAAAACAAAGTGACATCATACCTTTTAACATATACAAATTAATTAAGCTGACAAACGCAAAGTTTTTGAAACATGGCGATCTTAATGCAATCTAACGTTATTTAACATCCGAATAACGATACTAACGTTAATTATATTTGAATAATAGCATATAACGAAACGATTTTAAATTACGTTTAACGATTATGAGGTCGTTATACTTGCTATTAGCATATTTATAAATAAATTTGATTTACATAAACCGCGCGCAGCGGAGACGGCGACCGTTGAAAATTAAAACGGTAAGCGTTAAATGATAACAATTAGTTGGTTGTACACAACAATCCATACATGTCATCATCATCATCAGCCTATAGACGTGCGCTGGTGGACATAGAACTCGCACCGCTGGGCACTTAGGTCTGTCGTATGTAGGGATTCATAAGGGGGCATTTTGGCTATTTCCCACTATGCTGGCCTAATATGAATTGGTGGGAGCCGGAGCCTCGTTTGTTGATTAGCAAGGTGCACCACGAGCAGGTGAGGTTGGCTTGAGTCCCGTCAGTTGTTGTGCGGGAACCCTTACAATGCTTACATATTACTAGTGGAAATCATATTGGTACGTACCATCCCATATTTTAACCGACAAACTTAATTGTGATAATATTAATCCAATAGTGAAAATACTTAACACCACCGAAAATAATTCATGGTATTGTGAGCCATGTGATGCAGTGTAAACATCCGAACAAGCTTACTATTGTCATGCGCGCGTCCCACTTATCAATTAAACGGCGTTGCGTTGTATGTTTTTTTTAATTTAAATAAATGTGTTTACATACTTTTAATTAATGTACATTAATATGATTATTAATCAAGGATATAATACAGGAAGAAAAAATTATGGGACTGAATGGGTTCATTACGTTGGTTCAATTTATTTTAAAAAAAAATACCGCTGCGTTTTTAAACGCGTCCACAGATAAACGTTATCTTAATGGGCCTTGTTTTCGGATAAGCTACTACGTCTTGTGTGAGAGAGTGTAATCTGTGTAAAGCGTTTTTTTTTTAATTGTCTCGGGACTACGGTCATGAGATAAGTGTTACAATATAAAGAGCTCACAAATGTTTATACGTTTATTGTTTTTAATAAAAATAACATTTCACATTAATTTTTGTAATAAACAGTTAATACTACGGGAATAGATAAATTTTATTTATTATATACGTTATTGAGATCTTATTACCAAAAAAAAAATCGTTCAACATTTAAAAAAATACCAAGTATAATAAACTTTTGCCTAATATATTTTTATTAATATAACAGTTAAATTATACCTAAAATAAATATAGATAATAAAGATTTTTTATTTATATATGATTCACGAATTTATTTTAAAATTTTATAAATTAAAAAAAAAATGTTCTTTTCTATGGCAGAAATATAATTTTAATAAATCAGGAAACGCAATTAAAAACCATAAAATATTATTTAAATAGAAACAATTAATTATTAAATTTTTATATCTTATCGAAAGCCGGCGGCATTTGATATGGTCTCTATTGTTCAGTTTTTATAGAAAACATTGTAGTATCAAAAATATAAACATTTAATAAGAGCATATTAAATTTTGGTGTATTTTAAGTAAATGCAATTATAGATATATATTTTTTAAGTCTTTCGCCAATTGGAATAAGTTATGTGACCACAACAATGACAGAGACCTGGTGGGTTAATATTCAAGGCATTGCGTATGAATGATACACAGCGGAATAGTGTTGTTACTACTCCACATGCGACCTCACCGTGCTCGAGTCTTAGCCGCCATTAATTTAATAAACCAATAAAGAATTATAAATTTAACTTAAATTTATTATTTATGAGCTGTATCGTTAAACAAGACCGCGGCACGTAAATGTTATAAATTCTCTAAAATAGACACTCACCTCCAGGAAACCTGTGGGGAAATATCCTCCCGTGCCTATTAATCAGCCACGGGTACAACTGGTACGATTCCCTCGGCACCGGCGCGGCGGGGTGCGGCGGCGGGTGCGGTGGCAGGGGCGCTCCGAAACCTTGCTGCTGATGAGCTAACGCCGCAGCCAGGGCAGCCCCTTGGAAATGCGCTAAGAACTGGTGGTGGTGACTCTGGGCGTCTAGGTACGGTAGCCTCTTCAACTCCGGGGTTGGAAACACAGCAGGCAAAGCGCTCGGTCGGAGCAGCGGCCGCGGGGAGGGGCTTCTGGGCGACGCGATGGGCGATGGCGAGCCCGGGCTGGCCAGCGGCGGCGACGCCTGCTTGGGTCTTTCCGAACCACCAACTATACTGTCTATGCTGAATCCTATCTTCGGCTTCGATGGCACCGCCACCACAGGGGTCGGTGCGAGAGGCATCATGCTTTTGCACACAACGGTACCGTCACAAAATTACACCAAATGCAATGCACATGTACACACACAATCCATTTTCGTGACGCGAGCGCGCGATACGAACGCCACGGCGGCGCGCGGCCGAATGAACTGCTCGAGTTTCCTCGGCACCCGTCCAGCGGGGAAAAAACCCAACGAACATGGACGCCCGCTCCGCTATTGGCCGCCGGAGGCCGATGGGTGTCTACCGAACGTCGCTCCCGCGTTCTTTATTTCAGTATTCGCGAAGCGATTGGCCGGATGGGGTGTAAAGGTGGAATTTGAATTTGGAACGCTTGAGAAGTGGGCGGTCCGCGCTCGGTGCTCGTGATTTTGAACCGGCCAGATGTCGTGTTGGGTTAAGTTTGTCTTTATCGCCCGGGGTGGATGTGCTTTTAAATTTCGCCGGTTGTGATTCAATTAAGGTGCTATTGGGCAGGGTATCGCGCGTCGATGTTCACCTTTTTTCCGTGCCGTCCGGCCGCGGCGCGCCGTTTCCGCCTCCACAAACGGAGTAAATACTTTTTAATTAACTCCGATGCTTTATTAGCTTAATGTCGCGAGATAAACGTGGCCGCTGAATAGAAAGTAAATTGATTCCGAATCTAATTGTTAACAAGGTACGCACGGAGTCGTACCGGTAATTATTTCTGTCGTTGCCCACGTCGGCCATTTGTTTTGCAAAGTTGCGGAATTTAATTTTAAAATAAAACGCGATAAGATTCGAATTTCACGGAAATTTTCCGCCATTATAAACTAAACTGTGTTTTGTAAATACTTTGATTTGTTTTAATTAAATTCTCCACGCTCAAGGTATCGTGATACGATTGATTTGTAAATTCAAAACGACTCAAGCTTATCATATTGTAAACAATTTTAATTTTTAATTCCACCACCCCAAATTATTTATTGTTATTCACCATTGTCATTGTTATATTTGGTTCTAAAGTCTTCAAATGTATTTAGAGACAGGCTGAAATGATGATAATTACATTTTTCATTTGTAGCTTCATAATTATGATTTAATCGTTTTATGATATTGATGATGATGATGATAGTTTAGGCATACATTTTAAAATGTTTTTTTTTTCAGTTTAACCTAATCTAAAAACATTTTATAAGTTTTTTTAACCTTATAATGTTATGTTAAATTATTACCATTAATAATTTCAAGTCAACTAACATAGGGAAATATTTAAACTTTAAAGAAATTACGATTTGATCTTATAATAACTTATTTGTTTAGTTAAAACTAACATTAATTGGAATTATAATTAAATAACTCATATACTATAGTATTTATTTGATTGATAAAAATTTGGAAGATATATAGTATATATATTTAACTGTGTATTAGGCAATAATGGCATTGTTGCAGACATTAAGATTATAGTTAATCAGATAATAATACTTACTCGAATTTTCTTTTATTGAAGATACTTAGCGCACGTTCAACGTATCTGTCGTAATAAGTGATCACTTAGACAGCCGCAACAGTAGACGAGTCGCAGTTAAACGCAAACCTTTATATATGTATATTATGAAGTATTGGAAGATTATTCAAAACTGTTGTTCAAGTTAGAGAAAACACTTAACATATAAATAAACCTTCATCTGGTGCTAGGTTCTTCTTGTTAACTATAACAATCTCGACAGACTGATGATGGTCATTAAATAGTGACCTCTTCCACTAGGTACTAAGTTATTAATCTGTATAGTATTAATAGCACATTACTATAATATATATTCAGATATATATATATATATAATATTTTAATTTGCTATTACTATATTTATTCATATATAAAAATAACGTAATCTCTGATTAGATTTCAACTAGACCTAAAGTAATAAGAGTTTATTTGCAATACTTTTAAAGTAATTAAAAAAACAGTTAATAGATGTAATACTCTAACAATTAAACAAGCTGCAGCATAAGTTTTACTACAACATAGTAACTTCTGCATGGCAGCATATACAATAGTTCATGTTGTGGTATTATCACATATTAAGATGCATAGCGATGACGCCGACGGAACAGTCGAAAATGGCATTACCGTTTTCTGATCCATTCCTTTGTTACTTAGGTCCTTGGTTCACTTCCGTGCCAACACATGGGTAAAGATTTGATGATGGTAAGCATTTTTGGCTGAATCGAAACCACTCTAATATTGTATTTCTGCTATAACACACATTCTAGATCCCGTCATGTACCCCCACAAACGTGGAGTTCTTTGGGGGAGGCCTATGTCCAACAGTGGACCTCTATCGTCTGATGATGATGATGAAACATTCTGGTAGCTATCAGTCTCTTCTGGGCAAACATTGTAGTGTTCCGCTTTGAAGGGCGCTATATTTAGTGGAATTACTGCGGTAATAAGACTTAATATCTTATGGTTTTATCGACGAGCACAATGTGGTGCTGTGTGTCATCCTAATTGGCGCCACGTTGTTATGGGTCAAGGTATTATCATATCATTAGGAGTACATCGCGCTGCTCTTGTCGTTTCGTCGAATAAAAAAAATTAATATATTCTAGACTTCAATCAGCATTTCACAATTGAAATAGTTTCTTCTTTTCATCCTTCATGTAGTTTTTTCTTAAAAGATGTTATATCTTCCAGTACAGCCCGCCACTAATGAACGCCACAAATCCATAGACCTTTAGTCATTCGACTAATACGCCTGGACATCGTCAGTTAAGACTAACCCTCCTGGATGTGTCAGCGATTGAACGTTAGCTAACAGAAAACGCCCCAGCTGAATACCAGGCGATAAAATCCGTGTATTTTCTCATCCGCATTATCTCACTTCGCCCTGGGGGGGTGCGGGATGAGGTGGGTAGGCCTCCGCGTGACTTCATTTGAATACCTGATCACCGGTTTGCTTCAGTTGGTCATCTAATTTTCTCTGTTACTCGATTTGTTTAGTGTCTTATTTGACCTTTAATCCATCACGGTTTGAAATGCTGCAAGTACTAGATCGCACTTTCGTATTCGTCATAAGAATGTCTTAACACTAATCATATGCTAATACTAAAATTTCGCTGTTTATGGGAATTTTAGACGGAGACTAAGCCGGTGGACATAGTGTTGGGAGGCACTCCACAAGGTGGAGCGACGACCTGGTGAGAGTCACGAGAAGCCGCTTGATGCGGACAACGTGGGACAGATCGATGTAGATATCTTTGGGGGTGGCCTATGTCGAGCAAGGGACGTCTATTAGCTGAAGATAATAATGATGATAATTTTATTAATGACGGGAACATTACTGATCATACTTAATTTTAATAATTAAGGAATCAAATAACACATATAGAAAGGTTCAATATATATAATATAATATGAGACCACCGCCGTCTATCGACACTTGATAAATAAATTAGTAAGCAAATAATAATTAAAAAAAGAAAACAATTTATTGACAATTAAACAAAAGAAACAACATCATCACGAATGTCTTAGTTTAACGAAAATAAAGGTATTTAATACAGTTATTGTGATAACATCTCTTCATAGTAATTTCTGGTTTAAATGACTTAAAACGGGACTTACGATCAATTACAAGTAACAGTAACTAAAGTACCCGAGGACAGATTATACAGAATTAAAAATCTAACGGTCACTTATACACTTAAAGGATATAATCCCGGATTATATTGTTGACAAGGACCTTTACTTTTTCAAGACATTGCACCGCCAAGAGTATCAGTCGCATACAAAATAATTTCATTAATGTAATCTGTGCTTAAAAACTGGCGGCCATTAAAAAAAACTATTGACTTTTCCAAACTGGCAATGGTGTTATTATCCTCTTTTTTTATACTTTGAAGCGATGGGACGGGCGGGACGTTCACGCGAAGGTAAGTGATACGCCCGCCCATAACACGTGACGCTAATGACGATGATATATACAGCACCACATTACGCTCGTCGCCTTGAGAGATGTCGAGTCTCCATAACCCAGTAATTCCAATAGCTACAACTCCCTTCAAACCGGAACACATAAATGGATGCACAGTAAGTACTATTTGTAAACTGCAGTAAGAGCTGCTGTGGTACCTAGACGATCTCCGGCAGCAGAGACATTACCAGTCTTAGAATTTATAAAACTTCTTTTTTATTATATAAACTGTTAACTTCACCACCGGCGATCAGACGCCTAGTGACTCTCCATCCTTATGTTATGGACATCCCCAGTTTACAAACATAGGGGTTCAGCTCCTCGTTCTTCACGAGAACAGTAAAGGAACGGAACAACTTACAGGCGTCGGTGTTCCTTAAAAATACGTGGGTGTCTTCAAGAAAAGAGTAAATAGACTGCTACTATGTTAATGAGTCTTACCACCACGCTTAAGACATGAGATATAGAGACTCGTTACCACAGTAATTACAAGCTACAGCTTTAAACTAAACACGGTAACGTAAACACAGTGCTGTTTGCCGGGTGCTATAGGCACTGAGTTGGTGCCTAGACGGTCTCCAGTGATCGGACCTACCACCAGCGATACTACTATGTAATTCTCCAATTTCCTATATAAATAACACAAACAATTTGTCATATTTAATTGCTCCCTTGAAAATAACTCCGCCGTAGTCTGTAATTCATTGGAAACGATTTAAATTGCTAACTTGTTGTAGTTATCTGTCAGCGCTGTCAGTAATATACACAGGTTGTAATACAGTTAATTTATTACTTACTTTAATAATATGCATTTGAAATAGATTATAAATATTTCTCATCTGTTATATTCATGTGAAAAGCCTGGATTCATTACCAGTGGCGTCACCATGTTTGGTAATAACGACGACGTTCATTACCCATTTATAACATTTCACGTTTAGCGAGTGCAATAAATAATTTAAAAAAAATTACTTAACCGAACTACCCTCTGACCTGTAGCAGCAAGTTAAAATTACTTTAGTTAAGTCTTGATTTTTTTTTAATTGAAAGTAAGCTTGCATTTCTTTTGTTACTTTTAGTAGATTTTGCTGAAGTTCGTCTATGTTATTTCCATTATATCCACCAAATACTATGCAAGAATCAGATGCTGTGTTCCGATTTTAATGGTGCTGTATCATAAATAGAAGAGAAGTAATGACGAGAACAAAATGATGTTAAAATTGTATCTAGCAGGTTGATTAAAAAAGATCTGTTGCCCAAGTGACGGTAAGAAGCCGAGAAGAAGAATGCACATTGAATGTTCCGGCGGGTCCTTACTGAGGTAGAAAGGATGGATGAGATTCGAAATGGAGCTACGCGGTGCAGCCGGCGCTCCTGGGGTCCCGGATATATGCAAAAGCGTTCCCGTAAACTCGCCGTACAACGACGAAGGTGGAACATTGTCAAGTTTTCAGTCGGTGCAAGTCCGACATAACCTGTCCTTGCCCCAACGAAGGCAGAAGCCGAAGGCCTTTCCTCCACGTAAAAAAAAACGGATTGTTTAAAAAAATCATATTAATAGTACTAACAAAAACAAACTATAAACTTAGGCGTATGGGTTGTAGTCCTTTGCCTTTCTCAAAAAGGAAAAACAGAGAAAAGTTGGTGAGGTTTTTTTAAAAAAAATTGGAATACAATGGCGCGATCATAAAAACTAACGTCTGTGTCATATGAACACAGGCTAGCTGTGCGAATCCGGTAGCGAAAGGTAGTATGTCATAAATATGAATGAGAAACACATTCTAATCTGTCAGCGGCTACTTGTTATCGGAGCTGGTATTAATCATATCATGAATAATTACCTTCGCCATATCCATTTATGGAGTACACTGTGTAATAAAGGACTGAATTATTTTATGATGAAGGACAGTTACATGATGAATTAAACTTACCACCTCATGTCTCAGAACGACCTGCGTAATGTATTGCGACCATCCTAATTCATTAATTAGTGGCATTCCACTACATCTCTGTGTCCGGTGACTGTGTATATAGGATACCAAAGCGGCATAAATTTTTGTTACCTAAATTAATGTATATATAGTAATATTCCGGTTTTAAAACCGGCGAAGCTAGTGAAATTACTGATGTTATGACTCTTAACATATAATATGTGTTTTAATTTGTATTTCTCAGGCACCATTAATATAAATATAAAAAATATATGGACTAAAAGCAGAACGTCTACCACCTTTCACCAGTTAAAAATATAATAATATTTATTATTAATGAATTTCATGTTATTATACAATATAGTATGACCAGCTGAAAAGTTAAATTATATCTTAAAATTACATATTTAAGAGCGAACCTAAATTGGGTTGTCTCATACCATAATTTTCTTGGCCCCTTCCTCTTAAATCTTCTTAATAAATTAACATCAATTTAAACAGTACATTTATACTAGATACACTTAAAATTACACGTAACTAATTTAAAAATTTTAAATGATTAACCGATCGGATTCTATAATAATAATTATAAATATCAATAATAGAAAACAATAAAAGAGGATAGCGGACAAATTTAGCAAATAATTCGCCGTTAACAAGAATACCACGAGTATTATAACCGGGAATTTACTAAAACAGATTTACTCTTTTTCAAAAATATTTTTTTTAAAAAAACCACGTCCTTGAGACTATTCTTGATAAGACTAAAGAATAAATAATATACCGTATACATGTTGCCAAACGCCAACTTATCCATTAAATTATGTTTGTATATCGTTAATTATGTCTTGTTCTAAAGAATTGGTAAACCTAAATATTTTACTTGGCACTAATGTTCCAGAATTACTGTTGTAGCCTGAATCAATGTAATTCATAACTAAATTATTGAAGTTTTGTCCTTTTAACTATCTGCATGTACCAACGTACTAATTTGATGTACAAATAAATCTTTATATTAGTGTTATATATAAACTTTAAATACTTGAAGAATTTGTGAAATAATAAGGCCGTTGGTTTCTTAATAATAAATAAATAAAGATTAGTGATATCTCCGTAAAACTATTTATTTGTTTTAATTAGTAATAACTTAAATATCTTATAGTTTTATATTACCACAGACAATAAATCTCGGGACACGTCGAATATAATCTTTTGACATATGTGGCAGAAGAACTTGTTATGTAGGTAACACTGGCAGGCGCAACGCGCGCCGCCGTCGCCGGAATGAAACAATTTAAAAACAAAACACGGCCGCGCAAAGAGTTTGACATTTACCGCGCGTACTCGTGTATTTACCAGCTAATGTGTCAGGAGCTTCGGCCAATAAAAATTACATTGGGCAGTCCGTGACCAGATGACTATATTAGGTGATTTAGTCGAAGGTATTGTTTGATTTTTCTTAGTATTTTCGCTTTATTTTTATTCATGCATATTATTATATAGTTACCACTGCGAGACAAGGCAGTGTATGTACTGAAATAATATATTATTCACAAAAGATACATGAGAGATTATACCCCTCTATTATATGTAGTATCCGAACCTAGCACGAAATAAGCAAGACATTCGTAAGAGAAAAAAACACACCATTCTAAAACTGGTGGAAGTTCTTAACAAGAGTTCCTATACCTGCTACCAAATATATTTACAAGCTAAAACACTTCATAGGTATGAAAAGCGTTGTAGCTAATGGAATTACTGCGGTATTTACTTATTACCATCAGATAAACGTCCTGCTTATTCCATCCCTTTAATAACATAAATAAGAAAGAGACTTTTCTCATGAGTTCCTCCTTTATTAACTTGACTAACGAAAACGTCTTTTACAATTGAATACAGTAATGTTTGCACACAACTCCTCATCGGCAGTACAGACACTTGCGACAAAGTATTAAACCAATATTAGGCAAACTTTGCAGCCTTTTTATTTATTTTGACACAATAATTTTTTTTATAGAATGACACGACGGGTCGAGCGAATCGCTCACCCAATGATAGTGATACGCCTGCCTTTAACAACGTGCGCTTGTTAAGGTGATATACACAGCATCACATTGTCCTCTTCGCTTTAAGACGTAAGATGTCAAATCTCATTACCTCAGTAATTACACTAGCTACAATGCTCTTCAATTCGGAACACAGCAATGTTTGCATACTGCTATTTGTCGGCTGCAATAGAAGCTGCAGTGGTACCTAGACGGTCTCCAGCAGCAGAGTCTCCATCAGTATAATTGCAATCGACGACTTTTGTTTGGCCGCGGATAGAAAACCAATTAAAATAAGACTATTAAATGGATGTTTTGGTTTACGATCATAATACAATAAAACACAATAAGACATTGGATATTATTGTCTTTTATTGTATTGGTATAAAAATGGGGAGGGTTATTCTCGGAGGTTCATCTGCGCGATCAAATCAGAAATGTGGAGATCCGCAAAAGAACTAAAGTCACACATAGTCCAAAGGATTGCTAGACTTAGGTGGCAGTGGACATGGCACGTTGCGCGAAGGACAGGTATGATGGGGCAGTAAGGTCCTCGAGTGACGCCCGCGTACTGGTAGACGTAGTGTTGCAAGGCCTCCCACAAGGTGGACCGACGATATGACCAGAATAACGGGAACCCACCGAATCCGAGCAAAACGGGACCGATCGATGTGCAGATCTTCAGGGGAGGCCTATATCCAACAGTGGACGTCTATCAACTGATGATGATGATGGTGATGATTAGACATTAGATGTTATTCTTTTTTTATTTACACCTTACATTGTTTTCTTAATAAAGTAAGTGCCTTCATTTATCATATTGGCCTCTCGAGTCACAGTATGTCTACATTAAAGTGTTTGAGTTTTATTTGTCACGAACTAATAATAAAAAAAAACATCTAATACACTCCATTTTTTAAGTTCCAATCATTGTCCATAACTTAATGTTTATTCTACTTAAACACTTCCTTTTTAACTTACATTAAAACTTTTGCGAATTTGTAACACACTTCTTTATATTGGGGTTAAAAAATTCGCCGACGTAGAACTCAACAAATCTTATATAACTGAACATCATCAGCCGATTTGTATCCCCAAAAGATTACCATATCGATCGGGTGGGGATTCATAAGGTGGGATTCGAGCCTCTTCCCACGACGTTGGCCCAATGTGGGTCGGTGGGAGCCAGGGCCTTGTTTGTCGATTAGCAGGGTGCACCACGAGTAGGTGAGGTCGGATGGGATCCCGTGAATTGTTGTGCGGGAATCCTTACACCCCTAGATATATAACTTAAGGCCATCTTCAAATTTAAATTGGATGGTCTTTTGGAGAAAAAATTTTCGACTTAATTATTGGCACCGAAAACTGCTTTCACGGCGCAACGGCTTAGTGCTTAGCATGTAATACGATCACCCGTTCCATTCTGGGGCCACGAGTTATGGTTGTTGATGGTAAGGTTTTTGGAGGTCGCCTGTTCATAACGACATTGTTTTCGGACGAACGCTTCACCATCCACTGCCTCATTGTCACTTAACACCATGTCAAATATTAACCGTTAACTCATTAAAAAAAGGCAGAGCTCTTTTAATAAGTAAAAGCATAGTTTCTTAGAGATATTTTTCATAATTCTATTTATTACGAAATAATGTAAATCCCTCAACAAAAAAAGATCCTTTTTTTATGATGACGTTTGCGCTGCAGGTTTATTGACAACCCTTGCGGCTTCATCGGACTAGGGCCTCGCGGATCTGGTACCCACGAGCTAAAATAATAATAAAAAAAGCAAAGAATTAAAAATAAGATTAAATTAAAATTGAACCAAAAATTTAAATGAACACAAAATACAAAACTAAACAAAAAAAAAAACAAAAAAATTCAAAAAACAAAAATAAAGAACACGTGGCATCCCGCCTTTTTTGTATGACTGTACATTATACTTTACACTTTAAGTTCCAACCTGTCTGCAACCGTATTGCAATAGTGTAGTGGTTTATACATTTTTTAATCTGTATATATTCAGGATGGCAACTTTTTGCCATAACACTCGGATGTTGCCACACTGTAGCGTGGTGCGCGCTCGTTGACTGAACGGATCGCTCGCAAACTAGTGCAATCGGACAAATGTACTAGTTCGGTCTTTCAGTGCACTAGTGCATTGAAATAATCCCGGTCCCAGCTCCTCAGCTACTCGTACGTTTAATTCCGATCTTGATATGGACTCACAAAAATATCTATCGATTCGTGTGACCAAAGAAAATATAAAGAACATTGATGGTTCCTCTCTAGTTATTTATTCATAGTATTTCTGTTTGTATCCAGTTAGCATTGTACTAAAGGTCGTAAGGTACTTGCGTTTGTTAATCTAATAATATTTGATTTCTCTTCATACTCTTGCATCCTTAGGATTGTCATTTTAAATGAAATATTAGAATGGTGTATTTGAATATCAGACGTTATGTATACAATAATTGTTGCTTTTTATTAAATTTTTTTAATTGCATATTGTTAAGTAAAACTCGATCATCTGACACTCGGTCTCGATCTCGCTTTGCGTATGGGACCTGATGTACTAAATGAGGAGCAATGTTGCGGAGCAGTTCGTTCTAATACAGTGACGAGGAATTGGTTCTCTTAGTTCATAGTGCATGTACTACACAAGCCTGTCACACTCTATGTTCAGCTCTCAGAATATAGAAACTTTATTATTATAATTACTAACTCTTAGTGTTACTAAACTTTACAGTAATTAAAAACCCTTCCATATGATGCACACAACGCCATCTAGTTTGGCGAAAGTAAAGCTTTTTCTATTTTTATACTAAATAACGGTTTTTTAACATTAACAATAGATGTAGTTGGAAAGCAAAGTATTGAAACAGATGTGTAGAGACAAAAAAATTAAGTGTCGTTGAGTATTTAAGTTACCTCTTCAACCCTTCCCCGTCCAATATTATCTCAACTTCCTCCTTACTCTATTATATACAAATTTATTTACATATCATCATCATCATCAGCCAATAGACGTCCACTGCTAGACATAGGTCTCCCCCAAAGATCCCCACATCGATCAGGCGGGGATTCATATGGGAGAATTTGGGCCATTCACCACGACGCTGGCCAAATGCAGGTCCGTGGAAGCCAGAGCCTCGTTTGTTGATTAGCAGGCTGCACCACAAGGAAGTGAAGTTGGTTTGAATCCCGGGAGTTGTTTGAGAACCCTTACACCCCTAAATATATACATATATATATATTTATTTAGTTTTGTATATTTTATGATATTTTCAAATTTTGTTTTCATTCTAATTTTATTTTCTTTAATTTTATATTCTCTTCTTTTTTATTTCAGCCCGTGGACATCAGATCCGCGAGCCCTGAGTCTGATAAAGCTGCAATGGTTGTCAAAATAACTAGCGGCGCTAACTTCATTAAAAAAAAGAGGCTTTGAGTTATCTCTATTCTCTGATGATGTTAAGCACTTGATAGTCATTATGACTCTTACAGCTCATGTTATACTGGGCTCGTGGATCCAGGTCCATGATTTGATTTTTTTTAAAAAGTATACTGGTCAAAGTGTAGCTATCTGACAGCGGATTTTCTCAGTGTGTGTCTGGATATTTTGATTTCTGGCAAATTACTCGGTCGTTGAAGACGGGTTCGGGTCCGTTCTTCGACCACCTTCACCTGTATCGGTGGCCTGGACCTCGTGTATGCGGTGTGTTGCGAGAGCGGCCTCAATTTGAGTTATATATACGTACGTAGAAAATATTTTGTTATAAATCTGTTTATAGTGTTTCTAACTGCAATGGAACACATTCACACACTCTCACATCCACAACTTGGATCGATAAATGATATTAAATGACAACGAGGTTGACACTACACCAGCTGTTCCCCGCCTGCTTTGTTGGACTTAACACCCCTGCAGCCCCTTTTTAGGAGAAATGTTTTGTAAAATACGTTCTTAGCTGACCTATGGGAAACAAAGGGAACATTCCAACCAAATTTCAATTCTCCAGGCGTTACGGTTCCAGAGATATCGTAATAAGTCTCTATATAGAGGTGGAAATTCCTTATATATAGAAGTTAAAAGCTACTTAATATACCAATTAAGTTTAAAACGATTGTTTCCTGTTGTAATGTACGCCAATAATTTATGGGAGAACGAGTTCCGGTAGGTTGTGCAATCCCGGGGAGCGCTGGTTTAATGCGGCCGCGAATACGACTCCGCGGCCGGCATTTCATACTACATCTCCGCGCACAGCCAACCGCGACCTGGAGCCACCCGAACATAAATTACCGAGTTAAAAGTGTAACGGGAACTTAATGGGACGCGCCGCGCCGTTTCGGTGGCGAGCGGTTCCCGATCGCTAGTGATGTGCCGCGCATCGATTCACGAGATAACTTTTTACTGGTAAGTAGGTCTATGTTGAGAAAAAGTTGTCGCCTTGTCGTGACGGTGGGGCTCAGCAGCCGTGGCTTGATCACCCATAGTGAAGCTAAGAAGAACCTACCCGGCCGCCCCGATGTTATCGCTCCAGCTCCGTGAGTTCACCTTGGATGTGTGCCAGTGCTCTGCCTTTGGCAGCCGTGGTTGATTTGCGGAACAGAAAGGGATCGGTATTGCGGTTCACCGCTCTGTCTGCTATCCGCGATTAAGCGATACTACATCACTAAAGCGGCAGCGGTGGGGTTGCGGGAGGAGGAGTATCGATATTGCGTTTCGCCGCTCTCTAACTTCTACGGCCGGATAATGGTTGGCGACGAAGCCCACCACCAGATCCACCGCAGGGAGATTTGAGAGTTTTCTCTCTTGGCTGCCGTTGCCTCTGAGTATGAGAGGCCGAGAAGAGGACGCGCTGTATATTCCGGCTCACTCTTACAGAAGTGAAAGAGGAACGAGAAATTATCCCCTCCGAGATAGAACTAAGCGGTGCAGCCGGCGTTGGCGGGGTCGTGGAGGTGTGCGAAAACGTCCCCGTGACCCCGCCGTAAAACAAAGTCAATGGAACATCGTGGGAGTTTTAGTCGACGGAAATTTAACATAACCTGTCTTAGCCCCCGCGAGGGAGATAGACGCCCACAACATAGGCCTTCCCCAAAGATCTCCATATCGATCGGTCCCGGATAATAGACGGCCGATGGTACAGTAAGGTCCTCAGGTGGCACCCGCGTACCGGTAGACGTGATGTTGGGAGACTCCTACAAAGTAGACTGACGATCTAGTGAGAATCGCAGGAATATACTGGATGCAAGCTTATATATATATATATTATTGCATTTTATTTTCTACCAAATACATTATTATTTATCCTAACACAAATATATTAATGATCTGTTTAATTGTCCATAATATGTACTGTTAGAGTCTATATATATAAATAAATATTTCATCAGTACATGGTTGTGTCTATATATGTTGTTGAAGGCGCTATTTCGATATATCGATATAAATATCGATTTAAATATCGATATGTAGCAAAAGCAAGTAACTATGGGGATCAATCATAAAATAGTCGTTGCAGAACAATGGGCGCGTGTGGGCGCGTGTGGGCGCGTGTGAGCGACGCGGGCGGTCCGCGGACACACGCGTCACCAATAACGTACCGAATTCCGCATGGGAAACTTACACTACTTACTATCGATAAATTGTTTTATCTGCTATCAACACTTCACTTCAATTTCACATGGTGTTGATAAGCTCCCACAAGTCGACAGGAACATAACGATGCTGTGACAGCGGCATATATACAGTATGAGAGCGGTAGTCTCGACTGACTAGAAAAAAAAACCCAACCACCAGACTCTGTGTCTAGTGGCATTGGCATCGAACCAGCGACGTCTATGTTAGAAGACATACGTATAGCAACTGCATTTTTCCAGTCAGAACCCGTCGTTAATCTATACAAGATAAAATTTAATAGGTTTTTTTTTTATGCTACGAAACGACGAAACGAACAAGACGATCACCTGATGATAAGTGATACGCTTACTCATAACAACGTCGCGCTAGTTGGGATGGTATGCACAGCATCACATTGTGCTCGACGCTTTAAGATA
Source organism: Ornithoptera alexandrae (assembly GCA_029030555.1). Lineage (NCBI taxonomy): Eukaryota > Metazoa > Arthropoda > Insecta > Lepidoptera > Papilionidae > Ornithoptera > Ornithoptera alexandrae. The sequence continues at coordinate 1,349,846 of JARDVY010000031.1, forward strand.
TAAGATTCCAAGTTTCGTTACAGTAATTACAGTACCTACAGCGTCCTTCACGCCGGAACATGGTAATGTTTGCACACCACCAGTGAAATGGTAAGCTATGCGTTTCATATCACTACAACACCAGGTGGAATCGTGGTCAAGCGCTAATGTATTTAAATAAAAAATAAATGTCATCGATTATATAGTTATATTAAAGTAACCATTCCTAATAAGTTTTTAAAGTGCAAGGCGGTGTCACCTTGACTCCCTCCTATTCAAGGAATTCATGATTTTTTTTTTCAAAACGGTACCCAACAATAGGAGCACAACGTGGACTGTCTATTTTATATGATTTAATGAAGATCGAATTCTATTCATCGCAGTAAGACATAAAGCACTAAGATACCGATATCTACGTACCACTGCATGGTGCTAGAATATCGTAAAAAAGTACTTATTAGACACCACTACTGCTGATAGTCCTATTGACTTACAGTCTCCTTGAGCCAAGGGTTATTCAATGAGCTAAGGTATCGTATAAACATCCTAATTACTAATATATGAGCAGGTCGACTTTTAGTCATCCGTCGTTTTAACTTAAACAAAATCTGTTTCATGTCCACATTAAAAAAAAAATACCAATGTAAATGTTTTCGAAGTGTTAGTAAAGAATTCATAGATGATATCTTCAACTTGGTAATGTCACGACAATTGGAGGTTGAGCTGGTGGAATATGACACATGCGACTTTGGCTCCCATTGCAATAGCATAAAATGTTATTTTCTTCACGAGTGGTCAAACGTTCGCGTGCTTTCTGCCTGATTTAGATACCCTAATTACCAACTTGGCATATAACGCAAATAGCTTTATTCGATTTGTGCACTATTAAAAAAATTGTTACCTAAAAATTACCAGGAATAATATTAGAATAAATTTCATGATTAATCAGTGCAAAAATTCATCATTACGGTCATTATTCGATAGACATTCACTGCTGGGCACAGACCCGTTCCAAATATGTTTACGGGATCGATACAAAATATAAAAAAAAATTACAAATTATAATATCAAAAAAATAAAATCTAAGAAAATTGTTACTAAAATTATAATATGCTAGAAAAATTAAAAAAACGTATTATAATTGTCTTTAAAGTTAATAAATGTTATAGATGAAAAAAAAAAATATTTTAGTATAAAATTTTTTGTTCTTAATCGTAATTCCGGTGCCGGTTATTATTATCGATATCGATTAAAATTAGTGGCCGCATGCTCCCGCCATTTTGTTAAACACGGCATTTACGATTGGACGCGCGCCTTTAATGGCCGGAGATTAATTTAATATTTTGTAATTGCGCGCGCTCGGAAGTTGTGCTTAATTAGAAAATGTTTCTTGTTAGATTTTATGGCGTCGTGTAAACATGCTGTGTTTACGGATCCTGCTATTGCAATAACTCCTTTACATACTCGTTGTTTTTTTAATCATCCGTAAAAATTATCAAGTCGTATTTTTTTTAACAGAATACGTCTACCTCGGACAGGTTAAAGAACTTGGCCTAGGTAACTTCCACAAAGAGATGGATAGACGCATCCGGCTCGGCTGGGCAGTGTTAGGGAAACTCCGCCACATTCTGACCTCACAAATACACTAATGTCACAAGACGAAAGTCTTTAACCAGTGCGTCCTCCCCACCCTTACTTGCAGTGCAGAGACACGGCACGTGACCATCGGGCTGGTCCACTGATTCAAAGCAGTACAGCGAGCGATGGAGATAGCAATGCTTGGCATTTCTCTAAGGGACTAAATTCGGAACGAAGGAATTTGACGGAGAACTAAAGTTGTCAAGGTGACTCTCAAAACCTACAAGCTGAAGTGGCAGTGGTCCGGTCATGTCTGTCGTGTCAGTGACGGCCGATGGGGGAGGAAAGTCTTGGAGTGGAGGCTGCGTAAAGCTCGCAGAAGTGTAGGACGCCCTCCCTCCAGATGGACTAACGATATCATGAGAGTGGTCGGAAGTGGGTGCATGCGCGAAGCTGAGGATAGCATATGGTGGAAGACATTGGGGAAGGCTTATATCCAGCAGTGGATATAGAATGGCTGATAATAATGATGCTGACATTTTATCATTATCACCGTCATCCAGCGATAGGCGTCCAGTTCTGGACATAGGCCTCCTCTAAAAATCTCCATATCGATCAGTCATGCGCTACCTGCAGCCAGCGGCTTCCCGCAACTTTCATCAGATTGACGGTCCACCTTGTCGGGGTGCTACCAGCGACTGCTTTTTTTTACCATTTAATATTTCACAACTTCACTAGCTCTTGAGGAGTTAGTGCATTGTTTCCTTACTGACCTACAGTAGTCCAATCTGGATATCAGTCAATTCTGAGATCTATAAACAGTTTAGCTATGCACTTCTGGTTGCAGCCAGCCTCCTTCTCTTTTGACAAAGCTTTGTGAATAGCAGAAGGATCACTCGTAAGTTATAAGTTGTTCGTCTGCCCATAACAAGTACCGCTAGTTAGGATGATATACACTGCACCATATCGTACCCATCGTTTTAAGAAATGATGATACGATTGATTCAATGCTTGGCCCTAGCGAGTGCGAATAATTTTCCTCGAATAAGATTGTTATACCCAAAATTTGTTTCATGTTTTTATGAAAAAAAGTATTAATTACTTTCACTTCTGGAAAAGAAATGCTTAAAAACAGTACAAATAATGTTTTAACAAAGCTTTCCTTCGTTTTGTATACGGTATTTATATGACAATTCCCACTAAATCGCATTGAGCCAGCATGGTGGGAAATGACCCAAGTCCCCCCCCATATGACCCTCAAAAAACGACGGTTTCTCTTGCCAGGCGATGTGGGCAGCACAAAATCGATCGATATAAGGATCTTTGGGGAGGCCTAAGTCCAGCAGTAGACGTCTGTCGGCTGATGATGATGACAATTACTAGTGGTAAGTGTCTATTACCGGATATTGTCTAGGTAGGTACCACCGTCAGTGCTGTAGTCTCGGGCTGTTAAGAATAAGACGAAGGTATTCACTGCCTGTCGTACAAGGCGATTAAAAGTATCCTCGATTTCGTGGGCTTAGATGCGGAGGCCCTCAGAGCTCAATAAGCGAACCTTAGGAGGATGGCAAATGCATGGTGGTCTTGTATTTGTCGTAGCACAGCATGGGTGTTAAGTAGGGCTTTGCCCTTCCATGGGATATTTTAACCAGAGTGCAGGGGGCTCCGGTGCGTTCTGTAGGAGATCTCGGAGCCTCCCTCCTAATGCACCGAAGGAGACCACCTAGGGGGTTTTAGTGGATAGAATCCCGACATAACCTTGCTATACCCCCAGAAGCAAGGTGTCTTTTAAGATTTCCCCAGCGATAAAAAAAATTTAGGTAACACCGCACTTCCAATTGCGGCTGACAAACATTTCTGCATTCCGGTTTGAAGAACGCTGTAGCTAGTAAAATTACTGGGGTAACGAGACTTAACATCCTATGTGATAATGCGACGACCGCAAAGTAGTGCAGTGTATAATATGTTAACAAGCGGCGCCACGTTGTTATGAACACGCGTATCACTTACCACCAGGTGAAACAGGCCATGGATCAAAGTCCACGAGCCCGGTATCAGATGAGCAGTAAGAGTCAATATGATAAGCGCTAACATCTTCAGAAAACAACCACCAGGTGAACGTACTGCACGTCCCATATCCTCGTAGAATAAAAAAAGTCTATAAATATTTTTTTCTAGAATTCATCTTATTGTCGTTCACAGCTGAACACAGAGCTCCCCAGCCGATTTCCTACGCTACCGGTTTGATGCCGACTGCGCCCAAACAACCCCTATCATCTGATCCTTTACGATCAGATAATGGGGGCTCAATAGCGAACTCTCATTAAAAGCGCCCCGATGCCGCGGGCCTGGTGTAAACAGCACGCCCAGCGCTCTCCGTCCCATTTCTGTTGGTTAATTCCTTTAATCACCGCGAGCCGCTCCGCACCGTCAATTACTGTTCGGGAGAACGAACGCGGGGACGCCGCAGCGCGGTGCGACTGCGCATTGTTAATTACTTGTAAGTAAGACGTAACTCAAACGCTGAAAGTAGACATTTAGTGGACTTATCGCGGCGCTGAGACGTTGATGTATTGCCGGCTGAAGCGATGCGTGTTTGTTTTTTTTTTTTTTTTTGAATAACGGCCGCCGTCCCGGCCGTACAGCCACACCGTGTAATTAGTTGGTTATAAAAACTTTAGGTAATTAATTGTTCCTCGTGAGGGCCTAACTGATGCCTTGCGAGCTTATAAATTGATATTTATTGTTGACATTACATTCTGCGTACATTAAAAAATTAAATTTTATAGTTTAATTTTTTATTTATGTATAGACGGTGATGGGTGGTGGACACATCCGTAGCGCCGATTTCTACCGCAAAACTGATTAAGTGATACTCCTACTTAGTGATGACTACTATCAGTAAATAAAAAAATAGTATATACAACATCAATACTTCATCTTGTTCTTGCTTTGCTCATCACTACTCCTACACATAATAATATGGTGCTAGTTAGGATCTACACAGCACCACATTGTGCCGCCGCATTGCCGATTTTTCACTCCAAAAAATAGTATGCAGACATCACTGTGTTCCGGTTTAAATGGCGTTGTAGCTAATGTAATTACCGGGGTAACGAGACTCAACATCTCATGTCTCAGACGACGAACGCGATGTGGGGCTGTGTGTTACACCCTTACTAGCGCCACGTTGTCATGGGCGTATCACTTACCATCAGTTGAACAGCCCGCTTGTCTTGTCGCTAAATTGCATAATAATTATAATAATGTTATAGTTAGTAATAAGTGAAGTATCGTAATGATGATTAAACCGTTTTTTTTAACCTGAACATCAACTTTCCTCCTTCAGACGGTGGAATTAAGTCATCGACATAAATGAGTCCACACCACTATCTCAGATCTGAATATTACATTGTATTGTTTCACAGGAACGAATTGGCGTAACGTGTTATTAATGCACGCAAAGACTATTAGAGTAAAAAAAACACGTTTAAAATTACGCAGCCAGGTTCACAAAGCGTGCAATGGTAATGACTAGTTTACTATTAAGCATGTGATATGTGATGGTGTAAATTGCTTCAGCTCCCCGCGTCGTGTACTACGGACACGTAACGTGTTTTATAGGGAAGAAAAGTACAGCGTATGCATTAACTGTAGACTTAATAGACAATGTTCAACCCTTAAATCTACGAAGCGATTAAACGAGTGGGGCGTTCACCTCGTGGTAAGCGATATACTCGCTCATAACAATATAGCGCTAGTTAGGTTGATATACACTACATCACATTGCGCTCGTCGCATTGCGACATAGGGTGTTGTCTCGTTACCCCAGTAATTTCATTAGCTACAGCGCGCTTCAAACAAGAACATGTGAACAATGGTATGTCGGCTGCGGATGTACCTACCTAGATGGTCTTCGGCATCAGAGATATATTCTTCGTGTTATGTAACTATTACTCCTCACCTTATTAATATCAACAACGTAGATATGATTCCTCAAGCTTTGCTGGTTCCGCAAGCTGTATTAATTATTGTTCGCTCCTCAGTTTTTCCTGTAAAGTTGAAAAGAATAAACTACTGGTAAATAAAATTCTGCTTCTGGCAGCAACGTATCCATAGACGAAATATTGGAAGACCCTCCGCGACATGGACAATCTGACGAAAATTGCAACAAACCGCTGCATACTAGAAATGTAATATCGACGTGGAAAACAGCGAGTGGCATATGTCCAGAAGTAATAAAATGTAATATAAATAAATATAATATAATAAAATATATTTTTTTTTATGTCTAAACTTATATATCACTTAACTACAACGTAATATTAAAAGCAAACACCATGTCGCTTAATGTTAACCAGATGAATAGAAAAACACTGCATTTATTATAGAAGACAACCCTGAACAATGTCATTAGTATCCTGAAACAGGACGTGGCGTGAGTGGAGATCGTTCCGCGCCAATTAATTAACATTTTTAACAAATATAGCTAAAAACAATTAAAACGAAAGCGTGATTACGTTAAACTCCTATGTAAATGTTCACTTATCACTCTTTCTTTTCTCTATCTAGATAATTTAATAATATTGCATTAGGGTTTGTGTTTGAATATAATTTTTTAGATATTATTTAATTTCCTCTTTGTAGGGATGTATTTTATATCTATGGATTTAAATTGCATAAAATATTTTATGCTCGATTTACAGATTTTATTTGGACAATTTTAAAATAGTAATAACTAATTCATGTTGTAATTATAATATTAAAGCAGGATTAAAATTATCTCTTTGAAGCCAAAAGAGAAAAAAAATGATTAAAAATATGTTTACAAGTATTTGAAATTTTCTTAATAATGTTAATTTACAACGTTTTTTAATATAAATAAGCAACCAGTAGTTAACTGAATTTTTGTATTGTGTCATAGGTATGACATTGCTGAGTTTTTAATTTTTATTATTATTTTTAATTTTATTGTATACCAACCAATAGCGTTAATCACAAACATACACTAGAAATATTATTAAAACAGTTATGCTAATTAGAGGTTTTCTTTATATTACATTAAATACATGTGCAAATATTTTTTTTTAGTACTTACATAAAAATGTTACATATAGCTTTGGGATTTTATAAATATTGTCAATTAAATTTACATGGAAAAAGGTTTTAGTGATCTTACTAGAAATTTACTTCCTAATATAATATGAAATAAAAAAGTGATATTGTTATTTAAATTTTTTTTTTATTGTATAGACTAGCATTGACTATGCTCCCTGATGGTAAGTGACGATGAAACTGTAAAGCTCACTTGTCTATAGTAGCCTATTTAATAATAGCTTCCTTCGTAAACGCTATACTAAAGTCAGTAATTGTAAGTCGTTATCTTTTGTCAGTCAGAAATGACATTAAGAAGAAGTGTATTTAAAAGTTTTTTGCGTAGTCGTAATTTAGTAATATCCGCAACAAATCGTACAAGTGTCAAAAAGTCGTAATGTAGTTCTGGGGAATTCATGAATTTATTTATAAAACTTCGAAAATGAAGTAAAAATTATGACACAGACTCTTTCATCACATGTAAATAAATTCGTTTATTCATGTGCAAGAGTATTATTTTAATGGGGCTTAGAATTAGCAGCTCAAAATGTCTCACATTTTGTTTGGGACTTACATTTATTATGGGCTGCTATTTGGCCTCACTGCCCATACAAAACGGTGGGTTTTATTTTATTAAATTGCTTGTTTAATAACAGATATAAAAGTGATATATTTTATTTTTTATAATTTTGAACCTTTATAACCTTTAAAAATATGTCAGCTTGGATTTATTTTATAATTTTACAGAAGATTCAACAATCTTTTACCATGAAAAATGTTTTATCCTTGAAATCTTTTTGTGTTATATTTATTTTGTGAATTCACTTACGCCTATGAGAAATCATGAAAAATATGAATAATGGTAATGATCACTTTGTCACTAATCCAAGCACCAATAATTTTTTTTGATGTACACATTACAGTAAAATTTTTAATTAGAAACTAATTGTGATGTCTTAATCTCAGCTAGACGAATTGCTATTATATATGAACATTAATTGCTATTATATATGAAATATGGCCTATGTCCAGCAGTGGATGTATGTGAGCTGATAATGAAGATTATATCTAAAGTAATACAATGTATACTAATATTGAAGAGGATATAAAAACTATCAATTTCCCAAAAAAAATTTTTTTCATATTACAGAACAAGAAGCTCTCCCAAAACCTGTAAAATTTGAGATCTCTTCACAGAAACAAGAAAGAAAAAAACTAGCGATAATAGTGCCATTCAGAGATCGGTTCGAGGAGCTCCTTGAATTTGTACCACATATGTACAAGTTTTTGAATAAACAAAACATACCATTTAACATATTTGTTATCCAGCAGAAAGACAACAACCGCTTTAACAGGGCATCACTCATTAATGTAGGGTTTTTATATACAAAAAGTGATTATGATTACATTGCAATGCATGATGTAGATCTGCTCCCTATAAATGAGAATTTAAAATATGCATATCCAAAATCTGGACCAATTCACATATCATCTCCACAAACTCACCCAAAATACCATTACGAGACATTCATCGGTGGTATTCTGTTGATTAAGAAGGAACACTTTGAGTTGGTTAAGGGTATGTCAAACAATTATTGGGGATGGGGTTTGGAAGATGATGAGTTCTATGTGAGACTAAAGGATGCTGGTTTGTCTGTCAGTCGGCCAGATAACATCAATTCTGGAACTGATGATACTTTTAGGTGAGTTTTTAATTAATTCAATGAAGAGACAGGCAAGTCATTTACATGATTATAAGTGATATGTTTATCTATAACAGTGGTCTCCGACAATGGAGATCTACCACATATAAAATAATACAATGCACCAAAAGTTGATGTTTCACAGGCACATACACGACAAGACATACAGGAAACGCGACATGCGGAAGTGCTACAACCAGCGCGAGGTTACACGCAGGAGGGACAGAGTGACGGGAGTTCATGACGTCGCGTACGAGGTGGACAGCACCCACAACGTAACCATTGACTCGCTGCCGATAACTGTGGTGAACGTGCGACTCATATGCAATAAGAGCACAACGCCATGGTGCCAGTGCAACGAACCGGTCAAAACGAAGAAGAGTTAAGTGCGATAGCATATGGATAATCTACGGCGAAATTGGCGCCAATTTTGCAATCCAACCTCTAAAATAGTTCAAAACTCCGTCCAAAATAAGTTTGGATAGTATTCATTCCATAGAAACAGAAATCCATGTAACATTGTTACATGATAACACGGAAAATCTCAGATGCAGTAAATAGTAGACTTTGTGACTTATACCATGATACCATATAACTCTTCTGTTATATTATTCATCAATGTCTTCGGCCGATAAACGTCCATAGCTAGACATTGGCCTCCAAAGAAGGGCTTCCTGCGACATTCTCCAATTTGTCGTTCTGCCTTGTGTGCCTATGTATATAACATAACCAGTAGCAGAACAAGAAATGGGGGAATGGAAGATGACAATTTCAAAAACCAGTGTTGCCAGTGAACATTAATAATGAAATAGGTTATTGGTTGAACAAAAAAATTATAACATTTTACTGAGTAATATTAAGCTTAGATTTAAAAAGATCAGTCTACTTAAGTAGTAAATTTATATAAAGTCTTTACAATATTTATTTTTGAAGGGCGCTGCAACTAGTGCCATTACTGGGGTAACAGGATTTAAAATCTTATCACAAACTACCTCCTATTTTTGTAGTAACATGTACTTTGTTTTGACTTTACCGCTCACTATTATAGTTAACTGTTCCTTGTCTTCCAGTTACTTTCCAAAGGGTTGAGAAATGGCAAAAGATATTCCGATCCATAACACAGATGAGTTTTAATGTAAATAACTGTGGCCCATTACATCTTTGTTCAGTTCCGCTAAAGTTTATCAGATTCTACTCTGTCCCTTAATTTGAAATCATTTGCAACCGTTCAACATGGTCTTGTAGCTTGTAGATCCACATATACAAATCTGGTAACTTCTACCGAGACTCTAATTGGTGCAGTTGATAAAAGGAAACAGGTTGACCTTTTGTAGACAAACTTTAGTAAAGCCTTTGACTCCGTGCCACATGATTCTTTATAAAACTACTTATGGGTTCACTGGCTTATTGCCCAAATGGTCTAAGTCATATTTGGATAAACATGCTTTTTCAGTAGTCGCTAATAATTTCAGTCCCTTCCTCCTTACTTTGTGAAATGACCTCAGGTGTCAATGTATTTATTAATGATGTTTGAAATTATTTTAAATTCTTCTCGCGTATGCAGATGACTTAAAGTTTAGTAAAACCATGCAATCCCAAAATGATTGTCTGATGTTGTGATAGGAGTTAATCGGCTCACACTATGGTGTGAAGACAATCACGTCCCTGTAAATTCTAAAAAATTTCATTATGTTGGATTTGCAAGTATTTTTTTTTATTATATGAGTATGAATTCTTCTACAGGAATGAAAGATCTAGGAGTTACTGTTGACAAAGAGTTGACCTTGGTTCCTCATGTGGACAATATTATCAAAAATTCTTAAAGAAGGCTGGGGTTCTTGTTAAGTAACATCAAACAATCAAAAACATACAATAGTCTTGCGAGGACTATTCCTGAATATTGCTCATCAGCTTGGCGTATTCACTTTGCCACAAATAGCTTGAGGCTGGGATTGATTCAAAAGAGGTTTCTTTGGCGCCTTGTTAAAGGCGTTGGCAGAGCTGATAGAGGATATTCGTAAGCTGATAAACTCAACTACTTTAGGGTAAATTCTTTAGGTAGTCGTAGAGATATTTTTCATTTAATATTCTTGTTTAAATTGTTTAACAACTACGTTGACGGCTGCTCACTTCTATCCAGCTTCAATATTAGGGTTCCTACTACAGTTCCTAAATGAACGATTACTCCTCTGTCGCCGCCACTGCGGAGATCTGTGCTTGGTTGCAACTCTCCAATTTTCACTGCTGCAGTAAATCTGTCGACATCCACGCGGACTAATTATATACATTTAGTAAAGTGTTGCGCTTGCGCAAACCACTTCGCTGCAATTATTTTCTGCTGTTCACCCTAACTTATCCTACCCTTAAACAGTGATCACAATTAGGGAATGCTGTGTGTACTGCTTTTTTTTTTTACGTGGGGTAAATGCCTACGCATACTCGTCCTCGCGGAGGCAAGAACGGGTTATGTCGGACTTGCATCGACTAAAACCCCCACGATGTTTGACCTCATCGCCATGTTAGCAGGGTCACGGGAACGCGGTTGCGCACCCAACCGCGACCCTACCGGCGCTTGCCGCTTGCGCAGCCCCACCTCGGGAGGGAGGGATGAACCCTTTCTCTCCAGGGCGCGCCGGAACATGCAGCGCGCCCCCTCCTCGACCTCATCGCGCAGGCGACCGGTTCCCCCGAATCCGTCGCCCAGAGACCATGGGAGCCACGGGAGAAAAGCTCTCCCGGCTCCCCGCGGCGGAGAGATGTTAGGCCCGCCGCTATCTGTCTGCGGCCGCGGAGGATAGGGAGAACGGCGCATCGTAATACCGACACTCCTCTTCCCCCGCGGCCCCACCACCGCCGCATCGCGGGTGCGACACAGGTTGGCCGCAGAGGGAACTCCCTCCGCGACCCCACCTCGGCTGCGAGGGGCGGTATGAAACCGCCCCTGCGGCCCCCGGCCGCTCGGGTGAGCTCTCGGTGGGCCTCCGGAGCTCGAACCTGGCCGCCTCGGGCCGGCACTTCTCCGCGGGCCGGCCGGGTGGGTTCCACTTAGCTTCACCGTGTTCCGGATCACGGTTACTAAGCCCCTCCGCCACGACAAAGCGAGAACCCGTTGGAGGGGGTGTCTACTCCTTAACGCTGCGCTTGTTGCGCAGCGTTAAGCTTTCTTGTTTAAGTTCCTTATATATTTTAGTGAATGTAGTAGTGTATGATTGATTGTAGACCTAAAAAATAATTAAATAAGACAGGTATGATGAGAGCATAATTTTTTTTAAAAATAGAATACAGATTCGGTGCGTTTTTTAAAGAAAAATTGTCTATAGGCGACTAGGTATACCATAGATCAACTTTGTAGTCTCGGGCTACTAAGAATAGGAGTAAGGTAAGCCCTGCCTGTCGTAGAAGTAGACTAAAAGGGTGTAGGAGTTCCGCGGGCCTTGAAGGTGTGGGCTCTTATCGTTCAACAAGCGAACCTGTGTGGGACAGCGTATGGCTCAGCGATGGTGCCTAGGAGGGTTAGGCTCCTCAAAGACGTGTTCACACAAAGTGTAGAGGGGCACTTGTGCGTTCTGTAAAAGATCCCAGAGCCTCGTTTGTTGATTAGCAGGGTGCACCACGTTCAGGTGATATTGGCTAGGGTTCCTTGTGTGTTATGCGGAACCCCCTACATCTAAATGTTAAGTGCAGATTATTTATTACTAAACTAAAGTCCATGGCTCCGGGCCCACATGTCCAGTATCAGATGAGCTGTAACAGTCAAAATGACTACCAAGCGCTCGGGATCATTACAGAATAGTAGTATTACTAAATTAGGTTAACTACTAATATGTAGATAACTAATTATCTATTTATTTGAATTAGCAGCGGACGGGACGTTCATCTGATCGGAAGAGCGCCATGACGTGGCGCTGGTTAGGTTGATATCCTCTGCTCCAAGTTGTACTCATCTGACGTAAGATGCAGTCACAGTAACCTTCGCACACTACTGTTCAGCAGCAGGAATTAGCACTGCAGTGGTATGCACCTAGACGGTCTCCGGGAGCAGAGACGGACCAGCTAGGATGTGTATACGGCACCTTGTGACCGCCGTCTTGAAGCATAAGACGTTACTCTAGTAATTACACTAGCCGCAGCGCCCTTCAATACGGAACGCAGTAATGTTCGCGTAGTAGGTGCTACGGTGGTACCTAGACGCTCTCCAGCAACAGCGACCGAAGGTTACATCCAACTCTTGAATTGTTTATAATAACTCGTAAGTGTTGTGTATTTATGTTGTTACGGCCGCCGTATCCTCGTATTGTATTTATCTTTTATCTTTAGATTAAGATAGATATACAACTTAGCCGTAAAATTGTTTTTTTTTATATTTTTTTTATTGACATTTTTATCTAGTATCAATTGTAACTTCATCTTAAAGTGCCTCTCCAACTGATGAAGGTTGGCGACCAGCGTGATACAGTCCTCCGTCTCCGGTTCGGCGGAACAATTCGGACGCACCAGATAAACCAGTCCATTCTCTGATATTCCTCCACCATGACTTTTTCCTTCTCCCCACCATCCGTACTAACATCCCCACCTATCAATTGTAACTAGAAAATAATAAATATAGTATAGATTGGTACAGTGCTCGCGCGATTACCAGTAACTACTGTTACCGTTTAAACAAATTACTTTTAATATGTGGAGGCGATAACGGCCGTGTGGTTGCAGTGTAAACATCTTAATAATGTATTTTTTTTTTTTCAGTATACATGATTTCAACGTTAAGTGAATGTTCTGTTATGTATAACAGATCTCCACCTGTGCGGAGACTCCGCACGATATTCCTGGAGCCATAAGACCTGGTGACTTGATATTTCGTAGGAATATTCCTTATGACGAGTATAGGGCAGCTAAGATAAAAACCGAAGATAGTGAAAAGGATGCTTAGATGGTTCGGCCATGTTGAGAGAATGGATGAAAGAAGAACGATTGGACAAATCGGTGCAGGTCGACCTAGGCGGATATATTCCGATCAAATAGATGTCCTAAAGAAAGGGCGGGTCAAGAGTACTCGCAACCGACGAGCGTGCATGAAGACGCTCATGAAAGTGGAGGAAGCGGGAGAGGTGTGCCAGGATCGTAGCAAGTGGAGAGATAGTCTCTGCCTACCCCACTGGGAACGAGGCGCTATATAGGGTGGCGTAAAAATAACCTTAATAAAAATAACACAGGTAATAAGGTACTTTTTATAAGGTTATTTTTGCGCCACCCTATATATATGTATGTATGTGTGGCAGCTAAGAACTGATTTTACTAAAAGTTACCCTCATAATGGGCTGCGGGGGTGTTAATAAAAGGGATAGACTGTGAATGCGGCGAGAAAATTTATGACAAATTTCAATTTTAATTATATATTTCGTCAATCACGTGAAAACTAGTGAACGTGTCGACACGAACGCGACCGACGCGGAATGATTTGTAGACGGCTGTAGGATATGGCTTTATTGAATTTCGTAGATGCATCGTTTTATTTCTAAATAACTTTTATAAACATTTTCATTTGGTATTATTCATGTGGTTGCTATAGTAACGGTTGTTATAGAGAATCATTTGCGGTCGCTCTCAATGAATATTCCAGACAAATGTCAAGTCCAAAAATCTATATTACAGCCAGCAAAGCGGGCAGGAACTGGTAGTGTATTTATATATATGTATATATATATATATATATTTATGCAGAATTTAAGTCTCTTTTTAGTGCATAAACTTTATAAATTTAATTTATATCAAGAATTTTTTTTTTATTTTAAAAATGATTACGAAAGTGATCTGAAAAGCAATCAAACATCTAAAGTTTATATATATACAAGGTGGCGCAAAAATAACCTTCCGATGTTTTTTGGCTGTAATTTAAAAAAAAAAAATGAAAAACTTTGATTCTTCTTGTGGATTATTTTTATGGAGCAGTCTAGCGTAACATTGTTATTAACGTGTATTTCGCATGTGTTTACTACACAAATGTCAAAACAGAACTGACATTAGGGGCCAATCGCAAAATTTATAGCATTTTCTGATAGGAGGATTACTTTTGCGCCACCCTGTATATATATATATATATATATAAAGGAATGCAAAAAGTGCATTTATAATACTATACATAAGAAAGCGATTACTTAATAAATAAGATTTTTCATCTTCCATTATATATACATAACAGCCTCCGTAGCGCGGTGCTTAAGTACTTGTCTTGTAACATTTAAGTCTATGGATACTATTCTGGGATCACATGTTCAGGAGATTATATGGCAACAGGGTTTCTTTCAACCCTTACACTGATATTGTAAATCTTCACACCCCTTGTCACTTAACACCGCAGTAAGTTTAGGTCAAGTTTTGTAAGTAAATAAATAAAGCGATTATTGCATAAAAATAACAATAAACAACTTCGGATATTTATAAAGAATCTCTTATAAATAAAAATTATTTGTTGATTTTACAACAGTTGAAAGTTTTAGACTGTAGAGTAATACTTCTGTAATAAATGAACAGCCCACTGCATGTTCCCACTGTTGGGAATAGAGGCTATTTCCGCGAGAAGAGTTGAGATGTGTTTTATCTATAACGCTGCGACGTGAGGTTAGGCGGATGACTTTTGTAATATCATCTATAGTTATATGTTGTCTGTGGTCATCACTATGTAAATGTAGTCTGTGGTCACCATAAAGTCGTGTGCGCATCTCATCCATTGTAATTTATGGTCACATTGATTTGGTTTTGTAATGTTAATAAAAATAAATAATTCTTTTTTATTGCCGTGTATCAGTACTCCTTCATATTAGCAGGGTAAAATATATCATCCTCTTCAATGATGCGACGAGATAATGTTCACCTGATGGTAAGTGATACGCCTACCCATAGCGACGTGGCGATAATTAGAATGATATACACAACGCCACATTGTGTTTGTCGCCTTGAGACATTTGTTAAATCTCGTTATCTCAGTTATTGCACTAGCTACAGCGCCCTTCTGCCCGGAACACAGGAATGTTGGTTGGTGATAGTTTCGTATGATGGAACGCTAGCTACCATTCTCACGCAGTAAATCTACCGCTGTAAAATAAGAGCCAAGAATGCATACCAGCACGCTAAGCAAATTTTTTTTATATACAATTAAGAGACGAGCGGGACGTTACCTGATGATGAGTGATACGCCTAACCCACATCAACGTGGCGCTGGTTGGGATGATATATTCAGCACCACATTGCGCACGTCGCCTGAGACAAGATGTTGAGTTTCGATACCTCAGTCATTACACTAGATACAACGCCTTTCAAACCAGAATACGGCAACGTTTGGGTGCTACGTTTTTTTTATAATTCCCCTTGCGCGTTTGGGTCAGTGCCATTTGTTACATTTCAGTTACCATCATTATACTTAATTTCAAATTCCATCATTCTTATCTTACATACTCTGCTTATCTATCATACTTCATTTCTACTTTCATACCTCTTACAAGTGAAGACGTTTTTCCTTCATCATACCGAAAGAGACCTGTAATTCATAAAACCATCTTTCCTTCTGTTGTTTTCTATTTATTCTTTTTTCACATTCTTTTATTTTCTATTTATTTCTTGACTCTATTTAACATCTCTTTCATTGTCAACATTTGCTCACTACTATTTGTCAGCTGCAACGGGCGCTGCCGTGGTACCTACCTGGACGATCTCCGACGACAGAGACCTACCAGTAGTAATATAAATGAATTAAGGAGATATTAAGTTGTAAATATCACAACCAGCGCCACTTTACCACGGGCGGAAATATAACTTGAAGACGTACTGTCGCTATGTTGATTTAAAATAAAACACTAGTAAATTAGATAGCTCCATATAACTGGAAGGTTACCGCCGTTATCTAGTGCCACTTTGTTAGTCCTTGTCACTAATTAAATTACGAAACAGAGTGACATAACTGGTTATCACCGTTGTATCAGTGATATACGTTATCTTAATGATAACGCTGCAAAAAATTCCAACGGCTTCATAACAAACTAACTGTTCCTTTGCTTTGTTGGCCGTAACATCCCCACAACCCATTTTGGGGTTAACATTTTATAAGATCCATTCTTAGTTGACCTATACTCGGCCAAAGGAATATTCCTATCAAATTTCAAATCTCCAGACCTTATAGAGATGGAGATCTAGAAAAATCGCGAAATTAGGCGTATCTGACGCCTAATTTCTCACATCCACCCGTATCAATCAATAAATAGTTAAACGTAATGAAATCAGTAAAATTTAATGTTATTTGTTATTAAAACATTATCTTTAGAAACTTTCCATATGTAGACGCGATAACAGAATAGTTTCCAAGGCGATATTTATATATATGTACTCATAGTTATTGCATTAGTTGTAGATAACGAAAATGTATTATTTTTTTTTAACGAAGCAATGACACGAGCTTGACGTTCACGTTATGGTAAGTGCCTGACCATAACAATGCGGCGCTAGTTAGGATGTTATACACAGCACCACATTGCGCTCGTCACCTGTAGACAAGATGTCGAGTCTCGTTACCTCAGTAAGTACACTACTGTTTAACGGTAAGAATGGGCTCTGCGGTGGTACCTACCTACACGGTCTCCGGCAAAACCTGCGGGCATGGGCTTAGTCACTATACTAAAGGGGTTATTAAAAAAATGAGGATAATAATGCGAAGTAAATGAAACAACAGAATAAATAAATATAACATTTATTAAGCATTGCGGAGTAGCGATTGATCTTTCTTCATCACTGATTACTGCGAGTGCGTGTTGGGGTCGACAGATTAAATATATTTACAAACAGCAAATACAACGCGACTCAATATATATATGTGTGTGTGTGTGTGTTTATTAACATACGTCGTCAGTTCATAGACAAAACAAACATTTTATTTTTTTAATCTGTAGTCATATATCTTTTACTCGAGACAACATAGTTAACATTAATGAAGTGATCAGAAATCAGCGATTTTTTTTTCTATACTAGTAATAAATAATAAATTTTTATTTATAAATAAAATGTCGTAATTATTGTATGTTTTAGTATATGAAACGTAGATAAATAAATTATCTAATACAGCATAATAGCCCACTTAATAGTCCCACATCTGGGATGCGGTTTATCTCTTGGAAAATCAAGTACATTTATCAACATTTTCACGAATGCTCTTCTCAGAACATACCGGTTCCTTAGCAATGGTTTCCATCATCGGAGGTTTAAACTCAGAGGGCAATCGAACTTGCGACCTTATCATATAACGCACTTACTGTGCTATTAATTATAATTTTTCCTTAACTTTTTAAAACTTCATTTATGATATATAGAATATATGAAACCCTATGCTTCATTTATATATATTCGATGTCGCCATCATAATTGGTAAGGATAATAACAAAAAAAAAATCTTACAATTAAGTACATATCTTATATGTATAAATGCAATAACTACAGACTACGACAAATGACTTAAAACATGTGACATTAGTTCTTTACTACGTTTCCTTGACATTTATCATCATTTGTTAAAACAGGTATGAGATGAGCGGAACATGAGATGAGATGAAAAAAGAAAACATGGAAGTAACTAGACTCCAATGTCGTAATATTAACACTAGAAACAAACATATCTTTATTTATTCAATGAAGTAACGAGACAAGGACATACCTATATTTACCATTATACGGTCGCCTTCAACAATGTGGAGTTAGGATGGCATACACTGCATTATGCTCTCATTAAACCATAACGTTAAGTCTTATTACTCCATTAGTTACGAAACAGTTAAACAAATAAAATTTTTAACATTTAATCAATTTACAATATCGACAACACCAATGCGAATAAGAGAGCCACTATATACAGAATAAAAATATGTTAAACTATAAACACGCTCCTTTTTAATCGGATGTTATAGTTATCAGGGATTTAATAAATAAATAAAAAAATACCTTGAATTTTTATATTGTTGTCTATTTCATAAAGAAAACATTAAGTACTGAAGATTTCTTTAGGAACTCATCTATAACAATGTATAGGTATAATCGTATATATATAGGTTATATGGATTTTGTTTGTTCGTCGATCACGTGAAAACTAGTGAACGAATCGATATGAGAATATTACCATTTGACGGGGAACGTCATCTACAAATACAATAGGCTATTGATTTTTTGTATTTCATAGATCTTTCATCGTTTTATTTCTAATCAACTTTCATAAATATTTTCATTCAGTATTATTTATCCGGTTGCTATAGTAACGGTTGCTATAGAAAGTAATTAGAGGTCGAATTTTATATTACGGCCAGGGAACAGCTAAGTTTATATTTTTGTCTTTGTAATAGATATGTTAAAAAAAATTGCTCATCCAACATTTTTTCCACCAAGAAATATGAATAATTATTTAATAAACGGCGAAAAAATTATACGTTACATTATACACTGTTGGAAAAAGCGCTAAAACATCCGCCATGGTTCCTTTCATACTAAACACTATAGCAGTGTTGCTACATACAAAAAACATACATCGAAGAGAATTTATTATCATGCAAAGTATCGTTGCAGATTCATAAATTAATGGAGAATATGCATGTTATTTTATTTATTAGATTTTATATAATATTAAATAATATTTAAAGATGACCAATTGACATGTGCTATATGATCGCCCGCCATTTTGGCGCGCTTAATGTCACAAAAGCACAGACTATGACGTTATATAAATTTTCCTTGACATTTATTTTGGCAGCTGGACATTATATTCGATATGACAGCTCGTTAAAATAAACTATTTGTTAAAAAAAAGTAATATATTGAATATAAACAGCCCCTTTCCCTGTATTTATTCCTTTCTTAGTCTCATTTTACGACACGCCAAAGATAAATGGGCAATGAGAATATTCCATCCCATCCAAAGATATACATATATCATACACAGTCCGATTCTTATTCCCAATGCTGGGAGTCCAGGTCCACCCACTAGTGAAAAAAAAAGTTACAATCCATTTGAACAAAGTGCAGCTTGGTATTTAACTAATTAAACTTTAAATTAAATAGTCAACAGCTGATGTATAATTAATGCATGTTCCTCATTATACACTACTACATATTAACAAACAGGAATGAAGACTGAAAGCCAGTAAATATATCTTACTACTAAATTCGAGTAACTTTAATTTTGACATAGATTAAAAAGAAAACTATTTTCGGTTAGGAAATTGATTTAGCGGCCAGTAGTAGATACACATAAGATACTTAGACATAGCTTCACGTTCTGTTACCGTAGTAATCATACACCAGTAAGGACTGTAATTTTTTTTTATGTTGGTGTTTGTCTTCTTAAGTTTACAGTTCCAGCAGATTAATAGTTCACGGGTGAAGGAAACCGTGATATAAAAAATATGATTGTAGTCAATAGCAAACAAAAAATACACCAACATAATAAAACGATATTTTTTTTTAATTTAATATAAACTTCGTCTAGTGGTACCGATCATAGAGCAGAAGACTATAGACTTGAGACTTATTCGATATATTTTCTGTATATGGAACTTTTTAACTTGTACGTTGATACAGCTACCTTCCGTTATATCATTTTTGTATCAAAATTAAAGTTACACGATACAAATGATTCGCGTACAATAAAAGCTCCGTAAACAAAGCTTTGGACAGTACAGTTATGTCGACATGTAACTAAGCTATCACAGTAAGACTGAACCAACAAAGGCGTAACTTAGTCTAAGCTTCTTTTGTCATGGCGAGAAACTCAATGTAAAGTTGAGATATTGTGAACAGTATTAACACATACTTGACTTCAGCTTCACGTGATTTTGAGTGACAATATTGATGTAAACAGCGAAATGTGCTCAATCAGAATACTCCTGCTTTCATTTGTCAGTTGGAAAACAGTAATGCTGCTATGAAGGCAGATGACCTCGGAACCGAACCAGCGCCCTCTGTGTTAGCAGACGGTTAGCCACTGCGCCATGGAGGTCAATTCAGGAGAGTAACAAAACTTGATATCTTATTTCTCGCGACAATGACACTTAATTAAACAAGTTCTTAATTAGTGGATATGTATTACCGGTAACAGGGCAACGGTCTATCTGATAGTATTGTTTATTAAAAAACAAATTATTTACTTTATTATTCATTAATGAGTTTTTCACTTAGGCAATAGAAGCGTCTACACGATACAGGCTTACAAATCTCTTTAAGTAAACTATACGTACATTCTAACAATATAACCCGGTTGAATAGAAAAGTCGTGCAATATACAAATGGGAACGAACAACGATCAGTGTCCAACTTGAATCGGTGCCATTATAATTTCCTCGAAGTAGGTGCTTAAATATAATCAGTAGTGGATCACAAGTGATGATATTTAGTGAAACACACTTAGAAGCTGTCTTTACCACTATTGACACGATAGACGCACGTCATTTAGATTCAGCCGAGGGTTGCAAGACTCATGCAGCCGAGTGAAGCTGGGGAGTAGAGTAGGGGGGTTCTAGGTTGGGGGAGGGTGTGTGCGCGACCTGCTCACTTGCGGGGCGCACAGCACGTCAGCTACAACGGGCAGCCTCCCTACACACAAACCATAGGTTAGCTATGCGGAACATACAGACAGACCGCTCGTTGAGGATATATCTTATATAATCGTAACTTTTTTATTTGATAGTAAGGCGTGTTCAAAGACAATTAAAATATTCAGCCTATACCATCTTAACCTTGTAAAATAAAATTGACGTCGCAGCGTGTCACCTATGTCAAGTATTGTAATATGAGTGATCTAGAGAATAATAAGCAACGAGGCGAAGTTCTTGTTAGGATGTTCACACAGCCTTGATTCTCGTTAATGAAAACATAACATCGTACGGCTCGTGGACTTGAACTTTAAACAATACTAACAATAAAAATTCAACTATAATTTTATCAATCTTTTTAAATGAAAAACCTACGAATAATTACAAACATATTGTATATTCCCAATATATATGCCATAATTAAAAAAAAAGAAATATCCTCAACTTACGGTGTTAGCAAAGTTATAGGGGAGAAATCACAGAGATCAACAAAAAATATACAGGAATAAAATAAAGAATTACTTATCATAAACCAAACACGCGCGTACGTCTCTATAGTATTATTTTTTTTAAAAAAAAACTTAATAGAAACAAGCGAAATTGTTATAAGCATGCCATAAATAATCTCTTAAACAACAATTAGAAATCAATTATTTTGTCCCATATTCTCAACGATAAACTATAACGTTTTTTAAAAAACGTGTCTTTTATATAGCTAAAAAATGCAACTAGTTTTCTTTCAAACAAAAAAAAAGAGCTTCGATACCGAAAACATATTAAACTTGTATAATTCCATTGATTTCAAATCTGTAAATACTTTACATTGAAAATAATACTGAGCTGTACGGACTTTTATTCCTTGCCTTTTTCATTTAGAAAAAAAAATTGTATTTAAGAAACGTGAAAAATATTTCACAACAGTGATGTTTAGAAATAACAATAGCATCCGTACGGCACATACGTTAGTAACTCATGATACATCATTAATAATAAATATTTAATTGTCTATTGTTTTATTATGTTATTGACTTCTTTTTTTTGTATTTTAAAATTTATCTATAATAAATATCTCTTTTAAATTGTAATTGAAGGAACAGACTAAATAATTTTATATACATGTACATAAATAGATATATGTATTAGGTATGTAAACTCAATGAATAATTATTATTTTCAAATAATACTATTATATAACATTTGGCACAATAAAGTTTCGGATTTTAAATTATCACAGAATTGAGTTATTACGGAGATACAGTCAAAAATTATAATTACGCATTGATGTACTTATTACATATATACTTTAAATGTTTATTGTAGGTAAACAGTCCATAAGTAATAGTTAAAAAATACTAGGTATGACAAATTGTTTTTTTTTTTTGTAATAGAATACAAGTAGAATTAGAAAACCGTATATGTATTGAAACATTTATAAAGATTAAATAAGATAATACTTAATTAATGTTCTACATTCTAACATTAAGTTATAACTTTACAAAGGTATAGAAATTGACATTTAAATTCAATAGTATATAGACACTTCTTAAATATTAATATTAAACTCCCATAAGTTATAAATTTTTGAGAATAACAAGAGAAATAAAAAAATCACATCAAAAATATAATTGAATATTAATGAAGAAAAATTCGGAACAAACATCTACATTTCAATACTAATTGTATAATCTGTATTAGTTTCTATTTACAGATAAATTCGAAAGTTTATTTAATATTCGTGAAAAAAAAAATTCATATCGAACGCGACTACAAGGTTGTATGGACTTAAGCTCTTTGCCTTTTTCTTTATAACGGGAAAAAAGAAAAAAATGTTTTAGAGAAACGTCAATTTTTTATACATGATACATTTTAATTTTCTTTCGAATATTTGTGCTGTTGAACTTTATATTCGTATTTCATCTTAAATTACTTTATTTATTGTAATAATAATAATAAAAATGAAATGTCTTCTAAGTAGGAAGACAGTAATTTGGTATATTTATATTAAGATTTAATTTAAAAATTTGTAATTAATTAATCTGTAAAATTTTTTATTTCGTAATTATTAGGTTAAACAAGGTCAGTAGATTTTTAATAGACTGTAATTATAATTTCTAAAATGTACATTCGTTATTAATATTTTATGAATTAATATATTTAAAGGGAGTTATTTTCAGAGGGTGTAAGAGATCCCGCCCAATAACTCACAGAACCCAAGCCAACCTCACCTGCTCGTGGTACACCCTGCTAATCAACATACGAGGCTCTGACTTCCACCAACCGGCACTGATCCAGCGTGGTGGGAAAGTGCTCAACTCCCCCCATATGAATGATCCTGAAGTGGGAATCTTTGGGTGAGACCTATGTCCAGCAGTGGACGTCTATCGCCTGATGATGAAGATGATATTGATAGAGGTAAAAGTTTTTAGTGTATACATATAAAAAGAGAAGGCTTTCTTTTTGAAAATGCTATTGTCCGTAAACATTGGACCATTCACCATATTAAATTGGCACATGAGGTTGAGGATGATGAAGGGTGCTCTTGTAGTTAAGGGCATTGCAAAATCTTTTAGAGCACGCTATTATTAATAGCTTGAGGCTTTGAAATATGGTTAATGTGTGTAGCAGCTAGAGCATGAGATCAGCTGCATTAGACGATCGCCTCCGTATCGCTGATGACGTGTATCCCATGCTTGGTGAGTATCAGCCTGACGATGTCGTTGCAGCTCCTCGTCTTGTATTTGCTGTCGCTGTCCTTCAGTTTGATGCTTTTCACTTTGTCGCACAGTTTGCCGACCTCGGACTTGCTCTTGCGCATCTCGTCCGATTTCAGCTTGTGGATGGTGGTTGCGGTTGTGGCGGTGCACCGTTTCCTAGCTTTCCCCGCGTCACCCACGCTGCCCTCGCTGACCCTCCGCTTGTAAACGTCAACGTCGTCCTTAGATAAATAGCTGTCTAGAGATGAATATGTGGATTCAGCGAGACTTACCTTCTGATCTTCAATCTTGTGCTCCTTCTCATCGCTCACTATCTTCACCGCCTTTCCCGGCACGTAGTTGGGTGGTACTTTGTCGACGTATGCTACTTTGGGCTTTATGCCTTCCATCGGGCTGATGGAGTCCGTGTGGCACGCAGTCAGGAAGTTGGACTTCTTTGCGCGCTTCACTGTTATGGTCTCGTCGATGATCGATGGCCTATCCCGGATAGAGATGAGGATGTTTTTGAAACTGGCCTCTTCCGGTGACGTCATCGTGACGTCCTGCGGCGATTTCTTCTCGTACGTAGCGATAAGGTCGTTAAGTAGGTTATACTCACTTAATCCAAGGGTAGCGTTAAAGTAAATAGTTTATGTTAGTTTATATATAATATAAGGGGATGATTAGCATAAATTACCAAGAGTCCAATGTAACGAGTAGAATATATCTATAAATAAATAAAATTATAAAGAATATAATTAATTATTTCCTCAGTAAGTATCCCTGCTTTGAGTTTGGTACATAATGGTTTAAGCTTTAATATATATTAAGATATTTTAAATATGATTAAAGTTTGCGTTATTTAAAAAAAAGAAATATTAAATTAATATGTAATTAAATATAAATCGATAAACCAAAATAATAAATACAATTAAAAAAAAAATATTTAAAATACGTCTTTTATTACGTCAACTATAAACATACGAAACATAAACTTAACAATGGAGTATGGGCGGGAAATTTTAAGTTTTTTTTTAAATAAGTATCTCACGTGATGAAAGGCGTCGCCCCGTAGAGCCTGTTCTGCCGGATGTAAGCGAGGACCGCGTCGTCGGTCAGGTACTTGGCGCTCTCGCCGCGGCGCATCAGCCTCCTGATGACAGTAGAGCTGACCTCGTTCGCGATGTAGTTCGTTACAAGGATCACGTTCTTCTGGAATCGTTCAAAACGTAGTTTGTTCAGTCGCTATAACAGTATCAGTGTTCCGGCTGTCAACATACGAGATGAAGACTGTTCCTGGCGAGTGTGCTCCATCATTTACGACTCGATTGTCACTTAATATTAGGTGAAATTGAGTGTTTGCCATTATAGATAAATCTATTTAGGTGAGATAAGACAGAGGAGTCTAAGGTGTCCTGCACAATAACTCACGGGATCCAAGCTAACCTGCACCCGGCTAAACAACAAACGAGGCTTTGGCTCCCACCAACCCATATTGGGCCAGAGTTGGTAAATGACCCAAATGCCCCCATATAAACCCCTATAGGCGACCGCCCCTGGTGCCCTGGTACCGGAGGCCACACTGACTGTGACGAACGTTGGCAAGACGCGGGAACTAAGGCATCACGGGACAGATCGATGTGGAGGTCTTTGGGAGAGGCCTATGTCCAGCAGTGGACGTTTGTCAGCCGATAATGAAGATAAAACATACATATGTATAACCTAGTGGTAGGTCTCGGATGCGCAGTCTAGGTAGGTGTCACCGCAGCGCTTATTGCAGCCTACAAACAGTGCTATGCAAACATTACTGATATCCGGTTTGAGAGGGGCTGTATCTAGTGTTATTACTGGGGTAAGAAGACTCGATGTATGTCTCAAAGCGAAGAGCACAGCGTGATGCAGTGGATAACATCCTAACTAGCACCGCGTTGTCATGGGCAGGCGTATGGCTTACCATCAGGTGAACGGCCTGGCCGTCTCGTCAGTTCGTAGTTTAAAAAAAAATAAGTATGTATGATACTTTTTTTTAACAAATACTTATTTAATTTCTCACCCGATGTTTGTAAAGCATGTCGGATTCGTATATGAACCTGCCCGGGTCGCTGCCCGCTCTGGTCATCACCACCAAACCGTGCCTACCCACTATATTCTCCAACTGAAATATTGCAAGAAAAAATACATTTATTCAGGCTTTTTACAGGAACAAAAAAAATCTAGATCTTAATATATATATCACGTATACGTGTATTACAAACACATGTATATACTGCTGATAGACCTCTGTTGCTGCAGACCGTGTAGGTACCACCGCAGCGCCTATAGCAGCCGACAAACAATACTGTGCAAACATTACCGTAATCCGGTTGGAAGGGCGCTGTAGCTAGTAATTACTGGCGTGACGAAACAACATCCTATACCTTAAGGCTAAGTGTGCAATGTGGTGCAGTTTATAACAGCCTAACCAACCACATTGTTATAGATAGGCGTATCACTTACTATCAGGTGAATGTCCTATGTATGTTATATATTCTTTAAATTATCATTATCAGACTTTGTTTATCCACTGCTGGATATAGGCCTTCCCCGTCTTTCACCAAACGCGGTCCTCAGCGTCTCGCATCCACGCACTTCCGACCTCCCTGATGGTGTCGTCGGTCAAACTGTAGGGAGGGAGTCCTACACTTCTGCGCCTTGTACGCGGCCTCCACTCCATGACTTTTCTCTCAAACTTTAAATTATAGAAAATCTATTTAAAAAAAAAACACTTTTTTCCAAATGATGCAATAAGGTAAGCTGAACTTGTTACAGGGGGTGTAAGGGGTCCCTCACAACAACTGACGGGACTCGAGCCAACCTCACCTGCTCGTGGTGCACCTTGTTAATCAACAGACAAGGCTCTGATTCCTACTAACAGGCATTGGGCCAGCGTAGTGGCAAATAGCCCAAATTGCTCCATTTAAATACTTACCTGATCATGTGGGAATCTTTGGTCTCCTAATGTCCAGCAGTGTACGTCTATCGGCTGATGATGATGGACTTGTTACTGTGATATTCAGAGCGAAATGCTAGTTAGGATGTTCACACAACACCACGCTACGCACCTCGTAATTACATCAGTTACCAGACTGGTGGAACGGGAACACGGCAGTATTCTCATCACCCGACTGCCATGGCAGCAGGAATAGTGCTGGACAATCTCCAACAAATTCCTAACACCAGGAACTGGTCTTATTGCTATGCTTTAATAAATTGACACACATACATCCTCATCCGACCACAATCCTGGCGTAGCGAACGACTCCAAGAGATCAGCACCGCAAAGCAGCTTGACTGTTACTCTCCCATCTTCCACCACGTTACCGTTGAGCTTCTCCATCAGATTGTCCGGCTCGTCTATGCTGTTCACGTTGAGGATGTCATCGGGGATCCAAGATGGCGGATCGGACAGTTCCTGGCCCGTTAAATGACTATTGATGGCATCCTGAAAACATTACTTGTATTATTAATGGTTTATTACTACGAGCAGACCACACCAGGTCTGGACAAAGTCTGTACCTACCGCCAAGCTGTACGAACGCCTTAGTTATATATTTATTTTGATTTGGCGAAGTGACACAGACTGAATCATTCACCTGGTGGTATTTAGGATGTTATACACAGCACCTGGGGTAAGGGGTCCCGCTCAACATCTTACGCTATCAAGCCAACCTCACCTGCTCGTGGTGCACCCTGCTAATTAGCAAACTAGGCTATGGCTTCAACCAACCTGTATTGGGCCAGCGTGGTGAAAAATGGCCCAAAACCTCCCATACGAACACTTACAAACGACAACCCCTAGTGCCCGGCGATGAGGACAGCGCAGGACCGGTAGATGTGGAGATGTTTGGGGGAGGCCTATGTCCAGCTGTGGATATCTATTGACTAAGGATGACAACACAGCTCCAAATTGTGCTCATCTCCTTATCATATGACATAGTCTCGTTACCCCAGGTAACTTCACTAGCTACAACACCCTTCAAACCGGAACACAGTAATGTTCGCACAGTACTGTTTGGCAGTTGTAATAGGTACTGTGGTGGTGCCTAGCCGTTCTGGCCTCAAGCAGAGACCTGCTCCCCTATCAGCCGATAAACGTCCACTGCTGGATATAGGCCTCCTCAAAGACCTCCACATCGATCAGTCCTGTGCTGTCCGAATCACCGGGTTGAAGGGAGCCAGAGCCCCGTCTGTTGATTAGCAAGATGCACCACGAGCAGATGAAGTTGGCTATAAAATATGTATAATAATACCAGTTTTACCCCAAACTTGTGTAATCCGGTATGTATATTACCTGATGGTACTGCAGGGACACTTTAGTGCGAGTCCAGCCCGACTGCTGCGTTTCCCACTCGGAGACCTTGATCCAGCCGGAAGATCGGACTGCCAGCTGCAGCATGGATATCCTGCGAACAACCGACACACTAGGAATCTGGCCGAAACTTTCAATAGATACTATACTTCTGGGTGGAAGTTAGGGTTTCGTCCATTTACTACCCTAAGAAGGTGGTAACCTTTAGGATGTTGCAAGGGTAACCAGCTTTTAGCTTAGTACTATTCTTAGCAGCCCACGACCACAGGGTTGACGAAAGTATATCTATACGTTGGGGTTAAACTGGTGGTAAGTCTCTGCTGCCGAATACCGTCTAGGTACCACCGCAGCTCCTATTGCAGCCGACGAACAGTATTCTGCGGATACTACTGTGTTCCGGTTTCAAGGGCGCTGTAGCTAATGTAATAACTAGGGTAACGAGACTTAACATCTTATATCTCAAGGTGACAAACGCAATATGGTACGTTGTGATGAGCGGGCATATCACTTACCATCAGGTCAACGTACCTCTCGTCGCGTCAATAAATGATTAAAAAAAAAGTAATATACATGTTTTTTTTAATACCCTTAGTGGGATATTTTGCGGCAATTTTAGTGAATGTATTTTTGAGGCTTGGACTTGTTTTGATATGTCAATTGGTGTGTTCCACTTCATCATCGATCCGTTGGCTTCACAACGTGGAGGTTTAAAAATAATTATATAGATAAGTGCAGGAAATATCGATCCGCCATGACTCAACGTGTGCCGTAAATAATTCTATGCGGCGCACCCTCACGGCTCCGTACCTGTGCTGCGCCGCCACAAGGTCCTTCTTGCCGTACGCGTCGTGCACCGGCGACATTATACCACCAATTATCGTCCCCAACCCCAAACTATGAACGTAATCTCTTGCTATTTCTGAAATAAAGAAATCGTTAATTCAAAAATCGGTTTTAAGTATAAATATTTTATTTTACTTTTTACTTGTACAAGGCGAATAAAAGGGGTCTCGGGTTCGTGAACCTTGAGGGTGAAGGCCCTCAAAACAACAAGCGAGCCTTAGGAGGACGGCAAATGCATGGTGGTCTTTTATTTGCCGTAGCACAACGTGGGTTCTAAGGAGGGCTTTGTCCTTCCATGGGAAATTTTTGTCAAGAGTGCAGGGAGCCCTTAGGACCAGTGCATTTCGTCGGAAATCCCGGAGCCCCTCCCAATGCACAGACAGAGACCACTGAGGAAGTTTTAATAGGTAGAAGCCCCACATAACATTATCTTCCCCCCAGAAGCAAGGTATCTTTTAAGATTTCCTCTGGGATAAAACAAAAGATCTTTGTTGTCAGAAACTGTCTAGATAGATACTGCAACAACAAAACAGTAATCTGCAAACATTACTGTGTTCCAGATTAAAAGGGGTTGTATCTATTTAAATTATTGGGGTAATGGGGCTTAACATTCTATGTCTCAAGGTGACAGGCACAATGTAGTGCAGTGTATACCATCCTGAGTAGCGCCACATTGTTATGGGACAATATATCACTTATTTTCAGTTGATACCCGCTGGTATGGACAATTTGATAAAAAATTATAGGAATGACAAACCTATGATAAGTCATTGATAAAAACAATAATATATTTATAAACAGCTTGTATAAATAGGCATCGAATAAAACATTATATTGATGTAAATATCTAAAATCTAAACCAGTTAACATTTATATTTTCTGGTTTGAATCGTTTTGAGCTGCTAGACAGTTTGAAACTATTCCAACTAGATAATATACACCCACTAGAAATAGTAACATACTCTACACATCTCTCTTTTACCAGAGACCATCAAAGTAGCCA
This sequence comes from Ornithoptera alexandrae, assembly GCA_029030555.1. Lineage (NCBI taxonomy): Eukaryota > Metazoa > Arthropoda > Insecta > Lepidoptera > Papilionidae > Ornithoptera > Ornithoptera alexandrae. The sequence goes on from JARDVY010000031.1 coordinate 1,379,698, forward strand.
CCACAGCATTACTGACACCAAGAGTCATGTATTCATATGGGATTGTAGTGATATTATTAAAGTAAAGAGACTCAAAACGTCAAGCATGATGTGATGTAAAGAATACCATCGCTGCATTATTATGGACAGAAGTATTACTTATTATCATAATACTCTTGTTGCTTCAATGCTTTATTAAATAATGAAAAAATTATACAAAGGTGTAAAATGTAAGTACACATCTTCAAAATTTTCACATAAAATCAGAGAAGTAGATTTTACTATTGCAAGAATAATGCTATCACAGAATTAAAACATTACATAATAATACATAATATTTACTTGGGTTAATTCAAAGTTCTGATATCATATTTGTCAAGCTTGTACAATGTTGAAAAATATTTACAGATGCTTCTAGTTACTGATATTATGATATAACAATTCAAACATACCTAAAGCAAAGGAGATATGATTTATCTATGTTGATTATTTGAGATTCATAAATTATATGAATAAGCAAATTTTTAAAACATGTAAACAGCTACAAACTTACTATTAAACATCTATAAACATGCAAACATAAAAGTTCCAATGGGATAGCAAAATCAAAAAATATTTCATAATTATTATGACATTAAAATTTTTGTCCACCATTAAGAGCTGTAAAGAAGTTGTGCATAAAATAAATCAGGCCATAGTATCGTTTGCACAATAGTAAGCCATTTGGAATTGGTGCAGTGGTTGTACCTGACCATTATGTCTGGCGATAGACTGACAATTAATAGTACAAGAAAGACCACCAGCATTAAGGATAGTTCAATTTATCTTTGCAAATTATATATATCTTTTACTAAGAAACAATGCACGTTGTTCACTAAGAATACAAATTTTTGGAAAAAAAAATTAAGTAGTAATTTTTATAAAATTTTTAAAACCTGTGAAGTAATAATAGTTTTATCAAATTTAGGATTGAAGTTTTCAAAAGCACGAACAAAAATTAAAAAATATTTATTAACGTATTAGTATAGATCATATAAAAGGTCATACAAAATTTTAAACTTAAAATTTGTACATGTATAAAATAAAATTCGTATCATTTTATCTATTTCGAATACTTTATAGAAAAGAAAAGCGGGCCATTACATGAAATTGATATTTTTATGTAATATACTATTTTATTTACTATACTAAATGCATAAAATTAATTGATATCACTTACCAAACATACGCAAATGCATATACGTCGGCGGGCTAAAACTGCCGCAAGCCATTAGCACTATCTTTCCGTGTGACATTTTGTGTTTTAAACTTTCACCTTCTACAATACGTTATAATTCATCAATATTCTAATATTGATCTCCAAACGCACAATAACAAATAAATATCTTCCGCGTCATCCGCGGAAAATTTCGACAGCAGTGTTGAGTTCAATGTCAAAATAGTGCATAGAGTTAGATATATTACGTATTAGGTTTTAAGACCGGGTATTTGCTACCAAGCACAAGTTGATATGCTTGCAAAAAACTATGAAGTATTTAATACTACAATATTTTTTATCCTATTTTACAAGACACGACTACATGATTTTTATGTTGTATATTGCGTACTTTTCACTATACCTCAAGTTTTTGCTATTAATATAGTATTATACGCCGTATGAGTTAAATTTAAATAATAGTCTAAAAAAGTGTCATAGTTTTCGAAGTCGATTTTGCTTTTTATGATAAATAAAAAGTTTAAGACTTATTTAGCAAGTATTGAAAATACTTTATAGTATATTGAGACCTATTTTCAAGCCCCGGTATCTAAATAACATCTTGTTCCCGACTAATACAACATTCCCGTCAAATAGACAGCTGACAGTACGTACAGGCTTCAATGAATAATAAACGTCAAAATCAACGTATCTTCCGAGATTCACGTTTTATTGGTTATGTAAAGTAAATAAGTTTTATACAAACAATTTAATAAAGATAAATGGTAAAGTTATAACGTTGTAAGATTTATACAGACGAAAGAAGAATATCTGTGTTATAATGAGACTTACTATACGATTGCTTTCTTCTTTGACTCAAAAAAGACCTTTTTACGTTACAACTCCGATATTTTATGTTAACGCTTGTAAGTACATATTAAAGAATTCAAGTTATAATATTATTTTTTAAGTACAAAGAGCAGCGGTTAATATATTCTCCAATATTTGACTCATCATTTTTAATATTGTGTTAGACAAAGATTTTTTTTAGTTTTTTATGTTGCATTATTGAAAAGAAAAGTGAAATTCTGCTATAATTTATAAACCTTTAGTTAATCTTAACCTTATGCAATATGATCTTGTCAGTATATTAACTACCTGATAAAAATTGCTTTGAAAATGATAATACCCAGCAGTTGAGTACATTTGTGTATTGTAGATCTTAAAGCCACCAAAATCACTGGTTAGTGTGAAGAACTTTGAGGGAAGTTTCAAAGGGTATCAGCTAGTAATGATGATATCTTAATACATTAACATTTTTATTTACCTTTATCAGCATTTGGCTATAAAGAATATATTTCACTCAACATTTTATTAATAGTGTAATATCATTGCAGCTCCTCACATTGGGCATTTGTATACTGCATTAGTAGCTGATGCAGTGCAAAGATTTGAAAAGCTAACAAATCCAGATTGCAATGTTACATTTAGTACAGGTATGTGTAATTATTGTGTAGATCATGATTATGGCAATCTTCAGGAAAAGTGAGATGGATATTTGTAGGTTTTTTATATCATATGATATTAAAGTATGAGATATTGCTTACAATCATGTGACACTATATAAATTATTATCATATCATTAGGTGTTTTATAGAAAATTACTATTAAAATAACATAATGAAAATTTGTTCCCATTTTAATGTCTTAGACATACTTATGATCATACTTATAAACATACATTTAGAGTGAAAAAAGGACATTTAATAAAGTTTGCATAGATTGTCAAAACTTTGCCATTTGTGTATTTTGTACTAATTATTGGGTTATTCTATTCCAGGAACTGATGAACACGGTATAAAAATACAGCAGGCAGCAAGTAAAGTGAATCTCGCCCTTCCGGAGTACTGCAAAAGTGTGTCCCAGGAATACAGAGACCTTTTCAAAGATTTTGATATAGAGCACACTGATTTTATTCGTACCACTGAGGAGAGACACAAGAAGGCTGTACACCATTTTTGGGTAAAAACCTTTGCATGTATATTAATTACATGATTCATCACACAAATCATTTAATCTCAATTGAACTTAGTGTTCAGTAAGAATACTCTGGGTGTTAGCCAGTCAGTGAGAGCACACTAATTCTGTTATGGAGGCATTATTACATTATGAAGGTGTAAGCCAAGCAGATTCCTAAAAAACTCAAAAAACAAATGTCTGCTTTAACAATTATTGTTAATACTATGGTAGTAGTATTGTTGGGGTGTCTCCCACAAGGTGGACCAACAATCTGGTGAGAGTTTTGGAAACCCACTAGATGTGAGCAGAGCTGGACTGATTGATGTGGAAATCTTTGGGGGAGGCCCACGTCCAGCAGTGGATGTTTATCCGCTGATGATGAAGATGATGATGATAGTATTAATGATTACTTTAAATTGTTTTAATATTTTCTTCTCATGTAACTTCTTTTAAGATTTATAAATACTTTATGAGCTACACATGAGAGGAATTAATTTATAAACATTGTTGTTACTATGTTTAATGCAAATAAATATGTAAAAATAAGTATACATCTCAATATGGAGCCTATATAGAATATAACAAAAATCTCAATTTGACTAGGCAGTCGATTAACAACTGTTTTATAGAGGCAGTGACACGCTGGCCTAATAGAGCTTGCGGGTTTCATTCCGTCCAGTCTTGGGGGGTTGAATCTCGGCATGTACCAATGACTTTAATATTTAAGTTATGTACATTTGTGAACTTTAGCAACAACAGCGAAATACAAACAGTGAAGGCAAGCATGGTGAGGAAACCTGCACATGAATTAGAATTTATTCTAAGGTGTGTATGAAGTCGCTAATCCGCATTGGGCCCACATGGTGACTATGGCCCATCACCTTCATATTGAGGGTACGCCTGTGCCCCAACAGTGGGGATGTAAATTGGCTGTTATATTCTATAGAGGTAGTTGTAAGATAGATTGTAGCTCCAGTTTACATTTGATATTTCATTATATCACACAAACATCTTTTTAAGATAAATAAGACAAATATGTTAAATTAACATACATTTAAAACTATAACATATTAATTTATGTTATCATTATGTAAATTTTTTTATATATTTGTTTTGTCCTTTATAAATGCAAATGTAATGTTATTGAGCAATGTAAACTGTTCTGACATTGAAAGTAATTGCTTCATTGCATGACTCTGTAGAATAATTTAATGCAGTAGTACTTGGCTATTAATATTATAAATAGCATTCTTAATATACCTTCCATGTTGAGACTTTCTTTCAAGGGGAATGTCATGACCATTTATCCACCATGCTGGCCATATGCAAGTAGATTGCAACATATAGATAATAACTATGTACATATGCACAGAAAGGATGAATATCTGCTATGTCTGTGTTCTGATCGTAAATGGGTGATCCTGAACACACTTCAAAATGTATGTAGTAGCACACTGAAAGACTAGCTTTCTTTTTCGCATCCTAGAGGCAGCTGGTGAAGCGCGACTACATATACAAAGCGAAGTACTCCGGCTGGTACAGCGTCAACGACGAGGCGTTCGTTCCGGAGACGCATCTCAGAGATGAAGTCTTTAATGGGGAAAAGGTGAGAGTTGACTAAACATGTACTAGTGCAGATATTATGTTAATAGTATGCAAACATTGCTGTATTCCGGTTTCAAAGGCGGTGTCGCTAGTGAAATGCCGTGATGAGACTTAACATCTTACATCCCAACATGACGAGCTTGTGATGCAGTGTATATCATCATAGCGATCTGTATGTTATTGACCAGCATATTTAGAGGAGACATCCCACTTTCTTGTATCACTTAGTGGAATTATTGTTACCTAGTAATAAGATTCCTAATATATTATTATGAATCTTATTACTAGTAGTATCTTTATATTATTTTTATTAAATAAAAACTAATTTTTAAATAGATTCAAATTTATACAAACAATATTTCGAAATGAATCGAAATATATACATAACTATATATATTTTAATATTTCTATAAACATACATATTATTATTCATTTTTAGATAAGTATTATGTAAAGGAAAAGACCAAAGTATGAGTAGAAGTTTACTCCAGGTTCAGACTTACTGTAGAGCTTAAGATGATGATAGTGTAAACAATATTAATAATTAAAGCTTGTAGAAGTGTTGAGGTGTGGTGCGGTGTCTCTGGTGAACAACGCACGCAGCAATACCATCACTGCATTGATAAAGAGCACAGCGATTTAAAGTACAGACCAAGTCACTAAGTACAACAGTATTACGAAGATGCGGAGAGATACACTTATAAACTTCGTGATAGGCTACTGTCTCGATTCTTATATTACGAGGATCCTGAAATATCCAGCTAATGAACACATTTGTACACTCCATGACGACTTAGTAACCCAAGTCGTGGCTTTACAGAGATCCAGAGAGATCCCGTTGATAGATACCTTTGTATACACCGCAATGGCTTGTTGAACTAACTCTACACAAAGATGTACGATCCTTGTAAGGATTTGCGCTGTGACAAACGATAGCGTGATCTATTGTTCATGGTGGCGCCATCTGTTGGGTTGTTTGAAAACTACTTGTTACTATGAATGGTTTTTTTTTATATAGATACACACATTATATTCATACATATAAATAGCTTTTGGAAGAGTACAAAAATATGTCATTGTAATAGAGCCACAATTTTTTTTTATTTATTACCATCATGACTACAAAGTATGATAAACTAAGTGATCCTTGATCTCTGCTTCAGTGGGATATTTTTGCACACTCTTCCATAAGTTATAATATTGTTCAGGTTACTTAGTATCTCAACTTTATCCTTATTTGAGGTAGGTTGTTCATCATAATCATTATCATATCAGACTACTTTTGACTGCTACTGGACAAAGGCTGCCCTGATCAAGTTATATTGATTTTTTATAGTGAAGTTATTTTTTTTAAACAGGTCAAGGTGTCTACAGAGTCCGGACACAGAGTGGAGTGGACGGAGGAGACTAACTACATGTTCAGGCTCAGCGCATTCAAGACTCACCTGCAATCGTGGCTTAAGACTGGTACGAGTGCATTAATATCAAAAAGTAAGCTGTAAAAATCCAATTTAGTGGTGTGGCTCGTGAAATTAGCCAGATAAATGATTTTACCATCTTACGTAGCAAATGAATAGCATTTGTGTAAATATTCTAACTAGGTTCATATTACATCCAGGCATGTTATTCATTGTCATCATCAGCCTTAAGACGTCCATTGCTGGACATAGGGCTTCACCAAAGATCTCCACATACAGTCAGTGCCTCCGCGCACTGGCTGCTGGGCACTAGGGTCTATCGTATGTAGTGGTTCATACATATGGATTTGGGCCATTTCCGACCACGCTATCCCAACGAGGGTTGGCGGGAGTGTTAGAAAAGTATCACAATGATAATATCCTTAGTTATGTTTTTAATTATCTTTATAGATGGCGTGGTGACGCCGCAGAAGTACCAGAAGCAGCTGCTAGAATATCTGGACAACGAGACTTACTTCCCGGACATATCGGTCAGCCGCCCCACGTCCCGCGTATACTGGGCTATAAGAGTAGGTTAAGAATCATTTGACTTATACATAAAATGAGTTATACAACAACCAATTAAATATTAACAAATAATTATGATGTCTATAAAATTACCGTGATCCGATTTGAATGGCTTTGTAGCTAATGAAATTACTGGAATAATGAAATTTAATATCTTACGTCTTAATGCGAGGAGCTTCAAGTAGTGCTCGTGTCATCCAATGGAAAAAAAACATGATGAAATATTTGTATATCTTGAAGGTCCCTGACGACGAGGAGCAGAGTGTGTATGTGTGGATGGACGCGCTGGTGAACTACCTATCGGTGACGGGGTACCCTGATGAGGACGAGATGCGCGCGCGCGGCCGGCTGTGGCCCGCGGACGTGCAGGTCGTGGGCAAGGATATACTTAAGTATGGATACTAAGAGAAATTAGTAAAGGTCACAGAAATTGAATGTGGCATCGCACCAATCTCGTTGTAAATTGGTGAGAGAGTTCAGCTGTGAGCTGAACTCGACAAGTATGGGCTGAAATAATGATGATAATCACTATGAATTTTTTTTATCGCCAATAGCCTTCTCGTATTCACGTGGTGCTTAGTGACAGTAATTCTTCTGGTGGTAGGTCTCTATTACCGGAGACCGTCTATGTGGGTACCAGCGCAGCGCCTGCTTCTACCGCCAAACGGTAATGTGCACACACTACTGTATCCCGGTTTAAAAGGCTTTGTATCTAGTGTAATTATTGAGGTAACGAGACACAACATCTTGTGTAAAGCGACATGCATACGCCACGTTGTTATAGCTAGGCGTATCACTTACTATCAGGTGAACGCGTCGCCCGTCTCGTCGCTCAATTGTATATAAAAAAATTGCGTAGCTGTACATCCGGAAGTAGGCTGGTCTTGAATTCTTGGCTCTTATTTTAGTGGTAGATTTCATCATCATCATCAGCTGATAGACGTCGACTGCTGGACATAGGCTTCTCCCAAATATCCCCCCATTGATCGGTCCTGCGCTGCATGCATCGCCGGGCATCAGTGTCCGTCGTTTGTAGGTGTTCATATGACCCATCGGGATTGGTGAACTCTGGTAGATGGTGCGGTAGATCTACTGTGTGAGAATGGTAGCTAGCGTTCCGTTGTACGGAAGTATCATCAATCAAACTAAAGCAGTCTGTATACGGGTAGGTTTCACGGCATTTACTGGCCGGCGTTCCTGATGGCGGCGGGGTGGCATCCTCCGCGGCGGCTGCTCTGCCACGCGCACTGGACCGTGGACGGCGGGAAGGTGTCCAAGTCCCTCGGTAACGCGGTGGAGCCACGTGCCGCTCCCGCGCCGCCCGCCGCGCTCCGCTACGTGCTGCTGCGCGAGGCCACGCTGGCAACTGACGCGAGTAAGTTAGTTTTAAAGCTCTTCATTTCTTACTACAAGCGTCGAGGGAATCATTCACCTGCTGTCTTCAAAGCCCGTCCATCACAAAGAAGTCAAAATTAAGATGGTTACACATGACAATTTTCATTACCATAACGCAACATGTCTCTACATCCCAGGAATTACCACGCCGTCCAGCAATAGACTTCTGGCGCAGCGACCCAAAGTGAGCCTTAGCTTCCGACACAAGAGAACGCCAGCGTTATCTGTCCTGCACTGCCTCTTGTCAGTCCACTGCTTAGAGCTCGCGCAGGTCGTGCTTTACGGTATCCTTCCAGCAGAATCTGGGCCGGTGGCCAATCGGGGTTCCTAGCAACACCTTTTTGACGCTACGATCATCTATCCTTAGCAAGTGGCCCATTCTACAAAGTCTGGGGCATTTGGCTTCTCCCATGACGTTCGGTTTTACAACTAGCCTCTCGATTTCAATATTACATCCTATGCATGAGTTTCCTCTCGGCAACCAGGGGTCGCTCCTCTTCCTTAAGCGTCAGTGTCCAGGTCTCGCTACCGTACATCAAGATCGGTGTTATCACCATCTTGTACATGCGAATTTTGGATGGCTTTTGTACTACCGCAAATAATTATTCTAACAGTAGTATTTAAATAATAGTGTGCTCTGGTTTGAAGAGCGCTGTAGCTAGTGTAATTACTAAAGTAACAATATTTACCATCGTCTCAAGGCGATGAAGACGTGGTGCAGTGTATACCATCGTAACTAACGCCACGTTGTTATGGGCAGGCGAATCATATCCATCACGTCGGTCACGTCCCGTTCGTCTCGTCGATTTGTAGAGTAATAAAATATTACTGTGTTCCAGTATGAAGTGCACTGTAAGATTTAATATATTAAATGGTCTCATCGCTATGGCATGTATTTAATATGTCGCGCCTGAACAGACTACAGCGAGAGGAAGCTGATCAACTTGGCGAACGCGGAGCTGGCGGACTCGCTGGGCAACCTGGTGGGGCGGTGCACCGGCGTTGCGCTGAACCCGCGCGCGGAGCTGCCGGCGCTGCACCCGCGCGAGGCGGCGCTGTGCCTGCAGCGCGCCGCCGCCGCGCGCCTCGCGGACGCCGTCGAGAGGCTGCCCGGTCAGACACACAATAACATAAACAGCACATTCAACTATTCACTTAACAGAAACGTAGGAAGCCAACCTTACCAGCTCGTGGTCAACAAACGAGACTCTAGCTCCCGCCAATATATAAATAATATATTGGAACAGCGTGGTGGGGAATGACCCAAATCCCCCATATGAACTCATACATACGACAGCCCCTAGTGCCCGGCGGTACCGGAGGGCATGCTGACTGTATGTAGAGATATTTAGGGGAGGCCTATAACCAGCAGTAGACGTCTATCCGCAAATGATGATGATGATGATTTATATAATTAATATAAATTCGATGATTGTTAATGAGGATTTTCTATATTTCCTTTACACATTTGTAAGCTACTTACGCGATAACTTAATTTGTAAGTCTTAGGTTTCAATATGACGCACTCTCTCCACAATGACCTCTAAGGAAAACATCACAAAGAAATCGACATCTTCCAAGGGCAGGTATGGACAAGGAAACCTGACAAGCGTGCTGGATAAAGGACATGAATCTTCTTTTGAGTGAAGGCTCCTGTAGTAGTAGGAACATTAAGTGACATATTTGAATTAAATAATGTGTATAGGAAATCTATACAAAGCCTACTTCCGCCTTTATACGATATGATATAACATTTGCACCATGTTGCAGACCTCTGCCACCAGCACTACAGCAACTACCAGTTTCACAAGGCGGCCGACGCGATCGTTCGTGTGCTGCACCTCGCCAATCTATTCTTCGAGACCGAGAAGCCGTGGGAGCTGAGGAAGAGGATCGACCACCAGAAGGAGCTAGATGTGGTCCTCCACATAACGATGGAGACGCTGAGGATCTGTGCGATAGTACTACAGCCATTGGTGCCGCGACTGGCGGAGCGACTGCTCGACAAGTTGCAGGTGTCCAACGAGTGCAGGAACTGGAGACACTGTGAGACGCCCTCGTGGAGGGTGGTGGGCGCCATACCTGAGACGAAATACATACAGAGCGGCAAGTTCGTGCTCTTCCAGAGAATCTACACGGAGAATAATGTAAAAAAGAAAGCTAGCGCTTAGTTCAATATAACCTTGATAACTGACGGTAGGTATCTGTCGCCAGAGACCGTCCGCAGCTTCTATTTTTACCGATAAACTTTACTGTGTTCCGGTTAGAAGGACGCTGCAGCTACTGAAATTACTGCGGTTATGAGTATTGACATCTTGTCACAAAGAACCTAGCAAGGGAGTTGCTTATCTGGTGAAGTTACTGGGTAACCGGGCTTAACACCACGCGTCATGGCGACGAGCACGATGTGGTGGAGTGTGCCATCCTAACTAGCATCATCGTGGGATAATGGTGTTCATCTCCTCGCTTAGCCGAACAAAATAAAATTGGAGGGAGAATTAATCTAATAATTTATTGCCATGTTGAATAATTTTGTTTTATATAGATTTTATTTTGTTTGTTATATAATAATCTTTTAAATGTTACCTATTCAAAACTGTACCATTTTGTTAAGTTTTTTTTTTATTAACACTTAGTGCCTCAGTATGGACCCCATCAGATAGTACACAGAAATATTGTCTATGATGACGGTATATTAGTCCTGTGCTAATCCAGTTCTAGTCTCACTACCTCCGCAGCGTGAGAAGGAACAAGGTCAAGAACCATTTAAACACATCTCACTCTCTCTTCCTACCTATTATCCCATATGGTGATTGGGTCAGCTTTCCTTATTTTTCTTTTCCACTTTGCTCTGTCCTCAACATCTTCGTCAGTCACTTGGCACTCTCAGCTTTCTAAACACTACATTATTCCACCTTGTTTTGAGTCTGCCTGTGGGTCTTCAACGAGGGAGGAAGATTTGCATTGCCAAGTTACCAACGTAGTCAGCCAGTCTCCTTTTTACGTGACTATACCATCGCAGCCTATTTTCTTGCATCTTGTAGGTTTTTGTTTTGTCCATTTAAACAAATTTACGTAGTCAAATTACTGCGGTAACAAAACATATTTTTATTGATGCCCAAAATGGTGCGATACAGAGATCTATCCAAAAAGATTTAATGCGCGGGTAAAATCTTATTAATCGCGATAACTGTATATGTTCTTCCGGAAGGCCTATTTCCAGCAGTGGACGTCTGTCTGCCGATTATGATACATATTTATTTATTTATTTATACTTCATTGTACACCAGTTACAATACATGGAATACATTATATATATACATATATGTACAATGGGCGGTCTTATTGCTCAAAAAGCAATTTCTTCCAGACAACCCATTGCAAAGGAAGACGTGAACTAAAAACTACAGCACTTAATGAAAGATGCAAGCAATAGCATAATTAGACAGAATTTATAATTTAAACTTTATGATAGTAGTTACTTGTCTTTTGAAAGAAAATAGGGATTTGGCGGTAGGAACATGTTTCGGTAGAGTGCCACAAGCGAGCCGCCGGAACGGAGGAGTTTTGGAAGAATGAAGAGGAATGCATAGGGACGCGAAGGGAAAGGTTTATTGAACAGCGGAGAGTATATATATTTGCAGAACCTGGGATAATTATGGAGTTTGTTACCATACATATAATTAGAACATGTGCGGGCAGCCCTGGAGCGATCGGTGTGATCTTTAGGTGAGGTCTTTATCCAGCTGTGGACGTTTATCGGCTGATGGTGATGATATATAACGTCGTCATAAATCTAACCGGGCCCACGCATCTTGTATATGGTAGTTAACGAAGTGATGTAAAATCGACTGACATTATTAATTGTGTTATAAAGAAAAATAATAAACAATTTAAATTACTTACTTTTTCTTTTGAAGCCGCCAAACAGTGTGCAAACATTACCGTGGTCCAGTTTGACTACCACTGCCAACATTACGAAACGGTTTCCTTTGTGTTTTAGCCATGTTTTTAAATTGAAACATATTAACCAATATTCAAATATATATAAAGGTGAGGGTGGTTGAGAAAGCTACTAAAATACTAAATTTTAAATTTCACCCTTACACTTTGCTGCCAACTCGCCCCGCAAGTCCACCTTAATGTTACTCGAGTGCCGGCGACTCTTGGGACGAGTCCGTCGCGCAATGCATTTTTTTTTTTTGTTTTACGTGGGGGAAATGCCTACGCATACTCGTCCTCGCGGGGGCAATGACGAATTATATCGGACTTGCACCGACTAAAACCCCCACGATGTTCCGCCTCATCGCCATGATGGCAGGGTCACGGGGACGCATGCACTCAACCTCGACCCTGCCGGCGCTGGCCGCTTGCGCAGCCCCACCTCGGCAGGGAGAGATGAACTTTCCAGGGCGCGCCGGAACATGCAGCGCGCCCCCTCCTCGACCTCATGCGTGTGCGGGCGACCGGTTCCCCCGAACCTTTCGCCCAGAGGCCATGGGAGCCACTGGAGAAAACTTCTCCCGGCTCCCCGCGGCCGAGAGATGTTAGGCCCGCCACTACCTGACAACGGCCGCGGAGGATAGGGAGAACGGCGCATCTCAATACCGACATTCCTCTTCCCCCGCGGCCCCGCCGCCGCCGCATCGCCGGTGCGACACCGGTTGGCCGCAGAGGGTACTCCCTCAGCGACCCCAGCACACAGCCGCCCCTGCGGCCCCCGGCCGCTCCGGTGAACTCCAGTTACCCCAACCGGTGCTCGAACCTGGAGCGGCAGCTTCAGCCAGCCCTTCGCCGCGGGCCGGCCGCGTGGGTTCCACTTGGCTTCACTGTGTACCGGACCACGGTTACTAAGCCCCTCCGCCACGACAAAGCGAGAACCCGTTGGAGGGGTCGCGCAATGCATGCGGGATCAAGGAATAACCTGGAAATCGCTGCGGCGGGTTTAAAAAATTGGTTCAACCGTTTTAAAATATACGGTATTTTCACTCTTAAATAGTGTTTTATTATTTAATGCTTTTTATTTCATGTCTAATTTTTTTAATTTTGTTAGTGATAGCGAGATAGGTGAGCAGCTCCTATTTCTACCGCCAATCGATAATGTGCACACATTACTGTATTCCAGTTTAAAAGGCGCTGCATCTAATGTTATTACTGGGATAACGAAACCACATGTTATGCCTTAAGACGATGAGCATAATCTGGGGAGGAGAGAGGTTAACTCATATTCAGAAAGTAGTCAAAAACTGTTTCTATAGGCTTAAATTACTTTATGACCAAAGACAATATATCAATAGCAGTCTACGCAGTATATGACACTCGAAAATTTAATTACGCAGGTAACAGCCCAAGGTCCTTGTTTATCGTCACACTGAAACAGATTAATAGAACTGGTGCAGAATGCGTGCGCTCGTTTCTGATACTCTGTTCCACCGCTCTTGGGTAACGCCCTTTTCTAACAGTGCTAATGTGCTCAAAATGGACGAACGTAGGGATTTGCATTTACCAACTTTATTCGTAATTATTAATAATAAAACAACTAAATATTTAAAAGCTTAAGTAGATGCATAGCCAGAATACTTTATACAATAAGAGCTGCTATTGATACGCTCGCAGATCCTTCACATTGCTCTGCTGCTTTCCAAGTATAACGCTACGAAGTATTGGAACAGTCTCCCTCCTCCTTTTAAAGATTTTAAGACCGTTAATAGCTTTAAGGCCAGATATAAATCATAGCTTATAATGGAGGAAAATAATAATCTATATTCTAGGTATCCTTAGGGTGTTCCAGCATTTCCCGCTGGCGTTTGTTTTTACTATGCATGTCCTTTTTCTTATGTACCTTTCAATCAAATGGTACTGAACAAACAGAACGGTAGACTCACCTTATGAAGGAACAAGACGCTTTGTCCCAATGAATTCTTTTCTACTCATAATATCCATAAAGACAGTTAGTAGCTTTAAGGCCAGTTATAAAGCATGGTTTATAATGGAGTAAAAAAAGTAATCAACAATCTATAGTCTAGCTATCCTTAGAATATGTTGCAGCACTTTCCGTCGGCGCTAGTTTTGTTCGTTTCCTTTCCATGTTTATTTTTATGTGGTTCACTATGTATGTGGTTTTTTTCTTTATGTACCTATCGTTTGTTTCCTCTTTGGTGGTACCTGTTACATTCAGTAATATATTAAGTTAGGGTAGTGTGTACGGGCACAATCAAATGACTGAGCTGTAAATCAGTTTTGTGTGTGCATGCCCACGTGTATACTGAGCGTAGTCCATGTTTAAAAAAAAATAAAAATATTTTATTCTTTTCACAAACAATTTTTTACACAATAGATCGTATATTTGGGGCATCCTTTTAAGTAAATATATACCTGTGTCAGGATGCCCCGCTCTTCCATATCATACTGATGTTCCCCTCCAACGGGTTCTCGCCTTGTCGTGGCGGAGGGGCTTACTAACCGTGGTCCGGTACACGGTGAAGCCAAGTGGAACTCATCCGGCCGGCCCGCGGCTAAGGGCTGGCCGAAGCGGCCGCTCAAGGTTCGAGCACCGGTTGGGGTAACTGGAGCTTATCGGAGCGGCCGGGGGCCGCAGGGGCGGCTGTGTGCTGCCCTAGCGGCCGGCTGCAGGGGCGGTTTCATACCGCCCTTCGCAGCCGAGGTGGGGTCGCGGAGGGAGTACCCTCTGCGGCCAACCGGTGTCGCACCGGCGATGCGACGGCGGTGGGGCCGCGGGGGAAGAGGAGTGCCGGTATTGAGATGCGCCGCTCTCCCTATCCTCCGCGGCCGTTGACAGGTAGCGGCGGGCCTAACATCTCTCTGCCGCGGGGAGCCGGGAGAAGTTTTCTCCAGTGGCTCCCATGGCCTCTGGGCGACAGGTTCGGGGGAACCGGTCGCGCGCACACGCATGAGGTCGAGGAGGGGGCGCGCTGCATGTTCCGGCGCGCCCTGGAAAGGGAGGGTTCATCCCTCCCTCCAGAGGTGGGGCTGCGCAAGTGGCCAGCGCCGGCAGGGTCGCGGTTGAGTGCGAGCGTTCCCGTGACCCTGCCATCATGGCGATGAGGCGGAACATCGTAGGGTTTTAGTCGGTGCAAGTCCGACATAACTCGTCCTTGCCCCCGCGAGGACGAGTATGCGTAGGCATTTCCCCCACGTAAAACAAAAAAAAAAAAAAATATCAAACTGATGTTCTTACAATATATGTGTGTACAAACGCAAAATTTACTTGTAGAGTGTGTGCGTGTGTTCCTGTGTGTGTGTATATGTGTGAGCGCATGCGCGCGACTCGGTGCGTGTTTGTATGTGACGGGGGTTTATATGTATTTAATTGATAAACAAATGTTAAGTATTATTTAATTACATTCAGCAAAGCCTCAACTTCATCATAATTTAACCCATTCGGCCAGTTAGTTATTAACATTTTAAGATTGTAAATATTTAACATTTTGTTTATTTTATTATATAAATAGTTGGATTGATTCTTAAATTGATGACTAGCAAAATAAGTTTTTACAGCAACAACATTAATTGATATTCCTCGCCGTTCATTAATTGTATAATGCGTTAATACTGATTTATATTTCTCTTGTAATATACGTAATACATATAATTTCCTAACACTCATCAAATTACTAACGTGATATAAGTCTTTAGTTGGAAATGTAAAGGGTTTATTGTACATCACCTTTATTAATGATCTCTGACCTCGTTCTAACTCCAGAAATTTTGCTTTTGAAGCTCCACCCCAAACTGGAATGCAGTATGTTAGAACTGATTGAACAAGGGCCACATAAACAGTATTTAAGATTTTATTTGATACAACTTTTCTAAGGGTCTTAAAGATATAAATTAGTTTTCGAATTCTATCAGTTGTGATTTCTAGGTGACGGTGCCACGAAAGTTTTTGGTCAATCATGACACCTAAGTGTCTCGTATAAGCTACTTTTTCAATATTGGGGCATGCACATGTATTTTTATAATCTACACAAGTATGTATTTTGAGATTTTGTGTTATACGTTGTGAGCGTCTATTAATAGAAAAACAGATGTAATTTGTTTTGCTGGTGTTTAATGTTAATAGATTATAATTTAGCCAATTTGTTATTTAAGGCAATTTAGTTTCTGCAGTATTATAAACTGCTTCCCACGTATCCCTAGTAAAAACTACGGCAGTGTCATCCGCATATGCGTAAATACTACTGTTATCAATTTTTAAGTTACATAGATCATTAATATATATGAAAAATAATGTAGGTCCTAAGACACTTCCTTGAGGAACACCAAAGGTTATTTGTAGGTCATTACTAATGTAGTCACCTATTTTGACCTTTTGAGTGCGATTACTTAAATAATCTTTGATTAGGTCTAGTTGGATATCTCTAACACCAATTCTCTCCAGCTTATCAACAAGGGTCGGTATACATACAGTATCAAATGCCTTTTTAAGATCTAGAAATACAGCAAGGCATTTTCTTTTCCGATCTAAATGTTCAACTACATGTGAAGTTAAATCTAAAATGGCATCTTCAGTGCATTTATTTTGCCTAAATCCATACTGCGACTCCGATAAAATGCCATATCGATTAATATACTGTATAAGTCTTTTGGTAATAAGTTTTTCAAGTATTTTAGAAATAGCAGGCAACACTGATATAGGTCTATAATTATTAACTTCACTAGTATCCCCGGTCTTATGTACAGGAGTCACGATTGATTGTTTTAATAAAGTAGGGAAGATACCTTTCGAAAAACAGAGATTGTCTAGGTAGCAAATTATTGGGACAATCAAATTTTTCGCTCGTTTCAGAAACTTTGTAGGTATATTATCCCATCCAGTAGTTGTAGTATGTTTGTCCATTTATATTGTGTGTGAATTATTTTATATATATATAACAGGTTTGGATAAATAAAACATTGCTTTTTTTTTTTATACCTCCCTAACTAGCCCCACATTGTTATGGGCAGGCTTATAACTTTACATCAGGTGAACGTCCCACTCATCTCGTTGCATAGTTGAGTAAAAATTTTTTTTTATTGGATTACAAAGAATAAAAATTTTAGGAAAGAATTCAACTAAATATAAACAATAGAGATGTTTGATCTGAAACCTGTTACTTTATATAGACTCTGTACTGTTACGTCAGATAAAGTACTTTAGCTGGTGGTCTTTATTTAAGAGGACTGACTGTGTGATCACCGTTAGGTTATTTTCCAAATTTTGAATTATTTAACAACTTTTGATAGCTAAGCTTCCACTGCAGTCTATGCGCACGTTGATGTTGACGGACGCGAGCTGCGTCACGAAGAACTTGAAGATGTATGGTATGGAGATGGAGACGAGGTCGCCCTGGCCGCATAGACGGCAGCTCTCCCTGTTGCTGTCACCTTTGCCAGCTATAGGACCCAGTAGGGTGCCGCATTTTGTGCAAATTATTGCCTGAGGAATTAGATATTTGAGTTAATTTTACAGTAGTGATGATCTTCAGTCACTGGAGACAGCCAAGGTAAGCGTTGTCACTGCGCCAATTGCGTTTTCTCACCTCGCTCTTGTCGGAGCAGTGGAACAGCCTGTCCTGAAGCAGGAAGGCGGCGCCATGTGAAATGAGCGCATCTCGCTCCATCTCGCCGAGCCTGACACCACCGCCGCGCCTTCTACCCTTCACCGGCTGCCGAGTCATCGCGTCCACTGCGCCCGTCGTACGCACCTTGACATCACACAAGTAGTTTTTTAAAGGACGAAGTATTGAGGAAGAACGAGACAAAATTAATCTGGTGGAAAGCTGGTGATGCGTTTTCGCCGTAATATACTTTGAACATGACAATAACACCAGGCGGGTGAGAAAAAACTTTTTCATTATCTAAACTCCACCACACCACAGAATCGAACCAGAGACCTCCATCTACTATATTACCACCAGGTACAGATCCAGCCTCTCTCGTTCCGTTTTGATAGGAGTGGTCATACCTGCCACTTGTCGGAGACCATGTGCCTGAGTCGCTGGTAGTGTATGACGCCGAAGAATATGTCCGCCTGCATCTCGCGACCGTCCACACCGCTGTACAGCCTCTCCGTGCCGTAGTAGTTGTACCCGCCGGCCTCCAGCATGCGCCCGAAGTAGTTGATGGCGGTGTCGCTCTCGTTGAAACGGAACGGGGTCGCGTCGTGTACCTGACGAGTTTTTAAAGCTAAAGCAAGATCTTCACATGATTTTAAGTGTTCTTGTAAGAATCAGCTAGTGAAGATGCTTACACTGCATCACATTATTCTCATTACTTCAGTAATACCGCTCGATCTATAACTGCAGACCTCTATTGCCGGACACCGTCTAGACGGGTATTTAGATACCAGCAGCGCCAATTTCTGTCATTCAAATGATACTGTGTAATTTCGATTGAGATTGAAGAACTGAGATCTGGTTCAAAGGGCACTGTAGCTAGAGGAATTACCGACACTAACATCTCGAATGTGTCTAAAGTCCCGAGCATAATATGGTGCAGTGTATATCATCTTAAATAACGCCATCATCGTCTCGCTACAAATACTTGCTACGTAATTCTTGAAAACACTTTTTTTTAAGTGACATGAACAGGTCAGATTAAAAACTTAAACTCCTGTCCTCTGTTTGCGGTAAAAGCCTGCAGTGTAATTACGTGTCCGTGAAGGCTGGCCGCCTTGCCCGCCATGCACTCGATCATCATGGCGATGGTCATCCGCGACGGGAAGCCGTGCGGGTTGAACAGGATATCCGGTACGAGTCCGGACTCCGTGAACGGCAGGTCCTCAGCCGCCCACTTCTGCGAGCAGATACCCTTCTGACCCGCGCGCGAGGCGAACTTGTCGCCCACTGTCGGGTTGCGCTACGGAAGGAAAAGCTAATTTAACCGCCGACAAAAAAGAGGGTTTGAAAGTTTAACGCACGTGTAAGAAACGGCTAAACCGATTTCGTTAGATTTTTTGTATAAAATTCGGCTTTAATTAATTAGCTCAAGTAATCTAATAATAACAAATAATATTAAATTAATAATAACATCCTCATCATCGGCGGCTGGACGCTCACAGCTGGACATGAACTGCTCCCAAAGATTACAACGATCAGTCCTTTGCTGCTAACGTCCTGTTTATCTGCGACCTTCATCAGATCATCGGTGCAGATAGTTCTTATTGATGGCCTTCCACTGATGATCTTACTGCATCTGAGTAACGTGTCATCTACTAAGCAATAGTTTACTAACGGGACGGTAGTAGTAGTATATGAGTAGGTTTATTTGTTGTGATTGTTAAGATGGAATACACTGCATCAGGTTATCCTCGCCGCTTTTAGGTATAAGTGTGTCAGCCATCAGACCTGTATCCGGAGCATGACGCAGGCGCGGCGCGGCGCCCGCGACGAAAAGTCGCCGCACAGCCGCACGCTGTCCACGAACACCTCTTCCTTGCCGTGGTACCGGCTCACGGTGAACTGGCTCCTCTCGCCGTCGTAGTAACTGTACATTGGGTGCAAATACTCATTACCATCTCAACCGACGTCCACTCCTCATCAGGTATTCCGCAAAACAGTCTTGCGCTATTAAGAGCAGTGATTTCCTACGGACGTTTTGATATCGTCTGTCTACTTAGTGAAGGGCTTGTCAAGGCTGCGGTCGCCAGCTTTTTGATGATGATAATAAGATGATGAAGTGACGAGACCGTGATGGCGAAGCGTCCTCACCAATATATTCCGGCACCGCAATCGAAACTCCATAAGTGACGTGGGAATCAAACCAGGTAGTGTTACAACATATGCGGACTAACCGCTGCGCTATGAGGGCTTTCTTCTTCATTCCATTTCTCAATTTAACTATTGTAAACATACTAACAAACGCCTCACTTGATGTTAAGTGATACACCTGTCCATAACATGTGACTAGTTAGGATGTTATACACAGTAACCACATTGTAATACATGCCTTGATAATAACTTAAACAATGGTTAATTCTTCAGTATTTGACTAGCTGCAGCCCTTCAAACCGGAGTACAGTAATTTCTGAGCACTACAGTTTAACAGCGGAATAGGATCTGCGGGGGCACCAATCACTACCTAGATTAAAAAAGCTGTTGAATTTTACTCAGCTCACCAATAGAACGGGTCTTCGGGCTGAACCCTGGCCCCGACAGCCGGCAGCCCGTCCTCGTCGATGTGCGCCGCGAGCTCCGGCCGCGCGGGGTCACGGCAGAAGTACGAGGTCGCGTGATTCAGCTCGATGAAGTCCGACTTGTATACGGAGCCAGCGCAGAAGCCCCGCTCGTATGACGACTTGTTTATTATCATCGCGTCTTCCATGTCGTAACCCTGAGGAGGTGAAAAGGAGTTTAGGCAAAAAGAAGGAGATGTTCAACAGGAGAGGCTCCAGGTTCTGCTTCTTTCAATTTTTTCTATAGAAATTACTGGAGTAATTAAATGAACCAATGTATAAATGAGAATGAAGATTATATTGTATTAACTAAGGCCTTTAGCCAATCAAGAACATATAGGGTATATGAACTTGAGGCTCATATATCTATATGGATGGAGATATCCAGAGGTTCCTATGTACCTGTACCTGGTAATATGCAGAGATTCATTGACTCGCCACCAGATCTCCCGAAACTTATACGTAGGTGATTCAAAATTTGGTTAAGATATTGCTACTTCCATTTAGATGTCATCTATGAATGTGGAAAAATAAAATCCCTTTCTCCAAAAGGAGTTGCGAGGGTGTTACGGCCAGCGATGCGGACGGGGAACAGTTGATATATCTACTAGAGGGTGTAAGGTATCCCGCACGATAACTCACGGGTCCCAAGCCAACCTCATCTGCTCGTAGTGCACCCTGCTAATTAACAAACGAGGCTCTGGCTCCCGCCAACCCACATTGGGCCAGCGTGGTGGGGAAACGGCCCAAATTCCGTCGTATGAACCCCTACAAAGGTCACGGAAAGTCGCTGAATGCGGATAGCGCAGGAATGATCGATGTGGAGATCTTTGGGGGAGGCCTATGTCCAGCAGTGGACATCTATCGGTTGGTTCTACGCACTATTTTCTCCTTTACCGTCTACTTGTAACTTTATTCAACTCTTGATCTGTTTTCTGAACGATATTGGATCAATGGGGTATTCTTCTTTCTCCTCTATTCTCTTCTTTTAGTAAAACTGTTTATATAAATGTGTATGAACATATTTTTCCAATTCTCAGCGGAGTCCAATCGCGGTATAGAAACAGTCCATAGCACTAACAGTAACAATCAGAATTATGGCATTGATAGGTCCCTGTTGTCGGTGACCATCTAGTTATCCTCTAGCTGTTATGCCTGCCGCCAAACATTAATGCGTTCCGGTTTTAAGGGCGCTGTAGGTAGTGAAATTAATAGAGTAATGATAGTTAATACCTTTTGTCCCGACAAGCACAATATGATATTTTGAATATCATCATAATTGACAGCATCCCATCTCGTCGGAAAAAGGTGATAGTAGGTGTGCACTAAAAGGGCTCACAGTGTAAGAGATGACGGCAACGATAGCGTTGGTGCCGCAGGGGTAGTCGTCGAGGCCGACGTTGTCGTAGTGCGTGGGTCGGAACAGGGGCGTGGCGGGCGTCTGCAGCCGGTACAGTTTCGTCTCGGCGTTGGTGGTCCACGTGTGGATGGGCGTGCCCATCGTCTGCTTACCCATCTGACACTGGTACATGTTACTGTCCGAACGAATGTTATATTAATTAAAACCTTGATAGGGTTGGTTCAAATTAAACTAATTTGGTAATGATACTTAGGTCTCAAGATTACCATGTGTTTATTATTCTAATTATAACAATTATAATGTGAGTCGTATTATTTATTATCATGTAAAGGTCCTGTTAGTCTGGTCGTCTAATAAAATAGGAGTAATACGAGGGGAGGATAGTGAGGCGGATTTCGGTAGTTCATAAAAGTAATTTCCTATTCGATGTTTTGTGCCATTACAAGTTTGTGATAGACTCACCGGGGTGACTGGTTGCAATCGGGCATCGGGACCAGTTGAGCGAGATTACTCATGAACGCCGACTTCGATAGCTCCAGATGTGTTGTTCTACCTGCAATTTATACTACATAGTATCAATAAACACTATATGGTATATCTGAAATATTTATCAATACATACTCATAAATATAATATTAAAATATATGTCTTCTTAGAAGCTATGATAGCATAGTTTGTACAATCTATACTTCTGGTATTGTGACAGGTTCAATCCCCATCAGGATTGAAGCAAGATATCGTGAGGAAACCGACACGTTCCATGACCGATGGCTTTTTGGTTTTTCGGTGGATTAATGGCCTTGACCTCTCATTGCAGTATAAGGTCTGGCCAAACCGTGTCCTACAAGTGGGAACTATATGAGAGCCGTGTATGTCTCCTCCATTATGTGGTGATGGTCGTACTCGTCATATTTGGCATGGTGTTTGACGAGGGTATCACGCTGGTAATTATAACAGAGGCTGGTACAGATTCTCTGGAGACAAACCTAAATCTTTTACGATACACCAAGATTATAGTAATTAAAAATGAGTTTAAATAACCTTTATAGATCTCGGATTGGGTGACCGCGATGTCGAGGTACAGCTGCTCCATAGTGCCAATCAGTTCCAGCTGACCGTTAGACAGGTTGATAACCGGCCTCATCATCCTAGCTTCCGAAGTGAACAGAAACACGCCGGCATATTGTGCGCATATCTGTACCCATAATAAAAAATATATGAAACTGTAACAAAATGATCATCTTCATTCAAAGAAATTAAACAATACATGAGCTATTCCGACTGCATCGTTTGAAGGTTACGCCGCCACGGACAGATTTATTATTATTAACATCCTGTGGCCTCTAATTAGGGCGACCACACTGACTCTTCATCGCGTTTGGTCTTGGGCTTCACCCTTAATTATCCGTTTGCGACGTCTAATTTGTAAATCGTTTGGGGATTCGCGGCAGAGCTCCAGGAGATTGGAGATTCTCTCGGGCCAGTGAATATCGAGAATTCGGCGAAGACAACGGTTGACAAAAACCTGAAGCTACTGCGAGATGATCTTAATAACCTTCCACATCTCACAGCCATATAGCAGTACCACGGACAGATGGAGGTGTTCAATTTAGTACTACTTTTTGATTTAAGATTAAAAAAAAATTGAACATCAGTTTCTCTTATCCACCACTAGGTGTACAAGTATTTGTATGTAAATATTACTGTATTTTAGTTAACACAGCATTAACTTGACGTTAACTTAAAGTGCTGTGTAAAAATCTTATGTACTATTAACATGTTATACACTATATATATATATTCTACATCATCGGGCGATGGAGAGAAGAAATTCGATGGAGAACTGAAGTTGTCGATATAGCTCTCAAAATCAGCAAGCTGAAGTGGCAGTGGGTCAGCCATGTCTGTCGTGTCAGTGACGGCCGATGAAGGTGGGAAATCTTGGAGTGGAGGCCGCGTACAGGACACAGAAGTGTAGGACGCCCTCCGTCCAGATGGACCGACGACAACATCAAGGCGGTCAAAAGTGGGTGGATGCGAGACGCTGAGGATCGCATTTGGTGTAAGACATTGGAGAAGGTCTATCTCCAGCAGTGGATAAATATAAAATGATGATGTTGATTCTATATCATTGACATATTATTGAACTTTGTTAGATGTTAATGATGTATGGATCTATCAGCTATTGATTATGATGACATTATTCGACTTACTTGTTTCTTGGGTATGAGCACGATTTCTGTTGTTATAGGCATCTCCTCTCCCTTGATCTTCAACGTGCGGAGGTACGCAGCGGATTTCTCGACGGTGTCCTCGGCGAAGTATCCTACTAGCCGCCCGTCCACAAACACCGGGTATTTGTAAACGTCGCGCGATAGGGGCGTGTGGAACACCGAGCTGATCGGCTCCATGCCTGGAGAAATCAAAGATAAATTAGTATTAAATACCAAGAGTAAAGTGACTATAATTAAAGTACCAGAGTACTCCGGCTCTCATGTGGTGATAATCAGAAGGGCAATACTCATACTTAGACAGGAAGTTCCAAAAAGCCTTACCAAAAACTAAAGCTCCCGTGTGGCTGCTGTATAAAATTGAGGACCCCTATGACCATGGAAATATGTTATTATTCAATTTTAAATGATTGTTTTATCAGAGTTAGATATAAAGGAAATATAAATAAAAGGGAAATTAAAGTTATACTAGAAAGAGTAGAGAGAGAGAGTGAGCCGGATAAAGAGAACTCACAGGACTTTTTCATTATGTGACAATATCGTCGCACCTTGCGCTAGCCTCATATCTGCCGTAGCAGCACAGGATAATAAGGAGGTCCTTGACTTCTTTAAGATTTCCTTAGTGAAATAGCGCCTGTGGATTCCGCAGTAGATCACGGAATCTTAATCACATTAAAGGACACTGGTGTTTTTAAATAGCCCCATACTCTCTTCGTTGTATAAATTTATTCCTTCTTCGTTAGCATCAGTGTTTCTGTCCAGATATGAGAGGGGAGTATTAAGAGAAAATTACATAAACTTATTCTAGACTAGTGCGCTTTCCTACCTTGCCTTAATCTTTACTTCTAATCGGGTGGGATTGTGCCCTATACCCTTAATTATTGTTATTATGTATCTCCCTTTTTGTAACTCTTTATTATTATGTATTAAATAAAAAATATATAACTCACCGCATTTCTCTAGTACGAAAGGCAAAGAAGCTAGAAGTTTCTCATCGGGATGCTGCGTAACCTGGAGAGGCAATCAAACACACATCCTTTATTCATTCGACATGAGTGACGAGACCAGTAGGATGTTCAGCTGATACGCTCGATCATAACAACGTGTAGTTAAGATGGTATTCATAGCACCACATTACTCTGGCCACCTAGATACATAAGATTTTGAGTCTCGTTACTCCAGTAATTACACTAGCTACAGCACCCTTCAAACCGGAACACAGTAATGTTTGCACAGGACTGTTTGTCGGCAGTAATAGACGCTGCGGTGGTACCCAGACGGTCTCTGGTAACGGAGACCTACCACCAGTAGATAAACTATACCAAATTATGTTCCTTGCATTGAGACACATGATGTTGTCTTGATACCTAGGTAATATATATTACTATAGCTAGTGAGCTATAGCACCTTCATAAATATTTGTACAATACAATGGCAGGAACATGTGTCGCCGTCGTATCTATCTAGACGGTTTCCAGCAACGGTTTTCTATAAAGAAACCTTGAAAAACCACAAAATAAAAAAAATTATAATCACCTGCGCGGAGACTGTGAGATGGTTCAGAAGGCCACAGGGCGCTCCATCGGGAGTATGTACGGGGCACACGAATCCCCACGCATCTGGCAGTAGCTGACGCGCCTCTGTGGTCCTCATCTCCATGAAGAAGGAACCTCGGTGGATAGCCCTAAGGAAGCAGGATCATGTAATAATAAGTAATGTGTTAATAATAATGATGAAAGGTTGTCTGCAGAAATTCTCTAAATACATTGTGCTCGTAGGGTTGAAACATAATATGTTGTCTCGTTACCTTGGTAATTTCATTAGCTACAGCCTCCTTCTTATGGAAGTACAGTACTGTTCTACCTAGACGTTGTCTGGTCTGATAACAAATGTCCACCACAGCCACTACTCACTTAAAGTGGGACATGTAACGCATCCTGTTGATGTTCTCGGCGACTATAGTCAGACCCTTGTACTGCGCGAGATTGACATTATTAGACGGCGCGTTTCCGGTCGCAAGGAATGTCTCCATCCTCTGCTCCAATGTGCCCGACATTCGAAGCAAGTTCTGCAACTCTTTCTGTAAATTAACACGGATAATAAACTACCTGTTATTAACCAATGGTATATTATCTAACCAGAACAGCATCGCTGTGTTCCAGTTTTCAATATTGGAGAGCCGGAGAAATTTGTGCGAGTGTGCTTCTCAACATAACAAGAGACACATATCTAGCAGTGGATGACCATCAGTTGATGTGCTTCTCCATGTCTCAATTGACTTACGATTAACTATTAGCATATTGTAGATAGAAATATCTACTGGAAGTGGATTCCTCATGCCAAAAGTTTTCGGAGTTTATTCCTGCAGTAATCAGAACTTAACTGATTTAAAATACTTTTATACCACAGGAGTGGAAGTTAAACATGTTTAAATTGATAAGATTCAGCACCACTTCCTGGCATGAAGTAAGTGAGAATACTTACAGTGTTCATAACAAACTTTATGGTAGTTTTAAATCTCTTCAATATGTTGGCTTTTGTAATGAAGAGAATCGTCTGCAATCTTTCCTTCAAAACTTGAAGGTATAAATGACCGCCCACTTGGAGCTCTTGGACCATTACCGCGTCGGCACCTTCGACCTAAACGAATAAATAAATCAATATCAGAGTGCTGGTCAGCTACTTTCAAAAAACCTTACCATCAAACAAACTCCAAAACAAGAGGCACCTCCACTTTACAAAGCAAGCGTTTACCCACTTTTCATCATCATTACTAGCTGAAACACGTCCAATACACATAAACAGAAATAATTATAATGAACTCTCAGATGGATGTGATCATTAAACATGGCTTGTTTTGATGAAGCAACAAAATGATTAGACCTTTACTGATAGAAAGTGCTACGCCCACCCATAAGAATTTGATGCTCATTGTGCACATCGCCTTGAGACATATGAGGTTAAGTCTTATTACCTCAGTCATTTCAGTAGTTACAGAGCACTTCAAAACGGAATCGGAATATGGCGGCAGAAATAGGAGTAGAGATGGTAACCATCTAGATGGCCTCAAGCAATAGAGACCTCTCGACATTCAAGTTATATGTATTATACATAAGGTTGTGTTCTTACCTTGCATTTATTTTGCACAACATCATACAACTTCTGCGCCATGTAAACCAATGCATGGAACTTATCCTTATAATCCTTCAAGTGTATCATCACGCATTTTTTCAAAAGGAAGTCAGCGGCTTCAAGGTTTGAAGCCCACGGTGCGAGTTCAGTTAACTTTGGCCGAAACATTCTGCCAAGGTAGGTCCTGCACTCTTCTGAATTATGGAGACCTTCCTCGTGTAACTCCCGAAGCATGTTTTGTATGCAGCTGAAATATCATATTTCAGTGAAACGTGACTTTACATATTACTTTTATTTCATATTGTTACAATGGGGCCTGAAGATGATGAAGAGCTAAGATAATTCCGGCACTGGTTTTTTATGCACAGAAATTATAATGAAAATATAAAACGTACATACAAATAAGTGCAAAGGCACTACTACGTGTATGTTGACTTTTGGAACTTTACCATGCTATTATAGCAATGGATTTAGTTTATGAGAATCATAGCTGGTGAGGAGTAAAATTAAGTAAAGTTCGAGGAATACCCGCCATCAATTACAATCAAAATTGGAACTACCTTTTCACAATACAAATGTTTAATACATATTTCAAGCATTACATTAACATGTTTCTTTATTCTATCTGCACTAAAGGTACTAACTTGACGTAATATAAATCATTCTTCTTTCCATGCAGCAACAGTCTGTATATGCAGTGATCAGGTAAGTCAACTAGACATTTCATTATCAACACCACTGGTGCATAATACATCATCTTCCGATGGGAGAACATAAGCTTACATGTGCCATTTTGTAGGAAATGTAACACATTATTCTGAAATAATAAGATTTGATTTATTTATCTTTCTTTTTTTTATAAATAATTACTAATTGTTATGTGTGTTCTTTTAAAGAATTTTTTTGTATAGTTATAATATTTTCCATATAGCTTAATATATTCTTAAATATTTTAATAGGAAAGTGTACTCACTGTGCTAGTCTGATCTGCTGTTACACACCTTACTAGTACACCATAGTCGGAGAACAAGTTACCCCTCATCCTCCAACCAGAACGTTTGATAGCCACTGGGTAATTGCGTCTAGTAACTAGCAACATACGAGCTAACCTCTCGTGTCCCTGTTATCGTTAAAATAAATAATGAGTCATTCAAAGAGTATTACACAGGGCTATGCTTGGAGTACCTTTGAATGATTGAATTGGAAATGAGGAGTAGAAGAATTATGGTTGTTGATACAACTCTAAACATTGCTAGACATAAATGGTAATGGTCAGAGCACTAGATCGAAAGACTGCCAGTTCATGGAGCAGTAAGATTATGTAGTAGTGGCCAAGTGACGGCTAAAGATTTCATGAAGGTCATAGAGAACAGCTGCATCTTGGCAGCATAGTTAACAATATGAACTGCGGTAGAACCTATCTAGATGGTCTTAAGCGAGAGACCTACCAGTACACAATATAACTATGTATGAGATCTAAAAATACTAAATAACACAGATCAACAATGGTTATAATCCTTTTTTAGTAATAAGGATTATAACCAGTAGTTAAATACTACTGGTTATAATCCTTTTATACAAACAACCTTAAAGTCCTTGCTACAATAAAATTGTTAATATATGCTTGAGATGTAATATAGTCTGGATAATGTAGAGTCCTTCAAAGAGTAACACTATGTCTGTTTACTATGCCCATAAAACAATCAAGGTACCCACCAAAAGGTATTCAGGCAAAGGAGATATGGCTCAAAAGGTAAGGAAGTTTTAGAAACTTGATGTTCACCTTTATAACAAAGTATCCACCCCATTCATCAGCATGCTCATTGTGCTGAACAAGTTCCTCTGGTGACAGATCAGCTAGATGACAAATTTTTGACTGAAATTAAATATTTCTTGTTGTTTTTAATAGCTTCACTCTTTCACCTCTACCTAAATTAGTACTGTGGAACTAAGAAATATTCAATTAACACAGAATATTTTTTATTCAGCAGTGGAATTTTATCATGATGATGATGATCAAACAAATGTACAATCTCTTGTGCAAGACCAACTATGATGATTATAATGAGTCATATAAAACACAATCTAAATGGGTGGCTATATCTAAAAATAAAAAATATATTCTGTGCATGTACATTTGACAAAATTAAGGGACAAGTAATATATAGCTAGTGAAAAACTGAACTATTATGTAACAATAAAGAGATATTTGTGATTTTCGTATATTAATAACTATTATTTTAGGATTAAACTAATAAATTATAAGCTATTTAAACAAAAATGGAACAAACAGTATACCTTCAACATAACTGGCAAGTTTCCTAAAGATCTATCAATGGTCATACTTTTATTGTCAATGGAAAATGTCATTCGGATTTTAAATTCTCCCTTATATGTTGCTGCTCTCTGTCTACATTCTGTTGGAAGGACCCTTTGTGTTTTCACTCCCACCACTTCCATGGGAACACTGGGCCTAGCAAATGCAGCCTCATCAATTGTTATTTTTATCTTTTCTCCACTTGGTAGCTCAAACTCAGCTGGTATTAGATCAGCTAGTGCTAATTTTAATCCATCTTGCAACATGTAGTTAAATGAATCTACATGAGGTGCTCCAAGACATTGCAGATACTAAAAAGTAAATTTTTCAGTGTTAAGTACATATAATAAAATGTATTTTATAGTTTTTTATTTGCATAAAAAATTTATTTAATTTTACAGCCACATGTGGCGAAATTACCACCCTTATCGTCACGTAAGCTAATTTGAAATATTCTTTGAGTTGTTATGTAACTCTAAAATAGATTAAAAAAATGGCATACTAAAAAAAACGATGAAATTATCGTTGTGTTTCTGAAGCATCACAGGTTCTAAACGGTGGAACTATTAATCGATGTTTTGTTCATTAAATGTGACTAGTTGTAATTAACCAAAAATAGCTTCAGCAAACAAGTTTTTATTCTCGTGCTGTTATTAAAGTTAAACTTGTGATCATAATACGTAAAAATTAAAGATGCACATATTATAAAAATACTTACAGGATTGGCTATTTTTGGTGGTTTGCGATAGTCAGGATGGCTCGTATAGGATAAAGATGGTTTTTGTAATACTTTCTTTTGATTCATGTTCACTAATATTCAGCATAAATCAGTAATTAACTTCAATAACCTACATGTAAACGCACGTGCATTGTTTATCAATGTTGATGATAATGTCACTGTCAAAATGACAAAGGGTTTCACCACAAAGTTAATAAATAGTACAGTATCAAGTGTACATTTCTCTAATTCTGTTACAGTAATTTCACCACGGATGAATAGAAAATGTATCAAAATATTAATAAGTTCCTTTTTTTAATAAAATTTGTTCTCATAAAGCAAATTCTCCTAATGCTTGAAACTTTTCAAGTGTCAGGAGACCCCATCGTGCAAATGCGATAACGCCGCAGAGAAAACGGTTCCACATTTGCTGATGGAGTGTCATATACATAGTGGCTTGACGTATATATTTTTCGGAGCTGCAGATAGGCTTAAGAATATATACAGCAGATCTGCCCTTATATTATAGTATAATGTAAAGAAATAATGTATGAAAAAATTTAAATAGCTTAAATTAGTAGTGAATATGATGTAAAAGAAAGTTGTGAATATGTTGTAAATAATAGGATAAGGTAAAGCCCTGAATAATAAAATCAAAGAAAATTGGAATTAAATAAAAAAAAATTCAAATACTATCATCACTGTTGTCGTTAACATTTTTCTTACTACAAGAATACAATTTTTTGCGTAGATACCTTTCGACAACATTATGTTTATTATCGGCATTACCTAGTACTTCGTTCAATATTCTAACTATAGATGGCACTTTTGATATTGAATTTAGTTTATGTAATTACACCATTTTGTTTACACCATGACATAGGCTGGCTACCATCCCCTACAAGCTATATGTAATAGTAAAAAACACCAATAGATAGACCCACCATTAACGTTTGTATATTATTAAATATGAATAAGCCGAATT
Source organism: Ornithoptera alexandrae (assembly GCA_029030555.1). Lineage (NCBI taxonomy): Eukaryota > Metazoa > Arthropoda > Insecta > Lepidoptera > Papilionidae > Ornithoptera > Ornithoptera alexandrae. The sequence goes on from JARDVY010000031.1 coordinate 1,410,794, forward strand.
AAGTAGAATTATTGAGATTAAAATAAAGACTACCATATTTTATAAACACTACTTCACATCAACGAAAATTCAACTCTTTATTTTAAGATAAAAAACACCATAACAAATTCAATTCAAAATACGAAAGTAAAAGCTACACGGGGCTACATTTCAGCTATGAGGCTTTCGTAGTGTTTTGCAAATTGTGACGCTAGATGGTGAATAACAAGAACGCTCTAGCGAGGCTTGCCCACTCACTCGTCGAAACTATTTAAGAAAACATGCCATTTTCTTCTAACGACGTAAATAAGACAGAAACAGCACGCGTATCTTTACTCGTCTAGGCTCAGTTGGTGAGCTTATTGTTCGTTGTCAGTGTTGCCAGTCACCCCGCATTTCCGCTTGTCCTCTCCATTTTGGCAATCTAATCCGCAATATATTTTAAACTAACGACCAGTTTGTCTAATTTTATGATAAAAAGAAAACAGTTTAAACGTTTACAGTAGCTTGTGGTAAAAAGTGCTAATTTCTAAACGAGGAACGAACGAAATGAGCAATACCTTGCGAACCACTCAGAAAATGCAGAAAGAAACTTTTGTTAAGAAAACAAATTACATGCGATCGGCGAATATGCACTAGCACTCTTAACATTTCGTTCCACGTATTTCAGTTTTTCACATAAATGCTTAAATGTTATTTTATCCCAATATCCGTATTTTCTTTTTCCCTTATCACGCCCCCATTTTTAAAACAAACTTTCCGATTTTTGTGTTTCAGGATCTGGCAACATGGTTCGGCCGGTATGTATTGGTGATTTTGTTATTGTAAACATCAGTTCGCTATTCGGTTTGTCGTTTGAGTTGAGTTCGCCACGCTTTTACAATCTTTAAGATTTTTTACTTGACCCGGCTACGTAATACGGACTTGAAAAGGATTCTCACCATTTTACAACTGAAACACTGTTCCTGGACATCATTTGTATCTAAATACGACAATTTGATTTGTAAAAACTGACCTGAAGAACAAAAATACCTCCGAATAAATGAGCATATTTTATGTGCAATAAAACACCGGATCAAAAACCTGTGTTCCGGTTCCCTTCCGGACATCCCACATAGCTACAAGTTTAGTTTGCTTTCTGTCTAGGTATACATATATAATAGTATCCTTAGTGCCTCACTAGATGGCAATAAGTATCGAGTTATTTATGTTCTCAGTAGTGCCATCTATTGAAAAATCTAAGGAAAAAAAAATATCCAGTTGAAAAGCCAGTATTAGGATGATACCATTTGCTTGTACTAAGTGGTGTCTCTGTATATTATACACTTTGTGTCATGATAAGTGGCGTGAAGCCAACGAAAATTATGAAATACGGTATAAAATTTTTTAAAAGAAAACTTAATAGCTAAAGTCATTAAGATAAAAAAATTTTTTTTTTGTTGTTTGTATATTTTTCATTAGTTATAAATAAGTCAAAAGTGAAAAATTTTTTCCATGATCTACAATTTTCAGGGCAAGGTTTTCCACTATAATTACGTGCTATTTTGTGTTTTTTTTTCTAGAAGTTTTTGTTTTATTTTGTACGAGGGCTTTTTTCTCTTGTTAAAAATGTATTCACAAACGTGAATTAGAAACGTATTTGCATTATTGTTTAATGTAATTTTGATTATAATGTATCTCGTTTGTGTTAACAGTACAAAATCATTAAAATTAGCCGAGCGATAGTTTTATCAGACTGCTTTATGGTGCAGTTTCGACAAAGATATTATTTAATTTTAACAAGTTCTATTGGTAATAGGTCTAACAAAAGCCAAAGGTTAATTGGACACAGGGTTTATTTGAACCTGTTAGCTATCACCATCGTATTTTAAATTTGCCGCTATAACAACATTCCCGTGATGCAACCTTTTTCGAAAGCAACTCATTATCTCAAAACAAATGACAATTTAAATCATCAATTGAACCTTACAATTAATTCTTGTTGGCCATTGCATTGTTACTTGTTAGGAAAATGTTCTAATTTTTATAACTATTAAGTTGCGAAAGTTTAAGGAAAAAATAAGTTAAAAACAACAAACACTGATTATTTTATTTATTGAATATATCAACTTGAAAAGTGGAATTTCTAGTAAGTTCTTTTAGGAAAAATGTCATGGACGACCAGAATGTTAAAATTCCGAAGACGTAGCCGAATGGTAATTACCCATACAATGAATGAAATTTTACTATTTTAAATGGAATTTGGTACATACGTATGTCGCAAGCTGTCTATAATTACCCTTATTGGTTAATTATATCAATATATTGGAGTTTATAAAATGTTCTATTAAGAATATGATATATTATTTTATACGTAAATTTAATTAGAAGCCCGTTGCCGAATGGTTAGAGCGTGTGGCTTTCATTCCAAAGTTTGGGGGTTCGAACTTTGGCATGTACTTTAATATTTAAATTATGTATATTTGTGAACTTTAGTAACAACAACAAAATACAAACAGTGAAGAAAGAAAACATGGCGACCACATGAAATAGAATTTATTCTGAGGTGTGCGTGAAGTCGCCCGCGTGGTGACTATGGCCCGTCGCTCCCATATTGAGGGTAGGCCTGTGTCCCAACAGTGGGTACGTAAAACTAACTGTACAAAAAAAAAATTATTAGACACATTGATTGATCCTCCTATATAAAAAGACATGGACACATTTATTCATATCCTATATAAAAAAAGATTTTAGTCGCATGTAGCGAGGACACGCCGTTAGTATTAAAAATATATGGTGGGTTTTTCATCACAAGTAGCCTTGTTGATAAGGGATGGAAATTTTTTAAATGATACTTTGATTCCAAAAAAAGTCAGAGATATGTGGGATTTTTACCCTTTAAAACGAGTTTATTGGGGAGTCCGATATCTCTTACGCTACGTAGCTACTAATTCTATTAACAAAACTGGTGACGTCTATATTGAAATACGCAATGAAGGTCATCACATTACTGCGACAAAAAATATCCACTATTAAAAGAATAATATAAGATGTATTTTATTGTCCTTGTAATTAAGATGCTTTTAACGCAACGCTTGTCGTATATTATTCATAACATAATATTTGTTCTGGTTATTATTATGTTTACAATACTGTCTGGCAGATTTTTATTTGCCGCGTTTTTTAATAGTTTCATACGTTTAATACAATCCGAATTAGTCCGCCGTGGGCTATTTTTAGTTAATCATAATTCCTTGAATTTCACATTAGTGGTTGTTGTAAATTGGGAAATACATCGAACACTTTCCGAACCGAAATTATCCTCGTGTGCAGTACTATAATTGTTTATATGGGCTGTGTGTAATGCACGTTACCAATAATTTAAAGATTGAGAAAGATCAAATTATTATTCATTTCTTCATAATTATCACAGAATGCCGATAGACAGTTATTGCTAGACGTGAATGAGCTTTCGATGAAAAACCATCAGCTGACTGGTGGTAGATTAATATTGCCGGAGACTGCCTAGGTATCACCTTAGCGCCTATTGCAGCCTACAAACAGTACTGTGTTACGGTTTGAAGGTCATTGTAATTAACTCTCACTTACCTTCAGGTGAATGTCCCACTCGTTTCGTCGTTTAATTGAATAAAAAAAAAATCATCGGTTCACCTGCCAGAAATCATACCAACACTTTATGTACCTATATACTGCTGCCTTTCAAAGTCTTTATAACATCATCACTCATTATTTCGTTAAGCAAAGTGTCTCGCCTCTTACATCTTAAGGAGTAGCTTTAGTTTTCTACACGATTATATGGGACCTTACCACTCTGATCTTTTTATTTAGTTAAGTGCTTAGCCTTGCCGGATAGACAAGATATAATAAAATAGTAAATAGATATTTTTTTACCATCAAGTTTATCTTGAGTACCTGCTCTCATTGTTTTATCGCAATTTCTATGCAAAGTGTAAAAAAGCATTGCAAATTTAATAAAACAAAATTTTATGAGATGTAACCCGTTTATGGTACTAAAGTCTTTACGGAACCCGACTTGTTCAGGAGGCTGGAAGTCGTCAAACCTATCAGCGAGACGATTCTTAATGCCTCTCGGGAACAACTTATAAACATGACTCAGCACCGAGATGGGTCGGTAGTTCTTCACCAAAGCGTTATCACCTTTTTTAAAGAAAAGAACCACGACACTCCTGCGCCATGCTTCGGGCGTCGTGTCCTCGTGAGTGACGGAACTGAACAATCGCTGAAAGATTTTCAGTACCGGTATCCCGTCTGCTTTAAGGAGTCCTGCTGCGATTCCGTCATCCCTAGGCCTGTTGTGCTGGATTCAAACAACGCAGGACTGTGCTTTGTGGAACAGATTACAGAGCTATGTCCATCAATGGACGTTCATCGGTTGATGATGAAGCCTTTTATTTAACTGTTTATTACCTCGAAATTTCCAAAGCTTTGAAGCAACTACGATCATGAATAGGACAGAGTGATTGATGTTCTGATATCATAGTTATGGCACATTAAAGGTACTGTGATTTAAACACAATAAAACTTTTTTTTTCTGTGGGAAAATCCTGCATGGATACTTTCTCGTTGCTAAAACCTCACGGTTTCCGCGCTGCGCCTCACACATTACCGCAATTCCGGTAACTATAACATGGGGTTATGGAAACCAAAGAAACAGTGGTCCTTCGTGGAAACAATATGCGCCTTCTTGAGGCTTAGATTACTGGGTAGCGGATTTCTCCCTATTCGCTACTTAAGCCTTTCTTAGGGGTGTTGGAGGAAGGCATGATCCCTTCTTTGACGCCCGGGTGTCTGACTACGGATAGCGAGGTTAGAGACACTTTCTCTCACTCTCTCTGCAGCTTCCTTCAAACATAATAAAACCTGTAATAATAAACTTTGTCAAGTTTAAACGTATACTTGTTTTCTTGTATTAAATGTAATAATCTAGTGAAAATATTACGCGAAAACGTGATGCTATCAACCCTCCATATACATGAGACATATTTTCAAAACAACAGATAATCTTTTCGTCACTAGACCCGGAGATACTTTATTTTTTCATTTTTAATCTGTGAATGACCTGTCAAACGTTAAGATAATGTCTTTTTTTTTCATTATCATTAACTTATCATATATATAGATTACTAACGCCAGACCCCCACAAATTATGTCCTTCTTGGAAGAGAAGCTTAGTAGCTACGATAATACACTGGTCTATAATGGAGAAGCAATGAGTAAGAAGCGAGCAGGAATCATCAAGTAGCAGCATTGAAAGATCTGAAAAAGTAGACATAAAATATAATACAATTTACAAACTTTATCAAGTATTTATTTATTTTTAGGTGGTGTAAAGGGTCTCGCACAACATCTTACGAGAACCAAGCCAATCTCACCCGCCCGTGGTGCACCCTGCTAATCAACCAAGACTGGCATATCAGTAGTTATGACGTAGCTGAAGAACTGGGAATTGACCACAAAACAGTTTTGGCGTATTTGAAAAAAACTGGGTACACAAAAGCTCGATATTTGAGTACCTCACGAGCTCACTGAAAGAAACCTAATAATGAGCCGTGTACTCGTTTGTGATTCTTTATTACGACGTAATGAAACCGAACCATTTCTGAAGAAGCTGATAACCGGTGATGAAAAGTGGATCACGTACGACAAGAACGTGCGGAAAAGGTCGTGGTCAAAGGCGGTCAGGCTTCACAGACTGTGGCGAAACACGGGTTAACTCGCAACAAGGTGGTGCTGTGTGTGTGGTGTGGTGGATTGGAAGAGCATAATTCATTATCAGTTGTTATCACCAGGCAGGACAATCGATTTCGAACTCTACTGCGAACAATTGATGAGATTAAAGCAAGAAGTTGAGAGAAAGCGGTTGGAATTAATCAACAAAAGAGGTGTGGTTTTTCATCATGATAACGCTACACCTCACACATCTTTAGCGACAGCAAAAATTAAGAGAGTTTGGCTGGGAGGTGTTAATGCATCCGCCGTATGGTCCTGACCTTGCACCTTCAGATTTCCACCTGTTTCGGTCTCTTCAGAATTCTTTAGGCAGTGTAAGGTTAACATCAAGAGAGGACTGCCAAAACCACTTGTCGCGATATTTTGATCAGAAGTCCCAAAATTTCTATAGCAATGGGATCATGTCCCTACCTACAAGATAACAAAAAGTTATCAAACAAAATGGTACCTACGTACTTTAGTTAAATATAAATAAACTATATTAAAATATGCTTTGGATTTTCTTAAAAAATGGGAACAAAGTTTTTCCCCAACCTAATATATTATGTTATATTCTTTTATATTGATAATATGTATTAAATGTATGAGTGCGTGATAAATAAAACACTTATGCAATGATCTTATTTATAACACAATTATATAATTATTACCAACAACGTAAATTTTTATATTTTTTTTCTATCCAATAAATGAGAAAAATCTGAATGTTATGTGCAGGTCATTGACTCATAGGTTACAAGACGTCTACCCGGCATGATGCTGTGTAAACATCCTGATTAGCATATAATCGTTATGAGCAGGAGCTATACTTATCACCGAATGAACAGCCTTTAGCAGCATGTCAGAAAAAACTGGTACTTGGTTCGACTGAACCATCTTCAGTCGAGGTTACGAAATGGATACGCGATATTATTGTTTGCGGTGAGAATCAAACCGCCGACCTTGGGTGTCTATAGCTCAGTAGTTAACATAACTTGTTGAAGATTCGATTCCTTAAAATATTTCTTTTTTTTTTTATAACAAAGTGATTTGTCGAAGACATTCACCTGATGATAAGTGACATTTTAAGTCAAGATATGTGACTTATTTAATAACAAAGTTAATGACAGTAGGAAATTTGTTTTTTTTACAGGACATTAAATTTTATGTTTTTTTTTTTCTATCCAATTAAGCGATGGACGAGCGGGAAGTTCATCTGATGGTAAGTGATACGCCCGTCCCAAACAACGTGGTACAAGTTAGAAAGATATATAGCACCACACTGGGCTCTTCGCTTGAGGCATAAGATGTTATCTCGTTACCGCAGTATTTTCAATAACCGTAGCGCCCTTCAAACCGGCACACAGTAATGTTTGCACAATACTATTAGTCGGCTGCAAAAGGCGCTGCGGTGATACCCACATAGATGGTCTCCGGCGTCAAAAATCTATCACCAGGTAAATGTTCCGTGGCGACAAGCATGAATGTGGTGCTGTGTAAACATCCGATGCGGATAACAACAATGAAGTATTAACTTTATTACTGTAGACAGTAATGTCACTTTTATCTATATGAATGTCGTGTTCGTTTTCTTTTATAAAAAAGGATTTTTTTTTTAGGAAAATCTTTATAGTCTTTATATTAGACTAAATGTTATCTTTTTGTTCATATATCAATAAATGGTGCTTATCATCAGATAATACAGTAGTCCAGAGCTATAAATAAAAAAAAAAATCAGTTTTTTTACTATCTCAAGATTGTTAAGATATTGATAAATCGTATGAAAAAAGATTTGCAATATATTCGTATCGTAAACAATAAATCTGTGATAAATAAATAATAATAATATATAACTATTTTATATGGACAGACCGACCAGATGGACTGACGACATCATCACAGCGGGCGGAAGTGGGTGGATACGAGAAGCTGAGGATCGCATGTGTTGGAAGACATTGGCAAAGGCATCCAGCAGTGGATAAATAAAGCCTGATAATGATGACTATGTTAAAGATCATAAATTTATAAGTGGTTTAGGCATATTCGTCATTATTTTTTTTTAAATAGTTTACAGGTGGTAGGTCTCTGTTGGCAAAGGCTATCTAGCTAGGTATCACCGCAGTGCCTATTGCAGACGACAAACGTTAGTGTGCAAACTTTACTGTGTTCTGATTTGAAAGGTGCTGTAGCTAATGAAATTGTTGGGTTACATTTAAGAACCTATGTCCCAATGTGCAGTGTATAACATCCTAACTAGTATTACATTGTTAAAGGCGGCCGGATCGCTTACCATCAGGTGAACGTCCCGCTCGCGTCATCGCTTCGATGAATTATAATTAAAAGAAGCTCCTCCCATAATTGTAACGTTGCTTTGGTCAAAACGTTATCGTTCCGCTTATAAATACCCGTTTCGTATATCGGAGCGAGAGATTAGCGTAACAATGAGCGTATTTGTTTCTCTCACCACGCCCACGGATGGTACGTGGACGTAGGTAAGCAGAAATTATTTGGCCAGTGTTCCGGAACCCGGCGTCTCCGGCGCGCGACTGCGGCACTAGGCACAGCGACCCCGCGACCGCGCCAATACCCGCCAGTTACATAATAGAAAAAAAAAAGAAATTTTTATCATTTGCCGATATATTTTTAATGTCAGTGATCAGTGGCCAGTGTTCAAATATTTAAATACATATTTTTTTTTAAAAAAAATTATATTGTTTGTGGTAAGTATTTTTATTCATTACCCGCCTTTTTATTTTTTTTTTTGGTAATTTTTAATATTTTTAATTTGTATGAACAGTTCAGTAACGAAAGTAAATAAGCACGTGCCTGATTAGAGATAATTTTTAATCAAATTCATTTTATACTATCTATGGCGACGATAATTTTTTTTTATCTATCAATTTCAACTTGATGGATTTTTAGTTACTTAACTTTGTTCTTTCTATAGATTTTTAGATTATAACATCTGATAAATAACATTATAAAAAATTTTTAATTGTTATGCTTGAAAAGGTTTTAAAATTTTGGGTTTTATAACTAATTTCACATATTTTTAACATTTTACGGGACCACTCGAGAGTACCATGTTAAGGAAATATAAATAAGGGTTTTATTTAATTAAATATACTTATTTGTATAATCTATTTTTAAAACATTTATAAGTAAAACAAAATAATACTGAATTAGTGAACGTTAACAAGTACCGTCAGTTTTAATTCAATAAAATAGGAGCTTTATTTGAATTTTGGTGAAATTCCAACAACCCTCTCGTAATATTCAATAGTTTTTAACTTAAGTAATAATGTTGTACATTTGTTATACCCATTTTTTATTATGCTTTTTCTCTCTTGTTATTATTACTTTTGTTATCTATAATGTGCTAACACTTCTCAATCAGGTCAGGTCTCAATTTCGCGTGGTGTTAAGTGACAACGACGCCGTGGAAGACAAACTTCACAGTGATTTTGTTTTGGAAATTTTTGCGTATGAACAAAACTGTACATGTCTCTCAAGACAATCGAGCTAGGTACATCCGTGTTCAGCCCTGTAGTCTCTCGGGCTATTAAGAATAAGAAGGACTAAAGTGTTCCCTGCCTGTCGTACAAGGAGACTAAAATGGTCCTCGGGTTTGTGAACTTTGAGGGTGGGGCCCCTCAGAGCTTAATAAGCGAGCCTTAGCAGAACGACAAATGCATGGTGGTCTTGTATTTACCGTAGCACAGCGTGGGTGCTAAGGAGAGCTTTGCCCTCCCGTGAGATATTTTAGTTAGAGTGAAGGGGGCACCGGTGCGTTTTATAGTAGATCCCGGAGTCCCTCCTAATGCATTGAGGGAGAGCACCAAGTGGGTTTTAGTGGGTAGAAGCCCCACATAACCTTGTCTTCCCCCCTGAAGCAAGAATCTTTTGAGAAGATATGCCTCACGATTAAAAAAATTATACATCCGTGTTACCAAAGATGCATTGCTACAAAAAGGCAGTTAGAAGTACTTAATAATTTTTAATTACTGTAAAATTTTGTAAAAATAACTTATGTTAAGGTTTATTTTTAACAACTGAATATATTAATCTTCTAATGTCCGCTGATGAATGATAAAACGACCTTGACAGCCTCACAGGCGTTCTCCGTATAATTTTGTCTTTTTTCTAAACAATTTCTCGTCCTTCAAATTATGCAAATCGTTGACCTCTAAATACAAATAAAAGAAATTACATGCTATCGATAAAAATATAACTTCAAATAGGTTTGTTTTTTTTTTAGAAAACAATTAAACACGTTTTATAATAAATTGAATACTTTCATTATAATTAATTGATAACCTTTTTATAATAAGACTTATGTTATTTTGACCTTTTGCACTGTTGTCAATCAAGTTTTGTTTTTAAATATGCGAAGGTCACTTCGGACAGACAATGCTATTAATTTAATAAAACAAAGGCAGATAATGCGAAATTATAACAATAAGCAATATCAATACATTGCTAAAACATGCAAATGTTACTATTTCGTTGATTTTTAAAATGACCATTTTATTAAGACACGTGAGGTGAATTGTGTAAAGAGAAACGCTTGGAAATAACTCAAATTGAATTAAGTTCAAGTCCTATGTATTCATCTGATAATAAGTGTTATATATATTATATATTTAAAAAAAACTAGCTGATTCATTCCAAATATAGCTTCATTATCTATTGACTATTATTTTTTGATTGAATTCATGGCGATGTTGCTAAACACTTACCTTAAACATAAATCCCTGGTTTACTTCCGGGGCCACATTTTCTACAGTTTGGTCGGTAGTAAAGTTTTTACTAACTGTCTCAGCTAGCTACCACCAGTACCCTCACATTTTAAATTTGTTGTTATAAACAGATTGCTGTGTTGCGCCTGTAATCATATGACAGCATGTAAACACTACTTATTGGTACATTAGCACGATTTTTTAGACGTACTTAAAGTATGAAAATCTTAGAAATAACGCACTTTCTTAAATAACAGGGAAAAGAAGTATTTTCTAGCAGATATGAGAGCACTTCATGTTAGCCGTCCAGGTCGGGTTCGCTTACGCAACCAGGATCTTTAAACTGAACACCAACATAATCCATATTTGTTTTTATTCTAGTCACTATTTAAGACAGAAGGGGCTCGGTTTGCTCCTGTTCATAATAACTTGAAATCAAGTACAAATAACGTTTACATATACCAAACGCCTATTATAGTTATACAAATCGCAAACGCATATGGTCAATTAACCCTTAATAAAATGTAATGTTTAACTTGAAATATTGAGCCCCAATTTCAGGGTGGGGTTAGATAAAACCTATTAACATATCGCGAAGCATGCAGCCTGGACGTAGCTTTGTACTTAAACTAATAGAATAACTTGTACAGAAATTCTAGATTCCTTATTAAAAATAGCTTGAACTTTATAGTGTTAAGTAAACTGTTGTTTGTCTGTCATTTGTTATGAAATATGTAAGTATGCTTAATATTACTAGAAGCAGGTTTCTATTGGCTATAATTATCGCAACACAGTAAGATTTCTACACAACTTTTAGGCAATAAAAATAGGACCAGCAACATATGAATGTTCGCATAGCATACTTTCGTAGTTTTGCGAAGTTAAATAAATCATTTGATTTTTTTTTGTTTGAATTGGTTAGTGCTTGGCCACGATCCAACCTAGTGTTAAATGAGGATGTGGTCTGTTGTTTTAAAGCGCCCTAACAGCTTTTTCACTGTTTTTTTGCCGACACCCACGTATTATTTGGACGGGAACACTGGAGCCGGCAAGTCGTTTCATTCCTTTGCTATTCTCATTAAATAGTATAAGGATAAACCTCTTTTTTTCGTGGTTTTTAAAGTAGTAACTAAAAAAAGTAGAACATGGTGTACTAATGACCATATAACCATGATTACTCTAATTAACATAAACAGTATTCTTAAGGAATTTACCTTTTTCTTTTCCATTCTCATTCTTGTTACATTTTAACATTCACGATCGCTGATAGCAGAGATCCTAATATCTACTCTTAATGAACTAAAAATAAATGGAGCTATAGAGAAGCATTGTCATCAATGATAAATAAAAAAAAAAACATTTCTATGAATTATGAAGTACGGTGAAACAAACCCGTGGGCTAAGCGCAGCGAGTATGAACACCAATAAGTTCGAACATCCCACGTACTCGAGACGATCATCTCCACTCAGCCTCATTTAACAGTAACGAGCTCTTCCGGTGTACTCGCACAAATAGTCACACACATGCGCATGTATCCTTAAATATAATATATATTCTGCCTGTGACTCCACTTGATTTATGTTGATAAGCCTGATGGCTTCTAGGTACAGGTTCATCGAGCGGAAGATTCTGCGAAAACAATCCGCGATCAGCTCGCGTGAAATCGCGATTTTGTTTCTTTTGTCTTACAGAGATAGAAATCATTTCTTATCGATTATAAAAGACCCACTCTATTCTCTAATGATGTTGAGTTGACGTCTGTTAGTGGGCTTGTGGACCTGGATCCAAGGCCTGTTGGTCCACGGCCTGTTGTTATAAAAGAGAAATGCGAAGCTTTGTATATATATATATATATATATATGTACTAGCATATGCAAATGCAATATCTTTATCAGGTTTTGAGTGTTTATGTCTAATAGTTTCGGAGGTCTCGTAATTTAACATTACTCTTGTAAAACTGTTAATAACTTTAAAGATTTTACTGGTCTCTATTGCTGGAGAATGTCTAGGTACCGCCACAGCTCCTATTGCAGCCGACAAACAGTACCATGCAAACATTAATGTATTCCGGTTTGAAGTGCGGTGTAGCTAGTGTATTTACTGGGGTAACGAGACTCAACATCTCATGTCTCGAGCGCAATGTAATACTGTGTATATCATCGTAACTAACGCCACGTTGTTATGGGCTGGCCTTACCATCAGGTGAATGTGCCACTCATCTTAACGCTTTATTTAATAAAAAAAGAATGTAATTATTGTTATTTATAATTACTGTATAATAAATATATGTTACATAATAAAAATATGTTATATAATATAAATTATATGTTATTAAGTTTTTATCTATTAGTGATATATAATGATAATTAAACAGATACAGAAAATGATATAGAATACTAGCTGTCCCCGCTCGCTCTGCTGGCCGTATCACCCCCGCAGCTCCCTTTGGGGGTAAAGGGGAAGCTCCCGTAAAATCTGTTCTTAGCTGACCTGTACTCGATAAAAGGAATATTTAAAATTTCAAGTCTTCAGGCCTTACGGTTCCAAAAATTTCGTGATGAGTCCCCGCGTAATTGAAAATCTCTTATATATATAAAACATTGTTCAGATTCATAGAGGTAGCATGTTCTGAATTATTCCACCAGCGCAGTATACGATGCGACGCCAAGTTCCATCCACACAACCTGGAGGACAGGCGCTCCTCGACTGTGTGTTTAAATCGCAACTCTACCACGCACCACCATTTTGTGGAATCAGTTATCACCAGCGATGTCTCCGAATCAATACGACATGGGCGCCTTCAAGAAAAGAGCGTATTTCCTTAAAGGTCGTCAACCCAGCCGCGACCCCGCTGATGTTGCGACTGTCCATGGACGTCAGTGATCACTTTCCACCAGGTGAACTGTCTTCTCGTTTGCCCACCCTTTCTATAAAAATTGGGAATGAACCTGGTATAGTACACTACAAGTACTCTAATCACTGAACCTAAGTGTACTAAGTTATTATTGTAAGTGACTGTTGTCACTTCTCGACTAATAATATTCGGTTTTACACAAATATATATATGTATATATAATTTACATGAATTTTCAATTTTCTTTATCATATTGCTTAAGAATAGATTCATGATAATTTTATTATACTTCAAGTATATGTAGATGTAGATTTTACTGGTGGCAGGTCTCCGTTGTCGGAGACCGTCTAGGTACCACTACAGCTCCTATTGCAGCCGACAGACAGTATGCAAACATTACTGTGTTCCGGTTTGAAGGGTGCTGTAGCCAGTGCAGCTGGGGTAACGACACTACATCTTATATCTCAGGTAATGAGCGCAATATGCTGTTGTATATATCATCCTAACTTGCGCAGACGTATCGCTTATCCCAGTAAATCGGATCGGATGGAATCTCTCGTTGCCAGCAATCGTGTCGGTGATGCTGGGAGGAGACTTTTTATGGAGGGCCGTAGTCTCCTTTTGTGAAAGTGTTATGGCATAAAAGGACGCTGCCGAGCAGGTTCGAGAGAGGACAGTTCCCATTCGGAGACGAACCCGTCGTGGCCTTAACGCGCTTCATCACGTCCCACCGGTGAATGGTGTACCCCTACCGTAATGGAGCCTTTGGGGTTTTTGGCAGTCTCGGTGCTTCGATTCTCATCGCCTCCTAAACAACCCTGAGGAGGGTAATGGCTGAACGTGGTCTCTGGTCACTAAAGTAGTACTCACAAGGCTGGTAGGGTCTGCATAAAGCAGACCCCGGGACGGGTTATCCCAGCATAACGTTAGCGAAGCCGCGGATGTGCTCCGAACGGAGATCTCGTAACCTCTCCAAACGCTGAAGGTGACCTCTGAGGGGGTTTTAGTGGGTAAAAATCTCCACATAACTCTGACTTCCCTACAGGGGACAGAGTATTTTTTCGAAAATTTCCCTCCCGAAACAAAATCGATAAGTTAACCCTTTTGTCTCCCGGGGGTACGCGTACAACAGGTTCGGTCGAGCGTTGTTATGTACGTGAATAAACAGGTGTTTCACTGACTAGAGCAATTGCTCTAGTAGCAGTGTACAGTCTCTAGTCGCAGTGTACAGTCTCTAGTCGCAGTGTACAGTCTCTAGTCGCAGTATACAGTCTCTAGTCGCAGTGTACAGTCTCTAGGAGCAGTGTACAGTCTCTAGTCGCAGTATACAGTCTCTAGTCGCAGTGTACAGTCTCTAGTCGCAGTGTACAGTCTCTAGGAGCAGTGTACAGTCTCTAGTCGCAGTATACAGTCTCTAGTCGCAGTGTACAGTCTCTAGTCGCAGTGTACAGTCTCTAGGAGCAGTGTACAGTCTCTAGGAGCAGTGTACAGTCTCTAGTCGCAGTATACAGTCTCTAGTCGCAGTGTACAGTCTCTAGTCGCAGTGTACAGTCTCTAGGAGCAGTGTACAGTCTCTAGTCGCAGTATACAGTCTCTAGTCGCAGTGTACAGTCTCTAGGAGCAGTGTACAGTCTCTAGTCGCAGTATACAGTCTCTAGTCGCAGTGTACAGTCTCTAGGAGTAGTGTACAGTCTCTAGTCGCAGTGTACAGTCTCTAGTCGCAGTGTACAGTCTCTAGTCGCAGTGTACAGTCTCTAGGAGCAGTGTACAGTCTCTAGTCGCAGTATACAGTCTCTAGTCGCAGTGTACAGTCTCTAGTCGCAGTGTACAGTCTCTAGGAGCAGTGTACAGTCTCTAGTCGCAGTATACAGTCTCTAGTCGCAGTGTACAGTCTCTAGTCGCAGTGTACAGTCTCTAGGAGCAGTGTACAGTCTCTAGGAGCAGTGTACAGTCTCTAGTCGCAGTATACAGTCTCTAGTCGCAGTGTACAGTCTCTAGTCGCAGTGTACAGTCTCTAGGAGCAGTGTACAGTCTCTAGTCGCAGTATACAGTCTCTAGTCGCAGTGTACAGTCTCTAGGAGCAGTGTACAGTCTCTAGTCGCAGTATACAGTCTCTAGTCGCAGTGTACAGTCTCTAGGAGTAGTGTACAGTCTCTAGTCGCAGTGTACAGTCTCTAGTCGCAGTGTACAGTCTCTAGGAGCAGTGTACAGTCTCTAGTCGCAGTGTACAGTCTCTAGGAGCAGTGTACAGTCTCTAGTCGCAGTGTACAGTCTCTAGGAGCAGTGTACAGTCTCTAGTTGTAGTGTACATTTTCTAGTAGCAGTATAACAGTCTCTAGGAGTAGTGTACAGTCTCTAGGAGTAGTGTACAGTCTCTAGTAGTAGTGTACAATCTCTAATGGTAGTGTAGTCTCTAGTAGCAGTGTACAGTCACTAGGAGCAGTGTACAGTCTCTAGGAGTAGTGTACAGTCTCTAGTAGTAGTGTACAATCTCTAATGGTAGTGTAGTCTCTAGTAGCAGTGTACAGTCTCTAGGAGTAGTGTACAGTCTCTAGTAGCAGTGTACAATCTCTAGGAGTAGTGTACAGTCTCTAGTAGTAGTGTACATTCTCTAGTAGCAGTATAACAGTCTCTAGGAGTAGTGTACAGTTTTTAGTAGTAGTGTACATTCTCTAGTAGCAGTATAACAGTCTCTAGGAGTAGTGTACAGTCTCTAGTAGTAGTGTACATTCTCTAGTAGCAGTATAACAGTCTCTAGGCGTAGTGTACAGTCTCTAGGAGTAGTGTACAGTCTCTAGGAGTAGTGTACAATCTCTAATGGTAGGGTAGTCTCTAGTAGCAGTGTACAGTCTCTAGGAGTAGTGTACAGTCTCTGGTAGTAGTGTACAGAGAACCACTGGTCCATCGGCGGCGGCGGCGCGGACCTTGTCAGTACAAATTATCAACACTTAGTGCTGTTATAGCTTACAGCACTTGCGTACAAAGCCACTGAGCTGATGGAACGTTGGCTGGCGCCTTATCTTACAATTTACACAAAGTTTTGATTTCGAATTTAATAAAAAATCCATCACATTCCTATCACCTGCTTCTTATCAAGAGCAGAGATTGACAACCAAGAAATGGACGAGAGCGGTAGCTCGGGTATAGAGAGGTATCGGAAGATAGTAGATAAGATACAGTCAATATATATAATAATATGTAATAATTTTTTTTTTTTTACGAGAACTACCAAAAGGTTCACTTGATGGTAAGTGATACGCCTGCCCATAACAATGAGGCGCCAGTTAGGATGATGTATACCGCACCATTGGGGTGTAAGGGGTCCGCTCAACATATAACAGAGCCCGAGTCAACCTCACCTACACTCGGTGTACTGACAAGACTCTGACTTGCGTGGTGGGGCCAAGGCCCAATCACCCTTCAAGTAAATTCTTTGAGGGAAGCTTAAGCCCAGCTGTGGGCGTTATCCGGCTAATAAGAAGATACTGCACTACATTGCGCTAGTCGCTTAAGACAAGATATTGACTCTTGTTATCTCAGTTAACACACTAGCTAAAGCGCCCTTCAAACCGGAATATAGTTATGTTTGCATACTGTTTGTCGGCTGCAATAGGCGCTGCGATGGTACCTAGACGGTCTCCGGCAACAGAGACCTAACTTCAGTAAAGTAATAAATAGTCTGATTATCAGACTCATCATCCTTTGGATCCATGATCATACCTTTCTTTTACCCAGGCACAGAATTAAGGATCTTTACAAATTAGTTTCGAGACATTTTTTTATTAAACTCTGCACTAAAGTGTTATTTGTTGTCATCATCATTTGGATGGACTTCCACAGCTGGACATAGGTCTCTTGTAATGAGTTCCACAAACCACGGTCTTGCGCTGTTTGCATCCAGTGGCTCCCAGTGATTTTTTTTATGTCCTCTGTCCACTTAGTGGGGGGTCTGCTGACGCTGCGCTTTCTGCTCCGGGGTCGTCATTCCAGCACTTTAAGACGCCAATATCCATTTTTGTTATAAATAACATTAAATTCTTCAAAAAGGACGTGGAAAGGATTCTGCAGGGTCGGCAAAACGTCCAGTGATACCTCTGGTGTCCTGGCGGTTACAGGCTGCGTTTACCTTTCAACATCAGGCCGGCAAGCCTGTTTGCCGCCTAAGTGGCGTAAATAAAAACTAACATTAACTTGATTCAAATTAATTCCCTTTTAAACATGTTATCTATCGTTATCTAACAGTAGCAGTACACACACACACACATACACAACACTTATCTGAAGATTATTTATCTGTGCTACCGTTAACGGTTTGTGTATAAATCTTAATCCGTTTGAACAGCTGTAATGGCGGATGATTTATTGAATGTAATACTTATGTATACGCCATAAGCACTTAGCTCGGACACTCAGCTAGACTCCGTATGAGTGAAAGTGAACAGGTCAGGACCTGTTGGCAGATATCGCATGAAAGCTGTTTCTAGTACATGCCGGTTTCCTATACTGTGTTTATCTTGACCGGATCTTCATATCACTAAGGATAGGGACGGCATCAGTGCGTCTTCAAAATGTCTACCGCCGACAACCGCCTCACAAATTGGATTAACACGGCTTCTTCGGAAAGACTGGTGGTCTAGGAAGCTGTGATAGCATAGGTGGCGATAATTTGAAACTATGAACAAATAGGTAATGTGACTCGTGGTCAACTGTAAAATTAACCTTTAAGGACATCGCAAAAATCCTTGTTGTAACTAAACAAGGAAGGAAGAAGTAATAAGATAGAAAGCAGATGAGATTTCACTTTCGGAAAGTTAAGTCCTTAAGCACCATCATTATAATATCAACCTATTGATATCCACCATTGGACATAGTATCTGGTAATAGTTTATTTTTTATTTAACGTTCACCTGATAATAAGTGACACGCCCGCCCGTAACCACGTGGAGCTACTTAGGATGTGCACTACATTGTGCTCGTCGCCTTGAGACATAGTATGTGAAGGCTAGTTACACTAGTAATTTCACTACCTACATCGTCCTTTAAACCGTAACACAATAACGTTTGCACAATACTGTTTTCGGCTGCAATAGGCGCTGCATTGGTAACTGTCTAGACGGTCTCCGGCAACAGAGAACTACCACCAGTTTTATACTACCATCAGCTTATTTATTTCAATTAATTCTTAATTCTATAACAAATTCCCGCCAAATTTGTTACTCCGCCATCTTGCACCTGTCACAACAATAAATTTATTCTTGTTCCTTTTTTATTCAATAAAGCGATTATACGGGCGGAGCATTTTCCTGATGGTAGGTGACACGCCCGCCCATAACATCGTGGTACTAATTAGGATATTAAACACAGCACCATATCGAGCTCGTCACCTTGACACATAAGATTTTATCTCATTAGCCCAGTAATTACACTAGCTACAACTCCCTTCAAGGCGGAATACAGTAATGTCTGCACAGTGCTGTTTGTCGGCTGCAATAGGCGCTGCGGTAGTACCTAGACCGTCTCCAACAACAGAGACCTGAAACAATCCATTGTTATTATTTTTAGATGCTGTCAAGAGAGCAAAATATATTAATAATTACACAGAGATACTTGGTAGCCATAAACTGATAGAACAATCGATTAAAATCTATTTGTGTAGCCATATACAGGAGCATATTCTATAGAGGTTTATAAGGATTTCAAAACGTTCATCATCATCCGCCGTACGTCCAATGCTGGACATAGGCCTCCTTCAAAGATCTCCAAAACAATCGGTCGCATCCAGCGGCTTCCCGCGACCTTCACACAGACAGCACGGTGTCTGATACCGTCGGTCACCGTCGGCCGTGGTTTGTAGGGGTTCATATGGGAGTCTCTGGGCCATTTCTATTACGGGGGCCCAAGGCAGCTTGGTGGAAGCCAGAGCCTCGTTTGTTGATTAGCAGGGTGCACGACGAACAGTTTAGGTTGGCTTGGGTCCGGTGATTATTAAATATAATCATGATTAGACGTAATAAATAAAATCGATAAAACGAAGCAGCCTTTCGGCTATTGACATTATCAGAAATAAACGACAAATCATTGTGATTATGTATAATGTTGTAAATCACCATTTTTTACCCAGTCTGCGATTTCATGAAATTTATACTAACCTCGCATTTGTTTTTTTTATTCGACGCAGAGACAAGACCTAATGGTAAGTGATAGGCTCGCCCATAACATCATGGTACTAATTAGGATATTAAACACAGCACCACATTACGCCCGTCGCCTATAGACATAAGATGTAAAGTATCGTTACCCCAGTAATTTCACTAGCTACTACGCCTTTCAAACCGGAATACAAAATGGTCGGCGCTGTAGTTTGTCGGTTGTAATAGCCACTGCGGTGGTACCCAGGGGTTTTCGGCAACAAACCTACCACCAGTAAATCCTACTTATTAGATTTATTTGTTTTTATATTAATTTTAGTGGCAGTGGGCAGGTGTCTAGTACAATAGCCAAGTGCAGGTTGGTAGAAGAATATATATATATATATATATATATGAAAATGAGTTTTTTTTGTCCATCAATCACCTAAAAATTAGTGAAAGTATTGACACGGGTAATTAACCTTTCGACGCAGAATGATTTGCAGAAGGTTATAGGCTACTTATTCTATAGTTTCTTTATCATCTTATTTATAATTAACATTTTTATTTGGTATTATTTATGGGGTTGCTATAGTAACGGTTGCTATATAAAGCCATTTGGAATATTTCAGACAAATTTCAAGTCTAATTTTATAATACGGCCAGCAAAGCAGACGAGGAACAGCGACTTATTAACTTTATTAGAAATGAAATAAAAAAGAGTCTATAATATGTTTTAGATAGCGTTTTAAGTCAATGTGTAACATGGGAAGCGTTGCGCCAAGGCCCTGGTGGAGTACACTCCACAAAGCACCAACACTTATCACGCGTTATCACTTATCGAACGATCCTGATAAGATGCGCTTTCGGCGCCGGCCGGTATCGACACTCGAATGGTACGCGGAAAAATACACAAGCAAATACAACCCAATGAAATCAGCGTATCCTGTTGGTGGCAGGATATTGCATACCCAGTGGGTAAACATTCCACGTAACCCTGACTTCGCCACGGAAAGAAAAAAAACAAACATCCACCATGATACCAAAAATGGGTATTACAATAATGATCTATCTATTAACAGACAACAATATTTGACTGGCTACATCGGCTTCAAACCAGATTATTAAGATTTTATACATATATAGTGGAAATCAATACTTTTAATATGTACTTAATACATATTTATATTAACATTCAAAAGCATAAGTTAGTTTTTATGTCTTCATTTAGCTGATCTGCTGAAGGAAGCCGACAACTTATAAACAACAATACAGGTAGAAGTGTTAAAATATCTCAACCGTAGCTTTGTCCATATCTAGATAAGTGGGAATTGTAGAGAAAGTGCAGCAGCTTTCTTGACCAGCATGTTGCATTCCACTGTGCTACGACAATCAGCAGTTCAGACAATAGGTTGATATTAGAATGATGATGATATGTTGTGACATGGTGACGTAGGTACGATGAATTGCAAATTATCGATTTTTAAAAGGATGTCCATCATAAAGCTGGTGTGACTCAAACGTCACTCGAACCTCTCATTGATTCTATTAAGATGCAGCTAAAGGCCAACCCAGCGGTTAACTGTACTGCGAGGTCACTGCAAGGTTCGCCTGCATAATGCGACTGTAATAATCGAACCGGTGCAGTGTATCGATGCTTCGAGTTACGACAGACGATCTGTTTCCACCGGTTCCTGTCTAGTGCATCTCTTAAGATTATGTAGAATTTAGAGGACGACGAGTGCTTAATATGATCGATCCATCTGGTTGGTGCCCGACCGAATGATCTTATGCCTTCGGTGTTCCCAGCGACAACCAGTTTTACCAGACAATCATGGCCTCTGCACATTGTGAATCTTATCATACCGAAAATTAAAACAAAAGTATAATAAATACTTTCATTGTCTTTTAAAATATGAGAAACTCTAATGAGAGAACTTACTTAAATATTTATTAAAATTTGATGTATATTTGTTTCAGAATAATCTAGAAAGTAGAACCATGGAGAAGCCTACAATGCATATGCTCTCCGTGCAGGAGAGGAGAGGAGAGACGAAGAAAACTAACCAGTACATCGCTGCAGTAGCAGGTAAGAGTACTAAAAGCTCATTTGTTTACGCCCAATTTGAGAAGATCAGCGATCAGCAATCCTCAAAGCTATTCCACACCGATTTGGGCACTAAAGACTTACTCGACTTTTAGTGATAAAAAAAATCATAAATCGCTAAAGAACTTTAAATACCTTTGAATGATATTTTTAACTTCTACCCTGGAACAATATTTTGGCGTTTGATATATAAAACAGAGGATCCTGTTTCGATTCCTTGGCCACTAATTTCGCATGATGGTAGATTGTTTGATTAGCTACCATCATTATGTAACATATATATATATACAAGGTGGCGCAAAAATAACCTTCCGATGTTTTTTGGCTGTAATTTAAAAAGAAATTTGAAAAACCGTTGATTCTTCTTATGGATTATTTTTATTTGGTCTTTTAATTTTTTTACATCAAGTCGACAATATGATGTCATGTAAATGGCCACCGCCACAGTTGATTGTCATTTGAGCCCTTTTTACGGCATTTTCCCTCACTTTGGCCAAAACTTCCGGCGATAGGTCCTCACATTCTTGACGGATATTGTCTTTAAGAGCTGCAAGAATCTGAGGCTTCTTGACATAAACCCGCGACTTCAAAAAGCCCCACAAAAAGAAGTCTGCAGCGGTCAAATCAAGCGATCTTGCTGGCCAGTGCAAATCGCCAAAACGGGAGATTAGGCGCCCGGGAAATGCATCCTTCAGCATATCGGTTGTGGCACGTGCAGTGTGTGCCGTTGCACCGTCCTGTTGGAAGCACATGTTTTCCAATCCCAATTTATCAAGTTGCGGCAAAAAGAACTCATTGATCATTGCTCTGTAGCGCTCACCATTCACAGTAACCGTTTGGCCCGCGACGTCTTCAAAGAAAAAAGGTCCGATGACTCCTCCAGCGAAAACAGCACACCATACAGTGACTTTGAGCGAGTGTAATGGCTCTTCGTGCGTTACACGCGGATTTTCAGTGCCCCAGAAACGTAAATTTTGCTTATCGACGAAATTCACGTTGTGCCAAAGTCACCGACCGATTATTGGTCAAATAAATAGTCACCAATATTCCGCGTTCTGGAGCAGTGTAGCGTAACATTGTTTTTAACGTGTATTTCGCATGTGTTTACTACACAAATGTCAAAACAGAACTGACATTAGGGGCCAATCGCAAAATTTATAGTATTTTCTGATAGGAGGATTACTTTTGCGCCACCCTGTATAATAGCATTGTTGTAAGCTGTTACGATATTTTATTCTGGGCGAACACGCTTTAGCAACAACAACCTCAGTGTCACTTAGACGTGAGTTTGATTTTCCATGAATTGAAGCTTCCGGTAAAAATATGTAACATCTATGAACGACAACTGATGACATGCAACATCCACAAGCTCGCACTTAGCCAGTGTTCACGCTTTGGCTGAACACCTTTCCTGGTGATAGGTTTCTGTTTTTTTTTATATAATTGAAATTCTCGCTGCGTGTGATGGTCAGAGCCTTTACTATAGCATTTACCATCAGTACAATTTATTTTCAAGTCATTCCCATCTTTCTTTCTATTCCAACTTTCATACTCTGTTGATCTTACACACTTCTTTCCATCTAGCATTCGGCATTCCATTTCCTTCTTTTATACATCGATAGATTCTTGTTGCCGGAGACCGTTTAAACAATCAGTACTGTGCAAACATTATTACGTATCGGTTTGAAGGGCGCTGTAACTAGTGCAATAACTGGGGTAACGAGATTACATCCTATGTCTCAGAGACGAGCGCAATGTGGTGCAGTATACATCATCCTTGCTAACACCACGTTATTATCGGCAAGCACATCAGTTATCATGAGGTGAACCTTCCGCTTGTCTGGTCGCTTAATTACTTAATACAATTACTTAATTACTTGCTTAAGCCCAACAGTGAGAACAACATGTGGGCTGTTTAAGCTGCTTCTTATATATATGAATATTCGCAAAGATGATGCAGCCGATTTTCATCAGCCAAAAAAGTATGATAGATAAGTAGAGGATGATAGTAAAGAAAGGATGAAAGGAGATTATGAGAAATAAATAATGTATAGAGATAAGCAAAATTAGGACGATAAGTGACCAATGTATAAATAGGCCCTGACCCACAACACGCAGGAGGAACAACAAAAAAAAACAATTTGAACAGCCTATTGAACCGTACTTATAGCGGCTATATATGATCTTCATCAGCCGATAGATATCCACTGCCGGACATAGGCCTCTCCCAAATATCCCCATGTTTATAGGGGTTAATATTGGAGGGATTTGGGCTATTTCCCGACGCGCTGGTCCCATGCAGGTTGGTGGGAGTATGCAGATGTATCTTCTTCATCTTAATTGTTTACATTTAATTTCTCGGTTTATCTTTTGCAAAGTAAAACACAACGATTTATGTATAGCGGAAATCGATTGTGTTAAATCAAGTCATAAATCCATTGTTAGATATCTACATTTGAACTAACACAGATATCTTTGTTTATTTATTTATTTAATACCTAATTAAGTTTTGGCTTTGCGGAGATAAGTTTTTTAAATCTTACTTTATTGAATAAAACTAATTTTAAATGAACCTACTCGTGTAAACAACGCAGTCTGTTTGAGGGCTTCTCGTGTCTCATCGATAACTCGAATGTGAGAACATCCGGTGGCTGTTATTCTGGCAGTTAGTGCCTTCCGGGTATTGAGGGCCTATTTGGAAATCTCTTATCGGTTAATATGAACTGTTATGCTATGTCGACACTTCTATTGTGCCACCTGAAACTTGTAAACAAAATTATAAAAATATAAGTTGATACGTATTCAACATTGGCGTGCTTAATTTTAAGAAGAGTTCTCTCCCAGTAAACTCTGAAAAGGATAAACAATGATAATGAATGTAAGTGTACAATACCACAAAGAAGAAATATATATGTATTTCTGTCTTTTCTCGAACTCAGTGGCCAAGGAATCCAACAGGATCCTCTGTTTTATATATCAAGCGGCAAAATATTGTCCCAGGGAAGAGTCAAAAATATTATTCAAAGGTAATTAAAGTCCCTTAGCGGTTTATGATTTTTTTTATCAATAAAGTTCATGTAGGTCTTTAGTGCCCAAATCAGTTTATATATATAAATATACAGTACATATATATGTATAATGTGGAACTAGAGACGAAGATAATAGTCCTTAACTCTCTTCTTAAAGATATTTAAGGAGTGATAATCACGGATGTCACTTTGTCATATCACTTTATCTAAATTTAACAGTTTCCTCTCATATATAAGGGTGGCGCAAAAGTAATCCTCCTATCAGAAAATGCTATAAATTTTGCCTTGATGTAAAAAAATTAAAAGACCAAGTAAAAATAATCCACAAGAAGAATCAAAGTTTTTCATATTTTTTTTTAAATTACAGCCAAAAAATATCGGAAGGTTATTTTTGCGCCACCTTGGCCACAAGGTGAAAAACTTTGATTCTTCTTGTGGATTATTTTTATTTGGTCTTTTCATTTTTTTACATCAAGGCAAAATTTATAGCATTTTCTGATAGGAGGGTTACTTTTGCGCCACCCTATACATCTAAAATAATACTTAATTATATAGACTAAGGTCCTATATTATAAGGTCCTCGAATGGAGCCCGCGTACCGGTAGACGTGGTGTTGGGAGGTCTCACACAAGGTGGGCCGACGATCTGGTGAGAGTCGCGGGAACCCACTGATCGACGTGGAAATCTTTGGGGGGCTTATATCCAGCAGTGGACGTCTATCGGCTGATGATGATGATACAGACTAAACCTAAAAACTGTTACACTGCATACACAGTAAACCTTTCTATTATAAGCAAAGGTTATGGTAACTTAGATTTATTTTTACTAAATGACTGGTAACGGTAACTGTCTGTGTAGTCACTATCAGGGTAATGTACTAGTAGTAGTTCAATCAGTATTAATCTGGATATTAGAGCTCAATATATATACATTACATATATATATATATATATAAGCGGAACGAGATCGAACTATTAGATGTGGAGTTATAATGAATCATAATTAGATTATCGTCGAGGAGATAATTCATAGCAAAGGGAGACTAGATGTACAGTTAATATCATCTATACATCTAGATATACAAATTTATATGTTCGTTGCTAACTTTGACTTAGTTTGTATTAATATTTACAAGTTAGAAAAATCGATTTTAAAATGATTGTAGATTATCTGTTTCGGTTAATCTGCCAAACACTATCATTGATAAACGTACATATACACACACATACATATACATATATATCACGCCTCGTTCCCAGTGGGGTAGGCAGAGACCACCTCTCTCCACTTGCTACGACCCTAGCACACTTCTCCCGCCTCCTCCACTTTCATGAGCATCTTCATGCATGCTCGTCGGTCGCGAGTACTCTTGACCCGGCCTTTCTTCAGGACATCTTTGATTTGATCGGAATATGTCCACTTAGGTCGACCTGCACCGATTTGTCCAATCATTCTTACTTACTCTACTCATTCTTACTCTTTCGTTAATCTCCTCTCATCCATTCTCTCAACATTGGTTAACAGACGAAGATTTACGGAAAAAACTACAGATTTATTCGAAAAAGTTTGATGAAGTTGTGATAATCATTCAAAAGATCATTCATTATTTGAATATAGATAAATCATTAGTACTATTCATCGAGTTTGAAGTTTTAGTACCATCACCTTTATTTAACACTTTACAATATATTATCTTTTATTTACTATATTACTGTAACGTAAACAATCGATTCACAAAAGGCAGGCATATTCTCTTTTCTTCTTCTTCGTCGATATCACTCTTGACAGAGTGGCCGTGGTCATCACTTCAGGTGTTGGTCGCAAGCTTAATACCACGTCGCCGTTCCTCTCTGATGTCCACCTTCCTACTGCATTCACATAGTAATAACGATGATGAGCCATTTACTGCCGCCTTTATCTGGTCAGTCCATCTCATATTCTCTTTAGTAGGTACTTCATTTACCGTTTCGAAGTAAAACTTAAATTCATTAACAATAATTAAAGTTATCGGCGAGTTTGTTTGATAACTGATTTCTTAAAATTTCTAGCGGCGATTGGCGCTGTGATCGCTGGTACGATCCTCGCTTGGACTTCGCCAGCGTTGCCACAGTTAGAACCACCAAAGAACATCACTGCCAACACCACCATCAACAACGTCACCGTGATCGAAGTAGCTGCTGTCGACATATCGAACGTGAATGGCAGTATTCCGCACCTGATCAATTCCCTTGGACAGCCAGCGGATTTCCTTCTCGATACGAAAGAAAGTAAGTATTTTTTTTTAAATCCTTCATTTTAAAATTGTAAATCACTCTATTGGTCTTGTTTGTGCAAATTTGTGTCCGTGCTTCTTACTAAAAATAATACTTCCTGATCCTTAATCCAAGCTAATTCCAAGCAATAGACAGGGTGTCTTCATTGAAGAGCAAGAGGTTAGCGTGGTACGGGCATGTTGTGCGGAGGGATGAAGGACATATCACAAGGAAAGTAATGAGAATGAACGTGGATGGTTATAATGGTAGAGGAAGACCGAAGAAAGTGTGGATGGATTTTGTGAAAGATGACATGTGTAAGAAGAGTGTGAATTCAGATATGACGGCAGATAGATGGATATGGAAGAGAAGTACATACTATGCCGACCCCACATAGCTGGGAAAAGGGAAGGAGGAAGAGAGACAGGGTGTCTATGTAAACATCTCACCTCCTTCCCTCTCATTCGCCGATACCATAAACAAAATCTTCCAACATAATCGCAAAATAACTTCTCTCCTTTTTAAGGCTTGATCTCATTAATTCATGCAGTCAATCACTGCCTGCCTGTGTTATTCAAAAGATCTGACGTGACGCCGTCATTCCTGGCGCGGCTCCAAACGCCTCAATTTGTGTTCTGCTCTAGCAGACTTCGCGAAAATGAGACAATACGTGCATATTCTATCTCTTACCAATATCGACTTATCAGTCACAACTCTAACAATTGATTTATTTAATCTATATAATTATAAATACATTGCTGGTGGCTGGCTGGCTGGCCTGTCAGCTCCTCACTATGATCATAATCAATTCTGCGGCAGTTTACTATTGATTATGGTGCATCCAATCGTCATCACGACATGAACGGCACATTACCACTTAATTTTGCAGACTTTATAGGCTATTTCGATAAATTTGGTTCTTTGACGGATTTGTTTATAACTTAACCAATAATTAAAAATGAACATGTTACGAAGTGTAATGGTTCCCGTACAACAACTCGCAGGATCAAAGCCAACCTCGCCTGCTCGTGGCGCACCCTAGTAATCACCGAAAGAAGCTCTTACTCCCACCAACCCGCATTGGGCCAGCGTGATGGGAAATACCCGAAATCCCCCATATGAATCCCTACACGATCGTTTGGGAATCTTTGTGGGAGTCCTATTTCCAGCGTTGGATGATCTGATGATGATGATGATGATGAAAAGAATATTATAAAGTTTTTAGGTTATATTTCTATTAGGACTATTTTTTATTTCAAGTCTCCACAAAAGCCAATGAAGATATAATAGCAGTTATGAACTTATATTAATATTAGATTATATTTAATGTCAATAACAAATTTTCCTTCAAAACACAAAAAATAATCACAGCAGTAGAAGGGAAGAGAAACTGGAAATATAAAGAGTATTATCAATTATATAAATGATGATAGATGATGACAATATAGGCATAAGAAAAACCTAAGACTTTATTCTTCATTGATTGACAGTTTTACTAGTGATGTAACCCAATTGTCAACTCTATATTTATCCAGTCTGCAAATAGTCACACTAGAGCACCAAACACGCAGTGACGTCAGAGCTTTGCCGATTTGTTTTCGAGGGTGTATTGTCGGCGGAAGTATTACTTCGGGCACACCCACGAACAAAATAGCTTGCAGAGATCGCATGAGGGGCATGGACGCGAGCCAAGAATGATGGCGTCACGTGATGTTGAATGATATGCACAGAACAGGCCTATACATTCTTTTAATGTACTCTACATATGTGTTGTTTAGTTTTCTATGTGAATATATATATATGTATTTAATTAACCGACGAGACGGGCGGGATGTTCATCTGATAGTAAGTGATACGCCTTTTTTTTATTAACGTGGGGCAGATGCCTGCGCATACCCGTCCTCGCGGGGGCAAGGACAGGTAATGTCGGACTTGCACAAATTAAAACCACCACAATGTTCCAAGTCGTCGCCTGATGGCGGGGTTACGGGAACGCTTTCGCACCATCCGCGACGGCGCCGGCGCTGGCCGCTTGCGCATCCTCCTCGGCCCCCTGCTGTCGCGCGGGCAACGGAATCCTCCGAACCCGTCGCCCAGACGCCGTGGGAGCCAAGAGAGAAAACTCTCCCAGCTCCCTGTGGCGGATCCGATGTTGGGCCAGCCGCCAGCCGTTAAACGGCTGCGAAGGATAGGGATACTTTTCCCCTACGGCCCCACCGCTGCTGCATCGCCGATGCAACACCGGTTAGTCGCAGAGGGTCCTCCCTCCGCGACTCCAACTCAGCTGCAAGGGGCAGTATGAAACCGTCCCTGCAGCCTGGCTGCCAAGGGCAGCATAAAGCCGCCCCTGCAACCCCCGGTTGCTCCGGTGAGCTCCAGTTATCCAACCGGTGCTCTAACCTGGAGCGGCCGCTTCGGGCCGGCCCTTCGCCGCGGGCCGGCCGGGTAGGTTCGTCTTCGCTTCACCGTGGGCGACCCCGCCACGGTTACTGAACCACTCCGCCACGACAAGGCGGGAACCTGTTGGGGAGAAGTATTGTGCCTTCCCATAACAACATGGCACTAGTTAGGATGATGTATACATGATATTGCGCTCATCGCAGGAGACACGACGTTGAGTCTCGTTACCCCAGTAATTGTACTAGCTACAGCGCCCTTCGAACCGGAAAACAGTAATGATTGTACATTATTGTTTGTCGGCTGCAATAAGAGCTGCTGTGGTACCTACCTAGTCTGTTTCCGATAACAGACACCTATCACCAATGAAACATCAGTAATGAAATAAATATATCCTTATACAATAAAAAAACAAATAATAATAATTTTATTCCTTACTTTAATAATCCCACTTATGGGACTCGCGACTTTTTCTCATAAAGATAATCAATGATTGCGGAATATTGGTATTTATTAAGGTTATTGTTTTTATTTAGTTTATGAAGCGACGAAGATGTTCCATCATTCAGGTGGTAAGAGATACGCTCCATAATAATCAGGTTCTAATTGTGCTCCACTCTTTAAGTCTAACAAATATTGATAGCCCAGTAATTTCACTAGCAACAGCGCCCTTCAAACCGGAACACAGTAATGTGTTCACACTATTTGGCGTCAAAAATAGGAGATGGTGGTTATCCAGTCGGACTTCAGCAATACAGACGTTTCATAAACAGTATTCAGTATATTCTAGAAAATAATATAGGCTACAAGCAAAAATAATTGAATGCTATTGCTATAGCTTCCTCCCATTATGAGCCCCTAAAGCGCAGGACCGATCGATGTGGGAATCTCTGGGGGAGGCCTATGACCAGCAGTGGACCTCTATAGGCGAACGATGATGAAGCTCGCATTAGCTTTAGCTTCGCCTCGGAAGCATGAGAATGTAATAGGGGCTCGTCAACTAACGGTAGCGTTTGCCAAATATTTCGCTCGGGTTTTACGCAACGCGTCTATTATTGAATGCAGTGTAAATATTTTGCTTTTCATATTTTGGCACTCTTCCAACTGTGGGGCTGGTAGTATTTCACATGACAGCAAGACGTTCACGTGATGCGGTAGGCCTGTATACACAAAGCGGCGCTTTTAGCGTTCATACAAATTTATATATATGCGGAGACCTACCATCAGTAATTTTACAGGTTACTATAGGTCTCTATTGACAGAGACCGTCTAGGTGGCTACCACCGCAGCGCCTATATCTGCCGCCAAACAGTACTGTGTTCCGGTTTGAAGGGCGCTGTAGGTAGTGTAATTACTTGAGACATAAAATATTGTCTCGTTACGCTAGTAATTACACTACCTACAAACGAGACAATATTTTATGTCTCAAGGCGACGAGCGCAATGTGGTGTAGTATATAACATTCTAACTAGCTTCACTTTGTTATGGGCAGGCGTATCACTTACCACCAGGTGAACGTCCCGTTCGTCTAGTTGCTTAATAAAAATGGCGATTTAACTTGCTTTGTAAAGAAAGAAGAATTTAAACTTGGACGTACTTTTACAAAAGTAATATATAGAAATTTTAGTCCAAAGCATATCGAAACTTATCCTCTGTTCTTTTTCTAGGTTCCCTAGTGTCTTCGATCCTGGCAATAGGCGCCGCCCTGAGTGCGCTGCCCGTGGGTGTGTTGGCACAGCGCATGGGCCGACGACCCACCATCCTTCTCCTAGCCATTCCTTTTATGATCAACTGGCTGCTTACGATATTCGCAAACGGCGCCGGCATGCTGATCGCCGCAAGATTCTTCGCGGGCTTGGCGACTGGTTAGTGTCTCCTTACTACATTATAGACAATATTTATTTTAAAAAGATTTTTGTTTACTAGAAGGATTTTTAGGATTATACGTAATTGTTGTATGATTACTATTCCAGGTGGCATTTGCGTAACGGCTCCTATGTACATCGGTGAAATTGCGGAGACTTCAATCCGAGGTTCCCTCGGTGCTTTCTTCCAGCTGTTCCTCACAGTTGGAATCCTTCTGACATTTGTGATCGGCGGCTGGACGCATTGGAGGACCCTGTCCATCATCTCTGCTGTGTTACCACCACTGCTGGTTGCTGTTTTCTGGTAATTATTAGTTCAGCTTATTGCCTGGGCGCCTAGGATCTCATGTATCTAGATCTATCACTTAACAACAGGTCCATGGATGCTCTGCTCTTGGTTTCTTGTATGAAAAGTGATATTGGAATGTATCTGAAATTTGTTCATGTACAGGTGGATGCCGGAGACACCGCAGTACTTGCTGAGCAAGAATCGTCGTAGAGATGCCGAGAAAGTGTTACGCTGGTTGAGAGGACCCGATGCAGACCTCACTGGCGAGCTCGAGGACATGCAGAAAGATGTACGTTTACATATCAGATTTTATTCCTTGTATGTAGATAGGATTGGACCGATCGATGTGGAGATCTTTGGGAAGGCCAATTTCCAGCAGTGAACGTCTATCGGCTGATGATGTAGACTTCGATGGAGAAGTCTTTGTTAATTTTTTTATTAAAAAAAATTTAAATTAATTTTGAACTACGCTGTAAAATTTCACGTTTCTTATTTTTCCTACTACAGGTAGACGACGCCTCACGTCAACGCGCTGGCATGCTCAGCATGGTGACCAACAAGGCTTCCCTAATGGCGCTCGTCTGTTCCCTTGGCTTGATGTTCTTCCAGCAGTTCAGCGGCATCAATGCGGTCATCTTCTACACCAACAACATTTTCCAGTCCGCCGGTTCTAACATCCCACCCGCCATCGCGACAATCATCGTCGGCGTTGTCCAAACTATCGCAACTTACATCTCCTCGCTGTTGGTAGAAAGGGCGGGCAGACGTATCTTATTATTGCAGAGCTGTATTATAATGGGTCTGTGTTTAGTTGTTCTGGGAGTATACTTCAAGCTTCAGACGGATGGTGTCAGCGTATCAGCTTTCGGTTGGCTCCCTCTAGTTTGTTTGGTACTTTTCATCATTTCCTTCTCCTTAGGCTTCGGCCCAATTCCCTGGATGATGATGGCTGAACTGTTTTCTGTAGAGTTCAGGGGATCCGCATCTGGTATTGCCGTTATTACCAACTGGTGTTTAGTCTTCATCGTTACCCTATGTTTCCCACTGATGAAGGACGCGATCGGCATCTACAGCTGTTTCTGGTTCTTCGCTGCTTTTATGCTTATCTGCGTGTTCTTCGTATTCTTTTTAATACCGGAGACGAAGGGCAAAACCGTTTCCCAGATTCAGGCTATTTTGGGTGGGAAAAAAGTGTAAAGTTACGAATAATCTAGCATTATAAATACTCAATGGAAAAAATTGAGATGTTTGGTTGTTGCCGCCGGAGACGTGTTCGTGTTTTTAGATATTTGAATGAATATATGTTTGATTGTTTAGTACATATAGTATGTTACATTATGACTACTTTAATCTAAAACCATGTCCAAAGTGTCCAATATTAAATATGCTCAATCCTGGTGGTTTTAGAGTATCTTCTTGGAACAACATTGTACAATAGAAATGGACCAAAAATCTTATCAGTGGCATACCGTATGTATTATTGTGATGTATGAATTATTTTAACGCTTTAACATAAATATGTGATCAAATTAGAAATGTAGTATAGTAAGTAGACATGGATTATTATGAACAAATATGTATTGTAAGTTTTAATTATTTAGCGAATAAAACTAATTATGCCAAAAATTATTTTTGAAATGTTAAGAAATCAACATTTCACATATAAGATTAAATATCAAATCCTCTTCGATTATTATCGTACCATTAACATATTTTTAGACATTATTAATACAATTGTAAATCGTGAACATTATTTTGAATTTATTTTTATTATACATGAAATAATATTTATACACATTGATGTTTTATTGTTGCTATTAAAATGTTGGGTTTTTCTAAATATGCTTTTATTTCACTGCTATCGTTTTTAATATAGTTATATTAATAAGGTTAAGGATATAGCTCAAAAGATTGCTAGAATTATTGGCAATCGACAGGACATTGCTTTGATGGACCGTTAATATCTTCCGGTACCAAAAGACGCAGTGTTGGTAGGTCCACCACAAGATGGACGCACAAATCACATAGAAAGCACATGACGTATTTAATACTAACTTATTTAAGAGAAACCTATATCCAACGCTGGATTATGGTGATAATGATAACATTCAAACAAAAATAAGGATCACCCTAATATATATATTTAGTATTGATAGCAAACATAGGTTACAAAAGTAACGACAAAAACACGAGGAACATTTCAATATCAAAACAAAGTCGAACCATTCGCAGAGCAATCTCTAGATATAATTTTCTTCTCGATGTTGTCTATTCTGCTCGACAATTCCGTTATACGCTTCTCGATAGACATAACATCACTTCTGAATCCGGTGACCGTAGCGTCCAGCTCCGTTAAGAACTGAATCTTGTTACAAAGCTCATCGTACTTCTGCGAGACAAAATCCCTCGCGTTTTGGGAATCCATTAACTCTTTATCTATTCTCTTTATTATTTCATTTTTCAGTTCGTCCAGCTTGGATTCAAGGACTAAACCTATAATGTGGGGTTTATGTATATCGACATCGCTTTCTTCATTAAGTTTTTCCAAAACTTTAACCTGGAAGGCCATTTTGACGAAAACTTTAATTGTACACTCGGAATAACTTCAGTTTCACAAATTTGACAACCATTTTTCCGAAATTAATATTTTAGTACATATTTGAGTACTCTGCAATTTAGAAAGATTGATTAATGATTTGACATTTACTTGATATAGGCAAACGTTAAGTTTTTCACAATATTATATCATTAACGGACAGTATTTTTTTTATTATATGAAGACGAGATGAGCCACACGTTCACCTAATGGTTAGTGATACGTTCATAACATCATGGCCCCAGTTAGGATGATATACCTAACGCAAAATCGTGATCGTCGAATTAAGATTTAAGAAGTTGTCTCGTTACGCCAGTAATTTCACTAGCTACAACTCCCTTCAAACCGGAACACAAAATTATTGCACATTTCTGTTGGTCGGCAGTAGTGGCAGCTGCGACCATACCTACCTATACAGTCACCGGCAACAAAGATCTTAGCACCTCTGACTAGGATACCGATGGGGCAGTAAGGTCTTCGAGTAGCGCACGCGTACCGGCAGATGTAGTGTTGAGAGGCTTCTCACAAGATGGATCTACGATCTGATGGACAGGTTCCCGCCTGGTTGTGGCGGTGGGGTTCAGTAGCCGTGCCTTGGTCACCCACGATGAAGCTAAAAGGAACCTACTCGGTCGACCCAAAGTGTAGGGCCGGCCCGAGGTGGCCGCTCCAGTTCAGCTCCGTGAGCTCACCTCAGATGTGTGCGGGTGGGCTGCAGAGGCAGGTTTATACTGCCCTTTGTAGCCAAGATGAAGTCTCGGAGGGAGAGAAGTGTCGATATTGCGATTCGCCGCTCTCCATACCCTCCGCGACTGAACGGTGCCGCACCGCTGATGCGGCGACCGTGTCGCGGGGAAAAAGGAGTGTCGGTATTGCGTTCCGTCGCTCTCTCTATCCTCCGCGGCCGTTGGCGGCGGAACCCAAAACCAGATCCACCGCAGAGTCGTGAAAGTTTTCTCTCTTGACCCCCACGGCCTACGGATGACGGATTTGACGGGATCCGTTACCCGGGTGACTGTAAGAGGCCGGGAGGAAGGCGCGTTGTGTACTTCGGTGTGCCCTTACAGAGGTGGAAAGGAAGGGTTCTTCCCTTCCGAGTGGGGCTGCATGGTGCAACCTGCGCTGGCGACGTCGCGGAGGTGTGCGAAGGCGTTCCCGTAACAATGTCATAAAGCGACGAGGGCCAACATTGTGGGGATTTTAGGCGGTGCAAGTCCGACATAACCTGTCTGCCCCCGCGAGGGCGGGTATGAGAAGGCATTTACCCCAAATAAAACAAAAAAACCCCGAGATAATAAAAAAATAAATTAGGAGTAACTTCATATATTATTTTTTAAAAAATAGTAAACAATACGAATAAGTATAAGTAAATATTACTTTATATATATGTACACAGTAATATTCTGTGTATTTCTGTGAATATTAGATAATTACATAGCATATATATAATGTCAAAAAAACAGAAATTATTTTGAAAAAAATGTAAATCGCCTAATTTATTAATACGTTGTAAATAACAGGATCAGATAAAGCCCTTAATATCAGAGAAAATTGGAAATAGATAAAAAAAAAATATTATAAATTACTATATACCTACGAAGGAATTTAATGCTAAAACATGTAATTTCTGAGTGGTACAGGAAATGGTCGGAAGAGCCAGTCAAGTGGTGAACATTATTGTACATCAACTTGTTACATTGATAACAGTTGCGATACGTCAAGTGCGAGGCGCTTTGCTTTATTTCGTTATCATACTCGCAAACTCGCACAAGAAATGTTTTAAATCGTTAATTAATAAATTTATTATCATTAAATGATTTGTTAGTAAATATTAATGGGACAGGAAATACTTCGTTAAAGTTTTTACATATTTCAGTTAATACATTCAATCTTCCAATAACATCTAAATAGCTTATATATAAAGTTTCACTGGTGATAGGTCTCTGTCGCCGGAGATCATTTAGGTACCACCGCAGCTTCTATTGCAGCCGATGAACAGTATTCGCAAACGTTACTATGTCCCGGTTCGAAGGATGCTGTAGCTGGTGAAATAACTGGAGTAAAAGGGAGTCAACATCTTAGGTCTTAAGGTGACGAGCGCAGTGTGGCGCTACGAATACTATCTTAAGTAGCGTCTCGTCGCTTCATTGAAATAAGAAAAAAAAAGTGAAATAAAAAAAAACAATGATACACATCGAAACTGCTTTATTGTTTTTTTTTTTTCATTAGGTCCTCTTGCTGTATAGGAAAAATCCTAATAGTGCTTAGCGTATTAAACATGAGTGATACGGGTAGAATACTTCTATGAACTCCCTGGATTGATGCTGGACGGCAATTTTACCAAAAAATTTACTTCTGTGCAGAGAGCGAATGTTGGAAGATCAGATGCAAAGTACACCATTGGATAATAATTATCTCATATGTCATAATGATAACGAAAAGGAAAGTTATTCCCGTTAATTTTATTAGGTTAATCACTTGGAATGCGGTGTAAAGTCGATCAGGTAGTAATGATTTGACGCACAAGTATTTGCTTAATCACCCGCTAACTTTCCACGATTCAATGTAACGTCCTTATCGATGCCACAAGTGGTATCCTGTTTTTTTTTCCATACTACTATGTTTTATCGCGGCGTTGCTTGGGTCTTTATTTATTTGTAACAAACATCATTCATTCTAAACGAACTGTTCTTTTTCTGAGTAAATCATATTTTTTATTTAATTAACCGACGATAAGAGCATGACGTTCACCTGATGGTAAGTGATATGTCTGCCCATAACAAAGTGATGCTAGTTAGGATGATATACATTGCACTCGTCGTCTGAGACAAAGTGTTGAGTCTCATTACCCCAGTTATTACATTAGCTTCAGCGCCTTTCATACTGGAACACAGTAATGCTTCTACACTATTGTTTGGCGGTAGAAATATTCGCTGCGGTAGTACCTACCTATGATTGACTGGTGACCAGTAAACACAAGCCAAACACATACATATATTTAGAATTACATTCAAATCTTCATTAACAAAATAATTTCTCAAACTGAACAGACTTCTAAGATAAATCTATCTCTACAAAATATAACATTAGTTTCCTGTAACAGACAAGAGTGTGCAGATATTACTGTGTTTAAATACTAGTAAAATAACTGAGGTAACGGGAGTTAAAATCTTGTATCTCATGCATTGTGTAATCATGTACAAACCACAACAATCCAGGACTATCGCTTACTATCAGGTTAACAGCTTTAATAAATAAATACATTTACATTACAATAAAGAAGAAACTACTCACATGATTGTAACTGATACATCTAACCAACAATATTGCTGTGTCCAGGACTTGGAAATCTTAGATCTTATGCAACAACGCAACGGCGCTCAACTCTTACACATTGGATACCTCATTAATAATTAAAAAAAAAATATTTCTATTTCATCGACAATGACACTGTGGTTATTGAAATGTGCTCGCCTAGAATACTCAGCAACTTGAGATACTGATTACTCATATTTGTTTATTTATTTAAACTTTTTTTCATAATAAAAACTTGAAACAAAAATATGAAAGGGATAGCATAATCAAAAAGGCGGATGTAACGCCACTAGAAGCTTCGTATGTTGATAGAAAGAAGACCACAGCACAATTTTAGATGGTAGATTTACAATATGAAGGTTGTAGCCTTGCCATCTTGACGGCTCGGTACGGAACATGACACTTCTATATTACTAGGCGAATAATTATTTACTGTGTTACTGCTGGACGATAATAAAGAATAGAAATTGTGAGATATTACCGCCCGCTGACAGATATCCGCGCCGGTCGATTCCGACGGCCTTTAAATCTGATATTTTCCAACATTTTTACAAGGCTATAAATATAAACAAATAAATGTACAAACAAGATGTCACGTTTCGAATGTATATACTACTTCTTAATAACACGAGAAGATAACCGTTGCAAAGTTATATCAATAACTACTTGTAATTGCATGTTTAGTTTTACAATACGTTTCGCCCTCACACCCGAAGTGCAATTGGTCAAAGCATTACAGTGTTTTGCCAATATATCATTTTTTTTTCCTGTTGTGGTGCAAAATTAAAATATTTAATGTGAGTATTTTTTTATATAATAATTACAATTTTTTTTAATTCTCTATTCTTTGTTTTCTAAAATAACATTTTATTTTCTATTTTTGAACGAAAAAGTTTTCGTATTTATTACTACAACTAGTTCGATTTTTAAAAAGAAACGCTTTATCTGTCAACTTCATTGGAAAAAAATTATTGTACATAGTAAAAGTATGCTTTACTGGTGGTAAGTCTAAGTAGGTACCACCGCAGCGCCTAGTGCAGCCAACATACAGCAATGTGCAAATATTACTGCGCTCAGGTTTGAAAGATGCTGCAGGTTCTGTAATTTTTGTGGTAAAAAGACTCAACATGTTATATGTGAACCGACGAGTACAATCTGGTGCTCTATCATCCTGACTAGCGTCGCGTTATTATGGGCAGGTTTAAAACTCACCACCAGTCCGGCTCGTCTCATCGCTTATTTGTATAAAAAAGATTTTCTAAATTAATTATAGAATTCCTTTTTCTCAATTTTTACTACTGGCAGAGCGGTTTTGGTTATAGTTTTCACTATCACCCCTCTCTTTTCTGGCTGGAAGTTTGGGCTGACTGATTGTTGTTGATTTACCACATGGTAGTTGGTCTTCTGTAGATCCTCGTAAATGGGTACTATATGGCGTACCTTGGTAGATGCCTATGTGCAACTGCGGACTGTCACGGCCCATTGATGATTGATGACATCCTTGTATGAAAAATAAGCATGAACTAAATAAAAAAAAAATGTTAAAAAGAATAGAAATGTTACAATATTAGGCGATCAACAATAGCAATTTTAAATATATATAAGGTCCTTATATATGAAATTGTCGTTTTGTACAGGAGGAATATAAAGTCAATTTTTTTTGTAAAATATATTTAATAAATCAAAGTATGCACCGTTGTTATCTATGCACTTTTGTCATCTCATAGGTAGTTCATTGATACCTTTACTAAAGAAACCATCGGGGCGAGATTCAATAAACTGTTTGAAGGCGGTTTGAACTGCCCCATCGGAGTTGAATTTTTTTTCTTGTAAGAAGTTGTCCAATTTCCGGAAAAAATGGTTATCTGTTGGGGCAAGGTCCGGGGAGTACGGTGGATGTCGCAGACATTCCCATTATAGCTCATCTTAGTGGTTATTTGTTATGCAGTGTGTGGTGGTGGTTGTGTTGCGTTGTCGTGAAGCAGCAGTGACCTAGAGCGATTGACCAATCTCGGTTGTTTAACAGCTAGTTCCTCCTTCATGGTCTGCAGTTGCTGACAATAGATATCTCCCGTAATCGTTTGGCCAGATTTTAGGAAGCTGTAGTGAACGACACCGGCGCTAGTCCGCCAAACACTCACAAGTAACTTTTTCTGAGTCAATTTTCGTTTAGGGCAGGATTTGGCTGGGTCTCCAGGGTTCAGCCATTGCGACGAGCGCTTCCGATTACCGTACAGTATCCACTTTTTATCACAAGTAATGATTCGAATTAAAACCCCTTCATCATTGTGTCGGTTGAGCAAAGTAACACAGCAGCAGCAGTCGGCGCGTGTTCGCAAGTTCGATTCACTCAATTCATGAGGTACCCATTGTTAAAGTTTCTTTACTTTCCCAATTTGCTTCAAGTGGATTAATACAGTTTTGTCACTCATCCCAAAGCCTGTAGCTATCTCCGAAGTGCTTTGTGATGGATCCGCTTCCACAATATCCTTTAATTTTTCATTTTCCACTTTGGTCTCCGGCCTCCCACGGAGGAGGTTCTGAACGTCGAAATTTCCAGACCGAAAAGGTTGATACCAAAAACGTACCGTGCTTTCTTTTACGACACCAGCGCCGTACACATCATTAATTCTTCAAGCTGTTTCTGCGGCACTGGTACCACGGTAGAACTCGTACTCGGAAATATACCGATATTTCATGTTTTCCATTGTGCGGTAATAAGCGACGCCAATGAAAAAACTAATGAGGAAAAAACAAATGAATGACTGTTTTCAAAACTCAAATGTAGCAGCTAAATGAATTTATAAATTTGAATTTGGAATTCTTAATCAAAAACCAAATATTTCAGATCAAACTTCAGATTCAGATCAGTACGACAAAACGCTAATTTCATATGTTTTTTTTTATATACTATCACGCCTTTTTTCCCAGTAGGAGTAGGCAGAGGCGAATAACCCACTTTTCGCCAGATGTGGTCAGATTAGGTCTCATGTAACAGGGGGCGAGCCGGTTGCCACTTTATTAAGGCCACCACACACAAAAATAATTTCAGTGTGCGGGTTTCCTCACGATGTTTTCCTCCACCGTTAAGTACATGGTAATTGTAACAATATGCACATTAGACATTGAAAAACTGCCTGAGAAGTCCATACTCCGGCCGGGATTAGAAGCCATCTGATTGCGATGTTCGAGTTCATAGCCAATGAGCCACCACGACTTCTTATGTAGAATTTCATATGTAAGGACCTAATATATAATGCACAGGAAATATTTAAAGTTAACCATCAAAAGGATGATCATAATGGAAACAGTTTTTTTAATTTTTCCATTAGGGACTGTCTCTCAAAAGGTAAAAGTTAGATGACGTCGCATATCCTCGAAAGCTGTTTTCGCTAGAAGTTACCACTTTCCTCATGATATTTCCAAGCAAACGTTCATAGCTGATAATTGATTTTGATAACGACATCCAACAACATGCGTTTAAAAACGGACAAACGTAATTGACTGTTCCGATTCAAAAGACGGTGGAGCCAGAAATTATCGGGGTGACGAGACAACGGTAAACGCCCACCCGCCATTCCTATCAGCATAGATTTTTTTTATTATTTATCTCGCCCCCATTAACAGTTAATAATGCAATATGTAAGCGATATGTCCGACGAGTGATTACGTTATCATTCATACTCTGTCCGAGCTTGTGCGACCTACCTCGCCCAGGAAACGCAACCGTGAGTGAGACTATTTCTTTTTTTTTTGCGGCAATCTTTAAAACAGATTAAAAATAACGAGCTCTTTATTATTGCTGGCCAGTTACAAAATGTATAGCATTTTGTTTGCATCAAAATAATTAAAAAGGAAATGTAA
The DNA here is from genome assembly GCA_029030555.1 of Ornithoptera alexandrae. Lineage (NCBI taxonomy): Eukaryota > Metazoa > Arthropoda > Insecta > Lepidoptera > Papilionidae > Ornithoptera > Ornithoptera alexandrae. Next base: position 1,451,939 of record JARDVY010000031.1, read on the forward strand.
ACTTTAAATACATATAGCATTAAAAACAAAGTACACATTATAATATTCATTGCATTTTTTTTTTATTTTTGTAGGTGGTATTAAATATTGTGATATTTTATATAAACTTATAAACGCTGATAATTTTAGAGATAACATTTTAAATAATACTTTTTTATTACTTATTTACTCATAATTATATCCCAAATATATACCTGAGATAAAAGTTATATTCCTAGTTCAGGAATCAGGCTCCAAGTCTCTAAGATATGAAAAATAATGCAATAAATTATCTTTTATATATCTTTTGTAATTTTATAGAAACATAAGTACTTAAATATTAAAATTTTATTTATGTTACAAACAACGGGTAGTTTTTGGTTTCTAACATAAATCTGTTTTCAGTCCATAAATTTATATAATAATGCAAAATAACTTTAATAACAAATATTTCTTTAACCTAAAGGTTATAGGTTAAATATTTTTTTATTATTATTTTTAAATTTAAAATATTTTTCACTATTAATTCTTTAGTGCTATCTGTCGGTAGCGGGTTGAAGCTATGGACTTAAGCATCAACATCCAAAAGGTTTTTATCCGGTATAACTTACAAAGTTATTTTATATTAACCTAATCTAATCTTCTAGTAACATTAACTTAGATTAGGTGATTTACAAACATATTGGTTACTGTTATTAATACTTCCAATTTGGTTATTTATATAATACTATTTATTAGATTTAGATTTTTTTGCTTTAGGAATAATGGATTATTATACTTTGGTTTTCATACCAACTTTTTCTTTTGTTTTTTATCAACAATAAGCTTCTTTTGAATTTCATATGGGGTTAAGTATTAAGATGGTAGATAGTGAACGGTTCTGATTCAGAAAACTATTGCTCTTATTTATCTCTAATTTTATAAAAACCTTTTTTCTTAACACACTCCGCTATTCATATTTATCCAAGTGACGTTTCATAGTACAAATTGGGTTTTTATTTTGTTATTCAATTAAACGACGAAACAAGCCAAACGTTCACATGATGGTAAATGATACGCCTGCCCATAACGTGACGTTAATTAAGATGATATACACTTCACCACATTGCACTCGTTGCCCGAGAAATAAGATGTTGATTCTCGTCACCCAAGTATATACACCATACAACGCCCTTCAATCCGGAACACAGCAATGTTTGCACAGTACTGTCTGCCGGCTGCAACAGGCGCTGCGGTGGTACTTACCTAGACGGTATTCCCTAATAGAGACCTATCACCAGAAAGTGATTAGCCAACACATTTAATAAATGTAAATCAATATCGAAGAGATACCGTTGATGATGTCTATAAAAATAGAGACATCTTATATCTGAAGGAGGAAGATAGTTAGGATGATGACACTACACCATATTGCGGTCGTCGCTTTCAGACGTAAAATGTTATGGACACTTCAAACTGGAACACGGTAGTGTTTGTACACTACTATTTGACTCTTTAGAAGATTTAAGCCTTTAATAACCACATCAATATGACAACCAACCCCCAAAGTTGGGGCAACGAACATATAATCCAATCACCACACGGTCGTAACATCGTAATCCATACAATTACAATAATATTAACAACGCGACCGATTTTCGTAACGTTTCGATAACATCGTCATATCGCATTTAATCGATACATTTATCGATATAATAAAGATATTTTTTGTGTTTTTAATTCTGTTTTAGCCTTCATATAATACTTTAAGCTAGATTTCTTTGCGTCATTTGTTAAATCAATAGTTATTTACGACAGTAATTGATAGTGGCAATGACCTGACAGCATATTGGTGACGGACTGCACAAGTATTTTATTTTTAATTATCAACAACTAAATTTTTTTTATATATACAACTAAACGAGGAGACGGGCAGAATGTTCACCTAATGGCAAGTGATACGCCCGCCCATAACAATACGGCACTACTTAGGATGGATATACGAGGAATAGTTAGAGAGATAGATACCCTGCTTCTGGGGAGAAGTCAGGGTTATGTGAGATTCTTACTCACTAAATCCCTTCGGTGGTCTGCATCAGGGCATTAGGAGAGGCTCCGGGATCTCCTATAGAACGCACCGGTGCTTCTCTATACGTCTCTGAGGAGGAGCCTAACCCTCCTAGGCACCATCGTTGAGCCATACGCTGTCCCAGGCAGGTTCGCTTGTTGAACGATAAGGGCCCCCATACTCAAGGCTCGCGAAACTCCTAGCCCCTTTTAGTCGCCTTCTACGACAGGCAGGGCTTACCTTACTCCTATTATTACTATCACGAGATCACGGTGCAACCGGCAACAGAGACCTGCTGAGATCTTCAAGTTGTTACATTATAGCAGTTGATATTGTATTCAAATCTGATGATAAAATGTCGAATAGGATACTCGACTGCTTGAAGCTTTTGTCACGTAAAAAACGGTTGAGCTTTTTTTTATTACGCGACATACCATATATATTATCATATATATATGAAATTTCCACCCAAGCAGAGACTCATCGCGATAGCCCTGGAACTATAAGGCTTGGAGATTTGATATTTGGTAGAAATATTCCGTTTTTTATATATAGGGGAGATACGAACGGATCTTACGAAATTCCTTCCGTTAAACGAATTTCGAGGGTGCGGCCAGCAAAGAATTGATATGAAAATAATAATGTTTGTTTCAAAACAATTTTCTGTTAAAAAAAAAACATTTCCAACTATATTTGTTATTTGTTTTTAAACTAGAAAATTATAAAATAAATAAACGTTTCCCAGTAACACTTCGATTTGTAATGAAGAGTATAAATAAACATGTTAAATACACAACAAGTCTCCGAGCCATCACACAGTAAATAATGTTATTTGCATTAACTACAGACGATTATAAACTATTTGTTACTATATAACATAGACATAAAATGTACAACTTTCTGCTCCCACTGTTGGGACTCGAAAAATTCTCTAGTAAGGACAGCGAAGGAAACAATCAACCGTCCTAACCAACTGTTACTGTAAAGGGTGTAATGGTTCCCGTACAACTCACGGAACCCTTTTTTGGGTTCGGAACGAAAATGTTCTAAAAGATACAATGTCTTCTGAGGGGAAGTCAGAGTTATGTGGAGAACTTTACCCACTAAAATCCCCTTCGGTGGTCACGTCCGGAGTTTGGAGAGGTTACAGGATCTCCGTTCGGAACACATCCGTTGCCTCGATATCCCGTCCCAAGGTTTGCTTTACACAGACCCTACCAGCCTCTTGAGTGCTACTTCAATGGCCGGAGACCACGTCCAGCCACTGTCCTCCTCAAGGTGACTCACAAGACCCAAGCCAACCTCACTTGCTCGTGATGCACCCTGCTAATCAACAAACGAGGCTCTGGTTCCCATCAATCCGCACTAGGCCAGCGTGGTGGGGTGGGAAATGGCGCAAACCCCCTATATTAATCCATACCCGATCTGTGTGGGAATCTTTTGGGCAGGCCTATGTGAAGCAGTGGACGTCTATCAGCTGATGCTGATGATGAAATTTATTAATAGGTAATGGTACTGGTATGATACTAGGCTGTAGCTAGATTAATTACTGGGGTAACGAGACTCAACAACGGATGTCTCAGGCGATGAGCACAATGTGGTGCTGTATATATCATTCTAACTAGCGTACCATCAAGTGAACGTTCCGCTTGTCTCGTCGCTTTATCATATATATAAAAATAATGAACTCTTGATATATTTGTATATATATATAAATCGGTGATACCGGATATAGGGTTTACATATGTCTGTGCGTTAGATTTTTATTGTTAGATTAGGTGTCATCAAATGATAAGATCGAATTAAAAAAAAATTAAACAGCTGGTGACTGTCGATATAAATCTAATTCATGTCTTATCAGTGTGGAATATTCCATCTCATCAGGAAAATTATATTTTGTACCGTAAACGTATATTTACGGCATTTCAGTGGCATATTACGAATTTTTTTTTTTATTTTAATGAAGCGACGAGATGAGCGGGACGGTCACCTGATGGTAAGTGATACACAGCCCATAACAATGTGGCACTAGTTAGGATGTTTTACACTGCACAACATTGCGCTCTTCGTCTGAGACGTAAGATGTCGAGTCTAATTACCTCAGTAATTACACTAGGTACAGCGCCCTTCAAACCGTAACACAGTAATGTTTGCACCTTACTGTTTGTCGGCTGCTGTAGGCGCTGCAGTGGTACCTACCTAGAGTGTCTCCAGTAAAATCTTAAGTTAGGTTAGTTAGGAAGGCAGGTTCCTTACCGGAGACTATCTACGTAGGTACCATCAAACCAAATACTAGTGCGCAAACATTACTGTGTTCCGGTTTGAATGGCGTTATAGCTAGTGAAATCCGTGGGGTAATGGGGTTGACATCTTGTCTCAAGTCTGAACACGTGTCGTAGTGTATATCATACCAAGCAGTAGATTATTACGGTCAAGAGTATCATATACCATCAGGCGTACCTTAAAGGAAAAACAAGAGACTGATGTCTACAACTCTTTGCTTATTACTAATTCACATTACATTTAAAGGATGTTATCCTTGATTTTTATTTTTTTGTATCTATGTCAAGATAACTCTTTATCTACATTTCGCTTAGTATTGACGTTTCGGTTTTGATTTTATTATTTTTTAGCTCTCATATGTTGAGAGCTAGAACTTCAGTTGCAATGGTATATTTACATGAGGGTGGTAGATAATCATACAATGAAACTGTACAGCATCAGGAGGAGGAGAGCAACGCGTTATAAGGCAAGAGTCTACTCTATAGTTAAAGTACATAAACGGAGCGAGCAATAAACATTGAATGTGTAGACATAAATCAAGTATTGTTCTTAGAAAACAAATACAAATATTTTTATTGTCTTCGTACATTTATAAGGAAATCTAACTATTCTAGTTTTTTTTTCAAGATACCTAATTATTATCTAATTGTTTTTTCTGCTAAAGGATATTATTATGCAGCATATAGCGTTGTTACAATGTATGGTATTTTATTGGGCTGTGTTATAAAGGAAACAAATTACCTCCATTGCAATAACAAGATATTCACTGTTGTTTTTTTTTTCAATTAAGCTATGCGACGAGAAAATTTGTATTATGTTATTACTCGATAAATTTTCAATATTATTAGTTTATGTAAAAATCGTACTTATATGCAGGAATAATCAAAAATCGAAAACGTGGCTGTACGTATCTGTCTTTTGTTTTTTCTTATTAAAATAAAAGGGTAAGGTTAAAGGCATAATCTGTTTACTCATAGCTATTTATAAAGAACAATGAGTTTTTTTTATTAAAATTAAACGACGAGACGAGCGGGACGTTCACCTGATGGTAAGTGATACACCTGCCCATAATACCCTGGCACTAATCAAGACGATATATACCATAACAGCCATTTTAAGTTCCCACTGTTGGGGCATAGGCCTGCCTTCAATATGAGGGCGATGAGCCATAGTCACCGCTCGGCCGCAATGCGGATTGGTGACTTCACACACACCTCAGAATAAATTCCAATTCATGTGCAGGTTTCCTCATGATGTTCTCCTTCACCGTTTGTATTTCGCTGTTGTTGCTAAAGTACACAAATGTACATAACTTAAATATTAAAGTCATCGGTGCATGCCGGGATTCGAACCCGCGACCTTCGGAATGAAGACCGCACGCTCTAACCATTAAGCCAGTGAGCTACTGGATGGACTATATATACTGCATCACAATGCGCTCGTCGCATGAGACACAAGATGTTGAGTGTCGTTTACACTTACAATTACACAAGCTACAACGACCCTCAAACCGGAACACAGTGTTATTTGCACATTACTTTTTGGCAGTAGAAATAGTGATCTACTCCAGTAAATACCACAATAAAAAAAAGTTTTTTTTTAACATACGTCTACAATTTAGAGCCCCTTTTCAACTTTACGCAAAAGTTCATTATGATACTTAATTTTTTTTTATTTCCATGTATATTTCGAAAAGAGCAATTGAACAGATTTATCGATTAGTGGTGATCGTGTTCATTTCCTCACCAAGGCGAGTTAATGTTTGCGTTGAACGTATTAACTTCATAAATACTTCATATAAATGACCTGTTATGATAATCCCAGCAGTAACAAAACAATAACAAGTAGTAAACAATGTTTACTGAATCACAATTAACATTAGTTTTAATATAGTCAAACAACAGGTTAGTTTTGTTGCATACTGCTAGTGACATGTTTCTAATGAAGATTTTTTTTTTTGTCATTTAACTGAATTATGTCAGTTCTATTATTTAGACAATCATCATCGTCATCAGCCGTTAGACGTCCACTGCTGGACATGGGCATCCCCCAAAGATTCCCCTATCGGTCGGGTAGGAATTCTATTGGGAGGATTTGAGCCACTTCCCACCATGCTGGCCTAATGCGGGTTGGTGCAGCCAAAACCTCGTTTATTGATTAGCAGGGTGCACCAGCAGCAGGTGAGATTGGCTTGGATCCCGTGAGTTTGTGTGGGCACCCACACCCCTCTAGACAATTAATTATTATAATTATTAATAATTTCTGTTTTTATAATTAAACACAGTTTCGTTATAAAACATACCTATTATCCTTTACAAAAATCATTATAAATAGTATCATCTTCACCCCTTTGTGTTATATATGAATGGATGCGAAAACCTGAAGATCGCATTAGATGGGAGACATTGTGGAAGGCCTACATCCAACAGTAGACTGACAAAGGCTGATGATGATCTTATATATTAGAAAAATTATCAGGAATATTTTGTATAACATAGTCATTGCTCAACGGCGTCTGTAGATGTCCATTACTAGTTATGTCACCCCTAAAGATCTTCACACTTTCCGGTACTTTTTCACATCGCCATTTAATTCAAGAGGTTGTTATTAAAAAAACTTCATTATCAACGAATTATGATAAAGTTGAGTAAATTTTTTTATTCTTTATTATTTTAGGGGCTTTCAACCTATCAAGGCTATGGCGACCCCATCATAACCTAAACACTTGTTATCTAATTATTACTAATAACTAACGTAATACTGAGTACCAAAATACCTGTTACTTTTAACTAAATTAAATTAACAAAATGTGCTTATAGATAATTCTCGCTGCTACTGATGTCGGTGCAAATAAAATACACTGACTTGTGCCGACGCTTCTGATGTCAATTACAAATTCTCCAACAATATTTTCCTGAGCGGTCTACTTCGGAGACTTTCCGTCAATATATGATGTACATCTTCTATTCTTTGGCATAAATAACAGTTGAGGGAATCTGAATTCCCATTATATATTTGAATTGAGCGGCATGTGTCCGAAGCCTAACCTGAAAGCAACTACAACTAACTTTATTGATAAATGAATTTCTAAGTGAAATACTAAGTTGTTGTCAATAATAATAATAAATAAAACAAATGTACAGCGGCAGCACAACGTTTTACGGATTTAACAAGTATTTTAATAAAAATACTAGATCTTTTTTATACGTCCAGACGAAAACAAACAAGTGTTAGAGTGTAACGTGATTGTAATGAATTTTCATATCATAAAGTTTTTTTTCTTATACAATTAAACGACGAGACGAGCGGGACGTTTATCTGATGATAACTGAAATGCCCGCCGATAAAAACGTGACGCTAGTTAGGATGATATACACAACACCACATTGTGCTCACCGCCTGAGACATTAGTTGTTGAGTCTCGTTACCCCCGTAATTACACTAGCTTCATCACCCTTCAATCCAGAACATACTAACGTTGTACACTTCTGTTAGTTGACTGCAAGAGACGTTGCAGGGGTACATTTTTTTTGCGTGGTGAAATTCTGCATCGTTCACCCTTCTGCTGCGGCGGCAACAAAACAGTTTTGCCAGGCTCCCACCAGCTAAAACTCCACAGCTTCTCACTCAATACATTTGGCCGGAACCACGCGAACGCTTTCGTACATAACCTTGATTTCGACAGCGATAAGCCTTGACGAGACCACGTCTCGGGGTGGAGCTATTCTAGCTCTCCACCCCCTTTAGAAGTGTTAGGCGGAAATACCGCACGCACCACCTCGAGATCTTTCATATTTGGTAACGGATTACCCCCTAATCCGCAACCATGACCATTGTTACGGGAGTTGAAGGGCGTAAAGCATCCTCCTTTGACGCCCCCGTTTCCCCCTGCGGATTGAGAAATGGGTGTTTATAGCTCGCTGCCTCTACTGCAGGTTCTAGCTAGGTACCTCCTGACAAGCTACGGTGATACCTAGCTACATGCTCTCCGGCAACAGAGACCTACCACAAGTACATTAAAATTATATTTTTGACAGCAGATCTAAAACTTTTCCACATTGCAATTTATCAGCGATTTTGTAAATATGCTTGCATGATAATTTCAAACGTAGATGATAACCTTCCTGATTTGAGAAAATTAATTATTTATTCGACATTGCTATGATTATCTGATAATAATTTTATATCATACGATTTAAAAAAAAAATGATTGATCAAATCTATCGCAAGAATTTGCGCGTGTAGGCGCCAATCTATCAAATTAACATTCTGTTAAGTTGAAAATAATTGATTACATATAAATAATTTCATTTTCAATACTCCCTCTATCTTCCTAGACACTATCCCATGTGATAGTGGGGTTAGCTTTCTTAATTTGTCTTCTTCACTTCGCTGTATCTTCGTCTTCATCGTCAGTCTCTTGGCAATGACACGTTTCTTGATACTACACTTTTCCATCTTGTTTTCAATCTGCCTGTGGGTTTGTGTCCATGGAGGGAAAACTGCAATGCCAAGTTGCCAACGGCCAGACGGCCTTCTTTTTACATGACCATACCATACCAGCCTACTTTCTTGCATTTTATCGAGCCTAGTTACGCCACACATCCATCTCAGCATTTTTATATCAGCAACTTGGATGGTACGAGTATGTACGTTCTTTGGAGTAACGACTCAGGTTTCGCTGCCATACAAAAGGACAGTTCTTATGATGGTCTTGCAGATTGTACCCTTGAGATTCACAGGCAGTTTCATCTTCTATACTACATTTAATTAAAATAAACTTTACCAATGTTTGAATAAAATTGAAATGGCACACCAAAGATAGCACTAGATGATTGCAAGACGAAGTGAGCTCATTCTGGAGATCTTAACTAGCGATACGTTGTTATAGGCAGGTTATCATTTAACATCAGATAAATGTCCCGCTCGTCTCGTTGGTTAATTGAATAATAAAATAAAAGATGGAGGTACTCTATGATGTCTATGGCGTTAGGACATCTGTCACCTCAGTCCTAATGTGATCATCACTGCTGTACAACCACTCGAAACGTTGAAGTAATAAAAGATTAAATAAACGCGCCAAAATACGTGTAATACTAATGTAAATATAAGACATCGTTATTTATAATAATATTTAGATTGTTATTATGTAACTACTTGATAAATTTTCAATATTATTCGTTTGAATAATAATCTTTTTATTCTTTATATATGCAGCAATAATTAAAAATCGAAAACGTGGCTGTACGTACTAAAGTCTTTTGCCTTTTTTTGTTAACGTAATAAGCAAAGGTTAAAGATATTCTTTTTACTCATTACAGTTTATAAAGGACAGTAATTTAATAATTTTTTTTTATAAAATTAGTAGGGAGGCGAGAGGGATGATCACCTGATGGTAATTGATACACTCGCCGATAACAACGTGGAGGTAATTAACATATTATATATTACCACATTACCGCATTACCACATTGCGCTCGGCGCCTGAGACATCATAACATGTATCCCGCTACCTCAGTAATTAGCATTACTTACAACACCCTTGAAATCAGAACACAGTAATGTTTGCTCACTGCTGTTTATCGGCTGCAAAGTAAAAGCTTAAAAAATATGTTTTTTTTTTTAATTATAAAAATAAAACAGTTTCTATGCAATTAGGAATAAAACTAATACATTAATTACTTTTTTAATTAAATTGTAATGTTTCATAATGAAATACAAATAGAGTTGTGTAAACACTTTACAAGAGTGTCGCCCTTGACGATTATAACTACAACTCGTTAGAACAATCGCTACTTCAGTACTTTACCTGAGCACCTCTCCATTGGAACTGTTTTATCTGATACAGTTAATGGATGGAATATGCCGTTTTACAATGTTTTTATTACTACTCGTTAAAACCTTATTCACAAGTGTTTTAAGGAAAAACATGTTGTTAAACAAATTGTGAACAGTCTGAGCGGGAATCGCTTCATGGATATAAATCCCGAGATGCTGCATTTCCTATTTTACAGGTGGATAATGAAATAATTAATGCTGGTAGGTTTCTGTTGCCGGACAACGTCTAGGTACCACCGCAGCGTTTATAACAGCCGACGAACAGTACTGTGCAAACCTTACTGTGTCCCAGTATGAAGGGTGTTGTAGCTGTAATTACTAGGGTAACGAGACAACATCTTATGTGTCAGGCGACGAGCGGCATGCGGTGCAGTGTATAACATCCTAACTAGCGCCACGTTGTTGGCAGACTTGTAACCATCAGATGAACGTCTGCCAACGTCACTCTCGTCGCTTAATAGTATTTTTTTTAATGAAAGCTTCCACTTTTTTCGAATATGCAGATGTAGCCTATGTTTTGCTACATACCCTCAGCGATCTGTCTGTGAAAGTTTTAGTTTAACAGCTTCGGATATTTCCCAATTTTTTAGAAATAAAAATAATTCAAAACGTCTTTCTAGTATTTCCTAGCCAATCCTATCATCATTTTCACTGATGGACGTGCAGCTGGACATGGTCTCCTGTGATGTGTTCCACAAAGCACGGTCTTGCGCTGTTTAAGCCCAGTGACTCCCAGCGATTCTTTTTACGTCCTCTGTCTTATAATTCTAGTCAATCCTATAAATTAAATAAATAGCATAAAATAAAAATATTATGTTTAAAATTCATTTATTTATTATATTTTTTATACAAACGCCTTTTTATTTTTTTTAGCAAATGTGTATAAATCAAGAATAATTTTACTGGTGGTAGGTCTCTGTTGCTACAGACCGTCTGGTTAGAAACCACCGCAGCCCCTATTGCAGCCGATAAACAATACTGTGTAAACATTACTGTGTTTCGGTTTAAATGGCGCTGTAGCTAATGTAATTACTGGGGTAATTAGACTCAGCATATGTCTCAAGCGACGAACGCAATTTGGAGCAGTGTATAACATTCTAACTAGCACTACATTGTTACGAATAGGCGTATCGCTTACCATCGGGTGGACGTCCTCCTCGGTGATTTGTTGATTTCATAGATCTTTCATCGTTTTATTTATATTCAAATTTTATAAACAATTTTATTTGGTGTTATTTATCCGGTTGCTATAGTAACGGTCGCTGTAGAAAGTCATTTGCGATCTAATTTTATATTACGGCCAGCAGAGCGGCCAAAGAACAATCACTAGAGAATGAAACAGAAAATTTTATATTGCTTGTCAATATAATTTTGTAATTTTTTTTTTATTATAACCTATAATGATGAAGATCTAATAAACGATATTTCCTTCACATTATTTTCTATATATTTGTAAAAAAATACAAATTTTTTTTTTGACATTTTCTCATTAGAAAGGTCGTCAAACTATTTGCACTGAATTCTAACACGAGGGCCACTCGACGCTTGTCACCTTTCCGTGTAGGAAAACGCACACCACGCATTTGTTGGTGTTATAACAGGAAATTAGAAGATGCTCTTTGTTCTGATGGTGAGTGTGTATGCGACGCGCGTTGCTTCTATCATTCGGAATTTGATATTTCATTGTGCTGTTTTAATGTGACCGATCTGCGTCGACAATTTAATAATGGACGCGCGTTGAATTTGTATCCGGTGATTCATTTGCTCCAAGTCCAAATTCAGTATTGAGTCAATCGGTAGTATTAGAAATTTAATTATTGCTGTTTTTATATCAACAATAGGGGTAATATTTGACCTAAATATAACAAAGGGTTGAATAACAATAAAGCCATGGATGATAAACCGCGCTCGTCCTGGATACTCAGGTTCTTATAAGTTATCAGCCGGAACATAGCAATGGCTTTAATCGTTAATTTTTTTTTCCCGAAACTACTAACAAAAGCGAAGCATTCACCTGATGGTAAGTGATACCCCTGATAGGATAATAATGCGCATTGTGCTCGTCGTCTTAAGACACCAGATGTTAATTTCATTATTATAGCAATTTCACTAGCTACAACTCCCTTCAAACCAAAACACAGTAATGTTTGCACACTGCTCTTTGGGGGCAGAAATAGGCACTACGATGGTACCTACATAGAGGGTCTCCAACAACAGAGACCTACTACTGATAGTAGGTTTCTGTTGCCGGAGGTGGGGTGGGGTTGGTCTTAATGTTATTTAAGGTTATGTTATATATTAAATAAAGTATGTAGTATGTATAAAAATATATCGTAAATAGAGCATTCGAATGAAACAGTTTCACTGCCACCGATATTATTAACAATGTTTTTTTTTTTCATAAATTTAAAACAAATGATAACCTTAAATAAGATAATTGCATGTCAAAAGTCACGTAGCGCAATTGCAAACAGAAAATATATTAAATTACTTTTAATTCATATTAAATAATCCATAACTTGGTAGTAAATAGTTTATGTAAGATATATATACTTTTAATCTAGAATAATCTAACACTTGACCTAATCTTCACATGGTGTTAAGTGAATATGAAGCTGTGGACGGTGAAGCGGTTTCGCCCAGAACACAGCGATGCTGTCATGGTGACACATTTACATTATGAGAGTGGTAACCTACCTAGGGGGATTATAATAATACTACCATCAATAGCACTTCACAATTAGTGACTCTAGAATCGAACGAGGGACTTTCGTATCACTAAGCGAACGGTTATTCACTACACCGCTGCTGGAGACACATGTCTCAGGCAAGGAGCGCAATGTGGTGCAGTATTTAACATCCTAACTATATTTGATTAATAGTTTTTAATTATAAGTATAACTGTTATGGGTAGGCGTATTGCTCACCATCAGGTGACAGTCTCGCTTGTCTTGTCGCATCATAGGATAAAAAAAATATTTTGCTTCACATCTGAAAATACTGTCTCCTTTAAAATTAGTTAAATATATTTACGTACCTGTTATTTAAATATTTACTTAGTACAACTTATAAATATAAAATTGGGTGACAGTGTGAAAAAGCCCTTAGGTTTTGTTTTATTTATCAATATTTTTTATCATCATTTCACATTGTCACAGTTCACGGCTGTAACTTGGACGTCAATAACAAATGATATAACCGTATGACAGATAACCTTGCACTTCACAGATTGTGCTTCTAAAAAAAACTCGATCATTTGACACTTACGGACGCCCATCTTGGTCCTTACGAGACATTTGGAGAACCATGTTGCCCGTCTCAAAACCTCACTCATGAAAAAAATAATATCGTATAAGAAATCTAAAATATCCGTCGCGAATATAAAATATTCTAAGGTTGACAGATACTTAATTAGCAATAAAAAAATCAGAAATAAGTGAAAAGAAAATAATGATATAGCGTTTTTTAAAACACTGTTGAAAAAATTGGCAATAAATAAAAAAAGACGTCCGGTACATTAAATCAAAGAAAAATTTTTTTGCTAAAAAATATTATAATAAACTGTTGCTTTCTAGTCTTGGGCTATTAAGAAAAGGACAAAGGCAGGCCCTGCCTGTCGTAGAAGGCGACTAAAAGAGTTTTCGGATTCGTGGGCTTTGAAGGTGGGGGTCGTCATTGACCACTAAGCGAGCCCGACATGAACGACAAGTACCAGGTTATCCAGTTCTTGTTGTAGCAAAGCGAGAGTGTGGAGGAGTGCTACAGTCATCCTTGGGATGCGCTTTAGGCGTAGTGGTGGGAAGCGTCGGCGCTTTCCGTAGGACATCTCGGAACCTCCCTCAACGCACTGAAGATGACCACCGAGGAGGTATTAGTGGGTAAAAATCCTACATAATCTAGTCTTCTCCCCAGAAGCAAGGTATCTTTTTAGAATATTTCTCCCCCGACCGCAAAAGAAAAGGCTATTTAGCCTCTGACGTTTGCCTGTTTTGAGGCGAATTAAAAAAAAACATCAATTACTACAAAATCAAATTCAATCCACTTACAAGATATTTGTATGTCACCATTCCTTCCAACTAAACTGTGTCATGTCGTGGCTATTATTGGATTCGGGACACTTGTCATGCTGCTTGTAGATGCTTTCGCGAGAAACAAGAGTTCGCTATAAACTATAAAAAAAAATGAGCAGAAATTGTATCCAAAGTGGAAAGGGTTTTAAAGGGTTCCGTATAACAACTCACGGGACCCAAGCCAACCTCATCTGCCCGTGGTGCACCTTGTTAACCAACAACTAAGGCTCTGGCTCCCACCAACCCGCATTGGGCCAGCGTGGTGGGAAATGATCCAAATCCCCTCATATGAACTTCTATAAATGTAAAGATCTTTGGGAGAGGCCTCTGTCCAGCAGTGGAGGTCTATCGGCTGATGACGGTGGCATCCAAGGTGCACAGGACATAAACACATTACAAACGATTTGTTTTATATTTAAAACACGTGATTAAGATGCAGCGGTCGAATGTGACCTAGCCTAACAGGGAAAAGGTCTTAATTTCCGCACGCCCTAGGAAAGGTAATAGCGGATACGGAATAACAAATAAAACTTGTTTAATAAATAATTTCCGACTTCCTCCTACAATATAATACATATTACTAACCAAGAGTAAGGAGTCATTGGACATTAGAAAACAATATGGTTAAGTAGTGAGCTGGGAATAATAAAACAGAAAATTTCGATCTGTCTCTGTGACATTTTTTTTTATTCAATTAAGCGTCAAGAGGGGAGGGACCTACACCTGATGGTAAGTGGTTCGCCAGCCCATAACAACATGGCGCAAGTTAAAATAGTAAACACCGTATCATATTACGCTCGTCGCCTGAGCCAAAAGATGTTGAGTCTCGTTACTCCAGTAATCTCATTCGCTACAGCGCCTTTCAATCCGGAACACAGTACTGTTTGGCGGCTGAAATGGGCGCTGCTGTGATACCTAGCTACACGGTTTCCGGCAAGAGTGACCGACCACCAATAAAAGAGTCGTACCACCAGTGACGTTTCGGTTAACGGCTTACCTTGTATCACAAAGTGATATAGTTCGATATCGAAGACACGATTTTGAGAAGTATGGATGATGGTATTTCACCACACCGTTCATGATCCATCCACACGTCTAAATTGACCACTGAAATAGAGGGGGTTATATTGATAATAAAAACATTTCATGTTTTTTTTTGTATAGACTAGTGATTGACTACAATACCACCTGATGGTAAACGGGGTTGTAGTTTTTGATGGTAAAGTGCATTATATTAGAAGTAGCCTATTCACTCTTCACTTAAAGATCCCCACGTCATACCTGGACGGGAACACTGACGCCGGCAGACTGTTCCCACCCCTCGCTATTCGCATGAAGAAGGTCGAAGCGAAACTCTTCGCCCTAATGCGTGAGATCTCGACAATGTAGAAATGAACGCATACAGTGTCTGTACGCCCGGTGGTGGAAAGGCGATGGCGGAATATTATCACGTAGTTCCTCCACTCCTCGAAATGCAATCGGTAAATGGCATAAAGGTCTTCGTTGTTTTTTAAATGATTTTTCATGATAATAATGGAAAATATTTAAACGGAACATTATAATCATTTGTTATCACACTTCTTTTGTAATCGATAATGATCAGTGCTTATTCATGGTGAACCTTGAAATAATTAACTCAACACCAATAAAAATTTTGTAATTTATTTAGTAATTATCAAAATTGATCGTTGATCATGATTTCGATGTGGTGATAACAAAACCACGCTTAATATAATAATACATAAATAAATCAAAGGGGTGTAAGAGGCCCCACACAACAACTCACGGGACCCAAGCCAACTTCACCTGCTCGTAGTGCATCCTGAGAACCAACAAACGAGGCTCTGACTTCCACCAACCCGCATTGGGACAGCGTGGTGGGAAATGGCCCAAGGCCCCCCATATAAATATATCCAAACGACTGAAGGTCGTGAAAAGCTGCTGGGTGCGGGCGGCGCTGGACCGATCGCTATAGAGATCCTTGGGTGAGGCCTATGCCCATCAGTTGACGTCTATCGCCTGATGATGATGATGATTTATACTTATATTAGTTGAATAGAAACATTTTATTACTGTTCATGTTAAATATCGTTGCCCTGGGTAATTTCATCAGATACAGCATGTTTATAATCATAAACGAGTAGTTTGTCGGCTCCAATGGGAGCTGCAGTGGTGCCTACATAGAGAGTCTCCGGCAACAGTAGTCTAACCGTTTTTCAATAATATGTAAAAATAATAAAAAGAACGAGACTCTATCGCTGATATAACAGCTTTTTAAAGTAATACGACTGCATTAAATAATTGATTATTAGTTAATAATGTTTATTATTTAATTAATTTAATGAATCGATAAATGAAAAGTAAACTAGTAATTAAAAAACATTTTCTTTAAACGTCACAGTAGTTTACTTATTTCGTTATTTTCATCAGCAGCCGTAAGTCGTCCACTGCTGGATAAAGGCTTCCCTCAAATGTCTCCACATCAATCGGTCCTGCTCTGCAACCAGCTGCTTTCGCTTTTCGAGGACCTTGCTGCCGTATCAGCCTTTAGTACTTCGAGCGATTTGCCCTGCCCGTTGCCACTTGAGCTTAGCAATCTTTTGGACTATGTCGGTGACCTTAGTTCTGCGGATCTCTTCATTTCTGATTGGATCACGCCGGGAAACCCCGAGCACAGCCCTCTCCATTCCTTACTATATGTTCGATTTTTTTAACGATGTTATTGAATGTATTCAACAAAAAATTGCTGATTATTAAAATATAACAAAGACGAGATTAGTACGATGTTTGAGTAGATATCGACAATTACATATATTTACTTAAATTGGTATCGTACTCTGTTTTTTTTGTGTAAATAAATAATAGTGCTGATGTAAAATTTGATACTCCATAAAGTATATACGTTTAAGAGAAAGAAGTTGTCTTTATAGACATCTCTATGGGCCACTATTTCTTTAATAAATAAAATCACTAAAATTACTTGTAAAGAAAGAAAATTATTTCATACATACATAAAAATTACTTTCTTTATACCTCGTAAATGACGGGAAACTATTGGAAAAAACCTAAGCGGAAGTATAGATACGGTCATTATAAATCTTTCAACATATAATTACAGACGTATTGATCTCTTCGTATATTTGTTTATCTGATACTTTTGAGAATGATTTCCTCGAGTTTTTTTTCTATATAAATATGTCATATAACAAAACAACTTTACGATTATGTTTACTCGTTTGTTATTATTTAAATTTACGTTACCCATTATTCCGATTTTTCGGTACATAAAAAATGGCGCGTAAAATTATTGCAACGCAACTGCGTATTTATTATTTTGATAAAAATTAATTTAGTGTTTATTGCTTGAAAAAAACATTTTATATTTTAAATTTTGCATGTAGTTTTTCGTAAAACATTATTATAAACATATTTTGTTTTTACTGTTATGATGTCTTTTTTAATGTAACAGAAACAATATTCATACAGCCAATTCTCAAGTTCAAATTTAAAAATTTTCTAATAAATTAAAGATATAAACTAATAATGTTTTTATTAAAAATAAACAATAAACAAAAATTGGACAATATCGACTATGCTCATTATTGTTGTCTATTTATTTTCCACAATCATACCAAATGGATCAGCTGATTAAAATCAAATCAGCTAATTTATGATGAACCTTTTCAGATTTGGAAGACGAGTTCAGCGCGAGAGTGGCAGTTCCCTTACCCCCCTAGCACCGCATCACAGTGTGACGTCGCGTGACGCGTGACGTATGGCCGATAGGACGAGCTACGCTTACGACCCGGTCGGGACCGGAGCGCCAGTCAACCAGCAAACGTACAGGATGGAGGCGGGACAGTTGTGGCGGCAATATGTGATCGCAGCCATCGGTATGTCATTGTGAATTGTAACAAGTGAATTTTAAATGTCTAACTATTCGCGGTGGTGTTTTATTTTTAATACCAGTGTACGCCGCCGGAGCGATTGTTTCAATTTTAATTCATGCAATCGTTCCAATTAAATAATTACTTGCGTTAAGTTTAAATTACACAGGTATGCCATTTTCTTTATAAAAAAATTCTTATAGTTCATCGCTTATTCTCAAATTTTTTTTAAAAAAAAAATTATATACCTCTATTGCTGTTAAATCCAAAATATTTCATTTTATTAGTAAAACATTAACCAAAACCTCAGAGTTTGTTTATTATAACATCGCTCACAGTAAATAGCAACAACACATAGACAAAGTAACAGGAAACTAAAAGAAATATAATCATGATTATGGACGGCATGCTACTGACGGAGTTAGTTTAAAATTGTGCGCGATTATAAATAAACGTTACGCCGGTAACGACAACCGCCGTTACCGCTGCCGGTAACAACGCGGTAAAATTTACGCGCGAAAATAGTTTTTATCATCGCACTAGCGTTTTTAATCGATTAGTCAATCGATAACTCGATTCGAAACTATGTTTTGATGTTTTAAAAAAATACTTATTTTCTTCTCTCATTAATTCACAGTTAATTTATAACGTGCTTTTTATCTATACTGAGCATTGTATAGATAAATATTCAAAAGTACTACAAATTTAAAATAAAGACACACGTCTTCCGTTCAGTTGATCGGTAGTAAAAGAAAATAAGTATTCGATTGTGTATCGATAAGTGACATGTAAATAACCGAAGTCGTTAAACTGCAGAATCACAGCGCCTCGGTCATAATCTTGAACTCATTACATTTACGCAACAGATAATTAATCACTGCAGTAGTAATTCTCTTTTTTTATTCTAACAATCGAGATGAATGCCGCATATTTTATAAATTTCTGTTTATCAATGATTATGACGTATAAAAATTAACATATAAAACCTTACACAAACGGATAATGAGGTATAAACGGAATTACTGGTAGGTCTCTATTGCCGGAAACCGTCTAGGTACCACCGCAGCGCCTATTGCAGCCGACAAACAATGCTATGCAAATATTACTGTGTTCCGGTTTGAAGGGCGCTATAGCTAGTGTCATTATTGAGGTATCGAGATTGCAAATAGTTTGTGTCCTTAGGCGACAAGCGCAATGTGATGCACTTTAACTAGTTTAACTTACCATCAGATGAACGTCCCGCTCGTCTCGTAGCTTAATTGTATGAAAAAAAAACTAAACAGGTCATTCACGTAGTAATAACTGATCTGTCAATGGTTCCTTGATTATATTATTAACACAATATAGCGTTTATAATTTTGAGAGTTGTGACGTTACTGTAATTCAGTAATTTTCAAGGTTATATCGCCCTTCATACCTGAATGCAATGTAACAGGAATAAAAAAAAAGTAAGCACTCTTATTGTCTAATTTATAAAAACGTCAAAAATTTATAAGAAAATTAAATCTTAAAAATTCCATTTATAATAAACAATTTTTTTAAATAATTGAACTTAAAATTTGTTAAAAGAAATATGTTGGTATTAAGACCATTGCTTTTCTTTTATTTGTGATGACAACAAAATAATCAGGTTTCTGGAGAATTCAGAACACGCTGTATATTTTATAAACGAATGCTTGAAATTTATAAAACAGGTCGCCGCGTTACAATTACTGTTTTTATTTCTATACGAATATCGGACAATGCAGATGTCAAAACTTGTACCAATTCGATTAAAACAATGGCCGCTTGTCATACATTCCCGCCAAAACGCAGTTTTTTTTTAAATTCTATATTACAATAGTAACAGTACTGGGGTCTTCTCTATATTTTTAATTTAATCTTTTATAAAATTTATGATTATGAATTAAATAACAATTACACAGTTCCGAACAAAATAACATTTTTTTTTATTCAATTAAATGAATAGACAAGCGGGATGTTCACTTGATGATAAGTGATACACCTGTTCTTAACAACTTCGTGCTAATGACAATGATATATATCATCTGCATCTGCATCATATCGCATGAGACTCAAGATGTCTCGTTACTCCAGTAATTACACTAGCTGCAATGCTCTCCAAATTGGAATACAATAATATTTGTACACTACTGTTTGCTAGCTACCTATCAAATCATAATCAGCCGATAGACGTCCACTGCTGCACATAGGCCTCCCCCAAAGAAGTCCACATCGATTGGTGTCGCATTGCTCGCATCCAGTAGGTTCTCACGATTCTCACCAAATCGTCGGTCCACCGTGTTGGAGGCCTCCCAACACTGCGTCTACCGATACGCGATCGCCACTCGAGGACCTTACTGCCCCATCGGTTGTGCCCTGCCCACTGCCACTTAAATCTAGCAATCTTTTGAGCTATGTCGGTGACCTTAGTTCTTCTGCGGATCTCCACATTCCTTATTCGATCGCGCAGAGAAACTCCGAGCAAAGCAACCAAATGCTATTACATAATATTAGGATATCGGTTTTTGTGAACATCATTTATTTGGGTTTATATCGAAGTATCAACATTCAAATATATATGAAGTTCAGAAGTATTCAGAACCAGTGCTATTGTTTTTTCTGTCAACCTATAACATTACATTATATTTATTTAAAGTACGTCGCCTTAACATCAGAAACCATCAACTTATTAATCTTATAGAAGATTTTTTTATATAAACTTAGAGTCTATAATTTCTTTGCCTTTATAGATTAGAAAAAAAAATATCCTTCTGGTTCGCAGTTTGACAATTGTTAAGAGAAGAAAAATCTATTTTTCCGTTCCTATAAAATTATACATACAATTGTATATTTTATATCGTTGTATCAAATAAAATATACTTTTTCCTTGCAATTACAAAAGGCTTTTTATTTCATAACATTTATTTATAATCATAGATTGCTACACTACCTTCACAATAACTTTCAAGAAAGGGATGACAAAAGTCAGTGGGTGTCATCTTTATTATCATTAATCGCAATTGCAACCGCATTGCCTCATTCTTTATGATCATTGACCCTCTCATTACGACAGGCGATAGGAAATAGGTTTAATAACTGACATCTATATAAATCATAACTTCGTAATAACAATGACTCCCTCAACTTTACCACATTAAAAAAAATCTAGTGTTTGTTATAATTTTTTTTTTATTTAACGAAGCGACCAGACGGGAAGGACATTCACCTGATGATAAGTGATACGCCTGCCCATAACAACGTGATACTAGTTAGGATGATACACTGCACCACGTTGCGCTCGTCGCCTTAACACATACATACATATATATAACGCCTCGTTCCCAGTGGGGTAGGCAGAGACTATCTCTCCACTTGCTACGATTCTGACACACCTCTCCCGCTTCCTACACTTTCATGAGCGCCTTCATGCATGCTCGTCGGTTGCGAGTCCTCTTGACCTGACCTTTCTTTAGCACATCATCGATTTGATCGGAATATGTCCGCCTAGATCGACTTGCACCGATTTGTCCAATCATTCTTACTTGTATACCTCTTTCGATAATCTGCTTTCATCAATTCTTTCAACATGGCCGAATCATCTAAGCATCCCTTTCTCTATCTTTGTCACTATATCTTCAACCACGCCGCACTGCTCCCTTGGTACACTGTTCCTCACTTTGTCCAGTCCCCGTCTTTAATGAAGGAGCCTTTAATGTTATTATAAAACCGTGGATCATCAGTCGTCATCAGTCAATAGACACCCATAGCTAGGCCCTATTGGGCTTTTTTGTTATCGAGAGGAAATCTTTTAAAAAGATAACCTGCTTCAGGGAGAAGACAAGGTTATGTGGGATTTTTACCCATTAAAACACCCTCGGTGTTCATCCACAGTGTGTTGCGAGAGCCCTGGGATCTCCTACGGAACGGACCGGTGCCTCCCGGCACTACGCCTGAAACACGTTCCAGGAAGAGTTCAGCCCCTCGACCTTATTGTTCATCCTGAGTTTACTGGCAACGAGGGCCGTTACCTTCAAAGCCCACGAACCCGGAAACCCTTTTAATCACCTTCTACTACAGGCAGGGCTTACCTTAGTCCTATTCTTACTAGCCCGAGACTATAGGGCTATGGCTTCATGGACCTAGGCGCCTCAACGTCCTTTAGTGTTTCAATGTGTCCAGCCAATATAAATGTCTAGATTATTCTTCCTCGATTTTTAATATTACTAGTCAGTACACCAACTTGTCCAGCGCATCGGACACTGAGGATTTTTTTTTCTTTGGTACAGGTACATGCCGTTTAAAATAAATAAAAAAAGTAACGATATCCTACATATTCCCGATTGTTGTAGATTTTCTTAAACATAATTGAACAGATTCATCTCGTATATAATATTTCTAATTGGGCCCAAAGACAAAATGGTTTAAAATTATTTAGACTTTCCGTTTCACTGTATTAATAGACGTCCACTGACATAGGCCTCTACCAAAGACTTTCACCACGGTCAGCATAGCCACCGGCACCGCCGGGGATCGCAGGCCGTCGTTTGTAGAGATTCATTTGGAGGGATTTGGACCATTTCCTACCACGCTGCTCCAATGCGGGATGGTGATAACCAGAGCCTCATTCGTGAGGTTGTTTTGGGTCCTGTGAGTTGCGCGGGACCATTGAGTAATTTAATGAAAAAGAAATATTTTTAAATAAGAAGTTATTAAGTAAAACGATAAAATTCAGGTATCGCTTCCTTATAGACGCACAATGGTCCATAATTATGACAAATATGGCGGACGAACAGCTTCCGAACAGTAAAACAAAAGATAATTTACGAAACATTACTTCTCGTGTGATATAGCGTAGACACGAGGATATTGTCATCATCATCATCAACATATACATAATGGATTGCAAACGTTCAATCATACCATTCACTGGTGGAAGTGATCCGGAGAACCTTTGAGTATGTACCACTCCTTTTCCTATTTCCGCCGGCAAAAAGTACTGTGTAAATATTACGGTGTTCCTGTTTGAAGGACGTTATTGCTAGTGAAATTAATGTGGTATCAAGTTTTAATATATGTCTTAAAACCATGAGAACCATGTGGTGCAGTGTATACAATCCTAACTAACATCCTCGTCTCATAGACAGAAAATAAAAATATTTATATCGCCAACCAGCACTTAGCTGGTTGTGGCCTTGGTTCCGCTTGTGAAAGACTTGCAATCCCATCAGTGGGAATTTGTGGACTGCTAATTATTACACTTCTATAAGGCTAAAAGGTTTGTTATTATTTGAATAGAACTTTATCAATGTATCATCTTTTTTTTACTACGAAGCGACGAGATGAGCAGAAAGTTCACCTGATGGTAAGTGATACGCCTGCCCATAACAACGTGGCGCTAGTTAGAATTACATACACTGCACCACATTGCGCTTATCACCTTGAGACATAAGATGTCGATTCTCGTTACCCCAGTAATTACACTAGCTACAACGCCCTTCAAACCGGAACAAAATAATGTCTGCACAGTACTGTTTTTCGGCTGCAATAAGAGCTGCCGTGATACCCACCTAGACGGTCTCCGGCAACAGAAACCTACCACTAGTTGTTGATAATAATATAATGTCAATATTAAAGTAAATAGTCCAGATCTTACTAGAATAACTGGTCCTCCTGGTGACCTGGATTTTGGGGCATCGGCATCGTGTATTGTGTAACAGTAATCATTGTAGGCTGGTTATCATTAATCAAATAAATTCATTATTATTTTGTATGTTTCCTATTAGCAATCAATTGGTGTTTTTCCGAAATGTATCACGATAACGTGTTAACTGAGTATATCATCAATTTAATGTTAATCCGTGATAAAAAAAAATACATTATTTATTGATAGTTTCTAATCATACTTGTGAATTTTCGGAAATAAAAGAATAATAGAAATTATTGTGGGGGCGGGGGTGAGGTAATATCAAAGTAAATTATTACTCCTACTGGCTGTATGTCTCTATTGCCGGCGACCGTCTAAGTACTGGCAGCGCCTATCGCAGTCGACAAACAGTACTGTGTTCCGGTTTGAAGGAAGCTGTAGCTAGTGAAATTACTGAGGTAAAGAGACTCAACCGATTAACCGTGTTCCGCCCAACATCTTACGAAGCCCAAGTCAATTTCTGCACGCGGTGTGCCCTGCTGAATAACAGACGAGGCTCCGATTATCTACCAACCCGCACTGGGTCAGCGCGGTGGGCTAAAGCCTAATTTCCCTCAATGAACTCTAACAAGGAGATCTTTAGGGTTGGCCCATGTCCAGCTGTGAGCATCTACAGGCTGATGATGATGATAATGATGAAAGAGACAACACGTGTCTCAAGACGACGAGCGCAATGTGGTGCTGTGTATAAAATAACCCATAAGAATGACATGTTCTCGTCGCTTAACATAAGTTGCCAAGTTCTATTACCGCAGTAATTTCACAACGCGTTAAAAACTGTAATACAGTACTGCAATAGGGTGGTACTACGGTGGTACCAAGAATCTCCGACAACAGAGACCTATCACCAGGAATGACTGTGTCGCAGTTAGTAATATCCAATTACAGACGGACATAAACAAAACAAGGTAGTCAAAAGTTTTCCTTTTCCTTTGTTTTTACATCTTCTGTCCAAGGTACTGGGGTTCCGATTTTTCCCATCAGTATCTTTTTATGTAACAGTCTGTTGGTGGTATCGTTTCGTGTATATGTTAACAACAACATTTTATTGTTGTAATCGCGAATACTTTTAAATAATCTGCGGGTTATCGTAATCCCGATAAAGTCGGCGTCGACGTACGTTCGCGCAATGATCGCGGGAGTTGGTGATAAAATATAGATGTATAGGTTTATAATCTTTTTTTTATTCTTCTAAGCCTAGAGACGAGGAGGACGTTTAGGTGATGATATGTGATATAGTTGCCCATAACAATGCAGCGCTAGTTAAGATGCTCATGTTAATATGACACAGCACCACATTGCACTCGTGGCTTTGATACATATATCAGTTAAGTGTCGTTACTCCAGTAATTTCACTAGCTACAGCGCCCTTCAAACCGAAACGCGGTAATATTTGCGCAGTACTGTTTGTCGGCTACAATAGGCGCAGCGGTGGTACCTACCTAGATTATTGCAACATACCCATGATCACATCGCTATAGTTTTGGGATTTCCGGAGGAAAAAAAAAAACAATAACAATAAATCATTCCACCACAAATATTTACGTATAACGTGCAAATAGGAAAGACAAATAATTTTGTGTGTGTGTTTAACAAACACAAACAATTCGTTCGTAAAGTAATTATTCCGACGGTTCTACATTTTGGTGACCTATTAAATGGGTTCGTTACCAATTGATACCAACTCCTCGTGCTCGGGAAACCGGTTACACAAATGAACCAGCACTTTTCTCATACTACTAATTGTTGCTTAGGTTCATCGTCATCGTCAGCCGATAGACGTCCACTGCTGGACATCGGCCTCCCCCAAAGATTCCCACATCGATCGGTCCTATGCTGTCCGAATCGCCAGGAGCTGTCGTTTATAGGGGTTCATATGGGGAAATTGAGGCCATTTCCAACCACGCTGGCTTAATGTAGGTTGTTGGGGTGAGAGTTACTTAGTCTATTGTTTGATATTAACAGCTGGTACTCCTTATTATTAGATCATAACTCTTATTATGTAATTTAATAATATAATTTAAGACTCGTCACCATCTTTTTGGTGGTAGGTCTCTGTTGCCGTCTAGGTACCACTGCTGCACCTATTACAGCCGACAAACAGTACTGTGCAAACGTTGCTGTGTTCCGGTGTTAAGGGCGCTGTAGCTATAACTACTGGAGTATCGAGGGTTAACATTTGTCTCTAGGCGACGAGGGCAATGTGATGCTGTGTACACCATCCTAGCCACATTGTTATGGGCGAGCGAATAGTTTACGCGTTCATCTTGTCGCTTTGTTCAATAAAAACAAGCGTCACGAGGTGTCTCCAAATTGAAGTTCCTAATCAGACCTTGAAGATCTGATTAGAAAAACTAAATATATAAATATATATCAGAAAGCACAATCGATCCTGTAAGTCTAGATTCAAGAAGCTATCATGGTGACTACTAATCTATATTCTGTGATAATGTTTAACGCTGCTTGTCCTGATACCAACTTATACAGCTGATCTTCCGGTGAAGGTAGATATCGTGAGGAAATATGTTATCAGTTACCTAAAAAACCAACTAGTAAATGCGGGTAGCGTTTAACAACCATTGTGGATAAATTTTTGACATTGACTCTATCTTTGTGAGAGAAAACCTTGAGTTCCACCTTGAGTGCCAGCGCTTGAGAATAATAAAAGACCTAGTCAGAAAGACAGATGCTTGGCTGGACACGGGAGTCCGAGAACTGCTTACCAGCTTAACCATTTCTGCCGCAAAATAGGTGTAGACATTAAGTACTGTGTTCTAAGTAACACGGTCCTAATAAGCAACTAAAATTATATACAGTATTTATTATTAAAAAAACGTTAATTATTCGCATAAAATCATAAAATTTTGCATATGATAAACTTTTAGATAATCGTATTAAGGTATTTACACTATCACCACACTGTCGGCCGAGTGACATCGATATTGACATTATCGAGTAGGTGCGCTTTTCGAGATAAACCACCCGCTAAATATACCCACGGTAATTTAAATATTAACCGTGAATAAATACCGTAATAGATTACTGCTTATCAGTGCGTAGTAATCTTTGACTTGAGCATATAAACTTCTATCAGAACCTGATAGTAATTTGCAGTAAATATTGCGAAAGTAATAGTAGTAATAACAATGTAGCCATCACTTATTTTACTTATGCCATCTATTGGTGGGAAGAGTTAAACGAGAGATGGCGATATATATATATATATATGGTAAGCAAACACTTGATATAAATTTCACATGTTAAGTCACAATGAGATCTTGGACGATGAAGCTATCTTATCCATATGTAGACAGCCTGATCGCGACAACGGGGTACGGGTATGGGTAACGGCATTTACTGGTAGTCTATGTTGCTACAAACCATCTAGATACCACTGTAGCCTCTATTGCAGCCGAAGATCAGCAGTGTGCAAACATTACTGTTCCAATTTGTAGGGTGCTGTAGCTAGTATATTTACTGGGGTAACGAGACTTAAAATCTTATGTCTCAGGCGACGAACGCAATGTGTGTATTATATATCCTAATCAGTGCCACGTTGTTATGGGCGTATCACTTACCATCAGGTGAACCCTTCCCCCGCTCTTCTCGACCTTTAATTGAGTAAAACAATACAGTACTTACGAATAACGTTTTAAGTTATTCTTAGTACTAGAAAAATTATTTACGAGTACATCATGAGACACCGACCACACCGACGTTTACAGCTACGTCGGACTCAGGGCTCACGGATGCGGAAACTAGCTTCGATATAATACATCTTCACCCGACAGACATACACTACTGGACATAGGTCTCCCCCAAAGATCTCCGCGTCGATCGATCTCCAGCCACTATAGCCTCCGATACCGCCAGGCACTAGAGGCCGTCGTTTGTAGGCGTTCATATGGAGTTTAGTGCTGTTTCCCACCACGCTGGCGCAATGCAATGCTAGTAGATGGGAGTCAGAGCCTCGTTTGTTGATTAGCATGGTGCACCACGAGCAGGTGAGGTTGGCTTGGGTCCCTCCATAGCACATATAACAACTATAAACTATATCCCACAATATATTTTGTTATTAAAGCACGATAATAAATTGTACGCGCAGCTCGTTTGCGAATTATCTTATCGTAGTTATTTGCCCCCGCCACTGACCGAAAAAAGTTATCATTATTTTTTTACCCTTTTATCGTCCATTAAAACAAATTATTGACATTTACTCAAACACAACGTATTACATAACACATATAAATTCTTCTTCTTCGGTATCACTCTTGACACAGTAGTCGTGATAATCACTTCAGGTGTTGGTCGCAAGCTTAACAACACGTAGCCATTCCTCTGTGATGGCCGCCTTCCTAGTGAATTCATATATTGGTAACGATGACGAGCCATTTACTGCCGCCTTTATCTGCTCAGTCCATCTCATAGGCGTTCTTATAAATATATAAATATGTACATTATTATTATTATTATATAAATTAATACGTTTTAATGCAATATAACAATATACGCAATACTTACGCTTTGAATTAGCTAAACACCAACGCTACGACAGACGTATTGTCTCTCTCTCTCTCTCTCCGTCTCTCTCCCTCCCTCCCTTTCTTACTATCATATCCTGTATTCTGTTGGAGATAGCTTTATAATATTAACTCGCTGTTCCGCTCCCGCTTTGCTGGCCGCAATACAGAATTAAATCGCAAATGGCTTTCTATAGCAACCGTTACTATAGCAACCGCATAAATTACACCAAATGTTAATGTCTATACAATCAGAAATAAAATGATGAGGCATCTATGAAATTAAAAATAATAAATAGCCTATAACCATCTACAAATAATTCCGCGTCGAATGATCCTCGTTTCATGTCGATACGTTCACTAGTTTTCACGTGATCGTCGAACAAACTAAACCTATTCCTTATATATAGGGTGGCGCAAAATAACCTTATAAAAAGTACCTTATAACCTGTGTTATAAGGTACTTTTTATAAGGTTATTTTTGTGCCACCCTATATATATATATGTATATATACAAAAATCGGTTTTATGTAAACTTCGACTGACAGATTTTTATTTTGTCGACTAAAGGATTTAATAGATAAATACGATAAAGTTCATATTGTACTGTGTAATAATTTTTTTTTTATCTCACGCAATATTCTAATTTTTTTAACCAAGTAACATTACACATTACTTAAAATTAACACACTAACAACATTCTTGTTTAAATGCTACTTATACATTTACTTCTTGTGCCTCTCCAATTAATGAAGATTGGACAGTAGTCCTGCATTAAACAGCTACAGATGCAAATAATTCAATATTATGTAAAAATATGTAATTAGATATAAATTTATATGCAAGTAAACAGAAAGATTATCATAATAATAATTAATGTAATTTACCCTAATGAAGCAATTTTTTTTTTTTTTCAATCAAAACTTTGGTCAATGAGCTGATGTTCAGGAGTAATATTTATGAGTGGTCGCATTTGGTGTAATTCGTGTACAAATAATTTTCAAACTAAATGTACAAAATGAGAGCCTCCAAAAAAAAAAAAAACCTTCATTACTAACACCTCTGACAATATCCCCATTCGACGGAAACCACAATTACGATTGTACGAAATAACCACTCTAGTATTGTGCTTCCGTTGCGACATACTGGATACATGTTGTTACATTAAATAGGTAGATGTTACAATGGTCACTGCACACCCCCCCACCCCCCCGAACAGGTTCCCGCCTTATTGTGGCGGTGGGCTTAGCAGCCGCGGTTTGGTCACTCATGGTGAAGACAGACCTACTCGCCCGAGGTGGCCTAAATGAACTCCACGAGCTCACCTCGGATATATGCCTGGGGGCTGCGGGTGCGGTTTGTACTGCCTTTCGCAGCCGATGTGGAGTTGTGGAGCGAGAGGAGTGTCGGTATTGCTTTTCGCCGCTCTCATTATCCTACGCGGACGAATGACAGTTGGCGGCGGAGATCAAAACCAGACCCGCCGCAGGGAGCCGGAAGAGTTTTATTTCTTGGCTCCCATAGCCTCGATCAATCCGTTGCCCAGGTGACTATAAGAGGCCGAGAGAAAGGTGTGCTGTATCTTCCGGCGCGTCCTTACAGAGGTAGAGGAGCGGTTCTCCTCCCGAGGTGGGGCTGCAAAGTGTGCTAAAGCGTTCCCTCAGCCCTGCTGTAAAGCGACGAAGGTGGAACATCGTAAAGGTTTTAATCGCTACAAGTCCGACATAACCTGTCTTTGCCCCCACGAGGGCAGGTAAACGAAGGCATTTCCCCCACGTATAGCAAAACAAAAAATAATAAAAGGCACGGTCACTACAAGCTATAAAAACCTTAGCAGTAATCATTTTTGCTTTCAATGATCAGCCGATAGACGTCCACTGCTGGATATAGGTTTCACCCAAAGATCACTTCGTCGGCAGGCATCCAGTGGGTTCCCGCGACTATATATTCAGCATGGCTTCCGGTACCGCTGAGCACAAGGAGCCGTCGTTTGTACAAGTTCATATAAAAGGATTTGGGCGTTTCCTACTACACTGGCCCAATGCGGGTCGGTGGGAGACAGGGCTACGTTTTTTGATTCGGGAGTTGTTGTGTGGGACCTCTTACACCCCTATAATAATACCTAAAAATGTAAATATAATAATAAGCTATTTAGGGATTAAGTTATTTATGTGATAAACTTTAAATGACAATTATATTAATTAATATTAAATCACTTTAAAATTCTACTTTAACGATATATTAAGATACCAATAGTGCTATTAAATTCAGATAATATTATCATTTGAAGAGCTCCTTGATTTAAACCGTGTAGCAAGTTACTGAAAGTATCACCATCATCATCAACCGGCGGCAAGCTTTGTTCACATGAGTGGTCTGAAGAGATAATATTTGGTTTTCTTTTACTTTTCAATCAGCTAAAATTCATATCATCATCATCAGTCGATAGACGTCCACAGCTGGACAGGCCTCCCCAAAAACTACACTGACCGGGTAAGGATTCATATGGAGGATTTGGGTCATTTCCCACCACGCTGGATTGGTGGGAGCCAAAGCCTCGTTTATTGATTAGCAAGGTTTGAATTGGCAAGGGCACCACGAGCAGATGAGGTTGTCTTGGGTCCCGTGAGTTGTTGTGTTGTGCATATGTAATAACTATAAAAATAATAAGTAGTCCACCTCGAGGCCTTCTCTCACAAGAAGAAAGTTCAGGCCATTTATCCTCTATACTGGACAAGTGCGGGTTGGCGGATGTAATATGTTCACAAAAATCTGCTATTCTTGGAACATGGCAGTTTCCGCACGATGTTGTACTTTATCTCTTAAGGGATTTATAAATTGTACATCCAATAATTTAGGGACACCGTCCAAGTTCCACCGCAGCGCCTATTGCAGCCGACCAACAGTACTGTGCAGACATTACTGTGATCCGGTTTGCATAGCGCTGTAGCTAGTGTAATTACTGGGATAAGGAGACAACAATGTCAGGCGACGGGCGCGATTCAGTGTATTTAATCCTGAATAGCGCCACGTTGATACGGGCGGGCGTATCACTTATCAATAGGTGAACGTCCCGCCCGTGGCGTCGCTTAATTAAATAAAAAAAAATCCATAATTTAAATAAACGAATTAGTATTACGAAAAGTAAAATGTTTTAATGAAATTTTTATCACTTTTCAATTAATCGGTTCTCACACTACATCCGTATGTATGTTGATATTGAATTGGCGGACGTATATATCGCGGAGGCGTGTTGTCATATAGAAATGTTAATAAACATAGTCTCTAATCATTTACTCGAGATCTTAATACATGTAATTGTTTATAACACACATATCTATATAAGTTTGATTTATTTAGTCATCCATCATAACGTTATCGTATACTAATCATTTATAATATATTACAATATTTTAATAAACGTTTAAATATATAACTCAAAAAGACTAACAAACATTATTTTGAAACTGATATCAGAGGAAGAGGAAAAGTAAACGTGTTATAGATAGTTTCTGTATCAATAACATGTCAACTAATATTCATAAATTTTTACTACGTTAAAAAACT
The DNA here is from genome assembly GCA_029030555.1 of Ornithoptera alexandrae. Classification (NCBI taxonomy): domain Eukaryota; kingdom Metazoa; phylum Arthropoda; class Insecta; order Lepidoptera; family Papilionidae; genus Ornithoptera; species Ornithoptera alexandrae. The sequence goes on from JARDVY010000031.1 coordinate 1,483,837, forward strand.
TTACTATTAATTGTCTTCAAACGACAGTTGTTAAATATTTTTCACAACCTACATTAAATAACTATAGGTTATAATTATTATGGCTATTACATTGGAAGAGTATCATCTACTTTTCTCTGAATTTCATAGTGTGTAGACGTTAATAAATAAAAATGTGCGTTAAAAAATTACTCTTGTACCTTTTTTAACCTTTTAGAGATGACGATTATATGAGAAAAATACCTCTGTGTTTATCTTGACATTAATCCATCATAAACTTATAAATCAGAAAACATGTTGCATTTTTTCTGTTCGTAACTTTCTTGGAAACGGGCTAAGATTCGAAGACCATGCTGCCTAATCTTAAATATAAGACATTTTAAATTTCGGAGCTGCGGACACAGACTAAAAGCAATAAGTATCGGGTTGCCAGTAACAAAAATGTCGTTAAAAAATTTAATCACATTATTTAAAATCAATAAAACAGAGCCACCATCAAGTAAATATTTATTTAAACTTTTTTTAAGATAAACAGATATGAAAAAATTCAATAGAAAATGATAAAAAGCCGCAGCAAAGACCACAAGCCATAGTTTTCTAGTTGTGAAAATAAAAAGAATTATAAAAAAACAATGGAGCGAACAGTATGGTTATAGTCTGTTTTCAGGCAAAGTGTCTGATGACAAAAGTTAAAACGTAATGACACCATTGGCATGTTTAGAAACAATTTATTTTACTGACGCAAAACGAATTGGGCGTGTGCACACTTAGCAAGTGATTTTGGCTTCTTATCAATATTAAACAAAACATGAGAAAACAGGTGATTGACGCGATCAATGTATTAGTGTCTATTTATATTTTTAAAAATATAAACAACACTTTGAACATAGAACATGTATTGATAGAGTTTGAAATGGCTATAAAACGAAACTGATATCATCATCATTCATCATTTTTACTCATGGACGTCAACAGCTGGACATAGGTCTCTTGTAATGTGTTCCACGAAGTATGGTTTTGCGCTGTTTGAATCGAGTGGCTCCCAGCGATTAATTTAATGTCCTCTGTCCACCAAGTCCACCAGACCTCTCGACGCTGCGCTGCGCTTTTAAATAAGAGGGTATTCCCACACAATAACTCACGGAACTCAAGCTAATCCCACCTGTTCGTGGTGCACTCTGCTAATAAATAAACGAGGCTTTGGCTCCCACCAACCCGCACTGTTCCAGCGCGGTGGGAAATGTCCAAATCTCCTCATATGAACACTTACAAACGTCGAGTACTCAGCGGTACCGAAAGCCATGCTAACCGACCGATATGGAGATCTTTGGGGGAGGTCTATGTCCAACAGTGGAAGTCTATCGGCTGATGATGACATTAAGTTAATAAAACTGCACGTAACGGATGCGGTATTTTCACAAATATACTCTTTCAATAATCTACGGAGCAAGAGATTCAGTTCAAGTTGAAGGTCGCGTGGTTACTGGAAGTGAGCGTTTATTTTCGCATTTTCTTGTTGAACCAACCGCTGGAACGAATAGGCGTTTAATAAATGTATCCGCTGGTTATACCGAACACGGAAAAATACTAGATTATGATTACAAAAAAAAATTGTGAACTTACCTATTATACAACTACCCCGCAGACGTTGTTCTAATCTATATTTCTTAATCCATATATATATATCTGTAAATAGATAATTAATAATAACTCCTAGTAAACCTCGTCTCTGATGAGTACAAAACGTATAAGTAATTATTAAAAATCCTTTAAATAAATATGAATTACTTTCGCTTCTATATTGATATTTAATATAGATCTTTAAATCTTAGAAATGTATACAATTATATGAACAGTACTGAATTGAAACATCCATACATTATATCATCAGGGCGGTCAGCAGTGGGTGGATACGAGAAGTTGAGGATTGCATTTGGTAGAAGATATTGGGGAAAGCCTATATCCAGCAGTGGATAAACAAAGGCTGATAATGATGATGACACTGATGATACATTATATTATATAAAATAACACGGTCACTGGTTCAATGGTCATTCTCAGTGCGATGCAAGAGGTTTGGGTAGGAAATTCTACAGAACGCATAAAGTACGTCCCAGGGAGGCCTGTAGCTCTCCTTGGCACCATAGCTTTGTTACGACAAGCACTAGACCACCTCGTAATTGTTCATCCCGAGCTCGCTTAGTGGATAATGAGGTCAAACCTCACGAACCCTAAAACCCTTGTAGTCGTATTCTACGACAATCAGGACTTACCTTAGTCCTATTCTTAATAGCCCGCGACGATAGATCAAGCGCAGTGATATCTACCTAGACGGTCACCGGCAACACAGTCCTTCTTCTTCTTCGTCGGTATCACTCTTGACAACAGAGTCCTACCACCAGTTAAAAGTTTCAAGTAGCAATTGTTTTTATTGACATGATTTATGTTTAAATGAAAAATACAACAGTACCCTTTTAACTTTCACTTCTGTTTATATTCGATGAAGATAATATGTAAATGGAAACACTCCTCACTGATAGAAATAGATGCTGCTGTCATAAAGACTTTCTCGATGAAAAGTGGATTAGTTGAATAAGCGTCTTCCTTTTTTATAATGGTTATAAAGTATATCGCGAACGGATACAGTTCACGCATCCTTTGTGAGGTTAATGACAATTCGTAATCTATTCAAATTCTATTTACACAGCATTGCTGACTGAAGCCAGATGTAGTGTATACTAATAACATATTTAGATATATGAAAATTTAAATTTACTATACAATTACATTGAAGGACACCGACGACGTGGATATAACAGCAGCAGTTGTTTTTCCGGTTAAAAAGTAGTAAACTAACATAGTTTTTGCTAGAGATAATTAGAGGAACTTCTTATAGAGTTATATTTAGAAAGAAAGGATTCGATACAAGAGCCACATTGGTTTTTTTTTTATAATGATGAAGTTTGTGCAGCAAATTTTATTGATAACTATTGCAGCTTCATTGGACTCGGGGCTGGCGGATCTGGTGTCCATGAGCTCAAACAAAACACAAAAAATATAAATAAATACATATATATGTAGGTAAAGTTGTATGTAAAAGGTGGAGGAGAAAGGTGAGAATATATTGGATGTGGAAGGGTTGAAGAGATGGACAGTGCTATATGGGGAGAGATTAGGGGTGGGAACGACGTCGTGTTGGTTAGAATTTTATACACTGGACCACGTTGTGACACCCCCGTAATTTCACTAGCTACAGCTCCCTTCAATCCAGACCAGTAATGTTCGCAGAGTGTGCGCTGCGGTGGTAATTAAACTGTCTAAGGCAACAGAAACCTACCAACAGTGATTAACTACATTGTTTTAATTTTAATGTAATTTTTAATTCGTTGAATAGTCTTGTATATTGTAAGAACTCCTAATTTATTGAATAAGTCTTTATCCACATGAAATGTTATATAGTAACACATGCGGCTTTGTAATGATGCTGCTATTTTAGATCGGCTCTATTTTTATCTTCCCCACCCGCAGAGTTTATCCCGCGAGACATCCGTCTGACAATCATGTAGTGATATCACTTAGCTCGAGGTCCCCGCTTCCGCGAGCACCGCTTTCAATGAAGCCCTAAAATATTAATGACATCCTAATTTATCATAGGATGACCAAGCAATACTACAAATGATTATATTATATATACTATTACTCCCACAAAGTGGACCGACGATCTGGTGAGAATCGGAACCCACTGGGTGCAAGCAACGCGTGACCGATCGACGTGGAGATCTTTAGGTGAGGCCTATGTCCAGCAGTGGACGTCTATCGGCTGATGATGATGATACTATTACTGTATTTTATTTAACTAAGCAACGAAATAAGCAGAACGATCACCTGATGAACATGTAGTCAGTTAGGATGGTATACACAGCACCACATTGCGCTCACCGCCCTGAGACAGGACGTTACGTCTCGCTACCACAGTAATTACGCTAGCTACAGCTCCCTTCAATCCGGAACACAATAAAGTTTGCACAATGCTGTTTGTCTGCTATAAGAGCGGCAGTGATACCTACCTAGACGGTCTCCGGAAAAAAAGATCTACCACCAGTAGTGCCAATTTACTAGTTCTTTGTTAGTATGTACCTGATTCAAAGCATCTTGCTTCTTGATATTCTATGGGCGATTAATACTGCTTTTCTATAACACGGTATTATATATACATACTTTTCATTTTTATAAAATAAATCTTTATTTACTAATTAACATAATTTTATAGTATTATTGGTTTTTTAAGCATTTGAATATTTTCAACAGAAAGAAATATGGACTTCAATATTAAGGCGTATTATTTTTCGTATTCGTGTTCCTTTAGCACAGTTTCTTATTTATTTATTTACTTCTCCGCATACCTTTAATTATTATATATTACATAAAAAACATTTTTAATCATTTATAAATAACATATATGAAATATATGGAAGATATAATAATATTTTGAAATGTTCTATCTATACAAAATTTGTGATTGTTTGTAACAGTAACATAAAAATGCTAAAAATAATTATTATGGTTGTTTTTAAAAGTAAATTTTGTGACCAAGTATCATCATCATCAGCCGATAGATATCCACTACTAGACATAGGCATCCCACGAAAATGGGGGAATTTGGGCCATTTCCTATTACGCTAGCCCAATGCGGGTTGGTGAGGGCCAGAGCCTCGTTTGTTGATTTGCAAGGTGCACCACGTGCAAGTGAGCTTAGCTTGGATCCTGTGTGTTATTATGCGGGAACCCCTACACCCCTAACCTGACCAATATAGTACGTTGGAATAAAGATCGCAGTTTCTGTTGGTTTATACCTACATGTCTAACATATAACTACGTCTAAAATATAGACTTATTTAGATTTATTACACTTGATAGGTCATACTAGACATTTACGCGAATGTCTATAAACAATCTAACACTGTATTAGTTCAATGTTAAATGAAAACAAGAAAGACATATAGTTATAGACGTACGTTCATATGATAAGGAATTTATAAGGATTTTAATACTAATGCCTTTTATTTCCGACTTCAAATATACATTGTAACATTTGCCTATTACATATCACTGCAATTTTTGATATATACATAAAATAATATTTAAATCTATGTGTGTTATTATTTAATGAACTTAATAATAATTTTTCAAATGGGCATAGGCTGCAAAGACATGACCTTTGTCTATTTGGAAAGAATAAACAAATTATTTGTGGGTTGCAGTGAATTTATTATCTGTGCGTTTTGGAAAATGCTGTCAGAATTTGTCATAATCTTTGGATAAAATGCTTTTGTTACGGATCATCTAATATTTCCCTTCATCAGCAAACAGTAGTTACTTCCCTACTTACGGCAGCCAAGCCCGAAAAATAAACATAGCGATGCATTATACGTCGATATGGCTAACTAGTTTATGACTTAACTTTGGGTTTGGTTGTCGTGAACTAAAAATAAAATGGAGATATAAGCAATGTTAAAATTAAAAGATCTTTCTGGACTTCAATCAATCATCAGCCGTTAGACGTCTACTGCTGCATCCAGCGCCTTTCTTCAAAAAAATTTCTTCACTTCAAAAAAAATCAGCATGGCCTCCGGTATCTCCGGGCACTAAAGGCCGTCGTTTGTAGACAGTTCATATGGGGGATTTGGGACATACAAAAGATAATTGACCAATGCTCGTCTTTTTAACTATTACTTTCCGGTGTTTTATTTCTGATTTGCATATGAACTACAATTTATCATTTTAAACATCATAATCCACTGTAATTAACAAATTATATATATTTAATGTCACTTTATCAGACGCTCGTATCTCGTGCGAGATTATGTATGTAGGTGTATTGTACTCGTATTTGATTTTATATTAGATCGCGTTTGCATTGTTTCGCTTTGTTTATTTCATCTACGGTATATTTACCCTGATAAATTTAATACAACCCCATAAATAAATCTTGTGGTTATATTTAACACAATACCTGTCAAACTGTCAATGACTGCAATGCAGGATAATTAATAAAAATATCCTAAAATTTGAAATGTTTCAATTTAAAACATCATAAATTAGCTGCTAACAAATTGTTTTTTTTTGTTATTTACTGAACTTGATCTCGACACAAAATTGTCAAAATTGCTCATGCTGATCTAGGTTCTTCCAATCGTGGCGCGTACGGAAATTATCGCCATAATTAGGAGAGTCTATGATCAAAAACAATTAATATGAGATTGAAAAGGAAAAGAGAATATGGCTTATAAATAAATCGTTTTAATAAAAAATTACTTTCAGCGAATATTGCGATCGCGTCCACCGGTTACTCTATGGGATGGACGTCTCCAATCAATATAAAGCTACAGGACCAGAACCTCACTGACACCCCTCTTCCGGGAGCGCTAGGAACCGAAGAGTTAGCGTGGGTGGGTTCCCTTCTTCCCGTAGGCGCTATATTTGGTAAATATACTACCTAGTACTTGTTTTATTTCTTCTAAGTTAAGTCTTTTACTTCTATATACTAATAAACTACAATGCCGCATTTTATATTGAATTATTAATATAATTAAAAAATAAGGGTCTCTGGTGTCTTTCGGTGGCGACGATATGAGCATATACCAGGACAATATCTATAAATGCCTTCAAGAACTGGTGTAGTGTCCTTCAGTGTGAAGGCAGCCAGTTTGGGAAATTACTAAGAATGCGAGTAACACGAGACAGATCGATGTGGAGATGTTTGGGAGAGGCCTATGTCCAGCAGTGGACGTCTATCGGCTGATGATAATGATGATGTTGATAGAGTCGTCCCATCATCGTTATTCTGCATAAGGCATTAAACGGTCCGGTATTGTATAAATATTCTAACTTACGTCATAATGTTAAAGACAAATTGTGGACTTTTTATTGTTGTGTTTAGTTTTGACATAAATAATTTTTTTATTAAAATCAAATATCTTGTTATCAATTAAAAAATAATACTATAATTCTTTTTTTACTTCATAATCATCTAATAGTACATTACACCCAACAGGTCCATTCGTCGGCGGCCTGGCCGCATCGAAGATCGGTCGCAAATGGGGTTTACTCAGCTCCGCCATCCCGCTGCTCGTCGGCTGGATTCTGGTGGCGATCGCGAAGAACGTTGGCTACCTCTACGGCGGCAGAATATTCTGGGGCATTGCCGTGGGAATGCTGTTCACCATATCGCCAATGTACTGCGCTGAGATCGCCACAGTACGTGGACTCATTCAGCTGATAATCGTCCATAGTTCGTCATAGACTTTCCCAGACCAGCACACAGCTTAGCACTAATCCACCGATTTCCCACAACCTTGACCAGATCATCAATCTTCTTTTAATAACATATTCCCGAGATATATCTTTTACGATAAAACGTTCTGTCAATTTTAATGTATTGATATTATTGCTAACGAACGTTTCACATAATATTAAGTGACAAAGGAGACAAAAAGTATAATAGATAAGTAAAGGATGATAGAAAAGAAAGGATGAAAGGAGAGTATGAGAAAAAAATTATGTATAGAGATAGAATAGATTGATGATAAGTGAAAAATGTATATATAGGCCCTGACCCACAATACGCAAGGGGAACAATTAAAAAAAAAAAGTGACGAAGTCAAGGATGATGAAGCCTGTTCACTCAGAATATACCAGCTGTCATAATAACAGTTCTGTTTTATTTTACTAATTCAACGAAGCGACGAGACTTTCACCTGATGGTAATACCTGCCCATAATGACTGGGGGGTAGTAAGGATGACGTACAAACGTCTTATTGTGCTCTTCGCTTTGAGATGTAAGATGTTAAATACCGTTTCCTCAGTAATATACACTAGCTACAACGCCCTCGAAACCGGAGGAGAGTAATGTGAGTGTGGAACTGTTGTTTTTCAGCGGAAATAGGAGCTGTGTTCATAACTATACGGTTTCCAGTTAAAGTAATGTTCCGTTATATAATAATAAAGTAATTTTAAAGGTCCATTTTATATGTTTTTTTGTTTTTAAATAATATATTTTTATTATACAAAAATAATATATACTGAACTGTTACTAGAAAGGTCAGTTATATTTAGTATTTCCATTTTCTTAGTCGATTGTTCCGGTGCGCCAGAAACTGGATAGGATGGTCATTGTCGTTTATATAGGCCGCTGACCGACATACGGGCAAAGGGTTATCTCCGTTCAGCCTGAATACACTAACCGTGTTAACAGAATAATAAAAAAAATAATTCATTTAAGAAAATCATCCTTTAGTCTTCACACAAAAAAAAAAACCAAATTTAATTTTTTTAAATCGAAGACAATTACATAAGGAAATTCACTGATGGCAGGGTTCTATTGCCTATTTCTGCCGCGAAACAGTAGTGTGCAATCATTACTGTGTTCCGGTTTGAAGGGCGTTGCGGCTAGTGAAATTACTGTGGTAACGAGATTAAACATCCTATGTTCCCAAGCAACGAGCACAATGTGATGCAGTATAGCAGAACATCTCGTAGGTATGTGGAATAAAAAAAAGGAACTGATGAAATTTGGAGTCAGTTAAGAAGATAAGTGCCTTAATTATATGATGATGCTTGTAGTTTATACATTGCATCATATAACGCTTGTTTATTATAACATATATGATATTATATCTCGTTACTTCAGTAATTTTAAATAAAACAATCCCTCTTCTTCAATCGCGTGGCTTCCAACAGGTTAAATTTTTCCAGTCACATGTTGTATTGACTTTTTTGAAAGCCGCCATTTTAGTTATGACTGTAACATTATAAATAACACATTCTACTGTTTATTTCATCATCAGCCAGTAGACGTCCACTGCTGGACATAGGCCTCCTCCAAAAGTTCCCATTTCAAGATTCATATGGGAGGATTCGGGCCATTTCCTACCTCGCTGCACCACGATCTGGTGAGATTGGTTTGGATCCTGTGAGATGTTCTATGGGGCTCCTTACACCCTGTTTATTTATTTAATCTTATTTCTATGTTTAGTTTAATAAAGATTATGTTTTATTTTTTCTACCATATATTCTCCTCTAGCATTTCTAATAGAGTAGGTCCTTTAACCTCGTTGTCGTTTGACGTCAAAAAAAGGTTGTAAAGTTTCATTTCTTCCAAAGGATGACGTCAGAGGAGCCCTGGGTTCCTTCCTTCAGGCCTTCATCACGCTTGGGTTCCTGCTGGTGTACGGAATCGGCCCGTTCATTACGTACAACGCCGTTGCTTACGTTGGGGTCGCTTTCGTGGCGGCCTTCGTCGTCTGCTTCTATTTCATGCCGGAATCACCGATGTACCACTTGATTAAGAGTAAGTATTACACTGACATGTATTCATCAATGCAAACAATGGATGCCCACTGCTGGACATAGGTATTTTGTAATATATTCCAGAAAACGTGGACTTATGTACAACATCTATTACGGGTATTAGTTTAGGTAATACCGCAGCGACTATTGCTGCCGACAAACAGTACTGTGGAAACGTTACTGTTCCGGTTTGAAGGGTGCTTTAGTTAGTGAAATTACTACCATAAGAGATTTGACATCATATGAAGGTGACGTGTACAATATAATGCAGTGTGTATCATCCTATCTAAATAATATACAGCCTACTTAATGTTCCCATAGCTGAAAGCCATCTCATACAATGAGATCGTCAAGGCTTTTAATTCACCACGTGGAGCAAATGTGAATTGGTTGATGTCAAATACCCAAGTAAGCTGTCTTCCTTGGAACATGTCAGTTTCCTCACGATGTTTCCGTTCCCCGTAAGCTCAAGCTCAGTGAGGATCAAACTCACTCCTCTAAGACGTATGGCATGTACGGCCGCCATGTTAATATAAGCTGAAGTATCTTTTACCATCAGGTGAACATCTTCCCTTCTTTATCTTCTTCTCCAGTACTACTTTTTTCTCCTATAACCGTCATTGGTGAAACGGATACGCTGATGTATGATAAATCTTTTATATTCGTGTAACAGATGACCGCGAGTCTGCGGCGGAGTGCCTGATGACCATCCGCGGCCGCTCCCGCGCTGGCGTCGAAGCCGAGCTCAATCTCATAGCTGCAGATGTCACCGCCTCCATGGAGAAGACAGCGACGGTACGTTCCAACAGTTCCAGGCTATCCTATCCAACTTCCAGGTAGACGTGGTCTTCAGTTTTTCTGAAGTACTCGGGAAGGAAAAAGAACTATTACTGCAAAGCGACGTTGAAGGCCGCCTTTGTGTTCTGATGTCTCTTTACCTTTCCAAACCTTGGGAACGAAGAGTGGTGGAATTGGAAGATGATTGTAAGGGCTTAAAATCGTCACTGGCTTCTCTCCTCTCTTAGCAAACAGGCTAGGACGCATGTCTCAAAGTAATATGGCGATACCTAGGAGACTTATACTGCACCAAATTGCGTTCCAATAAAAAAAAACATTCATCAACCGATAGACGTCCACTGCTGGACATAAGGCTACCGCAAAGATCTCCACATCGATCGGTCCTGCGCTGCCCGCATACAGCAATTATCTCGCGATCTTTACAAAGGTAGCATAAATTCCGGTACCGCCTGGCACTAGGAGCTGCCGTTTGTATGGGTTAATGTGGGGAGATTTGGTTGATATCCCACCACGCTAGCCAAATGCGGGATGGTGAGATACGGAGCCTCGTTTCATCATCAGCCAATAGACGCCCACTGCTGGACTTAGGCCTGTACTAAAGATCTCCACATCGACCGGTCTCCCGTAGATAGACGTAGTGTGTAGAGACCTCCGACAAGGTGGACCGACGATCTGGTGAAAATCACGGGAACCTGCTGGAGGTGAGTTGGCTTTAGTCCTTGATCGGGGGACCCTTTACGTATAAATAGTTTATTTATATACAACAAAGTAATACATTATTTGATATAACAAACATTGTGCAGTGTAAATGCATTATAACAACAAGATGAATATCAATACAGTAACTGAATTCAGTAAGCAGTTACTGACCTTCATCTCGCTGATATCTTACAGACTGCACCAAGTAAACATATATGACTAGTGATTTACTATTTAGATTGAAACTATTAATTTTCATTGTTGGTAGCCAAAACTTTAAATCAGCCCTGAATAGGACGGTAACCTCTGTCGTAAAAGTCGACTAAAAAGCGCAATAAAGAATAGGTGTGTTAGGGGTCCCGCACACAACTCACGAGTCCCAAGCTAACCTCACCTGCTCGTGGTGCATCCTGCTAATCAACAAGCGAGGCTCTAGCCAGCGTGATGGGAAATGGCCCAATTCCTCCCAATATGAATATCTACAAATAATAGCCCCTAAAGCCCGAAGGTACCGGAGGCTACGCTGACTGTAAGGTCACGGTGAGTGGCTGTATGCAGCGGCGTGGGACCGATCGATGTGGAGATCTCCAGCAGTGGACGTATATCGGCTGATGATGATGAATATTTTCAAGAGAAAAGTGAATAGGCTACTTCTAGACTGGTGGTAGGTCTCTATTGGTGGAAGCTGTCTAGATTTGGGTGGGTTTTCCAGAAATCCCGAAAATATAGGGATGTGAGCGAGAGGTCGCAATCGTCTGGGTAGTTACCACTACAGCGCCTATTGCAGTCCACAAACAGTACTGTGTTCCGGTTTGAAGGGCGCTGCAGCTAGTGAAATTATTGGGGTAATGAGATTTAACAACCTGTTTCAAGGCGGCGAGCACAATGTGGTGGTGTGTATATCAACCTAACTAGCACTACATTGCCATGAGTGTGCGTATCATTCACCATCAGGTGAACGTCTTACTCATTTCGTAGTATAAAAAAAAATTTTTTTCATCTCCGAACAGTTGGCGGACGTGTTCCGCGGCAGTAACTTCAAAGCGTTCTACATCTCCTGCGCGCTGGTGTTCTTCCAGCAATTCAGCGGCATCAACGCCGTATTATTCTACATGAACACCATCTTCAAGGCCGCCGGCTCCGACCTGGACCCGTCCATTGCCACCATAATCATCGGCGCTGTGCAGGTACGTCACACAACCACTACATACCATAATGTATTGGCGACGTTAAACCGTTACTCTCATCTCTGCTCTCATCTATCTTAAGACAGGATATTTACTCTCAATAACCCAGCAATTTCACCATCTACAACGGCCTTTAAACCGGAACACAACACGTTTCTATTCTATTGTTTTTAGAGGAAATAGTTCCTATTCTATTCAACAAATAGGATGTTAAGTATCGTTACCCCAGTAATTTCACTAGTTACAGCGCCCTTCAAACCGGAACACAGTAATGTATGCGCACAACTGTTTGTCGGCTGGCCTACCTAGTCTCCGGGATAAAGGACCTATGATTTATTTAAAATATATTATCTTCAAATGGTCTACGTCCAGCGGTGGACATCTATGAGCTGATGATGATGAATATTAATAAACTTTATATTCATAAACTCCTGGTTACTTAGGTTGTGGCCTCCATGATAACGCCGATGGTTGTGGACAGGCTCGGCAGAAGAATTCTATTGCTCATCTCCACTTGTGGTACAGCCATCGGATTGGTGAGTAGATTTACTTTTCTATTTGTTGGGCATAATCATTACGGCACTCATGATGATGATGATCATACTGATGATATAACTGAAAACAATCACCTGAAAATTTAATAAGTCACAATTAATGAAGTGACGAGACGAGCAGCACGTTCACCTGATGGTAAGTAATACCATTCACCACAGCAACGTGGAGCTAGTTAAGATAATACCACCACATTTTCCTCGTCGCCTGAGACATAAGACGTTGAGTCTCGTTAACTCTGTTTTATCACTAGCTACAGCGCCCTTCAAACCGGAACACAGTAATAGCACACTACTGTCTGTCGGCTGCATTACGCTGCGGTGGTATCTAGACGGTCTCCGGCATCAGAGACCTACCACCAGAAAACTTACACAAGTTCCTAATCAGATATAACATTCAGGCGCTACTGGGTATGTACTTCCTGCTTAACGAGCAGAAGAGTCCAGTCGTTTCAAGCATCGGATTCCTGCCCATCCTCTCGCTGGTTCTGTTCATCGTTACTTACTGCTGGGGTTTGGGACCATTGCCGTGGGCCGTGATGGGAGAGCTGTTCCCTATAGAAGTGAAAGCCGTTGCTTCGCCAATAGCGACCGCGTTCTGCTGGGTCCTGTCCTTCTTGGTTACCAGGTAAATTTCGCACATAGTCAAGTATTTTTTATGTATTGGCGCCTTTCAAACCGGAACACAGTAATGTTTATGCACTACCGTTTGGCGACGGAAATCAAAGCAGCGGTAGTACTTTCTACCTTTTTCTATCGCGTGGGTAATCTTATTAAAAGATACTCTGCATCTGAGGGGAAGACAAGGTTATATGGGGCTTCCACCCAGTAAAACCTCCTTCGTGGTCTCCGTCCGTGCTTTAGGAAGCGCTTCGGGATCAACGGAACGCACCGGTGCCCCCTGCACTCTGGCTAAGGCATCCCACAGAAGGGCAAAGCCCTCCGTAGCACCCACGCTGGGCTGCGGAAAATACAAGACCACCATGCATTTGCCGTCACCCTAAGGCTCGCTTATTGAGCTTTGAGAGCCCCTACCCTCAAGACTCACGAACCCGTGGACCCTTTTAGTCGCCTTGTACGACAGGCAGGGAATACCTTAGTTTTATTCTTAATATCCCAAGACTAAAGGGCTGACGGTGGTACCTACCTAGACAACCACAGAGACCTACCACTGACGGATGTCAATGGACATCCAAAGAAACATATACAATATCATTACTAGATACCACAGAAAATTAGTTAACTAATATAAAATCGATTACTTTTATGATGAACTTGGCGCCACTGGTCTGTGACAAGCAGCAGCTTCATCAAAATCAAGGATACCAGATGTGGTGTCCGCGGACAAGATAAAATCGTATTTATTTGATATTTTAATGAAACCGCCTCTTCAGCTCAGCGGCTACATGTAATAGCCAGACCAGGATAAGATATTGGGTTACCTATAAAAAAGATGATCCTGTCTCCTTGCTGGAGTACATGCAGAAAATAGTTATGTCAGATGTTTACACGGTAGCGATAATTCCATGATGATCTTCCCGTTCAGGTACTTCGAGCCGATAGCCAACGCGGTCGGCATGTACGTCGCTTTCTGGCTGTTCGGTGTGTGCTGCGTGTTAGGTTTCTTCTTCACCCTGTTCCTCGTGCCGGAGACCAAGGGCAAGAGCCTGCAGGAGATACAGGACATGCTGGCCGGCAGGTATGTACTCTTAATAAACCATCACACATGTGGAATTTTCCACAGATTATAAATTTGGACAGGATTTTACATGAGACTCATAACATACAATCCTTTTAAATTTAATTATCATCAAATTAATGTTTTTCTCACTGATTAAATATATGTTTACTTTTGGTTTATGGCGACAAATAAATGTTTTTTTATTTTTATATTTTTTTCTAGTTAAGTACATATCTTAATTGTTTTTTTAATTTTGGTATTAAAAAATCGCAAGATTGAATCTGAGTGCTCTCGCGAACGTTTTGTTCTCCTTACATTCACAACATTAACATTATTGATTAATATTCAAAAAAAAAACTGTAAAATTCAAAATAATTTTTATCTATTCAAATATTTAATGTTTATTAAAAAAAAATATGAAGAAGCATAAACTTTTGCACGTTTAATTTTTAGAATCTGGCAACACAAAATTATTATAATAAATTTGTTTTGTTACAGGAAATCAAAACCAGAAAAGGCATAACCTTTGGTGGACAACACTGACCAATAATGCGAATTTTAGATAAATATTTATGTTTTGTTTTAAGTAATATAATGGCTACAGTTTGTTATCACGCTGTTTTACGTGATCTAACTTTTTATTGCAATACTGTGTTATGTTTTTTTAGTCAACTAACACCGGAAACCGTCTAGGCGTATATTTTTGTCGACAAATAGTAATGCGCAAACATTACTGTGTTTCGGTTTGAAGGGTGTTATAGATAGTGAAATTAGAGAGGATAATAAGACATCTTACGTCTCACAGTATGTTGCACATTGTGGTGCAGTGTATATACTCCTAACCAGTGCCACATTATTATGGACGAGTACATCACTCATAAGGAAACGAACGTCCTGCTCGTCTATGGCGGAGCAAATAAAACTGAATCAAGTAAAGTATTGCTCTAGATTATATAAATACTGTATCGTGAAATTTTACCAAAAATTAGATTAATAGATTCCAACATTGTTGCAACACTAAGTTAAGTGTGCGTTTATGGTATATTTTAATATATATATTTACAGGCAAAAAATTATCATTAAATTAAATTTATATATACTAACAATATTAGAAAAGCTCTTCCGCAAAGAACCTTTTGGTTTTAGGAGAGATTTTGTCTCCTTGTGTGTGTTTTCCGCCTCTATAACGGGATGTATTCTGATAAACTGTATGACATGATGCCCACGGCTACATTTCATCGTCGCACTGCTCACCATCGGCAGGGAATTTATCCTCACATACTTGAACCGCAGTGGTCAGGTAAGGTTCGGTTCCAGGGATGTTTTTTCCCGAGAACACTCAAATTGTGGTAGGAGTTACTCGTTGGTGTTTTCCCTAAGAGCTATAGTATGAAATTCTTCAAAAAGGACATGAAGAGGTTTCTGCAGGATCGGCAACACGCCCGGTGATACCTCTGGAGCTCTGGCGGTTACAGGCTGCGGTTACCGCTCAACATCAGGCGGGCCACAAGCCTGTTTGCCACTTAAGTGGTACAAAAAAAAACCCCTGGTCATCCCCGTCCGGCAGACTACCAAGCAAACTAAAAGCATTGCCGCGCAGGATAGCGAGGCCTACTCTTTTTGCCATGTAGTTGCCGGCGCTGGGGTCCGGGTGGCCGTTAGTTCTTTCAATAAATCTCTCAAAACTTTAAACTCACCCGCACCCCAAAACCCTAACGTTTCCACCCCAGAAGGTTCAATTATGAAATCCCTGCTGAAGCAGTGATACTTGCTCCGCTTGAGATTCTCCGCGTGGTTTGTGACAGTATGAACAATACTGCGTTTGCGTTTGTTTTTATATTTATAACTAGACACCAGTATAATAGTTCGCTCGATGGCTAACAGACAGAAATCAATATATGAAACATGAGATATGTCATAATATATAGTAAATTACACATTTGAAATGATATATATATATATATATATATATATATATATATATATAAATATTTATAAATTTTATGATATTATACTTTTAATAAAAATTCGACACATAAAAATATACAAAACTGGGGACTTCTGTTTTTCAACCAGTGAATATTTACAAATAACTTTTGTACAAGACTTAATAAATATAATAGGTCTTATAGTTTTTAGGTCATATATAAGAGTCTAGGTGTATCGGGCGGCGTCATATTTATTATATTTAGGACCAGTACCAAAGTACAAAGTTAGTTGCTAGGTACGATTGTAAACAGTAACCGGATGTGATATGTTAATGAATTTATATTGTCTTGCTTTAGTTTATAATTTAAGATTATTGTTTATAATTGTTTATAAATAAACGTTACTATTTTTAACTAAATGGGTTTTAAATTGTTAACTTCCCTTGCTACTTACCCTTCGTGTAATAACAAAGTCACAATATTTACTCCTTTCGTTCTTATTAGAGGTTAATTTCGTTTACAGGAATTAAAATGAAATTTCTCTTTAAATGGCGAAATCTAAAAGAATACATAATAAAATATAGGACATTATATCGCAACAGGCCGTGGAGCCGGGTCCGAGAGCCAGCACCTGATGAACTGTTACAGTCAAAATGACTACCAAGCGCTGAAACTCATCAGAAAATAGATAAGAATATTGCAATATTTCAATGTACGCAGAATTTACTCTTTCTTTTTTTATTCAATCGGAGAACAAGACGAGCGAGATGTTCCCTCTATGATAAGTGATACATCAGATCATGACAACGTGTAGTTAGTATGATATACACTGCACCACATTGCGCTCATCGCCTGGGACATACGACGTCGAGTCTCATTACTCCCAAAATTATAACTATAACGCCCTTTAAACCGGAACAGGGTAATAGTATTTTTAAACCCGCCTAGATGCCTACTACCTACATATTGCAATATTGCCTTCTATAACCAACGCTATGTACCAGCGATGAATATATGAGCCGGTGCATTCTTCGTTATCCACAGCCCCATCCCCTTGACACCGTGTGAGGTTGAGTCAAATGTTAACAGTCGATGAAAATATACTAGTTTTCAGACACCTGGTAGCTATTTTTAATCATAATTTTTTTTATTGTTTCCTTTATAGTTTAAGCTCTTAAACTCTCGAGGTTTTTATCAGTATTTAGTCAAAGACAATAAAACGCTTCTCCGATTGCTTTATTCTATACAGTATTACAACAATGGTAAAATTAATGAAAAAAAATCGTAGTGATCAC
The DNA here is from genome assembly GCA_029030555.1 of Ornithoptera alexandrae. NCBI lineage: Eukaryota > Metazoa > Arthropoda > Insecta > Lepidoptera > Papilionidae > Ornithoptera > Ornithoptera alexandrae. The sequence goes on from JARDVY010000031.1 coordinate 1,501,304, forward strand.
ACTTTGTCAGTCATTTTATTATAAACACATTACATTTATTGTTGTTGACGATTCCCGCCTTAATGCGATGACGTTCAGAAGTGTCATGGCGGGCAGTTTTTAAAAATAGAACGTTGATGATACGTTTGAAAACTCATACAGATGTAAATTAAATTATACATTTCGGTATAATTAAAAAAATTATATTTGAATTATTTGTTTGCATTTTCTTTTCACATTTTTTTCTATCAATTATACTAATGGATGACAAAAATATCTCATAGCGAATATCCTCTGTGTGACGGTACTTCATTCGAACTCCTTGGATATCTCGTCCATCGCGACTAGAACGCTGCATATGCTAGCCGCATAATCTCTGACGTCATCGTTCTTCTTAATCTTCAGACTAGTACAGTACAACTTCTTATACATGTCCGTGATCTTATCGTAATCTTTGTTGGCCTTGGATCTGCAGTACTGTATGATACTCTTCAGTATGTGGTGGAGACGGTTCTCGTACAGCGTTAACAGGCTGTGTTCAGTCTTTATTGTCTTCTCATCGCAGTCCTCCGGCTTGGGCGTCTCCTTGTGCTCGTCGGGGTCTTTATTCTCTATAAGTTTCATGATAGAGTGGCACTGGCGTAGAAGCTGGACGGCCGTTTGTAAAGACTTCAGTTTCAGGTTCGGTGATACTGTAAAGAGAATAATTAGGATAAATATAGTAAAAGTTGAAGTACATCTCATAGTTACTCTGTCGTCACTGATATATTCATCATAATTTCCGTGTGAATGCAGACCAAAGGCCAATTTAATTAACCCACAGTTCACTCTTTCCTTAGAAACAATGACGATTAGACACCATGGAGAAAGAGAGACAAATGAAAGGAAAAAGTGACATCCTCTTCGGTTTTTCCATTTGATTAGATTTCTCATTTATTTTTCCCTTTCTCAATTAAACACCAAAGTACCAATATATATAAAATTAAAGTGTATAGAATTTCCATCGCTAAGGATATATCTTCATCATCAGCCCATAGACGTCCACTACTGGACATCCTCCCAAAAGGATTTCCACATCGATCGGCCCCGCGTTGCTCCATCCAGTAAATCAGGATATATATATATTTATATATATATATATTACCTCGGTAATGTTTCCACCACTGGGACTATGAGCCTTCTCTCGTTGGGTGAGAGTCACTAAAGGTCAGACTAGGTTACACAAATAATTGTTAAAAAAATATATATATATTTTATTATACAATTCGTTCACATCTTAAATCTTTTAATTGTTAATAACATGTATGTTAATCGCTTCTGAATACCTCTTTAACAAACAGTCGTATAAACTCCGTTTGCTTTTGATTTAGTGTTAACAATTTTTTTTTATTTTAACAAGGATTTATTTATATTACGAGTGGCGCTTAGTTTTACAATTGACATATAAAAAACACGAACACACGTTCGTTCCGTCTGTTTGTTTAACGTCAAAACATGCGAATCTCTTCGTCAATAATCTACGTGGCACTGATGGACGAGAGGAGCGGTACGTGGTGGTGAGCACCGCCACCACATAAAAATGTGAAGCTGCTATATGAAATCTATAGCTGTTCCTCGTCCACGTCGCCAGCCGTAATACCACCGCAACTACTTATGGAGAAGGGATTTTGTAAAATGCATTCTTAACTGTCTTCTAAATGACAGAAGTAATATCTCTACCAGATCTTGAGCGTTTACCTTTGATTAATAGATGATCTTATTATTATTCAATAACGGACATACTGGGTTCGATTCCGGGAGCACATTACAGCTTGTAGTGGTAAGGTTTTAGAAACCAGTCTGACTAACTGAAGTCAAGTTTTAACCCAATGTAGATTAAAAAAGCACCCCCACGATTTTAATATATTTTTTTCCCACAACTCAAAATTTGGACTGGAAAAGAATACCTTATAGCGCTTAGTCCGCCATTTTGTTGTACTTGGTCTCTTGAGTTTTTCTAATTTGTTTCCTTTTACTTTTGATAAAAAGTTTTAAATATTTAAATATGTATATATATGATTACCAGCTGTTCCCCGGCCGCTTTAGTGGCCGTAATATTAAAATAGACTTGAAATATTCGTTGAGAGCAACCGCAACCACAAATCAGTTTCCATAGCAACCGCATAAATAATACGAAATGAAAATATTTATAAAAGTTAATTAGAAATAAAACCACGAAGGATCTATGAAAGTCAGAAAATAAATAGCCTATAACTATCTACATATCTACGTCGAATGCTCATATACCCATATCGATACGTTCACTAATTTTCACGTGATTGACGAACAAACAAAACCCATTCTGAAGAAATATAGATGTCGCATCTTCCACCGTGCCACGTCGGAACCGGTGAGCTGTCAGCGCGTCACGTCAATCTTGAACGATTATAAACAAGGATCATAATCCTTTTCTTTTATAACTTGTTATATAAATCTTTACCGTACTTATATAAACTGATAAAATCATGTTAGTGATATGCACACATATTTTTTTGTCGCGTGAACTGGAGATATTTTTTTTTATTATCTATATGAATAGGCTTCCCTTATATTAGTACTCATTGCTATCAAAGACTACTGCGCCACTTACAATCAGGTAAGGCCGTAGTCAAGCAGTAAGATTATAGAATAATGTAAAAGCGACAGGATATAAAATATGAATACAAAGAAGCCGTGGTTAAGATGTTTACACAAGAATACTTTGCGGATGGGAAAGAGGGGAAGAGGACCAGGTTTGGTGTTTACTGCGTTTAGTAGTGGTAGGTCTCGTTGGCCGGAGACTGATTAGGTAGGTACCAAATTAACATAATAGACGCCATGGTGGCGGATTCGGAGATAATCTGTCACCAAATACGAAAGGCCTCGAGGCGGTGCGTGAGGTACTTCCGCTTAACAATTTTATAGGGGATGGAGAGCAATAGCTCCACCCCGAGATGTGGTCTTATCGAGGCCTTTCGCTGTTGGAACCATGGTTGTGTCCGAAACCGTACCCGTGGTTCCGGCCAAGGGCGCTGACTGAGAAGCCGTGGGGTTTTAGCCGATAAAGAATGAGCATAACTCTTCCGTTGCCCCGACAGCAGAAGGATATCCAATACAGGATTCTCCACGAAAAAAACAGAGGGTGGGGCGGTGGTACAGCAGTATAAATATCAAAAAAAAAAAATTTAATACTTAATTCCTTATATTAGGTCATTGTCGTAGTATCTAGAAGATACCTATAGCTGTAATTTAATTTATTATGATGAATTAAAGTAATTAGTAAATCTGTTATAGAAAACCGTCTAGGTGCCACTGCAGCTCTTATTGCAGCTCCCAAACAGTAGTATGCAAACATTACTGTGTTACGGTTTGAAGGACGTTACAGTTTGTGAAATTACTGGAGTAACCTGATGCAGTGTATATCATTTCAACTAACGTGATATTATGGGCAGGCGTATATCACTTACCGTAAGGTAAAACTATGGCTCGTTTCTTCGCGCTGATAAATAAAAAAAAATTAGGAGTAAGAAGTATCAACAAAGGCATCTTCAGCGCTTTGCTCCTGGAGGTGAACGCTACGTTACCTGCCGCCTGCGTCTCGAGCGCCGCGACATGCTCCAACCTGACGGTGAGGAACATGCCCGCCTCCTCCAGCGCCGCGAACATGTTCGCGGCGTGCTCGTAGTTAGAGCGGGTCGCGTTCAACAGCGTGCGCCTCCGCGCTCCCTCCTCCTGCGTGATCCTGTACCAAAGAGAGCTCTGTTACAAAATCCAAGTCTTAAAACTTTTAATCAAGTTATCGGAATAAATAATAATTAACAGTTTTTTTTAATTTTTCCGCGCAATAGACACCATCGTCTTACCTAAACTGGGAGTGGTAGAATGATCCCAACCGGTGGTATATCATGGCGGCGCGAAATTGGTACAGGTACTGCCTGGGGCCGGGGCTCAGCAGGCAATACTTGAGTGCAAGCTTGAAAGCCTCGGCCACCTCGGTCACCTGACATGGAACAAGTCAATACAATTATAATAAAACAACATAATTAATTTTTTTTTAATGTTTTTAAGATTGTGCAACTTAACGGAAGGATCGGAAAAGAGAGAGCTGAGAGGAAGAAGGAACTTGTTGTAAGGAAGTTGGATTTTTTTTTTATCTTTATTAGTAAGCTTTAGTGGCCATGGGTGGGTCGCATAGCGCGAAGATCGGACGCCTGTTACGACAGAAAGGTCGTTAAGTGGAGAAAACTCATTGACAAGCGCAGTGTGGAATTACTGCTGGTAAAGTGTACCAACAACCTGGTGAAGATTGCAAGGAAACGCGGGCACAAGCGACACCAGACCGGATGTATATGAGAACTCGGGGCTGCGACAATTATTCTCCCCTCATAGTGATGTATAAAAAACAAGTCTATGTAAAGCTAACGTGAACATACGTTCGAGTACATTCCAGGACAGTCCTGCATTAGAACCGCACGCGTGTACTGGTGGCAGGAGAGTTCCCACGAGACCAATTCCCAAACGGAAGCCGCGCCGCACGTCTCCCGCGGGCCTAGCAGCTTCAGCGCGGCGAGATACAACTCCTCCGCCTGATTGTACAGGCTCCGCTTCTCCGCGCTAAGGGTCGAGAGGAATACTTATAAAATAGCTGAACCTTCCACACATATCATTCCACTCAGTCCACTCAATAATGTCTCGAAATAGTTTCCTCAAATGCATCAAGTGCCACTGCACACAATATCCAAGCATTCCATGGACGTACATAATCATCAACCATATCCTTTGATGTTTCCCTGGACTTCCTCAGTTAGCAATAAATAGACCACCAAGGGTTAGGTTAGGTCTCTGTTGCCCGTCTAGGTAAGTACCACCGCAGCGCTTATTTCTGCCGACATAGTGATGTATAAATATCAATGAGTTCCGGTTTGAAGAGCGTTGTAGCTAGTGTAATTACTGCAGTAACAAGACTCGATATCTTACGTCGTAGGCGACGAGCGCAATGTGATGCAGTATATATCATCCTGACTAGAACCACGTTATGGGCAAGCGTACCACTTAATATCAGGTGAACGTCCCGCTCATCTCGTCGCTTAATTGAAATAAAAAAAAATATTTTTAGTCGTCTTTTGCCTCATATTCTGGTCTATGTCTATAAAAAAGGTTGAACTTTTACATAGATTAGAACTTATTTGTATAAAAATATCATTTATACTCACTTGAACCCGCCCTGATCGCAGTGCGCCCTGAACCTCATGTACCTGCCCTTGTTGCAGTACAGCAACGCAAGGTTAGGTATGTCTTTCACCTGATCAAAGATATTAGTGGCTTCGTCTAGCCACTCCAAGGATCTACGCGACAGGATATTCAGCTGCTTCAGAAGGTGCTTCGCTTTCGGCTCCTTCTGATCCGGCTCGTCTAGATACTTCAAGTATATTTCTAGAAAGAAATTGAAAGATCATCATTTCAGCCAATCGTCGTCCACTGCTGAATATAGGCATTCCCTTATACATTTCCAGCGGTACTAGTGCTCGTGGAAAGGCTTCTTTATGATCAGCATCACGCAAGTTATCTATCGTTACGCAATCCGTGGAGTACCCTGGTTTTTATAAAGTGCAGTGACCACTTCATCATGCGAGCCTGTTTGTGAACTTGATATATTACTATGGTACATACGTTGCGCGTCGCCCATAAAGCGAACCGCGAGCTCGTTGCAAACGGACGCCAGCCTCCGGAGCAGCTCCGCGCGCTTCGCCCCCGCCACCTTACTGGCGCGTCGGTAGTAGTCGCACGAGCGCAGCATCCCGTCCGTCTCGCTCGCGGGCAGCGATATACCTGCAGCGGAAACGTTACTTACACAAACTACAAAATATATTACAACTTTGAAGTCGTCTTTTACCCTCCACTGATCAAACACCCTAAGGAGGATCCAAAACGGTGTCGAAGTTCACTTGATGAGTAGGTCGAGGAAATGGACTTAAACCATACTTACTTATTTTGGTAGAAACAAATTTTAATGCTGTTGTGTAGAAACCCTATGGAAGATGCTGTGTCATGTGAAGGATGATGATGAACGGCATCTGATAACAATGATCAATCATTATCACATGCCCTTTGCTGGAGCAACATGAGTTACTACGTATCTCAAGGCAAACAGTACAAGATGGTGCAGTGTATATTACCCTAACTAGAGCGACTTTGTTATGAGTAGACCAGTTATCAGGACAACGTCTTCCTTGTCTCATAATAAAGAAAATGTTACCCAAGTCAAACTCATCAGCTGCGTCGCCGTCGGTCTCCTCGGTCATGTCGTTCTCAATCTGTGTCTTAATGATGGAATCGAACTCGTGGTCCGTCTCGAACTGCTTCTTGAATTGCTCCAGCTGGTCCCAGTTCTTGCTCAATTGGAAGAAGTTGTCCCCCACGCGGCCGATCAAGCAGCTCGCGTCCACCACGCGGCTCCTTATTATCATGTTGCTGAGCAGCGTCTGACACTTGCTCGCCATGTCGATGTATTTTAACGAGAAACCGTATTGCTCGCGCGAGTAACTGTACTCCGCCATTGTCGCGTACACAAGGCAGATCTTCTCGTACAGCAACGTCTTTAGGTGCAGCTTCCAGGCGAAGTTATCGTCGCGGTTCGGTTCGTGCCACGACGCCATCTTGTTCTCCTTTCGTATCAAGATAGCGTTCCTGTCGATCTTCGAACAAGTCTCTATTAAATAGTTATCGGACTTCTCCGTGGTTTTCTTCTCGCGCTTCCGGCGACGGCTTCTGGAGACGTGCTCCTTGGGGTCTTGTTTTTTTTTGTTCAGTGGTTCGTAGTTCATTTTGATCGGCTCGTACGGATTGGCCATGTTCGGATTCTGCTCCTCTATTATTATCTGTTGTTTTAATCGCTCCCGTTCTTCATCCTGGTGATAAGAATCATCGTTTATAACTCATGGCAGCCATTTAAAATACTGAATATAATTGTTTGTAGATCAATGTAAAAATACTTTAAAGCATCATTGTTATACAAAAAACGATTGCTTTATCTTTTATCATCATCATCACAGCCTATTCTCGTTCTCTGCTGAACGTATACCTCCCCAATGGTTTCCCATTATCTTTCCCTGTACCGTTTTCCACCTCGCTCAATGTGGCTGGCGTATATGGCAATTGGCTTTAAATGATATATAAATAATTTTGCTTCAGTTAAAATAAAAATAAATTATTCTTTCTCGACCTTGTTCCTAGCGATGGTGACGTGGTGGAGCGCGTTGAGGCCTCTTATGACATGCTTGAGGGCCCGGCCACACCTCTCCGGCACCTGCACGCCCAAGCCTCGCGAGTTCGCGCTCTTTGTCTTTTCATCCTAACAGATAAGTAAAACTACATTTCCTATTAAATGATTACACGAAGAAACGTTTCAATGATATAAAGGGTGTAAAGGATCCTGCACATCAACTCACGGGATCCAAGCCAACCTCAGCTGCTCGTGGTGCATCCTACTGACAAACAAACGAGACTCTGGCTCACACCCAGCTGCATTGGGCCAGCGTGGTTAGAAATGGCCTATATCCTCCCACATGAACCCATACAGACGACGAGCCATAATGGCCGGCGGTGCCGGAGGCCATGCTGACTGCAGCCCCGGATCGACTGATGTGCGGACGTCTATCGGCTGATGATAATGATGATATGAAATATATGATAATTTTTTCAGTCATCATCTGCCTACTCTGTTCCCACGTGAGGTCGGCACATGTCTCTACCAATATTTCACACTCCACTAATTTTATACTCTCTTTATTTGATCTCCCCTCACTTTCTAGCATAATAGTCTCTCAGTAATAACATAAGATGGGTGTAAACATATCATGTGATAATTATTTTTTTTGTGCAATTAGGCGACGATACGAGCGGGACGTTCACCTGATGGTAATACGTCTACCCATAACCACCGGGAGCTAGTTAGGATTAATATAATTAATAACACACTGCACCACATTGCGGTCATCACCTGAGAGGTAGGATGTTGAGCCTCGTTACCCCAGTAATTACGCTAGCTACAGCGCCATTCATACCGGAACTGGGAAATGTTTGCACACTACTGTGTGGCTGTAGGAACAGGCGTTGCGGTGGTCCCTCCGTACAGGTCCTCGCCTTGTTGTGATACTGGAGCTCAGTACCCGTAGCTTGGTCAACCACGGTAAAGTTAAGAGGAACCCAGGCGGCCTGAAGTAGCCGCTCCAGGTGAGCTAATTTCGGATGTGTGCCGGTAAGCCGCAGGGATAGGTTCGTATTATTTTTTCGTATTATCGTTCCTTTCGCTGCCGTGGTGGAGTCGCGGAGGGGGATGAGTGCCGATATAGTGCCTCACCGCTCTCTCTATCCTCCACGACGGAATAACGGTGATGATAAGAGGCCAAGAGGGCGCGCAGTATGTATTGGCACGCCCTTATAGAGTGGGTAAGTAAGGGGTTTCTCTCCGCAAGATGGAGCTGCGCAGTGCAGCCGACGCTGGTGTGGTCGCGGAGGTATACGAAAGCGTTCCCGTGGTTCCGCCGTAAGGCGACGACGATGGAACATCGTAGGAAATTTTAATCGGCACAATTCCGACCCAACCTGTCTTTGGCCCACGAGAACAGGTATACGAAGGCGTTTCTTCCACGTCAAACAAAAAAAAATAAATGGCGCTGCGGTAGTACCCAACTAGATGGTCTCCAACAACAGAGCCCCACCACCAGTAATATTACAATGTTCCGGTTAGTAACACTATAAATAAATGATCATAATCTCAACCGAGGGATATCCACAGCTAGACCTAGGTCTCCATAAAACACGGTCTTGGGCTATTTGAGCACAATAGCTTCTAGCGATCATTTCAATTTCGTCTAAATAAACAGTATAGACTATTTATCTATTTTATAATAAAAAGCTCGCTGGCCTAATGGTTAGAGCGTGCGGCCTTCATTCCGAAGTCCGAAGTTCGCGGGTTTTAGTCTCGTCATGTACCGATGACTTTAATATTTAAGTTATGTACATTTGTGTACTTTAGCAACAACAGCAAAATACAAACGGTGAAGGAAAACATCCCGAGGAAACCTGCACATGAATTAGAATTTATTCTGAGGTGTGTGTGAAATCACCAATCCTCATTGGGCTCGCGTGGTGACTTCGGCCCATCGCCCTCGTGTTGAGGGTAAGTCTATGCCCCAATAGTGGGAACGTAAATTGGCTCTTGAATAATAAAAAGCAAACACTTACGGGCACGTCCGTTTTGACGCGATCGCCTATGTGCCGCAGTGCCAAGTGCCTGCCCCCATCACCCCCACTCTCTTCCTTGTCCGCCGCCTCGCACGCCTCACCCTCCTTACACAAATAGAAATTCAAACGTAATTTATTTCATTTTAAAAAAATTATCGCTGAAATAGTAAAAATTTTATACAATACCTTGTCAGAATGATCACTAGTAATTTCCACTCGTTCGTTGGTACTATCGTCCTGCTCGCACACATTACTGTTGTGGTCTCCCTCGTACCTGGTGCCGTCCCTCTCGCTCGGTGGTTCGTTACCATCCGACGCTTCTTTACCGAACTCCGCGCAGTCACCGAAATCGTTCTCGTCTTCCGAATCTGAACTTTCATCTGGAATAGGAAACAGTATTATATTTATTATTACAAAGCAGTGATAGCTCAGATTTTTAAGTCTTTCTGATTCTTGATCCTTGCTGAGCTTGAGCTTCTGATGAAAGGAAACATCGTGAGATAATTGAAACAGCGTCGATTTTCTGTGGTGGATAAATGGACCTGTCTCTTTATTTATGAAAGAAGACTTGGAGTCCCAGCAGAGGGAGATTCACTGTGCTACACCTCTAACATTAACAATCATCATCATCATTATCAGTCGGCAGACGTCCACTGCTAGACATAGGCCTCACCCAAAGATCTCCACATTAACAATATATCAATGAAATATATTTTTAGTTGAATAATAAAATAGAAACCTTTAAAATCTGGACAGGCAGGATTGGTCATAGCTGGAACGTACAAGTCGGCTAACATGTAGTGGGACGAGGCGACTATCTGCGGATACCTATCGACTTTGAGCAGTTTCACCACATGCTCTAACAGCTGCCTGATGTGTCTAGACCTGTTGGTCATCCTCATGTTCCTCGCCACTCGGTACAGCAGCATCGCTACGGGCGTTGTGAACGGGTTGTCCAAGCTGTCTGAGCAAACGGAGGTCAAGTCGTATAATTTAACCACGTCGTCGTGGGGACCTTTGAACAGCCAGTAGGTATGTCCTGCTTTAGTGACGTTCGATTTTAGAAACGATAGTATATTCTGCGCCACATTCCTTATGACCTTCGGTGAGAACTTCGAATTCTCCATATTGGGCAGATCTTCAGTCTTCATCGGCTCGTATTTCTGGACTATACCATCAAGGTGGTAACACATTAACACTTCAGGCACGTTGCACATCAGGTTATCCAGCCAGTAGTCAATGCCAGTGAGGACGTTGATTGGTTCACGAGCGTCTCGTAAGCGGAGGCTGACGCAGGGCCTGTCTTTATCGCCGAATATTGGCAGGTCACTGCCGACCAGCATGTGGATATCTTCAAAGGTCCAGAGCACATTCCTGTTATAAAGGTGCTCGTCTGCTGGTCCTTCAACTTTTGTCTCTGGTTCTGGTAGGAACGGACCTATAATTACACAAAATTACTTATGTGGTGATTGTGTAAAAATCTGTTTCATTACAATTAACTCAAGTACATTGAGTTAATTGCAATGAGTGTTATAATGCAATGCGTAACAATTAGTGAACATACCACTTAGTATCAGGTGAATGTTGTATAAAAAAATTGCAAGTAATAAAAAAAACCTATGTACTTAAAAATACTTTATATCTTGTGATAATTTTTCATTGACTATAATATACACAGGAAGTCTTATTTTTAAGTCAGTAGTACGTGTTACTAAACCAACATGTTTCAAGAATGACAGCTTTGCTGCATATGAGATATCCAATCGGCACTTTGGCAGCATGGTGTATAGATATCCTAAACCTCCTTTTTGTTAAAAGTCCAAGTAGTGAAAACATTGAGCTGTTTATTTATATAAACCTTACAGTTGAATAACCTAATCTGAACAAATAGTGGCTTCCAACATAGTCAAAGGTGATACTTACCGGCAACACATATTGGTGTGTTCACTGATTGAATGGGTGGCTCTAAAGGTGGAGATCTCTCCACCACACTGTGAGATAGAAACCGTTGAGTAAGCTGCAATGCTTGCCGGGCTCCTGGGCCAGGTATTAAAGACATCCGCTCCTGATGTAAGGATATTATAGATTCTTTTTTTTTAAATTTCAATTGACAAGCATCTAGTAAACATACACAATGAAACTATAAAATAAATGTTAACATTTGTATAGGTTATTTCAAATAATTCAGACTCATGTCTCTCCCACACTTTTATTCATAATATAGATAAGGACATTAAAAGGTACATCAATGACTTGGTAATGGGTGTGAGATGCTGGCAAAGCACAACTGATTAGTGTGAGGAACATTGATGAAGGTTGTGCTCAGCAGTGAGTGTTTTCCTCTGAAACCATAGTAGAGACATGCTTACCGAGTTAAAAAAAATTATCGTAATACTCCGCATTAAAGTAATTCTCACCTGTTCCGACATTGTCTTCACAATATTCTGATAAAAGAAGTCCTTGAGCCATGACCACTCGGACTTCATTAAATAGTCATATACATCAAAATCATCTAGTAACAATGTGTTTTCTACCCTGTGAACCATCATACTGACCTGTAAGTGAAAGAAAACGTTATTAAATAAAAAAATAAATATTTTTTTTATTTAGCAAAGTGATAAAACATTGTCTCAAGTTAGTGATATGTCCATAACAATGCCAATTAGGATGATATACACTACACTTTATTCTCGTACCTTAATAAACAAGAAGTTAATTATCATTAACTCAATAACTTCACTAGGAACAAAACTCTAAAAATCAAAATACAATAATATATAAACATTACCATTTAATGTCAGAAATAGGCACCGCTGTTGGCACCTACCTATATAGACTCCAGCATAAGCGAGCACCAGTACAAGTACATATAAAGTCCTTATAGTGAAATAAATTTCAAACACAAAAGATAATTACTAATAATATCAATTATCCAGAAAATTTAATATAAAAAATTCTAAATACATACTACACAGCTGTCTCAGAGGTGGACTTACAGTTCCATTAGGCTGATAAGGTAATTTGAGCAACTTCTTGATGCACTCCGCATCAGATATCACGTCAACCTCCCCCACACAGTCAGGGAACATATGTGCCATTCTAAAGCTGTGTAAAGATAAAATAATTTACAAGTTATTGATATATTACCTGTCTTCATATACTCACAGGTTTGATCCCTACTTTAGCACTCATAGACATAGTTTATCCTTCAACCTTATATGTTGCCAACATGGTTGATAAATGACCTTAACTGCATCATTGAAAGAGAATGCTCCAACCAGGTACTCTCCATTTAGAGCCACAACTCAACAGCCACTGCCACAACTCCCGGTAGTGAAAACAATATCAGTGTCTTTAATATTATTTATCAAGTATTTGTCTTGAAATAAATTTATTACATTCATTTATTACTTAGTTTCCATGTTTAAATTTAAGAAACCTAAAAGTATATCATGTTCACCTTTTTATTAAATGAGGGTACACTGACAACAATTTTTTTATTTATTTATCTTTATACATGGCATATAGAGAGTGTGTGATGCTATTGGCATTATCTCCAATTGTACTAAAATATTTTAATGTTTCTTATTTATTTGTTCTGTAGGACAAGATCAATTCAATAAATTTAAAAAATTAGTTTTTGTAGACTAGCTATTTTGTTTCTGTACTAATAATACCTTGATAAACCAGTCCCTCTGGTCAAAATTTGTTTTAAACCATATGAGTCAATAGCCGCTCCCCAATTGGAGGGTGGCAGATTGATATCTGTGTTACATTGCAGTCTTGCATATTCCACCGGGCTTTGAAATGCTGTGTATTTCACCACAGCTGTTGATTTAATACCTGGTGAAGGGCTGCGATCCTGTAATAGTAAAGGTTTATATTAAAATTGACTTAAGCAAATCTCGAGTTCAATTTAATTAAGGAAAAAAAAAAAACAAAAAACTTTATTTATTTAACTATTTCTAAACAATATAATAAATATATTTTTGAACTTTGATTTAAGTATAATATGTAATAATTAAAAAAATACATGCAAAATAGATTTTACTACTTTTTATCTCATTTTACTTAAAAGTGTATAAAAAAATTATTCTATTGAATAGATTTGATGTAATGATTTAATAAATACGATGTTGAAAGATATATTATATTTTATTTTTATTCTACAAAGCAACAACATGAATGGGATAAACATCCCCTGATGGTAAGTGATACACACACCCATAACCATGTGGCACTAGTTAAAATTACAGTGTGTTCATCACCTTGAGACATTAAATTTTAAATCTCATTACCCCAATACATACAACACTACCTATAATGACTTCTGAACCAGCCCACAGTACTGTTTAGTGGTAAAGATAGGAGCTGCGGTGGTGCCTAACTACACAGTCTCTGGCAATAGAGACCTGCCACCAGTAAGTACAAAATTACGTCACTTTAAAACAGATGCAGAAGAATAAATAAAGCAGGTGAAACCTTGTGACAATGTTAAGCCGTGGTATTTAATTAAAATAAAAGCGCCCACTATTTGAAAATAAACTACCATAATGTGGGTATTCATAATTATATAGAACAGACATATGACACTAAAATTTGTTTCATGGCTTAAACAATTTATACATCAATTGTATCATTTGTTGTATTTTTAAAATAAACAAAACTTGGTTATAATAATAGACAAACGTTTTACCTTGTTTCTTTTTGTATGTTCATTATCGTTATCACCTTCCTCCATTATTTATAACCTATACATAAGCGCCGGCTACAAACTTTAAACTATTTCGCAAAATTATATTGACTTAAATCACAAGATATAAAATACTTCTGCTTGTAATAATTTTAAATCAATATACTACATAACCAAACACAAGTGGTTGTCAACGCTTGACATAATTTTTTTTTAATATTTACAGACTACAAGCAAATATAATGTACATAAATAATTAATGGTAATGTAAGTCATACAGTATTTGATGTACCATAGAGAGATAGATTTTTCTTTATTTACCATTTCTAGGTGAAACTCAAACTGAGCTATGAACTATCAAAAGTAAATATGTGTTATTGACCGGAAAGTGATGGTTATAATAAAAATTAAATTATAAGTATACCTAAAAAATTATGTCATTAAACATGTTTTACTATAATATAATACAGAAATCTTTTTTTTTTTGATAGACACAACTGCTTTAATTTCCTAAATCCAATTATTATAATCATAGACTATAGAAAAGAAAATTGCGACCGGCCATTTTGACATATTTTTTAATTACGCATCATTTGCTTACGTTCGTGCCGTTGGCGTTATCGTCGGTTATAATAAAATCTCTGAATTTTAACTGCAAGTCTTCGTTCGAGTCATCAGCTTGATTGGTGAGAATCTAAATTATATGTTACAGAATTACATGTGTCTTTACTACATTACTATCAGCGATTTATAATGAAGAAGAAATCAATAATGAAACAATGAAAATGGATGACATACATTTTTGAATTAAACATTTGTAGAGATTTAATATGTATATCTTTACTTTGTTTTATATCAAAGAAATTTTAACTTGCTATAAGATACATGTATTAGTTCCTTTATTAAAAATGAACGTTAAATATTATAAATCGAATCGATACGTCGCCATGATGAATCATTTAAGTTACAATGAAATGGCAAGAAATGTTAAATTTCTTCTCGAAATACTTTCCTTAGAATTACAATGGCGAACCGGAGGCCACAGAATGGAGGACGTCGCATGGATTACGGGCGTAACGATAGGCCTAAGAATTTTGGTCGTAGTGGAGTATCACCGTGGCAAGGCGCCGGTCCTGGCGGAGGTATTCCCAACTTGTTGCCACTGGCTGGTGGGCCTACTGAAGCCACCCTAGCGCTAGCCAGTAATATTATCAACTTGTTGCAACCTCGTCAGAACCCTGTTCCATCTCTGCTCGACATGCCCATAAGACGAGACTTTGGGCCGAACATGGGTCGTTACGATCGTGGCTATGGGCCTAACAGGGTACGTATTAATGAGTTTTATTCAGTTAATTTGTCCTGATAATTTGCTATAGTATAGCTTTTTAATTAAACATTAATCACAGCTAACATTATATGTGACTGAATTGCAGTAAATAATTGCGTTTACATTAGTTAAATAACCTACACATAGCTACTTACTTTTCTATAATTAGTACTTTATAGTTCACATTTTTCAATTATACTTCAATTTAATCACCAGTTATTTTGTTGCTATTATAATATTATTGAAGGATTTTGGTGATAGAAAAGTATGCAAAGCATTTAATTATCACAGTGTATTGGTTCATAATCAAGATATTTCTTACTTAAAACTTACCATGTACTTGTAATATGACAATTTTTCTTGTTTTTATTTACATTGTAAATTAACATAAAGAAGTACACTATAAAGTATCATAAGTAATAATAGTAAATGTGCAAATCTACATATTAATAACATGAACATTTTATAATTTATACTTGAAAAAAAGTATGTTAATATTTATTGAATACTTATATTAAATTTTAATAAATCATTTAATACATCATTTATAATCAAAACAATAATTGCAAGTTCTATTTACCTTTTATATCAAAGATTTGAAGGCATGATTGATTACCTTCAATAATTTTAAATACATGATTATATAATATTATGTTGGTATAACACAGATGCAAGTTAAATAAATTATTGTTGTAAGATGTGAACAGGAAAATTTGATCTTTTGATTTAAACTCAAACTTATACTTTATAGAGTTTATGAATTGGCTAAAATTAACATCTAGATTACAACTAATCTTTTTTAGACATGAAACATATGTTTCTCATACTACTTCTGTAATAGGTGTTGGTGATAACTTTCTTATATACTATAGGCTAAAACTAGGATGTAATTTTCACATGATAAGTGGAAACAAAATATAAAACAGTGAAGTATCTAAACTTAAATACTTTACTGCTCTTACATGTATCACTGCCAAAATGCAGCAGTGTTAATATTGACATTAAAGATCATTTATATTAAAAAAAATTGGTGTTGCAATATGTTTATAATTCAATAAACAAGATCATATTAATTAGAAATAATAGCATATTACAATCTATAATCAATGTAGCGTAAATAAGTTACATTTTGTCAATTAAATTTAATTTCTTTTTAAATAATAAACAGTGTTCTTAATGTTTCCACTGTTGACTCCAGACCTACTCTCGGAAGAAGAGAGTTGAAGCTATTTATCTACCGACTTGGTGATGTGGGTGCACTTGTTGTAAAGTGATTTTATAAACTAGATTCAGTTATAATACTACAGTGCTATAAGAAGCATGAAAAACAATTTTTTTTTTATAGAATGACAACTAGTAATATATTTGTTATACATAAATAAATTTACTGCTCTCTGTAGCCTGGGGGGACCATCTAGGTAAGTATCCATATTGGCATCGATTTCTGCCACCAAACTGTAGTATACAAACATTTCTGTGTTTTAGTTTAAAAAATGTTGTTTTTTGTGTAATGAAATTTAGCATCTCATATCTGAGGTGATCAGTAAATGTGGTGCAATATAGATGAATGTTCTGCTCATCTTATTGTTTTTGTTGTTCAATGCAAGTATTGTTTTTTTTTATTTTCTTAGTCATTTTTATCTTTTTAATTACTGTTATAATTTTTTTTTATGGCGATGTTTGCGCTGCAGTTTTATTGACAACCATTGCAGGCTTAATCAGACTCGGGGCTCGCGGATCTGGTATCCGCAAACTAAAATATAAAAATTAGTACAGGCTTATTTGATGTTTGGATATGTTGTCCTGTGCTTTTCTTTGAGTTTCTTTTAGAAGCTCCAAAATGTATTTTATTTTTCTTATATACTTCTTCTGAGGTATAGGTAGGGTAGGTGCATAAAGAAAATGGCATAATATTTGTAATGGATTAAAATTGTGTATCTGATTAGATTTTTCTTCCTTTTTTTTCCATTTTGCAGTGTTTTCGAAATTTATTATTTCATTACAATAATCATCTTTCTTCCAGGAGCTATAGCCCTTCGTTTTTGCAATCTTGAACAGGTTACGTGTCTCTCGGCGTCGGTTGCATTCCTATTGTGACCTGCGTAATGTCTCCTCTGTGTACAAATTTCAGCACGCCTCTGTAAGGCTCCTAAGCCTCGCTGCTTCCATACTAACAATGATCAATTCCCTTTAGATGGGCAATCAAGGTAATTTCCGGCGTACGGGAAATTATAATCGCGCTGGTGAGCGTATCAACACGAATCGTAAGCCGTTCAGGCCCAATGATGGGCAAAGGCATCAAAACAAGAGCTCCCCGAAAAAGGAGGCCGATTCAAAGGCTAAGCTTATAAAGGAGAGGTAAGGACAAGTTTCCTTCCGGTGGTCGCACCGCATCTCTGAAGCCGCCTGGGTGGGTGGCAACCCTTTCACTCTAGTTCTTTTAAACGCGTCACGATTTCTCTTAAACGTTCACCGGCCTTTTTTTATCTGGCCCAATTGGCAATTTTCTGCCTTCCACCACGGAGGTACGAATCGAAAATCTTTACACAGTTTACCAGCAGAAAATAAATAAAATGGTCAGTCATCACCATTGCCAGAATGCCATAAACTCTCCAGGCCTTACACTGATCAGAGTTCACTGTAGACTTTGCTAAGAGTATAATTGATTATTATATAAACTAACAAGAACCTAAATATCTGAGAGAGTTTACTAATACCTACATCTCTATCCGATAAGGATTTTTTATTACTATAAACATTTCCTTTTGAAAGGAGTCCATTTAAATTTTCAACAATTTTCTCTCAACACAAGTAATATAAATTTTGAATCAAAGTTTTTCCTTCTGTATTGATCTAAATGTTTTTACAGAATATGTTACATAAGATTTAAGTATACTTTAGTGTTGCCTCCGTTTGACTTGTCAATATACTAACACACCAAGTTTGCTATAGTGATCAAGATCAAGAAGACAAAGAATTAACTGGTGAGAAATCTGAAAATCAGGATGATCAGAAAAATGTTAATCCCAAGACCCATTATGATAACCTCAACGCTCAATTTCTCAAATGCCACATTTGTAACAAGAGTATGTGGGATGGGAGGTCATTCGAAAACCACTTGATTGGTAGAGCTCATGCTATTATGATGCAGAAGACCGCTGAGAGTTATGCCCTTACTGCTGACACCATGAGACAGGAATTCAAGGTGAGTTAACCTTTCAAGAGTTCTATGTCTCGAATCATAGATCTTTTTGATGTTAATGATGATGTATTCTTTATAAGCTAATCATTCAATAATTCTTTTAAATATCATGATAAAAATCAAATCAAAAAAACTGGCCACAAGTAAACTAGTTACTTGTCTTTCTGGGTGGGAACGTTTACACCTACAGATTTTCAGCAGTTCTGTACATTTCGCATTATGATGATGGTGGTATGACATGTAACAGATTCGGGAAATGAAGCGGACACGTAAGTCTGGACAGCAACCGCCGCGCGACTTCTACTGCGCGATGTGCGACATGTACGCAGCGGACGGCGGCGTGCACAGAACCACAGTCGGCCACCGCAAACTTAAGAAGTACCTGCACCCGACCTGCACCTCCTGTCACAAGGAGATGCCCACCAGGATCGAGCTGGACGAGCATCGGCTCACTGCTGAACACTTGAGAAATATGCAAGATAACCAGGAGCTTGTAACCAAGCCTAAACCCGAAGGTGAGTTCTTTCTTCTTTCTCAGCAATCTCATGTAGTTGATAAAGTGGAGTATAATGTAGAAACCTAATAACATTGAGGGAGCTCCATGATACAAGGCAGGCACTTAGACTGCGGCCAGCCTGGCTCTCGGATTTAATTGGGGGTTACATGTAGTTGAAATTGATTAGCTGTATTTGAACCCAAGCTGAGAAACCTTTCAGTGCGAATCAGCTGCTATGAAAGCATATCAATATTCCAGTTCCATATTATAATATCCAGAATAATCTGGATTGGCACACTCCATCATCCATGACCTTATTGTTACTCAACATTATTTGGCATAGAGGTCAATTAAAATAATATATGAACTTTGGGAATCTCAACAGTGATGGTGATATCCACTCTATCAATGGAGCAGTCGTACTTGCGCGATGATCGTGAACGCTGGCGCCGAAGCGACCGCCAGGACAAGGACCGAGAAGCGGAAGACGGCGTCAAGGTACAGAAGAAAGATGATCAGTTATCACCATACATAAGATATTTATCAACTCTAATATTTTACTTAGAATAAATTTCAGAGATGTCAAATAAAGAAATAAGTGATTTTCCATAGCCGGAGACCGTCTAGGTAGGATCCACCACAGCTCCTATTTCTGTTGGTAAACAGTACTGTACAAACGTTATTGTGTTCCAGTTAGAACAAATCTTTAACAGGATTAATGAGACTTAATATCTTGTCTCAACAAGACAAGCACAGAGGTGCTGTGTATATCATATTAGTTAGTATCATCTTATTATGGGCAGGTGTATCAATCATCAGGTGAACGTCTCGCCCATCTCGTCACTTCGTGGATAAGAAACAAATTATTTTTCCATCAATTGTGCTTCTAAGTTTTATGACCTTCTTTTATTAGGATGATTTTGAAGGAAAGAAAGACACTGATGCTGAAACCGAAGGCAACTCTGAAACTACTACAGAGAAGACCGCGGATGACGCTGTCGTTGACAACGAGGACACGATATTGGATTATAAAGAGGGAGATGACTTATCCAATATTACTCCAGATAAGATTCCCGTTTACAGGTTAGAGTTTTTTATTCGTTTTAGGACATACATTTTAAGGGAAAATCAAAACTATTTTACTGCTGTTAGGACTCTGTTGTTAGAGACTATCTCAGCAGCCCTGTACTCTCAGGCTATAAAGAAAAGGACTAAGGTATTTCCTGCCTGTTGTAAAAGGAGACTGTAGGAGTCCTTGGGTTCGTGGGCTTTGGTAAGGGCTCTCAGAGGCCAATAAATGAGCCTTAGGAGCATGGCAAATGTATGGTGGTCTTGTATTTGTCGTAGCACAGCGTGGGTGCTACGGTAGGGCTTTGCCCTTCCGTGGAATGTTTTAGCCAGGGTGCAGGGAGGACACCAATGCCGCCCATAGAAGATTCCAGAGCCTCTCCTTTTATACTGAGTGAGACTACTGAGGGGGTATTAATGGACAGAAGCCCCACATAACCTTGCCTTCACCCCAGAAGCAAGGTATCTTTTGAGATTTTCCCTCAAAAAAAGTAGAGAATATCTCGGAGGGTGTCATTTACGATGACTTTGAGAGAATATTTAAAATTCCACTGATGGGAATTAAGAGGGTTATTTACTTAAATTAATCACCTTTAATATATAAATGAGCCACTCCTTTTAGAAATACAATACGAAAAGAACTTAATTACCTGCAATAAACTTGAAGATGTACTTTTTTTGCGTTGGTTAATAAAGTAATGAATGTAAGTTTTTATGTCAGTACGGAGCGCGGTGTGGGACGCTCATTCCTGTCGGAGTTCCGCTGCGTGCAGTGCCGCTTGTGTCGCAAGCTCCTCGACAGCGAGGAAACCGCCGAAGTACATCTCAAAACGTGGAGGCACCACCAGCTCTTCCTCCGCATGATTACAAACTCAAATCAACCGGTAAACAACAGTTTTTATTATTTTTTATCATAAATAATTTTTTGTAATTAATTTAATACCAAGAATTTATAAAGCTTGAGTTAATAGAAATCTATTTTTCTTCGTCGCTATCACTCTTGACAGAGCGGTCGTGGTCATCACACATCGTTAGAAATCCATAAGCTAACTTAATATTGAAGAGAGTACTGGTTAATTACTCATATAGGATTGCGGTTGCTGCATACCATCAATGTTGGTACCATTGAAACATCTATTTCTGTCTCCAACCTGTACCTGTAGTAGAGCATACATGACTAGTTCCAATTTAAAGGATGTAGTAGCTGGTGATATTACTAGGATAACTAATGACTTCAAGACTTGACATGTTGCCTCACGGCGCTGGGCACAAAATGTTGCAGTGTAATTCCTATCGCCATTCTTATCGGCAGACATATCATTATCAGCCGACAGACGTCTACTGCTGGACTTGGCCTCCCCAATGATTTCCACATCGATCGATCCTTTGTTATGATTGGCACGGCCACCAGTCCCGCCGGGCACTTAGGGCCGTCTTTTATTGGAGTTCATTAAAGAGAATTGGGCCGTAATACACCACGCTGGCCCAATGCAGTTTGGTGGGACGTTGACTTGGGCTTCATAAGATGTGGGGCGGAACCACTTACACCAGGCAGGCATATCCATAGAGTGAAAAAGAAACTGGCATATGTACAACTAGCCAGTAACATTAGTGTTAATTTTTAGATACAGGAAATAAGCAAGCGGCCGAATAATATGGAGGAGTCAAGCGGCAACTGGAAGCGCCGCAAAACATCGCGCGACGACAGCGACGCGGGAGAAGACTGCGAGCTGGAGGCTGAGGAACGGAGGGAACAGCGCGTAGTTGAAAAAGCGGACCAACAGAATGGCAATACGTCCGCGCAGTCTGCGACAAATGCAGAGCCAGGTACGTATGGAGAACTACATGGCATAAATAAGGTTTTGAGGTTAATAAAAAAGAAATTGTCTTATTATCTCCGGAATGGTCGTTATTAAAATATTAGACTTCTGTCGCGTGTGGATCACTTGTTTTTCTGCTTACTGTGTTTAGATGTAAACATAATCATTTACTTTGCGTATTGCCCTTTTAACTGGGGATTTTTAAGGTAAATTTATAAGGTAATATCCCATATTCGCTATCACATATGTATACATCCCGCTCAGATAACAAATTAAGTACAATTACATCAACATCTAATACAATGAGTTGTATGGTCAAATCACACTTGTGTCTGCAAATAATTATAAATAAAGACTAAGGATGATTTGTTTGAGGAGTGTGAAGGGTACAACAACTCACAGGACCCAAGCCAACCTCACCTATTTATGGTGCATCCTGCTAATCAACAAACGAGGCACTGGCTCCCAGTAACCCGCATTAGACCAGCGTGATGACAATCGTCCCAAAACCCCCCTGATGAAACCCTACAAACAACGGCCCCTGGTGCCCGGTGATGCGGGCAACACCGGACCGATCGACGTGGGGATTTCTGGGGTAGGCCTACATCCAGCAGTGGACATCTATCGGCTGATGGTGGTGATGGTTTGTCTACATCTACTCATCACTAGATGTATATCTCACTGAAGAACACATATTCGTTTATTAAAACATAAATGCAACAGATTGATTGGTTGTCGTCTTCATCCACCATCTTCGTCAGTTCTCCTTCATCAGTATTATTTTTAATCCACACTTGAGCACCATGGTTATAAATAGCATTATCTCTCTATTTGTGACAGAAGGCGTGGAGTCCCAGCATTGGGAATAATAAGGCTATTTACTACTAAAGAAATTATTGTTGTCCCAGTTTATCTCACACACATTTTACTCCCAGATAAAGCCAATGATAACGAAGATAAACCTCTAGAAGAAGATTTGAACGCAGGAGATGATGACCTCGAAGACTGGGAACAATCCATTGACGAGATATTGAATGATGAGAAGAGTTCCGATGGTATGTTACATAATTTACTAAGATAAATTGATGTCCACTGTAGAACAGGGCCCGTTTGACATCATGTTTAATTTGTTGACTTAGTTTATTATATACCATTTCTTAGATAATCTCATAAGCAAAAACGATCCTTGCAGAAGCAGAGAAAAATTCGGAAGCCATGGATGAAGCTGACAAATTGGCAGATGGTGGGAAGAAGTAGAGCGAGAAGGCAGCATAACCTTAGAAAAGCTGTAGCACCTCCAGCACGCATCCATCGCTGTTACTTGAATTCCAGGGGAAACCTTGTAGAAAATGGTCACTAGCTTCTCAAACCTAACGATAAGTCGTATTGATAAAATAATCTTTTTAAAAACTCCTTTCTCCTCTCATGCTTTCACAGTACATTCAGTGCAGCAAAGTAATGATAATTTTTTTTACTCATTAAAATTAACAATGTCATTATTGATACATGTTATCCTGAATACTATATATTAATCAGTAATTAAAAATTTTCTGCTAATATTTAGTAAAGTACAAATATTGTAATTATATTGTCAGATATAAATTTTACAGAAAGCTAAAAATTGTCTATGGTTCAGTTTGAGTGTTGCCACAAACAAAGCATTATTATTTCAGAACTGGTATCATTATGCTGCCTCTCTCCTATTCTGGCAACAAATAGATTGAATTTATTCATTGATACAATTGTTTTACTATTACTTTATTATTTTTCTGTCATATATAACATTTCTTTTTAAATGCGGCAACTTAAACTAATGGTTAATCGAAGTGCAGTTTAGTATGTATCGATTTTGTCGTACTATCTCTATATATATATATATATATAATATAGGTGCATTATGTAGTAATTTGTAATGTAGTATATAGAATGTTTAAAGGATTTTAGGAAAACCCTTCTTTAAAGGAATCTGTCTCGCCTGAAGCAGCAGCAGTAGATATGTGGATTTCGAATGTAGCTGTAAGTCTCAGTAGCGATCACTTTGTGTAGCAAAAAATAGCAGATAGGAGAACCGGAGAAGTCACTATACCAATATGTTGTGTGTGTATTTTAGTATTTTATATCTATATGCATGCAAACTTTACACATAGACAACTTGTCCAAGTAAAAAGAATAGCCGTTATAAAATGAAATAGATTATTGGCTGCATGTCCTATTCAATGGTCTAATTTCTGACTAATACCAAAATTCAAATATAATACATAAATATATATATATATTTTTAATAATAAAGAATAATCAATTTTTCATTACTTTGGCAACAGTTGGATATAAAGTTCCACCTGATGAATAGGTTAAGTCTTAAAGCTTATTGCGTAGTCTTCAATATTTAGAATATTGCTGTGTTAGAATTATATTCTATTATATTCCACAAAGCGAGGAGGCCAACATAACCTACACCTGTTGGTATATCCTAGCTGGTGTTAGAATGACATTCACTACATGACTCCGTCGCTTTGGGACTGGATACTGTCTTGCAGTAATTAAACTATCTCATTAATACTGTTAAGTAGTTAATATGTTAGTAATAGTAAATAACTTATGAATTAAAAAAATTTCTTTTGATTTTATTCATGATACATAATTAACGTTTGGCCGTAATCATTTTTTTTTTTATGATATAATTAAAATTACTTTGTGTGGAACTGTCTCCGAATATAACCTCTTCCGATGTAATTGGATAACAATTCATCCGATCGCTTTGGATGAATTGTTATTGATATATATACTGACATACAATTATGATATATCTTTTTTGTTAGTCTCATCTGTAAGTCCTAGGTTTTATACAATGTTTTTGTTTTTATTTACAAATGAACTTAATTATAATTAGTAACCCATTGTTTAGGTCTGTTCGATTTTAATAAATATCAATGTCTATTATAGATATAAGATCATCATCATCAGGCTATACATGTCCATTACTGCATAGGCCTCCACACCGATTAGTCCAAACAACAGAGCTTATCGGTCAATCTTTTAGTGTGTCATCAGGAACTGCTGCCACTCGAGAACCTTACTTACCCTTCTGTCCGTCCTGTCTTCCCTATCGCCACTTCACTCCAGATATTCTTTGTATATTAAATACATATTTTATCATCACCAAATCAATTTCATAATTTTTCTCTATAAAATAGGATCCATTAATAATTTTTCCAACATACTGTTAATATTTTAGGGTAATATGAGTAGTTTCTCCAACTGTGGACAGTGGGCTGCAATGATGATGATGTAATAGGGTAGTTTAAAAAAAAAACAGTCTTTATATTTGCTTGAAAAGAAATTTTATTATTTGATGAAGTAATATTTTAAATTATAACCTGAGAATTATTGAAAATTTTTGTTACTTTGTATACTCTGTACTCTTCGGGCTGCAGATCCAGGAGTTGTAAATGGTAGTTTATTATTTGCAACAATGTTACAGCAAACTTAATATCGATTGTGCATCATCTCTCTTCAACAACTGCTGCGAGGCTTTTTGGATCATTGCAACAGTAAGGCATAGGTTCATCATATCCACCGACAGACACTTGGCCTGCATGGTGAATAAAGATGTGATAGGAGGGAGCCGTGTAGATGATAAGATGTCCGTGTAACATTTATTTCCTAGATTTAGAAATCATAAAAATAATGTGGATTTCATGATGATAGACAACTTACAAGTTTTATTGGGTTATAAATAAAAATTTTAAAGTATTGCTATTGGTGTATCATTACTAAGTCCTTAACGAATCCTTTCATCGTTGTGAACACTGGCAGATGTCTACTGCTTTATCTAAGTCTATTGCAAAGGTACTCTACCTTTATTCCATGAGGGTTGCAAACTGCCAAAAATAGGTAAGGATGTCTTTTCATGGTTTTTATGATTGATTCAGATGATCTTAAAGAACCATGAGAGTAATTGCAGTATTAAAATATTTTAACTTTATTGATGGGAATTTAAAGTGATATGAGATGGGAAAATGCCTGGTGGGTTGCAAGTAGAGTATAACTGGTCTATTAGTCTTTACAGGTCATGGGGCTACATCAATTATAGTTGTACCCTCAAACGATTCATTTATTTTTACTGTCACTACTGTTCAGTATTTTAAATGATGGGATTATTTCGCAATCTGACCACTTACTGCCATCATAAAAGTCTGCACCATTAAGGCGTTGCGGAGCTACAACTACCAACATTTGATATTCTAGTATTCCAAGCACAAGCTTCATCTCCAGCTCCTCAATATCACGGGAGATTTAGAATTATGCTTTAACGAAAGGAAATCTATAAAAGGTTAACAAAACACTATTGAGTTTAAAACAACGATAAGTTTATTTACATTCCTTATATTAATTAAAATTTATTTATTACACCAGTATGTAAAAAAGATCATCATCTCATCAATATTATAAATCGATACATATAAAACGATAAGAAAGATTTATTGTCTTCTCTCCTTCGTAAATGTATTCCATAAGTTTGTTTACAACTTTTCTTTGAAAAAAATCATTTTTAACTTGTATTCTGGCTAAAATCTAAAGAATCACTTCTTTTCCATCAGCTTCAACAATAACTTCGTATCTTTTATTTGAGTTTGTTGTCGCTTTTTGTTCTTTTCTACAGATTTCAGTTTGGGTATTTTTTTCTGACCTTCCTCCTTAATGTTTATTTTCTTCTTCTTTGCGTTTTTCGATAGTTCTTCCAAAATAAGATCAGTATTTTTAATATTCCTAACTAACGATTCATTTTTAACTGTTTCCTTTAATAAAACTTCTTTTTGAAATGATAATTTTTTTTCCACATTCAATTTTTTCTTGATTATCTTGTTCGTGGTGTTACCGGGCGTAATATTTTTGTTTTTACTTAATTTGTTTAGAGCTTTAAATTTATTTTTACCTAATTTAACCATTTTTAATATATTCTATACTTCTCTTAATGAAATACGTGAAATATTTACATAAAACTCTCCGCCGTACAGAATGAAATATTGACATTGACAATTTGTCAGGTTCTTAGTGATGGACTTACGGATAGGACGTACTTACGCGACCAGGTATTTACTTCCAAATACGCATACCACGTACTACATCAAAAAATCTTTAAGTGTTTAATATTTTAAAGTTACTGGTGGTCTCTGTTGCCGGAAACCGTTTAGGTACCACTGCGGCTCCTTTTGCAACCGACAAACAGTAATATACAAACATGGCTGTGTTCCGATTTTAAGGGCGCTTTAGCTTGGGTAATTACCAGGGTAATGAGACTCAACATCTTATATTTCGGGCGACGAGCGCAACGTGATGCAGTATATATCACCCTAACTAACGTTATAGGCAGGCGTATCACTTACTATCAAGTAAACGTTCTGTTCGTCTCGTTGCTTAATTGAATTAAAGTAGTGTATTATTTTATAAAATAAGATCGTTTGCGGTAGATTTTCATATGCATTATGAAATTTTTATTTTATTGATAGATAGCTATCAGCTCGCGGCAGTCCATTGCTGCTTGCAAGCTAATCACTTAATAGTATTATCACAAAACAAAAACAGAAAAGAAAATATCTGCATCCAAGATGTAATGCAGAGTACGAAATCATTAAAGTATAATCATATTTTATAAACACAAACCCTCTTTCTTTCGAAGCTCATGAACGGTTATTTTTTTGTTTCATTTATTTTTGCGAAAAAAAAAAAATTTAAAAAAATACACTATTATTACTCGAAATCCAGTAAGGTCTATCTGGATAATACCGTCGCCGTTGCCTAACTGCACTGCAAATCACATCGGGGCTTGTTTGCAATGAGATCTTTTTATACTCGCTCGATGTGATCCCGACGATACAACAATATCTTAGATATCTGTTGGTAGGCTATTTATACAATTGGGTATAATATAATCAAATATTCTGGTACCATAAACATTGTTGTATTTCGGGACCAAAAGTTTTTTCTTTCCTTCGAGCTCTCTCAAATTTGATGGACATTTGTACTCTGTGAGCGAGTCTAAGCAAGTATAATTGTTAACTATTAATAATTGAATTTGTTCATGTACATTCAACAACTTGCAATACTTAAATAAACCTTCATTATCGTTTTTGTACTTGTTTTTAACTTTATAAGGCACAATAGTTTTAAGTATTCTTACTTGTAGTCTATATATCTCGTTAATATATGATTTATATGTTTTACCGTACCTATCCAACCCATAGCTAATAACCGTATCAGCCAGCGACAAATACAGCAACCTCAAGATTTTAAACGGTAGCATGTGTTTAAGTATTGCAAGCTTACATAATATCGATCTTAATTTAGTACATACATGACATGATCTTTATGCAATCTCCAACAAAACCGTGCAACAACTATGAGTCCAACATGCATGTGGCTATTGGTATTGACTATGTGTGGACAAGTACAGTTTGGGCTTTGTTTGTGTAAGCAGCCATGGTCATGACACACTATAAGCGGTCTGGTGATAGTCCTGTTATGTGTAGTGTGTATGTGGATGAGCTTTGTTTTTTGGAAGTTTATCACAGGACCGCCGTCGTGCGCACATTCACACAGCCTGTCAAAATCACATTGCAGCTCCATTTGCGCCTGCATGATATCTCTCTTTGACACCACTAGACATGTGTCATCACCATATTGATAAACCGACGCCTTTTTTACAACACTAGCCATATCATTGACATAGAGAAGTATTCCAACGGCCCGGGAATGGATCCTTGGGCTGTCCCTCTTTCATCGGTAAAAAATTACCGATTAGATTTGACAGTTCAACTATAGTAAAACAATTTGTGTGATAATTTTTACTTAGATTTAAGAGTGGGCCTTGTATGCCATTTTCCAATAATTTTTTAAACAGTGTTTGGTATCCAAGTGTATCAAACGAATTGCTAAAGTCGACAAACAGAGCCAAGACATGAAGTTTTGCATTAAGCGAGTTGTTTACTCGTCAGTTAAACGAGCTAATAAATGTGTAGTACTTTTTTGTTTTTAAAAACCATGCTAAGTGGAATCAATTAAGTTGTTTTTTCTCATAAAGATGTTTATTTGGTTTCCAAAATATCTTTCTATAATTTTATCTAAGGCAGAGAGTATATTTATAGGGAGATAATTATTATAAACGGAATGGTTTCCATTTTTATAGATGCGCCTAATTATCCCTATCTTTATTAAATCAGGATAAGTTCCAGTCTTTATACAGCTGTTAATCAAGTGTGTAATGATTGGCGCGATGTTCACCTGATGGTGTTACGCCAGCCCATAACAAAGTGCTGGTAATTAAGGTAATGTACACATCACCACATTGTGCTCGTCGCACATATGTTAATTCTCGTTGCCCCAGTAATTACACTAGTTATAGCGCCGTTCTCATGAGAAAGCCGTGAGATATGGCGATAATCCCTCCACATGAACCCCTAGAAATGACGGCCTCTGGTTCCCGACGATATGGGCAGCGCAGGGCCGATCGATGTGCTAATTTTTTGAGGAAGCCTATGTCTAGCAGTGAACGTCTATTAGCTGATGATCAGCGCCGTTCAAACCGTAACACAATAATATTCGTATAGTACAGTTTGCCGGCTGCAATAGGCGCTGCGGTGATGCATATCTGAACAAACATATAACAAGGAATTAACTGATAAATAATAAAAGGCGTACAAATTTAATAATTTATTATTGTCACATTGTGTCTGCACGACGCCGAGGAACGGTTAACAGAAACAACGACTCCATATAATATATACAATGCATACTCACTACACATAGTCACAACGCATCGCTATATTGATCATGATAACACAAATTCAGATCCTTATAAATTTTCAACACATCAGCTAAATAACGCCCACAGCTTGATTGAGTGGGAATTGCGCTTTAGCCCCACCATGCTGGCCCAGTGCAGGTTGGTGGGTTGGCTACAAATTTCCAACACAGTACAGCATAACGATGAGCAAATAATGGCGACGGTGTATATAAAATAATTGTACTTATAAATAAAGTTCAATAAACGTAAATTAATATGTATTGGAATGTTTTGTATGTAACTTTCAATATTTACTAAAATACATTTACTGGCGGTGAGTCTGTTGCTGGAGACTGAATAGGTATTACCGCGGAGACTACTGCTGCCGACAAACATTACTGTGGTCTGATTTGTACAGCGATGTAGCTCATGCACTTACTGGGGTAACGAGACGTAACATCCTATGCCTCTTGGCAACGAGCACATTTTGGTGCTGTATAGGTCATCCTAACCAGCGCCAAGTTGTTACATTACCATCAGGTGACCGTCCCGCTTGTCTCGTCGCTTTGTAAAATAAATAAAAAAAAACTTATAATACATTCAAATGTAGATAGTCATTTAAACGAGGCTTTAAACTTAACTAATATAGATTATTAAAAAGCGCATAAAAATTTTAAAGAAAAAATTAAGTGTTGCTATGACAAAAAAAAGCTGAACAATTAACACAAATAATATTTTTTTAAATCCATCGAAATTCATTCAACTATTCCAATTTCCGAAGCTTAAGTTACAAAACTTGTGTATAAATATAAAAGCTACAGCTTTACTACGGAGTTCTATGTATTGTCTTTTAAGATTCACAGATGAATTGGCATCGGGAAACAATAAGTTTATAAAAACGCTTTACTTAATAAAAACTAGTGGCAAGAGAGATATCTAAATCTAAATAAAAGAAAACAATAATAATAAATGAGAAATTAACGATATTTCTTTGATGTTCAACATTAACATTTATGTGAACTATCAAATTTAATATTACAGACCAAAGCAAAGCTTACAGGCAATTCTTTCAAAAGGGAACAAACATTAGTTAATTTGACAAAATCCTTTTTAATATATAAATCTATTATAACACAAAACAAAATATACTTAAATATCCCCTCAATCTATTTTTTGTTTAATACAATAGAATTACAGATAACATAATTCGAGAACATTTGTTATCTGTGCAGCACTATATCAGTTATTTAATGAAACTTAAATTCAATTATAACTGAATAATCTAGTTAAAATTTTTCAGAACAGAAAATCAATGTTAAGATATTTATTAATGACTTATTTAGGTAAATCTAGAATATATCAATATATAGATACTATAATATAATAGCTGCCTTTCTGCATTACATGAATGTAGTAGTTTGAAGTGTTCCCATTAATTTATGTAGCTAGTGTATATTTATTACATAAAATTAGAAATTAAAAAAAACAACATATTAGACACAATAAGACATGTACATACAAATAGGACTACACGATCACAAAAACTTATAAATGATAATAAATGTATGTAAATGCCAAAATAATATGTCGAGGTTATTTATGACCTTAACTAATGCTTAAACTCTTGGCAGTTATCTTTGTAATGTTTTAGTTATCAATAAGTTGTGTTCCTACTAATTAATTACAGTCAAGTGCGAATTGGTAATATTGTTATTTAATGAATAAAGTATAGTTATTAAATTCATTACTATTTTTGCTAATATACATTAGATATATAATGTATTAGCTGTTCCCCATACACTTTGCTGGCCATAATATTGAATTAGAATTCCAATTTACTTTTGAAATTTGTTAGAATTATTCACGCTGTCTCGCGAAGCTCCTCTTTGTAAACACTTCCGTAACTCACTTTGGGGAAGGAATTTTGTATAATTGATTCCCAATTCACCTCTAAACGGTAGAACCAATATCTCTACCAAATTTTAAGTGTTTACGTTCAATAATTTCGGAGATTCGTGATGGGCCAAACAATTTTTGGATATCGTTTACTCAATATATATATATATATATAGATAAAGTGACTAGTAAAAAATTAGAAGGTCCACAGTTTTCCGATCACATAGTATGTCAAAGCGAGGTTCATCAAAATCACTACAATGTTCAAGAGTCAACAGTCCACTAAACATGAGTATAACACGACATATAATATTCATTTGAATCCTCTCTAAATATGTATAATAATACATACACCACCTATAATTTTTTTTATAATAATATGAAAATCAACGTAGCGCAATTATTACATATTCATTATTGTTTACATATTTCAATCACAAAAGCTATAAGCGAACATCAATACACACAGGAATGTTCATTTTCTAAATAATAAAAAGCAACACAAAATAAATGTTGTAAATAATAATCGGAATTAATTTGTAAACAAAATTACAAGCAAACCATCATTTTAAATTGACGAGTTTGAATAATTTTGGGGCTGCCATAACGAATTACAAAAATTAACCATAAATCTAAAAAAATAACAAATGTCAGATACAGATTATAAAGTGACCTAATGTCAGATACAGATTATATAGCTTTAATTTTTTTCTTTAATAACAGTTAAATTTTAAACAAAACCTTGCCAATAATATAGATGAATCTGTAAACATTTGGCTAAAAAATGTTGAAGATTAAATACTGTGCTCGTACATAAGCCGGGCCCGATATGTTTACAACACCGAGTTTTGTTGATTTCACTGAAAAATAAATAATATTAGTTGTAAATAAAAATTTATTTTGAGAGCAGAATAAATGAAATAAAGCAGTGGATTAAATTTTTAATCATTATTAGTATATTTTCATTAAAACTATTTTTTCCTATAATTATAACGGGACCTCATCACTTTGGAAGTTGGTGCCTCCACAGTGCTTATTTTTGGCACCAAACAGTTATATGCGAACATCACTGAGTTTCGATTTCAAATTGCTGTAGTTACGAGACAAAACATCGTTTGCCTAGCAAAATGCCTAAACTGGCGCAGTGTATATCATCCTAACTAGGGCAATTATTATGTTGAGGCATATCATTTACTACCAGGTGAACATCCATCTAGTCTCGCTTTGATAGGCTAAAAAAAAAGAAAATAATTAAATATTACTAATTAATATAATACATAAAAATATTAATTTAGTCTTAATAGCAAGCATTGGCTGAACGCCTCGATCGTTAGCTCTTATTAAAAAAATATATATATATAATTGTCATCGCAGATGCCGTCTCGGCTACATAACATTTATCAGGGCACAGTAGCAACTGTGATATGTTGTAAAATTCTAATATTTTCTGATGTACAACAAAGTGTACTCGTATTTTATTCTATACTGCATACGGAAGACGAAGCGCATATAAAAAATTCATAAAAACTATAATTTGCATAGAATAAAATTTTTGCTCACCTTTATTTTGGGACGCACCGATAAAGTCAATTTCTGTATTAACTTTGTGGATGAATCTGTGTAAGAAATATTATTAAATTTATTAGTATATAATAAATATAGTACTACCGTCGGTCTTCGTTTTCGGAAGCGGTCTCCTAACACAGTATAGTTGTATATCTTAATAACACTGTGTAATAAGATTTATTCTATCACAAAATCTATTTTACATCTTCTGTCGTGCATGCTGTATCAGATCGTAGGTCCAGAAAAATCATACTTTCAGAAGATCTATATATCTTTAGTGATAATAGGTTTCCTTTGTTCGCCAATCACGTGAAAACAAGTACATATATAGTTAGTATAAAAGTATTAAATTCACACTGCTGGAGAACCGCAATCAATATAATTTGACAAAGTTGCGTTTCGCCACGTTACTGACCGGTGATGGAGCTGAGCGTCTGTATCCGCGTCTGCGGTGCCAACAGCAGCAGGTACACCGGCACCGCGGTCAGGATCATCAGACAGCCGACGCCGGTCTCAGCGGGCGACGCCACCGCAGGTACCGCCACCACCAGCACCGTGCAGATGATGTATACCACTGGAAATATTACGTATCCATTGTACTACCACTTTAAAATATCTTTTGTTTTTTTTTTATAGAATGCGATGTGGAAATACGAAGGTCCTTGGTTATAGTTATCATAGGAACTGTTTATTTAATTGTCTTATTTAGTTTTTTTTTTAAGACATTCACGTCATGTTCTAATGGGACACCGATGCTGTGGTTGTGCACTTGCTCTGTGATATGGACGTTCCTGGTTTGACTTTGATAATGTGTTGTGGAGTTTGGTTGGTGGTATCTCGAACCCCTTTAGCCACTACCCTTAGATTGTAAATCTGGTTATACAAGAGAATCAGTGTTTTCCCGTTGCCAATACATGAGATGAAGTATTCTGGGGAATCGCGCTTCATCATCTACAGCCTTATTGTAATTTAACACCATGTAATATTTACGTGGTGGAAATAAAATTATTGGGCTTATTTATCAAAACTTACCAGGGAAGAACAGGTTGACTTTAATGGGCCGCTCCAAGTCAGGTCTGGTGTAGCGCAGCACCGGTAGGCAAAGCACTGCCGCGCCAATACTCAACTGTTAACAAGTAAAATAATTTTTTGGCAACCCACTATATTTTTCCACAGCTGGGACTCGCAATCTTCTCTCACAAAGGGAAATAGAGCCTTTCCATCACGTCAGCCAAGCGGTAATCGGTAGATGGTTATATGCCGACGGAAGCTTTTGGCCTTAATACAAGTTGGTTATCTTCATCAGAGGCTGAAGCTCAGTGAGGATCGTTTTTTTTTTATTCGATTAAGTGACGAGACGAGTGCGACTTCACCTTATGGTAAGTGATAGGACTGTTCATAACGTGGCGCTAGTTAGGATGATATATACTGTTGATACTGATGAGATGTCGAACCTCGTTACCCCAGTAATTTCGCTGCAGTGGTACCTACCAACAGTATAAAATAAAGTCATGTTTGAATGCATTTTATATGATTCATTGTGATGACATAGAGAAAGGATAACAGTAGACATTTTTCGAAGGAGCAGCGAAATTTCCCCGCGGAGTTCCACTTTGGCGACCACCTTTCTTTTATCAAAGCGAAAATCTCTTAAAGGTACTCTACTTCTGGGGGAGAAACAGAGTTGTGCGGAGGGGCTCGGGATCGCCTACGGAACACAACGGTACTTCTCTGCACTGTGCCTTAAGCATGTCCCGCGGAGTGCGGTAGCCCTCCCTGGCACCTTTTCTCTGTCACAAGTGCGAGACCACCTCGCACATCATCCTGGACTCGCTTAGGCCACCGACGGCCCTTCAAATACCACTAACTCAAAACCCTTTTTAATCGACTCCTAAGTTAGGTATGGCATACCTTACTCCTATTTTAACAGCTCGGGAATATTGGACAGTGGATGACCTAGCAGTCGTCTTGACTGAATGTCAGCATCTATTTATCATAAGGACATGGCTTTAATCGCATCAGATCTGACCTCGTCGGATCTTATTGACTATCTTGTCTACCACGTTGAGTTTGAACGTACCCATGTAGCGAAACCGACGTAGTTGATGAGCGCGTAGATGTCGGAGACGGTGAGGTAGAGCAGCGAGAGCAGCGCCACGGCGAGAACGGCGTGAGCAGGCGTGGCACGCGCCGACACCATCGTGAGGGCGCTGGGCATCTGACCTTGTGCAGCGCCAGCGTAGAACAACCTGACAAGAATGAAAAACAAATCAAGAATAAAACCATCAGGTCTGTTGTCCAGTTCTATAGTCTCAGGTTATTAGGAATACCGCAGCTCCTATTGCAGCTGAAAAACGACAGTGCAAAAATTATTGTGCTTTGATTTGAAGGATGCTGTAGCTAGTGAAATTACTGGGGTAACAAGAATAATATATATTTAAAGGTTCAAGATTCTGATCGTCGTTTTGAGTCTTTGATGTCTCCTTACCCTAATAATTGTACTAGTTACAGCGCTGTTCAAACTGAAGCACAGTAATATTTGCACACTACTATTCGGCTGAAGAAATATCTATACGATCTCCGGCAGAAAGTACCTACAATTAGTTTACTTTCACATTTTTTTTCTTCCTAACGTCTGGATTATTTTGGCTTGCCGATGATCACTGTTGAACTTAGGTCTACCCACTTGGTGGATATTGCTGTATCTCCACACTTCCCATGCGAGTTCTCGTGTGAAGGACCTTGTAAGAAGTTACCCAAAATCTTATAAAATTGCGGAGTTCAGTCTCCCATACAAGGAAATTTAAATATTAACGCAGGCAAACATATCCTCAAAAGATATGTGATGAGTTTCCATTAGTACCAAGGAACATCACTTAATCTCCGACTATAAATATACCATAATAATTACCTCGATGATGTGAGCAGTACACCGTTGACGGCGCCGAAGGTGGATGCGGCAACGAAGAGCGGTATGCAGAGCGCGAACCAGCCGAAGAGACGCTCCGCGAAGGTCACCGCCACAGCCGCTGATCCGAGCACCTGCATTGCGCGTTTAATACAAACATCAATAAACTCTGAATAGAGAGAACTACGTGGAGAACACCGTAATAAAAAACTTAGTGGTTCAATGCAGGAAATAGTTGAGGAAGAGGATGAGGACTTGCTATAAGGAAGAGGAGAAGAAATAACTAACAACAGTACAAATACTCTTTTTGGACAAAATCATATTTATAAGGCATTTATTTACTACTAAGTCTCCTCATCAAATTTCATGTGGAAGAGGATTCGTGAAAAAATTAGGAACATCCTCCTTGAGAGGAAAAGGAATCTCTCATCAACCCTGGTTCAGAAGTTTTGGGGAATTTCTAGAATCATGCGTCTGTCTATCGGTTTTATAAAATAATATAAACAGAGTAGATTATGGATAATGTGGTTAGTGTGGTCCTGGAGGACAACAGCTTCTTCGTTTCGTCACTGAGGTGTTCCAAGTGCAGATTAGGAGACCTAGACACAATGCTCTTACTTCTATGAATTATTAAGTTCCGTGTCATATACTAGATGCATCTGGTGTGCAAGTTCAGTTTGAAGATGGGGAGGCTTTGAATAGAAAAAGTATTTATGTGGAATTTTTGTCCAATAAAACCTATTCTGTGGTCACTCTCATTACGTTCCAGGGATCGCAAAGAACGTATAAGGGTAAAGGTATGACCCTCGCTAAAATTTTTGCTGAATGGGCGATGAGTCCCTCGCCACTCCCCCTTTTTCCCCAACTTAACTCTTAATCTTGAAGAGGTTACTATAGTCATGTTCTAAGTAATACGAGACTTCAGAGCAGAGGATGATAGACCATGGTGACTTTACCTCAGTGGGCGACAGAGTGGTGTAGAATGCGATATTGGTGAACGTGTACACGATGGTCACCAACGCACATGAGATGGCGATGGCGCGCGGCAGATTCTTTACTGGATCCTTAAGCTCCTCAATTATAAAGTTCAAGTAGTTCCTGTCAAATGGAACGATCAGATGTAAGATGTTATAAAGTTCACGATGCATTCATCTAGGAAAGAGGGATAGAGCCGCCTTCAATGTAAGTTAGGTCATTATTTTAGGTCATATAATAAGCCGTCCACATAGGCATTACCGCAGTATTAATGTGCACCAGTTTGCGCCACATTGCGCTCGACGCCTGATATATAAGATGTTGATTCTAGTTACCCCAGTAATTACACTAGCTACAGCGCCCTTCAAACCAGCATACAGTAAATAATGCTTTTATAGTAATATTTGTGAGCAGGAATAGGAGCTGCGATGCTACCTATCTAGACTGTCTCCAGCAACTGCGTCAACTATTACTGGTAAAGGACCATCATGTCCTCATTCCATGATACGGTTTGAAAGGTTTTGAGTTGCCTTATCATTCATCTATCTATTTATTAACACTCTTACCATCCGTTGTACGCGAAAAGTCCAGAGTAGAAAGAGAGGGCGATAGAGGTGACGTCGCTCGTCGTACCTTCAAAAGAGAAGTGCTCCACTTGTCCTGGAAATAGACGGAGATCGATTTGATCAATATTGTTGGGGCATCGTAAAACTAATAGGTAATGAGGAGATCCGCAGAAGAACTAAGGTCGCCGACATAGTCTGAAAGATTGCTAGCCTTAAGTAGCAGTGGGCAGGGCACATTGCTCGAAGGACCGATGGAGCAGTAAGGTCCTCGAGTGGCGCTCGCGCACCGGTAGACGAAGTGCTGGCAGGCCCTCACAAGTTGGACCGACGATCTGGTGAAGTAATCGGTGTTTAGTAGTGGACGTCTGTCAGCTGATAATGATGATGATGATCGGAAAGCTTATTTCAAGTTCAAAAGTAATTTGTTTTTTTTTATCATATTTGAAGTATGATGTTTAATAGGATGCTGTAGTCGTGTCTAGTGTCGCATCCAAATGAAACCATTCTTAGTTCGTAGCCTTTTAATAATCATTCGTGCGATACGGAGTGTAGCGTTATGTCTCACCGACCTCGACTCCTTGACCAGCGCCGCTCTTCCATTCTTTTCTCGTCCCGTTGTCAGAGCTAATTCCAAATTCCAAATTCAACTTCATTCGTGGGGTGCGTTCGGAAATCGAACCTCGCCACAATAACAAAGACGAGACGTTCATATAGCGTGATGCTAGTTGGGATGGAGCACCACATTGTGCTCATCGCCTTCAGATGTAAGATGTTAAATATCATTACTCCAGTAATTTCACAAACTGTAACGTCCTTCAAACCGTAACACAGTAATGTTTGCATACTACTGTTTGGGAGCTGCAATAAGAGCTGCAGTGGCACCTAGACGGTTTTCTATAACAGATTTACTAATTACTTTAATTCATCATAATAAATTAAATTACAGCTATAGGTATCTTCTAGATACTACGACAATGACCTAATATAAGGAATTATGTATTATTTTTTTTTTAGATTTTCATTTATCACTTACAATAGTTTCTCACAACTTATGTTTATTTATATAAAACCTTTTTTTTTTTTAAACTCCATTGATATACTCTGTATAGATCTACTTATGGTGGTAGGTCTCTGTTGCTGGATACCGTTTGGGT
The DNA here is from genome assembly GCA_029030555.1 of Ornithoptera alexandrae. Classification (NCBI taxonomy): domain Eukaryota; kingdom Metazoa; phylum Arthropoda; class Insecta; order Lepidoptera; family Papilionidae; genus Ornithoptera; species Ornithoptera alexandrae. The sequence continues at coordinate 1,540,001 of JARDVY010000031.1, forward strand.
AGGTACCACCGCAGCGTCTATTTTTGCCGCCAAACAGTAGTGTGCAAACATTACTGTGTTCTGGTTTGAAAGACGTTGCAGCTAGGGAAATTACTGGCGTAACGAGAATCATCATCTTATGTCTCAGACGACGAGCGCAATGTGACGCTTAGAACATTTATATATCATATATATTCTAAGAAGCACCACTTTATTATGGGCGGGCGTATCACTTACCATCAAGTGAACGTCCCGTTCGTCTCGTAGCTTAAATAAATAAATATATACATATATAGATTGTATCAGATTTCGAATGGAGCGGCGCGTATTTGAATAGTTGGAGATTGTGTGGACGGGAAGCGAAATCTTATGCAATAACTGGTCACGAATGCATCATCAGGCCTCCGCGGGGCCGTTTCATAAGAAAATTAAATAATGCACGGTAACTAGAGCGCACCGGATTGTGGCAATCATCTAATAAGAGAAGCTGCGCCGGCCGACGGCGGCTTCCTAACCTGTGCGCGGCGCTCGAATTGAATTTACTATCAGTGTCCAGTTCACAGGCATTTTGTAGTAATACTACACCATAACTGGTAACGGGGCGATGTGAATAGGGAAAAGGGAGATCTATAAATATATTTATAGGCTTTAGATTGTAGGGGATGAAATAGAATTAGATGTAAGAGGTCTCGCACAAAAAACCATTTGTCCATTGTCTTATTAAACCGAATGCCGCCATTTTTAATAAAGTTAAATATAATCAGTTGTTATCTGTTAATGTAAATATCATGTGATTTAAGTGAGCAAGGTCAAAGGCGGGGCCTCGTGATGGCCTGGCTGAAAGCGGAAGACCAAACAACTCCTGTATAATTGTATTAGCGTACTAGTTAAAGTTTACTGCGAGTCAGTCAAATCACTAGTCGCAGGTCTTTCTTTAGTAGAGTGTAAGGGTTCTTGCACAACAACTCACGGGATCCAAGCCAACCTCATTTACTCGAGGTGCGCCCTGCTAATCAACAGACGAGGCTCTGGCTCCTACCAACGAACATGGCCCAAATCCTCCCAATATGAAACTCTACAGACAACAACTCCTAGTGCCTACCGTTTTTGCGGGCAGCACAGGATCAATCGATGTAGAGGGAGGAGGGGGAGGTCTATGTCCAGCAGTGGACATCTGTCGACTGATGATGGCGATGAAATGGAACCCATTTATATAGTTTCGCTATTCTTCGTCTCATCTTCCGGTCACGGTCCGCAGAACACGTCCACTACTCTACCGCTGTATACGCACATAGACACAGGAAATAGGATATTGGACAAATCTATGCATACATAATGAAAATGGATTTTGTTTGTTTGCCAATCACGTGAAAACTAGTGAACGTATCGACTCGGGAACATGAGCATTCGACGCGCAATGATTTGTAGCTACAGCATCCATCCAACTGGAACACAGCAGTGTTAGTACGGTACTGTTTATCGGCTGCAATATTAGATGCGGTGGTACTTAGACTGTCTCCGGCGACAGAGGCTTACCACCAGTGAATATGGTCAGAATATAAGAGAGGTGTGCAATCTTATATCAATGTTACTTGTATGAATAAAATGTCGATTTTTTTTCTATTAAAATATGTGATCGCGGAGAAAAATGTAACAAATGCCACAGGAAAACATAAAACTTGCATTCATATTGAACAATGTTAATTATTCAACATATATATACATATATATATATATATATATATATATATATATATATATCTTGAATAAATATGATAGTGCTTATATAAATCTTTCATCATCAGATGATAAACGTCCACGGCTGGACATAAGGAAAAAATCACAAACATTCCCACCTCTATCGGTACGGTATTATATGGGGGGGAGGATTTGGGTCATTACCTACAAAGCTGGGTCAATGCGACTTGGTGGGAACCAGAGCCTCGTTTATTGATTAGCAGGGTGCACCACGAGCACGTTAGGTTGGCTTGGCCCATATAAATCTTTCACTATCAGCCAATAGACGTCCATTGCTGGATGTAGACGTCTCCCAAAGATTCCCGCATCCATCGGTCCTGCGCTGCCCGCATTCAGCAGCTTCCCGCGACCCTCAATCGATTGCAGGGGCTCATATAGGCACGCTGGTCCAATGCGGGTTGGCGGGAGCCCGAGCCTCGTTTGTTGATTAGCAGGATGCACCACGAGCTGGTGAGGTTGGCTTGGGTAGCGCGAGTTATTGTGCGGGGCCCTTTACACTCCATATAAACATTTAATATACAATAATTAAAAATTCAAATTAATTTTATTTAACCATAATCAATAGTAATGTTTACAATTTACTGGATTCAAGTAAAATCCAGCGTACAAAATTTACTACTTCCTAAGGAATAGGTCTCAACTGCAAAACTGGAATTTTTGGAAAGAGCAAAGTGTGGTGCGCGTTGTTCTACTCATGGTATGTCTCTGCTGCCGGAGACCGTCTAAGTACCACAGCAGCTCCTATTGCAGCCGACAAACAGTACTGTGCAAACATTAATGTGTTCTGGTTTGAAGGGTGCTCGAGCTAGTGTAATTACTACGGTAACGATACTTAACGTCTTTGGCGACGATCGTGCTGTGTATATCATCCTAACTATCGCCACGTTGTTGTGGAAGTATCGCTTATCACCAGATGAACTTCTCGCTCGTCTCGTACCTTCATCGAATAAAAAAAACAGCAATGAAATCTGCTAAGATAATGTACTTTGAGAAACTAAACAAGGTCACTTTACGTTAAAAACGAAATTGCCATTAGGATATAATTCCATTGTCATGACAACCGTATGAGTAGGTACATCTTGTGACTGGCAATTTCATTACCGAGTAATTTAATGCGAAATCGCCCAGCCTTCACAAGATGGCCAATGGTCCGGTTGCAGTGTGTAAAGAAGTAATTTGCAATGTAAATTGGTTCACGTCTGTTGGATGAAGAGCTTTTTCCGCGCGGCTGCGGGAGACGTCCGGCTAACGAGATTTCTTTTGTTCATGAAGGCGAAGTAATTTTGAATGGGTTTGTGTATATATATCAAGTTTCATTATTGTATATACAATAACGAACATTAAGTAATTTTTATGCTGTTGCTTTCGTTAAAGGATCTTTATAAAATGGCGGAATATTCGTTGTTTCAATACTTAATATCATAATATTTGCACACTACTGTACAACGGCCATCAATACAAAGGAAATAACATTTAATAACTAAAAAAAATTTGGACAGTTTACATTACTATGTTCCGGTTTGAAAGGCGCTGTTACTAATGATTTTATTGGTGTAACGAGAGTAATCTCGTGAGATATGGATTTTATCTCATGTAGACGAATATAATGTGGCACAGAGTATATCATCCTAACTAGTCTCGCATTGTAAGGGCGGATAAAAATTTTTCGCCGCAACGAATAGAAAATAAATATTTCAAAATTCTTTTTTAAATGGCAAAGGTTCAGCAATAGTACAGTCTGTGAATTTATTTTTCCGAAAAGTTTCAGTAAAACAATTTTCTATGCGTCGAAAGGAAAAAGAAAATGTTTTCTTTTTTTTTAAATGTCAAATGTTCGGCAATAATACAGTCACTGATAAAAAAAAAATCTTAAAATCATCAGGGAAAAATTTTACACTGCGACCAGTAGAAAAAAATATTCTTCTGATTTTTTTTAAATGGCAATTATTCAGCAACAATACACAACAACATTCTAAATATCATCGGTGAAAAATTTTTCACTGTGACGAATAGAAAACAAAAATACTTTTAGTACTTTTTTTAAATGGCAAAAGTTCAGCTAAAGTTCAGTCTATAAAAAAAAAATTCTGAAAATCGTCTGACCTGTGTTTTTTTTACTGTATTTAATTAACTAAGAATTTTAGATTATCATTCAGGTTTTTATTCAGTATCTGTGTATGTAGAGCAACCTTCAGCCGTGTTATTTGCACAACTGATTTCTTTATATCTCTTTTATGCTCCTCAGTTTAATAGGCGCATATTGTTGCAATGTTTTAATCAGGTCATTAACGATTAAATTTATTGTTTTAAAAACACGGTTAAGTAATTTATTACTATAACATATTAGACGACATTAAATATATAATTATTATATATTTTTACCGGCTGTTCCACACCCGCTTTGATCGCTGTAACACCCCCGCAATACCCTTTGCGGAAGGAGTTTTACAAAATCCATTCTTAGCTGACCTCTAAATATCTTCACCTAATTTTGAGTGTTTACGTCTAATAGTTTCAGATCTCGTGATGAGTCAACGAATCTCTGGCTATCTATATACATATATATAGATTTGACCTATCGCAGAGACTTGATGATAAGCGTCAACATGGCGGTAGTTAGGATGGTATACACACTACACATTGTGCTTCTCGATTTGAGACATATGTTAAATCTCATTACCATAGTAATTTCACTAGCTACAACGCCCTTCAAACCGGAACACTCTTTAAACATTCATATATGTACAAAAAGTAATAGTTAAATTTTGGCTGCTTCGTGATTTGTGAAATCAAGAGACCTATGTCCAGCGCGAGCGTCCATTAGATGATATAATGATGATGATGGCAAATTACTCACCATCATCAGTTGAACATCTTATTCATCTTTTAGTTGAATAAAAAAATTACCTCTGCATAGCTGGTAAATCCCGGCGGCTATGATGATAAACAGCGCGAGGAGTTTGGCGTAAGTGAACCAGTCCTGGACCCTGGTGGCTGCGCGCACCGACCAGCAGTTCACGAACGTCAGCAGCACTGTTATACACAACATTCACAAATGATATATATCAATTAGTTGGTGGTAATCCGGAAACCGTCTAGATAGGTTCCATCGCAGCTCCTATTGCAGCCGACAAACAGTATTATGCAAATATTGCATTCCGGTTTGAAGGGCGTTGTAATTAGTAAAAGTAATAAGAAATCTCATCTTTGTGTGTGTATGTCATAGTAATTAGCATCAAAATGTTATAGGTGAAGGTATCAATCACCATCAGGTGAACGTCTTCTTGTTGCTTCTACGAATTTCTTTAACTGTCCTTGTGGTGGCCGGTGGCTAATCACGTGCTTTACGGTTTTTGTTTCCGGGTTCGATTTCTCAACTAGATGATGTGCTTGGTCAGTAGTATTGTCTCGTTTAGAACACTCCGGCTCTTAAATGATGACGACTGAGATACAGGAACAGGGACAGACTTATAATAAGGGTAGTAGGTAGACATGCAGATCTGAAAATACCCTGATCATAAACTTGGTATTGCGTCATATATTTGTTTTGTTTACATTTGTTTACTTTCCAATCTTGATCTATTGTATTTTCATAGACAATAAAGCTATAGATAAATAATCATCGGTTTCTTACTCACGTATACAACAAGCTGCTAATAACCTGGTCGCATCTTCAGGGGGGTCGCATTCAGGGAAAATTGGTTTCAGGACGTACACGCTGAATGTAAGTGCAACTATGGCCTGAGGATTATATAAGTATATTAATAATACACACGAGAACGATATATATATATTACAACGAAACAGACAGAAGCTTTATTTTGGTGTTGCCAGTGTTTTTAAGGTACATATATACACTAATCGCATATAAACCCTTGGTGCCCGGCGATGCTGTGATCTTTGGGAGAGGCCAGCACCAGCAGCAGAGACCAGTAGTGAACGTCTATCAGCTGATGATGATATATATATACTAACTAATAATATATATTCGTCGTTGTTAAAAAGGAGATTTGTGGTAAATATATATACTCGTAGCAGTGTTGCCAGTTTATATATAAAGCTTATTTATATATTTTTCCCTTATATTGGTTACCAAGTTGAGAAATATGATGGTATGTGATATAACAATGTGTCGCTAGTTAGGATGATATACACTGCGCCGTATCACGCTCTGGGCTTTATGACAAAAGATGTTACAGTTTTATTACCTCAGTAATTTCATTACCTACAACCCACTTCAAACGGGAACATGTATATTTTTATAGTACTGTTTGTTTACCATCCGATGACCACGACTTACCATCAATAAAAAGTATTACGATTTTTTTTTTCTCTTTTTTCTAAAACCTTTTAGCGAGGTATACAAAAGGCGGGCTTAATGCCTGCTGGCATTCTCAACCAGCCAACCTTCGGTGTGATGAGATATTTGTGGTGGGTAATAACTACCGCCTTAAACTATATGGGTAATAGATAAAACATATATACATATATAAAAATACTTATTGGTGTTGTTTTGAATAAATCCCTTCAATATCTCTAGATAGATTCTTGTCTCTCTATCCAATATAGACAAATGTTTGTGTTTATTGAGGGGTCTTAAGTCGTAAATAGAGACCCCGGGGTCCAATAAACATTTTACACAGAGGAAATATCGAGACAATATAAGCAGTGAAAGAAATCCCGTTATTGCTGGCAACACTACTATAATGGAGTTATAAAGGCTTATTGAGATTTTTCATATTCAATTTATCTCGATATAAATGGAAATAAATAAGAATTGACATACTTTTATCAAGATATATATATATATATATATATATGTATATATAAATATAGTGTGTGTAAATATTGGGTGGAACGGCAACATGGATTTTCAAGTCCTATTATATGAGAAGACGGGATGGAGTTAGCCCACAGCTTCTTAAGAGCTGTTCCCTGTCCGCTTTGATGACTATAATGTAAAATTAAATTGGAAATTTAGGCTTGAAATTTGTCGGAAATATTACGCTCACCCTCTCCCCTACTTCCGTCTGGATATTAACAATCTCGCAATACTTTTCGGGGGTAACATTTGGAAAAATCCGTTTTTAGCTGACCTAAATTTAACAAAAGGAATATTAATACCAAATTTCAAATCTCCAGGTCTTATGTTTTAAGAGATATCGTGATGGGTTTCTACATAGGTGGAAATATGAGATTTCCATATTTTTGAGGGTTTTAATATTTTTGTGCGAAACCCTAATTCTTTTTTGATAAAAAATTGTCTATGTAATGGTCATATTGCCCTAGTATAGGATCTGGGATCTCATAGTTTTTTTTTTTAATTCAGTTAAGCGAGATGAGCGGGACGTTCACCTGATGATAAGTGGTACTCCCGCTCATAATAACGTAGCGCTAGATAGGATGTTGTATACTGGACCATATCGCGCTAGTCGCCTGAAATATAAGATATTGAGTCTCTTTACTGCAGTAATTACAGTAGCTACAGCGCCGTTCAAACCGGAACACAGTACTGTTTGTCAGCTGCAATAGGCGCTGCGGCGGTGCCTACCTAGACCTACCTATAGTGTTCGTGTTAAGACCGGGAGCATGTTACCTGAGAGCAGGGCCGGACTATCATGCACTCGATCCAGAGCCGGATGAAGGCGGCGAAGGGTCCGAAGGTCTCCATGATGTAAGCGTAGTCGGCGCCGCTGAGGCGGATCATCGTGCCCAGCTCCGCGTAGCAGTACGCGCCGATCTGTTAACGAAACCATCGTTACATCCCTTTCATATAACAAGAGATAGAGAGAGAGAGAGGGGGGGGGGGGAGGGAGATAACTTCGATAATGAAACCCACGTGTTCAAGCAGTTTACAAGGAATTTAGTCTATATTACTGATATTGTTATATGTTTGTTTGTTATTAAGCTATTTCCTTCCGGATTTAGACCCTATTCTTTGATGAATTGTAGGAGATGGTTGTCATATTGACTCTCACAGCACATCTGACACTAGGCTCGTGGACCCAGGTCTTTTTTTTCCACATTAGTATGTCCTTTTAATGAAATTCAAAGTTTATTTATAAAAAAAGTAAGAATGTATATGTATATATAGAATTATTGATCTTGGTCACCTTTTATATGGGTTCGTGCGCTCTAAAGGTGTGGGCCCTCCTTGTCCACTAAACAAATTCAGGTTGAACAACAACAGGGAGGTGATCTCAAGCTTGACGTAGCAAAGAGAGGGTTCTGGAGAGGGTTTAGGCACTCTCCGGTGGAATGCAGAGAGGCACCGATGTGTTCCGTAACAGATCCCAGGGCCTCTTGCAAAGCGCTAAGTATGATCACCGAGGGGTTTTAGTGGATAAAAGTCCTACATAACCCTGTCTTTACCCCCAGAAGCTAGGTATCTCTTTTAAAAATTTCCTCTGACCAATAAAACAGGTCCACTTTCATATAAGTTTTATTATTTTTTTTTTAATTTAAAACTAATGTAAAACCTAGATATGTTTAGAAGGTAGGCTGCTTTTAAATATCCTTTACTGATCAAACTTGGATAAGGTAAGCTTTTTATTATCATAAACACATATATATATATATATATAAATACAAGTATATATATATGTATATGTATAATAGTTACTCTCCACCCTCTTTGATGGACGTTCCACCCTTGCAGGTCCCTTTGAGGTAGAATTTTTTTAAGTCCATACTTAGCCGACCTATACTGAACAAAGGGAATATTCCTTCCAATTTTCAAGTCTCCAGGTCTCATGGTTCAAGATGTCATGATGTGTCTCCACATAGGTAGAAATCTCATATCTATATATATAGATATATAATGTAAAATATGTTTTTAACCTAATAAAAAAAATTAAACCATATAAGAGAACAGGTTAATACATTACGCGCTGTTTATATATCTTAATTTATATATGGTTTAAAAATAATGTAAACTATGCTCGTTAAGTTCAAACCTTGAACCTCATTAAACCCGGATAAGTTAATTTAAATGCTTCTATAAACTGTAACAATATTTATATAAATATTTTACGTTTGTTTGTTTTTAATATATCGTCAACAAAGTTATAAATGTCTGCTAACTTATCGTTATTATGTTAATCGTATGTTCTATTTATTACATGATCATGTTACATGATATTCTTTTATTGTTACGTTAATATTATTATATAGGCTGTTATCATCAGCCCACAGCTGGGCAAAGATTGGGCATAAAGCGCATAAAACTGTCACATAAACTGTATAGTACGTTTTATTGGTGATAGGTCTTTGTTGCCGGATACTGACTTGGAAGGTAGAACCACCGCTCCAATGTCGACAAACTAGTCTGCAAACATAACTGTGATCCGGTTTAAAGGGCGCTGTAACTAGTGTAATTACGGGGCAACGGATAAAATCTTATGCCTCAAGTCGACGAACGTATTTTTTTGCTGTGTATAATATTCTCACTAGCTTCACGCTATTATGAACTGGTGTCACTTACTATCAGGTGAAGGTATCGTTCGTCACGTCGTTTCGTTGTATACAAAAAAAACAATAATTATCATTTTTTTTTTAATTCTATGAAGTGACGAGACTAACGTGACGTTCACGTGATGGTTGTCTCGTTTATTAATTTCATTAGATCCAACAACCTTCAAACCGGAACACAGTAATGTAATCATGTTATTGTTTAGAGTCAAAGAAAGTACAGATGCGGATGGTCTCTCCGTATAAAGTTCCACCGCCAGTATATCCGTGCAGCAGTACTTTCCTTTTTTGGATGTGTGGTTAAATGGAACAGAGTCGTTGCTGATAAGGTGGACGAGAGCTGCTATCAGTGTTCCCGGTCACATGGTGAGTGATACGAGCAATTTGTACAGCGATAGTACGCCATTGCCCTCTGGACCTTGACTTTGTCAACTTATTAAATATTTATTAAATACAAACACCCCTTTTTTCCCCTTCGACAGACAAAGAAAACCAGGACGTTCACGTGGTGGTATATACCATAGACAATAACTATCTAGCAATCGTTAGGATGGTATACACATAGATGTTAAGTGTCCTTACCCAAGGGTCACTGAGCTTTGCCTGAAGCATTGAAAGAAGCCACCGAGGGGGTTTTAGTGGATAAAAATCCCGTGACTTCACTCCAAAATTACAGACGAAATCACAGTTTAGATTTACCCCTAATAAAAGATATTCATCTCACTCCAATAAATTTACTGGAAACATCATCATCATGAGATGCCTTCTTCAGATTGAAGTTTAGCAGTTATATTGAGAAGACATACAAGCAGAGTGACACATATACAAGAGAGAGTGAGTTCAAGTGAAGAGTGAATAGGCTCTTTTTTTGGCCGCCATACAGTAGTCGCCTTCATCATCAGCCGCTATACGTCCACTGTTAGACATAAGTCTCCCATAAAGAACCCCATATTGATCGGTCCTGCACTGCCAGCATCACGCACTAGGGACAATCGTTTATAAGGGTTCATACCGGGGGATGTGGGCCATTTTCCACCACGCTGGCCCAAAGCGTGCTGGTAGGAGCCAGCTCGTTTGTTGATCAGCAGGATGCACCACGAGCAGGTGAGTTTGGCTTGAGTCGCGTGAGTTGCTGTACGGGACTCCTTATACCCCCTACAGTAGTGTATAAACATTACTGTGTTCCAGTATGAAGGGCGTTGTAACTAGTGTAATTACTGAGGTAACGGGACTCAACATCTTATGCCTCAAGGCGACGATCACAACGTAGCCCAGTGTATAACATCCTAAATAGAGCCAAGATGCTATTGGCAGGCGTATCACTCAACATCAAGTGACCGTTCCTCTCGTCTGGTCGCTTCATCGAATAAAGAAAAAAAATCTGTCTTGATGGTCTCCATTTACATGGACCTAATATTAGTACCTTATTTTATCTCCGTGCATGGTGCACCTTGTAGACAGCGGAAAAAATAGTCTGACGACATAAAGGAGCTGAGGATTGAATCGGTTGTCTCAATCTGATCGCCGAACTCCAGTTTGAAGAGGGCACCTAATGATGATGATGATGATGGTGTTGCGGTAGTACTTATAAATATGACCGTCACATTCGATCCGTCACTAAGTTACTTAAAAAAAAATAGTTGCGCTGTAGAATACTTTCGACCTTGAACAGATGACTATGACCCGCGCATCATTGTCCTAATAACCCACACGTGGGAGCGAACGGCCGTGGACTTCCTTGTCCGCGTAATTTCCTATAATTTGTTGCCAATAAATGGTAATGAGTTAACGACTCTACAAGTACATTGTCCCGTCATGGCGTTTCAAAGACCATAGTTGAACACATAAAGACCACGGCGAAGAGTTTCCAAACCTGAAGGTTATAGGTGATGACAAACGTTTGAAATTATCACGTGGTCAAAGAGTTCATTAACGTCCGCTGCTGAACCTTACAATGTTCTGTTACCAGTAACAGGGAATATGGTTGATAATTCAATGGAAATATTCCCATCTTTTTTATTTGAGATGGAGACGATCACCTCTCGTTAGGATGATATATGCTATATGCTGCATCATATTGTGCTCATCCCCTCGAGAGAAGACTGGTGGTAGCTCTCTGCTACCGAAGACCGTTTGGGTATCAACACAGCTTCTATAGCAACGGAGAAACAGTAATGTTCCGGTTTGAAGGCCGCTGAAGGCAGGAAATTTATTGCGATAACGAGACTCAATCTGTCACATAGCGACGAGTCTAATGTGGTGCAGTGTATATCATTCTAACTAGCGCTACTTTGTTATGGGTGAGCGTATCACTTACCATCATGTGAACGTCCCGCTCGTCTCATCGCTTTGTGTAATGAAAAAAAAAAGTGATTTCACTAACCACAACGCCTTTCAAACCGGAACACAGTAATGTTTGCGCACTACTGTTCGGCGGCAGAAATAGGAGCTTCTGCTGTACCTACTTTAGTCGGCCTCACCCTTAACAACGTAGTCGCCGTTTATGATACAAATGGTACAGGAATATTCCAACCCCTATTCTTTATGAACATATATCATCATCAGCCGCAAGACGTCTACTACTGGACATAAGCCTCCACCAAGATCTCCACATTGTTCGATCTTGTACTGCCCGCGAAACCGCCAGGCACTAGGAGTCGTCGCCTGTAGAGTTTCATATTGAGAGGATTTGGGTCTTTTCTCACCACGCTGGCCCAATGCGGGTTGGTGGAAACCAAAGCCTCGTTTATTGATTAGCAGGGTGCATCACGAGCAGGCAAGGTTGGCTACGGTCCCTTGAGTTGTTATGCGGGACCCCTTACACCCCATGAACATATATGTATAACTTGGATATGAGAAGATTGAGAAGGTATTTAATCATCACCAGCCGATAGACGTCCACAACTGGACCTAGGCCTCCTTCAAAGATCACATCGACCGGTACCGCGTTGCTCGCATCCAGTGGGCACCCGCGATTCTCATCAGATATTTAATAGGTTGATATAAATCATCTCTGATTCAGGGTATTAAATGTGAGATCTCTCATTAATAATAACAAGATGAAGCTTCTTTCTTCACAATTTCCCAGTGGAGCAATTTGTTGATGGACATCTTCCTTAGCAGTCCCAGGACATCATTTATAACGAAGACAAGCCTCTCGAATTAATAAAAAAGGGAACCGGAACCTTATAAATACCACCGCCATTGTCAAATTCTCCAGAGCAATCTGATCATGTTCCAAGAGTTGTTTGCAAACGTGGCAGTTTTAGTTTGAAGGGCGCTGTAGCTAATAAAATTACTAAGATAACTATACTAATTATTATCCTAATTAACAATAATAATTGTTGGGTATTAGGTCTAAGTGGCTTTGCCCTGTAGTCTCGGACTATTGAGAATAGACTAAGATAAGTCCTGCCTGTCGTACAAGGCGACTAAAAGAGTTTTCGTGTTCGTATTGACTTTGAAGGTGGAGGAACTTATTACCCACTTAAGGAGCTCGGGATGAACGACAAGTAGCGTCGAGGAGGGCTACAGCCCTCCCTGGGACCTGCTTTAGGCGTAGTGCCAGGAGGCACTGGTGCGTTTCATAGCAAATCCTAGGGCAACGCACTGAAGATGACCACCGAGTTTTAGTGGGTAAAACCTTCATAACAAAAAAAAAGGTATTTGTTGCTGGAGACTGTCTATATACCACCGCAGCGACAATTGCAGCTGGCAAACAGCACTGTACAAACATTACTGTGTTCCGGTTTGAAGGGCGCTGTAGTTAGTGAAATTACAGGAGTAACGAGATTTCAAATTTTATGTCTCAAGGCGACGAGGACAATGTGGTGCTATGTATACCATTATAACTAGCGCCACGTTGTTAAGGGCGAGGGTATCACTTACCATCAGGTGAACGTCTTGCTCGTCGCTTCTGTGAAAACATCTTAAACATCATCACTTTGTATCATATTTAGTATAACTATCACGTGAGTGTGATGATCCTCTCGAATCAGGAATATTATATTTATGATATAGTTTCTAATACCACAGACTGATGAAACCAACAGTAAATTGATCTGGTGGGATAAGTTAAGGATTTAAGGGCTCTCGCTCGACAACTCACGGGATCGAAGCCAACCTCACCTGCTCGTGGTGCAGCCTGCTGATCAACAAACGAGGCTCCTGCTCCCACCAATCCGTATTGAGTCAGCGTGGTGGGAAATGGCCCAAATACTCTCATATAAATCTCTACCCGAAGTTGGAATCTTTGGAAGAGGCCTATGTCCAGCAGTGGACGTCTATTGGCTGACGATGATGATGAGTACAAAAAATAATTTACCTAAACCTAATAACACCCCCCATTTTTACTAGCGTCAAAAAAAATTACTCCAATACAATCGCGTACGGTATCCCATTAACCATCGCGGTAAATAAGATTTTATTCCCAGCCAAACTTACATTAGCTACATCGCCCTTCAAACCGGATACCATAACGTCTTCACAGCGCGATGGTAAAGCAGACACTACCCATAAAGACGACCTATATTAAGTTTATCAAATATTTGTATTTAATGAATACAATTGTAATTATTGAACAATTAACGAAAATGATTAATATTAATGATTAGTTTTAAAGTACTCACTATATTTATTTAATACGAATAATGATTGTAGTCATGATCAGCTGTTGTCAGTCACGTAGCCTTCGTGATGTTATCATTGACTACATCTATCGTATTAAGTGGACTACACCACGCTGATCGCCAACCTTCACTAGTTGGAGAGACTTTATGAAGAAGAATCATGTTAAGGGCTAACACTTTTTTATTGTAGAAGGCAGCGGTTCACAGCAGAACGTTCACCTGATGGTAAATGATACGCCTGCCTATAACAACGTGACACTAGTTAATGATGTACACTGCACCACATTCTTCGTCTTAAGACATAAAATGTTAAGTCTCATTACCCACTAATTTAACTAGCCACGACGCCCTTCAAACCGGAACATATTAATATTTACTCATTACTATTTGATACAGGAAATGAGCAATTCGGTGTTATCTAGACACTGGTATCATATTGTGGCTCATGTTTAGTTAGTAGTGTGCTGACATTACTGTGTTCCGGTTTGAAGGGCGCTATAGCTAGTGAAATTTCTGGGTTAACGAAAGTCTCATGGCGACGAGTGCAATGTGGTGCAGTGTACATCATTAACTAGCGTCACGTTGTTATAAGTACGGGTATCATTTACTATCAGCTGAATCTCTTGTTCATTTCGTCACTTCGTTGAATACAACATTGTGAAGACATGAGCAGAGCTTTTGCCTGATGGTATAGCACACCTACGCTTTTGATAGGTAAAGCTGGTTTACACTACCATCATATTATGCGCGCCGCTTAACGTGCAACGCCCTTAAAGCGAGAACATTTGTGCACTAATGTTTGGCGGCAGATATAGATGCTGGTCTACATACAGGTCCTCGACTAAAGAAAGACCATTGTCAGCCAACGTCCACTGTTGAACACAAGCCTCCCTTAAAGATTCCCACGCGATTGGGTAGGGATGGGGGGATTTGGGCCATTTCCTCCCACGCTGACCCAAAGCGGGTTGGTGGGAGCCAGAGTCTCGTTTATTGATTAGCAGGGTGCACCACAAGCAGATGAGGTTGGCTTGGATCCCGCGAGTTGTTGTGCAAGAACCCTTACACTCTACTAAAGAAAGACCTGCGACTAGTGATTTGACTGACTCGCAGTAAACTTTAACTAGTACGCTAATACAATTATACAGGAGTTGTTTGGTCTTCCGCTTTCAGCCAGGCCATCACGAGGCCCCGCCTTTGACCTTGCTCACTTAAATCACATGATATTTACATTAACAGATAACAACTGATTATATTTAACTTTATTAAAAATGGCGGCATTCGGTTTAATAAGACAATGTAAACATAAACATGTAGATAAAATGTAGTATTTGTAAGTTATACTGAGTGGTTCGATCGCTTCCGAACGAAAAACGAAGACAGGCGATATTACTAATACAGAAGACATCTCATCATGAAACACATCTTGGATGATGGGACGGAAAAAAAATCGGATGCGCAATATAAATGCTCCATGGCCGTATGGAATAAGGTTCAAATTGGAACCAAACACATGTCGAGTTTCCGCCGCGCACGCGCGTTCGTTGATCCGAGCATCAGCTGCTTTTGATTTTGTGTTTCATTGCTGGTTTTTTTTAGTAATGTATTTTTTATGAAACTATCGTTTCATTTAGCTGTAACATGACGGAGCGTAAATAATGCTAATAAAACGTTTTAAAAATATGATTTTTTTTTAATTAGGATCGATTTTTTTTCTGTCACATCATCAAAGGTGTCATTAGTACTATCGTCGGTCTTCGTTTTCGGAAGCAGTCTCCTACTATCCAGTATAGGAATAATTGTAATATTTTCATTTGCCAATCTAAAAGGTAGATTTGGAAGGAATACCACCATGCATCGTGTCTGCCACTTTGTTAACTAGTTCTAATGTGTTGGAGTGTAAGAGGTCCCGCTCATCGCGGTACCTAAGCCGGCCTCAACTGCTCATGGTGCATTCCTGCTAATCAATAAACTAGGCTCTGGGTCCCGGTAACACATATTGGGTCAGCGTGGTGGGAAATCGCCTGATCTCCATTTGAACTCCTACAAACGATGCCCCTGGTGCCTGGTGGTACTGGAATATGTGTTGAATGTGAAGGTCGCGGGAAGTTGCTGAATGCTGGCAGCGCAGGACCGATTGAGGTGAAGATCTTTTAGGAGAGGCCTATGTCCAGTATTGGACGTCTATCGATTGATGATGACGATGAAACATTATAATTTACTAGTGAAATGAGCGTGAATTATTTCAAGCTATAAACCGATTTTGTTCTTCGGAAGTAACAAGTGCTGCGGTGCCGCTGACGGTATCAGTAATTTCGATCTTCAACACCTTTCTGTTGGAGCTATTGAGAAAGTAAACAATTTAATCTATTATTATTCATAAAATACATAAACATAGTAAGAAAAAAGGCTTACCATACTGAAAATACCAGATGCGATCCACACAAGGAGACTTGCGTTGACGGACCCGGTGTACTTCAGTACGCCGGTAGGTGACACAAAAATGCCGCTTCCGATAATCGAGCCCACGATCACCGTGATCCCGTTGAGAAGCGACATTTTAGCCTCCAGCGCGCCGCCATCTTTGTCGTCTTCGTCTGCCGGCGGATCCGTCTTCAGAGCTTCCGCGTCGCCCTCCGCTTTATCCGCTTTACTTTTTGGCGACCTGGCGGAGATAATATTGAATTATTTATTTGTAGAAAATTTAGATTTGGGTCTATTCAATCTAGAAGAGAAATGCGGTGTAGTTAGGGAAATGTGAACCTTTTTCTGAGGGAGGAAATATTGAAATGGCACCCTGCTTTCAAAGAAACAATAGCTAATGGAGATTAGGATATTATTTTTATATTTAGAAATATATTTTATTAATAATAACATTCTCGTTTATTATTGTATAATGTTCTTATTTATTAATAACGTTATTTTTATAAATATACGAGTATATATATTATTACTGGTGGTAGGTCCCTGTTGCCGGAGACCGTCTTGGTAGATACCACCGCATCTACTATTGCAGTGGACACAGTAGTGTGCAACGTTGTAGCTTGTGAAATTACTGAGGTAACGAGACTTAACATCTTATGTTTCAAAACGATGAGCACAACGTGGTGTTATGTATATCATTATAACTAGCAGCAGGTTGTTATTTGCAGGCGTATCACTTACCATCAGGTGAACGTCCCGCTCGTCTCGTTAATAAAACTTTAATATCAAAGTCTTATGCAACATTGTATTTGAAATATGAGAGCATCACCGTCGTCTGATAGCCGATTTGCATGAATTTAAATATTAATTCATCTTGTTACTGAAGACAGTACGACTTGACCTTGGGACGCGCCGACGCCGTAGCTTGTGTATCGATTCGACCTAACGACGTGTATCCTGAAAGCAGATTACACTCCGAAACTGTGTATTGATGCTGAAGAACGAAGTATTGGGGGAAGATACTCTTTCGGTATATCGATAGTCGCAAATTAATATTATATATATCTTATTTAATTTATATTTCAATATTTCTAATGACATTTAAATCAAAGCTAATATATTTTTTACACTTGATAATGAGTGCCAATGAGACTGTTGATGGTGAAGCATACTCGCTCAGGATACTGTTATTTAATTTTTAATTTTATTTATTCAAATAACAGACAATTTAGGTCTAGCATAGATTTATTAGTAATACGAAAATAATTTAGGTCTCTGCTAATAATTAATGTATGAAAAGGATTTAGTTCTGCTAATTAAAGTCATTAGCAGGGGATCGTTATGGCAAGATTTTTTTTCATTCATGAAAGAGACGAGCGAGACGTTCACCTGATGGTAAATAACATGCCTGCTCTTAACAACGGCGCTGGTTAGGATGATATACACAGGACCGCGTTGTTCTCGTCCCAATGAGACATTAATTATCGTTACCTCGGTAATGAGAGACACGGTAATGTTTGCACTACTGTTTGTCGGCTGCGATGGGAGCTTCAGTGGTACCTTCTTAGATGGTCTCCGGCAAAAGGGACCTTCTTCGTCGTCACACTCTTGGCAGAGTGATCGTGGTCGTCATGTTATTATTGGTGGGACACTTTTTTTGCAGCTTCGTTTACTGGAGCATTGGAGGAACCTACCACCAGTTAAATTTAACCAAAATATGACTCTAAAGTCATATTCATACAAATAATGTTAAAAACCTGTATTGTGCAAACATTACTGTACTCCGTTTTGAAGGACGCTGTAGCTATAGTCTATTTTCTAATGCTTATATTAAGCGACGTACTCGTGGTGCTGTGTATATCATTCTAACTAGAGCCACGTTGTTAAGGGCCGACATATTACTCATCAGGTGAATTTATTGCATATCTCGTCGTCTCATCGAATAAAAAAAAATCATCATCGTCATCATTATCAACCTATGTTTATCCACTGCTGGAAACGGCCTTGTCCAATAACTTCCACCAAACGCGATCCTCTCACTTCGTCTCACTTCCGACGGCCCTAATGATATCGTCGGTCCATCTGGCGAGAGGGTGTCCTACACTTTTCGACCTGAACGCGACCTCCACTCCAAGACTTCATCATCATCAGCCGATAGACGTCAACTGCTGGACATAGGTCTCTTCCAGAAATCACCACATCGGTCAGTCCTGTGCTGCAGTTAGCATGACATCCGGCACCACCGCGCACTAGGGACCGTCGTTTGTAGGAGTTCGTATGAGGGGATTTGGGCCATTGCCCACCACGCTGGCTCAATGCGGGTTGGTGGCGGGAGCCAGAGCCTCGTTTGTTGATTAGCAGGGTGCACCACGAGCAGGTGAGGTTCGCTTGGATCCTGTGAATTTTTTTTGGAATGCAATCTATAATAGTTTTAAATATATGAGCTATTAACACAATTATATTTATATCTGTAACAAAAGAGGTTTCGATATCTCTAAGCAGTTCATTGTTCCACTGCGAAGACCCATTTCAAACGGATATGGCCTCCTAATGGGATTAAATGACGTGTTGCCAGTAACAATAAATAAACCGAATATTTCTTACTTCACAACAGCATAGGATAGCAACATCTCTCTATTTTTTTTATATAATTAAGCGTAGAGACGAGCAGGATGTTCAACTGAAGGTAAGTGATACGGCCGCCCATGACAACGTGGCGCTAGTTAAGATGATAGAGAAGATGGTGTGCACTACACCACATTGTACTCGTCCACTGAGACATGAGATGTTGAATCTGGTTACCCCAGTAATTACAATAGCTACAGCGCCCTTCAAACCGAAACATTGTAACATTTGCATCCTACTGTTTGGCGGCAGAAATAGGCGCTGAGGTGGTACCTACACGGACTCCGGCAACAGTGACCTACCACCATGAACGTATAAAAAAAAATTGACGAAACAAGCAAGGCTTTCAACTGATGGTAAATGATACGCCTGTTTAAAGTGACGCTTGTTAGGATGATATACACAGCACCACATTGTGCGCATAGCTTTGAGACATAAGATGTTAACACTCATTGCAATTTTATTAGTCACGTCGCCCTTCGAACCGGAACATAGTAATGTTTTTACAACATTATTTGGCGGCTGAAATAGGAGCTATGGTGGTACGGTATGGTAAGATGACATACATTGGACCATGTTGTCGCTTACGTCTACTACGGAGACATTTAGCAACAGAGACCTAACACCAGATAGTAATAGTAAAGTAGTAAGAAGGTCTGTGCTTCCGTTCCAGTTCAGCTTGAATGAAAATTATAAATGAAAGCCAATATATATATATATCAGCAGGCTAAAGTATAGCTCGTATCCTATCTGTCTATGTATGGAATACCCCATACAAAAACAATTGTTCTGGGGTTATTAATTTTTTAAATATTTTACAAAAAATTCTCGATTTTCTAGAAAAAAATTTCGATGATTTTATTACTTACTTATTTCTACACAAGTTTTAATGTAATAATTATTGTTTAATCATTATTTTATTGAATTAAATTAATAATCATCACTTAGATGATAAAACTTTTAAATTAGGTTCTTTGAAAGTCGTGACAGTGAAAAATAAGGCGTCATACTTACATTTTTATTTAATCTTAAAATAAAATTTTGTTTATAAAAAATACGCATAAAGCATGTAAATAAGTACCTGACTTCAATGCCTATCCGATAAAGTATAAAAAAATACATAAAGTTTCTAAAATTAAAAAAAAAAAAACACGTAATAAAACCAAGTATTATGTAACCAAGTATATATCAAACTGTAGAAACTCATAAAAGTAGACGCCGTGCCGGCCCTTAATTTGACCCTTATGTTTTTATGGAACACCTGCGAGCTTATTGTTGTCGTTTTAGATATTGAGTTCAGAGTAAAAGTTTAAAGCAGTGATTCCCAAAGTGGTCTATATCGACCCCTACGGGTCTATGACAACCTGCAACGGGTCTTCGTCAGCGAAAAAAAATTTGGGGGTCCATGAAATGAAAATGGGGGTCCACGATAGTGGATCTCAACACACTGATAGTACCTATTTACTTACATCATACTATCTTATAATATCAAAACATATACATTATTTATAAAAGTACCTATGAAGTAAAAAATGTATTATATATGTTTAGTATATATGTTTAAAAACGGATATCAGCAATTCTGGCTGCAAAACAACATACCCGTTACTTATACGTATTATGGAATATAGCGAAGAAATTTTTAATTTCCTTTCCATCGTCATACCTAGTGAAAAGGGGGTTCAGCGCTGTTACCAATCTCCTAACGAAAAAAAGAAACAGACTGGACATCATTAGCCGAGGAGATTTAAGATTAACCCTTACAAAATTGACGCCAAATGTTGATAATTTATTATTAAAGCATCAGGTTCATCCTTCTCACTAAAAATATTGACTTATTGCTTATTTTATTTTATTTATAGTTTATTTAATGTTACGTACATTTTACATAACAGATACAAAATTTTATTTTGAGTAGTTTTAATTTAAATTCAATCAATAAATGTATAAATTAACATGTGTTTTTACTTTAAGTTTTTAACACTAAACTTCACTACAGTAAGAAATTTACAGGAAATCAATATCAGGTAAGTACGGGGTCTACCCAACACGGAAAAACATGGCAAGGGGTCTACGACACAAAAAAGTTTGGGGAACTCTGGTTTAAAGTAACAATTAATTTAAATTTTGCTCAAACTGCTGGCCACCGTTCCCGATACAAGCGCGAACCCTTTTCCTTAAGTCAGATCGAGTGACTCGCCCTGTGAGCTGTTTTCTTATTTTGTCAGCAGCGAGGATGATGGGTGACTTTAAATCGTCTAACGAGTTAATTGGTGTTGTGTACACTAAAGAGTTCATGTGACCCCATAAGTAATAATCGCAAGGTGTTAAATCGGGACACCGTGCGGGCCACGGTGTTGGCCCGCCTCGGCCAATCCCTTGCTGAGGAAAAGTAGTTTACACAGTAAGAAAATATCTTTTATCTTACAAAAAATAATAATGGTTCAAGCAAGCCCCGCTCAGGAATTCTGTACCAGCGAACCTGAGCGAAAGGACCTTTTACTCGAACCTTCTTTCAGTCAAATCCTGCACACTGCGTACTATTGAAAGGGGAACTGGTACTGTAGTCCGAACTCACAATAGCACCGTTTCCCCACCATTCATCTGTCGGTCGAGATGAAAGGAGTCTGGGAACGCGAGTCGCGGCACTCTCTCACAACTTGACCTTTATTGTCCACAGTAAACAAGATTTTTAGCTCTATAGAATTTTATAGTGGTGGAACAACCCTAGGGTTTCAAGGTGGTATATGAAGATAAAGACATCATTTGAACAATTGGTATCTTAAACAATGCCATAATTAAAATTT
The DNA here is from genome assembly GCA_029030555.1 of Ornithoptera alexandrae. Lineage (NCBI taxonomy): Eukaryota > Metazoa > Arthropoda > Insecta > Lepidoptera > Papilionidae > Ornithoptera > Ornithoptera alexandrae. The sequence continues at coordinate 1,561,689 of JARDVY010000031.1, forward strand.
TAATTAATAAAATAGCGACTAAGCGAGTTACTAGACTCTGCTAGTGTTTCTTTTCTTTTGATCATCATCCTCATCAGCCGATAGACGTCCACTACTGGACATGGGCTTTTGTTCTTTTCACTTCATCATATTTACAACAGGTTAACACTTGACCTTAAAATGATATGGTGTTAAGTAACAATGAGGCCGTGGTAGGTGAACTAGACCAGAATGGTAGCTCTTATAAATTGACAGACCGAACAGCGATGCTGTTATTGCGGCAGATTTACAAGATTACCTTGGTAACTAATCAGGACAAAGATGCAACCAAATTCAACTGAGTAAAGAGGTTGTACATAAAGAAACTCGCAGACATTATAATGATCTCAATCTTCACGCACGACTTGGATAATTTAGTGGCTTAGTTTCTTTACTATTGACAAAAACTTTACGGAAACGAGAACACAATTTTTTTTTTCCGTTTCTTCAAATCTCTATCGCGGTCCATTTTTTAAACTAGAATAAACGGTATGTGAAGTATCAAACAGTTTTTCTGTTGAAAGAATATCGAGAAAGTTATAACTATAACATATTTATATTTATTAATAAAGATACTGTAATATGGATAATTTAAGAAGTAAATCTGGTATTAAGTAAAAACTGCGGAAGGATTTTCTGGAATAGTCAGTTACTCTGTTGCTGCAAGGGGACAAATTCCGTAGCTTTGCTAAATAATTATACACTATCATGTCCTTCCGCCGACAAAGAAATCTGAATTGTTTAAAAAAAGGAGGAAAAAGACGACAAGGACAAGGAGGACGTTATCCTTCGAGCCGCAGCGAGCTCTGAAGTGATTAAAGCGAAGAAGGAGGATAAGGCAGTTAATGACAATAAAAATGTCGTACTTCAGGATGTAGAGGTCTTTGAAGCGATAAAAGGGAAGAAAGAGGATAACGCGAATGAAAGCAGAATCTCGTATAATAAGGATGTCCAATATTACTTCGGACAAAGCTCAAGTATATAGGTTTGTTGGTTTATTACAATAAATTTTAATAGATTTATTTCTTTGAATTCCGTTAGATGGCTGGTCTCTGATCAGTTTGGACAAACCAACAAGTATACTAATGAAAACTTAAGGAATTTAAAAAACAAGATAATACAATAAAAATGGTATTGTTTTATCCTTTTCATTAGTTTAAGATATTGTATCAAATTTATAAATTTTAGTATTTATCGTTATTTGCAGTTTTAGAGCTGCGACAGCATGAAGTTTAATTACCTCTGTGGCCATTTGCGTAGTAACACAGAGCCCTCTGATTTTAGACCGGAAAGTAACTAAATTAGAGATCTGAAAAATTCCAGTAGAGCTAACAAAGTCCTCATTGATACAAAACATTACTTGTATCGAGGTCAAAAATCATAATTAGGTGGGACGCCGGCTAAGCGTGAAGTTGGCTACGGCAGTAATGAGGGTCGATGTCAGCGAAGAAAGCGCTTAGCGAGGCGCTTGTAAGTTATCGTTTGAACCCGCGACCCGGCAGCGACCTGCGATAATTCCGGAGTAGAGTCTCATTGAAATCAGTCGCAGCGTTGATGTAGTGTGAAGTCTATTAAAAAATATTAACGGCGCACATAAACGTATCGATGTGAAGATTAATACTGCTCGTACCCTTGACCTTGCAATCGTGGAATGAATCGGAATTTTTAGAATTTTTTTTATTGAAAAGGTTACTGCTTGACCTCGATTCCAACTGGTGGTGATGTGGTTTGTGGTTGTAAAACGCATTTCCTAGTAACAGCCTATTCATTCTTTTCTTGAAGACATCATATTTGAACGGAAACGTTGACGCCTTTACATTGTTCCAAACCTTTGCTGTTCTTATCAAGAAAGAGACGTTGAACCTTGTTTGGAAACTGGAGATATTAAGCACATAAGGATGGTAACCCTGGGCCTTGTCAAATTTAATTATCTATGTAATTACCCCAAGTCATTAAAAATAAAGGTAGTGTTTAAATATAAGAGATTTCCACCTATATAGAAACTCATCATGATATCTCTGGAACTATAAGCCCTGGGGACTTCAAATTTGATACAAAAATTCGTTAGCTTGGGCTAGGAATGAATGTTACAAAATTCTTTCTCCCGATGGCAGCTGCTGGAATGTTACGGCCAACAAAGTGGCAGAGTGTCTCTCTGCCACTTTGTTGCTACTTACTAATATATGAAGAATCTGAAAATCTTTTATGTTTATTTATGTATTATATTTATTATTTATAACAAAAAACCAATTTCTTTTCGTGAATCATAATAATAATAATAATTTAGAAAAGTTCTTATTTTAATATTTTTGTCTATACCAAAATAGCAGATGAACATGTAAATTTAATCATAATCATCTCAATCAATAGACGTCCATAAGCTGGATACTAATTGTATATACAAGTAAGTAAAGAAAATTTGAAATATTTTTTTTTGCCCTGATTGGTAACTTATACTATGATGACTTAGTAACACCGATGTAGGATATGGAGGGGAGATAGATTAGGTGTGCGCCTGCGTCGCGCGGTGACAGTGGGTCGAATTCGCGAGCTGGTCGGAAAGCGGGTCAGAAGAGACCCGACCTTAAACTTACCACAAGGCCCCATTTACGCGCTTGGCACACATATTTCGCAAATAATCCCATTCTAATGCAATAGCGATTTCCTTGCATCAGACAGAGCTGATAAAGAATTCGATTTTTTTTTTATTGGACTTGAACGATTTCTATTAAATTAAAGGTTTTTGTTCTATGCGAATGAGCTCGAACAACAGAGAAGCAATTTATCGCAATGAAACGTCTCAGTCATGAACTGTTTATTCGACGAGACGTGAACAGGTGAACCTGATGGTAAACGATACGTAAGTACATAAGATGAGTAAGCGCATAAAATTATGGTATTGTATATCAGCTTTACCTAACAAAAGCGTAGGCGTATTATACCATCAGGCAAAAGCCCTGTTCATGTTGTTTCGCAATGTTGTATTCAACGAAGTCACGAGATGAGCGTGACATCCACCTGGTGGTAAACGATGCTCTCATCCATAACAACATGACGCTTGAAGGTGATATACTCAGCACCACGTTGCGCACATCGCCTTGAGACATAAGATATTAATTTACTTAAACCTAGTAATTTCACTAGCCACAGCCCACTTCAAACAAGATCACTCACACACTACTGTTTGTGCAGCAGAAATAGTCCCTGCGGTGGTACCTATCTAGGCGGATTCTAGTAACAGAGCCTTACCATCAGTAATTGCCGGATAACATATTTTTGATAGATATTGGAAGAAATGGTTTGACGAAATATCGGTGTGGACCGGTATTAAAATACCCTCAGCTGGAAGGTCTCTGTTGCCGGAAACCGTCCAGGTACTACCGCAGCTGATATTTGCGTCGAAACAGTATTGTGCAAACATTACTGTGTTCCGGTTTGAGGTGCTTTGTAGCTAATCAAATTACTAGAGTATAGCTCTGATAACTGTTTGTAAATTTTTTAGTTCAGCAGAAATTATTTTTATGATTGAAGCTATTTATAAAGATTTAGCAATAGTTAATCATTTCCTTTAAAATAGTTATTTTTCATTGTACGTTTATCTTCGGTTAGTTTTTTTTTTTAAATAAGGTTATCTTGATGTTATGCGGTTACAAGTAGAGCCCAACAATCTAACAGATAGCGTACTGAGAAGGAGCACACAAACAATGGGCGGTAAAATTAAAAATCAACTTTAATTGCGCTTATTTAATTAAGTTTCATGCAAATAAGTCTTATCTTGAACTAAGATACATTTTTGTATAACCTGTTCGGTGTTCCTTCTCCCACTAACCAAGATTGTCCCAGCGTGGTGGAAAATGACCAGAATCTCTCCATATGAACCCTTACAAACGACTGAATGTCGCGAGATGCCGCTGGATGCGAGCAGCGCTGTATCGATCGATGTGATGATCTTTGTGGAAAGCATCCCAGCAGTGGTCAGTCTATGGGCTGATGATGATGATAATGATTAGGTTTTATTTTTTTTATTCTATAGACTAGCGCTTGACTACTATCCCACCTAATGGTAAGCGGCGATGTAGTATTTAGGGGTAAAGCGCTCTAGTCTAGAAGTAGCCTATTCAGTCTTCTCTTAAAGACTCCCAGGTCATACCTGGGCGGAAACACTGACGTCGACAGATGGTTCGGTAAAGATCTATGGATAATATAATAAATGCGTTATGAGTACTTCTCCTTAAATAGATTAATTATTCTATCTATATAATTAAGAGATTTCTTCCTATGTAGAGACTCATCACGATATCTCTGGAACCATAAGGCCTTGAGACTTGGAGTTGCTACTGCCATTTAGAGGACAGTTTTATGAAATTACTTCTCCAAGGTAAGTTGGGGGGTGTTACGGTCAGTAAAGCGGGCGGGGAACAGCTAGTAAATTAATAAATGTATGTTTCTCTGTTTCCGTTTCCTTATTTGATGATTGTGTTGATGATGATGATGACACTTCACCTTCCTTATCATCGGCCGTAATATTAGATTACATTTGTATGCGATCGCACACGCTTTACATCTCGAAGTGCGTTTGATCTTCACCGAGCCTCAGATGTGAGACATGATGAGGAAACCGACATGTTCAAAGAATGAGAGCTTTCGTATATATGACTTGTTCATGAAGGTGGATAAAAGCCTTAACACTCTCCTTGTGAGAGGAGGTCTCGAGTCCAATTTCTAGGATCATTTAGGGGACTCTTTATAATTGTTTATTTGTTTGTGAAATCATCATCATCATCAGCCGACAGTCGAAATATATGTTTTTGAAATATGTTTACATATATATTGGTTGTTTATATCAGATAACCTTCAGAACAATTTCCTAACTAAAACAATTAATATACAATCCAATGTAAATTTTATTATTAATGAATGTAGCACAAACGGAATGTCACACTCGTTTTATGTAAAGGCCGTTCCTCGTCGTGCAAAGGAAACACGAGGAATTTCAATGTGCCCACCCCACCGATATCCCTGACCTAAATAGGGGTAAGGAAACCAAGTAAAATATAGGGCGGGTGTCCGCTAACGCTTCTATTGATCCGGAAGTTCGTAATAACAAATTTTCTTAGCCTAACATGTTTCTTATTTTTCCACGTGTACAAATTATTTGCTTAGAGCATAAGCAAAAAAAACATCATCCGGAATTACTGGTGGTGGGTCTCTGTTGCGCCGCCGCAGCTCCTATCACTGTCGACAAACGGTAGTGTGCATTACCGTGTTCCGGTTTAAAGGGCATTGTAGCTAGTGATTGCTGGAGTAACGAGATTTAACATCTAACTGTCTATCTACCTACCTTTTTTATCGCGGGATAAATCTTCTTAAAAGATACCTTGCTCCTGGAGGTAAGACAAGGTTATGTCTAAAACCTCCTCGGTTGTGTCCCTCAGTGCATTAGGAGGGGCTCCGGAATCCCCTACGGAAAGCACCGGTGCCCCCTGCCTTTTGACTAAGACATCCCACGGAAGGGCAAAGCCCTCCTTAGCCCCCACGCTGTGCTACGGCAAATACAAGACCACCATGCATTTGCCGTCCTCCTAAGGCTCGGTTATTGAGCTCTGAGGGCCCCCACCATCAAAGCTCTCGAAGCCTAGGACCTTTTTAGTCGCCTTGTACGACAGGCAGGGAATATCTCAGTCCTATTCTTAATAAACCGAGACTACAGGCCTGTCTACGTACTTGCCTAGAGTATCTCCGCAATAAAGACCTACGACCAGTAGTTTAAAACCCACAAACAATTGATATTATTGGAGTAGTGTATATCATCCTAATAACACTGTATGCCGGAAACTGTCTAGGTACCACAGCAGCTCCTACTTTTGCCGGAAAACAGTAGTGTGTACTGAAGTAGTGAGATTTAACACGTTGGCATAAGGCACCGAGTACAATATGGTGATGTGTATATCATCCTAACTTTCGTCACGTTGTTATAGGCACACGTATCACTACCATCAGGTGAACGTCGTGGTCGTCTCGTCGGTTTGAAGGAAAAACGCATAAACGCATACTAATACATATATACATAATTGTTTATTTTATTTTTAACGAAGTGAGGAAGACGTTAACCTTATGGTAAGCGATACGCCTGCCCATAACAACGTCACGCCATTTAGAATGATAAATACTGCACCACATTGCGCTCGTCGCCTGAGGCATGATATATTGAGTCTCTACCGCAGTAATTATACGAACTACATCGCCCTTCAAACCGGAACAGTAATGTTTGCACACAGCTGTTTGTCGGTTGCAATAGGCGCTGCGGTGGTACCTACCTGTATTGCCTCCGGCAATAGAGAATATCCTACTACCAGTGACTACATCATCATCATCAACCGATAGACATCCACAGCTAGACATAGGCCTCCCCCAAAGAGTCTCACCTCGAAGGTTTATATGGCAGGATTTGGGCTATTTCTCAACACGCTAGTCCAATGCGCGTTGGTAGGAGCCAGAGCTGCAGAGATCTACCACCAGTGATATACAGGATGTAAGGTAAAAGGTGTAAAAGATCTGTAGGGGCTAAAGTATAGCTCTTATCCTATCTATCTATGTATGGAATACCCCATGCAAAACCAATGGTACTGGAGTTATTAATTTTTTAAGTATTTTTCAAAAAATTCCCGGTTTTCTAGGAAAAAATTCGATGATTTTATGTTGACAATCGCGCCATCTGTGAAGCTAATTGGATCAAAAATGGTTTATGTGAAGCAATGTCGAGCTTCCTTTCAGAACAAATTGACGGTCAGTTTTGATAATGTGACATTCAACAACTAATGTGGGTAGTGCTAAGTAATCAATAAGTTAAATAGTATAAAAGCAGCCGGTGCGGGCGTCAACGGGTAACAGGTTAACTGGCCGTGGATCCGGGTCCACGAGCCCAGTGTCAGATAAGCTGTAAAAGTCGCATGGCTTGCAGCGCTGACATCATCATGAATCTAGCCGTCAACGGGTAATATGTTATTTGTCGGACGAGAGAGCGGATGCGCTGTTCGAATCTCCTGTACTTGTGGGAATGTAGGAAGTGTTTTATCTTAAAGGCAACTTATGCAATATCACACTGTGCACAATATTGGTGACGAGTGGGAAGCCCAGGAGGCGTTGATAAGAATCGCTAGCATTTATTTCTTTTCTATTTCTACACAAATTTTCTTGTAATAATTATTGTTTAATCAATGTTTTATTAAATTAAATTAATAATCATCACTTGCAGGTTAAAACTTTTAAATTAGGTTCTTTGAAAGCCGTGACAGAAAAAATATGGCATCATATCTTAAAATAATATTTTATTATTAAAAAAATACGTATAAAGCACATAAATAAGTACCTGACTTCAATACCTATCAGACGAGGTATAAGAAAGTACATAGTTTCTAAAATTTAGAAAAAAAAAACACTTTTACACAATTAATTTTAGCCGTTACTTCCTCACAGTAGTTACTTTGTAAATCGGTTCTACCGTTTTTTACCATCATTACAATACACTTTTTACCGCAGGTAAAAAACTAACTACAACTGTACTTTTTTTCTTAAATTTACTTGGGAGTTTCTGAACAAATTTAGATTACTGTTTTCTTATATTAATCTTTTTGCTATTTACAACTTCACGCTCCGGTAGCGCAGCAATTAAACAGTTACACCTTTGTACTTTTGTCCCCGATTCGATTTCGGGCTACATGTGCTACAATTTGGTTGGTACGATTTTACCAAAGCCATCGTGGTAACTTCCACCCACAGGTTTACCTTCTTAACAGTATTGCTGTATTCCCGCTCTTAATTTTGTTTTTATCGACCAAGCGACTAGACGAGCAAGACGTTCAACTGATGGTAAGTGATACGCCTATCCATAACAACATGGCCCTTGTTATGATAATATACACTGCACCACATTGTGCTCGTCGCCTTGAGACATAAGATGTTAAGACTCGTCACCTCAGTACTTCCAATGGCTACAATGCGCTTCTAACTAGAACATAGTAATGTTTGCATATTACTGTTTGACGGCAGAAATGGGCGCAGCGATGGTACCTACGGTCTTCGGCATCAGAGACGTACTACCAGTAAAGTCCAGGACTGACCTGCTAGGACAGTGGCAGTTTAGTGTAATAACTTGAGTAACGAGACTCGTCTTATGTCTCAAGTGACGAGTGCAATGTGGTGTAATATATCATCCTCATTAGGGTCACCTTGTTATGGGAATAACCATCAGGTGAACGCCCCGCTCATCTCGTCACTTTCAAAGGAAAAACGACAATCACTGGCAAGGCACCCCTACTGCCAGTAAGATAAACGTCCATATATCTTGCAGCATCATTCTTTTTGCATTATCAATATTAAAATAAACGCACTAGACGCCTCCAGGAACTTCCAAGAACAAAGACCTTATCAGCCTTCCGCGAATAATAAACGTAAATTTAAAAAAGGAATGTACATATGCAAATACTCAAACTACAAACGGCTTTATTTCGTTGCACGTTTTCGCTTAAGAAAAAATGATTAGTTTATTTTTTTAATTTTATAAGTTGAATAAGGTTCAACAAGCAAAGAGTTCCTATTGCAAAAGTTTTATAACGAGCATTATTTTACTAATTGAAATCTAACGAGCTTCTACAATATTTTTCAGATTCTTCCTAATAAACATATTATTATTATTTTTAGATTTTAAAACAATGACGTAAAAAATATATATTCGATGATACTACAATATCGATTATTAAATTTATTCTTTATTTTATTTTAAAAGAATTGACATTTTTTTATTAATGTTTTTTAACTCTATTCAAATTTGTTTTTTTTTGCCTTAACATATATGCTGTTACATCTTGTATTTGTCATAAGTACATGCTAGAATTAGTAACCTATATATTTTTTTTAATATTTTACATAGTATGATGTGACGAGACGAACGGGAAGTTCATCTGATGGTAAGTGATATGCTTATCCATAGCATCGTGGCACTAGTTAGAATGATATAGGCTGCACATTGCGCTCATCGCTTGAGACCTAAAATGTTGAGTTTCGTTTCCCCAGTAATTACACTAGCTACAGCGCCCTTCAAACCGGTATACAGTAATGTTTGCACAGTACTGTTGGTCGGCTGCAATAGGCGCTGCGGTGGTGTCTACTTTGACTGTCTCTGGCAACAGAGAATAACCTGCCACCAGTGAATACATCATCATCAGCCGATAGACGTCCACAGTTAGACATAGGCCTCCTCCAAATATTCCTCTATATCGATTGGGATTCATATGGTATGATTTGGGGTATTTCCTACCACGCTCGTCCAATGCTGGTTGGCAGGAGCCAGAACCTCCTTCTTTGATTAGCAGGGTGCATCACGAGTAGATGAGGTTGGCTTGGGTCCCGTGAGCTGTTGTGCGGGAACCCTTACCACGCAGTGAATACACTCGAAATAAACAAATATTATGACGTTTTGATATAATAATACAAATGTTCACAATTTTAAGAACAATTAAATTATTTAATATACTTTTCTTTGTGGATAATATGTTATCTTTTCTTGGAATAGCCTGGCAACACTGGTGTTAAATTATAACTCGATGATTACATTATCATATGCCCGCCCTTGAGGTAGATAACAAAGTAATGAGGATATTGAAATAAAAAAAACGTAAATATTTTATTTTTAATTATTGAGATCATTTATTTCCTAAAATCCCGAGATGTTTTTTTTAATGAAGGAGTGGACGAATGGTTCGATCACCTGATGGTAAGTTGTAATTTGCAAGTAATTTCACTAGCTGGCCCATCAAACCGCAAGACGGTAATATTTCCACATTACTATTTGGCGGCATGAATAAGAATTGAGATGGTAAGTTCTGCCACCAGTAGGATAGGATAAAAGGAAAGATAGATGTAAGATTGGTAATTTAAAAACTGTTATTTCCGTTTCCGTACATCACCGGTACTATATTTGATTATATACTAATTATTTTTTTATATGACAACATTCTTTTATCTTTTCTTCTAAGATTTTTTTAAAGGCTTCTGAATACTGGGTGGTCACGAGTCAAGAACTGATACTTATAATAATAGTAGTCCTCTTCTTAGTATTATGAAGATCAAGAGAGATCCAGTTTATGGACACAATTGTATACTCCGTGATAACTTGTTCAACTAAGTCAATATACACAAAGAGATGTACGATCCTCGTAAGGATTTGCGCCATGACAAACGATAGCGTGATCTATTGTTCATGGTGGCGCCATGTGTTGGGTTAACTGAAAACTTTTTGTTACAATACTATTTTTTTTTATTTTATTTTAAAGTTGCAATAATTAAGTAACATCGCTAAAAATGTTAAATTAATATAGTTCTAACACTTACTTGTTTAAATGCTACTTATATATTTACAGATGGTAATACAATATTAGGGGGTGTACGGCGTCCCGCACATCTCACGGGACCCAAGGCAACTTCATCTGTTCGTGGTGCACCCTGCTAATCAACAAACGAGGCTCTGGCCTTCACCAACACGCCTATGACCAGCGTGGTGGAAAATGGCGTAAATCCCTCCATATAAACCCCAACACACGACCGCCCCTGGTGCCCAACGGTACCAAAGGTACCTGACTATTTGAACGACGCAGGAACCCGCTGAATGCGGGCAGCATGAGACCGATCGGTGTAGAGGTCTTTGAGGGAGGCCTATGTCCAGCAGTGGACGTCTATCGGCTGATGATTGATTGATTGATTAAATAAAACATTACATAAAGATGTAATTACAGATAAGTAGACAGGTAATACATTACTTATTATTGGCAAAGATTATATATAAAAAAAAAATTATAATATAAATGTAGTTAAAGCAAAAAAATCCAAATTTGTTTCTTTTTTTCTAATTATATCTAGTCCGGCCATAAGTCCTGTTATAAATGAAAATGCATCGTTTTTTTAGTGAAGTAATGTAATATTATTAAAATTGATATCTACATATTTACTAGTCTCAGGAAAAAAATAAAAAAAAATCTATCGAAATGGCCACCTTTGGCTTTTAACAGGCCTTTAATCTGTTTGTCCGCGTATCACGAATCTATGGATCTACGCACTGTTTCCAAGGGAAATTTCCACCACCGCCACCGCCACTGCTTGCTCCAAACAATTTTTAAGAGACTCAATGTCGCCGTGTCGTTTAGAGCAGCAGCAAGCCATGTCCTCTAAAACTGACCATAATTTGAAGTCTAAAGGGTTGAGGTCTGGCCTAAATGAGGGTCAGTCTCATCATGAGCTCTTATAAAGGTTCTCCGGCAGCAGAGACCTATCTATAAATAAATAAATCTGATCTGTCCTCACCGGATATGGTCGGTGTCGCGACCGACGGCTAGAAAGGCGCCATTGTGATCTAGTTACGAAACTATCAATTGGCAAATATTATTTCAATGATTGCGTTATAAACTATTATATGTTACTAGGTTACGATCACGCGATTATAAGTAATGCACAGAAGACGTCAAGACACCATGGAGTACAGGACCTGGAATATCCAAAAAATCCCTATTTCCTTCGAGGCAATGTTGCCTTTCGAAACCTACCTTTTATTTGACGATACAAGACAAAAGGAGGGAAGAAGACCTGATGAGTAATACACCTAATAGGATGATATACACAGCACCACATTGTACTCCTCGCCTTGAGATATTTCTCGTTACCCCAGTAATTTTACCAGCTAGCGCCCTTCAACCACCAGTAAAGTTTTCCCTCTCATATCTGATACTAAAATGTAATATCCCCTGAAAACACTAGTCACTTAGAGGCATAAGATGTTAAATTGAATTACTCCAGTGATAAGCAGTTACTGCAGCGCCTTTCAAACCGGAAAATTGTAATGTTTATATATTACTGCTTGCCAACAAAAACAGGTGTAATCACTAGTGGTAGGTCTTTGCTGCTGGAGACCGTCTTAAGTACCAGCACGGCTCCAATATCTGCCGAGAAACGGTACTGTGCAAACATTACTGTATACCGGTTTGAAGGACGCTGTAGCTAATGTTACCGGGGTAACGAGGCTTCACAACTTATATCTTAAGATGAGGAGCCTAACGTGGTGCTATGTATATCACCCTAACTAGCGCCACGTTGTTATTGTCATAACACTAACTAGCAGGTGAACGTCTCGCTGGTCTCCTCGCTTTGAAGGATAAAAAAAATTATCATGACTGATTTTGTTTTATAACCTAAGAAATTATTAGCGTATTCATCATCACCAACGCCTACTGCTGGACATAGGCCTTCCCCAGAAATCACACCGACCGGTCTTGCGCTGCTCACAACCAACGGCTTCCCGCGACCCTCATCAGGTAACTTGTATGTAGATTCCTTCACGTGTATGGAAAAGCTGTTATATAGCTAATAGCTTCTTGAATATTTAAAGCTGCTGTAGTAAATAGACATTTACCGCTATTTACATAACCTTTATAATAATTTACGAGTTTAACTTTGTAATAGTTGTTTATTTATGGATAACGTGCAGCCAGCTATCGTTCCTCATCAACGCGAATGCGATGGGTGACCGCAAGCCCACCGCAGAATCTTATTCCTTATACTTCATGTTTGTGACGAGACGAGCGAGACGTTCACTTGATTGTAAGTGATAGATAGTATTATAACATGGCTCTTTACCATATGTATATGCTGTGTACAGCACCGCATTGTCCTCGTCGCTTAACATAAGTCTCGTTATCTCAGCAATTTCACTAGCTACAGCGGCCTTCAAACCGGAACACAGTATACGCAGAAATAGCTGCTGTTGTGGTGCCTACCTAGACGGTATCCGGCAACAGAGAACTACGATATATAGATGGGATAATCGGAAAGAGATTTTACTGACGGCTGGTGTCTATTGCCAGTAACCGTCTAGGTACTACCATAGGTCCTATTGCTGCCGACACACACTAGCGTACAAACGTTTGTGTGTTCCGGTTAGAATGGCGTTGTAGCTATTGCAATTTTCGGAGTAACAAGATACGACGTTCTTCGTATCAAGGTGACAAGTACAATGTTGTGCAGTGTGTTTCATCCTAACTAGCGCAACATTGTCATAGCCAAGCGTAACATATACCATCAGGTGATAACGTGGGTGCCTTTCATGCCAACTATATACAAAAACGGTTTATACATAATTATAATATAATAATATATCCAGAGATTCACTGAATCATCACGAGAATTCCGAAACTCTTAGACGTGAACACTCAAAATTTGGTAGAGATACTGCTCTGCTGTTTAGAGGTCAGCTAAGAATGGATTTTAAATTCCTTCCCCAAAGGGAGATGCAGGGGTGTTACAGCTGACAAAGCGGAGAACAGCTAGTATATATATATATGTATATAAAAGATTGCTAGGGTTAAGTGGCTGTGGGCAGGGCACACTGGTCCTCGAGTGGCACTCGCGTACAGGTATACGTAGTGTTGGGAGGCCTCCCACAAGTTGGACCGACGATCTGGTGAGAGTCGCAGGAACCCACTGATTGCGAGCAACGTGGGACCGATCGATGTGGAGATCTTTGATGGAGGCCTATGTCCAGCAGTGGACGTCTATCAGCTGATGATGATGATGATATATGTATATAAGGGAGAAGGACTACAGCATATACGTTAATAGTTAAGTAATTTTTTGTAATCTCGAATTCTTCGTTACGCGAGGAGAGGCTATACCTCCCCTCCAGACTCCTGGCATGCAGTCCGTCTCGTTTTTTAATATCCGACACGGCGGTGTCCCGGCGGGCGGCGTGTTTCCGTCCACTGTAAACCGGATGATTATTCTCCGAAACTCTTCAATTTCGCTGTCAGAACTTGACGAGCAAAAAACAACACTGTGCAAATACACTTTGTACAATATAATTAATTTTAATTACTGATGTTAAGTCGCCGTCTAGGTAGGTACCACCGCTGCCAACAAACAGCAGCGTGCAAACATTACAGTGTTCCGGTTTGAAGGGCGCTGTAGCTAGTGAAATTACTAAGGTAAGACTTAACATCTTATGTCTCAAGCGAAGAGCACAATGTGATCCTGTGTATATCATACTAACTAACTTCACGTTGCTATGGGCGGGAGTATCACTTACCATCAGGTGAACGTCCCGTTCGTCTCGAAAAAAAAATTATAACCCTTCTCATTTCAGAAACAGTAATACAAAATAAAAGAATCATACGTAAGTACATATTTATATGTTATAAAATAACTTTAAAAGCATTTCTTCTAGAGCAAAAGCTTTACACCAAGTTCACGAGCTCTTTAGCTACAGAACCTTTCAAGGTGCTTATGAAAGAATGCGTCGCCTTTGTTCCAAAGAATATGCTATACTTCAGCCTTTACTCATACCTACTAAATGGTATATGCAGCAAATAAAAGGAACCTAGTGTATATTTCTCATCCAAGAAGGATATGCAAAGGTTTAACTTTACTCAACCATTTAAAAAAATAGGAGTATTGAGTTTTGAAATTATGTACAATAATGCAGAAACATGACCGTGATCCGGTTTAAAGGGCGCTGTAGCTAATTAAATTAATGGAGTCATTATCATCATCTTCATCATCAGCCGATAGACGTCCACAGCTGGACATAGACCTCCCCCAAAGATCTCTACGTCATATTACCAGAGTAACGAGACTTGATAGACGAGCGAGACGTTCACCTGATTTGCCTGCTCATAACAACGTGGCGCTGGTTAGGATGATATTCACTGCACCGCATTATGCTCGTTATTTCGAGAGATGTAATGTTAAATCTCGTTACTGCATCAATGTGAATAGCTTCATCATCTGAACACATTTTTCACATTAAACTCTCGTGTTTAATCGAGGGAATAGCTCGCTGGCCTAACGGTTAGAGAGTGCGGCCTTCACTCCGAAGGTCCCGGGTTCGAATCTCGGCATGTACCGTACATGTATTTAAGTTACGTACATTTGTGAACTTTAGCAACAACAGCGAAATACAAACGGTGAAGGAGAACATCGCGAGGAAACCTGAACATGAATTGGAATTTATTGTAAGGTGTGTGAAGTCACCAATCAGCATTGGTCCCGCGTGGTGACTACGGCCCATCGCCTCATATTGAGGGTAGGCCTGTGCCCCAACCGTGAGGACGTAAATAGGCTGATAAATAGTAGAGTTTAATCTAGGAACTCTACATTATTGTCTGTTTATGTATTATCTATAAATGAGATTTTCCGCTATATAGAGACTTATTTCGATATCTCTGGAACCATAAGACCTGGAGAGTAGAAGTTTGGTCGGAATATTCCTTTTACCGAGTATGAGGCAGCTAAGAATGGATTTTCGAGATTCCCTTCCCCAAAGGAGTTGCCAGCCAGCAAAACGGACGGAGAACAGCTTGTATTATATAGTTTTTACACATACCTTCAAAATTTCTATGTCTTCGAAGGTTGAACGGCAGATAATGTCATGTACGGCAAAAATAAATAAATAAGTATACATTATTTATGAATTACGTTTGAGATAATTGAATTATTATATATTAAATATTATAAATAGATTACTTTTTCTAACGATATTTAAGATTACAAACTATTCCCATGTTACATCAATGATATCTTCATTATCATTAACAAATTAACTGTTTGATGCAGTACAGGACAATCGGCGATGCGCTGTCGCTGAGGTGTCTTTAGGAAGCTACGAACACGTCAAACTAGTTACCCGGACCCTAACAGAGGGGTTAAGGGTGGGGACCAGCGATCGATCAGTCCACGTGCATCTGACGCAATATTCAGCGATGAAAACGTAATCCCACACATTTTACTTGTACGAAACGTTCGCAGCTTTTAGATTAAGTTAGTGTTTAAGAGCACTTTTTTTTAACTATACAAGTTCTATTGGCAGCATATTATAATCACTGAACATTCTTAACTGTCTATTTATTTGTTGAAGTTTAATTAAATGTTTACAAATGGCATATTAAATTTCTTAAAAGACAATAAATCTTTGTATAGATTATCGTTTCAACACATACACTAATCACTTTACATAAATTTTAATATTACTGTTAAAGATAATATTTTCTTAATCCATTACAACTGTTTTTATAAAGATCATCAGATGAAGATTATCAAAAACAAAAATGCATTAATATTAAATTTATTATAATATAATTTCAAAGATATCTCAATAGACGTCTACTGCTCGTTACTCTCATCTTTATACTGTTTAGAATAAAATTTTCGATTTTGTATTGAAGTAATCTATAAATAATTAAACCAGTTAGTTTTTAATACGTAGCAAGATATTTCATAATGATTATGTAATTTTTATTAAATATAACAAGCAAAAATTGTTTTAGGCATTTTAAAGAGAATCTGTATCAAGTTTTATCTTTCCAAATGTCACATCACCATTTAATAAAACTTCTTGTGGAAACTTAACAACCAATAAGTTGTATTATTTAATAATAGCATTCTTGCTAGCATTAACGTAATTCATACAAATTTTTTTTCTATTAAATGTCAAATGTTATTTTTATTATCAAGTTTTTCTATTATTGTTAGTACATAAAAAATTATTTTATTCTAGTGTTTATTTCTTAGGAATTAAATTGATATTATGTTCTTATTAATATATCAACAAGTTGTTTCGATTTAATAGTAATTAAAGATCTATCTAAATGATATGTTTCCGTTTAAATAAGACATATATATGAAATAATGCAATAGGAAATATTTATACAACCGCCAGTCAATTTTTGTTCTTGAATAATATTTTGTTTTAAATATTATCTCTTTAATGTGTTAAAAGTCAAAGTTGAAACCAATGATAAATGTATTATATAAAATGATTAAATATTGTTGCTTTACTTTAATTGATACTTACATTTTTTTGTATTTTATTATTTCACGTATACAATTAAGAATATATACACTGCACTTATTCCCGCGTTTTTCGAATATGCGTCTAAGCCCGCCAAGACGAAGCGCGAGACTGCCGTGCGCCATTCATGAATGAGATGGCATGGTACTTTAACCCTAGTGTAATAGAGATATGTATATACTTTTATCGAACGAACGCTTGGGGTAGCGGCAGGGTTGTAAGTTTCTGCCAAACCATATATTATATTATATTTAAGATAAAACAAAAGAAACATAATATTTTTTTTATATTCATTTACATCAGTTATTTTCTCATTATAATATTTGCTATAATTTTTAAACTCTAAATGCTCTTTTTAAAATGAAGCAGTAGAAATCGATAATTTTTAACTCCAATTTGCTGTTTATTTATACATAACTTTCGTATTTTGGTTGATTATATTTTAATACTTTTTACATACGATGTTTGAATAAAATTAAAATTGTTATCGATTAAAAAAATATGATTTCCTTGTAAATCACAACTCCGCTGTCTTTACCCGACAGTGCTTTTGAAACTCTAATAAACATTTCAAGGTCACACTTTCTAGATTCTGTTTAATGTGTGGCCGCTTCCTATATTATTGTGGGTTTTATAACGATTACCAGATAACTCATTACCTTTTACTTGGTATACTGAAAGGTTAAGTATTCAATTACTGATGATGGGACACCAAATTACATTTCGTTTTTGCTCCGATTTTAACATACATTTAGTTGACATACTTTTTTACATTATTATATTAATTCTCAATTTGTAAATTTCAATCGTAAAATGTATGGTTTGATATCCATAAATTTATTAAAACGTAATTTCTTTACAAATGGTTTAATTTTTATTACTTGATAACTAACACTTTTTCCCTCATTTATTCTTTAGATCTAGCGCTTTGTACGATGATACCTCTATAGGTAAAATATCACTTTTTTCTAGCATACAGCTACTAGTTGGAATCAACAATGTACAATGTCGCTCTAAAATAAGCGAATTCCTTTCGGCCCTCTGAAGTTAATAATATTACCTGTAATTATTTTTAAAAAGAGTTCTTTTCTTCGCGAGTACATATTCTATTGTATGTTATTCTTCTATATATAATATATGTTATAAAGCAAATACGTGAAGGAGATCAAATCAAATGTTAACTTCTCCGCTTCCATTTTGAGTTGTGTCAAATAATGATTAAAAAATAATGAAATTATTTAAATATAAGAGCTATTTTTTTTTTAATTATTAAGCAACGAGACG
This sequence comes from Ornithoptera alexandrae, assembly GCA_029030555.1. NCBI lineage: Eukaryota > Metazoa > Arthropoda > Insecta > Lepidoptera > Papilionidae > Ornithoptera > Ornithoptera alexandrae. Next base: position 1,579,876 of record JARDVY010000031.1, read on the forward strand.
AGTGATACGTTCACTAGTAATTATGTTATACACTATACCATATTATGTACCATTTAATAATTTAAATACATACTAATGAAAATTATTAAAATTACTAAAATAAGATTTTTCGTAAGTTTTAAAAGTATCTCGTGGAGTTAAAAGTTTAAATTTTTTTGCTCTATTGTGTAATTTACTACTCTTTATAGAAACAAAAAATGTATTTTCAAATTTCTGCTTATCAATAACGGCTGATTTAAAACTGCTTACAGAGCAGTGTTCGCGTTTTTTTTATTTATGCATATCTTTCTAATTTTTTAATTAATAATCTTGTCAGTGGACGTTACGTACTACGTTTGCCTAATCGCGGTCTCTACACTACGAGACGTCTCTATTTTTACGTGGGAAAAATGGTTTCGCGTACCTGCGCCAGCCCTTACCAGCGCCAGATGCACCGTGCAGCCTCATCTCGGTGTGAACACACCCTGTACCCCCCACCTCTGTACATACAGGATGCCCTCTTCTTCTTGCCCTCTCATCGTCACCTGGCAGCGGATCTCGCCGAATCTGTTACCCAGAAGCCATGGGATCTAAGAGAGAAAACTTTCCCGGCTCTCTGCGGCGCATCTGGTTTTGAGCTCTCCCGCCAACCGTTATACGGCCGAGGAGGTTAGGGAGAGCGGCGAAATGCAATACCAACAATCCTCTCACTCCGCAACTACACCGCGGCTGCGAAGGACAGTGCAAGCTTGCCCCCGCAGCCCATTAGCACACATCCGAAGCGGGCTCACCTGGAGCGGCCACCTCGGGCCGGCCGGGTAGGTTCCTCTTAAATTCACCATAGGTGACCAAGCCACGGCTTCTGACCCCCACCGCCACGACAAGACGATAACGTTTTCAGGGGGACGACATGTCTACTACAACGGTGGTCACCAGCCTATTGCCATATCAGTTTGCACACTCAGAAGGCTATTTCGATGATCTGGGTTTCCGAGCGTAATACTTAATTTCGAATCTTATCCATGAAAGGAACACCGTACATAGTTCTTTTACATCGCTCTCTGAGTGACTCCGAACTTCTACATTAGTTGTATCGTGAGTGTCAATATTTCAGCACCGTAAGTGAGTACAGGTAATACGCATTGGTCGAAAACTTTTGTCTCCAGACTTCAGAGTGTTGGCAACAAGAAGACTCAATGAAACTTACGAAACACAACCAGTTCGGTTTCTTATATATTTATTTATATTTGGAACTGAAACACTTTAATATAATAATAGCAATGAATTTCAAATCGAAATTTCAACTATTCAACTATGCAAGTTTTTTTTTAATTATCCTTTGTGCCTGAATTTATATAATATGCTTATAATATCATAAATCTTATAGGCTTCCATGTATTATAACTCCATTTACTACTACACTTTTATCATCAAATATAGCATGCGCTGCTATATATGCTCTAATAAATGTTTTATAACAAATTAGATACGTTCTTTATCTTGAATATTCTTATCACAGCACTTTAAATTCATATCGCACAAATGTGTGAGAAAAACAATAAATACTTACCTCACAAAAACTACATTGATAATTTTTTTTTGTAGTTTCTTCGTAATAATCTAAATATTTTAGAAAAACATTAGTGGGAAAAAACACTACACTTTAATTTATTTAAAAATATGGCGACATTTAAATACCTTAGTGTCAAAGTCAATTTTTTATGTCAAACTTGAAAGATAAACATAATTTTTTCTAATCTTTGAGTTTGTGTGTATTAAATAGTACACTAAATGTGGTAAACATTAAGTACGGGAGAAAAACTTTTCACGTGAATGTATAAAATTTAAATATTCTGTCAATTATAAGTATTTCTCCTACATAGATTTTCAAAATGCTTGAATCAAATCGTATCTTAGTCTTATACGGCAGTCAAACGTTCACAGCCCAGGAGATAGCTGAAAGAGTATGGCGGAAAACAAAAGCATTGGGTTTCCGTGGCCCAGTACAGGCTATGGATGATTATCCCATATCACATTTGATTCAAGAGAAATTTGGAATATTTGTATGTGCAACCACTGGTCAAGGAGACGAACCAGATAACATGAAAAAGTTCTGGAAGTTTCTACTAAGAAAAAATCTACCTTCAAACTCTTTAATCAAACTAAAATTTGGAGTAATAGGATTAGGTGACTCATCGTATGAAAAATTCAATTTTGTCAGTAAAAAACTTCATAAACGGTTAATACAATTAGGTGCAACTCCTGTGTTGGATGTTGGTAAGTTAAAAGCGCATTGTTCTTAAATATTGGATTATAATATAAGAGACTATGTAATTTTCAAATAAAATTAATATGGTTATTTATTAACTTTTATCTTATTTAAGGTCTTTGTGATTATCAACATGATTTGGGACATGATGCTGTAATGATACCATGGTTAGAACAATTTTTTAACAAACTCAAACATTATTTTCCAAATTTACACATTGCTAATTTAAATGACAAATTTATTCCAAAGTGGAAAGTTACTTTGTTAAAAGAAGCAAATGATAACTTAGAGGATAAAACAAATGAAGACATTTATTTTGCTAAAGGGCAAAGAAATTCGTATTTAGATGCCATCTCTTTAGACGTTGTGAAAAATGTAAGAACCACTGATGAGACACATTTCCAGGTAAAATAATTTTTTTATACCATCTATATCAATAATTAATAATTTATGTACAAATTTTAAACACATTAATATTATACTAATTCACATTAAAACATCTAGGATGTTAGATTAATAACATTAAAACCAGTGGGTGATGCTAAAGTAGAATACAAACCTAGTGATGTATTTAATATAAGGCCACGAAATTCTAAAGAAGATCTTGATGATTTGTTTGGAATATTTGAAACACACAATATTGATATTAAGCCATATTATAAGCTGTTGGTAGAAGAATATCATGATGGTAAGTAACACAGAAATAAAATTTGTACACAACTTTACAATATTTTTATTAAACAAGATAGAAAACTTTTAAGGGTTTCTTTGTTATAATTATCTATCATCATCATCATTAAGTGCCCCTTTTTTATCTATGCGAAACTCGTATTTAATGTTAGGTTTTTTAAAAGGAAAAACTCGTTATATAAAAATAATAAAAAGCCAAATAAGTAAAATAATAATTGATTTTTTTCATAAATTAGTAAACAATTAATAAATTTATGTCAGATAATTAAATGTAATATAATCATCACAAATTGCTCGTATGACGTTTATGGCTGTCTGGCCTTACTACTTTAGCTTCTTTAAAGAAAATATCAAAACTAACACGTGCTATGAAGTTTGACGTAATGTTTATATTTTAAAATTTGTGGGTTTTTTTGTAAACCGTATGAATTATAAGTAAAAATAATATCATAGTTGAATATTTAAAAAAAAAACATGTTGCGAAGACAGGCGCGTTTGCGCCGCGAATATCTGTACAGAAAATCTGTTGAGGATAAACAAAAAAGTATACAAGCTAAAAAAGATCAATTGAAACGTAGTTTAGAAGAAAACATTCCTATACACGGCGATCTCAGGAAAGAAGCTCTCGCCTTACAAAAGAAAATAGAATTTGAGGATAAAGGTAAGTTTATTTACCATGTTATTTATTTAAAATAATATAACCTGTAATGTTGCATGAGTTTAGCCTTTTTGGTGGATATAGCTTATTGCCATTTCACAATCTATCCCTATCTCATAATTATTTGTTATCGTAGGACCAGAATTAGCTGCAGCTATAGGAGGTTTTAGTGGAGGTGCAAACACATTTAATTCACAAGATGATGAGTACAGATATGCCGGTGTTGAGGATCCAAAAATCATGATTACTACATCCAGAGAACCAAGTGCCAGATTAAAGATGTTTGTGAAAGAACTAAGGTAAGACCTTATTTTTTCTATAACTCACACTCAATTATTGCCTTATAAAAATGTTTCGGTCATTTTCTTTAATATCTTGAGGCATAAAATTTTTTCTTCAAAATATCTTATCTGTGAAGGTGTTATATTAAAATGTATGTAAACAAATAATCATATTATAGTTTTACCTTAACAAAATTGATCAGATGAAATGAGACCTGAAATCATAAATATTTACAATGTTTACTTAATACAAAACATTACTATTTATTAAGTTTCCCAAATTGTTTATTGTTTAAGGTTGATATTCCCTAACAGTCAGCGAATGAATCGTGGTGGTTATGAAATGTCACAATTGATACATGCATGTAGAGCTAACGAGGTTACAGACTTTTTAGTGGTCCATGAACACAGAGGTGTCCCTGACAGCTTGGTGAGTTTTGACCCTTCTAATTTGTTACAAGTGTGTTAAAAAATCTCTTTTTCCTCCAGTGAAAATAGTTATTAATATTTAAAAAATTCTATACATAATTTGATTAGCATTTAGTTTTCGTTATTTATTAAAACTAGCTTTGATTCCCCTCACACCGTAAAGAATGTTACTTGAGGGGTTTAGTGTGCCTTTATAGCCTAGTATGGAATAAAATAATAAATAAGTAAAATTGTTAATAATAATGTCTAATAGTACTATTACATAATCAAGCGCTTTTGTATTGCAGGTTATATGCCACCTTCCATATGGACCAACAGCTTCATTCACACTCTCCGGTGTGGTTATGCGCCACGACATACCTGATATAGGCCCCATGAGTGAACAGTATCCTCATCTTATATTTCACAACTTTAAGACTGCTCTAGGTGAGATCTTTTTTATTCAGTAAGTGATCAGCATGATGTTCACCTGATGGTTAATCATGCGTCTGCATATAACAATGCAGCGCTGTTCAAAACACAGCACCTTGTGCTTGTCACCTTGACACAAAATGCCTTATACAGCAATAAATTCACAAGCAATGTGGTACTCTTCAGCGGGGACACAGGTTGTGTTGGTACCAACCTAGATATTCTCTGGTGTTGGATACTATACTACCACTAGAAAAAACTTGATGTATTTTTTTAATATATTTATACAGTATCTATATTGATCGATAACAGTTCACTGCTGAATGAAGTCTCTCCTAAGATACTCTGCAAAGACTATACACATCCGGTTCCCGCCTGTTGCATTGCAGAGGTCATTACTATAGTCAAGTGTATTTTAGTGATGGTATCAAATTTATACAGCCATCTATGATAAATGGTTGATGTGGATTTTAGAATGATTTATTTTGATATGATTATTAGTAAATACAATTTTTGTTCACAGGTCTGAGGGCAATGAGCATACTTAAGTACCTTTTCCCTGTCCCTAAAGCAGACTCGAAAAGAGTGATAACATTCGCTAACAACGATGACTACATCTGCTTCAGGCAACACACCTACAGAAAGGTAATGTTAATATTAACTGAAAGTTATTTCTATTTCTTTGACGAAGGTTAATGATAAAGTTTGCTAGCCTCAAGTGGTAATGGGGAGGACACATCGCTCGAAGGACTGACAGCCGATGGGACATTAAGGTCCTCAAATGGCGACCTCATACCAGAGGATGTAGTGTTGACAGGCCTCCCACCAGATGGTCCGACGATTTGGTGATGGTTGCAGGAAGCAGCTGGATGCGGGCAATGCAGGATCAATCGATGTGGAGATCTTTGGGGGAGGCCTATGTGCAGCAGTGTACATCTATCGGCTGATAATATTGATGATGAGGTTAATGCCTGGCAGATAGAACTAACTAGGAAGTCTTTTTACCGCAGTAATTACACTAGCCACAACTCTCGGGTGAATGTCCCTCTTGTCTTGTGTCTTAAATGTCCACACACAGTTGTCTCGGCTGAAATTCAAGCTGCACTGATACCTGGACAGCCTCTGGTAACAGAGAACTATCATAGTGTAAATTAAACCACAGAATCTAATACTGGTGGTAGACGTGTGTTGTTTAAGAATGTATTAAACAGTAATGCGCAAACTTTAGTGTTTCGGTTTGAAGGGCGCTGCAGCTAGTGAAATTACTGAGGTAACGAAACTTAATTGTGCCAAGGTGGTCAGCAGAATATGGAGTAGTGTATTTCATCCTAACTAGCGCTGCGTCGTTAAAGGCAATCATATCACCATCAGGTGAACGTCTCGCACGTCTATAATTAAAGAAAAAAAAATACAAAAGTATGTACTATTTTTAGTAAAATTACTGGGGTAATAAAAATTCAACAATTTGGTGATATGAAACCATTTCAATTACCACCATATTATTATGGGGATGGTGTATAAAGAAAATATTACTTTCAGGCCGGTAAAGACATTGAATTAACCGAAGTGGGCCCGCGGTTTCAAATGAAGCTGTACGAGATTAAACTCGGCACCCTGGATGCGCTGGACGCCGCCGACACGGAGTGGGCGCTCCGGCCATACATGAACACAGCCGCCAAGCGCAGGTTCCTCAGCGACGAGGACGGCTGGCAAGAGGAGCAATAAACTTTATAGACAATGTTTTTTTTATTTATATCATTCTCCTTCTCCGTATTTACTTTAAAGCATTGAAAAAAATATATTAGCTTTTTTTTAATGAACCTGAATAAGAGGTCACCTGGTGGTAATTACAGCACATAACGCTCATTGCCTTTGGACGGTATAGTAGATCTGTTTTATTGATTTTACTAGCTACAATGTCCTTCAAACCGGAACACGATGTATATAACATTACTGTATTCATATTTACTCCTCTATTATCAGTTTCGTAATGAGCTTCATTCCATGGGCTGATCGTCCGCGGCACTATCCCCCCCCCCTCTATTGCAGAAGGACCACACCCCTTCCGTAAGGGTCTAAAGATTGCTTCCGGAGAGAAAACAAGACTATATGGTCTTGTACCCACTACAACCTACGACCAACCTCTGAGATCTCTTACGGAACCCACCGGTGCGCCTGCGTCTCGCCTTAACTCGACCCATGTTGGGCCGTAAACCTCGGCACCCTCGCTATACTACATGGGTTAGACCTTGTCATGGTCATTCACCCCGGTCTCGCTTAGTGCGCAATGGCTGCCCTCACCTTCCGTGTGCATGTACCCGAAAATCGTTTCAGTCGCCTTCTGCGACAGACACGGCTTACCTTAGTTCTTAATAGCCCGAGGCTTCAAGGTTGAGAGGACCACACCCTACAGCCAGCGAACCCGTCAGGCTCAGTTGCCCAGTTATGGGAACATTAGGTGGGCCGTTTATAGTACGCGAGATGGTTTTCGCTATAGAGAATTGTTTTGATAAACAAAAGATAAGGTTGAGATGAACTTACAGTGAATATAGTAAACAGAGAAAATAATTAATAAACATTTTTTTTTATTTATGGAAGTAAGAAGGAACGTATGGGGCTTTGTAGTTTTATTCTTATAAATAAATCACGCGTGCTTCAAACAGTATCCGTAAATTCACTTACAATGATAAAATTAATTATCGTGATTATTAATTTCCTTCCACATATTGAGTAAATAAATTAAATAACTCTAAATCTGTTTATAAATATAATCATCAGATCCGGTTGTTTAGTCTTCGAGTGTCAGGTGAGAGGAGGACGAAAGAATAATATACGTCCGTCCATAGCGAGGGGTAGCGACGGTATTTGTGTGGTGCTGCCACAAGAGAGTGAGAGATAAATTAAAGCACTAGAATTCTAGAAAAGATAGGCATTATTTAATTCGACGTTAACATATACTAACATCCGGGTTCGTGTGCCTGTGAGCAGCCCACATGTAGAGTAGAGGGCGCGCTGCGGACCATAGCACAAAGAGGTGGCGAAGAATGAAACTATATAGAGTAATGTTTTATCTCATTCTCCATATCTTAAACTAAAAATACATTTATAATTGTATCTAATCTAAATCCTGCCCAAAACACATAAAAAATTACCAGGTAGATATTCTGTACATCGGTTATAGGTAGTTATATATGTGAATGGGTTCCAGACATGCCCGTGCCGGAGTTCTTGAGACAACCGCTCACGCTGCACGAAATAGCCGAACAGTACTGGGATTTGAGGGCGTATCCCACGCAGTACATGTTCTCGCTCCTGGCCTCTGTCTCACGGGACAAGTTGGAGAGGGACAAATGTATAGAGCTCAGTTCGGCCGCCGGGCAGGAGGACTGGCTTAACTATTGCAGACGCCCGCGCAGAACTATACTGGAGGTGAATATAATGACCGGATTTGACATATATCAATGTTTTATTTTCATTCATATATATATTAAGAATAATTATATAGTTATAGACATTTCAGCCGTGAACCTAATAATTATCAGAGGCTTTTCCTTTCTCAAAGGTTGTCGCGATTACCCTGATACTGTGACAGTGTATATATTGTGGTGATCCATTACAATCAGTTTTCTCCCTTGGATTCTTATTAATAATAATTTTTTTTAACTTTAAATTCCCAAAACAAATACTTTGAAAACAAATGTATGTACAGAAGAAATAATTAATGGACTTAAATTTATTAATGGCCTAACCTTCAAAAGATCTTTCTAGAAGGAATTGTACATCAATTTTTTTTTATTTAACGTGAGGAAATGCTTGCGTATATCAGTTCTCGCGGGGGCAAGGACAGGTTATGTCGGTCTTGCACCGAGTAAAACCCTAACGATAATAATCTATGTTTATTCAGTTAAAGTTCTTGTACTGTTTAATGAACTAACGTCAACATTCCAGGTGCTCCACGACTTCCACAAGTCTACTTCAGAGCTGACTATAGAGGTCCTGTTCGAGCTGTTCTCCACCATAAAGCCGCGGTCGTTCTCCATAGCGAGCAGTTGCGCCATGTCGCGCGGGCTTTCCTTGGACCTGCTGGTGGCCGTCGTCAACTACACCACCAAGCTGAAAAAACCACGTCTTGGCCTGGCTTCCAACTGGTTGAAAGGTTTACAGAGCGGCGACACTGTCTTCGGTTGGATTAAAAAGGGCACCTTCAACTTTCCAAACAACAAGGTATTTTGGTTATGATTTTCAATATCCCATAGCGCATTGATCAGCCGCTGCTTGGTACCACGGAAGTCTCCGGTTCTATTACACAGATTATGTCCACATGTTGTGGACTTTGGTTGGTAGTAGAGTTTTTTCTGGACGATTATATCCACGAGTGGACGTCTGTCAGATGATAATTATTTTTATATAGTAACTCACTGCAATATCTCTATTGCTAGAGACAGTCTAGGTACTATCGTAGCTGGTATTCCTGCTGCCAAACAGCAGAGCATAAACATTTCCATGTTCCGGTTTTAAGGGCGCTGTAACTAGTGAAATGACTAGAGTAACATAATATCCTGTTTTCGTTAGATCGTTATAGACGGACGAATCACCAACCTTCGTTGCTTCGTCAATTAGATTTAAGAAGGAATATAAAAAGTATATCCTGTTTAATTACAGTTCCTCCACCTCGGCTCTCAGGTGGATGACTAGAAATAAATTCTTTATTAATGTGGAGATGTCATCCATCACACGATGAAAAAGCAATCAAATTTATTTGTTATGAAAATAAAATTAACGAGACTGTACCTTTGCAGATTATCCCACACATCCTAATAGGCCCTGGAACAGGCCTGGCACCGTTCAGGAGTCTCCTGCAGGAGAGAATAGCGGAGAATATAGCACATAAGGACATATTTCACCTATTTTTCGGCTGTCGTTACAAAAGCAAAGATTTCCACTGCCACCAGGAGCTGGAGGAGATGGTGGAAGATGGGAAGTTGACTTTATATTGCGCTTTCTCGAGGGATCAGGAGAATAAAGTGTATGTATCTTATTAAGAGACATCTTCCTTACAGCGTATATTTCATTTGACTGCTTCCGTGGCGCAGTGGCTATGCGCAAGCCATGTGATACAGAGGTCCCTGGTTCAATTCCAGATATTATAGTTCATTTTGTGGTCGGGTTATTTGGAACTGGTACAAGCTACTACTGTCAAAATCGCTGAGTTCCGACTATTAAGCTATAAGCTGGAGTATTCTACCTTTATCATACACAGCTTCATTGTCGCTTACTATAGTGTGGCGCAAAAGTAATCCTCCTATCAGAAAATGATATAAATTTTGCCTTGATGTAAAAAAATTAAAAGACCAAATAAAAATAATCCACAAGAAGAATCAAAGTTTTTCATATTTTTTTTTTAAATTACAGCCAAAAAACATCGAAAGGTTATTTTTGCGCCACCTTGTATACCTTGAATAACTTTGATTCTTCTTGTGGATTATTTTTATTTGGTGTTTTAATTTTTTTACATCAAGGCAAAATTTATAGCGTTTTCTGATAGGAGGATTACTTTTGCGCCACCCTATATCATGTAAAATCAATTATTCGTCTAGTGTGCATAAAAAAGCGGGAACACAGTAATGTTTGCACACTACTATTTGGTGGAAGAAATAAATGCTGCGATGATATCTACTTACGTTGTCTTCGTAAGTAGAAAATTGTCACTAGTAAACAAATTAAACAGTAACTAAATTATTTAAATAATATCATACAATTGTTAATATCATCACTGGTGGTGGGTCTCTATCACTGAAAACCATCACCGGAGACCGTCTAGGTGTCACCGCAGCGACTTTTGCAGCTGCCCGACAGTAGTGTGCAAACATTACTGTGTTCCAGTTTGAAGGGAAAGATAACGGAAGTTTATCATTTTGTTTCTTGTATCAACCTATATAATTGTATATCTATATTTACACCAGTAACCGGTAATATCTAAATAGTTGATAATTAGTAGACAGTAGTGTGCAAACATTACTGTGTTACGGTCTGAAGAGCGCCATAGCTAATGTAATAGATTTTTTTTTTTTGGATTTTATGACCTGATATTTACAACCTTTAGGTCATCATATACTACATACATCATAAACTCAACTACTTGTGGGTCGGGCGCAATGTGGTGCTATATATATCCTAACTAGCGCCATGTTATTATAGGAAGGCGTATCACGTACCATCAGGTGAACGTCCAACTCGTCTCCTCTATTAATTGAATAAAAAATTAATACCCACAGATACGTGCAACACAAAATATCCGAACACAAACACGAAGTATGGCGGCTCGTGCACCAAAATGGCGGACACGTGTACGTGGCGGGCAACTCCAAGAACATGCCGGACAACGTGCGCGACGCGTTCGCAGAGGACGTGTTCGTTGGAGCGGGCGGACTGAACCCTCAGGAAGCAGCATCTATGTTGCGCCAGTTGGAGCGGAACGACAGGTTCCAAGTGGAGACTTGGTGATGTTACCACCAGTCGTTTTTATGGTGTAGGCGCAATTATACTGAATATATTACTTTGTGGATATCGGGAATGATTGTTAAGCGGACTTATGAGTACATGCGATATTTTTTTTCTTAATAAACTTAGTACAAAGCCAAAGTCGATTGTATTATACGTTCTCTTCCGGTTACGATTATTAAAATGCTAATGATATAATAGAGGTTTTTAGTTATCCAAAGGCCAGAAATTTTTCTTTGTTAAAAATTTTCTCTCTAATTTCTTCTCTTGACAAAGCTACGAGGATGCGCGATACGCGCTAGGTAGGATCATATACACTGTATATTTTTTACCGGTGGTAGGTCTCTGTTGCCGGACACTGTCTAGGTAGGTACCACCGCAGCCACAAAATGTGGTCTCATCAAGGCCTTTTTTCCCCGTCGGAACTACGATTTTGTGCGAAAACGTTCCCGTGGTTCCGGCCAAATGCGCCGAGTGAGAAGCCGTGGGGTTTTAGCCGGTAAAGGTAGAGCATAACTGTTCTGTTGCCACGAAAAAAAAAAGTACCACCGCAGCTCCAACACCTGCCGTCATACAGTAGTATGCAAACTAGTAGTAGCTGTAGGTAGTAAAATTACTGGGGTAACGAAACAACGTCTTGTGTCAAAGCAACGAGCGCAATGCTCTGTATGACATGTTAGCTAGTAAGCATGTAGCCACGCGTTGATATGTGCAGGCGGATCACTTAACATCAGGTGAACTCTCCGCTCGTCTCGTCACTTCGCTGAGTAAAAAGTAGTCTATCGCATATTTATATTTATTTAAACAATTTTTTTTCTATACGATGTACTGATAAGAACCATTATAACTCTAAAACGCTAAAAATTTTATTAAAATAATAATGAAAATTTATTCAATGAGTTTTTTTTTTGTTTAGTTGCAAATTAATAAAATATCTAAGCCCACGAGTGCGCTCATCAGCTAGCCGCCAGCCCCCATAGCTTCAGGTTGCCGGCGTCGCGCTTCCTCTCCGGCGGCTCCTTATCCTCGCATGCGAAAGCGACCAGGTACCTGGATGGGTGCCAGGCGACGGTGAACGTGGCCGCCTGCACCGGGATCTCCGCCACCTTTTCGCCTTTTAAAAGAAAAAAAAATTCCGTACTCAACCGGCCAAATAAATATTTAAATAAATTACAAAGAATGTTGTAGTAAACGTCGCTTCAAATACTATAATAGATTTACATATATATATATTTTTATTTAATGAAGCGACCGGATGAGAGGCTCGTTCATCTGATGGTAAGTGATACGCCTGCCTATAACGTGGCGTTAGTTAAAATGGTATACACTCCACCACATTACACTCATCGCCTGAGACATAAGACATCGAGTCTCGTTACTCAAGTAATTTCACTAGCTGCGGCGCCCTTCAAACCGGAACACAGTAATGTTAGCACACTACTGCTTGGTGGCAAAAATAGGCGCTGCAATGGCCCTTCAGCTGTGCCCAGCAGTGGACTACTGCAAGCAGTTGATTCATCAATGATTATATTGTAGTTTTGACTACACTGACCAGTCTCCGTATCCCCAATGTCAATGACATGATCCTCGCTTGCCGAAGCGAGCAGTCTGCCGTCGAAACTGAACGAGAGGGTCCTGACTGGCCATTCCAATCTGTAAGTCAAGGTTCAGTAAACTTTAGTGTACGGTAGCCTACTATTAACTTTTTTTTTTCAACAACCAATTTACGTCCTCACTGTTAGGGCACAGGCCTACCCTCAATATGAGGCGACGGGCCACAGTCACCACGCGGGCCCAATGCGGATCGGTGACTTCACACACACCTTAGAATAAATTCTAATTCATGTGCAGGTTTCCTCGCGATGTTGTCCTTCACCGTTTGTATTTCGCTGTTGCTAAAGTTCACAAATGTACATAACTTAAATATTAAAGTCATCGGTACTGCCGTACATCGTAATGCCGAGATTCGAACCCGCGAATGAAGCCCGCACGCTCTAACCATTAGACCAGCGAGCTACCTATTAGATACCTTACGCTATATACTTAGGTTTCTATTATTAATTCAAGAAATACTAAGTATACTACTATAAAACTAACTGGTGGTAAGTCTCTGTACCCGCAGGTAGCCACCACAGCTTCATTTGCAGGGCGCTGTAGCTATTATTATATGTGTAAATGTTACAAACATGGCATCTTATTGAGGATGACCACCGAGGGCTTTAGTAGGTAGAAATCCATCACAATTCCGACGTTCTCAATTTGGTGTTGTGTGTACATCCTAACAAGAACCTCATTATTTTAAACAAGCGTGTCATTTGTCGCAGTTGACCGGTATACTTGTATCGTCGCTTCGTATTGGTACCGTGAGAAGACGCGCAGACACGCGAGCTCCTGCACATGCCAGAGCGAGACAAGCGCGTCCGCGGAACCAGTCGCGAAGTAGCGCCCGGTTGGGTCGTGCTCGATGCAGATGCAAGTGCCGGGGTGAGCCTTCAGCACAGTCTGCAACTGCAGCCCCGGGTACCTAAAATGTTTAGACATTAAAAACCAAAGAGACGGAAGCTTAAACTGCACAGAGCTTGAGCTTCCAGTGAAAGATCAGGTATCCGACATGTTCCAACACCCACTTCTATAAGTGCCATCCACAAACTGGCACCTGGCCCGAGTGGTTGCTAAATTAGCTTGGATAATACTACCAGTTACATAAGAATCACTAATCCCAACAGTGGGAATGTTAAGTGAACTTGTTATGATGTACTAAACAAAATTCTATGTACATTGCTCGTGTAATACTCACGTGAGGATATGGACACAACCAAGTCCATTTGTCAAATAGAACAGATCAGACTCATTGTTCCATGAGATTTCATTGACCTCGAAGTTAAACTGCTCTTCCGTTACCTGCGGATTAATGCCATAGTTTGTTATCATCATCATCATCAGCCGATAGATGCCCAAAGCTGGACATAGGTTTCCTGAAAAATCTCCACATCGAATGGTCTCGCACTGCTCGCATCCAGTGGGTTCTCGTGATTGTCGCCAGATCATCGGTCCACCTTGTGGGAGGCCTCCCAACACTACGTTTGCCGGTACTCGGTCGGTACTTGAGGACCTTACTGACCCATCGGTTGTCGGTCCTCTGAGCGATGTGCCCTGACCACTGCCACTTACATCTAGCAATGTTTTGGACTATATCGGTGACCCTACATCTTCTGTGGATCACCACATTCCTGATCTAATCGCACAGAGAGACTCCGAGCGTAGCCCTCTCCATTGCTCCTTGGGTGACTTTGTGCCTTTTGATAAGGCCGATAGTAAGGGGCCACATCACAATTCCGTATGTCGATACTGGCAACACTCACGAGAATGTGCAAGAGATCGCGTGTCTACGTGTCTTCTCAAGGTACCATAGTTTGTCATAAAATCACAATTATGTGGAACTATTTTACTGGTCGTAGGTCTCTAGCACTATGCCAAGCTATTTTTGCCTGTAAACACTGAAATGATAATATTAATGTGTATACATTTGAAGGGTGTTGTAGCTAGTGGATTTGGTGTAGCAAGTGTTGGGGTTACCATTATATTTAACATTTTACACGTTTTCATCACTTCATCCAAGATAAATTAGTCAGTCTGTTTCTTCAGTCAGTCACTTGTTTATGATATATTTATTTCACTAAGCAAAGGATCTTTTTTCTGATGATGAACAGCAATAGAATGTTAAATAAGGTGTAATGTCTCATTGTACTCATCGCCTAGACATAAAATGTTAAATTACATTATCCCAGTAATTTTATTAGCTACTGTGCTCTTCAAATGTGGACACATTACTCTCTCTTGATTGAATTTGGCCTTGCAAAGGTAACCAGACAGTTCATAGGACCAGAAATCTACCACCAGTATATATAGGGTGGCACAAAAATAACCTTATAAAAAGTACCTTATAACACAGGTAATAAGGTAATATAACCTTATAAAAAGTACCTTATTACCTGTGTTATAAGGTACTTTTTATTAGGTTATTTTTGTGCCACCCTATATATAGCAGTATGTTTAATTTTTTTTTATAAACAATAATACAAAGCTACAAGATATTTACCAGAGGTTAAAGGATACCCATAACCACCTATACGCGATAACAACATAGCTCTAGTGCAGATGATATACACTGTACCATATTGTGCTTGTCACTTTAAGACTAATTGTTAAGTTTTGTTACCTCTGTAATATCACTAGCTATGGTGCCGTCAATCCAAAGCTCAATAATGTTTGCATACTGCTGCCTTGCGGTAGAAACCAGAGCTGCAGGGCTACCTACCTAGACTAAAACCTAATAAAAATAAAAAATAATGTATACCACTTTGTATGTCCGTGTATCAATAAATGAAACTAGATCCTCTTTATTGCCGACTGCTATGGTGCTGCCATTAGGTGACCATGCAATGTTTATATTTTCCCCCTTGGTTGATATGCTTGCAGCACATTTGTAAGTTCTAAAATTTATGAAAATAATTAAATATTTAAAGCAAGAAATATCACATTAGATTGGAGTGGAGATCTTTGTTAGCAGTAGGTGTGTAACATGTTACATACATGCTTGAGAATTTGCATGTATTTTTATTGATTAATAGTGTACATAACTACAATATAGCTAGCTACCATTAAATATTTATAGATACAATATAATGAACCAATGAACACATTTAACAAATTACATTTTGATCTGCATAGTTTCACATCAGCATTTTCATTTTGTAGTCTTTAAAACCAATTCCCTATACCCAACCAATAAACTTTCTCTAATTTTTAAGTACCTTGTGTCCCAAATTCTGACTGATTTGTCTCCACTTGCAGTACTGAGGAGGTCCGCATGTGATGCATGCCAACATAACTGATCCACAGAACCTGTGTGTCCACGGAACACGAAATCTTGCACCTAATAACATATCTAAAACTTATAAATAGAACATGACTACTGTACTTAAATACTTCAAATTCCAATTTTTTTTATAATTAGATTTGTAAACTATTTTTTAAAAAAATGGTTTTTACTTATAATTAAACTAAAAATGTAATTAATAATACAACTGTTATTTTAAGGGATTGAGAATATGTGTACTCTCTTCACTGTTTGCACTCACTTTTGGAGTCTTTTACAAAATATTATTATCATCAGTGTGCTGTAGTCACCCTTGGGACAATAGGCTTTCTTGAGGAATGCTATCTTGTATGAATGTTGGGCTATGTTTGTGATATTAAACTACTTGCAGTTTCTTTGAACAGTTCAGGTTAGTTTTATAAGTTACTTTTCAGAGACAAGTTTTACTTGGTGAATCAAATGTAGCTTTACTTACTAATCTACTTCTTTCCAGATTAAATATTGCTACACTTTTATCAAATGATCCAGAAGCGAGTCGCCTTCCATCGCATGACCAACCGACAGAATGAACTTTTGATGTGTGCGCTATATACTCTCGTACTACGTTATGTGACGCGAAGTAACTTCGTAACTCCCCTAAATCTTCTATAGGAGTTTGTGTTTGTTTCGGATCTTTCATTTTAAATCAATTTTATTCATAAAAACATAATCAATAATATCAATTGTTAACCGCTTCTTTAACGACATTAATTTGACAGTTGACGTTGATTGACAATATGTTACACGAATTTTTTTTATAATTATGCGTAGCAAATTTCACCATACAGCCTATGACTCTATGTAAAATAAATTTTAACAAGTCACAATGAGGATGTGGGTAGTGTATTATCGTCATTATATTTGTTTATCAATAACTTCTCTTTTAGACCTTGTTATCGGTAGTTGCATAATTTTGCTTTATGTTCAAATTAAAATTTATAATAGTTTATATCACTATGTTGAACTTTTTAGTGGATTGTCTGTTTGTTGAGATGCTCTAAGCATCTACGTGCCGCATTTTTAAATATACTTTTTTAGTTAGTTAATTCAAATCAATTAAACTTTATTTAAAATAAAAATTACAATTTCTTAGTCCAAAAGACAGTTGTATCACAGCCAACGATAAACGAGTAGAGCTAACAACTATAAACAAATTAGTGTGTAACTGCCAATTTTTGCTGGACAATAAGCGAGTGTGTGAGAACAACAACTCGCATGATTCACGGGGTGACTGCACGATACATTCATTTGGAAATCTACACAGAAAAAATGTTTTTCGCCCCGTGAGTTTTCTCTTTGCAAATCGAATGTTATCTTTGGCAGCTCTTGTCGTTGCATCAAAACAAGAGAGAGTATCGCTGGCGGTGATTCATAGATATATTTCTTTGATTCGCACACATCTTTTATCGACCGTACGTTTCTTTAACGAGAGAATACATCAATACTTAAGTTTATGGTTGGTTTCCTAAGACAAGTGACAATAAATGACAATTTTCACGCGAGTATGTTTTAATCGGTCAGTTAGGCTATTTAGCTTGAATAACGAAGTTAGATTTGTTTTCGTCTGAGGGCCTTTATGGTGTAATGAAACAAGTAATAACAATTCAATTATTTTTTAAATATTAGGGCTTTTGTGCATAACCTAAACCATATTTATTTTCGTCATCACTAGCTTCACTTGAACTGTCCTTTAAGTTTATGATGATTTCATTCTGTTCACATGTTCTGTCAGACTGGATATTTTACTCTCAGTCTTGTATAACTTTGTTTGTGTATTTCAGTACTTTTGGTAATGATCCGCTATTACATACCCTCGTGCATTTTGCTATAAACTTATATATAGTTCATAAAATATTGCTACCCCAGACGTTAGAGACTTCGTTTTAAAGATAGTTACAATAAATTTCTCCTTGAAAAAGTTTAAGTTTTTAAATATTAATAAAACATTTGTTCCAGGGTCAAACCTAGAATTTTTTTTTATAAGAAAACATGTTATTAATGAGATACTAGTAAAACCAAAGGTAATTTAACTTATTCATTTTATTATTTTTTGCTAGCTTACTTCGTGAACGCTTTTCGCAGCCTGGTTGGGATGTGTAAACGACTGATAGACGAATATCGATAAATTAAATGTATGATAATTTCTTTATTATAAAATGTATAAATGATTAAATATAGTAATAATTTGACTACAGATTCATATTTTTTTAGTCTCTCATTAACTACTACTTTCACATACAGCGAAGAAGCTGGCGCCATCTTGCGAAGAAGCGGGCGCGAGCGACACCTTATATATGCTACCGCTACGTGATTAATATTGTTTTGTCGTTATTGCTGTTACTTTGTTACGTATTGTTGTTAGCTTTTCTTATTTGTTTTTTTTTTTGCACTACAATGCGGAAAAAAACAAAAACTGTTTTGAATAGTGAAATTCGCGGGTATGTGATACGTTTGTGCGAGTATTTTGAGCGTGAGATTCAAAATGGCAGACCACTACTATTATTGGAATAAGTGTGCAATAGAGTTGCTCGTGCTCTTGTTATAGGACGAGCTACAGAGTCTCGAATTAGCAAAGAAAAGTATGGAGAGTCATCAACGGAGATAGCGGCCGAAAATGAGGGTAAAAAAATATTATCGACTCCCTAATAAAATCAAAAAGAAGAGAGTTTCGCCAGTCACCGAAATTGAGTACTTTGACGCCGCTGCAAATTATTAATTATTAATCTACAGGACTGCTCCAGTGATTAATCTGAACTTGACTGACATTGATCTCGGCTGTACAACTTTTAACAATTAAATTTAAAATACCTTCCAATTCATCTTTCATTTTCATTCTTCTTTCTTTCAATATCGTTAAAATGTATTTTTTTTAATAAACTCATTTCGATATGAACATCGATAAAATACGAAAGACATCCCGTATTTATTACATGTTATTCTGACAAACGTCTCAGGTATCAAGCAATACTTTATGAACTGATATACCATATTTTTAGCTGAGAATGGTGGAGATGTGTTATTTTGTAGCCTTTACGTGTGTTATTATCAGACGTTGTCCTTTTCCTTCGGGCACTTTAGTGGCTGATTGCGCTATTTCCTCAGTTAAAGCTTCTCGCACAGTGTGATCAACATTCGGACACGTTTTGTCCAAAAACACTGCTTTTTCCCAATCCGTACAACTTTTAGCTCTTTTCAAATGATTTCCCCGTGCAAGAGTAATGTCTGTGCTCTCCATTGTTATTTTTCTTGTCGCACTTCTATAAGCGATGCCATTTTTTTTAAGTACCGTGGCCAAGGATGGTAAACTGCCTTTGAACAAATCAGATTTTTTAAGGGACACTATCAATTTTCGTAATGTAGGATGTTCACCACGTCTATAATACGCATTTACGTGATTACGAATTGCGACAGCATCAAAGTTATCAATCCCAGTAATACTGGAAATTTTATTCCGTTTCTTATTGGGCGTCGACAATTTCTTTTCCGTGTCTTCCTCTATCGGTTGATTTATTGATGCCGTGCCATATTTTTCTTTCATAATTCGAGAAACCGTAGCACGCCCTATGCCAAGAGCATCTGCGACTCTATTGCGCACTTGTGTTACAGGCAACAACGGCCCACCATTTTGACATTCACGTTCGAAATATTCTTGCAAGCGAACCACAAATTCACGACAATCGCTATTTAAAACGGTCCTTTTCGCTCTTTTCGGCATTTAGTATCGAAAAATAACAAAAGCGTGACTAAAATAAATTAATAAATACATTCAATAACCAATAATAACAGAAAACAAATACTGAACATAGGCAATACACAATACACTAACGGCGTCAATACTCATACTGGTTACAATATGGCTGACTGAAGGATGGTTGGCTGTAGTGTTGCCACAATCTTAGAGTCAATAGACAAGTATTTATTTTCTTATTTTAAATTACAACGGACGTTATATGCTTTACATACGTATCATAGTGTTATTATTATATAATTTATAAGAAAGTGGACAATATTAACTAATAGGTACTAAACAAAAATTTGTTGGGAATTCAATTCATTTATGAATATTTAGAATTCTACGACACTAGTTACGACAATCAATTCGTTGTAAATAACTTATAATTGTAATCATTGGGTACATTTACATAGATTTACATATTATAACAAATAAATGTGTGATAGGTAATTATAAATATTTACAAAAAAAATATAACTTCACAGAACAGACGTATTAAGGCAAGCTCACCTAACATAAATTAAAAAAAAAAATTATACTACAAGTGACGAGACGAGCGGGACGTTCACCTGATGGTAAGCGATCCGCCAGCCTTTAACAATGTAACGCCAGTTTATTTATTTTTTTTATTAACATGTGTAACAAAATACTAATGGTCGCACACCCCAGAAGCAGAAGAGCCGGTAACGGGGTATCCAACCGACTAAAAAGCTTCACACGGTATTCCAATCACTTCCGACGATATGCACGAGGGTCACGGGATAACATCGAGCAATTCTTCCGCAATCCTCGATCGGCGTCTGGAGCGAACGGGCTGGCCTCGGGGAGAGGTGAAGCACCCCTCCCGACAGCAAATTCCTACGTGGCGACGCGTCGGAATACGAGACGCGCCGCCAGGTACACCCCAGGAACCCTTACCAAGGGAGTGCCGGCCCGACGGCCCATGTCAGTCGCGACGCCAAGTTCCTATGCCTGAGAAGGCAATCGGCGGTCCTGCGCTCGGCCCCGCCCTTTGGCGGTGAGCTGTCAACACGCTGCGACCGAGTCCTACTCCATGTAGAGCCAGTTAGGATATTATACACAGTATCACATCCCGCTTGTCACTTGAGATATAACATGTCGAGTTTTATTACCCCAGTAATTATGCTAGGTACAGCACTCTTCAAACAGTAACAGTAATGTTTGCACACTTCTGTTAATTAATTATCAACTAGTTAGATATTACCGATTACTAGTCTAATTAATAGGTCACTCGCATCATATAATTTAAAACTGGATATACAATAACATAGGATGACATAAGAAATAAGCTGATAAACTTCCATTACCTTTATTCTATAATAGCAGAGAAAGTAAGTAAAATTTTTCACAAATTGATGAACCAAAAGAAGACGAAGACAATTTTATTTCAATAGTTAAACAATTTAAATTCATTGTAAATATTTTCGGCGCCAAACTTTTAATTGAGTTAAAAAGTAGAGGACTGGTGACATCCACACCGTTAACATAAAAATTAAGTGCAACAGTTTCTCCTGGAAAAAGTATATTATTATAAACATGTACAATCGTGTCGAGGTGTTTGCGAAACAGTTTCTTTGTATACATTTAAGCGACGAGACAAGCCTGACGTTCACTTGATCGTAAACAATACGCCCGCCCCTAACGTGGCGTTAGTTAAGATGATATACACTGCACTACATTGCGTTCGTCACCTAAGACATAAGATGTTGAGTTTAGTTAGCCCAATAATTGCACTAGCTACAACGCTCTTGAAACAGGAAGACAGTAATGTATCCACAGTACTGTTTGTCGGCTGCTATAGGAGCAGCGGCGGAACCTAGCTAGACGATCTGCAGCAACAGAAAGAAGTAAGAAAATGTTTACAATATCCATGTGATGTACTATGAATATAACGAGCTCAGACATTACCGCCACTCTAATCTTTGGTGTATCGTAAAAAATAATTAAAGGGCTTATTTCAGACAAAGGCCATCAGCTTTTTTTCTAACCATTATCAGTTTAGTCCATAGTCAGTTTGCCGATCCACATGCCAGGTGTACAAGACACACACCACCTTTCAAAAGACCTGAGTTTAGCAGTAGTAGTCCAGTGGGTTGAATACACTTGAGTATATACACAAACAATTTGCTTACGTTATTAGAGCATTTGACTCTTGACGGCGTTGTTATGACGTGTGTGGATTGATTCCAGCTCCGCGTCGGGACAAGAAAGTAATTTTTTGTTTTGCACAAAACCGTCGCTATGTTTGCCCTCAACATTTCCGATTATTACTGATGAGCTCTTTATTTCGGTAATCACAACGACAACAAACAATCATTTAGCAATTCTAAATGACTGTTGTGATTCAAATAAAAGAAATCAAGTTTAAAAAATAAAAGAGGTTTTATATTAAAGAAAAACAAAGTTTTTCTCCGGTGGTGAGCAGTTGCAATGTTAAAATAAGTAGCTTCTGTTTCTACCATCTGGGGAAATGTCCAAATAATATTAAATAGTATTTTTTTTAAAAAAAATATACGCTAAATATTGATTTATTATTGACTAAATATAACAAGAAGATGAGAAGTTTCCTCGCATTATTTCACTAGCTATACCTCCATTCATAGCGGAACTTAATATTATTTGGACATTTCTCCAGATGGTAGAAACAGAAGCTACTTATACGTATTTTTTACATACATACATATGTATTTAAAACAGCTTAAAAAAAATTATAGCCTTCAGTAATAAACAAGTGGGTCATATCTATTACCAAGTCTCCCAAAATATAAAATCTTCCAAAAGTATTTTTCACCACTAGATTTTAACTTCGTCATTATCATCAACCGATTGAAGTCCACTGCTCTTATTTCTGCCGCTATAGAGCAGTGTGCTAATACTACTGCGTTCCGGTTTGAAGCGCGCTGTAGCTAGTGAAATTTCTGGGGTGACCAGATTTAACATCGTAAGTGACGAGCACAATGTGGTGCTGTGTATATCATTCGAACTAGCGCCATGTTATTGTGGGCATGCGTGTCACTTACCATCGGATGAACGTCTTTCTAGTCTCGACGGGTCATTAAATAAAAAAAATAAATTACAAAACACGCTGATCTAGATGCATGTCAGTTGTGGGGGTTCCACCCTTTCATGCCACCTCGGTGATCTCTTTCAGTGATTTAGAAGAACAAAGATCTAAGAAACGCACTGGTTCCGCTCCGCACTTTGGCTAAATATTCCTTAAAGAAGGGAATACTCGACCACTTCATATTCGCTGGATTATCAAGGGTTAAGAGGACCAACAAGTCCTGCGAACCTGGAGGCCATATTAATGACAAGGGAGGCTATCTTAGTCATAACTTATGTTACGGAGCTGAAAATATACATTCTCCAATAAGGTAATTGATCCATAGCAGGCGATTTACTGGTGGGAGGTCTTTGTTGCTGGAAACCGTCTAGGTGGGTACCACCGCAGCTTCTATTTCTGCCGCCAAACGGTGACAAGCAATCATTACCGTATTCCTATTTGAAGGGCATTGTAGCTAGTTTAATTACTTGGATAACGAGACTCAACATCATATGACTCAGGCGACGATCCCAATGTGGTGCTGTGCATATCATACTAATTAGCCCCACGTTATAGACAGGCGTATCGCTTACCATCAGATGAACGTTCTGTTCGTCTCGCCGTTTAATTGGACAAGGGAGAAAACGAATATGAACTATTTTTTCGCTAATGGTACGTAGAACTGATACCATGTCTAGATGGTATACAATGGGATATGTCTGCCCGCCCGGCGAGTTTTCAGATCACAGAGCGAGCATCGCTCGACGATTAGTTAATAGTTCTGGTTGCTGCATCAAAATCAGAGCGAGAGTCTCGATCAGATAGCGATCAACCAATCATATATCTCCCCTCCAACGGGTTCTCGCCTTGTCGTGGCGGAGGGGTTTAGTAACCGTGGTCCGGTACACGGTGAAGCCAAGTGGAACCCACCCGGCCGGCCCGCGGCGAAGGGCTGGCCGAAGCGGCCGCTCCAGGTTCGAGCACCGGTTGGGGTAGCTGGAGCTCACCGGAGCGGCCGGGGGTCGCAGGGGCGGTTTCATACCGCCCCTCGCAGCCGAGGTGGGGTCGCGGAGGGAGTACCCTCTGCGGGCAACCGGTGTCGCACCGGCGATGCGGCGGCGGTGGGGCCGCGGGGGAAGAGGAGTGCCGGTATTGAGATGCGCCGCTCTCCCTATCCTCCGCGGTCATTAACAGGTAGCGGCGGGCTTAACATTTCTCTGCCGCGGGGAGCCGGGAGAGGTTTTCTCCAGTGGCTCCCATGGCCTCTGCGCGACAGGTTCGGGGGAACCGGTCGCCCGCACACGCATGAGGTCAAGGAGGTCGCGCGCTGCATGTTCCGGCGCGCCCTGGAAAGGAAGGGTTCATCCCTCCCTCCCGAGGTGGGGCTGCGCAAGCGGCCAGCGCCGGCAGGGTCGCGGTTGAGTGCGAGCGTTCCCGTGACCCTGCCATCATGGCGATGAGGCGGAACATCGTGGGGGTTTTAGTCGGTGCAAGTCCAACATAACTCGTCCTTGCTCCCGCGAGGACGAGTATACGTAGGCATTTCCCCCACGTAAAACAAAAAAAAAAAAAAACAATCATATATCTATTTCTTTTATTCCCATTTATTCTGTATTTATTGTACGTTTTTTAACAAGAGTATAATTGGTCGTTATATCGCCTGCTGTAGGACAAGTACCTTCACCATCATCAGCCCATAGACGTCTACCGCTGGACATAGGCCCCTCTCAAAAATCTCCACGTTTGTGGGGGTTGGTGTGAGCGGATTTCGGCTATTTCCCATCACGCTGGCCCAATGCGGTTTGGTGGGAGCCAGAGCCTAGTTTGTTGATTAGCAGGCTGCACCACGAGCAGGTGATGTTGGCTTGGGGCGCGCGAGTTGTTGTGCGGGAGCCCTCACACCCCGTAAAGTTAGAACAATACCTTACGTTTAGAAATATTAATGAAGTTATATAGACGATCAAGATCAATGAAACTCAAAATAAGGTCAAAAAAGCGTTAATTTTATTTAAGTGTGCTATATAAATAATGTAAATGAAATAAATAATATTTTATAATACTAATAGTTATTCAATGATAATAACGATTGTAAAGGAATCACAGCACAATGTCTCATCACTTATAATAATGTCCAGTAGTGGACGTCTGTCGGATATGAAGATGATGATAAAAATATTTGATGCTGACGCGCCATGTTCTATCAATATTGTATCAAGTGCGATCAGAGATAGAGATAGACAGAGAACATCTTTTAATCGGAAGCTCTGTTTATTCATCAGCCACGACCAATGCTGGACCTGGGCCTCCTTCAACCTTCATAACTAAGGATCTTGCGACGCCAAGATGTCGTAGTCTCCCCAAACCTTAACCAAGTATTCAATTCATGCCTGTGGATAACTCTTGAGCATTACTTCTGTTGCGACTAAAAATCATAAAGTTCAGAGCTTCGTGGACTCTTTTATAATCTCCCCTTCAAGTTTCTGCATACACTTGTAAAGACTAAAAGTTGAAGAATTCAATATGGCCGCGCATTCTCTTATAACGAAATTGAAACTAGCAGGATATTTATTATTCAACTCCGAATCAAATTGCTGATGCAT
This sequence comes from Ornithoptera alexandrae, assembly GCA_029030555.1. Lineage (NCBI taxonomy): Eukaryota > Metazoa > Arthropoda > Insecta > Lepidoptera > Papilionidae > Ornithoptera > Ornithoptera alexandrae. The sequence goes on from JARDVY010000031.1 coordinate 1,605,409, forward strand.
GTCCAAATTTTTTTTAATACCACCGTAATGTCTCAGCCAATATTTAAATTCCTTTATTTTTAATGATTTTTTAACCAAAGGTTCGAAACATTCTATCATTTTCTCTCTCTCTTGGTGAAGTTTTTTCTGTTCTTCAATAAAAGATTCATCTTCATCGCTATCACTGTAATATAAAACCTCACATTTAGTTACATCTTCAACAGATTCTTTATTTTTTGTACTATCACCGTCACAGACTTCTCCGATCTTATCAATAATGATTTGGTCTAATTCGGGATCATCGTTTGTATCAATAAAATCATTGAATCCAAACTCCGCATTTATCTTGACATACAATTGTTTTGTATTGTGAGTTTTTGAATCAAAATTGGGGTCCTCTACTTTAACCCGGGAATCCAAATCTTCATTTTCATTTTCGTCGGCATCAGATTCATTGAAACCATCTGTACCGTGGATGGCGTTGTTAACGTCGTTTGAGCATAAAGAACGATTTATTATTGAGTGGTGGTGATCACTTTGTTCCAAATTCATGTTAGATTCGGGACTCACATCGTTATATGTTCCCTCATCTTGAATGGGCCGTGCATTGTAATTGTTTACATCTTCACAATGACGGTTCTGGGTGTCTATAGCATTCCTAAACTGTTCCGTTAGTTTAGTCAAAATGTCGTTTTCAACGTGCGTATAATACGCAGCGATCATGTCGTTGTATTGCATTTGTTTCCCACTCACTAACCTCCTTCGGCTTCTTTTGGGCGCGCTTTCGCCTGTCTCCGCATTGAAGGTTTTGTTCACTCGTTTTCTCTGCTGTTTCGGTACATATTGTCTTGGCATTGGTATTTTGTACTTTACACAAGCCATTGCGATAAGCTCGTCGATCAATTTTGTTCTGTCAAAATTATTAGGATCAAATTCTTTAAGTTCATCACTATCGTCGTACTCGGAATAATTTTCATTAAAATGTTCATTATTAAATTCATTTAAACCCGTATTATTATGTATGGATTCCAAATATGATTTATCGTCGTGATTATCAAAGTTATCGTCAAATATGTTAAAATTTTTATTTTCTTCCATGAAGAATTCTAGTTTTACTTCTTCGTTATCATTTATATCTTCGTCATTACTACTTAAAGTATTTTCAATCGTTGAATCTTCCCTCTGATAACTATCTTTACCATTAGATTCATCCTCATTGATTTTCGTTATATGCGCCGTAGTTGGTGGATTAGTCTTTAACCAATTTTTATTTTCACAGTTTCTTATAAATACCATACTTATATCTCCTTCATTAGCTCTAAAATTTCCTACCATTGATGCTCTTATTATCTTATTTTCTTCACTAATACCAGCGATAGAATTTTTAGCGTCTTTCATATCATCAAGTATTAAAAGTTCGGATGCATATTTTAACATATATTGAGTGAAATCTTCACTTAACAATAGCCTTATTTCATTATCAAGGACATAATTTATTATGACATCTGTGTAATTACACATAGGTGTCAAACACGACACAAATTCGCTTTTAGGTATTAGATTAATTTTTTTTTTATATGGTATTTTGTTTAAAATATCCATTGTTACTTCATCTCTAAGTTTCAAAGGCCGTACACCTCTTTCTTCCAATTGTTCCATCAAAAGATAATCATCTACCTCATAATTATGTTGTCTTGCTATAGGCAGGTAATACTGACATAAAATAGTTTTTCTATATTGTAAAAAATGAATCCATTCATTGAAAGAAAACAGTCTGTCAGATGGTTCTGAACACATACCTAGTTTGTGCGATTTTAAATGATTTTCTTTATTATTAATACCAGCTATGACATCTGATAGTTTCATTTCATAATCACCATCTAAACCGAAGCACATTTTTAATGCAACTAGAACATACGTCATAGCAATGTTTTCATAGTCCGGGAGTCTAACCATTGTATGTAAAGAGATTTTGTTTACATCAATATTTTTAAATGGGTGGTATAGCATAAGAGAAAAAACTAAATCTTTAAAGTCATTTGGAAGACACAATTCTTTTATGTGTGAATCAACTATTTTATTAAAATCTGGAACAATCGGGAATCCCAGATCCAGAGTTTTAATACAAGTCATAGCATATGAGCGAATAGTATGAGAATTATACTCACTTTGGCATAGTAAAAAGCTTTTCCAGTGCGGAATTACTTTTGTATTAATTTCTTTTGGAATATACTTGGTACAATTTAATAAACTCAATCTACCCTCCTTTATAAACCTTAGTAAATGTGAAAGTTGTATATGACTCTGGTCAAAATTAAGAGCTAAGTATAATATTGCCAGCAATAACCCTTTGGTGAATATTTTAACATCTTTATGGAACTGTCCCAACTGTTTCTTCTTTTTAACTACCAAGTCCTCCTCTGATTCACTGTTATCACTGTCAGTGGGAGTATTTGGTATTTTAGAAAAACTTAGATGGCTTTCTCCAAACTTGCTTTTATCTCTGTAAATAAAAATGAGATACATATAATTTTTTTATTTATTTCTGGTTTAATTTTTTGATGTAGGGCAACAAGAAAGGTTCATTTGATTTTTTTTATATTGAGAATAGAATTCAGTATTATAACAAAGTTGCTGTCGGTCATTAATCATTTATGCTCAGATAATCATCTAGAGTGGTTGTAAAGTCACCTTTTTTTTTTGTTTCGCGGGGGAAATCTTCGAAAGATACCCTGCTTCTGGGGGGAAGTCAGAGTTATGTGAGATTCTTACTCACTAAAACCCCCTCGGTGGTCTGGATCAGTGCATTTGGAGAGGCTCCAGGATCTCGTATAGAACGCACCGGTGCCCCTCTACACTTTGTGTTAACATGTCTCTGAGGAGGGGCTTAACCCTTCTAGGCAGGTCCCACACAGATTCGCATGTTGATTGATAAGGACCCCCACCCTCAAGGCCTGCGAAACTCCCAGGCTCTTTTAGTCACCTTCTACGACAGGCAGTGCTTACCGTAGTCTTATTCTCACTAGCCCGAGGCTACAGGGCTGGGTTGTAGTCACCTAGGTTCTTAAAGTGAAATAAGCATTGCAGACCACAAAAAACAAAAATTTTGTGTAAAGGATGATACCTTTACACAAAATTTTATAGGCAGTGTATTTTATTAAATTATTATATTTATATTATATTTATTTATATACCATTATATAAATAAACACTTCTGACTGATCATAACAAAAGGTCTCTCTGAGAGATCTAACACTAACGGACAATAACCTAACTACCACACCCACCACATTGGTACAAGTAGAAATTTCACATTATTTATCATCACAATATGCTATGTACATTGTTAATATAATTAAATAAAAATTATAAATTACTAAAGCAGCTAACCTGATCTATGGTTATATGATAATTTTAACCAACTTTATTAAATTATGAATTAAATAAAAGATGAACAGTTATATGCCACATAACATACTTTATGCATTTAAATAATCAAATGTTAACCGAAACATACTAACATCAAATCTTCTTTAACTTGAAACTTTTTTATATAGCGAGTCCATATCCAAAGGACTTTTAGTTTCACAGTTGGTTTTGCTCCGAGTTCTATTAATTCTTCTGTTAGACCAGCCAGAATAAAATTATATGCATGCCATTTATACCACTCTCCACTCACTAAAAAGTTCAGAAATTTTATTAGAGAAACTTGTACTTGCACAAATAAATAACAATATCTGTTTGTAATATTGTTTTAATTTTTTCAGCAAACACTTAACGATGATACCTTTTCATCAAAATGTAGAATTAGTTAAGATTGGTTACATTGAACCACATTGTGCTCTTCTTACCTCTTGACAAGTTGCCTTATAACCTTCTTAATTAAACCCTTTTTATCCCACACTTTACAACTAATTCCAGTAATATTTGCATACTACTATGGCGCCTGAAACAGGTGCTGGAGTGGTACTTAGAGGGGCTCCAGACACAAAGAGCTAACACCGTAGCACCAGTGAGTTTACAGTAGAACCGGTATATAAGAAATATTATACAGTGTAAGTAATTTATAGACGGAAATATTACTTAAATATAAATAAACTTTTACAGAGTTAACCTCACTTTCAATTCCATCTTTGACGATTGTTCCGAACCTTTTTCCCGACAGAAAAGCGATAGTCCCATCAGCTAAGTACGTTTGTTCTACAACCGTCTCCCGGACATTCACATCTTGGGTACCACATTCTACGCAATAATAGTATCCATCAATAAGGTTTAAGTCAGTGCTTCCGCAAACATTACATGGTTGCTCCTTCATTTCAGCTTTTTAAAGGATTACTTATTTAACTCCAAGTTCTTAGTTAAACGAAATGTAAAAAATACGAACATAATTACAATATGTTATATTTTTAGGTCAATAAAAAAAGATTTAGACCACCACATGTAAGAATAAACGTAAAAGTGAATCACGTCTAAGAAACAAAATTCGCGCGTAGCTTACACTATGGACGTCGTATTTAGACGACTAGATTTTAAAATCTGGTATTTACGTCCAGGTACGCTTACTAGGTACCTGAGCCAAAAACTTTTACGTATTTAATACCTCACTTAAGTAGCTTATACTAACATTACGTATTTTTTGCTGTCAATACTCTTTGTCGTAATGTATACCAACTTATTTACAATATAAATCGAAATCGAGGAAAACTAAAAAAATCCAAGTACAAGCATCAAAAGGTATTTTCGTTAAATAAGATTGATACTGCTCTTTGTAACATTTTTGTAAAATTTAATATTCCAGATTTATGTGGCAGTACTGAAAATACTTTAAAGTATTTGAGGCCTGTCATGTATAAAAAACTGGTACCAGAGCGCCGTGACTTTTAAGAACCCAATATACATAGCTCGCACATATGACTTTGACATTGAAAAATGTGAATAGTGTAGCCCACTGACAATAATTCTTAAACATTTATTCAAAATGTCTATTGCTTTTTTAACATTAGTTTTATTACATAGACTGATTTATTTTGCATTTGTATAATAATCGCATTGAGTCAAAATATTAGTGGAACTTTTAACCTCAAGGCATTATATAGTTATTTAGTTAATTGAACAAATAAATACGCAATAACAAATTTAGGACTATAAAAAACGTAGACTATCTAGACTAGAACTTCGTATTTCTTTTAAAAAATAACTATTATAATCATAACATGACATTTGCATCATTGCAATTTTTTTATGTTATGTGTTGTCCATGTAGAGATAATTTCAAAATTAATATTTGGTTCCTATATAATAAAGTACTACAAAAAAGTTACTTCCTACAAAAACTAAAGTGAAAATAAATAAATTTCGGAATTAATATATCATTCGACATAATATTTATTTAACTTCAAATTTAGTGATATTTCCAAAACGGCACTTCAAGTTTCATAATATATGATAATAAAAACTGAAGATAATTAATAAATACACAAATTATAGTACTAATGATATCAAACTTTGTAATGAGAAATTGAATTTTAGGTAACTAGTTTTACTATGGTGTATTTTGTTATTTAATTGTACCATTTCAGTCGTTAACACATCAATTATATAACATTTTAAGGTAGTGCAATATGATGTACCGCCGCACAGACATATTTGAATAATAAATTTAAGTATTACATTTTACACCAATAAATGCGATATTTTAAAGTGAAATTTTGGTCCAATCCCGGATAAGCGTAGAGATTTAGTAATTATGAACTTAAAACATTTACTATGAATAAAATCTAATGTGATTTTATTATATCTTTAAAAAATTAGTAAATACTACATAATTAAAAAAAATCCTACAAAGAGTAGTATAGTAATCTACAATAAGTAATATATTCAGTTGTAACATGGCAACATCGAGTTGCTGTACCGTGTGGTGAATTGCAGCGTATCGCCGTACGTCGTCAATATCTCGCTACGAACTCGGGGCGTGTTCTCAGCGTAATTCGTGAAACTGAAAGAAACCGACCGGCTTACCTCGCTAGCAATATCTATAAGCAATAGTGTCTCATTCGGCGAACTTCAAATTGAAATGCGAGCGTTGTGTCGTCTAGTCACACCCCTGTTTAATAGATCGTGAACTCGCGTTTCTGCCGTTAGGGCCCAGTTCCGTCGCGTGGAGTGCCACAGGAGTCAGTGACTGGGCTAATGTTGTGTAGTGTTGAGTTCAGTGTGAGATCTCGCGTAGTACATTGATGGGCGGCATTTTGTTGGCGAAGAAGGCGGCAGAGAGGCCGCACCGGCGGGCACTTGGTTTCTCGAGGCTCTTCATTAAAATCCGTCACACTGGAACTGATGGAATTGGAGAATATTGTAGCGAACACTGTTTACTTAAAAGCCAGAGAGGGTAAGTTATTAATATCGTTTTAAATTGGACATTAATCATGAATTTTGTACGAGATACATCAAAATTGATCTGACAGAGTTGAGCGCGAATAATTTGTAAACAGCGGGTGATCGACCTAATTGTCACTTATTTCTCGTTTCATATAAATTTCGCAGATAATTGTGTGAAACAATAAATAACTGTTTGATTTAATATTGCAGTAATTTATTTCCATTGCATTAAACATAAAATGAAGAATTTGAACTATAAAATAAACAAAGATTTATATGTCATTTTTCTTTCAGTAGGATTTACTTATATTTCGAATTGAACATTACATCACTTGTACATAATTTATAAGGATGTTGGATAATTACATTGTGCTAATGTGCTCATAAACATCATGTGTTTATAATAAACAAAACAAATGAGGGAGCAAGTACTATAGTTTATGAAATGGGGTTTATTTATAATTTTCAGATTAATCGAAAATATTTTATTTAATAATATTATATAATTAGGTCAAATGTTTTATTTTATTCCATATACATATTAATTAATTAAAAATATTTTGATGTTGTTTTTTTAAAGTTATTTTAACACACACTTTCTAATTTGTTTTGAGTTTTATTTTGAATATTCCAAATTAATATAAATTATTGGGTAAATGCTAAAGCAAAATGTGAGAAATTATCATAAGACATAATTTCATTCTTTTTGATAAAATATAGTGCAAAGTAGTTGCACATAAACTGGAAAAGGGATTAAAGATTATTACAACTGAAATACCATGTTATAAAGTTTTAGTGCTTAGATGTAACCAATCTAAATGTAAATAGACCAAGTTGAAGCTAATAAAAATAAAATATCTATTCAGTTGTTCAGATCACATGGTTCTGTTTAGTTACCATTATATAGTTGTATACTCTCAGCTAATGTAACATGAATGACTTTATCAGAAAGTTGAAATGTTAGTGCATGATAGGATATGTCTAAATCGTAAAATAACTATGACTATAACTTACAATTAATTTATCTCCACTTTTCATTATGGTACTCATACCATATTGCATTTATCTCGTTATATAAAAGATGTCGATAAATGACGAAGTATAGTATATCCAGTAATATTAATACATTTGCACAGATAAAACATGAGTTTATCTGATAAAATAGTTTATTTCTTTGATTATAATGCTTGCTGATGTTATGGCGTGAATCTGTCGGCGGAAGTAAACCACGCTGGTCTAATAGCTAACACATTCTTCTCTAGTCGACATCCGGTCTGTTGGATGTCGAAAAGGTATTCTGATTGTTAAATTATAAACGCCGAGGTAGAACTGTTTGTGTGACAGGGGTGATGTCAACGACGAAATGGGAAACTGGCGTTTGTTTAAACAACTAACCGATAATAACGCGTTTAACTATACCGCTTAATGCATATAATTACCGATTTAAATCTAACTGTGGATAATATGCTCGTTCAATTCCACCGTAAAATAAGTGAAAAATGTATTGTTAAAATGTATATTTTTTCTTATACAACGAAGCGACGATATGAGCTGGACGTTCACCTAATGTTGAGATATACCCTCGTCATAACATCTGTCGCTAGTAAAGATGGTATACATATCACCACGTTGCGTTCTTCGCCTTGAAACATAAGATAAGTTAAAATATCTCAGTAATTTTACTAGTTACATCATCATCAGCCTATAGACATCCATTGCTGTACATACGCCAAAGATCCCCACATTGATCATGTGGGGATTCATATGGGAGGATTTGGGCCATTTTCCACCGCGCTGGCCCAATGCGTGTTGGTAGGAGCAAGAGCCTCGTACGTTGATTAGCAGGGCGCACCGCGAGCAGATGAGGTTGGCTGGAGACCCGTTAGTTTTTGTGCGCGACCCCTTACACCCCTGTGTGACACTAGTTACATCGCCCTTAAATCGGAACACAGTAATGTTTGCACAGTACTGTCCCGCGGCAGAAATAGGCGCTGCATTGGTATCTATCCTAATAGTCTGGTATCAGACCTATCATCAGTAAATATGGCTTAAGTTAGGCACAAATTTACAAATATGACAGCCAACCTCCAATGTATATTGTAAACGAAGCACCTTAAGGCTTTATTGTATGTTGGTCACAAAAAGAATATCCTGCCTTAATAACTCATGTAAAGAGTCGGGGAATTCTGGTTCCCATACACATGCCACAACGGGATTATTGTGTGTGTACGCTTCAAAATCTTGTCTCTATGTTACTTAACGTCATACAATATAAAGGTTAATTTTAAGCTTAAACTTATCATCGTCATCAGCTGATAAAAGTACACTGTTGGACATAGGCCTCCTCCATAGATCTCCACATCGATCGGTCCTGTGTTGCAGTGACATAGGCTCCGGTACCGTCGAGCACTAGAGGCCATCGCTTGTAGGTATTTCATATGGGTGGATTTGGGCTATTTACCACCACTCTGGTGCAATATAGGTTATACCACGAGCAGGTGAGGTTGGCTTGGGTACCGTGAGTTATTGTGCGGGGCCCTTTACACCCCTTAAGTAGTAGTAATTGAATACTATTAACACGAGTGTTGTGTAAATACGGCCGCCAATAACAACGTGAACGCGTTAAAAGAAAGCTCTTATCTGGTATTCTTAACAATCGCGTTATCAACTCTCCAGCGGCTGTAAAGCAATTAAGATAAAATACCTCCTCACATCCTCCAGTCGTAGCCCTTTACATGTGTATATCACATTAAATGGTTAAAACCTTTTTTTGTTTTATTTAATTAAGCGACGAGCGGACGGAAAGTTCGTTTGATGGTAAGTGATACACGTACCCATAACAGCGTAGTGCTAGTCAAGATACAATACACAGCACCACTTTGCGCTCATCGCCTCAGACATAAGATGTTAAGTCTCGTTACTCCAGTAATTAATTGCACTAGCTACAACACCCTTCAATCCGAAACGTAGTAGCATACTATTGTTTGGCAGCAGAAATGGGCACCGCTGTGGCATCCATCTAGATGGTCTCCGGTGATAAAGATCTACCACCAGTATCCACCATTTTAGATGGTGTTTAAGAGACATTAAGGTAAAGAACGTTCGTCCAGAATACTAAGGCTAATACGTTGACAGCCGAAACACAGCGATACTTTTATAGCAGCAGATTTACCATATGAGGGTGGTACCTAATCAGGCAAGTGCTAAAAATAATCACAAACCAAACTTCACTATAAGGCACCGGAATCGAACCAAGGACATCTTTATTACAAGCTAAGTAGTTACATTTACTGGTGGTAGGTCTCTGTGTCCTGGATACCGTCTATTTAGGTACCACTGCAGCGCCTATTGCAGCCGGCGAATAGTAATGTGCGAATATTAACGTGTTCCGGTTTAAAGGGTGTTTGGCTAGAGAAATTACCAAAATAATGATACCTTTTTTTTGTTTCGCGGAGGGGTTAAATTTTTGCAAGATACTCTGCTTCTGGGGGGTAGTCAGAGTTATGTAAGGTTCTTACTCATTAAAACCCTCTCAGTGGTCTGCTTCAGTGCATGTGAAGAGGTACCGAGATCTCTTATAGAACGCACCGGTGTCACTCTACACTTTGTGTTAGCACGTCTCTGAGGAAGGGTCTAACCCCCCTAGGCACTATCGGTAAGAGATACGCTGTATCATGCAGGTTCGCTTGTTGAGAGATAAGGGCCCCCACCCTCAAGGCCCGCGAAACTCCTAGATCCTTTCAGTCGCCTTCTACGACAGGCAGGGCTTACCTTAGTCCTATTCTGACTAGCCCGAGATTAAAGAGTCACAAGCGATGAGCACGATCTGGTGCTATATCATTCTAACTAGCGCCACGTTGTTACGGGCAGGCGTATCACTTACCACCAGGTGAACGTCTCACTCGTCTCATCACTTAGTATAATAAAAAAAAAATTGCTATCATAAATTTTTTAAAAACCGTAAATTTAAACCATGCATTAATGTTTAATAACAACACGTTTTGTTATCTAACACAAATTACATATGTAGATAACAACATCGACATTGTATAGAATTGTTGTATATTAAATTTTTATCAGTACTCTCCTCCCTGCCCTCTTTCCTCCGTCCACCTCCTCCCGCATTAAACGCCGCTAATGCCGCTCATTGCAAGTTTTATTAATGTTAATTGAGCAATAAATCATCGACATGATTTATGTTACGGCCGCGTTTACTTACCTTGTGGGCGATTTGAAAACGATAAACATACCATTCCTCGTTAATTGGTGTTGGTGATATGTTAGTACGCCAGGTTTACGACGGTGGAGCGAACCAATTAAGCGTTATGGATGTGGATGAAGTCACCGGCAGCGTGCCGTAGACGCAGTGTTGGGAAGCCTGACAAGGTGGACCTACGATCTGAACGCGAGCAACGCGGGATCGATCGATATGGAGATGTTTGAAAGTGGCCTATGTACAGCAGTGGACGTCTATCGGCTGATGATGATGTAAATATAAAAAATAAATATACAGCCTATGGTGTTCCAGTGAATGTATGCGGCGGGTGTGGGCAGCGCGGAGATCGTTGTCTATCAGGCGCCTGCTGCATTACAATGCAGGCGGCAAGGGCGCTCGCAGCCCGGGCGCATACCTAATCCAAACTGAACGACACCATGACGTCATCAATTATATCGATCTATGTATAAAAATCATTTCTAACCGACGACAAGAAGTACTACTTCTCAATTTCATACAGTCGTGTGAGTATCCGTTGCCGGAGAACGTTTTGTTCCACCAGAACAAGAACAGCTCTTATTCCTACCGCCTAACAGGCGTGTGCAAACATGCTGATGCTGTGCTCTTGTTTGAATGGTGGTGAAGATTTATTATCTTATGTTTCAGCCCGATAAGCATGCAGTGTCATTCATATCATTCTAACTATCGCCAAATTATTGGCGAGCATATCACTTACCATCAGGTGAACTTCTCGCTCGTCTAGTCGCTTTATCGAATAAAAAAAAATCTATAATTCGTATTGTATAATTCTTGAGCCTCTTGCCCATATATGATTAGCTTCTAACAGAACAGCATTACTCTTTAAGGAATGTTAACTTGAGGCTGTATATTTTAGATATGTATGAATCCAAGTGAAAGGCTCTTCCTCCAAATTGTACATGGTTTTAAGAGATGACAACAGGAATCAGTGAAGAACATCGTGGACCGACTTTAGAGAGAATGAGTTTACATCATAATTATCAAGCGATACACGACCACTGCTGGACATAGGCCTCTCCTAAAGATCTCCATGTAAGTGGAGGTTCATATCGAGGGATTTTAGCCATTTCCATCGACGCTGGCCTAATGCGGGTCGGTGGGAGCCAGACCCTCGTTTGTTGATTAGCAGGGTGTACCACGAGCAGATGAGATTGGCTCTAGTCCCGTGAGTTGGTGCGCGGGGCCCCTTACACCTCAAGTTTACATTATTTATTATATTTATTTATAAACAATAGTTTAAATGAATAATCGGGTCAAAACTTAAACCTCTTCATCATACCACGGATCCATTCTATATTAGGTTGTGATCAATAAAGTGTAAAAGTGTCGCTAGTTATGATGGTACAGCACCAATTTGCACTTGTAAGACACCTGATGTTAAGTGTCGATACTCTTGCAATTTCATTAGCTGTAGCACGTATCAAACTGGAACACAGTAATACTTGCACACTACTTTGTGGAGATAAATAGGAGTTGCAGTGATATCTAGATATACAGCAACAGAGTTCTACGTCCAGTCCGTTTTAAATCCAAAAGATTTCGAAATTATGGATAGATAGTAACGTATCGGTTATCTGGCAGTGGCGGTGTATTGTGCACACAACAGTTCCTCTTCCCGCTATGAATTTATTGCAGTGTATCATAACACGAGTGGCAACACAACACTTGAGATAACCGTTACGCCGGGATATCGTTTTCCTGCGCTTATCTGCTGTTACACTCGGATATTGTTACAAATCGCTCGGCCCGCCCGCCCACGCGCTCCACGATTCCGCATGCTGTGCTCATATTCCGTACAACATATATATACATATATACATTAACTGGTAATCACACCGTAATAGTTTTTATTTTTTTATATATTCGTGCCCCCCGGGCATTTGTAGATCTGACCTTCGTTCGTTTTATTTGTAACATTTTTGTTTTCTTTCCTCTTTAGTTCCTTCCTTACCTTTCTTTAATTTTCTTATCTCTGTATCTTATAGACTATTATAATTATTCTTATATCTATCCTCATTTTCATTCCCTGTAGTCTATTTCCTATTTACAATTTTATTCTATTCTCCTGTGTTTCTATTTTGTACAATTATTTCTCTGCTTATTTCATTTTTTATGTCTTATTTTCTTTAATTGTTTGACTTATAATAATTTTACAGAGACTTGTAACATGGCCGAACCATCCACCATGGTTCGGATGATTAACGAAAGAGGTGTACAAGGTAAAAATGATTGGACAAATCGGTGCATGTCGACGTAGGCGGACATATCCGATCAAATCGAAGATGTCTTAAAGTAAGGCCGGGTCGAGAGTACTCGCGACCGACGAGCGTGCATGAAGACATTCATGAAATTGAAGGAAGCGAGAGACGTGTGCCAGGGTCGTAGCAAGTGGAGAGAGGTGGTCTCTGCCTACCCCACTGGAAACGACGCGTGATACATATGTATATGTATGTAACATAATGTTATATCCTTCCGGTCCAATCAGGTTCACTAATAAACTGGCCTAAATTTCAGAACATTCTTTATGAACCCCCGATGCCTTAAGGAATAATACACACCGCTGCTGCAATTTACGCCACGCGTACCAATCGGATGACTGACTAGTCCGCTATCAAGGGTCAGTTCTGCATGCAGTCTTGCGTGTTCCATTATAAATGAACACTAATGAACTATTTCACTCTAGTAAAAAAAATCGATATAACATTCTACATTGCGAAATATTTCAACACCACTGTCACCATGTAAATGACTTGTTCGATCAACACTCATTCTTCCCCTTCCACCGCCATACATCTTTTTATATCGGTATTCTTATATCTTCTTCTTCCTCCTGCCCTTATCCCAGCTATGTGGGGTCGGCACAGTATGTACTTCTTTTCCATATCCGTCTATGTGCCGTCATGCCTGAATTCACACTCTTCTTGCACATTATATCAGTATTTCACATTATTATTATCAGTATCCTTATAATTAACCATACATGTAGTAGAAAAATAAACATTTTAAATATGAACGAAGGGTCTAAAGGCCAAACTTAATTATAGAGTCACTTTAAGAAGAAATAAAGGCTTTACTATATAATAATGATCAAATGATAAAGGTTGGATAGTATGTCTCTTTTGCTGGAGACCGTCTAGGTAGGCACTAACGCAGTGCTAATTTCTGCCGACAAACCAGTACCGTGTAAACATTACTGTGTTCCAGTTTGAAGGGCGCTGTAGCTAGTACAGTTACTCAGGTAATGAGGCTCAACATCTTATGTCTCAGGCGACGAGCACAATGTGGTTCTGTATGTATCATTCTAAGCAGTGTCACGTTGTTATAGGCGGATGTATCACTAACAATTAGGTGAACGTCCCGTTCGTCTCGTTTAATAAAAAAGAATCTATATTTGACGAGCTGGATGTTCTCTTAGCAATGAGATGGTATTTCATGTAATAGTCCTAGAATCCTAGTAATTTTACTAAAATGCAAATTCCTACTATGTGGAGATCTTTGGCGAAGCCTATGTCCAGCAGTGGACGTCTATCGGCTGATGATAATGATGAATGCAAATTTCTTGGCTGAAATAGAGGAAATGTATAATAAATTATAACAAAATACTGTTTCAATGCAGAACTATTTTTAGAGTAACCTAACCTTTCGTTCACTGCGAGGAAGGAAAGATCGTATGGAAACCACATCCGGATTTTATAGCATTAAAGTAGGGAAATCCCAACGCCTGGAAACATGGATGTTTTAATTCCTAGGTACATATGTTCAACACTTGGTTACACATTTGTTAAGTATTTGTTTATATTAAGAAGAGGATAAATTTAATTGTCTCCAAGGTGGAGCACTTATTTGTCTTGAATCATGGAGGTCTCTAGTACGAATCTGTGACAGAATAAGGTGTTTTTGAATTTTTCTGGTTGTCATTGTCACTTAAATACCATGTCATAATGAGTGAAAGTGTTCATCATCATCATCAGCCGATAAACTTCCACTGCTGGACATAGACCTCCCTCAAAGATCTTCACACCGATCGGTCCTGCGCTGCCCACATCCAGTGGCTTACCGCGACCTTACAGTCAGCATGGCTTCCGGTATTGCCGGACGCCAGGTGTTTGTAGGGGTCGTGGGTCGTTTGTAGGGGTTCATATGGGGGGATTTGGGCAATTTCCCACCACGCTGGCCAAAGGCTGGTTGATGGGAGCCAGAGCCTCGTTTGTTAATTAGCAGAGTGCACCGCGAGCAGGTGAGGTTGGCTTGGGTCCCGTGAGTCGTGTGGGACCCGTTACACCCCTTGTAGTGAAAGTGTTAGTCCATTGTAAAAAAATAGATTCTTTTGGTAAAATAAATATTATTTTTATTCATATACGACAAAGCGAAAGAAGACATACCGACTTATCATGAAAGAAGTATGATGATGATCACTTTTTATCACCGATTATTTTTCGTGATAAAAACTAAGCTTATCTTTTCGGTGTTATTAATGAGTCTTCATTGATGACTTTTACAGCTTCATTAAGCTTAAGAGAAATTATTACAGTTATGTATATATTTTATCACAAGGGTAGGAGAAAGGTGAAAGAAATTTGGATGGGAGGGATGATGAAAATTTTTTTTCATGTGTTTTTTCAATGTTTTTTTTTTTGGTAATTTCTATACGCAGCAGTGGTTGATTCAAAGTAGTCAGTAAGGTGATGCGGACGGCAATAAATAATCTCGGTGCTCGCAGCACTGTAACTCCATAAACAGAGCTAATTGAGACCTGAGCTATCCGGTGCGCCAACATAAATTACATATCTGCACCATATACGCGAGCTGCACTCATCAGAATACAGGGTGCCAGCTTGCATTAAGAAATGTTTTATTCAATGTGCCAATATTGCGCTTGTTCACTTAGACCTCGATTGACGTTTTATGACTGATGGCGCAGGAACTGCCTCCAACTGTGTATTCGAAGAGACACGGGTACGATTCCCACTCTAACTTGAGTTCACGGCGAATGAAATGAAGCAAAAACATTTAACAGCTTTCGCTGACATTCTTTTTTATTCGACAAAATAAGATGACCTTTGAAGAAGCGCAACTTAGGATATATCACCACCATCAGGCGATACGCGTTCGCTGTTGGACATAGGCCTCCTCCAACGATCCCCACATCGATCTGTCCCGTCCCGTCCGTATCACCGCGCACCGGGGGCTGTAGTTTGTAGGATTTCATGTGGGGAGATTTGGGCAACTTCCCACCACGCTGGCCTAATGCGTGTTGGTGGAAGCTAGAGCGTCTTTTGTTGATTAGCAGGGTGCACCACGAGCAGGTGAGGTTGGTTTGGATCCCGTGAATTATTATGCGGGACCCCTTACACCTCTTAGGACATACACTGCACCACATTCTACTTGTTGTCTTAGTCTCGTTGCCTCGGCAATTTTACTACTTACAACGCCGTTGAAATAGGAAACGGTAAACATTACTATTTGACAATGATAATTGAGGAAACGATGGTACTACCTAGAGACAGTCTTTATTAATAGAGACCTACCACCAGCGATAATCTACACTAGGTCAATGTAATGGTTCAATGACCTTGACTCTTTATACGAGAAGAACCTGAGCCACAGTAATGGGCACATTAAGCAAGCGGCTCATGAATATAATGTACAGAGTTTCCCCAATTCGTATCCTGATCGATTTTTTGTTATAATGATAGGTTCTACTCCAGGTCATAACTACGTGGCTTTACTAAGGATGGTAAACACTACATCAGATTGTGGTCGTCGTTTTGAGACAAATAAAATTTCTTTACTACTAGGTTTGGTTTGGAGGGATGTAACGGGTCCCTTACAACAATTCACGGGACTCAAGCTAACCTCACCTGCTTGTGGTGCACCCTGGTAATTAACAAACGAGGCTTAGGCTCCCACTAATCCGCATTGAGCCAGCGTGGTGGGAAGTGGCCCAAATCTCCCCGTATGAAACCCTAAAAACCACAGCTCCAGGTGCCCGGTGATGCGGGCTGCACGGGTCAGATCGAAGCGGTAATCTTTGGGGGAGGCTTATGTCCAGCAGTGGACCTCGTTTTGGCTGACGATGATGATGATGACTAAGAAATAAGGACTGCGGTGGTGCCTGTGGTTTTTTTATTGTAATGTTATGTGGTGTGTGCAATAAAGCTTTTTCTATTCTATTCACTTCAATTCTATTGTTCTGTTATCTTCTATTCTACTTAAATATATATATACATGTATGGTTCAATACATGAATAGTTCAACAAATGGTTCGCAATTAGAGTATTGTAATGGTCGGCAGGAGGTGTGGCGTGCAACCGTGGTATTTGCTCACCCCATCGTTGGCATGGCGTCACGGTATATGGGTTGGTGGTGTGGTAATTGGTAGCGGACATGCACGTGGGCTCGTTAATATTAATGAAAGGTCCCCATATAACCATCGAGTATGGAGAAATGGTGATTGAAATGTTATAATGAAATTATTCATTTACTAATTTTTTTTATTCGACTAAGCGACGATACGAGTGGGACAACAAAGTGGTGCTAGTAAGAATGATATAAACTGCACCACATGGTGCTCGTTTCCTTAAGATATAAGAAGTGAAGTCTCGTTTACCCCAGTAATATAAATAGTTACAGCGTCTTTTAAAACAGAACACCACTGTCAACTGCAATAGATGCTGCATTGGTACCTACTTAGACGGTCTCCCGCAACAGATTCCTTAAGAGATACCACGAGGAACACCTACTGCCTTAACAGTATCGCTGTTTCTCCTGTCAATATACGAGGGCCGCAGAATTGTATAAGCAACACGTTTTATTATCCACAGCCTTGTTAACTCTTAACACCATGTGGAATTCAGGTTTTTTTGCATATTTATCGATTATAATCAAGCTACACCTGTTTGAATACATTATGGGTTGATTTAGCCGCTATTTCATTTTTTAATCACCCCTATGTTATGGGACATGCGATGTATCGATTGATGCGGGCTGTTGTGTTATCATTTTAACCTGATGGTAATTTATACACCCGTAATAAAGTTGCAGTGTTAATATTATATTGCGGTCGTCACGAGATAAGATGAGTAAGTCTCTCTTCTTCTTTGATGAAGTATAATGCTAACCTTAATTATGTATACAGGACGTGTGGACCTGGGCTTCACGGCCTAATAATGTCTTGTTCCTGCAATTATTTCACTAGTTACAACGCATTTCAAACTTAAACACAGTAACGTTTGGACTTTGCCATTTTGCGGTTGAAATAGGAATGCTGTGGTATCATCCTAAACGATTTAAAGATAGAGAAAGGGATGCTTAGATGGTTCGGCAATGTTGAAAGAATTGATGAAAGCAGATTATCGAAAGAGGTATACAAGTAAGAATGATTGGATAAATCGGTGCAAGTCGATCTAGGCGGACATATTCCGATCAAATCGATGATGTTCTAAAGAAAGGCCGGGTCAAGAGTACTCGCAACCGACGAGCGTGCATGAAGACGCTCATGAAAGTGGAGGAAGCGAGAGAGGTGTGCTAGAATCGTAGCAAGTGGAGAGATAGTCTCTGCCTACCCCACTGGGAACGAGGCGTTATATATATGTACGTATATGTATTAGGTGCTTACTTATGAAATTAGCGTTTTGTCGTACTGACCACTGATCTGAAATATCTCCTCTTTCGTTAAGAATTCCAAATTCAAATTTATAAATTCATTTAGCTGCTACATTTCAGTTTTGAAAACAGTCAATCATTTATTTTTTCCTCATTATTTTTTTCTTTAGCGTCGCTTATTACCGCACAATGGTAAACATGAAATATCGGTATATTTATGAGTACGAGCTCTACCGTGGCACCAGTACCAGTGCTGCAGAAACAACTTGAAGGATGAATGATGTGTACGGCGCTGGTGTCGAAAAAAAAGCACGGTACGGTTTTGGTTTCAACGTTTTCCGTTCTGAAAATTTCGGCCTTCAGAACCTACTCCGTGGACGGCCGGAGACCAAAGTGGAAAATTAAGAATTAAAGGCTATTGTGGAAGCGGATCCATCACAAAGCACTTCGGAGATAGCTACAGGCTTCGGGGTAAGGGACAAAACTTTTAATCCACTTAAAGCAAATCGGGAAGTACAAAAACTTAAACGATGGTACCTCATGAATTGAGTGAATCGAACTTGCAAACACGCTTTTTATGGTGATGTTTGCGACACAGTTTTACCATTGCGGCTTCATCGGACTCAGAGCTCGCGGATCTGGTACCCGCGAGCTAAACGCACGCCTTGCAAACACGCGACGACTGCTGTGTTACTTTGCTCAACCGACACAATGATGAAGGGATTTTAATTCGAATCATTACTTGTGATGAAAAGTGGATACTGTACGATAATCGGAAGCGTTCGTTGCAATGGCTGAATCCTGGAGATCTAGCCAAATCCTGCCCTAAACGAAAATTGACTCCGAAAAATTACTTGTGAGTGTTTGGTGGACTAGCACCGGTGTCGATCATCACAGGTTTCTAAAATCGGGCCAAACGATTACAGATGATATCTATTGTCAGCAATTGCAGACCATGAAGGAAGAACTAGCTGCTAAAGAACCAAGATTGGTCAATCGCTATAGGTCACTGCTGCACCAGAACAACGCAAGACCACACACTGAACAACAAACAATCACTAAGTTAGATGAGCTACAATTGGAATATCTACGACACCCACCGTATTCCCTGGACCTTGACCCAACAGATTACTATTTTTTCCGGAATTCGGACAACTTCTTACAAGGAAAAAAATTCAACTCCGATGCGGCAGTCCAAACCGCCTTCAAAGAGTTTATTGATTCTCGCCCCCAGGGTTTCTTTAGTAAAGGGATCAATGAACTACCTATGAGATGGCAAAAGTGCATAGATAACAACGGTACTTTGATTAATTAAATATATTTTACAAAAAAATTACTATATTCCTCCCGTACAAAACGCCAATTACATATGTAAGGACCTAATATATATGTATGACAAACAGAATAAAGTAGTGCCGTTAAGGCGGCAGATTTACAACATGAGGGTCAAGCTAAGAACCACCACATCGGGCCATGGAATCGAACTTTGATCTGGCGTATTGTAAGGCGATCAGGTAGCGGCTGTGCTACAAGATAATACAATTTTAAATGTGGTTGCTGTGTTGTTTAATATAAACCGGCGTGGTTTGGCAAGGTTGCGCCGATCCGCCGCGCGGCCGGTGCCTCTCGTTGGGCAACTTCTTTGTTACACCAAGGAGGTTACACTGCGCTTGGAAAGTGAGCCAATGTTGCCGTATGTATTGCGAAATGCGATTTGAAGATGCCAATAGTGTTGGCCGTGTCGCGCTTAACCATTTTTTTTCTATACGAAAGCGACGAGAGGAACAACACCTTCACCGGATGGTAAGTCCATAACAAAGATAATTAGCACATTACTATTTACCGGTAGAAGTAGGAGCTGCACGGTTCTGCGGTGGTACGCGCCAAGTTCATATAAGGATGGGAATCTCTGTGTCAGAAATCCATTGCAATGATGTGTTTGTATCCTAACAACGCATTGGACAGAAATATATACAGTTAATATTAAAAAACCTCTACATAACTGGTGGGGTGGGGGTGTGGGGTAAATAGTGCCGCCCAAAATCTTTGGCGACTAGACTCTGACGATGAGGCTTTGACTACTCACCAAACCGCACTGGGCCAGCGTGGTGGGGTAAAGCACAATCCCCCTCAATGAACTCTGTGGAGATCTTTAGGGGCAGCTTGTGTCCAGCTGTGTACTTCTATCGGCTTATGATAATGAAGATAAACTCGTGGGTTAGTTGTATTAAAAAATTTATACATCTTGTCAAACGTGGGTTTGTTTGGCGACAAAAATAGTAGATGTGATGGCATCTATCTAGGTGGTCTCCAGCAACAGAGATCTAGCACCAGTCAAATAGTCCCTGCTAAATAAACTGCGAATCTGTAGCGACACATACACCAAAGTAGAAGAACCAACAGATCTTTAAAACCTCTGAAACAAGGCAACGGGTCACTACTTCCATTCCTTCCATGAGATTTATGAAAAAGTCTAAACTTAGAAGATCTATGTCCATCACCTGTTCGCAAGCATTGCTGTAAAGAACAGTGGTAATGAGAGAAAATCTGATTTTTTTTATTATATATGTAGTAGCCTTAACCCAATTCCCAGGCTTAATTACGCGGAGTACGCTTGAGCAATATTTAATTTAGGATGCTTCTATTAAGCAATCGAGCTCATCCGATTTGCGCCAACTCCAGCGGATAAACTTGAACATTAATAGGCGCCAATAGCTTAACCGTTTAAGATGTCATTCGAACGCTTAGTCGCAGGCTTAAATTCACCATTTGACCAAGTTCTTTCTGTGTCTATGTATCTACCATTATCATTCGACAGACGTCCACTACTAGACATAGGCCACCCCCAATGATCTACACCTCGTTTGTTGTAACCTTATCACGATATGAATGGGACGTTCACTTGATGGTGCCCCGCCTATAATAAAGCCGCCAGTTAGGATGTTACACACAGCACGACATTGCACTCGTCACCTTGAAACATAAGATGGTAGAGTTTGTTACCCTAGTCATTTTATTAGTTATAGCGCCCGTCTAACCGGAACACAGAAAAGTTTCCACACAACTGTTTAGCGACACTGATAGGCGGATATAATGGTACCTACCTAGACGCTCTCCAGCAAGAGAGACTCACTACCAGTAAACACCTTTTTTGAAAAATCCTATTCTGTGACCTGTAGGGAAAACCTCGGCTGGTAGGTCATTCCATATCTTGGTGGTTATAGGTAAAAGTGCACTGTAGTTAGTAAAATGACTTGAACGATGAGACAAAATATGTTATGTCAAACAGATATGAAGAAGAGCATAATTCGGTGCAGTGTGAACATACTATCGCCATATTACAATTAGACTTATCATTTACCATGAGATGAAAAACTGCTTATCCAATACGACTATACATATTTAACACATATGCGATGGTTAAATATGTACAATGTAAAATGACAAAGATTGAGGGTACCAGGTCACGAGGTAGAACTCCTGTGAGATGTACTGACTAGATAAAGGCGGCAGTAAATGGCTCATCATCATTACCACTACATGAATGCACTAGGAAGGCTGCTATCAGAGAAGAATGGCGACGTGTTGTTAAGCTTGCGACCAACACCTGAAGTGATAACCACGACCACACTGTCAGGAGCGATAGCGACGACAAAGAAGAAACAGACAAAAGAAGAACTGTTCAGCTTGTAACCACAGTTAAAAGTAAACCAATAATAGTAAACGATCTTCACACGTAACAGATAAGAGAGCTAAGATACTTGCTTTATACGAAAGCGACGGGATGAGCATGTCATGGTGGTAAGTGGTGATAAATGATAAACCTATAACAGTGAGGTGCTAATTACTACGTTTGTTTAGCATAACATTGCATCACGTTTCTCGTTACCCATTTCATCATTACGGTGGTAAAGCCGTAAGAACTACTCTACTTGTGGTAGGTCTGTGTTGCTGGACCCCGTCTAGGTAGATACCGCCGCAGCTTCTATTTCCTCCGCTAAACCGTGTTCTAACATTACTGTATTCCGGAATGGAGGGGGTTATACCTTAAGGCGACGAGCACAATGTGGTGCAGAGCATACCATCCTAACTACCGCCACTGGCGTATCACTTACCGTCAGGTCAATGTCTCACTCGCCTCGTCGCTTCGTTGAATAATAAAAAAAACCTACAGAGTTTATTTTACTGTTAATACACTATTGCCGAGTGGCACAAACAGTCGGTTGTGGTAAATCAATAGGTGATCTAGTATAAGACTTTCCATCAGATATATGCTGGTATATCGTCTGAGACAAACATTGAAATTCAGACATCCTTATCAGTTTACCTGGATCCAGTTCGGATTGTTTAACAGTAGACCTTGATGCGGACTATCACAGTACAGTGTTAGAAGACCACCGGTCGCGACTCTAATGGAGACCTTACACCAAAGAGGATTTAATGAGTAAAAATCTCATGTAACTCAGACTTCACCATAAATACCTTTTTTGAACATATTCATTTGTACTGGTGGTATGTTTTTATTGATAGAAACCATCTAGGGTTCCACTGCAGCTCCTATATCTACCTTTAAACAGCAGTGTGCAAATATTACTATATTCAGGTTTGAAGGGAGATGTAGTTAGTGAAAATAAAATCCCTCGATCCCGAAAAAAAGGTTCTCGTTTTTATAATTTTATACACAGGATATTATCAGTCGATAGACGTTCATTGCTAGACATAGGCTTCCCCCAAAGATTTACGACTCGATCGAGTAGGAATTTATATGGGGCCTATGGACCATTCCTCGCCACGCTGCCCCAATGCGGGTTGGTGGGAGCCAAAGCATCGTTTATTGATTAGCAGGGTGCACCACGAGCAGGTGAGGTTGGCTCGCATCCCGTAAGTTGGTGTGCGGAACCCCTTACACCTCTATACAGAATATACAATAGAACAAATATGTAGGTTATTACCTAATGACCTATGTCTGATGATTGGGTGACCATTTAGTTAATAAGGTCACTGCAATGATTTTTAAGATGAGGCACAATTAATATATTTTTTTAACTGACACTACAAAACATTTGATATCAATGTGAGAGAGAGGGGCTAAATAACATTGATAACCTCCATTTTATATCGACCACGAAGGCAATGACCTCGACAACAATCGAGTTTCAAATTAATTTTTGTGGTGAAATAAAAAAAAAAGGAGCGTATATTGCGATTACGATTTACACAACACACCTTATATGGAACATCGATAAAACACTTTACCCGCTTATCCGAGTGTTGATGTTTACAAACAAGCGAACCGGTGATATGCGAATAACCGGCGGCCTTACTGCGCTGTAGCGGATCAGATTACAACCGCGACGGCTCAGCGGTTAGAGTACCAGGTGTACAAACTATTGGTTTGAAGCCTTTGTGTACAATTCTCCCTATAAGACGGTATGTTACCTGGAACACATGATTAGTTCCATCTTGTCTTTATTTTGTGGTCATGCACAAAAGGAAGAACAAGTCGATTAGAAAGGTAACGAAAGTTGGAGATGTAAGGGAGGTATCGAGAGGGGGAAGTGGAGATGGGCTGGACACATTGCTCGGATGGATTATCCTCCTTGGTTATCCATCCTTGGTTGAGACGAACTTTGGAGTGGAGACATCGCGCAAACACCCGCGGAACGGGAACACCATCGAATAGGTGGAAGTATGAAATCTGCCAGCAAGCGGGTAAAGGATGGTTGCAGAAGGCGAGGAATCGACAAACGTGGAAAAATGGAGCGTATGTCCTTATTTATTTATTTCTTTATATATATATATACACATGTAGTATACACTGCACTGTTAATTTGTGTTACAAGATAAAATGTTCCTCCATACCTACCATAGTATCATCTCACTTCCTAGGTTGAGTGGTGTAGAAGTGTAGTGTGGAGTAGAAGAGAATGCCTATAGGCATTAAGTCCACAGGTGGTAATCTAATTTTAGAGTTTCAATAAAGTTTTTAAATAAAATGAATAAATATATTATTTTGTAGGGTTAATAGAAAACACGTTGTACAAGGATTCTCGTACAACGCGCTCGTGTGACCTCGTAACACGCGTTATATACAAATGTTTTTTTATTTAATTATATACTCCTAAAATGTTTATATAGCAGTGTTAATATATTGTTCGTAATTAGAAGTATCTCTTTGATGTACTCCGGAGCGCCGACACTGCCGATAACCCGGCGACGTGATTATTCGGGCCGCCGGGCCACGGACCCTCGGCTTAGGGACCCTGTAAACGGATCCGTTTCAACAGCGGCATAAATTGGGTACCATTAAAACGCTCTACAACATTAAAGTGTAAATTTATTTTGTTAAACAAATTGGATGA
Source organism: Ornithoptera alexandrae (assembly GCA_029030555.1). NCBI lineage: Eukaryota > Metazoa > Arthropoda > Insecta > Lepidoptera > Papilionidae > Ornithoptera > Ornithoptera alexandrae. The sequence goes on from JARDVY010000031.1 coordinate 1,629,988, forward strand.
ATCTTACGAGGTCATCATCATCATCATCATCATCTGCCGACAGACGTCCACCGGTGGACATGGGACGAGGCGCTCCATTGGTGTTGATTGGTTAGATTGTCTATACAACATACTGTCTTAAGAACTACGAAAGTTATTTTGTTATCTCCAATAATTTCTTTAGCTTAAGCATGTTTTACCTGTATATGGTAACACCGTGGTATACTAAATGTAGACTCTAGTGTATATCCGGTCCTTACGATAAAGATGATCAGTCTAATTTAAGGACCAGAGTTAAAATTATTTTGCACCATACTTTTTTAGTAAATAATGATATTTTATTTTAATTTATTTAATATTTACGTTCCTATCAATTCGCCTTTATCCCACCAACTCGCATTGGGCCAGTGTGGTAGGAAATGGCCCAAATTCTCCCATATGAATCCCTACCCGATCGATGTGAGAATCTTAGTGGCAGACCTATGTCCAGCAGTGGCCGTGTGTTGGATGATGATGATGATGATATTAAGTCGTCATTTTGTTTGCTGTCCAGATTTCCTCATAACGACTTCAAACTTGCAAAATAGTGAAAAAAATAAAAAATATATGTCATGATCAGAATAAATTATTGCGATTACGGTATCCGCCAAATCTAGAACCATTTTACATTACATCATCATCAGCTTAGGCTTTACCTCTAATGTCTTTCACACAAACACGGTTTGCGGCTTTTGGCATCCACGGCTCTACACTTTTACCATTTTCCAAGTACCTCCGGTCCATGTGACTGGTGTACATGGTAATGTTCCTCAATGATCATTCATCATCATTTAATCTGTTAGTTAACTGAATTATAAATTTCATAAGTAACAAATGATAAATGGTCCCGGGCTGCTGGTTCCGAGGCCCAATAGTGGGTATTGATGATTTCTTTTACGATAATAATGAAGAATATAATGTATAGATTCTTGAGCAGTAGATTAAAAAAATTTTGACCACCGAGTTTCTGGTGACCATTCTTCACTTTTCCGAGGTGTTTATTTTGCGAATGACTGATAGACTCTGACGGTATATAAGTACGTGTATACTTATTCGCTGATCGTAATTCTCTGTTGCCGGAGGTCTCGGTACCACCTCAGCTCTTTTCTCAGCCGATGAACGGTAGTGTGCCAATATTTCTGTGTTCCGCTTTGAAGGGCGCTGCAGCTAGTGAATTTTCTAGGTTACCAAGACTTCTATCATTCTATCATCTAATGTCGTCGCGTTTAGCGATGAGCATAATCTGGGAAACTAATGGTGAGGAGAAGGAAATAGTCATGGTTGAGGAATATCAGCGAAATGGACTAGCATATCTGGGACGTTCGAACCAAAGACAGAATGGACTGTACCACGCTGATCACCAACCTTCACTAGTTGGAGAGGCACTTTAAGAAGATAATGTGGCAGTGCATATCATTATAACTAGCTTCACGATATTATGAGCATGCGTTTCACTTACCATCAGATCAATTTCTCGCTTTTCCGTTTTGTCGATTAAAAAGTGTAATTTTTTTTTTAATGTATATATTAACAAAGAATACGTGCGAGCGAGATCGCTTATATGAACTAGTTATAAATATACAGCCGTTAGTCGGGGTACCTTATCACATTTCGATATTCCCGGACCGAGGCGCTACGTGACCAATCGGGCGTAGTGCCATCCCTAATCCTGGCAACACGGAGATATTGCCCCTCCTGGGACCTCATCCGACGACTCAACCGGCCACCCATTCGTGTCACGTGACACAGACGAGTCCATATTGAAGTCCATCTTACGAGTGCAATTATATGATTTTACGCGTATTAAGAGAAAATTGATCTTCTTTAAAAGGTGTATCGAACACGCAGGATGTTCACCTGATAAATTATCCCGCTCATAATAACGTGACCTTTGTTAGGATGATATACACTGCATTGCGCTTATCATTTTGAGTCAAAAGTAAAGATTTTTAAATCTCGTTTTACCTAGTAAATTCATTAGTTATACCAACGTCTTTTAAACGGGAAGACAAAATTTTTGTACTATTATTTGGGGGTAGAAAATATTTTTTTTATAAGATTTTTGAGATATTTATAATGACAGTTATAACTTAATCGGATAATTTTACTCGGTTGTAGTTTTACTATTACATACAAATATAAATTATTATACATACAGGAACAATTATTGTCTATTAATAATGATTGTAGATAAGATATAATTAAAGTCTATTTATCATATTAAAATTATTTACTAGTGATAGGTACTTGGTGTAGGAAACCGTCTACCTACCATATCAGCTTCTATATATGCCAACAAACTACTGCGTAAACGTTACTGTGTTCTGGTTTGAAGGGCGCTGTAGCTAGTGTAATTACTGGGGTAACGAGATTTAACATCTTATGACTCTGGCGACAAGCGTAATGTTGTGCAGTACATAACATCCTAACTAGCGCCGCGTTATGGGCAGCCGTACAACTTACCATCAGATGAACGTCTCCCTCGTCCAGTTACTTAAAAAAAATAAAACAATCAAAAAAATTATAATATTAGCCGTCGTTAGTATTTCTGTCTGTTTGTCATGTATGTTTGTTTCTCTTTATTTTACAACCGTTTCTATATATAAATTGTTTATAAAAGTTTCAGAGATGTATTTAGATATCTCCACCAACCCGCATTGGGCCAGCGTGGTGAAGTGGCAAATGGCCCAAATACCCCATATGAACCCCTTAAATCGACGGCCTCTAGTGCCCGGCGATGCGGGCAGCACTGGACTTATCGATGTAGGGATCTTTGGGGGAGGCCTATGTTCAGCAGCGGACCTCTACCGGCTATATCAATCTGGTTTACTGCAACCGTAGTACAGTAAACATTATTATATATGTCAATGATCACGTTTGTCTGTTTGTTCGCAGGCGGTTCCGATAGCAATAAGGGCAAGAGCAAAAAGTGGCGGAAGATACTACAGTTCCCACACATATCGCAATGTTTAGATATAAAAACAAAAATAGGTGAGTACAGCGACATGTTTATTGTTCATATTATTGAGGTCCATATTAGCGGGATACGGCAATTATGTACTTCCGGGCGTCCCGCGTTCGATTCCCGAGCGCTTAACGGGTGTTCTGCTTTAGAAGCCCGAATTTTAGGTGCTTTTCGGACGGATTAAAAAGATATAACAAAAATAAGCACTATAAGATTTTCATTCATATTTAAAGAGTCATCGTCATCATCATTATCAGCCCACAGACGTCCACTGCTGGACATAGGCCCCCAATGATTCCCCTATGGATCAGCTAGGCATTCGAGTGGAGGGATTTGGGTTAATTTCCACCACGTTGGCCCATGGTTGGTTGGTGGGATGGAAAAAATATAGATTAAAAATATTTATTATTTTTTTTATTGGGCCTGAACCTATATTTAAAATACTTGCTCCTAAACCAGAATACCCCCCTTAAAATGATACACTATATTTCCTTTCAGTTGAACGTTTCCTTGAAATATTAATTTCATTATCAAACTGTAACATAGTAATATTTATCATACATAGTAATGTTACTCAGCTGATGGAGTTACTTTCATATAAACGGCGAAATATGGTGCAACCGTTACTGGTAGGTAGGCCTTTGTCGCCAGTCTGCACTTTAGTCTCTGGTTATGAAGAGTAGGGTTAAGGTAAGCTCTGTCTGTCGTAGAAGGCGACTACTTCGTGGGCTCCGAAGGTGCGGTCCCTCATTGCCCAGTAAACAAGTCCAGGTTGAACGACAAGTACGAGGTAGCCTCGTACTTGTAGGAAAAGAGATGGTTCTGGGTAGTGTTACGGCACTTTACGCGGTATGCTTAGGCGCAGTGCAGAGAGGAACCGGTCTGTTCCATAGAAGATCCTGAGGCCTCTCGTGTAGCGCTAAGAATGACCATCGAGAGGGTTGTAGTGGGCAGGTTTGCACGTAACTCTATTTTCCCGCTCGACTGCATTGATTTTGAAGATTTTCACGCTCCACAAAAAAAAGGTCTCTGTGGTTGGCAACGGTCTAGGTATGTACCATCGCAGCGCCTATTTCTGCCGTTAAACGATAGTATTCAAACATTACTGTGTCCGATTTGAAGGACGCTATAGTTAGTCAAATTACTGAGGTAACAAGAATTAACTCATATCTTACCATACTAACTAGCTCTTGTGATGGGCAGGCGTATCAGTACACTTAATCTTTTTTATCTTCAATAGGTTAATTGAAATCTCCTCGTGGCTTTGATGATTAAGCATGATTGACCACGATGTTGGGCTCCCATTTGTCGATAATGTAGATAGTGGTAGATAACGGCGATAGCAAATCATGGTTCGATAAAACCTCACCACTAACCAAGATCAATTTAAACCCTGTGATAAAAAATTCACACATTAGGTTGATAAATCTTTGTATATATATACATACATGCATATATATGTGTATATATATATTTATGTATCTATATCCAGATATTGTTTTATAGGCCAGTAGTCCGAAGCTCTGTATTCTCGGGGCTAGTAAGAAGAGGACTAAAGTAAGTCCTGCCTGTCGTAGAAGGCGGCTGGAAGGTCTGCGAGTTTCGCAGGCGTTGAGGGTGGGGCCCTTACCCCTCAACAAGCGAACCTGCGTATGGCTCAGCGATGATGCCTACGAGGGTTTTTTTCTTCTCAGAGACGTGTATAGTGTAGACGGGCACCGGTACGTTCTAAAAGAGATCCCGAAGCCTCACATAACCCTAACTTCTCCCCAGAAGCGGGGTATCTTTCGAAGAATTCTCTAAAAGTAGTCCGGATACTTACCGTAAAACGGACTTTTTATGACGATGTTAGAAAAAAAAACTATATTTATTATTATTCTTAAATTGAAAAGTTTAGTACTTTACCACCATCACACCTGCAGCTGAGTGATGTGGTGTGCGATGTGATACGACTGTCAATACCAACGTGGCGCTAGTTCGGATGATATACAGCATCGCAAATTTATTAATAGACGGGTCGGAATAGACCGTAGAACCGATGGACTTTTGGTGTCGTAAAATGACGACCTCGCACCAGAAAGCGCAGCGTTGGCAGACCCCCCACTAGGTGAACAGAGGACATAAAAAGAATCGCTGGTAGCCACTGGATTCAAAGAGCCCAAGATGGTTTTTTGTAGAACATATTACAAAAGATTTACGTCCAGCAGTGGACGTCCATCCATTGAAATGATGCTGTTATTATATATATATATATACAAATCTCGCTTACATCTCGTCATATAAACAGAACTCAAAGGACGATGGCTATGAACACGCCGCCCTCGCTTCAGAACGCGGCGCCACTGCTACACACACACACACCGCGTACACGAAGTACACCCTCGAACAGGGGCGGTCCTTACCGCCCAGAGATTCCGAACCAAAGAACTAGACAAAAAATCTGAAAATCCGCCGTCGGATAACCACACTCCACGTAGTACACTTTTTTGGAAACAGGCCGTGGATCCGGGTCCACGAGCCCAGTATCAGATAAGCTGTAAGAGTCGCATGCCTTGCAACGCTAACATCACGAACCTAGATGGCTATGAAAAATATTATTTATCTATGGTAGCATCGGTAATTCCTTTGTCGGGGGCAAAGCGAAGCAAAGACTATTGTTGTGCATAGACAAGGCACTTTTTTTAGCGGCGTCTGCCATTTTCTATTTCGCTGTTTGTTAAACACCGCCTCCGTTGATAGAACAATTGTTGTTGATATGATGATGATGATGCATCACGCTTGAGTCATAACATCACAGACAAAATCTGAATCGCAATTATGTTATATCGGTTAATTAATTATTAATAATTTAATATCGATCAGTCAAGAGCGTGTTATATAGATTTATAAGATAATGAGTTTTTAATTTTGTATCATTTGATGATGTTAATGCCGATCCTCCTCTTGCCCGAGCTTAGTGATTTAAGATGTGACTTGATAGTCCAATGAAGTACTCCATCAAACTCAGGCAAGGAAATAAGGCAATAAAAAAACAAAGATCAGTAACCTACTACCATTCTTCTATACAACTGTCCGTGGTCATCGGTGATCATTTAGCATCCTGTGAGCCGGTTGTACCCTTGCCAAACCTGGTGACGTAAGATAGCTCTTAAGTCGTTACGATTGTCAACAATGCCAAAATTGTTTTATCTTCATTAATCCATTGACAACGTTTTACCATCCCCTCGATGGATGTTTGGATCCTCGCCAGTTGCTCACGAATGATAAATGATTCTCTGTGAGGAGGTTCCAATTTGAATTCCGTACTGTTTCCGCAGCTGTAATATAGCAGGGTAGGTGGCATATATAAATATATTTAACAAAATCGGAAAGTAGCCATTTTTATAATAGTTAATTTTAATGATTTCGGATCACCATTATCAGCCGATAGGCATCCACTGCTGGACATAGACCGCCTATAAAGATCTCCACATCTGATTTCGGATATATACAGTATTTTATTAATAATGAGTGTAACTTAAGATAAACCACGTTACTTAAAGAGGGGTTTAAGGGGTCCCGCATAATAACTCACGGGACCCAAGCCAACCTCACCTGCTCATGGTGCACCCTGCTAATCAACACACGAGGCTCTGGTACTCACCAATCCGCATTAGGCTAGCGTGGTGGGGAATGGTCCAAATCCCACCATGTATCCTTACAAACGACTGAAGGTCGCGAATAGCCGCTGGATGCGGACAGCGCAGGACTGATCGATCTTTGAGGGAGGTCGGTGCCCAGCTGTGGACGTCAATCGGCTGATGACGATTTTACTAGTGGTAAGTCCGTTGCCTGAGACCATCTCTGGGTACCATCGCAAATCCTATTTCTACCAAACAGTAGTGTGGAAAAGTTTCCTTTTGGTAGGACTTTGTAATTAGTGAAATTACTGAAGTAATGGGACTTTGACATCCTATTGTTTTCAAGGCGACGAGTACAATGTGATGCTGTGTGTTATCTTAACTAGGGCTACGTTGTTCTCAATCGTCTCGTTGTTTCTTCGAATATAGATAAACGAATGTTTATAAATTTCTTATTGGTATAAATATTTTCGCTCTCATATTGAGGGTAGGCCTGTGCCAGAACAGTGAGGACATAAATTGGTTGATGAAAAAAAATTTTTTTTTTAATATTCCTGATGTGATTTAGGTGTTAAGCTGTAATTTTCATATTACAAACAGATGCTATAATTTCTATTATTTGTATACTTGAAGAGAAACTTGTATCTAGTATAAATGTTTACAGCGGTGTACATTCAAAGAGGAAGAGAAAGAAAAATAACAAATCGAGGGGAAGCGTTTGCAACTCTCGCAACGAGCGTGACCCGTCTGTAGGGTGACCATGTGCCTTAAAAAAGAATACATTATATTAAAAAAAAAATTGATTTCGTATAATACGAAAAAGAAAATATGTTGCGAGGAGTTGATGAAAATATTACCACGGCCCTTGCTCCAACGCTAAAATTATGTCGAGTTTTTGTTGGAACCGGAAGAGTTGAGATACAATCAGTTAAACAGAATAGCTGAGGATCGAATTGTTTTTCTCAATCTGGTCGCCAAACTTCAGTTCGAAGAGGGCACCTAATGATGATGAGTGTTTTTAAAACCCGGCCTGATTAGTTACCACCCTTGTAAAACTACCACCGTAACACCGTTGCTCTGTTGCGGTTGTGAACATTTGAGAGTTGGATTATTATAAGCGATCACGCTTAACCATCGCAATTTATATTAATGTATTATTAGAAAAAAATGTATAATATAGTATAATCTAAAAATATACTACTTAGTTTTACAGCAGTCGGAAGAATAACAAGAAATATACAACTTTCAGCAGAATTGTGCGGACATGATAAATTCGCCTCGTAAAGTTATAAATATTCATTCTTTAAAAGTCGAAAAAAAGTTAAACTAATACTTAAGTTAAATATCAACTTATTCACATGCATTACGTAACAGTCCCACCAACACGCATTGGGCCAGCGTGTGGGAAATGGCTCAAATCCCCTCATATGAATCCCTACCCGATCGTGTGGGAATCTTTGTGGGAGGCCTATGTCCAGCTGTGGACGTCTACCGACTGATGATGATAATGATGATGATGATCACTTAACAGTTTGTTTGAACAGAAGTATATAGAAGCGGTATATATAAGACTAAAGATGCTTATGCCCTGTAGTCTCGCGGTGTTAAGAACAAATATAAGGTAAGCCCTGCCTGTCGTATAATGCGACTAAAAGGGTTTCCGAGTCCTCGGTCTTCGAAGATGGGGGCTATATTGCCCACTAAGCAAACCCAAATTGGTGGTGTTGGGAATGATTACTGATCTTCCTGGGACTTGCATTTCGTAAAAAATTCCAAGGCCTGCCTCAACGCACTAAAGAAGATCACTAAGTATGTGTTAGTAGATATAAATCCCATACATTCTTTGGAAAATTTCCTCGCCGATAAAAAAATTAATGATGGTGAATACTCTGGCTTTCATATGTACATAGCAGGATCACAGCAATGCTGCTAGGTCTACAGATTTACAATATGAGGGTGGTAGCTAACCAGGGAGAGTTCGAAAAAACTCCTAAACATTCTCTATAAAGTAGCATAGAAGCGAACTATAAACCTTTCGTGCTACGTGGTACGCATTGCGCTATGAAGACCGTTAAAATTAGGAGTACATTAATGGTCTAATTTCCATTTGACTCATAAAAATAATAATAGGGTTTCATCACCAGTTTACGGTTCACTAAATTCTGTTTCGGACATTTTTCAGCCGATGAAATTAAGTAAAGACACTCGGTGTAATTTGAGTTGATTTACGTCCAATTTCATCCAATTTACACCGCGCCATCTTCTATTTTTAACGCTCTCTTTGTATTTATATAATGAAAATTTCCGTGATGAAGGAATATTGCAAAATGGTAATATTTATATTTTAATTGTCGGTGAGGCGTAGTGGTTAAGTGCCCGCATAATTCAAAGGTCCACGGTTCGGGATTACATGGCAACATGTCGCGGAGTTTGTTCAACCCGCCTAGCTAACTATCACTAAATCAGCGGATCCTCTTAGATCGTGTATCCTCAATAGTGCTTACTGATAAACAGTAGTATTTACTGAAAACGAGTTTGAAAGATGTTAAGTATGCTTGAGCTGAGGTGTTTATACTTACTCCTCTGGCACAGCGATCCTTGAATCTCGGTCTCTGATACAAAGAGCGCCAGCGTTGTCTGTCTCAGTGAGGTGTGTATATATACAAAAATTTATTAGTATCATATTGTTATAATTATAATTTTAAAATTATAATATTATACATAATATACTATAATAAGATAGTTAATTTGTTTTTATTATTATTGTATACATTGTTGCTATATATATTATTGTTTGCTATTTAGCAAGTCCTTGGTTCAATTCCAGAGTCAAATGTGATTGTTTTTTCGAATAAGCGTATCTAGCTATCTACCAATAATCATATTGCAGATTTGTTGTAGAAGTAGCTCGCTGGCCCAATGGTTAGAGCGGTTAGAGCGTGCGGCCTTCAATCCGCAGATCGCGGGTTTGAATCTCGGCATGTACCGATGATATTAATATTTATGTACATTTGTCAACTTTAGTAACAACAGCGAAATATAAACGGTGAAGAAAAACATCGTGAGGAAACCTGCACATGAATTAGAATTTATTTTAAGGTGTGTGTGAAGTCACCAATCCGCATTGGGTCCGAGCGGTGACTATGGCCTATCGCCCTCATATTGAGGGTAAGCCTGTGTCCCAACAGTGGGGACGTAAATTGGCTTTTGAAAAGATCTGTTGTAACAGCATTGCTGTTATTACATAGATAGGCTTAGTTTTCTAAAGCGAGTACACTTACCCCCATTGTCACTTAATATCACGTGAATTTGAAGTTAACTTGTTTTTCCATCGTCGGTAAAAACAAGATAATATGTTAGGATAAAACTAAAATATAACGTTATTAACATCGCACAGTGGACTCGGCGACATTAAAGTCATCTCTGGTCGCCGAGCCTAACGCTAATTTATGTCTCGTAAAAACTAAGAGTAACGGCTGATATAAATCCCGATTCGTTAGGGTGGATCCTCGCTTACAGCATCTTTTCTTCTAAGCCACTTTATACAACTTTTGCCACTATAATAACCGTTATATAGCGTCCTCTATATATCTAGTTTTATTGTAGATTTATGCTTTCCCTTGAGTAACTACTGGATCATTAATACTTAAGTGTTTCATTGAGTTTTGTCTGCTGCAATAGGAGCTGTTTTGTTATACAGCGTCCAGAAAGGTCTTACCACCAGTATTGCAAGTGGTGTACACGTTACCGGTACGAGCTTTTTTTAACGCGCCTTACTGCGCTATGGTAATAACAGTTGTAATGGAAACGCTATGTATTGTTACACAGTTTTTTATACTACCACTAATTATTGCTTTCTATAAATGAATGCCATTTTTTTTATTATCCTAAGGGACGAGACGGGCGAAATGTCGGTAAATGATACGCCCCTCTCTCCCCTCCATATACCACGTGACGCTAGTTAAGACGAATATGCAGCACGTGCTCGTCACCTTGAGAGGTGAGATGTTTAGTCTCGTTACTACATCAATTTATTTAGCTATAATTTCCTTCAAACCGGAACACAGTAATCATTCCACACTGCTGTTTGTCGGCAGAAACGGTAGCTGCGGTGGTATCTACCTAGGCCGTATATAAACATGTCGATACTTACATATTCGATGTTTTTACTAAGTTGAACATGCTCAATATCTTAACCATTTGGCGGCGACCTGCCTTAAGACACCGTTTTAAACGATAGACCGTTTGAAACGTTGTGTAGCTAATTTACATTTGACGAATGGCTTGTCTGATCAGCGCAGCAAACACTAATGTGATTACCACGCCTGTCACGCTGGACATCGCCTGCGCATTTATTCACTACATCTTCTATAATGAAGCTTTACACGAATACTGCATTGACAAGAGCAAAACGTGTAAGGCGAAAGAAAATAATTTGACAAGGTGGGTAATCGTAGGGCCTTTTCATTATTTGTTTCGGGGGAGGAATCTTTTAAAGATACTCTGCTTCTGGGTGAAATCAGGGTTATGTGAGATTCTTATTCACTACAATCCTCTCGGCTGTCTGCATCAGTGCATTCGGAGAGGCCCCGGAATCTAATAGAACGCACCGGTGCCCATCTACACTTTGTGTTAACACGTCTTTGAGGAGGGCCTTAACCCTTCTTGACACCATCGCTGAGCCATACGCTGTTGACGCAGCTTGTTGAGCGATAAGGTCCCCACACTCAAGGCTCGCGAAAATCCTAGACCCTTTCAGTAGCTTTCTACGACAGTCAGGGCTTACCTTAATCCTATTCTTACCAGCCCGGGACTATAGGGCTGAGTGTATATCATCCTAACACCACGTTGTTATGGACAGAGATACAAGACGTTACGTTTCGTTACTGTAATTTCACTAACTACAACGCCCTTCTTTCCGGAACACAGTAATTTCTGCACAGTACTGTTTGTCTGCTGCAATAGGCGCTGCGGTGGTACCTACCTAGACAGTCTCCGGCAACAGAGACCTACCACTACTAAAGCTGTATAAATACATTTAGCTCTTCATTGTTTTGAGAATGTGTTAACACCAGGTGGACCGATTTGGTGAAGGTCGTGGGAAACCGATCGATAGACCGATTTGACTGGAGATATTCGGGGAGACCTATGTCTAGCAGTTGGCGTGTATCGGCTGATGTTGATGGCGATGAACCTCCACATGTTTCGTTTTATATAAACTTATTAAAATTACAAGTTATTTTAAACTGAAAATAAAATATATTTAAATGAGCAAAAGTCCTTTTTAATCAGCTTCAGGCAGATGTGTATGAAAACGTATACGAAAAAAAAGAAACTACTATGCGCCATTTACATTTAAATTCAGTGCTGTTGCGAAATTAAACTTTAGCGAACTGTATTTTTTTTTCTTTGTTTCTTGTTAAAAAAAAACTACACGTTTCGTGTGAAAGACGTTATTTTTTTATTGTACTGCTCTGTATTTTTAATACTCTAAAAAGTGTTTATGTACATATTTTTTAAAAATTACGTCTGAGAAGAAACTTTAATTTTTTTTTAAATCTACAAGGTTAACGCTTGACCGCGATCCCATCAGACGTTAAGTGGTGATGTGGTCATTAACCTTACACAAATGGAGTTGCGGGTATGTTACGGCCTATATGAAAGTCAGAGTATTCTGGATGAGCACATGTCACCAGCTTCAGGATGATATACCGGCACGAATTTGCGCTGGTCGTCTTGAGACAAGATGTTAGATCTCATTACCCCAGTTATTTCACTAGCTACAGCTGTTCAATCCGGAACACAGTTCTGTTTGTCCGCTGTAATAGGAGCAGCGGTGGCATCTAGATGGTATCCGACAACAGAGATCCACCACCAGTGTTCTTTACTTTAAAATTTATAATGACTACTTGCTCCTGTCATTTTGAAGGAATATACCCATATCCTAAACAGCATTGTCTTTAAATTGAAAAATAAATATCAAGTCTCGATGGTTTGATATTTATTACACAACATGATGAGCCCTCCCACAAACCCGCATTGGGCCAGCGTGGTGGGAAATGGCCTAAGTCCTCTCATACGAACTCCTCCAAACGACGGTCACTAGTGCCTGACGAAGCGGGTAGCGCAGGACCGATCGATATAGGGATCTTTGGGGGAGGTCTATGTCCAGCAGTAGATGTCTATCAACTGATGATGATGATGATAAATGGTATTACTTTGATTGATGCAACTTTAAAATAACAATGATTATGGAATATCCGTGAAGCATTGTCATCATGGCTGCAGTAGAGAGGATGCCCCTACTTACCAATACGCAATGGGCGCCTCAGGGCGGAGCTGGGCTGTCAAGGAGAAAATTAATTAATTTTTTCCTCATTACTTATTACCGTTCGCGGGTAATTGGAGATCTCGTTGCGTCACCTCTATTAAGGGCCCGTTTACATGAACCGGGCCCGAAGTACATATAAAGTAGAACACATAGTAAGTGATACAAGCTGTCTCTACACATTTATGCATAATGTTTTGTATGATAATTTTATTTATATAAACATCAGTAATAAGTGTCTGTCGCCGGAGAGAGTCCAGGTAGATACTACCAAAGCTTACTAGTTTTGTCGCCAAAAGGTAGTGAAAACATCACTGTGTTCAGATTTAAAAGACGCTGCAGCTAGTGATGTGACTGGTGTAACGAGACAACATAGTGTCTCAAGGCGACGGGCGAATAATGTGGTGCACTGTATACTATCTTAACTAGCGCCATATTGTAACAGGCTAGGTGGTAAAACTTACAATTAAGTTAATGTCTCACTCGTCTCTTCGCTTCGTTGAATAAAAAAAATAGTAATTCCTTAACGGCGATTTTTTTTTATTTCCCTTCATCTTATACGGGTACACCGGCCCATAACAATGTGCTCGACTGGAAATATGAGATGTGATGAATCGTTCATCATCTTGTTGGCTATACTTGTTTCGGGACTTTGTACACTTAGAATGAACATACAGTACAAAAAAAAACCGTGCGTATGTAAACGGACCCTTACACTGATAAGTTTTTATTACACCGTCAGCGATATTAAATACTTTAGCATGGCGCCGCATTGTATGCGTTTCTTGCAGAATTCAACGGAATCTTCTGAACACGCAGAAACTTACTGGTGGTAAGTTGCTGTTCTCGGAAACTTACTAGATACCATCGTAGCTCCTATTGCAGCTGACACACAGTAGCATGCAAATAATACCGTGTTGCGGTATAAAGAGAGATGAAGCTAATGAAATTACTTTACTTTCTTATGGCGACGAGCCCAATCTGGTGCTGTGTATAACATCCTAATTAGCGTCACGTGTCTGTGGGCAGGCATATCACTCACCATCAGGTGAACGTCCCGCTCGTCTCGCCACTTGGTTAAATCTTTAAGAAAGGAGAAGAGTGAATAGGCTACTTCTAGACTAGTGCAGTTTACCACCTAATACTACATCGCCGTTTACCATCAAATGGAATCGTAGTCAAGCGCAAGTCAGTAAAAAAAAATTTTTTTTTAGAAGTGAATCTTTGGGGATGGTATGAATTTAATGTAAGGAAAAAATTTCAATAATTTTATGGGGTTTAGGCTATCCTAGAATTGGGTTAAAAGCGTTTCTATATAGTTTCACTGTCTCCTGTCTCCTCTCTGTGCTGTGGTCCACAACGAGCTCACTGTTTTCCCGTAGTATTCAGACACGAACTCTATATACCACGGAGATTAGTCTCCATGCTGTAGACTGCACTCTAAATATACAAAGAAATTTATGAAAAGGAGAGGGTGACAGTAAAATCTTCAGCACTTTATTTTACTCTTGTCTCTCTTTAGGTTTTACCTTCTTTAATCAATAAAAAAATTGTCGATCACTAGCCCCTCTTTCTCTTTGTCTTTTTCTCTGTGTAGCATCTCCATAATGTATTGATATTATTTTCATACATTCGATTTAAAGGTAAGACCATTTCGGTAATACCGTATGGATAGTTAAAAATGGCTTAACAGCTTCTGTACCGCGGCGGCTATACTTTCCGCCTAGTAATACAAAAATCCTAGGTTCGATTAAGGCGTCTCCTCGGTTGCCAGTTTGCTTATATACCAAATCTGCTGTCACAATAACATTACTGTTTAGATCATTAACATAGAAATCCAAAGAATCCTTACCGATCGCGCTGAAACCTTTGGCCTCGTACTCAGCCAATATACTGTGAAATTTCAGTCATCCAAATAAATGGCAGGTACTGTTTGTAATATAGCGTGGTGTTATATATCCGCCTAACAATTGGCAATAGTGAAAATCGATCACAGGTTTACATGCTAGCGACGGTACAAAAGTAAGGCTTTTTACATAATTAACTTGACAGTCGGCATGTGATATTCTCCACAGTTAAATATTCACCAGGTAATAACCGGTGTAAAGGCAATTAAATGTAATATATATTAACTATGTCTACATGTTACGAAACGGTAAAGGAAAACATCGAGAGAAAAGCGACATGTATTAACAAGCAACAGCTTTCACGAAAGCCCGCATGACCTTGTGTGAGAAGACCAAAAATCCCAGCTGTGGGAATATTAAGAGGGTTGTCAATTTTTTATCAATATACCTTACAACGGCTATACAAAATACGTGGCATGTAATTGTCCGTTCCAAAAGCAGGGGCCGCCATGTATAGGTAACCGGAACGTTTATAGAAGCTTGCACGGTCGTGCGAGTGTGAAATAAAAAAGTACCATTCATAAAAGGCCGGTTAACCAAACATGGCCGCGACTCTTGCGGGCGTATCGAAGAAGTACATCTAGATTTCGAAGGTTTCTTTCAGTTTAAACACTGGCTCTAAACCACGGCGATACAATAATGTGTCTCATGACGAGGTTATTTTTCTACGAGCAATAGGCACTTGACCTAAATTTCACATGATGTTTAAGTGACAATGAGACCGAAAACGTAGTATGGCCCGTCTAGAACATTCTCTCAAATGTTGACAGTTCGAATACAAGCAAAGCAAATTTAGCGAAAGATTTACAATATCACACGGGATCGATCGCTGTGGAGATCTTTGACGGTGACCTATGGCCAGCCCTGGACGTCTATCGGCTGATGATGATGATTACAATATTGTAATAATTACTCAGATAGCTCAAAACTATGCCACTACTAACAGGCCCCTGTTTCCGGAAACCTTCTAGGTACCACCGTTGTTCCTATTTCTGTCGTCGAATAATAGTTTGAAAATTGATTGTGTTCCGCTTTGAAAGGCGCTGTAGCTAATGAAATTACCGTTCAACGCGACGAGCCATATCTGGTGCTGTGTATATCTTCCTATTGCCATATTATGGGTTAGGCATATCACTTCATCAGATGAACGTTCCGCTCGTCTCGTCGCTTCGGAGAATAAAAAACAACATGATGGAATCACCGCATCAGACTAAGAACAGGAAGCTATCTATGTAAGAGCTTAGGATGACGTAAAGATTATATGGAACTTCTGTCCAATAAAACCCTCTGATTACCTTCAGTGCTTTACGAGATTCTCTCTTCAACAGATCGCAATTTTTTTTTTTATGTTTTCCTATTAGTGTTATTTTTACGACTATATCAATGTATGTTGTCTTTGGATATGGACTTTTGCAACTTTATTAAACTCAATGCTGCGGATCCGGAATCTCTGACCCGAAAAACGCATTAGTCACTTCTGTATTATGCCTAAGTATTATCATAGAGAGAATTAGGCTGTGGACCCTAGGTCCGTGAACCGAGTATCAGATAAGTTGTCTATGTCAAAAAATTACTAGCATGCGATGTACATAGACTGAGAATAGAGATTATAGAGAGAAGTGTTACAGTTCTCTATGGCATGCTCGCTTTCTGGACTCTCATGATAGATGTAAGTCAGGTACCTTCAAAACCGAACTGAAGTCGTGCACGGGTTAGTTTGATCACAATGGTAATAGCCTTTAATTGGAGAACAGAGACTTACAACCAATGGTTTGTGGGCTTTACCGCACTGTTTTTTATTCTACGAAGCGACGAGACTAGCGAGAAGTTCACCTTGATGGTAAGCGATACGCCTGCGCATAACAACGTGGCGCTAGTTAGGATGATATACATTGCACCAAATTGTGCTTGTCACCTCGACACAAGATGTTAAGTCTCGTTACTCGAGTAAAGGGGGGACAACCTGAGGGGTGTAAAGCTTCCCGCACAACTACTTACGGGATCCAAGCTAACCTCATCTGCTCGTGGTGCACCATACTAATCAACAAACGAGGCTCTGGCTCCCACCAACATGCATTGGGCCAGCGTGGTGGGAAATAGCCCAAATAGCTTACCATATAAATCCTTATCCGATCGATGTGGGAATCATTATGGGAAGCCTATGGTCCAGCAGTGGACGTTTATCGGCTGATAATGATGATGATAACCCGAGTAATGTCACAAGCTGCAAAAGCCTTTCAAACCGGAACACAGTAATATTTGCACACTACTTTTTAGCGGCTGAAATAGGCGTTATGTTTGTACCAACCTAGACGGTCTCCGGCAACAGAGACCTACCAGCAGTCGAACTACTGGTTTGAAGGTAAGCTGATACTACTCGGCCTACCAGATCTTACATGTACTTGTTTTTATATGCTTGTGTTTATTTCCCACGCATATTGTGAACACCGTCATATAACGATATCATAAATGAATTCCACTGTAGTGATAAAAGTTATTACTGCAGTGGTTTTCAGAAGCAGTAAGGACTCGTTTCAAATTTATTACCAGTCCGGGATCGTTGACCGTGTATCTCATCGTACGAGATCTCAGCGGCCAAGTTACGTCTCCACTGTTGGGGCACAGGCCTACCCTCAATATGAGGGCGATGAGCTATAATCACCACGCGGGCTTAATGCTGATTGGTGACTTCACACACACCTTAGAATAAATTCTAATTCATGTGCAGGTTTCCTCGCGATGTTGTCCTTCACCGTTTGTATTTCGCTGTTGTTAAAGTTCACCAATATTTATAACTTAAATATTAAAGTCATCGATACATGCCGAGATTTGAACCCACGACCTTCCGAATGAAGGCTGCACGCTCTAACCGTTAGGCGAGCAAGCTACCTCGTTCGAGATATTTTTAAAATATATCGCGATTATAATTATTCTATAAACCATTGAAATCTATAATCGCAAATAAAAGGAAGTCAATAACTTACAATAGCTGTGTTAATTTTTTTTTTCAAGTTTCACACTTCCACCCGATGCGGGACATATGTTTATGAGCCCGCCGATGCCGTATCCGTTTCTAATAAAACAGTTAAAATGACCAGATGTGGCCAACAAGATGAAGTACGGAAACAATTTAAATACGATACAGACACTTTAGAATAATTTAGCTGGTTCTGTACATTTAATGTTATGATGATAGCTTAAGGAAAGTGGTAGGTCTTTTGCCGGAGACCGTCTTGGTAGGTACCACCGCAGCCAGTCCTGTAGTCTCTGGGTATTAAAAATTGGACTAAGGCATTCCCTGCCTGTCGTACAAGGCGACTAAAAGGATTCACGGGTTCGTGAGCGTTGAGGGTGGGGAACCCTCAGAGCTCAATAAGCCAGCCTTAGGAGAACGGCAAATGCATGGGTGGTCTTGTTTTTGCCGTAGCACAGCGTGGGTGCTAAGAAGGGCTTTGCCCTTCCGTGGGATGTCTTAATCAGAGTGCAGGGGGGCACCGGTGCGTTCCTTAGGAGATCCCGCAGTCCCTCCTAATGCACTAAGGGAGACCACCGAGGGGGTTTTAGTGGGTAGAAGACCCACATAACCTTATCTTCCCCTCAGAAGTAAGGTATCTTTTAAGAAGATTTCTACGCGATAAAAAAAGGTAGGTACCACCTCAGCCCCTCTTTTTGCTGCTAAACAGTAGTGTGCAAATATTACTATGTTCCAGTTTGAAGGGCGCTGTAGCTTATGAAGCTTACCTTAGTAATTTAATTAGCTACAGTACTTTTCAAACCACAGCACAATTTTTTGTTTATTCTGTGAGTCAATGAGACGAACGGGACATTACCAGATGGTAAGTGATACGCGAGCCCATCGTGGCGCTGCTTAGAATAAAACACACTGCACCACATTGTGCTCGTCGCTTTGGGATATAAGATGTTAGGTCTCGTTACCCCAGTAATTTGATTAGCTACAACGCCCATCAAACCGGAACACATATGGCACACTACTGTTTGGCGATAGAAAGAGAATTTCTTCGGTGGTATCTATTCAGAGCCTCGTCACGTGGTGTTTGAATATTTCATCACGTAACCCTTAAAATGGTGTGAAACTACTTTAGGATTGTTACCCTGGTGCTTTAGCTCGCTTTAATGACAATTTTATATAGTTGTTTTTTTTTAAGTACTGTACCTAAATGTGTGTGTTTATGACCATTTATAATGGTTCACTGACCATTTCCATGGTTGTGCGACAGTACATGATTTTTTAATTTTTTTTTTTATATTTCCTCTTTAATGGTAATAAATATATAGTAATAATTTGATTATCAAGAAAATATAGATCAGACTGTTATTAAATCATCATCATCATCATCATTTCAACCGATGGACGTCCACTGTTGGACATAGGTCTCTTGTAATGTATTCCACAAAGCTTTGTGGTGTTGCTTGTTATTAAATAAACAATCTGATTTAAAATAAACTAAATTTAAATCGGGGTGTAACGGTTTCCGGACAACAACTCGAGGAGCCCAAGCTACATTTTGCTCGTCACTTCGACACAAAGTGTTAAGTGTCGTTACCCGAGTAAAGGGGGGACAACCTAAGGGGTGTAAAGATTCCCGCACAACAACTCACGGGATCCAAGCCAACCTCACCTGCTTGTGGTCCACCCTGCTAATCAACAAACGAGGCTTTGTCTCCCACCAGGGAAACTTATGAAACCCTAGAAACGTGGAAATCTTTCGGGGAAGCCTATGTCCAGCAGAGGACGTCTATCGGCTGATGATGAATTTTAAAGGGACCTAACAGCAGTGTGGTTTATATGATGGCTGGTCTCAAAGTGAGGCTCTATGGTTGTTGATGTTCCTCACCGTTAATAGCAACGTGAGAACAGCTAGAGTTTGTTATTCTGGCCGTTAGTTCCTTCCAGGTACTAAGGGCCTAATCAGCAATTACTCATCTTTATCATGAACTGTTATGGCTATGCCGACACTTCTATATAACTATAAGGATTCGTTACAAGCAGCAAACGGAAAAAATCACCACTGAATAGAGTTACATATTTATTTCAATAGCTCACTGATGGTAGGTCTCTGTTATCGTAGGCCGTCCAGGTACCACCGGAAGTCCTGTTTCTGCCGCCAAATAGTATTGTGCAAATATTACTGTGTTCGGGTTTTAAGGTAGTTGTAGCTAGTGAAATTACTGGGGTAACGAGACAACATTTTATGTCTCAAGGCCACGAGCGCCATTGTATATACCATCTTTACCAGCTTCATGTTGGTATGGGCGGGCGTATAACTTACCATCAGGTGAACGTTCCGCTCGTCTCATCGCTTCATTGCATAAAAATAATACTTGATATGCTTGGATGAAAGAATTAACATATAAGATAATATAAAGTATTATTTTATATATTAAGTGATAAAGCCGGAGATGGTGTAGAGTACTCATTCAAAACACCTCCTTCTCTCTCTTTCGTGTTTTAGCATTCATCGTTTAAGTTTCATAATTGGACCACAACAATAGTGTATGGGTGGCTTTTTGAAATTTATAGTCTAGCAATTATATATATATATATGATTGCCAGACTTACGTGGCAGTAGGCAGGACACATTGCTCCAGGGACGGACGGCCGATGGGGCAGTAAGGTCCTCGAGTGGCGCCCGCGTGCCGGTGGACGTAGTGTTGGGAGGCCTCCCACAAGGTGGACCGACGATCTGGTGAGAATCGCGTGAACCCACTGGATGCGATGATCGATGTGGAGATTTTTGGGGGAGGCCAGCAGTAGACGTCTATTGGCTGGTGATGTTATATATATATGTGTGTGTGTGTGTAATGTATGTATAATACCGGAGATAAAGTTATCGGTGACTTATGCGAGGTAAGTATCGGAAAAGTGTCACATAAAGTAAAATTGATTCGCCGCCCGTGTACATAATTATTAGAGCGCGCTTCGGTGTGCTCGTAAAACTCCACCTCGAATATCCGATAACTTCGGATATACATCAGCGCTGCCGCTCGTAATGTACCCGCGTGCACCCTTTATTAACTAATATATGGTATATTGACTTCCTTCACATATCGACAATATAAACGGGCTCTTCAACTGGTGCTTAGTATAAACCTTCATCATCAGCAGCAAAATTGTAGAATATTGTCCTATATGTACAATGTGAGCAAATATTTCTCAGCTATATAATTATAGTTATTAAATTATAAGTCATCATCATCATCAGCCGATAGGCGTCCACCGCTAGATATAAGCCTCTCCCAAGATATCTCTATATATAGTCAGCATGGCCTCCGGTACCACTGGGCACTAGGGGCTGTCGTATGACCGTACCCTGGCCCAATGCGGGTTGGTAGGAACCACAGCCTCGTTAGTTGATCCGCAGGGTGCACCACGAGCAGGTTAGGTTGGTTTGGGTGCCGTGAGTTGTTGTGCGGAACCCCCTTACATCCATCATAACCCCGCAAAAACCCTATAAAAATATATTTCTATTCCACAAAGCAACGGGATGAGTGACACGTGTACGTGATGGTATGTGACATGTCCATAAAAGTTGGCGCTAGTTAGGTTGATATACACTACACCACATTACACCAATCGCCTTGATACATGGGATGTTAAGTTTCGTTGCCTTCAGTAATTTCATTAAGTACAACGGTTTTCAAGATGGTACACGGTAATGTTTGACATCAGAAATTGAAGGTCTCTCTTGAGCTTGTATAGGTGGTCTCCAAAAATAGACAATTACCACCAGTATTATAATTGGTGCAGACGTTATCGTTTCGAGCTTTTCTTAACGCGCCTTACCACGCCATGTTGATAAGGGTTGTAATGAAAACGCTATGTATTCTTCACATTTGTTTATACTACCACTAATTGTTGCTTTCTATATCTGAATAGGATTTTTTTTAATGTCCTAAAGGACGAGACGAGCAAAACGTTCACCTGGTGATAAGTGATACGCACTCCTCCCCCCCATAACATTGTGACACTAGTTAAGACGAACAGCGCATTGTGCTCGTCACCTTGAGACATAAGATGTTTAGTTTCATTACTACATCAATTTATAGATACAGTTTCCTTCAAACCGGAACACAGTAATGTTTCCACACTACTGTTTGACGGCAGAAATATTAGCTACGGTGATACCTACCTAGGCGGTTTGCAGCAATAGACCTTTTTTTTACCGCAGGGAAAATAAAAAAAAATGCCCTGCTTCTGGAGTGAAGACAAGATTATGTATGGCTTCTATCCACTAAAACCCTCTATGTGGTCTCTTACAATGCATTAGAAGGGGCTCGGGGATCTCCTACGGAATGCACCGGTGCCTGCATCCCTGTACTCTGGCTAAAACATCCCACGGAAGGGCAAAGCCCTCCTTAGCACCCACGCTGGACGGCAAATACAAGACCACCATGCATTTGCCGTCCTCCTGAGGCTCGTTTATTGAGCTCTGAGGGCCCCCACCCTCAACGCTCACAAACCCGAGGATCCTTTTAGTCGCCTTGTACAACAGGCAGGGAATATCTTAGTTCTATTCTTAATAACCCGAGACTATAGGACTGGCAATAGACCTATCCAGTAGTAGTAGTAGGCCAGTAGTAGCATTAGTTAGGACATTTGTTCAGCACTAAATAACGCTCATCAACTATTAGGGTCTTTATACTGACTACAGCACTCTTTAATTTACTACCCCAGAATTAATTACCTTAAATGAAGTTCTACCACCCGTATAACTGTATATTTGACCTTTATTATAAAACACGTTGTAAAAGGTTTGTTATATGGTTTTAAAATCAGTTTAATTCCGTACGTAACAAACCATGTGATAGTAATTAATCTATACTTATATTAGAAGAGTTGTTGTTTAGTGGGGAGAAAGAAAAAAATCATGGTTGAGGAACATCAAAGAATGGACTCGTTTATCTGGGGCGTCGGAATTGTTTCCCCGAACCGGAGACAGGACTTTAACACGCTGATCGGCCACCTTCACTAGTTAGAGAGGCACTTTAAGAATAAGTTTATTAAATAATCATCTTCATCATCATCATAGACTTTCTTAAAATTCGTAATATGCTGGAGATTAGAGAAAGCTAAGCTTCTCCTGGAATTATATACTTTATGTCGCTTTTTCAGTATGATTATTGTGGCGTGGATGAGAATATTAAAAAAATATCATAGTTTAATGTATTATGAAAAAAAAAACTGTCCGTGACCCTCACAAGAAGAGTCTAATCTCTAATTTAAAAATCTCTTATTTGCTATTGTTTTATAAATTAATTATTCTTTAAAAATGATCAAAATAGACACCAGACTATTATCGGAGTCAACAGCCATATATTAGTCATGATAAGGCAATACGAAAGGAAGAAGAAATAGGCCTTCGTGTTTAGGATAAAAGTAGCCATCTGTTAATGATAACACGCAATAATACGTGACACTCGGCGCAGGAACGTGAACGTTTCATAACGCTCCCATCGCGTTAGGAGCGCGCGCTGTCTATCAATAGCGTAAACATTTAATGGCTGCGTTATTTCTGGTGGCAGGGCTCGCAGCGTCGCGGAAACGAGCTCGTTATACGCTCAGAGGAATGTAGCACTTCATAAAAACCTTTTTGCAATAGCATTACGTTATACGTCTTTAATATATTTATTGATAAAAGAAAGGTTACAATGAACGAGCCCAATGCTTCTTGGTATTCTCTACCAGTCTAACCTTAGCGATAGAGAGATGACGATGAAAGAAAAATATACATGTATAAATAAGATATCTAGCGGTGTAAGCGGTCCCACAGAATGACTCTTGGGACCCAAGTCAACCTCACCTGCTTGTGATGCACCCTGCTAATCAACAAACGAGGCTCTAGCTCCCACCAAAAATCGCCACATATGAATCCCTACAAACGACGACCCCGTGTGCCTGGTGGTACTGGAGACTATGCTGACGGTATGGTCTCAAGTAGCGGTTGGATGCGGTCAGCGCAGGACCGATCGATGTGGGGATCTTTAGGTCTAGCCGATGTTCACTTGTGGACGTCTATCAGCTGATGATGATATCCTGAGATTCATTGAATCCTCACGATATCTCCGAAACTATTAGATATAAAATTCTTATTTACTATTGCTTCTGCCATTTAGAAGTCTGCTAAGAATGGGTTTTGATAAAAAAAAATCTAATGGGAGCTGCGATAGTCTTAATATCGGGAATGGACCTAGGAGGAATGTTTCTGACAAATTTCAAGTCTAACTTTCATATCTAATTCTATATTAGTAACATTCAGCGAAATATAATTGTAAGATATACAGTAAACTTGCGTTCGGTATTGTTTCCTTGTCATAATGCTATGGATGCGGGCAGCACAGGACTGATCGGTGTCGAGACTTTTGGATGAAAGCCTTGTCTAACAGTGGACTTCCGTCGGCTGATGACAATGATGAATCCCTTGAACTAAAGCAGAGAATTGAAAAGCAGTACAGCGTCCACAGTTAACAAGGAACCACAATTGTATCTGTGCTGTCGTAACTCTTGTACATTTTTTTTTATCAATGAGTTAATACTAATTAGCTTAAACAGAATCCCCATCATAGTCATCGCTTTTAAGTTGATGATGATGTTATGTGATTACCCCCAGTAATTGTACCACCCAAACTGACCTCAATGTAATGCAGTAACAATATTATACTACAGTTTGGCTACACAAAACACAATTAAGCGACGAGATGAGCGGAACGTTAACCTGATGGTAAGTGATACACCCGCACCACAAGGCATTCGTCGCTTCAGAAATAATGTGTTCAGTTTCGTTACCCCAGTAATTACACTAACTACGACGCCCTTCAAATTGAAACACAGTAATGTTTGTAGAGTACTATTTGGCAGAAATAGGCGCTGCGGTTGTACCCATCTAGACGATCTGCGGCATGAGAGACCTACTAGTAGGTTTAGGTGCTTCACCACCGTTTGCGTGAGTACCAACAACTCTCGTTACTACCGCCAAATAGTAAAGCGTGAAACGTTACTTTGTTTCGGTTTGAAGATTTTTTAATATCAAGAAGACGACCTGGTGCAGTGTTTATCAGCCTAACTACTGCCACATTGTTGCTAGAGATCGCCAAGAGGTATTTATCATCATACTCTATCCGGCTCGTCGCTCCGTTTAATAAAGACAATCTATCTATCATCAGCCGATAGACGTCCACTGCTGGACAGACCTCCCCCAGGATCTCCACATACAATCAACATGGCCTCGGTACCGCTGGGCATTTGAAACTGTCGTATATAGGGGTTTATTCGGGAGGGTGTGGCCATTTATCATCACGCTGATTTAATGCCGGTTCGCGGGAACCAGTGCCTTGTATTTTGATTAGCAGGGTGCACCACGGGCAGGTGAGGTTGGCTTGGGTCCCGTGAGTTCTTGTGCGGGGACCCTGTACACGCGCAATTGAAGACGATACTAATATAATATACATTTTGTATACTGGCCAGTTATAATATTATTAAAAAAAAATTAATCAGAAATTTTTAATCTGCGCTCGCTTTATATTTTTAATGCTGGCAATTAAAAGTAAACGCAGCCCTATTTTGTTGTAGCGCGGCGCGCCCACGGCCGCGGTAACTGTCGGCCGGTGTAAACATGGCGCCCGATATTGTTATAAATAGAGATAAGGGGGGCGTTAGTGACACCCCTCGGGATCCCGCGGATGGGGGTATTCGGATCGATTCTATCCCTTGGTAAAACATTAATTAATTTTAAAACAGACTCTTCCGAATAAACTTAATTTTAAATTTGATATAAGGTCAGGAATGGCAGGAATAGTAGCTGCGGTGGTACAAACTTACACAATTAATCACACTGATGTGTTGCAATACTACAATTGATCCTGATACTCCCGATTACAATGGAAACAGTTCCAACGCTATAATATATATATATAATCAAAATTATAATAAAATGATCCTATTTAACACAAAGTGATTAATAACTACGAGTTAAGTAATAAAAGTAAATGAGATTTTTTTTACGTCAATTAAATGCTAGTAATTGTTAGTAATTAAAACAGCACCTAGGTTCAGCTCCATTATACAGTTAGGTCATAGAATAAGCAACGCAAAGATGTCTATAACTGTACAAATTTCCCGTTGTATAATGTTAAATCTTTTTGAAATTAAGAATAAAGAAGCATTTCTATGTCCAGCTGTGGACTGCCGCGCTCTGTTGATGATGATGATGAACCATTTTTAAAAGTATCTTTAGGTTATTGGTTAAGTTACCGAGGTAACTAATTTAGGAATAACATTTTATATAATCGTTTTATATATAAACACATTCTTCTTCGTCGCTCCCTCACTGCTGAGGATCATGACCACGCATTCTCCATTGAGTGCGGTCATATGTAGAGTGGACCGCACGATGTATACTGCCACCCACCGCCTTTCCCTTAGCTCCACCATGTGGTAAGAGCTGTTCCTTCAGCACTTCTGCCTTCTATTCTCCCCAAAATGATTTGCTTTACCAGACAGCCCTGTGGAGTACGCATACTGAGGAGAGCGTAGTGGTTATTTTAATTTCTTTTATTTCTTATATTTAATTGGCTCTCCATGGTATATGGAGAAGCCTTCGTTAGCGCTACATTTCGAAGCCATCAATCCTTTCCCTATCGCGGTTTCTTATAGCCCACAAAATATACACATACATATATATAAATATATATGCCCATGTGTGTATATATAAATTTATGTAGTACACTAATGTTAATTGAAATGTTTCAATCAACTTGAAAGTATATATTTGAACCAAGAGTTAACATATCAATCTCTAAGTTACATTCACAGATGGTGTAATCTACTGTAAGTTTCTCTGGTGATAGCCTCACCCTCTCATCTTTCACTGGACTGCTATTAAGAATGGGACTAAGGTTAGCCACGTTTGTCGTAAAAGGTTTACAGGTTTGTGGGCATACAAGTTTGGGATTCTCATTGTCCAGTAACCGCTCCCACGATGGATGACAAATATGAGATAGTCTATTATATGTTGTAGCAAAGCGAAGGTGTTAGAATGAGCTGTGGCTGTCTCTGAGATGTGCTTAGAGGTAGGCTCTGGTACGTTCCGTAGGAGTTCCCAGGACCCCATATAACATACTAAGGATGACCAACGAGGAGGTTTTAATTCATACAAATCCCAAATTGTTATTCCTCTCAGGAAATTTTGTCCCACAGAAAAAGGTTTATCAGACACCGTCTTTGTGGGTACGAACGTGCTTATTTTTCTTTCTCCAAACATAACTCTGTTCTAGTTTGAATGGTTTTGTTGTTATTGAAATTACTACAGTAATCAGACTAAACATCTTATGACTCAAAGCGCTGATCCGATTTCTATAAAAATCTTAACCACACCGGCTATGTATAATATGTTAAGAGTAAAAGCAAACAATTAATTTAAAAAACATCTCTAAGGAAAAAACCAATTTCTAGAAAAATCGAAATCGATACTAGATATAAATAATAATAGATAATAGATAAAACATGGTAACATCACTGGTGGTAGGTCTCTGTCGCTGGAGGATCGTCTAGGTAGGTACCACTGCAGCTCCTGTTTTTGCAGCTAAGCATTACTGTGTTCTGATATGAAGGAAGCTGTAGCTAGTGTAATCACTGGGATAAAGAGACGAAAATGTTTATGTCAACGCGTCGAACGCAATGTGCTCTAGTCATGCTAACTAGCGCCACGTTGTTAAGGGCAAGCGTATCATTTACCATCAGGTTAACGTCATGTATGGGATCCCGCGCAACAACTCACGGGACCCAAGCCAACCTCACCTGCTCGTGGTGCAGCCTGCTAATGAACAAACGAGGCTTTGGTTCCCGCCTACCAGCATTGGGCCAGCGTGGTGGGTATGACAGCCCCTAGTACCCAGCGGTACCGGAGGCCATGTTGACTGTACTTGAAGATCTTTGGGGGAGGCCTATATCCAGCAGAAGCCGTCTATCGTCTAATGATGATGAAGAACCACACGCTCGTCTCATATCATATAAATAGCCATCCATAAATAAGATGGACACATGTCCTAGGATAATAAGCATTAGCCTAAATATATGTAATATTTATAACGTCTATATCGAGATAGATACGCCGACCAATACACGGGACAGTGGAGACGTCGTGAGGTTCACGCGAACGTTGGCAGTGGTTGGCAACCGAGAGGTTAATCTGGCAAGTTTATTGGCGGTTATATCAGTTTGATTAAGCGCCGGCGGCTCACGGATTTACTCCGGTTATTACAAGCTGCGACTTGCTGATGAGCTTCGTAATCGTGTGGGATTTTGAGTGATATTTATTTACTTATGCAACGAAACCGCTTGTTTGTATGTTTAAAGTTAAATTAGAAATAAACGTTATTACTGCTACGGTAATCCAAATATAACTCCTTGATGAAGTGTGATAATATTGATCGCCGGGACAGCTGTTGCGAAGTCACGGTTGAGGAATATCAGAGAATGGACTGGCATATCTGGGGCGTCCGGACCACAGACAGAACTGTGCCACGCTGATCGCCAACCTTCAATAGTTAAAGAGGTACTTTAAATGGAAGAAGACAGCTGTTGTCTTTATATAAAGCGCAGATCTAGTCGTGTGAGTACTGTTGCCATATATGGACAGGTGCTGCCAAAATTAATTTAGCGGTAGTACACTCGGTGGAGAGTCGGGCTAAGAGAGGCTTATTGATGATCAAGAACTTGTCACAACTAGGATTGACAGTCTAGAACACAGTCGCTGTGTGGCGGCCAGTCTCGCGGTGTTCCATAGGAGATATGTATTGGAAAGTGTGCGATGGAATTAAGCAATATATAACCCCGGAACGACCAGACGCACAGTAAGACTCCATCCTTATGTTGTGGACATCCTCACTTTGTGAACAAACAGAGTCAGCTCCTCGTTCTTCATGAGGACAGTAAAGGCGTGGCACAACTTGCCGGCGTCGGTGTTTCCGCCCAAACACGAAGTGAGTGTCTTCAAGAGTAGAGTGAAAAGGCTGTTACTAGGTTTTGCTCTGTAGTCTCGGACTATTAAGAATAGCACTTAGGTAAACTCTGTCTGTCTTAGAAGGCGACTAAAAGGGTTTTTGGGTTCGTGAGTTTTGAAGGTTGCCCTCATTGTCCACTAAGCGAGCCCGAGATAAACGAGAAGTTCGAGGTGGTCTAGTTCTTTTCGTACTAAAGCGAGGATGTCGAGAAGTGCTTACAGCCCTTCCTGGGACGTGCTTTACTTCCGGGAGTCACCAGTTGCGTTCCGTAGGAGATCTCGAGGCCTCCCGCAACGCACTGGAGATGATCACCGAGGGGTTTCAGTGGGTAAAAATCCCACACAACCTTATCTTAGCCCTAGCAGCAGGGTATCTTTTAAGATTTCCCCCCAATAAAAAAGGTTATAACTAGGTTAGTGTGCTTTACCACCACAGATCACATCACCACTTAATATCAGGTGGGATCGTGGTCAAGCGCTGACCGATGAAGCCGTAGACCTCGCCGCGATCCGACGAGCACTATGCGCGCCTTTTTATCAGCATTAAGGTTTATGTGATGATAAAATGTGCGCTGTTCATCCAGTGACTCCGAGATATTTAATACTTAATACCTTCAGTGCATTTTAGGATTGGTGTGTAGTGGTGTATGGTATGGTAGATGGTGATTTATGTTTTGATACGCCGATTATGAGCGTTGATATATAATTTTTTTTAACGACTATTCGTTATGATTAGTTGCGACGAATACAGCGGTACGCATTGTTATTTATTGTGATTAAAAATTTATGGTCTCGCTAGTAAAATTTCCATTGCGACGATGACGTCTCTATCATCAGTTTTATATTGAATCGGTTTTTGTTTTTTTTTTTTTGTGATGTATAAAATATTGCTGTTTTTTACTGAAACTGTCCGTAGGGGTGAAAGGTTTTGGCCCAAATTCCCCTATATAAACTCCTATCCGATCTAGTTGAATATCTTTCGGGAAGGCCTATGTCCAGCAGTGAGCGTTAATCGACTGATAATGATATATATCTTGATAGGTATATATAAATTAGTAAAATGTGTTCTACTTAGGCAATAAATATTGTAATTTGGTTTCGGTCGCCGCGTCTGTATTTGAATCTATGTCCCGGCGTTGCCACACCGACGTCTCGCGCTGAGCGTGGCGACACACCGGCTCGCCAATTAACGAGATTAAATAATACCTAATTATACCGAAGCGGATATATAGCAATTGGTGATTAGACGCTTTGGACGCAACGGTACTGGTATCCTTGGGCGTCTTCCTTGACCCTAATTGAACCAGTTCGTTGCGGCTGCGTTATGAAAGTGACTGTGCGGGTTTTTTTTATCTGCAACCGCATGCAACCGCCGCGGCAGTAAAACGTTTGGTGGCACCTTCGAAGTGGTTACAATGTGCTCCGACAAAAACTACGACGATCTTTGAATAGATATTTTTATGGCATGGTTGAATGATAATCATTCAGTGGATCGAGCTTAAATACTATAGGCTAAATGATTATTATGAATGATGATGATAAATGATATTCTCATTCTAATCGTTTGATGGAAGCACCTCATGAGGATGATTGAAATCTGGTAGCGCCGTACGCGGATGACAAGAAAGATATTCCCCTGGATTTATTACTTCCAAATAAATACATAAAATAAAAACTTTTTTCTCTATAATGATTTTTTATCATATATCTTTTTTTAAAAAAATTGGTAATTTAAATACTTGAAAAATGACGTTATACTCACAGTCATTGCTTAGATACCATATGGATATCTTTTATTACTATACAAAAAGTAAACAAAAAAAAAGGAATTACTCCTGGTTTGTATTCAATGAAGCAGCGAGGTGTGTGAAACGTTCACCTGATTGTAAGTGATATTACCTCCCATGACATCAAGACGCTATCGAGGCACTATATATTGTACTACATTGTGCTCGTCGCCTCGATGCAAGATGTTAAGTCCCGTTACCCGAATAATGTCACTAGCTACAGCGTCCTTCAAACCGGAACAGAGTAATGTTTGCGCACAAACTACTGTTCAACGGCAGATGTAAGAGCTGCGATAGTATGTACCTAGTCGGTCTCCGGCAACAGAGATCTATCATCAGTGAAAAAAATTCTTCTACTTTCTCTTATCTACAATCAAATTACAACGCGCTGTTCTTCTAATTCAAGATCAGCGAACCATCAGCTCAATGAAGCTGGCGAATTTCAGGAAATCTCAACTCCATTCCCCATTCCATCGTTGTCGTTTTATCACTATGGTCACAGTGAGGACACTGTTCTAGTTTAGCTGTGGTCCTGTTACGATGTCACCAGATGTCGGTGAGGGAGCGGGACAGCACAATGCAGCGATTGTCCCGTCATCAGTGGCACCGGCTGCTGCGCGAGCGGCTCGCTTATACACCAATCACTTGTTGAAGCGAAATGTGTATTGATTGTTTACACAACTATTTGTATGTGGTAGGAACATTGACGAGCATTATTGGATCCTCGCTGTGATGCGCCGAACAGTACCTTCAACTGATTGTAAGTGAAACACTGTTGTGTACCCATGTCGAACTTGTTTGTATAATATACACTGCACAACATTATGCTCTTCGCTTTGGAATATGATCTCTTTTCTCCGATTCAATTTCATCGGAGTCATATCTTCTATTCCCTTCTAACCATCAACCACTTCTTTTTCCATTTCAATTTCCTGTTGTACACAATCCATATATCTCTTCTTTGATCTCTGTCTACTCTTCTGCCTATATATCCACGTGCATATTTATCATTCTTCTATTAACATGAATTTCTTTCCGTACTTATTACTAAGATATGAAATATGTTTAGTCTTCTTATCACAGTAATTTCACAAGCTGTACCACCTTCTAAACCGGAAGAAAGCTTATTGAATGATTAAGTTCTTATAAACTGTTTCCTGTCCATAAAATTTAATTTCTTTAATGATACATCCTTTGCCATCTACTGATAGGTCTCTGTTGCCGGAGATCGTCTAGGTACTACCGCAGCGCCTATTGTAGCCAACAAACAGTATTGTGCAAACATTACTATGTTCCGGTTTAAAGGGCGCTGTAGCTAGTGAAATTACTGGAGTAACGAGACATAACATGTCATGTTTCAAAGCGACGACCACGATGTGGTGCTATGTATATCATCTTAAATAGTGCCGCGTTGTTATAGGTAAGCGTATCACTTACCATCAGTTGAACGTCCTGCTCGTCCCGTCGCTACATCGAATAAAAAAATAAATATAAACTAGATCCATGTTGAAAGAGTTCCCATAAAATGTCTTATTTAATATTTGATGAGTATGAAGCAAGAGGGGCAGTGATCGTAAACGCATCTAAATATCCGGAATATGTTAAGGTCACATGGGCCTAATAGATGTGAGTCCCCTTCGTCAGGAATTACGCATGGCTTAGCGGCTGCACTCCGCTAAATTAAACTGTACAGTGGGTGTGGGGAGTCAGAGTTTATGGAGCGAGCTGACATGGAAACTACGGATACAACTTACATATCTGTATATATATATGAGAGATATTCCTTGACTCATCACGAAATCCTCGAAACTATTAAACTTAAACACTCAAAATTTGGTAGAGATATTGCTTCTGGACCGATGATTTGATGAGAATCGCGGGAACCCACTGGATGCGAGCAACGCTGGACCAATCAATGTGGAGATCTTTGAGGGAGGCCTATGTCCAGCAGTGGACGTCTATTGGTTGATGATGATGATGATGATTGTTTCTGCCATTTAAAGGTCGGCTGATAATGGAGGTCTATATCCAGCAGTGGATAAACAAAGGCTGATAATGATGATGATGATGAATATACACAGACAGATATTATATTCACATGTTTACAATTCTAAATGATATATGTATACAACTGCTAATGAAAAGAATAACAAATTTTTGTAAATATTTACATTAATAAGTTTTTTTTGTCTCTTTCTACTAATTGAGCGGTGACCGTCTTAATATGACCATTTTATGACTAATACTTACTAATACTCTCTACCTAAGAAGAAGAAGAATTTCATCTTCTTCGGTATCACTCTTGACACAGTAGTCGTGATAATCACTTCAGGTGTTGGTCGCAAGCTTAACAACACGTAGCCATTCCTCTGTGATGGCCGCCTTCCTAGTGAATTCATATATTGGTAACGATGACGAGCCATTTACTGCCGCCTTTATCTGCTCAGTCCATCTCATAAGCGTTCTTTCTCGTGGCCTGAGACCCTCAACCTTTTCCTGGACCGCAAGTCACTCAATAGCTACCGCCCCTCGGCGGCATACGTGGCCGAAAAAAGATACGAGACTTCTAACCAATACGTGTATAGAAATTACTGTGCCCGCGTGACCTGACTGTAGCTAGGGAATTTACTAAGTGTAATGCTACTCACCATCTCATGTCTTTAGAGCATAGGTTCTCCACGGCGTCGCTACTCTACATTAATGGACCTTGTAGTTTTATTACAGCACGAATACTGATACATAAAATTAGTATCAATCGTCAGCCGATGACGTCAATTGTTGGACACAGGCCTACCCCAAAGATTCCAACTCGATCGGGGGGGTATTTGGGCCACTTCCCATCACGCCGGCCCAGTGCGAGTTGGTGGGATAAAATTTGTATAATGAACTGATATATATAAAAAAGGACATTGAATTTTTATATAAACGGATGATAGTTTTTTTTTTCAAATTTCAACTAAGGAATGAGACTAGCAAGACGGTCACCAGATTTTAAGTGATATGCCTGTCTAAAACAATGTGGCGCTAAGTCAGATGGCATACACGGGCAACATATTGTGCACGGCGCTTTGAGGCATGTGTTAAATATCCTTACCCCCAATAACTTCACTAGCTACGACGCCCTTCAAACCGGAATACACTAATATTTGCACACTACTGCTTGCCGGCAGAAATAGGAGTTGCGGTGGAGTGCGCCCTGAGTTCATATAAGGTTGGGAAGCTATGCTCTCGATACCCATCGTGATGCTGTATAAACATCCTAACGTCCCATTACGGAAACATTGCATAACTCATGGGTTCGTTGTATTAAAAAAAAATGTATATATCTTGTGTCAAAAGTGGGCCTCACGATGCGTCAGATTTTCTCACACGCCTGAGACAAGTTCACGGGATCAATTGCAGGTTCCCGGCGTGATGCTGCGGAGTGCGGAGCCCGCGTTGCGTCATTAAAGCACAGGGCTGCCGCAAGCAAATGATCACGTACAGATTTTATATTTAACCGACATTGAAAATAGAGGGATGTTTGAAACTAAGCGTTTATTTCTAGGTTTATTTGTTGCACAATTATTAACAAACATCATTATCAGCCGATAAAGGACCACTGCTGGACATAGGCCTCCTCCACAATCTCCACATCGATCGGTCCCGCGCTGCAGTGAGCATGGCATCCGGTACCGCAGGCTACTAGAGACTTTCGTTTGTAGGAGTTCATATTTGGGGGATTTGGGCCATTTCCCACCACGCTGGCTCAATGCGGACTGGTAAGAACCAGAGCCTCATTTGTTGGTTATCAGGATGCAGCACGAGCAGGTGAGGTTTGCTTGGGTCTTGTGAGTTGTTGTGCGGGACCTCTCACACCCCTATTAAAAACGTTTCTTCTTTTTTTCATAATTAATTTCACTTAGTAATAATATTTAGTGGAAAATTTAAAGCAGTGTGCAAAAGTTTTAATATGACCACTTCATACATATCGTAGAAGTCGTTATTTTTTCCATTTAATTAAAAAAAATATTATCTGTTATATGCAAAGAAAAAAATATTTTTGACACACTGTTTATAAAGAATTATCTGTTAATAATAATGTTATTGATAGTAATACTACTGATCAGGATTTTGCGAGTTATAACTAAAAGCACTATGAGACATATTTCTAAGCAAAATAAATTTATATTTACAAGCTAAGTAGTTACATTTACTGGTGGTGGTGGGTCTCTGATGCCGAGAACCGTCTAGATTCCACCGCAGTACCTATTGCAGCCGACAAACAATACTGTGCAAACATCACTATGTTCCGGTTTGAAGGGCGCTATCTAGTCAAAATGTTCAAGACTTACGAGTATAATTTGATGCAGTGTCTATCATCCTAACCAGCGCCACGTTGTTATGAGCAGGTGTATCGCGGCGGGAACTCGACATGTTTAGTTCCAATTTGAACCTTATTCCATAGGGCCATGGAGCATTTACATTGCGCGCCCGGGCGTTCGTTGATCCGAGCATCAGCTGCTTTTGATTTTGTGTTTCATTGCTGGTTTTTTTTAGTAAAGTAATAAATTTTTTATGAAACTATCGTTTCATTTAGCTTTACTAATATGATAGAGAGTAAATAATGGTAATAAAACGTTTTAATAATATGATTTTTTTTGTAATCAGGATCGATTTTTTTCCGCCCCATCATCAAAGGTGTCATTAGTACTATCGTCGGTCCTCGTTTCCGGAAGTATAATCTAACACAAAACATTTATAACTGAACAGTAAAAACTTTTAAAATGTTACTTGTTTATTCACTGGATAATAGTAAACAAGTTTAGTAAGAAATATGAGGGTTATGGACCGTTAAGCGAATGCTTATCTGTATAGTATTTTATATTGTTTATTTGTTTGTTTACCCTCACCCGGCGGTTTAGTTAAATTTCCTTTCATTTTGCGAAATGCACGCTTTATATAACTATTGCGTAATTCAGGGACGTGAAACTATATATATAGGAGATATCCAGGGATTCATTGCCTCATCACGAGATCTCCGAAACTGTTAGACGTAAACACTCAAACGTTTAGTGGATATGTTGCTTCTGCTATTTAGACGTCAGCTGAGAATGGATTTAACAAAATTCCTTTCCCAAAAGGAGTAGAGGGGATGTTACGGCCAGCAGAGCCGGCGGGGAACAGCTAGAGTAATATATATTTTATATTTGATTTCACATATGTTTTGGTGCGTGACGGTTTGGGGTAGGTTCCTGCACAACTCACGGGACCCAAGCCAACCTCACTTGCTCCCGGTGCACCCTGCTAATCGATAAACAAGATTCTGGCTCACACCAACCCGTATTGGGCCAGTGTGGTAGAAAATAGCCCGAATCCCTCCATATAAATCCCTATTCCTTCAATGCGGGAACATTTGGGGAAGGCCTATGTCCAGCAGTGGACTTCTATCAGCTGATGATGATTATGGTGATGTGTTTTGTGGATGACAAATGTTGAAGACTCAAAATGCTGTATCGGAGAACCGGTACCGTAAACAGCAGCACATAAAAATAGTCGCTTTGAACAGCTCCATACCTTACAATTGATATATGCCCAGCAGTGGACCTCCATCGGCTGAGATGATATGTTGTATATATTTTTTGTTAGGATCCAACTTTGATGTATCTTCAGACAATGTGTGGTCATACCAATAAGATGAAGTTTAACTAGTGGGTACTTGAATAGTAAATAATATTTATCATTTAACAGCAGCGTGACAACAGCATAACAGTTTAATTTGACTTTGCAAGTTCATCTCCGTGTTATCCTTTCATTATTTGATTATTATGTGGAAAACCTTAATGAGTAGAGATTAAGATTGACTCTCACAAGGCTGTGGTAAGGAACACATTAATAAGAGATACGTTTTTGTAATGTGAACATCATGGATGTTGGTGTGATGCAACACTGGCGGACCAAACATCCAAATTCAAGGTTTCAAAACAACAATTTTATATCTTCAATCTAGGGATGTGACGAGCGAGACGTTTATGTGATGGTAAGTGATACATACTTCCATAACAATGTGACTCTAGTTAGGATGATATACACTTGACCACATTCTGCTCATCGTGTTAAGATATGAGATGTTGTCTTATTACCTCAGTTATTTCTGTAGCTACAGCGACCTTCAAACCGGAACACAGTAATGTTTACACACCTACCGTTTGACGGCAAAAACTGGAGGTGCGATGGTACCTACCTAACCGGTCGCCAGCAACAGAGACCTACCACTAGTAGACGTACCACCAGTACAATGTAATATTATAATAGAGACAAGTGACAACCCTATCGCTGATCTATCCCGCCCACTCATCGTATGACCCGCTGGAGACGGATTCAATTTCTTATAGCATCGTATTTTATTTGTCATCATAAATCCAAACCTGAACCACTCGATTGAGTAAATGTAGGAACTAGTTTGTAGTAGGAGAGTCGGAGCAGAGGCTTGCGCTTGATACAGTCAGATAAGCACTGCATGCCTTGGCTCCCTGAACCTAAGTAATAATCTCTCAAGTTACTCAAAACGTACACAACTATGCTTTGTCTATTTCTAAATTGACCGAGTTGACTATATTGGTAAATATATACGTAAGTATAAATATACATATAAGTATAAATATATAATAAGTTTATATTGATATGCGGTATATTTTATAACAATATATAATACTTGACAGATATCAATATCCCATGATGTTTAGGTGAAGCGTTTTCTTCAAGGATACTATGTCGTATACGTTGACACTCAGACACCAGCAGATTTACTATTTACGTGTAAGAGATTCACCGCGAGATCTTCGAAACTATTAGACTTAAACACTCAAAATTTGGTAGAGATAGTGCTTATGTCATTTAGAGATCAACAAAGAAACTAAAGAAAAGAGATGTAAGGGGTCCCGCACAACAACTCATGGGATCCAAGCAACCTCATTTGCTCATGGTGCACCCTGTTAATCAACAAACGAGGCTCTGGCTTCCGCTAACCCGCATTGGGCCAGCGTGTTGAGAAATAGCCCAAATCCTCGCATATGCACGGCCTACATACGACAGCCTGTAGTGCCCAGCAGTACCGGAGGCCATGCTGACTATATGTAGAGATCTTTAGGGGACGTCTATGTCCAGCAGTGGACGTCTATAGGCTGATGATAATGATAAAGAAACGGATTTTACAAAATTTCTTCCCCATAGGGAGTTACAGGGTGGTTACCACTATCAAAGCTGGTGGGAAACGGCTAGTTATTGTATAAATAGAACTGATAATGGCTTTTAATTATCATCAAACAGTAATGAACAGGTTGGCGGCAGGTATTCGATTCTGATGGCAATAAGCGAGTATCACAGGACGCCCGCCGGATGTCCCGGCCCGCTTGCGTAATTGAATCCGGTACCCCCGGGGACAGCCTGATGAGTTGGCTTTACTTAATGGCGAATGCCAATTAACATGTCCAACGGAGCTTTGCCGCTGACCTCTGTTGGCGCACTAAAAGCTAACGAGAAATGTAGTCAACGTTTCTACAGATTACTTACAGACCATCTATTTAAGTACCACCGCACCTCTTATTTCTGCCGTCAAACAGCAGTGTGCAAACATTACTGTATTCCGGTTTGAAGGTAGTTGTAGCTAGTGATCTCACTGCGGTAACGAGATTTAACCATCTTATCTCAAAGCGACTAGCGAAAAATGGTCCAGTGTATCATCCTATTGTCATATTGTTATGAGCTGACGTATCACTTATCATGAGGTCGTATCCCTCGTCGCTTCGCATAATAAAAAAACAAGTTATTCAATAGGTTCTTTAGGTTAATGGCTATTGGCATAGTAAGATGGAGGTACATGGTTGGATTCCAGAGACAAATGTTGGAAAGAATCGAGGGATGTTTCAGCTATCAATATTAGCGGTTCATTAATAAAGAGAATCCTCTGTATTTGACGTCCCATAAAAAGTTTACATTGCCTAGGTGAAAGTAAAAAATTATTGATGGTCTTACTGTAAATAAGATGACAAGGTGGACCGACGATCTGGTGAGAATCGCAGGAACCCACTGAATGCGATCAACGCGAGACCGATTGACGTGGAGATCTTTGGGAGACGCTTATGTCCAGAAGTGGATGTCTATCGGCTGATGATGATGACTACTGTAAACACACTATCGAAAAAGTATGTCGAAATATTTTTTTTTTAAATTTTCTTTATCATTGCAAATATTTTAAAGTTATTAATATAGAGACTGAAATATTAAATTTATATATATATAAAATATATGTATACATATATATATATATATATATATATATATATATATATATATATATATATATAATAGCGCGACGATTTGTAGTTGATGATTAATCTAAAGAAGGGGTTGATAAAGGATGGGGTCTATTCAAGTTAGATGTAAGTTACCAAATATGACATTGACAGCTGAGGCCGACGCTTCCTCCTTGAGATCAATTGGAGATGATTGCTCAAATAGATCTCCAATGTTTTGACTTTTTGTGATGTACACTCTGACTAAGGAAACAAAATTAATGGAATATAGATAAATTACCTGCAATTGTATTTGGTGAAAAGTGGAGTGCTTTAAACACTATCTCTAACGTACCAGGGTAACGTATCAGGGTCATGGTAGTATATGGAGCAAATGATCAATCTCCACTGATTCGGCTCCTGTCCAGAGCCTTTTATACAACGACCCGGAAAGACGTGCAAGACGTTCACCCGAGGGTAAGTGATATTCTTTCCAATAACAACGTGGCGCTAATTAGGATAATATACACTACAACACATTGCGCTCGTCGCCTTGAGACGTAAGATATCAATTCTCTTTACGCTAGTACTTCCTACCTATCTAGATGGTTACCGGCAAT
The DNA here is from genome assembly GCA_029030555.1 of Ornithoptera alexandrae. Taxonomy (NCBI): domain Eukaryota; kingdom Metazoa; phylum Arthropoda; class Insecta; order Lepidoptera; family Papilionidae; genus Ornithoptera; species Ornithoptera alexandrae. The sequence goes on from JARDVY010000031.1 coordinate 1,669,524, forward strand.
AGAAATCTACCACAAGTTAGATCGATAGATAGAAGTATCTTATATCTCAGATCCATATTTGGATGATTAGCGTCTACTAGATCAGCTCCTATCCAGCGCGTCTAACGTCTAACGAATATTTTGGAAGATTAGTAGTCCTTGACCTGGTCGATCTCGCTGATGAAGTTATGATCTTCAGCTTTCATGGTTCCCAAACTTCATATCGGTATCAATGTCAATGAGTGGATCCGTAGAAGTAAACTTACCGACATAACCTTATAGATTGCTAGACTTAAGTGGCAATGGACGGCGCACATTGCTCAAAGGACTGACGGACGATGGGATCAGTAAAGTCACAAAAGTGACGGTAGTCATAATGCTGGAAGACTCTTCATGAGATTAACCAACACAATCTGGCGATGGTCGCGAGTTGTTGTTGAACAGCGCAGAATCGATTGGAATGAAGATCTTTTGAGGCCTATATTCTGCAGTAGTATTCTATCGGCTGATAACGATTATGATGTCGTTTACTTAAAACACTCCACCATTTTACAGGGTGAAAGGTAATAAGTGTAAAAGATCTAAAGGACTAAAGTATAGCTCGTATCCTATCTATCTATGTATGGAATACCCCATACAAAAACAATGCTGGAGTTATTCATTTTTTAAATATTTTTCAAAAACTTCCGAATTTTCTAAGATATAATTCGATGTATTTATTTCTTGCTTATTTCTACACAAATTTTGATGTAATAATTATTGTTTAATCATTGTTTTATTGAATTAAATTAATAATCATCACTTAGATGATAAAACTTTTAAATTAGGTTCTTTGAAAGTCGTGACAGTGAAAAATAAAGCGTCATACTTACATTTTTATTTAATCCTAAAACAAAATTTTATTTAAAAAAAATTCGTATGAAGCACATAAATAAGTACCTGACTTCAATACCTATCCGACAAGGTACATAAAGTTGCTAAAATTTTGAAAAAAAAAAACCAAGTACAATGAAATATCAAACTGTAGAGAAACAATAAACAAGAGTCAAATTAAGGGCCGACGCGGCGTCTACTTTTATAAGTTAGACTTTTCCCTGCAGTAGACTTTTCCTCGCCGTAGGCTATATGTATATATCGTCATCATCAGCCGATAGACGTTCACTAGGTCTCCCCTAAAGATCTTCACGTTTTTGGCCATTCGATTCGATTCGATCGATTTGGGCCATTTCCCACCACGCAGGCCAATGCGATTTGGTGGGAGCCAGAGCCTATATATATATATATTATAGATAAATATATATTGAGTCCCTCTATATATATATATATATATATACACAAAATGATAGAGAGGCCCAATGTAACAACACTAGCCTACATTTACATAAGTATTACCCATCGGCGAGACCCTTTCATCTTGGAAATGCGACATTTCCATTGAAATACCAGAACGACGGCGTAAAAGGCACTCGCAGTATGTGTGCTTGAAAGCCTTAGCTATTCCAGCTACCCTAGTCACACTGAAATGTTTCAATATAGCCTGCCCTGCCTGCGAACAGAAACGCCTTTGACCTGCATACCGACATGTATTATTAAAATGTTTCCGATGTGATTTTGTTGTTCGATAACCTTATGTATATCAGGGCTTCTTAAACTTTTATTATCCACGACAACATTTATGATTGCTAGTTTCCTGACGACCGCATATAAATATAAAAGATAAATGAATATTTTTTTATGATTTATTTATTAGGTAACAATATACATATACATATGAAGATATATCGTTTTAGAATTCGTATAGAAACATACATACATTAAAAATCGCACAAATGTTTTAAAATTGTATTTAATATAATTACAATAATTATATGCTTTATTTTGCATTTAAATCGCCTTTTTTAAAATAACATAAATAAAAGGTTATTCTGACCTCCGCCGAGTGGTAAGTGTTGAATTCAAATTAGAGTAAAACATTTAATGAGATGGACGAGCCCGTTTCTTATTGCATAACAAATTAAATCTTGGTGGAATGTTTGACACTGTTGGACGTAACACCTCCTCAACGGGCAGGTGAGTGAGTGGCCAGCCTTGTAGTCTCGAGCTGTTGAGAATAGGACTAGGGTATTCCTTGCTTGTCGTACAAGGCGGTTAAAAGGGTCGTCGGGTCCGTGGGTTTTAGGGGTGGGGGCCCTTAAAGCTTCATAAGCGAGCCTTAGGAGGACGATAAATGCCTGGCGGTATTATATTTACCGTAGCACAGCGTAGGTGGCAAGGAGGGCTATGCCCTTCTGTGGGATCTTTTAGCCAGAGTGCAAGGGGGCACCGGTGCATTCCGTAGGAGATACCGGAGCCCCTCCTAATACACTGACGGAGATCACGGAGGGGGTTTTAGTGTGTACAAGCCACACATTACCTTGTCTTCCCCCAGAAACAAGGTATTTTTTAAGAAGATTTCCCTCATGATAAAAAAGGTGTGCGAGTGTGATTCTGCATAAATACACATCTCAAATATAAAATCTTGTATTGAAATATTAAACATTAAAATCTCTCGCAACCCCAGAATTTTGCTTCGCCACCCATAGTTGATGAAGGCCTGGTTTATATTAAATTGTTAACCTTGTTATACTAATATCAATTTATTATTAATGTTTTATTAATGGCTACTATTAAATCAGCATCATCAGACGTAGACATCCACTGCTGTATATAGACCTCCCCGAATATCTCGACACCAATCGGTCCAGTCTTGCCCGCATCCAGTAGTTTCACACAGTTAAATGAAAATTGATAATCCAAGTCTGAGATATTTTTTTATTCAACGAAGCTAACGAGCAGGACGGTCACTTAATGGTAAGTGACGCGCCTGCCCATAGCAACGTGTCTCTAGTTAGGATGGTACACACTGCAACACATTATGCACGTCGCGTCGAGACATAAGATGTTCAATCTCGTTACCCCAGTAATTTCACTAGCTACAACGCCATTCAAACCGGAACACAGTAATATTTGCACACTACTGTTTGGTGGCAGAAATAGTCCCTGCGGGGTGGTACCTACCCAGACAGTCATGGCCTATTGTTGAGTTCACTCAATTCTATATCAACATTAGAAATCTTACGTGCACTTAACTTGTAAGTTTAATTTTTTGTGAAAAGAGTCTTAGTAAAGTCCTCATCAGCCGATAGACGTTCACTGTTGGACATGAGCTTCGTCTAAAGATTCCCACGTCGATCGGGTAGGGATTCATATGGAGGGATTTGGACAACTTCCCACCACGTTGAACCAATGCGGGAGCCAGAGCCTCGTCTGTTAATTACTAGGTAGCACCACGAGCAATTGAGTTTGGCTTGGATCCCGTGAGTTGCGCGGGAAACCTTACACCTCCTTAGTAAAGTATGGAAAAGTTATTATCTATTCGTGTCGTTTTTTAGTGTTATATACCATATTATCGATGTAAATAAAAGTAGATACATGCAGTGTAATTTTCATAATTAATTTTTAGTAGAAGAAATAGTTAATGATACGTCTCCTATAAAGGTATCGGGCCAAAATCTGGAAAGAGTGACAAAGTACAAATATTTGGGTACATGGTTAAACGAGGAATGGAATACTGAGCTAGAGATAAAGACCTGTATTGAAGATGCTCGCAGTGCTTTCAACACAATGAAAAACGTCCTTTGCAGTAAAAGCATCAGCATCGCCTTACGTACTCGTTTACTCCATTGCTACATATGGCCCATTATTTTGTATGGATGTGAGGCTTGGACTATTAAAGAAGATCTTAAGAAACGTATTGAAGCTTTTGAGATGTGGACATATAGACGCATGTTGTCCATTAGCTGGACTCGGAGAGTGATTAATGACAGTGTTCTTCAACGGATTGGCCAAAAGCTTAACCTCACGCTTACGGTTAAGGAACGTAAAATCTCCTACCTCGGTCATCTACTCTGTCATCAGCGATATGATCTTCTGCAGTTAATTATAATGGGTAAAGTTTATGGAAAACGAAAGTTGAGGAGACGGAAAAAGTCATGATTAAAGAATACCAGCGAATGGACTGGCATATCTGAGCTTCCCACCAACCCGCATTAGGTCAGCGTGGTGGGAAATGACCCAAATCCCTCCATATGACTCCCTACTCATTCGAATTGGGAATCTTTGGTGAAGGCCAATGTCCAGCTGTGGACGTCTATCGGCTGATGATGATAAACCGAATTAGTATTATTAACTTAATTATTTTTTTGTTGGTATGTCTACTCTCATATTATTTATACTTGCTTATCTTAACTCTACGAGAACTAAGTCTGCTTGTTGTGACATTAATAGCGTTTACAATAAAGCTTTTAAAAGTGATTGTATATCTATAGAAATATTTCAATAATAACGAAATTGTTTATCCAAAGATAAAATGGCAACGTTGAATAATGTTATTATTTCAGTATAATATTAATGAAAAAGTTTTGTATAGGAAAGCAATATAAGCAATATTATTTATCTGGATGACAGTAAGGCGAGTTCGCTTATTACGGTAAGCGTTGCGGACGAACGTACGAATAATAACAGTCAAAGTTCCCATTTTATCTTCCCGTACTACAGTAAAATTTATATTTTATATCCCCCACTGAAAACAATATCAAATCGGATACGATCAAGTTAGACCTGGCTACCACAGAGCTCAAAGCTATAGCGATGAGGACTTCAAGTTAATAGAAAAATGTAATAAATGTTGATGGAGACAATATCTGTGGCGATATGCCTAATCTCCAGCGTGTTTGCCAAACTAAGATATTATAATTGGTGCAAGTCCGATAGAACCTGTCTTTGTCTCCGCGAGGCCAGAAATACGCAGGCGTATCACCCTCGTAAACCAAAAAAAGGGATATAATCGCCGACCATTAAAAACCGAAAGCTTTTATTATCTGGGGCACATGTTTCGGTACATCTTTCTTCTTTTTGTTTCGCGAGAAATCTTCGAAAAATAGCCTGCTTCTGGGGGGAAGTCAGGGTTCTGTAATATTCTTACTCATTAAAATCGTTTTGGCAGTCTGCATCAGTGTGTTCGGAAAGGCTCCGGGATCTTTTATGGAACGCACCGGTGCCTCTCTATACTTTATGTTACACGTCTCTAAGGAGCTTAACCCTCCTAGGTACCATCGCTGAGCCATACGCTGTCCCATGCAGGTTCGCTTGTTGAGCGATAAGGATCGCCACCCTCAAAGCCCGTGAAACTCCTAGACCCTTTCAGTCGCCTTCTACGACAGGCAGAGCTTACCTTAGTCCTATTCTTACTACCCCGAGACTACAGAGCTTTCCGGCACGACACCTGCTTCTACTTATTATGATAGGCAAAGGACACGTTGGATGCGAAAATAAATCCTTGCTGTAAAACAAAAGAGTGGACCGGTATCAGCAATAGTGGGCAGCTGTTCCATATGACTTAAGACAGCCACAGATTCGTAATTCTGACGGCCAACTTCCAATAACGGATAGGCACTTTAAGAAGCAGATGCCTGATCTGTGTTATGATGGTTCCTATGGCATAGCACCACATTACCATTATCATGAGGATCTACATAAGAAATTATGTAATAGTTACAACGCTCTTCAAATATTAGAAAACCATTAAGCTGTTACGTTTATATTTACATATATGACTGAAGAAATGTGTGACTAGTTTACTGTAAGAAAAATTAGAAACGACTAGTATTCTTTAATCGGCTAAACCGATTCTTTCAGTTAAGCTAAAATACTCTTCATCTGTCTGTAGAGCGTCTCCACGCGTGGGTGTTGAAATGAATATGGAGAGGACAAAGATTATGTCTAAGGACCATATTGTACCCGCGCCAGTAATGGTCGAGGGCTCTACGCTGAAAGTTGTCGACGAATACGTTACCTGAGACAAACAGTCCAGCTAGGTAAGTTCAACTTCCAGAAAGAGGTCAATATGGGAAGATACGCAGCATCTTTTCGTCTCAAATACCGCAGTGTCTGAAGACAAAAGTCTTCAACTCGTGCGTGTTGCCAGTGTCGACATACGGAACTGAGACGTGGCCCTTTACTGTCGGACTTATAAAAAGGCTCAAAGTCACCCAGAGGGCAATAGTGAGGGCTACGCTCGGAGTTTCTCTGCGCGATCGAATCAGAAATGTGGAGATCCGCAGAAGAGCTAAGGTCACCGACATAGCCCAAAAGATTGCTAGACTTAAGTGGCAGTGAGCAGGGAACATTACTCGAAGGACCGACGGCCGATGGAGCAGTGAGATCCTCGAGTGGCGCCCGCATACCGATAGACGTGGTGTTGGGAGACCTCCCACAAGGTGAACCAATGTTCTGGTGAGAATCGCCGGAACCTATTGGATACGAGCAACGCGCGACCGATCGATGTGGAGATCTTTGAGGGAAGACTAGGTCCAGCAGTGGACGTCTATCGGCTGATGACGATGAATGACTCTTCATCGCTAAACGTATTGCCGTAAGGCCATTCCGAAGTTAGATCAATGATCGGCTGAAGATTGCGGGAAACAATTGGATGCGGTCAACGCAGAACCCGATCATTATAGAGGCAGCTTCCACTAATTGATGTCTATTATGAGGCGATACAGAAGTTATTCTTGTGTATCTTGTGTGCAGGAGGTTTTATTCGAAAACGAATTAAATCGCTGATGAAGCATTCTGTTTGGAGACATAACAAGTGCGGAGATGGCATGGTGCCATATTTGATTAGTTCCATTTATTGCTGCAGATTGGTTTATATTGCTTACATGGTTATCAAAGAGTTTCGTCTAACCTTTATTTATATTATTGCTTTAACCCTAAAAGGATCTTTCGATTCTATCCTGTATTATAAAACTGAGGATGCTGACACTGCGACTTGACATCTTAAAACAATGTATTATAAAGTCATTACCCGTTCAGGCTTGGCACTTAGCAGATGACGTCACAGCATTGACGCAAACAGATTAACTTATTATTTCCTATTGCTCTTGGAGGATATATTCATATTCGTCGCGGTAAACAAGGAATTAATATATGTTTATAATAATTGTAGGAAATAAATTAGATGTTGTATAAATAGTTTACAATAACATCAGCCAAAGGACGCCCACAGCTGGACACACCTTCCCACACTGATCAATCCTGTTATCCGCATTTTACAGTTTCCAGGAATGCAGCTATTACTAATGTCATATACTACCATATCTATATTTGGTATGTCATATTTGACGATTGTGATCAGCATCAGGGTTGAATCAATTCATGATCTTTTTCCATCGGATTTTGTACTATCATTTATAAACATACTCAAGCCGTAATAATTAATAATAATTCTTAAGCTTTCAATGCAGTAATAGCATCCTCCTCCTCATCAATGTATAGACGTCGACTGCTGGACATGAGCCTCCACCAAAGATCTCCAAATCGATCGGTCTTGCGCCGCTCTCATTCAGTAGCTTCCTGCTTCTTTTAACAGTCAGCATGGCCTTCAGTATCGCCGGGCAATAGGGATCGTCAATTGTAGGGATTCATATGGGAGGATTTGGGCCATTTCCCATCACGCTGGCACAATGTGGGTTAGTGGGGGTAATAGCATATAGCGTAATGAAAATATCGTGAGGAAACTGACGTTTCAACAACAGTCTTGAACTTGTGATATCCTGTTGTTGGTATGTTTGATCAAATGGCTATGAGGATCTCTTTGTGAGAGAAGTCCTTCGAGCACCAGCAGTGGGAATTAATTAATCTATTTTCTTCTAATGATTTATCATGTAGCTCTGTATTTAGATGTATGCGTATTAAGTTGATTGTTAATGTATATTCTTTTCATCACAAACTTCTTCTATATCATCTACTGAAGTATCAGCGGCTGACATCATCAAAAGTGGACGTACCATCTAAATACCAAGTTACATGATGGTACGTACGCGTACTGTTAAAAGGAAACTAGTGTTTCATAACCTTTCTCTCTCTTCAGTTATATCAAAAGGCGTAAACAATTTTTTTTTCAAATCCTGTTAGGTAAGCAAAAATTTAGCTTGCTGGCTTAATGGTTGGAGCGTGCGGCCTTCACTCCGAAGGTCGCGGATTCGAATCGGCATTTACCGATGACTTTAATATTTAAGTTATATACATTTGTGAACTTTAGCAACAGCGAAATACAAACGGTGAAGGAAAACATCGCGAGGAAACCTGCACATGAATTAGAATTTATTCTAAGGTGTGTGTGAAGTCACCAATCCGCATTGGGCCCGCGTGGTGATTATAGCCCATCGCCTTCATATTGAGGGTAGGCCTGTACCCCAACAGTGAGGACGTAAATTGGCTGTTAAGAGGAAAAAGGTGAATATTATGATAATTCTGGTATTACATATATAGCCTAATTTAACTATTTACCACCAATCCGTTTTATTACCATAAAAACTATACTATTCTGTTACAAAGTAATCTAGGTTTTTTAAATCACCTTATAGGCAGGTAAGATTAATCTGAGGTTTTATATTTTAATATAATGAAATACGAACGATATGGTATACATATATCACTTAACATCAGGTGAACGTCCTGTACTTCCCGATAAAGAAATAAAAAAAAAATCTAGGATTATTTTTAGACACAATTTGTTTTGAATGGCATCTCGAAGGACGTTGAAGCGATGAACACTTCATTGTATATATTTATGCAACGAGAGTTGTTACGACGCGTACGGTTATAGTAATAACGTAATGGTACACTACCAATTGCGATTATGTTCTTAAGTTCACCAAGCTTAAAGAGCATTTTGCCCCGGTCCACGTCGACCTTGCGGCACGGTTTTGAGGTCTCTAATGACGTAATTGTATAATTTAGAAAATTGTTATTCCATGTGATGAAAAATGTTAATTGTCTGCTTTTGTAGGCGTCCTATTGTTCATATTTGATCGGAATTTTTATACGAGTCGGTGGACCGATATTAATGACCGTGGTTGAATGTATATGACGGAAGCTGTAGGTAGTGTAGATGTTCACATCATCAGCTCTGTAGTCTCAGGGTAGTAAGAATAGGACTAAGTTAAGCCCTGCCTGTCGTACAAGGCGACTGAAAGGGTCTAGGAGTTTCGCGAGCCTTGTTGGTGGTTGCCTTCATTGCTCAACAAGCGAACCTGCGTGTGACCAGCGTGGCTTCGCGCAGAAAATTGCGCGAACTCACCGAACCGCGTCGTTGCACTCGGTCCTAGTACTTGCCGGGCTGCTTCCTCTGGACCTTCGGGTCCAAGAAGCGGCCACTTTATTTGAGGTAAAGCGCGGCCACTCCCGGGAAGTGCTGGGTGACCGAGAGCTGGAGGTTCCAGTCAGCTACTTGAGACTACCACACCCGTCTGAACAGGTTGGTGTGGAGTTCTCCTGCCTGGGGGAAAGTGCAGAGGAGGTCCAACTTGCCACCTCGGCTGCCGATTCGGCCATTTACACCGACGGCAGCCGCATCGACGACAAGGTGGGTGCGGCGTTCAGCGTTATGCGGAACGCCGCAGAGGTTACTTGTAAGAAACTCAAGTTGGGCAACTTCTGCACGGTGTACCAGGCAGAGCTGCTGGCATTAGCAGAAGCGACGGGGTACGCGGCCAGCGGGTCGGCGCAGTCATGCGCCGTACTTAGCGACTCGAGGTCCGCCCTGGAAACTGTCGCAAGATCTGACACCCTCCACCCCCTGGCGCTTCGCGTGAAAGAGAATATTACGAAAGCGCGGGCAAAAGGGATGAATGTAAGATTATATTGGGTGAAGGCGCACGTGGGGATGGAGGGAAATGAAAGGGCGGACCAACTGGCCAAGGAAGCGGCCCTGAAGAGTAAAAGAAGACCGGAGTACGAGGATTGCCCCGTTTCCTTCGTCAAGCGTCAGCTTAGGCTTAAGACGATTGACGAATGGAACAGGAGGTACGTGGAAGGTACTACGGCTTCGACAACGAGGATCTTTTTCCCAGACGTCGCGTCAGCCTACCGGACCCTTCGCCGATTGGATCTCGACACGGTCTTGGTCCAGATGTTCACTGGGCACGGGGGATTCTCCGAGTACCTCCACAGGTTCAAGCTCAAGGAGAGTCCCGCGTGCCTGTGTGACCCAGCGGTGGACCAGACCGTGGTGCACATCCTCACCTCCTGTCCCCTATTCGGGAAAGAGAGGAATGAATGCGAAATAGAGATGGTAAGGAGGATAGACGCAGGTGTCATCGCCTCTCTGATGAGTGAAGACGAAAGTCGCGAAATATTTTTGAAATATTGTAGGAGAGTGGTGGGGAAAGTATTGGAGGGAAACAAAATGTAAAGTAATTTAAAGTAATGTAATAACAATAATAATAATTGAGATTGTAATAATAATTATATAATAATAGAAGAATAAGCAAGATAATACAGTAGGAAGAAGAAAGAAGAAAGAAGGAACGAAGAAATGTTAATGTTAAAGGAATGATCTTTTCAGGCACCCCCCCCCTCTTCAGAAGGCGTCTTCACTCCAAGGGGATGAATGAAAGAAGGAAATAGGATGCAGCATGATAGAGAAGAGAAGTGTGGAAGAAGAAAGGGGTAAAATGATGAATGGAATGTTAGATAAGAGAGTATTGGAATAAAATTAAAGATGGTAATTTAAAAATAGAAAGTAAACGGCCCTGACCCAAAACACGCAGGGGGAACGATTAAAAAAAAAAAAAAAAAAAACCTGCGTGTGACAGCGTATGGCTCAGCGATTGTGCCTTAGAGGGTTAGGCTCCACCTCAGAGACGTGTAACAGAAAGTGTAGAGGGGTACCAGTGCGTTCCATAAGAGATCCCGGAGTCGATCCGAATGCACTAACGCAGACCACCGAGGGGGTTTTAGTGAGTAGAAATCTCAAATAATCTTGACTTCCCTCAGATTATCTTACAAAGATTTCCCTCCCGAAACAAAAAAAAAGGGTTTTCATCATAGACCACCAACTAATCTACACCGAGAAAAATAACATGAATTGAGACACAATAAACAGTTATGTATAAGGGGAAAGTTTATTATCTGTCTATATATAATGAAAATGTGTTGTCTTTGTTTGTCAATCACGTGAAAACTAGTGAACGTATCGACACGGGAACATGAGCATTCGACGCGGAATGATCTGTGGATGCTTATAAGCTGTTTATGTTTTCAATTTCATACATCCTTTACCATTTTATTTCCAATTAACTCTTACGAACATCTTTATTTCGTATTATTTATCCGGTTGCTATAGTAACGGTTGTTATATAAAGTAATTTGCGGTTGCTATGAGATAATATTTCAGACAAATTTCAAGTCTAGTTTTATATTATTGGCCAGCAAAGCCAGCGGGGAACAGCTACTATATATACACATGTAGATATGTGTATATATAGTAGCTGTATACAAATAAATAAATATATATATATATATATATATATATATTCACCAATGTAGATTCTTCACGATATCTCTGGAACCATAAGACCTGAAGACTTCAAATTTGGTAGGAATATTGCTTTTGCAGAGAAATGGTGAGCTAAGATTTTACAAAATTCCTACCTCAAAGGCAGTTGCGGGGGTGATATGGCCAACAAAGTGGGGAACAGCTCGTTAAAATATATGTAAACTTTGGTGGAGGTGTCTCTGTTACCGGAGATTATAAATTTTCATCGTCATCACCACTATTATCAACATTAACAACTTTTGTTTATTCACTGCTGGATATAGACCTTCCCCAATGTCTTCCACCATATGCGATCATCAGCTTCTCGCATCCGCTCACTTCGATGATGTCGGTCCATCTTGATGAAGGGCGTCCCACATTACGACCTGGACACTATTATCACTACTGGGCTAAATTAACCAATAAGGATAACTTCGAAGAAGATAAAGAAAATTTCTAAAATATTGTCCTATAGGTACAATGTAGGCTTGATTAGTTTTTTCATCTCATGAAGAAATCGAACTTACATCATTCAGCTTACAAGATGTACCCCAAGCGAACTTAACTACTGTGCCAACTGAATAAAGAAACTAGCGATGTAAACAACATATTTCTCAGCTATATAATTATAGTTGTTAAATTATAAGTCATCATCATCGTCATCATCATCATCAGCCGATAGACGTCTATTGCTGGACATAGGCCTCCAAAGATCTCTTCATACAGTCAGCATAGCCTTCGCTACCGCTGGGCACTAGGGGCTATTGTATGTGTTCATATGAGGGGATTTGAGCCATTTATCATCACGCTGATTTAATGCCGGTTAGCGGGCGCCAGAGCCTCGTCTGTTGATTAGCAGGGTGCACCACGAGCAGGTGAGGTTGGCTCGAGTCCCATGAGTAAGGGACTGTTTACAACCATAATTTATAAGTCAAATAATAGATTCTATCCAAAACCGTTTTAACCCATTTTTCCCAACGATGGGCTAACACCGCTCAAAGTCCACCGTATGTGGCCGGGGAAATCGGACCAGAGCGATTATCAAGCTATAAGCCGATTCGCTGTGAAGTTACCCGTTAAGATATCATTCTCCAGCTACAAGTGTATTACGAAATCGACTCTAGGACCATCGACGTTCAAGTCGAGTGCCTGGTTAACGCACTTCACATATCCTTGGTGAAGTAATATCAAAACAAGCATATCGTTAATAGCCTAGCATTTAGATTTTAAATGTCAGGGGTCTAGGATCTATTTTTGGCCTTGCGCAGGCGATATTTGAATATTTAAAAAAAATATACTAAAACTTAGAAACGCTCTTTTTCTTATTTCATTAAGCGACGAGACGAGCGAGATATTCACCTGATGGTAATTGATACGCCTGCTCATAACAACATGGCACTAGTTAGGATGATTTACACTGCACCATATTGCATTCGTCGCTTTTAGACATTAGATGTTAAAGTCTCATTACCTTAGTAATTACACTAGCTACAGCCCCCTTCAAACTGAAAATCGGTAATGTTTATACACTACTATATGGCGGTAGAAATCAGGGCTGCTGTGGTACTTAAACGTTAGTAACCTATCACTACCACCTGCTTAATTGAATAAAAAAAAACTGGAGTATTATTTATGTGAAGGTGGACAAACATTGGAGACTTGGGTGCAAGGGTTCCCGCACAACAGCTCACGGGATCCAAGCCAACCTAACCTGCTCGTCCTCCCGAACAGGATCCCGCTTTGATGTGGCGGTGGGGCTCAGTAGCCGGGACTTGGTCCCCCACGGTAAAGCGCAGAGGAAGTTAAAGTGACCTCACCTAGATTCGCGGGGGAAGATGAGTGTCAGTATTGCGTTCCACCGCTTTTTTTATCCTCCGCGGCCATAAACGGGTGGCGGCGAAACCCAAGATCGAATCAGCCGCAAGGAGTCGGGAGAGTTTTCTCTCTGTTGGCTTCCATGGACTCTGGGTGACGGATTCAGGGTAATCCGTTGCCCAGGTGACTACAAGAGGCCGAGAAGGGGACGCGCTGTGTGTTGTATGTGCTGGTCGGCGTGCCCTTACAGAGGTGGAAAGGGAGGATTCTTCCCTCCTTCCCGAGGTGGGGCATGAAGCAACCGGCGCTGGTGGGTCGCGGATGTGCGCGAAAGCGTTCCCGTGACCCTGCCATAAGGCGACGAGGTGGAATATCGTGCGAGGTTTAAGTCGGCGCAAGTCCGACATAACCTTCCTTGGCCCCTGCGAAAGCACGTATGCGCAGGCATTTCACCCGCGTAAAACAAAAAAAAACCTTATCTGCTTGTGGTGCACCCTGCTAATCAACAAATGAGGCTCTGACTCCCACCAACCCGCAATGGGCCAGCGTGCATACGAATCAGTATCGTGTGGGAATGTTTGAGGGTGGCCTATGTCCAGCTGTGGACGTCTATGGCCTGACGGCGTAAACAAAAATTTGGGCAATGTTTACGCGAAATCACATGAAGTTTAAGTCAAAACGTACGCGCAAAGTTTTGCATAAGCCACATTAATATAGAATAAGTGTAGTTAAGTAAACAAGTAAACAAACACAAACATTTGCCGAAAGCTTAACTGCTTTAGTGTGTTTGGTGTTTGCGTTGAGATCGGCTGTGTTTGTGTACACGTGCGATGATATTTGCGATGTTGTATATTATTAACGTCACGATCGTATCGCTTCGTACTATAATTAATGGTGCAAATATGGTGGTGGAAACATACAAAGTCAGCCTCCTCACTTATCTCGGTTTATTGATTGTAAATTAAGTAATAATCATGTTCATCATCATCAGCCGATATGTTTATTGATTGTAAATTAAGTTATAATTATCATCATCATATCGATCGATCCTGCGCTGCCCATATCGAGATGCTTCCCGTAACTTTAACCAGATCGTCTGACCACCTTGTGTCTGCCAACATCCAGTACGCGGTAGGCCTCCCCCAAAAATCTCTATAGATAGTTAGCATGGCCTCTTGTACCGATGGGCGGGCACTAAGGGCTGTCGTATTTAGGGGTTCATACGGGAGGTTTTTGGACCATTTCCAAACCACGCTGGTTCAAAGCGGGTTGTCGGAAGCTAGAACCTCGTTTGTTGATTAGTAGGATGCACCACGAGCAGGTGAGGTTGGCTTGGGTCTCGTGAGTTGTGAAGGGGACTCCTTATACCCTGGACATAATGTGGTGCTATCTATCACCCTATCGCCTTGTTAGGTACAAGCGTATCAGTTACCATATGATGAACGTCTCTTCGTTTCGTGAATAAAAAAAAGTGTTGGTTTTTTGACGTTTTAGTCACCCCAATCTTGGAACTAACGGAATATGATATTTTGACTCTCCCATGTTTTCGATGTTGAGGGGTAAACACTGAGCACCCCCTGTACCGGATCATATCTTTTTATTAAATTCCCTTCGTAGTTCCCAGTTTTATGTATTTTCGTAAGTCCTGTCATATTTAGTTTTTTTTTTGTTTACTGTATTTTTTACTTTGGAATATAAGATTGTATTTCTATATCGTCTTCCATTGTTGGATTCTGACGGAGTGTTTGTTTGAAGCAAAGGGGGTGTGAGGGGTCCCGCACCACAATCCAGGGGAACTAAGCCAACCTCACCTGGCTGTGACTGACGTTTTGGTGAAGGTCGCAACAAACTGCTAGATGCGGGCAGCGCAAGACCGATCAATGTGAAGATCTTTGAGTGAGGTCCAAGTCCAGCAGTAGACGACTGAAGGCTGATGATTGATTATGGCAATTCATCGGCCTTTGTATACAAAGATGTACGATCCTTGGAGTATATTTGCGTGATTGAATCAGAAACAAGGATATCTTAAGAAGAATCAAAGTCACAGACATGTAGTCTTAGGCTAAAGTAGCTATGGGCGGGGCAGGCCACATAACCTGTAGATCTCTAGAACGTTGGGAATTTGATGGTGGAATGGAGACCCTCATCGGAAGACGTACAGTAGGCAGACCCTCACTAGGGTAGACAACATTAAAATAGCTGAGAGACACTGTACTCAAACAGCACAGGACCGTATTTAATGGAATATCTTACGAGAAAGCTATATCCAGCAGAGAACATCCATTGTTAGAGATGATGATGATGATAAATGGAAAGAGAAACATAAATTATATTCATAACAAATACTACGCTCATCATCAGCCTTTGTTTATCCACTGCTGGATATAGGCCTTCCCCAATGTTTTCCACCAAACACGATCCTCAGCTTTTCGCATCCACCCACTTCCGACCGCGCTGGAGACGTCGTCGATCCATTGGGAGGGAGGGCCTTCTACAATTTTGCGACCTGTACGCGGCCTCCACTCTAAGACTTTCCTCCCCCATCGGCCGTCACTGACACGACAGATATAGGATATTACGCTATGGAGTAGTATTTTGGATTTGTACATCTAATTGTGCTCTTAATCACAGATTAAAAAATATTTCTATCTCTCTCTCTCTCTGATCGTGTTATGTAAAGCTCCAACACTCACCAAGAGGTGATACCGTCGACGTTTGGATCCCAAACAGTACAGATGCGTCGGTCCCCGAAAAAGATATTGATACGCGGAAAACTTACATCTTCGTTTTTAGGGTCAGGGTTTAAAAATATCTTGTATTCCTTGTTTATCGGCCCCGTTCACCTGTATATAAGTGCACGGGTGATGGAGTGATGCGCGATCTTCGGCCGCGTGACGTCAGCGCGCTATTGCGAGCGCGGCGCCGTCCAGCGCTTATTCGCATACTTACGTGGAAACCCGCAGACGTACTGCTCGCAACCACACATCACCACTTCTTACCATTATTTGTGTAGCCATAGTTAATGTACCCCACAAATTCTGCCTCTAAACAGTAGTGTGCAAACATTAGTGTTCCGGTTTGAAGGGCGCTGTAGCAAGTGTAATTACTGGGGAAACGAGATCCAACATCGCATGTCTTAAGGCGACAACCGCAATGTGGTGCTGTGTATGACATCATAGTTAGCGCCACGTTGTTATGGGCAGGCGTATCACTTAATATCAGGTGAACGTCCCGTTCGTCTGTTCGCTTAATTCAACATAAAAAAAAAAGTTTCGTCTATTCATGTATGTAATTTATTAGAAGAATGTGTACAATAAGTTTTCGTGTTTATTTAGATTTTTTGTTATTTACATGTGGTATTGTTAAGCTCTCCTCAAATATCTAATATTGTAAAGTATCATGCTTTTTTTTTTATTTGATAAAGTGACGTTCACCTTAAGGTAAGTGATACGCTTGCTTCTAAGAAAGTGACGATATGATAATATATACTGCACCACATTGTATTCTTCGCTCTTCAATCCTGAAGACAGTGATATATATATATATATATATTAAATAACAACGAGATCAGCAGGTTGTTTACCTAATGGTGATACTCCCATCCATAACAGTGTGACGCTAGTTAGAATTGTATACACAGCACAAGGCGCTCGTCGCCTTGATAAGGTATTTAGTATCGTTACCCCAGTAATTAAACTAGCTGCGGCCTTCAAACCAGAACACAGCAATGTTTGCACACTAGTATTTTCCGGGATAAATAGGATCTGCTGTTGATACCTAGACGGTTCTCGGCAACAGTGACCTGCTAATGTTTATAGGCATTCACCAAAGATCTCCACGACGACCGATCCTGCGCTGTCCGCATCCAGCTGCTTTCCGCAACGTTCACCAGGTCGTCGGACCACCTAGTGAAGAGCTTTGGGGGAGGCCCATGTCTATCAGTAGACGTCTGTCGACTGATAGACTTATGATGAGATTACACGAGAAAGAGGAACACAAATAAAATATCGGATTCGAATTGTGAACCTTCGACATATACTTTAATGTAACTTATTCCACTTTGAAAAGGTTTTGGTTTTTTTTTTGAGCAAATCGCTTGAGAGGAACCAAAATCTATATTAATGACATCAACAGATGTGCGAACATGCCGACGATTCGGTCTCAATTTAGAAAGACATAAACTGGCCTAGGGTAAGTCGTAAAACGGACCCCCCCGGTCTTAACTTCGCATTTGTAGCGACCCCCCTGATAACCCTCCGAGTTCTAACGACGTTAGGTGGGCCCCTCGCAGAAGTTTTGTCACTTTGAGAAATTTTAGGACCTTTACAGTTCGACGGTCGTTTCGTGAGGCCGATAAGCTTAATGGAAGTTTCTAATCAACGTTTTATACGGATGATATTCATTTAAAACATTAAATTACCCTTGCTGAAGGAAATCCTTCCGGAAGTTTGTATTTCCTTCAGTGTATTCTGATACTTATGTATCCTCTGTGTATCCTGACGTGGCACCTGACCATCGGGCCGGGGCACCGATTCAAAGTAGCACAGCAAGCGATGGGGAGAGCTATGCTTGGCATTTCTCCAAGGGACACAATCCTGAACGAAGAAATTTTTAAAGAAAATAAAATATTAAAGTCGTCAACGTAGCTTTCAAAATCTGCAAGCTGGAGTGTCAGTGGGCCGGCCATGTCTGCCGTGTCAGTGACGGCCGTTGGGGGAGGAAAGTCTTGGAGTGGAGGCCACGTACAGGTCGCAGAAGTCTAGGACGCCGTCTCTTCAAATGGACGATATCATCAGAGCGGTCGGAAGGTGGTGGATGCGAGAGGCTAAAGATCTCATTTAGTGGAAGATATTGGGGATGAACAAAGGCTGATAATGATTTTGATAAGTATAATTTGAGAACATTTGACTGGTGGTAGGTATGTCTTCATTCCCTAAACGGTAGTGTTCTACAAACGCTTTTTTTTAATTCTATGAGACGAGCGAGCCGTTGACCTGATGGTAAGTGCAAACGCCATAACAACGTGGCGCTTGGCCGATATTGGCGCGCACCCGTCGCATTATGACATAAGATGTTAAGTGTCATTACTTCAGTAATTTCACTAGTTACAATTCCTTTGAAACCGGAACACAGTAACTGTACCGTTTGCTGCAGATATAGAAGCTGCGGTGGTACATTGAGGTTCCGGCAACAGAGACCTACCACCAGTAAAGACGTACTATGTTCCCATTTAAATGAAGTAGTAAGTGGTGATATTACTGAAGTAACGAGACCTACTGATGTTAATCTTCAGACGTACTTTTCTAATTGGATTCCGATAACAGCGTTTATTATGTTACCGTTAACAGACTCCGTAATG
Source organism: Ornithoptera alexandrae (assembly GCA_029030555.1). Classification (NCBI taxonomy): domain Eukaryota; kingdom Metazoa; phylum Arthropoda; class Insecta; order Lepidoptera; family Papilionidae; genus Ornithoptera; species Ornithoptera alexandrae. The sequence goes on from JARDVY010000031.1 coordinate 1,688,099, forward strand.
AAAGTGGGGATTTGATTAGATCCCTTCGCAATTGCGTCCAATTAGAGCTGAATCACTTAACAAGGGTTGTGTGCGAAGTTTGATGGATGGACATAATAGTTGTGTGTAATACTCCAAAATATTGCTAGCATCAAGTGGCAATGGGCTGGACATATCGCTCGAAGGATAGACAGCCGATGGAGCATCAAAATCCTCGAACGGCGACCGCGTACCGGTAGACGTAGTGTTGGCAGCACCCCAGACGGTCAGGCCATCTGGTGAAGGTTGCAGGAAGCAGCTGTATGCGGGCAGCGCAGGTTTGATCGATGTGGAGATCTTTGGAGGAGGCCTACGTCCAGCAGTGGACGGCTGTCGGCTGATAATGATGATGATGATGTGCGTAATTAATGTTTTGATTATGTATACCTTCTAACGGCGATACCTTACAACTATTCCCATCATGTTTATGGGGTCAATGTGAAATTTGGTTGGTCACATGGTTTTTTTGAACCCCACTGCCAAGCTGCTATCCTCGTATCCCAATCATCCGTTACTAAACTCCTGCTGGCAACATACGAGAGTCCGAGCTAAGCGAGCATCAACATTCTTCGATCTCGTAGCTCGAATGCTGTCTGTAGAAATGTAATGAATATTTGTAATTATAATTGAATACACAGTAATTGTGTAAACACTAAACAGTGATAAGTTATCATTGCTTGAGGAAAAAGGGGCGCCTAATTATTATAACAATGTATATAAATGACAACATATACATTTACGATTGTTTGTTTTTCCACAATACTACTAGGTATCGTTGGAACCAGCCTTGTCGTCTCCGGCTATTAAGAATGGGAAGTTATTCCCTGCCTGTCGTACAAGGCGACTAAAAGGAGCCTCGGATTCGTGGGCTTTGAGAGTAGGGGCCCTCATACTTCAATAAGCGAGCCTTAAGAGGACAGCGAATGCGTGGTGGTCTTGTATTTGCCGCAGCACAGCGTGGGTGCTAAGGAGGGCTTTGCCCTTCCGTGGGATGTCTTAGCCAGAGTGTAGGGGCACCGGTGCGTTCCGTAGGAGATCCCGGAGCCCCTCCTAATGCATTGAGAGAGACCACTGAGGGGGTTTTAATGAGTAGAAGCCGCACGTAACCTTATCTTCCCTCTAAAAGCAATGTATCTTTTATGAAGATTTCTCTCGCGATAAAAAAAGGTATCGCTGGTACAATCTTGTGTCTCTAACCTTTAATGTATATTACATACATAAATACAGAGAATCACGCCCATGCAGGCACGCATACACAGAGATGCACATGCAAAAAAACACCCTCCACGGGCATAGTCTGATATAGGATGTCTAGACGTCAAGACGAAGTACATAGTGTATCTCATGTTTCATCTTTTGACTAAAGATGTTACGTCTTGTGACTACAGTAATTTAATCTTTCAAACAGGAACACAGTATACAGTGTTGTGTCCCACGTTGAGCTGCTGCATTGTGATGATTGCTTTCACCATTGACGATCCATTAAACATTGAGTAATTGTTTCAGATGTAGGCTACGACTACGTGGTGGACCAGCAGCCGATCGGCAAGTTGCTCTTTCGCCAGTTCTGCGAGAGAAACAGACCTGAGTACCACAAGTATAACAGCTTTCTCGATGCGGTATGTGTAGATCTCAGATGATCTAAATCTTCATTATTATCGTCATCGTATCACCTTCCGCTGGTGGTAATTACATAGAAAATTAGCTCTCTTAATGTTTCCACTGTTAGGATGTCGAGACTTCTCTCCTAAGGAGACAGCCAAGACCATTTATCTACATCGCTGGCTAAGTGCGAATTGGTAGATCACATATCACAAAGGCTTTTGTATTTAGGACATTCTGTTTTTTTTTTTCAATGTTTTCTTTCACCGTAAACTCAAGTACAATAGAGTCACCTTACAAAGTAATGAACCACACCTGGATATCATGGTCCTTTTAATAACAACCCATTTAGAATGATCTTCCAATTAAGATGAGTAGAAATACTTGTATAGAAGTTTTATTTAATATTTGTTTGGGGCTTTTATGGTCTTGGGTGTAAGGAAGCTGTTTATTTTCATAACAATCGATTACCACCATTATCAAAATAATATATTGTAGTATTGATGTGGGGATGCGGGATCTATGGCGAATGACAACGCAGCAATACTAGCACTGTGTTGATAATGACCAGAGCGATTTAAAGTACAGAGCAAGTTACTAAGTACAGCAGTATTACGAAGATCCAAAGAGATCCAGTTGTATACTTCGTGATAGGCTACTGTCTTGGGTTTTGGTATTATGAAGATCCAGAGAGAACCAGTCGATAGATACAATTGTATACTCCATAACGACTTAGTGACCCAAGTCTTGGCATTACAGAAATCCAGAGAGATCCCGTTGATGGATACAGTTGTATACTTCGTGATAGGCTTCTGTCTCGATTCTTGGTATTACGAAGATCCAGAGAGATCGAGTTGATAGAGACAATTGTATACTCCGTAATGACTTTTTGGCCGAAGGCAATGTATACAAAGATGTACGATCCTTATAAGGATTTGCGCTGTGACAAACGGTAGTGTGATCTATTGTGCATGGTGACGCCATCTGTTGGGTTGTTAGAAGACTTTTTGATACAATATATGTTACCGCTATGAAAATTGGAATATTCGTATAATAATATATGAACATAAACAAAGTTATCAAAATTATGATCCTATCTACATACAAATTAGTATTACTCTATATTTCCTAATAGCAGTTACAATGAGTCGTACAAGTTGTTTGTAAGGCTGATCATGAATGGGGCGAAGCTCGCGTGTTCCCAGGTGGAGAGGTACGAGGTGGGGCTGGAGGAGACGAGAGTCGCCCTCGCGGCGGAGGTGTTCGGCAGGTACCTGAAGCCTGAGGATGGTGAGGCGGTGACAGACGTAGTCTCCGCTTCAGTAGTCGACGGAGCGAGCTCGCTACTTGAAGGTACCGTATTTTCTTGATTAATTATAAAAATGTTAAACGAGATATGTGTCCTATATATTCCTTTGTCTTTTTTTTCATTGAATGATAGTAATGTTATCAACATAAACAAAATTAACAATAACAACTCTCAACTTCCCACCAACCCGCATTGGGCCAGTTTGGTGGGAGAGGGCTCAAATCCCCCATATGAACTCCTACAAACGACGATCCCTAGTATCCGGCGGTACCGGAGGTCATGCTAATTGTGACAGTCGTTGGCAAGGCGCCGGAACCAGGGCACAGAACCGATCGAAATGGAGATCTTTAGGGGAGGCCTAAGTTGTAATCGGCTGATGATGATGACTCTAACTTAATTTTATCGCTAACAGAGTAAGTTATTTAAATCAAATCAAAATTGCAATTAATATAAAATCACGACTAAGTAAAAAAATCAAAGAGACCGAAATTGGAAATAATCCTAACAACGTTTAAAATGGCTTAGCCAATTTTTATATAGAACATAAGATCTATTTACCTACAAAAAAGGTAATCGGTTCTGATGAGTATAGAGCCGTTTTGTAGCTAGGATGGACCAGAAAAATCCGCATGATAAAATTATAGCTGCTCTTTTTGGTTAAGGGTTCACAGATAAGATGTTTATAAATTAATAAAAACTATTATAGAATCCCCAAGTTCTCCACAGCGACCGATCCTGCACTGTCCGCAAGACCTTCACCATATCGTAGGACCACCTAGTGGAAGGCCTGCTAACGCTGCCAGAATCTATGTCCAGCAGTGGACGTCTTTCGGCTGACGATGATGATGATTATAGAATCCCCTTATTTTTTTCACTGCTGGGACTTGGGGTTGTACTTTTATAAGAAAAAAGTGAAAGCTAGCTCAGTGCGACTTAGTGAACGTCTCGTATCCAAGAAAGATGTTTGTTTTCGAAGCGGTTTCCTCATAATGTTTTCCTTCAACAGTACCTTACCTTCTTATAAATAAATAAATATACATATGATTGCCAAGTTCAAATTCTAGATAGCTTACTCAGTTCACTTGCAGGCGGTTCAAAAGACATCTTCGGCGAGTGCGTGCGCTGCGTGAAGAGTTTCCTCGCCGGCACTCCGTTCGCGGAGTTCGAGCGCTCGATGTACTTCCATCGGTACCTGCAGTGGAAGTGGCTGGAGGCGCAGCCGGTCACACAGAACACGTTTCGGATGTATCGGGTCCTGGGCAAGGGCGGATTCGGCGAGGTCTGCGCTTGTCAGGTGAATACATCGCATTGTTTGTCACATTGAAATGAGTTCTTGAGCAATAATTTTTAACTACCAATAAGCTCGCGGTTAAATTCAGTGTAGTAGCTCGCTGGCTTAATGGTTAGAGCGTGCGGCCTACATTCAGAAGGTCGCGGGTTCGAATCTGAGCATGTACCGATGACTTTAATATTTAAGTTATGTACATTTGTGAACTTTAGCAACAACAGCGAAACACAAACCGTGAAGGAAAAATCCCGAAGAAACCTGCAAATGAATTAGAATTTATTCTAAGGTGTGTGTGTAGTCACCAATCAGCATTGAGCCCGCGTGGTGACTACGGCCCATCGCCCTCATATTGAGGGTAGGCCTGTGCCCCAACAGTGCAGACGTAAATTGGCTGTTGATAACTTCAGCGAAGGTCGAATGAGGTTGAAAATAGTAACCACGTGAAGGTTGAATGAGGTTGGAGATAGTAAATTGTGTAATACCTGGAATACTCCCTACCCTATATGTTGCCAGATCGAGTCGGGTACTTTCTTTTTGTTGTCATTTAAAAAGTAATTTAAACTTAATTAGAAATTTACAAAATACTCTGTTAACTTAGGTACGAGCGACGGGCAAGATGTACGCGTGCAAGAAGTTGGAGAAGAAGCGGATAAAGAAGAGGAAGGGGGAGGCGATGGTGCTGATAGAGAAGCAGATACTGCAGCGGATCAACTCGCGGTTCGTGGTGAACCTGGCGTACGCGTACGAGACGAAGGACGCGCTCTGCCTGGTGCTCACCATTATGAACGGTAGGTTTCTTTCTACTTAGGATATCCACACAAGTTTATATGGAATTTGTGACTACTCTTAAGCGGGTTGAGTTGTGTGAATATTCTAAACGGCAGTTTATTGTTTTATGGACAAGGCGATGTTATGAGCAGAATGAACACCCGATGGTAAGTAATACACCAGCTCATGAGAACTTGACGATAGGATATATACACTGCATCGTTGTGTTCGTTGCCTTGAGAAAATAGATGTGGTTTGTGATGTAATGGACTGGCGTATCATTTTCGAGTTGAAGGTCAATTGAGCAGTTTCCTTTCCTCTCCATTCTTTCTACAGAATTATTACTGCTGTAAGTGCTCTAACTTCGCCTAAATCTCTTTTGATCAACGACTCAGTTCCATTTGTCAAGTTGTGTTGAGTGTTGAAGTTTGTTTAATGTATGTTTGTTTTTATTGACGACGTTTACAGCATATAATATAGTACCATATAATAGGGGTGTAAGGAGTCCCGCACTACAACTCACGGGATATAAGGCAACCTCACCTGCTCGTCAACCCTGCTAATCAACAAACGAGGCTCTGGCTCCCGCCAACCCGCATTGCGCCAGCGTGGTGGGAAATCGCTCAAATCCATATGAACCCATACGACAGATCCTAGTGCCCAGCGGTACTGCAGGCCATGCTGACTGAATGTGGAGGAGGCTTATATCCAGCAGTGTACGTCTATCGGCTCATGATGACAGCATATATCGACACAGGCATTGTTAGTGAAATTATCGATGGTGATGACATTCAACGCTTTAACACAAACGGACGGTTAACTAAGGTACCGACATAGTCCAAAAAATTGCTAATCTCAAATGGCAATGGGTAGGACGTATCACTCGAAAGAAAGAAATTCGACAGTCGATGGAGCAACAAAGTCCTCGAATAGCGACCGCGTACCGGAAGACGCAGTGTTTACAGGCCCCTCACTAGGTGGTCTGACGATCTGGTGAAGGTTGCGGGAAGCAGCTGGATGCAGGCAGCGCAGGATCGATCGATGCGGAGATCATTGGGGGTGGCCTATGTCCAGCAGTGGACGTCTATCCGCTAATGATGATAATGATCATAATGTGGTGCAGTGTATGTTATCCTAATTAACGCCTATTTCCTAAATCCTAATTAAATGTAAGCGGGCGGTTTACTTACCATCAGGTTAGAACATTCCGTCTGTCGAATAGTATTTGTGTTTATCTCGTTCTGTATTGTCGGACGGTTTGTCTTGAAGGTGGCGACCTGAAGTTCCACATCTACAATATGTGCGGGGCGGAGACCGGCCTAGGCCTGGAACGGTCGCGATTCTACGCGGCTCAGGTGGCTTGCGGCTTGGAGCACCTGCACAAGATGGGCATCGTCTACAGGTCCGTATCATTCACTCAATGTACACAGCAATGTGATTGTTCGTTGCGTGATGATGTAACGCGGAAGTTCCCGGTTCAATTCCGAAGCTAGATAACTAGCTGTTACTGGGTAACAGCATCTCTGTGTTAAGGCTGCCAAGGTTTATGAGCCAGAGTTTGTAAGGCTACACGCGAAGATACGCGGGTTCGACCCTCAATAAGGTGAAGGCAGACATCGCGATGAGACCGACATATTCTAAGAAAATATAACGTGTGGACATCTACTAAGTCGCACTTGTCCAGCTCCCCTAGTCCCAAAAGTGGGAACATTGTGTGGGCTATTCAGTTTATTTATAGGTCAAACCTTACACTACCATTAACTTTTAAATATTGTATAGACATTTTATGTGATGAAACATATATTCACTGTAAAAAAAAAACTTTTAATATTTTCGTAGCTACGTATATATATATATATATATTTTACTACACATTACTACAGTAGTATACTTTTTCTTTACACCGTTACAACTTGGCAGCTCACCAAGAGCCCGACTCGCCAAAGTTCAAGGTTCAAGGTCTATTATCACTTAGTAACAAATTACGACTTGCTTTCGCCCATATAAACACATTCGCGAAGAAAAATACTAGTTTTTCTATAAAAGTTTTTATATTAGCATCAATATAAAAGTTTCTCTATTATTATTAAGTGAAACCGGAATTTTCTTTTCCTACAAAAACAAATATTCTCATGATATTTGACACTCTATGTAGACATATCCTCATATCATAGCTCAGTTTGTATTGATATTATTTATGAGAGAAGGCCTTGAGTCCCAGAAGTGGGAACATAAAGTGGGTTGATTATTTGTAACCTCATAAGGGATGATTTTAAGCTGAGTAGCTTCACAGTTTCTAAACTAATTGAAATTCAATTTAAAGGTGTTGTTTAAGACTTGCCACTGAATACCCTGACTCTCGATAGACTCGGCAGATTATTATAGTATATTCATTTATTATATGACATCTGTACTGACTTTAAAAACATACGGCTTACCGAAAAAACGTGAGAGTACATGTCTACGGTGGTAGATCTCTGTTGCTGGAGACCATTTACGTAGGTACTCCTATTCCTCGCCCTCCACCTCTAACTAAAGCGGTGGCGACGTGTTGGGGTGTAATCCGTTACCAAGTATGTTGGGCCTCGACGTGGAGCGCTCGGTGCTTCTGCCTATTAATGATAAATGGGGTGGAGAATTCCAGTTCCACCCCGAGACGCGGCCTCATTAAGGGCACTCGCTGTCGGGTCCACGGTTGTCTGCTAAAGCGTTCCCGTGGTTTTGGCTAATAGCGTTGAGACGTACACCGTGGTATTTTAGCCGGTAAGAGTCCGGCATAACGCCTCTGTTGCCCCCACAGCAGAAGGGTATCCAATGCAGGATTTACTCACGATAAAAACAAAGGTACATCCATTCCTGCCGACAAACAGAAGTGTGCAAATATTACCTTGTTCCTATTTGAAGGTTACTATAGCTAGTGAAACTACTGTAGTAACAGTCTCGTTACTCCAGTAAGTAAGTAAGATTTGACCACGACGAAACCAATGTAGTGCTGTGTATACTATACCAAGTAACGCCACATTATTATGGACTGGTGTATTATTTACCAATAAATTAGCGTCTTGTTAATGTAGTTGTTTCTTCGAATAAAAAATTATAATTTATCTCAGAGACTGTAAGCCGGAGAACATACTGCTCGATGATGCCGGACACGTGAGGATCTCGGACCTGGGGCTCGCGGTGGACGTGCCGGACGGCGGGAGCGTGCGCGGCCGAGTCGGCACCGTCGGATACATGGCGCCGGAGGTAAGCGGATGGTAGTTTTCACGTAGTGGTAAATAGTGTTTATATTCCCGTGGTGCTAATTAAAGATGATGCACTGCACCACATTGTGCTTGTCGATTTGACATTCGATGTGTTAACTCTCATTACTCCAGCATCTTCAAAACCGTGATGAAGCTTCAATACTATTACGCCGGCATTTCTATAATATCAGTTAATACTGAGCAGTATTGTATCCAATACTGCTATAAGCTGTAAGCTACAACTTACCAGATGGGTTCGAAAAAATTTACTACTATCTAAGTCTGCAATAAATGGCGAATCAACCCAGGGTCACGAATCAATTCTGTGTGACAAAGCCAGCTCTTAGCCACTGTGCCATGATTACAGTCTAAAGTGTAATGTATTTAACAGTGCATACTATTTTTAGTATATTTTATATATACTGTAGTGGTGAAAACTATCGCAGGTAATAGACAACGAGCGGTACACCTTCAGCCCGGACTGGTTCTCGTTCGGGTGTCTAGTGTACGAGATGATAGAGGGCCGAGCTCCCTTTCGCGCAAGGAAGGAGAAGGTCAAGCGGGAAGAGGTTGACAGGAGAGTCAAAGTAAGTCGAAAGTTATAATTATTATTTTATTTATTGCGTACCATCTCTCTCTCTCTCTCACTCACTCACTCTCTCTCTCTCTCTCACTCACTCTCTCTCACTCACTCTCTCTCTCTCTCACTCACTCTCACTCTCTCTCTCTCTCACTCTCACTCTATCTTTCTCTCTTTCATGTTTTCTAGCTTTAGCCTTCACCGTAATTTTTATATTCCACGAAGCATCGTGACGAGCGAAACTTTCACTAGAACAATATACGGCTAGTTTTAGTGATGTAAACTCTACCACATTGTGCTCGTTATTTTGACACATAAAAAATCGTTACCATAGTAATTTCACAAGTTACAATGATCTTCAAGTCGGAACAATATAATACTTACACACTACCCTACCGGTAGAGTCGTACTACTAGTAAATTGAAGCAGTACATAATCCTCAGCCAATAGGCGTCCACTGCTGGACATAGGTCTCTCCCAAAGATCCTCACATCGATCGCTCCTGCGCTGCCCGCATCGTCGGGCACTAGGGGCTGTTGTATGTAGGGGTTCATATGGGGGAGTTTGGGCCATTACATAATATTAAATAAAAAATTATGTCGGTTTCAGCATGAGCAGGAAAAGTACTCGGGAAAGTTTAGCGAGTGCGCCCGTGCGTTGTGCAGCGCGCTGCTGGCGAAGAGCAGCGGCACACGGCTCGGCGGCACCGGCCGGCGCGGCGCGCTCAATGTCAAGGCGCACCGGTTCTTCACACGGCTCAATTGGGCACGCCTCGAAGCTGGCTTGCTGGAGGCACCCTTCGTGCCGGACGTAAGATCATGTTATATAAATTCCCTCAATCAATAGTTCATTCATTTGTACACTCGTTTGTTCATTATATCAATCATTCGTTCTTTCACTCCTCGGTTCATTATTACTAACTTCTTCCACTTCTTCTTCTGTTCAGTAAAGAGTCATTGCTGTTATTGATGCAAAAAGAAAGATGCTACATATTTAACACGTGTGTTCCATGTATTGTGTCTATCCGTCCGTCCACAATTACCATATGAATAATGAATAAATCTGTGGCAGCTCGTGAGAAGTACGTTAGCGAGCCTGTTAGCTTCGAAAAAGTGCGAATTCTGATTTCGCTTCCGATTAAGGGAAACATTGCAAGGAAATGGATATGTTCGAAGAACAGCTTAATTGGATTTATGACGTTTGTCAAACCTGCAATTGGCTAGCGTGGTGGAGAAAAGGCCTTGAGTCTCTACTTGTTAGGGAACGCTCCGAGTCTCGCCTTGTGAGGAAAAGCTTCGAGTTCTGGTAACAGGAACATTAAGAGGGCTGTTTATTTATTTTATTTATCACTGTTCCAGCCGCACGCCGTATACGCCAAGGACGTGCTGGACATCGAACAATTTTCGACGGTCAAGGGCGTCAACCTTGACGCGGCTGACGACACCTTTTACGGAAAATTTAACACGGGCAGTGTCAGCATACCCTGGCAGAGCGAGATGATCGAGACAGGTTGCTTCACAGAGCTCAACGTTTTCTCTAGAGGTCAATACACAAACTTCTAAACTACCATAACAATTTTTAATTAACCAGGTTTCCAGGGTTATTATCGACGACGAGCTTTCTTTACTCCTAGTGGTAGGTCTCTATTTCCAGAGACCGTCTAAACATTATTGTGTTCACGTCAGAAGGACATGACCAAAGTCGAAATAAAAAGTGTCTTATCATTATATTTGTATGATCTGCTTGTTTATATCATTTAAATAAAAAAATTATACAGGTGACGACGGTAAGGAGAGCCGTACCACGGACCTGCAGTTGGTGCCCACGGCCAGCGTGCACGAGGAGGAGGCCGGATGCTTCGTGTTTGCGAGACGGGTAAGCTTTGCATCGTAAACGTAACACAACCATGTTTCTAAAGAGACAATATATATGTAACATCATCATCAGCCGACAGATGTTCACTGCTGGACATAAGCCTCTCCCAAAGATCACCACATTTATAGGAGTTCATATGGGGAGATATACATATGTGTAGTTATTAAAATTCAATATTATGCGATATATTCAAAAGAGAGAACTGAAACCAGATCCGTATTAACTCACCGTGCATCGACCAGACGCACAGCGAGTCACCATTCTTACGTTGTGGACATCTCCAGTTTGCGAACAAAGAGGTTCAGCTCCTCGTTCAATAAGGAGTGGAACAACTTGCCAGCGCCGATGTTTAAATGTCGTCGTCTAAATGTCGCATTTGGTGGGTGTCTACAATAAAAGAGTGAATAGGCTTTTACTAAATTAGTGTGCCTTACCACCACAGATCGCATCCCCAAATAATATCAGGTCGCACTAATCTTGTCGATTTAAAAAAAAAAAACTGGAAACTATTGGAGAATAATCTTCAATTCATATTTTATTTTATTGTATCTAAAAAACTGGATTAATTGACATTACAACCAAAAAAAATCTAGTTGAAAATTTGTTTATCCATTTAGAGAATACAGTTTTAAAAACATGGAATATTTCTTAAATTCACCGAAGCGTCAAGATGACCATGATGACGGCGTCGAGATGACGATGATGACGTGGCGCTAAATGTGGGATGATACAAATGCATTGTGATTGTCGCTTGATAACTGTTGTTTCGTTAATATTGTAATGTTACTATCTACAAAGTACTTCAAACAGGACCACGTTAATGTTTGCTTAGTTACTATTGCAGCAGAAATTGGTGCTGCAGTGGTCTATACTTGTACGGTCTTCAATAACAGAGACCTACCAGCAGTAATCATAAATATATTGTGGAGGTAGGTCCTGCTGGTGGTAGGTCTCTATTATCGAAGACTATTTAGGTCAGAATCACATCAACGCCTATATGTGCCACTAAACAGTAATGTGCAAATATTATTGTGTTCCAGTTTGAAGGGCGCTGTAATTAGCTAGTGAAATTAATAAGGCGACAACTGCAATGTATTGCATTGTATAATATTCTAAATAGCGCCACATTGTTATGGGTAAACGTATCACTCACTATCAAGTGAACATGTTGCTCGTCTCGTCGCTACGTAGCATAAAAAAAAATTCTGAACAGTTAGATTTTAATCTTGGCATAGTATATACACTTGTACGGTCTTCAGCAACAGACACCTTCCACCAGTAATCAAAAATATATTTTGTTCCTTATCCCAGACGCTGTGCCCGCAGAAAAAGATCCCGCCCAGACTCCGTCCCGTGCCGGTGCCGGAGCACTTGCTACAGAACGCACAAACACACGCGCAGGCGAACAGCTGATAGCGCTCGCGCATGCACACACGCGCATCGTACCAAGCTCGCCTGCTCAGCGTGCGACAAGTCCACACAACGGGTATTCGTCGAGAGATGCTGAACACGTATACACTCGTTTATCAGTGCTCAAGGTTGCAAACAAATGATAAGTAAACACTCACTGAAATATAAGTGTACTCGATGGGTGTGTATGAACACACTTTTTACATATTCCGGATCCAACTACCACAGAAGTCACGGTACGCATTTGATTAGATGGTGTCGTTTATTTGCACCAGTTAAAGCAACTATTGGAGAGTTCTTCATCCGAGACCAGTGGAACGATAATCTGTGGTATAGTTAAGGATAAAATATACTGAACCACATTGTGCTCATCGTGTTGGGCTGCAAGACATTAAATCTGCTTATCGCTGTAATTTCAATTGTAACACCGACAACTGCCAGGAAAACGAGCTGCAGCGGTACCTGCATAGACAGTCTCCGGTAAAGTAGTTGGTCCTTCGAGCCGGATGTAAATAATTCTTGTCTGTCTTAAACAGAACTCGCTGTACATTTAAGTAGTTAAGTTTTAAATGTTATTTTATCGTTTTTAGTTATTTTGTGTGTTAGTTGATCTGGCTCATAGAAACGCACTGGTACACATTCATCGCAAGGTATCCATCCTAAGGATATATATATATTCACACAATTTATGAAAGCTATAGAACATTCTAATATTTTTGGAGTCACCTTTGTGGTTTAATCTCTTTAATAATTTTTGATACATATACAAAGTCTGGACTAGTACCTCACTGGCCTAATGGTTAAACTGGGTTCGAATCTCGGCATTTACCGATAACTTTAACATTTAAGTTATGTACATATGTAATCAACAGCGAAATACAAACGGTGAAGGAGAACATCGCGAGGAAACCTGCACATGAATTACAATTTATTCTAAAGAGTGTGTGAAGTCGCCAATCCGCATTGGGCCTGCGTGGTGACTATGGTCCCATCGCCCTCATATTGAGGGTAAGCCTTTACCCCAACAATGGGGACGTAAATTGGCTGTTGAAGTGAATACAAAGTCTGGATGCGAACAACCTGGGACCGATCGATGTGGAGATCTTTTGGGTTACGCCTATGTTGAGCAGTGATGGTCTATCGGTGATCGCCTTAGTACAGTCTGTACTAAACAGTAAAAATTTGTACACTATCTTGATAGATTTTTTAATATCTAGATATAGGGTTTCCTACCCAGGGATTGCCTGTATATACAAAACAAAGCTAATAGAAAATGGTGGGATATCTCTGTTGTTTATGAATTATAAATTTTCTGTGAATACGCTCAAAATTTAGAAAGCTTCTCTAAGGAATAATGAAAAAGTGTCACCACAATAACCTCCCGGAAAATCGAGTGTATACATAATTAGACTCCTACATGGATAAGTTTCATGATGGAGATATTTTTCTTCATCTTTACGTATCGTTTAAATGTGTTTCATCATGAAAAAAATGTTCTATATAACAAGGCTTCTATCTTGTCTGTTGATATATATACCTTAGGATACACGGATATGATATACATATACAACCCTTCGAGAGGTTCTCGTTAATTAGGGTACGAACCCCCGCATTCCGTTCGGATAGCGTAGAGCTTCTAGTGAATGTGGTCTACGTAAAGCTTCAACTAGCGTTAAAATATCATGAACAAACTAATTTAGTGATGACAGCATTCGCCGCCAAAACCGACATCGGCTAAACAAAATGGCGGGAAAACGAGAACATTAAAAAAATGTCATGTTGTAAAATTAAATACGTTTAATAGTTTTAGTCGTAGCCGGTTTTTATTTACGTAATTTTTGTATTATAAATGAGATATCTGTAATTTTATTTATGACAATAGTATTGTGGCAGTATGGGCCGTATGGCCTTTGATCACCGACTGATTAGTACTGAAAAACAATTTCTTATCACAATTTTTTATATATTGCAAATAAGAAGATGGATTTATTGAATGGAATATAATTGGAAAGTTTCTTTACTCTCTTTGCCTCCTATTTTTTTTTATAATGCATAATTTATTTTTATATCAGAATATTAAATATATTGCTTTATGTATATTTTACACGATCAAATGATATTATTTATTATTAGACATGAATAAAGACTTTTTTTTTATTATACTCCTTTGTGTTAAATGATTACGAGTCTCGAGAAAAAAATAAAAAGTTTTAGGCGGAGTTCTTGATTATGTCACTATGACATTTAAGGTTAATGAGCTGTCAAAGTGTTTAGAATTTTAAAAGATGACGGCCGTTTGTCATATCCATTGCTTTTGTAGAAAGTTGGAGGGGACATGTTGTCAAATTTCTTATTTATGTATGAGATGGTCTCCTGCGGGTAAGATAATTGGAGAGCATTTGCTTGGCGAGAATCGGGTAAGCCGCGTTAGTGACTCGCTGCAATTTCTGAATATTAAAATAAATAAATATTTTTATTAGTAATTAGATGGATTAAGCATTTATTTATTTTGATAATTAATTTATCCCAGAATGCAATTACATAATTTTAAGATTTATAAACTGGACAGAAAGCAATAATTGAGACAACAGAGTGAATGTTTACCGTTCAATGCATATATATATATATACAATATATAGTTAATCTGTGGCGTGTGATGTGTAAAGTTTTATATTATCTGTGAGAATTGTATTGTTTATATTAAACTTTTAAATGTTCACATTCTGTTAATATCGATATTATGCACAAATTTTTCTTAAATATTTCGATGCTATAATTTAAACATTGCCAGGTTAATACTTCCATTTTATAGATGTAAGTGTGAATACATTTCTATGTGTAATTTTATTATATTTTCGTCTTATGATGAGTGAGTGCGATGAGTGAGGAGCGTTTGTATGGTCGCGTGTTTGTGTGTGTGTGTCGTGTCGTTCGCACAAAAGATGCGCGTGCGCGTGCGTCCCCACACTCGCTGTTGTCACCGCTGCCGCCTGCTCTGTTTGTATGTCCATTCCAAATTCACAACCGCCATAGAATAATTTATTTATTTAACAATATTAATATAAATAGTATGTTATACCGCTGGCGACGGCGGGGGTGTGAGGGGTTATGACAGAACAGTGGGCGTTGTTAATGGCGCGCTAATGTATTTTTCCTACGTAAGCAAACGTACTAAACCAAATTTGTATTTTTATTTTGGTTTCTTTTTGTCCCATTTTTTCTGATTCAATTATAAAAGTACCAGTTTCAGGTTGCTCATGTGCGTACGTTTGTCTGAAGCGCGAACTTTTGTATGAATTTATTATTATCGTTGTGAACTTCATCCGCGTGATCGGATTCGAGCGAGGTCTACTGTATGACTGTAAGATGCTGTCAGCTTTTTTTTTTAAAACGATACAATTGTGATACGTTTTAAATATATAGTTTCAGTTTGTTTTATACACTCCTATTTTAGCTCATAAAAGACGTCAATAACAAAAAAAAATTTGTTCATTAAAAAGAATCAAAAAATATTATTAATCCCATTACAAGTTTATAATAGGAATGTTAATATAAAAAATTAATTCTTTAAATTCTATTTCTACCGATGGTGAAACTTACATTGACGGATGGTAACACTGAACCGTGTGTGTGGTCGCTCGGATCCGGTTTCGCGATGGGAACTCCTACCTGCAGCATACTCACTTAAGGCCGCCCCTGCCGCCAGGGGCAGTAGGTTCGACGCGGGGCGGGGCGGCGTGTACACTTGGCTTCGTCGGTACCGTTTAGACGTTATTGCAGTATTTTGATGCAAATATTATTATTGAATAAGCGTATTCCTAAATAAATTGACTCCAATTTCATATGTGGTTTTATTTTACCTTTTCGCTCATGTCAAAATGTTAAAAATGAGAAACATTCAAACTCAGTGTTTACATTTATGGAAGTTTCTCCTGGAACTATTACTCGCATTATCATCACCAACTAACTCGAAAGGCTGCGATGGAATATCTATGTTAATGTTAAACCTAACGCTTCCTTTTTCATTGACTGCAATATCCGCAATTGTCAACAAATCGTTATCACAAAGTATTTTCCCCGAGCAATGGAAATGTTCATTGATTACAGCCATCCCTAAGAAGTCCAAGATAGTATGAATGACCTTAGACCGATAAGCATTCTACCTGCGTTGTCAAAGTAGTAGAGAAATGTGCCCTCATTCAGATTACGCCATATTTAGAGGTATGGAAGATTTTACTCACATTATAATCCGGATTTCGAAAACAACATGATACCTTTGTACTCCTGCATATTATTGATGACATTCTCACCGCGTCAGACGATGATCAGGGTACAGTACTCCTAGTAGACTTCTCCCGGACATTTGATTATGTTTCTATTTCTATTTTGCTCAACAAGCTGGAGCTTCTTAGATTTTCTCAAGTAGTATGTAACTGGTTTCAGTCTAATAAGACTGAGACTAGAGACTAGAGAAATATCTCTAGCTGTAGTCAAATAGTTCAATGCGTTACCGGTATAGTTGAACTTTCCAAATCTAAAGCAGCTGCCATCAATAAGGGTGCAATTGAAGGATCGATTCTCAGTCCAACTTGTCAGTCCCTTCAGACATTGTTGAAGATATCCAATTCCATAATGTACACCTTTACGCTGATGATACCCAAATCTACCCTCATGTGGCACTATCGGTTGAAGGAGTTACAAGTGCAATCAACAATATTAATCAAGATCTTAAGGCAATTATGGAATGGGCTAACAGGCATAAATTATTTCCCAACTCTAATAAGAGTTTCTCAATTATCTGTGGAACTAAATACTAAACTAATTTTATAAAACAAAACGACCCATGTAATAAAATTACGGACACGGTGGTTCCAATACAAAAGTGCGTGCGCAACCTTGGCCTTTTAATGGATAGAAACTTGAGATTTCAAGAACATATTCAGAGCTCACTACGTAAATGTTTTGCATCTCTTAGAACTATTTACAAAATTAGAAAATTTATTGATGAAAGATTACGCCGTAAACTATGTGACAGTCTGGTACTGTCCCAAAGGCACTACTGCGATAGTGTATATGGCCCGCGTCTACTTTAGAAGACCTCTGCGGCGATACGGCGTGTTCAGACCGCGTGCATGCGCTACTGTTACTCAACACCGCGGCGACACCAGGTATCAGCAGGCGCGCTTTTTACACTCACTGACAAAATTTAAGATGCTATTATATCTTTATAGTAAGTTTAGTTGGTCCGCAGACTTCGCCAGAGCTAGACTTAGACCGCACGTTCGTCCTTTTACTACACCAAAACACAGCTTGGAGCAAACCCGAGGTAGTTTAAAATCTGCTGCATCAGAATATTGGAACGACTGACCACCTCCGCTGCACCGTACCGTATCGCGGTTCACCTTTAAGCGCAACTGTCGCTGATGGCTTCTGATGCAGCAATCACTCGGCACAAACAGTTCTGGTCGATTAGTGTGTTCGCTGTTTGTCATCACACCGTTTCCGTAACTTAATTAATCAAGCATTTATACAATTAAGAGTTCACTTGTTTCAATAATGTCAGGCCAGGGCAGAATACCAGGACTTGGCACCAGAGCCAATGTACTGAGTTCTGGATCTTTTCGTCTAATGTATTTATTTTTTGTTGTGTTTTAATCTTATATACATAGACTTAAGTTTTTTTTAAAAAAAAATGGCTTATTATTATTATTATTAAAAATGTATTATGGTAACAGACCAATTCAGCCCCTGTAGTCTCGGACTATTAAGAATAATTAAGGTAGAAGAACTAAGATAAGGTAAAGGAGTCCTTCATAATTCTGATCATCCCTTTCCCGACCCCAGAGCAGTGCATTTTCCGAAGATTTTCCCTCCGATAAATTGAAAAATAGACAGTATATAATAAATTACATTTGGAGTCAAATATATTGAGACAGTATGTGACCGCCTAAGGTCACATGCTCAGTTTTATAATGATGCAGAGATACTGTATTTATTAGTGATAGGTCTCTGTTGCCGGAGACCGTCTAGATAAGGTACCACCACGGAGGGTGTATAGAGAGGGCTTGGAAAAGCTATGAGAAATGTTGATATGTGAGAGTGGACTCGCCTAGCGCGTTTGTGCCATAGGGGTCTATTCATACAAATTTTAAATGTTCTGCTCACCTGGGCTGCCAGGTACATGAATAACAATTTACGTTTACATTGTAATTTTGAATAGAAAATACGAATGCATTTTGGAAATATTACCGACAAAACAGTGGACTCGCCTCGATAGTAGCCGGTACTGCAGTAGAATTAAGGTGGACTCGAGTGTCGACTACGCGGCACTAAATGTGTTTAATACGTAATCTAGTTTCTTTTTTTTATTTCACTAAGCGACGAGCGGTACATTCACCCGATTGTAAGTTATACGCCCGGCCATAACAACGTGGTGCTAGTTAGAATAGTATATACTGCACTATGTTGCGCTCGTTGTCCTGAGATATAAGATGTCGAATCTCGTTACCCTTGCTACCCTAATTGCACTAGCTATAGTGCCCATCAAATCAGAACACAGTAATGTTTACACACTACTGTTTAGCGGTAGAAATAAGCGCTGCGGTGGTACCCACGTAGACCACCAGTAAGAGTTGTTAATACTTGACCTTAATTCCACATGGGTGATGAGGAAGCCGTAAATGATTAAAGGTGCTAGCCTAGAATGTTTTAACTCATTGACAGCCGGGAGTCAGTGACGCTGTCACGGGGACGTATTTACAGTATGAGCGTGGCAGCCACCGTGCTCATACTGTAATCATATTAATTAGGTTCGAAAATCGCACCACATATGAACTGCTTAACATGTGGCCACGGAACCAAACCGGGGACCTCCGTGTTTCTTCAGCACAGTGGTGTGCTGTAGACGAAGGTAAATAAAAACCAACGTATTTGTTTATTCATGTTTTATTAGTGTACTTAAGTCTAGTGTTTGCAACCCTTATTTTATCTTAGTCACAAGAAATGTATTAAACAATTTTTTAAAAAATTTGCAGATTATACATTTACCAATCTATTTATTTAAAAAAAAAAAAATAGTATTTACTATCTATGCTGTATGATTGGTTATGCCGTCGTATTGTCTATTGTAAACTTAAACTATCAAAATTACATTCAAATTGCAAAATCTTGAAGGCACTAGATATCTAAGGATGTCAGTCCTCATCCATTGGCTCATCCTCCTCTTTCTTTGACTTCCTCTTCTTTTTCTTTTTCTTGGCGCTGGCTTCTGCCTCTTGCTCCTGCTGCAGAACCTCCTCCATCGCTTGCTTCATTACGTCGATATTCTTCAATGGTATGTCACCAGTTTCGTAGAACTTCAATCTGTCTTCAACTTGCTGACGGAGTTTCTCACCGAATACGGTTGTTTGGATTTCTGGAAGATAGTTATATAGAAAAGTTGTTTAGCTCCCCTTTATACTTGTCATTTTTTTTATTTTATTGAACGAAGAGACAAAGACGCTCAACTGATGGTTACTTACAACATTTATTTGGTTGTTGTAACATTTTGGCTTTCATCACATTCATTCATTAACAGCTGGAAGATGTCCACAGCTGGGCACAAATTGAAGAGTAAACGTGTAGCTTTGATTCAACACACAATCACAACGACTGCGCGCGTTAGCATCTCACGCTGATGCTTTAGCACATTTTTATTACACACAAAAGATTGCTTCTGCGGTAGATCAAGATGTGCATAACTGGACAGTGGTAGCTTTATTTGTAAGGTAGTACTCGTACGCATTTAAGGAGGCACAGGTTCGATCTCCACAGAGCTCTAAAAGCAATCATTAAAGGAAATCATCTATTTTAGTATTCAATATACTCACCAGAGAAGCAGTCAATCCTGGACGCTATGGAGCACTTGTTGGCTAGGTACCTACTGATGCGACCCCTATTCTTAAGGCCAGCTCGGCCGATGAACGTGGAGTGATAAAGTAACCCATACTTTGGTGTATTGGAACGGGTCTTCAGAGCTCGGAATAGTGCCTTTTCAGCGCCTGAATAGAATTTTTCATGTAATAATGCAAAGAGACGAACAAGAATATTTATATGTTAGTCCAGTAGCAGTACCAACACAAGTGATGATACACTTGACTAATAACATGGCATCAGATAGGATTATAGACCTTGAGATGTCTCAAGATATGAAGTCCCGTCACTCCAGTAATTACACTAGCTACAACACCCTTCGGAAGTACTAACACAGTAATGTCTTCACACTACTCTTTATCGACTAAATAGTACCTGCGGTGGTGCATTTTTTTTTATTCAATCAAACAACTAGACAAGCAGGACTTTCACCTGATGATAAGTGATAGACCTGTCCATAATAACGTGGTGCTAGTTAGGATGATACAGCTACATGTTACGTTCGTCGCATTGAGACGTAAGATTTGACTAGCCACGGCACCCTTCAAGCCAGAACACAGTAATGTTTACACAGTACTGTTTGTCGGCTGCAATGAGTGCTGCTGTGACACCAACACGCTTTGCTGCAGCAGAAAAAAATTTAAATGAGCACACTAAAGAATATTTCAAATTCTATAACTTACCTAAAATCTGCAACGTAGAAGCTGGGTACTTTGCAAGGCTGGTGAGAGAACCGGCCTTAGATATGAGTCTCGCGCCAACCTGGTCGCCAATAAGGGTTGTCAAGTTCGGTGCCACCGAGGTCATCTTTGTGTGGAGGTATTCTGATATTTGTTTCCTGGTCAACATTCATTCAAGTTACATTAATGTTGTTGGAGCAATAAAGAATTGGGCCTTTGGGCCTTTTGATTGACTCCTTTATCGCTGAATTGTAGCAGACCAGACTTTATCATCTGATTGCATGGTTTTATAGCTGAAGACCATCTCTAGTTGATACTTTACATTGGTTTCCATCTCTAAACAACACTGCAATTTCTGTGTTAGTATTGAGAATATGCAATTGGTAGAAGGGGACAACAATATTTGATAGATATAATCATCTGAAGATGAGCTCATGGTGGTGTTATGCAAACATCTTAACTGGAGGTAGCTTATGCACAGGTATATGTTGGAAACCCTTTTGGTTATTTAAAGTCGAGTTAGGTAACTTTACAAAATCACTAATATCAGCATGGTGATAGTTAAAGTCCGTCAACCATCAATAAAATATCAACGAGCCAGATAATAAAGAACATATAGTACCTGTAATTACTGAGTGCCACAACTCTTCCGGCAAACATTTGTATATTGATCAGATCGACTGGAGAAATGTCCATACCCATGGACATCTTTGACGCGTCAATGATAGCTCGTGCCTTCTCTGAGTCGCCTAAGATCTCAGTTAATGGCTCCAACGACTCCTCCGATAATGACTTCCTATCTTTGATGAACTCCGCACACTTGGTATAAAGATGGTTATCTGGGACAATGCTCACCAGCTCTGGGAAATGGTAGGAGTACCATTCTCTGTACAGAACAGATTACTAAATTATAAATATGGCATTAAATTTTTTTTATTACATTGTGTGTAGGTATAGAGATCTTAGAGAAAAGCCTGTACTGTCTGTCAATGAAGGTTTCTAGGCTCATGATGATGGCTAATGTAATTTAAATTAAGTTTCTTCATTTAAAAATGGACTCCATAGTGATCAGCTATTTAATAATTATCATCAATTTATAATTGAACAGATTTTTTTAACCATAAAATTTAAGGTATACAATTTTAAATCATTTCTTCATTACCTGATCCTCATTGAAAAGGTGTTGACATCTTTATCAAGTTGATCTAGCAGTGCTATTGACTGTATTATCATATTATCTACTCTGTGAACATTGAATTTGACTCTGGCACGGGAGTAAGAATGTCCCAAACCGAGTTGTGCCACACTGCATGCTTTCAGTGTCAGACCTTTGATTAGAGCATGGAAATGGAAACGGACTCCTGTGGAAAAATTGTGTATTATAATTTAAAATACAAAAACTACAACCCATGGTACGTGCAACTCCTGTTTCTGCCGCCAAACAGTAGTATACAAACATTTTTGTGTTCTGCTTTATAGGATGTGGTAGTCAGAAAACTTAATGGGGTAACAATACTTAACATCTTATGTCTCAAGAGTAAAGTGATCATCCTAACTAGGGCTACATAGTTATGGACTTCCATATTTCTTCCCACTAGGTGACCGTTTTGCTCTTCTTGTTACTTAGACATTTAAAGAATAATTATTACAATATTTCACAAAAACTTTGTTTTCATGTATCATTGTGATGAGTCAATATCTAAAAAAACATTATCAAAATGGTTTTGAATAAATATAATTAACAGATAACAAAATTACAGATGAATTTCCACAACTTAGCAGGCACTAAATATATTAAAAATATTTATAAGTACCTCTAAGTATTTCTGGTACAGCACCAGTGTGTGAGCATGGTATCTCCAATGCTTCGCTGATGGCTGCACCAAGCTTTGGGTCGGCCACACCAAGAGTGCATTTTGATCTCTTCTTACGTTTGGGTAAGCCTCCCTCAAGGAACAAGTTAAGATCATCTGGTACAATACCTATTAAAAATTTTACATTGTTTTGTCTTAGTCAAATAAAAACGCTTCATTATCTTAGATTTTAGGGGTTATTTTAAACAAATTAAGGTCTACTGCTGTACATAACCCTTACCAAAACGGGATGTTTACCGTAAAAGAAGACTAAACATTCTAAAAAAAATTTTTTCACAAAATTAATGTGCACGCGATATAAAAATGTTGTATGCCATTCATCTATATCGTATTGTTTATATTATTATTGTATGGCAACCATTACTAACCTTCAGATATAGCGTTAATGTTTTCTAAAGCAACTACAGCAGATTTAAAAGGCTGAAATGCAATTAAGGTGACCACGGAATTAAACCTTTGTAGGTCTGTCACTGATTCCTCAACTTGAGGCAAAAATGCAGCCAGTTCTTCAAATTCCGCCACACGAAAAAGGGCGAACCCTGCGCTATGCTCGTACAAGACATACAGTTTACTCTGAAAATACAAAATGTTAAAAAATATGATATTGCACATATCTAAATTAAATCCCCTAAATATAATTACCATTGTAAAACATTAAATCTTAAGCAGCCTTAAAAAAATGTTAGGGGCAACAAAACACGTGTGTTTTGTTTAGCACCCTGCGCTACTAATAGTTTACAACTATTTGAGGTTATACGGACGTTTTCGTTTTGAAATTAATTGTAATGTTACGAATAATTAAACATGCAATTGACTAAAATATTATCACGTTAAAAGTAAATTGAATCAAAATATTTCTAAAACCAATATTTAATATAAGAATAATAAGAATATCAAAATTAGAAACAGCGATAAATTGATATTTGATTTTTTGGCGCTTTTATTTTTTTAGCCTAAACATTGAAAAGAATTTAATAAAATTTATTTATATAACAAATTGCTTAAAATTATATATAATACATTTTTAAATAGTTTAATGATTATATTAAACGTTTTTTGATATGGAATAAATTTGTACACCTTTGCCTTGTAATGGAAAAAGGAAAGTGGTCTAACGGAATCGTTTGACAAAATATATTTAAATTGAAAAACTTGAAAACATGTTTTTTCATATAAACTGAATCGTTTTCATCAATATAAAAAAAATCTAATAAAATGGATATTTAATGTGTGTTGTGTGTACAAAGTATAAACATGGTGTCAATCATAAAGCAAAGAGATTTAGTAGTGACGCTTAAAAAAGAAACATTATTGAACCTGGGGATTTTAAATAGGCTTCACTCAATGTCGTCAGAGCTACACCGACTCGTATTTAAAGAAAATGGGCTCGAAAAGCCAACTCAATATCAATTCAATCATCTTTCGTACTATTTGGTGAATATTATCGACCCAAACTCGGCCACAAAGTTATCATGGCCTTTGTACGATACTAAGACTGAAAAAGCATATAGAAGTGATTTATCAAATTTTATAAGCGAGCATAGTAGTAAAGGACTCCTGTCTACTATAATGTCGTCGTACCTTGTCAATCCTGGTTGTTTCAAGGTAACGATGCTTATATTTCAACTTTCCCAATTCGCTTTACATCGTTTATTACTATTTAAAATGAACGATTGCCAGAAATCTACGTATAACGAGATAACAGCGAAATATAAAAATACTAATGAAGATGGTTTCTTCGATTACGTAGACAATGAAATGCTAAATGTGATTGCTAACTTTTCTAACATTATTACGAAGCGAAATTTATTAGAGAAAATTGCCGAATTAATGAGAAATAGAACAGAAATAATGGAGGCTAAATTAGAAGAAATAGGTGCTCATAAATATATAAATAATTTAGTTGATACTTTCATTAGAAAATATCAGCCTAATGAAGAAATTAAGCAAGAATTATTAAAAATTAAGGATGTTAAAGAATCATGTAAGATTTTTGATATATACTTAACAGAGACTGATAATTTAATAAAGAATTTGGAAATGAATTGGAATAGTTTAATAATACCTATGTTAAACTCTGGTACAGCTGCATTAGAGAATAGTAAAGAGTTAATCGGTAGGCATACCGGGGAAATAGACAGAAGTCTATTCACAATGGAATATAATCCTGACACAGATAAAATTTGTACAAAAGAACTTCAGCAATTTGTTAATAGTGAACAGAAATTTATTCTAAAGAACATAGATAAAAGTGGTCAACTGAACTTGCCCAACTTAATTCGCAGTTTTCTTATAGCCATTTCTTATATTCTAAAAAACAATGAAATTGGTGATGAAATATTTAAATTTAATGAATACTTAGGAAATGGTGTAGACAAGTATACAGAGATCACAACTGCAATGAAAATGATTACTGAGACAGTTTCAAATGCTGAATCAAAGTTTCAGGTAAGTAATGAGTAATTAGATAAAGTTTACTGTTGGAAATTATATAAAATATCCTATTGACTTAAATTTGTATTATGAGCATTTAAGTTTTGTGTTGTTAAAACGATAATTTTAAATTAACTAACACAACTGTGTTGATAACTATAACACAGTTCTGTGTGTCACAGATTAATATAATAAGACACTAATGGAAGTTCATACTAAGAGGTGGATGACTTCTGGTTGATTTTTTAAGTTTTATTTAGCTTGCATTTCTAGAATCTGTGGGCTATCTATCGGATGATAACGATGATGAAAATATAATCAGTACATGACTTCCACAAAAAGTATAAGTAACTACTTATTTCAATTTTGTAGGATTGGCTTATGTAACAAATAAAACTTGACTTCCTTTCACATGATGATTGATATGAATGAGGCTATTGAAGGCAAAAGTCCAAGATCAAGCTTTTGGTGATTATGTGGCCATGGAATCAAACTTCAAATTTCTGATATATTAATTCATATCAATTATGCAATAACAAGTTTTTGATAATAATGTTTAGATAGTAATTGAAATTGTACAGATTAGGCTGTTAGTGGTTATTAGTTTCATTTCTATATATCTTTCTTTAAATATTATCATTAAAATAGGATAATTGGTGGCAATGAATGATGTACTGTACTTCTGATCAATGAGGCATATGAGACAAGACTTCTATGAAAATATGTGCATGTACCAATTTTAACACACATTTTTTTAAAATATACACTTAAGCAATAGTTTCTAAAATTATTGATAGTAATTACAAGCAACATTGAGTTAGTAATCTCACTGTCTTGGACAAAATATTGTGAAAGGAAATGAAACTATGCCTATGATAAGTGATCATTGGACTTCTTGATAGTCTGATAACATGTTAACTAGATATCAACTTTGACATCTAATGGGTACAGTCGTGATGACCAATTCCTCATTCTTTCATTAATATCCTATGATCCCTAGATGGGCCAAAAAGGGTCAATAGTGATCCTCCATCACATTTCATGTTGGGCTACACTCTTTATCTCATGATGAATTCCTACAGTTCCAAAATTATCTCACAATTTGGGTCTCTGATCATTGAGTATAGATCTAGAAATATGAATGAAATGAAGTTTTACCATTATGAATGAGGTTTTTTTTACATAATATGTGTTAAATAAAAATTGATGCAAATTTTGATTGGTAATGCTCTTCTATATTTTAAAAGTTATTATGTAATGTAATATAATCAATGTCATAAAGTAGAATGTTTAATTTCAGGTACACCCAAATGTTTCACACAGTTCTGGTTCCTTTTCAAGAGAAGTTGTGCAAATTCCACCTCTTCCCGACTTATCTATCCTTAAATCATACAATGACAAGCAATATTACTTTGAAACTTTTACACCACTTTGTTTGTCTAAACATCAATTCAATTTGCAGAGGAAGACAAAATATAATTTTATAAAACCACCAACTAAAAATCTGCTAACCACACACTTATCTCTGTCCAAAGATGATTTCTTAAAAACATTTATATCATCTAAAGTCAGCACTTATGACAAGCCCAACAATGTTCAAAACTTTCATAATTTGTCAATAATTTCACATGGCAGTAATAAAGTGAATGAAACGATAGCAGAATGTTCCACTGGATTCACAAAACAACAAATTTCGAGATTACTTTCAACCAAGAAAACCAGCAGTTCCAAAAAGTTCAAACAGCAGCCTGAGAGACCAACAAGGCATGTACAGCGGTTTGCTTTATTCAATGAATCAATCATTTCTAATGAAAGCAGTGGACTGTTTCGTAGCTACTCATCACCTAACTTATTCGAAAACAGGGACACTCGGAGGACAGCCAACAGTAGGCCGAGAAAATTATCCATAATGCAGGAGAACTCACCGGATTCCATTTTGGAAGTTTCTGGAATAGCTAAGTTAGATAAAGATAGTAATCATAGTACACCACAAGGTGTTTACCAATTTGATACTGCTGAAATAGAAATACCTAAACAATCGACATTAACCATTACTAAAGACGCTGAAGACCGATTAAATGAAATTTTACATAATGTTAATTATGAAGAAGTGAAAACTAATGGCGATGGAGATTCAGGGGAATCCCAAAATGAAGATAAGCTACAATTTAAGGAGCAACAAACGAGAATGGAGACACCGAAGACCAATCCGCAACTCATAAAGAAGACGAGCTCTTTAGAAAAGATCATCAATAGGTTTAAGAAGGTCCGTGCCAATGTTGTTCAGTCGTCGTTCGAATCATCGAAATCATTTGATTCCCCAAAGAAAATTAACACAATTGCTGAAGAGAGAGAGAATAACTGTAAAGTTGCTAATGAAAATGTTTATACTGCGAGCAGGACATCAATAACTGACGTCATAAATAAAAATTACGATGAGCCTCCGGGAAGGGCAGTCAATTTTTATGATGATTTTTGTTTCGATATAGATGAAGACAGGCCCAGGAGACAGAGAGAGAGCCTTGGCACTGTATTAGGAGTAGACCACACATTCTTAGATCAGTGCGAAATGATTGATTGATTTGTTTCATTACTATCCAAGAAATGGTCTTGGCACAGTCTCTGAGCATCAGAGGATAGAAAGTTATAAACAACATATAGGGAATTAATATTTTTAAAACAGGCGACAAGACGCGTTTAGATATATGTATTTATATTAATAAGGATATAGCAAAAATATCTTAAAAGAATATTTAAGAGACAATGATAAGGATATATAAACGTTGGTAGCGCAGCCACCACATCTCTGGTGTTGTTGCGACTGTCCATGGCCGTCAGTGATCACTTTCCATCAGGTGAACT
Organism: Ornithoptera alexandrae; assembly: GCA_029030555.1. NCBI lineage: Eukaryota > Metazoa > Arthropoda > Insecta > Lepidoptera > Papilionidae > Ornithoptera > Ornithoptera alexandrae. Next base: position 1,715,954 of record JARDVY010000031.1, read on the forward strand.
ATACGCGCACTTATCCTTCCTTCCTATAAAAAAAAAAGTATTGGAAATTGTCACATTGTTTTAATAAAAACTTTTTTATGATCACTTTTTTTTTTATTTAAATTTTTGCTACACGCCTACTGTTCGTATGTAACAGTTCACAGTTTATTTACAAAGTTTTTTCACAGTTTTCGTGAACTTTAATTCCTGAGGAAAACCAATATTTATAAAAAATTATTATCAGAAAACAAGAAGAAAATACTTTTAATAAATTATAATAATAAATATACATTTCATAAATTGTATATATAGTAGTTCCTTAAAAAAATACTAAAAAACTTTAAAGGTATAATATATATATATATAAAATATAATTAAGTTTCGCGCCATTTCAACATTTCATTTCGGCAGATGGTGTTGCCATATAACTAAAAATTCTCTTCATAATGGTTTCGGGCAAAATTTATGGTTGTGGTCGAAGTGAAGTTATATAATATTAATATTATATGTTTCTATTTGCTTTAAAAAATTAATCCATTCATTTAATCACTTAGTGAATTCAAATGTGTTTTTAAGCTAAAAATTTAATTTAAGTTTTAAATTATTGTTAAAATTGCCAGCTTTAGGTATAACTGTAGTAGAGAATTTATTTACTTGACGATTTTTTTTTGTCGTGAATTTGCATTACATTAGAGCTATACTAAATCTTGTAATATTGAATAATAATATATATATTTGATATTTCGGTTGTTTTATTTATTTTTTCACATATTTAGAAGAATATTGTGTGAAATAAGTGTGATAAAGATTATTTACTTGTAATGGTAATATTTCACATCAATTCCACATGGTGTTAAGTGACAATGACGATCTGGATGTGCCCGCTCAGAAGACCACCGCTCTCGTATACGGAGTAAAGCGTTGACAATTTGAAGGTTATAGTTAGCTAGGCAAGAAAAAAAGAACCTGCCATTATTTAACTTGAACAATAAATGAAGGGTTTCCGTACAACTCGCTGGTTCCATGCCAACCTCGCTAGCTCGTGGTGCACCATACTAATCACCAAAAGAAACATCCAATTAATCCCCATTTGACCAGCGTGGTGAGAAATGGCTAAAATTCTCCCATATGAATCTCTACCCGATCGTGAGGAAATCTTTGGCGGAGACCAGCAGTGGTCTATCGGCTGATGATGATGGTAAAGACCCCTGTGTTATAAAGCAAGTGTTTTAATCAATGCATCGAAGGTTGTTAAAATATGTGATAAAGATTTTTTGGACTCCATTAGACTTTTGTATAACTATAAAATAATGAGAAACTGAAAAACCTGTTAAGCACATTAAACAGTTACTTGTTTATAAAAGAAAACAAGATGACCAAAACTTTTGCTCGTGGTGAATGGTACGTCTTGTAAGGATAGCGTTCTGTAGGTCCTTTTTCTTAAAAAAAAAAAACTTTTTTAATTAGGCGTTGGGTTAAAAGTTTCTATAGCCTAATTAAAAAAGTTTTTTTTTTTTAAGAAAAAGGACCTACAGAACGCCATCCTTACAAGACGTAAAATTCACCACGAGCAAAAGTTTTGGTCATCTTGTTTTCTTTTATAAACAAGTAACTGTAAGGTATAACTGTAAGGTACTAGTACGAGTGTTTTCACAATACCATCACAGTTCATTAGCATGAGACAAAATGTTAGGGTTCTTCTAGCATTATCTGCACTTTAACAATAATATTTTCGCAATAACCACTAACTAATGGAGGTTCTCATAAAAATAGGTGATAGTGTAAGATCTATTGTTATCAGAGAGGGAATCTTTAAAAGATACACTACTTCTGGAAGGATATTAAAAATTAGGATATCTACTTTCTTTAAAAGATTCGCAGTGGTAGCTTTCGGGATCCTTGAACTGAACAGGTCCCAGTGAACTTCATAGTTTTCTTTAACACTCCTTTCAGCTCTTTCTAGCCCTCTATATCCCTTTCTAGCATTTCCGTGTTATAACAAAAATGAGTTACCATTGAACATTAATATACTATTTTATAATTAACTTATTGTTTATTAATAAAATTATATTAAACAAAATATAGATTATAGTTTACAATATTAAAAAATATTTGTAACAATGTTAAAAAAATACTGAATTAATCTAAATTCTGGGATCGTTATCTTCTAATTTGACCAACTTCTCCGATATCTCCCACAATTTCTTCGCACGTTTCATGTCACTTGCGGCGCTGGACACCGAACTCTCCTGGCAATCGGAGAAATATTTTCCAGTAGTCTTCAGCAGATTTTCATCTACTGCGAGCATTACAGTCGTCTGGCAACCCTGCGCTGGTGTCTTAAAGAAACCTTTGATGATTAGATTGAAGCCCCAGCTGAGAGGTCGCGGTATAGAGCGCCATATTCCGGTATCGATCAGCCCTGGATGTAAACAGTTGACTGTCACTCCACTGCCTTCCAAACGCCGGGCCAACTCCTTAGTGAATAGTATATTCGCCTCCTTCGACGCGTAGTACAAATATCCGGGGAAAGTATCAACTGGATTCGGATTATCCGTATTAAAAGATCCGATGCGGTACAACGAGGAAGCGACTACCACTATCCTGGAAGGTGTAGATTTCTTCAGCAGCTTCATCAGCAGATGCGTTAGCAGGAACGGGCCGTAGTGGTTAGTGGCCATTGTCAGTTCGATGCCGTCGCTTGATTTTCGCTTCTTAAATAGATCAGCGTAGCCGGCGTTGTGGATCAGGACGTCGAGATGAGGCTCCGTTTTATTGATGCCCTCGGCGAACTCGCGGATAGACGTGAACGAGCTGAGATCCAGTTTTTTGACTACAACATTGGTGTTTTTCGTCGTGTCGATGATTTCATCTAGAAAATAAAAAATACCATCATCAACATTATCAGCCGATAGACCTTCACTGATGGAAATAGGCCTTCCCAAAGATCTCAGTTCGTTCGATCATGGGTTGCCGCATCCAGCTTCCCGGGATCTTCACAGTCAGCAAGGACCGTCGTGTGTAAGGGTACATAGAGGAGGGATTATATTTATTATAATACCAGTATGTAAGTATCCGACTATTATTTTGATTAAAAAGTACCCCATTAACCCAATTAACGCTTTACAACATCAGCGACTAGTGAAAGTCTATTATTTATTCGATTAATTATACGTTATTCTTAATTGACCAATTCATTAATTGATGTAGACTTAAAGATAAAATAAATAAAATCTCTTTAATGTTTCCATGACAAATGTCTATATCTCTAATAGTCGCAGGACAACTGCTTTAATTTTTGCTTCCCTTCGCGTGGTAGATAAATGCAAACATATATATGTTAATAAAAATAATCAATAATATAATAGTAAACTATATTATTAATAAAAAAAAACAATAATCAATCTTTCAACACATTATGATCATATAATCATCATACACATTTTTTTTTTATATATATATCCTAAGTATACCAAAAATATGGCATATATATTTATATATATATCATCAACATCATGAGCCGATAGACTTCCACTGCTGGACTTAGGCCTTCGTCAAAGATCTCTATATCGATATACACACCTTTAATTATCTCTGCAGCATCAACATTTCTGCACGCCATGATAACCTTTGCTCCTCTCTTCGCCAACTCCAGCGCCGTCTCCTTGCCGATGCCGCTCGTACATCCAGTTATAACTACGGTCTTCCCGTCCATCTTGGTGTTCGATTTGAAAATACCGCATGTATATTGAGCGTAAACTCTAACAGCGAAGAGTAGACCGACAATGGCAAGGATGATGAGAAAACCGAGCGCTATGATCAGAGGAATCATCCAATACAAGTAATCAGCTCGCCAATATTCTGCGACAATCATGGCTGAAAAAAAAGGTTTTTTTGAAGGACATGGTTTATAATTAGTCCGAAGTGTATTAAGCCTAGTTCTTCCGCCAAACAGAACTGTGCAAATATTACCGTGTTCCGGTTTGAAGGGCGCTGTAGCTAGTGAATTTACTGAGGTAACGAGACTCAACATCTTGTCTCAGGTGACGAGCGCAATGTGGTGCAGTGCATACCATTTCAAATAGCGTCACGTTTTTATAGACGAGAGTATCACTTACTATCAGGTGATCGTCCCGCTCGCCTTGTCGCTTAATTACATAAAAAAATATCAACTTTGAGAGTAAAAGGTTGTCAGATGACAAAAGTAGAAAGATCAAGATATATAGTGTGGCGCAAAAGTAATCCTCCTATCAGAAAATGCTATAAATTTTGCCTTGATGTAAAGAAATTAAAGACCAAATAAAATAATCCACAAGAAGAATCAAAGTTATACAAGGTATACAAGGTGGCGCAAAAATAACCTGCCAATGTTATTTGGCTGTAATTTAAAAAAAAATATGAAAAACTTTGATTCTTCTTGTGGATTATTTTTATTTGGTCTTTTAATTTTTTTACATCAAGGCAAAATTTATATCATTTTCTGATAGGAGAGTTACTTTTGCGCCACTCTATATAAAAAAGTATAAGAAAAGAATTGCAAATTTTTTTATTATGTACGACGAACCGACGAGACGGGTAAAAGGTTCACCTGATTGTAAGTGTTCGCCTGTAATTAACAACGTGGCAATAGTTAGGATGATGTACACAGCATTACATTGCGTTCGTCGACTTAAGACGAAATGTTGAATCCCGTTACCTCAATAATGTCACTAGCTGCAGCGCCATTCAAACCGGAACACAGTAACATTTGCACAGTAATGTTTAGCAGTAATAGGAGCTGTGGGTGGTACTTAGACGGTCTCCAGCGACAGAGACCTGCCACCAGTAGGTTCATTTTGATATTAGCTTCATCACTGCTGTATACCGCATCAATGTCGTATCTGCTGGCGTGATGAAGTTAATGTAAAAGCCAATCCAACGAGTCTCGTTACCCCCGTAATTACACTAGCTACAGCCCCCTTCAATCCGGAACACAGTAACGTTTGCACACTGCTGTGTGTTGGCTGCAATAGGCGCTGCGGTGGTACCTACCTAAACGGTCGCCAGCAGAAGAGACCTACCACCAGTAGTTTTATTTCTAGTATAAATAAACAAGACCTTACCAGCACTGATGACTTCGCGTGAAGCTGAATCGAATGACCTAATGACCTAAAGGGTCAATTTGTTTAATCAATTGTTTATAAACAATACCACTCTTGGGCCGAATTTAACATTACGAAAGTTACATTGTATTATAATTGATGTTTCTGACGAACTAATGTTGTAATTTTTTTTTTTGGATTATACTAAAATCTGTATGCGAATGTTAAGATGGATGTGCGGTGTGACGAGGATGGATAAAATTAAGGATGAGTATATTAGAGGAAGTCTGAAAGTTGCTCCGGTGACAGAAATTGAGGAGCAAGAGGTTAGCGTGGTACGGGCATGTGGTGCGGAGGGATGAAAGACATATAACAAAGAAAGTAATGAGAATGAACGTGGATGGTTATAAGGGTGGAGGAAGACCGAAGAAAGTGTGGTTGGATTATGTGAAAGATGACGTGTATAAGAAGAGTGTGGATTCAGATATGACGGCTGATAGAGGGATATGGAAGAGAAGTATTTACTGTGCTGACCCCAAATAACTGAAAAAAGGGCAGGAGGAAAAAGAAGATACGTTATTTTTTTTTATTATACGAAACTTCAAAGTTCAATCATCTGTAAGTGAGAGTTCAACTGTCTTCGTAGTGTAATGATTAACCTTCTAATACAGAAAGATGATGATTTTTTTTTATTTAACTCATCGACGATACGAGCGGGATGTTCATTTGATGGTAAGTGATACGCTTGCCCATAACAACCTGACCCTAGTGAAAACGGTATACCCACAATGCGTTCGTCGCCTTGAGACAGAAAGTTGTCTCACCCCAGTAACTTCACTAGCTACGACTCCCTTCAATCCGGAACACAGTAATGTTTGTAAAGTGCAGTCTGTCGTCTGTCGGCTGCAGTAGGCGCTGCGGTGGTACTTAGAGCGTCTCCGGCAACAGAAACCTACCACCGGAAGGTTCGTTTTGATATTAGCTTCATCACTGCTGTATACCGCATCAATGTCGTATCTTCTGGCGAGATGAAGCGCATCCAATGAGTCCAAACAATGTCTGGGCACAATGATTTATTAAAGCCTAATGTAAGATTGCCTTACAAATATTAAGTTTGTCCTGTCGATTTGATTCCCGGTCCAAATCACGTTGGAGAGACGGATATACTGATAGTCCCATCACAATACACCTGTATATATAGTGTGGCGCAAAAGTAATCCTCCTATCAGAAAATGCTATAAATTTTGCCTTGATGTAAAAAAATTAAAACACCAAATAAAAATATACCTTGTATACAAGGTGGCGCAAAAATAACCTTCCGATGTTTTTTGGCTGTAATTTAAAAAAAAATATGAAAACTTTGATTCTTCTTATGGATTATTTTTTATTTGATCTTTTAATTTTTTTACATCAAGGCAAAATTTATATCATTTTCTGATAGGAGGATTACTTTTGCGCCACCCTATATATATACTAGCTATACTACGCCCGCCTTACTGGCCCTAATATAAAATCAGACTTGAAATTTGTCTGAAATATTCTTTGAGAGCAACCGCAAATGAGTTTTCATAGCAACCGTTACTATAGCAACCGCATAAATAAAACCAAACGAAAATGTTTTTATAAGTTAATTGCAAATAAAAAGATGAAGGATCTATGAAATTCAAAAAATAAATAGCCCATAACCACCTACAAATCATTCAGCGTAGAATCTTCATGTTCCCGTGTCGATACGTTCACTAGTTTTCACGTGATTGACAAACAAACAGAACCCATTTTCATTATATACAGAGATATATCGATAGATATATACAGTCGAGTCATATTAAACGTACCGAGATCTAAACCGCAAACAAAAAACCGATCTTTTGTTAGAAATTAGATAACTTAAAAAAAAAATACTAAGTATCACTACTCGGAAATAGCATAAGCTGTTGGAGTGAGACTACATGCTTTTAAGTTATTATTAAGTATTAAGTGTTTGTAAGTCTGACACTTAAGTATCTAAAAATACATCTTGGAGTTTTAATAATATTTTCGCCTCTATTAATGTTCCTCACTGGCGAGATTTGTGGACTTTCCTCACCAGGAGAAAGTTAAGATCATTTATGCACCTTGCTGACTAAGTCACATATTCACGGAAGCTGTTTTTGAAACATTTCAGTTTTCTCACGTTATTTTCATTCACCGGATGTTAAAGCTTATGTAGGATCGAATCTGTCTCATACATCATACATTTCTTAATGTTTCTGTATTATGCTTTACATCTATTTGGTATTTTGTTCTTCTCTTTCGTGTTCTTTATGACTGAAGGTCGTGCTTGTCCTGAAATGTTCTTAATGACCCGTCAACCAGCTGCTTCCACACCGCTCTGTTCTCGGCACGTCTAGGACATTCGGAATGTTAGTGCCTAAGATAGCCTGTATCTGGTCGCTCCATCGGGTAGGCGATCGACCCCGTGATCTCTTGCCCTCGATCTTTCCTACTACAACCAGCTTATCCAGATTATCAGTTTGTCTCTAGACAATATAGCCAAAGTAACATAGAACTCATTTGTAGCAAGTGGTGGACAATCTGGTGGTGATTTTAAATTGCTGGAGAATGGATTTGTTGGTTATCTTTGCTGTGCATTTGATGTAAGAATCTAATCGTCATCATTATCGTGAAGTGACTTCTTTAAACTGAAGTTTGGTGGTCAATTAATAGAAAAATATTCCTGTAGTAATCTAATCATAACATTACAGACTCTAGCAGTTTATATATTTGTATGGTTTGGAGAAATTTAAACCTATAAGGAAATTTAAAAAGGTATCAATGATTTAAAAACAGCTAAAATGGCAGTGGACAGGGCACATACTAGGAGGAACTAGAGATAATGGACTAAAATAATTACAGAATGACAACCAAGAGATAGTAAAAGGAGTAAAAGGGAGACAGAGTATGCAATGGGAAGAGAGACACAACTAAATTGATTTGCAAAGCCAAGAAGAGAGAGGTGTGGAACTCCACTGCAGAGGTCTTTATCCAAACAACAGATAACATATTAAGATTTATTATTTGAGTAAAGTCTAAATAAATAAAAGATAAAGTTAAGTTTATCCTATAACTTATGTGTAAAAATGTCGAAGACGGATCAAGTGACAAATAAAAGGAAAGTGGGTGCATTATGCAACGAGCACATTCGGGTGGTGACCACCGACATTACCATCAATAAACTGTTAACGTGCTAGGCGGACGCGACGATATGTAATGAGGAATAATTAATTTTATGTAATCGTATAGATTACTTACGTAAGTTTGCGAATCAAACTGATAAAGTTGTATTATACGTGATAAGAAAGAAAGAAATATTTTATTTGTCCATAACCTGTTTTCTTTTTTATATATATATATATATATAATAATTTACACACAATGTAACTGGACAAACATGGACTACGCTCAGTATACACGTGGGCATGCACACAAACAAATGTCGGCGGGAAGTGCTGGAACTTACTACTATACTTACTATAAGTATATATATACTTAATATTATAAGCTATGATTTATATCTGGCCTTAAAGCTATTAACTGTCTTTAATTCTCTAAAGATAGGAGGGAGACAGTTCCAACACTTCGTGGCGTTATACTTAAAGCTGCCGCGGAAGGCAGTCGAGCAATGTGAAGGTACTACGAGCATATTAATAGCAGCTCTTGTGTGATACGAAGTATTCTGGTCATGTATCCATTTAAGCTTTTTGTATAAATATTTAGGGTTTTTATTTTTAATGATTTCAAATAGCAAATTTGCGAAATGCAAATCTCTACGTTTGTCCATTTCGAGCACATCAGCGCTGTTAAGACAAAGCGTTGCATGGGAGCGGTGGAACGGAGTATCAGAAACGAGCGCACGCGTGCTGCACCCCTTGTATTCGTTTCTTTGACTGTGATAATAAAGAAGGACCAATGACTGCGCCTGCGTAGTTTAATTTAGATAAAACAAGAGTGTTACATAACTTACTGCGCAGGTATTAATTTTTTTTTTATTAACTTGTGTAACAAAGTGCTAATGGTCGCACACCCCGGAACCAGAAGGGCCGGTAACGGGGTAGTGTCCGACTCCAACCGATTAAAAAGCTTCACACGATATTCCGATCACTTCCGAAATAATGCACGGGGGTCACGGGATAACATTGAGCAATTCTTCCGCAACTCCCGATCGGCGCCCGGATCGACCGGCCCGCCTCCGGGAGGGATGTGAAGCACCAGATACACCCTGTGAACCCTCACCAAAGGTGCGCCGGCCCGACGTCCCATGTCGGTCGCAACGCCAGGTTCCTCTGCCTAAGGAGTATTGATATATTGTCTTATGCCATAAATGTTCTGAATGTGAGTGTGAAATCTTAATTTTGTGTCAAAAGCCACGCCCAGGATTTTTCAATCATACACTCTCTCTATTCTTACACCCTTTATTTCTATCTGTGGATCACAACCATTTAAATAATCTATCTGTTTTGTACACGGTTATATAAGGTTTCCCCATCACTGCCACCATCACTAGAAGGATCCTTGTCGATGGTAATACCAAGTGATTAAATATTTATTTATTTGAGTCTGACGAACGTGTTAGCGCGCCTTAAGACTTAAGATGTTAACTCATGTTACCCCAGTAATTTCACTAGCGACAACGCCCTTCAAACCGGAACATAGTAATGTTTGCACAATACTATTTGTTGGCTGCAATAGTCGCTGCGGTGGCACCAACCTAGACTGTCTCCGGTCGACCAGTATGATTAAGGTTTAGAATAATTAGTCTTCTTAAGCAACACAGAGGAAAATCAGTCTTTTTATTAACGAGATTGTCTGATAAATCTGTGATGCATACCATCCTAACTAACGCCCCATTGTTATAGGATGGCGTATCACTTACTACAAGGTGAAATCGTCTAATAAAAAAAAATAGTCATGACGTCTAAACCTTTTAACTTTTTCACATAAATAGAATTGAGAAAACAGTTAAAATCTGAAGGTTTTCTATAACCATTAAATTGTCCATATAAACGCGATAAATTCCATAAAATATAGTTTTACTACATAGTAGTATGTTTATTAGCTTTATGTATGTGTTTATGTCAACAACTGATGACTAGTAATACTTGCGTAATATTTATTATTAGGAATATCTAGCCATGATCTCCGCGGCACCTTTATTTATTTAACTACTGCCTTCATGTCGCAGTGGCTGAGCGATTGTCTAGTAACACGGAACTTCCCTGGTACCTCATTTCGATTCCGGAACCACAATTGAGTGTGGTATGTGACAGGGTATTTTCAAACGCGGGAACCCACCCTCATTTTGTTGTTGCAGCCCTTACAATATCGCTGTTCGAGTTATGAACATATCAGAGCTGGACTGGACTGGATGGACTGGATTCTGGACGATCACACTTTGTGGTACATGGCTTCATTGTCAATACTTTGTGGAGTTGAAATGTGAGTTGTGTTTAAACTTTACTCAGAATAACTAATATAGCTGACTCATACATTTACATTCTATGTAGATATATGTCATTAATATACAATATAATAAATGAACTTGCTTTAACACCGAATAAAATAAACAATTAATAATATATATATATATATATATATATATATATATATATATATATATATATGTAAGATATTTGTGAAAAAAGATATAAGAAAAAAATTTAATATATAGTTAAACTTCTCTATTTATGTGGTGTATGTATATAGATGTATTATTGAAATTTGTAAGAAATATTCCTTCTGCCGCGTCCTTTTTTGTTATTAACCCTGAAAGTCCTTTTGGGAAAGGGATTTCGTAAAATCCATTCTTAGCCGATAAATGGCAGATTCTAAATGGCAGAAGCAATATCTCTAACTTATTTTGAGTATTTACTTGTAATAGTTTCGTAGATCTCGTGATGAGTCAATGAATCTTTGGATATCTTCTGTTTATATAGATTGGATAGGATCCTTCGTCTTTTTTTATAAGTGCGCCGAAGTAAAAATAAAAATATGTCTTCTCTCGGTCTCATGTGATTTATTTGTGCATGTAATAATATTAATTCTTTCTTACTAATGGACACCTAATGTGCGTCAAGCGTAATGTGTTTAACTAAGCAAACTTCCTGGCCTATTTATAGCTACGTCGTGTTACCTACAGACGGCACTAACAGATACATCAGGTAACGTTTAATAATAAATTTGAAAATGGTAGATAAATTATTATAAAAAAACGTAGACATATTAACTGTTTTAGTAAAATTAAAAATTTGTTAATGTTCATAAATTTCACATGTTTAAATTTTTTATTAAATACTCACACATTCAAAAATATTGTATCATATAATTGTTAATCAATAATTTTGAACTACAGACTAACTATAGCAATATATTTAAATTATTAACAAAATACTTTAAATATAAAAATAGATAATAAGTAAAATATTTCTGTATAGTTATTTTATTTTATATCAATTTTATAATGACATTTATCAAAAATTCGCGCCTTTTTCTGACAACAAAAAGTAATCAAAATTGGGCAAAGGCGTCGAAGGCATTCTTACCTCTAGTGGCGTAGCGTATGTCCGGACGTCGGCAATTTCACTTTTCACTGGCACGTGCCTACTTTTATTTGAGACAAGTGTTTGCCGTTGTGTTTGTCACACGACTGGCGCTGTCAAGATTCCGCCAGCTTCTGCGCCGCTGGGTACAGCCATTGCAATGTTATATCACGCTTAATGTAATGTAATAGACTTTTTGTATACGTTTATGGTCACAAATTCGTTTTAGATTGGTTGCGTTTTGTGTTCATTGGAAAAAACGCTATTATCTATTTACCTACGAGTCTTTGAAATCAAATCAAATGATCGGGATTTTCCGATTTATATCTCAATAACTTAACTTCGAATATGTTCATGACGTCATCGTTTTTTTGGGATATAATAAGCAGAAATGATGACGCCGCAGCTGTTGAAAAGTATAAAGAAAACAAAATCTAAAGAACTTCCTGACAAGTCAGTGAGGTCAACAATATAACAAGCAATTGCAACATGATTTCCATTAATCATAAAATTTGCATTGTAATAAGTACAATCGCTAACACTTCTTATTTCATACAATAGACATTTTTTTTAATTCAATGCAGCGACGAGGTAAGCGGGATGTTCACCTGATGGTGATGCTCATAAAAACGGAGCGTTACTTAGGATTCGCCTTGAGACTCATTACTCCAGTAATTTCACTAGCTACAACGTCTTTCAATCCGGAACAAAGAAATGTTTGCACATTACTGGTTAGCAGTAGAAATAGGAGCTGCGGTGGTACCTATCTAGACGATGTCCGGTAATAAATACTTACCACCAGTATCACAATTTGGATATTGGACATTTCAGTTAACAATACTTTCGTTATAACTAATTTCGTCATCAGCCGATAGACATCCATTGCTGGACATAGGCCTCCCACAAAGATATCCACATATAGTCAGCATGACTTCCGGTACCGCTAGGCACTAGGGGTTGTTGTATGTAGGGGTTCGTATGGGGATTTGGGTCATTACCCACCACTATGTCTCAATGTAGGTTGGCGTGAGCCAGAACGTCGTTTGTTGATTGGCAGGGTGCACCACGAGCAGGTGAGGTTGGCTTGGGTCCCGTGAGTTTTTGTAGGGGACCTCTTATGCCGCTTAAACTAATTTATGAAGTATAAAAGTTATATACATAGAAAAAAAAAATGTTTTAATTTGTTTTAGACTTCATCGTCAGAAAAATTAGAAGAACATATCTATATCTATAAAATTAAAGAGTATGGGAAACAACATTTTTTTATACAGTAAGTGATAAAATTAGCAGAGCGTGTACTTGGCAAGTGATACGGCTACCTATAACAATGTGGTGACATTTAAGATTTTTATACAGCTACCGCATTGCGCTAGGATATTAAATATCACCAGCTAAAACGCTTTTTTCACCGAAACAATAGAACTGCTCGCCGAAGACCCACGCGGTCTCCGGCATCAGATCTACCACCATAAGTAAATGGAGAAAAGATAATTCGATTAACAATATATGATAGAGGTAGTAAGGGTTCCCGTAATACAACTGACCGGATCCAAGCCAACCTCACCTGCTCGTGGTGAACCCTGCTAATCAACAAACGAACCCCTGGCTCCCACCAACTCATTCAACGTGGTGGGATATAGGCCAAATCTACTAATAATTTTTATTTTTATTAATTTATTTTGTTAATATGAACCTCTACAAACAGCGAAGTTTGCCCGAAGCCGCTGAATGCGGTCAGCACAGTACCGATCGATGTGGAGATCTTTGAGAGGTCTAAGTCCAGCAGTGGACGTCTATAGGCTGATCATGGTGATGTAGGATTTATAAATACTGTCTTCGTTTAAAAGCTTAATAACCTGTTGTGTATATTAGAAAATGGCTAAGACAAACAAATAGTGTAGTGTGTTTATGTAGAAAGTATCTTCTTTAGAAACCTTCAAACAAAAGATCTTGTACCGTTGTGGACGCGCCATTACAAGCTCGCTTGTATCATGTACCGTTGCCACAGAGTAAAAATAAGCAGTAGTTAAATATTTTTTTATTCATCGGAACAACGTTCTGAACTTTCACTGGTGGTAGGTTTCTGTTGCCGGAGACCGTTTAGGTAGTTACCACCGCAGCCCCTAATCCTGCTGCTAAACAATAGTGTGTAAATACTATTTTCCGGTTTGAAGTACGCTGTAGTTATTGTAATTATTAGGGTAATGAGATTATAATTTTATGTCTCACAGCGACGAATACAATGTGCTGTGTGTAGCATTCTAAATAGCGCCTCGTTGTTATAGGCTGGCGTATCACTTACCATCAGGTGAACATCCCGCTCGTCTTGTTGCTTCGTTAAATAAAGCTTTGCTCGGCGTTTCTCTGGTGGATAAGATTCGTAATGAAGTAATTCCCAAGAGAACCAAGCTTAACGACATAGCATTCCGTGTGTGCAAGCTGTCATGGCAATGGGCTGGTCACGTCTACCACAGAAGTGACCATCGTTGGAGTAGACGTTGTCTTGGTGGAGACTGCGTTAAGGAAAACGTAGTACGTGACGCCCATTGACCAGATAGAGCGACGATCTACCCAGGGCGACTGGCAGCGACCGGCCTATGGCTGAAGATCTTTCTAAGAGGCCTACCCAACAATGGACTGCAGTGGGCGGGTGATGATGGTATTTTTTTCTTCATCGGAACAACTATTAAAATTTTCACGAGTCCATGACAATGAGGTGCCAGTTAAGATAAATCACATAGCACAATAACAACAATATCGAACCAATTTGCAGATACGAACATAGTTCTTGTTACTATTGTCTTTATACAAATCTGCTGGGGACTTAAAGAATTACTTCCGGGAAAAAAAACACTTATTACTTAGTAATTACGCTAATTGTAATGACGCTCAAACCGATGGGGTAATTAAATGTAGCAGCAATTCTCTTTATCGTAGAACATAACAAAGAATACCCCTTTTTTGTTCAAAGGTTAAAGTCTTTTTCATGTTTGTATCTGTGCTACAATAGCGTAGTATTCTTCAGCTGTTTGGTGAATTTTCAGGCAATTTTTTTTTTTGAAAATTCAGTATGTTTCGATTTAAACGATTTACACCATATCTATTATTATGGAGGTTTATCTTCAATACGATATATTTTTAATTTTAATATAATATTACATAAAGAACCTCTACTTATGAGTGTGCAGAGACATGGCATTTGACCATCGAGCTGGTCCTCCGATTTAAAGTAGCCCAGCGAGCGATGGTGAGAGCTATGCTTGGCATTTTTCCAAGGGACACAATCCAGAACAAAGAAATTCCACGAAGAACTAAAGTTGTCGACGTAGCTCTCGAGATCTGCAAGCTGAAGTAGCAGTGGGCTGGCCATATCTGTTCTGTAAGTGATTGCCGATAGGGGAAGAAAGTATCAGAGTGGAGGGCGCGCACAGGTCGCAGCAGTGTAGGACGTTATCCCTCCAGATGTACAGACGACATCATCAGGGCGGTCGGATGTGTGTGGATGGGAGAAGCTTGGGATCGCATTTTGTGGAAGACATTAAGGAAGTCCTATATCCAGCGGTGGATAAACAAAGGCGGATAATGATAAGAACTAGGAACCATCGGGAACTCATTGGATGCGAGCAGCGCGGGAGCGATCGATGTGGAGATCTTTGGCGAATGCCTATGTCCAGCAGTGGACGTCTATGAGCTGATGATGATGTTTACATGCAATTTTCGTTAGAATCAGATTTATTTATTTACATATAGCTTCAAAGATATATTGGGACGTAGACATTTTAAGAAGAAAAGTGTTTTTTTCCTCCGTTCAAAAATTAGCAATTACCACATTTAAATTCCTTTTTTTTTAATTCAACTAAGCAATGAGACGAGCAGGAAGCTCACCTGATGGTAAGTGATACGCCTGCCCATAACAACGTGGCGCTAGTTAGGATGATATACAAAGCATCAAATTGGGGTCGTCGCCTGAGACAAGATGATGAGTCTCGTTACTCCAGTAATTTCATTAGCTGCAGCACCCTTCAAACCGAAACACAGTAATATTCATACTATTATTTAGTGTCGGAAATAGGCGCTGTGATGGAACTTATCTAGATGGTCTCCCACAGCAAAGATCTATCACCAGTAAATTCTGGAGAAACGCTATAGAAATGTTGTAGTAACGATTACTATTACGATACCAGACTTTTATTTTATGAAAAATTATATACAGTTCGTTTAAAATATTATTCGAAGTGGAGTTGCGGTTGAATTCGGCTGCTCTGTGGCAATTGTATTGCCGCATCAAGAGGTCCAGTGTTTATTAGAGAAATGTATGCGTTGGCGACTTATGATGCGTCATTAGGTTTCCGCCGGGGCTTTCTACGACCTTTGTGTCGTAGAATGTGAAGCTGTATCCACACGATGTACTACTGCAACAAATAATATGTGCAGTGATGAGGCAACATTCTGAGCAGGGATTTGAATGTTCACCACCAGGTGATCGATTGAAAATTGTTGATAACTTTCATCAGCCGATAGACGTCCACTGATGGACATAGGCCTCAGCCAAAGATCTCCACATCGATCGGTCCCGCGTTGCTCGCATCCATTGGATCCCTGCGATTCTCAACAGATCGTGAAGTTGATAACTTTAATAAGTAAAAATTAATATATTTTTTTTAATACAAAAAGCGGGATAACCTTTCTGCATAATCACGTTGACTTAGACTGCTAGACTTTTTTTTTTAATTAAAAAATAATCATTGATCATGTTCCCATTCATTATCATACCAGTCAGTTTATGTCCCCACTGTTAGAGCCGTAAATTGGCGGGCCCCATCCGGCATCCGGCTAATTAACACCTCCCGGAATTATGAACACATTAATTAGTGATGTGATCTGAAGTAGAATCATATTATTTTAATGTCTGTTATTCAATCTTCTCTTGATGATATCTAGTTGTATTTCGACAGGAGCATTGGTGCCGGCAAATTGTTCCACTCCTTTGCTGTTCTTATCAAGAATGAGGAGCTGAACATCATTTTTTGCAAATCGTGGATGTTTATTACACAAAGGTGTCTCGTGTCGTGGCAATTTCGCACTGAAGATTTCTCTCGTCGATCGTAGTTCCGGAGACATATCAAAGATGAAGTGGATAAATGTAGTATCAAGGGATTGATGACGATATCGGGAACAGTGCGATATATGAGAGAAGATTAGCTTCCGGTTTGTTGACTATGGTATCGCAAACTGTGTGCAATGCCTTCGAGGAACATGTTAGTGCCAATAGTATGTTGTTCAATGGCCTTAATGGTTGTATTTTATTAGCGTTAGACAACCGTACGTTCTGGAGGGGTCGTGCGTGCACCTTGGTACTGAGAGAGACATCAAGACAGTGTTCGAAGAATACATACATAAATAGCCCCCTCAATGATCCGACTTCTGGTCGTTCTCTCAAAAGAATATGTTGGTTGTTTTCTATCTTATCTTTCACTTAAAGTTCAAGCTTAGTAGGAATTAAAACTGATCCATCTGAACCTGAGCCTTTCCGAAAAATACCCTAGTCATTGTTTTTAGAATGGTAGGGCTTTTAATCATTTTTTCTCATTAGGCGTTACCTAAACACAGTAGTCATCACAATCTGATATTGTTTCTGTTCTGAATATAGATATCTCCAATTGATTTTCAGTTGTTGGTCCACCTGGTAGGTAGTTGCTCTCCGCTTCGTTTGCCATTAGATAAGATATTTCTGTCCTATTATCCTTTGATCTTCGTGTTATATGCCGAGCCCATTGGCACTTCAAGCTGCTTTGTTCTTTTACGAATCTCCCATTTCAACACTGATCGTTGCTGTGTCTAGCTTTTCTGATTAAACAGTCTTATTCACGTAACTCCTTCCAAAACTGATCGAGTTAATACAAACTTTACTGCGTAGGTCTGTGTTGTTGGATACCATCTAGGTAAGTACCACCGCGGCTCCTATTTCTGTAGTGTGTTCCTCAGTAGTGTGATAACATTACTGTGATCAGGTTGGAAGGGTAATAACTCGTGAAATTACTGAGTAACGAAACTTGACATCTTATGTCTCAGGCGATTAGGGCATTGTGTTGTGTATATCTTACTTATTATCAGGAGAACGTCTCGTTTGTCTCTTCGCATCATCGAATAAAAAAAAACCTAAACGCTTTACCCAATTCAACAAACGAAACAAACTAGCCGATAACGCTGACAAGGGTTGTATTAAAAAAAAACCGTTTTTCGGATGACGTAGCGTCAAACGCGGGATAAATTAATTTTGTCAATCGTACGTAAACATTAAAGACATTATATAAATTTTTTTGACATTATTTTGCAACAAACGGATTACATTTATCTGATAATGGGAAGCTTCACGTCGCCCGTACCCCTGTCCGACATAGAGTCGGTGTTGGCGTGGGTTGACACATACAAACTGTCGAGACCGACGAAAAAGATCAACAGGGATTTCTCCGATGCTGGTAATCACGATGTTTTTAACTAATATTCCCCACTAACCCACCACAAAGTTATTAAGAACCATAATTTGATTCAAATTATATTAGCTGTCAATCATTTCGAAATACAGCAAGACGTCTATTAAGATTCTGGATGATGTCAGCGCTGCAAGCCATTCGACTGTTAACAGCATTGGGCACGTGGACCTGGATCTACGGCCTGTTCATCAAGACGCCTATGTTTAGTAGTGGACTTCTATAGGTTGAGGTGATAATGATAAGAAACCTCAGTAGAAACATTTAGACACACCTATTAAAACAATATCAAGGAATATTCATATTCGTCCTAAGACATTGTACCAGATGTAGTAGAATTCTGATTTCACAAATTTCCTCGACGGCATTTTAATTTGCAGCATGTGCACCAATTGGCTGATATAATGATGAAGACATGATTTCTTTAGTAGGGACAATAGAGCTTTTTGGCTAGTATACAGGCTCAAAGAAGAGGTCCGAACGTCATTCGTACAACGATGATATAACAATCAATACAAAGAAATTCTTTCTTTTATATACGATGACTTCTAGATAAATTAGAAAAAAAAAACTCAAGTTTCGCCATACTTCCTAATGGTGAGGATATAATAGCAAAAGAAGAAGCATAATCTGTTTTATTGGTTAGATTAGGTTAGTTCTCCTCTCCCCCTGAACAGGTTCCCGCCTTGTCGTGGCGGTGGGGCTCAGTAGCCGTGGCTTGGTCACCCACGGTGAAGCGAAGAGGAACCTACCTTGTCGGCTCGAGGTTGAGGGCTGGCCTCAGGGCGGCCGCTCCAGGTGAGTTCCGTAAGCTTACCTCGGATGTGTGCCGGTGGGCTGCAGGGGCGGGTTTATACTGTCCTTTGCAGCCGAAGTGAAGTCGCGGAGGGAGAGGAGTGTCGGTATTGCGATTCGCCGCTCTCCCTATCCTCCGCGGTCATAGAACGGTTGGCGGCGGAGCCCAAAATCTGATCCGCCGCAGGGAGTCGGGAAAGCTTCCTCTCTTGGCTCTCATGGCTTCTGCATGACGGATTCGGGGGGATACGTTGTCCAAGTGACTGTGACAATATAGGGCGCGCTGTGTGTTCCGGGGTGGTCTTACAGAGGTGGAAAGCGGGGTTCTTCCTTCCTACCCGAGGTAGGGCTGCATTGTGCGGCCGGCGCTGGCTAGATCATGGAGGTGTGCGAAAGCGTTCCCGTGACCCTGACATAAGGCAACGTGGTGGAACATCGTGGGGGTTTTAGTCGGTGCAAGTCCGACGTAATCTGTCTTTGCCCTCGTGAGCGCAGGTATGCGCAGGCATTTCTCCTACGTAAAACAAAAAGAAAGGTTAGTTCTCCTTTAAATACAACACTGAGAACAAAAAACACGGACCTCTGAGGTACAATGAAAACGGTTGACCTTCAAAGTAGATACAGTCTTCAATAAATAATATTTAGATTGATGTTTACAGTGCTGCTTGCCGAAATACTGAATGTGCATTATCCGAAACTTGTGGAGATGCACAACTACCCACCGCGGAACAGTCACGCCCTCAAGCTAAACAATTGGATGACGTTAAATCGGAAGGTTCTCAAACGGCTGAAGCTGAACCTGTGCACCAGTACAATGGAACAGCTAGCCAATAATATGACCGGTGTTATTGAGAAGGTGCTCTTAATGGGTGAGATTAAAATTGTGGCTACCTTGGAATTTGTTATATTTATTTCAAATGTTCTATTCTGTTAGATAACCGTAACCCAAGAATATTCCTATGATTGTAGATTACAGTATGTGGACGGTACCCAGCGTAGGTAGTCATTTATCATCAGCCGATAGACGTCTAGTGTTGGATATACCACATCTGTCCTGGATTGTCCACATCAAGTAGTTCCTCGCGACATTCATCAGAACGGTTCACTTCGTTCGCTGTCAGTGCTACTTCTTCCGAAATACGAGAACTTTTGACAAGGTAGCCAGTCAGGTCCAAAAAATGTACCACTATCCAAACTTCTGTTTGGAGCTCCCAAATCGAATCAGGGCTTTCGTGTTAAACGAAAGGTCAATCCTTGTGTTTCGAACATTTGAGATAATCTCTCTTATAGTCGGTAAATGATAAATTTTTAATGTAATCTTTTGATAGTACGTGAGAAGATACGCCGTGATGAGGAAATAAACAAGAGTTTGCGCGATTCCGAGCAGAACCTCTCAAGCGGTGGGAGCTACTACGAGGCGTGCGGTGATGATGGTACACCAATTCCTTTAAACTCTTTCTAACCATTTTTATTTGACGATATTCTCTTTTGACAATTTATTTATATTCGTGTATGTATTTGTATCCGAATATATTTATGCTATTACCATTAGCTATATTCAGTACTGCTAAACTTTTAACAAATATTTATACTTTTAAGCTCAAAAAGGTGTGATCACTTAAATACTGTTTTTCGGTGCCGCATAAAGACTAAAATGAAGAGACTTTAAAAAGAAATGTATGGAGCAGAATTTATTAAAAATTCTATTGGGCCAGAGATTATTTGCTAAAAAGCAGATTAGTTTCATACGATCCAAAAACTACAAAAATTACGTTAAGTGATAACAAAAGTACACGTATACATATTTTTTTTTTGCAATTTCACTACTTAAAATATACTAGGCGATAAAGCTCGAGAAACCGAGTAAGATTGCGTTTAAAGATCATTTCGCCATAATGGCGCTTACACCCCTTTAAATCTAGAGGCATCAATGTATAAATTCGTTTCACTATACAGGCTGAAAGGGTAATAGGTGTAAAAGATCTGGAGGGGCTAAAGTATAGCTCGTATTCTATCTATCTATGTATGGAATACCGCATACAAAGAAAATGCTTCTGGAGTTATTAATTTTCTGAATATTTTTCAAAAAATTCACGATTTTTTAAGCATAAATTTGATGATTTAATTTCTTACTTATTTCTACACAAATTTTAATGTAATAATTATTATTTAATCATTGTTTTATTAATTTAAATTCATAATCATCACTTCAAGGCTAAAACTTTAAATTAGATTCTTTGAAAGTTGTGACAGTAAAAGATAAGGCGTCATACTTACAGTTTTATTTTATTTTTAAATAAAATTTTATTTATAAAAAATACGTATAAAGCACATAAATAAGTACCTGACTTCAATATCTATCTGACAAGGTATAAGAAAGTACATAGTTTCTAAAATTTAGAAAAAAAAACACTTATAAAACCAAGTACCATGAAATATCAAACTGTAGAGACTCATAAAAGTATACGCCGCGCCGGCTCTTAAGTTGACCCTTTTGTTTTAAGACGCCCAATCTTTTATACTTAAAGTATTATTTAAAAGCGCCATACAATACCCTCAACATTTGTTATAAATATAAGCGACAGATTAGATTGCTTAGTTTTCGAGTCCCAGGTGAGAGGACGATGACGGAATAACGAAGAACGTCTGTCCAGAGCGGCGTCGCGACGGTACTCTTGTGGTGATGGATACACGCCACAAGTTCATTGTAAAACATGTGCAATGTCTATTTCTCTGCTAATGTCGTATTTTGGATGGAGTATTCCATACATAGATAGACAGGATACGAGCTATACTTTAGCCCCTCCAGATCTTTTACACGTATTACCGTTCATCCTGTATATTGTACATGGGTGTAAGGGGTCCCGCGCAACAACTCACCAGACCTAAACCAACCTCACCTGCTCGTGGAGCACCCTGCTAATCAACAAACGTGGCTCTGGTTCTCACCAACCCGCATTGGGCTAGCGTGGTAGGAAATAGGACAAAACCCCCTATATGAACCCGAACAAACGACGGCTCCTGGTACTCCACGGTACCGGAGGCCATCCTGTGACGTACATTGGCAAGGCGCCGGAGTCAGATCAGCTCAGGATCGATCGATGTGGTGATCTATGGGAAAGGCCTATGTCCAGTAGTAGACGTATATCGGCTAATGATTATGTATTGTACAAAGAATCGTCAAGTTTACTTTTAGTTGGTTTATGCATTAGACTGAAATAACCACATCTGTGATGCAGTGGCTAACAGCTAGATTAGACTAGCTATATGGAGATCCCGGGTTCGGTTCTGGCGCTACAGGTTGTAGACTTTCGCCTGACTAAATACCACCTTCATATTGGGTAACGCGAACACGCTTCACTTTCCACGATCTCCTATCAGTTAATACCACGACTAATTAAGATCAAATGTTTGCCTATAAAGAAAAGTAGATAATTTTTATTTATGACCAGCAAATAGTGTCAGAGACTATATCACGTGTCATCGAGTCGTGAGCAGAAATTGTCATGTCACATGTTCGAGTCATCGTGTCGATAATTCAAGATGTTTTAAAGTGAAATTTAAATGTTTGTTTCCTTATGTACTGGAGACCAGTCTGCCTGGTTATGTCGGTAATCTGGATGCTGTCCGATACGTGGACTTTCTTTTTTATTACGGTAGTACTAACAGAAAATATGTTTTTAGTGCGATGGTAATAGTTTAAGGGCGTCAGTGATTCCATCGAAATGATGATGATGAATCTTTAAGATAAGAATTGACTAATTTAACCCTAGTGTGTTTTACCATCAAAGTCTAAATAGTTTATTTTTAATCAAAGTAACAATAAAAATGTAATTTTATTGTTTAGAAAACGTATTGATTGTACCGCTGAAGATTAGAGTGAATGGTATCCTGGAGACCGTGCAGCAGAAAGTCGTCAGTCATGAGTCCTACCTGACCCAAAAAGAGGAACTAAAGGATGCCAAAGAGATAATCGAAGTTCTCAAGCAAAAGGTTAAAAAAATGTTACTTATCTATATTACTTTTTATTTTGTTAGCACTTCGTGATACATCAAAGTAATAACTATTCTAATTTGCGGTTTTTTTTTATTTTCGTTGCTTACGTTTCATAAAGTAGAAATTAATCGTGTAATGGTAAAATTGCAATCTATTACATGGATATGTACTAGACAGATAAAAATGTCTGTATCCATCAATTTAACATCTCATATATGTATATATTTGGATTCTTCATCTAATTGGAAAACATTATATAGATCATATTATAATTTGGTGTTTTAAATAGGTCGATCACTTGGATAATTTATTAAAGCTGAAAGACGAAAGAATAGAAGAACTGCAAAAGCAACTTGAAAGGAAACAATCGAGACGTAAAGAAGTAGAAGCACTACACACCAGTTTTTCTTACGACGCTTCTATGCCAATGTGTCCTAAAGAAAACGATGAAGTAAATATATGTCCAACTAAAACACCATCCGTTAAGATTATAGATATTTCTAAGATTCCTAGACTCGAAGAATCAAAAATACCAGTGCCCAAACAAGATTTAGTCAAACCTATATCAAAATCGATTATAAATATTGACACAGAAGAAACTATCGTCGAACCAAATTTGAGAATTGACAAAATAAAATTAGATAACTACAAAGAAATAGAAATAATCGAAATGACTAGCGGCGATATCCAAGAGACTGACGAATTTAAGGATAGTGTAGGTGAAATAATAAATTGCGAGATTGAAAATATTGAAAATAAAAAAATTAATACTGAAGTGGAAGAAGAGATAATAGCATTCAGTGATATAAATTAAATATATCGATAAGGCTACGCTGTAATTTTTTTTTGACGATATAAATCGAATATCTCGGACATTGCTCTTTCAAAGCATGAAATTTATGAAAAAAAATACTTAAATGTAAATTTTGTCCTGTATTTTTACTATGAATTTATAAGAAGCTTAAAAATGTTTGTAGTAGTTTTTAATTTTGTTAATAACATATTGTTAATAAAGACATATAAAATGGTAACGGCCTGTTTATTCCGTTATCGTGCGTTTCCTTGGAACAGATCGCACAGACTCGGACGGTCGCGGAGTATTTGGTTGATGGTGTACATCTTCTCGTCTCTCGGCTTTGGAGGTACGTAGCTTCTGTTGAATAATGAAAAGAAAGGAATATTTAGCCGTCTGCTGTTGGTAAGTCGCTTTTGTAGAATACCATCTAGTAAATAACAACACAGCATTGATTTAAGTCGTCAATCAGCAGCGCAAAAATATTACTGTGTTTTTTTTTTGTGGATGGAATAAAAGACGAGCGGGACTTTTGCCTGAAGGTTAGTGATACGCCCGCCGCATGGAAGCACACTGCACCACATTGCCCTCCTCCTGAGACATAAAATGTTTAGTCTTTTTACCTCAGTACACTAGCTACAACACCCATCAACCCGGAACACAGTAATGTTTGCACACTTCTGTTTGGCGGCAGAAATAGACGCTGTGGTGGTTACCTGTCTACACGGTCTCTGGAAACAGAGACCTACCACCAATAAGTGTGAAGTTCCGGTTTGAAGTGTTCCGTTTTAAAGTGCGATGTAGACAAATTAGAGGTAACGAGATTACATCTTACGTTCTAAGGCGACAAGGACAATGTGGTGCAGTGTCCATCATTTATTTTAGCACCGAATTGTTATGGACGGGCGTTTCACTAACCTTCAGGTGACACAATATGACAAGTATCATTAAGTGGTCAATGGAAACAATATATTTCTTATAATTAAGTTATAGCTTGAATTAAACAGTAGAAGTGTATAAAGACTACTTACGTCGTTACTTATAATTTATGTGTAATTTTAGAAGGATTCGTTCATATTCCTGACTACTTTCTGAAGCTATAAAGGAACCTTGAGGTTTGGATATATTTTTAAAGTGCTTTAATATCAGTCCACAACAGTGAGTAGATAACGTTTATAGCAAAGCATTATCTTCACCACTTGCCAATCCACGTACCAAATTAGCGTAAATGTCTTCCAACGACTTCCTATATCTAAAAAACCTTTGCAACCTTGATGAAATTATCAAGTCTGTTTAGGAGACTCCGCCTGATACGTAGTCTTTACTGAAAGTTTACTAGTCTATCAATATCTCGATTTCCGTTTCCCATTTATTACTTCAGGATTACGAATTTTTCTATTCATATTACAATAATTTAGCGTTACTGTGTACTTTTTCCCTTATGCTTAATGACAATATCAGTCTTACCCGCAGTTGTCGCCAATTTGTCCAACCACTTCGAACCTATTAAACTCAATCCTATTGTCGAAGAAGAATTTCTTGTTTATTTCATCCAACGCATACTTCACTGGTAAAAGGTCTGCAACTGTTAATGGAAGATAAAATTTAAGGTTTTTTCCTACAATGATGCTGATAATATTATTTTTGTCAAAATTTATCAAAATTCGACAATAGTTAAATTTATCATAAGACAGTGTGTACAATAAGTAAAGTACAGATAGGGAAAAAAAACCTTATGCTGCATATCTTTGGATGTAATATAGGCTACGATGACTTAGAATTTTTGACTGACTACCGGACTTTGAATACACCAAAACTCAAGAATAGAGCTTAAGAATAGACTATGTAATCTTTAATATTAGCATCATTTTGACTACCTTGATCTTTGACTCTATTTCCATAAAAACTTATATAAAGTATTTCTTCATTATCATTATAAAATATTATTGTTTACTGCTAAATATAGCCTCTCCAAAGCGTTTGATAAATTCTGTTGATTAATACCATAACGATGTTATACTGGACAAATTATAAGCGACATTGGAAACAAGGTGTTGGAACGTGTGTTCAGTATTATCTATAACATGTGTGATGTATGTAAGACTAACTGTCATAGGATTTCCCCGGTTCGTAGTCCTCTACTGAAACCTTATCGGGACAGGTACACGGAGGAAGATCCAGGAACTGCTCCGATGTCTGCACGGCAATAGTGTTCGACTCATACCACTCCTCGAGTAGAGGTTCTTCGAAATGATCTAGTTCATACCTGGACTTTCCCTTTTTACTTTCTATGCGCTGTTTGAGAATTTCTAATTGTTCTGGAATTTAAATGAAATTTCATGAGATATTAATCAACTCGGTATCGTTGGTTACCTTAAAACACATATATCCTCAAAACGAATATGTTAAAATCATATAACGACTAACATTTTTTTTTTGTAACCGTCCTTATACATTATATAAATTATTCATTAAAAGACACTACACTGTATATACTTTATAAATAAAGGTAAAAAGGATAATTAAAGTAGAACAAACAAATCAGATACGTAATGCCTCATAACAGTCCACTAATTCTTTTTATTGCTGGGACCCGGGTTCTTCTCTTAAAAGGAAAAAATCAACGCCAAATGATCTACTACTACTACTACCTTAGTCAAGTACGGGTTGGCGCACGTCATATGTGACGAGAATTACAGATCTTGAAATGTGGCGCCATCCTTATAATGCTATGATCCTCACACCGGAAGCTTAAGTACAGAGGAAACCAAACCCTCAACTCCTAGACTTGTGGAGAGCGTGTGATGACACAACTAAGTAAACTGCTTCTCATTGGTGATACCTTGATTTGTAAGCTGGTCATTTAGACGCTCTTAACTAGACTAGAAAACGTACAAAAACTAGTTAACAACAAAACATTAAATTTGCATTTGATAATATTTTCACGCAATTTAATAGTTTTGATGAAGGACCATTTGTTCCCAAAAATATACTAATTCTTTCTTGTTTTCTAAAACTTATTCCTGCTACAGATATGATCAATTGCGTCGATCTGTAAATTTGCTATTTTATTTACGTAGGCTCGTAACGTTTTATTTAATAAATTGGTCATTACTTCTATGTTTATATGTTTACAAAGATATATATATATATATATATATATATATATATATATATATATATATATATATATATATATATATATATAAATATGTTATTTTGTCAACTTGATTGTTGTGATGTGGTATGTGGTGGTAAAGCACACTCACCTACGATGTTTACATTGCACTATTTCATTCGTCTAAGACACGTGTATACTAAATCGGATAATTAATTTCTTGCCTTTGTACACTCGTTACTTCAGTACTTTTACTTTACACAACGCCCCATAAAATTATTTATAGTTATGTTTGCATACTACCGTTCGGTGCCAGAAATAACTACTGCCAGTGGTGTCTATCTAAACAGTTTCTACCTTTACAGTGTTATTAACAGTGAACTCTTCGTTGTAATGAATGGTACTTCTGTTGCAACAACAAAACAAGATTAACTAACCCGGTGTACAAGGTTCATACTCTTCGAAGGTGTTCTTAAAGTGGGTGAAGGGGTTTGCTTGCATATACGGCGGGAGGCTGCGTATGAAGGAGTCAACTTGCATCTTCTGACACTCTTCCATCGGACAGATCTGCAACATGATGTTATTGGACTAGCTAATGTTATCTATTATCATTTTAACAGTAATAAATCCCTTCCCTACCTAAGCTCAAGAGTTTAATGTTAAATGGTGTTATGTAAACAAGTTCAAGCGTATTCATTTACAGATGTATACCAGTGACTAAATACCTTCTGTTCATTTTCATTTTCTACTCTTAATGCTCTGTTACAAAATAAAATAAAGAGAAAACCTTTTCGTAGTGGATCTTCGCGTCCAGATCGGGCACATGGCTCGGAATCACCTGAAGACTGTCATTGTGGATGCTCCTAGAAAATATTATAAATATATTGAAAGTTATACTTTTCAGATCTTATATCATATAATCTTTTTTACTATTACCTTCTTACATTGACGTATATTGTAAGTAATAAAGGATATATTCTATCTCATTGTGAGGTAGGGCCTTGTGTCCCAGCTGTGGGAAAATTAAGTGAGCCGTTTGCCATATGCTAGAAATTTGACTAATACCTGTGGTATCTCTTTGAAATTGATGGCAATATTTAGTAAATATACTCTGAAGTCGTAAAAATATCTAGATCGACTTGTTTAAAAGATAATTTAATTATCTTTATCTAACCGAAGATAGTCTGAATTATAACCATACCCCAACGTTGAGAACGATTCATCCACGATTTCGTCATCCTCGACGTTGTGTCTCCTGTTGAAAAATTTGTGTTGTGTATAACTTGAAAGCATTCAGACTTAAGGCCCCGTAACTATCGAATCTACGGTACTAGGTTTGCATACTAGGTAATTCTAGAAAATAAACTTAAAGTTGAATTTTCTTATAAGAAAATAGATGACGAATTTCCAGTCTGCAAGCCAACCGTCCAATTCTAGGTTGAAGCGGTATTTGCACAGTTGTGTGAACGTTTCAACACAAAGTTATAGCGTCATACTATCTATATATGAAACTATATAAATTCTTAAAGTTATCTTCCATGAGATGATCCTCTTTTTTTCTATTCGACTAAGCGATATTACGAAAAGTAAATTCATGTAGTAGTAAAGCCCCTAAACAATATGGCGCTAGTTAGTACGATGTACACTGCATCACACTGTGTTCGTCGAAACGTAAGATGTTAGGTCTCCTTACTCCAGTAATGTCCTTAATTGTACTGATTGGCAGTGTAAGTAGATATTGTGGTACCTAGCTAAGACGGTCCCCGGCAACAGAGACCTACCACCAGCTATCATGAAGAAGTATAGTGTGTTCCAGTACCTGGGTGCGGTTTCGACTTCAGAGTCGTTTGCGAGAGAGTTCGATGGCAAGTCTTTGTAGGCATCGAATTTCGAGGTCTAGAAACAAACTAACGTCATCATCTGAATCTACTAACCTACATCATTGTGTCTGATGATGGAGAGGAGAATATGACGTTACTGCCGAAGGCATAAAATATTAAATATCATCAAAGTTATAATGAGCTTCACATTTTCGTCAACGCTTTTAAAAATTATGATATTATAAAATGTAGCTGTTTTACTTGTATGGTGATACCGTCACTGTGGTGGTGATTATATCTTCATTATCACCTCATAATCATCTTCACTGGCAGGTGGATGGATATTTAAAAAATAATCAAAACATATATGTATGTACCCTGTGTACGCTTACCCGTTTGTTGCCGATGTTCAGCACAACTCTATTACTTCCAGAATTCCTTAGTTTTTCTCGCTGGAAAAATATATTTAGGCTTTTAGGTATAAGAAAGAATACTAAGGTGTTTAAATCGAAGGTTTATATAGATCATTGACCTTCAGGTGTAATTGTGTTTGCTGTAATTTATGTTGAAAAGTTAGAATGATCCAACTGTAACTTTAGATTCGTAATGATGTTACCGCTGCAAGCCAATGCGACTCTTACAGCTTATCTGACACCGGGCTCGTGGAGCTGGATCCACGGCTGTTCCAACAGTAAACAGTCCTTCACCAGTCAGTCAGTCAGACGATATTTATATTTTGGATAATAGTTATTAAGTATAATTTTTTTTTTATTATTTAATTCCCCTGTGAATATAGGAGATATATATACAACTAACCAATTTCGATGTAGAAGCAATTTCCATGGAATCCCTTGCGCCGAGAATAGTGGACCTTGGCGCGGGCTGGTTGTAGCCGCAGGACGCTCTAAGGAGTAAGAGAATACTATCACACACTGTCGAATTGTATAAATGGAGACTCACCTGTAATTCGGTGTAACAAATTACTACAAAATATTTAAGGTATACTCTGTGCCAAGTTATTTCCTATAAAGTTCAGTTCTGTTAATAAACGACGAAGAAGCGAGGAGGAGAGGGAGTCGTTCACCTGATAGTAAGATATAAATCTATCCATAACGTGGCTCTAACTACGATGATATACACTGCATCACTTTATGCTCATCACCTTGATAAAATGTTAGGTTTCGTTATTTCCGTAATTTCACTACTGTTTGGCGGCAGTAATAAGAGTTGCAGTAAGACTTACACGGTTTCAGATAACAAAGACTAACCACCATCAAAACCACTTTAAAGCTTTCCGCCTCTGATAGTATAAGCTTAAGGTGGAATTCTGAAATCTGTTTATTCATCATCAGTCGATCGACGTCTACTGATGGACAAAGTTCTCGACATCGATCAGTCTTTCGCTTCCGCATCGAGCTGCTTCCCGCGACCTTCACCAGATCGTCAGACCACCTAGTGGGAGGTTTGCCAACACGGCGTCTTTATAATATGATTTATTTAATCCCTTATTAATTCGGTCGCATATAATTCTTAAATTGTCCATGTTTTTGAAGTTTGGAGAGACTTACATGATCTTTAGTATAGAGCCCATGTTCCCACGAATGTCGACACTTGCCTGCGTCAGCCGATGAGTCGAACTGCTCTGAAGACATACAAATTTTATACAGTTGTACTGCACCACATTGCGCTCGTCGTCGTAGCGTAGCGTCTTGATAAGATGCTACATGTCGTTTACTCAGTCAATACACCAACTGTAGCGCCCTTTTAACTGGAACACAGTAACATTTGCACACTACTGTTTGTCGGCTGCAATAGGCGCTGCAGTGGTATCCACTTAGATGTCCCCGGCAGAGATTTACCACCAATGAACCTTTCAAATGACACTGCGAGACCGTACAAGTTTTGTTTTCTTTATTAATTTATAATTAGAAAAGTTATTCAAGAAAATCTTGACTCTACAAGAATTAAGTATATATCATCATCATCATCATCAGCTAATAGACGTCCACTGCTGGATATAGGCCTGCCCTAAAGATTCCCACATCGATCGGGTAGGAATCCATATGGAGGGATTTGGGCCAATTCCCACCCCGCTGGCCCAATGCGGGTCGGTAGCCAGAGCCTCGTTTGTTGATTAGCAGGGTGCACCACGAGCAGGTGAGTTTGACTTGGATCCCGTGAGTTGTTGTGCGGGAACCCTTACACCCCTAGAGTTTATAACAACCTCTTTTCTGACGGGGTGTTTACACATGTAAGTATAAGTGAACGTATATTAATGTAAATTATCAACAAATATAATTATCATGCAGGTCTATGTCGAGCAGTGGACGTTTATCGGCTGATAATATTAATTATAATAGTACTTTAACTGGTCTGGCCATAAATACTGTTACATAAAAACTTTTCCTTTTTTCAACGTTTAATTATTTTGAATTTGGAACAATTATTTTAAAAACTTCTTTTTATTTCGCGCCATTTCACATAAATTTTCGTGTTAATTATCAAATTACAATATGGATCGGGGTGGGGGTGGTAAAGACGATAGGATTGCAACGATCGCCTCGCACAAAGTGGGTATGGAGCCGCTCCGGTCGGTCATATTCCAGACACTTCAAAAGCTTGGTATCAGCCGTATGTTCGTATATCGTACTATCAACAGATACAACAACACTTCCTCTGTCGAAGCCCAGAAAAGATGGGGACGGCCGTGTGCTGTTAGAACTATAAAGGCTGTTAAAGCCAGAGTTCGTCGAAACCCCATTAGGAAGCAAATGAAAAAATCTTATCGCGAGAAATGAAGATTCCCGCTAGGACTCTGTCGCGTGTCGCGCATTATAAAACAACACCTGAAGCTCGGTGCTCGGTGCTGATCAGGTCACGGTCGATGTACAGGACATGCCACGATCAAAACGCCTTCTGTCGGGATACAACAGGCAGGTGAAAATCGCAGAAATATCTTCTTTACAGATGAAATGAAAACATTTTCACGATTGAAGAACACTACAATGAGCAAAATGATACAGTGTACGGTCACAGTTCTAAAGAAGCTGCTCAAGTGGTGATGGTCGGAAAGGTACAACGTGGTCATCATCCTACGTTCATGCGTCAATAATAGTTTGGTGGGGCGTGTCTTATCAAGGAGTCACAAAACTACATTTTTGTGAAAAAGGAGTGAAAACTTCAGCCAAAGTGTATCGAGATACAGTCTTGGATCATGTTGTGAAACCTCTCAGCAATACACGTGTTAAAAATATACCATGGACTTTCCAGTAGAACTCTGCACCTGGTCACAAGGCACGAACTACCCAAGCCTGGCTTGAAACCAACGTTCCGGACTTTATAAGAGCTGAAGACTGGCCCTCATCTAGTACATACCTCAACCGTTTAGACTTCAAATTATGGTCAGTTTTAGAAGATATGGCCTGCTGCTGCTTTAAACAACACGGCGACATTGAGTCTCTTAAAAATTCTTTGGAGCAAGCAGTGGCGGTGGCGGTGGTGGAAATTTCCCTTGGAAACAATGCGTGGATCCATAGATTCGTGATACGTGGACAAACAGATTGAAGGCCTGTATAAAAGCCAAAGGTGGCCCATTTCCAAAAGAATATTTTTATCTTTTTTCCTAAGACTAATATATATATATATATATATATATATACATTTTAATAATGTTACATTACTTTATTAAAAAAAAACAATGCATTATCATTTGTGACAGAACTTATGGCCAGACTAGGTGTATGTTGTGAAAACTTACTTTTTAAGGCTGTCGTACTATACGTCTTGGAGAGGGGTTGGGTTTCCGGTGAGTGAAAACATCTTGAGAAAACCAATATGTTTTGATAACGACTCCTTCCATCCACTTGACCATCATGAATAAATTGCTTTGACCGTCTGCTTGTAAGAGATGGTCGCGAGTCCCAGTTGTGGGAACTTTTAACTATTTATTATTATCTATTATTATAATTACCTCCCTCTCCGTCTGTATAGTGGCGCACTCCCACTTGCCAGGTTTCGGCAGGAGTTTCAGATAGTCTTCCTTTATGATGTTCGCGTTTGGACAGTCGGCCTTTATGAACTTTTCGTTCATTGCTGCGAAGGAGGAACAGCTCGGATGAGCACTTAAAGGGTAGAGGCAGACATGAGGTGACATTGTTGTACCAAGAGGACTTTCATTTGATGGTACTCTTAGCAATAGTAATGTGAATATGTCTAGAATGTTTACATAGTAGTAATTGTGACTTTAGGATAGTAAGTTTACTTTCTTCTGTAAATACTATATAGACGATAACTAAAACTTAATGACACTCATTATTAAGTTATGTCATCACTAACATATAGCAGTTCACTACTTTATTCGATGAAGTGGTGAGATGAGGATGACTTTCATCCTATAACAAATGATATGCTCGTCCATAACTATATGGCGCTGGTTAGGATGATATACATCGCACTAATTGCCTAGAAACATAAAATATTAAATCTCGCTACAACAATTATTTCACTAGATCTAACACCCTCCAAACCGGAATTACTGGTTGAAAGTAGAAAAAGGCGCTGCTGTGCTACCTATTTAGACGCTGACCCAAGTATTGAAACACAGTACTGATTTGTACACTATCTCTTGGTGACAGTGGTAGCTACCTACTTCCTGAGCAAGTACTGACCTACCTTCCGCTAAGTAAGCAAGTACTGGACAAAGACATGTTCCTTCACCCGATTTTAGTTCAGATAATTTTGAGCTACTCTCATGTCTCATTTGATATACTAATCACATTTAGACAATTCTTTCCTTAAGGCTAGGTTAATGACTTTTGAAGGCTCACCGTAAAACTCTTCCTCTTTATCCTTTGACCTAGGTGTTTTCAATGCTTTCAATACGTCGCGTCTGATGTTCGGCTTAAAGTCCGCCATGTCACCAAACACTACGAACGGCACATGGTCGCCCTCCATCATATCCCACCACTCTTTTTCCTCTGTTTCGGCTAGAATAGTAACTTTTTTTATTGTATGTTAACTTACACAGCATTGTGTTTATCACTTAATATAATATTGGCGGAAATAGGAGCTGCGGTAGTACCTAGATGGTCTCCGGAAATAAGGATACACTCCCACTTATGTGGCGCCGCGTGGGATGGTTAAACGCTTGAGTAAATCTAAGTCTAGTTTAAGTAGCTTACTTAACATTCCTAATGTTGGGACTCGGGGTCATTGTTTAACAAGGAGTGAGTC
This sequence comes from Ornithoptera alexandrae, assembly GCA_029030555.1. Lineage (NCBI taxonomy): Eukaryota > Metazoa > Arthropoda > Insecta > Lepidoptera > Papilionidae > Ornithoptera > Ornithoptera alexandrae. Next base: position 1,749,834 of record JARDVY010000031.1, read on the forward strand.
AATTTATATACCATGAAGGACTATTGCGAATTTAATTTGTCCTCAAAAGCTTCTGGAAAGTTTTTAAGCCCAGTTGAGTTTCCTACACTTCAACAATTACCTCAAAACAACTCTAATTACTGTAGTAACTATGTTAAATATAACGTAATTATTTTGACAGCTCATACGCATATGAATTTAAATTTTTTTTAGAGGACTTTTATATAGGGTGGCGCAAAAGTAATCCTCCTATCAGAAAATGCTATAAATTTTGCCTTGATGTAAAAAAATTAAAACACCAAATAGAAATAATCCACAAGAAGAATCAAAGTTTTTCATATTTTTTTTTAAATTACAGCCAAAAACATCGGCAGATTATTTTTGCGCCACCTTGTATACCTTGTATAACTTTGATTCTTCTTGTGGATTATTTTTATTTGGTCTTTTAATTTTTTTACATCAAGGCAAAATTTATAGCATTTTCTGATAGGAGGATTACTTTTGCGCCACACTATAGCTCTGTTAATAAATTGTCGTTTTTGTAAAGGATAAGTGTTATTGGTTTATTCACGCAATAATAAAAGTATTCTTTAAAGAATGCTCTACTTTGATGCTTAGCTCAACAAGAAAACAATCTAAACATAGTAACAAAAAAAATTAGTATTTAAATATACATATAAAATATGCAAGTATCGATAAAAAGTTCTTTGAAAATAGTAATCGATAATCGAATATTTTTATTAACGACTAAACCCAACCCTCTTATTGTGATCAGCATAAAGTATATATGATACAATATCAACAAAAAAAATTTATTATTTGTGAAATATAATAAAAAAATTACCTTAGCATGAAATAGAACATGCAAATTTTTGTCAAAGTAAATAATATGAGTCGGCCGCTCAAATAAGTTCCAACTTGTATTTACATTAACTTTTGTATGACGATTTAAGTAGTGCATGGATATCACCAGGTGGTAAGTGGTGAATGCATTAACATTTATTAGACTACATCATCATCATGGTAGAACGAGACGGGCGGCATGTTCATCTAAGTGATACGATTACAATGATGTGGCGGTAGTTAGGATGCTATACACTCCACCATATTGTGCTCATCACCTTGAGATGTAAGGTACCAAAGTCGTTGCCCCAGTAATTACTAGCTAAAGAGCCCTTCGTGAAGTAAAAATTCATACAATCGTTGTCGCTGATCTGCACGGAGAGAGACGGTCCCGACTCGGTCGAGGATTCCACCTCGGGCAGTTCGGACTCGGTGAGCTTGAACAGGTTGAAGAAGTACTGATTGCTCTCCGGCGTCTCACCAACGAAGTTGTTCACGAACGTTTGGAACTTGCATGAAAAGAAGATTTTATTTTATTTCACGAGCTGAACTTTCACCTGATGGTAAGAGATGCCTGCCCATAATAAAGTTCCATCTAATTGTATCCAAGCTGAAGTTGAATCTATTCCAGAGTGGGAGTGGAGCCGAGGGTGATGTTATTAAGTACAAACAGTATATAAACTCACTTCCTTCACCACAGCCCTGATTTTGTTCTGCCATATCTCATCAACGTTAGAACTGGTCTTGTAACCTTTGACAAGACGTAGAATCAACCCTTGCGCGTCTATCAGCGTCTCCTGCAGAACTTCTATGTACTTTGTGTACTCTGTGAAAGAGAGTAATTGTAAATGAAGTATAAAAGATGCAACTTTGGTCCAGTTCTTTCTTCGATCATCATTCATTTACAGTGTTGTAAGTAAATGAAAATCAACACGAAGGTAATATTTATAAACTAAAACAATAAACAGTATGATGATGATGATGATGATGATGATGAAGTTAATAATTATAACCTTAGGTTTTATTTACTTGAATTGTTTTTTTTTTCACATTATTTTAAGTGTAATGGCTACTGCATATTTTGCATCCGATTGTCCGACGATAGTTAAATAACTATGCGGGGCTTATGAAAGTATAAAAGTGGGTTTTTATTCTGGAATTGTTCAGCAGTTCACTTGTAAATGTTCTTTTTTGGGGTTTCGTGGTAACGGGACCCTATTGCTAAGCCTGCGTTGTCCGTTCACCGGCCTATCAGCGGGCTGTATGATCCTTAACAGGTAAACAGGACGTGGATCTACCTAGCACCGATTCCACGAAACCAGTATCAAATGAGCATAAGAGTCAAAACGACTACCAAGCGCTACACTTCATCAATGAAGAGACCTTAACAGGTAGGGGGGTTCAGTTGATACTTGGCAAGTGGGAATTCGGATACGCACACGAAGGGTTACGAGGGTTCAAATATTGTGGCATTTGTGTAAATAAAAATACCAGATTTACTGATAATCGGAAATTTTTAGTCTTGTATCCGAAGGACGTAAATTTAAAAAAAAATTAAAACAGTTTAAATTTTTCATACTGAAAGCGATGCGTTGCGGGATTTTCTTTCTAACTTCAGATAAGTAAACACATGTCTTATTGATTGCATAGTCCGATAAAACACTAAAATTGTTGATCCGGGTATTCATCAGTACAAAAGGAAGAAGAAGGAAGTTCAATGCATAAAGAAAAGTGCATCCATAGCGGCGAACAGGCGTGAATATCATCTGATTATTCGACCACTACATATACATGTTGCATAGTTTTGTACCAATGTGCCTAAGTACATTCATTTATGGTTATTTATATGCTCTTATAACCATAAATAGATTTACCTATGTGTGCGTAAGTCTAGACTCAAATTATTTATAAAATCGCTTTCTTAAGTAAATTTTAAATGTATTTAGGTTCCTTAGGCGGCCTTCGCGTGGATAACAAAGAAAGAAAAGAATAATTCTGACAGAAAAAGGTAATTGCTATTAATAGAGCCATTAAACCGTCGTTTCTAATAAATGTAGCCATAAATACTTTACAATCTATTCCACTAATTTTAAATCCTCACCAAAGCAGTGCGATTTCAGTGAAAAATGTTAACAAAAGGTTTATATATACAAATTCTTTGTACAGAAGAAAACACATGTTTCCGTTTCTTTTATCAATCGCCTACTTAGGATTAAAATAAAAAAAAACAATACAGGTCTTAATTTTTACATTAAATATAGTTAAGTTTTATTTATTGTAACGGTAAAATAGCAATGAACACATTCTTAAAGCTTACCTTGAGCCAGTTGCAGCTTTTCGAGTTTGCTCTTTCTCCTCTCGGAGCACAGTACGTACATCAGCCCGGCTAGGTTCTTGCACTCGAGCTGCGTCTGCAGGGCGCTGATCTTCTCCTTCCTCTCCCGATGGGCTTCGCATAACATGTACGATGATCGTACTTGTTCATTTCTAATGATGAAATTTATATTTTTTTTTATGCTTTAACTCAAATTATTTATTTTTAAGACACACGATTAGAGTGCAGGCTGAGTTAATGCTACATTCTCTGCCAGTTAATTCTGGGAGGCAAGAGAAGTTATTAGAAGGTGCAAAAATAATATAATTGATTATCTCTCTCTCTTCCGTGTACTTGGCTGAAGGTCGTGCTTGTCCTGAAATGCTCTTAATGACTCATCAACCAGCTGTCTCCACACCGCCCCGTTCTCGGCACGATTAAATAATTAATTGAGCATACTTGAGACATATTTAACATAAACACTTTTTATATAACCACAATAAAGTAAAAGGGTGTAAGGATTCCCACACAACAACTCATAGGATCCAAGCAAACCTCACTTGCTCGTGGTGCATCTTGTTGATTAATAAACTAGGCTCTGGTTCCCGCCAACCTGCACTGGAGCAGAGTGATGGGAAATGACGCTATTCTATCCATGTGACTCCTTTCCCGGTCGGTGTGCGAATATTTGGAGGTAGTCTAGGTACTGCAGTGGACGTCTATCGACTGATGATAATGAATAAAGTATAAATAAGTATAATTCTAAATGTGATACATAAGTACTGAAACTTGACGCAAATATATATATATATATATATATATACAATACATTTATATATATGTGGAAATAACATATAATTGAAATATAAAAATTAATATAATAACAGTAAGACATTCAGAGGATATTTTACTTTAAATAACACTAATACATTGTATTGTGAGGAAAATCTTTTTAAAGCCAAAATTTAAAAAGTGTGCAAGGTAATGGATAACCTAGTAATGGAAGTAGGTTAGTAACACTTGATGTTTTTAGACAGGAATTGCACTAAATGGGCTGCCACCCTTTTTAATTCAGCTCAAAAAGGGTATATTTATCAATACAAATCTATTTAATATTCTCACAGTAAAGACACAGGATCTCTCCTGACTAAAGATCCAAGAGTTTAAGACACTGACCAAATATTCGTCACTAAGAGTATATCAGCCATCTCGACGTTTACATTCACTGTAAGCTTAACTTTGACATGACTGAACTTAATTCCAATTATAACTGAACCATCACATCATATCGTATTCATGTGTACTGTATAATTATATAAGCATAAATGAATACAAAAACATATGTAATTTCGTGCATTTACTATATAAATAATGAAACTGAATATAATTCAATTCATTAGGAAACCCTGTACATACATTGTTGTAATACTAGTCTAAGAGTATACACCGTTTGATGTCATGGCCGCATGTGTTTAAACATTCGATATGAACAGACAGGAATTGGAGACGAGGTTCTTTAACGAGCCTGTCTCTGGCACGTGGTGTTTAATAACGTCAAGGTCTCAGTTTCGGTTCCGGGGCCATATGCAAAATGTTGTGTTGATACGAATTCGCTTAGCTAGATCTATTATCAATCTGCCGCCACATCAGATTTCACCATCTTCGCTCTTATAGTCACTTACCATCACGACAAATTTACGAAGACCGAAATATATTTAAAAAACCAAAACAATGTATTGAATATTAATAGTTTCTTGCTTTTTTTTCCAATATTAAGTTTCTTCATATACACCATAAAGGGACAGCGGGACAAAGAGACACATGCACTCACACCAAGGTCTTTGTGAAGGTTTTTTCGTCGGTATTACCCTTACCCATCGGGTGGTAAGGGTCCGAGCCTCACAAAGACTGCAGAGCCTTTGCGAAAACAAAACACCATCAAACAATGCTGACACACAAATACAGCACACAGTCAAACTTACTTGCCTCTAAAACTTAAATGTTTTGTATTATGTTATTTGCTTACGAAATTGGGTAAACGGATGCAGGGGTATATATGTTTTATTCCACAAAGCGATGAGACAAGCAGGACATTCACCTGGTGATAAGCAATAGTTAGGGTGATCTATATTGCATCACATTGTGCTCGTCACCTTGTTTGACACAATATGTTAAGTCTCGTTACCTTAACACAGTAATGTGCGCAATACTGTTTGACTGCAGATATAGTGCGCCCCGGTGGTATCTATTCGGTCTCCGGAAAAAGAGAAATACCACCAGTGGTAGAACATTTTCACATTACAACAGATATTACCAATATTTTATATGTCCCGTGGCAGATTTAGGATTTGAAATTCAAATATTTTTCTAACGGTTGCGCAGATGACCAGGGAGGGGTTACAGTTTGGCGCGGCATTTGTGCGGATTAGTTAATCACGATGTCACAGTGGACTGGTGTCTCTTTCTGTCAATGGAATAATTGGACCGTTTTTCTTTGAAAATTCTCGTGGAGCAACCGTAACTGTTGATGATGATGTCTATCGCCACATTTTTGTATCGAAACTAAGAGAACATCCATCGAACAGCTCTCACGCGTGGTTTCAACAAGATGGCGCCACGCCTCACACAGCAAGAGCCACCATGAGGCTCCTTCGCGAGATACACTCGAAATACTCTCGAAAGATTCCGCGAGTGTGTACGTCGCGATGGAAAACATTTGGACGGAGTGATCTTCAAAACATAAAATCCGCATATCTCGTCTTTCTTTTTATGACAAATATATGTATATTTTAAAATAATAACATACTTTAATTTAATTAAGAAGTTCTAAATCAGCCACGGGACACCCTATACACTGTCATGTTTACTAATATATATAAATAATGCATTTATATACTACAAAATATCTATAAATACATACAGAATTCAGAGGCTTTACGTATTTAAAATTAGGTTAGGATAAAAGATAAACCCGCCCATTGTAATCATATTATCAATAAAATTTATATAATAAAATTAATAATCTTATTAAAGTTTTTAACGAAATATATAATAGAGAATAAACTCACTCTAAGATGAAATCGAATCGATCTCTAAGAAGCTTTATCTCCTTTTCTAATTTTTCATTAAAGTACGCGGTCAAACTATCTTCTTTCTCTTTTAAAAGCCTTTCAACGCTTTGGTTTTGACCCGCTTGCCCCTGCGCGGAAGGGTGCGTGAGGCAGGTACATTTCGTAGTTGGTGGTTGCGATTCCGAACTGCTTTTCTCCGCACTGCTCGAGTCTAATTTCAATGATGACGCTGTCGGCGAATTCTGCTCCTCCCTGATCACCTCTAGTATTTCAACGCTCTCCGTTATAGACCGTTCGTTGCTTTGGTTCCTAGACATCTAGAAAATGATATCAAGACAGTTATTTGATATTAAGTCCCTATATAAATAAATAACATTTAGCAGGTGCTATATATATTAAACAGTATGTCTTCTGTCTGTGTATAGACCGTTCATTACATTGATTCCTAGATATCTGGAAATTGATTGATATCAAAATAATTCAAGTAATACTTAGGCCCCATTGTATATAAAAATTACTTATAAATAGTATGTTTACATATGAATAGCTATTTTAATCTCTGGAACATTTTCTATATCATTCAACATTGCTGTATTATCATAGTCAAACATTTATTACTCTATAAAGTGTAGTTAGAATATCTGTACCGACTTTTACTCTCGCAACAGCTGATCTACACTAATACAATATTCTATTGTAAAGATATATATTTAAAACGTAAAAAAGCGCATTACGATGCCTTTGTAACAAAGATTTGCAATAAAGTTTTACTATAATACAAAAGCAAGATCGACTTGATTATGAATTCGCACATTTTTTTGATCTGTTATAGTGAAACTGAATAATACTTTTAATACTTCATACAATATAAAGAATTTACAAACAAATTTCTCTTTCTCTTTTATGACGTCTTGTAGCGTTGTGCTATTGTACGAGAATATCTTTTTAATCTTCCCTTAATGAGCTTTTAGTCATAAACGGGTACCCTCTAATAAAGCAAACTACCTGTTTGGCATATTGTAAGCTTTTTTTACGATTTTAAGATAACATTTTATTTATTTAGTCAGAAATAGTAAAATGTTTAGTTTATTTTAATAATAAATTCTATAGTTTTTGTTATTTAAAATATTCGCCGAGCCGCCACTAAAGCGGTGTCATGAGTTGATTTATCTAAATGTATTACTATTTAAAATTAATCAGAGTAGAAAAAATGCTCAAAACATATCTAATATATCACACATGCGTTAGTAACGAAGATCTCATCATCATAATCAGCCGATAGACGTCCACTGCTGGACATAGGCCTTCCCCAGAGGCCTCCACATCGACCGGTACTGCACTATAGCCAGCATGACGTTCGGTATCGCCAGGCACTAGCCTCGTTTGTTGATTAGCAGGGTGCATCACGAGCAAATGAGGTTGCTTTGGTTCCGCGAGTTGATGTCCGGGACCCCTTACACCCCTACGAGGAACGACGATGTATTAATGGGTGTTTTAATACTACAACTTTTTAGTGGTAGGTCTCTGTTGACTGTCTAGTGATGCCAAACAATAGTGTGCATATGCAGAGTGCTTTAAAAATATAATAATTTTAAGTTTTATTTACCGACATATATTACGTTTCACAGTGACGAAGATGTTGTGCTGTCTAAATATCCCAAATAGCACGACACTGACGTATATTGTACAATTGCAAGTATTATTTCAGATCATTTATGTCTCATATAAAAAAATAATGCATTTTGTTCTAACAATAAAGTATATTACATTAATCGGAAAACATTTCAAAATAATTAGAGTTGTATGTTCATATTGTTACGTTTTTTATTATATATGAAAGAGAATATAGCATCAAATTAGAACAAATGATTAATTTGTTGTTTTTTACGCTGATGCTTGGCCCCGAGTTTTTAAATTAACTATAGATTATAAAAATATCATTTTCAGTGGCTAGGCATTTGAGTTAAAACTGAAGAAGAGTAGTTATTTATAACTATATATATGTGGATGTTAGTATCGTCCCATGGAAAGGTATAATGACAAGTTTGATAAAATGATTTTACGACAAAATATATGTATCTTATGTAAGTTTAATTATTGAGGGTTGAACTTAACATACAGATTTAATTTTTACTAATTTATGTTATTTTGTAAAATAGAAAAAAAATAATAATAATTAAGTTTTATTAATTTAGTTTTGCTTACATTACGGAATAAAGCACGGTATATAATAATAATAAGTTCGTTAATCGCTACGATTACTCATTGTTTACCTGTCCACTAATTGGAGGGGATGGAGAGTGTACCTGTAAATGATCAATGCTTTCATAGTGTAGACTACGTCCTTACTGAATTAGTCCGGAGTGATCATTCCGTTCGTTACTATCTCCGAGATTAGTTGATTTATTTTACTTAAAATAAATAAATTTCAATAATATTAACAATAAAATATCTTAAAAGATAAAAGAATCTGAAGAAAATGCGTTTCGATGAAGCTTATGAAGTTATAGGTGTTGTATGTCATGAAAATATCGTGATAATGTGAAATGACTCTTTTTATTTTTGCATTAATAAGCGAATAATAGAATTTATTTTTCATTTAAAAGAAGTTATAAACCATTACCCAAGTTTTAATGAATAATTTGTGAAGGTTTATTAAAAGGTTTAATTTTTACGTTGCTGAATATGGCAATGGCAACAATGAGATAATTTTGCTGTCGTGCGTGAAGTTTGTAGCATGTGATGTTTCCTGAAGTGTTAATTTTTTTTTTACAATAAAATTATTAAATTATTGGACTGAATTGTGCCTGAAAGTCTTAAATAATAATAGTGTGTGCTTCCAATGTTGTGCTTGTGATATATATGTACAAATCGTTAAATAATAAATTACATGGATATAGCCGTCACTTGAGGTTGTAAAAAGGTTAGTGCTTTTTTCGTCTGTTGTTTGTCTTAAAATAGATTCCTGTGCGGGTTGCAATGATATTTAAGATTTGTTTGTGTAACGCCTTCATGTGACTTTTCAGTTTTTTCATAGGGCCTTGAACTAGAAACTTGTGTGCGTTTTTCGTTATCAAGGTTAGGTTCGAGTGCGCGCGTTTTGTCACTGACCTAATGTTTATTTTGTTTTATATAAATACTTGCAAATCATTAAATACGCTATGATACTTCATCTACAATATTTAATTCATAATGTTTATAAGTAAATACATGTTTTTTTCTTTACAATATTGTTCCACAAGTCGGCGGACATAACCTATACGTATTTGAGCTTATTTTTTGTATGGCATTTTACAGCGGTACAGTTAACCGTTATCTTTAGTGGAGCGAGTTCAATTAAGAGTGATACAGCTTGTTTATATAACGTTTAAAGTCGTTTATGCACTGTAATCTCCTATGACGGATTGGGGTTGTTTTTCAGTTTTGACAGTTGGCGAAAAACGTACAAGTTAGTCGTGGTTAAGGCTTTTAGTTAAAATATTTAATAAACATCAGTTAATTATCTGTATTTGGGAAGGTGATATTGTTAAATAAGACAATATTTAACATATTGTTGTAATTTACTTTTGAGTTTGTAATTATGGTGTGTATGCCAAAGATAACCAGATGATATTAATATTCTTGTTAAAATTTGTATTTTTGTATCTCCTAAATTAGCCGTCTTGCTTTATTGCATCTTCTCCATATGGTTTAATAAAATATTATATTCATTATGTATTTTTTTTGCATTACTTTCATAGTAAGAAAATACAATTTAAATAAAAAGGAGCAGTCACAAGACATTTTCCAGAAAAAAATGTATAAAAGAATAAAATAGACCTAAAAAAAATTTAATAATACTAAAAATGCAGCTGTGGACCTATGAAATATATATATATATATATATATATATATATTTTATGTAAAATTAATTTGACTATCAATGTTAAGTTCCATAATATTTCCAATGAAATAAAGGAACATTATTTTTATTTCAATTTGCAACATTTTAACTTGTGAACTGATAACATATTGGTATAGGTCAGAGTGAGAATAACAAACATCAACATCTATTAAAAAAGTCTTCTGCTAAAGATAAGATATATCAGATTGTTATTGATTTTTATTTGTAACCACATACATGAGCTAAATGAGATATTAAAAACATTGAGATGTTCATTTTCATGATTATGAATTGATAATCGAGAAAGGAATTGATAATCTGTTTGCTAAGTAATTTTAAATTATAACACTGAAGAGTTTGTGTTATAATATTTGTAACTCTTATTAATTATAAATAAATCAAAAACTGATAATAGCATGCAGTGAGTTATTTTTACATTTGGATTAGGATTTTTTCAATTTTTTCACCTGTTTCATTTGCATGCTTAACAATAAGTGGAATGTGCACTCTCTATTCTGCTACAAGCATCCATATTTTGTGACCATCATCCATCCATCCATATTTTCACAAATAATTTTATTTTTTGATTTGATTTCAACATTCAAATGGCAATAATGATTTTAAATAAATGTCGGCTAAAAATATAAAGCTTTTACACAGCCAACCTGTATTTTTTTTAATAAAAATAGTAAATACTAAAAATTAAGAAAACCAAACAAACATTTAGTAGTAGACAGTGTGTAGTACAACTTTAAGAAATACTATAATTTATATTAATAATAACAAAAATGGTGAAAAGTACCCATGGCTCATTGAAAAGGTGATTAATAAAAGAATAATTCTATAAAAAGTATTCGATGTACTTAGTAACCCAGGTCGCCAAACTGTATGGCAATAGTGGATATTGCAAGACTCATTTTCCAAAAATTAGGAAAGCCTTTGCATAAATCACAGCAAGTTGATTTTTGTATTGAATGAAATATATTTCAAAATACTTATAGATTGTATGCATCCCATATGTTTTTTTTTGTTTTAGTAAAAAAAACTATTTGTTTGGATAGTGTGATGAATAAAGTTAAAGACTTCAAACATACATATGACCTTTCAGTAAACTGTTAAAATATAAAAAAACCTGATGACCATGTATGAGTTTCCCTTGAGATAAAAATTCTCTTGGAAAGTTTTCAACCTTCTAACTATGTGTTAATAGTAGATATAACTAACTTAAATACATACCTTTTTTTAGTTTTTTACTTTTTCTATTTTTTTTTTAATAATTTTTATTTAACTTTAATTTATTAACAGACTCTAAGCACCTGATTGTCAATGGTCCTGTCAAAAGTTGTTACATCATTTATACTTTTTTTGTATATCATTTTCAACCAGTGAATAATTCCATAAATTTTCAATACTTATTAAGAATTATTTTAAGATTTGTTTACATAGTAGGTAAAAGTTGTAGGGTTTATCAAAATGTAGGAGAGAACAAATTTTTTTTAATGGCCTCCAAAATATTTAATTGCTTATTCAGACAGTTTAAAATGCAAAAGATATTTAACATTTTTTTTTTTTTACAGATATGGAATCTCATATTTTGAATATTTATCATCAACAACGTTTTCGTTCCATTGGTCATAAGATATTACGTTCGACAAGTGAATCACTCTCATCAGAAGGGAGTTGTCAACAGAACAGCCCTGAATATAGGCAATACCAGCAAACAAATCAATATGTACAAGAAAACAAAGAGAGTGAATATTGGGAGCCAACGGAAAACCAGGGTCAAGTATGGGAACAATCAAATAATGAGAATGTAAATTTTCCAGTTGTTTTTAAAGTTATTTTTCAGTGCATGATTTTTTTAGCATTTTACATTGTAATAGAAAAATTCTAATTTTCATTACCACCTTTTTATTTTTAATTCAATGGAGTAATGAGACAAGTAGGATGTTTGCCTTATGGTACATGATATGGTTGCCCATAACACTGACGCTAGTTAAGATAGTATTTATAGCACCATATTGCAGTTATCTCCTTGAGACATAAGTCTTACCCCAGTAATATCACTAGTTCCAGCGCCCTTCAAACCAGAAGTTAATAATGTTTACAGACTACTGTTGGGGGCAGAAATAGGTGCACTGGTGGTACCTATTTAGACAGTCTCCAGCAACAAAGATCAACCACTTATAGACCCTTACTGCCTTTGAGTTAACAACTGCAACAATATTAAAGAAAGTTTGCCTCAGTTTACTTAAAATTTTATCTGTAATTATATTTGTTTCAATTTACAATACCAATAAAAATTGTTTTATTTTTTAAACATATCAAATGTCATGTTTCGATGTGGTGTGTGGAATAGGTTTAATTCATACCATTAGGTTTCCAGTGCCTCCTTTTCTCCTTATGGAACTATTGATAAGCATTAAGTCATATATAATTCTTACATATTTTCAATTTTTTCAGTGTGTTACAGAGCAATCAAGTCAAGACACAAGTTCTGATGAAGAAAATAATGATGTACATGTTAAAGAGGTTTCTCTTGATACATCAGCTTTTAATGTAAATCATATAGATCAATTAGATATTGAAAATTTAGAAAATGAATCTTTAGTAGAAGGTCATGATTATGACGTTATTCAAGTTTATGCTGTTCATCCAGACTTTGATCTTGAAGTATCATCTGAAGAAGATGAACAAAATGATTATTGCATAGAAAATCAAGCAAAAGAATTGGGAGAATATTATTCATTTGAACAAAATATAAACTATAATGTAGTTGTAAATAATGTAGGATATAACAAAAATGAAACTCTTGATATATGTCATGACAATTTAGGTATTAATTTAGATACTCCAGTAGTTTCAAATGTCGATGAATACTTTATTAAAGACCACAAGGAAAAGAATACACTGGAGCTTAAAGATAGACCAGTTGTCAATGATGTAGATGAATACTTTATCAAGGAAATAAAACGTGAACAAAAAATTCCAAAAATAGAAGAAAATGAACAAATTATTTCCAATATACCCAATGTAGATGAATTTTTTATTAAAAATGAAATTCCTCAGACAGATCTTGAATTTACATTACCTAAAGATCGAATTGTCGGTGATATATTTAATGATCCCCAAAGTGTGACACAACACGTAGATTTAGATGAAACTATAAAAGAAGAACCACCTGCAGATGTATCAATTAATGATTCTGACTTGGATGTACTTCCTAACATTGAAGAAATTAAAAAATATCTTTTAGAAGATATCCCTTACATGAAACTCAAACATGCCCAAAAATCGTGCTCTGTGCCTCATTCTCCCATGCATAGTATTTGCATGGATCCCGATGCTAAAACATGTTTAAGTTTTGAAGATCTGAATCTTGATTTATCGGATCTCAACTTTGATAATGATAAGGACAAATCAGGAAACAGTTCAAAATGCTATGACCTTCCGCGTGCATTAACCGATGAAGATGTCAATAGTTTTTTAATAACAAATAAATCACAGTCGACAAATGTAGCAAAAGTAGAAGACGATTTAAATCCACAAGATATGGAAATTGAAGGAGAAATAGAAACACAGATAGATAATATTGAAGATGTATTGCCTGTGAAGCTTGATAGAAATTGCTCATCCACGCCTATTCCCAGACCGACTGTGTTAGAATTCTGCATAGAGAAATCTGTCGTGAAAAAAGAGAATGATTCTAAAGCAGAGTTGGATGATTTTGTGGATGTTGAATCATGCAACGAAACAGTTATACCTGTGTTAGAAGCAAATAATTTAAATTCGCTCTTAGAACAATTCGAAGCAACAGAGAATTTCAATTTAAAACCAAAAAAGCCTGTTATCAAATTAAATGAACAAAAAGTAAAAAATTACAATAGCTTAGCGAATGGCACGCGATTACAGGACGCCGGTGTGCAGTGGAATAAGAATAAAATGCGGCAAATAATGGTGAGTATAATTGTTTTCTTGGTCAAAATAAACTTAGGCTAGTTTAGAGGAAATGTTATCCTACATTGACATTATTACAGATGCCGTCAACAGTTAACACTGCGATCAGGCGTTCACCAAGTCCTGTTCATTCTGACCATAACTACTGTTCATCCAAAAAACGACATAGTCTTCCTAATTTGAAACGTGGTCAGAGTCTGCTAAAGCCGGAAGTGTTGTCAAGTAACAGTAGGATATTAAATTCTAGACACAGGTCTTGTAAAAATAAAAAAATTGTGTATAATCTTAGTAGTGATGATGAAAGTGAAAAATGTAACAATATAAAAATCAAAAAGGCAGGACCAAATCATCGTTCTCACGAAGACAAAGATGTGAAAGCAAAAAAGTCTGTCGTGAAGCAACCTGTGAAGGCTACAGTACCATCTACGTGCCGTAAGAAAGAGTCGCCAGTGCATAGTGTTATGGACGATGTGTGTTTTGACAAAGGCAACAGTTCTGTGATGGTTAACAATGCTTGTAAAGCAAGTCATAATCCTAGTAGTCAAAGTTTTAATGGTAGCATTAAGTTAACTATTAAAAATAAATCAGAGGTAATCATTAAAAACTGTGATGATATTAAAGACTATAAAAAAGAGAAGAAATTGGAAAAAAATAAAACATGTAGTGTAAGTGAAAAATCAAATAATCGTGTTAAACCCAATTCGGATAAAAGTATAAAGAATTTAAACAACCATCAAAACAAAAATAAAATTATTAATACTATTAACGAACATAAAAATTGTGTAAGTGTAAAAGAAAAGTTAACACCACTTAAAGAGACGAAACCGGAACATTTTTATACGGGTCTTTTTAGCAACAAAAACGATGTCGAAATTCCCCAAGTTATTGATGTTAAATCGCAAAAACGGCCTCATGACGACTGTATTAAGTCTACTAAGGATACAATTCCAAACATCGAAGTAGATCAACCACAGAAGAAGAAGAAATTAAATTTTCAAGAATATAAGTTAAGAAGAGGAGTAAGTTCTAGTAGTAGTTCTGAAACTGTGAGTCCGGAGGCGATATTTCCTGATACGCCTGTTTATGATAATATTGTAAAAATTGTTAAAATTGAACAATCTCAAACTCCTCCAAATGGAAGCGATGACAATACAGAAAAAACTGATCTAGATGTTCCAAAAAAAATCTTCGATCCTATCAGAGAGGCTTCTAGAAAAATCCTTATGAATACTAAAAAACAAAAAGCGGAGGCTTTGAGAAAAAGAGACGAAGACATTGTGATGAGTAAAATACCCAAAATTGAGAATTTGGAGTTACAACCGTTGATAAGTGAAGCCGAAATGATGAAAATTGTTGGCATGGCTTCCGCTGCGGAAATAATTCCGCTGCCGATAATACCTGAGAAGTCGCAACAAGTACACGACTATGACGAATTGGTTTTAGTCAGCATTGGTACCAATACTCATGAGGAAATGTTCCAGAAGATACAGGCACCTGAACACGAAAAGGAGAAAACACAAACGCCTCCCGCTGACATCAAATCTACAATCAATTTTAAAATTAAAAAGTCTGATCACATTCTTAAACACAATGTTTTTGATTTGATACAAAAAGACCGAAGCCCAACTGAAGATAAAAAGCAACTTGATGTTAAAATAGGCAAGAATAGATTCAAGGACATAACGGCAACATTAAAGAATGTGGAAAAACAAGTAGACATAAAAATTTCAAGCAACTCGTTGTTCGCCAGTATACAGGATATAGTTATGAAGAAAGCGCCTGGAGTTACCGTCCCAAATTCTGTAAACGGGGAACATAACTCTAAATTTATTCCACCCGATAAGAAAAGTGTCAACAAAATTTCCAAAACAATCATTGTGCGTAAATATGACCATCAGACAGAACACGGTGAGGATAAAATAATCTTGCATCTAGAAAAACACAGAAGAAAACCCGTTATGGCTAGTGTAGACACCCAAACAGAACTCATCCAAAAAACCGTAAAGAAACATGTTTGTGTAACACCTGAAAAAGTCGGAGATGAAGTGTTAGCAAACAGGAAACGAACCGACAGCGATATGTCGATGTCCAGCGGGAGTAGTCCGGATCGCACGGATAAATACGCGAGAACGGCTAAAGTGGACGAGAAATTTAGTGTAAAGTCGAAAACCGACAAGCGTGAGTCGAGTGGTACCCAAACGAAGGAGAAGCGATCGAATTCACGAGACCGTTACGAAACTAAATATAGGCGGTCGAGATCGCCTTCTAGAGGGTACAGGAGGAAACGTTCGCCCAACCCGAACAGATCCAAATCTAGAAGCAGATGTAGACGGTACAGACGTTCGGACTCTCCATACAGGAGGAAAAAACGGTCGCACACACGCTCTCCTTACCGGAAACGACGTTCTCCATCCCCTTGGAGGGAGTACCGGAACAGGTCTCCCTCGCTGTCTAAACACACGGAACCTGTGCCTAAGAGCCCTCCAAAGAGGACGAAATTCAGCCCTCTGTATGAAAACACCGCCGTTGATAAGAAAACTGCGGTTTCGACAACACCGCCTCTGATAAGAAAGCCTAGTGTTTCGGAGAGCTCCGACACTTCATCGAGGTACGTAATGTGTAGACACGGCGGCATGTTTACCTTATACTCGCACGGTTCTAAACTCTTCTATAGTTGTGTACATATTTTGTGTATGTTTATCGTAGTCTAAAATACCATCACGTTTATCTATTGTCGCTCTATTAGATATTATACGGAGTCCAGACATTTCTAGAAGATTCTAGTCATTTAGAGAAGAGCATTGTAGCTAGACAAATTAAAGGGTAACGAGATTTAACATTTAATATCTCGACGAGCACTATATGGTGTAGTGTGTATCGTCCTGACGTGGCCCCTTACTATCCTATTAAAAAGGCTCTCAAAGTCACCCAAAGAGCAATGGAGAGGGCTACGCCTGAAGTTTCTCTGCGCGATCGAATCTGGAATGTGGAGATCCGCAGAAGAACTAAGATCACCGACATGCCCCAAAAGATTGCTAGACTTAGTGGCAGTGGGCAGGGAACATTGCTTGAAGGACCGACGGCCGATGGGGCAGTAAGGTCCTCGAGTGCCGCCCGCGAACCGGTAGACGTAGTGTTCGGAGGCCTCCCACAAGGTGATCCGACGATGTGGTGAGAGTCGCGGGAAGCCACTGGATGCCAACAACGCGGAGCCGATCGATGTAGAGATCTTGAGGGAGACCTATGTCCAGCAGCGGACGTCTATTGGCTGATGATGATATCATCCTAGCTTGTGTCACATTGTTATGGGCAAGAGTACTGTTGCCCATTAAGTGAATGTATTTTTTTTTGGCTTAATATTTTAATTGTAATTTTTTAAATACATTTGATTTGTGCCAATTAAGAAATATAACGCGAAAATTTTATTTGAGCAGTAGTTATTCGTCTTCATCGAGTAGTTCTTCGGAAGAGTCGGTGAAGTCCAGAGAGTCCAGCAGCAGCTCCTACAGAAACACAGAAGTTGTGTATAAAAAGAACAATTACAGATGTTCTTACAGTCCAGAGGACAGGTAACTATTCATACTTCCATAAGCAGTCCTCTTATTGTTCCCACTACTTGGATTCCAGGTTTCCCTGACAAGTATAGTCAAAGTAATTTATCCAATACGCTGGTCAAGTGCGGGCTGATAGATTATTCATACCCTAGACCGCTGGTATTGCAACATGTCAGTTTATTTCTGATGCTTTCCTCGCTGGAACCTAGTGGGTATCGAACCCGTGGTTCTTCAAAACGTACTGCTTTACATTCTACGTACCACTCCTTAGCTGTTCTCATCAAGAAATGAGAATTAAACCACTTTTGTTTGTAATGCCAGGATGTTCACAACATAGCCATGGTGGCAGGGTGGTGAAGAGTATGGGAGAATTGTTCGATCAGATAAGATTATAAGATACTGATGGTAGGGGTCTCAGATACCGGAGATCATCTAGAAGGGTAAGACTGCAGCTCCCTTTGTGCCGCCAAACAGTAGTGTGCTAACATCACCGTGTCCCGGTTTGAAGGATGTTGTAGCTAGTGAAATTACTGGGGTAACGAGGCTTAACATCTTGTGTCAAGGCGACGAGCGCAATGTGGTGCAATGTATATCATCCTAACTAGCTCCACGTTGTTATAGGCAAGTGTATCATTTACCATCAGGTGAACGTCATGCTCGCCTCGTTTTCGTCGATTAAAAAAAAATTGAAATCTTTCAGGGAGATCACTACACCTGTGGAAGAGAGGCGGATAGTATTTGTTGGCAAGTTGGAAAAGGACATCACTAAACTGGGCCTGCGGACAACATTCTCGAGGTTCGGTCAGGTCACCGAAGTGCGTTTACATACTAAGGAGGATGGGTACGTGAAATATTTTTGTTTTTTTTTAAATTATAGCATATGAAGAAAGCGGGTAGTTACATAATTTTCCAAAAGAAAGATTCCAGAACCTATGATCTATCACTTTCTTATTGGCGGAGAAATCTTCAACGAAGATATGCCTTTGAGGAGAAACACAGGGTTATGTGGGATTTCTATCCACTGAAACCCTTTCAGTGGTCATCCTTAATGATTTGCAAGAGGCCATGGGATGTCATACGGAACACGCCGATGCCTCTCTACACTGCGCCTAAGCACGTCCCGGGAGTGCCATAACTCTCCTCAGATCCCTCTCTTTGCGACGACAAGCACGAGACCACCTCGTACTGGTCGGACTTCGGATTCGCTTAATGAGCAATAAGAGCCTACGAACCGGAAAACTCTTAGTCGCCTTTTATGATAAGTAGTGCTTACATTAGTCCTATTCTTAATAGTAGTGCGAGCCTAAATGGTAGATGGTATATTACCTAATTAGCGTGACTTAAAAATCTAAAAGTACCCTACATTAAAAAAAGAAATATTTTTTTCTCCTCTGAATAGACAAGACGCTTATCTGTTGGTGAATGATATGATCATCCGTAACAGCGCTAGATTGGATGATATGCTCTACATCATGGTATACTTAGCTTCAGATGTTATTAAACTTCATTACTGCAGTAACTTCCCTAGCTATAGCGCCGTTCAAACCGGAACACAGTAATGTTTACACAGTACTGTTTGTCGGCGGCAATAGGAATTGCGGTGGTACCTAGACAGTAGCCGGCAACAGGCACCTACCACCAGTATAACGGAGACTTTACCACCAGTTATTGTAATTGTTAAATATGAATCTTGTTGCAGGTCAAAGTATGGTTTCGTGACTTACCGCAAGTCGAGGGACGCATGGGCTGCTGTGGAAGCAGCGAGTTCGTTCCCCTTGTACGACGTTGGGTTTGGTGGTCGCAGGGCTTTCTGTAGACAGAGCTATGCCGATCTGGGTGAGTTGTGTTTTTTTTTTAAATCAACTTATAAGTTATGAGAGAAACGTTTTCCTATGTCTATTGCGCTCTCTAAATCGTTTGAAAACAGGTGGTACATACCACCTACCATTAGTATTGGTATTGGTGGTAGGTGGTAGCTGTCACCGCAACTCTTATTGTTGCCGATAAACTATAGTGTACCAACATTACCGTGTTCTGGGAGCTAGGGAAATCTGGGGCAACCAGACAACATCTTACGTCGTAAAGTGGCGAGTACAAGTGATGCTGTGTACATCATCCTAACTAGCTCTACGTTGTAATGGACATGCGACATATATCATCTAGCAAATGCTGTATCGTTCTGGTCGCCATGCGGGAAAAAAAATTACACTAGGTTATAAGGTTTATCTCAACTCTTGGTGTAGTTTTTTAATGAGGGTACTTTGAAAATTTATATCAATCGTAGGTACATGTTTCCAAATTTTAATCCAAATCAACAGACGGCTTGGAGGCTAAATACACGGAGGGCGCGTTCCACGGCCAGGCCGCACTTCCGGCGCGCCGCGGCGACGACATGTCCTTCGAGCAAATGCTGTTGGACGTGAAGAAAAAACTCAACCAGCGCAAGGGTGACAAAAAGCGCCACGACGATTCCGCGGCTTGACATTCACTTACACCTTTGCCCGCTCGGAGCAGTGACGTCAGCCGCGCTGTTTCCGCTTGCCGGTGTGACAGTTCGGTCGCTCGGGCTCCGCGGGCGAATGCAGTTCAAGTGACAGCCTCCGAGCTGACGTTGGTCTTTTGTGAAAGGGAAGCACTTCTAGAATATTCCGCTGACGATTTCGTTTGCTCACACGATGTACCTACACATTTAGTTAAATTATTTTTTTGTACGTTGTCCATATTTTAGTTGAATTTACGTTCTCTGTAAATATTAGTGTAAATACTATTATACACACACACACATACATACATATATATATATATATATATATATATACTATACATAAGCATGATGTATTCGTTGTCGCTACCTCCTACGTTAGATTAAAAATGTAGTGTTTTTTTTGTTTCGTTATTTTAAATCGTTTTATCGGACAATAGAATTATTGACTGGCTTTATTTCTTTTTAATGATCAATAACATTTCGAGATCAAACTGTATACGTTGTAACTATAAGATGATTGCAGGTGCATTATATATTTACACACACACATATATATATAAACTAACAGTTGAATGAAATGTTACCTATTAATCATCAAAAAAAGCACTATTAATACTATTCCATATTCGAGTTAATTATTAAGTAATAAAGAAAATAAACAGCTGATCAGACGGACGGATATACATTAAGTGGATGATATTTTCCTATGACTTCCATATCGTGTGCCAAATGTCTGCATGATTCAGCATTTGTTTTTTTCATGCAAATGGTTCCTAGACTTAGAGCTGTACTTTGTTAGCCTAGATCATAGGTGCCCAAGCTTTTAGCAATCGCCACTTTCTTTATAAGTAAAAAAAAATCCAACGTCTCCCATTTTAAGTTCAAACGAATTATACCAACTTTATATGTTTGTTTATGGTCTATTAGTAATCACAAATTAACTCTCTATATCTCTCTTTCTTTCTCTATTATAATGGTGTAACAAAGCTTCAACTCCCAATTGGGTACCTATGGTACAAATTACTTAATAAGCTAAACTAAAACAACCCTATTTTATAAAAAAAACCCTGTAAAAGCATCGTATATAAAAATTTTAAAGTACCCTACATAAAAAAAATGAAATACCCTACAAGCTTGTTGAAGTTTAAAGATTATTTTCTAGACTCTTTAAATACTTTTAATTAATAAAAAAAAATAATGTTATAGGTTATATATAAGCGATGCGGCTTCGTTTTGAACTGTGAATGGGTTGCCAGAAGTGTCTAAATGTGTATAAATTGTATGGGACGATAAGCACACAGGTTGCTTTGTAGCAAAGACGGGTTTGTAAAAGATATTGTATTATTTCAACAGGTGGTTGCTGTTTAGACACATCACCACCGTACCACCACCTCTTTCTACCCCAACGCGGTAGTGCGAAACTGCTCCGATTAGAATGGCGTTGTAGTAAATTGCTGGAGTAATGATTATGTCTCAGGATCCACGCGCGCAATATGATGCAGTGTAAACATCCTTGCTACCACCACTTTTCGTGAGCTGGCTATCATTCAGTATAAATTTAAAAATTGCTTCTAACATAATTTTATTCTGTAGATTATATTCTGTAGAGTATATAGTAAATTGTTTTTAAATATTGCATGTAGATATTTTTTTTTATCTATACATATAACTTGTTTTATTAATTGTGTATCGTTAGAATAAATGACTGAAAAGACTGTAAAAAATATATAAAAAAAAGAAAATGTCGCCGATTTGTAATACAACAAATAAAGGAAAGAAACCTTTTTGTTTAACTTTCCTGCTATCGTTGCAGCTCCAGGCGACGGTTTAGACAAATTGTTAAACGCTAAAGTCTAGATTTTTCCTTATATTGATCTTGTTTACTTGGCATATGAATTTCATACTTAGACTTTTCTAAAAGGCTTTGTAGTTAGGGGTCTTGGGACTGTGTAAGGGTTATGAAATCTTTAAATATTAATACAGGGATGTTATGAATTATATATACACATATATGTATATTTTTAATCTAGAAAAAACATTATTAAAATACATCCATTAGAAATTATATATATATATATCAATAATCAGCGTCCATTAAAAACTGTATTATTCTTAATTGTTTTTGAAAGAGCTTGTAATTAGATACATAAATAAAAATGAAAAAAAAATATTCCCACCATTCTTACCATTACGCTTGAAAGTTACCACTTTGGTAGGATTTGGATATTGCCACTTGTGTGCTTAGAAATCCCGTTGGTATATCATGCGGAAGAAATATATGTGAAAACATTTTATTCGTGCTTCAGTGTTGCCAGTTTAACGATACTATAAGTTATTTGTCGGACGAGTGTATTTAGCAATTGACTTTATGTTTATCTAGATAAATGTTTGAAGGCTAGTCAATGTTAATGAATGATATTGTTTTTTTTTTCTCTTTAGTAGTGATGATATTTATTTTAATAAAATTAGGGTTATTTTTTTATATGGTTTTAGTTTACGAATTCTTGATGTCGATATTGACTACCAATTTTTACTGAAGGTAGCCATATTGATTTTGAATGTGACAGTTTGGTGCAAACGTATGAAAATATATTGTCGCTTTTAAGTGTTTCTATATGAATATTTATTTGTGGTAGATTAATCGAAGAAGCTTGTCTAGAACATAAAGCGAGGCAGACGCGATACTCTCTGATGAAGTGTACCGCCTGGTAGTCTTTTTGCCTCTTACAAATTATCTGATACTGGGCACGTGAACCCGGATCCATGACCTGTTGATGGACATGTTGACTGTTGGCTCTACTATTTCTAGTGATGTTCTAATTCAAATGTGACCTAACCTTCCATGTGACACTTTCCTATTTTGTCTAGACAGATATTACTTTATCTTTGTTAAATATTAAGAAGATTGCCAAATAAAATTAGCTTACTTCCTAATAGTAAAATTAGTAATGTAACAAATATTTATTACTAAATTTTAAACATATTACATAAGTATAACTGGCAACCCATCGTGACCAATGGCGGTCTATGGATAAGCAGTTGGTAATAGGAAAATGTTAAAACGCTTCAGATTTGTGCCTTCCATAATATCTAGAATTTTTTTTAATAAAATATCAGCAGATAAATATTTAGCACTGAATTTTACGACTGCTCCAATAGCTTGAAATTAAATGGCTACCTTCAGTAAAAATTAAATATTAAAATATATATATTTTTTTTTGGGAAAAGACAATAATGCTTGTGATTAGCTGATGGGATTTTTTTTTTTTTAACTTTAAAACGTGCGTGTTCATCACATCCTGCTGCTGACAGAATACGTGGATTGGATAGTCGACTGAATAAAAGCATTGCTGTCACGAGTGGTAACTAGACCTTTAAAATCCCTGCCGTCAATCAAATTGTGACTTTCTCCGGAATGCAGGACGTCGGACGAGCGGAAGCTGTTAATATAATACTCAAGTCTGATCGTGAGCGTGTCTTCGTTAGATGTTTAAGTTTTAGTTGAATTTCTCGTTACGTTGAGATAATGGCGCTTGCCGCCAAAAGTCGCCATTTTATAATTTTGGCGCTATTCTATTTTGTAAATATACATTTACGACTATTGTAATAAAGTTTATATGCGATTTACCTCATTACGTTTATATATATACACATATATATATATCATCGTTTTAATATATAACAGACAGCTCTCACTTTGTGCGTTTGCGTGTACTAATGAACTAATCGATTTTAAATAAAATTGATATTTGTCTAAAGCGGAAGATGAGATAAGATATCTGTAAGTATAAAATTGGATCAGTTAATAAATTTTAACTTTGTTTAAGGTGAAGTGTGAGTTTCGGCGTTGTGTGACGAGCGTGATGGTAAAATGTACACATTGAAAAGTCCAATTTTTTTTGTATGAGTCGTATAGAGAGTAGCGTATGTATACATATGGTTGGTGTAGTCGCGGTGAGAACATTTTTACGTCATCTTGTTGAAAAATAAAGTATTTTGAACAAATTAACGCTTTTTCTTTACTACCTTAATTCTACACATGAACCTTATTATTTTTTATACATAATGCGACTAGTGGTAGGTTTTTGCTGGTCACTATTTAGGTACCACCGAAGCGTTTATCTCTACCGAGAAACAGTAATGAGCGAACATTACTGTGTTCCGGTTTTAAGCTTGTGAAATTACTGAGGTAACGATACTTAACTTTCTATTCTTTATGGCAATGTCCTGTGGTGTATATCACCTTAACTATTGCCACGTTATGTTCAGGTGTATCATCTTCCATTACGTGAACGTCTGTGTCGTCTCATCGCTTCGTGAGAAAAAAGAGTGACAAGAGAAATTTAACCTTTATCGAGGCCAGATTACTTTTTTTGGAGAATAATGTAATATAGGTACCTTTTTTGGGCTACAAAAACAAAACAATTAAAATGTCGGAAAAATAAGATGTATACTATTCCATACATTGCTACACGTACAGTGATATCGCACTTTTAAGAATATACATTATGCTATACATTGCTGTTTAGGGAGCGTTGGAATGCTACTGGTAGTTTTTAACATATACCAAAAGATTATTGTAAATAACAGGATTTTAAATAAAAATAACTGTCTTAGTAAAAATGTTTAATAATATAAATCTTTCTTCAACAATTTTTTTTACAAAATAATCGTAATATAATTCAGAGACCCTATTACTTGCGGTGGTAATCCAAACAACAGTTTCGATTCTTCACATAACAAAGATAAACCTTACATTTTGTGCACATCGTACTTGCCTGGCCAGCCTTGCAGTACTTGGACATTTGATATCCGGTTATTGCGGCTAATGGTCATATAAGTTATACCGGACATCATCTAATTTGTAGGAGTTTTAAATTTCGAGACTGGAATTTATCGATGGCGCTCGATATTTTTCTGCTGATCCAATAGTTCTAATTTCATCACCGCTATTATCTCCGTCACTTGTGTCAGAGTGCATTCTTTTCTGGCACCAAGGATAAAATACGGCTAGCTCTCACTCATAGCAGTATAAAATCAAAGCAAAAGAAACATCGAAAAAACAATTACCATAATAAAACCAAACCATATTGTATTATAGATAGGTAATATATAAATAATAATCTATGTAAAGTTATTTATCCCTTTATATGGGTAGGTAGTCATGCAGTAATAATAATAGTAGTATGTTTTGTGGGAATCGAACCCACAACTATGTGTGTCGCTTTCTAAAATCACTATATCAACGAGGCAGTCAAACATCAGTACAACTGTCTTTTAAATTATAATCAAATTGATTTACTATATAAGACAGACATACTAGCAACTTAAATTTTATAGTAATGTCCAAAAAATATTGATCCCGTGAAGTTAGCAATATATATTATTCTATACACCACCAACGAAAGGTATATTACTGCAACTGCGGCATTGTATAGTATAAAATACGACAAAAACTTGCTAATTCTCATCGCGACAACAGCATATATGTAAAAATGTGTAAGAACAAACACTTCGGCATGTGTATTTTATAATAAACTTACATATTTAGGCTAAACCAGCAGAGGCTGTCAGGGAGTTGGTGTGCTGCTTTCTGCTAGAATGATCGAATGTTACTGACTTTGGTTGCGTGAGTCCTCGACTCATCTGGGTAAGGTTGAAGGTTGGACTTACCCGCATCTTCATTCTAGGGGTGTATGCTCCACAAGATGCGGGATTGAACCGGTTCTCGAGAGCCCAAACCGAAAGGCATGAGTTTTGGTATAGTTTGAAAGGTGTTCTGAACGAATGTAAGGATAATGAAACAATTGTAATGCTTGGAGATTTTAATGGATGGGTTGGAGTGCAGCGTGATGGATTTGAAACTGTGTTATGGAAATTCGGTGATGAAAGAGTGAATGAAAATGACAAGAGTCTGCTTGAGATCTGTTCGGAGTGGAATCTTCTAGTAACAAATAATGTTTGATCACAAAAAGATTCACATGTAGACAAGAAAAGAGAGAATCAGGAAAGTATGACTGATTTTTTAATGGTTGATAAGAGATTGAGAGGGAAAGTCATAGATACTAGGGTATACCGCGGCACTGCCATCGACACTGATCACTTACTGGTTTGTGCTGAATAAGGGGCATCTTATGGCGATTGCGGCATCGTGTTCGAGAACCCATTAGTGTACTAGAAAGAGTGAAAGTCGAGGTTTTGCAAGATAATGAAGTGAGAGAGAAGTATAAGAGTAAATTGATTGATAAGTTTGACAGATGGTTAGAAAAAAGGTGTGAGGTTGACGAGTTATGGAAGTCGATCAAGGATGGAGTCGTGGAAGTGGCCAGTGTTGTCTGTGGTTTGAGTAAGAGAAAAAAAGGAAGTATGTTGAAGACTGTAAGTGCCGAAGTACGGAAGGCGGTGTCTGAAAAGAGGAAAGCATGGCAGGATTGGTTGGCAGCAAAAGCCAATCAAAGAATGGACAAGGCAACGATAGAAGATGTACAAAATACGACGAGCGAGTATAAAATATGTAACAACGCAACAAAGGGTGTGGTGAAAAGGAAGAAAATGAAAGATAGAGATGAATCTGAAAGAAGCTTATCTGATGACTTCTGGACGAACATTAAGCTCTTCTGGAAGTCCATAAGAACAGTCAGAGCTATAATGCAAGCTCACTTGGCAAAATCAGGAACGAGTATGGAAGTTTTGTGGCAGCTGAAGAATGTATCCTAAAGAGGTGGAAGGAATATTTTGAAAGTTTATTCGAGAAAGATATTCACGTGCCCAGCCCCGATAGGCGCCAAACTGAGGGTGGGGATGAAAGTAATATTAGTATGAAAGATATTTTAGGTGCAATGAATAATATGAAGTTGGGTAAGGCTGCAGGGTATGATAGGATTACAGTCGAGATGCTGAGAATTGGACAGCACCTGGTAGCTAGTCAGCTGTACTGCCTTTCAACCTTTGTTGGAGGAGCGGCAAAGTGCCAGATGACTCGTACAACACTTTATGAGGGTTCCAGTGTTTGTGTCAAGATAAACGAGGCTTACTCAGACTGGTTTAGCATCCAGAAGGGTGTTAGACAGGAATGTATAGCCTCGCTGTGGCTGTTTAACCTAGTTATAGACAATTGCTTGAAAGATTCGAAAGATAGTGAGTATGGACTAAGAATGAATGAGTTGATCGTTTTGTTATCATCATTGAAGAGAGATTTGCAAGCGATGCATGATGAAAGAATTTGTATACCTAGGTTCACAGTTTACGAGAGATGGCAAGTGTGATGGTGATATTGAAAGGGAATCAAGTGAATGGCGTACTTCATAAATTTAGGAATAGCCGGAACGTATCACAAAGGGCACGACTGGCTGAGCATAGACGCTTGCTGATCCCCTCACTGATGTATGGCAGTGAATGTTGACTATGGCAGAAGAATCATAAAAATAGGATTAATGTTGTGGAGATGATAAGTTTGAGAAGTATAATTGGAGTAAAGCTAATGGACAAAGTGAGGAACTATGTGATAAGGGAGCGGTGCGGTGTGGTTGAAGATGTAATGACAAAGATAGAGAAAGGGATGGTTAGATGGTTCGGCCATGTAGAAAGAATGGATGATAGAAGATTAACGAAAGAAGTATACGAGGTAAGAATGATTGGACAAATCGGTGCAGGACGATCTAGGCGGACATATTCCGATCAAATAGAAGATGTCCTAAAGAAAGGGCGGGTCAAGAGTACTCGTGACCGACGAGCGTGCATGAAGACGCTCATGAAAGTGGAGGAAGCGAGAGAGTTGTTTTTTTTTTTTTTCGTGGGGGAAATGCCTACGCATACCCGTCCTTGCGGGGGCGAGGACGGGTTATGTCGGACTTGCACCGCCTAAAACCCCCACGATGTTCCGCCTCGTCGTCATGATGGCAGGGTGACGAGAACGCATGCACTCAACCGCGACCCTGCCGGCGCTGGCCGCTTGCGCAGCCCCACCTCGGGAGGGAGGGATGAACCCTTCCTTTCCAGGGCGCGCCGGAACATGCAGCGCGCCCCCTCCTCGACCTCATGCGTGTGCGGGCGACCGGTTCCCCCCAACCTGTCGCCCAGAGGCCATGGGAGCCACTGGAGAAAACCTCTCCCGGCTCCCCGCGGCGGAGAGATGTTAGGCCCGCCGCTACCTGTCAACGGCCGCGTAGGATAGGGAGAACGGCGCATCTCAATACCGGCACTCCTCTTCCCCCGCGGCCCCACCGCCGTCGCATCGCCGGTGCGACACCGGTTGGCCGCAGAGGGTACTCCCTCCGCGATCCCACCTCGGCTGCGAAGGGCGGTATGAAACCGCCCCTGTAGCCGGTCGCTAGGGCAGCACACAGCCGCCCCTGCGGCCCCCGGCCGCTCCGGTGCGCTCCAGTTACCCCAACCGGTGCTCGAACCTGGAGCGGCCGCTTCGGCCAGCCCTTCGCCGCGGGCCGGCCGGATGAGTTCCACTTGGCTTCACCGTGTACCGGACCACGGTTACTAAGCCCCTCCGCCACGACAAGGCGAGAACCCGTTGGAGAGGAAGTGAGAGAGGTGTGCCAGGATCGTAGCAAGTGGAGAGAGGTGGTCTTTGCCTACCCCATTGGGAACGAGGCGTGTTATATATGTATAAATTATTTTATAGTAATCGTATATTTTTATAAAGTTGTATATATGGTATACCATACAAAATGAAAATAAGGGTTAATTTATAAGTGAAACTTTTTTAGGAGTTTTCGATGGTATTCCAGTAGTTCACCTGTGTCAAATGCCATACTCTCGAATAGGTGCGGGTTCAATTCCGATATAATTTTGACTTTGCAAGATGTTTACAGTATTTATAAATGTCAAAAAATTCGTAATAACATAAACTAGTCAGTTTCTTTTGTTTGTAAAATATATTTTATAATAATACAATGTGCCGATAAAAATCTATATATTAACTTACACGCCATCTATATTCATTTACAAGTACTTTGTTGTAAGTTGTTTCTAAATAATAAATATTAGTCGTTTCTGAAAATCGTTAGATGTCTCTAAACATATAAGGGGCTGTTCGTTAGATGATTAGCTTCGCAGTATATTTAACAGACTACAAGTGGGAAGTTATTTAATATTCGACGAGACTAGCGGGACGTTCACCTAATGGGAAGTGATACGCCTACCCATAAAATGACGCTGGTTACGATCATATACACAGCGTCACATATGCTCGTCGCTATAGACATAAATGTGAAGTATCGTTACCACATCAATTTCACTAGCTACTACCCTCTTCAAATCAGAACACAGTAATGTTTGCAGATTTCTGTTCGGCAGTAGGAATAGGCGCTGCGGAATAATACTTAGACGGTCTCCGGCAAGAGAGACGTACCTTTTAACTCTGAACAAAACGGTTTTAAGTATTGCAAAAATTATTATTAAAATGTAATACATAAACTGATTGTAGGTATGAATAATAGAAATAAAATTTATAATAAAAAAAAAATAATATCTTATAACTAAAGGCGACGTCTATAATAACGTGGTGCTAGTTAGGAAAGTAGTGCCACGTTATTATAGATAAATGTATCACTTACTATCAGGTGAACGTAGAAAATAAAAATAATAATAGAAAGCTCTCACACATATTTGTTTATATATGCACACAAAAATTACAGTAGCCTAGAAATATGAATAAAAATAAACACAAAGGAATTAGATATTTGATGTCTCTGTACTACAAATTATATGTAACTAGCGACCCGCCCCGGCTTCGCACGGCTCCAATCGTAATACAAAATATACAACAGAATGAAAAATAAATGATAAAACATGGTTATTTTGGTTTATTCCTAAGCTTTAGATTTATACCATAATAATGTACTATAGTACATTATTATGATCTACGTCATAGAGTTCACAATGTAATCCAGCGTTCACAATATAAACGCAAAAAAATGTGTTTATTTACATCACCTTAGAAACCTTTAAAATTATCAATATTTCTCTACTATATTATACATGTATTGTACATATAAACCTTCCTCTTGAATCACTCTATCTATTAAAAGAAACTGCATCAAGATCCGTTGAGTAGTTTTAAAGATCTAAGCATACATAGGGACAGACAGCGGGAAGCGACTTTGTTTTATACTATATAGAGATAATTGATCTTTCATAAGTATGAGAGAATCTCCAAATAAAGGCATAAAATAATTTTTTAAATAAGCTAGTTAGAATATATATACACCACATTGAGACGTATGATGTTGTCTCGTTACCCCAGTAATTTCACAAGCTACAGCACGCTTCCAACACAGTAATGTTTGCACATTGCTGTTGGTCGATTGCAACAGGCGCAGCGGTTGCTATCGACCAGCTAAACGGGTTCCAACAACAGAGATCTATCACTCTACAGAGATCAGCAACTATATATATAAAGGTGGAGCAATACCCTGATCCCTGATATGATAGTAATGAGAAAAACTGAAAGGCTACTGTATCAAAGCTTATAACGTTCTGTATCTGTGTAGTTGTTTCATTACTCTTGATATTAATATCACATAGCGTTGAGAGAGGAGGCCGTGGGTAGCAAAGCCTGCTCACCCAGGATACTTCAGCTCGCATGTGCTATCATGGCGGCAGATAATAACCTGAGGATGGTAAAGAAGTAGGCGAGTTCAAATAAGTTCTGACATCAACCACACTCTTCCATCCCAAATATAAAAAGTATAGACCTTCATGTTATAGCAACAATGAAGATATTTTATTGGTGACAGGTCTCTGCCGGACACCGTTACTGTGTTTCGGTTTGAAGGGCGCTGTAGCTAGTGAATGATGCAACGGGATTTAACATCAAAATCGCTAGCGTCGATTACAATGTGGTGCAGTGTATATCATCCTAACTAGCGTCACGTTATGAGCAGGCGTATCACTTGCCATCAGGTGAACGTTTGGTTTGTCTCAACATATGAAATAGCTTTGGCAAAATTAAAAATTCACATCGAGTATTAGTTTTATTAAAACACCAGAAACTAGATATTAAATCTAGATAATAAATTTGCGTATATTATATTTTAAATTGAAGTTTTCTGTATTGTATCATCAAAACAGAGCGTACTTAAAGTGGGTTCCGCACTAGATGGTCTGATGCAGTCAGACTGTCACAATACGGCGCCTGAAATTAGTGTGGTAGCCGGGGGCCCTTCCGCGCCCATGGAAGCGCCCTAATGACTAATTTGCCCCGTAATTACCCTTGCAGGAACCGGGGGGGAAAGGGGATCGCTTCATTTACGGGCTGCCGTTATCCGGAAACGGAGTTTATATAGACGTTTGCGCGATTCTCGTGCCCCCTGAAAACTTTTAAGGAGTTCCGGTTGACGTTTCAGAATTTAAAGACAATTGTTTCTAATTAAAATAACGTTTAACTGAATTAGTTAATTAATCTGTTAATTGATCTTTTCTAATACAATTAAGCGAGGAGACGAGCGAGACGTTCACCTGATGGTAAGTGATACGCCTGTCCATGACAAAATGGCGTTAGTTAGAACGATATACAAAGCACAACATTGTGCTAATCGTCTTGAGATATAAGCATTGAAGTCTCGTTACTTCTGTAATTTTATTAACTACAGCGCCCTTCAAACCGGAACGTCACAATATTTGCATAGTACAGTCTGTCAGCTGCAATTGGAGCTGCGGTGGTACATAGACAGTCTGCGGCAACAGAGACCGATTTTTTGTTATCGCGGGGGAGATCTAAAAAGATACCTTGCTTCTGAGGAGAAGATAAGGTCATATATGATTTTTACTCGCTAAAATCCCTTCAGTGGTGATCCTCAGTGTGTTGCGAGAGACTGCGAGATCTCCTACAGAACACAAGGGTGCCTCTCTCTGAGTCCAGCTAATGGACAACACGCATCTATATGTCCACAACTCAAGAGTTTCCATCCGTTTCTTATGGTCTTCTTTAAAACAAAGTACACACGAGGTGAAATGAAAAAGGAAATGAAAAAAAGATGATGACGATAACGATTCTTCTTATTCTCCTTCTCCTTTTCCTCCTATATCTTCCTTGTTGCTTCATTATGCTTCGTGGGTAATGAGAACTCACCTTCAAAGCCCACGAACCCTCTGACAACAGAGACTTACCACCAGTTGCGTTCGTTTAGATGTATTGTTAAGCTACTTCCGTCTTACAAACAGATGTTTTTATTGGTATAGATTATACATAACATGTGTAGCTCGCTGGTCTAATGGTCAGAGCGTGCGGCCTACATTCCGAGGGTCGCGGGTTCGAATCCCGGCATGCACCGATGACTTTAATATTTAAGTTATGTACATTTGTGAACTTTAGCAACAGCGAAATACAAACGGTGAAGGACAACATCGCGAGGAAACCTGCACATGAATTAGAATTTATGCTAAGGTGTGTGTGAAGTCACCAATCCGCATTGGGCTCGCGTGGTGATTATAGCCCATCGCCTTCATATTGAGGGTAGGCCTGTACCCCACCCAACAGTGAGGACGTAAATTGGCTGTTAATATATATATATATATATATATATATATATATATATATATATATATATAACGTAACTTTAATATTGCTTTATATTCGCAATTCAATGTTAAGTTATAACTTTTAATTAAAAAGTATTTGACAAATAAATGAATGGAATTTATAGAACTGATGTAGAATTTATTGTATCCTCAATCAAGCTTTCAATCCTTACTACCACTCTTACTGTCGGCAGGTCACTGTTGGCGAAGACCGTCTAGGTATCACCGCAGCGCCTATTGCAGCCGGCAAACAGTACTTTGCAAACGTTACTGTGTTCCGGTTTGAAAGGCGCTGTAGCTAGTGTAAATACTGAGGGAAAGAGATTTATCATCAACTTTAAGCCCACGAGCACAATGTAGTGCTGGCGTATCACTTACCATCAGGTCGTCCCGCTCGTTTTGTCGCTTCGTTAAATAAAAAAATAACACCCTTATAGCGACAAAAATTAACCCTCTCCAGTCTCAACCGGAGTACACCAAATTTGGTTTGGATGAAAGTAGTTGGATATAAACGATATGATATAATTTTTATAATTTATCTATAATATCAAGTTTTATATTTAAGATTAAATACAATGAATCGCTTCTCCCGCGGTTGGTGCTGCTGCAGCTGCTGTGGCTGCTGCTGTTGCATCGTATGGCTATAGTTATAGAACTACTACTAAACTACTGGTGGTAGTGTCTCTGTTGATCATCCAGGTACCACCGCAGCGCCTATTGCAGCTGACAGACAGTACTGTGCAAACATTACTGTGTTTCGGTTTGAAGGGCGCTGTAGCTCGTGTAATTATTTGGGTAACGAGACTCAACATCTTATGTCACAGGCGACGAGCTCAGTGTGGTGCTGTATACACCATCTTAACTAGCGTCACGTTGTTATGAGCGTATCACTTACTATCAGGTGAACGTGCTTGTATTCTCGTCGCTTAATTATATAAAAAAAACTATATTATCTTTCATTTATGTAGAATTGAAACAGTTTCAATTTTCAACGAATTTTTCAACTTTATTTAAAATTTACTTTTTTATTAGTATATTTATTTTGGCCACTGTCTCAACTTGATGTGGACTTCGGTGATGTTAAGTTATTATAGTCGATGGTGGTGAAGCAAGTTCACCACATTACTGCCATGAACATTGATGTATTCTGCATTGTGGCTAATGAATATATTTTCCAAAAATGATTCAATGAAATCGAAGAGCCATCAGAAAGTTCTTCTGCTCCTTCTCTTAAATATAAAATAGTGAAATTACTGCAGTAACTAGTCTCAAAAGTAGAAATTATATAGACTAATATATCACTTACTATTAAGTGTACTTGTCTAACTCTTGCTTAGTTAAAAAAATAACGTTTCACGTCCAATTTTTGATATTGATTTGATCTTAATACTTAACTCATCTGTGGAATCTTTACAGTTATCTGTTAAAACTAAAAAAAATTAAGAGAAATTTAACACATGTAATTATTTATAATATATAAATATAACTTTAATTTAAGATATATAATTTAATCTTATATACATATATCAATATATAAACAAAATGAATATGAATATACATAATCTCCCTGTAGATGCTTTGATGGTAAATGTACAGTAGCTTGGTATCTGAAATAATTGAGATTTAGTTAATAATGTTTTTTTTTTATTATATATAGATAAACAAATAAATAAAGTAAGTTTGATTGAAACTATGTAATTTTGTATTAGTTGAGGCGTAATTTTTTTTTTCCACCCCGGCAATCTACTTTCGGGAGTCGTTATCAAACGGGCCCCGCATTAAGCCAACACGCGACCTCTTAACACATTATTTACCGCACAAACATGGACCCGCTGCTCCTCGGCTCCGGCTGCTAAATACCGAGCCTTAATTACGTTATACTTTAGGCTATTAACTCGGCACCGACGATCGATCATCAGCTCGCACCAAGCGACTTCCGTCCGCCGCGGCGGCTGCGACGGCGGCGATTAGGGGCGCGTTTCCTGTGCGCCGCCGGGGGTCGGCGGCGCGGCGGGGGATGGGGGTTACGGGGCTGGCACGAGGGGTGGCGCCGCGGATGAGAGCCGCCCCAAAATGTAGGGGTGGTTTGTTAGTCTTCGCGGCTTTGTTGAGCGGTACACACGGCCCGGAGCTGCCCTGCCGCGACACCATTGGACTGAGCACATCACCATATACTTTGTAACAAGTGTTGTATCGTGTTCCGTGATCAGATCAGCGTTCAGCTAGTGAGGTGGATGTGTGGCGTTCAGTTGTCTGACTGTGTGTTTTCAGCTCCTTACGGAACCTGCGAATAATTCAGGTACAGATATATTAATTATTAACATTTACACATAAACTAAACTGACGAACGAACGAAGGCCTGATTACCACAGCCATGGGAGCAGTGACCAATTTTTAGACAAGGCGGTGTCCAGCTGTGGGCTTTCGTCATCTTATACTTATAATGAAATAAGCCATTTTTTTCTATACATATCAGTTTTTAAAACTGAAATCTATCACTTCGCTAAATGGACAGACCGTGTAGGCACCACCGCAGCTTCTTTAGCAGCCGATAATCAGTACTGTGCAAACATTGCCGTGTTCGGGATTGAAGGATGCTGTAGCTAGAGAAATTACGAAGTTAACGTGACTAAACACATTATGTTTTAAGGCGATGATAACGATGTGGTGTAGTGTTTATCATCCCCCGACAACCTCTCTGCAAAAAGCTTCAGTCTTCTGACTAACAGTAGTGTATCAATATTACTGTACTCCTTCGTGTTGTCTTTAATGCTGAATTGTAATTACTGGTCTAAAGACACTGCATCATGTTCTACATCAAATGACAGCTTTAATGTGGTAGAGTATGTATTCCTTACCGCCAGGATGGAAATCTCCAGAGCTCGTTAATGCAGTGTGTAAATCTCACCAACGGTAAAAGTTTGATTTCGATTTGACGTGATTTGAACACACGACGGAACACGGTACATGGTGAAGTATAGTTACCACAGTAATTTCACTAGCTACTACACCCTTCAAACCGGAATATAGTAATGTTTGCACAGTACTGTTTGTCGGGTGTAATAGGCGCTGCGGCGGTATCAAGACGGTTTCCGGCAACCACAAGTAGTGCCAAGGAGAATAAGATCTGTACTCTTTAGTAGTTACTGGTAACAGCTCGAATATTGTGTAAATTGCAGTCATTTCTAGGATATAAATATCTCCATATTTAAACTAGAGATGCTTTTGAAAATGTATATATGTAATAAAGAATACAGGGCGATAATCAGGTGCGCCAGTTAAAATATTTACACAGCATCAAATCTCGCTCATCCTGATGAAATGAAAGATATTAAGTCATATTATAATAATCTTTTCCTATCATAAAGTAAGGGTAGTTAGAATATAAGATCTCATGTCTCATTACCTCGAAAAATTCACAAGCCTGGATGCTCTTTAAACTGGAACTAGGTAATGTTAACACACTATTGTCTGGTGTTGGAAATAGGAGATTCTGTGGTACCTAGACAGTCTCCGGCAACAGAGACCTACCCCATAATAATACCAAAAAAATCAATAATTTTTTTGATATTAACAATTTTTTTTAATTATCCATGAAGCAGTGATTGTTCAGTTTGTCATCAACAGTTATGGGTTCAATCCCCAATTATTATTCATATAATATACATATCAATGCAAGATAATTATTCTAATGTTTAACAGTGATAGAGTTTTTGTCTTTTAAAAATTACATAATAAATACCGTACGGTTAGTATACATATACTATTTAACTCGAGCATTGTACGCAGTCGTCATTTGTAACATTTTATTTCGTGACCTTTTAGTAATTAATCCAGTGTTACTTAATTAAATTAACACGGACGGCATTAACGTTGTAAAGCCGTGCTCGCTTCGTGTCACAAACCGACGCCATTATGTTTTATACTTATTTTTGAAGAATAATTGCGACAACGTTAAAATAGATTGCGAATTATTGCAGGAGACTTGAACATATGGATGTTAGATTAGGACAACGAAAGAATTTGACTAGAGAGGCCGGGCCGCACGTAAACATCTTTTGCCTTTATGATAAAACAAAAATAACACATACGTTTTATATTAAAGTAATGATTTTGTAAACGTACACAAATGTAACACGCTCTATATTCAACAAATAATTTTGTAAACGCACACACATGCACACGCTCTATATTCAACAAATATTTTTGTAAACGCACTCACATGCACACGCTCTATATTCAACTAATAATTTTGTAAACGCACACGCTCTGTATTTAACAAATAATTTTGTAAACGCACACACATGCACACGTTCTATATTCAACAAATATTTTTGTAAACGCACACACATGCACACGCTCTATATTCAACAAATATTTTTGTAAACGCACTCACATGCACACGCTCTATATTCAACTAATAATTTTGTAAACGCACACGCTCTGTATTTAACAAATAATTTTGTAAACGCACACACATGCACACGCTCTATATTCAACTAATAATTTTGTAAACGCACACACATGCACACGTTCTATATTCAACAAATATTTTTGTAAACGCACACACATGCACACGCTCTATATTCAACAAATATTTTTGTAAACGCACTCACATGCACACGCTCTATATTCAACTAATAATTTTGTAAACGCACACGCTCTGTATTTAACAAATAATTTTGTAAACGCACACACATGCACACGCTCTATATTCAACTAATAATTTTGTAAACGCACACGCTCTGTATTTAACAAATAATTTTGTAAACGCACACACATGCACACGCTCTATATTTAACAAATAATTTTGTAAACGCACACACATGCACACGCTCTATATTCAACTAATAATTTTGTAAACGCACACGCTCTGTATTTAACAAATAATTTTGTAAACGCACACACATGCACACGTTCTATATTCAACAAATATTTTTGTAAACGCACACACATGCACACGCTCTATATTCAACAAATATTTTTGTAAACGCACTCACATGCACACGCTCTATATTCAACTAATAATTTTGTAAACGCACACGCTCTGTATTTAACAAATAATTTTGTAAACGCACACACATGCACACGTTCTATATTCAACAAATATTTTTGTAAACGCACACACATGCACACGCTCTATATTTAACTAATAATTTTGTAAACGCACACACATGCACACGCTCTATATTCAACTAATAATTTAGTAAACGCACACACATGCACACGCTCTATATTCAACTAATAATTTTGTAAACGCACACACATGCACACGCTCTATATTCAACTAATAATTTTGTAAACGCACACACATACACACGCTCTATATTCAACTAATAATTTTGTAAACGCACACACATGCACACGCTCTATATTCAACTAATAATTTTGTAAACGCACACGCTCTGTATTTAACAAATAATTTTGTAAACGCACACACATGCACACGCTCTATATTTAACAAATAATTTTGTAAACGCACACACATGCACACGCTCTATATTCAACTAATAATTTTGTAAACGCACACGCTCTGTATTTAACAAATAATTTTGTAAACGCACACACATGCACACGTTCTATATTCAACAAATATTTTTGTAAACGCACACACATGCACACGCTCTATATTCAACTAATAATTTTGTAAACGCACACACATGCACACGCTCTATAGTCAACTAATAATTTTGTAAACGCACACACATGCACACGCTCTATATTCAACTAATAATTTTGTAAACGCACACACATGCACACGCTCTATATTCAACTAATAATTTTGTAAACGCACACGTTCTGTATTTAACAAATAATTTTATAAACGAACACACATGCACACGCTCTGTATTCAACTAATAATTTTGTAAACGCACTCACATGCACACGCTCTATATTCAACTAATAATTTTGTAAACGCACACGCTCTGTATTTAACAAATAATTTTGTAAACGCACACACATGCACACGCTCTATATTCAACAAATAATTTTGTAAACGCACACACATGCACACGCTCTATATTCAACTAATAATTTTGTAAACGCACACGCTCTGTATTTAACAAATAATTTTGTAAACGCACACACATGCACACGCTCTATATTCAACTAATAATTTTGTAAACGCACACGCTCTGTATTTAACAAATAATTTTGTAAACGCACACACATGCACACGTTCTATATTCAACAAATATTTTTGTAAACGCACACACATGCACACGCTCTATATTCAACTAATAATTTTGTAAACGCACACACATGCACACGCTCTATATTCAACTAATAATTTTGTAAACGCACTCACATGCACACGCTCTATATTCAACTAATAATTTTGTAAACGCACACACATGCACACGCTCTATATTCAACTAATAATTTTGTAAACGCACACGTTCTGTATTTAACAAATAATTTTATAAACGAACACACATGCACACGCTCTGTATTCAACTAATAATTTTGTAAACGCACACACATGCACACGCTCTATATTCAACTAATAATTTTGTAAACGCACTCACATGCACACGCTCTATATTCAACTAATAATTTTGTAAACGCACACGCTCTATATTCAACTAATAATTTTGTAAACGCACACACATGCACACGCTCTATATTCAACTAATAATTTTGTAAACGCACACGTTCTGTATTTAACAAATAATTTTATAAACGAACACACATGCACACGCTCTGTATTCAACTAATAATTTTGTAAACGCACACAAACATACACTATATTCAATTATTACTTATATTTTTTTTTAATTTCTTGACATGACTTGAATGCGAGTCCTTGAGACGAACCAATATGTGTTATCAGATTTGTGGTACAAGAAATAATATATTAATATTATTTTAAATATTAACTTGTATGTTTATGTGTCTCGGTGCTCGCCATCTATAGGGTGGCGCAAAAATAACCTTATAAAAAGTACCTTATTACCTACGTTATAAGGTACTTTTTATAAGGTTATTTTTGCGCCACCCTATATAATAAGATGCCACAAACTGTCTTACATTTGCCTCTTAACAAATTTAAAAATTACGTTAAATATGTTTTAATTAGCAAAGCATACACTACCATTGATGATTATTTAAATGATAATCATATGAGGAAATGAAACGGGTTGATTTAAATATGAAGCTTATCTGTGTGTGTGTATATATGCCAGGTGAGTTTCCAGCGTCTGCTCTTCTTCAATCCGCGGCATTTATTTTGCTGAATGTTCCTAAATTGAATAAAAAAAATGTTATTAAGACAACGATAATCTAGATTACAGGGGTTCCGTAGGACCCGTCCATAAAAGTACTAGACTAGTGTCCCAGTCAAAGTATATTTTTTAATTCTACGAAGCGACTATTTTAGGGGGATGTTAACCTGGTGCTACGCCTGCCCTTAACGCGGTGCTAGTCAGGGTTGATATACACAGCACCAAATTGTGTTCGTCGCCTTGAGATATAAGATGTAGTCTCGTTATTCCAGTCACTGGAATACAGTAATGTTTCTACATTACTGTTTGACGGCTGCAATAGATTCTGCGATGGTATCTACCTAGACGGTCTCCGGAAACTTACCACCAGTATGATCTACTACAGTTATATACGAACGAAAAAAAACGTTATTGCAACGTCTCAAGACAAAGCGCTTTATGGTGTTTGTGTAAACATCTTCATCAGTTATTAGCTGGTGTTTGCTGACGCACTACTAATGGCCAGGAGTACATCCAACTTGTCACTATTTGAATATGTAACATAAAAATTTAGATACAACTATCTCGTCACGGTTTGTTTCCAGTAATTTTATAGTCAGATAAAAAGTATACCCTAAACCTATCTCATGTTTTACACATAAGCATAAACAATGTAACGATCTCGTTGTTCTAGAAATTTCTACCAAATCTCTATACATTTAAGTGCGAATCTCGTTTGAACTTAAAAAAGATAATATAAGCAATTAATTAATAACAAAGGCGTACGTTTTAATTTATAAATGAGCTTTTAAAAGCGCTCCGTTGGAGTCGTAAAATATATTACAAAGTTAAAAATTCAACCCCTTTAGTGTTAAGATGTGCACACGGGGCGCACCGCGGCCGGCACTCACACCGTATCATCAATTGCTATTTTTATTTAATTATTCTACGTTCGTGTTCTGTTCGTTGATTGGGGATAGGAGACTAAGACCTAGTTCAGGTACTAAAGTTCACGAATCTAGAAGTAGTTCATTTACTTATCTCCTAAAGACTCATATATGTCATGTCTAGACGGAAGTACTGACTCTGGCAGACTGTCCCTACCCTTCGTTTTCCAGTCAGCCTGGAGCCACTACAACCAGTTTAATTTAAACTCCCATAAAATACATACGACAGATATTACTCACATATATAATAGACAATAAATTATATAATAGATATTAATCACATATATGTATAACTTGACATTTTTGCTTTTCCCAATAGTATAAAAACAGTAAAAAAAAATTATTAACATCAGCTTG
Organism: Ornithoptera alexandrae; assembly: GCA_029030555.1. Taxonomy (NCBI): domain Eukaryota; kingdom Metazoa; phylum Arthropoda; class Insecta; order Lepidoptera; family Papilionidae; genus Ornithoptera; species Ornithoptera alexandrae. The sequence goes on from JARDVY010000031.1 coordinate 1,790,963, forward strand.
TGGCAGTACATTGTTGAACATGGGTACGTCCCAAGGATCTCTACTTATGTCTGTCTGCGGCTGAACACAACCAGTTGCTGGCGGACTTGAGCAGGACGTCGGTTCATCTGGTAAGAAAGTGTGCTGTGTTGTGAAGGAAAAAATAATGATTTATAATTTTTTTTTTCCCCTATCAACTTGCTTTTGCTATCATGGTGGGAAATGGCCCAAGATTCCTCATATGAATTCTTATCCGTTCGGTGGGAATCTTTGAGGGAGGCCTATGTCTGGCTGTGGAAGTCTATCGGCTGATGATGTTTTTTTTTTTTTTCAATTAAGCCGGACGTTCACGTGATAGTAAGTGATATACCTGTCCATAACAACGAGCCGCTAGTTAGGATGTTATACATTGCACCACATTGCTCTCTTCGTCTGAAAGATAAGATTTTGAGTCTCATTACTCCCTGTATAATTACACTAGCTTCCTACCCTAGTTGAAATCTAGACATTCTCTGGCAACAGAGACCTACCATCAGTATTTAAATAAAGCTGCGAGCAATTGTTGCGCTGCGGTGTGAGCGACGCTCTAATTAATCATACCGGTCGCATCGATTAGCACGCGAAGGGTTGTACAAGGGTTTTACGGCGGCGCCGTAAAGCCTACCCCCGTAGATGGTATCTGTAAGTGGCCATCTGTCATTCAATACCACGAGGTGTGGACTGTGATCCATCAACCGCAGTGTCATCATCATCACCTCGACCCTTATCACTGCTGGAGATGTTTATATACAAGCCGTACTACACTTAGTTTTGAGTGAATCAAAGTGCATTGGCACTGCGACATATTTTTAATATTTTTATGTAAGCCACTGGATGGGAGCAACGCTGGACCGATCGCCGTGGAGATCTTGGTGCGAGGTCTCTGTCCAGCAGTGGACGTCTATCGGCTGATGATGATGACGCATTGATGACACCGCTTTCATATTTATTTTATATGAATAAATTTTAAATTAATGTATTTTTATGTAAATGAGACAGACAATCTCTAAAGGATAAAAATTCAATAATAAATTAGAAAAAAAAAACATATCTATATACACACAATAATGCGAGGTTTCCTTTGTTCTCCAATCACGTGAAAACTAGTGAACGTATCGACACGGGAACATGAGCATTCGACGCGGAATGATCTGTAGATGGTTACAGGTAATTTATTTTTTGAATTTCATAGATCCTTTATCATTTCATTTATAATTAATTTTTATACAACATTTGCGTTTGGTATTATTCATCCGGTTGCTATAGTAACGGTTGCTATGGAAAATCATTTGCAGCTTGCAGAATATTTCCGACTAATTTCTAGCCTTATTCTATATTACGGCCAGCGAAGCGGGGCGGGGATTAGTTAGGGTATATACATACCCACCATACCGTACATATATGCAGTAGCTCCAACCGGAGACGTGGTCGCCTCAGGGTGTCTCGCTGTCGGAACCACGTTCCCGTGGTTGAGACCAAATGTGCCGAGTGAGAACCCTTGAGGTTTTAGCCGGTAAGAGTGCGGCATAACTCTTCTGTTGCTCCGACACCAGAAGGTTATCCAATACAAGATTTCCCCATGAAAAAAAAAGGGTACATACATACTGTAGATCTTAAATCGCGCAATGACTGACATCTCTCTCTCTTTCCTACTTACTCTATATATCCATCTCTTTCTCTATAGTTGTTCTTGATAATCAAACAGGCCTACAACAGAGTCCTCGCAATAGTCTTTCGGCTATATATAAGTTTCAGGAGCTGATTTGTTCCTCCCTAAAATTGAGCTTTCAGTGAAGGACCTTTTTTTTATCTATTCCACGAGAAGAGTACGAGTTTCAGCTGATGGTAGTGACGTCTGCCTATTACAGCGTGGTGCTGTTTAAGATGATATACTTCTTATAGTGCCTTTCCGGTTTCTGAAGGTTGGCAATCAGCGTGGTGCAGTCCTTTCTGTTTCTGGTTCGGCGGAACAATTCGGACGTCACAGAGAAGATTATATACACTGCACTACATTCAGCTCGACCTGAGACTTAGATGTTCGGTCGTGGTACCTTAGTAATTATGCTCGCTACAACGCTCTTCAAACCGGGACATATAAATCGGTAGAAAAGGAGCTGGTGGTATCGGGACCGTCTCCGGCAACAGAGGGCTATCAGTGAGCATTGTCAAGATACCGCCAGCTCCAAGAACAACAAGCCAACTTCTCAAACACAGCATGTAAATAGTTTTAATTCTATGTATGCTGTAACTAGTGCAATTACTGTGGTAATTACTTTATGTTAAGTCTCTCGGATATCAGATAGGACTGACGACATCATCAGGGCGGTCGGAAGTGGTTGGATGCGAGAAGCTGAGGATCGCATGTGGTGGAAGACATTGGGGAAGGCCTATATCCAGTTGTGGATAAACAAAGGCTGATGATGATGATAATGTCTGTCAAAGCTAGGCTCACACTGTGGTGGGTTGTATATCATCCAAACTAGTACGATGAGACGAGCGGGACGTTCACTTGATAGTAAGTGATACGCCCGTCCATAATAATATGGCTCTAATTAAGAAGATACACTTGGTACTACGTTCCGCTCGTCACTTAAGACATAAGATATCGAGTCTCGTTACCCCAGTAATTACGCTAGTTACGGCGCCCTTCAAACCGGAACATAGTAATGTTTACACAGTACTGTCGTTCGGCTGCTATAGGCGCTGCCTACCTACCGCCATGAACATGTTTGTACGTATCACTTGTAATGAGGTGAAAGTTTTACCCGTCGTCTCGTTTAGTTGTTTTAGAAAAAAAAAATTACAAATACTCCGTGTAATGTTCAATATTTTGACAAAGCCGCTGACTTGTGTAACGAGCGCGAGGGTTCACCTGATGGTAACTCGCAAAAAGTGAATGGCGACGGGATTGGATTTTATAAAAAGCTGAACCAATTGAAAAGGTATCCATTACGGTGCGCATGCGTCATTGACCGCCAGCCGGCGAGTTGTTCTGTGAGATATTATCTTGATATCTTATTACAGTGTAACAGATAAAAAAATACTGAGGTAATATAGCATTTCATCATTGTCCACGTCCACAGCTGGACGACGGCTTCCCACGAAGATTTCCACACCGATGATTTACTGACTGTAGATCCTTGTCGCCGGAGACCGTCTAGGTACCACTGCAGCTGACAAACAGTACTGTACAAACATTATGTTCCGGTGTGAAGGGCGCTGTAGCTAGTGTAATTACTGAGGTAACAAGACTCAACATCGTTTGTCTCAGACGACGAGAGTAATTTGGTACAGTATGTATTATCTTAAGTAGCGTTACGTTTTTATGGTCACGCGTATCAATTACCATGAGCTGAACATTCAGCTCAAAAAAGCTGTTTCCATAGTTCTGCTGAAGCTAATGGTCGCGAAACGCGATCGCGTTATAATGACCATAATTTATTGGCGCGTTTAGCAGTAACCTTTAATAATTTGTCTGCAGTAATGACGCATGACTGCTGTGTACACCGCCTCCAGGAATTCGGGTCGGCCATTTTAGTTTAAACAATTAAAATGGTTACAATACATTTAGTAATTTGCGTAATTGTTTTTTCGTAATTTTCACCTTAATAACCGTTCGGGGATCTAATAATTTTTATGTAAAAACAACCCTTCGATGTGTAACGACTGTTGTATATAAATAAATAAATATATATGTGTAAATATTTTCTTCGAAAGATACCCTGCTTCTGGGGGGTAAATCAGAGTTGTGTGAAATTCTTACTCGCAAAAACCCCGTCGGTGGTCTGCATCACTGCATGCGGAGAGGCTCCGGGATCTCCTATAGAACGCACTGGTGCCCCTCTACACGTCTCTGAGGAAGCGCCTAACCCTCCTAGTCACCATTGCTGAGCCATACGTTGTCCCATGCAGGTTCGCTTGTTGTGCGATAAGGGCCCCCACTGTTAAAGCCCGCCAAACTCCTTGACTCTTTTAGTCGCCTTCTACGACAGGCAGGTCTTACCTAAGTCCTATTATTACTAGCCCGAGACTTTCTAGTCTAGCCTTCTGGCTAGCAGAGAAGACAGACGGACCTACAGTACTGTTCGTATTATTTTTGTTAGGGGTGTAAGGGGTCTCGCATAACAACTCACGGGACCCAAGCCAATCTCATCTGCTCGTGGTGCAGCCTGGTAATCAACAAACGAGGCTCTGGCTCCCACCGACCCGCATTGGGCCAGCGTGGTGGTAAATGGCACAGATCCCCCCATTGGAAGTCCTACAAATGTAAAGAGCTTTAGGGGAGTCCTATGTCCAGCAATGGATGTCTATCGGCTGATGGTGTGATGTGTGGTGTTTGTTTATGTGGTTCATGGCACCTTTATATATTATTTACTGAAACGAACACTCTCTCCCCCCTCCTCTCATATGTATAAAGATATATTGTAAGCTATGAGAGTTTAGGTTTTAAAAGGTCCTTCTTACCGGATACCGTCTAGGTACCACCGCAGCGCCTATTGCAGCCGAAGAACAGTACTATGCAGACATTACTGTGTTCTGCTTTGAAGGAAGTAGTAGCTACTGTAATTAATGGGGGTAACGAGACATCATCTTAGGTCTCTAGGTAACGAGCGCAATATGGTGCTGTGTATACCGTCCTAATTAGCGCCGTGTTGTTACGGGCAGGATAATCAGTTACAATCAGGTGAACGTCTTGCTAATTTGGTAGTTTGGAAGAAATCAGAGATCTAAGTACCGCAGCTGCTCTCACAGCAGCCTATAAACAGTGCTGTGTAAAACATTACTGTGTTCCGGTTTGAAGGGCACTGTAGCTGGTGAAATGAATGAAGTAACGAGATATGACATCTTGTGTCAAAGGAACGAATACAACGTGGTGCTGTGTATATCATCCTAACTAGCGCTGCACTATCAGCAGTTGAATGTTTTGTTCCCTTTTCTATATATTCTTCTTAACATTAAAGACTTGATTTCATCATCAGCCTTTATAAGTACACTGATGAACATAGTCCTTGATGGCCATCTTTTTATTTTGAGGTATGTGAAAATGAGTTGATGATGATGAGATGAATTAAGTACAAGAAATTGGGTTAAGTGGTCCCGCAAAACAAATCACGCGACCCAAGCTAACCTTACCTGCTCGTAGTATACCCTGCTAATCAACAAATGAAGTTCTGGCTCCTGCCAACCTGCATTGTGGGAAATGGCTCTAAATCCACCACATGAAACCCGACTGCTTATAGTGCTCGGCGGTACCGGAAGTAATGCTGACTGTATGCGGAGATCTTTGGGAGAGGCTTATTTCCAGTAGATGTCTATCGTCTGATGATGATATTAGAATTAAACGATAAATGCTCTCCTCTGAAAAAAAGATTTGAGTGAAAAGACTTTTTTGAATAAAAAAAAAAATATTCATTTCAATGTGTTAATGTCGGACATTTTGCGGATAGTATCACGTGTCGATATTATTGTCGGTGTCGGTGTCGGGCGCGCAGCCGCCGGCGGCCGTGCAGCCGACACCGGCATCGGGACTTACCCGTTTTAATTAATACCATTTCGCGTTAAAAACTGAATACAATTAACACTCGAAACTCAGTGATGTATTGATATTGATATATTGATACAATATATTATTCAGTTTATAACAACAGGCAATATTTTAAACTAACAAACATAATTACGGATTGCGCAATGGATGCCGTCAACTAAATATATGCATGAAGACACTGCATTAATTAACACCATAATTATGATGATGATGATGATGATAGTATTCTCATACTATTAATTATAGAACAGCCTTGATTTAGATCATTAAGAGAACGGCATAAGATCACCTGGAATCAGTTTAAGCATAGTCATAGTCACTGGTACTAGTGGTTGGTCTCTGTTGCTGGAGACCGTGCATGTACCGCTACAGCTCCTATTATAAACCCCTATATATACTATTGCGAACATTGCTGTTCCGGTTTGAAGGGCGCTGTAGATAGCGAGATTACTGGACTAGCGACACTCGAGATCTTACTTCTCAAGTTATCCAGCACAATGTGGTGCAGTGTTATAAACGCGCGCCACGTTGTTATAAACAGGCGTATCACTTACAATCACGTGAAGGTCCGCTCGTCACTCACTTTGTTGAAAAAAAAAATTCTTGTGTATGGTTAAATTTAATTTGTTAACAATATAGTTTGTTATTACCATCAGTCTAAGTCCACCGCTGGGCATAGATCCCATACATTGATCGATCCTACCCTTAAACATAATATAGCAAAGTTTTTTATCTTTGGATTACAGATAATATATAGTTGACGATTAAAACACTGAAATAAAATCAGTTCTATTATCTGTCCACGCCCACAGTTGGACATAGACCCTATAAACATTTTCCATCGATGGTTCCAGCGTTTGTATTATAAATACTAAAGGCTAGCATCTAGAGATCACAGATGATATTTAGTGGGTGATAAAAACTGGAGTAAAGTGAGTCTCATCGTCATCAGCCCACGCCCATTGCTGGGAAAATGCGTGTTACAAAGATGAACCAACTCAGCATCCGACTTGCAGCTCAGACTTCAAATTAATGTATAGCGTGGCGATTATCTGGGGTAGTGGCCTATTTTCCCCACTCTCTGCTATTGTCCGACGTCCGCCATGGATAATGGAGACCAGGTCCTCAGCAGCAGCGCGCCTTAAGACGTTTAACATTATTTATAATTCAGCACCCTTAAGTGCGTTATTGTTCTTAGTGTTATTTAGAGATGTCCCGCGGGTATTAGAATAATATTAAGAGGGTTCCTCTCACCCCTCTATTATTCCCCCACCATGAATCAGTAATGGGGAATTATGTACTCAGCGGCCGGGGAATTATTTAAGGTACCTCCTCGGAATCATATTAAGCGAGATCCTTAAGGTTTTTGCGGGAAAATATCCGATTTGTTGCTTGCTTACTGCCCTTACGATATATTACTTTGTTGTAATAAACATCACTTTTTACTGTTTTTTGTTCACCTGATGGTAAATGATACACTTGCCCATAACATGATGCTAGTTAGGATGATATACATTGCACCGCATTGCACTCGTCGCCTTGAGACTAGATGTTAAGTAAAGTTACTCAAGTAATTTCACTGGCTACAGCGTCCTTCGAACCGGAACACAGTAATGTTTACACACTTCTGTTTGCCGGCTGTAATAGGCGCTGAGGTGGTACCTACTGTTTCCGGTCACGAAGAAATTTTGGATACTATAAATTTCTTTTTGTCCCACAGATAACCATAAAATGAAGAGATAGTACCACGATGGACTCCCCGCTGTCGTCCCAGGATAACGACATCGAAGTGAACGTGGTCTCAGGGGCGAGCAGTCCCGACATCACATCGTCGCCGTCTAGAAAGGAACAGAAGAGTCCGTTCTACGAGTTGAAGAAGGACAAAGAGGAGAAGGCGACGGGCAGCGCGCCGTACACGAGCTTCTCCATCAGCTCCATATTGAACAGAGCGGAGCCCAGACGGGAGTCGAACGTTCTAGAAGCTGCGCTGGCGGCGAACCAGTTCGGATCCAACGATGCCATGCTATCAAGGTTGGTGTTTACTATTCCAATACTAACTAAACGGTTTAATACTACAACCATCATTTTGAATGATTATTTTTTTTTTGGGGAAACTACCCTTGAAATTTTTTGCGATGCTGAATATAAACGTCAGTCGCAAAATATGACAATCGATGTAATATATATTAACTATGACGACGATACCCGCCACAGTTATTACACATGACGTCCATATCCGTCATGGTTAATACACATGACGTCTATATCCGTCATGTTTAATATATATATGACGTCCATATCCGTCATGGTTAATACACATGACGTCTATATCCGTCATGTTTAATATATATATGACGTCCATATCCGTCATGGTTAATACACATGACGTCTATATCCGTCATGTTTAATATATATATGACGTCTATATCCGTCATGATTAATATACATAGCGTTTATATCCGTCATGGTTAATATACATGACGTCCATATCCGTCATGGTTAATACACATGACGTCTATATTCGTCATGGTTTAATACACACAATGTCTATTTCTTGACGGATATAAACGTCATTTCTAGTGATGGTCACGTAAACAGATGTCATGTCTATTAACCATGACGGATATAGACGTCATGTGTATTAACCATGACGGATATAAACATGTGTTGTCTATATAAGATACGGTTAATACTCCTGACGGATGTAGACGTCATGATAGAGTCATTAACTATTAAGTGGTTAAGGTGTGAGTCAGTAGGTTTTATTGGTTACCACGTAAAATCGAAGTTCATAAGCTGAAGGTGATACCGTACTTCATTACAGGATGTCTTCTTTCACTTCCCGCAATGAATGTAGCTGACATCATCATCATCATCAGCCGACAGGCGTCCACTTCTTCAATGTAGCTGTAGTCAACATATATTTAGTTACTAGGGTAATGATATTTAATATCACGCCCCAGGGTGATTGTGATGATTAGAATACGGTTATTTACTGGTGATAAGTTTCTGTTGCCGGAGACCGTTTAAGTACCACCGCAGCGCATGTTGCAGATAACAAACAGTACAAACGTCACTGTGTTCCGGTTTGAAGGGCGCTGTAGCCAGTGTTATTACTGCGGTAACGAGACTGAACATCTTGTCGCAGGCGAAGAGCACAATGCGGTGCTAACTCGCGCTGCGTTGTTATGGACCGGCGTATCACTTACCATCAGGTGAACGTCCCGTTCGTCTCATCGCTTCATTACATAAAAAAAAAAATAAGATGTTAAGTCTCATTACCACAGTAATAACACTAGCGTTAGTATTTAAATGTAACGAATATTAAAATATGATGAAGAGGGTATCAAAAAATGGTGATGACTCAAGGTGATGTGGTTACTGAGATGATAATTAGCTACACAAACGCCATTTAACTGAACGGGGACTGGCCCCGTAGCCGAAAACGGCCTGGAGTACACACACACAATTAGCTACAAATGTTTTCATAACTGTATTTGTAGAGCGAAGAGTCAGTTCGACTGGTGGTAGGTCTCTGTTGCCCAGGCATGTAGTCTCAGGCCAGTAAGAATAGGACTAAGGTGAGCTCTGCCTGTAGAAGGCGACTAAAAGGGTCTAGGAGTATTGCGGCCCTTATTGTTCAACAAGCGAACCTGCGTGGGACAGCGTATGGTTCAGCGATGGTTTCTACGAGGGTTGAGCTCCTCCTCAGAGACGTGTAGAGGGGCACCGGTGCGTTCTATAAGAGATCCCGGAGCCTCTCCGAATGACGCAGATCACTGAGCCGGTTTTAGTGAGTAAGTATCTCACATAACCCTGACTTATCCCCGTAAGCAGGGTATCTTTCCAAGATTTCACCCCGAAACCAAAAAAGGTTATCTGTTGCTGCAGACCGTCTAGGTACCATCGCAGCGCTTACTGCAGCTGACAGACGAGTAGTGTGTGAATGTTACTATGTGTAGCTAGTAAAATTACTAGGCTAACGAGACTTAACATGTGTCACAAAACGATGACCATAATGTGGTGATGACCAACACCTGAAGTGATGACCACGACCACTCCGTCAAGAGTGATACCGACGAAGTGTATACTATATATAACTGGTGCCGCGTCGTTATGCGTTGGGGGTATAATTTACCATCAGGCGAACGTCGCGCTGGTCTGGTCATGAAACAAAAGACGCTCAATAATTTGTAAGTAGTGCGGTGTGTAAGATCAGCGGTGGGCGGGTGGGCGCCGATGGATCGGTCAGATTAAGCTCGGCTCCGACCGCGGCGGTCGGCTGCGATCAGCGCGCAGCTTCCCGCCGGCGGTTGCCTTTACAAGTGGCCTCTCCGCTGAATTAACGGGCAACTTTGCTAACTTTACCATAAAGCAGTTTGAACTCGCCCGGCCAGTCTGCGGCGGACCAGCGCTCCAGATAATTAATAGATCAATTCATAGATCTTCATTGTTCATTAGTGATTCACTGATGATACAAAGCTATTACCAGCGCTGCTCCTGTCGCCAAACAGTACTGTGGAAATATTGTTGTGTTCCGATAAGCGTTGTAGCTCGTGACATTACATAGGTACATAACTTCATCATCTCATGTATCATGGAGATGAGCACAATGTTATTCAGCGTATATCATGCAGACGTATCACTTACCATCAGGTTGGTTGATTACGAGACTAAATATGATATAGTATCTTTTACACCAGTGCGCTCTGTTCTGGACATCGATCTCATGGAGTTGGCAACTTTTTTGTGTTTAAATTATCGTCATCATTAGCAGATAGATGTCCAGTGCTGGACATAGGCTTTCCCTAAAGATCTCCTCTGTAGGGGTTCACATGTGGGTATTTGGGCCATTACCCACCACGCTGACCCAACGCACATGGTGGAAGCCTCGTTTATTGGTTAGCAGAGTGCATCATGACCAGGTGTAGTTGGCTTGAGTCCTGTGAGTTGTTGTGGGAGAACCCTTACATTCCTAAATTGTATATAACCTAGATGGTGTTGTAGCAATACTACGCTGTTAACACTTCGTAACGTCGTAGCTATGGCGTAGCACGATGTGAAAATACTAACATCCGTAGCAAATAGACAGATGTTTTAGCACTAATTCCTACGTATATGCCATTAGTCTGTATATCTATTGTAATATGCGTTTTAAAACTAACTCGGCTGAGAATAATCCTAACTGTAAAAAAAAATTGTTTTTTTTAGAAATATTTAGCTTATTCTTTTTTTTTCATATGTTTACCTTTTATTACATAGACATGAAGAGTTTTTATTTGAAGGTAAACTATAGGTTACATATAATTCGCATTTATACAACATACTCGTTAGTTCATATTTTATTTATTAAATCGTCTATACGTAACTAACAAATGTTTAATTATTTAAATAATAATATGATTCTAAATAATTATAATTATAAATATATAATAATAAATATAATTAAACGCAATGTGTGAACTGAATATAATCATATGTTAATCCAATAAAGCCTCCCCTTAAATAAACAAAATAAAACAAAACCTCCTCAACTATCATTTGACCCGTTTAATCCGTAAAAGGAAACATCATTACCCGACCTAATCAAGAGGGGCTTACAAGCATTTTCCCCTTTACGGGGCGAAACGACCCTTTTATCTGGCAACACAGCGCGTAAAAGCCGAGGAAGCGCGTAAATGGCGGGAAACAAATTGGGGAACGGCCGGCTGTCTTGTCCGACACGGCGGACATCTTGACGTCTCATTTATTAACATTATTCCGACAAACGGAGACGTGTCGGTCTACTCTCGCACAGAAATGTTAAACTTCGCCCCTACTTTAAGGGATGAAATAATTATAATGAATATGTTCATTCGGTTCGATAAATTGTGAAAAACAAAATAATAGGTAATTAGTAATTACCTATTATTTTACATATATATATATTTATTTTGATTGCGACCTTCTCGTGATCTTAAATTGTTGTGTGACGCCATTTAGAATGATATACACAGCATCATTTTGTACTGCATCTTGAAACATATCCCGTCACGTTACGCCTGTAGCTATAGCACACATTAAACCGGAATACAGTAGTGTTACACATTACTATTTGGTGACGGAAATAGGAGCTGCGGTGGTACCTACTTCGACGGTCGGCAATAGACACTCACCACTGGTAATAATTAATTTCTCAGGATATTAATGATAAAAAAGTCAAAAATGTTGCAGCTCATATATAAGAGCTAGTTTATCATATCGCAACATTCAATATGATAGCGACAGATTGACAATATTATGACGGATGTCAGTCAGGTATGTTCTATAGAACTATCACCATAGAAACTCCACAATTTATATGATCAAATCACCCTGGAATCTCTTCTATATTATAAAGTCAGTGATATTAATATATATATACATTAATATACAATTTAGGTCTATTAACCAATTTCGTTGCACCTATAAAATAAGGCAAATTAAATATACTTGTTACCAAATAAAATTACTATACATTGTCCTAAACACTGCTTAATAAGTTTAACAACAAAGAGGTTCTACATTATTTAAATTAAAAGAAAAATTAAAATGTCTTCCTCTCCGTCCTCTGTTTAATTACGCCTACAGTGACATCGGACATTTCGCGCCATGTAAACGATCTGTCATTTCGCGGCCATCTTGTAGACAAGTTGTTTATTTTTTTTTAATTCTTTCCAGTCCCTGCTTTTCGCCCTCCGAGATGCCTAATTAAGTAATCTTAGAAATAAGAGTAAACGATTTTTCTTTTTCGAGGGTTAAATTAAATGTTTCAAAATATTTAAAGGAATTACGTTTTTTTTTTTCGGTAATAATGAACAACGGATGTTGTTACCGACGGCCTTAATTGGCCTTAAAAATAATATTTTGTAATCTAATTAAAAAATTTTTTTTGTTATATTCCTTTTTTATTAATAATAATGTTTTAACATCTCAAAAGCTTTACGTTTAAATTGAATGTCAAACTTTTCACATTTTTTGTAATATGGAATTAGACTTGAAATTTGTCTGAAATATTCCTTAAGAGGAACCACAGCCACAAATGACTTTTTATAGCAACCATTACTACAGCAACCAGATAAATAATACCAAATTAAAAAGTTAATTAGAAATGAAATGATGAAGCATCTATAAAATAAAAAAAATAGATAGCATATAACGATCCACAGATCATTACGCGTCGAATCCTCATATTTCCATGTCGATACCTTCACTAGTTTACAGGTGAAGTATGAAACAAACAAAACATGTATAAAGATTTCATATAGTAGATTAGTATGATACATGTATTTAACATTATACATTAAACATTATTAACACAACATTATTAAAAAAAGTATGTGATTTATGACCAAATAAATTTGAATTTTTCATCTAGTGTATAGGTTAAACTTTATTATTACAGTGTTAAAAATATATAAATACTGTCTTCATGTAGCTATGGAGATAATACTAGTTGATCGTTTATATATTTTGGAGATAAAAATAAAAAGTAGTGAGTAAGTAATCAGTTAGAATTAAGATCTAAATGAACAAATTTTATATCTAAGATGGGGTAATAATTATTTTAAATTTCACACGATGTTACAATGAAACTCTTCAAGTCGCAGGCTGAATAGTAGAAATATTCTAACCCCTCTCTCAGCTTATTCTTAATCACTTTTTATCAAAGATTAAATCTTAATATCCTATGTACAGTTGAAAAGTTAAAACGTCTGTATTTCCAACACTCCAACAGTTAAATAATTTAACCAAAGCTCTTTTAAACTTAATCCATGTCGTAAAGGAACAGTTCGTACTAGTACACTTTTATAAAGTGGAAGCTTCCATCGGTAAACACCCTTTCAATCCAGCCACTGTGTATTAATTCTAAAGAGCTGTAAGTTTCACCCCAAATCTTGGTGGCGAGACTTTAGGGTGGTGCAATGGAGCTACTTTACCCCCTCGTAAATATAAATAATTCAACGCTATGGTGTAGTTCATAGGAGCAAGCGGGTGCGCCTTCGGATATTAAATTTATGTTATAGTTTTATTTTAAAGAGATCAGTGGTACCAGATAATGTGACAATTATCCACATACATGATCCTATAGAACCCAGGGTCTATAGATTCTAGCGAGATTTATAACAATATACATATAACCAGTTAAAAGTAATTTACCTATTTATATATTTATTAGTTCATCTCGCTCCTACTGTTTAGACATATTCCAATGACTATTTCTGACGCCTGGCATCAGTTTTTAGATCTTACTGTTTGCCAGTTTGAATAATTATTTACCTAGTCAAAGTAGTAGGATAACGATGGATCACCAAACATTTTATGTTTGATAAATCGCTTGTTTTGTATAATTGATGAGAAATTTATTACGATTCGATTCGATTAAATGCAAATCAAGAGTTAGGCGATTGTTAAAAAAAAAGTATAACATAAATAGCTTATCGCTCCGCTTGTACATTTGTACCATACGCCGTAGACTCGAGTTATGTACTTGAGTTGTTTAGGGGAACCATCTACTTATCCGTTTAAGTAACTTGATATGTGCCATGATTTTTTTGGTGCTCTGAAAAATAACTTGAGGTTTAAGTCTTTAAATACAACAAAGGCATCTCTTTTTCACAAGATAATGTAAAATTTATATATTTTACTTTAAAGTAAAACCAGTTTAATAGAAAATGGTAGAGAGCCGTCTGCGCTGGTACGGCCATGTTATGCGAAGACCAACAAGAGATATGGTTAGGGTAGTGGTAGATCTCGAAACTAAAAAGAGGGCCCTGATAGGCCCCCGTCTACTTGGTTGACGATGATTAATAAAGATCTAGAGAATAACAAATTGACAGAAGCTCTGACAGAAAATAGAGATGATTTAGAAGAATGACCAGGAGGGCCGGCCCCAAGTAAAGGTCCCCAAGTAAAAAAAAATGCGATAAGGTCTAGCAAGAAGATGTAAATTTATACTTACTGCATTGTCTTTGTGAATTTTATTCTAAGTTAATAATAGGAATTTAATGATCCATATTTGTAAGGCCATAGATATAAATAAGAAAACTGTATAATGAACACATTATGCTTGTTGACTGAAAATCAGAAATATATACTATGTTGTATATCTTTAGGATTGCGATAAAAACTGGTGGTAGCTGAAACTAAAGCGTTTTTCAGCTCTGTTACAACATATACAGAGCTGCGACTATTTTGAATCATTGTAGTACAAATAGCAGTCGGGATTTTTTTAAAAAAAAATTATTATATTTTTTTTTATTTATTTTAAACCGTACACCTTATATGTTAACCCGGCTGATTTACTATATTAATTGCGAATGTTGTTAGAAACTAACTATTGATTTACATGTTTTCATATTAAACTGTTTTTTTTTTGTTATTTATTTTATGTATTTATTCTTTTAAATAAAAAAAAATATTTTTAAATACTACACCCGAAAACCTGTGAGGTTTATCTGGATAATGCAGTCGCTGTGGCGTAACTGCAGCGCAAGTCACATCCGGGCTGGTTAGCAGTTGATTTAACTGCATCGTCAGAATTATTAACAAGTTATTTATATAACATAAATTTATATCATTTCTTAAGTAAACTACATCCTGTGTTTTCTAACCTTTGATTGGTTATTGATAGAATCTTGTTTTATATGTTAATCAAATCGTAACCTTTCTATTACTATTTCCATCGCTTTTTTTTAATGCAGCTGCGACCGTTCTTACTGATGATGATATTTGCTTTGCGTTCATTAACTAGGTATTAAAGAGTAACAAAGTACTAGGTCACAATATTGTATGAAGCAATTTGTAAAGGATAAAAGTTCCGCTTGGGCTAACGGCTCGTTTTTACGATACAGCGACGTTTGAGCGTTAAAAGCTCTCAAGACTAGAAAAATCGCTGTTAGACGCTACACTGAAAGCCGGGGATGATAAGTGAAAAGATAGCTTGGAGACGGTTCGCAACGCGTCCGAGGCCACCTCCCCGCCTGTTGGGCCAGGGCCAACAAAAGGCGCCCGTGTCGTCTCCGCGAACAAGGGGCACAACTAAACGCTTTATGACATAAAAGGAAAAGTACAAACGGCATTATTAGTGAGAAGAGCGGAGTGTCGGGCGGACGCGCCGCGAGTGAAAGAGCTTGCGGGTGACGCGCATTGATTTTTATACCCTCTGGGGAGGCGGGGTCCTGAGTGAGCCAATCAGGGCTCGGTGAGCCGACCAATCACGCCGCGGCTTGTTCCTTACCTCGCTTTTAAAGGAAGCAGTACTTTATCGTGTAATGGAATTTGAGTTTGGAACTTCTCAGCGGGGATTAAATGCGGGGACCGATGCAAATTGGTAATGCGGCCGAGATCCTCTTCTTCTTTTTTCCTCTCGTTCGAGCCATTATCGACTTTTGTAGCTCTTCGGGGTTGGGCATTGATTTTCTTTTATTGCGAGCTCATTTGAAACGTGAGCGGTGTCGGGTTCAAAGTTGCTTAAGTATGCGAATAATGATATTGGGGCTTGGAGATAAATGATTTCGCCGTTCATGAATGTTGAAGTTTATTTTTAAACTATTTAATGATTATATATATCTATATATAAAAGATAGTATTCAACGGTAGTAGGCTTCTGATGCCGTCTTAGTATCTATCACCGCAGCTCCTATTTCTACAGCCGAGTAGTAATTTGCAAATATTACTGTATTTAAGTCTGAAGGTAGGCGTAGCTAGTGAAGTAACTGTTGTGACGAGATTTATCCATTATATCTAATGACAAAAACAACGTAAAGACTAGTATACTATCATTTACCATCAGATGAACGTCGTGATCGTCTCGTCTCACTTTAATATTCTACATGTGAAAGGAAACTTTAATTATTTGAATTATCTTTGAATTCCTCCGCTTAGTTGTTGTTCAAACTATTGTTGTAGTAAAAAAAAAATATATTTATTTTATTACTCTATTTAAAATTTGTAATAAAAAGCTGTCTCCTTATTTTCCCACATCCAGCTGTGGGCGTGTTTGAGGTATTTAAATCAAGCCAATGATATAAATATATTTGTCTATGGCATCTTCATCATCATCAAAAAGTCCACAAACAATATATACTGTACGATTTCCCATTGGCACCTGTAATAGCGCCGTAGAGTTTTGTCGATAAAATATCGCTGAAGGTGCCGATTGTTATTTATTATATCGATACATAACAGAGCTGTGCATTATTTTAGTGATGTGCTAATTATTCGATAATATCAGTTTGATATTATAAAATCGATAATGTGAAAAGCAGATTGTTTCGATTGCCATAACCATATAATTCAATCTACAGTCGGTTACAAATCATCTACGCGGATGCTACGGATCTACGCTGTCTACAGAATCTTGAGATTTAAAGCTACGGCGTAGCGTTGTAGTGATTTGTATGAATGAATGGTTTCCGTTAAAATATTTTGTCAGTGTAAATATAATATGATTTTATTTTAAGCATTTTGTGTACTAATAACCATGATCAGCTCATAGACGTCCACTGTTAGACATAAGCGTCCCCCATAGATCTCCACATGGATCGCTCCTGCGGGGCTCCCTTCCAGCGACATCCCGCGATATCCATCAGATCGTAGGGGTTTATAAGGGGGATTTATCCCATTAACCATCATTTGGAAAATACTAATAATAATTAGGAAAATTGTTCAATTAGTAATTTGCTATACAATATAACTATAATATAACAAAATGTAAATAAAATAAATACTAAAAACTTTTGAATCTGAATTAATGTTTAGATTTTAGTTGTTTTTTAATAAATATTATATTATATATGTTTTAATGAAAATCATAAAATATTATATAATTTACTGCGATATACGTGTGATTTAATACTACTGTGGTATAGTAATTAAATATATTTAAAAATAATATAAGACTATAAACGGCGGTAAGTGGGTACTACTACTCTACTCCTATTTCCGCCGTCAAAGAGCAGTGTGCAAACATTACTATGTTCCGGTTTGGAAGGCGTTGTAGACGGTGAAATTATTGCGCTAACGATTAGTGTATATCATTCTCTCTAGTCACATTGTATAAGCGGGCAAAATACTTCTTATATAAGAAGAGATTCAGTTGATGTAGTATTATATCTCTCTCTTTCTATTCTTCAAGTATTATATATAATAAATATTTATTTGTTAGAATATATACAATAGAATTCACTTAGAAATATTACGCTATAACATCTTGGATGGTAACTTTAAAAGAAAATTTTATGTTTTAGTAAATAATTCAATGAATTACGGCTTTTAACAGACAGCGATGGAAAGCCTTCCACTAGGTGGTCTAATGATCTGAGATGTGGAGATCTTTGGAGGAAGCCTTTGTCCAACAGTGGACATCTATCGGCTGATTATGATGATACATCTTTGTATATGCATCTTCTATTTTTATATAATGCTGTTTATATTTAAGCGAGGAGAGTTAATGAAAATCAACTTTTTAAGTTTAATTTAAAAGTATAAGCCTAAGTGTGTCATTATTATATTATACCTTACTTTATTCAACTGAGCGATGAGACGAGCGGGACGTTCACCTGATGGTAAGTTATACCATTGACCACAACAACGTGGAGCTAGTTAGAATGACATACACAGTGCCGCATTGTGCTCGTCGCTCTAAGACATAAGATATTAAGTCTCGTTACCTCAGTAATTTCATTAGCTACAGCGCCCTTCAAACCGGAACACGATAATGTTTGCATACTACTATTCGTCGGCTGCAATAGGCGCTGCAGTGGTACCTACTACCAGTGATTGTAAATGGCGTCATTCTCCATTCTTTCATCCCTTTCTCTCAACTTTCTGCGTGCAGCGCAGGACCGATCGATGTGGACATATTTGGGGAAGGTCCAGCAGTGGACGTATATCGGCTGATGATGATGATGATGATTTATTTTTTTAATTAAATCTATTTAACAATCGGAAATATCGTAAAACAATTGAGCGGAGGGCACAACACTAGCGCGAGGCGCGCCTCCCTCCGCCGGCGCCGCAATCCTCTTTGTTCCCAACAATCGATATTTATACACCGACATCGATATCGTCTAAGCGAGGAGGCTTGTTTGTGTCGCGCACAAAAGGAGACTTTTTTTTTCTCCAATGTGATAAAAAAAAGCGTGTAACTTGTGAAACGCCCAAGTGTTTACTTTTGTTTACTCCTCTTTATAATTACACTCGAACAAAAACAATTGTGAAGTATTTCTACTGTCTCTGTGGTCTAGTGGATGTTTGTCTACTAGATTCGATTCCGGGATCAATTGTTGTGGTAGCTTTTTCTTTTCGGAGGGAAATCTTCGAAAGATATCCTGCTTCTGGGGAGAAGTCAGAATTAAGTGATATTCTTACTGATTAAAACCCTCTCGAGGGTCTGCATCATTGCATTCGGAGAGGTTCAGGGATCTCTCACAGAACGCACCGGTGCCCCTCGACACGTCGCTGAGATGGAGTCTAACCCTCCTAGGCACCATCGCTAAGCCATACGCTCACGCAGCATGTCTCACGCCGGTTTGCTTGTTGAGAGATAAGGGCCCCCACCCTCAAGGCCCGCGAAACTCCTAGACCCTTTCAGTCGCCTTCTACGACAGGCAGGGCTTACCTTAGTCCTATCCTTACTATCCCGAGACTAAAGGGATGCAGCAAGGCGGTAGCAATTAAACTACTAAAGAACCTAAAAACAGTAAATGTAGCGGATAATACATTTTTGTGTGATGTGGTGATAATCATAGTGGTGGGTATTTACCTAAGTTTGAGAAAGAGAGGGGTGTACTAACACACTGATGTTTCGCAGGTTGGGTCTCATCTCGCAGTGGAGCGCGCTGGCGGGCCGCTACGGCGGGCTGGTGCCGGCGCCGTGGTACTGGCAACGGCCACACGAAAGAACCCCACCCCGTGGTGAGTACAACATTATACACCCTTACAACATACAGCCAAATAAGCAGGACTGGTCCTATTTTGAAACTTACTCGGACCTTATTTTAAAAACAAATATATATTATTGTTACTAGCTGTAACTCGCCCGCTCCTGGATATCGTATAACATTACACTTGAAACTGGTCTGAAGTGTTCGTTGAGAGTAACCGCAATCGCAAATGACTCTCTATAGCAACCGTTACTATAGCAACCGCGTGAATAATACCAAATGAAAATGCGATGAGTGTGTAATGAAGTATCTATTAAGATTAAAAAAATAATAGCCTATATCATACGAATCATTCTGCGTAGAATGTTCATCTTCTCATATCGATACGTTCACTATTTTTTACGTGATTGGCTTACAAACAAACAATACATTAAGAGACGCTTCCTTTTAAACAAACATTCACTTGTAACAGAAGGCGCTGCATTTCTGTGTGCACATACTGTCATCTCACGCGCGTATATATATACATATACAGTAAATAAATCTATATATTTACTGTAATAAGTCATGCATATATTCCTTAACAATGCGTTGGTACTACCCTCTCTGATACCTGATAATGAACGCGGGATTTTTATTAACTACGGCGCCTTTCATATCTAAACAGTAACGTTTACACGATACTCTTTAGGGGTATAAATACGAGCTGCGTTAGTACTTACACAGTTTCCGGAAGTATAGACTTAACAGCAGTAAGAATGTCGCGTTCGTGTAGTCAATTTGTCGATGAAAAACAGTGTACGTGCAGTATGAATTTAATTTCATTAATATGGCAACATTGTCCGGTTCGCGGAACGATGTCACCGTTACGTCCGCACGCACCGGTATGGCCTCGCCGCGGCGCGTCACCGCACCAATCAATCCCGCTGCAAGACCAGCTCGGGTTACAGCTGGCATTTGAGAAAGCGCTTCGGTGCTGGAGCTTTATAACCAATTGCAAAACGAACTTTAATTCCCAGTAAAAAAAATTCACGGTACTATTAAAATCAACTGACTACAATGAAACTTCATAATACAGTGAGCTCATTCTGTAGGTACTCCGCGATGAGTACGAGGCGGGGACATCTATTAGCTTAGTCCTCATGACAATGACTCATGGCACTCGAACATAATAAAAAAAACTATTATTCTTAAAAAGGATTTCTTATTAAAACATTAATTATTAGCCGGATAACACCCACTATTAGGCATAGGCCTCTCTCAATAATCTTCTTGCCGATTGGTCCTGATTGGTCCTGCGCTGCCTGCATCCAGAAATAAAGTATTAAAATATATATATAATTACATAAGTATACATACAAATATACACATTACCTATTACTTAATACTAATATTAGTAATATTTATTATAAAAACACATATATATATATAAATCATATTAATATATTTTTATTTAAGAGAATAAGGGTTCTTGCACAACAACTCCCGGGATCGAAGCCAACCTCACCAGCTCGAGGTGCATCCTGCTAATCAACAAACGAGGATCTGGCTCCTACCAACCCGAATTGGGCCAGCGTGGTGGGAAATGGCTCAAATACCGTCTATATGTATTTACACTCCAGTATACTTTCACTGAACATACGGAATCCATTTTGGTTTAAGTATCAATTAATTCAATGGTTTCTTCATTTACTTCATTACTACATGGCGTCCGTAATTAACTTTGAATATAAACAAGAGATATAAATAATAGGCGTAAACTTCATTTATGTTATCGGCGTTATATATGTACATATATTCGATTCCGTACAAAAAATGTTTAAAAGCGTGTATTTTTTTTTATAGTATAATATTTTCCATGTCAAAATTTATATCCAAAAAGCGTGAGTTTGCTTTTAAATTTATAACATCAAAATGTCACAGCAACGCGTAAATTAGAGGACAATGGCAAAAAAAAACAAACAAAGAAACATTAATAAACGTAAACTGTAGTTTAAAATTCGCCGTAATAAACTCCCGGTTAAATAAACTCTTTTATATAACGGAAAAAGTAAAATACGTTTCCACATTTCATACGCTAAGAGTTATGTTTACGGTAAACAAGCAATCGTCATCCCGCGTCTCCGCTCTCTCAACCCCACTCATTTCGCTTTAATTTCCCAAAACCCATCTCGGGGCGAAACAAAGGCGACGCCATTTCACGCGGCCCAAACCGACCGAACAATACTTTTCTACCATCCGCCTACAATCACCTACGTATAGCAACACTGGTGAAATGTCAAAGGTATCGCCGTCCCGCTCGCACTCGCGCGCCGCTCGCCGCCCGCCGCCCGCCGCCCGCCGCCCGCCGCCCGCCGGCGCGCGCGGGCTGCTTTAATTTCCGAATGCGGTTTGTCCGGATTGATGTTACGCTTTTAGTGGATTTGTTGGCCTTTTATTTTTATATAGCAATCGATGACGTTTTGTCATTCGAGACTCTGCATTTGGAAATTGGAAATAGTTTATTTATTTACTTATAAAAAAAAAAGATACATTTAACCTTTCAGGTTTATTTTAGGTTACAGGATTTATTTACATTTATAGAAATTCTATACGTAGTAAATAGTAGACGTAATGTACGCTATTCGTATTGAGCAGGCGTTAGTTAAATTCCAAGAATGCTTGACTTTCCTTTAATGGAAAGCATCTTGAAAACCAAAAACAACCGCTTTCGTGGACATGAGCCACGAACCGACCGGCACGTGAACAATGTGACGAATATAAAACCTTTACTTTCTCCTCGAGAGAAGACTGATGATTTATTTATTTGAAATTATATTGTAACTGATTACATTCCAATAATAGGCTGTTCAACTAGCTTATATTATAGAAACGATATTTTAATGTAATAATAACCGCTGTCTTTTAATGGAAAATATATAATATAATGACTAAACACCGAAATACATTTTAACTTTTCCTCACATTCGTCATCATCTTAAGATTCTTGATATTGACCTTATTGCTGTAATAGGGTCTCCTGGAATTGTGTGATGATACCACCACTCATTTCAAGTTTGCTGAAGATTGTTTCGAAATGTTCTTTCCCGGTATTAATGTACCGAAAAGTAAGTTTTTTTCCTACAAACTTTTTTTGTCAGTACAGGATTAACTCCTGGTCACATTATAAAATTAATGATCTGTTCTTCTATGACAGACCTACTCTGTGATTGAGGAAACTGGGTTATATTTAAAAAAAAGATAATTTGCTATCATCAAATTATGTTAATACAAATTAGGGTACAAATATAAAAATCCTATAATTTTTTTAACTTTAAAAATAATAATAGAAAACTGTTGAAATACCATTCGGTTAAATAAGCAAACATTAATAGAATCTTTCTCTTAAAGTGCGTTCCCATTACAGGATGTTGGTCGTCAGATTTACGAATCTGTGGCCTGTCTTGAGCTGTATGGAAAAGTTGTCCAACACGGCTGATACCGGTCCACTCTAGTATTAGATAAGTTATTTAATTTTCAATGCCCAATTAACCTAAGCCTCGAAACAAAACAAATGCTTATTGAATAATATATAAAAGCACTTTGCCAACAAACTCATAAACTGCTTAAACGGTAAGCGTTTGTGTAAACAGAAAGCAACGTTAACAAAGGATTAGTTCGATACGGCTTCTAAAATCAATTCCAATCACAGCGAATACCATCCACACAATAAGACCTTCGCTACGTAAAGTTGTGTACTATACACCGGGATCAATTTAGTTTGGACGTTACACTCGCGTATTTCCACATAACAAGAGCTTTAACAACTATAAATCGCTTGTACTACGAACAGCTCCAGTTATATTGGATGTAAGACTTCAGCGAATATAAAAGAACTTAATTGAAAAGTCTTCAAGCGTTCAAATGTAGACTTTATTTTAATGTATTAAAGTATGTTTTGTGTATACGTCGGTGTATTGATGTAGGGTGTAGTCTTCTCGCTCCGATTGTAGTGATTCATTCAACGTCGCTGATGACATTCGCCTTCGCGCCAGTGACACGTTCGAATTTCGGTTTTGAATTTCGAACTCCGCTCACTGGAGCGCAACGTAATGCAGATTAAAAACACCTGCTTTGACGCGCTTCTACTTCGTATAACGGATTCCGTATTTTTTGTGACACTTTTTATCTGTGTTTTAATGCGTTTTGAGATATAAGCATAGATAATAACTGTTAAAAGTAAGATTTTTAATAGTAGTTATCGCTTAAGTGAGCCGGCTGTATTGCTCGAAGGGTTGACGGTCGATGGGGTAGTAAGGTTCTCTAGTGGCGGTTGCGTACTGGTAGACGTAGTGTTGGGAGGCCCGAACAAGGTGGACCAGCGCTATGGTGAGAGTTGCGAGAAGCTGCTGGACGCGGGCACCAATCCATGTAGGGAGATCTTTGGACGGAGAGAGAGGCTTATCCACAGCAGTGGACATTTATCTGATGATGATGATCGTTTAATTCTAAATTTGACATTCTGTCTCTTTTTTTTAAAAATCGACAAGGTTAGCGCTTAACCATGATCTCACCTAATGTTGTGGTGATGTGGTCTGTGGTGGTAAAGTGGACTATATCGGTGTGATAGATTAGTTTTTATTTGTTAAAGTGTACTTATATAAAATCTATCACACCGTTGTATAGATCCAATGGTCATCTATAAAAGCTGACAGGATACGCAATGTATATTTTTTGAACAATTAAACATGTTTTTATATCAATGACGCGAAGATTGATATCTATCATTGTGACTCTCATCATCATCAGCCAGCGGCAGTCCACAGCTGGACATTGGCCTTTCCTAACGAACGATACTTAGCCTTTTATAATTGTAAAATGATATACCATATATGATATTTATACCATATGTGAATTAGTAACAAATTCACAAATTCGTTTAGGCTATCTATATATATATATAATGAAAATGTGTTTAATTTGTTCATGAATCACGTGAAAACGAGTGAACGTATCGACACGGGAACGTGATCATTCGACGCGGAATGATTTGTAGATGGCTATAGGTTATTTATTTTTTGAATTTTAAGGATCCTTCATCATTTTATTTCTAATTAACTTTTATAAACATATTCGTTTGGTATTATTTATGCGGTTGCTATAGTAACGGTTGCTATAGAAAGTCACCTGCCGGGTCAGTTGCTCTCAAGGAGTATTTCAGACAAATTTCAAGTCTAATACTATATTACGACCAGCAAAGCAGGTGGAGAACAGCAA
Organism: Ornithoptera alexandrae; assembly: GCA_029030555.1. Classification (NCBI taxonomy): domain Eukaryota; kingdom Metazoa; phylum Arthropoda; class Insecta; order Lepidoptera; family Papilionidae; genus Ornithoptera; species Ornithoptera alexandrae. The sequence continues at coordinate 1,815,689 of JARDVY010000031.1, forward strand.
GTCGACTCTATATACAAGTTTGAAATAATCTAATCTGAACACTGACTATTCAAAGCTTCGTATAGCCGTGGATTAACTTAATATCAGATTAATTAGATCGGGCATATATACAGGAAACGGAAGCGTGTTGTAAATGTAACCTTTTTGGTTTGATTATCTATAATTCTTCTTGTTAAAACTCAATGAAGCGTTCCGGCGCGGCTTTGTTTACTTGCTTTGTTCATTAACTGGCGAATACGTTATTCATTAACATATAATATTAATTACAAATTATTGTAAAATGTAATACTTTATTGGATCCTCGATAGACATTCAATTAAAGTAAATTTAAGTAAATAAAAAAAAAATCAAATCAGCATTTCTCGTTACACTCTAAGTAGGTTTTACTTATAACATTAACTGTATTATACCTGTAATATATATATATATATATATATATATATATATAACCTCAATCGTATTAAACAAACTATAGACAATTAACTGTTTTTATTATCTTTTGTCTATGGAGTTTATTTTAACTAATTTGGTAAAGAAAATATGATCCTTCATGACGATTATAATCTCTTCATCATTTAGTGATACAAGTGGCTTTGGATGGTGGTATATGGTCAATCAGAATACTTTATGCTCCAAACCAGGAACTACGAGGGTAGTATTTAGCCAGACAGCTCAAAGTAAATATTATATATACATTAACTATTCATGTGGGTATTCCCTTGCCAAGCTAGGAGATAAGAGCAGATATATTCAACATAGTCTTAGATGGGTGATTGATTTGGAAATTTGTTGCAGAAGATTCAACAACCAATGAGGAAGGTTCAGCGGCCGGTTCCCCGCGTCCGCGGAGCCCGCCCCGTGCGCCCTCGCCACCCTCACCGTCGCGCTCATCGCCCAGATCTCCTCGTCTGCATCCAGCGCTGTATCCCCAACAGCAAGACCCGCAGGACTCTGACCCCGACGTAGACGAGAGCGACGACTTCGATAAAGACGAGAAGCGAGACTCCGGCGCGAATTTAGGGAAGAGAAAGAAGAAAACGCGCACCGTCTTCTCTCGCTCGCAAGTGTTCCAGCTCGAGTCGACTTTCGACATGAAAAGATACCTCAGCAGTTCGGAACGCGCCGGCTTGGCGGCGAGCTTGCATTTAACGGAGACGCAGGTGAAGATCTGGTTTCAGAACCGCCGCAACAAGTGGAAGAGGCAGCTGGCGGCGGAGCTGGAGGCGGCCAACATGGCGCACGCGGCCCAGCGCCTGGTGCGCGTGCCGATTTTGTACCACGAATCGAGGCCGTCTATCCCACATACGCCGTTGCCGATTCATCCGCAGTTCTCGAATGAGCCCGGGGTGTACTTCCAGCCTCAAGCGCCGCAGCCGCTACAGCCGCTCCCTGCTTCCCCGGTGACGTCCAGAGCGCCACTGTCCAGTTTAGTGTAGTGTCCGCTCGATGCCGCTGCGAGCGACAGCGCGGCGGAAGGACAATATTAATATCCTTTGGTCTATTACCAAAGCGGAAGTGTAATTCTATTCATAACGAGCGCGGACTAGTCATGTCAGTGAATGCCAAAATCAATGATACTAAATGTGTTAAATTTAAGATTTATAGGTTTAAGGTTTCTTTTCATGAGAATAGGTCTCCGTATTAGTGAATGTAACGTACAAATGTTGACATTTATGTATATTATTGTAAATAGGAAAGTTTTAATGAAAACAAATCTCTCTGTATTTATTTCTATATAAGTTCTAGTTAACTGATATTGTAAATAGTTTTACAACATTTCAACAACTTACAGCTTCGCGTAGTCGCTGGAAACACAACGAGATAGTTATAAAAGTAAATCTATTGCTCAGTTCTTTTATTTAGAGTATTCATCGGATATTGTACACTGCATCAGAAAAAAGGTGTTCTTCACAATACTTCTTTTAAAATGTAATTAATTCAAATTGAACTAAATAACGTTTCGTTTGCTTTAACGTTTTATTCGCAGGGTTATCAGTCTCTTTTGCTGGACATCGTTTAGATAGGTACCAATGCAGCTCCTATTGCTGCTACCAAACAGTAATAAGCAAACATTACTGTCTTCCAGGTTAAAGGGCTCTACAATTAGTGAAATTACTGGGAGTATAGAGATTCAACACTTTGTCTTAAGGTGATCGCAATCTGATTCTTTGTGTATCATTATAACTAGCGCATTGTTATAGTGATTGTGTCACTTACCATCAAATGAATGTCCTGTTAGCCTTGTTGCTTCAATTAAAAAAAAAAAACATCTGTATAAAATATTTCGATTAGATTCCCGTCTGCATTCAGAATTAAGGTATTTCGACGTGATACACGTTCACGCCGGCGCAGGTTTTATATATGTATATGTGAAATTAATGTAACTAGTGAAAGGGCGTAATTTAATTTTGTAAATAATAATAAATATTTGTCTTAGATATGTAAGTGATATACGATTATGAAACATTTCATTCAACAAATTCGTTCGGATGCATTGTTTGTACAAAGATGGCGTCGCGTCGCTTTTTGGCGGGAATGTGTAAATGTCAAGCCTTGAATTGATGCTTAATTCTAAATATTCATGTTATTTATTGATAGTAGTCGAGATCTTCGTAAAATTGCATTGTAACATTATAATTATGCTGGAGTAAAGGCGGCGAATAAAAGAATTACTAAAATATGACTGTTGCCTTTTTTTTTTCATCTTGAAGATTCAGCCTCTATGAAAAAAAAAATATTAAGAAAAAATAATAATTGCGTTCTTACGATAGACTGCGTTTTATATCATCATCAGCAGATAGACGTTCACTGCTGGACGTACGACTCCCTCAAAGATTTAATATGGTTCATATGGTCCAACGGCTGGCCAAGAGCCAGAGCCCCGTTTGTTGATTAGGAGTGTGCACCACGAGCAGGTGAGGTTGGCTTGAAACCTTGCACTTCTCGCGTTCTATAAATATAGGGTGTCCCGTGGCAGATTTAGAATTTGAAATTCGAATATTTTTCTAACGGTTACGCGGGGTACCGGGAAGGGGTTACAGTTTGGCGCGGCATTTGTGCGGATTGGTCAGTCACGATGTCGCAGTGGACTGGCGCGCACCGCGCTTTCGCAGTTGAAGCGTATTTTGAAGCTAACAAATCGTGCACTATTGCTCGCCGGAGATTTTGTTATCACTACAATATTCGTCGCTTAAGTGAAATACCGAGTGAAAGTTTGATTAGGACGTGGGTCCAGAAGTTCCGTGCAACAGGTTCAACAGTTAACGAGCCAAGCCCAGGTCCTAGCCGAGCGTCGAGGACTGCACAAAACATTGAACGCGTTGCAAACAGCGTTCAAGAAAATGCCCGCCAGTCCGTACGTAAGAGAGTGTCAAGTTTGCGGCTTCCAAAAATCACGGTGCACCGTATTTTAAGCTTGGATATTAAATTCCACCTATTCAAGATCCAATTGGTACAGGCACTTAAACGAAATGACTACAGAGAACGCAAACAGTTCTGTGATAACATGTTAGACCGATTCCGAACTGTTAACACCATTTGGTTTAGTGATGAAGCTCATTTCCATTTGAATGGCTTTATCAATAAACAAAACTGTCGTTATTGGGTGCCAAGAGGACAAAACCCGCGACACCAACAAGCATTGCAAAGCCCAAAAGAAACTGTTTGGGCAGTTCTTTCTGTCAATGGAATAATTGGACTGTTTTTCTTTGAAAATTCTCGTGGAGTGTTGATGGTGATGTCTATCACCGCATGCTAAATGAGTATTTTATACCGAAACTAAGAGAACAACTATCGAACAGCTCTCACGCGTGGTTTCAACAAGATGGCGCCACGCCTCACACAGCAAGAGCCACCATGAGGCTCCTTCGCGAGATACACTCAGAATACTCTCGAAAGATTCCGCGAGTGTGTCGCGATGGAAAATATTTGGACGGAGCGATCTTCAAAAAATAAAATCCGCATGTCTCGTCTTTCTTTTTATGACAAATAAATGTATATTCTAAAATAATGACATCCTTTCACTTAATTAAGAAATCCTAAATCTGCCACGGGACACCCTGTATAACCATAATAAGGAAAAATTCGAAAGCATTTTTACTTCCAATGACTTGAATGATGTCTCCAATATCGCATCAAATACTCTAAGTGTTAAATAAGCTGCATCGATAATGTTCTGTAAAGAAATACTACTTTCTCTTTTTACAGTGTAAGTTATTAGTTTATTAAGTAATTAAAATTTAGATGAGAAGTAGCACTATTTCCTGGTGGAACGAATACACATTATAACAAAAGCGAAGAAAGAGTGATAAATAAATATATTAAAACACACTAATTCGACATTGTAAATAGTAAATAATAAAGTATATAATTAGTGTATAAATATATTAGTACTTAAACTTTATTACTACGTTGTATTTGTTCGTAATTAATTTGTCCTGTTGTTACTTATCTTGTTATCTATGAAATAATTCAACGAGCATCACCAGAAACAGGGGGTGAACTAAACGCAGGCACGCGCTAGGCGTCAGGGCCGTACCCGCCACTTCCGCTCGTTTCCGTCCGCCGCCGCATACTTCCGGCCAGGAAAAAGGGGTTAGTTTTACAAGCGGTACATCTTCAGTCGCTTACATGCTATTTAACGCTGCTTAGTTTGTGCGCTGTTATTTTTGCTTCAATACATTTTTTTCAATACATCAGCCGATAGACGTCCACTGTTGGACATAGGCATCCCCAAAGATCTCCACATCGATCGGTCCTCAGTGGGTTTCCGCGATTCTCACCAGATCGTCGCTCCACCTTGTAAATATTCCACTATAGCAAATCTCATGTTGATTAATAATGTAGTATCCTAGACACAGAAAATATCATTAATCAATAATTAAACGATATTAGTTTCATCAGACCCAAGGACAAAAAATTATAATTATTATAATATGAATAAAAACATTGAAAGAAAAGCGCGAGCAGGACATTCACCTAATGGTAAGTGATACGCATGCTCATAACAATGTGGCGCTAGTTAAAATGACATACACTCATCAAATCATGGCACGATATTGCTCTCTGTTAAGTCACACAAGTAGTCTCGTTACCCCGGCAATTTCATTAGCTGCAGCGGCCTTTAAACCGGAACACAGTAATGTATGCATGTTATAATTTGTCGGCTGCAACAGGCGCAGCGGTGGTACCTACCTAGACGGTTTAGAACAACACAATCCTACCACCAGTAAATGCTAATAAAACTTTATGCTAAATATTAATATAAATTGTGAATAAGGTAATAAAAATAAAACATTATATTATAGTCCTTCTGTCTCTCTCTCTCGCTCTCTCTCTATCCTTATATATTTCGGGTATATTCAGAGTGTATAGTGTATAGCATGGAGATTAGTATCCATTGTACCCACGTTGTAAACGGAGGTAGAGGAGACGAAGAATAAATTGTTTACTGGTGGTCAGTCTCTGTTGCCGGAGACCGTATAGGTACCACCGCAGCGCCTATTGCAACCGATAAACAGTACCGCGAAAATATTACTATGTTCCGGTTTGAAGGGTGTTGTAGCTTGTGTGATTACTTAGGTATTAAGACTGAACATTTTACGTTTGAAGGCGAGGAACACGATGTGGTGATGTGTACACCATCGTTACTATCGCCACTTTGCTATGGGCAGGCATACAACTTACCATCAGGCGAATGTCTGGTTTGCGTCGACGCTTCGACGAATAAAAAAAATGGTAAACTCTGTGAAAAAGGTTTACTTAGCTATAAAATAACAAAGCAAGATAAAAACTATGTGAACTTGAAGAAGTCCATATCCTTACAAACTTGGCACATTATGTTTTAAGCTCTGCTGTTAATTTAAATATAACTATACTAGTTTCGTATAAATAATAACCATTAGAGTTATATATAACCTAGGTTCTTGTTTGGATGTCTAACTTGACTCGAGTTACGGCTTCCAACTTATATCTTTAGCTGCTTTACTTTTCATATAAATAATATCGTACCTATTTCTATAGTTTCAATTTTATAATTTTTTCATGCAAATAATTACAAATGTTTTTTTAACAGTCTCACTGAAAACTAGGATTTTTTTAAAAAAACAAATGATTATTTAATTCCTATTATTGTTGCAACACTCGAAGACTTCAAGGAACAGTTCATGTCAATAAATTAAAAAAAAATCAAGGCACGAGGGCTCATCCTGCGTAAAAAAGACTAAATGTTGTAAATACTCCGTGTTAAGGATAAGGTCTAGACTTCCTTCACCTTAAACCTTCCGCGACGATGGCTGTAGCTAAGCAACCGAAACGTCGAAGTTAAAGATAATTAACTAATATGATAAAAGCTGTCAATTTTATTATTTGATACAATTAAGCGACGAGACGGACTTTCACCTGATGGTAAGTGACCTATCCGCCCATAACAACGTGGCGCTAGTTAAGATGACATACACAACACCATATTACGCTCGTTGCTTGAGAATAAACATGTTAAGTTTCGTTAGAAATTTTATTATTAATCATTGCAACACTAAGAGAGAAAATATTTATAAGAATAACCTAAAAGGCATACCTTAAAAGAACTATGCTAATGTCATGACGCAATTGAAAAAAAAAAGCCCGCCGTTAATGTGATACAATAATTCATTATATAAGCAATGTAATCGAGGATCGCCATTTTGTAATGATATCTATTTAATTAAGCGATTCGCGATATTAATTCGATTATTACTCGTCGTAAAGAAGTTACAGCGCGGCGCTCGAGCGCTAACGGCGCGCCGGCACGCCATTAACGCGCCCGCCGTAAAGCAATTTGGATTTTATCGCACCGCCATAGAGATTACACTGGTTTATCACCACCATCCGCTAATTACCGCCAGCCGCTGCTGTTGGCGCACGCTAACTTCCTCACCACGCTAAACTCACCCTTGGGTATGATGCGCTAGAACACTTTTACTGCAGATACATCTCCGATGCCGCCTAGGTGCAGCCGAAGAACAGTAGTATGCAAACATTACTGTGTTTCGGTTTGAAGGGCGCTGTAGCTAGTGTAATTACTGGGGTAAAGAGACAAAACATTTTACATCTCAAGCGACGAGCGGATTCTGGTGTAATGTACATCATTTTAACTAGCGCCGCGTTGTTATGAGTAGGCGTATCACTTACCATCAGGTGAACGTTCGCTCATCTCGTCATTGAATAAAAAAAAAATTATCTAAATTTATTTTTTGATTAGTGGAATATCTGTTAACGACGATCGTCTTTTCTACGAAGCAATGGTCACCTGATGGTAAGTGATACGCCAGCCCATAACAAGCTCTAGTTAGAATAATATACACAGCACCACATTGTGCTCATCTCCTTGAGATATAAGATGAAAAATCTCGTTAGCGCAGTAATTTTAATAGCTGCAACACCATTCAAACCGGAACACAGTAATGTTTGCATACTACTGTTTATCGGCTGCAATAGGAGCTACGGTGGTACTTGCATTGTTTCTGGCAACAGAGATCATCTCTTTCGTGTACTTCCTGCCTGAAGGTTGTGCTTGTCCTGAAATGCTCTTAATGACTGTCAACCCCACCAGCTGTCTCCACACCGATCTGTTCTCGGCATGACTCAGGTCATTCGGGATGTTGGTGCCTAAGATTGCCTGTATCTGGTCGTAACATCTAGCAGGGTATCGACCCCGTGATCTCTTGCCCCCGATCTTTCCTACTCCAACCAGCTTATCCAGACTATCCGTTTGTCTCCGGGCACAGAGATCTACGAGTAGTGAATGGAAATATTACTGTGTTCCGGTTTGAAGGGGTTTGTAGCTAATGCAATTGTTAAACAGTTTCTATAAGCGAGGATCACGCGGTGCTGTGTCATCATGTCACAACCTGACCAGCGCCGGGTCATCACTGGTATATACTATGAGGCGAACGTTTCCGTATTGTTGCTCAGCAAAAAAAAATCTACTGAATTGTAGTTTGACAATTTCGTTGCGGAATCCTAATTTAATTAAATTGTGTTTTTATCACGTGATCGCGCGTGCGCCTAAGTGTTGCCACGCTCCAACTGTCCCCCGTTTAGTAGGGATTTTAACTTCCCCCATTAAAGTACTGTGTTTTAATTATTGAAATTGAATTAGTAAATCTATTGCATGTTTTCCGTTGATTGCTATATACTCTACTGTGAAGTATTATTCATACTAATGTTATATCCGTAGTACGAGAAAATAACGAATTAGTTTTTTTGATGAAATTAAAAAGACGATTAAGACGTTCACCTGATATTAAGTGATACGCCCGCTAAAGCCAACGTAGCGTCAGTTAGTATGATATACGCAACACCACTTTGCGCTCTTCGTCTTAGACATAAAATGTTGAGTTTCGTTATCCAAGTAATTTTATTAGCTACGGCGCCCTTTAAACCGGAACACTAATAACCGCTGCAATTGGACCTACCTAGACGGTCTCCTGCAACAGAGACCAAACAAGTAATACACAAGCTTTGACACAGTTGTCGCCTTTTTTAAGTTAAAAAATAACTTAATTATTTGACTTAAACTTGTGACATATTTCGTAAAAAAAATTGCATATGTCTTCAACAATGTTTTCATGTATTAATAAGTTAATAAAAATATAGTAATTTTTTTTTTACATGCATATTATTGAACGCATCGTTTATCGTCATAATATACGCAAAATGTTCTCGTAACAGATATGGCGCAGCTTGTTTAATGTATTCGTAACATCCGTGTTTGTTTTTAAAACGTGTAATTATTTATAAAAAAAAAAAATAAAAAAAATGGAGCAGCAGATGCTTACACAAGGGTTAATCGATTTTATCCGCTTGTAGTGTATCAACTCTGTTTTTTATATTCGATAAGATTGATACAAATTCAACCTTATCTCGTTGCTATACGAGTTAAGTTAGTCTACGTTATAAGCGTATTTGTGACGAAACAATTTTTTTTTTTACTTTAACGTTCTAATATGAACTTAATACGGTTAGGGTTAAAAGTAAAAGTTAAATTTTCATAATTACAGTTCGGCTGTTGTGTTTGTTTTTATTATAATTGGTCGCGTCGATATCCGTGGGCGGAAGTATTCGGGCCGCAACAAAACACAGTTAATGGCCTGTTTAATTATTATTACTTTCGCCGTTATAATTAAATGGACAGTTAAATGATACGTTAAATGCGTTTTAACTGATCAATTTGGTTTACAATGAAACATGTCTGATATTGACTTGACTCGTCTAATAAAGCTCTTTGATTAGACCATCCGCGTCTGTTTCTCCATGTGTAAGCAGTCCCGCACAAGAAGTCACAGAACCCAAGACAACCTCACCTGCTAGTCGTGGAAACTGCCCAAAATCCCTCATATGAACCTCTATAAACGAAGGTAGGGTAGGCCTATGTTCATCAGTAGGTGTCTATCGACTGATGATGATGATGAGTCTGTTTCTGCAGCACATTATCCAAGTCAACAACACGAGGAATCAAAGTTAGGACCTACCTGATACTAGACGTACTAACCTTAGTTACATAGTGCTTAAATCGATATAATAAAGTATAATTAGTAATATAATGTTTGCTGTTAAGTAGTAAGTAAGCGACTGGACGAGCGTGCTTATCTGATGGTAAGTAATGCATCCTTAATTACTACTAATTAAGATATATACAACATCGCGTTGTAGTTGTCGCCTTAACACATAAGTGCTTCATTGTACTCCAGCTATTTTACTAGATACAGCGCCCTTCAAACCGTAACGTTCTTTTTGAGTTCTTTGACTAGTTCATTTTGAGTAACTTGAGAGATTATTACTTAGGTTCAGGGAGCCAGGGCATGCTTATTTGCCTGTGTGAAGCGCACGCCCCTGATTGTATGTCATTATATATTACATCTGTCTTCAATATTTCTCCCAGGATCTAGATAGAGAATGCCATCTAGGCAATAAGTCTACCCTCTATAATATATATGGAAAAATAAAAAAATAGTATAAATGGTTACCAGGTTATCTAAATGGCCAGATCGGTAGTCTGTTAAGAATAGGACTAAGGTATTCACTGTCTATCGTACAAGGCGACTAAAAGGGTCTTCGGGTTCGTGGGTTTTGAGGGTGGGGGCCCTCAGAGCTAAATAAACGAGCCTTAGGATGATAGCAAATGCATGGTGGTCTTGTATTTGCCGTAGCCAAGCGTGGGTGTTAAGGAGGGCTTTGCCTTTCCGTGGGATGCTGTAGCTAGAGTGCAGGGGGCACCGGTGCGTTCCGTAGGAGTTCCCGGAGCCCCTTCTAATGCACTGAGAGAGACCACCGAAGAGGTGTTAGTGGGTAGAAGCCCCATATAACCTTGTCTTCTCTTCAGAAGCAAGGTATCTTTTAAGAAGATTTCCTCCCCCATGATAAAAAAGTTATCTAGATGGTAAGTAGTGTTTGCATAATTTCACGGAATAGATTCTTCTTTCAGCCTCAAATGAAGTATGGCCGATATTAAAATGCGAGTAACGAGCGGATTCCGTGCCGGCGATATGTTCATAAGCGTGTTCGTTAAGGGGAAGCTATACCTATTATTAAATAGACGAAATATTGGCTTTACGTGTGAAGAGTAGTGTTTTTTTTTATTATTCAAAGAAGCGACTAGAGACGTTCACGTGATGGTGAGCGCTAGTTGGGATGGTAACTGCTCCACATTGTCTTCAACGCCTTGAGACTTGTCATGTCTAGTTATCTCTTTCCGGGATGAACGACAGGTACGAGGTGGTCTAGTGGTTGTCGTACCAAAGTGAAGATGCCGAGGAAGACCACAGCCCGCTCTGAGACTTAAACGATCGTGGTGTCTCCCGCAGCGTACTTAGGATGACCACCAAGGATTTTTCAGTAGGTAAAAATCTAAAATAACCTTGTCTTCTCTACAGAAGGATCTTTTAGATTTATCTCCTAATATAAAAAAGGTTTCGTTATCTCAATCATATCGCTAGCTAGAACTCTGTTTTCTCTATCCTTTTCCAAACATTGTCTTGCTAAATCTGTCTCTAACAGTCATCATCATCAATTCAACCAATCGTTGTCCACTGTTAAACGTTACTCCTCCAACCAACTAGTCAACCAAATAGCAACCAACGATTCTTTGCAACCTTTACGGGCGGTAGGCTTCTGTACATAGAGGCCGTGTAGGTAGGTACCATCGCAGCTTCTATTTCTACCACCAAACAATACCTTCCGACAACAGAAATCTGCCACCACCATCATACACCTGACTTCCTGATAAGCAGAGAATCTTTATAAGATTCCTCTTCTAACAGGAAAGAAAGGGTTTGTTTATGAACCTAGATTATCTGAAAATAGAGCTAGGTCCTACTCTCTCCTTAACCAGGCGGATAATTTTCACTCGCGTAATAAACGGGAGTGGTTTTGATATGGCATCCCGTTTGGCACGTCAGCGACGCGCTTTTGATGGCCTCTTGTTGGGCGATTATTGCCCCACACCACTTAAAGTTCAGTGTTGACACACTCCATATATACAAAGGATGCCTCTATAGGGAAATGAGCCCTGGTGTTGCTATTCGAACCTGTCATTCAATAATAGTACTAATTAATTTTAATCAGCAGTTTTAGGGTTGTCCAAAAATAATGAGGTGAAGCAGTAGACGTCTATATGCTGATGATGATGATGATGAGCTTACTGAGAGTGTATACATAAGATCATAAAGCGTTCGACGTATTGTTTTTTTTTAAGTAAGGAACTGACGATACGAGCGGGTCATTCACTTGAAGTTAAGTGATACTCCTTCTTAGTGATGACTACTATTATTAAATAAAAAATGAGTATATACAAGACCAATACTTCGTCTTGGTCTTGCTTTGCTCATCACTACTCCTACTCATAATAATATGGTGGTGGTTAGGATGTTGTACACAGCACCACATTGTGCCACCTTGCCCATTTTTCACGCCAAAAAAGTGTTGGCAAATATTACTGTGTTCCGATTCAGAGGGCGCTGTAGCTAATGTAATTACTGGGGTAAAGAGGTTACATCTTGTCGTAAGACGACGAGCGTAATGTGGTGCTGCGTATATCATCTTATCTAGCGCCACGTTGTTATGAGCAGGTGCATCACTATCAGATGAACGACCAGCATCTATAAATAGAAATAAAGCGACACCGGCGATATGAAACAACGAACGTCAGTTGCAAGATTTACAAAATTGGAACTGCGGACTGGTTATCATCATCTTCAGTAGACGTCCACTGTTGGTCTCACTCAAAAATCTCATCTTTCGATCTGTAACTGCTCGCATCCAACAGCTTCGCGCGATCTTCGTCGGTACAAAGTCAACATGGACTCCAGTACCGCCGGACACCAGGGGCTGTCATTTGTATGAAGTCATTTGGGAGGATTTGGGTCATTTCTCATCACGCTAACCCAAAACGGGTTGGTAGGAGCCAGAGCCAAGTTTGTTCATTAGAAGGTTATACCACGAGCAGTTGAGGTTGGCTTGGGATCCATGAGTCGTTGTGCAGGCGCCTTTACACCCCTCGGCGAGCTCGGACATTCCCTATCCAAACGTTTGAAATTTAAAAAAGGAACGTTGCCGGTGCCACGTGACCGTATCGAGACGTAATGGCGCGGCTATCTCTACGGAGAGATCGCGCGGCGCATGCGCGGACGTCTGACGCGTTTTTAATTCGTGCCCGAAATTTTTAATGAACACGGCATCGATAAAATACACGAGCACACGTATTATGGAGTGTAATTTATGTGTTGCCAGCACGCTACTCGTTATTGGGTGACGAGCTTGCAACGCTGACGTTAATGGCATAGATAATTAACAAGTTAATTTTTTTGTGGCGGGAATCTGATAGGTTATGTTTTAATCAATACTTCTTTACGATTACGCAATAAATATAACAGACTGCCCTTCTAATTTTCCCACTGTTGGGACGTGTCACTTTCTTTTAGGTGAAAGGTGAATGGCTCTTTCTGTAATATGTCGGTTACAACACCACGTTTTCCTTCACCGCTGATGGTATTGTTAATTATTTTTTTATGGAAACAAGAATAGTCTATAGTAAATAATATTCACATTATCTTCTATCTTTATCTATATAAACTAGGAATGCAGCGCCATATTTCTGTGTTCCGGTTTGAAGGGCGCTGTGGCTAGAGTGGGGGTAGCAAGACTCAATATCTTACGTCTTAATGCGGTGCAGTGTATCATCCTAACTAGCGTCACGTTGTTATGGGCGGGCGTATCACTTACAATCAGGTGAACAATCCGCTCGTCTTGTCTCTTACATACCCATATAATCCTTACGCAGGACTATTTACCATTAGGATACGGATACTGTGGTTAACACAGTCATTCAGAGGATATGGTGAAAGGAGAATACTCTCGAAAGTTCAAGCCCTCTATGCTCCTTACGACGGATCTTATCTTTGGATCTGCTGCAGGAAGCGGTTAAGTTTTTTTTTCGCGCCCTTCAAACCAGATATATTGTCTGCACAGTACTATTTGTCGACTGCAGTAGGCGCTGCGGTGGTACCTAGACGGTCTCCGGGAACAGAGACACTACCACCAGTACAGTCTAGACGTAGTCATAGTTCGGTCATGATATGGAGAGCCGCAACACGTCTACCATCAGATGGTTCGCTCGTCTCATCAAATCCTTAATTTTCTCGTGAACATTTAATTCTATGACAACAACAACAACAACAACAACAACAACAACAAGTAATTATGTTGATACAATCGATACGGACGTGTAACGACAACAAAGCAACAACAACTCGGCGCGCTCGTGTTTTTTGGGAATAAATTTGCATCGATAAATCGACCGGACGGACAGTTGGACAGATATACGTACGTGTAATTAGATAATAAATTAACTTCCTTATGAGGGATGCTAACCCCTGATAAAGGGATGTGTGCACAGCTCGCGTCACCGCACGCTCTAATGGCGGACGCGGCATTATTATTTTAGCAAAGAAAAATCAATTAAAAAAAAAAGTTGACACATATGGTGGACTCGCTGGTGTTAGGTCTCCGTTGCTGCAGACCATCGGATTAGTGCGGCCACCAACAATCCATCCTATCAACAATTTGTCGTAGTACACCTCATGGTAAGTTATACGCCTGCCCATAATATAGAGCTAGCTAGGACAGTATGCACTGAACAACATTGCGCTCGTTGATTTCAGACTTAAGATGCCGTCTCGTTACCATAGTAACTTCACCAGCTGCAGCGTTCTTCAAACTGGAACATGGTAATGTTTGCACACTAATGTTTAACGGCAGAAATAGGGGTTGCGATGGCATTTACACGGTCTTCGGCAGCAGAGTCTACCACCATTAAAATGTACGAATGTACCTGTGAGTACTGTATTAACTCAGCTCAGATGCGTGTCGGTGGGCTGCAGAGGTGGCTTTATGCTGTTCTTTGCAGCCGAGGTGGAGTCGCGGAGGGAGAGGAGTGACGGTATTGCGATTCGCCGCTCTCACTACCTTCCGTGGCCGTATAACGGGTGGCGGCGGAACCCAAGATCGGATCCGCCACAACGAGTCGGGAGAGTTTTCTGTTTTGGCTCCCATGGCCTCTGGGTGACAGATTCGGGAGAATCCGTTGCCCAAGTGACTAAAAGGTCGAAGAGAAGGCAGGCTGCGTGTTCCAGCGTGCCTTTACAGAGGTGGAAAGGGAGGGTTCTTGTCTCCCTCCCGAGGTGGGGTTGCATTTCGCAGCTGACGCTGGCGGGGTCGCGGATATACGCGAGAGCGTTCTCGTGATCCTGCCATAAAGTGACGAGGCGAAACATCGCAGGGGTTTTAGTCGGTGCAAGTCCGACGTCTCCTGCCTTTGCCCGCGCGAAGGCAGGTATGCGCGGGTATTTCCCCCACGTAAAACAAAAAAAAATATCTGTCGTACAGATAGGAAGTTTTTACATCTAGATGCCACCAACAAAAATACAATAAAAACCGAAATTTTGTTTATGAGGGTTTCGAGAAAAAATATATTTGGGAAATATTATTAATATTAATGATATTAAAAAAAAGTTAATAGTAAAAGTGCGCACACGCGTGCGGCGTGTACACTTTACAAGTGTAGCGACGTGCGCTAATGTTTATTTTATGCAAGGCGCATCCGTCGGCGGGAATCGGACAGATCCAATTAGCGAGCGGGGCGCGGTTGAACTTCCCGTTTAATCTGATCAACCAGTTTCACAGAATTTTGGTGCATTAGCTGAAATATTGGTGAAGGACATGGGTTAATTTTTGAAGAAAATAAATCTCAAAGAGGATGCAATAGTCGACACAATTTTGCATTGGACAACCAACACATGAAAATATGTCACGTACATTATTATAGGAAAAAAGGGGGTGTAAGGCCAAGCGTACCTCACCTGTTCGTGGTGCACTCAACGAGGCTCTGTCTCCCACCAACCCGCATTGGGCTAGCGTGGTGGGAAATACCGCAAATACCGCAAATCTCCCCGTATGAATCCATACAAATGTGGAGATCTTTGGCGGAGATCTATGTCCAGCAGTGGACGTCCATCGGCTGATGACAATAAGGAAAAGAGCTTTTGAATATTTTCATTATATATCAAACTGTTGATAGGTCTCTATTGCCGGACACCGTGTAGGTACCACCGCAGCTCCCGTTGCAGCCGACAACTGTGTTCCGGATTGACGGGCGCTGTAGCCAGTGACAGTAAAAGGACTACTTTATGCTATAATCACAAAAAATAATCAATAATTTACTGATGATAGGACCAAACACTTTTGTGTGCAACATCATCTTAACTAGCGCCATGTTGTTATGGGCAGGCGAATCACCTATCATCAGGTGAACACCTGGCTCCTCCCGTCGCTTTAGGCCGTCACGAGGGCGAAGCGGCAAGCACAGCTAGTTACCAATCCATCATAGGCTTAGATATTAAGCGCTAGGATTTACATGCCATTACTATTGTACTGTATCCATAGTCAAGCACTAGATTACAAACAAAATCATATTTCATACTAATTACTTTGCTAGTTAATACTATTACCGCTAGTGATTACTGCGGTAACGAGACTTGTCTCATATCTCATGATGTGGAGCGCAATGTGGTGACAAACGTTCATATTAATTACAACAAAACGAACATGACACTCGGAGCCTTCTCTCACAAGAGCCAGTGATATTTAGTCACCAGTCTGGTCATGTCAGCTGCTGCAACATAGAACTCTTTTCTTCCACGAGGTTTACTTTCACCGGAAGCTCGAGATCAGAGGTTATGAAACCCGAGACTTACAGGGCTATCGAATCTTAAACAATTCCTACATCAAACATACGCTTATATGTAATGTATTTGTGAAGATATATATATATATATATATATATATGTAATGAAAATGTGTTGTCTTTATTCGCCTGTCACGTGAAAACTAGTGAACCTATCAACATAGGAATATGATCATTCGACGCGGAATGATTTGTAGATATGATTATAGGTTATTTATTTTTTGAATTTCATACATCCTTCATAGTTTCATTTCTAATTAATATTTTTATTTGGTATTATTCATTCGGTTGCTATGGTAACGGGCGGGAACATCTAGCACACTGTAAATGAGACATATTTATGAAAAAGTTATAAAACATCGAAACAGAAATCCATGTATTAATAAATTCTTTTACTTTATCATTTATATTAGAAAAAAAAAAACTGTAACTTAATTTTATAATAGGAACCATTTTGTGCTTTAGTCCGTGGAGTTAGGTGTATTATTTCGCGTTAAGTGATAACTTTTGTTGATCGTGTTAATGCTTAATAGTCTTCGAAACCCGATGCGTCGATTTGACAACAGTCCGGGCGACGTTTACGCGTCACGTTCAAAAACATCCGATTCCAATTTCAAATGCGTCGCACCGGGCACAGTTACACGGAAGTACCGTACAATGTGACTGCTGGTAGGTATCTGTTGCCGTAGACCATCTAGATACCACCGAAACACCTATTGCAGCCGACAAACAGTACTGTGCAAAAGTTACTGTGTTCCGGATTGAAAGGCGTTGTAGCCAACTGGGGTAACGAGACAACATCCATGTTTCAAGGCGACGAGCGTGATGTGGTGCTGTGTATGTCGTTCCACTTAACACCACATTGTTATGGGCGGGCGTATCACTTAGCAACAGGTGAATGTTTTGCTTGTCTCGTTACTTAATTATATATGTATGTATATCCATACCTAATGGTTATGAAGGAACAGTAAAGAAATCTTCTTATCAGCCGGATAACGCCTGGTGTTATTGGCGGTTACCGCTCAACATCAGCCGGGCCGCATGCCTGGTAACCACCTAAGTGGTATAAAAAAAAAGTATAAGTTTCCTACAAGGATACTTCTTAAGAGGAGTTGGTCCTTAGCCCCACCACGCCGGCCCAGTGCGGTTTGGTAAGTTGTAAAGAAAGTAAAGCAACATAAGTCATTAATCTTTAAACAATTTAAGAGATTTTTGAGATGTTTAACTTAATAAGTATAACGTACAATAATTTGTTTATAATATTAAGTAAATATTTATAATTTATGTTTATAATATAATTTCTTAAAAATGAGGGAATTATTTTAAAATATATCTCTTTTAACAGGAGCGGTACTTTCATGCAGCGCGCCGTAAGGGAGTGTCCAATGACACCTCGCTGATGTTTTGAAATAAGAACGCCGCGTTCGCAATACGAACCTACGAATTACAATTTTCAAAAAACGAAGGGAGCTTTACTTTTTTTTTTTTCGGTGAGAAACAAAACTCTCGGCACAGATGCCAAGAATGAAGACTTTATGGCGTTGTAATAAAATCGGCTGTATATTATCGGAGTGCAAAGAAAGAAATAGCAGGGCAACACAAAGCCGTTTATTTCCGCCTTTGTCCAGTATTAAAGTGTCGATTTGGGCGTTGAGTTCCATTTTCGAAAAATGAATAGGCAAACACGGTCGGGTCGCGTTGCAGGGCGGCTGAATAGTTAATGTGTTTAGCGCACAATACACACAAAGCGGACTGTGATTTGATGGCTATTCAATTTGTATTTAACTTAAGACTTCGAAGCGAATACTTGAAGTACGACTAGAATACTAGTTAATACCTATTCCTAGACTACAGCGCTTCACAAACAATACAACGGCGCTTACCTTCAGTTAAGATCGTTCCTATTTCCATTCAGTGAAACGACGAGACATATATAACATTCTAACGTCACGTTGTTATGAGCGGGCGTATCAGTTACCATCACGTGAACGTTCGTGTAATAGCGAAATGGCATATAATAAAATAACAACGAAGCGTTAGTCAGGACGATATACACATGCACCACATTGCGCTCGTCGCCTTGAGACAAGATGTTGAGATAGTCACCCCAGTATTTACACCAGCAGCAACTCCCTTCAAATCGAAACACAGTAATGTTTGCACTGTACTGTTTGTCGGCTGCAATAGGCGCTGCGGTGGTACCTGGACGGACTCCAGCATGAGACCTACCACCAGTTCCGCAGTAACCGTACTTACGCTCTAGTTTATATATTATAATAAAAAAAGATAAATACTTGATTAACTATAATTTGTAATATGTAACTTCATCATAAATAATAATACTGTTATTGATTTTATTTGTAAAAATAGTTGTTCAGCACATAAATATATATATAAATAAAATCTTCCCCACTGCTGGACATAACTCCCTGATATACTCAACAAAAGAACATATTGCACTTTATTATATTGTTAATGAACATAATAATTACAGATAACAAATTGATTGTTGCAATGGAAAGGACTATGCTCGGAGATTCTCGGGGAGAACTAAGGTCATCAACATAGTCCAAAATATGGCTAATTTCAGGTGACAATAGGCAGGACACATGGCTCAAAGGACTGACAGCCGATGGGGCACCAAGGTTCTCTAATGACAACGGCGTAGCAGGAAACGCCTACAGCCTAGTATTTCATCATCATCATCAGCCGATAGACGTTCACTGCTGGACAAAGTCTAGTAATTATCATCAGTCCTGATGACGGTTTCGGTGCGTCGAAGTCGATGTCGGTTTCCTCTATTTTTTTTTTCGCAACCCATTTGCAACGCGCCACTATTTAATTCTTTTGACGCTGGGCACAGGCACGCGGACGTTGGTGCCACGTCCACTGTTCACATTATACGGCCTAGTATTTATCATCACTCATATACATTAAATGATAATAAAAACTTAGTAATAATCGCCCTCCACTAGGTGGATTCACGATCTGGTGAAAGTCGCGGGAAGCAACTGAATGCGAGTAGCGCAGGTTTGATCGATATGGAGTTCTTCGGCGGAGACCTATGTCCAGGAGTAGACATCAATCAGTTGATGATGAATTAATTGTTCACTTAGTATATGTAGTAAAAAAAATACCAATAGGTTGGCAACACTGCATTAATTTTATAATCTCCTGTTTGTCCCTCTCTTAGCTTACACAACACCAACATTCAGAGTAAACAAGAACTGGTTCTGTATCATTGCTTTATAACACGGTCTCTGGTTCGATATCCGGGGGGCAATCAGTTCTTACTTTTAAAGAGAATCTCTTCATCCCATCTTCCTCTTATCAGGGTTATTGGTATAACACGCTTTACCATTTCCACATTTACTGTCACTTAATATCATTTGAAATTGAGGTAAATACAAATATTTCTTTACATCAATAGTCATGTACTTTGATAAGTATAATGATAGTAAAGTAGTGTGCAAACATTACTTTGTTCCGGTTTGGCGGGCCCTATAGCGAATGAAATTACTGGTGTAAAGAGATTTAGTATCTTGTCTTAGCGTCAAGCACAATGTGGTGCTGTGTATATCATCCTAACTAGCGCCACGTTGTTATAGGCAGGCGTATCACGCGCCATCAGGTGAACGCTCTGCCAGTTTCATCGCTTCGTATAATTAAAAAAAATATATATATTAGTCTGTATTTAATAACAATGTTACTTAAACATATTCGAAGTGAAGATACCATGTGACTAATCAAAAAAAATAATGAGTTTTTTTTTTTACAACATTTTTATGTCAAAATCACAATTTACAGCCGAGCTTTTAAAAATTATAATTCTTATATTAGATTGTATGCGAGCGAACCTTTGCCCTTTAAAAAAACATATCTGTTGGCGGGCAAGATGCACATGTCATTCGGTTTGACAATAGAAAAATGGAAACATTAATTCGTATTTCCGTAGTGATAATAGGATTATAGTGGAGGCCATCTGATGGGCAATTAAACAGCCAAATTAGGGGGAACATTGTCACTGTCCAAATTAATGGTGACACAACTTACCATCTGCCGTTAATGGTCACCTACAGCGCGCATACCTTTTTGGACAGTAAATTCATTTATTATCTATGTCGATATATTTTTTCAGAATAGTAAGACTAATACTATGGTGATGTAATTTCTTTAATCCGTTCCCATTTATATCAGACGTAGTGTAGTTTAGTAGTTTTAGTGGTTTATTGACAGTTTAGTGTATATCTATGCCGTTATGGATATTGCTGCTTTATTATAACATATGGACCTCCATATATTTTTTCTATAATTGATATATTCCTTGGTATATAATATTATTTCGCACGCCTGCCTATAACAACGTGGTGCTAGTTATGATCACCATCACGTGCTCTTCGCCTTAACCCATAAAATGTTAAATTCTTGACCCCATTAATTTCACTAGCTAGAACGCCCTTCAAACTGGAACACAGTAATGTTAAAACACTTATGTGGGACCTTGGGACTTGCCGTGGTAGATGCCTAGACTGTCTCCTGCAGCAGAATCCTATCACAAATTGGGTTATAATATTTGATCATCTATCAATTGATTCGTATGTTGTATGCTGGATAAGTTTTTTTTTTCCAACACGAGACGATCAACTTATTTCACATCAATCATCAGATAGACTTCCACTGCCGGACCTATGCCGTTCCCAAAGATTTTCATATCATATTAGGGGATTGGGACCATTTCTCATCACGCTAGTTCAATGCGGATTTGAAGGAGCCAGAGCCACGTTTGTTTATTAGCAGGGTTCGCTACGAGCAGGTAACGTTGGCTTAGCTCCCGTGAGTTGTTATACGGAACCCATCTTTCACATAATCATCAGCTGATAGACATCCACTGCTGGACACAGGCCTCTTCCAAAGATCTCCACATCGACAGTCAGCATAGCCTTGGGTATCACCGGGCATTAGGGGCCGCCGTTTGTATGGGTTCACATGGGTGGTGGTCGGAGTCAGAGTCACGTTTGTTGATTAGCAGGATTCACCGCGAGCTGGTGAGGTTGGCTTGGGTCCGTGATTTGTTGTGCGAGGGTCCGTACATCCCGACTCTTTCAAATGATGGTAAGTAATACGCCTGATCATACTGATATAGGATAGAATATCGAATAGAGTGCTATTCGCTTTAATAATAATGATAGAAATTAATTAGCAGTATTTAAGAAGCGAAGGAATGAAAGTGAATGTAAGCAAGAGAAAGAGAAGAATATGGAACAAAGTGGGAACAAGTGAAAGAATTTGTATATCTGGGTTCACAGTTTACGAGACATGGCAAGTGTAATGGTGATATTGAAAGAAGAGTTTGGAAAGGGAATCAAGTGAATGGGGCAGTTCATAAATTTAGGAACAGCTGGAACGTATCACAAGGAGCACGACTGGCTGTGCATAGTATGGTAGTGAATGTTGGGTATGGCAGAAGAAACATGGAAGTAGGACTAATGCTGTGGAGATGAGAAGCTTGAGAAGTATAATTGGAGTAAAGCTGATGGACAAAGTGGAGAACAGTGTGACAAGGGAGCGGTGCGGCGTGGATGAAGATGTAGTGAAAAAGATAGAGAAAGGGATGCTTAGATGGTTCGGCTACGTTGAAAGAATGGATGATAGAAGATTAACGAAAGAAGTATACGAGATAAGAATGATTGGATAAATCGGTGCAGGTCGACGTAGGCGAACATATTCCGATCAAATCGAAGATGTGCTAAAGAAAGGTCAGGTCAAGAGGACTCGCAACCGACGAGCATGCATGAAGACGCTCATGAAAGTGGAGGAAGCGGGAAAGGTGTGCCAGCATCGTAGCAAGCGGAGAGAGGTGGTCTCTGCCTACCCCACTGGAAACGAGGCGTGATATATATGTATGTATGCACTGAAAACCGCGGATCTGATGATGCTGAGCGTGTATCTCAGGGCTCTGAATCAAAGGTTAACAACTAATTCTTAAAACATAAAATGTTATTACCACGGTAATTTAAACTACTACAGCACCATTTGTATTTAAAAATTTTCACAGATTTCTATTTGTCGGAATTCTCCAGTCTCCCGTAAGAGTCCTTCGTTGTAAATATGTCTTTGTTGGGAGATGGGACGTGAAAGCTCTGATGCGGCGGACGGAAGTTGTCGGAGTGGGTTGTGGTGGATGATTCATGAGTACAATTAATGCCGAATAACGAGCCTCTTAAATCAATTAAAACGTATAAAATGATTAATATTCAAAGCTCGCCGGCGCGGCTCTAAACAATTTATTTCCTTACTACAAGAAACCGATACGCATCTACCCACACACATTGCGTTGTATGGTTACACTACGAAAACTGTGGACATGCGCTACGAGTTTTATAATTCAAATATAAAAGGGGATTATGTATATTTGTGAATTACGGTTGCCGGAGACCGGCTAGGTACCACTGCAGTAGCGCCTAATGCAGCCGACAAACAGAACTGTGTTCCGGTCCGAAGGGTGCTGTAGCTAATGAAAGTACAAGGGTAATGAGACTTGTCATCTTATGTCTGTAGCGACGAACAGACCGTGATGAGGTGTATAACATCCTAACCAGTGCCACATTGTTATAGGCGGGCGTATCACTTAGTAGTGAGTGAACGCTCGTCTCTACGGTTCGTAGTATAAAAAAAATTCAACGCATTAATTGGCGTCGTTGAGATCTAAGTCATTGATTCTCATTACCCCAGTAATTTAAGTACAGCGCCCTTCAAACCCGAACACTTGCACACTTTTTTTAGTTTATGTAATTAAGCGATGAAATGAGTAGGGACGTTCACCTGATGGTAAGTGATACGCCCGCGCATAACGTGGCGCTAGTTAAGATGGTATACCCTGCACCACACTGCGCTCGTCGCTTGAGCCCTTTAGTCTCGTTAATACTTTACTACACTAACTATAGCGTCCTTCAAACCTGAACACAGTAATGTTTACACACTGCTATTTGTCGGGTATCTGCCTAGACGGTCTCCGACAACAGAGACCTAAGACCAGTAAAGAGACCTCCTCATTAGCCGATAGATGTCCACTGCTGGACATCAGCCTCCTCCAAAGATCTCCACATACAGTCAGCAGCGCCTATGGCATCGCTGGGCACTAGGGGCTGTCGTAGGGGTTCATATCAAAGTGAACTACCACCAGAAAATAAAAGCTAATAAAGAAAAGCAAGTCGAAACTTATAGTGGCTGTTACGTATCAGTTAATACTAAATTAATCTAACGCATGCGCAGTGGTCAAAACACACCGCGGCCGATGTTTAATTGTAATTTTATTTAAATGTACGTCGGGGATGACTTCTGGTGAAGCCAGTGGGGCTAGTTTTTGGGGGCGCGCACCGTCAAGGCCAGACGGGGGATGACAGCGCCGTGATGACTTGCGCGTTGCTAATACACGCCCTTAACAAGCCAAAAGAGCTAAAACAAATTTAATGTAGAAGCACTAAGATATTATATATGCTAGAAAGTCTAAATTGATCTAGTAATACCTAAACCGAGAATTGTAATTTTTTTTATTCAACTAAGCGACGAGCTTCACCTGATAGTAAGTGATATGCTTTCCATATGATATTCACAGTATTGCGCTCGTCGTCTGGAGACATATGATGTTGAATATGTTACCCCAGTAATTACACAAGCCACAGCGCCCTTTAAACCAGACATCAGTACTACTATACTCTACTGGTGGTAAGTGTCTTGACAGAGACCGTCTACCGCTGCAAGGCTAACTGCAGCTGACAAATACAATACAAACATTACTGTGTTACGGTTTGAAGGGCGTTGTAGCTAATCAAATTAATAGTGTAAAGACATTTAAAATCTTGTCCCAGCGTCGAGCACAATGTGGTGCAGTGTATATCAGCGTAATTAGCGTTACGTTGTTATGCGCACGCGCATCACTCACCATTACGGGATAAAAAAAACAGTAATGTTTAGCGACGGAAGTATGCAGTGGTGGTAGTATTTATATTAAAAACGCGTAATGATCTCTGTCAGAAAGCTGATGATGAGCAAGCGGAGCACGCGAAGTACCTGATGGTGGTGCCGCTGCCATTCGTTACCATCACGCGGCGTGCGCGTGCGGACGGCCGTAAATAAAATGAAGCCGCGCACGGACTAATGACTCCATAACTGATATTTACGCTCCAACCCTCGCCCGCACACCCCCGGTAATGTCCTTACATTCAACCCTCACATTTATTACATTTAAATAACAAGTCATTAATCATCCCTATCTATGGACGTCCACTGCTGGATATTGCCATCTCGCGTTGTTCGAGTCCTGTCGAATGTTGGACTTTACTGGTGGTAGATCTTTTGTTGGTTTGAATATCTTATGTCTGAAGATGACGAGCACCATGTGATGCAGTGTGCATCATTTTTTTTTTAATCAAGGATTCATCTGATGGTAACTGTAACAACGTGGTGCTAGTTAAAATGGTACACTGCACCACATTCTGCCCGTTTCTTTGAGAAATAAGATGTTGAGTCTTTTTACTGCAGTAAATTTATTAGCTACGTTTCTAACTGGAACATAGTAATGTTTGTACAGTACTGTTTGTCTGCTGCGGTAGGTACTGCGGTGGTACTTAGACAGGCTCCGGCAACAGACACGTACCACCAGTAAAACTAGCGCTAGGGACAGACGCATTACTTATCATCAGATGAACATCTAGCTTTGTCTCATCATCATCATTATCATCTGCTAGACGTACACTGCTGGATATAGGCCTCCTCCAAAGATCTCCACATCGATCGATCCTGTGCAAAACCGCCAAGCGCTAGAGGTCGGCGTTTGTACAGGTTTATATTGGCGGGACTTGGAGCTTTTCTCACCACGTTGGTGGAAGCCAGAGCCTGGTTTGTTGATTAGCGGGGTGCACCGCGAGCTGGCGAGGTTGGCGTGGTTCCCTTGTGTTGTTATGCGGAAGCTAATATAGAAGCAATGCGGTAGAATGTCGCGAACTTCACGCGGGCAACTCTTACACCGAACCCATACAGTTACAGTCGACTTTTTGACGAATAATAACAGCGCAAAAAAAAAAAAAAAACGGCGAGTGATCCTCCCGCTCTGCAGTCATCATAGGGAAAACGAATTAAAAGGCTCGGGCCCCGCTGAAAGTATGGTTTCGGCAAAGGATTGGATGGAAATGATAAAAATGAAATATGATCGCGGCGCTGGTTGTGCTGGTGCCGCAGTGCTGCCAACACGCACACACAAACCTATCGGTATACCATTATGCATTACCTAAAAATTACATCACATCAATTAATATAACAGTACGAAATATAATGTTATTATTATTAATAGTAATAATTGTACACCAAGAAATAAATCATCATCATTACAACCGATGGACGTCCACCGCTGGACACAGGTCTCTCACGTTCCACAATCATTATATTAATAAAAAAAAAGCTTTACTGCTTCGAAACGACTCTATTTTAAAAAACCTAAAAGAAAAAAAAATTATATCTTAGTGGTGGTAATTGATACACCTGCGTATAAATGGCACTATTTACGACTGTACTGCACCACATTGCGCTCGCGCATACATAACATATTAAATCTCCCCTCAGTATTATTACTAGCTGCAACGCCTTTCAAACGGGAATATAGTAATGTTTGGACAATACTGTTTGGCGGCAGAGATAGAAGCTGCGGTGAACGGCTTCCGCCAATAAAGACTTACCACCAGTAACGCACGAGAGCCGTAGTGTTTTAAGCATTCACTCTTCATCATCGACTACCTCATTATCACTTAAAATTAATTAAAACTACAAATAAATTTATCGATATCATTTTAACACATTCTATCGATATGTATCGCAGCGATATGTTGTTGCTGGTCTCTTCACATAGCGTGGAAGCTTACAATTTAATTAGCGTCATCTATACGCTCTCTTCTCTGATGTTGATCAGCACTAGGTAATCATTTTGACTCTTACAGCTCATCTGATACTGGGCTCGTGGATCCACGGCTTATTACACCTATACTATTACTGTTTCCATTCATCACAAGTTCAGAGCGAATGGATGGAGGAACCTGCATTAGGAATGTACAGCGCTTACGGCTACTCCCACATACCATCACAGCTTCTTTGTAGTGAAGCTGTTGAGTTAGGTCATCAGCAGAACGACAGCTTTCGTGTACATGTGACATCCTACCAACGCACGCTTGACTAGTGTTATTGTTCTTTACTAGTGGGGGGAGTTCTAAAGTCCCAGTTGTGGGATCACTGAGAGGGCTATTTAGTGATACTATTTTTAGGTGAATACTACAGATTTCATGGTTGAGGAATATCAGGGAATGCAATGGCATATCTGGCGCGTCCGAATTGTTCCGCTGAACCAGAGACAGAAAGGACTGTACCACGCTGATCGCCAACCTTCACCAGTTGGAGAGGCGCTTTAAGATGAAGATTAGAGGCTTCCTTATCCAGATATTTGACGTTCGTTATCGAATGCGACTTGTGCGCGTGCGTCGATATTTAATAATTACATGTGAAATGTTTGTAACACCAAAAGTAACTAATGAGTATTTTTTTTACTGTAAACGTAGATCTTAACATAGTGGTAAAGAGATGTTCACCTGATGGTAAGTGATACGCCTGCCCATAATAACGTGGCACTAGTTAGGATTGTGTACACCACATTACGCTCGTCGCCTGAGACATAAGATGTTGAGTTCGTTATCACAGTAATTACACTACCTACAACGCCCTTTAAACCGGAACACAGTAATGTTTGCAAACTACTGTTTGTCGGATGTGATAGGCGCTACGGTGGTACCTATTAAGATGGTCCCCGGCAGCAGCCATTTAAGTAGTTAACGCCGAAGAGATTAACTTGGTTGGTTTTATGGAATACAGTATAAGAAACCTATGTCCAGCAGTGGACGTCCGACGGTTGAGATCAGGGACGTACACAGAATTCGGGTAGGGTATGCATACTGCACCCGAAATATCTGTGCTTATCTATACTTACATATATATTTACCAATTTAGTCAACACAGTCAACTTAGTAGTAGACAAAGCATGGTTGTGTACCTTTTGAACAACTTGGGAGATTATTACTTAGGTTCAGGGAGCCAGGGTATGCAGCGCTTATCTGTATGGAGCGCTCGCCCTTGGTTAAGATAATGACGATAGGTTCGGTTAGGCCTTATAAATCTCAGTAGGTTTGAGTTTGGGACCTCTCTGCATTCTTAGTTCTTTGAGCTTTCTCTTATGAACCCTATGGCACTAGAAATTCGTTAATAAGATATTTATTTAATACAATTTAAATTTAAGAAAGATCAACTCGTACTTGTCTAGTGTGGTAGGTCAAAGGCCTTAACACTCTCCTAGCTAGAGTGCTCGAGGCTATAGATTTCAAGCTTCTAGATCAACTAGCACTTGGCTAGTGTGGGAGATCAAAGGCTTTTACACCCTCCTTGCTACAGTAAGTCTAAATTGGAAGCTATCAGATCATTATATAAGGTTTAGATTTTAAAAATGGAATTATCTGGTTTAATGTACATCAACATAATCAACAGCCGACAGACGTCCACTGCTGTTCATAGGCCTCCCCCAAAGATCTCCACATCGATCGATCCTGCGCTTCACGCCTTCAGTTACTTCGCGCGACCTTCACCCGATCATCGGACCACCTAATGAAGGGCCCGTCAGCTCTGCGACCGTTATTGAGTATTTATCACTGTTTAATATATATAAGTGATAATAAATACTAGGCCGTATAATGTGAGCAGTGGACGTGGCACCAACGTCCGCGTGCCTGTGCCCAGCGTCAAAAGAATTAAAAAGTGGCGCGTTGCAAATGGGTTGCGAAAAAAAAAATAGAGGAAACCGACATCGACTTCGAGGCACGGAGACCGTCAAAGTAACGTTATTACGGCACCGGCTTTGAGAGCGAGGATTACGGCTCCCACCTTGTTCCGTGCGGACTGGTTCCGTTCATCAGCGCTGATGGGATTTCGCGCGATGTTCCGATGTTAGTAAATGGATATGGGTTTTTGGTGAAAGGACTACGGCGTCTCTGCACCACTTTACTGGTTATGGATTTACGACCAAGTAGAAACCACCGCAGATCCTACTTCTCCAGTCAAACTGTGCTGTCAGTCTTTAACTTAACACAGTTTACGGTATGACAGGATCTTTAAAGAAGGGTGGTGAGCTTTATCACCAAAGGCTATATCACCGCTTACCATCAGATGGGATCTTAGTCAATTACTATACATGAACAAAAATTTACATTATCAGCTGGATACCACCCAATTTTGAGCATAGACATCACATTAGGATCGCTTCTGTGTTTCTTCCCGCGACCTTCACCATATCATCAGAACAGTTTAACAAGACTTTAAGGTCTTACCACTTAAGCGACAAGCGTAATGTGGTGCTGCAAAACATATTAACCAACCTCACATTGTTATGTGCAGGCGTATTAGTCACCACGAGGTGTGTCTCGGTTATTGCAACGCATCATAAAAACAAAGAGAATTTAAAAATTTGTCAAGATGTGATGGTGTACCGGTGATGTCTCTGATACCGGAGAACGTCTAAGTCGGTACCACTGCAGCGGACAAATAGTACTGTGCGAACACTACTGTGTTCCGGTTTGAAGGGTACTACAGCTGGTTTAATTATTGGGATAATGAGACTCAACATAACGTCCCAAGCGAAGAGCGCAATGTAGTGTAGTGTATATATTCTAACTAGCGTCACGTTCCAGTGGGCAGGCGTAACACTTACCATCAGCAGAACGTCCCGCTCGTCTCGTGTCAAAGTTAGATGTTATTAAAACCGCCATCTTGATATTGTCAATAATCGGATCGATTTTAATGATACCTCTGACCGTGAAGTTTTAATTTCATCATCATCTTCATGTGGACCGATGGACGTAGACATAGGTCTCTTGTAATGTTCCACAAAGCACGATCTTGCCCTATTTGAACCCTGTGTCTCCCAGCGATTCTTTTTATGTCCTCTGTCCATCTAGTGGCAGGCGCATCAGAGAGCAGAGCTGGCAGTTGTATTTTGCCAAATAACAATTGTTCTATCAACGGAGGCGGTGTTTAACAAACAGCGAAATAGAAAATGGCAGACGCCGCTAAAAAAAGTGCCTTGTCTATGCACAACAATAGTCTTTGCTTCGCTTTGCCCCCGACAAAGGAATTACCGATGCTACCATAGATAAATAATATTTTTCATAGCCATCGTTCTTTGAGTTCTGTTCATGTGACGAGATGTAGCGAGATTCATATATAATATATATATCAGCATCATCATCATTTCAACCGATGGGCGTTCACAGCTGGTCATAGGTCTCTTGTAATATGTTTCTTATAGCACGGTCTTGCGCTGTTTGAATCCAGTGGCTCCCAGCTATTCTATGTCCTCTGTCCACCTATTGGAAGGTCTGCCAACGCTGCACCTTCCGGTGCGGGGTTGTCATTCCAGCACTAAGACCTGAACGTCCATCGGGTCTACTAGCTATGCGCCTCGTCCATTGCCACTTCACCCTCGCGTCTTGTAGGGCTACGTCGATGACTCTAGTTCTTCTGCGGATCTCCTTATTTCTGTATATTTATCTTTTACAAATATGAACTCACCCATCAACCCTCACTGGTCCAGCGTGCTGGGGCTAAGGTTATCGTTTTATGTCTTAAGGCGATGATCTCAATGTGGTGCTGTGTAATGTACTCACCATCAGGGGTATGTATCGCTGGTGTCGTCGCTTTGTAGAATAAAAAAAAATTAAGTGAGATGCCGACTGTTAGTCGCCTTCTAACAAACTCTACCTTCAAGTCCTTTTCCCTTAAATCAAGTGTACTAAGAGACTTAAAAGTGAATGGCCACGCTGTTTCCGCTAACCGCTCATGACTTATAAACTAATCCGAGGGAGCGTTGAGGGTACTTCATACGAGTTATTAGCTCTTTTGTGTAGTGCTCTTATATTTAACGCATCGGCGGATAGACTCCGCCGCGTGGGACCCGCAGTTGTTCGAACCTCGCCCATTGTTGCTCCTGTCTCAGCAGACCATCGATTGGTTATTGCGAGGGTATTCATATTTTTCGTCGTTGTATGATTGTGGAAGATTTGTATGATCATGTGTCAAACGATCTCTACACAAATATATTTGTGTAGAGATAGTTTGACATATGTATTACAAATGTATTTATTCAACATTTCCTGTATCCAGTGATGAATCCTGAGCATTGGGCTGGTCCACCGCTTCAAAGTAGCACAGGGACCAATGGGGAGAGCTATGCTTGGCATTTCTCTAAGAAACAAAATCCTGAATGAAGATATTCGACGAAGAACTAAAGTTGTCGACGTAGCTCTCAAAATCTGCGAGCTGCAGTGGCAGTGGGCCGGCCAAGTCTGTCGTGTTCCTGCTGACGCATCGACGACATCATCAAGGCGGTCGGAAGTGGCTGTATGCGAGAAGCTGAGGATCGAATTTGCTGGAAGACATTGGGGAAGACCTATATCCAGCAGTGGATAAATAAAGGCTGACAATGTTGATAATGATAAATGCTGAATGATAGACCTGACAAAACTCTCTATGCTGGGTACAGGACAATTTAAAGATAGGTCTCTGTTGCCGGAGATTGTCTGGGTACCACTGCAGCTCCTATTGTAGTCGACACACGGCAGTGTGCAAGCATTACTGTGTTCCGGTTTAAAGGGTGCTGTAGCTAGTGAAGTTTCTGGAATAACGAGACAACATCTTGTGTAACAAGCCGACTAGAACAATATGATCCAGTGTGTATCATCCTAACTAGCGCCAAGTTAGTAAGCGTATCACTCACCATCAGGTGATCGTCTCGTTGCTTAGTCACATTAACTGGACTAATTTGGATGGATCATTTGAAACTGATGTCTCTAACTACAGTGCCCCTTCAAATGTGATATATTGAATTATATCCACCAAAATGATATACACAGCATCATCTTCCGAAATAGTCGAAGGATTGAAGATAAAAAATATGTCAATTTTTTTTTTTTTCGGCGCCGTTAGTTTCTTTAACAACCATAGCAGCTTCATCGGACTCAGGACTCACGGATCTGATATCAGCGAGCTAAAAATTAAACTAAAACTTCAAACAAACGCAATAACACAAAAACGAAAACAAAACTAAATATACATTTATATGAAGATAAACTTGTATATAAAAGGGGGAAGAGAAAGGTGAGATAATATTGCATGGGGAAGGGTTGAAGAAGTAAATATTGACATACATCTAGATTTTTATAATATACTGAAATGTTTAGATGTGTCCATCATCATGAATTAGGATGATATACACAGCACCACATTGTGATTGTCGCCTTGGGACTAGTTCGTCGGCTGCAATAGGAGTTGCGGGTGGTATCTAGAGGGTATCCGTCAGCAGAGACCTACCACCAGTAAATAAAAACGCACACAATTATTTCAGATAAGAAACAAAAAATTTAAATGTCTGCCTACCCTGTCTGGATAGTCAATAGTGTAAATAAATGGATTGCATATGGTTAATTTAACAAAATTACAAACCAATGGCGCGGGTAATTGTAAATGTTGCGCGCAGACACAAAGATGGCCGCTTGACAGTTGCAAAAAGCGCGCCAAAACCCTTTGGGAGATGTCGAACGGCGGCAGATGTCGGTAGTTAGCGGTGCGGCGGTGCTGTTGACAAATTTTATTGTTATTTATCGCTGTGTGATAATTGCTCCGACAGCTGAACGTTATCCGGATAATTGAGGTCCGAAACTGTAACCGTAATTACATATCGAAAAGTAAACAATGCGAAACGCATCATCATCGGTGCAACTTGCGTGATCGTGCGAGGCCAGTGTCCAGCTGTGGACGTATACCGGCTGACGATGATCGAATCAGAGATGAGCAGATCTGTATGAACATTATAAATCCTAAAAAATTATAGCTTTAAGATACAATTATACCCGTTACAGATGTAGTATTGATCCCCACACAGTGGATAGATGATCTGTTGAAGGTTGCGAGAAGACCCATCGATGTGGAGAAGGACTTCAAAGGAAGTCTAAATCCAGCAGTATGATATTAAAATTGAAAAATTACACTATAGTAAATAAATAAGTGCTGGATGCGAGCAACGCGGGATCGAACGATGTGGAAATCTTTGGGGGAGGCTTATGTCCAGCAGTAGACGTCTGTCAACTGATGATGATGATGATGAAATACATTATAGGATATTATTTGCGTATGTGTGCTCTAATTTTATTTCAATAAACATATCTTCATATCTGTCTATAAACAATTCAACGCATCCGAAGAAAATCGCGACAAACTTCCACCTGATGGTAAAGGGTTGAAAAATCCCCAATGTGATATCTAACATAATCTTACAATCAGCTGTTTTCTGCCTATTTAATATTGTTTAAGTTTTTCACGATGGAATCTCTTTAACCGGTAAAAATTCGGGTTGAGGGTAAACATAATAAATAACATGTAGGGTTTAATAACAGCCGCCGCTAACGAGAGGAGGGCGGCGCGCTTTGAAGTGATCCTTAATTACTGGGAGCACCTCTGCCAATTTGAAAGCGGTATCCATATCTCTTATGCACCAATTAGGGCAATGCGATTTTTTTTTTTAAACCGGTAACCCAATACGTTACGTTAATTAATAGACGCTGTGAGATATATACAATGGTGTGCATCTGATTGATCATTCAATTATTTTGTCAAATATAATGTGTGGATTTAAAGTAGTAATGAGTCAAATTGATGCTGGTCTTGTTAAAAAGCAAGACCAAGACCAAAACTAAGACTACGCAAGCCCAGGACTAAATATACAAGACCAAGACTAGAAGCATTTAAGCAAGACCTAGATCAATACAAAGATTGTCCAAGTGATTGTCTGGTTCTTGTTTTACATGTAGTCACATAATTGTTTATTAATAAATATTCATAATTTACCTACAATTAATAATTATGTCATTAATAATTTTTTTTTTAAACGTTTATCATGTTATTTTTTTTTTTCGACCAAACGATGAGTCGTGCACGACATTAACCTGATGTTATTTGATACATCTGTTTACAAGTGACGCTAGTTAAGATGATATACACATCTCATCACCCCAGTCACTTAACTAACTAAAGCGCCCTTCAAACCCGAACACGGTAAGTTTTTTTTATATTATGTAATTAAGCGACGAGACAAGCGAGACGTTCACCTGATGGTAAGCGATACGCCCGCCCTTAACAACTTAGCGCTAGTTAAGATGGTATGCACTGCACCACATTGCGCTCGTCGCCTTGCTACATTAGATATCAAGTTTAGTCACTCCAGTAATTTCACTAGCGACAACGCCCTTCAAACGGGAACAGAATAATGTTTACATACTACTGTTTGTCGGCTGCAATAGGAACTGAGACGGTCTTCGGCAACAGAGACCTACCACCAGTAAGATAAGAAATATACACAGCACCGCACTTTACCCGTCACACTGAGACAAATATATATCTCGTTATCGAAGTAACTTCACTGGCTAACAACTTCATCTCTACTAGTTCTTTAAACGGGAACACAGTAATGTTTGTCGGCTGCAATAGTAGCTGCTGTGGTACTTGGACGGTCTCCAGCAACAGAGACAGCACCAGATCTTCCATCGGAAACTAAATCTCTTCCTCGCATCTCTCTGAGAAGTAGTGTAACAGCTTTACCGAACTATTACGTGTTGTAATCGTATGTCAAGTAATTTTTAAATATCATAATTAAATCCGTTTAAGACCGCTCGCCTGTCAAAAGATTAACTCCTCTTCAGTCATATTTAATGTACACTAATCTACAGAAGACAACGGTAAACCGTTGCTTTAATCCGGCCTCGTACTGCGGGGGCGAGTAATTGCTAAATCATGTAACCCAACCCCATAACTGGAGGGTGTTCGTGGTTGTAATGTGTGTATATTATATTATACAGCGACTGTTTCCTCTGTCCGTAATTGAGATGTATCACAATTTCAAAAAAAAAGAACACGTTTTCATTTTTATAGCAATCGATTGTTATTCGAATTTTGAAATCTTTCTTCGTTAGATTATTTTGTAAGTGGCCAGTATGTATGAGGAATAGAGCGAGACTTTGGCCTAATGGTAATTTTTTTAATATTTATTTATTGTTTTATATTTTTTTTTATTATTCGACTGACACATGATACTGAAAACTTATGTATTTTTTTTTAATTTTGACAACTGACACGACATTGGCAGTATCATAAAAAAAAGGAAAAAAATATCTATATATGAGACGAGTCGGACGTTCACCTGATGGTAAGTGATACACCTGCCAATAACATGACGCTGTTTACGATGATATACAATGCATCGTCGCCTGAGCCATAAGATGAGTCTCGTTACCCCAGTAATTACACTAGCTACAGCATCTTTTAATCCGGAACACAGTACTGTTTGTCGGCTGCAATAGGACAAACGGTCTCTACCGACAGAGAGCTATACCATCAGTAACCATAAGTACATGTAAATATATTTTTGTATTTATTTACTTGTTTCTGTACAATGATTCTTCTTCATCGTCGCTATCACTCTGAAAAGAGTGTACGTGGTCATCACATCAGGTGCTGATGGCAAGCATCGCAACACGTCGCGGCCGTCGATATGTTAAATATTTATCTTCTTTTATGTTTTTTCCTCAATTTTTTTCATCTCAGCATTGTCCAAGGTGCACTGGATGATGATGCCAAAAGCGTTACATCTTTAAGCAAAACTTGGCTTCAGGTTTTTTATGGTGTAGTGTAAATATTTTAACAAGTTCATCCTGCCGCTTATTTTAAATTAAACAACTAGAAACCCGACAGCTTAATTCTAATCCTATATACATGGTTATAGAATCTATCCTTTATGACCTGACACCATCAAACATCTTTTAGTAGTTCCTGTTGCTGGAGACTGTCTAGGCACCACCGCAGCTCCTATTGCAGCCGACAAACAGTAGTATGCAGACACTACTGTGTTCCGATTTGAAGGGCGCCGTGGCTTGTCAAATTACTGCGGTACCGAGTCTCATCTTATGGTTCAGGCGATGAGCGCAATGTGCTAATTTATGGACATGTGTCATCATCATCATCATCATTATCAGCTGATCTCCACATCGTTATTGGAGTTCATTGAGGGGAATTAGGCCGTGAACCCACCACGCTGGCCCAGTGCGGGTTGGTGGATGGTCAGAGCCTCGTCAGTTATTCAAAAGGGTGAACCACGTGCAGGTGAGGTTGACTTGGGTTCCCTAAGATTTTGGGCGGAACCCCTTACGCCCATTGGCCAAGTGTATCACTCATCATCAGGTGAACGTTCGACTCGCCTCAATTATTAGAAAAAAAAAAATTTTTTTTTTCTATGATTCTGCCAATCTCGTGTCAGTTGATCACTTACCATCAGGCGACGGTCTCGTTATATGCTTGCCTATAGTTACTACACTGCAGTAATGGCCCCGCCGCAGTCAGTGTTTATAGTTATTAAATAGCCCCGAAAGCATTTGGCCGGTCCCCCGGCGGGACCCGCGGGTCCCCGGCGCCCCATCCAACTCCCGCCGGGCCCAGCATCTGATACGTCCATAAAATTGGTCCATTTTACCAGTTGTTTAGACAATCTTTTTATGGCGACCTGCGGTTTTATTCAATTTTTTTTTTTTGGCTGCTTCCTATCTGACGTCTCCTTCGGGGTGATTTATTTCGTTAAATTTTAACCAGACAAGGGGTTCCAGGCAGTGGTTCTCAATACAATCATGTGTATTATTTCTTGATTTTTTTTTATTTAATCAGACGTTGACCTGATGGTAAGTGATACGCCTGCCCATAACATACAAGGTAACTTCATTAGCTATAGCTCCCTTCAAACCGGAACACAGTAATGTTAGTACACTACTGTTCGGCTGCAATAGGACCAGCGGTGGTACTTAGACAACAGAGACTTACCACCAGTTTCTATTACACGATCTTTACTAGTGGTAAACAGTACTGTTCAGAAACTATTATGTTATGGTTTGGAGGGTGCTGTGGCTAGTGTAATTACTGGGGTAATGAGGCTCGACATTTTATGTCTCAAGACGACGACCTCAATGTGTTGCTGGGTATAACATCTCAACTACCGATACGTTTTTATGAGCAGGCTTATCACTTACCATCAGGTGATCGTCCCACTCATCTCGTCGCTAGATCGCCCAACCCAAATCCCCCATATGAACCCTTACAAACGACAGCCCCTGATGACCGGCATTGCAGGCAGGGAGAACTATGTCCAGCAGTGGACGTCTATTAGCTGATGATAATGATGATGATATTATAATCGTATATAAACGATAGAATGTATGTAACTACAATGACTACATATATTAGAAAGTAGTCACCGCGCCGACAACTACAACATCCCCCGCCATAATTGATACGCAGTCAAACAAAACACCATACGTCAAAAGGTATATTTTGATTTCGCCCTGTGATGGGGTAATGAAGTAATTACTCCAGTCCCTCACCCTCTGCACTCTCCGAGGGCGATATCTCCTCCGAGAGTGTACCGAATGATAATGCCCTTTGATGACATTCGCTTTTAATAGACCGCTTATTTGCAACTGTCAAAGTGAAATCCAGCTCTTAATTTAATGCCTTTCTAGTGTTTCCATTTTGTTATTGCTGCTGTGGCGTGTGTCCAGCACCACGAGGGAACCGTCGCCGCGCCGCCGTGGAATGACGTTCCTCTCACCTGACACTCAGAAGTCTAAACAACCGGATCTGATGCTTATATTTATAAACAGATGTAGAGTTATTAATTGGCGAAGGGTGTAGCGATTTCAAATAATCTATTAACTATAAAAGATGGGGTGTCATGAAGACATCACTAGGATTCCTACGACAGCGGAGATAACTAACTGTACATAGTAGTTTTTTTTTCTACAGCCAATTTCACCACCATCAGCGTTTAATTTCTTCGTTCTAGTCTCTACGACATGAGATGTTATATCTCGTTACCTCGGTACACTAGCTACAACACCCTTCAAACCGGAACACAGCAATGTTTCCACACTACTATTTGGCGGTAGAAATAGGCCATTGAGGTGGTATCCATATAGAAGGGCCCGGCAAACGGAGACGTACCACCAGTGTGGTGCAGTGTATATCATCCTGACTCCTCAAACCTTCCGCTCGTCTCGTCGCTTAATTAAATAAAAAAAATCCTTTTAGTTGAAAGCAATTAAACCAAATTAAATGTCGTCAGTCGATTGACGTTCACAGGTGGACATAGGCTTCTCTCAAAGATTATCACATAGATTGGTCTCGCGCCTTGTCAACATCTGCAGCATGGTTTCTGGTGCAGCAGCGCAACAGGGGGTGTGGGTGCCTGAGCCACGTTTGTTAATTAGATGAGTCCACCACGGGCAGGCGAGGTCACCTCGTACACCCCACCAAAACCAATTAATACTTAACAATTCAATAAAATTAAAACAAAAAAAGCATATATTTACACTAGAAATTGAAATTCTAGAAAACACCATTTTTCCAGGAACCGAATAAAATAAATATGCGCGGGAATAAAAAAAAAACGCACATAACATTTTACAGAAACATTTTGTTTAATAAAAACGAGTCGCGTTCGAAATTCAAACCCCATTATTCGAAAAGCTTCGACACGAATCAAATTTAACCACCGAATCGAAAACAAACATCTCAATTCAAATTTCGAACGGGCTTATTCCGAATTCGAATAGACAATAGTAGCTGAAGAGGCGCATTAGAGATTTAAAATGGCGACGCACAGTTGGCGTGCTTTTAAAATATATGAGGTTATTTCGTAATTTTTTTTTTGTTTCTCATTGCAACTAATTCCAGGGTTTTTTTATTGTTTTTCTGTTTATCAAGGGGAGTATTATTATAAATATAGTTGTACATATATATATATATATATTGTAATTACTAATTTATTAATAATAGGTCTCCAAGCCGGAGACGTCAAGGTACTACCGTAGCTCCTATTTCTATCACGAAACGATTAGCTAAAAATTACCTTGTACCAATGAGAAGGACGTTGTAGCTAAAGTATTATGTATAGATTTTTTTTATTCAATTATGTGACGAAATGAGCGGGAACTTCACTTGATGGTAAGTGATACGCCCGCCCATAACACTATGGCGCTAGTTAGAATGATATATACTGGACCACATCGCGGTCGTCACATGGCACATAACATGTCTCATTATCCTATATACAACGCCCTTCATATCGGAACACAGTAATATTTGCACACTAGTGTTTGCCAGTAGAAATAAACATAGTCTCTGTTTCATGTCCTAAGATAACGAGCACAATGTGATGCAGTATATATCATCCTAACCAGTAAAAAGAAATTGAATCAAGTTATTGTGATCTTGTGTGAGAACAGCTGTAGCTAGTGAAATTACTGAAGTAACACGATCCATGTTAAGTGTTAAATAGATTAGTGTAACGTGGTGCTGTGTAAACATCTGAATCATCAGATTCATGCTTCACGGACGGCTGAACGGTCACCTCGTCGCTTTGTCGTATTAAACGATATAATAAGTTCTTAAGTAAATATAGATTAGCGTTTGTTTATTCATTTCAGTGCGAGTTGATCCTAAAAGAGCTATTACACGAGCGGGTGGCCAAATGGCGCGAAATCCGACCCCCGGACCTCCCTCCGCACGGGCCCAACCACGAGGGCGGGAACTTCACAGACTATACACGAAAATACTAATAGAACCGATTATTTTATTTATTTAAATTTTTACTGCGAAACGGGACGGGAGCGGGACTTACACCTGATGATAAAAGATACGCCCGCCCATAACAACGTGACGCTAGTTGGGATGATGTACAGCACCACAGTGTGCTCATTTTCAGAGATAGGATGAACAGTATAGCGCTCTTCAAACCGGAACACAGTAATGTTTACACCAATATGGTGTAAGAGACGCTGCGGTGATATTCTACCAGTAAACCGTAATGAAAATATATATTGTGATAAATTCTGTCTTCCGACATAGTCCAAAAGATTGCTAGCCTAACGTGGCAATGGGCAGGACATCGGTCGAAGAACTGACAGCCGATGGAGCACCGAAGTCCTCGAATGACAACCGCGTACCAGCAGACGTAGTGTTGGCAGGCCCCCCACCAGATGGTCCGACGATCTGGTGAAGATTGCGGGAGGCAGCTGGATGCGGGCAGTGCAGGATCGAACGATGTGGAGATTTTAGGGTGAGGCCTATGTCCAGCAGTGGACGTCTGTCGGCTGAAATAATAATGATGACTCTTCATACAAAAATCTAAAATTTTTTATTTTACTTTGAAGGTTCTTTTCAAGCTACTGCTTATCTTCCACTATTCCTCAGAAGTAAATGACAGTAGCCTTAGAAGTCAATTTACCAGCGCACTGAACTCCAGAATTTATTGCAAACCCTTTATTAATAATTTTTTTTCAATTATTATTATTTTATATTAAAGTTATGGGGTATGTAATGATAAAAATGTAAGATATAGGGATGAATATCTTTAAAATCAATATTGTAGAGCTTTAATTATTAAAGCGTTTGAAACGGTCAAATCTTAAATTACCCTCAAGGAGAGTATATAAATATTTATCTATTTTTCATATCAAGAATTACAAAGGTTTAAAAGTAGTTGTAGTAAAATATTCTTAATCTACCCTTTAAACAAAATAAACCTAGAGTATATCAACGCAATACAAGCTTCAAAACCCATAGACACAATGGTTTATTTATGGCATATATCTTCCGTCCAAGACCGTCTAGGTGGAAAGAAAGAAGTACGCAGACCTGTACATCATCATACACATAATTGAAGCTTATATTTTGAAATCAAACAAATCATTTTTATATAATTTCCTTTTGTATATAATTTATTTATTTATATTCTTTATGTACATACACTAAAACATACAAAGTTATAAAAGTTAAAGTTGTGTATTGAACACAGACGAGCTTAACGCTAAAAAACAGTTCTCCCCCAGCAGACCCTGGAAGAGTATAGTGATGAATAAAATTGGTCCTGGTCTTGTGACAAAGCAAAATCAAGACCAAGATAGACTGATTATGCGAGACCGAGACCAAATGTGTAAGACGAGATATATTTATCATAACTTGAACACGTGCTGTACTTCCGGAAACAAAATGTTTAAAATATTATAAGACTGACAATGCAAGACCAGGACCAAGACTAGAAGTATTTAAGCAAGATCAATATCAGAAAAGACAAAGATCAATTCCAAGATTTTCATAACAGATAGATCACTAGCAGATGATAAACTATTATAATAACGTAAGGAGTCACCAAAGTCACCAGCTCATGGTGCATCCTGCTAATCAACAAACGAGGCTCTGGTTCCCACCAACCCGCATTGGGCTAAAGTTGTAGGAAATGGCCCAAACCATCCAATCCCCTAATTTGAATCCATGTGGAGGTTTTTAGGGGAGACCTATATCCAGCAGTAGACGTCTATCAGCTGATGACGATATTAATGTGCAACTAGAGACGAAGATTGTTACCTTCGTCTTAACTCTTCTTTTAAATATATCTAAGGAAGGACGGGTAAGGATGTCATGAGGAAGAACATTCTGGAGCTTCACTGTTTTTACAGTAAAAGAACGGTTGGAAGAATGTGTCGATGTGATAAGTGATAACACCTAAAGTGATGACCACGACCACTCTGTCAAGAGTGATACCGATTAAGAACAA
Organism: Ornithoptera alexandrae; assembly: GCA_029030555.1. Lineage (NCBI taxonomy): Eukaryota > Metazoa > Arthropoda > Insecta > Lepidoptera > Papilionidae > Ornithoptera > Ornithoptera alexandrae. The sequence continues at coordinate 1,856,755 of JARDVY010000031.1, forward strand.
GAATCAAAACATCAAGTAAAGAAGTTTTTAAAAGTATACAATTTACTAAATTTGTCTAAAATATTCCTCGAGAGCGACCGCAGATGCCTTTCTATAGCAACCGTTACTATAGCAACAGCGTAAATAATACCAAATGAAAATGTTTTCAAAAGTTAATTAGAAATGAAACAATGAAGGTTCTATGAAATACAAAAAATAAATAACCTATAAAGATCTATAAATCATTCCGCATCGAATGATCATGTTCCCATATTGATACGTTCACTAGTTTTTGCGTGATTGGTGAACAAAGGAAACCTATTTTCATTATATATATACAGATAATTACTGTGGCATTTTATACATCTCAAACAGGTTTTTTTTTATTTATAAAGACTAACGCTTGATTACGATGCCACCTTGAACGGTATGTAGTCTTTCTTTTCCTCAAAAGTGCCTCTCCATCTGGTGATGGTTGGCGACCAGCGTGGTACAGTCCTTTCTGCCTCCGGTTCGGCGGAACAATTCGGACGCCATAGACATGCCAGTCTAATCCCTGATATTCCTCATGACTTTTTCCAGAAACTTTACCCGTTGTAATCAGCTGCAGAAGGTCATATCGCTGATGACGGGGTACATGACCGAGGTAAGAGATCTTACGTTCCTTAACCGTAAGCATGAGGTTACGCTTTTGACCAATCCGTTCAAGAACACTGACATTGGTCACTCTCCGAGTCCAGCTAATGGACAAAACGAGTCCACATCTCTTGGATGTAGTTTTAGTCCCATACTAAAAGTTTTTTTTTTAACAGCCAATTTACGTCCCCACTATTGGGGCACAGGCCTACCCTCAATATGAGGGCGATAGGCCGTAGTCACCACGCGGGCTCAATCCTGATTGGTGACTTCACACACACCTTAGAATAAATTCTAATTCATGTGCAGGTTTCCTCGCGATGTTTTCCTTCACCGTTTGTATTTCGCTGTTGTTACTTAAGTTCACAAATGTACATAACTTAAATATTAAAGTCATCGGTACATGTCGAGATTCGAACCCGCGACCTTCGGAGTGAAGGCCGCACGCTCTAACCATTAGGCCAGCGAGCTATTGGTTGTTACTAAAAGTGAAGGTTATATTTAAAAAGAAAAGCATATTCTGCCTATACGGGTGACGTTTATGTTTTTTACTCTATGGTGTGCGGTCCGGCATTAAGGCCCCTGCACGCCGCCCGCGGGACCCGTAATGGCCGCCGCGCTAATGGCCCCAACACATACTTTCAATTCATTCCGCTATCAGCGGCGGGTGGCTGCGGTTTGTTATTGCGCATACATTTTGTTGTTGTTTTTTTTTCTTTAAATATAATATTAATACGTAAATATAACATTTTATATCACCTACATTTAATAGCACTCCACTATCACTGGCGTTAGGTCTCTGTTGCTACAGGACGTCTAGGTTTCGCAGCTCTTATTGCGGCCGACAAAACATTACTCTGCAAACATTTTTTTTTTTTTTGTAATCGTTCCTCCTGCGTGTTTTGGGTCAGGGCCTATTTGATACTATCACTTATCATCTATTGATTATCTATCTTTATATTTCTACGTACTCTTCTTCCATTCTATCTTAACTACCTTTCCATACTTATCTTTCATACTTTTGTTCTCATTTATACTCCATCCCAATTCCTTCTTTCATGCGTCCTCTCTGACCGAAGTGGAGACTGCCTCTTTCTTATATTTCTGAAGGAGTGGGGGAGGGGAGAGCCTGAAATAATCATTCACTGTAGCATGATTTTTCCCCCGATCTGATCTTCATTCTTCTATATTTCTTCTTATTTTTTATTCCTTATTAGATTAGATTATACATTTTTCTTACAATTAAATTTATACACAATTTTATATACTATTTTTATTTATCCTACATTACATTATTATTGTTGATTATTTCTATTAATTGTCTTCCTAATAATTCTCCTGCTATACTCCAGAAATATGGCGCGACTTCCGTCTTCACTCATCAGAGAGGCGATGACTCCAGTTTCTATCTTCTTTCCCAACTGTGCAAACAATACTGTGTTCCGGTTTGAAGGCGACGTACGCAATATGCCGCAGTTATCAAGTCTTAACCAGCACCACGTTGGTATGTGCGGGCGTATCACTCCCCGCTTCTTAGAATAAAAAAAAATAAAATAAAAAAAATGTGCAGAAATTTTTTTACGATTTTGACCTGATTATAAATAATACGCCTGTACATAACATGGCGTTGGTTAGGATGATAAAGACAGCAACACATTGTCCTCGTCGAATTGGGGCGTAAGATGCCTCGTTACCTCAGTAATTGAACAAGCAGCTAGTCACTATAGCGCCTTTCAAACCGGAACACAGTAATGTCCGCACAGTATTATTTGTCAGCTGTAATAGTTGCGGTGGTACCTAGTCTCCGGCAACAGAGACCTACCACCAGTAAAGCATAGTGGCAGTGTGAATATTCTAACTATGCTGCTCGCTTCTTTACGGCATTAAAATATTAGAATTTCGAACGGACCATCTGCCGCCACAATGGGCACTTACATGTACACTTGAATGCTTTTTTCTAAATCAAATATCAAGATGTATTAATCTTTCTAATATGTTCTCTATCACTATGAATTTAAAGTTGAAATTACCAAAGCATTTATATCCATACTCTCCCCCGTTTTTATATGGATTAAGTATAATGAATCGTAAATTCGATCTTTGACACCTTTTTTTCATTTCGAATAGAGTACGTACATTTCTATAATTGTATGAAGTCAAATAAACTCTACTAAGAGTAAAACGACTCTTCTCACTTAGGTAATAAAGTTCAAATTTAAATGTTAGCCAAATAGGTTAGCTCGCCTAGTGATGTACGAAAATAGGTCTTATAAGAAATAAAATGGCGGTGTTATTTGTTGTGTAAATTAAAATGTGTCTAGAGGACTATACGATAGTTGTTTGAAGGGCGGTGAGTAAGGTTGTCCATAACATATCACAAATGATCACCGTTTGGAATGATGAACCGGTGGTAGGTCTCTGCTGCCGCAGACCGTCTAGTTACCACCGCAGCTCCTGTTTCTACTGCTCAACAGTAGTGTCCAAACATTTCTGTGTTTAGAAGCCTCAAGAGAAGAAGACTCAAGGTTACGAGCATCCGGTGTAGTATATATCATCCTAACTAGCCTCGCGTTAGAAACACACTAGGTACTACTACAACTTCTATTGCAGCTGGTAATCCGTAGTGTGCAAACGTTACTGTGTTCCGGTTTAAAGGGCGGTGTAGCTAATGTAATTATTGGGGTAACTTCTTATGTCTCAGACGACGAGCGCAATGTGGTGCAGTATATCATCCTAGCAAATACTTGCCATCGGTTGATTGTGTCGCTCATCTCGTCGCTTCGTAGAATAAATGAAAAAGACCTCTTAAAGCGACGAACATAATATGTTGTGTGTAACATCCTAACTAGGGTCATATTATGAGATTTTAATATTTCTATTTATTTACGACCGTTTAATCTAAACTTTATAGATATTTTTTAATATTTATAGTCATTAGTGTTTGTCTATTAGTCATGGCCTATTGTGAAAAGACCCATCACGACCAAGACTGACCGTCATCAGATAATCGCTTGCCATGCATTGCCATGTATCACGGAGGTCCATGATTTGATTAAGGAACCACACGTTGTTGACTTTGGGTAGTGGTAGGATTTTCCCGACCTTGCTGCCTACCATCCTCCTATTGTAAATCTACCGTCGTGACAGCATGGCTGTGTTCCAACTGTCTTTGCCTATTTCTACCTCCAAACAGTAGTGTGCTAATATTACAGTGTTCCGGTTTGAAAAGCATCCAGTGTAATTACTGTGGTAACACTCAACACACCAAACTCAACTCCCAAAGCGACGAGCACAACATTATGCAGTGTATAACATCTTAACTAGTACTTGAGCATTCTTCACCAATTACAGCCTAATAGTCATCTAAATACACGGCAAAAAATATATCGATAAAAAAATTTAAATGAAAGTTGGCAACCCTAGAGTAGAGTGGATGATTTTTAGCTCCATTAGTGATGTGATTGTGTTGTTATGGGGAGCATATTTGCGATGGGATGGGGCTACAAATGATTTAGTGATGTTTAATTTGGTTATTGCGCGGGCAAACAGTGTTGCTTAGTGATGTCATGAATACAGATTATATAGGGATACCTAATTGTTGTATTTACAATGCGCGTTGGGTGAGGTCAGTGCTGTATTTATTTGATTGTTTTTTTTTTAATTTAACGATAGGGGAGATGTCTACAATATTAAACTTCGGTTAGAGTTTGTTGTTAGTAGTCTAAAAATTTATTATTTAACCAAGGAAAAAGCTTTTGTCTTTGTTTAAAATTATGTAGTTTTCTGTAATATCTAAAAGTTTTTCATATATTATGTAAAATAATAAAAAACTATAAAATAGGTGATGAGTTTAGTTGGTAATTATTTGTTTTTATCAACTAATTCATCGAAGGGAGATTAGGCGTTAGTTGGAGTTTACACAGTACCTCATTATCCTCATCGTCGTGAATATAAGAGGTTAAATCTCCTTACCGCAGTATCGTGATAAGCTAAGGTGCCCTTCAAGCCGGAACATAAACCTATTTAAACTGTCTCCGGAAACTAGGAACTACCATTACTTTATCTTACTATATAGCATACAAAAGTTTCATCTTCGAATACAGTAAGGCAATAGGTAACATTTGCTATTCAAAATTATTAAATCGATTATCGCTTTTAATCGAGAAGTTTCAATTGACAGTTCGAAATTCAAATGTAGCGGGCGCTGAATTCGTTGGACAGTTGGCGACATTGTCGCGGAGAGGTTTCAGCGCGAAATGAGCGATGCGGCGCGAGCGGCACCAAGCGGACACGCTCGCGGCTACATAGTGTACGCAACGGGCAGAGAGTTTTAGTTCAGATATTTAAATAATTTCGTATTAACAATTATTCGTATTAAAAATTAACGAGGATTAAAAATACGTGTAATTGTCTTTGAGAGTTAAAGCAAATCATATTGATATTAATTAATACCTTATTAATACATACCTTTATTGTTGTTGGAATATTGTTGTCTTTTTATTTATGGCACAAATAGTAAGTATGGCTTATAATAATAAGTAGATAAGTAGTGCCAAACATTACATAATATGATATAGACCTGAGAAACAAACAAACACAAGGGACAACGTACAAGGGATTACATATTTTTCAGTAGATTACTTAGTCTGACATATTAAAATTGAAATTATACGATTAAAAACATTCAAAGAGTTATCGAAACGATTATTTTCAGAAAAATCCTTATTGTATTTATTAAGACATCGCGTTAAGAAGCTATACTATGTATAGTTTTTGCGATATATCGGCGGTGAAAAAGTTGTATATAGAATTCCTGTGGACGGTGTTAGAAATTATTATATAGATTTTATAAAAATTACATTCTCTATATAAAATTTGCTCTGTTACTCTGTGCATTACTGACGGGTTGGCAAATAAATACGCGCGACGAGGCGCGACCGCGCTGATTTCCCAGCGGCACGTCAGGCCGCGCACCAATCGCAGCGCGCCGCGCCAGGGCTGGCCGGAAAGACGGCGGGAAAGAAAAAGCGAATTTGCAGTGTAAAAAAAAAATATTGTAATGCTGGCTGGAAGGAACAATTGTTCTGAAACCGCGCTCCGATGTAAATTCACGTAATGCTGCGGAACATTTTAATCTTTAACTAGAAACCTCAGTCATTTTTTTTTAATTGCAGCGAAAAAAGTTTTTATATCGTACGGCTCGGCGCAGGACTGATCGGGTGGACCCTTTTAGGGGATGCTTCTGTCCATCAGTAGACCTCTATCAGCTGATGATGATTTCAAAGCTTGAACTAAACTGTTTAATTTGAAGCTTTTCTTTTTATAATTTAATCGAGACATCTATAAATTTGCTCGTAATCTTCCTTCTTTAAATTAAAAAACAGATCTTGTTTGATGTTTCTTGGTGGAATAGATCAATGTTCAAATTTTTTAATCCTTCGTCATAGGATAACATAAAGATATACAGTATTTTTACGTTTATGATGCCCATAATGATTATGACATCTTCCAACGCTGACCGCACGGAGATATGTGAATATCTTAAATAACTCGCGATGATTTTTTTTTGTTTTGATTTAGATTGTTTGGTTACAACCCTAGCTGTAGTTGGATCCTCCCTCCGTCTTCTCTAATCAACACCTTGTCGTCACTCCAGCTCGATACGTCTTCGCGCCGAAAGTAACCATGTAACGGAAATTTTATTTTGGAGCGTTGGAAAATTAAAAATGGAACGAATTCGTTCTAAATTTAAATATCTCCTATTAGATTAATTACACGGTGTCATGTAATAGTATATCCATATATATATATAAGAGATTTCCACCTACGTAGACTCATCACGATATCTCTGGAACCATAAGGCCTGGGTATTTAGTTGGAATTTCCTTTTGCCGAGTATAGGGCAGTTAAGAATGGAGTTTACGAAATGTTACTCCCAAAAGGGGTTACGAGGGTGTTACGGCCATCAAAGCGGGTGGGAACAGCTATTATATTAATAAGGTCTCATACTATTTCTGTATTGTGGCCTGATATCGGCGATTACTGTTTTGTTAGAGAGAGGACACGATACCTAGGAGAGTTATTTATTTTCCGTTATGGTCACAGCATGTCCAGCTACTAATATTATAATACAGCCTCTTCCTGTTCCCACTAGTGGGAATCGTTACCTTCTATCACAAAGAGAGAGGACAAAGCCATTTATCAATAGTGTTGACCAAGTCGTTGCCGTGTGTCATTCACATAACTTGTTCTTGGAACCTATCGGTTTCCTCTAGAAGTTATCTTCCACTGGAAACTCAAGCTCGGTGGAGAACTGGTGACAGACCACTGTTGCTGGATACCTAGATACCACTGCAATTCCTACTGCCGACGTCAAACAATAATGTGCAAACATTACGGTATTCCAGTTTGAAGGGCGTTGTAACTAGTGAAAATAGTGAGGCTTAATATTTTATGTCACAAGGCGACAAGTACAGTGTGATGTTGTTATGGAGACGCGTATCACTTACCATCGGGTGAACATTACGCTCGTCTCATCGCTTTATTGAATAAAAAAAAATTTCACCTGATAGTAAGTGATACCCCTGACCATAACAATGTGGTGCTGGTTAGAATGATATACACAGCACCGTATTATGCTCGTCGCTGTGACACATAAGATGTTAAGTTTCGTTAGCCCGCTAATTTCACTAGCTACAGCGCCCTTCGAACCGGAATACCGTAATATGTGCACAGTACTGTTCGTCGGCTGCAATAGGCGCTGCGGTGGTGGCAGTGATTTTTGTTTTTGTTACCACAGTAACAGAAAGTTGTTTAATATTAATCTACCGTCTCCGCGCCTTCAATCAGCCGTGCATTTCCGTTGTGAGGAAAGCGAATGATATTTTAGCCCGATGATTTTTCCATTCCACCACACTCTCGAATGAGTGAGTTCTCATTTAAGCAATGGCATTTGACGGCAACGCCTTTGTCACGGCGGGGTGAAAAGAGCGCGTCGTTTTTTTTTTTTTTTTATTTGTTTCGCTCGCTTTTGGAACATCGAATCTTTAGACCGATGCGAACTTTAAAGTTCTAACATCACACCGGCAACCTGCACCCTTTACAATCATTTGTTTTATTGTCACTGAAGGAAATAGGGGGTGGAGAAGACCCGCACAACAACTCTCGGGACTCAAGCCAACCCCACCTGCTCGTGGTGCACCCTGCTAATCAACAAGAGCCAGCGTGGTGGGAACTGGCCAAAATCTCCCCATATGAACCTGTACAAACGTAGAGATCTTTTGGGAGGCCCATGTCCAGCAGTGGACGTCTATCGGCGGATGATGATATACTATATTAACTGCCACGATTGCGTTTTAATATATATCATTATCTCCAGTCCGTAGTCCACTGCTGGACATAAATCTCTCTCAAAGAACAAATGGTTATATTTACTTATATCTGCCATAGATGTTGGTATTTACCACACCACACATAAAGAGACAATAGTCAGTGAAATTATTGGAGTAATAAGAGTTCTCAGTTTTCAAGTATTGAAGCGACAGATTGGTGCAGTGTATATCATCCTAACGCTATAACAGGTGATTTTTTTTTTACTCGAACGACCAGCCGAGCCGGTCGCTAACCTTATGGAAAATGACATGCCTGCCCACAATAGCGTGGCGCTAGTTAAGATGGTGTACACTGCACCACAATGCGTTCCTCGCCTGAGATATAAAATGTCGAGTCTCAGTAATTACACTAGCTACAGTACCCTTCAAATTGGAACAGTAATGTTTGGACAGTACTGTTTGTCGGTTGCAATTGGCGCTGCGGTCTCTACCCAGACGGTCTCCAGGAACAGTTACCACCAGTAAGTATATCCTACCGGCCTCCTCGATTCATCTTAAAAAAAAAAACCCAATCAAAAGTTTTAACTTGAACAAATAAATATGTATTACACATTACGTATAATAATTACAAAAGGTAACCTCAAAAAAATTGGTATTCTCCCGCCAAACGCCATTAAACTTCACCAACCTCGTGAAACTTTATTAATCAAAGTAATATGTAAGAGAGAGTGAGAGAGAGAGCGAGAAAAAAATCCAATAACACCGAATCTCATTAATATTTATTGAAAAAAAAAACCGCTAGCGTCGAATGTTAAACAATTTCTGTGTGATGTCAACTTAGGTGAAAGATACGGATTACAGCAAACTTACCATACAACTGTAAAACAAGCGAATATAAATCTTATTACCATGGTAACAGGTCTAAATTACATTCGGGTGTGTGCTGTTGGCTTTCAGGACGAACATCTGAAAACTAATGTACACAGCAACCGCGTCCGAACCCGCTGACCCTTATTCCGAAACCGTTAAGGTCGAATATTAGTTGTGATGTTAACATTGAGACGCAGGGGGTGGTGGTTGTTTATGATAATAGCATTTTTCATATTAAAACTTGAACCGGAGGTCTATCTCTATTACAATACGGACCCCCGGTGGCTCGGTGAATGTGTGCGTTTGTGGTGGAAAAATGACGTTAAATAAATATGATATATATCCGTTATTGGAGTAATGCAGTGACTGCCGCCGTACCGTTGGGGATTTATTGTTTTCACCATGCAGTGAGGTATGAATCGCTGACACATTCACTGGGGGTAGTTTGGGAAATTAATTTTTCTCATATCCGCTTCGCATTAACTTCATAAATAAACTACTTCTAATGTGAAACTTCTGTGAAACGAAAATGTGTAACGAATGGGGTACAACTGTAAATGTTATGTTTGAAATATACTTCTTCTTCTTAAAGTGCCTCTCCAACTGGTGAAGGTTGGCGATCAGCGTGGTACAGTACTTTCTGTCTCTGGTTCAGCGGAATAATTCGGACGCCTCAGATATGTCAGTCCGTTCCCTGATAGTCCTCAAGCATGATTTTTTTGAAATCTACATTTTGATTTATATATTATCATCAGCTGATGGACGCCCACTGCTAGACATAGGCCTCTTCCAAAAGATTCCCACATCGATCGGGTTCATGGAGAGATATTTGGGCCAACTCCCACCACATTGGCCCAATGCGGGTCGGTGGGAGCCAAAGTCTCGTTTGTTGATTAGCAGGGTGCACCACGAGCAGGTGAGGTTGGCTTGGGGCCCGTGAGTTGTTCTGCGTGAGAACACAATGTTATTATATAACTACTTCTTCCCCGTCTGCCTCGCTAGCTGTAACATCTCTGTGAATCTCTTTTGAGGGTAACATTTTGTAAAATCTATAAGAATGGATATAAATAGAGGGGTGTAAGGGTACCCGCATATCAGCTCACGGGATCCAAGCCAACCTCACCCGCTCGTGGTGCACCCTGCTAATCAACAAACGAGGCTTTGGCTCCCATCAACTCGTATTGGGCCAGCGTGGTGGGAAATGGCGCAAATCCTCCCACATGTATCCCCACCTGATCGATGTGGGAATCTTTGGGGGAGTCCTATATCCAGGTACGGGCGTCGATCAGCTGATGTTTATAAGAGTGGGTATAGTTTGAATATTTCTTTTACCGTGTACAGGTGAAACATTACTGTGTTCCAGTTTGAAGGGTGTTGTAGCTCGTGTAATTACTGGGATAACGAGACTCAACATCTTATGTCTCAGGCTACGAGTGCAATGTGGTGCAGTGTATACCATCCTTACTATTGTTATGGACGGACGTATCACTTACAATCAGGTGAATGTCCCGCTCGTCTCGTCGCGTCATAAATTAAAAAAAACATGCACAGATCCGCAATAAGGTATACTTACTGACCGATTCATGGATGTGAAGATCTTTGTAGTACTCCAAAGTAGCTTTAAGAGGTTTATACTGTCTCCGTGGCACAGTAGTTAACTACTTTGTAAAGTAGAGGTCTACAGTTTGCGTCCGGAGGAACACGTACAAGAAATTCAAGCAACGGATTTTTTTTTATTATTCTTCTAAATATCGAGACTACGCGTTCACTTATTAGTAAGTGATACATTTATCTATAATAATGCGTTGATTAGTGTTACACTACAATATTATAGTCGCCGTATTATGAGACGTTAAGTCTTATTACTCCGGTTTTATTAGCTACAGCGCCGTTCAAACCGGAACACAGTAATGTTTACACACTACTGTTTGACGGCAAGAACAGGAGCTGCAGTGGTCACCACTAAATTCATTTGGTTAGCTACCATCCTCTTCCCACCGTCCATGTTGCAAATGCATAGATATAAGTAGAATATTCTAATCGAACGTGATTCTCTGTTATCAGCTTCATTGATAAAATTGCGTTCAAATATTTAATAATAAAAAAAAAATCCATAATAAGTTAGAAAGCTTAATACTGTCCCTCGCAGAAAACCCTCTAAGTTATCGCTAAGTATAAAGCACAATCACATGAAAGTATAAATCAAGCCATCAGCGAATCAAACGCTCAAAGCGGATCGCGACTGGAATTAATCACCGAGCAAATCGTACGGGAGTCAAGAAACCATTAAATAACCATTCCGAATTTTACGGGAGCGGCAAGCGTCAGAGCGAGCGCCATTCGAACCTTACTGCGACGCGGTAAGGTTTAAGAACATTCGGCCGACGGCAAGTGGGAGCGTGCACAATATTTAATCACCTACAAAGAGCTCCGTGGAGTTGTATGCGCGATTCAGGGCTACATACGCGTATTCAAACTGACAAAAGGAAAAAAAAAGCAATCTGCAAAGATTGGCATTTGGAGGGGCGAGGGGCGGAGGGAGGAGGTGCACGGTCGCACAAAAGGGTCTCCCTTTTGGGGGAATATTGTTAGTGAAGATTGAAAAGCGTTTTGTCCTCAACATGTTATTCGGTAATTTAGTGTTGCCTTGTTGTAATAACGAGGGCTCGGAGCGCGGGAGCGCGGGTAAGCATATGCGACTCGCTGATTACTTTCCGTTCAGGTTAAATGTCGGTGATGTACCACACCGGTAACGTTGACAGCATCTGTGATAATCTCAGCGAAATCTCCTCTCCCGACAGAAGGTTTATGATGGACGTCTAGAAGATGACGAAGCGACGGAGCAAGCGAGACGTATAACATACATAAACTTAACAACAAAATGGCGCCAGTTAGGAATATACGCAGCATCATATTATTGTTGTCGCCTTGAGACAGGATATTAAGTCCTAACCTTAGTAATTTCACTAGCTACAACGCCCTTCAAATTGGAAAACCGTAACGTTTGCCACAGTTTATCGGTCGCAATAAGCGCTGCGGTGGTACCAACCTAGATAGTCTCAGGCGAAACCTACCATCACTAAATGATTCCTAGAGCAGACCAGTTTCCTCTCTATGCTATCATTTACCTGATGCTTAAGTTCAGTAAGGATTGAACTTATGCCTCATCTAGTCTTACAACTAAACTTTTATTTATTATATTTAGAAAAAAAGTTTGTTATAGTTACAATTGAAATATTTTCTTTGAGTCTACATTAGCCGTTATGACTTTTTCATAGTCTAACAGTCTACATTAGCCGCTATGACTTTTTCATGATCTAAATATCTACATTAGCCATTATGACTTTTTCATAATCTAAATGTCTACATTAGCCGCTATGAATTTTTCATAATCTAAATGTCTACATTAGCCGCTATGACTTTTTCATAGTCTAACAGTCTACATTAGCCGCTATGACTTTCTCATGATCTAAATGTCTACATTAGCCGCTATGACTTTTTCATAGTCTCACAGTCTACATTAGCCGCTATGACTTTTTACATAGTCTAACAGTCTACATTAGCTGCTATGACTTTTTCATAGTCTAACAGTCTACATTAGCTGCTATGACTTTTTCATAGTCTAACAGTCTACATTAGCTGCTATGACTTTTTCATGATCTAAATATCTACATTAGCCATTATGACTTTTTCATAATCTAAATGTCTACATTAGCCGCTATGACTTTTTCATAATCTAACAGTCTACATTAGCCGCTATGACTTTTTCATAGTCTAACAGTCTACATTAGCTGCTATGACTTTTTTATGATCTAAATATCTACATTAGCAATTATGACTTTTTCATAATCTAAATGTCTACATTAGCCGCTATGAGTTTTTCATAATCTAAATGTTTGCATTAGCCGCTATGACTTTTTCATAGTCTAAAAGTCTACATTAGCCGCTATGATTTTTTCATAATCTAAATGTCTACATTAGCCGCTATGAATTTTTCATAATCTAAATGTCTACATTAGCCGCTATGACTTTTTCATAATCTAACAGTCTACATTAGCCGCTATGACTTTTTCATAGTGTAACAGTCTACATTAACCGCTATAACTTTTTCATAATCTAACAGTTTACATTAGCCGCTATGACTTTTTCATAATCTAAATGTCTACATTAGCCGCTATGACTTTTTCATAGTCTAACAGTCTACATTAGCCGCTATGACTTTTTCATAATCTAAATGTCTACATTAGCCGCTATGACTTTTTCATAGTCTAAATGTCTACATTAGCCGCTATGACTTTTTCATAGTCTAACAGTCTACATTAGCCGCTATGACTTTTTCATAGTCTAACAGTCTACATTAGCCGCTATGACTTTTTCATAGTCTAACAGTCTACATTAGGCGCTATGACTTTTTCATAGTCTAACAGTCTACATTAGCCGCTATGACTTTTTCATAGTCTAACAGTCTACATTAGCCGCTATGAATTTTTCATAGTCTAACAGTCTACATTAGCCGCTATGACTTTTTCATAGTCTAAATGTCTACATTAGCCGCTATGACTTTTTCATAGTCTAACAGTCTACATTAGCCGCTATGACTTTTTCATAATCTAACAGTCTACATTAGCCGCTATGACTTTTTCATAATCTAAATGTCTACATTAGCCGCTATGACTTTTTCATAGTCTAACAATCTACATTAGCCGCTATGACTTTTTCATAATCTAACAGTCTACATTAGCCGCTATGACTTTTTCATAATCTAAATGTCTACATTAGCCGCTATGACTTTTTCATAGTCTAACAGTCTACATTAGCCGCTATGACTTTTTCATAGTCTAACAGTCTACATTAGAAAATAAGCTATTACTACTCTGTCATATCATCATCTCCGAAATACTCAAATGTCTCCATATGATAGCATATAACCAGTGCGAACTCCTCACTCCTCACCTACGGCTTAACTATCATCAGACTATCGGGGTGGTTCACCGATTCAAAGTTACCTAACGCAATGGCAGGAGCTAAGCTTAACATTTTTTCGATGGCGAACTAAATATAGCTCCAAAAATCTATAGGCTGAAGTGGCACTGAGTTATCCAGGTCTGTCGTACCAGTGATTGCGGGTGAAGAAGCATCTGGAGTGAAGAAGGAATGCGGTAAATGTGTAAACGACGTGACAGGTGGAAGGATGACATCGTCAGCGATCGGAGGATAGTGTATACGAAAAAGCTGATAACCGCATTGGGTTGTGACGAAGATTTGGCGAAAGCCTACATCCAGAAGTGAATTACTTAAGGCTGATGATGATGACGGCTTTTTCATGGTGATTATTTAGGGTGCGTGGCAGCTTTCTTCTGACCGGTTCAGCAGTTGACGTCAATGCACTGATATGATATTGAATGACGGTCGACAGAAGTATTTAGCTGCTATTGGAAATCTCGTGGAGCTCATTTGATCGGACGCATACGATTCATAGAGGATGCTTTGAGAGATTGAAAAAAACTGGGGGTAGGAAAGGGTAGGAGTGCGGGGAGGGGGGGGGGGGTAAATTGAAATTTAAACATCAAAAAGACAGAAGGCGCATCGTGCTGTTGCGTCCATTCATTTCGAAATTACAAACGTCAGAGCGAATTTGATATCGGAATCGAGGTTAGGGTGCACATCCGCGTCCGTCTTCCGTGAGACTAGAATTCATTACAAAGACAAAGCGAGACGATCACTTGATACTACATACTACACACCACCACATTGTGCAGGAACTTTCACATGTAAATCTCGTTGCCCCAGGATAATCACCACAACGCTTTTCAATCCGGAACACAGTAATGTTTGCACAGTACTGTTTTTCGGCTATAATAGCAGCAGCGGTGATACCTAAACGGTCTCCAGCACACTGAAAACTGCTACTAGTGACATCAATGATGATCTTAGATATTAGTTAACAATATTGGCCTTCAATTTCACTAGCAACAGCCCTTCAAACCGGAACATATTAAAATTTGTCGGCTGGATTATAAGCTACAGTAGCACCTCTCTTTATAACTTTTTTTTATTATTGTGAAGAAAATCTTAAAGTATATCCTGCTTCTGGGGGGAGACAAGGTTATTAATAAAACCCTTCAGTTGTCTCCTTCAATGCACAGATGAGGCTCCAGGATCTCCTACGGTGTGCACTGGTGCCTCTCTCCACTTCAATTGTATCAATATCTAATAGGTAATGACCTACAGCGCTTTTCGAACTGGAACTCGGCCTCCGGCAACAGAGACCGTCCGGGCCCGGAATAGTCCCGCGGTGTCGGCTGCGTGATATGGAGCCTGGTCGAGGACGGCGGACGGGTGCCGTTCTTTGGCAGGCTCCAATTTGTCTGATTGACGCTGCCGGGTTCGATTTTCAAACGGCCTCAAAGACTCGCCGGGGCTGCGCTGCGTTACAAGGGCGATATAAATGGGGCATGAAAGGCGTATAACGGCATCGCAGCGGATGGGTTACCGTGCGCCCGTATGCACTATGTACCAGCGACATTGTCACCGAGCTATGTAAATATACGAACTAGACGTTCACCTGATGGTAAGTAATACAATGTGGCGCTAGTTACGACATACACAGCGCCACATCCTACTCATCGTATTGAGACATGAAACGTTAAATCTCATTACCTCGTGAATAGCACTAGGTAAAACGCCCTTTTGACTGGAATACAGTAATGTTGTCACCTGATGGTAAGTAATACGCTCACTCATAACAACGTGGCGTTAGGATGACATACTGCAGCACATTGCGCTTTACGCTTGAGACATAAGACGTTGATTCAAGTTCCCCAGTAATTACACTAGCTCCAGGGCCCTTTAAACCGGAACAGTAATGTTTGCACATTACTGATTACCCGCTGCAATAGGAGCTGCAGTGGTAGCTAAACGGTTTCTAATGACTATATGTTGTATGGATGTATATGGTTTCTTACCACCAGCATTGTTTGTATAGTGCTATCAGGCAACGGAAATGGTAGTTGTAGACGCGGTAGGTATTTGTTACCGTCTAGGCACATACTAATGTACTTAGACGGTAACAAAGACACCCATTTATATAATTTGAAAAATAGGAGTACATGAAAATTTCAATTACTTACAGTCAATACACGAACACTCTGCCAAGCATACATCCGACGATTCTTCACATGACTAATTAACTAAACGCCATTCCCAATCTATTTCACTTGGTGTCAGCGAACAATGGGCGGATCAGGTTCGATTCCGATCACAGGTCGGCTGTGACCGTGTGTCGGCCCGCTTTGTGATCCCATCGTAACTGCTCGTACACGTACAATGTTGTGTAGTCAACTTCATACTGGACTACAGTATACAAACTAAATTTAACGTATTTGCTTGTAGTATGTGTCTGTAGCAGGAGACAGTTCACCGCAGCTCCTATTTCCACCAACAAGTAATGCTGTGCAAACATTACTGTGTTCCGGTTTTAAGGGCGCTGTAGCTAGTGAATTTAGCGGTCAATATTGTCAACTAACATTATAAGATCAGCGTTGAATATACTGGTGGATGGTCTCTGTTGCCGGAGACCATCAAGTACCACCGCTGCTGCTGTTCCCGCTGACGAATAGTACTATGCGAAAATTACTATATTCCGGTTTGACGGGCGCTGTAGTTAATGAAATTGATGGTCAATATTGTCAACTAAAATCTTGAAATCAACATTGGGTATACTCGTGGTGGGTCTTTGTCGCCGGATAGACACTGACACCGTCGAGTTGTTCTACTCTGCTGTTCTTATATTGAACGAGGAGCTGAACCTCTTTGTTCGCAAGCTACGGACGATACCAAGTGACCTGGTGATTTGCTATAAATGAGGATAGGGTAATTACATCATTTACACGAAATTCAAAATGGCAACTCGGTGCTCGTGGTCAAGTCTGTCCAGACTAGCCATGACATGTTGTTGGTCGCCTAAAAATCTCTCGGCCTGTCTCTGTACCAAGTCCAGTACTGCTAGATGAGTTTCGGCTGCAAACACCTAGATGTGGTAACAGTACCCGAGAAGACATCGGACCTGGGTATATTAACACTTTCTTACACTTATAAGCTAGTTAGTGAGGAGTAGTTAGTGCATTGGAGACCTATTAGATCTCGTATCGTATCGTCTTTAAGTCCAGTGCGTTGAGGACCTAAAGGATTTCCAATTTATCTTCTCTGGCAGACAGATTCAAATAAGGAAATTACGTCTCCTCGCACACAAGAAGAGAATTTTTAGTACCACACTAAAGACATAGGATATCCTTTAGCTTCTAGCTTCTAGCTTTTAGCATTGAAAGTGTTAAGCAGACTCAAAATTAAAATTTTATTTCATCGTCATTATCAGCTGCTAGACGTCCACTGCTGGACATAGGCCTCCCCAAAGATCTCCATATCGATCTGTCCCTATCAGCATGGCCTTCGGTACCGCTGAGCACTAGGAGGATATTTTATATCTTCTTCCTCCAGCCCTTTTCCCAGCGATATGGGATCGGCACAGTATGTACTTCTCCTCCACATCCGTCTATCAGCCTATCTAAATTCACACTAATAATTAACTAGTAATTCTAATTTATAATTTATAGGAAATTTTATATATCTGATGATAATTAAATATTATATATATATATATATATATGTATGTATGTAAAATTATAAACAAACATAAATTCTTACTTCAAACAAGTTCAGCGGGGATAGGACGGGCGATAAGCAGCCGCCGGCCGTCCGGGAGTAATTCCTCGTGATTAGAAGACGGCTGATTACCCGGTACCCTTATAATTACTTAAAATTTACTTCAGCTTACTTTCTCGCGTCCGACGGGCCCGGGAACTTAATGTTGGATGTACAGTGGATAAGACCTTCCAAAGTTAATCACTGATGAAATCAGTTCAAAAAAAAATGTTAATAATTCTTAATAATATAGCTTTATTTATATGCTCATTTATATGGGGTGTTATACTCTGCTGACTACAACACCCCCGAAACACCCTTTAGGAGAAGGAATTTTGTAAAATTCATGTTCATATGTTATAGTAAGTAAATGTAAATTAAAATGTACAAAATAAGATGAACTGTATTAAAAAAAAGGAAAGAAAAGAAGAGAATAAGGGCAAATGTATAAAATAAGAAAATTCAACAGTTATAAGTATGGATAAGTAAAATAGAATGAACGAGAATATAAAAAGGAAAGCAAGATAATAAACGGTATGAAAGAAGAGAAAGGAATAAAAGCACGATAGAAATATAAATAAAAAACAAGACTGCAGGCCCAGGACCACAAATTTCCAGAGGATAGTTACAAAAAAAAAAGCAGTAGAAGCAATCATCATCATCAGTAAATAGACGTCCGCAGCTGGACATAGGTCTCCCCTAAAGATTTCCACACGATTTAGTAGGGATCTATATGGGGAGATTTGGGCTATTTCCCACCACGCTGGCGTAATGCCGGTTGGTGGGAGCCAGAGCCTCGTTTGTTGATCAGCAGGCTGCACCTCAAGCTGGTGAGGTTGGCGTGGGTCCACTGAGTTGTTCCGCATGATGCCTTACATCACTTGGCTGAAGCTATATCTTTACCAAATTTTGAGTGTTTACGTCTCTTTCGGAAATATCGTGATGAGTCAGTGAATATCTGGATATCTCCTATATATATACATGGATATATAATTTCGCCGATAAACATATAGACAGTATAAATAATTAAATATTAATTTTTATTTTGTATTTAACTAAAAAAAAAACTGCAAATGAAAAATTGAAACAAATATAACGAGCAGATAATTTCAACTTCATTCGGGTTTAGATGATGGAAGCTACTGTACTGCGAATAGACCTTCGATTAACTGCAAGGTATGTGACGTCATGGTCTGTTACCACAGCGCCCTTCGAAACGGAACACAGTAATGTTTGCAAATTACTCGACGGCAGTTGGAGCTCCGGTGGTATCCAAACGGTCTCCACCTACCACCATATACATAAATACAAACATACATACTAGCATCCTCCTTTTTAAATAGATATTATATCTTACCTATGTGTATATATATATATATATATATATATATATGTTAGTTTGTCATTCACGTGAAAAGTAGTGAACGTATTGACATAGGAACATGAGCATTCTACGCGGAATGATCTGTAGATGGTTATAGGTTATATATTCTTTGACTTCCATAGATCCTACATTTTATTTCTAATTAACTTATATAAACATTTTCGTTTGGTATTGTGTATGCGGTTGCTATAGTAACCGTTGCTATAGAATTCCATTTGCGGTTGCGGTCGCTCTCAAGGTATATTTCAGACAAATTTCAAGTCTAATTCTATATTACGTCCAGCGAAGCGGGCGGGGAACAGCTAGTAGTGTAGCGTCACCATGAAGTAGTTTACTGGTGGTAGGTCTTTATTACTGGAAGGCTGTCTAGGTTCCCCCACAGCTCCTATTGCAGCCGACGAAACGGCAGTGTACAAACATTACTGTGTTCCGGTTTGAAGTATTGTAGTTAGTTATATTACTGAGCTATACAGAGGAGACATGATACGTCTAAAGACAAAGAGTATGATGTACTGCAGTGTATATCATCCTATCTATCGCCATGTTGTAGACAGGCGTATCAATTACCATCAGGCGAACGTTTCGCTCGTTTAGTTGCTTAGGTGAATAAAAAAAAGTTATCACTACCGGATATAAAATATTTGTGACTAATTCATTTCCATCCGCCATTTTATCAAACAGAAACATTTATGTTAAGTTTTAAAGGAATAGCTTAATTACTAGTAATTAAGGATCGTGTTAATTACAGGTGACTAAAGGTGACATTCATCCGAAGGTTAGGGACAGAAATTTGATTAAAAAAAAAATATCCCGTCGCGGTGTATTATCCTCGCTAAGCTACCCCCGGATTGAGGGTGTTGGAGGGGTTGGAGGGTGAGGAGCCGGGTATATGACTCGGTATTTAAATGTTAAGCAACGCCCTGCCAAATTTGCGGGAGACAAGCATCTCGGCGAGTACAGAGCGTCAGCGGTACTGTACCCCACAGATTTGGTACGGGACGCAGCCGCCTTACCCTCGTTTACTGGCTGATGCGTATACTGGTGGTAGGTCACCGTCGACTCTTCCCGAACAGCTTCCAGCGTTGTCGTGGCGGTGGGACTCAGTAGTCACGGCCTAACCCACGGTGAAGCTAAGAGGTACCTACCAGAAAGCACACTTCAGATGTGTGCCGGTGGGCTCCAATGACAAGTTTGTTTTCTGTGCAGCCGTGATAGAGTCGCGGGGGGAGAGGAGTGTATAACCATTGGCTGCGAAGCTCAAGATCAAATCCGCCGCAGGGAGCCGAGAGTTTTCTCTCTTGGCTCTCATGGCTTCAAGGTGGCGATAAAATCCCGCGCTGAATGTTCCGGTGTCCTTACAGAGGTGGAAAAGAAGATTCTCCTCTCGAGATGGAGTTGTATGGTGTAGCCGGCGCTGTCTGAATCGCGGATGTGTGCGAAAGCATTCCCATGGCATCGCCGTAAAGCGAAGAGGGTGGAACATTCTGGGGGTTGTAGTAGGTGGAAATCCGACATGTCCTGTCATAACCCACGCGAGGGCAGCATGGAAAAGCAGTTCACCTTAGTAAGTAAAAAGATCTGTTGAGACGTACGCAGAATGTACGCAATAATTAATAAAATCAAATATTAATTATCAAAACTATTTTGTACGCGACTGTACAGAGTATTGTAACTTTCCTACACCTTTGAGATATTCTTCTGAAGAGCATGAATAAACTCTTAAACAACGGCAAGTGGTTCTTGATACTTTGTGGTTCGCGCTGACAATCCTCATTTTTTTAAATCAATTAAACGATAAGACGAGCCGGACGTTCACCTGATGTTAAGTGATACGCCTGCCCATAACGTGTGGCTAGTTGAATGATTTACACTGAACTAAATTACACATACGATGTTGAGTCTCGTTACCTCAGTAATTTTACTAGTTACAACGCTCTTCAAACCGGAATAGAGTAATGTTTACACTCTGTTTGGCGGCAGAAATGGGAACTTCGGTGGTACCTTTATGGTCTTTGGCAACTGAGACCTACCATTAATGCACTTACTGACCATCTTAATCAGTAGCATCATTTTCTACTGTAGTGCAGTAATATACAAACATTATACAGAACTGAACGGCGCTTATAACGGCATAAATATGGTAAAAAGACATATATTAGAAATACCAAGGTACTCCTGATGATTGTTAAGGATAAGTGTAGCATCTATCACCAGGTTTACTGGTGGTATGTTTCATGCTGGAGACCGTCCAGGTACCACCGCAGCGCCTACTGCAGACGACAAACAGTATTGTGCAATTATTACCGTGTACCGGTTTAATAGGTATTGTAGCTGGTGTAATTACTGGGGTAACGAGATAACGTCTCATTTTTCAGGCGACGATCGCAATGTGGTGCAGTACGTAAAATCAGGTGAGTGTCCTGCTCGTCTAATTGCTTCGTAGAAAGAAAAAACTTCACATTACCATCGGAGCAGAGGAGGATTCAAATCGCGCTGTTATCGCTGATATTCGTCAGATGCCTAAAGAAGTGACATTCAACATAGAAGTAACATATAACAAAGAAGTAATATAGAATGCTACTTCTATGTTACTTCTTTGGATTGAATCTGTTCCTGATATAAATGTTTTAAACACAAACCGTTCATTAAACCATTGGAGCAAGTTATTTGGCCAAGATGTTTTCTTTCGTCCCAGTTCACACTGGACTCCAAACAGACTGGATTCAGCGTTGTGACGTAGACATCCCTGGACCAATTCCGATACCAAATGTCGTGGAGTATACACGGTTTTTTTTATTATCCTCCTACTCTAAATCTACCAAAAAAAGTTTAGGCCTGTTGTTGATAAAAAAGGCACTATATCAGCAACAACGCCTAACTAGGTATTAATCTATATATACAGGAGATGTCCAAAGATCTATTGCTTCATCACGAGATCTCCGAAAGACTTAAATCCTCAAAATTTGGTATAGATATTGCCTGTGCCGTGCAGAAATCAGCTAAGAATGAATTTTACAAAGATCCTTATTAGGTAAGGAATTTTGTAAAATCATCATTGTCATCCTCAGCCAATAGAGATTCATAGGCCTGCCTGAAAGATCACCACATCAATCGGTCCTGCGCTGCCGGGATCGCCGGGCACTAGAAGTTGTAGTTTGAAGAGGTTGATATGGAGGGATTTGGGCCATTTTCCGAGACGCTGATTCAATGCGGGTTGGTGGGAGCCAGATCCTCGTTTGTTGATTAGCAGGGAGCACCACGAGCAGGTTAGGTTGGCGTGAGTCTCGCGAGTTGTTGTACGAGATTCCTTACACCTCTCTTTGTAAAATAAGGAGTTGCAGGGGTGTTAATAACAGAAAGGGGCCCGGGGGGCGGCAGATATATTTCTGACAGATTTCAGGTCCAAATTCCAAGAGTAATTCTATACTACGACCAGCAAAGCGAGCGTGGAACAGCTAGTTATATGTAGATCTAAATTATCCAAAATTGTGATTGGTAGATATTATCAGTAATCATGTTACGGTATGATAACGCCAAAGGTACTATAGGTTTAAAGTCTGTACTAAGTGTAAAGGAAATAAATATTAATTATAAAGTATCAAAACTAGTTAATCCTCTCAAAAGTGACTCCATTTAAACGAACTCGAGTCGTCCAAATAAATAAACTCGCCTTAAGAGAGACTCGCTAATTACCTATACTCAACTTATATGACGTTTACTTGTAGCGGGGGTGAAAGGGTAATGGGGGAAGGAAAGCGTCCCCTGCTTACATTAAGTTGAGGGAGAAGTTACTTTAATCTTTTAACTATCTACCAAATAATTAACTATAATATATGCACTATACCAACGCTTTAGTGCGTGGAAAGGGACAGTAACGTTTTTGTGTTGGGTTTTTGCTGGTGTTAGGTCTCTGCTGCTACAGACCACCTAGGTACCCCCGAAGCTCCTACAGCAGTATGCAAACGTTACTGTGTTCCGGTTTCAAGGTCGCTGTAAATAGTGAAATACTTATCGAGACTAACGAGACTCAATATCGATTGTCTCTAAGCGACGAGCACAACACGGTGCAGTGTATAACATCCTAACTAGAGCCACGTTATTACGGGCAGGCGTATCACCGAACATCAAGTGAACGTTGCAGTCGCTTCCTCTGTTCGTTGAATAAATAGATCTAAAAATAAGCGGCGCGGAATTTGTACCGGAAGCTTGAGTTACAAGGCAAGCCAGTTAAAACTGATGAACATACCCTCGTCAGCCGTTCGCTCGTATAACGGAACCGTGAAATTCCCTCTTTAAGATGTCACGGAACGAGTTGCTGAAAGATTTTAATCACACATCTCTCAGTCGCATCGGTTCATCTTTGTTGGCAACTCGAACAGAAGTTGGCAAACGCTGAACAACCA
This sequence comes from Ornithoptera alexandrae, assembly GCA_029030555.1. NCBI lineage: Eukaryota > Metazoa > Arthropoda > Insecta > Lepidoptera > Papilionidae > Ornithoptera > Ornithoptera alexandrae. The sequence goes on from JARDVY010000031.1 coordinate 1,880,058, forward strand.
ATCTGCGCCGAAGTGGGTCGCGACACCAAGTTCAGTGCGCCTTTGTCTGGCGCCTCTTAAAGCACGCACGCTCGCTCGTTCTGCGGGAAGCGCACATTTTGAATTTGGAACGATTCAAATTTCATATCTGTATATATATATAATAAAATTAGATGCTTTCTTCTTAAAGTGCCTCTCCAACTGGTGAAGGTTGGCGATCAGCGTGGTGCAGTCCTTTCTGTCCCTGATTCGAGGGAAATTAGATTTCATTTGTTCGCTAATCACGTGAAAACTAGTGAACGTATGGAAACTGGAGCACGAGCATTCGACGCGGAATGATTTGTAGATGGTTACAGGTTATTTATTTTTTTAATTTCATAGATCCTACATTTTATTTCTAATTAACTTATATAAACATTTTCGTTTGGTATTGTGTATGCCGTTGCTATAGTAACGGTTGCTATAGAAAGTCTTTTGCGGCTGCGTTTGCTCTCAAGTAATATTTCAGACAAATCTCAAGTCTAATTCTATATTACGGCCAGTAAAGCGGGCGGAGAACGGCTAGTGTATATATATGTAAATATATATATATATAGAGAGAGATGACATACACTGCACCACAAGCATCGATAACCCTGTAACTTTACTAGTTACACTGCCTGATATACTGGAACATAGTAATGTTTACACATTACTGTTTATCAGCTGCAATAGGCGCTGTGGTGGTACCTAGACGGTATCCGGTAACAAGGACTTTTTTTTTATTATCGGAGGAAATCTTCTATAAGATATTTTGCTTCTGGAAGTATGACAAGATTACGTAGGATTTGTATACACTAAAAGTTGCATGGGGCTCCAGGAGCTTTTACGGAACGCACCAGTGCCTCCCTACGCCTAAGCACTTCCCAGAGAGAGAGTCGTAACCCTCCTCGTCACCATCGTTACGCTACAAGGTGGACGAGATCATCTTGTACTTGTCTTTCATCCCAGGCTCGCTTAGTGGGCAATGTGGGCCCACACCTCCAAAGCCCTCGGAAATCCTTCCAATTGCATTCTGCAACAGGAGAATTCCTTAGCCATATCCTTTATAGTCCGAGACCACAGGACAGAAGCAACAGGGACATACAACCAGATCAGAAAATAAAAAAAAAGCTATTATATTGTCATCACAAGCAGACAATCAAGTTTTATTTATTTGTACAGATAATCTAACTGCATGGTAATTGAATATACTCGCCACACAGATAAAATGCTTTTCACAATTTACGTTTCATCAAATGAGGGTAGTTCGTTCGCAAACCGGCGATCGAGCGCCGGGAAGAGGAAAGGGCGGGAAATAATTAGCAGCGTCCCGCCGCGCCGCGCGCCCGGCGCCGCGGGCAAAGGAAACTCGACGTACAGCCAATCTCGACTGCGCAGACTTTATTTCTGAATGCATTCATAATTCCGCTTTAACTCGGTTAAATTTTTTTTTAAAGTTTCTCTTTATTTAAATTGATACTTTTTTTTTATCAATTGAGCGTCGACGAGCCTATAATGTGGCGTTAGTTAGGATGTTATACACTGCACCACATTGCGCTTGTCGGCTGAGACATAAGATGGTAAGTTTCGTTACCGCAGTAATTACACTAGCTACAACGCCCTTTAAACCGGAACACAGAAATATTTGCATAGTGCTGTTTCAATAGACGTTGTGATGGTACCTTTTCTTTTTTTTCTTTGGGCAAATCCTGCATTGGATACCCTTCTGCGGTTGGAGCAATAGCATAGTTGTGTCCGACTCTTACCGGCTAAAACCCCACGGCTTCTCACTCATGGTTTAACCATGGGTCCGACAGGAAGAGGCCCCGATAATACCACGTCTCGGGATGGAGCTACTGCTCTCTATCCCCCATAAAAGTGTTAGGCGGAAGTACCGCACGCACCACCTCGATGCCATTCATATTTGGTGACAGCTTACCTTCGAATCCACCACCATGGCCTCTGTTATGAGGGTTGGAAAGCACAAAACATCCTCCTTCGACGTCTCGGTTTATGCCTGCGGATTGAGAGATGGTTGTTTATTTCTCGCTGCTTCTCAGCATCCTCTTTCTGCAGCAGTACCTCCTTACAGAAGGCCACCGCGACGTGCCGCGGTGGTACCTGGTCGGTCTCCGGCACCAGAGGCCTACCAGTAGGATCACTGTGTATTATGGCTTGATATTTTTTTCCTTCTTTTTGCCTTCCTACTTAACATATTAGGAGGGAAATAGTATAGTATACCTTAAAAAAATTGTTATAATATAATATAATATGTCTTTTTTTATAAAGTTTGCGCCGCTGGTTTCCGTGACAACTATAGCAGCTCCCTTGGACTCAGGGTCTGGTATCTGCGACTAAATTAATAATTTTTATCTGATATATCATATATACGGCATGCTATACTCGAATATTTGTTTTAGGGTTGATGACAATTCCTCTTCTTCTTAATTTCTAATTTCTTCATTTTTTATGATTCTACTTCCTCATCCGTCTCCACAAAATAAATTTAAAAAAATCCTCATATCAGGGAATTTTAGTAGGAAAGGCGTTCTTAGTTGTAAAGGCATAATAAATTATCTTATTTCTAAAAAGACTTTTTGTGTTACATTATTTATTTATCCATCTCTTCTTTCTTCATCAACCCTTATTTACATAGAGAACTAAATAAACAATTAATATAGGAAAGTAGTGTCGGCGATTCAACGATTTTCGCTTAAACAATCGCACAATGATGGACCAGATTTTTTTTTATGTATCATATAAATAAAGTAAACGCAATCACATTATATCAGCCGTGTGTTATACCTGTGTGCTGATCCTAAACTATTTCGTATTTTCGGTCACGTATCCCATTTACGTCGCTTTCTATTTCGAGTGTGGCAACATCGAACGTCAAACGTAGGGTGGCCACGTTCCGACCAATCGGTAACGGGACATTTTGTTGTATTTTTTTTTATTATTTAATTAAGAAACCAGACGAGCGAGTTCACCAGATGGTAAGTGATACGCCCGCCCATAACAAAGTGCCGCTAGTAAAATGATAATTACACTAGCTACAAGCGCCCTCCAAACCGGTAATGTTTGCACACTACTGTTCAGCGGCAGATAGGTACCCATCTAGACGATCTCCAGCAACAGAGACTTACCACCAGTACATAGACAGATCTTATATAAAGCAAAAAGGGAAATTTGATAAATAATCCTGAAGCAGTGACTGATCAGTCTGTGTAGCCTCACGAGACATGGGTTGGATCCCAACTAGTCTCGTTCCTGTTAAAGGAAAACAGCGTAAAGGGCCACCTCTTAAAACGACAGATTCCGTGAGCATGTACATCAATAGCCATCACTTCTTGTAAAAGCTGTAAGTCCCACTAGTGGTAACACTATGTGGGCTATTTATTCATTTTTATTCTTTATATTTACTGTGGTGGTATGGTTATCTATGTACTTCTATCTGCGTATCTATTATGTCAGATCCAATCCTCATCTATATTTCAAAAGAAACAGCTCAAACATCAACATCTTTCTAATTTTCGCGTAAGATATTATGGGGGGTATAAGGTGTTCCACCTAACATCTTACGGAGCCTAAGTCACTCTCACCTGCACGCGGTGCGCCTTGCTGAATAACAGACGAAGTTCTGACCACCCAGCATTCCGCATTGGGCAAGCATGGTGGGCTAAGGCACAATTCCTCTCAATGAACTCTGTGATGTGGAGACCTATGAGGTAGGCTGATGGCTATTGGCTGATGATGATGATGGTTATGGAATTTCTATTTCTACATAATCATAATAAAATAAAGAAGAAGAAAGAAACATTCTGAAATTTGTGTAATATAGGGATATTTCTCTATTCACTACAATTGTGTGAAATAGAAGCGCCTAGTTATTAATATGTATTAATACATTATTTAATTCCCAAGTTGTTTTTTAATAATCATCATCAGCCGATAGACGTCCTCTGCTGGACATAGTCTTCTCTCAAAGACCTCCACACACAGTCAGCATGGCCTCCGGTACCATTGAGTACTAGGGCCTGTCGTATGTAAAGGTTCATATGGTGGTATTTGAGCAATATACCACGATGCTGGCCCAATGCAGTTTGGCGGGAGTCAGAGCCTCATTGGTTGAATAGCAGGGTGCACAACGAGCAGGCGAGGTTGGTTTGGGTCCCGTGAGTTGTTGTGCACGGCCCCTTACGCCCCTGCTTTTTAATAAACAATTCTATAAAAAGTTTACATTCCTTACAAAGATTTGCTTTTGCCATCATCATCATTTCAACTGATGGTCGTCTACATTAGACATAGGTCTCTTCTAATATGTTCTATAAGGCACGGTCTTGTGCTATTTGAATCCAGTGTCTCCTAACGGTTTTTTTTTATTTCCTCTGCACACCTTTTGTAAAGTACAAATAGTAATATTTGTCTAATATTTGGCAAGTTTTGGCTAGTTCTAGACTGAGGTGGTAATTGGCTATATAATAATCGATGGTAAAGCGTATTAGAATATAAGAAGCCTATTCACTCTTCTCTTAATAACAAATATCATATCTTTTTTTTTTAATTTTTCACAATAAATTTATGTACTAGTATGCATATTTCTAATATATATTATATTATTTATATATGTACTAGCTGTACCCCGCCTATTTTGCTGGCAGTATAGTATATATAGTATTAGACTTGAAATTTATCTGAAATATTCCTTGGGAGCATGCGGAGCAGCACATGAATTTCTATGGTAACCGTTACTATAGAAACCGCATGAATAATTTCATTTTTATTACTTATGTATATAGATAAGTATGGGTACATGTTTAGTCCGTATATTTGATAAGTTTACTCGCAAGGTCAAATGGTAGGGTACAAACACTGACAGCGGCAGACTTCACATCACGAAGGACGAAACAATACGTTTTGTCTCAATGAATTCTTGTCTATTCATAATATCCATAAAGACAGTCAATAGCTTTAAGGACGGTTATAAATCATAGCTTATAATGGAGTCAAAAATTTATCAATGATCTATGGTCTAGCTATCTTTAGGGTATGTTTCAGCACTTCCCGCTGGCGCTAGTTTTATGTGCTTCTTTATATTTATTTTCACGTGTTGTTCACTATGTAGTATTTTGTCGTTTTTTTATGTACCTATCGTTTATTTTCATTTTGGTGGTACCTGCTACATTCAGTAATGTATTAAGTTAGGGTAGTGTGTAAGGGCACAATCAAATGACTGAGCTGGAAATCAGTTTTGTGTGTGCATGCCCACGTGTATACTGAACGTAGTCCATGTTTGTCCATTAATATTGTGTGTGAATTATTAAATATATATATAAAAAAAGTGGAAAGGTTTTATTCAAATAAAACATTTTTTTTCTTTCGATCTTATAAAATAAAACATATTGAAAATAAAGTGTAGATCATTTCGGTAATGTATGGTGGGCCTAGTCAAAACGAAAAAGAGTAGCTGTCACAAAATGGCGCATTATTATCTCGGCTAATAAAAATTCAGCGCGCGAAAATCCCAGCGCTGCCATTGGCCGACGCGCCCGTGCCCTCGCCGTCGCCCCCGTGCCCCCGCCCCCATTGGCTGCCGCTGCGCCAGTTTATCCCATTTTCAAATTAACTTTCACTGTCTCCGCGCTTGCTGTTTAGGACTGAATTTATTTATTCCATTCACACTTTATTACGTAATGGTGAAGAGTGGGAATGATACCTGGATAATTTGGGAAGAAAAAAAAAAAACTGTGTACTTTTGTTTTGTTTATTACAAATGTCGCGTTTTGATTTAAAAGCATTTTCGCGTCGCCGTCGAGTTTTTTGGGCATCATTGTGATGTAATATCCAATATATTTCAATGTAAGAATGCAGTTAATAGAAATCTATCTCTCTTTCTAATTATCCCAGGGAACGTCACCTAGCCTGATATTTTGAAATACTAAGTTGCTGCCTTAAAGACTAATTATCTAAAAATACTTACCTGGTGACGTATTAACTTTTAGCGGTTTATGACTAAAGAAAACTATTTTTATTACTGGTAACATACAAGCCGTTCCTAGTTCACATACATCATAGAGATCGAATAGTTCTCGTCTCCTCGAGACATCTTCTTAAAGTATCTCTTCATTACTAAAAGTAAGCCATTAGATTCACGAATCCATGCCTGTCTTAAGGTAAATGGAACAGTTTCCCATCACCAGTGACGCCAGTCCACTCCCTTATATTTTGCAGCCAGGGTTTTTGAGACATAAAATGTTAAATTACATACATTTTGTAATTTAACTGGCTAAAGGGGTTTTCAAAAAAAATACTGTAATATTTGCACATTACTATTTGGCAGTTGAAAAAGCAGCAATAGACATCTTCATCGTCATCATCAGCCTATAGACGTCTATTGTTGGACACAGGTCTCCCTCAAGGATTTCCACATCCATCGGCTTCCCGCCACCTTCGCCAGATCATCTGTCCCAATAGACATGCTATCTGTGAATTAATTATTAAATACTACAAGCCTTGAGTATACATCGTAATTAATAATTAATTAGTCATAATTTTAGGTGACAAACAGGTTTGCATTTGCATTGCATTGCATACAGTCAGGCGGGCCGCCTGATTGTATGCGGTCACCACAGCCTCTGTATTACGAAGATGTTAAGCGTTTCAAAGTCATATTAACTCTCATAGCTCATCTGATACTGGGCTCGTGGACTCAGATCCTCGGCTTGTTGATTACCGTAGCCTGTAACCGCCAGTAATAGCAGAGGTTTCACCGGGCGTGTTGCCGACCCTGCGGAAACCTTATCACGCCATTTTTGAAGAACTATCATCGTCTGCAGACAGTTCCGCCAGTGTTCATCTCCATTGACTCCACAAACCCAAATCCAACGGAACAATAACATCGCGGTGTGTAACATTTTAGTAAATCTTGGTGAGGGGCCGCGCTTCAGCTCACGTGCCCAGCACCTGACGTACAAATAGGCGGGAAAATTGACGTTTATTTTAATTTTTTTAAAGGCGTATAAAAAATTAAAACTATCATAAAGAAAAAGTCTACTACTTTTTCTTTATGATAGTTTTAATTTTTACTAACGAGACTCAACATCTCAAGTCTCAGGCGACAAGCGCAATATGGTGCAGTATATCCATCCTAATTAGCACCACGTTGTTACGTGCGGAAGTACAACTTATCATCAAGAGAACGTCCCGCTTTTCTCCTCGTTCAATTATATTGCAAAAAAAAAAAGAAAAAAGATGGTTACCAGTAGTGATGAGTAAAATTGATCTTAGACTTGATCTTCCGAAAAAGGGAGACCAAGGCCAGGAATAGTTTCATACGAGCAAGACTAAGACCAAATATGCAAGAGCACGACCAAATGTGCGAGACTTAACGAAAAAATTAAATTTTGGTATAATTATGAGGTGAAATATTTATCCATAACTTGAATATGTAAATAGAGGTGCTGGAATCGGTGGAAGCACATCGTCCGCTCCAGACAGTAACCCAAGCACTGATCACGATCCTCGGACATGAGGGAATGACCCTAGAGAAAGAACATGAGGTATAAAAGTATTAAAAAACACGACAATCAGATCAAACGAGTGAAATCAAGACTGAATATGCAAGAGAAAGACTAGAAGTATTTAAAGAAGACTATAACCGAACAAATAAGACCAAGACCAATAAAATTGTCTTGAAGTCTTGGACTCGTTCCTGCTTCGCTCGTCACTAGACGCCAGTATCAGTTTGTCTTTAATAATTTTTACTATTAGGGAGAAAAGTCTTGGAGTGGAGGCCGCGTACAGGAAGCAGGGGTGTAGGAACCCTCCAAATGGACCGACGACATCCTCAGGTCCATCGGAAGCAAGTGGATGCGAGAAGCAGAGGATCGCATTTGGTGGAAGATATTGAGAAAGGCTGATGTCCAGCAGCGGATAAACAAAGGCTGATAATGATGATGATTGTTATAGTGATAAAAAGTTAATATTAAAATGGTATACTATAATATGACTACAATTGATTTTTTTTTTATAATCCTGATTATAATATGCAATTTTACGTATAAAGGCAAAAGTTGCTTCGCATATATCATAAAATATGAGGGTAATTATTAATTAATTTATTCTTTTTTTTTTAATAAAACAATATAAGCTTTATCGCTTACATTGTTCAGTAAGGATTATTCCATTAGACGACTAGACGAGCGGCACGTTCACCTAATGGTAAGTGATACGCCCGCTCATAACAACGTGGCGCTAGTTTGAATGGTATACACTACACCACATTGCGGTCGTCGTTTTGAGACATAAGATGTTCAGCCTCGTTACTCCAGTAATTACACTAGTTACAGCGCCCTTATAACCGGAACATTAATGTTTGCACACTACCTACCTACCTAAACGGTCTCCGGCAACAGACACCGACCATCAGCAAAGAGACCTTTTTTTTGGTTCGGGGAGAGGAGAAATCTTCGTTAAATACCCTGCTTTTGGTCCGAAGTCAGGGTTATGTCAGATTCTTACACACTGAAACCGCCTTGGTGGTCTGCATCAGTACATTCAGAGAGGCTCCGGAATCTCTTATAGAACGCACCAGTGCCACTCTACACTTCTCTGAGGAGGAGCCTAACTCTCCTGTGCACCATCCCTGAGCCATACGCTGTCCCACTCAGGTTCGCTTGTTGAGCGATAAGGGCCCCCAACCTCCAGGCCCGAGAAACTCCTAGACCCTTTCAGTCGCCTTTTACAACAGGCAGGGTTTACCTTAGTCTTATTCTTACTAGCCCAAGATTACAGGGCTGCATAGTCTGTACTGGTCTCTTTAGACCTACCACCAGTTTCATCAGTTTTAGTATGAGCTGAACCGAACCAGGGACAACCATGTGAGAAGGGAACCGGTTAACCGCTGTGCTTTAAAGGCAGCGAACGAATCATCCTCTGCTACTAGCAGTTGCATTTAAAAGAATCTCTTCGTTTTTATTAAGAGTTTTTCAGCGGCTGTCCGCGTCGCCTGTTCGCCGTTTAAAAAACAAAACAGAAATACAAATTACCCATAAAGTAACACCCCCCTTCTCCATAAGCCATAGACAAGTACAATACTTTTGCGGGACGGCAGACGAGAGCATCAAGAAATTGAAATGGCAAAAGTGAACGCATTGTGCACGAGCACCGGACCATAAAGTAACACCTCTGATTTACGTAAAGCCTGTTACATTACCCACCAAATTGGAAGGGGGTCCGATGTAATTCCACCCCCTCGCGACTCTCAACCTGTAAGGGCTTAAGGGTGAAATTGCGCCGCTGGAGGTAATTTGTGGACGGCTGGCAACACCGGAGGCGCGGGAGAAATCTCCGCGGGCTTCTCAACACTTTTCTCCTTTTATTGCGATAAGATTTTTTTGTATTGAGCTTAATAATTGAAACTTTTATACAAACGGAAATGTGATGTTTTCCATTGGAATTGTTATAGAGGAAGAAGTGTTTCCGGTTGTTATAAATAGATTAATATATAAATTTCGAAGTTTCATTTATCAGATTTTACTGCACCAAGTTTCCAGTGTAACTGTGTTGAAAGAAAAGATTAACACTCTTTAAGAGGGAGTCTAAGCTTTAGTCTTATAACAAAGCAATAACTACTAAACCACCGCAGCTCCTATTCTTACCGCCAAACATTACTGTGCTCCGGTTTGAAGGGCGCTGTAGCTTATGTCTCATGTCTCAAGGCGACGAAAATAAAGTGGTGCAGTATTATTATCATCCTATCTAGGGCCGCACTATGGGTAGGCGTATCACTTATCACATGATCAATCGCTTGACTTTTGTCCTCAGACACTGCGGTATCTGAGACGAAGAGATGCTGCGTAGCTTCCGTCTGTGTTTATCTATACTTAAAGATAAACTTATCAATTTAAGCTTGGATAGGCAGTGCTTATTTGCTTATTCGAAGAGTGTCTCTTTCCATCCAGTATGCATTTTATTTGTCTCGTCGCTGCGAAGTATAAAAAGCAACGAGCGGAACGTTCACCTGATGGTAAGTGATACGTCTGCCCATAACAACGTGGTGCTAGTTATACACAGCATCATATTGTATTAGTTGTCTTAAACATATGTAAAGTGTCATCACCACGGTAATTACATTAGCCACAGCGCCTTTAAAACCGGAATGTTTACACAGTTTTGTTGGCTGCAATAGGGGCTGCGGTGGTACCTACGTAGACGGTCTCCGGGAATAAAGACCTACCATCAGGAGCATCGAGGCGATCGTTAAATTTATAATATATCACGCTTTTTGCCGGAGGTTAAAAAGCGTTGTGCCTTGACGTGGAGTTACCACAGTTCCCGTTTTAACCAGGGCATCATTATCCCGGCTCCTGAGTCCATTGTTGAACCCCATAATGATTACGTTTCAGTTTATTTTGAAGAGGCGGTAAAAGTGAACGGGCCCCGGCGCTGAAGTGGAGTATCCGTACACGCGGCCCTCGTCGGTTATACTTTATGCGACGTAGAGCTAGAAATAGGTTTAGACATGACTTTTATTGTTAACAACGCGGTAACAGATGATGAGATATTCACATGATGTTACTTGATAAGGCGAAGGTGATGATGAAGTGTGATCGTTCAGAATATTTTTTTCACATTTTTGACAACCGGACTTTTGAACTTATCAGTGACAGGTGTAGTAGAGGTAGAGGTATGAAGCCTGTAGCTAGCCAGGTTAAAACCTTGGATAGCTTAATCCTACACTTTATACTGATGGTAGGTCTCTGTTGGCAGAGGCCGTCTAGGTAGTACAGTACTAACGTTAAAGTATTCCGGTTTGAATGAGGCTGTAGTTAATGTAATTACTGGGGTAACGAGACTTAAAATCTTACGTCTCATGCAACGAGCGCTATATGATGTGGTATATAACATCCTAACCAGCGCCACGTTGCGGGCGAGCGTATGGATTACCATCAGGTGAACGTCCCGTTTGTCTCGTCGTTTGATAAAAAAAGAACACGTCTAAACATTCGATAGTCTTCGACATTAAGGCGAGTTCACACGGGCGCATATTCGTCCGTTTTATTTAATTAGAGCCGTAATGGGCGGCGCGTGGCGACCGCTCGCCCCCGCTGCCGGCGCGCGAGTGCTTCCGAGTTGCTTTGATGAAACTCTCCATAGCTTTATTGTTCCATATTTAAACATACCTTACAATGGTCTACGGTATAAGTTTACAAGTGTGCCTTTAGCTGAGTAAAGTTATTAAAAAAATACTAATACAAACATTTAATTATATATACAAATCCCATAACAAGTTCTAGTTTACAGGTTACGGTCGACGGCTTCATCATCATCATCAGGTGCTCTTTTCAATAGCCCTGTAGTATCGGGCTAGTAAGAACAGGACTAAGGTAATCCCTACCCGTCGTAGAAGGCTACTGAAAGGGTGTAGGAGTTTCATAAATAACATAGTTTAATAAATAACGTTCGAAGCCTCTTACCACAAGATTAGAAGAATAGAGCTGCTCTTAGAACATATAAATTAACTTAGGATCATCATCATCATCATCAGTCGATAGACGTCAACTACTAGACATAGGCCTGCCCCAAAAATTCCCACACGATGAAGTAGGGATTCGTGTGGGAGGATTTGGGCCATTTTCCACCACGCAGGCCCAATGCGAATTGATGGGAGCTAGAGCCTGTTGATTAGCAGGGTGCACCAGCAGAAGTTGGACTGTGTGCCATGAGTTGTTACACTGAATTCATCTATTTGTTAAGATTTAATTATTCACGAGCAATACATAGGTGCAACGTCCACTGCAATGCTGGTAAATCTAGTATTACTACATTGCTATTATTTAACACTTATATACATATTATTATAATATAGTATTACATGATATCCTCTTAGGATAGATTTTTTTTAAATCTATCACAGTAGATGTCCTCTAACAATTAAAGATCGAAATAGTTTAACTTCCAATTTCTTTTACTCGGCAATCCTAATAATAATCGCCATTGGAACTTAATCCGCAATGCTCCACATTAAGCGGCACAAAGGCGCTAATCCGAGAAAAAAATGCAGTGTAAAGTATGTTAAGATGTCGCAAAATACGCCGCCGACAGTACCGGCCTCCGGACAGACCGGCGGGTAATGTTACCAGATAATGGACGCGGAAAGTGTTTCTGGCGACACCGATGCAGCCCGATAACGAGACGCCATCTTGAATGTAAATTATTCCCGCGCCGGCGAGCTAGTGATGTGCAAGTTTATTTAAATCCTATATTCGCATAAACTGTTTTAATTTATTCATAGGTTATTTTATTTGTGATAGATTTATTATTTTTTTTTATTTTAAAAAAATATTAATAATTATAATCTTCCACAAGTAGCTTAAAAATAAAATTACTTCGTTTTTTTGCAAGACTTATAATGACACTTTTTACTTCTATTTTTTTTTTATTCAATTAAGCTACGAGATGAGCGAGTTGTTCGCCTGATGGTAAGTGATACGCCATCCCATTACAATGTGGTGCTAGTTAAGCTAATATATACTGCATCACATTACGCTCCTCGCCTAAGATGTAAGGTGATGAGTCTCGTCATCTCAGTAATTTCACTAGCAACAGCGTCCGTGAAACCGGAACACTAATGTTTGATGGCAGCATTAGAAAACTTCATTAAACTAAACGTAGTTAGTTTAAATTTTTATAATGCCTGTCAATAACAGTAATGATGGCAAAGAATACAATAAAGTCATCCCTCAATTTGCGGAGTAGGATTTAATACGGTTTTCAACATGACGTTTTCACAAAAAAAAAATACCAATTAAAAAAAATGGCGAAACATTAAAATTTATATTTTTACACTATGATAAAACAAGGAAGACGAGGTGATAGTAAATGGTACGCCTGTTCATAACAATAGCCTCTAAACTTCACTTTAAAGAGTACAGCGATATTTAAGATGATATACGTTCATTAACAAATTTAATATTTTTTCAGAGCTTAACCGATAAGATCGTTTAACCGATGACATTGTGGCACATCACTATGGAATTAAAAAAAAAAAGCGGTTGTCAGAGAAACACGGGCGCGCGCATTATCCGCGTGCGTTAGACCAAACGCAATGTTTCCTAAACTCTGATGCAATCTCCTTTAGTTTGCAGAAAGAGATAAGCCAGATGAATCTCTTACAATACGTTTCTAGGAATATCACTAATGCTATAGGACAAATAGTTGCTATATAAATCCTTGACTCCCTCAATCCCAGCAGTGGGAAGATAGCTGTTACATAAACTTTTATATATTTTAATTATTTCTTGTGATGGTAAATGATACACCTGCCCATAAAAGCGTGGTGTTATTTAGAATGATATACTCTGCACTATATTGCGCTCTTCTCCTTGAGACATAAGATGTTGGGTCTCGTTACCCCAGTAATTGCACTAGCTACGGCGCCCTTCAAACCGGAACACAATAATTATTGTACAGTACTGTATGTCGGCTGCAACAGGCGCTGTGGTGGTAACTACCTAGATGGTCTCCGGCAAGAGACCTATCACCAGAAAAAATATCAAATATATCCGGCGCTCGACATAACTGATCAGATTTGGAAGCTGGATCTCTCCACCTGTCATCACAATGGTCTTTAGATTAGAAGTTAGATATATCTGACACTTATCCATGTAGATTAAATTTGGACTTTGGATTTATCGGTAACTCGCACCCACACCTCATCAAACTGGACGTCATATATCCAGCACCCCTGTTAACACACTGCTGGTTAGCGGCGGGAACAGGAGCTGCGGTGGTGGCTACAGCGTCTACGGCAACGGAGACCTACCACCAGCAAAACATTTATTGATTTCGTATAAATAAATTATGGGTCCAAAAAAATAATCTTGACAGTTCTCAAATAGATTTTAAGAGTGGCTCTGGCCAGCGATGCTTAAGTGGCGACTACAATGGCATTTAGAATCTTTATCGCATTAGGCTCCCACTCCCCCGGACAGTGGGCACGCGCACAAAGGGATGTTGCCACAATACCACGGTTACGTAATTCTGCCGGCTACTTAGCTCCGCCGGCGTTAAGGTGCTTTCACATGCACCCATTAATTATTTTCTTTCTTTATTTTCTAAAGTACTAAAACCTAAAACTACCATATAATTGTTCACTTGCTGTTCCCCGCCTGCTTCACCAGCCGCCCACCCCCGCAACTCTCTTAGCGTGACGAATTTTGTAAGATCCATTCTTAGATGACCTCTAAATCGCAGAAGCAATATCTGTACTAAAATTTTGAGTCATTATCATCATCAGCTGATAGAAGTGATCGTACAGTCAGCATGGCCTCCGGTACGATTCAAATGGGAGGTCGGGGCCATTTCTCATAACGCTGGCCCTATGCGGGTTGGTGGGAGCCACAGCCTCGTGTGTTCATTCTCAGGGTGCACCACGAGCAGATGAAGTTGGCTTGAGCCCTATGAGTTGTTGTGTGGAATATTACACCCTAAATTTTAGATAAGTCTTCTATTTCAGCCGACAAATAGTAATATACAAACGTTACTGTGTTCCGGTTTCAAGGACCATCTCATGGCTCAAAGATACGAGCACAATCTTGTGTATTTCATTCTAACTAGCATCAAAATGGTCAAGCATATTATTTATAGTAAAACGATAGTATATTCAAAAGTAGACTGTAGCAGGTTGTTGATGATGAACGTTCTACTCGTCTCCTCACTGGTTGGGAGGCAGTCGATTTGGAGGTGTGTTGTTTTTTTTATAATTATTTAAAACAAATACTGTGGATAAATATGGCGGTGGTGTGAAACAGCACTAATACACAGCAGCGATCTTTCAATAAGACGATACGGGCATTAGCGTTAACAGCAGCGCGGATACCGACACAATGCCATTGTGATGTACCTTGACCGCGGTACAGAAATCCAGCTCCATACCCACTAGAGTGGTCAATGACCATATCCATTCATTGCTGCATTGAACTCCACTGTAACGTTTACCGACATCAATACACCGACATATATTGCACTTCCAATGCAAATATATCCAACTGCATACCACAACAGAAACAGCCCTCTCAACGTTCCCACTGCTGGGACTCGGTACTGTCTTCCATAAAGGTAAATAATTATGGTTTCCTAGCAACATTTTCCTTGAGGAGTGGACCTGCTACTCTTCGAGACGCATACCGTTTTGGCTATTATAGTCGCCTGTAGAAGACGTATATCCTCATAGTTACTCACGGCGGGTCAGAAAAGGTGGAAGGAAATAACTCCAAGGAAGGAGTAACAGCTTAACCTGAGCCAGTCACCAATAATCTACCCTCGTGAACTTTGTGAAGTTTAAGTTCAGTGTTGGAATGGACAGAAAATATAATAAAACATCCCGGTGTTGCCGCATGAATAAATACTGGATACCTCACAGCTCACGGGATCCAAGCCAGCCTCACCAGCTCATGGTGCACCCTGCTAATCAACAAACGAGGCTCTTCCAACCCGCGTTGGACCAACGTGGTGGAAAATGGCCCAAATTCGTCTATATGAGTACCTACCCGATTGTGTGGGAATCTTTGGGGGTGGCTTATGTCCAGCGTACATATAGTATAGTATATCTACTATAGGTTTAATTAAAGCTGCTACAAAATACTTCAGGGTGGTGATTATATTTATAATTGTACTGGTGGTAGGTCACTGTTGCCAGAGTCTACTCACTGTCTAGGTACTTACTCCTCTGGCGCAGCGACCCAAAGTGAGTCTTGGTCTCCGACACCAGAGAACGCCAGCGTTGTCCGTTTCGCACAGCCTTTAGGTCCCTATGTTATCTAGGTAATATAGCTTCGATAGTAGCCGAGAAACTGTATACAGTGCTATGTTCGGGTTTGAAGGATGCTGTAACTAGTGTTATTACAGAGGTAATTAGACGTAACATCTTATGTCTAATAATGGGTGCAATGTGGCGCTGTTTAGACCATAATAACTGGTGCCGCATTATAAACAGCCGTATCATTTACCACCAGGTGGTCTCTCGCTCGTCTCGTCGCTACTTATAATAAACTAGCTGTTCCCCGCCCGCGCTGCCGGCTGTAACACCCCTGCAACCCCGTTTGGGAAACGAATTTTGAAAAATCCGTTCTTAGCTGATCTCTTAACGGCAGAAGCAATATCTTCACCAAATTTTGAGTGTTTACGTGTAACAGTTCTGGAGATATTGCGATGAGTCAATAAATTTCTGGATATCTTCTATATATACATATATGAGATTTCCTCCCTACATAGACACTCATCACGATATCTCTGGAACCATAACACCTGGAAAAATTTGGTGCTAATATTCCTTTTGCTGAGTTTTACAGTTAAGAACGGATTTTACAAAAAACCTTCCCCAAGATCAATTGCGGGGCTGTTAGGGCCAGCAAAAAGGGTGAGGAACAGCGTCCTATAGTTCTTCCTATATATATATATAATGCTCAAAGTATTTACAGTGTATGACTTAAACAGTTTAAAACAACATATGTAATAAATTCCTCGTCAATTCAATGAAACATTATAGCGTCGAAAATTCTAGAAGCATTATGATGGTGGAACAGGAATATGATGATCAAAGGCGAACCGGCGCCGCGCCCGCGCTCATGTAATGGCCGCTCTTACAAAATTGGATTTACCTCTTACCAACGAACTCCGACCCCCGGATGCCCCTTTCCAACATTCCCTTAGTAAATATTAAGGTGATATACACAGCACCACATCCACAACCTTTACATATAATATGCTATGTTTCATTACTACAGTAATTACACTAGCTATAGCGCACTTCAAACCGGAACACAGTAAAGTTTGCATAATATTGTTTGTCGGCTGCAATAGGAGCTGCAGTGGTCTTCGGCAACAGAGACACTACTATGAGTATAATCATAAATAATAAACAGTTACAATTAAATCCTGGTTAATATAAAAAAAAAATACTCGTTCCGGTTCCTTTATTTATTTCTGTAATAAAATATAATTAAAATAATTTTTTTTCTGTATTTCAACTAAATTATTTAGTTGCATACTAACGGTTCCCGTCCGCTTCTCTGACTATAATATAGAATTGAACTTGAAATTTGACTGAGATATTACTTGAGAGCAACTACAGCCGCAGATCATTTTCTGTAGTAACCGTTACCATAGCAACCGCATAAATAAAATACCAAATGAAAAGGTTCACAATAGTTAATTAGTGAATGATCAAACATATATGAAATTTAAAAAACGAATAGCCTTAACCTTTTACAAATCATTCCGCGTCGTATGCTCGTGTTCCCATAGCGATACGTTCACTAGTTTTCACGTGATTGGAGAACAAAACAACCTTTTATTATATACTGTATGTCCAGCAGTGGACGTCAATAGGCTGATGATGATGGTGATCATCCAAATTAGTGCCACGTTGTTATGAACGGGCGTATAACTTACCATCAGCTGACGTCTCGTATGTCGCTTAGAAGAATAAAAAGAAAAAATCATTTCTGTATTATTTCAATTAGACAGGGTAAAAGCTTTCAGGCTGCGCATGATCATCATCTTCGGCCACTTTGTCACTTTACTCGTTGAAATTGTGGTGTAATATTAGACCATTTTTAAGTAAGAATCAAATGTTTAAAGTTAAAGTTATAATGTAATTTTAAGTTAAAATAATAACTATAAAATAACCTCTAGGTTTAACTTGAAGTCTTTGCGCATTTCCTATGTACAAACGGACGCGTCTCAAGCATTCGATATATCAGGCGGTGCTACTTAACGGATTTCTTAGGGGTTGAAGTTTTGAGGGGACGTTAGAGGGGCGCGATGTAGGTATAACCGAGAAATATCACGGTATCAATATGATGGAACTTCAGGAATAGGGTGCAAGACTATGGAGAAGAATTTTTTTTTCTATTTATATAAAATTTTTAATCGTTATCCATAATTGGTTTTTATTCAAATTTTCTTCTCGCGAACAAAAAACTAAGGGTTAGGGGATTGGAGTGTATCTTTTTTTCCAAGGTTCCATATATCTATTTATTAAATAATAATAAACAACCTTTTTAATTCCCACTGCTGGGATGGAATTTGAAACCTTCCATCATACTACCAATTGTAATATACTAAACTTCATCATATTGTTGTCTTTTTTTATTATGCTGTCAGTCTTTTTGACTTAAAAAGCTATTTAAAGTCAAAAAGCTGTACGTACCTATTTTAATTTAATTTGTATGTTTATAAAGATAATTTTGCTCAGAGAGGACAAAGAGTAAGCTATTGAATGAGAGAAGATATGGAGAATTGTAAAGTAGTACAAGTAAAGAAGACAAAAGGACAACGAATAGATAGATATATAAATAGGTGATAATTAAAATAATTCAGAACTTGTAAAATTTGTTCTTTTTCTTTTTGTTTAATATGCTATATGTTTTATTTACAAATTCCTAAAGAAAATATTATAAACAAGATGGCGGCCGATAATAGAGTTCCCGCCAAAGCAGCGTAGCTCTGCGCAGGCAGCGCCGTCACATACCGGCGGTGCTTCGCACAGAGCGGTAAATATAATAAAAGCCTCTCAACCAGCCCCTCCCCGTGTGTAGGCATTCTTGCCTTTTATATCAACTATGCTTCCGTTTCCCTTTCTGTTAGATGCATCACGACATTCTGCGCCACAAACTATATACACGTAAACTCACTGTGCCGACGTGGTGGGTTAAGGCTCAATTCCCCTCAATGAACTCTAACATGGTGATCTTTGGGGCAGGCCTATGTCCAGCAGTGGACGTCTATCGGCTGATGATGAAACATATATTTATTTGTCATTTAATAATAAAAAAAATACACTACTGGTATGTTCCCGGAGTTTGTCTAGTTTCCACCGTAGTTCATATCTGCCGCCAAATAGTAATGTACAAACATTACTGTGTTCCAGTTTAAAGGGCGTCGTAGCTAGTGAAATTACTGAGGTAACAAGCCTTATATCTAATGTTTAAAATGGATGATCACAATATGGTTTATATTCCCGACTTTGTTAAATTATGGATTCTTTGGACGTTAAAGTCATTAATTATCTGTTCTTTTATTTCTCATAAATCTAAATTTATCTTTTATCTCTTTAGTACTTATATTATTTATAAAATATCGCTGTTTTTTCTTTTCACAAATATTTGCAGCCATTTATTTATAATATTTTAAAAACCTTTCCAATTTATATATATATTATTGCTATTTACTTTTACGTTTAGTTATACTTCTAGAACATACCATTCTGTTCTGTATACTAGGCATTCCTCAATCAAATATTTGGTTTCTTGGTGTACAGGATTACACGCACACTTGGACTTGTGTGAATGCTCTACAATTCCTAACTTTGGCAAGCGACTGTCACCCCATTGGACAAAATAAGAAGCAAATAGATATAGAGGAAAACTAATAAAATAGAACCTACCGAAAGACCACGGGGATCAAGGTAGCGTTCGGCTTTTCCACGATGTAGCGTAAACTCGATGTAAATGGATGTTAGAAAAACAAAGACTTTAGTCTCACCGGAAATTATACTTCTCAGATGCTTAGGACAGGCACCAACCAAATAATTGGAAATGAAGGTATAGAACAGTAGTACTACTAGCAGTAGCAGCAATAACAACAGTAGCAGTTGCAGCTGTAGTAACCGCAGTAGCAGTATCAGCAGTAGTAGTAAAAGCAACAATAGTAGCAGCAGCATACGCAGTAACAACAGTTATCTTAGCAGAACAAACGCAATGTTAGTAGCAACAGTAGTAGTTATAGTAGTAGCAGTACTACTAGTAGAAGTAATAAAAGCTGCAGTAGCAGCAGCAACTGTATTAGTAGTAGAAGTTGCTGTATACCATCCTAACTAGCATCACCATCAAGTGAAAATTTTTGTCTTTTCACTTCGGCGAATAAAAGAGCTGTTTGTAATATTAAATAAGCGCTATAAGCTAAATAAGCATTTTACTTAAAGATAGAATTATCGTAGCAATAATATCAAGTGTCTCCCGGAGCCGACGGCTTCTCACCGCCGCGGCGAATCAACCAGATCGGATTCTGGATTGTGCCGAACTCGAGCACCCATCGACTGTTGTTAACACGTCTCATTGACTTTTCAGAGATCCCCGACCAAATGCGCAAACCCCGTTTCAATTCTACCGCTACCGTGATAAAGTTAAAATTTGTTCTCGCTGTTAATTTGCAACATTTACACGTGATCTAGTAAATTGTGCTCTATTTGTTTACGGTTAAGGTTTATTTATGTTTATTGTTATTCGGACGGGAATTAACTACTGATGTCTTTACTTGTTTGTTGTAAAGCTCCGCCACCCGCGGCGTTTGTTTGTGAGACGCCGCGTTTTTTTACCCGCGCGAATCTTTTGTTGATTTTTTTTTCCCGCTCATCGCCCCATTGTGGGGGAGCGGACTAAATACCGAATATAATGAGTTTAAAAATTGGATAATGCTTTTGTTAAGTGCGAGGCTCCCGTCGCGTCTGTTGCTGTGCGCGGACGTTTTGTTTGTTACGGATTGTGTTGTTGTGTATATAACGTAACCGTTTTGCGTCAATGGCGTCCGACGTTGCGGAGGGAGCGATGGATAATTTCGCTTTTATTCAGCTGACCGTATTTGTTTTGGTTATGTAGATATCGATCGGTCTAGTGATGCTCGCAACCAGTGGGTTCCCGCGATTTTCACCAGATCGTCGGTCCACCTTGTGGGAGGCCTCCCAACACTTCCTCTACCGGTAAGCGGGTCACAGTCGGGGACGACCGACCAATGTGGAGATCTTTGGAGGAGGCCTAAGTCCAACAGTGGACATCTATCGGCTGATAATGATGATCATCTTGAAGTATTCATCGAGTCGATTGATAGGTCTCTGTCCCGTCCCGTTCGAAGGGCGCTGTAGCTAGTGAAATTATTGGGGTAACGAGGCTTCATATGTCTTAAAGCGCAATGTGGTACAGTGTATGTATGGAGCAAGTATATCGCTTACCATCAGATGAACGTATCGCATACCATCGTCACACGTAGTTAAAGTGTTTCTACAACAAAAAAGTTTTTTTGCTCTAGGAACACTACTTAATTACCTTTATATCAGTACTACAAATTATTACTTACTACTTACTCGTAGCATCTCTGTTGCCGGAGACCATCGCATCTCATATTCTTGTAACAGTAGTGTGCAAACTTTACTTTGTCCGGTTTGAATGCTGCTGTAGCATACATAAAATATTGGAGTAATGAGAATTAATATCTTGTCTGAAGAGAGAAACACAATGTGGTGCAGTGTATACCATCTTAACTAACGCTATGTTATTGTGAATGAGCGTATCACTAACCTCATCTGATCAGGTGAAGTGAACGTCTCGTCGAATAAAAAAGATTACTGAAATTTATTAACTCTGAAGTAAGAACATCCTTGAGACCGGATGTCGCATCAAATATATCCGAAAGGGTAGGTATATTAACGCTTGTTTCTTAAGGTGAGTATAGACTGGTGAAACGTAACATGAAATCTATCTTTTTGCTTGTCACTACGAATTTCCCAAGAGTAGCTATTTCCGCCATTATATTAAGATTTTGAGTGTCAATCACCTGATAGTAAGTGACACGCCCGCCTCTAATGTGATGTAAGATGATATACACTGCACCACATTATGGTTCAGATATTAGATGGTAAGTCCCGTTACCCCAGTAATTTTAGTGCCCTTAAACCGGAACACAGTAATGTTTGCACAGTACTTCTTATCGGCTGCAATAGGCGCTGCGGTGGTACCTACCTAGACGGTCTGCGGCAACAGAGACCTAACACCACCATACGTAATTACTGGAGTAACGAGACTCAACACCTGTTTTTTTTTTAATTTATTTATGGTACAAACAGTCATTACAAATAAATATATAAGTAAATCTTATGCCTCAGACGACTAGTGCAATATAGTGCAGTGTATAACATCGTAACTAGCGTCACACGGGCAAGTGTATCACTTACTATCAGGTGAATGTCCCGCTCGTTTCGTTGTTTGATTGAATAAAACAAATCTGTTCGTGTTATTTCTCACTGTCTCTTAGTCACGTTGGGTTATTTAAAATTTCAGTTTGTTAGCAGGTGGCGCCATCTCTAAACGTAAAATGTAAAACTCTGCGCTATCTATCAAATGTTAGAGTTTATAATCTGTTGTGCAGATAATAATCACCAATAGGTGACGTAGTTCAAATTAAAATGCGCCCTCTGCCTTAATAATAATAATTTAAGTAGAATTGACTACCTTTTTTTAATTTTACGCAGGGCAAAGGCAGGTCATGTCGGACTTTGCACCGACTAAAACCCTCACAATGTTCTACCGTCATTGCCTTACAGCGGAGCTACTACGGAACGCTTTCGCACAAATCACCATCTCAGGGTAGAACCCCACTTCCTTCCGCCTCTGTAAGGGCGCGCCGGAACATACAGAGCTCTCCTCTAGGGCTTTTATTACCTGGGGAAAGGATTCCCCCGCACTCGTCACCCAGAGGCCAAGAATTACGTCTACGTATCAAGTCATTGCTCATTTACTAACATTAGTATCTTAGGACAATTGGAACAAAGGTCCTTTTCTGCATGATGTATATGCTGCTGGTCTGTTTGAACTTACAGCTTCATGAGAGCTGGTGCTAATTATTATTATTTATTATTAACATCCCACGGCCCCAAGATGGAGCAAACGGCGTCCACAGTGATTCTCGCGTCTGGTCTTGGGATTCAAACTTAATGTCCTCCCGACGTCGTCCCCATCTTCACCTCGTCTACTACTGTGCAGCGCCACGTTTGTCTGGGGCGATCGCGCTTGCAGTTACCAATCAAGCGCCTGCTTGGGACTATTATCAGAATCTCTTCGTAGGTCTGGCCAATCCACTTCCATTTGCGACTCCCGATTTGTAAATCGATTGGAGATTTGCAGCAGAGCTCCATTATCCAGATACTCATTGGAGATTCTCTCGGGCCAGTAAATACCGAGAATTCAGCAAACAGCGGTTGACGAATACCCGGAGCTGGTGCGAGATTATCTTGGTGACTTTCCACTTCTCACAGCCATATAGTAGTACGGATGTAACGTCGTAGCTGTCGCTAATAATAGATCGTAATTTTCTATTTCTTTATATTACATTTGATAAATTTAAATACTGGATGCGAGCAAACGTATGACTGATCGAAGTGGGAATCTTTGGGGGAGGTCTATGTCCAGCAGTGGACGTCTATCGGCTGATGATGATGAAATATAAATAAGTACAGAACTTAAGTACTTACTGTACTTGATCTTAAAAACAAACGTAGTGCTATTTATCAGCTATCGCTCCGACAGTCGGGTTTGAGTTTCCCAGAGAATTCAGTCAAATCGCGTTTGGAGAAGATTATTTAAAAGCGCCATCTATCGCATTTTTTACTCTACGAAGCGACGAGACCAGCATGATCATCCTGTTGTGATATGCCTGCCCATAACAACGCAGCGCTAGTTTATGTTATACACTGCACCTTGAGACAAGATGTCGAGTCTCATCACCCAAATAATTACACTAACTACAGCGCCCTTCAAACCGGAACACATTAATGTTTGCATAGTACTGTTCGACGGTAGAAATAGGAGCTGCAGTGATACCTAGTGTCGGGCAACAGAGACCTACTACCAGTACATATCACCATCGTGGTAACAGCGATAAAAATAATTGGAATCTAGAATCTAAGCATTTTAGATAATTTCTTTGCCGTTTCAGGCTTTACGTGTTTAACATTCATCTTTACAGCATGTTTATGGACGGATACATGGATGATGTGGACGTCCATCGGTGATGATTTCAGCTTATCGTCCACTGTTGAACATAGGCCTACCCAATTGATTTCCAGCGCAGCCGGTCCGATGTCTCCTCTGTTTTTTGTAATTAAGCGACGAAAGGAGTGGCATGTTCATCTGATGGTAAGTAATACGTCCGCCCATAACGACTTAGTTAAGATGGTATGCACTCCACCACATTACGCTCGTCGTCTCGTTACCCCAATAATTACACTAGCTATAGCGCCCTTTAAACCGGAACACAGGAATGTTTGCACACTACTGTTTGTCGGCAGAAATAAGCGCTGCGGTGGTACCTACCTAGACAATCTCCGGCAACAGAGACCTACCACGCGTCCAACAATTCGCTGTAAAGTCGTCGATCCACCTTTATCGGTGGTATGTCCCCATTGACCATCTAAATAGGTACAACTTACCGATCAATGTGAAACCTCGAGGAAAGTCTATACTCAAATAGGGCGTCTTCCGGATGATATTGAATATATAAGGGTGGGTTTAAAACCAATAGTTCCCCGCTCGCTCTGCTATCTCTAACAAACCCGCAACTGTTCCGAGGAACGAATTTTATAAAAACCATTCTTAACTGCGAAGGGTGTAGCTCGCTGGCCTAATGGTTAGAGCGTGCGGCCTTCACTCGGAAGGTCGCGGGTTCGAGTCTCAGCATGTATCGATGACTTTAATATTTAAGTTATGTACATTTGTGAACTTTAGTTACAGCAGCGAAATACAAACGGTGAAGGAAAACATCGCGAGGAAACCTGCACATGAATTAGAATTTATTCTAAGGTGTGGGTGTGTAGTCACCAATCCGTATTGGGCCCGCGTGGTGACTACGACCCATCGCCCTCATATTGAGGGTAGGCCTGTGCTCCAACAGTGGGGACGTAAATTTGCTGTTATGGAACGGTGTAAGGGGTCCCGCACCACAACTCACGGGACCCAAGCCTACCTCACCTACTCATGATGCACCCTGCTAATTAACAAACGAGGTCCTGCTCCCGCCAACCCGTGGGTCAGCGTGGTGGAAAATGGCCAAAATCCGTACACATATACCTTTACATACGACAGTCTCTTCAGCCCAGGGGCACCAGAGGCCATGCTGACTGTATGCGGAGATCTTTGGGCGAGGCCTATGTCCAGCAGTGGATGTAAATCGGCTGATGATTCTTAATTGACCTTTGAATGGCAGGAGCATCATCTCCACCCAATCTTGAGTGTTCAAGTCTAATAATTTCGAAGATGTGACGAGGCAATGAATTACTGGATAATTCCTATATAAATAGATATATTAAATGAATCATAAGTATTAATACTCGATAAATATAGCTTGTATGTAGTATTCTTTATTTTACATAGTATATATAAATACTTTCATCATAATCATCAGCCGATAGACCTCTACTGCTGGACATAGGCCTCCCCCAAAGATCCTAGTGGAAGAACTAAAGTAACCGAGATAGCCCAAAAGATTTCTAGATAAGTGGTAGTTGGCATATTGCTCGAAGGTCCGACGGCCGATGGGGCAGTAAGGTGGACGTGGGATTAGGAGGCCTCTCACAAGGGGGACCGACGATCTGGTGGGAACCGCGGGAATCCATTGGATGCGAGCACGGCGTGACCGATCGATAATTACTTTACTATCTAGGTTTTAAGTCTAGATGTTGATATGGCGGAACTAGACACAATCTATTATACTATCGGCTTATAATCATCTAATCAAAGGATATTGATTTCTTCATCTTTCTTGGTTGATGATGGAATTTTAGGTAAAATTTATTCGGGATATATTCTTTTTATTGGAAAAAAGAATTACACATAAATGCTATATTATTAGAGAAACCTTCCCGGTCGTGAACTCCTTGCTCGGGGTAGGTTAACTGCTTCGAGCAATCTAAATAACTTTTAATCGTGTTAATAAAAAAGTATCATCCTAATAAATCAAAGATCGACTCTTGATTGCGATGCGATGTTTAAATCCTTCGGCTCCCACTTCTCGTCCACGACTCTCTCCTCTATGATACGCTTGTACACCAGAGCCGACATCCTCGCCACTCTGGTTTTCTGCTCCGACTCGAAGTCCACTTCGTATAAGCCGAAGCGTTCACTACTACCTGCGATCCATTCTATGTTATCCATCAATCCCCACACAGTGTAACTCTTCACCTGTGTACCGTCCTCGATGGCGAGGAGCAGAGCTTTGAGGTATTGCCTCATGTTCTCCACCCGGCTGCGATCCCATAACCCTGGTTTGGTGGACCAGCCGTGCTCCGTTATATATATTACTGGATAGTCATACCGTTTGTTCAGGTATAGGCAGAGTTTGTACAATCCGTACGGAGCGCTCTGAAATTTGATATTTTTTTTATTCGACGAAACGAGCTGGACGTCACCTTATGGTATATGATACTCCCGTCCAAATAAATGTTGTGTTCCTGAGGGTGATCACCACCACCTTGTACTAATCGTCTTATGTTATGGTATTAAGCATCGTTACTGCTGCAATTTCACTAGCTACTACGCCATTCAAACCGGAACACAGTACTGTTTATACTCTACTGTTTGTCGGGAAAAGTAGGAGCTGCTGTGGTGGTACCTACATGGATGATCTTCGGCAATAGAGATCTATCACAAATCAATCATATTATAAAAAATAACCACTTCGTCTGAACTGATGAAGATAGGACATGAGGAGTTATGAATTCATCTCTTTCATCATTTCAGCCTGTTACTCTGAAGCGGAAGACCAGCATCTTTAATTTGGAAGTAATTGTGATACAGTACGTTCATATTGAGAACAGGAAGAACTGTGCCATTTAGGGTGTGGTCCTCACAGTGAAGGCGAAAAGGAGGAAGAAATTCAAGATTTAATTTTCCAAACATGGAGTAGATTTTTCTTAATCATCATCATATCAACATAACCGTCTTGTAGTTTCATTAATAAATAATATATATATAGAACAAGAGTGGTTCAACCGTTTCATAGCAATAGACAAACGGCTGAACCAGCGACAGTCACTACATTATTGTACTGATAGTAGTTGACGGGGTTGCAAACATTTAATGGTAGTAAAAAAACTCACTCTTAACCAGAACGACTCCGACGGCTGCCACTTGTCACCGAAGACCACGTCGACGCCAATATCATCCATGAAGGACGGCGGGTTGAAGCTGTTCGTGGTGGATTTGACTAGGAAGGTCGTGTAATGGTTGACGCCCAAGAAGTCTGCTGATCCTGGATATTGACAAGTTGCATGCGTTACTACTTTACTAGTGGTGGTTCTTGCCAGAGCCAGTCTAAATACTACCAGTTCTTATTTGTAATGGTAAACAGAAGTGTGCAGATTTTGAAGACTGAAGGACGCTGTAGCTGCTGAAATTACTGGGGATGGAGAATTGATATCTTTTATAGCAACGAAATGTGATAGCCGATGGGGCACCTAGGTCCTTGAATGACGACCACGTACCACGCAGACGTAGTGTTGGCAGGCCCTCACCAGATGGTCTGACGATCTGGTGTAGGTTGCGGGAAGCAGCTGATGCGGGCAGCACAGAATCTGTATAACTATATCTGTACAGCCAAGGATTGAACCGTTGCAAGTTTTGGGAGATGCATACGTCCAGCAGTGGGCTGCTAAGAACTGATGATTAAATTTACGTACCAGAATATGACTACTTAAATACCCCTCTTAAGATTCCCACGACTGATACTCTAGGCTTTCACTCACAAGTCCTGTAGTCTTGGGCTAGTCAGAATAG
This sequence comes from Ornithoptera alexandrae, assembly GCA_029030555.1. NCBI lineage: Eukaryota > Metazoa > Arthropoda > Insecta > Lepidoptera > Papilionidae > Ornithoptera > Ornithoptera alexandrae. The sequence continues at coordinate 1,907,660 of JARDVY010000031.1, forward strand.
GACTAAGGTAAGCCCTGCCTGTCGTAGAAGGCGACTGAAAGGATCTAGGAGTTTCGAGGGCCTTGAGGGTGGGGGTACTTATCGCACCACAAGCGAATGTGAGGGGAACAGAACAGCGTATGGCCCAGCGATGGTACTTAGGAAGGTTTGGTCCTTCCTCTTCTATAAGAGATCCCGGGGCCTCTCCGATTGCACTGATGCAGACCACCGAAGGGCTTTCAGTAAGAATCTCTCATTACCCTGACTCCATTCCAGAGGCAAGGTATCTTTCGCTTCTGTCCCGATACCAAAAAATAAAATGCTTTCACTCACAAGTAGAGTGCGACCGTATCTATTACACCGATGATCACTAACGATATGCCATACAAAGTATACATAAACATAACTTAATTGTCACATAAGTGTTTAAGTATATAATAATGAACTGATAACCTTATATAAATGATTCAATAGTGTAACAACAACGTTATTGCTGTAGATAAACGTTATCGCCGACGGCACAGTTAAATGTTTTACACGACTTTAAAGCTACACCGCGCTTCATATGAGCTTTCTTTTCTGAAGATGTTCAGCACTTGAAAGTCATGACTCTTACAGCTCATCTGTCTAGTGGATCCGGATCCACGGCCTGTTTCATCGTATAAGCTTTAATTATATTTTTTAACTAATACACTTTGACAGTTTATGATGAGTTATCGATAAGCTACTAAAACGTTCTTGTAGCCGTCGCACATTTAAACGTAGCTACATAAAAAAAAAAATATGTATACAGTAGGACATTGTGTCAATCCATCTGGAACGCATACGTGCATACACGGTGCTTTCTATTGCTGAAGAGAAACTTATAGGATGGTACGAGTTGGATTTTTTGTAACCTGAAATAGATATATTTGTAGGGTTTAAGGCCAGTGTTTCCCAATCTTTTTTGCACCATGCCCCACCTCAGCCTTTTTAAAATGCTTATACCCCCCCAATGTAACATATATAGTATTTAATATTTAAAAAAAAATATTGTACAAGAATTAGATTTTTTTAGTTAAATTTGACTTCAAAATCTAGTATTGCATTTAAATGGACCGGAAAAATGGACCGGAGCGATGGGCTAAACAACGTATCGAGTTATTGCGAATTTCTTCCCTTAATTAATTGCCCCACCCTCTCCTGCGGTGCGTTGGCTCCACGTCGGGAAACATTGGTTTAGGCTGTAGGAGAATGAGATCAAACGCGTTTGTGTATAGTTCTATCGTTCATCTTCCTTCGATATAGCCAGCAGCGCGCAAACTACTCTGTCGCAGTGCTTACGTACTTTGCACACCAGACATCCTCGTGTATATTACCCTCTGAATATACTCGAAATTTATGACGGGATGCGAAAAAGAGAGTATTTGTGAGGGGAGGAGAGGAGTAGAGTGGAAAGGAGGGAGTAAGGGGGAAGGGAGACAAAAGGACAAACGGGAAATAGAAAAGGAAGGGGATGAAAGAGAGAGAGAGAGAAAGAGACAGAGAGAGAAAGAGACAGAGAGAGAAAGAGACAGAGAGAGAAAGAGACACAGAGAGAAAGAGACACAGAGAGAAAGAGACAGAGAGAGAAAGAGACAGAGAGAGAAAGAGACAGAGAGAGAAAGAGACAGAGAGAGAAAGAGACAGAGAGAGAAAGAGACGGAGAGAGAAAGAGACGGAGAGAGAAAGAGACGGAGAGAGAAAGAGACGGAGAGAGAAAGAGACGGAGAGAGAAAGAGACGGAGAGAGAAAGAGACGGAGAGAGAAAGAGACGGAGAGAGAAAGAGACGGAGAGAGAAAGAGACGGAGAGAGAAAGAGACGGAGAGAGAAAGAGACGGAGAGAGAAAGAGACGGAGAGAGAAAGAGACGGAGAGAGAAAGAGACGGAGAGAGAAAGAGACGGAGAGAGAAAGAGACGGAGAGAGAAAGAGACGGAGAGAGAAAGAGACGGAGAGAGAAAGAGACGGAGAGAGAAAGAGACGGAGAGAGAAAGAGACGGAGAGAGAAAGAGACGGAGAGAGAAAGAGACGGAGAGAGAAAGAGACGGAGAGAGAAAGAGACGGAGAGAGAAAGAGACGGAGAGAGAAAGAGACGGAGAGAGAAAGAGACGGAGAGAGAAAGAGACGGAGAGAGAAAGAGACGGAGAGAGAAAGAGACGGAGAGAGAAAGAGACGGAGAGAGAAAGAGACGGAGAGAGAAAGAGACGGAGAGAGAAAGAGACGGAGAGAGAAAGAGACGGAGAGAGAAAGAGACGGAGAGAGAAAGAGACGGAGAGAGAAAGAGACGGAGAGAGAAAGAGACGGAGAGAGAAAGAGACGGAGAGAGAAAGAGACAGAGAGAGAAAGAGACGGAGAGAGAAAGAGACAGAGAGAGAAAGAGACAGAGAGAGAAAGAGACAGAGAGAGAAAGAGACAGAGAGAGAAAGAGACAGAGAGAGAAAGAGACAGAGAGAGAAAGAGACAGAGAGAGAAAGAGACAGAAAGAGACAGAGAGAGAAAGAGACAGAGAGAGAAAGAGACAGAGAGAAAGAGACAGAGAGAGAAAGAGACAGAGAGAGAAAGAGACAGAGAGAGAAAGAGACAGAGAGAGAAAGAGACAGAGAGAGAAAGAGACAGAGAGAGAAAGAGACAGAGAGAGAAAGAGACAGAGAGAGAAAGAGACAGAGAGAGAAAGAGACAGAGAGAGAAAGAGATAGAGGGAGAAAGAGATAGAGAGAGAAAGAGATAGGAGAGAGAAAGAGATAGGGAGAGAAAGAGAGAGAGAGAAAGAGATAGAGAGAGAAAGAGATAGAGAGAGAAAGAGATAGAGAGAGAAAGAGATAGAGAGAGAAAGAGATAGAGAGAGAAAGAGATAGAGAGAGAAAGAGATAGAGAGAGAAAGAGATAGAGATAGAAAGAGATAGAGAGAGAAAGAGATAGACAGAGAGATAGACAGAGAAAAAGAGATAGAGAGAGAGAGAGATAGAGAAAGATTGAGAAAGAGAGAGAAAGAGAGAGAGCGCAGAACAAGACGTCTATCATAGTGATGTTTCTTAAATGTATGTCATAATTGTTTTTAATTTTTATACAAATTTCATCCATCCTATTGAAACTTTTTGGTATTATTTTTCTGCCACCATTATCTGGACTTCATCATATTTTGAGTATTTTTAGTGGAAGTAGTTGAATCGTTAGCTAGCGGAAGGTGGCTTTTATCACCTACCTTCCTAGTTATCAAACAGCTGCGCCTTAATGTAAACGACCCCTGTAGCTAAAAAGGAAATTAAGCTAAGGATAAAGTAACTCTTAAGTGACACGCACAATGTGCTCCATTATGAAAATCCTATTTATCATCAGATGATCGTTCTACTCCTTACGTTGCTTCCATCTGTACCTTTAATTAGCTTGATCTGTTCTGGAAGTAGCGTCGGCATTCTTGATCTAAAGAAGCCTTGCGCTTTACTCTTTTTAGCCACGGCGTTCTTAACCGTAGCTGGGAAATCACCGTTCTTCGACCATATGGGATCCAGGAATAGGCCAATCTGAAATATTTTTCATTTTATTAGAGGAATCTACGAGATGACAGTAACACAATAAATAACATACCTACTACAAAGTGGCGGTTCTTAAGATGATATACACTGCACCACGTTCTTCTTCTTAAAGTGCCTCCCCAACTGGTGAAGGTTGGCGATTAGCGTGGTGCAGTCCTTTCTGTCTCTGGTATGGCATAACAATTCGGACGCCACAGACACGAGTCCATTCGCTGATATTCCTCAACCATGACTTTTCCACTTTGTCTACTTCATTTTCAGACTTAGCAAGTCTCGTTAGTAATTTCAATAGGTCTAGGTATGTCTGCACTGTGCTGGTTGTCAGCAGGAATAGGAGCAGCGGTGGTACCTATCAAAACGGTCTTTGGCAGCAGACTTATCAAGACAAACATTAGATGCATTTTTTTTTATTTCATTAAGCGACGAGACGAGCAGAACTTTCCCCTGATGGTAAGTCATACGCCTGCCTACAAAAACGTGGCGATAGTAAAAATGGTATGCACATGCACCACATTGTGCTCGTCGCAGACATAAGCCGTCAAGTCTCATTATCCCAGTAATTACACTAGCAACAGCGCCCATCGAACCGGAACACAGTAATGTTTGCACAGTGCTGTTTGACGGAAGAACAGACTGTTTTCCGGCAACAGAGAACTACCACCAGAAAGTTTTATTTTATTTAATTTGATTGGTATAACGAAAACTTATTATTTTCTTGTACTTACATTAAAATCTCTGAATATCTCGGTTGCTTCCTCATTCTCAGTGCTGTTGTCCACAGAATCGGCCCAGTTCAGCGACATGGATATACCAACTAGCCCTGTATAAAAAAAAAAAAATATTATACACCATCTTACACCGTTATGCATTACAGCATCCGATGAATGACAGCAAAAATCCAATAATCAATTGTGGGTAGTGCATTGTCAGAGACTGCTTAAGTAGCAGCCGCCAAACAGTGGTGTGCAAACGTTACTGTGTTCCGGTTTGAAGGGTGCTGTAGCTAGTGAAATTATTGAAGTAAAGAGACGTGTTGTCACGAGGCGCCGGTGGTAAGTAAAATGGTGTTGTGTATACCATCCTAACCAGTGCCACCTTACAAGACACCGTAATACCTACCATCAGGTGAACGTCTCACTCGTCTCGCCGTTTCATCAAACCATTTCAAATATTTTTTTTTTTTGGAATTCTTTATTTATTACCTTTGTGTTTGTTTTTAAATTCTTTCTCGTATAGACGGTAAGCCTTCGCATGGGCCAGCAGCACATTCTTCGTGCACTCGTAGTCCGCCACACCCTTGGCGTTTAGAGCCGGAGCCATCATGGTATCACCGTAGCCGAACATGCAGATGGAATTCGGTTGGTTAACTGTTATCCAATAGTTGACCCTGTCCGCATATCTATTGAAGACTACTCGGGCGTAGTCTTCGAACCAGTCGCTCGACAGCGGGTTGACCCAGCCGCCGAGCTCTTGCAGCTTCTGTGGCAGATCGAAGTGATACAGGGTCACCATCGGTTTAATGTTGTATTTAAGCAGCTCGTTTATTAAGTTATCGTAGTATTCGAAGCCCAGCTCGTTCTGGTCGTTGGGGAAGCCTGAAACAACAGCAGTATGTATAGACATGCGAAGCTTATAAACGGCTTAACCGATTTTAATCAATATCCTTTATCTGACTAATTTTTACCTCATTCGACGAGATCAACATAATAATGACGATCGTAATAATCACAAATAAAAACTCTTGCATATAAAATTTACCAAACATTACTAAAATCTATTAATAATTTTGAGTTGTAGTATTTTATACTTTTATACGGAACCCTAATATATTTTTTATTTATTAAATCTTACTCATGAATCATATCTATAGCTATCTATCTAATATCGATCTAAATCGGTACAGACGTCTCGTATAGATAACATTTTTAAAATCGTCTTTTTTTGTATAAACACTAATTAAAATTTATATACACAAGAAATTCATAATGGACAATTAGTGACATGATGTATCAGTTGAGCAGTTCTTGAAATTTGCAATGTTTTCCTCTATTTTATGTCCTCGTCCTATTTTAATGAAAATAAAATTTTAACTTTAATACTAATATTCCAATAATTTAAATGTGTGACAAAAGTATGTTACTTTAATTGCTAGCCTGATTTGTTTCTGGAGTCCTATTCGGATTCTGACACTACTGGCTAGTTAACTTGCTCATATTGTCAATCTACCACAACAGCATTTGTTTCTTCCGGCCTTCAACCATATCATAACGATAGTATTCAAGGCGCACAGGCTTCACCATCCATGACCTCGTTTACACTTAACAGCATGTGAAATTAAGGTCAAGTATTAACCCATTATCAACTACAAACATTATTCACACAGCTCGCTGTATTATATCTTGATATCTTAAATATATGTATTTATGTGAGCATCATTTAAAAAAAAAAACAGTTTTGATGCATCATGTTGCATGATTGTGTTAAGTACATAAATAATTTACGGAGCTTCACTTGCGCAAGTCATCACATGTAATCACAAATAATTTATAGTTCATAGAATATATCTTATCTGTTATTGGAACAGATAGCACAGCGCCTGCTTCTTAATAACTAAAATAAATATATTTCTGTCTCAATCTTTCAGAATATACCTACTTTAATATCTTGAATATGTCTAAATCTCTATACAACTTTTTTCTATATAAAATAGTGCCAGTATAATTTTAAACACAAAAATACCAAGTATGGGGAGAAGCGAAGAGTATGTATGTTCAGGTTGATATGAGTTCTTAAATAGGTTTTATTGATTACTTTATAGCATACATAACAACATGGTAACAATAAAACAGCATGTGTATTTTGCATTGACAAAAAAAGAATTAAAATATACAGTATCTAATGTAAAATTAATTATTGTTTAATTATTTTTATAGTAAACTTTACACTACTCAGGTATAATACAATTATACAATATGTTGAAGCAATTTTAAAAGTTTTAATTCTAATAGTCTTAAACATTAGTATATACGTCTAATGTGCTAGTCTAAAAGATGCTGAATACACTACTTTAAAAATATAAAAATAAAGTTTATTTTAATTTGAAGCCAGCATAGTACATATATAAAATAATAATATAATTATTATCATACTATATAATGTGTTATGTTATGCCTCAACATAATTTAAAAAGATGAAAAAATGTCATGTGAAAATGAGAACCTAGTTAGTATCATTGGTTATTAAAAAAAAAGCATTTACCGGAAGGCATGACTCGTGACCATGATATAGAAAATCTGTAATAATCAACACCAAGTTCTCTGAGCAGTTGTACATCCCTTTTATAGTTATAATATGAGTTGCATGCCACGTCACCATTTCTGCCATCTGCTATCACATCAGGATTGTTGTGAAAATACCTATCCCAAATGTTCTCACCTTTGCCTGAAGAAACAAAACTAATTAAAACATGTGACCAATTACAAAAGTAGTAAAATTATTTATCACTAAATTAAGACCAACATTCAATAAAAAAAATTGTTGTACAATATTTCTATAAATTAAATTTATACCACATCCATCCACAAATTTATCTTTTTCTTTAAATAAACAAAGTATCCATTTTAACACATACAAAATCAAATTTTCTTAATTCATAAAACATTTACATTTACTAACATATTACTATGAAAAATCCAAAGCCAAAATGAGGGTAAAATAACATTGTTGGAGTGAAATATCTCATAATTACTAGAAGTATTGACTCAAGAAAGATACTTTTTAAATGTGAAAAAGAATAATCTGTATTAAAACAATCAAACCATCAACATCCCATGCCCCCTCTATTTGATAAGCAGATGTAGAAACACCAAACTTGAAGTCATCCTTAAACTTCCTCTGTTTGGTATCTGACCATGCTGCTGCTCGAAATATGCTAAAAATTTATATTAAATTAATAAGACAAGCTACACAAATATTTTTTATCTATGTTAACGATTCTATTTTTTATATATTATTACATACACAATATGTCCAATCAAAATTTAAAATAAAAAGAAATATAAAGAAACACAGTTTCAACAAAAATCAAAATATGCAACATCCATCTTTGCTATTTCCTCGACATTGGCGAGTTTTTTTTTAAACATTAAATGATTAAGATAATCAAAACACTGAAACTAAATTATGTGTCGAATTTAAAACCTCCGATCAGGTAATAAATATCGCTCATGTTATATAAATAATGTTACTGTATATTTATATTAAAACTTAAAAAAAAAAATTTATACAATTTCATAAATAAGTAGTTTTGATTATTTTCTAAAAACCGTATAATTGCAACTCACCAAAAGGATATAAATAACCACAGCGACGATGTCATATCGGCACTTTACGATGTACTACAGCTATTCCCTCTCGTTAAGCAATATGTAATTATGATAAACAATTATAGTCTTGACAATATTAAATGACTCCTGACATATATATCCTCGTGAATGATAAAGTAAACATATACATCCGTTTTGACATGCAGGTACAAGTATAGACAATTAGATATAAAGCATAAGTCACAAAACTTGGTATTAAGCGAGTATCTAGTAAGATATAATATCAGTTACTGTAATTCGTCAATAAATTTACTGTCTACTTGATAAGTAATAAAAATATTCAATAAATATATAATTTAATTTAATATATGCGTTTGTAAACCATTGTGTATGCATTACAACATAACTATGCACACAATGTGCTCGAAAAAATAACGAAGTTTTTTCTTACGTAGGAAAACACTGAAATGATTTACAAAAAAAATCTATTTAACATTTTAAAAATGTTCAATTAACTATTAGGGTTTTCAGTCACTACCCTTTTTAATCATCATCATCATCAGCCGATAGACCTCCACTGCTGGACATAGGCTTCCCCCAAAGGTCTCCACGTCGATCGGTACCGCGATGCTCGCATCCTTTTTAATATTACAAAATAAATTATAGATATTTTAAAACAGATAGAGCATCGTATTTTAATTAAGTATTACTTAAAATATTTTTATGAATATGGTTGTTAAATGCTTTCAGGGATAACTAATATTTGGTATATATTCTTTTTTAAATTTTAGGCACATATATATCAAAGCTTTTATTTCGTTAGCTTAAAAGTTTTCATAGGGTAGATGTAACATAATTATAAATACCTGTGACAAAATACTATAAAACTTTTTTGCCGCTTTAACTACTTATTATGTGAATCAACAATTGTTTTTTTAATAGGTGACTCGACATCACAGGCGTATAAAGAGAAGCTGAAAATATATTAATAAAAAACCATAAGAAAATCCCAAAAGCTTAATTCACGCTCATTTATTTATACAATTCAATGGTTCAGAGACTTAAGGAATATTAAAAAACTGTTGCGTTTTAGACGTGCATTCTGAAGAAATTACAATAAAATAGGTTCCGGCATTACTTTTAACTTGTTATGGTTTTCCATGTTTACTTAATCTGTTTGTGGTGATTTGTCTACTCATATAATCATGGCGAATATTTGAGCCACAGCCACAGATTTATCATAATACCAATTAACCTAAGATTGAAATAATCGTTATATCCTTGATACTCACATTAAGACGCAACTGCAATAATAGGTGAAACTGACTAGATTTTGCAAACTATGAATGTTGTATCGAAAATACTGGTTATCAAACGGCACATTTTTAATAACCTACAAATGTTATTGAACGGAACTGAGGGAAAGACAAACATCTATTCCAGAATTATTTGTTTTTGACACTTGTCACTTGTTGTTCACGCTATATGCCTCTTATTTACAGCTTAACAGTATAGAAAACTGCTGTATTTAAATAGTATCTATAAGTGTGTTCATGTTGCTATAGCAAAAAAGAAAGTGATAAGATCATTGATCATTAATTTGAGCTAAGGAAGAAAGTATCAAATTATTCCTGTTTATGTTTTTCTTAACTCGTGTTAGTTCTGCTTCTCCTTTTTTTTTTTTTACGTGGGTGAAATGCCTACGCATACCCGTCCTCGCGGGGGCGAAGACGGGTTATGTCGGACTTGCACCGACTAAAACCCCCACGATGTTTCGCCTCATCGCCATATTGGCAGGGTCACGGGAACGCATGCAATCCTCTGCGGCCCCAGCGCCGCCGCATCGCCGGTGCGACACCGGTAGGCCGCAGAGGGTACTCCCTCCGCGACCCTACCTCGGCTGCGAGGGGCGGTATGGAACCACTTCTGCAGCCGGCCGCTAGGGCAGCACACAGCCGCCCCTGCGGCCCCCGGCCGCTCCGGTGAGCTCCAGTTACCCCAACCGGTGCTCGAACCTGGAGCGGCCGCTTCGGCCAGCCGCTCTGCCGCGGGCCGGCCGGGTGGGTTCCACTTGGCTTCACCGTGTACCGGACCACGGTTAGTAAGCCCCTCCGCCACGACAAGGCGAGAACCCGTTGGAGGGGAGTTCTGCTTCCCTTTATAGATCTGCGCTCGAGGTGGCATGTTTTCATAGAAGTATGAACAGAAGCACACCTAACACATTAAATTATGTAAATTTTTTAAAAGATATTTTTTTTAATCTTATGATATTATTATTTGCGTGGTGGACAGAAATTAAAAAACGATACTCGAAACATTTCGTGAGCTATATGTGATGTTTAAGATAAAAATCTATGTAGAAAAATTATTTTATTCAAATATTCCGCTCGATTTAATGACAATTTGAAAATCAAATCACTATGGTAAAAAGGTATACATGAGTAACAATAATCAATAAATAACATGGGAATTTATTTAATTGCATTAGAATAATTATATGTACGTGTAAAACCAACAACCGGTTTTTTTTAATTTATTAAATTCCTTGAATCTGGACCATTGATATGTAAAAGCTTGGCCTCCCGTTCACTTCTTACTCACTGAAAAAAAAATACCGAATGGGGGTTTAGTCAGTAGAAATCCTATATAACCCTGTCTTTCCTCTAGAAGCAAGTAGTCTTTTCAGAAGTTTTTCGCCTCGACAAAAAACAAATTTGTTTATTTTTATAGGTCCGTGTAAATAATAAAAAAAATTATGATGACGATGACAAAAAGAAAGTACCTAAATTGTTTGAATTGATTTTAAAATTTTTATGTATTGATTTCTAATTTCTGACGTATGTGCTAGTGGTACGTCTCCATTAACGTGAACTGTCTGCCTGCCGGTTTACATTTTTCTTGTATTGTCTGTATATTGTATTTACATATTAGAACATTTTTCCGTAAAGTTAGGAAAGGTTAATCTAAAGATTTATTAAAAAGGTTTGATTTCAAATAACATTTAATACAATAATTCTAATGTCCTTCGTCGATAGTCATGACCATAGAGTCAGGTTCGTAGTCGTAGTCTACCTGACGCGTTCTCAAGATCTCCTTGTAGACGAACGCGGATTTCCTTGGCGTCCGAGTCCGTGCTGGATCTTGAAAATCGACCTCGTATAGGCCAAAGCGTTCCCTGTTAAAGAAATTAAAATAGTTTTTTTGCTTATACATCATTCCACCAAGGGAAAGTGATAGACATGTTATTTTTTTGAGGATTTGTTGGAAATTAGATTTGAAAACTGTATCATGTAGAAAACAAACAGTATTTATGAATGTATAAGGAATTAATATATTAAAAGTGGTTAATAATAATTAAATGAAGTTTTGGCCGGAAGTATTGGTGCTAGAGTAATAAGATGAATTTATATGTGGATGATTAGCATAATTTACTGCTATAGAGATTGTTCCTAAATAAATTAGAAAAATATGACATAGTGAAATTCGATGGAGCTTTGTTATTTTCAACTTTGTTACCTCGTAATATCAAATATTATAAAAAACTAACTATTAGACCAGTTTATAAAAAAAGTACTTACGTGTATCCCTCCATCCATTCGAAGTTATCCATCAGACTCCAAGCCATATATCCCTTAACATTCACACCGGCGTCCAAAGCGTCTAGAACGTTCTCTAGTGCCGCTCTGTAGTAGCGGACTCTGTCGTCGTCTTCTAGACCGTCTTCGAGTATAGTAGACCATCCGTTTTCAGTAATGTAAACATTCGGATTATTGTACTTGTTCTTAATATGCATGAGAACGTTCAAAAGACTGTCCGGAGCTTGCTGTAAAATCATAAACAATTTATATATAATGCCATGTAATATAATGAATGATGTCCAAAAAGTTTTGATGAAATATTAAAAGATATAAAGCAGAAGGTAGTTTATAAAGAAACGAAACATTATAAAATTTATAACATCATCTACCTTTAACCAAGATGAAGCAGATGCGGGCCACTCATCGGGTTTGAAAAATCCAACATTAATGTCGTCGTAAACTGAAGGCACGGGATGCTGGCTTAAATATTCTGTAGCGGAAACTAAATCCGAAGTATAATGATTTATTCCGAAGAAATCAGAGGAGCCTCGAATGTACTCTATCTCTTCCTGTGAGAACTCAGGCATTCGAGATATAGGATAACCTTATTCTGCACTCTTTTTATCGACTAATGCCTTAAAATCTTTAGGGAACCCACCCTCTTCAGAGAAAATAGGTTCGGAATAGAGGCCCCACTGTATATAAAGTTTCACATGTGACATATTATTTTAATCTAGGATTATATTTATTATTGCTATTTACTTAGTTGGTAGATTTGTAAAATAACAAAATTTTTTAATAAATATATCCAACTAAAAAATAATATCTAATGTTTTTGCGATTTTTTTTGTTTTATTTTTTCTGGTGAAGAAATGCTATTTATAAATCAGCAAACGTAGCAAATAGGGACTCTAACATGTTTTTATGTTATGGTGAATTAGTATTATTGTTTTTAAAACTTAATTTCGTTAGCGTAAAGTCGGTACTTTTTTCGCTGAGCTAATCTCAGGTTAAGATTTAATCACCAATCCAATAGTGGTCACCCGAGATCCTATGATGTTTGGTAGTTGAGTAATTAATTACTATTAATATGAAAAACTAAAAGATACAAATCTTACATCAGCTTGTCTGAATAATTCAGCTGCGAATTCATCCTCATCTGAATCGGTTGACGGTCCCCGCCAGGTAACGTCAAATGTAATCCCACATACACCGTTATCACCCGCGAACTCATTCTTATAAAGATGATAAGACTTGGCATGGGCCAATACTAAATACTTCGCGCAGAGATATGGTCCAATACCTGTGACATTTAGGATAGGAGCCATCGTGCGCGATTCGTAGCCTAGGTAACAAATCTGCATGGGCTCATTGAATGTTAGCCAATACTTCACGCGGTCTCCGAACAACTGGTAAACGACTCGAGAGTAATCCCCAAACCATTCAGGGAACAGGGGATTGAGAAAGCCGCCCATATCTTGCAGTTTCTGAGGAAGGTCCCAATGATACAAAGTGATCATGGGAGTGATTCCATATGCCATCATTTCATCGATGTAGTTGTTGTAGAATGCCACACCGGCTTCGTTTATCCTGTTCGTGAATCCATCGGGTAGTATTCTAGTCCACGATAGAGAGAAGCGATAGGCGTCTAATCCAAGTTCTCTCATCATCTGTACATCTCGCTTGTAATTGTTGTAGGAATCAGCCGCGATGTCGCCGTTGCTCTCGTCCTTGATGACGGTTGGGTTGTTGTGGGTCACGTGGTCCCAAATGTTCTCGCCTTTGCCTAAACGTGACTTTGATTGTAAGAACTTGTGTTGTTATGGAGAATGTCTGCTGAGAGCTGATAACTATGTCTCGGATTTTGAACTCACATTCGCTTCTAAGAAGAACATATTAATCAATGTCATTATCTGCCACACTGACCAAGTGCAGGTATTTGAATTATATAATAATGTTAAAATTTTTAAAAAATATTATAAATAACATCGTGGACGGAATAAGATTAAAAACATATAAAATACCGTTTAAATTCTTAATAAGCTTTATAAGGTTATAATATGTAAATAATAAAATGTCCTCACCATCAGCATTCCATCCTCCTTCGATCTGATAGGACGCGGTAGCTGCTCCTAACATAAAGTCATCAGGAAATTTCCTTTGCTGCCTTGTAGACAGAGTGTAGCAATTTACGGCCAGTAGACTGGAATCGAGTGTACAAGTCATATTGAGAGAAGTCAACATCGTACCTTGTGACTTACCAGCAATATGCGTTCACCATCTCGCGTGATGAGCGATATGAGTACGGGATTTAACCTTTTTGAGAAAGGCATATTTTCAACAGGGGACATTAACAAGTGGAAATAATCCATATAAGAATTATCTATACAGTTTGTTAACAATTTCATTTTATTCTTTTAAATGTATTATTAAAGCTTATATAACGGTTATTAGATATGATCTCAAATTTACTCTTAATTACTTCTTAAAAAAATGTATATATAATAAGGTACGGAAACAAAACTAATCTCAGTGATAAATTAATTCTTTTTGAATATAATAGCAAAAGTTTCTCACCTAAACACCACCAGCAGCTTCATTATTGTTTCGATCTAGAATATATTACCTTAGATGTCAGTGTATATATATACTGTAAAGCTATCGCTAAGTCGGATAACGGATAACATATCTATGTAGAAAACTGGTAGCTGGCTGGCCTAATGATCAGAGCGCGCGGCCTTCATTGCGAAGGTCGCGGGTTCGAATCCCGGCATGCACCGATGACTTTAATATTTAAGTTACGTATATTTGTGAACTTTAGCAACAACAGCGAAATACAAACGGTGAAGGAGAACATCGCGAGAAACCTGAACATGAATTAGAATTTATTTTAAGGTGTGTGAGAGGTCACAAATCCACATTAGGCCCGCGTGGTGACTATGGCCTATCACACCCTCATGTAGAGGGTAGGCCTGTGCCCCAACAGTGGAGACGTAAATTGTCTGTTATGGCATGGTATGGTAGAAAACTGAATGAAGACATGATAGACATAATCATCTTTTGAGACTTATCACATTACTAAAAGAGATATGCAAGTAAATAAATATACTTCACCATGAATTAAGTTTTCGTTATATTGCTTGTATCGAACATAAAATGTCAGCAATCTAAACCTTCTGAAGTTAAGATTCAAGATCAATTAGATAAGCTCGAGCAACTTTAAAACTTTTGCATGAGATCTTTCGTAGGAAGCTCGAGTCGGGTCGTGTTCTCATCTCTGAGGATCGTCGTCAGTGCTAGGATTGTCGTCTGGAGCGGACGGTCTGCTTCCACCGCTACCAGTCCAGCGCATCTCTTTCGACTGTGTGAAATTTAGAGGACGACGAGTTTTTAATATGATCGGTACATCTGGTTGGTGCCCGATCGAATGATCTTTTTTGCCTTCGGTGTTCCCAACGGCAATCAATTTTTCCAGACAATCGTCGCCTCTGCGTATTGTATGGCCTAAATACATAAGGATGCGTTGCTGGCATATGGTGGACAAACGAGTTTTATTCGGAGCCGAGTCAGGATCAAAACATTACTGAGTTTCTCTGTCCAAGGTATCCTTAGCATATGTCTCCGTCTCTCAGCACCACATCTTGAATGCATCAATCTTTTGTCTCTCACTGGAAGGAATTGTTCACGTTTCCACACTATACAGGAAGATATATCGAACGTAATAACTTCAGAGAATACCCTGTACCCTGATACTCAAATTTCTAAGTTACTTTTACAGTATATGTTAATATTAAATTAACAGTACGTCATACATCAATACCTTTTACGAGTAAAACTAAAAGAAATAAAAATTACAATTACATAAATTAGACATTAATGTTATTGAAATTTGCTGAAGACACCAGGTCTTTAGCGAATTTGGGTGTTAGTTCTGCTAGGGCGTTTTGAATAACTCAAACGTGCATTATGTTTAAGTTATACAACTAAATAGCCAAAAAAGAATCTCTCTTTAATTTGTTCCTCTTAGATAAAGTCATAAGAGTATTATTTATTGTGTAAATGGTATAAATGTAATTTTCACTTCTTACTTACACAACAGCGCTGCAATCCTTTCTGATTCTTGACCTCCACAAATGTTTTCTCCATACGCCGCGACTCTCCTTCTTCTAACTAGTAAATTCTCCCAATCTTTCAAGATCTACACATCTTAGTCATCTTATCTAATAGCTTCCTAAATGTTTTTAATTGGACATCTCTTTTAGAAATATTTCCTTGCTTATTTTATATGTCGTTCACTGCTGCCAAGATACCAAAACAATGTTAATTTGCATACACTTTACACAATGCCTAAACAAATTGCAAGAAATTACTTGTTAGATTTCTATTATATTTTATCTTTAAGATAAAAGTCATAGGTATCATATAAACCTATGCTTTGAGCACAAATGTACAATATACTGATAGTCTAGCACGCTGCGTCATGTGCACAAAGTACTCAGAAAAGTTCTTATTGGAATTTTCCTATTAAAGATAAACTAATTACAGGTATTAGTATAACCTTTTTAAAAGGATGTCCAATTAGCTATTAGGGTTCCTCAATAATGAAGAGAGTTAGGACGACAATGATAAACTTAAGCGCTTGAATCGATTGAATTGATTGTAATTTTTTTATTATTTTATTGGACAACCTCTGATATATTTGCAGTCCACTTACCTTAAACTGGCTAACTAGCAAAATTGAATTTTTACTGTACTATTTGTATGTTGTGTATTGCTTATTAAAAAACTAGATTTCTTTATTGTTAGGAAATATTATTCTCACGATTAATTAATTTAAAAAAGATTTGGTTTCAAATAATGTACAATAAAATAATCCTAACGTCCATCCCCGATAGACATAATCTTGGGAGTTGGGTTCGTAGTCGTAGTCTATCTGACGCGTTCTCAAGATCTCCTTGTAGACGAACACGGATTTCCTCGGCGTCCGAGTCCGTGCTGGATATTCAAAATTGACCTCGTAGAGGCCAAAACGTTCCCTACCATTGAAAATAAATATTCTCCGTTACAAAATTGTTCTATCGAAGGAAATGGATAAGTTTCTTCTACGAGTATATTATATACAGCGCTTTAACACGTAGATAATATTCCTGTTTAAGAAATCGCTTCGATCGTCGTTAAAGAATGAGTCAGTACAGTAACTTGAAAATATCGATTATTTTTTTATAGACATTATATTGAAAAGTCTATTTAAGGGCTAAAAAATTTAAAAGAATTAAGTTACGGTTAATAGTTGTCCAAAAACTGCTTGACGATATAATGTGATGATTTATAAAGACTTAAATGTCTTGGGATAATTTAAGACTTTGTAGAATTTTTCTAAGTTATTTGTCAATGATAGAAGCAGATGTATCACATGACATGAAGCGGACATCTTGTTCGTCTATTTTATTAATAAAAAAAACATTAAAAATCAATTACGCGTATCCTTGCATCCATTCGAAGTTATCCAGTAAACTCCACGCCATATAACCCTTATGATTCACACCGGCATCTAAAGCGTCTAGAACGTTCTCTAGTGCCGCTCTGTAGTAGCGGACTCTGTCGTCGTCTTCTAGACCATCTTCGAGTCTAGTAGACCATCCGTTTTCCGTGATATAAACATCCGGATTATTGTACTTGTTCTTAATATGCATAAGAACGTTTAAAAGACTGTCCGGAGCTTGCTGTAAAATTATAAACGATTTACATATAACGACATGTAGTATAATGGATGATTTCCAAAAAGTCTTGAGGAAATTTAAAAACCAATAAAGCAGAAGGTAGTTAATAAACCAAGGAAACTTTTATAACACATCGTGTACCTTTAACCAGGATGAAGCAGATGCGGGCCATTCTTCGGGTCTGAAAATTCCAACATTAATATCATCGTATACTGAAGGCACGGGATGCTTCTTTAAATATTCGGTAGCGGAAACCAACTTCGAAGTATAATGGTTTATTCCGAAAAAATCAGAGGAGCCTCGTACGTATTCCATCTCTTCCTGTGTGAACTCAGGCATTCGAGATTTAGGATAACCTTGTTCTGCGCTCTTCTTATCGACTAATGCCTTTAAATCTTTAGGAAACCCACCCTCTTCAGAGAAAATAGGTTCAGAATAGAGTCCCCACTGTAAATAAAGTTTTACATGTTACACATTATTTTAATCTAGTACTACATTTAATATTGATAAATATTTACTTAAGTCATAGATTTGTAAAATATCGAATTTTTTTATGATAAAAATGCAGTAATGTGCCATAACAAACGCTTACTTCTCGTAACAATTTAAATTTATGACATTGAGTAAAGAATGTGTCCAATCTTTAACAAAAGTAACTTAAAAATAGAATCTTTCTCATTCTTTTTATTTTATTTATTCATGGGATGAAAATGCTTTGTACTAATCAGCGAATTTTTTGCTATTATTATGGAGCTACATGGTTCGCCGAACTCAGCTCATACTAAAATTTGGTAACATCTTTAATGGTGCTCATATAAATTCTTTCTCCTTGGAGATAGTATAAATAACAAAATTTTATATTAAGAAACTACCATTAATATAAAAAACTAAAAGCTAAAAGTCTTACATCAGCTTGTCTCAATAAATCAGCAGCGAACTCGTCCTCATCGGAATCTGTCAGGGGTGCTTGCCAGGTAACGTCAAATGTAATACCATATACACCGTCATCACCCGCGAACTCATTCTTATAAAGATGATAAGATTTGGCATGGGCCAGTACCAAATGCTTCGCGCAGAGATACGGTCCAATATCTGTGACATTCAGGATAGGAGCCATCGTGCGCGATTCGTAACCTTGGTAACAAATCTGCATGGGCTCATTGAATGTAATTCAATACTTTACGCGGTCTCCGAACAACTGGTAAGCGACGCGAGAGTATTCCTCAAACCATTCAGGGAACAGGGGATTGAGGAAGCCGCCCATATCTTGCAGTTTCTGAGGAAGGTCCCAATGATACAGTGTGATCATGGGAGTAATTCCATATGCCATCATTTCATCGATGTAGTTGTTGTAGAATGCCACACCGGCTTCGTTTATCCTATTCGTGAATCCTTCGGGTAGTATTCTAGACCATGACAGAGAGAAGCGGTAAGCATCTAATCCAAGCTCCCTCATCATCTCTACATCTCGCTTGTAATTGTTGTAGGAATCAGTCGCAATGTTGCCGTTGCTCTCGTCCTTGATGACGGTTGGGTTGTTATGGGTCATGTGGTCCCAAATGTTCTCACCTTTGCCTACAGGTGATTCAATTGTAAGAACTTGTTATGGAGAGTTTGATTACAATCGTTAGACAATAGACTGATAGCTATGTCTTAGATTATGTACTAAGATCTTAAGTGCAAGTATGTATATTTTATAATATTGTTTAAAATTGAAAAAATATTGTTGACGGGAGCGCGGGCCCTATACAATATTTAAAAATTATAAAATATTACTAAATTTTCAATAGGTATGAAATCTTTTAAAAAATAGCGAAAATTATTAATTGTTTATAGTTTTTCGTTTTGATAGAAGTTACAGATACTTCTGTAGATGATACAGATAAGTCATACGTGCAAAAAATTGTGCTCATCATCAGCATTCCATCCTCCTTCGATTTGATAGGATGCGGTAGCTGCTCCTAACATAAAGTCAACAGGAAATTTCCTCTGTTGTCTCGTAGCCAGAGTATAGGATCTTGCGGCCAGTAGACTGCAATCAAGTGTACAAATAATTTTTGAGGGAAGTCAGTAACGTACTTTGCAACAATACGCGTTCGCTATATTGCAGGTCGAGCGGGAGGAATACGGCATCAGATTTCTTTTGGAAAGGCATATGTATAACAGTAGACATTAACAAGTTGAAATAATCGATGTAAAAATTATCTGTAATATATATAACATATAGATATATTCATTCCTTCAATTCTCATTTTTTTCTTAAAACACATTGTGATATAAATAAACAGAAGCAAAACACTTGTAAGGAATATGCTAATACAATGCATAATAAAATTTAACTTACCCAAACACAACCAGAAGCTTCATGATTACGTTTCGATCTTAAATTCGGTATCTTAGATATCAGTGGTTTCATATAGCAATGAGATTATCGCTTAGATGGATAGCGGATAACTTATCTGTTTAACAAAACTGAAAGAATGCACGGTATGCAGATATCTTGAGAGATCTATTATATTAATAAGAAAGTTAGGTAAGTAAATAAAAATACTTCATCACGAATTAGGTTTACGGTAAATTGCTAGTATAAGATGTCAGCTTTCTAAACCTTCTAAAGCCCAAATAGATAAGCTCAAGAGAATCCAAAACTTTTGAGTAAAATTCTTATTTAATCTATCTCTCATATTAAGCGTCCTTTCTCTATTATATTCTCTTTAACCAATTCTATCTTACTTATTTTAAAGAAAATATTAACTTTACATCTGATTCCCACACTCGAGTCTGAAATCTTTAGAATTGTTACTCTCTGATATTTAAATTTTTTAGTTTTTTTTTATAGCCTATGTTAATATTAAACAAACTGTATGAGTTACATCAGACGTAAGCTAAAAACTTAATAATTATAAACAAAAACAAATCATGATTAAAGGATAAATTTAATATAGTCTCAGGGTACTATTTGTCATGTAAATGGTGTACGTATATTTTTAACTCCGTACTTACACAACGTCTCGACTTCCACAAAATTTTTCTCTAGAAGCTTTGACTCTCTCTTCTTCCTCGAACCACTAAATTTTCCCAATCTTCTAAGATCTTACCAACCTAGCCTTCCTTTCTGCCTGTTTAATATCTTTTATTGCTAATCTCATAGAGATACGGTTTTAATTGTTTTATACTCAAGCAGGTTTAGATTTGAACGATTTCATTGCAATTTTATATATTTATATACAGTTGGCTAAACACCAAAACAGTATTAATTTGGATATACGTTAAAATAATTACTACACAAATTTCAAGAAATTACTTCAGTTAAATTTCTTTTAAATTGTATATTTATCTAAAAAATTTCATAGGTGGTATACAAACTTGTGTTTCAAGATCTAATGCACAATATACTGCAATATATATGTGCAATGTACTCAGAAACGTACTTATTGGAATTTTCCTATTACATATTAATAATTAGCTGTTCTCCACCCGCTTGGCTTGCCGTAAATAGAATTAGACTTGGAAATTAGACTTAAAATATTCCCGCCCGGCAGCAACCGGCTTCCTCGCGAGCCTTTCGTGTTATTAATACCCTCGCAACTCTCTTTGGAGAAGGAATTTTGCAAAACCCATTCTTAGACGATCTCTTAATGGAAGAAGCAATATCTCTACCAAAATTTAAAGTGTTTACGTTTAATAGTTACGTAGATCTCATGATGAGTCAATGGTTCAACTATTAAAGTTCTTCAGTAATTAAGACAATGATGATGACGATGATAAAAGTTAAGTTGCTGAATTGTACTAATTGATTTTTAGATAAGTTTGTTTTTGATAACATATTTAGTAGTGTTTAAATGTATTTTTTTATAGGAAGGGTAGGCAAACGAGCGAACAGTTCACCTGGTGGAAAGTGATCACTGACGCCCATGGACAGTTACAACACCAGAGGGGACACTCGTGACTACGATTCCACCTGATGGAAAGCTGAGATGTAATCTAGGTGGTAAAGCGCACTAATCTAGAGACAATTAGATATTTTCATTATTTTTTCTGTATATTGTGTATTGTATATTAGAAAAATAATTTTTGTTTATGGTTAGATTCATAAGGTTAATTTAATTAAAAAAAGATTTAATTTCAAATAACATACTCGTATAATACAATTAGTTTAGTGTCCTTCGTCGATAGTCATGATCATGGAATCGGGTTCGTAGTCGTAGTCTATCTGACGCGTTCTCAAGATCTCCTTGTAGACGAACGCGGATTTCCTCGGCGTCCGAGTCCGTGCTGGATCTTCAAAATCGACCTCGTAGAGGCCAAAGCGTTCCCTATAATTGGAAATAAAAAAAATTCGTTTAAAAACTACCTAGACAATAATTCTGCATAAGAGATCGCTTCGATCGTCGTTAAGTAGTAGTTAGTACTAAATATAAGTCGGTTTTTTTTTGATAGACAATATGGTGAAATGTCTGTTTAAGGAGTAACTAAAAAATATAAAGAATTTAAAATTTACAATAAATTTTTGCGAAAAAGCTGCTTGAGGAAAACTGATAATGAAAATGAGATGACATTTACCATAATTTTAAACATATTATGTTCAAACTGTTTGTCATTGGTAGGGCCTGGAGTATTTTGCTCTGTAGTCTCGAGCAGTTAAGAATAGGACTAAGATAAGTCCTGTCTATTGTAAAAGGCGATTAAAAGGATTTTTGAGTTTGTGGGTTTTGAAAGTGAGATTACCTTTGCCTCCAAAAATCCCATATAACCTTGTATTAACCGAGAAAGTAGGCTATCTATTTAAACATCCCCTGATAAAAAAGAAAAGGGGCGGACGTATTACATGTCTTGCGGAAATCGCATCCGTCTATTTTTTTTATTTAAAAAATATTAAAAACCACTTACGTGTATCCTTGCATCCATTCGAAGTTATCCATTAGACTCCATGCCATATACCCCTTAAGATTCACACCGGCGTCCAAAGCGTCTAGAACATTCTCTAGTGCCGCTCTGTAGTAGCGGACTCTGTCGTCGTCTTCTAAACCGTCTTCGAGTCTACTAGACCATCCGTTTTCGGTGATATAAACATCTGGATTATTGTACTTGTTTTTAAGATGCGTGAGGACGTTCAAAAGACTGTCCGGAGCTTGCTGTGAATTTGTAAGCGGTCACTTTATTGCGCAATATAATGCAATGAATGAAGTCTAAAAGATCTCGAAGGAATGTGAAAATAATTAAAGCAGAGGCAGTTAAGGTTCAAGCAATTTTTTCTTGTAACTCCTGATCTCACCTTTAACCACGACGAAGCAGATGCAGGCCACTCATCAGGCGCGAAACTTCCAACATTAATGTCATTGTATACTGAAGGTACGGGATGATCTCTCAAATATTCCGTAGCGGAAATTAAAACGGAAGTATAATGGTTTATCCCGAAGAAATCGGACGAACCTCGAACGTATTCTATCTCTTCTTGTGTGAACTCCGGCATTCGAGATTTAGGATAACCTTGTTCTGCACTCTTCTCATCGACTAATGCCTTCAAATCTTTGGGGAATCCACCGTCCTCAGAAAAAATGGGTTCGGAATAGAGGCCCCACTGTAAATAAAGTTTTCCTTTCAACTTATAACTATACTACCACTGCAATCTTATACTGAAGATTAGTCGGAGTAGGCATTTTGTAATGTTTTTTTTAAAGTTATATATTTTGTTTTATTAACATTGTTAAGTAAAATTAAATAGTATGAATGTTTACGCTGAATATTTATCTGATCTTACCTCTTCAATAATGCTCATTGTCTATAAGCTTAGCAAAGAATTTATTACTATTTAAATTAAAATTATTAATTAAAAGTCTTACTTCAGCTTGTCTCATTAAGTCAGCAGCGAATTCATCCTCATCTGTTTCGGTCAAAGGTCCTTGCCATGTAACAGCAATAGTAATTCCACATACACCATCATCACCCGCGAACTCATTCTTATAAAGATGATAAGATTTGGCATGGGCCAATACTAAATGCTTCGCGCACAGATACGGTCCAATACCTGTGACATTCAGGATAGGGGCCATCGTGCGCGATTCGTAACCTTGGTAACAAACCTCCCTGGGCTCGTTAAATGTAATCCAATACTTTATGCGGTCTCCAAACAACTGGTAAGCGACGCGAGAGTAATCTTCAAACCATTCAGGGAACAGGGGATTGAGGAAGCCGCCCATATCTTGCAGTTTCTGAGGAAGGTCCCAATGATACAGAGTGATCATGGGAGTAATTCCATATGCCATCATTTCATCGATGTAGTTGTTGTAGAATGCCACACCGGCTTCGTTTATCCTGTTCGTGAATCCATCGGGTAGTATTCTAGCCCATGACAGAGAGAATCGGTAAGCGTCTAATCCAAGCTCCCTCATCATCTCTACATCTCGCTTGTAATTGTTGTAAGAATCAGCCGCGATGTCGCCGTTGCTCTGATCCTTGATGACGGTTGGATTGTTGTGGGTCATGTGATCCCAGATGTTTTCGCCTTTGCCTGAATGCGATGTTAGTTGGATAAATTTGTAATGAAGAATTATATGATATTTATAATTTAAGTTCTTTACTTTGTTCTAGATTATATAATCGTGACGATAATTTACAAGGAAGTAAGTTTTTAAGTTAAAGTCAACCTGCTACGGTAAAGGAGTACCCGATTGTGTATTATACGATAATGTTACAAACAGAAAAAAATGTAAATCAGAGCTTGGATTCTAAGTATTACCTAATACTGTTAGATGAAACGTTATATTTAGATCCAACTCTTAACAGAATAGAAAAAATTTGCGCCAACGATGATTTTAGTTCTGTTAACTAATAATATTGTAATACTTTTATTAAACGATATAGATTTAAAAAGATCCTTGCCATCAGAATTCCATCCTCCTTCGATCTGATAGGAAGCCGTCGCTGCTCCTAACATAAAGTCATCGGGTAATTTTCTCTGCTGCTTCGTGGAAAGAGCGTGACAGCCTGCGGCGAGTAGCCTGAAATTAGATTTTGTTTTCAAACTTTTATTTAAGAAATTTTCTAGTAGAAGACAAATTAAAATATCTCCACCGTCAATTTATCCATGGCGTTTGTCTGGAAGCGCCTAAGTAAGAAATTATTTTAAAGAAGAGCTTTCTTTGAAATAATCTCATCTCATAGATGTTCATCAGAATTCAACAGTAGATCTATTTAGTCAGATTTTAAATCAAATGTTAATTTTATTCTTTGCATACATATAAAATCTGTTCTAGATGTTTTTTTACTTTAATTTTTATAATTTTTTTTATAATAAATGATATGGAACAGACTATCTCTCGTACATCAGGTATACCAATGGGTAAGAAAATTTTGTACATACCCGAGCACCACCAGCAGCTTCATCATTACGTTTCAATTTCAATTTCAGATATCTGTGTCATGAATATATATTGTGAGGAGATTATCGTAGAGTCGGATAGCGGATAACTTATCGAAGCCACTGTGACACAAGATCTTGCGAAGATAAGACAAATAAAAAACACACGGTAAACAAACATCTTAAGAGATTTATCATGTTATATAACTGAGATGCATAGGTCAGGCAGTAAACACTTCAATGTATGTGTATATACATTTAATGTTTTGTTTATAATGAAGCGGTGTAAGTAAATAATTCTTTAATGAAACTTTGCACCTTACAAATTGAGGTTGCGATATCCATTAACTTTGAGCTTCGAGTGAAATGAAAAACTTCATACAGATATTTTTATATTCCAAGAACCAATTTTCATGAATATTCCACGTTAAACTATAACCTACAATCCTAATGCCATTGTACGACTCCTTTAATGATCAGTTGTGTAAACACAACTATATTGTTATGGACATATATTTACGATATGAGTGTGGTAGTTACTTTTTGTGTATTGTTATTTGAATGGAATCTATTAGAAATTATTGTTTTTTTCGCTGTTATTCTTGATATGTCATTTATAAGTATTATCGAATCAAACAAGCAGTAAAACACTTTCCGTCACCCATACAATGGAGGTTAGAATATTCTTACCGCCACTTGTAACAGAAACATACTAAGAATTAATAAATTCTGGAAGAGGTTACTCGCTCTTTTTATCTTTATAAAGAATTACTGGAGATAAAACAAGCATAACAAAAATGGCGAATGCACCAACGATACCCAAATTGGGAGTGATTCGTGAAACCCATTATCGTCAGCGATGTTTTCAGTTTTAAAATAATGATCAGCTACTGTTTGTAATGATGATTCATATCTCGGTTATGATGATATCACTCTTTTGGTAGACCACCTAAATGCACGTGAGCAGCGACTATGTACCATAATGCAAGTTACCTGAATTTACTTTTATAAAAAGAAATAACCAGCATTGGCACTATAATGCATCTACGAGTATAAGCAGTTTTATAGGCACTATCATTTTTGAAGAAGCATTGGACCGGTTTCAGCTGAGTTTGAGGTTACAGAAAGGGAAAACGTAAGATAAATTGCATAATAAAAAAAAAACTTTTTTCATCTATCAACGCGTACTTGACCATCATGGTCAAAAATTGAGGTTCTCATTAGAAAGTCTCGAGTGACAGCAGTACGGTATTTGCATCGACTGTTTATTATTTACTACTATAAGAAAATAAATCACATTTTAAACTAAAATACTTATACATGTATATCATCATCCGATAGATGTCCACTGCTGGACAGAGGCCTCACCCAAAGATTTACACATCGATCGGTCCAACGTTGCTCGAATCCAGTGGGTTCCTGAGATTCTCACCAGATCGTCGATCCACCTTGTGGGAGGCCTCCTAACACTATGTCTACCAGTATATAACTAGGCTGGCCATAAATACTGTTACATAAAAACTTTTCTTGTTTTCAACTTTTTTATTATTTTTAATTTGGGACTCGTATATTATTTTAAAAAGTGCTTTCGATTTTGCGCCATTTCACATATTTTTTCATGTTGATTATCAAATTACAATATGGAACGGGGTGGGGGTGTTAAAGAAAAGGATTGCAGCGATCGCCTTGCACAAAGTGGGTATGGAGTCGCTCCGGTCGGTCATATTCCAGATACTTCAAAAGCTTGGTACCATCAGCCGTATGTTCGTATATCGTACTATCAACAGATACAACAACACTTCCTCTGTCGAAGACCAGAAAAGATGGGGGCGGCCGTGTGCTGTTAGAACCACAAAGGCTGTTAATGCTGTTAAAGGCAGAATTCGTCGATACCCCATTAGAAAACAAATCAAAAAATCTTATCGCGAAGAATGAAGATTCCTGCTAGGACTTTATCGCGTATTATAAAACAAGAGCTGAAGCTCGGTGCTTATCAGGTCACGGTCGATATACAGGACATGCCTTAAATCAATCTTTACAATTAAAGATGGATGGAGTGGATCGATCAAAACGAAAAAACCTTCTGTCGCGATACAACAGGCAGGTGGAAGCCATAGCAATATCCTCTTTACAGATGGAAATATTTTCACGATTGAAGAACACTACATTAAGCAAAATGATAAAGTGTACGCTCACAGTTCTAAAGATGCTGCTCAAGTGGTAGTAGTCGGTATTTATCATCCTGCGTCAGTGATAGTATAGTGGGGCGTATTTTATCAAGGAGTCACAAAACTATATTTTTGTGAAAAAGAAGTGAAAACTTCAGCCAGTGTATCAAAATACAGTCTCGAATTATGTTGTGAAACCTATCACCAATACATGTTTTAAAAATATACCGTGGACTTTCCAGCAGGATTCTGCACCTGGTCACGAGGCACGAATTACCCAAGCCTGGCTTGAAATCAACGTTTCAGATTTTAAAAAACCTCATAATGAGACTGGCCCTCGTTTAACGCAGACCTTAACCCTTTAGACTTCAAATTATGGTCAGTTTTAGAGGATATGGCTTGCTGCTGCTCTAAACAACACGGCGACATTGAGTCTCTTAAAAAATCTTTGGAGCAAGCAGTGGCGGTGGCGGTGGTGGAAATTTCCCTTGGAAACAATGCGTGGATCCATAGATTCGTGATACGTGGACAAACAGATTAATGGCCTGTATAAAAGCCAAAGGTGGCCATTTCAAATAGATTTTTTTTATTTTTTACTGAGACTCATAAATATGTATAAATTTTAATAATATTACTTTATTTCATTAACATCCAATGGCCCCAAGACGAGGCAAAAAGCGTCCAGTGATTCTCCATCTCATATATCTATCTATATGTATATATATACATATATATATATATTATTCGACATATGCGACAATATACAAGCGACGAAACGAGCACGACATTCATTTGAACATTTGGTAAGTGATACGCCTGCTACGCTATGCCATAATAACGAGTAGTGCGCCAGTTAAGATGATATACACAGCACTTGAGAGATAACATCTTAAGTCTATTTATCCCAGCAATTCCTCTAGCTACATCGTCCTTCCAAACGGAACAGTAACTTTTGCACACTAGTGTTCGACGACAGAAATAGTACTTACCGAAACATTCTCCGGCAACAGACACCTACCGTCAGTCATGATATCTGAGATACATCACTATCCTGATTTGTTTTTTTTGATATTGTTAGTACTGCTGGTGTCAAAGGATGCTAAAGCGACAATCACAAATTTTGAATTTGATCAAACTGAAACGGAATTTTAAGAGTACTAACTTTTTGCGCGTTAATTAAAGCTGCTGTTGGATAAATAGATTAGAGTTAGCTGCCAAGCCATTTTCAGATGACGTACAGCCAGTGCGTTGGAGATTTATTAGATCTCGTAATATCACAATGCGTTTGGAACATAAACGATATCCATCTTTTGTACTTAACTATTGAATCCAACAATAAACAGGAACCGTGTATTGCCCTTGGCAGTAACATACACAAAGAAATTACAACTGGTCGCACAGAAGGAGAGGACACGATTTTTGATGCTGCACTAGCTGATGACTCGTGAAAAAAAGCGAACATTTTAAGAAATAGGTGCGAAAAATAAATAACTTGAGATGTTACTAATTAATACTATTTTAAACTTATTTAATTCAATATTTAATCTAGTCGTCAATGTCCTTCATCGATGGTCATGGTCCTCGTGTCGGGCTCGTACTCGTGGTCGATAACGCGCGTCTTTATGATCTGCTTGTACACGAAGGCGGACTTCCTGGGCGTGCGCGTGCGCGCTGGATCCTCGAAGTCCACTTCGTAAAGACCGAAACGTTCCCTGCAAAAGAAATAATATAAATACCATAGTACTAAACGTAATATATATTAAAAATTCTTAAGTTTTATCTCAGTAAATTAAAGATCTATAACGCAGTTTATGTATGATTTCAATTTGTTTACTCTTTACTTTTTGAACGATGAGTAAAAAAATTTTAAATAAAAAAAATATTTTAAAGATATAAATTGCTAAAAGATAACAAAAAATCTTCAAAAGTAGCCAATCTGTTTCTGATGTTATCGATAGTAGTTAGACAGAAAATTATATGTATAGGGTGGCGCAAAAGTAATCCTCCTATCAGAAAATGCTATAAATTTTGCCTTGATGTAAAAAAATTAAAAGACCAAATAAAAAGAATCCACAAGAAGAATCAGTTATACAAGGTATACAAGGTGGCGCAAAAATAAACTGCCGATGTTTTTTGGCTGTAATTTAAAAAAAAATATGAAAAACTTTGATTCTTCTTGTGGATTATTTTTATTTGGTCTTTTAATTTTTTTACATCAAGGCAAAATTTATAGCATTTTCTGATAGGAGGATTACTTTTGCGCCACACTATATTTTCGTCATTAGTACAAATATTCAAATAAGTACAATAAGTTTGTCATTGTAACTTATCATCATTATCATCATCAGCCGACAGACGTTCACTGCTGGACATAGATCTCCCTCAAAGATCCCCACATCGATCGGTCTTGCTCTGAACACATCCAGCGGCTTCGCGCGATCTGCGGGCATCAGGGGCCGTCGTTTGTAAGGGTCCACGATGGGGGATTTGGACTATTTTCCACCATGTTGGCCCAATGCGGGTTGGTGAGAGCCAGAGCGTCGTTTGACGATTAGCAGGGTGCACCATGAGCAGATGAGATTGGCTTGAATCCCATTAGTTATTGAGCGGACTCCTTACACCCCTTATTTTATCTTAACTAACAAACAATTATTACTTTATCTATTTTTGTTTATACTCGTATTCATTTTGTGTAGAGATCTTTGGAACAGGCCTATCTGCAGCTGTGGAAGTCTATCTGCTGATGATGATACGTTTAGTAGTTTAGACATTTTTTTTTGTACACATTTTGACTGATATTTTAACCCCTGTCGAGTTTGATAAAAGTGAAGTATCATCAAACTGACGCTATCATTGTACTGAATGAGATAAAAAATTTAGCACTCGTAAAATACGATTGTTTAAATGATTTTGATACCACACGGTCAGATATGGTGATGTTAGATACCAGTAATAGAGCGTTAGGTATTTTTTTTGGAGATATTGAAACAGATGATAGTATTTATGTAAACGGTTTCTAAGAAAATGAAGTTATCAAAACAAATTCATAGAGGACACTTGAAAAGGATAAACACCTATTAAGTTTGAAGAGTTCGTGTGGGGTTAAGTATTTTCGGTTAACAATTTTAAGTAGTAAGTAATAAGATCGATGGTTAAGTCTACCCGTTAACCATATTCCGGATCTCGTGTCGATCTCCAATGCTGTTATGGAGGCTAGTTTACAGTACAATTGGTGGCAAAGGAGGCTGGAAAAAAATACTTTCAACAAAACTTCACCACGTTTGTCCAATAATCAACTGCCTCTTCATCACACTATCAATGTGCACTACTGAATTAGGTCTTTCTAAATGCTCCATTGCTATTGGCCGTAATCGCTGCTATTCGAAATAATAAAGTTTTTAAGACAACAAATGCAAAATTGTTCCTATCAAAAGATTTTCAAAAAAATTCCCAAAATTTTAATTGCTAAATGTTTTCAATATCTACAATAGTTGAGAGAATACTCACGTGTATCCTTCCATCCATTCAAAGTTGTCCATGAGACTCCATGCCATATAGCCTTTCAAGTTTATCCCGGCATCCAAAGCATCCAGTACACTGTCGAGGGCTGCTCGGTAATACTTAATTCGGCCTTCATCATCGAGCCCAGCTCCTGGTGCTGTAGACCAGCCATTCTCGGTGATGTAGAAGGTGGGATTGTTGTACTTTTCGTTGAGTAAGCTAAGCGCATTGAAGACGCTGTTAGGTGCTTGCTGTGGATGATAAGAACAATCAATTATATTACTAGGGTGATCACACTTAACATTTAAAGGCATCGAGCACAGGATCAGTATACATTCTATAGTTTTCTTGTTATGGAAAGGTAGTTACCACCAGGAGAACCTAACCGTCTCATGAGATCGATAAATCGGAAAAATGTTGAGTAGTTACGAAATTTCTTTTAAAAAAATATTGTATCCTGCAGACATTTTGCTACCGTTGTATGTATTTATTTATTTTAACTCTTTATATATCTGTTATGTATTCATTACCATATCTACAGTACCGGTGATAATATACAATGTAACATATAAACATACTCCATTTAAAAAATATATGAATATAAATTTTGGACCATTTCTCACTACACTGGCCTAATTCAGGTTGGTGGGAGCCAGCGCTTCGTTTGTTGATCACCATGTTGCACCACGAGCAGGTGAAATTGACTTGGGTCTTGTGAGATGTTGTTCGGGACCCCTTACATCTCCTCCCCCCACTTACCCCGTACTTGGACATATTTATGAAGAAACAATTTCTTTATAAAGCCATGTTTCACCTACGCTTACAAAAGTTAGTCTGCCAATAAAATAATTGTAATAAAAGAAATATGAGAGTCGGAGCAAATTAACTCACTGTTAACCAAGACGAAGCAGATTTAGGCCAATCATCAGGAACTGAAGAACTCGCGCTAATATCATCTCGCACAGAAGGAACTACGAATTGAGTATTCTTAGCTGCTGACATCACAAAAGTAGTATAATGGTTCACTCCGAAGAAGTCCGTTGAACCTTTGACAAAATCCCGCTCTTCATCGGTGAACTCAGGCATGCGGGACCTGGGGAAACCCTGTTCAGCGCTTTTTTCAGCGACTTTTTCTTTCAACTCCTTAGGAAAACCACCTTCTTCGGAAAATATTGGGTCTGCGTAAATGCCCCACTGAAAAATATTACATAATATTAAATATATACATAATAATAATTACTATTGATGATATATGTATTTTATTATAAACGAGAGTTATAACAACATATTTTGGTTAGTAATAAATAAATAATAGTAACTATCTTACCTCTCCCTGTCTTTGCAGTTCAGTTGCAATCCTATCCTCCTCCGAATCAGAGAGCGGTGTGAACCAGTTCACACTGATCGTTATTCCACATTGGCCACCCTGGCTTGGTGCAAAGTCATTCCTGTAAGCTTTATAAGCTCTGGCATGTGCCAAGACAAGATTCTTTGCGCAAGCGTACGCGCCGATTCCCGTCGCGTTTAAAATTGGAGCTTTAGTGGTAGTATCGTAACCTTCGAAACAAATCTCCCTGGGCTCGTTGAACGTGATCCAATGTTTCACCCTATTTCCAAACAACTCGTACACAACTCTCGCGTAATCCTCGAACCACACTGGAAAGAGAGGGTTAACGAAACCACCCAAATCTTGCAGTTTTTGTGGAAGATCCCAATGGTAGAGTGTCACCATTGGTATGATATCGTATTTCAACATTTCATCGATGTAGTTATTGTAGAAAGCAACGCCTGCCTCGTTGATCTTGTTAGGGAAACCGTTCGGCAGTATCCTGGACCAGGATAAAGAGAATCTATATGCGTCCAATCCAAGTTCCCTCATCATCTCGACGTCTCGCATGTAATTGTTGTAAGTGTCGGCTGCGATATCGCCGTTGCTCTGATCTTTGATAACTGTAGGATTATTGTGAGTCATGTGGTCCCAAATATTCTCGCCTTTGCCTGAAAGAGTTTTTGAACTTTAATTATTTTCAACACCTTCAGAAATAATCTTAGATGTTTAGTTTAAATTCGCAGTACCATCCGCGTCCCATCCTCCCTCTATTTGATATGAAGCCGTTGCTGTACCGAAGATAAAGTCATCTGGAAAACTTCTTTGTTGTTTCGTCGTAGCCGCATTGCAGCCTGCCAAAAATAATCTAGAACATAATATAACGAAAACCTTAATACTACATTTACTGGAGGTAGATCTCTATTGCCGGAGACCGTCTAGATAGGTACCATCACAGCTCCTATTTCTACCGCCAAACAGTAATGTGCGAATGTTACTGTGAATTGTAGTTAGTTAAATTACTGGGATAATGATACTTAACGTACTATGTTTTACGGCGACGAGCATAATGTGGTGCAGTGTATACCATCATAACTAGCACCATGTTGTAATGGCGTATCACTTACTATCAGTCGAACGTCCCGCTCGTCTCGTTGCTTCTTTGAATAAAAAAAAATTAAAACAATGCACGTGATCATTAAAAGGTATACTCGGGAAGTCTTTTCCTGATAGTAATATACTTGATGTTTTTTTTAGGTAAACGACCAATGAATATATAAATATATAAGGTTTAATGAATCAAATGTTATATTATAAATACTATGATCTAATTAAGCATTCATAGTGTACAAAGGGAAAAACTATTATATAATAATTTATCATCATTGAGTAAAATATTCAAATTTAAAATTGAATAAGTTTACTACTTTTTGAAGCATATGTATTAAATTACTTATACAATTTATTTCTTCTTAATAATATCAATCACAAACACTCGAACATACTTCAAAAATAATTGTATACTACTGTTATCTATATATATAAGAGATTTCCACTCCTGTAGAGACTCATCACGAAGTTTCTAGAGCCATAAAGCCCGGAGACTTGAAATTTATGTACGGAATTTACAAAATCATACTCCAAAAGAACTTGCCGGGATGCAGGAGCTGGTTCTTTGTTATATCTAATGCCGATTCAAAATGTCTTTATCATCTAACCTAACTTAATGCTTCACACTTTATTTCAAGTATCGTATAAGAATTATAGTAAGTAGTTGTAACGATTCACGATTTTATGAATTTGTAAAAGATTACAACAAAAATATTATTTGTTATGAATACAAAGTGATATATAATAATTTTAAGATACGTACCCAAATATTATGAGTCTCATTTTACTATGAACAGTACGTATATTCGTGATTATTATTTATATAGTGGTAAACAAGTGTTTATCTCCGATATCGAAGATAAAAGAAGTTGATCACTTCAAACAGTTATCTAAGGCAACACTTTGGATAAACATGTTCGAATCTGCAACTATATGTTTAGACATATGGGTATATTTTTTTATTTATAATTTCATTAGCTACGATACTCTTCAAATAGGAAGATAGCTTTGCAGGATACTGTTTCGCGGCGGAGACTGCAGCTGCGGTGCTCCTAGACGGTCTTCAGCAACGGAGATCTATCATCAAAGTAGAATTATCACGTTTCAATAAACTATTTGGTTATATTGGACCATAATCTTAGAAAAATAATACTTTTAATTACATTTCGCTCTTCACGTTGTTCTGTAGTCCCATTAAATTGAAAATTTGCTTGGTTTGTAGCATTTCGAGTTTTTCGGCCCAAATTACCGCGCCCACGTTTTGGCGGCATGGCTATTAACGTATTCACGAACACACACTATTGCTTTTTTACAAAAGAACGAAAAAATATAAAGAAAAAAACAAGAACCGCCACAGACAAGAATTAGTTTTAAATTATACTATCACTATACTATTATTCTAATATACTAAATTACAATAATATTATACTTGGTTATTTTTTTTTACATGGACAAATTGATATTCATACAGTCTAGTTTTGTTTAGATTGGCGTTGCTAATTTATGTCAACTGTTTGACAGCTAATTTTTTTTTTGTGAAAAGAAAAATGTAGTTTTTAAGTGCACGCAATTTGTAGTTCTTATTTTTCATTTACTTTTATTATTAAAACCGTCCGTGTGCCTTAAAGAACATACAAAAAAAATAGCCGAATTGGTTGATCCATTCTCGGATTTTGCGCTTAGCGACATTCATTTTTATTTATATGTATAAGATAAACTACCCCAAAAATCTCCTTACCCGTCAACCCCTCAGCAGGTTCCCGCCTTCTCGAGGCGAACGGGCTTAGTAGCAGTGGTTGGGTCGCCTACGGTGAACCGTAGAGGAACCAACCGAGTTAACCGACGGTGGAATTTCACAATGTGTGTCTGGTTGTTGGTTTTACCCGTTGACGCACGCACCGGTTGCATTTATACTATTTTAACTTATTGATTATTTTCTATTACCCACATTAGTTGTTGAATGTCATATTATCAATAACTGACCGTCAATTTGGTGTGAAAGGAAACTCGAAATTGCTTTACATAAATCATTTTTGGGCCAATTAGCTTCACAGATGGCGCGGTTGCCAAACACCAAATTTTGAGTTTTTGTCTTATTGTTTCGGAGATCTTGTGATGAGTCAATGGATCTGTGCATATCTTCTACATGTATATATACAGTATATTGTAGTAACAGTGGATATCAAAAGGTTAAATGAGGTCGAATGATGGTATTCATTTTGTGCTTGACGCAGCTTAATCTGCCACTTTTAAGTTATTCTGTAAGTTATTTCAAAATGTTTTTTTTATTTGTGGCGCATTAAAAATGTACAGCATTTCATAATATTTGGGTTTGTTAAAAATTATTTGAATTTGTAAGGAAGCTGTACTACCCCTGTACTATTCCCCATTCACCACAAAAAATTATTTAGTAATTATTCTGTCGCTATTAAATATTTTATTGAATGTATGTTTATACGTCAATATAAATAATATTTGTTATAGTATTTATATTGTATAAATTGCATAATGTCCCTTGTTTTTCGCAATCTCGTATCTCATGATATATTCTGTAAATTTATCAACATGGACAAACACAACATTTAAAGAATCAGAGCTGAGTTGCTAACACCCAAGAATGAGTAGTTACTTATATGATCAACCTTTAGGTTTAATTCAAACTAATTTAAAATCAGCGAGTTATAGTCTGAATCGAGAGTATCGCAATTAATGATGGAGTTACAGGTTTTCAAAGAAAAGTTGCGACCAGATCGGCACCAATAGTCTAGACTACAAGAATGTATACCTTACACGCAGCAAGCGGTACTATAATCGTTTCGTTTCTGACGGTCACAGCAGGACGCGTATGGTTGTGATCACTAGAGCAGATGAGCATCGACCTGATTTTCTAAAAGATAAATATAGCAAAGAATTTATGCGCAACAGGCTACGTCATAAAAACAACCGAATCTGTTCCAAAACATGTTGAGATATCACAAATTAACATAATATGGGTTATTAGGGTGTGATAACGATTCTCCGGGGTCAGCAATGCGTCTGTGATGCCTCTGGTGTTACAGACGTCAATAGACTACAGTAACTGGACCATCAAGCTGTATGCTTGTTTCATATCTTAATAGTACAAATAAAAAAGTTATTACAAATGATTCTGGTCCACTGGTAGTCTCTGTTGCCGGAGACTGCCGAAGTAGGTTCCCACGCAACGCCTATTGCTGCCGACGACCAGTAGTGTGCTGTAATTACTGGATTAATGAGCCTCGACAACTTGTCTCAGGCGACGAGCGCAATGTGGTGCAGTATATATCGTACTAACTAGTACAGCGTTTTTAAATAAAAATAAAATTTTTCCAACCGAAGGACGAATGTAATACGGCAAGTCATGATTGGAATATCATAAAAGAAGTTCAGAACAGCAACAGCAATGGAAACAATTACAGGATTTTCATGTCAGTGATGATGATGCTTATTTAAACGAGGGAAGTGGCACATAAAGTAAACTATAAAATAAAAACAAGTTACAAAAACAGTTATTGCTTTTGCAAGTGAAATACTCCAACAGTTAAATAATAATAATCCGTTGACATAAACGTAATGAAATGTTATATTAACAATAAATGTTTATAATCTAAGTTAATTTCAAATAAACAATATGAGATATATGTACTAAATGCAAACTAATAACTTAATAATTTGTATACAGAAAATGTCATTATTAAAATTATTTAACCATGAACATTTAAATAATTATAAATCAAATCGTGTAACAGCAAGTTTTCAAATAACTCAACAGATGGCGTCGCCATAAAAATTGAATCGTGCTTTCGTCTACCATAATGCAAATATATTTAACGGTCGTACATTTATGTATACATTGACAACAGGCCGTGGATCCGGGTCCATGAGCTGTGTCAAATAATCTGTAAAAGTCGTCATAGCTTGCAGCGCTGACATTATCCGGAATCTAGTGATACATTGCCGGCCCTTGTAGGACGCACGTCCGATCGAGCTCCAGCCAGCTCTCGTTCGCTGCTGCCGTCCGCTATTCTAGCCGTCCTAAATAAGCTTCAACCCAACCGTGATTTGCCAGAGAAATTCGCGTATCTCCTGCGTAATTGTGTTGTTGCTACCGCACCACATCGTTCGTTTACGCGAGATACGAGCCGCACGCGCCTCGCGTCGCTTCGCCGCGTCCTATTGCGTCATCCCCCGCGTCCCTACGCGTTCTTTAACGTGCAACTAATTGCTGAGTTCTTCAATTTTTCATTTAATGCGCGTTCCGCGTATATAATTACTGTTTTAGTGTAAGTGCTGCTCAGCCGGGAATTCCCCTGCTAGGTGAGTGTTGTACACGGGCGCGTACCTTTTCTTTTATTTAGTAAATTTCACGTATGCCGGCAACAGTAGGAGTTGCCTGTACATTATGTATATTTGATCCTCTACTCCCCGCCACGTGGTGGGAAGCAAGTGAACTACGATGGCTGAGTCCATAGGGACAGTTCATCGAGTTCTGAAAGGTGGCGTATCCCGAGCTATGGGACAAATTCGAGGCCCACCAGACCTCACTGAGGGCGAAGTTAGCTGCATCAGACAGCCAAGTGTCCCCTTCGTTAGCAACCTGCGCTCCACCAAAGCCTCGAGCGTGTACCCCTAAGAGGCTCAAGAAGTCATCCGTCGCGGTATGCTCCCGCGATTCATCGCCGTGCAGCATGGAGCACCATCTCCGACATGGAGGTGCACCAAGCCCTCAACCCTCCGCCATCAGACAACGAAGGATTCATCGTCTTCAAAGGTAAGCGCAAGCGTAATTCCGCCCGCAAATTCCCGACCTTCAAATCGTTTTCTGCCACTCCGGAGAGAGAAAAACGATTCGCTCTTCACGGCCAGGTCCCACAGCAAACCGTCATATTCCCAGAGACAAGCTGCCCCTCCCCTGTCATCCTCCAGTACAAGGCCGCCTAGGGCGATCTGTCCAAGTGATTCTTGGACAATAAGATCTCGTGCCCTAAGGCACAAAACACAGCTCAGGGCATCCGCCTGCGTTTAACGTCAACCGGCGATTTTCGCCGTGCGACAAAACACATGCGGGAGCTGAATCTCAGCTTCCACACTTACGGCTCTCGAGGAGGATAAACATCTCCGAGTCCTCATCCGGGGCATACCCCTCGAGACGACAGTCACCGAGCTCATCCAAGACCTAAAAATTCAATGCCTCCCCGTGACAGACGCACGGGGGATATAAAGTGAACGGACTCGAAAAGAGGTCACTCTTCCACTCACTCGTGAGGGGAAGAAAATTTGTGTAATTGACAAGATATGTGGCATCACCAATATCACAGTTGAGCCACCACATAAGCGCGGCATCATTGGCTAATGCCACAGATGCCAGTTATATGGCCACTCGGCCAGAAACTATTTCGCCCGACGCCGGTGCATTAAATGCACCGAAGACCAAGGCACCAAGGAGTGCTCGCGCACGCCTGAGTCCCTGGACCCGCCAAGCTGCTATTTGTATAAGTCCAAGGGTCACCCGGCGAACTACCGCGGATGCTGCAAAGCACCACGCAGGAGTGCGGTGGCGCCCGCCAAATCCAAAGTGCCGATCTGAGGATCCGGGGTGTACGCCTTCTCCCCTCTCGCGCCGCTGGGTTACTGAAGGTTGACGATTGTCAACCGGCTCCGATCCCTGCGGTATCGGCCTGGGCCAAACCTTAGCCAATGACACGCCTGCAGGCCCCCGTTGCATACATCCCCCCCTAGTTGCTAACAGGCCTCTACCGCCGAGCAACTCTGTAGAGCCCAAAGTGCTCAATGTCGGAGGCGCAGCCGATATGTCGGCTCTTATGAAGTACATGGAACGCTTCATATTAAAAGACCTATTTAGCTACACGGAGAAGCGTCGTGTCGCGAGAGGCCAAAAAGAGAGGCTTCTAGTCGTATACGAGCACCGCAATCTGATAGCCGCTGTGGAGGTGGATGTCTAATAACAGGCCCCCTCGCACCTGAAGTGGTTGTCAATAGAACTACGGCGCAAACACACCATAAAAAAAATTGCTTTGACCAACAAGTCATTATGGAGTATACAATCGTATCCATTAACTGGATCTCTCTGGATTTTCGTAATACTAAAAATTGGACTACTGTTATAAGTATCAGTTTCTGATCTCTGCATGTCACCACACAACTTCAATAATCGTTGATGCAGTGTTTATTTTCTATTCATAGTGTAAGTCTAATATATCTGTAATGTCTTATATTACCTGCTGTTATGATCTTGACCTTTTGAGGCTACTACACAATGTATCTCCAGATTACGCGACGCTCTCTTACCAACTAGATAACTTTACATTCTCTTAAGATCATCTATACAACCCAGCCGTCTCTTTTATATACATTTTAGTGCATTTTTACTTGTCTTTTATTACGAAGTTTAGTTTTAAACTATGTACGATCTACTCTTGTTGAGATTTTTTTTTAATTAATTTTAGTATATTGATTTTGCTTATATAAAGATGGAACTTAGGTTTACATTCAAATCCGAGAAGTGTTTAAATGAAGATGAAATAATTTAGTACGATTTAGACGTGGACACTGACACTATCAAAACACTACTAGTGAGAGTAGTCTCTTAGCAGGAGTATTGGTTTATAACAATACTAATTTGGATAAACGGTAACACAGTGACTGTGAAAATCGCAAAAAATGACACGAATTAGATTTCTCTCGCATTGTCATCCTTCAGATAAAAATCTCATAACAATCGGCCTATCTTACTGTTGATAGAAATTTCATGGGTGGTATATAAACCTGTGTCAAGTATTAATGTAATCAATTTCTATCCGAATTTTTATGAAGATGAGGCTATTACTGGTTATTGGGTACGTGGTACTTACTACAAACTATGAAGATACAACCCTTATTTGCGGAATTTGTTTTGGCTTCAGTTTCAAAACGAATTGAATTCAGCTAAATTTATAGTCTAATTGAGAAATTGATGTGTAAATTTAATCTGTTGCTCTCATTTACAGTTTAATTATTTGTGCGAGTTGTAATGCTTTGTCTAGTAAACAACAAAGACATTTTCCTGGTGATTTCCTCTTCGGTACAGCGACCGCTGCATATCAAATAGAAGGAGGATGGAATGCCGATGGTATCATTGTTTCTTTCAAGTTTTTCTTTACATATTTTTTCTAGCACTTTTAATTAAATAGATATACACATTATTCAGTAAAACATTTCAGACAAAGGTGAGAACATATGGGACCACATGACTCACAATTACCCTCACGTCATCAAAGATCAGAGCAATGGAGACGTTGCGGCCGACACCTATAATAACTATAAAAGAGACGTCGAGATGATGAGGGAACTTGGTCTTGATGCGTACCGTTTCTCTCTCTCATGGACTAGAATTTTACCCAATGGTTTTGCAAACAAGAGAAGCGAAGCGAGCATTGCATTTTACAACAACTAAATTAACGAAATGGTGAAATATGGAATTACACCGATGGTAACAATATATCACTGCGACCTACCCCAAAAGCTTCAAGAACTAGGCGGCTTTATGAGCCCTCTATTCCCAGAATGGTACGAAGATTACGCTAGAGTAGTGTTTGAAGAGTTCGGAAATAGAGTGAAACACTGGATCATTTTCAACGAGCCCAGAGAGATTTGTTACGAAGGATACGATTCTACTACGAAAGCACCACGCGTGAACGCAAGTGGAATCGGAGTGTATATATGTGCAAAGAATCTGGTAATGGCCAATGCGAGAGCTTACCACACATATAAAAATGATTTTGCTCCCACTCAAAACGGAGTTTGTGGTATAACGATCAGCGTGAATTGGTTCGGGCCTTTAACAGATTCTGATAAAGATGCACTTGCTGCCGAATTAACTCGACAAGGACAGGTAATAACCACTGTTCATTTAAGAACCATGATAAATAAAGTTTATTGTTTTAAAGAATAGTCAATGCATTAATACTCTAAATTTATTTTAGTGGGGTATTTACGCAGAACCAATATTTTCTGAAGAAGGTGGATTTCCTAAAGAGCTGTCTGAAGTAATAGCACAAAAGAGTACAGCTTAGGGCTACCCTAGATCGCGTATGCCAGAGTTTACTGACGAAGAGAAGGCCTTTGTTAGAGGTACAGCAGATTTCTTTGGAGTTAACCATTATAGTGGATTTCTTATGACGTCAAACGAAGATTTACCAGATCATACGTTTGCTGATGACATTGGTTCAAAGTTCATTACGCTTGAAGAATGGCCAGTAGCAGCATCATCATGGTTGAATGTATGTTTTTTTTTACAATAAATTTCACTAAATAAATATAATTTTAATAAATTGGTTAACATTAACATTTCTTAACATTTGAAAGTTTTAAATTGAATTAACAAAGAAGATTTACTTCCACAGATGTCGCCTAACAGTGTATTCAATGCTCTTATCTACCTCAAGAACAGATACAATAACCCTGATATCTTCATTACTGAAAATGGCTGGTCTACTGCACCGGGCGCTGGACTCGAAGATGCGGACAGGATCAGATACTACCGCGCGGCTTTGGAGAGTGTATTGAATGCTCTAGATGCCGGTGTGAACCTTAAGGGTTATATGGCTTGGAGTATTATGGATAATATGGAATGGATGGAAGGTTATACGTAAGTGTGATGACAATAACAATTGTGTATGAAATTTATACAATGAAGGGACATGTGGGTCGTTCACCTGATTTTCAATGCTAGCTTTGGAACTTGTCCCAACAATTATTTTTATACCACTTAGTGGCGAGACAAATGAGACATTTACCTGGTGGTAAGTGATGCGTCTGCCCATAACAACATGGCGCTCCTTCAGATGATATATACAGCACTACATCGTAACTGCTTCCTTAAGATATGCGATGTTAAGTCTCATTACCTCAGTAATTTTACTAGCTACAACGCTCTTCAAACCGGATTTGCTTGGTTGCACACTACTGTGTAGCGACGGAATGAGCAGCTGCGGTAGTATATACCTAGACGATCTCTGGCTACAGACCTACCATCAGTTAAGCTTTTATTTTAGTTAACTACAGCGCCACTAAAACCAGAACGCTTTAGGTAACGCCTAAAGCTAACATTTGAAACCTAAACCTACAATAAACATTATTTCAGGGAATGTTTCGGTCTTTATGAAGTAGACTTCGAGGATCCTGCGCGTACTCGCACACCTAGG
Organism: Ornithoptera alexandrae; assembly: GCA_029030555.1. Taxonomy (NCBI): domain Eukaryota; kingdom Metazoa; phylum Arthropoda; class Insecta; order Lepidoptera; family Papilionidae; genus Ornithoptera; species Ornithoptera alexandrae. The sequence goes on from JARDVY010000031.1 coordinate 1,949,502, forward strand.
AAGTCCGCCTTCGTGTACAAGCAGATCATAAATACGCGCGTTATCGACCACGACTACAAGCCCGATACGAGGATCATGACAATCGACGAGAGACACTGAAGAAAAACTATAAATTTTAAGTGATTATTCCTTTTCTTTTTATTTAACTTAAAGTAGAAATTTAATAAAATGTGTATAAAATATTTTAGTTTTATTACTAGACGCATAAATATCAGATTGTTGGTAATCCCAAACAATCTTTGAGATTAAAGGATAGCTCGATTTACTAACAGAAGGCTCTCTTTTGTGTCACTGTCATAATACAAATACAGATTGCTGAGAGGAATCGAAGAAGAACAAATTGTTCTAAGAGACAAGGTCGTCGTGGTATTAATGCGCATCGCATCGCAAATTGCAATTACAATCGTCTTTTCCATTTATAATGTTCTTCTACAAAATTGCAGTGTTTGAACTTTTTAGTCGGCGGGAATCTTTGTAATCATTACGATTTTATGAAGAAAGACGATTACAAAAAAGTTAGACTGTCAGAATGACATTAAACAAAATAATATTATCCCGAACTCTTCAAATGTCAAAGACATCCTTTTCTCTTATATTAATACACATATTTTTCATTTGTCTTATGAAAACAGAATTTTAAGATATTTGTATTCTATGAGGCAAGAATCAGAAATTTTTGAACGGATATCATCAGCGTTCGCCTGGCATCACCGGAGTTGGCGCTTTTATTTATTTACATGCAAGTATAATTTGTGAATAAAAAATGATTGTTGCTTGCCTCACTTCCAATTTTTTTTTTTATTAAATTTCGTTTCTATTTATATATCTGTGTATTGTCATGTTACGTATGGCAACACTCTCAGTTATTTGATAGTTGTTGAAAGCAGGAGTGCAGTCTGTTTCTCGGGTCTTACTCATTCAGTTAAATGTTTGTATTTTTGTATTACAAATCTCAATTATCGATTGAATATAGTAAAGTTAAGTAAACTAAAGTTTTTTGATTAATAGCATATGGAACAAGTAAATAAAATGCATCGGCGCAGGGGACCGAATTTTACTTATGTCAGTGGGTGCGTGAAATATATGATTTTTGTTTTGAATTTTATATTTTGGGTAAGTATTTCTACATCAAGTTTCTTTTTATGCGTGAAAAATATCGTAGATGTAAGGCTTTCGATTTTCGTGAGAAATTAACACAATGTTGAGAGATACAGCCCATTGTTCATATAATCCGGAATGATTCATTGTTTCTCATATTGTTTATGATGGGAACGCTTGTGGGCTCAGTGTAGGTATTTAAGTATGCAGTGAGCTTGCAGACTCACTTCCGTCCTGTTTAGTTGAACTACCTAAAAATTATATAAAATTTGTCTACACAGCATTAAAATAAAGACGCTTTTGTAAACAAATTTACGATCATTGTAGATGTTTCATAATTAAAGTAGATGTTAATATTCTGTAACTAAGACGATATTTATAAACTTTGGAAAATCTCAAAAAATTTCTATATTTATGGGTTAATAGAAAATTGATATTATGTTGGGTAATTAAAATCATAATAGTCTAAAATCGACATATCTTATATATATGATATATAAAATTTATAATTTTACAGAAACTATTTTGTTTTTTTTTTTTTTTTGAGAAATAGTGAATGATTAAATGTTTCACTATGATGGTACTCGGATAATAGTAAACCATTGGAAATTTTTTGAGCTCTTCATAACTTTTGCAGTTGATACTGCTGCTACTAACGTCAGAATATATAAATTACGAAGAAATGTTATTCACAATTTTGTAATAAATGGAATAAATTTTGCCACATCTGTTTATGTTATGAAAATTTTATATTTTATTAATGGTGCATGGTTTTAAAAGCATTTTTCTTAATAAATATGTAATATTAGTAGGTAAAAAATATCTGTAACAGCTTCAGCTAAGCTTCTATTTACTCACTACTAGACTGGAAAAGAATAGTTAATGTTCAATTGGCAATGGTGTTATGTTACTCAGTCACATGTCCATATTATGGATAGTTTTATTTATGTGTTTAATAGTAGATAACTATTGGATTCATTAGTTTAACATTAATTCAATTTGCTATTTTAGTCAGTAAATAATAGTTTTAACATAATTTATCTATGTCCATTATAAGTCAAAGTTTAATATTATGATTATTGCTAGTGTTATTGCATTTTTCATGTATTGGTTATTGGTGTTGTGTAAACAATATTCTCTGCTATTTATCCTTATTTCTACTACATATAAATTAAACCTTATTTCAGCTGTTTGGAGGTTTGATGATAGCCATTGGTCTCTATGCATTCATAGATAAATGGCAGGCAACTGGATTAATAAAGGTAATAAATATTTTTTTATTATATCACAACAAACTAAATGAACAGGTTTTATGATAAATAATTTTTTTTGAAAGCTGTTAGGGCAAACATTACTTATTATGTATGTTCCTCACAGGAAACCATTTTAGGTAGGTACTTTTATTGTGTGTTTATTCCTAATTAGAACAGTATTGTCTAAATATTAATATGTTCAATTATGATGAATGGTATTACTAAGTATTTACCAAAGGCTTGTGTGGTGGAGTTTGGATGATGAATGGGTTTTGAACCTATCTGTTGAGCCACCATCCTCATATTGCAAATTTGCCGCCATCAATATATCAGTGCTAGTGTTCAAGCTCACTAACCATCTTTAATCTTGTTGTCATAGTCATATGAATTTAGATATTAAGTATTAGGCTATTGTGAATATAAAACATGACATTCCTATAATTTAAAAAGGATGATGCCTGTTGGAAAAACTTTTTAACAAATAGTAAATAAATAACTCTACTATAAAATATTGTGTGATTACAAACTAAAATTCATAATAGCTAAAACTTCATTATTATAATGGATAACTAGGAAGCATAGTAATTATTTAAATTACTATTTTATAAAGAAGCTACACAACAAAATAGGTTTCAAACCTTTTATGAAAATCTCAAACTAAACAAATAAAACTTTTTGTTTTTCATTAACATCAGTTTTAATTAATCAAAAATCTTTAAATACTCTAAATTGTGAACCCATACATGTGAAAAATTCTTGTTAGTATTATTACTACTTGTTATTAACACATTCTGTACCAAGCTATTTTTCAGCTCATTGAATAAATATGACTGTGTGTATCGCGGAATGTGTTAATCATCTGTCTCTCCACAATAATGATAAGAGTATAACAGTTCATTATTTCCTGTATAAATTGGTAGCTAATTAAAGTTAAAAAATTTATACTGTGGTTAAAAGTAGAAGGAAATTAATTTAATTATATATTGGGCCAATATGTTTAGTAGTAACAGGAAGAATGTTATGAATATCATAGAGCTAGTTGAACTCAGTTGTACTGCCCATGTATTATTAGCGGTAGCAAAATGTTAACTTAGGGCTCTTAAAAATAGAAATATTTCCTCGTAAAACTTATAGATATTAATTTAAATATAATGACAATTGTAAGTTTTTAATTTTTAATACTGTAAATTATACAAAAATTTTTGTTTTTTATTATAAGCATTGTGTAAAAATCAACAGTATTAAGTGAAAATCTATTACGATGCCAGTTTATACATATACAGTAATTCATATTATTTGTAAGTTACCGGTGGTAGGTCTCTGTTGGCGGAGAACCTCTAGGTGGGTACCATCGCAGCTCCTATTGCAGCCGACAAATGGTAATGTGAAAACATTGCTATGTTCTGGTTTGAAGGCTGCTTTAGCTTGTGTTATTACTGGGTTTATGTCTCAAGGCGAGGAGCGTAAGGTGGCGCAGTGCATACCATCTTAATTAGTGCCACGTTGTTATGAGCGGGCGTATCACTTAATTGCATAAAAAAAAGATACTGTAAACATTACCAGAAAAATTTAACTTAGTATGTTTAGGACTTTTTCTTTTATCATATTAGGTGGAGTTCATTGTGGAACAGATTACAATAGGACCTATGCGCAGCAGTGGACATCCATCGGTTGCAATAAATGAGCGAATTAGGTGGGGTTCTGACAACTACCGCTAAACAGTAGCATGCAAATATTACTGTATTACAGTTTGAAGGGTGCTGTAGCTAGTGTAATTACTGGTATAGCAAGACAACATAGGTCGAGCACATTGTGGTGCAGTATTTAGAATCACATTTTGATCAGGCGCATCACTTATATGTACTTCATATATACTTCTCTTCCACATCACTCTATCAGCCGTCATATCTGAATTCACACTCAACTTACACATGTTATTACACAATCCACTCACACTTTCTTTGGTCTTCGTCCACCCTTATAATCATCCACGTTTATTCTCATTACTTTCTTTCTTATTTGTCATTCATCCCTCCGCACAACATGCCCGCACCGCACTAACCTCTTACTCCTCAATTTCTCTGTCACCGGAACAACTTTCAGACTTCCTCTAATATACTCATTTGTATGAGTTGTCCTCATTTTATGGGAGAGGCATGAAACATGGAAATTGGGTGGAGATTGATAGAAGAGAAATGAAGTTTAGAAGAGGAAACGCAAGGAAGAGGAAGGAAAGAAAAAAAGGTGTGAAGGATAGGATAAGGAATGAGATTATAAATAAAAATATAAAAAAAAATAAAGAAACAGAAATATAAGGCCGCAGCTCAACTTAACTGGGGGAACACTTCTAAATAAAAAAATATACTCATTCTTAACATTCGCACCTCGGCCAAACATAAATAAATAAAATAATTGAAGTATAAAGTACCTGTGTAAAATAAACATCGCAACAAATAAGTTCGTTAGTCCTTAGTTTTGCGTAACGGTGGAAAGTTGTCTCCGGCTGTCACTTTATTTGGTAGCTCGCTTGTGAGGGAGTACACATGTTCGTCCATATGACGTCACCGCCAATTCGCGCCTCATGTTGACTTACTTTTTTTTTTTTATTTATATCCATGCGGCCTGTCTCTCCTTGAAAAAGCTTATTTCTTTTACGTCCCAATATTTTCTCCGACTTGTAATGAAATATTCCTATAACTCTTTTTGTCTATGGAAAAATTATAAAGTTGCTATATTTAATCTCTTGACTAAAAAAAAAAAAAAGTTACTGTTGATAGGTTTTTGTTTCCGGAGACCGCCTAAGGTACCACCGTAGTGACTGTACTGGCAAACAGTAGTGTGAAATCACTGCGGTGTTCCGGTTTGAAGGGCGCTGTAGCTAATGTAATTACTTGGGTAACGAGATTTAACATCTCACGTCTCAGGCGACGAGCGTAATATGGTGCAGTGTATATCGTGCTAACTAGCACCACGTTTTTTTGGGTAGGCGTATCAGTTACCGTCAGGTGACCGTCCCACTTGTCTCAACGTTAAATTCAATAAAAAAAAATACTTTAAATACTTATTAATTATTACAGTGTAATATATAAAATATGTTAGGAAAATTTTAGTTGTTCAAGCAATCTTAGAACAATAATTAGTATATTAAAAAACAAATAAATAAGGCTATATTAAAACTTTGTATCCTGGGTCCTGCTCAACAACTCACGGGACCCAAGCCAACCACCTACTCGTGGTGCGCTCTGGTAATCAACAAACGAGGCTCTGGCTGCCATCAATCCTCATTGGACCATGGTGGTGGGAAATGGTCCAGATCTCCCCATATGACCCCCACAGTGACGATCTTTGGGGGAGGTCTATGTCCAACAGAGGACGCCTATCGGCTGATGATGACGATGATGATGATGATATTAAAACTTTGTAAAGCAAATTATAATAAATTAAGCTAATATCTTCTGTCCATCGGTTGATGTGATGATGATGAAATTATGTTAAAAAAATGTCACTTTTTAATTAAGTTTACTTTATTGAAACTGATTCCTGTTGCAGTTGGACACCATTTATGACGTGATGCTGAACATCAGCCTCCTGATCGCGCTGCTCGGTGGCGTCGTGTTCATAGTGAGCTTCGCCGGCTGCGTGGGCGCATTGAGAGAGAACACTTGCCTCTTGAAATTTGTAAGCTGACAGTGATTTTTACCACACAATGATAATAACAATCATCGCACCGCAGCGTACCTGCCTTTAAACAGTAGTGTGGAAACATTAGTGTGTTCCGGTTGGAAGGGCGTTGTAGCTAGTGAAATTACTAAGGTAACGAGACTTAACATTACATGTCTCAGAGTGACGAGCACAACGTGGTGCTGTGTATACCATTCTAACTAGCGTCACATTGTTATGCGTAAGCGTATCACTTACCATCATATATATATATATATATATATTTATATATATATGTTATGTAAGTTTTTATTGCTATTTACTCCAGACATTAAATACGCCTTTCTTATACTTTTACTGTAAAGTTATGATTTCTTTTTTAACAGTCTACCAGCATTGTTCGACTCGGGCCTATTTACAGTCATTCATCATCTCATTTTGCATTTCCCATATCCTCATTCTTCTCTTTCACTCTTCCTTTCCTTTCATTCCATTTCTCTCTTTCATATTATCATTCTCTGTCGTACTCCTATGCAATAGTTTTAAATTTAGATGAATTAACGATTTTTCATTTAATAAAGCGACGAGTTAAACGTGATTCCTATCTGATGATAAGTCGCAGGGCGGCAATAATAATGTGGCGCTAATTAAAATAATAAACAGCACCACATTGTGCTCGTCATCTTGAGACAAAGGTAGGACTATTTTAGTAACCTCAGTAATTTCATTAGCTACAACTCACTGCTTACCGGTAAACAGTAATGTCTGCACTCTGCTGAAAGGTAGGATGTAGGCGCTGCGGTAGTACCTACTTAGATGGCCACTACTTGTCATATGTGTATATGAGCCTATTCGTTTTCCAGTACTCCCTCTGCTTGCTAATACTGTTCCTGGTGGAGATGGGCGGTGCCGTCTGCGGGTTTGTCTTCCCGCGCAGCCTACACGGCCTCCTGGAGCTGAGCTTCACGGAACGTGTGCTGCACGCTTACAGGGATGACCCCGATCTGCAGAACTTTATTGACTTTGCTCAAAGCGACGTAAGTATTTAATCCTTATCTGACATACTAAAGAGGAAAGAATTGGCAAATTATGTATGTTATTAGAAAGTTTAATAAAAAAAAAATATCTATCTGCCAAAATCAGTCTCATTCATTACGTATACCGTATAGTCTCTTAATAAATAATAATACCCTCAATATGAGGCGATGGGCCGTAGTCACCACGTGGGCCTAACGCGGATTGGTAACTTCGAACACACCTCAGAATAAATTCTAATTCATGTGCAGGTTTCCTCGCGATGTTTTCCTTCACCGTTTGTATTTCGCTGTTGTTACTTAAGTTCACAAATGTACATAACTTAAATATTAAAGTCATCGGTACATGACGAGATTCGAACCCGCGACCTTCGGAATGAAGGCGGCGTGCTCTAACCATTAGGCCAGCGAGCTACTCACAGTCGCTTAGCACCATATGAAATTTTAATTAGTAATAATTCTCTGGCGGTCTTCCTCTATAGATAGATCACCATTGCCAGAGAACGTCTAGGTGAGTAACACGACAGCACAGTTTTAGATCTGCTACCAAACAGTAGTAGGTGAAATTACTGGGGTAACGATACTTAAAATCTTACGTATCAAGGTAAAGAGCACATAATGTGGTGTAGTATATATCATCCTATTTAGGACCACAATGTCATGGATTCACTTATCCACTTACTATCAGTAAAACTTGCCGTTCCGTGGCTTCGTCGATTAAAAAAGAGTGGTAATGATTTCTGTAATTATTATTACTTTTCAGTTCCATTGCTGTGGTCTAACATCGGACGGATACATGGACTGGTCCAAGAACGAATATTTCAACTGTTCCTCACCGTCGGTAGAAAGATGCGGGGTACCGTTCTCGTGCTGCATCAACGCAACCGATATATCATCAGGGCTCGTTAACATCATGTGTGGTTATGGAGTTCAGAATTCTCACGTAAGTAACTGTACCGGAAATTGGACAATTGTACCAAGACAGGTACGGTGATAGTCGTGGCATGGTAAAACATGTTGTATGATATTTATCATCATCATCATCATGACGATTGACGTCGTCGTTAAAAATCAAATTTTTTTTCTTTTTTTTTTATTACTGATACCATACTGTGCAAATGGATTAATACTACGTGTCAGTGTAGGAAGTAAATGATCTATAAGAATTAACTGTTCAGGTGGCAGAAGCGAGTAAGCGTGTGTGGACCAGTGGCTGCATCGAAATCGTCAGGTCCTGGGCCGAGAGGAACCTCTACATGATAGCCTCCGTCGCGCTGGGTGTGGCGCTCTCCCAGCTCTTCGTTATCTACCTCGCCAAGACCCTCGAGGGACAGATTGAGCTGCAAAAAGCGAGGTACCGAATTTTACGCATTAAAGGCAGACGTATCACTTTAGATGAGCTGGTCCTTTTACTTGTCTTAGCGTTTTGTTGAATAAAAAAAAAAATTTGTATCGTTTTAGGTGGCAAACATGAAATAGGGGTTACGCGGGCGGCTACCGCGACGAGTCCCGGCGCGCTTTGCTGTAGCCTCGCCCGCCTTCGGGCACCGCCACGCTGTACTTCTAGGGCCATTTGAGAATTAGGTGTCTCCATCCCCTCAAGTCTTACGGACCCTATCCCCAAGGATTACAGCACCCGAAAACGTCTAGTGATATTGTTCAGTGAAACTAAACTGTGTTCTTCCCCTTCCCTCTATTGCGATTTTATATATTTAACCACTTAATATACAAGCGACACTACAAAAAAAAAGAAGAATGTTTTAACAGTGCGAGTGATGGACTGTCAAATGTCAAACCTGTCGTAACCTGTGCTACATTTTTATGAGTGCTAAAGATTATTTATAGTTTACTATTAGAACTCTAGTCTATGGTATTAATTAAGGCGACCATATTGATTATATGGTTTTTCTACCCTTGCTATTATAATTTATGCAGACTAAAAAACGTGTTCGCGCATATTTTGATCATTGCTCAAAAGCGAGACATTGGATCTGGAAATAATTTACTTCAATTAATTATTTTTTTAAAATATCATTAATATTAGTCGAAAATATTGTGCAAGGACCCCAAGGTTGTGGGTTGGAATGGCTTAAATTCCCCCCCACATGAATCCCTAAAACCGATGTGCTCTGGTACCCGGCGATTGGGCAGCGCAGCGATCGAAGTAGGGATCTTTGGGGGAGGTCTATGTCCAGCAGTGGACGTCTATCGGCTGATGATGATGAAGACCAAACCCCAGGGTTTACGGCTGCTGGGGCACAACGGCTTTCAAGTGAGGTGACTGGTTTGGTGTGAAGATCTTTATGGGAGGTCAACATCCAGCGGTGGACATCTAACACCTGATGCAAGTGATTCGTATTAAGATTAAAGATGGTGCAATATGTTCTTTACACAAAAGGTAGCATTATTAATATCTTTGTTACTTTTAAATACAGAACAGTGGGACTGTAAATAAATTTAAAGATACTACTGTTTTTATAACCATATTAGAAGTATGGATATTTGCTTTCGAGGAAACTTATACCGGAAACCATATCATATTTCCAATGTAAGTTAAAAGTATACTAAGTTAATATATTTTGTATAAATAATACATTTTACATACATTATTATTTCTTTAATAGTTTTGAGTGATTTACAACTTTATAAAAACTACCTGACGATCACTTAAATATACCAATAATTTTTTTATAGATCATAACTGAAAATTAATACATACTCTGACAATTGTCTATTAACAAAATCGTGATGTGTTGAAACAGTATTCATTATTGTCTATGGGTAATCTCCGAGTGTTAAATGTAATAAAATAAATTCATAGTTAAATTTTGTTTATGGGATTTCTCCATATTTAAAACGTGAAGATGCACAGCTACCAATGGCGTTATATATTTATATGACATCAATTACATACTTATCGTGCAATGCAATTTTAATACTCTTGTATCATTCCAATACAAAACAAATTACTTTATAAGTTTCTAGTATGTTCTTAAATATGCTCAAGTGGCCATAGTAAATAATCAAATTTAAGGATAATTCTTGGGCATTAATGTTCTAGATTTAGACAATACTATCAAGAACCTTTTTTTGATTTAGTTGTCTTTAATATTTTTTATGTGTGGCTGTTACTTTTTACAGAGTGATTGATGTTGATGGTTTATTTTTATTAGTGAGGCCTATAATTCAAAATTTAGGGTAAGAAAATAGGAAGTATGGATTTCTCTGTTCAGCAACCGCTGACCAAATGGTTAATTTTCATATTTCAAACTTTTGTTTGTAAAATAGTGTAATATATAAATTATAAAGATAATATTGCAGTCTCTGTTTCCTTTATGATCACATTATGGCAGACTTATTGCTGACCATAGATCAATTCTGTATCACATGAACAATTTCTTTTGTTCGGGGTTTAAAACTTACATCAAATATTGTTTTCAATCACATAGGTGGTAAAACACACCCTAAGTTATTCAAAGTTAATTTGCTGTGACTCTCAAGTAAAATCCTTTTTTCCTTACATAGTGCCAATAAACATTAGTTTAATTTAAAAACAAATCATGTAAATGCACCTATCTCATTGTCTATAGTTATGTATGTTACATTATTCTATAGCGACTCGAAAGAAACCAAATAAAGATCTTGTAGACTGCAGTATACTTAAGAATTTTATTGTGTATATATACATTGATATTTCCCTACACATTAAATATTATGTGAATATTTTAACCGATCTATGTATAGTTCAAATAATGATTTTGATGATGTATTAGCTCAAAATTAGTGATATATCCTTACGTTTGATACACTGTCTTTTGCATTAAGAATTAATTATATTATCACATAATAATCTAAATATATCGTTGGCCAAATTTGTTTGTCAAACATTTGTCTTAAAATGTAGCACGAAATAGTCAAGTGACTAACTTTGACTTCCGGTAAATACATTCATATGTTTTATATCATTGGACCTAGAATAAGTTACCGCATGTCTAGTATTAATTTATTGTGATTGTAATCAAATATTGGTACTTTTATATATAGGTTTCTTTTACATATTTAAATGTGTCATAGTATGTTTAGTGATTCAATGTATTTTATGTGTGTGAGAGTAATATGACATGTGTGAGTGAAGACCGGCAAATAAATAAATTACATAGAACAAAAAAAAAAGATTAAATTCAATAGATTCATCATCATGATGCTGGTTTTGATCTTATCAATCAAAATGTGATAAGAATATTGTTTTTTTTTTACATAAATTAATTCAAAGACGACTTTATTGTAGATAATAAAATCTTAAATGGTCTTCACGTTGCAGATGGGATATTTTGCTTTCATCACCTTATTATAATCGTGTAACTCATATAAAGCGAAATGTATGAATAAAGACTTAAAATTTATGTCTGTACGTTTATTTTACAGGAGTATTAAGACAACACTGCACTCTGTCCTGTACTCCGACTAAGTCAAATTGTATAAAGGCATCGGTGCACATGGGAGATCTCTGTGCCCCTGCTAACGCTTTGAAGGATACCATCGAGGAAGTTTTAGATGGTGGTAATCCCACATACCTGTACGCTACCCCAAAAGCAAGGTATCATTTTGAAATTACCTCACCATTCTAAAAATGTATGGTACATACAATCGATAAGTGTTGACAAAGTGATTGTGAAAGTAAGTGTTCAGGGATGCTTATCCGATGGTAATAGATCTGCTGATCCTAGGTGGATAAAGCACAACCTTGGATAGTTATCAGTTACTATTGAACATTTGAATTGCCATCACATTGTTATTGTCAGGCGTTTCTACCATTTGCCAACACCACAATTTCAGTTTTTTTTTTTTTTAACGAGAAACTAATCGGAATAAAATATTAAATATTACAAGTGAAATTATATTTAAAATTGAATTCAACTGAAGTTTAAAAAATATATTTTGTTATAGAAAAGAGAGTTACATTTAATCAGCAATGGACGCCTGCTAAGATATAATATACATAAGTTAATCATCTGTAGCATACTCTATTTCTTTTTACCCTTCCCTTTTCCTTTTGGTTCCGGTTCCGGCTCTTCGACGATCTCCGGTGTCGGCGGCGGCCAGTACTTGTCGAAGAACTCGTCTGTGATCGCGAACGCCAGCGGGAGTATATGGCTGCGCCTGTGCCAATCCTCCCTCTGCTTGTCGATTTCCTCTTCCTTCTCCTTCTCTATATCGGCTTGGAGCTGTAAGTTATTTTAACTTAATCCTGTAAACGTCTACTAAAAAACCTGATACAAACACTAAGTTTAAAAAAATCGTTCAGTTCTGTTTAGTGGGTTTTTCCAATGCAAGAAGACACGAGATATTTACTTGATGGTATGTGATACGCCTGGCAATAAAGTGGCGCTAGTTAGTATGGTATGCAGAGTACCACATTGTGACCATCTTCATATAGGATCATCACATAGATGTTAAGTAATTTCACTAGCTACAGCGCGCTTCAAACCGGAACACGGCAATGTTTGCACTTTTGTTCGTCGGCTGCAATGGAAGCTGCCGATACCGAGGTATCTACCTAGATGGCTTCGGGTAACATACCTACCACCAGTAGCACACAATTTCCAGTGTCTCAGGTTAAATTAAAATTTTGCCCAGTATACGTCGGTCCACTTCTGGGCAATACCCACAATCGGACATGAGTATTGATTTTTCCATTACTTTCAGAACGACTCCAACCTTGTGGAGAAATTACTGATGGAAGTGATAAAACCGTCCACAGCTGGAGTAGCTGTCTGTATTGTATACAGACTTTAGGTAAAGGGAACAGGAAACATTTTCCAGAATAGTTGGAGAAGCTGCTGGCAGCGAAGTGATGTATACGGTTGAAAGTCTGGCTAAATGGCTTAAACGGGTAGAAGTCTGTATCCTGCAGTGGACATTCTGCTGGTGAATATAGACACCAGCAACGTCAACGCGGTAGTCGTGACGTGTCTACCGCTTCCCTCGTACGAAGGATCGTATAGTTCTATGATATAATAATTCAATTTTACGCTGAGGAGGTGCAGGTATTCCTCCGTATCGACTTCCTTCTTCTTTCCCTTCTTGCCATCAGATTTCTGTTCTTTCTCTTTCTTCGGCGCTTTCTCTTTAACCTTTGGCTTGACGTATGGCGTGAAGAGGCGCTTCGGTGTCTGCAACTTGTGCGGGGCATCAATCAACTGGTATTCCGGCGTGAATGTGAACACTGACCTGAGGTAAACAAGTCTAGTACTTAGGTAAGTGCTAAAGTAGTTGTATATAATATATATATATATATATTAGATAAGAGATAAGGAGAAGTAGATCAGTGGAAATAATTAAGGAAGTATACCCTTACAGGGTGTAAGAGGTCCGCACACGAATTCACGGGAGCCAAACCAAGCTCGCCTGCTTGTGGTGAACCCTGCTAATCAACAAACGAGGCTGGCTCTCATCAACCCGCATTGGGCCAGCGTGATGGGGAATGACCCAAAACCCCTCATATGAACCCCTAAAAATGATGCGGGCGGCGCAGGACCGATCGATGTGGGCATGTTTGGGGGAGGCCTATGTCCAGCAGTGGACGTCTATCGGTTAATGAGATAATACTTGAAAAGTACATAATAGTAGTAAATATAGACAATAAATAAATAGTGTAAATAATAGTAATAGTAATAAATTGTAAAAACAGGGCTATGATTAGTTACTACAATAAAGGAGACGAAAAACGAAAGGGCACTGACCTGATCAATTCATACTGGAAGTCTGAGCTGAACCTGAAACAGTCATTATGCTAATAGCTTAATTGGTTTTGATAGCAGCTACGGCTGAATTTAAATTGTCTATTTTGTAATTTCACAGGCGTAAGGGTTAATTTTAACAGTTTATTCCTAGGGTTAGGAATATAGCCTAAACAAATGTACTGCGGATGTCGTTTTAACAATTCTTAACGTGAACGGGTCCGAAAGGACGGGGCTCTGGCTCCCACGGAAAGGGTTCCAATCCCCCCATACCAACCCCTACAAAGGATCGGTCCTGGTGCCCGGCTGTACCGATGACCATGCTGAATGTGACGGTTGTCGGTAAGGCGCTGAACCTAGGTCAGCGCAGGACCGAACTATGTGGAGATCTTTGCGGGATACCTATGTTCAGCAGTGGACGTCTATCGACTGATGATGATGAACTATACGTTAAGTTCAAAATGTTGCTGATAGCAGGTTTTTGTTGCCGGAGACCGTCTAGGTAACTCCACAGAGTTTATAGCAGCCGATAAACTCTAGTGTGCAAATGTAATTGTTTTCCGGTTTGAAGGGCGCTGTAGCTCGTTAAAATACTGAAGTATTGAGGCTTCTTATCTTACGCTTCAAAGCGACAAGCACAATGCGGTGGTATTTGTATCATATTAACTAGCGCCGTTATGGGTGGGCGTACCACTCACCATCAGGTGAACGTCTCGCCCATCTTGTTGCTTCGTTGAATAAAAAATATAGCTCCTCATCATCAGACTCGTTACTCGGGTAACTATTACGAACAGCATCAGCAGGGTAGGTACGACCGCAGATTCAATTTCTGCTGTCAAACTTACTGTTCCGGTTTGGAGGATGCTGTAGTTAGTGAAATTCATGGGGTGAAGAGACGATATCTTGTGTGTTCAGGCGACGAGCAACAATGTGGTGCTTTGTACATCGATCCTAACTATTGTCATGTTATGGACCGTTATGGCACTTACCATCAGGTGGTGGACTTCTCGGAGCTTGGTCGGATAAAACATAGGAGCTGTGGTGGTTTCATGTCTTCGGCAACAGAAACCTACCATCAGTAGGAAGTCATAGTGTATTTATATCCAAGGACGTTCAGTTCGCGTGTCCGGTTCGAGAGATTTCATGGTAATATTTACTAACAAATCAAAAATATAATGTAGCATCTTCGTGAGATCGTAAAGGCAGCACTGGAAATTTTCGAAGGTGACGAGGTGTTTGGAGTCGACTGGCGTTGGCGACGGGTGGCTCACGTTCAGGTCGTCATCGGCCTTGTAGGTGACACCGATGTCGAGGGGTGCGGGGATCCTGTCCTCGCTAGCCACGTACCTGGCCGCCGAGAGCATAGTCTCCTGAAATGGTGAAGTCCAAAACTTGATACCTTCACCACGTTCATCTGGTGTACATTTTTATTTACTGTGTATAATCTGGAAATGGATAGTTCACCACCAAATTGTATAGGTATTGTTTACTGCAAGGTAGAACGTTCAGCTCATCAGCTGCCTTTACTGGTGTTAGGTCTTTGTTGTCGGAGACGGTCCAGGTAAGTACCACCGGAGCGCCTTATTTCTGCCGCCAAATAGTATTGTACAAACATGACTATGTTCCGGTTTGAAGGGCGTTGTAGCTAGTGAAATTACTGAGGCACGTAATATTTTGTTTAAAGGCGACGAGCACAATGTGCAGTGTATGTCATCCTAACTAGCGTTACATTGTTATGGACGGGCGTATTACTTACCATCAGGTGAACATCCTGCTCGCCTGATCGCTTCGTAGGATAAAAAAAATATCCATGGACTAATTGCTCCTGTTGGTGATGTTTCTTCATATATATGCTAATATTCTAAAAATGAGTATGAGAAGCAGTGCAGCAATTGTAATTATCTAAGGTCCTCCTGTGACCAGGTCATCATCAGTTATCATATCCAGTGATCACTTGGTGTATTGAAAGAGGAAAATTAATACTTGCCTTAAACCTTCGCTGCATACGTACGCGCGTGGCCGCATCGAAATGCTGCATCTCCTTCATCCATTCGCAAAACCAGTTCATCAGGATCGTCTGACTTTCTGTTGGAAATATCATAAAATTTAGCTGTAGTCTGTCTAGGTACCATCACAGCTATTGCAACCGACAAACAGTACTTTGCTAACATTAACGTGTTCCGGTTTGAAAGGCGCTGTAGCTAATGAAACGACTGGGGCAACGAGGCTTACTAACTTATGCCTTAAGGTGTCGAGCACAATGTAGTGTAAAAGGACGATGCTTTGTGGATATTGATAAAAACCCACTTAACGGTCCCACTGTTGGGATTCGAAGCTTGCTCTCACGAGGAGATAGCTAAATCCTGTTATTAATCTCGCTGTTCTAGTACGAGTTGCTGTATATCAATGAAGTAACGAGATGAGTCGGATGTTCACCTGATGGTAAGTTATACGCCCGCCCATAACATGGCGCTAGTTAGGATGTTATATGCTGCACCATATTGCGCTTGTCGCCATGAGACAGGATTTCAAGTCTCTTTACCCCAGTAATTTTATTAGCTACAGCTCCCTTCAAACCGGATCATAGTAATGTTTGCATACTACTGCTTGGCGGCAGAAATAGGAGCTGCGGTGGTACCTACCTAAGCGGTCTCCGGTAACAAAGACCAGTATGTGGCCACCACCACGTCCTGAATTTTAATAAATGTCGATTTCCTCACGACGTTCTTCTTCACCGGAAGCTCATGTTCAGTCATGATCATACATACAAGCTGATCATTACTGCCTAGTAGTATGATAAAAAATCAAAACTACACGTACCTAACCTAACCTTTAACTATTAGAGCGATAGTCATCAGTCTCACCTCTATCCAGTCCATCCTCTTGAGCTCTCCTCAACAAATTAGCCATCGTATCCAGGAACCAGTACTCCGCCAGGCTGCTACGGTAAGTTTTGCATCCGGTCATATCCGCCAGTTCACTTATGTACTTATACGCGGGAGTTGTGGATATCCTTGGTATCCTCAGCGGGTCTATTTGAGTGACGAACTTTTCGGGCAGGACGTGGATTTGATTCTGCTTCTCGATCATTCTGATCTTGTCGGGCAGAACTCTCCTTAGCGACGGCGACGGGAATATTTGGGGGCCCTGTTCCTCCATCATTTCGGACATGAAAACGGATTCCTCTTCCACTTCCATGTCGGTGGATTCTTCTTCTAACTCTTTGCTCGGCACTAAATAAATATATCATCTGATAAATCAACTCGAATCTTGGAGACTTCATAGAGCAGATGAAAGAAAGTTTTTTTTATTATTTAATTAAGGGACGAGACGAGCCAGATGTTCACCTGATGGTAACTGGTACACTTGTCCATAACAACGCGGCGCACCATATTATGCTCGTCGTCTTGAGATATATTGAATTGAATCTCGTTACCTCAGTAATTACTCTAGCTACAGCGCCCTTCGAACCGGAACGCAGAAATGTTTGACCGCAGAAATAGGCGCTGTGCTGAGCTATCTAGACGGTCTCCGGCAATAGAGTCCTACCACCAGTAAAATGTTAATACGTCAGATTGTAGAACATTAAACCTATTCATGTCCTTGAAGAACCCCGTCCATTTTGTGGTCCTTAGGAGACACCTCAGCAGGGGCCTCAAACTTGAGTCATCCCCAAAGAAAACATCTTTAATACTAAAATGCAGTATGTGTAGTTATTGGTACCACCGCAGCGCCTATTACTACTGCCAAACAGTAGTGTGCAAACATTACTGTGTTCCGGTTTGAAGGGTGCTGTCATCATTATCATTAAGTGCCTATTCATACTGAAGTTTGGCGATCAGATTGAAAAAACCAATTCGATCCTAGCTGTACTTATGTAATTACAGGGATGACGAGATAACGTCTCGACTCAGGCGACAAACGCAGAGTATATCATCCTAACTAGCGCCACGTTATGGACAGGAGTATCACTTATCATCAGGTGAACGTCACGCTTATGTCGTTGCTTTTTTAAATAAAAAAAATGTGCTGCTTGAACTCCAGTCTGTGGCGATCACTACGATGATGGTGCAAAGAACTTACTTTTTACTTCACTCTCCTCAGATAGGGCCGATGACTCATCCGACTGCACCCTCGTCCGTATACATGTCAGGCCGGACTCCTGGAACAGCTGGTTCAAGTCCTCTTTATGAGATTTCTCCACACTGTGCGAGGTCATTATTTAATAGTTTCCTTTTTATCGCTTCCTCTTAAATATTAAGCTTCCGATAATACGATCATAAGTTCTGACGTCGATCCGTCAGATGTAGCAAAATTGACAAACATGAAAACAATATATTTAAAAATTTTCACAACTGTCACATTGGCAGTAATATAAAAAAACAATAACAAAGTGAACAAAAAAAAAAAAAAAAGTCTACAAAGCTACGAGACGTGCAGGACGATCACCTGATGATGACTCGTCCGCCCATAACAGCGTGGAGCCAGTTAAGATGTTATACTTTGCGTCATGTCTTGCTTGTTATTACCCCAGTAATTTCATTAACTACAGCGCCCTTCAAACCGGGACAAGTAATGTTTGTCGGTAGAAATAGAATCGCCTGTAAGCATAGGGCGTTAGTTAGAATGTGTATACTGCACCGTATTATGCTCGTCGTCTTGAGACATATTGTGTTGACTATCGTTACCTCAGTAATCTTACTAGCTACAGCGCCCGTCAGACTGGAACACAGTAACGTTTGCACACTACGGGTTGAGGGCAGGTGGCAACAGAACTCTATCACCAGTGTAAAGCTGTGGAGGTCTCGTTGCCGGTAACCAGGTTACACGTAGCGCGAAGTAAGTCTACCTTGGCACTGTAAACATTGTCAACGAAGTGAAGTGAGTTCAAAGGCACTCACCGCTGTTTACCCCCTTAAGGGCGCGCAGGCGTGAATATATGTCCAAATTATTATTCGAATTAAAGGGATGAAAAACAGAAGAGGGTTTTTTTTAGCATATGGAGTGTTATTCAAAACTACCGTAACATTAGTGGGGTGGGTAGAGATAAAATTAATATTCTCCCCGGGGTTGACGCGAGATCGCGGGCCGCGGCCGGCGGGTGCGGACGTATTATTACATCAAACAACGGCTAGAGCGTAGGAATTCGTTAAGTGCGCTTTACGGCACAATTACGGCGGCGATACTAATTGGAGAACCGAAATGGGAGGGCGGTGGGCCTCCGAATATAGGGGGCTCGGGGCAGGAACGTCGCGCCCAAGCCAGGCGATGAAGCGATTCATTTTTTTTTATACGACTAAGATAAAAAATAGATTCATAATAACATGTTAGTGATGAGCAAAGCAAAGACAAGACAAATATTTGAACTATTTTGTCATTGGTCTTGTCTGTTCGGTCTTGGTCTTGCTTAAATATTTCTAGTCTTGGTCCTGCTTTCTCGTAAGACGAAGACCAATTTTACTCATCCCTACCATGAGGTTCTATATTTTTTTGGTAATTATTTTTCCTATTGATATTTGTAGTTGTAAGTCTTTTTAGGACTCGCCGTACAGATCCGGAAATGATCCTTTACTGATAGGTCTCTATTGTCGGACACCATCTAAGTAGGTACCATCGCAGTTCCTGTTTCTTCCGACAAACAGGTACCGTATAAATTTAATATTATTTCTTATTTCAAATTAAAATAAAAAATTCAAATTTCAAACCAAATAATTGCAGTTGAAATTGATTTGTTTTTCAACATGTCTCTCTATGGTCGTTCTCTCATGTTTGAGGATGGTGGTCAGTGCTAGGGTCTATAGTAGATGAACTGCTTCCACCGGTCCCTGTCCAGCGCATTTCATACGACTGTGTAAACGTGAGAGGACAACGAGTCCTTTAACCTGATCAATTCATCTGGCTCGTGAATGCCCAGATGATCTTTTACCTTCGATGATCCCAACGACAATGAACGACGAGTCGCTTCGATTTATTTTAAAAACTATTATAATGGTTTCAAAGCTAATAATCCTTAATATTGTTTAGAGATCTATAGATCTTTTTACTGGCTGGCGCACGTCTCGTTCACCCGATGAAGGGGTGGAAAATAATCGCTTGTAACTTGCACCATCGCCGTCGGTTCGGGCGTCACCACTCACGGGCTTCATTCAATGCTCCCTAATTACGAGGATACAAAGAAAACATTATACCATTTACATTCGACTGTCCGTGGGCGACTGTCGCAACATCACTCCCACAGGTGGGTTGTGTTTGATCCGATTGACGTATAACCACTAATGGTTTGTGTTGTAACATTGGGGTACCTAGTTCGATTCCAGTTCGAACTATTGCCTTGTGATATTAACAATCAAGTGAATGTTCAATGTCAAAAAAAAAATATTCAACGAGACGTACACCTGATGGTAACTGATACGCTTGATTTTAACTTGGCGCCAGTTAAGATGATATACACAGCATCACATTGCGATCGTCGTCTTTATACATGAGATGTTAAGTATCGTTACCCCAGTAATTTCACTAGTTACAATCCAATTTGAACCCACATACTACTGCTTGACGACATGAAGATCAGCTGCAGGTACCAACCTGTGGTGATATTGTGCGGACATTGCAGTGTTCTCGTTTGAAGGGCGCCATAACTGGTGAAATTGCTCAGGTAAATTGATAACATATATTTCAAAGCGAATACCACAATATTTCGTTATTATAAGCGTATCACTTACCATCATGAACATCTCGCTCGTCTCGTTTTAATATTTAGTATTTAAAGTCATTATCGTCAGTTCTCTCTCCCATACAGGATGTGGAACATATCCTCCTCGTAGATCATTGATGTAATCAAAGATGGCTGCACTAAATATGACTTAAATGTAACATATATATATTATTATCATAACATAGTGGACGTTTCGATTTCTAATCATATATACAGGGTGAAAGGTAATAGGTATAAAAGATCTAAAGGGCTAAAGTATAGCTCGTATCCTATCTATCTATGTATGGATTACCCCATCCAACAACAATGCTTCTGGAGATATTAATTTTTTAAATTTTTTCAAAAAAATTCCCGATTTTCTAGGAAAAATTCGATGCTTTAATTTCTTACTTATTTCTACATAAATTTTAATGTAATAATTATTGTTTAATCATTGTTTTATTAAATTAAATTAATAATCATTACTTACAGGCTAACACTTTTAAATTAGGTTCTTTGGAAGTCGTGACAGTGAAAAATAAGGCGTCATACTTACATTATTATTTATTCTTAAAATAAAATTTTATTTATAAAAAATACGTATAGAGCACATAAATAAGTACCTGACTTCAATACTTATCCGATAAGGTATAAGAAAGTACATAAAGTTTCTAAAATTAAAAAAAAAAACATTATAATACCAAGTACCATGAAATATCAAACTGTAGAGACTCATAATAGTATACGCCGCGCCGACTCTTAAGTTGACCCTTTTGTTGTTGTTGTAACACGTGCGAGCTTGTTGTTGTCGTTTTAGATATTGAGTTCAGAGTAAAAGTTTAAAGAAACAACTAATTTAAATTTTGCTCAAACTGACGGCCACGGTTCCTGATACAAGCACGAAGCCTTTTCCTTAATTCAGATCGAGTGACTCGCTCTGTGAGCTGTTCTCTTATTCTGTCAGCAGCGAGAATGATGCGTGACTTTAAATCTTCTAACGAGTTAATTGGTGTTGTGTACACTTTAGCCCCTCCAGATCTTTTACATCTATTACCTTTCACCCTGTATATGTTTGTAAAATTAATGGAGCGGCTGAGAACGAATTAGCACATCAAGGCGACGAGCTCGTATATCATCTTGCAGTGTACAGTATCCGAACTAGCGCCATGTTGTTATAAATAATGTGTCATTTACAAACAAGTGAACGAGCAGTAGGTCTCTGTTGCCGGACACCGGCTAAGTACCACCGCATCTCCTGTTCCTGCTGTCAAACAGTACTTAGCAGATATTACAGTGTCCGGTTCGAAGGGCGTTGTAGGTGATGACTGGGGTGATGTGGCAACAGGTTAAATCTCACAGCGACGAGCATTTTGCTGTGCAGTGTATATCATCCTTACTAGCGACACCGGTGGGCCTGTCACTTATTATCAAGTGATCGTACTACTGGAATAAAAAAAGGAATGGTTTGTAAAGAAAAATAAATCATTGTAGCGTGAGTTTATTTCAGGCTTGAGTGTGATAGGGTCGCGTTACCTGGTCGCTTAGCTGTAATCGCGCCCCCTGCTCACGCGCCCTTCGGATCGCCAAATCGAGCGAGCGCCGCCCGCTGAGCCGTGGTATTGGGGTTCGATTAGCTCCCAATCCATCACTCTAATGGGGACAATAAAAAACTAATAAAGCTTATTGCCTATACTCGTTAACTTATAGGCGGTTCTGAATTGTTGGTGGTGAAGTATTTTCAGTTTTTAACCGGCGTCCCTTAAAAAGGGGGATGGTTAAAATTTAACACACGTTATTCTGAATAACTTTACTTTACGTTATAGTTTACTGGTGGTGGGTCTCTGTGGAGACCGTATAGGTACCAACGCAGGGCCTATACCAGCAGACAAACAGTAGTATGCATACATTACTGGGTTCCGGCTTAAAGACGCTGTCATCATCATCAGCAGCTGATAGAGGTCCACTGCTGGACATAAGTCTCTCACAAAAATATTTACATCGATTGGCTAGGAATTCATATAGAGGGATTCAGGCCATTTCCTACCACGCTGACCCAATGCGGGTTGGTGGGAGCCAGTACCTCATTTGTTGATTAGCAAGGTGCACGGCGAGCAGGTGTGGTTTTTTTTTTTGTTTTGTGGGGGGGAAATGCATGCCCATACCTATCCTCGCTGGGGCAAAGGCAGATTATGTCGGACTTGCACCGACTAAAATCCTTACGTTGTTCCACCTCGCCGCCTTATGTCAGGGTTACGGGAACGCTTTTGCACTTATACGTGACCCTACCATAGCCAGCAGCTTCATGCAGCCCCTCCTCGGGAGAGAGGGAAGAACCCTCCCTTTGTACCTCTGTAAGGGCACGCCGGAACACACAGCGCGCCCCATCTTCGGCCTCTTGCAGTCACTTGGACAACGAATTCCTCCGAATCCGACATCCAGAAGCCATGAGAGTCAAGAGAGCAAACTCTCCTGATCTTGGGTTCCGCCGCCACCCGTTATACGGTTGCGGACGATAGCGAGAGCGGCAAATCGCAATACCGACACTCCTCTCCCTCCGCGACTCCACCTTGGCTGCAAAGGGCAGTATAAACCCGCCTCTTCAGCCCACCGGCACGCATCCGAGGTGAGCTCACTTTAATAGGAGCTCTAACTTGAAGCGGCCGCCTCGGGCTGGCCCTACACCTCGGGCCGGCCGGGTAAATTCCTCTTCGCTTTACTGTAAGGGACCAAACCACGGCTACTGAGCCCCACCGTCATGACAAGGCGGGATCCAGTTCAAGGGGGAGTAGCTGTGGTTAGCTTGGGTCCCGTGAGTTTTTGTGCGGGACCCCTTACACAGGCGCTGTAGATAGTGTAATTACTAGGGTAACGAGACAACATCTTAGGTCTCAAGGCGATGAGCGCAATGTGGGGCAGCATTTACCTTTCTCAGGTGAACGTCCCACTTGTCTCGCTGCTTCATAGAATAAAAAAAATATTTTTTATGCTAATAAGAGACGAGAGAGAATTTTATCTGATGGTAAGTGATCCTCCTGACCATAATACCGACATTACGTTAGTTACAATGATCTATTCATGTGGTAACATGGTCCAGACCACCTCCTATTTGTCGCTCACCCGGGGCTCATTTGATGGACAATGGGGGCTCCTATCCTCCAAACAACCCGAAAACCCTTTTAGTCGTCTCCTACGACAGGCAAGAATTACCTTACTCCTAATCTTTATGTCGCTGCAGGACAGCCTCAGGTACCTAATGATGCTATCGGACTAGGACTTCGCTATGCCATAATGAAGGAGCTTGGAAGCCGTGGTCTGGTTCACCACGGTGAAGATTTGACATAGTTCTGATCTCAAGCAACGAAGATAAAATACTATGAAGGTTTTAGTTCTCAAGGATTTTATTCTATATGACCAGGCAACGAGACAAGTTCGCCTGATGGTAAGTGATACGCCTGACCATACTAACGTGACGTTAGTTAGGATGACATACACTGCACCGCATACTACTCGTCGCCTTTAGACGTGAAATGTTAAGTATCGTTATCTCAGTAATTTCACTACCTACAGCGCCTTTCAAACCGGACCACAGTAATGCTTGCACGCCACTGTTTGTCGGCTGCAATAGGAGCTGCGGTGGTACTAACACGGTTCCAGCATCAGAGACCTACTATAAATAGAAATTAAAAAAAAACCTTCGCGCTGTACCCGTTCACCATGGAAGCTTTGAAGGGAACACAAATGGTCAAGCGTGTGCCTACAGGGACCATCAACAACATCCGCGTCGTTTAAAAAAAAGCGTTTAACATACGCACTTGCTCTTACATTACGGGCTATTTCTACGTAATGAGGAGGCGCGCGTGTGAGCGTGTGCGTACGCGTCGCGATGCGCGTGCGCGCGTGTGCGTGCGTGCGTGGCAAAAATGCAACTCCGCGACTTGGTTAAATATCGGACGTGTTGGCGCGGCGTGGAGTCGACTTTACATTTCAAATTATTTTATTTTAATATTTTCTAATCTCTTCAGCATTGCATCAGATGCCGGAGACCGTCTTGGTAGGACCTATACCATCACCGCAGCTCTCATATATACTACTGAGCAAATACTACAGCTACGGTGATCTACCACTACTACTCACTGCTGGTGGGTTTGTTGCCAGAGATCATCTAGGTAAACACCAAAGCAATTCCCATTTCTGCCGTCAAACAGTACAGTAAAAACGTTATAATGTTCCGGTTTAAAAGTCGTTATGATTAGTGTAATTATTGGGGTAAAGAGACTTCTACCTTATGTCCATGGCGACATCTGCACAGGGTGGTGTAGTGTACATAATCTTAAATAGCGCCACGTTGTTATGGACGAGAGTATCCTTAAGATCATGTGAAAGTCTCACTCGAGTTGTCACTTCATTCAATAAAAAAATATACGGACACAAAAACTATGTGCTAGTTAGGGTGTTCACACTGCATCACATTGCGATGATCGCACAGAATATCGGGTTAAGAAAGATATAGTCTCGTTATACCAATAATTTATTTTCCGTGAACAGAGACCATCTAGGTCCGCAGCAGCCATTACCGTGTACACAGTATGAACAGTGACAGTGCTAGGGGTAACGTGATTTAACATCTCGTGTCTTAAAGCGAGCTCTATTGGCAGTGTTTATCATCCTAACTAGTGTATTTATTTGCAGGTGTAGAGAAATGAAAGAGAAAAAAATAAAAAAATAATTTGATAAGACGACTGCATACATTTCACTAGTCCCAACTTCCCCAACTAGCAGGGTGAACGAACTTACGAAATGCACGCAGACGCGCGCGCGCCCCGCGCCGTGCGCACGCAACGCACACGCGCGCAACGCGGGACACGTTGCCGTAGGTAAGTTACGCGAATTACTTTAAAATACTATCAACGTATGACAGTTCCTCCGCGGCCGCAGGAAGTAGCAGCCACCGCGATACACGTACACATGCCATTAGTAAACGCAGTGGCTAACCGCTTGTAACACAGCGGTCCCCGGTTCGAGTCTATGGCCGTATTTCGTCAAGTTTAAGTATTTTACTGCCGGAGACCGTCTAAGTTGGTACTTAGACGGTGACTGCAGTGCACAAATATTGTGTTCCGGTTTGAAGGGCGCTGTAGCTATTGTAATTATTAGTCTAATGAGACACAACATCTTATGTCATGCGACGAGCGCAATGTGGTGCAGTTTATATCATCCTAACTAGCGCCAGGTTTTTTTTAAATATTTCCCGCCTGCGTGTGGAGGGGTAGCGCCTTTAGCACATTTACCACCAGTCTTTGTATTTCCATTTTCCAACTCATACTCATTCTTCCATCTTATCTATCACACTCAGTTCTACATTCAGCGCTACGTTGTCACCGTCAGGCGTATGACTTATCATCAGGTGAAGGACCCGCGCGTCGCTTAATTAAATAAAAAAAAATTTGATTGACTTTTCAAAAGTCACTTTGAACCCTACTGACTAGCTATCACTGTTATGTATATCCGCTACAACAGCCTTGTCTTCCGGTTTACATATAAGAGTAGTGTGTGATCACTCTTTATAATCCATCTCATTGTCTTTTAATATCACGAAGTTATGGTCAAGTTATTACGTTGTAGATACAAGATATGCTTAACAGTGCTTACAGCATAACGCTCATTAGGATGTTATACACTGCACCACAAGCGTAATATGTTGAGCGTCGTTACCCCAGTACCTTCACAATCTAAAACTCGATTCAAACCGGAACACAGTAATATAAGCAAAGTATTGTTTGTCGGCTCCAATAGAGGTTGCAGTGGTGCCTAGACAGGTCCGGCAACAGAGACCTACCACCAGTGGATGGTAAAACTTTTTTTTTATACCACTTAGGTGGTTAACAGGATTGCGTCTTACCTGGTGTTAAGCGGTAACCGCAGCCTATGACCGCCACTAACTCTAGAGGTATCACCAGGCGTGTTGCTGACCCCGCGGAAGCCTATCACGTCCTTTTTGAAGAACTTCATATTGTAGCTCGTAGGGAAAACCTCGACAGGTATCTCGAGGTTTTAGTTTAAACCTTTCATCATCATCAGCTGATAGACGTCCACTGCTGCACAAAGGCGTGTTATATCAATACAGTCGTTTAATAAAATTTTGTACCTTGTCCTTTGTCTATGGGTGTTGCCGTTATCGAAAAATATTCCCGCCATTTCTTTTTAATCCACCAGCCGACCTGCCAGTTACAGCGGCGGCCATGTTGGCGCGCCGCAACGAAATGTTCCGCATTCAATGACGATTTCTAATTACGGCAAAACATAATACTACCGCGCTTTAATACACCGCGGAGGGTTGCAACATTTGGGGTTGGCGCCGGATGATTTCGCATAATGCCCTCCACCTCCGAAATCACTCGCGCTGCGGAGCTCTCCGTCCTCCAGGGTGTTCGGCAAGCTGCGTCTTATTTTACGCCCGCCATAAAATTCCACAGATAATATACGTGATATGAAACTTTTAGGAATATCAATTTCGACGTTTAACGCCTGACATTAAAGGATTTAATCTATTCTTTATATAAATCAATCTTAGACATCAGGTCAGGGGAGAAGATCAGGTTGATCGGGAGTACTAATGAGCTAAGTAAGGAAAAGACTAAGACATTCTTAGTATTGGTCTTGGTGTTTAATATTGTCTTATAATAAAAAGGAAGTTTAGCACATGTTCAAGTTATGATAAATATCTTAACTTATCATTTCAACGGAATCTTTATTTATTCGTTTGGACCAATTTTACTCATCTTCATCGGGAGATAAATATTTTCAATCTTTTTATCCTACAAACGATAAATAACTATGTAGTTATAACGTAGTATTATTTTGTCAACAAGTTATTAAGGGTGTACTTTTACCCTTAAAAATCTAAGTTTGGACATACTTAACATAATCCATTGTAAACTCCCTTTTCGGTAAAGAATTTTTTAAAATCCACTCTAAGCTGACCTCTAGATGACAAAAGCAATATCTCTAACAAATTTGCAGCGTTTACATCTAATAGTTCTGGAGATCTCTTATATATATAGATAAACGGCTCACTTAGAATACTAAGTTAAAAATACCCACTGCTGGGATTCGTTCAAACAAACGTGTGTCGTATAAATTAGTAATTAATATATAAAGAATAGGAAAAGAAAAAAAAAACCATGGACAATAATATAAGTGATGAACAGGAAGAAAATACGGGGCCAGTATGTAAGTAATTGTGATCAACTTAACACATCTTGTTACTCCAGTAATTCACTCAAGTTATGTATTGTAATCGGTTTGAGAAATATTTCAATAAATGGCGGAAGGAGAAAGGCGTTTTGTACAAATTAATAATACCGTCAACTTTCTTACTTTGGTTAAGTTCATAGTAAATAAAGTTGATCCAACTTAAGTGAAGGTCATCGACTGCGTTCTGCTTACTACCTATCAAGTCTTAGTTATCTAATAAGGAAAATTACGAATAGGTCTTTGTTGTCAGAGACCGTTTAACCACCGCAGCTGTCATTGCAGCCGACAAAGATTAAAGTGTAGACATTATTGTTTTCCGGTTTGAAGGGTGTTGTCGCTAGTGAGACGAGTAACGAGACTTTATGAGTCTTTATGTGTCATCTTATGCGTCGAAGCGGAAAATGGTGTTGTGTATATCATCCTAAATAGCGCTATAGTGAGCAGACGTATCACTTATATTTAGGTGAAGGTCTGAATAAATAAAAAAAAGTATTCAGCTCGTTGATATAAACCGATGGGCCGATCCAATCGGAACATTTTAAGAGGGATAGGTGTCTATCCCTGCGCTGGTATATGCACTGGGAGTGGTGCAGTGGGATTCATTATGAATTGTACTTCATCCCGCGCAATAAGTTGAATGTCCGCGCTGCACACGAGCCTGTGTGGACTGTAGGCAATTCATCAAACTGTAATAATGTGGGTAAACGGAGGCACGGGACTCCTAGATGCGGGCTAGGGGACGATCGTGTGCCTCCAGCGTTCCAGCGCTGGATAGATCGGGCTGCCGTTGAGCTGCATTCAGTTTAAAGCGGCAGTTATATTGCATCGCATTATTAATTAATTTATACATTTTAACACTATAATTAATAATTATTATTCATACAAATGGTGGGGGTAGCCGTTACCGGAGATAGTCTAGATACCACCGCAACGCCTATAACAGTCTTGTGCGAAAATTACTATATTCCGATTTGAAGGGCGCTGTAGTTATTGAAATTACTGTGGTAAAGTGACTTAATATTATGTTTCAATGCGACGAGCACAATGTAGTGTAGTGTTGTTGTTTGTTTACCTTCTTAACTACCCCCACGTTGTTATGGTAGGGCGTAAGAGATATGCTCTTACTGTAAGATGAACGTCTCGTCGCTATGTAGAATAAAAAAAAAACTATTATAAGATACTTATAAGTAACTTTATAAAACTTATAACAGTTCACATACACGATTATGATGTATTAGTTGATTTTTAATTTGTTTAACTTTAGCGTTAACATTATTAACCGCTTTCATCTGAAGCGCTTGACGATTTGTCTATTAAGCGCTAAACGCTTGTTTATAAAAAAAAACCAACCCCTCTATCTATTGCGAACGGGGTCGCCGGTGATTGGCGGAGCCGTTGCGTTTTCCTTACTGAAATCATGAAACGCCACCCTTTGTGCCAACACTGCTTTAAGCAAAACAATACGCCATTTTAGATTTTTCCCACTGCTAATCTAGGGGCTCTAGTCCATGGGGTAATGACCGGGGGTGGTTTAGCTTAGATGACTGTAATATAGGGTAGGGAAGTGATTGAACCGATGCAGCTAATATCCATGCTAATTGGCCCTCGACCCATAAACGTAACTTGATTGTTTACTCATCGGTCTATTACGACATTACTTTCTAACATCTTGAATGTATTAACTTTGTTTTTTTTTTTTCACAAAGTGACGCGACGAGCGGGACATTCACCTGATGGTAAGTGATACACCCATAACAACGCGGTGCTGGTCAAGATAGTATTCACTGCACCACATTACGCTCGACGCGTTGAGACATAGGATGTTAAGTTATTACTCCAGTAATTTACTAGTTATAGCGCCCTTCAAACCGGTGCACAGTAATGTTTGTATATTATTATCTGTCGGCTGCAGTAGGAGCTGTGGTGGTACCTAGACGGTCACAGACTACAGAGACCCAACACCAGTAAACTAGTGTAGTAGACAATAGCGTGTTTAATATATATATATACATTTTTCTATGTATATATATATATATATATATATATATATATATATATATATATATATATATATATATATATATATATATATATATATACGAACCGAACCCCTTACACCTATATAGGTGTAAGGGGTTCGGCCTAACATGATACGGAGCCCAAGTCACCTTGCTGAATAACTGACGAAGCTCTGACCACCCATCAACCCGCACTAGGCCAGCGTGGTGGGTTGCAGCCCAGATCCTCTCATTGAACTCCAACAAACGACATGGAGATCTTTGGGAGAAGCCTACGTCCAGCTGTGGACGTCTATCGGAGATGTGATACACATATAATATAATGGCGCATTAACATGTTAATTAAGTAATGTCTTATTTTAATGTTACATAAACTTATCGCACATATCCAAACTGATTCTGTCAAATGGTTAAATAGTTCATTAGTAAACTACTGCTCTCCAATTTTATTAATTTTCAACATTTCTATAACATCCGGCTTCCGGTTTTTTCATTTAAATTCGTCTTAACTCTATCGATAATGAACGCCGCATACTCGGAATGCTGTTAAATATTATTCAGATAAAACCCGCAGCAGAACTACTCCCGAGTAGTTCCCAAGGAGTTTTTAATCTGCCGACATTAATTGTAACGGCGCTCCTCGCGAGACAAAATCTGAAAATCGTCTCATATCATTAAATCGAGCTCGGACCGGTCGGATGGGTGCCCGGCCGGCTCCACACCGCAAGACTGGGTTTTTGCTGGGCAGGTGACGGGATGCGAGCTCTTCTTGTTGTCCAAGCGGGTCAAACACCTCCCGCGGACGGTGTACGCAGCTTTTGGAATTCATTACAGCACGTACGAGACGTCGCACGAACGGTTTACGAAATGGCGCCGCTGTCAAATTTTTGGCGGGAATTTTGACAGTTTGTTGGTTTTACGCCATGTTTAACGTAGTATTTATTTTTGAATAATACTACATTATAAAATAACTTTTTTTTTTTAGGAATAAAAAAATCTAATACATATACATTTTAATTCCTGTGTTCCGGTTTGAAGGCCGCTGTAGCTAGTGTAATTACTGGGGTAACGAGACTCGACATGTTATATTTCAGGTGACGAGCGCAATTTGGTGCTGTTTATATCATCCTAACTAGCGCCATGTTGATAGGGACAGGCGTATCACTTACCATCAGGTGAACTTCCCGCTCTTCTCGTCACTTAATTGAATAAAATAAAATACTATTTTTTTTTTTAATATCAGCCAGTCTTTTATTATTGGACCCTTTACAGTGATGATATTGTAAACCATCCGAAATTTACTGACTTAAGCATTTCTATAAATTATAACGATGTAAAGATCTATCTTATGTTGAGTACTATGATCAATCATTTCTTATAATTTCTTTGTAATATATCTGGAAAAAAAAAACTATACTTCTATAAGCTATGGTTACACATAGTTATAAACTTATCTAATGTATTTTTACTGCAAGTAACGATATATGAACGACAAACCTAACTCCGATTATGAAAAGCATCTCGTAGTATCCATTGTCCAGTAAAAAAAAAAAAACTACCGAGAAGTTAATTATAATTCGAGACAACGCTCACATACTTTTTCTTGTTAGAAGAATTCGAAGCGTACATAAATTTATGTAATTCAAAGAACCGGTTTCTAACAGTCGTCTATTTTCACCTCCCATGGACGACGGAAACCAATAAAAATCGCCTCTAACTACAAACGACCAATAACAAGAGAGAAATTTCAACTAAAAAAAAAAACCCGTCGGAATCCAGTTTGAAATTAGAATGCCGAAATCGAAACACGTATGCGCACGCACACACACACACAGACAAACAAACACATACGCGCACACGGACGCGCGACCTACAGCAACACGGCTTATCAAAGACGAACGTTACATAAAAACGACGAATACTTGGAAATGACTTAACATCCTCACCAGCGCAATGGTTAAACATATACTTATTAGGACGGAGGTCCTGGTTCGAATCCGAAGCCTGTTGTGAAGCTTGGTTTGATGTTTCTTTGAACCGGCTTCACTAGCAGCCATTACCACATTCTATATCTGCTGCTGTAAGAGCATTGCTGTATTGTAAACGCTTCACCAGCTTTAGCCTCATTTAACAATACATGAAAATGCGAGGTGTTAAGTAATTACACATAAATAGATAAATAAAACAATGGAGCGGATGAAAAGGATTTTATTATTCGCGTTGCGTCAGGTATTTGTATGATTAAAGATTCTCAATAACAAGTCAAACGCATTCGCATTCAGGCGTCCGAACAGACAATTTTCGTGTTCACACAAACACGCAGGCGCACACGGGCGCACGCACGCTCACAGCCGACGAAATTCAAAAAGCGAACGCGCCGAATGAGATAATCGGTATTCATCACGCACACGAAAATGTGTGGGGTTGCCCGGTCGCGGGAGCGGGACGGCGATAGTTTTGCTGTTTCGTTCAGCCAAAATGCGTCCAATATAAGAATGATGCTTCTAAGGCCGTTGACTCACAGGGTGAGCACAGTTTGGACGGTGGATTCTTTTCTTTTTTATTTTCATCGAGTACTTTAAATGGCAATGGCGTCTTGTTCCAGGCCGTTTGGCCGGACTGGTAAATTGTAATAATTTATACAGTTTCGTTTTATTATAAAATTAAATTAAACTATTAAATAAACTAAAAGTATTCGTATCTTAATAATATTTAAAGTTATATATATTAACCGAAATTGTTGAGAAACTACACAATTTTTTTTTATTATTCAATTAAGTGATGAGACGTGCGGGATGTTCACCTGACGATAGTGCCCATAACGAGGCACTATCTAGGATATTATATACTGCACCACATTGCGCTCCTCGCTTGGGACATCAGATGTTGAGTTACCGCCCTTCGAACCGGAACTCAGAAATGTTCGCATACTACTGTCTGTCGGCTGCAAATGGCGCTGCGGTGGTACCTACCGAAACAGTCTCCGGCAGTAGAGACTTACCACCAGGTAATACTACATTAATGTAAATAGGTTTTAATTGAGGATAGAAAATATAGACTTTTAGCATTTTCTCAATTATAATATAACGTGGAAATAATATTTTAAAGCTAGTACAAAAAACTTAAAATAAAAAGAATAATTATATTTGTACTTATTCTTTGAAATTATCGCTCGACTGGTTAATCATTTCGGCCACTTTCAGAGGAAGCGGACTCTGGTTAAGGTCCGTTCAATTCCAGACATCACCCACAAGCTAGTGCTTATATAAGAGGGCTTAATAAGGGGTGTAAGATGTCCCGCACAAGAACTCACCGGATCAGAGCCAACTTCATCTGCTCGTGGTGCATCCTGCTAACCAACATATGAGGCTCTGGTTCTCGCCAACCTGGAACCTGGAACCTCTACATACCTAAGCTCTTAGCGCTCAACGGTACCGCAGGCCATGTTGACTGTATGTGGAGATCTTTGGGAGTGGCATATGTCCAGCAGTGGGCGTCTATCCGCTGAGGATGATGATAATGATATGTATATAGATATATATATAGGAGGTATCCAGAGATCCATTGCCTCATCACGAGATCTCCGTAACCATAACACGTAAACATTCAAATTTGGTAAAGATATTGCTTCTGCCGTTTAGAGGTCAGCTAGGAATGGATTTTATGAAATTCCTTCTTCATAGGGTATTGAGGGTGCGTGACAGTCAGTAAAGCTGGAGAGGGGGAATAACTAGATGTGTATATTCCACCAGTTACATCAGATTATATAGACGACAATATCTTGCGAACGATCACTTATAACACGAATCGATGTGACGAGCGGGACGTTCACCTGATGGTAAGTGATACGCCATATTGCGCTCCACGCCTTGAGACATAAAATGTTAAGTCCCATTCTCCCAGCGATTATCCTAGCTACAACGTCTTTCAAACCGGAACACAGTAGCTTGTAAAATTACTGGGGTAAGGCAACGAGCACGGCGTGATAAGATACGTATCATCTTAAGTCCACTTTGTTATGGGTTATGCGTGTCACTTACTATCAGGTGAACGACCCGCTCTTACCGTTGATGAAGTTAAAAAAAATAGATTTCAATAGGAATCATTAAAGCCTCAGATGTAGTCTAAAAATTGCATAATTAGATAATTAAAAACGTAAATACTAACATCATCATCATCATCATCAGCCGATAGACGTCCACCGCTGTACATAGGCCTCCCACAAAGGTCTCCACATCGACCAGTCCGGCATTGCTCGCATCCAGTGGGTTCCCGCGATTCTCACCAGATCGTCGGACACAACATATGTATATATATATACACACATACACACTCGTACAGACACACAGACACACACATACAGAGCATAAATATGTATACAACAGTTCAGTATCCCTTGGAAGTAGTACAGCATCAGCTCACCACCATGTGGTGTAGTGTGAACATCTTAACAAACGGTTCAATTGTTAGAAGCTTTTTTTTAAATTTAAATTACCGACTAGACGAGCGGGACGTTCACCTGATGGTGACGCCTAATCCATATTAATGTGGCGCTAGTTAGGATGGTATACACAGCACCACATTGCGCTCGTCAGAGACATAAGCTGTTGAGTCCCGTTACCTCAGTAATTGCACTAACCACAAGGCCCTTTGAACCGGAATATAGTAATATTTGCACACAGCTTTACGATGGCAGGAATAGTAGCTGCAGTGGTATCTACTTGGACGGTCTTCGCCATCAGGGACCTACCAGTACAGCAACAAAGAGCTACCACCAGTACAGCAAAAGGGACTTACTAGTAATACAGCAACAGAGACATACCAGCAGTAAAGTGTTCCCCTTATATTTATAAAAGTTATGTCTACTTCAAGCATTTGATATATTCTGAGTAGACCAGGAGTGTACAGCAGACCGATGTGGTCTATGACCTTTAAAATTACATCATTGCCTTCATCATCATTTCATGATATGACACTCGAAAACGAGTGATGACATTTTCCTTTATTGATTGTAGTTTAAGATGGTAGCGTGGTCGTACGCGAAGGTTCGAGGCGTTTCGAAGCTCAAGTGACGGATGGAGAGGCTCATGACTGCATCAGGTTTCAAGCAAAAAGCTAATCTAAATATCAAAATACGTTGGGACGGTACGCGGAGTAAGTTATTCGTCGCTTGCGCTTTTTACGCGTGTGCGCGTGACATCCCGTTCGGAGCTGGCCGTGCATGTGTGCGCGCGTGTGTGCGCGAGGTCATTGACACCGCTTTTTTTTCCTCTCTCTCTCTCTCACCACTCCAGCGAGATAGGTCACGGTTGTCTTATTTTTAGTATACCTTCACAACGCCGCAAGTTACTCCATCCCACATTGCTTATTAGCTTAAATGTGGGCTTTGATTACCCAGCCCATTTAATGGTCCCACAGCTGGGGCCTCAAGGTTCTTGTGTTCCGGTTTTGAAGACGCTGCAGCTAATGAAATTACTGAAGCAATGGGAATTAAAATCTCATGTCTGAAAGAGCGACAATGTGCAGTGACATCATCATCATCAGCCGATAGATGTTCACCGCTGGACACAGGCCTCCCCCAAAGCTCTCCATATCGATCGGTCGTGCGCTGCTCGCATCCAGCTACTTCCCGCGACCTTCACCAGAACGTCCTAGTGATGGGCCTGGATAACATCCTAACTAGCGCTAAGTCGTTATTGGTATAACACTAACCATTGATTAAAAAAAAATCTGACCTTCATAAGGAGAAATTTAAGATCACATACTGATCACGAAGGTCAAGTATTTGACGTGATCTTGCGGAAACGTATCCATTTCCTCTCTATGCCTCCTATCATACAAATAAACTTTTTTTTTTATTTATTGAAGCGACGAGACGAGCGGGACGTTCGCCTGATGGTAAGTGATACGCCCGCCCGTAACAAAATGGTACACACTGCACCACATTGCGCTCGTCGTCTTGAGACACAGTGTCTTAAATCTCGTTACCCCAGTAATTTCACTAGTTGTAACTTCGAACTGCTTTATGATGACAGGCGTTACAGCTGCGGTGGTACCCACCCAGGCGGCCTCCAGCAACAGAGACCCATCACCAGTATCGTCATCTTCATTACCAGCCGATAGACGTCCACTGTTGGACATAGGCCTCCTCCAAAGATCTCCACATCGATCGATCCTGCGCTGCCGCAGTCAGCTGCTTCCCACAACCTTTACCAGATGGTGGGACCACCAGGTATGTGGCCTGTCAACACTACATCTTCCGGTACGCGGTCGCCATTCGAGGACCTTGGTGTCTGATGGGTCCTGCCCTTTGCCATTTGAAACTAGCAATCCTTTGGATTATGTCGGTGACCTTAGTCGTCCTGTGGATCTTCTCATTTCTGATTGATCACCCAGGGAAACCCCGAGCACAGCCACCAGTATCTACTACCTAGTATATCTCACATTGTGCTTTTTACTTAAGATGTATTATTGTGCAGTGTATAGGATCCTAACTAATGGCACATACTGGCTGGCGTGTTACTTACTAAAGGTATCCCCATTTTGATGAAGAAGTAAATTGACATCAATAGCCGGCATCAGCCCACTGCTGGACATCCTATCCCACGGAACGTTGTGTTTAATGTAGTAAAGTATTTTTTAGTTTGGACCAGCTCGTCGGTGTCGCGGACCTCTAATGGGTCCAGTTTGAGGTCGCGAACGCGCGCCCGATAGAGGTCTCTAACGCAGGCCGTTAGGTTGGGCGGCGGAGCTAGTGCACCTGTCGCAGCTGAAGCAGATGCCCTAGACCGGTCCGCGCCGAATATGGCCGTTGGAGTCGCCAGGTATGAACATGTTTAGTTTTGTATTCACTTACTCCGCAGCTTTAACCGTTCACGTTGCGAGTTCCAACCTTTACAACTTATACGAGCAGGGATCGAAACGTAATGTAATGACTATTGCTAACTTAATAACTTATTATTGTACATAGTCTCCGAGTCTCGCTGCACACCGAGTCCTCTGAGTGCAGCGCTTAGCCAAGGCTTCAATCCCTTTCAAAAAAAAAGTTATGTATTGGTCTTGCAAAAAGCTCTCCACGGCATCCATCACCTCGTTATCGTCTTCGTACCTGTTTCCCCTTAAGTATTCTTTCAATTTGAGGAACAGATAAAAATCGCTAGGCGCCAGATCTGGTGAATAAGGGAGGTGGTCAACTGATTCAAAGTCAGCTTGCTGAATGGCAGCCATCGCAACTGCCGACCTGTGCGCGGGTGAGTTGTTGTGATGAAACAGCACGCCCCTTCCAAGTTTCCCTCTCCTTTTCTCTTTGATGGCACTCCTCAACTTGGGAATTAAAGCTGCATAATATTGTCCAGTAATAGTGGTTCCACGCTCCAGGTAATCAATTAGCAATATCCTTTCTGAGTCCCAAAATATTGAGGCCGTAACCTTGCCAGCCGATGACACGGCACTTTCGTACTCGTCTTCTTCGGGGTCGGTGATGATGGCCGTTTGCATTGCAAAGATTGCTGTTTTATCTCGCGATTAAAATGATGCAGCCATGTTTCGTCCACTGTTACGAAACGAGACAAAAAGTTTTTAGAATCTTCTTGAAACTTGTCCGACAATATCTTCGAATTGTCAAGTCGTCGCCGTGTTTCGTTTCAGAGTGTCGGTTAACATTCTCGGCACCCCCCACCCATCTTGCGGAGACTTTTCTCACATTCAAAGATTGTTTCAATATGTATTGAACAGTTCCATGTGTAATGCCCGTTTCCTGAATTACGAGTAAGTATCTGATGGTAACTCTTCCATCGCTCAATACAATTTTCTCTACTTTCGCAACATTTTCTTGTGTGACTGACGTCGATGGACGTGGTGACGCACGCAACGATGTTCGTGTTCCGTGCTCGTTCTCCCCACTCCAAATTGAGAAGCCCACCTTGCGACAGTGGAATACGGCGGAGCAGACTCTCCTAACGTCGCCTACAGATCGCGATGAATCTCTTGCGCCGTTAACTTTTTCAAACAGAGCTATTTAATAACGGCTCGCACTTCCTTTCTCTCCATTTCCGAGAGCACGTACCGACACGGAGCAGACAAACGACTGCATACAGAAACAAAACAAAAGAGAATCGGAGATTTGTTACTTCATTAATATTACAAATATGTATCTGAGCTATGCAAGTGTTTATGGTATTCTTTCTTACCAAGCAGTATATATGTCGTGCTCACTAGTTTTTGATTCCTCCTCTAGCTAGCTAGTATATATAAATATATATATATGTATATCAACTGTTGCTCGCGCGCTCTGCTGGCCATCACATATAAATAAATTTGAATTTGTCCGCAATATTCCTTGAGAGCAACCGCAACCGCAAATGGCATTCTATAGTAACCGTTGCCATAGCAACCGCATAAATATTACGAAACGAAAATGATTATAAAAGTTAATTAGAAATAGAATGTTGAAATATCTACGAAATACAAAAAATAAATACGACTATAATCATCCACAAATCATGTTCTCGTGTCGACACGTTCACTGGTTTTCACGTGATTGGTGAATAAAGGAAATCCATTTTCATTATATACATATATAGTGTGGCGCAAAAGTAATCCTCCTATCAGAAAATGCTATAAATTTTGCCTTGATGTAAAAAAATTAAAAGACCAAATAAAAATAATCCACAAGAAGAATCAAAGTTTTCCATATTTTTTTTTAAATTACAGCCAAAAAACATCGGCAGGTTATTTTTGCGCCACCTTGTATAACTTTGATTCTTCTTGTGGATTATTTTTATTTGGTCTTTTAATTTTTTTACATCAAGGCAAAATTTATAGCGTTTTCTGATAGGAGGATTACTTTTGCGCCACACTATACATTATTTACTGATGGTAGATTTCAATAACCAAAGACCCTCTAGACATCGCCGCAGCGCCTATCCCCACTGCCGAGCACTAGTACGCAATCACTAGCTTGTTCCGGTTTGAAGGGCGTTGTAGCTAGTAAAATTGTTCGTAACTACACTTAATGTGTAATGTTTCAAGATGACCTGCAAAATATTGTGTAGTGTATATCATTCTAACAAACGTCACGTTGTAACGGGCTGGTGTAATTTTTTTTAATAATCGCAGTGACGAGACGAGCTGGATGTTCACTTGAAGTTAAGTGATACGCCTGTCCATAACAACATAGCAATAGGATGATATACACGGCAACACATTGCGCTCGTCGTCTTGAGACATAAGATGTCAAGTCTCGTTACACTAGCATTGTCATGAGTTACGACGCCCTTCAAACAGGAACACAGTAATGTTTGCACACTACTGTTTGCCGGCAAAAATAGAAGCCTGTGGTAAGTAGGTATACCTAGACTGTCTCTGGTAACAGAGACGTTACCACCAGCAAAGATGAAGGCGATGAAGCATCAGCGTAGCAGCAGCTTCCGGTACCCTTCGCATTATGGACGTCGACGCTACGGTCAATAATAGCTTTAGATAGTAAACAATAAATATGCGATATTAAAAAAAAGTTGTTCCTCATCGCTAGCGTGAGGGCCGTCGAACCC
Source organism: Ornithoptera alexandrae (assembly GCA_029030555.1). Classification (NCBI taxonomy): domain Eukaryota; kingdom Metazoa; phylum Arthropoda; class Insecta; order Lepidoptera; family Papilionidae; genus Ornithoptera; species Ornithoptera alexandrae. The sequence continues at coordinate 1,988,804 of JARDVY010000031.1, forward strand.
TCCGGCAGGTGGTAGGATGAGGTTTTTTTTCCCTATCCCCCTCCTCCTCCACCCTCCACGCTGCGAATATTCTACGTCCATTAACCGATCCCGCTCAGTAGGATTTAGTTCGCGGGGATTAAGCTGCAGTGTACCGACAGTAGAGTAAATAATCTACTATTATATTATATTATAATCTATTGTTAACTTACCATTTTTTATCTTTACTTAATTATACTTAACATATAATATACATACATATATATACATTTACTAGTCGTAAGTCTCTATTACCGGAGACCGTTGGCTACGTACCGCCTCAGCGCCTGTTTCTACCGCCAGACAGTATCGTGCAAAAACTCCCGTGTTCCGGTTTGATGGGCGCTGCAGATGGTGAAATTATTAGTGTAACGAGACTTAGATCTTATGTCTCAAGGCGATAAGCGTAAACGATACCTTTAGTAAGTGCTACTAGTTAGGATCATATACACTGCACAATAAAACATCTTACGTTAAGTAGATAGCACAATTTAAGAGAGATATACTGGTGGTAGGTCTCTGTTGCTGGAGACCTGGATGGGTACCACCACAGCTCCTATGCCTGCCATCATAAAGCAGTGTGCAAACATTACTGTGTACCAGTTTGAGGAGTGTCATAACTAGTGAAATTAATAGGGTAACGAGATTTAACATCGTGAGTCTTAAGACGACGTGCGGAATATACTGCAGTGTATATCATCCTAACTTGAGCTAGGTTGTTATGAGCGGGCGTATCGCTTACCATCAGATGAACGTCCTGTTCATCTCATTGCTTCGCGTAATAAAAAATACATGCTTGTAGTAAGATCATATAAAACTATGTCATATTATTTAGGACATAAAATCAGTATATATGTTATTATATATTTCCGTCTAGTACATATACTACTGCTCGAGACTAACGCTAATCTAGATTGAGGATCTATAGTTAGGAATTAAAGCTGATATAAATTAGCTGCTCTAGTCTAGGGATATAAATGACAGAAGTAGTAAGGGAGTAAGGGGTGAACGGAACTAAAATCTTATCCAACCCTCAACCTCACCTGCACGCGGCGTATGGCGGCGGGGTGGCGTGTTACAACCCCGTGGTGCTCCCTGCTAGGCAAAAGACGAGGATCTGGCGACCGAGAAAATGGCGGGATAACCACCCACCTGGCCGGTCAACTGGTTGGTGGGGAACGGTCTTGGGATTTAATTAACCCTTAAAAGGATTTAATGCGGAAGGCAAGAAGAAACCACAACATAACAAATTCCAAAGAAAGTCATCAGGAGGGTATGACGCGTTCTGAAGCCTGCGACTAACTCCTTAAATGATGACCACGACCACTCTATCAAGAGTGATACCGACGAAGAAAAAACGACGGAAGTAATACAGTTTAATTTATTTATTTATTATATTATATATATATTTATAGTTTAAACATAGTTCTCAAAACACTAGCTAATCTAGATCAAAGATCGATAGCGAATAATTAGGAATTAAAGAATAAATAATTATGAAGTAAATTACATACAGATAAATACAGAATTATTACATACAGACAAATAAAAAAATAATTAAGAAGTAAATTAGTATAAAACAGCAATGATATTACGTGTGCTGAGTACAGGTGTGACGGTGAGCTGATGTTATAGTTAGGATGTTTATACAGCATCATTTCTTCGTCACCAAAAAAAAATTCCTAAGGAATTTCTCCACAACAGTTGTATATAACTAAGATTTTCAAATGTGTGGTAAATAAATTTTGTGGTACAAAAGTGGTGTTGTTTAAGATCTACCCTCTACAGGAAGTTAAGGAGTCGTGTAATATTTCTTACCAGCAGTTGGTGGTATTAGATTTAAGTAGGAGACTTACCACCGTGAAACACCGCTCTATACCCGTATAGGTTTGCATCTTGACTCAAGTTAAGTCGTTTAGTTCAATGAGGCTGAATTCCTGATTACCTTTACCTACGCCATTTTAAAAAGTTATTAACAGTTTCCTTATCCTCTGTCAGTTAGAAAGGATCTCGATTATCCGTTGTTTTTATGAAGTATTTATTGATCATAAGTAATGTTTACTGTGTGTGTGTGTGTTCACAGGACCCACTGCCCTGCGGACCGTCCAACTGGGATGTGCGTTGGGGCGAAAGCAACGATTGGGCAATTACCTGCCGCCGCCTGATCACAGTGTTCACGCCTCTACGCTCAGCGGTGGCCAAATCGGGCGTGGGACTGAGCCGAGTAAATGTCGCGACACACCGCGGCCGAACTGTTCGGTTGGTACTGGCGGTGTGTATCTGTTGCCGGAGGGCGTCGAGCTGACAACCGCAGCTCCAACCTCTACCACCAAACGGTAGTGTGCAAACATTGCCCGGTTCCGGTTTGAAGGGCGCTGTAGATAGTGATGTTATGGTAATGAGAACATGGAGTTGTAAACAACATTGGCAGCTGACAGGTGGTCACTGCTGGACATAGTCCTCTCCGGATGATCTCCACATCGATCGATTCTGCAACCAGCTGCTTCCCGCAACCTTCACCAGATAGTCGGACCAATCAAGCCATCACATTACACTCCTCACCTGAGACATCAGATATTGAATATCATTACCTCAGTAATTACACTAGCTACAGCGCCCTTCAAACCGGAATACACCACTGTTTGGCGGCGGATATAAAGGCTTCAGTGTAGTGTATGTAATGTTAACTAGCACCTAATTGGTGAAGACCTTGTCTTCTCGATTCGTGCAGTAATATAACCGTGTGGTGTGTCAGCACACTGCCGCAGCCCACCACCCTGCGCGGTGTACGGTGGCGCTGGTGTCAACGAACTGGTGTACGTCTCCTGCCCGATTTCCCATGCCGTAGGTCGGTTACGGGCTCACCGAGTGAGAACCCTCACCGTGGATTTTTTTTATGTTTTAAATAGATTACTGTATTTGATAGTCCAGAATAAAGAAATGGCGGACACTACGGAGTGGGGAGTGGGGATGGTAATCGATGGTAACATGGTGATAAAGTTTCAAAGGCGACGAGTGAGACGTTCACCTGATAGTAAATCATACGACGGCTCATAACAATGTAATGTTAGTTACGATGGTATACACTGCACCACATTGTGCCAGTCGTCTTGAGACGTTTATAAGTCTTATTATCTCAGTAATTTTATTAGCTGCAACGCCATTCAAACCGGAATATGGTGTCTGATAGCAGAGGTCTACTACCTTACAGCAGGTTCACTGATGGTACCGCCGCTGTTACTATTCCTAACCCCGAACAGTTGCGTACAATCATTATTGTGTTCCGGTTTGAAGGGCGTTGTAGTGAAATTACTGTTGTAGTGAGGCCTAAAATCTGGTATCTCAAGGAGACGAGCGCGATGTGGTGCGGTGTATATAATCTTAACTAACGCCACGATGTTATGGGCAGGCGTATCACTTACCATCAGGTAGTGACTACATCATTTCGGAATGTTGACTAGGGATTAAAATATAAAACAAAGTAATTGTCTCAATGCCATCTGAGACGCAGCATCTGTGCCGGATTATTCGGGTAAACTATCATTTGCTTAATTAATTCAGCGGACTTGCTGTTGCGCTGATCCGCACGCCGTCTCTTCACTACCTGTTGCTGTGGACGAATTTGTTCATAGAGACTCCATTGCTTTAATTGTTCCACTCATTTAGTACCGACAGCAGACACAAATCAGATTCAATTTATTCATATAGTTTTTTTTATGTATTATGCTTAAATGTAGAATGAACATCCCAATTTATCCCACTGCTGGGATTTAGAAATTTCTCTCACAATAAAAAAGTTTTTTTATTCAACAAGTCGACAAGACGACCAGGTTGATCATCTGATGGTAAGTGATACGCCCGCCCATAACATTATGGCGCAAGTTTAAATGATATACACTGCACCCCAGTGTGTTCGTCGCTTCAAGACAAGATGTTAAGTCCCGTTACTCCAGTGATTACACCAACTGCAACGCCTTTTAAACCGGAATATGGTAATATTTGAAAAATACTGTTTGGCGATGAAAATAGAAGCTGCGGTATAAGGGTTCCCCCTCAACAAATCATGGGATCCTAGTCAACTTCGCTAGCTCATGGTGCACCCTGCTAATCAACAAACGAGGCTCTGGCTCCCACCAACCCTCATTGGGCCAGCGTGTTAGAGAATGGCCCAAATCCTCCGATATAAACCCTAACGAATCGTGTGGCAATTTTTAGGGAAGGCCTATGTCCAGCTGTGGACTTTTATCGGTTGACGATCATGTGGTTCCTATCTAGTTCTACCACCAGTACAAGACAAAGTCATTTATCCACCATGGTGAAATTTTTACCAGATTATCAGCTGGTATTTAACACGAGCTCTTTAGGTATACTGCATATCGAACCCTGACAAACTGAAGAATCACAACTTGCTTATCAGTGAGCTGGTGCATTACTTACTATCAGGTTTAGTTCACCTCGATGCACATCTTGTGTGTCTCAAGAGGACGAGCCTAATTTGGTGCAGTGTATATCATCCTAACTAGCGTCACGTTGTTATAAGCAGGAGTACAACTTACTATCAGGTAAACGTCTACTTCATTTCGATGCACATCTAGAGTCTCAATGGGACGAGCTCAATGAGGTGTAATGTATATAATCTTAACTTTGTGCGTATAACTTACCATCAGGTTGAAATAAAAAATAAATATTAGAATAGGAGTTATCAAAGAGTTTAGACATAGTCTAAAAGTCAACCTAGGATGTAAGTAGAAGCATTGAAACCTAATGTGGAGTAGTAAGGAAACACTTACCATCAGATGAACTTCCCGACTGTCCCATCGCTTCGTCGAATATAGAGAAACGATGGGAAGATCTAATCCGCGGTTTCGCGGCATACATCCGACGCTGCGATGTGGTAGCGCTGTGATGGAGTTCAGGTGGTGGTGGGGGGACGGGCAGTGTGAGAGGCTGGGTGGTGGTGGTGGGAGGTGTCGTCTTAGGTGCGACTGAGCGTTCCCCGTTTATGCCCGCAATAAATACAGAGTGCTCGTAACAGACGCCGGCATTAGCCAGCACGGTGACCCTTACCACCGCTGCCGCTGCAGCCAACTATATCACGCATGAAGTCTTACTACAATCTTATCAATTTGTTATATTTTTTTATATACACAATGCATGCGGGACGATCACCTGATGGTAAGTGATACACTCACTCTAACGTGGCGCTAGTTACAACGATATAAACTATACCACATAGCTCGTCACTTGAAACATAAGATATTGAATCTCGTTACCCCAGTAATTGCACTAGCTACAACGCCCTTCAAACCGGAACACAGTAATGTATGCGTACTAGTACTTGTCAGCTGTAATAGGAGCTGCAGTGGTACCTGCCCAGACGGTCTGTAGCAATAGAGACTTACCATCAGTAAATTTTATTAGAATTAGACTTCTACTGGGTTGTCTGGAACTGATTGCTAACGGAGCACGTAGCCATTGCGTACTCTTCATCATCAGCCTTTCTCTATTTACTGCTGGATGTAGGCTTTCCTCAATGTCTTTCACCAGATACGGTCCTTAGCTTTTCGTATACATGCACCTACTTCCGACTGCTCTTATGATGTTGTCGGACCTCCTCTAAGGAGGGCGTCCTGCAACCCTGCGTCCTGCACGCAGCCTGCACTCCAAGAAATTCCTCCTCCACCTGTTGTCACTGACACGGCAGGTATAGCCAGCTCATTCAGCTTGCAGATTTTGAGAGCTACGCCGACAACTTCAGTTCTTCGTTCCTGATCTTGTCCCTTTGGCGGCAGGTGTCTGTTGCCAGAGAACGTCTTGGTACTATCGCGGCGCTTATTGCAGCCAAGAAACAGTATCATGCGAACATTATTGTGTTCCGGTTTGAAGGGCGCTGTAGTTTGTGTCTAAAGGATAGATCGATGTAGCTAGAATAAAGCTACGTTTTTATGAGCAGAGCGTATCACTCACGATCAGGTGCGCGTGGTGCTCGCGTCGTCTAAGAGATGAATTCGTGTCTAGTTGCGGTGGTTGCGGCGGGGCGCGTGCCGCGGGCCTGCGTTCAGATCCCAACCCTGCATCCGAAGGTTCTTGGATCACAAAAGATCAACCTTCATTCGAGATCAGACGGTAGGGGCGTAGTCGTTCGACGGTTTATACCGTTGGAATCTTAAAAGTGGCGGCTCGATGATAAAGAGATGTTATAAACAGTTTATTGCTTGCTACCCTCAAATCGGTGGGTGGGTAGTCGGATATTTTTTTTAAATTTAACAAACTTATGAACTGCTGATTTGTTTTGCCCACGATCCAATAAATCGTGATGTGGTCTGTGGTTCTTGTTTTTCTATACGATTAAGCGACGAGACGGACGGGACGTTCACCTGATGGTAAGTGATACGCTCTGCTCATAACAACATGGCTTTAGTCTAGCAACATCCATCCATCCTTTAGACATAAGATGTTGTCCATCGTGATCGTTACTCCAGTAATTACACTATCTCCTACAAGCGTCAAACCGGAACACAGTAATGTTTGCACAACTGTTTGTTGGCTGCAATAAACGCCGCGGTGGTCCCTACGTGGTGGTAGACGTTCTCCGGCAACAGACACCTACCACCAGTAATGTGATTTTGAATGGTTTTTCCTGTATATAAGGGAGCGTTGGAGACGTTTACCTGATGGTATATGACACGTCTGTAACATAACTGCGCGGCGATAGTTAGGATGTTGTATACAGCACCACATTGCGCTCATCGCCTAAGACATATGTTCAGTCTGGTTACCGCAGTAACTACATTAGCTACAACTCCTTTCGAACCGGATCACAGCTATATTTGCACACTACGGTTTGGCGACAGGAATATGAGGAAGGATCAAAAACTAGTGAGCACGACATATATACTGCTTGGTAAGAAAGAATACCATAAACACTTGCATAGCTCAGATACATATTTGTAATATTAATGAAGTAACAAATCTCCGATTCTCTTTTGTTTTGTTTCTGTATGCAGTCGTTTGTCTGCTCCGTGTCGGTACGTGCTCTCGGAAATGGAGAGAAAGGAAGTGCGAGCCGTTATTAAATAGCTCTGTTTGAAAAAGTTAACGGCGCAAGAGATTCATCGCGATCTGTAGGCGACGTTAGGAGAGTCTGCTCCGCCGTATTCCACTGTCGCAAGGTGGGCTTCTCAATTTGGAGTGGGGAGAACGAGCACGGAACACGAACATCGTTGCGTGCGTCACCACGTCCATCGACGTCAGTCACACAAGAAAATGTTGCGAAAGTAGAGAAAATTGTATTGAGCGATGGAAGAGTTACCATCAGATACTTACTCGTAATTCAGGAAACGGGCATTACACATGGAACTGTTCAATACATATTGAAACAATCTTTGAATGTGAGAAAAGTCTCCGCAAGATGGGTGGGGGGTGCCGAGAATGTTAACCTACACTCTGAAACGAAACACGGCGACGACTTGACAATTCGAAGATATTGTCGGACAAGTTTCAAGAAGATTCTAAAATCTTTTTGTCTCGTTTCGTAACAGTGGACGAAACATGGCTGCATCATTTTAATCGCGAGATAAAACAGCAATCTTTGCAATGCAAACGGCCATCATCACCGACCCCGAAGAAGACGAGTACGAAAGTGCCGTGTCATCGGCTGGCAAGGTTACGGCCTCAATATTTTGGGACTCAGAAAGGATATTGCTAATTGATTACCTGGAGCGTGGAACCACTATTACTGGACAATATTATGCAGCTTTAATTCCCAAGTTGAGGAGTGCCATCAAAGAGAAAAGGAGAGGGAAACTTGGAAGGGGCGTGCTGTTTCATCACAACAACTCACCCGCGCACAGGTCGGCAGTTGCGATGGCTGCCATTCAGCAAGTTCGCTTCGAATTGGTTCACCACCTCCCTTATTCACCAGATCTGGCGCCTAGCGATTTTTATCTGTTCCTTAAATTGAATAAATACTTAAGGGGAAACAGGTACGAAGACAATAACGAGGTGATGGATGCCGTGGAGAGCTATTTGCAGGACCAAGGTAAAACTTTTTTTCGAAAGGGATTGAAGCTTTGGCAAAGCGCTGCACTCAGGGGACTCGGTGTGCAGCGAGACTCGGAGACTATGTACAATAATAAGTTATTAAGTTATCAATATCTTTTTGATCCCTCCTCGTAGGCGCTGCGGTGGTTCCCACCTAGACGGTCTCCGGCAACAGAGACCTACCACCACTAAAGCTTACTAACCAAGTAATAAACTATTCTCCCTTATTCAAGATACCCACGTCATACCACTATCCTAACTAGCTTCACGCGGTTATGAGCAGGCGTAACACTTATCATCAGGTGAACTTCCAGCTCGTTTCGTCTAATAATAAAATAACTTGGTACTTTAACAGACAGAATAGTCATAATACTTGCAATCTGAAACAAACAGTAGCGTCCAAACATCGCTGTGTTCCGGTTTGAAGGATAGCTAGTTAAATTACTGGGATAAAGGGACTTAAGACGTTTTAAAGCGACGAGCTTAATGTAGTGCAGTGGATATTATTCTAATTAGCATCGGGTCGTTATGGGTAGATCTTTTACTACTACCATCAGATGAACGTCTTCCTAGTGGTCGTTAAAATATTAACAGCTGTTACCACCAATCGATACTTTTTAAAATGGTTTCCCTAAATCTCATATGGATTTAGAGCTACTCAGTAATGAGAACAGTGGATATCAAAAATAACTGGATTATTAGCGCATGCTCCCCGCTGCTACGTCACCGCCGCCCGCGCGCACGGAAACGCACGAAGTTTGTCGACGGCATCCGACAGCGCACGATACTGTCCATGTGAAAATAACCGGCGCGAAACTATAGCTTTTCTAGAAAAGTCGATCGCGGAGATACGAGATCAATGGATGCGATACGGTGGAGCGTAATCATAAATTAAGTTCATAATCCATAATTTCATAATCATCTCTCTCTCTCTCTATGGTCGTTCCCAATCTCTGAATATCGTTGTCAATGCTAGTTTTGCTGTCTGGAACGGACGATCTACTTCCACCAACTCCTATCCAGTTCATCTCTTACGACTGTGACGGCAAAATGGCGCCGATCGTCAGCCGGATCACCAGACATACTGCTTACTGTTCTTAGACCTCGCATACTGACTCGTTTGGGAAGAATAGAAGCAGTGGTTTCCCGTTCTGCACCAAACGTTTTTGGAGTTACTTATACTCCAAGGTCAATGATGCCTCTTCGGGCAATCAGACCGGTGATGGTATTACCGCCATTGATCGGCTCGTCCGTTGTCTGGTGGGGAGCACCATCGGTTATTGATAACGAACCACTGACGTGTCCAGGTAAGGTTGACTGTTGGGCCGGGTAAAGACGTCAATTCCGGTCTTCCCTTACTCATAAAAGTAAAAAATAAGCGTAATTTTTTTATCAATGAATCAACTGGACGAAGGAGAGTGACTGAACGTGGCGATATTTAGGATGATGTACACTGCACCACATAACCTTCGCTTTGATACTTACATTAAGTCACACTACCTCAGTTATTACGGGCAGGAGTATCACTTATGATCAGGTGAACGATCTTCTCCTCTCGACGCATAATAAATAAAAAAAAAAAAAATATGTAAAATATAATGCCGCATCCATCGGCTCTACATCAACGCCTTCGTTCCGGATAACGCATTCAACATTTAATACATATCGGCAACCGCTTTATTTCCTGTCTGTTAAACGAAACCATGTTTTAATACAATCAATTATTAATGTTAAAGTATTTACAGTATAACTAGAAGTATCACTAATAAGCAAACCCAAGGTGTAGTGTAAACACCCTTAATTAACCCTATCTATAGTCCTGCTCGTATTGTTTATTCGACGAAGCGATAAGACAATATATAAACCTACTTAGGATGATGTACACTGCATACTGGTGTACGACCACAAATATGGATAGGTCTCTATTGTCGGAAATCAACTAGGTAGGTACCACCGCAGATATTTCTACTGCTAAACATGTAGTGTGCAAACATTACTTTGTTTTTTTTTATATTTAATGAAGCGAAGATGCGTGAGACGTTCACCTGGTGATGAGTGATAAGCTAACTCATAACAGCGTGGCGCTAGTTAGAATGTTATACACTGCACCGCATAGTGCTCGTCGTCTTCAAACATAAGATGTTGAATTTGTTAACCCCAGTAATTTCATTATCTACAGCGCCCTTTGAACCGGAGCACATCTTTGCACAGTACTATTTGGCGACAGAAATAGGAGCTGCGGCGGTACCTACCTACACGGTAACAGAAACCTAGCACCAGTAAATTTTTCAGTGTGTTCCGGTTTGAAGGGCGTTGTAGCTAGTGAAATTACTGAGGTAATGAGACAACATTTTATCTTTTAAGCCGATGGTCACAATATGGTGTAGGATACATCGACCTAACTAGCGCCACGTGGTCATAAGAGTATCACTTAACATTAAGTGAAACCCTCGCCCTTCTCATTGTAGTCCATTTCCGTCTAATTTTTACTTAGTTTCTACTCCTTGAAACTCCAAATAAAATTCTTGCAGCCTTTGGACAAACAAACGATTTCTTCCTCTATTGTCTCTTACTTACTCTGCTTTACTACTTAAGTTATAACATCTTAAATTTCATTCACATCAACCGATAGACGCCCACTGCTGGACATAAGCTGCACTCAGAGATTCAACTTGAATGAGGTAGGGATTTAATGGGGGAGGGATTTTATAGAAAGTAAACTTCTTTACGTTCTATAAAATAACTAGTTCACGTTTCACGTTGTGTTAACACGTTGAATTAACAACACACTAGTTTTCACGTGATTGGGGAATCAATCATATATATATACTTATATATATGTATATATATATATATATATATATATATAATGACATACAGAGAATGTTAAGTGAATGCATTTAAAACAATAGTAACGCCGTATGTACGGACTCAAACGTAATGCGAACTGCGAAATTTAATTAGAGCTAAACATCAGCTAAAGCTTTGACTAATTAACTAAACAATGAGCAATCGATCGCTAAGTGCTGACGTTCTGCAGGAAACCCTTCCCTGGTGCCGTGGCGCCGGCCCAACTTATGCGTTTCGCTTAATAAGATTTACTAGAACAAAATACATGTGAACGATACAGTGCAGCCGAGTTCGCGGCGCAGTGGTTAAATGGTTGCTCTGTCACTTCCGGTATGGGAATACGATTCCGAACTCACTTGGAGAGTTTGGATGTTAGTTAACATGGATATATATCACCTAAACTAATCTGACGGTGTAACAGCATCGCCTTGTTCCGTCTGTATTATGAGATACCATCCGCGGCTTCATTGTTCACCTGATGGTATATAATACGCCTGCTCGTAATGAAGCGCTAGTCAGTATGATATATACTGCACCACACGACGATCATCGTCTGAGACATAAGATGTTCAGTCTCCTCATCGACATCATCAGCCGATGGACGTCCATTCCTGAACATAGGCCTCCCCCAAAGATTCCCACTTCAGGTTCATTCATATGATGGGAGTTAACCTTTTCTCACCACGCTGACCCAAATGCAGGTTGGTGATTAGCAGGGTGCACCACGAGCGGGTAACGTTGGCAAAGGTCCTGTGACTTATCGTACGGGTCCTTTTCCACCCCTAATCTTCTAACCTGCTATTTCATTAGCTACACCCCTCTTTATACTAGAACACAGTAACGTTTGCATACTACTGTTAGTAAGGTGCTATAGCCGCTGCTGTGGTACCTACCTAGAGGGTCTCCAGCAACAGAGGTCTACCACCAGCAAAACTTAAACACTTGTGATACTAAAACAAAAGTAAGGAGGTTGGGGGTAGACCAGTATAATACATACTGTAAGTTATATATATAGCAGGTTTCAGTTCGATTCTTAGTTAAATTATTATTATATTATTTATTTATTTGTATTACTTATTATTATTATGGGTTAGTGGACTTCATCAGAGATTGAACTGTCCACACATGTCCATGATATTATATTTATATTATTAGTATTGACTGAAGGAAATCTTTTAATATAAGATATTTTCATTCACTAATATAAAGGGAGTATGTTCATATTTTTTTTTCAGTACCTTACTAATTTACTGGTGGTAGGTCTAGACCGCTTAGGTAGGTACTGCCGCAGTTGCTATTTCTGCCGCTAAACAGTAGTGTGCAAACATTACTGTGTTCCGCTTTGAAGGGCGCTGTTGCTTATGTAATTACTGGGGTAACGATGCTTAACATCTTATGTCGTAAGAGGACGAGCGCAATGTGGTGCTGTGAATACCATTCCAACTAACGCCATTGTAAGGGCGGGCGTATTACTTACCATCAGGCGAACGACCCGCTCGTCTCGTCGCTTCATTAAATAAAAAAAAAATTATAGTAAAGTGCCTTTAAAATCTTATCTTCTTGAATCAATTTATCCAAGAAGGTAAGACAGTCGACTAAATGAGGAATAAAATAAAATAATTAGTTTTGTAAGTGAAGCTACCAGCTTCGGTTGGCGAAAATACATTAACTAGGCGCTGGAAGCCTGATGAGTGCACTAATACCGGCGAGCCTGCACCAGCCGCCGACGAATGTCAGCTACAGCCTACTTGTTAAAAACCTCTTCGACTTTTTCAAACACAGTCATTTATTTATGTGGTACTACACAATCGTTCAATCGTGGCCTATGTCCAGCAGTGGACGTTTATCGGCTGATGATGATGAGTCAATAGTTTCTCTAATCAGCTACCTCACGAGCACACACAAGCACCTAGGAAATATAATTACTGCTTAATAAAGTACTAACTGAAAATCAGTGTGTTGTTCACCACGTGGCAACAGTCACGTTTAGCTACCGCCATTTTGTAACATTGCAGTACACACGGCAGCAATCATAATCTAAAATATTACTTTCAAAATATTCTTGTTTATCTGTGTCTTATGATACTGTTTGTCTGTATACTTCTGTTCTGCACTGCGTGGGCAAATAAATCTATCTTCTAGGTTGGTACACAGAGAGTACCGATCCGCAAGGTTGGTACTCCTTGTGTACCAACCTTGCAGATTGTAAATAATAAAATTACGACTTCACGATATTCCCTATGGAAATTCAAAGCGGCGCCGATCTCGCGTTCCATTTTCAAATCGTCGCCGTCAAAATGTTACGCGCGCTCAAATTCAAATATGGCGGGACGAATAAAAAATATTTTTTATTTAATCGAGCAATATTATAAAATATATAATGGGGTGTAAGGGTTCCCGCACCACAACGCACGGAATCCCAGCCAACCTAACCAGCTCGCGGTACATCTAATCAACAAACAAAGGCTCTTGCTGCCACCGACCCGTATTGACCCAGTGTGGTGGGAAATAGCCCAAATTCCCCCTATAAATCACTACCTGATGGTGTGGGAATCTTTGGAGCAGGCTTATGTCGAGTAATGGACGTCTATCAGCTAATGATGATATATAATAAAAATGGGTTTCGTTTGTTCGCCAATCACGTGAAAATTAGTGAACATTTCGACACGGCAACATGAGCGTTCGATGCGGAGTTTTATAGATATTTATAGGTTATTTATTATTTGAATTTCATAGATCCTTCACCGTTTCATTTCTAATTAACTTTTATAAATAATTTCATTTGGTATTATTTATACGGTCGCTATAGTAACGGTTGTTTAATTCTATATTACGGCCGGCAAAGCGGGCGGGGAACAGCTAGTTAAAAATATATAGAAAGGTAAATTGATTTAGAGACTGAATTAAGTTTTCTTCACAGCCATATTTATCTAATGGAAAGTACTTATAAGCTTTAAGTCCTCGATTAGTTATCTTTTTGGCCTTACAATGATTTTGTTTTATGTGATGAAGTGTACGCCGCGGGTTTTATTAACTAATTGCATGCAGCTTCATCAGACTCAAGACTCCCGGATCTGGTATCTGCGAGCTAAAATAATAGAAAAGAAAATAAAATTAAAATTATACTTTAAAAAATATAAAAACTAAATATATACATATATATGTAGATAGACTTATATGTAAAAGGGGGAGGAGAAAGGTGAGAATATATTGGATGAGGAAGTGTTGAGAAGTGCTACAGGGGGAGAGAGGACGGTGTAATTAAATATATACATAACCTTACAAGGGTAGAGAGGTCATTTATCTATGACACTGACCACAGGTCGATTTCTTATGTGGTGGTTATTGTTCTTGACACATGTCGGTTTCCACACGAAGTTTTCTTTTATCAGAACTCAAGTTGAATGTTCAAGTTTGATCCAGCGTGTCCTTCGAGACGCAGCGTCTGATCCCTTGCCTTGTATCACGGAAGTTTCCTGTTCGACTCTGGTCGATATCTTAATAAGTGATGGTAGGACTCTGTTGTCGGATACTATAGATAGGTTCCGCCGTAGGTCCTGTTTCAACCTTCAAACAGTAGTGTGTATTTACTGTGTTACTTGAAGGGTGTTATAGCTAGTGAAATTACTGATGTAACGAGACCTCTTACGACAGGCACAATATGGTGTAGAGTATATCAACAATATATCTAGCCAACCTCACCTACTCGCGATGCACCTTGCTAATCAACAGACGAGGCTCTGGCTCCCACCAACCCACATTGGGCCAGCAGGGCCGGAAGTGGCCCAAATCCCCTCATATGAAACCGTACAAACGAAGTCCTCCGGTGCCCGGTGATGCAGGCAGCACAAGACTGATCGATGTGTGTAGGCCTATGTCCAGCAGTGGACTTCTATCGGTCGATGGTGATGGTGGTATATCATCCCAGGCAGACGTATGACTTGCCATCAGGTAAACGTTTTGATCGTCTTGACCAATAAAAAAAAAACTTCCAGGTTAACTACTTTCCTCGCTATTAATCTATCAATGTTACTTCATCTGTTAGTATGCTAGGCCTATGCCCAGCAGTGGGCGTCTATCGGCTGATGATGATGAAGTTAGTATGTAGAGAGAATTTAGACTAATATTAGATGAGAATGAAAGAGATCATCGGGGAATAGGATGTGGGAGAGTATCATAGACAAGCATGATATATGAGTACAGCAAGGGTAGCAGTAGACATTATCTGGAAAATCTTATATCATCATCAGCTGATAGACAACCACCGTTCCTCAAAGATCTTTGTTTGTGGGTGTTCATGTGGAGATTTGGGGCATTTCTCACCACGCTGGCTGATAGAGGGTTGGCGGGAGACAAAGCCTCGTTTGTTGATTATCAGGGTGCACCACAAGCAGGTGAGGTTGGCGTGAGTTTCTTCAGTTATGTACCTCTTACACCCCTATTTCTTTAGAAGACTAGATTAGGCCAAATATGGTCTTTCGAGCACTGAGCCAATGGTACAGATGTGATGAGCAGCACGTGGGTGGGGTCGCGTGCGTAACCTAGTATTGCATCAGCCATAAATCATGCCGTGTGCTATTTGTAAAGTAGCCACTCGGCAATTTACTCATTGAGTGCATCAAACTGTTGTCTGGCCCGGTAAACTACAGTTGCATTCATCACATAGGAATGTTAGGACATCGCCCACTTGACGAGGTTCAGAGATTTCATGGAAACGGCCACCGGCTTGATCCGGAACGGAAGATGTTTGGATTTAACCATATTCAGTGTGTTCTCTCGATGAAGGGGCATGTAGCCAGGAAGCCGACGTGTTAGAAGAACAGCTGCTGTTGGAGACGCGATATCCGTCGTGATAGTATGGTGGATTATGAGCTTTTATTCTCCTGTAGAAGAGTCTCCATGTTTCACCATGTTGCTTGCGTGAAGTAAAATGCTTTGACCTTTTGGCGGGTAAATTAAAAAAAAATAGAAGATCTACGAAATCGAAGATATTTACCCTTGTTCGTAAAGCCTAGAACGTTAGTATCAAAAGGCAGCTCAGATAAGAAAACCTGGTTAACTAGCTACAGCGCCCTTCAAATGTGCTAACAGTGATGTTTGTAGATGTATCAGTAATATCTGGTAGGTGTCTGTTGCCGGAGACCGGTTAGTTACCACCACAGCCTTTATTCCTACCGCCTAACAGTAATATATAAACATTAGTATTCCGGTTTGAAACGCGCTGTAGCTAGTTAAATTACTGTGTTGCTATTTGAAAGGCTGGTCACAGGTATATGTTGGCGGAGACAGTCTATGTAGGTACCACCGCAGCGCAAACAGACAAACAGTACTGCGCAAACATTACTGTGTTCCGGTTTGAAAGGCGCTGTAGCTAGTGTAATTACTGAAGTATCGAGATTCGACATCTTAAGTCTCAAGGCGACGTGCGCAATGTGGTGCAGTGTATACCATTCTAACTAGCGCATTATGTTATGGGCGGGCGTATCACTTACCATCTCGTCTATTTGCTTAATAAAATTACTGTGGTAATGACTTTTTTTTTATTCATCAAAACGAGCAGGAAGTTCGCTAGCGTTAGTTAGGACCAAATACACATTACCTTACCATAATCTTAAATTTTGTTAACTCAGTAATTTTAATAGCTATAACGCCCTTCAATCCGGAACATACTACCTAGACGTTCTTTGTTAACGGACGACCACAAAGAGATGAGACTTAACATATGTCCCAATGCGACTAGCACAATATCATCATCATCAACAGCCGCTGGACGTCCACGGCTGGACATAGGCCTCCCCCAAAAATCTCAACATCTATTAATCATGTACAAGGTACTAGGAGTCGTCGATTGTAAAGGTTCATATTGGGGGGGATTTGGGCTTTTTCTCATCACGCTCGCACAATACGGGTTGCTGGAAACCAGAGCCTCGTCTGTTGATTAGCAGGGTGCACCACGAGCAGGTGAGGTTGGTATAGGTCCCTTGAGTGGTGATGTACACATCCTTACTAGCGCCACGATGTTATGGACAAGGAATTTACCATCAGGTGAACGTTTCCCTCGTCAAGGCGTACTGTGAAATAGTACCAGTTATATACCAGTTAAAACCCTGTCAGGAATCGAATCAGGGACCTCCATGTTATATCACGGCTGCCGCTGCACCATGCAGTCAGGTCGGTTAAGCACGAATGAACTATGTTTTAAAGTATATTCCTTAAAATGGCTGCCTTTGTGCTTCCGCCTCTTTGTTACGAGACTACTATTAACTTTACAAAGAGCATTTTTTGGGGGATATCCTTTGTGTAGAGCTGCGCCTTAACAACGTCCTTTACGACGCTAAAGGATGCGGTTTCAGGATGTACTTATGTAAGAACTTTAACTTAAAAAAATGCTCCAAGAACTGAAGAAAAATTTACCAGCTGTAACCTGAAAACTTGGAACTGCTGCGGTCTCTTTATTTTATTAAGTTTATATTATTTAAGGTCAAAGGTCAAAGTAAAAACAAGCGGCTAAAGACAAAGGTCAAAGGTTAAAGTCAAAGTTGATTTTGGCTTTGACTTTTTGTGCATATTTTTAGTAAGTTGTTTTTTTTATCAAAGCTAATATGTAGACTGATCATCATCATCAGCCGATATACGTCCACTGCTGAACATCTCTCGCAAAGACCTGCTCATCGATCACTCCCGCGTTGATCGCATCCAGTGGGACTAGACTAGTGCTTGACTATAACTCCACCTGATGTAAAGCTGACCTTGCTGATGCACTCCAAGTGATAAAGCGCACCTGTCTAGAAGAAGCACACTTACTCTTCTCTTGAAGAGTCATTTATGTATCTCTTTTACATAAAGCTGTATAGTCTGGTGTAACTGGTGGTAGGTCTCTGTTGCTGGAGACCGCCTCGGTAACCACAGCAGTTTCAATATTACTGTTATCCGGTTTGAAGGACGCTGTGGCTAGTGAAATTATTACGGTACCGAGACCACGTATTCCTTCAGGCGACAAGCACAACGTAACGCTGTGTATATCATCCTACCGAGCGTCACGTTATTATAATCAGGCGTATTACTTACCATCAGGTGAAAGAAACACTTTTCTTGTCGCTTTGTTAAATAAAAAATTAATTAAAAAAAAGTAAATTCCTTATCGCCCTTCAAACCGGAGCACAGTTTACACACAGTTTGGTGGAAATGGAAAATGCGGTGGTAATTACCTAGACAGTACCTACAGAGATCTACCTGCATTATCATCGTCATCATCAGTCGATAGACGTCCACTGCTGGACATAGGCTTCCCCCGAAGATATCCACATCGACCAGCTTATACCAGTATTATACCGAGAGGTAATTATGTGACAAACTAGTTTAGCAAAAGATGAAGAAAGAAAGAAGAAGAAAGAAAAAGTTTATACAAAAACAAGAATGAATAATTTCCGTGAAACGTTTTCCGTTTGTTTGATTTAATTAATAAAACGTTTCCGTTTCCACTCGTCGACTCGCAACGCATCCGTTGCAGCGGCCATTTTAGCAGCAGCACGGCGATAGCTTAATTATTTATTGTTACACAGCTTATTGTTATATAATTCGGTTTGTTTTCACCCCATCAGCATCTGTCCCCGCCCGGGACCACGGGGTCGCAATTGATAGGCGGAAGCGTTTTTTACAACTTTCTGTACAGTGACTTCCTTCAGTGTGGAGATCTTTGGGGGAGGCCTATGCAGCAGTGAACGTTAATTGACTGACCATGATAATGATGTAGTAACCTGCTTTTCCAGCAGTCACACCCTCGCAATTTCGTTTGGGGAGAGGATTTTGTAAAATCCATTTGAAGCTGACCTCTAAACGGCAGAAGCAATGTCTGCACCAGATTTTGAGTGTTCACGTCTACGGACATCTCGTGATGACGCAATGGATCTCTGTATATCCTATATATATGAGATTAAGGTGGGTCGTTGAAGTGTATACACAAGCAGTCGTGTAAACAGAGAACCAGAGAAAATCATCATCAGCTGATAACACTGCTGAACGTAGACCTCCGCCAAAGATTTCCACATGGATCGGTCCTGCGCCGTCAGCATCCAGCGGCTTCGCGCGAACTTCATAGTAGTAGGGGGCGTTCGTAGAGATTCATATGGGAAGATTTGTGCCATTTCCCAACACGCTGGCCCAGTGCGGGTTGGTGGGAGCCAGAGCTTCCTCTGTTGATTAGCAGGGTGCACCACGAGCTGGTGAGGTTGACTTGGGTCCCGAAAGTTGTTAGGACCCTTTACACCCCAGAGAAAATAAATACACCTAATAACAGAACACCCTATATACAGAATAAAGAAAGATGATTCAGAAGTAGAACTAAACGTATAAATAGTAATAATATATATAAATCAATAGATAATAATAAGAGTAGAAAAAGATTTTATGAAATATTACAAATAAATAACTGTAAAAGATTGTAAAAATTATAAATAATGATACCTTATAGACGTACAGCATAAGTATTAAAAAGAAACATGAGAACAGATAATTAACGACTGATGAATTTTCTTCTTTTTAATGTGACTCTCCAACTAGTGAAGGTTGACGGTCAACGCGGTACAGTCCTTACTGCCGAATAAGTTTGAACAATCTATAATAAAAAAAAAAAATAAGCTATAATTATTAATTAATTATTTATACTTAAGTTTAAATCTAGAAATTAGATTAATTAATTCAGAAAGAGAAATGGTGCATTCATTGATGTGTATATTATATATATTTCTGAAAAGAACTATCAGGTAATGGAATAAACTTCCTGCTGAGTTGGTCCTGAAGATGCTGTAAGTTGTTTTAAAAAGGAAGTGACGGTCGTTATCTTCATTTTATTATCAGCCGAATAACGCCCACAATCGGACATAGGTCTTGCTTAAGGATCCTCATTGAAGGGGTCTTAGTCCCACCACGCTGGCCCAGTGCGGGCTGTGGGATGGTCAGAGCCTCGTCTGTTGTTTAGCAGGTTGACTTCAGCTCCGTAAGATATTAGGCGGAACCCCTTACACCTGTCTCCAAAGACAAGACATGGCGTTATATGCGTCGTATTATATACGTCCACAGACTAAGCGTGGTGTTAGTTTAGCAGGTGGGTCTACAGAAAAAAAATTACTTATATAATTTATTTTGATGCTGCTAACACAACTTCCGCTTATACTTGTAACTTGAAGCGTAGCGAAGCTTTTAAGCTAATTAAGCAGTTCCCGGCGGGCCCGCGGCTCCGTGCCCGGCGCCCGTTACCGATTGTCCGCCGTTACCGGCTCGAGATTAGTGCGCGCCGCGACCAACAATTAGTTTACTACATTTAATTAATAACTAATTAATTAAACACACAAAAACATTATTAAAATAAATATAGCATAAACACAGAATAATGCTACATATACGAAGGAATGTTGTTATTTGATACAGAGACGAGACTGGCGGAACGTACGTCTGATGGTGACGAGCCTTGCCAATGATGGTGCAGCGCTGCAATCTATAAGATATTAAGTCTACTTACCTTACTTTCACCATCAACAGCGGCCTTCAAGTAATGTTTACAGCTGGTACGATTGCTTATCGTGTTACAGCGAGGGTGTCGAGAAGAACTACAGCTCTTCGAGGGTCATGCTTTAGGCGTAGTGCCGTGAAGCACTGATGCGTTCCGTAAGACCTATCGCAATGCACCGCCGAGAGGATTTTAGATTAAAATTCCACATATCCTTGTTTTCTCACCAGGAGATGGGTATCTTTTAAAAAGATTTCTCTCTTGATAAAAAAGGGCTACAACACCCTTCGAACCGGAACATACTAATGTTTGCATACTACTGTTTATCGGCTGCTAAAGGAGCTGCGGTGGTACGTAGACGGTCTCCGGTCACTGAGACCCACCGTCAATAGTCATGTATACACATATATATATATATATATATATATATATATAGGATACGGCTTAATGAATCATTTAATTACTTTCAGTTAAAATTATTATCAACTATATTTTCTATACATACCTAAAATCGTTACATGTTTTTAAAGCATCTTCGAAATGGACCACACTTGCTGCACTTTGCTACTGATCGTAAATCCTTATTCCAGGAGATCATCTAAGTACCACCTCAGCGTCGATTACAACCGGCAAACAGTACTGTGGAAACACTGCTGTGTCCCGGTTTGAAGGGCGCTGTAACTAATGTAATTATAAGTATCGTACTTACATCTTTTGTGTTAAGGTAACGAGTTAGTGATGAACAAAGCGAGAATACGACCAAGACTTTGACAATCTTGGTAATGGTCTGGAACACGTCTCTTTAGTCTTGGTCTTACTCTTGCTTATTTAGTCCTGGTCTTGCATATTCTGTCCTATAACATATTAAAGATTTTGTTACCGGAAGTAAAGCACATGTTAGTTACGATAAATATGTTAACTCATCATTTCAAGGAAAATTTCATTTGGTCTTCGTCTTTCATGATAGGACTTGGTTTTGGATTTGGTCTTGTTCATTCGTTCTTGGTCTTGCTCTTGGTCTCGATCTTGTTCTTTCGCAAGACCAAGACTAAGCCCAATTTTACTCGTCACCACGACGAGCGCAATGTGGTGTTGTGTATAACATTCTAACTAGCGCCGTAATGTTATAGGCGGGCGTATCACTCACCATCAGGTGAACGTGCTGCTCGTCTCATCGCTTTGTAGAATAACAAAAGAAAGTAGTAAATAGATTGGGGGTGGTGAAGTGTACAGTCGCCGCGACAAATGAACTGCGTCGCGCCGCGACACTGACGGACGCCGGTAATTAGTCTTAAAAATTGCGACCGCTCTTGTACACTGCGCGGCAAGAAAACTGTGCCACCGGAAGTATTAACCATCTACCTATATTTAAAAAAAAATCCAATCGCCATGAGTTACGTAGCCGCGACTATAAATGATGATGATGAGTTATCTTAAGTATCATCGCTTATTGTAAACACTAAGATAAGAGATTATAGCTTACAAGAATACTCTCATTATATATAAACCTTCCTTCCTTCCTCCTTCCCTTTTCCCAGCTATGTGGGCTCGGCACAGTATGTACTTCTCTTCCATATCCCTCTATCACCCGTCACATCTGAATTCACACTCATCTTTCACACAATCTACCCACACTTTCTTCGGTCTTCCTCTACCCTTATAACCATCCACATTCATTCTCATTACTTCCTTTGTTATATGTCCTTCATCCCTCCGCAGAACATGCCCGCACCACGCTACGCTCTTGCTCCTCAAATTCTCTCTCTCTGTCACTGGAGCCACTTCTCTTAATTATATATAGTAATAATTAATAAAGTCTTTTTTTAAAACTTACTACTTCAAGCTGTCAACTTGACTCGTGTCATTTGATTTGTTAACGCGCGAAACGATTCCTTTGAACGTCGATTTGAAAATGGAACGCCTTCTTTTTTATTCTAGAAAGTGATGAGACGAACGCGTCGTATGCCTGATGGTGATTGATGTCATCAGCCGGTAGTGACCACTGGTGGACAGCTCTACAGGTAGGGATTCTTGTGGTGAGGTTCCGGTTGGTGGGGGCCAGAGCCTCGTTTGTTGATTACCAGGGTGCACTACCAGCAGGTGAGGTTAGCATGGATCCCTTGAGTTATTGTACGGGGACCCATACACCTTATGGTGATCGATATACTTGCCTATAACAATGTGGCACTAGTTGGGATGATATACACAGCACCACGCTGTGTTCTTCCTAACATGTGATGTCTCGTTACCTCGTTCCCTGCAGTGCTATTAAGAATGGGACTATAGTAAGCTCTTCTTGTCGAAAAAGGCGACTAAAATGGTTTTCGTGTTCATGGGCTTTCAAGGAGCGGGCCCTCATTTCCCTCTAAGCGAGCCTGGGAGGAATAAATACGAGGTGGTACGAATTTCTGTCGTGTTAAAGCGAAGGTGCCGAGGAGGACTACAGTCCTCCCAGGGACATTCTTTAGGTGTAGTGCTGGGAGGCACTGGTGTGTTCCTAGGAGATACCGGAGCCTGCTACAAATCACCTCCGAGAGGGTTTTAAACGTTTAAAATTCCACACAACCTTGTCTTCCCACCAGAAGCAGGGTATCTTTTTATAATATTTCCCTCTAAGTGAAAAGGTCTCGTTACCTCAGTGATTTCACTGGTTACAACGCCCTTCAAACTGGAACATACTAATGTTTGCATATTTCTGTTTGTCGGCTGCAAGAGGAGCTGCAGTGGGGCCTGGACGGTCTCCAACAACAGAGACCTACCACCAGTAAACATACAAGAAAAAAAAGGTTTATTAATATATGAAAAGAAGTTTATAATTATTATTTAACTGCTTCCGGTGCGGTGTGACACTTGGCTTGGTGTACCTGATTCGATTACGGAGCCACATGTGGAGTTTTGTTGGTGGAAGGATTTTCAACGCCCCCGCCCAGCTACCACTTGTAAATCTGTCCTTATAGCAGTGCCTGTATCGCTGTGTTCCAACTTTTAACATAATAAAAAAAAACAGTTCATATATATATATATATATTGCATGTTACTGTACACATAACTAGTGAACTTGGTGAGTGGTGCATCTGCTGCTCGTCACGCCGCGCTGCAAGCTGCAGCCAGTTTACTTTTTAATCTGTTGAAAAGTTTTACCGAAGGGAAGATATCCACTTAGTAGGAAACAATCTTAGCACAACCACCACACCGATCTTGGACCCTTCCTCCTGCACCACATTTAACTCAACCTTCGTTTGGGATAGCTGGTGAATAGTTAACACTTAATTAATGTATATTAGTATTAATAAAATTAAAATTAGTGAGCATGTAATACGGACGTAGAACGCCCTCTCTTCTGGATGATGACCAGACGAGACGGACTGATGACATCATCAGTGCGGTCGGAAGTGGCTGGCCTATAGCCAGTAGTGCATTAACAAAGGTTAATGATGATGATGAAGCATATAACAGTAAAGAGAAAAAGGTAATGCTTAATGGCTATGAAATAAAATTAAGATAAGTTTAGAGAAATATAAAACAAAGAAAAAGAATAGAATAGAAAAAAAAGAAAATTATAAAATAATGTAAAAATGGTGAAGATAAAAATATGATGAATTTGGTCTGAGAGGTGATGAATGAAAGAAGAAATGAACTAATTGTAATAATATGAAATTAATAATATAAAGGGTCGCACACAACAACTCACTGGCCCCAAGCCAACCTCACCTGGTCGTGGTGTACCCTGCTAATCAACAAACGAGGCTCTGGCTTCCACCAACTCCCATTGGGTCAGAGTGATAGGAAATTGCCCAAATCACCTCGTATGAAACCCTACGAATGACGGACCCTAATGCCTGGCAGCACCGGAGGCTATGCCGACTGTAAGATCGCGAGAAGCTGCTGGGTGCAAGTAGTGCAGGATCGATCGATGTGGAGATCTTTGAGGAAGGCCTATGTCCAGCAGTGGACGTCTACCGGCTATTGATAATGATGAGATACGTTCAAGGTGAAGGTCAAGTGGAAGATGATATGACATATGAAAGAAAAAAATGTTAGATAACGGAAAAAGTAACAAGACACGATGTACTAACAAAATAGTTTTTTTACAAAAAAAAAATTCCGAAGTATTAATTACATTATTTATTTATTTATTAATTACTAGTAACAAGTCCGTTATATAACACTGAATTCCTCTATTAACAATTTTTTATGTAATTAAGCGACGAGACGAGCGGCACGTTCATCTGATGGTAAGTGATACGATCATAACAACGTGACACTAGTTAATATGGTATACGCTGCACGCCTAAGACATATGTTGAATCTCGTTATCCCAGTAATAACACTAGCTACAGCGCCTTTCAAACCGGAACACAGTACTGTTTGTCGGAGGCAATAGGCGCTGTGGTGGTACCCACGTAGACGATCTCCGGCAACAGAGACCCACCACCAGTAAATTTATAAAGAATACGAGCAAACCGGCGAACAGTTCACGTGATAGAAAGTGATCACTGTCATCCATGAACAGTAGCAACACCTGAGGAGTAGCTGCGTTGCCGATCTATAAGAAACTGATAACTTCTTTTCTGGAAGTCTTGATTAGACAAGAATTGACAGCGTCCTACATCAACAAGCCAATTCTATATCAAACAGTAGCGTACAATCAGTTCCTTGTTCCGGTTAGAAGGGCGTTGTAGCTAGTGAAATTATTACTGTAATGATACATCAAGCAACAATCACAATGCAGTGTAGTGCATCATCATAACTAGAGCCACGTCGTTATAAGCTATATTATTATACTATTGCAGATGTACTATAATTAAATCGATTAATAAAAAAAATACACGTTTAAGGTGTCCTGTACACAGCCATTGTGTTTAACCGCCAAAATCAGACGCATGAATAATTCAGGAGGCGAGCTCCGCACCTCTATTCACTAAATGTTAATATCGCGCACACATAAACTGCGCACGCGCACAGACGACTCACGCTTACAGCGTAAACGAATCGTTACGTCAGTTTTGTATGTGCGCGTCTAGTTTGAAAATTTGGCCACTCCCGCGCATCCTCCGATTGGTTTGTTGCTGTTTAGAAAAAAAATTAGAAGGTATATTTATTCGGGCCAACGAATGCTATTGGTTATTTTTTTAATTTCGCATCGTATTAGAGATATCACATATAATCCAACCGGCATTAGTACTGATACTGATTACTATTATTGTTATATTATTTTAATAAACCATTTAAAGTGTCCACAGAATAAAATCTATGAGAAATTAATATTTTTTTATTTATTTATTAATAACTAGCTGTTTTCTTGCTGGCCGTAATATATAATTGTATTATATTTGAAATTACTCTGAAATATTTCTTTAGAGCGACTGCAACCGCAAATGACTATCTGTAGCAACCGTTACTATAGCAACCGCATAAATAATACTTATAAAGATTTATAGAAAAAAAAGTTGAAGGATCTATGAATTAAAAAAAATAAGCAATGTTACATTACAAATCATTCCGCGTCGTATACTAGTGTCCCTGTGTCCATACGTTCAGAAATTTTCATTTTTAAAATTAAATGTAAACTATTAAAAAAATAATTAAATCCTTAAATAAATTAAAAATAGAACAATAATATAAGTACATACGTATCTATATAATGAATATATATATAAATAATGCTATAACTGACAAACACAGATAAAGTAACTCACACGTTGATCATTCGTCTGTGGTGTGCGTCTAATCAGGGTCGCCCCTCTCCGGCGCCCGAAATTTGAAGCGCGTTAGATGATTGGCCGCCATCTTGCCTTGGGCCGGAGCGCGCCGGTTTATTTTTTCGTTAGAACTGGTCGATCCGGTTATGGCATTAGTTCTTTTGTGAATGGTCGATGGAGTGATGGCGTCTCGAGTGGTAGAAGGGGAAATTTAGAGCCACTCTCCACAATTTTTTTTATTTCGCATTTTTTTTTTCGACTCATTGTAGTTTTGTATAATTTAGATATGTTATATGTATATTTATATAATAATAGCGTAACTAGCTTTTAAGTAGCTAGCAACACTATATTTTACATTTTGCTAGTTAGTGACTCTGGTTGATATGACCTGATACTATTGTTCAGAATTTTTTTACTGGTGGTAGGTCCACCGTCCGGGAGTCAGTCCTAGTGTACAGAGAATACTGTGTTCCAGTTTAAAGGGCAGATAGTGACATTACGGGGATAACGATATTTAACATCTTATGTATCATTCTAACTAGCGCCACGTTTTTATGAGCAGGTGTATCACTTACCATCAAGTGTACGTCTTACTAGATTCGTCGCTTTGTTGAATAAACAAACTACATAAATTTTTCAAAACATTCTTTGTCATGGTTTAAACGTGTAAATTTTTTACTTTAAATGTTTTTGCTTGTGATTAAACTGAGAAGGAAACCGATTCGCAAATTACTAAATCCCATAGTTCGAGAGACACCGGAAATATTAATTCCGCATCTATGAAAGAAATGAAATACAAAGTAATTTACGTCCGGTAGTGATAATTAGTAACCTAAAAATAAGTATATATAACTTACTACCTTATTCATGCAAAATATTTGATGACGTTACTTTTGTTTTTTATGTATAACTCATCGAGATGGTTTTGTATTAAAATGTTTTTTTTTTAACACGCAACACCGAGGAGGATGAGGGTCGAGCCATCAAAATTGTTTTAAAAATAAATCGTCAAGTGAAATCACCAGCGGCCTTGGTCGCTTGTCGGGCATTTTAACAATGAAAGGACAAAATAATTTAAAAACTTAGTTTATATCCATCTCGGGGAAACACGAAGGGATAATTAAACTGACAGAATGCATAAATCGAAGTAATTAAAATAGAATAATTTCATAAAACGTTACCATCACGACAGATATTTGTTAATCGGTAGAATTATAATTCATCTCACAAATTTTTGTTCAAGTTTTTAAGTAAGTATCGCCTGTTATATCGTATAAATACCACGTTCGTACGGAATGAGCGCGCAGTAAGCATGCAAGCTTCCATATAATGCATTCGCGCATCGTCCCAGGGCTATTTTTAACGCGATTGTCAAACGACAACAAAACCCCAAATTGGCTGCACACACACAAACACACACAGACACACAGACAGCAGCACAGAGTATGCTGAGTCAGAAGATTTATACGATATTACTTCCAATTTCGCTAAATAAGGATGGATAAAATAAATTATAGAAGAGATGAATAAATCTTTACATAGTAGCAATGATTGCTAGACCACCCCCCTCTCCCCCTAAAATTTAAATCTAGGTAGTCCATGGAGGCTTAACATAAGTCCTCTGGAATGTTTTCTTAGTAGGTACTCAGTATTACCGAGTGATAAAGAGCAAAGCTTGGCCTAAGATTAGAGCTTATGAAAGTAAATGCGTTGTTTTCCACCAAGTTTGAAAAAAGAACACACACACACACACACACGCACACGCGCGCGCGTGCATATCATATACAACGATGAAGAACACATTGCCGGCCAACTGCGGCACACTGGGACACCGTGTCGGAACACCGAAACGCACAATCCGGCGCACACATAAACAAAAGGCCCCAATTCGAATTCCGAACGCGCGCAGCACAGTTTCCGCAATGGCGGCGCGGTCGTTGGCCCCACGATTTGGAGGGCGCCGGTGACGTCACCGCGCTGACCTGCCCCACGGCGACCTTGAACGCGGCACAAATATTTCGGCGCGAAACAAACCGCTCCTCACCCGTACGGCGGCCGGAAGCTGGATTGTTTTCGGCCACGTTTGTTTTTGTCTGATATATTGTAACGTATATATATTTGGATTTTTCACACATTTCCATTTATTTCAACATGTGTATTGATTGTAGGTAATCTTGGGAGGGACAATAGTACATCAGTACTATGATGATGACATGCCAAACGGTGTGTCCGGTTTGAACGGCGTTATACCTAGTGTAATCACTGGGGCAACGAGATTCAAGTTATGTCTCAAGGCGACGGGCGCAATGTGGTGCAGTGTGTATCATTATAACTAGCGCCACACTGTTATTGGCAGACGTATCACTCATCACCAGATGAACGTTCTGTTCGTCTTATCGCTACGTTCAATAAAAAAAAGAATACTCTGACTCCCGCGTGACAGTAGAAACACAGCAATGTAGTACCAGGTTTGTGACATTGGTGTGCTGAATCCTGCCACCAGGAATGTTGTTGACTGAAGTCGTATGTTGTAGATTTGTAATTTAACTAGCGACCTCCGTGATATATCAATCATGAGACAATAGACGGCCACTGCTGGACATAGGCTTCCGTCGAAGATCTCCATACCGACGTCAGCAGGGCCCCCGCTACCGCCGGGCACCAGGGGCCGTTGTATGTAAGGGTTCATATGGGGGGGGGGAGGATTGCGTCATTTCTCATCGTGCTTGTTCAATGCGGGTTGGCGGGAGCCAGAGCCTTAGCAGGGTGCACCACGAGCGGGTGACTTTAGCTTGGGTTCTGTGAGTTGTTGTACAGGACCCCTTACACGTCCGTAATATATGGCGAGGGTTATAGATGCGCTATGGCGACAAATATTTTTTTTTTGAATTGCAATAAAATTACTTAATGCTAGTAATATTATAATTTCAATATTTTTTTTTATTCTGATTAATATCCTAAGGGTAAGACGTATACAATCAGGTGAACGTCCTGCTTATCTGTTGCAATTGGCTGAACCGGATCGGTAAACAGTCTGCAGTTACTACTAAGTTTGTCAAACATTTGAGCAAACATTATTTCAAATGTTTGATGAATCCTTTATAGTATCAGCTGAAGTCGAGAGGTCCACCTGATAGTATTGTTGCTTATAACAACGTGGCTCTAATTAGGCTGATATACCACCACACTGTGATTGTTGTTCATTGCATCAATAATTTCACTAACTACAACGCCTTTCAAACCTGAACGCAGAATTGATTGTACGTTACAGTTTAATCTAGAATTGACTTGTTGATATAGAATGCTATTAATTCTTGTCTAATCAAGACTTCAAAGCTTCATCATCAGCGGAGACACGTCCACTGCTGGACATAAGCCTCCCCCAAAGATCTCTACTTCGGTCGGTACCGGAGAAAAAAGAAAAAGAAAAGCAGCTTATAGATCAGCAACGCAGCTGCGACTCCTCAGGTATTGCTACTGTCCATGGATGACAGTGATCACTTTCTATCACGTAAACTGTTCGCCGGTTTGCTCGTATTCTCTATACTGGTGGTAAGTTACCACCGCAGCTCCTATTCTGCTGCCGAACAGCAGTGTGCGAACATTACTGTGTTCCGGTTTGAAGGTCGCTGTGGCTAGTGTAATTACAGCGGTAACTAGATTAAACATTTTATGTGGTGCAACACTAGCGCCACGTTGTTATGAGCGGGCGTATCACTTACCATCAGGTGAACGTACTCTTCTGGTGCTGAATAAATAATTAAGAATCCGCGATAGAGACACCTGGACCCTTATCAGTGTCCGGTCGTTTACCCAGTTCCGTTTCATATTTGCCTGGTTGTGAGTAAACATTGCGCATGCGTACAAATATATGATTAATTTAAATCAGACTGTACACATGGGAGTGCTGTGACGTCACGAGATGGAAATCCAGATGTCATCACCATCAGAAATTGTACATCTAGCTCTATAATATCATCGCTGTATTCTAGCTATCAATATGAGAGCTGGAGTATTTAAGATGAGTATGCTTTATCTGGTAGGGTAGGGGTGTAAAGGTTCCAGCACAACAGCTCACGGGATCTAAGCCAACCTCAGTTGCTTGTGGTGAAGCCTGCTAATCAACAGACAAGGCTCTGGCTCCCACCACCCCTCTTTGGTTTGCCGTGGTGGGAGGTGGCTCAAATCCTCTCATATGAACCCCTACTCGATCGATGTGGGAATCTTTGGGGGAGGCCTATGTCTAGCAGTGGACGTCTATCGGGTAATGATGATGATGATGACGCTTTCTCCATAGTGTCATTGATTCATGCTCGTTACCTCAGTAATCTCACTAGCTACAGCGTCCTCCTAACTGAAACGC
This sequence comes from Ornithoptera alexandrae, assembly GCA_029030555.1. Taxonomy (NCBI): domain Eukaryota; kingdom Metazoa; phylum Arthropoda; class Insecta; order Lepidoptera; family Papilionidae; genus Ornithoptera; species Ornithoptera alexandrae. The sequence goes on from JARDVY010000031.1 coordinate 2,019,285, forward strand.
AGTAATGTTTGCACACTACTATTCTCTAGTACTATAGAGTCTCTAGCTATATATGCCTAAGTAGGTACCACCACGGCTCCTATTTCCGCCTCTAATCAAGAATGTGTAAACGCTACCGTGTTCCGGTTTGAAAGGTGCTGTAGTCGGTTATATTACTGGGGTAACGAGACTTACATCTTATGTTAAGCGATAAGCGCTACTTGGTTGTGTATATCATCCTAACTAAAGTCACGGTATGGAACATGCGTAACATATACTTTCAGTGAACATCTCACTCATCTCGTCGCTTTGTAAAATAAAAAAAAATGCATCTGTAAAATTTTGGTTAATTAATTTTTAATAAATGAAAGTAAAAGCCTCATCACGAGGTCTCCGAAACTGTTAGAAGTAAACACTCTTACATTTGTTAGTGATATTACTTCTGCCGTTTAGAGGGTAGCTAGGGATGGATGTCATAAAACTCCTTCCCCAAATGGAGTTGCGGGGGTATTATAGCCAGCAGAGCGCTGGGGTATTGCTAGTGTATATAATAAAAGCAAACAAAAAAGGGGTGTAAGGCGTCCCGCACAACAACTCACGGGACGGAAGCCAACCTCACCTACTCATGGTGCACGCTGCTAATCAAGAACGAAAGCTCTGGCTGTCACCTACCGGCTTTGGACCAGCCTAGTGGTAAATGGCTCAAATCCGTTCGTATGAAGCCCTACGAATGCCGGACCCTAGTGCCCTGCCGCACCGGCTACGTTGACTGTAAAATCGCGAGAAGCTGCTGAATGCGAGCAGCGCAGGACCAATCGATGTGATCTTTGGGGAAGGCCTATGTCCAGTAGTGGACGTCTATCGGCTGCTGATGTTGAAACAAAAATGTATGATAATAAAGCTCGTCTTTATCATCTATTAACAATGAAAATTATCAAATCCGGAACCGAACCCGCGCTTCATCCGCCACAACCGCTGCACCACTGAGGCGTTAGCCATTGTTGTATACATTCATATTCCTAATAGCACATCTCGATAATTAATTCTATATAACAAACGTAATTGCCCTTCCCCTACGTCCTCAGCATTGTTTGTATACTGGAGATCCCCTTAAGCGCCGAAATCGGATATGACGTGTGCACATCGAGGGAGTGGGACGGGGGCATGCCCGATAAGACAAGTGGGAGGGTGACGGAGGAGCACAAATAAAATTATGGGCGAGTTGTCGTGATTCAGAGGGCGACGAACTCACATTTTGATGAGACATTACTACAATGCAGCGTTGTGTATAGATGTCGCATGATGCACTGCCGCAGGGGATTGCTTATTTTATTCTTACTACTACTGCTGCTGTAGTTAATTTACTAGCCCCAATCAACTAAGGCTTAATTGTCGCTTAACTTCTCTAAAAATTTATGTCAAGTTTGAATCTATATATACTTAACTTCTAACTTTGCAACTGCTTTTAGGGAAGGAGTTTTGTAAGATTCATTCTTAGCTGACCTCTAGCCGGGAGAAGCAATATCTTTACCAAATTTTGGGTGTTTACGTCCAAGTCTCGAAAATCTCGTGATGAGGCAATGGATCTCTGGATGTTTACTATATATAGATGTGGTGTCCAATGTTATGGTTTTTTTTTATTATCGTAGTATACAAACATTACTATGTTAGTTGAACGTGTTTAGCTTATTTCAGGTAATCGGACTTAAGATATATCTTAAGGCGGCGAACACAATGTCCTGTATACGTTATCCTAAACAACATCTCCTCCACCACATCTTTACAGGCAAACGCTTGTCTAATAAATAAGAACAGTGTATGAAATGAAAATATTTACACACTCATAATATTACACCCTTATAATATTCGTATCGGTATTACGTATGGCCATTTGATAATTAAGGGTTTAAATCGAGAAAATTACTATTAAATTATTAGTTTTACATATTTCACCATTTAGAGTTATCATCATTATCAGCCGATAGACGTTCTGGACTTAGGTCTCCCCTAAAGATTCCCACACGATCGGATAGGGATTCGTATGTTGGCAATTGAGTCATTTCCCACCACGCTGCCCCAATGCGGGTTTGTGGGAGTCAAAGCCTCGTTTGTTGATTAGCAGGGTGCACTAGTACGTGAGATTGATTTGGATCCTATGACTTGTGCGGGAACCCTTACACCCCTTGTTTTTATTATTCACAAACAAAAAAAAACATTAACCTCGGATCGCTCTATCAAAAGTTAGACGCGGCTATATTAAATATTAGAAATTGTTATCGCTCATTGTAATTGAGATTTAGAAGACGTTATAAAGATGCACAAATAAGATATATGCACAGCGTCTGTAGCAAAAAATTACAACTGCATTTCCGGTACAATAATACAGCACAAAAATGATTGGCACATGTTTGTGTTTAATATTAACGAATACAGTTAAAGTCGCCGACCTAAATACGGTTTGACCACAAAATGAACGGCGTTTGTTCAAAATGTCGCGCCGCAGCCGCAACCATTTGCTGCAGCATCATGAATTTTAATTATAATCATATTAATTATATTATTATGCTCACCTGATGGTAAGTACGCCCGCCCATAATGTAATGCTTGGTATGACGGACAAGATGGTAATAAGACTAATCTTGATGTACGGCAGCGAGACCTGGACGCTAACGTTTAGAGAAGAAGAGCGGCTTCTGGTTGCCGAGAGAAAAATCATGCGTAGGAGCATCGACCTGACCCAGAGAGAGGACGGTAGGCGGCAAGCCCGACGCAATATTGAAATCGAGAGGCTGGTCGGCGAATTGAACATCATAGAGGAAGACAAAGCCCACAGACTACGATGAATAGGCCACTTGCTAAAGATGGAAGACGATCGTAGCATCAAGAAAGCGTTCCTCGGAACCCGAATGGAAGGATGCAATAAAGCATGACCTTCGCGAGCTTCAAGTAATGGACTGGCAAGACTGCGAGACAGACAACGCTGGCGCTCTCGTGTGTAGGAGACCATGACTCATTTTGGGTCGCTGCGCCAGAGGAGTAGGTAAGTAAATAAGGTAGGATACATACAGCCCTGTAGCGCTGCCTCTCGTAGAAGACGACTAAAAGGGTAGTGGAGTTTCGCGGGCCTTAAGGGTGAGGGCTCTTATCGCTCAACAAAAGTACCTGCGTGGGACAGCGCATGGCTCAGCGATGATACATAGGAGTGTTTGGCCCTTCCTCAGAGACGTGGTAACACAAATTGTAGAGAGGCACCGGTGTGTTCTGTAAAAGATCCCGGAGCTTGTCCAAATGCACTGATGCAGACCAACGAGGGGGTTTTAGTGAGTTAGAATCTCATATAACCCTGACTTCCCCACAGAATTAGGATATCTTTCGAAGATGCCGCCCCCCTCCCTCCCTCGAAACCCAAAAAAAAGAAAAGACGCACAGCACCACATTGTTGCACTTGTAGCGTCAGAAGTAGGAGCTGCAGTGTCCTGGACCTGGACTGTCTCCGGCATCAGAGACCTAACATTAGTTAAAGCTCTGTTGACGGACACCGGAGGCACCACTGCAATAATTGTGTGTTATTTGACTCTCAAGTCCTCGATACTCGATAGCGAGCTCAATGCGGTGCCATACTACGCTGGTGTATGACTTACCATTTATACACCATTACCAGTCTCTGTTGCCGGAGACGATTTAGGTGGGTACTACTGCAGCGCTCTGCCGCCAAGCAGTAGTGTGAAAATATTAATATGTTCCGGTTTAAGGGCGTTGTAGTTATTGCAGTAGCGAGACTTAACACCTTGTCTCAGGCGACGAGGGTAACGCGGTGTAGTGGATGGCGAGCGTATCACTTACAATCAGGTGAACGTCTCGCTCGTCTCGCCACTTCGTCGAATTAAAAGACATTTTTTTTTTCTACGTAAGTTGTGTCGAACGAGAGTCGAAGCGCGAGACGGTGTCGAGTTGCGGCGGTAGGGGTCCATTGATAAGTGGACGGCACTGACCTGCCCAATGACTGACGGAACACATAAATCGTTTATCGAAATAATATTAATTACGGAGTCCAATTTAGCCCTAATTCAGCCAATTGATTGGCGCTGACCGCCGCCCGACGCCGATACGCAGGTTCATTGCCACCCGCGCCGATAGCCCAGCGCACTGCTGGCGGTAATAATATTATTGTTTACTGCACACAAACACAGTACACTCACACGCACACACACACACACACACACATATATATAAATCATTCATATATTTAGTAATTAAAAAAAAAACAATACAATAACTTAGTTCCCCTGAAATCGATGTTATAGAAACAGAATTAAGGGACGGAGGAGAGTAGATCGAGACATTGAGATGAATGTTATTATTTACTGGTGGTAGTTATCTGTTGCCGGAGACCGTCCCGACCTATTGCAGCCGACAAACAGTAGCGCGCAAACATTACTGTGTTCCAGTTCGAAAGGCGCTGTAGCTGGTGAAATTGCTGGAGTAATGATACTTGACATCTCATGTCTTAGGGCGACGAGCGCGATGTGGCGCTACCGCCTTAACTAGCGCCACGTTTGTTATGGGAAGTGAACACTTACCGACAGGTGAACGATCAGCTCATCGGGTCGCTTAATTGAATAAAAAACAAACTGATTGTCACAACAACCGCCTTAGATTATCTAAATATAGAAATACATAAAATATCTAGATTTTTAAAAATGTCCAAACGTTATCATCGGCATCGAACAAATATGTTAAGCGTCCTGATAACGCCGCAATCAGTCGACTATTGCACCGTCACCAATGTCATTTGATAAATGGTCGCCGTCTACCACTGACACAGTACCGTTTGTGCATCACGGACGGTGACCTTCGCGGTGAACGATAGCGAATTTGACTCATTCAAATATATCAACGTAAGTACTTAAAGCTGTTACCCCCAATGCGTTGTACGAGCAAAGGAATCTACAAAATGGCGGCACACATCTGTTTGAATATTTGTTTTTTTTTTAAATATAAAACCTTTTTCAAAGGTATACAAAAAGCAGACTAACCAGCCAGTGAATTGTCATTAAAAAAAAAATTATTTAAGGAAAATAACATAATATTGGTGGTAAGCCTCTGTTGTCGGAGACCGTCCAGGTGCTACCGCAGCGCCTATTGCAGCCGACAGTGTACAAACATTACCGTGTTCCGGTTTGAAGGACGCTGTGACCGGTGTAATCACTGGGGTAACGAGACTGAACATCATATGTCTGAAGGCGACGAGCGCAATATAATGTTAATTTATAGGTATGCTGATAACAACATGGCGCTAGTTAGGATGTATACACCGCAACACCAGCTCGTCGCTATTCCAGAAATGAACACGTTTAAGTGTGCACACTGCTATTCAGCGCTTTGACTTATCCGGGAGGAAGCTTCTAAAAAGATACTCTGCTTTTCGGAGATAGATCAGGTTATGTGGGATTTTTATGCTTTAAAACTCCCTTCACGGTCATCTTCATTAAGAGAGGCCACAGGATTACCTATGGAACGCAGTACTGCCTCCTGGTACTACACCTAAAACACTTCCTAGGTGAAGCTGTAGCCTTCCACGACACCCTTGCATTGGTACGAAAAGAACTAAACAACCTCGTACTTGTCGTTCATCCCGAGCTCGCTTAGTGCCCAATGAGGGTCTCACCTTCAAAGCCAAGGACCCCAATAGCCCTTTCAGTCGCCTACCACGATAGGCACGGCTTACCATAGTCCTATTCTTAATACCCCGAGGCTACAAGCAACCGGTAACGTGGTTCTTTATCTCAATTCGTTGTTAAATCTAGTCCCAGCAGTGGGAATATAAAAAATTTTGCTTTAATAACACAGTATTTAATGAGTATTACGTATTAATAATTAAATGGCGACATTATAATTAACAAATAAGATCAATCCGAACAAAACAGGAAGTGGGTACAGTTCAATTATCTCTTTCCACGAAACTCCGTTGTGTCTTTTGCCGAAATTCGGCGATGACGTCATCAAGCTTGCGGTTTCCAAACCAGCGCTGCTGAAGAACGGGCGTCGGTATAAGGAAATAATAAACATGAAGAACACACGCTCCGGATTTTGGGTGCTCTAAAACAATTAACATAAATTCTGTTCAAATATCGGCATCGTATATAAATCTCATCATCATCAGCCCACCGCTGGACGTACGCCTGCCCACCGAACTTAAGTAAATGTATATATTAATAGGCTGTTTCTCAATCGCCTTTGTCACATTAATAAAACAAAGCATAGTTCTATTTAAACTGGTGCTGTCCGTTACAAGTACTCCTAACTCGTCATTATAATGTTCCGCGATGGCGTAGTGTATGTCATCTTAACTAACGAATGGTTAAACGTATCACTTATCATCAGGTGAACGTTTCACTTGTCTCGTAACTTTATCAAATGAAAAATCTTTACAAATTGTTGCCCCGGAAGCGAACTTTCATCATTCAAAGGCACGATGAAACGGAAGATGAAAGAAGTTCACTTATAATAAGTAATACGTCTACAACGTGGCGCTAGTTAGGATGATATACACTGCATCGCAATGTGCTCGTTGCTTAACATAAGATGATAAATCTAGCTCTCTTCAAACCGGAACGCAGTATTTGCACACGAGGCGGTCACACTTAGACGGTCTCCAAACTATTCACTCTTCTCTAAAATATAGTAGCCTATTCACTCTTCTCTTAAAGATAATTCTCTTTCTTCTTTTATGTATATAACTTACTACATTACTGTCGTGTTTAAAATGAATTAGCTACACATAATATTTTATTGTAGTTATACCCTGCAAGTATTACTTGGAATCAGTGATTCGTGGTGGTAGTGTAAAAATATCAATCTGTTAATTTCGCGTTAAAATTTTTGAAGCGATTGAGTCGAACCGGTTTGACCGCGAATTCGGTCAAAATGCCCTCGAGCTGACGGTAATCGGTAATAAGGAAGAGTGGGGGCCAAGGTTTATTAACGAGGAACCGTTTCTGTCGGCTTTCCGCCAAGGTCTTCGTATATATACACCAGAAGATGTATTCTTCAAACATTGTTTTTTTTTCATGTAAATAATACGCCCGCCCGTAACAATGTTTAGCGCCGCGTTATGATGACGTTCACAGTAACACATTGCGTTCATCATAGACATAAGATGTTAAGTCCAATTACCGTAGTAATTACACTAGGTACAACTCCCGTCAATCCGGAACACAGTAATGTTTGCACATTACCATTTGGCGGCAGAAATAGGGCTTATGGTTGTACCTATCTAGACGATCTCTGACCACCAGTACCAGTCTCCGGCCACGGAGACATACTATCAGTAATCTTATTACTCCTCATTCTCCACACTTTCATCCCACTCTAATTATTTAGTAATTAAGTTGCTTCAGTCGCAGACTTTACTAGGATAGCAATCCAAGGTATTATTATTACTAAGTCCTCCATGATTTTCAATATGTGGATCCTTGACTTATTACTTATCTCTTTTGACTTGCAGATCCACTCCATGTCCTTTTCATATTACAAACTAATATAACTTCTATATATATATAAGTGTAGTGTATATTATGCTATAACATATTTCGTTACAATAAACTACAGTTATAAATGTCGCCGCAGCAAATAATAATCACATTTAGCCCGAAATTCACCTGTGTCAACAGCGCATTGTGTAACGTGCGAGCGGGACGGCGGCATGCGGCGCGGCGCGTGCGAGCGGGACGCATGTATCGTACCATGACCTCAGCCAAGGCGTGCAGAATTGGCAGGTCAGTGACACCGTAACTGACTGATAAGATATGAAATTCGGGTGAAATGTAAGCATCAACATATGTGCTTTGGATAATGTTTTTTTTTTAATTTTTTTTTAAAGTACGATCAATGCTTTATAAAACTTCCATTAATCTTCTCATTTTTATAATCACGGTATACGACAATAGTCAAATCTGCAAGCGGAGGAGGAGACCATTAAGTATCTTAAATTTTTTTATTTATTCTATTAAGCAGCGAGACATTCATCTGATGGTAATTGATACATCTGCTTGTGTCAAGTCTCGATACCCCAGTATAGCCTTATACAGCGCCCTTCAAACCGGAACATAGTAATGTTTGCACGCTACTGTTTGTCAGCTGCAATAAGGGTTCGGCGTACCAAGACCGTCTCCATCAAACGAGACTTACCACCAGTAAACTTAAAATTCAATAGTATTATAGAAAAGAATCTAGTTATACTACAAGTAGCTGTTCTCCGCCCGCTACGCTGGATGTAACACCCCAGCAACCCCCATTCGGGGTAACATTTCGTAAAATCCGTTCTAAGCTGATCTATACTTAGCTAAAGGAATTTTCCTACCGAATTTCAAGTCACCAGGTTTTATGGCTCCAGATACATCGTGATGAGTCTCTACAGAGGTGGAAATTATATATATATATATATATATATATATATTTGTTAAAATGATCAACCGTAAATATTTTGTAATCCTTATTATGTCTAGATTTTTTTGTTGTGCCCTAGATAACTAACCGGTGGCTAATGCCTGACTGAATCGAAGCTAGCAGTGACTCATTTCAGTCATCCAAAACTTGCCCATGTCCACGTCACTACAAGTAATTACCTTCACTAAATTTAATGTAGTGTAAATATATTGACTGTAGTCACCTGTCCAGGTTAACTAAATGAAATATTTATCTGTACATATATATAAGTCCAGCTATGTGGAGACTCATCACGATATCTCTGGAACCATAAGGTCTAGAAATTTGGTAGGAATATTAGGATAGCTGAGTAAAGCTGAGCTTAGGACGGTTGTACACCATGTTACCCCCAAAGTGAGTTGCGGGGGTGTTACGTTCAGCAAATCGGGCGAGGTACAACTAATTGCAATATTGAACTGCAAACGATAAAATTGTTGTTTACTATATATTTTACTGCTATAGTAGTAAATTGAGATGATTGACTCCATCATCATCTGAACAGGTAGACTTCTAGTTCTGGATGTAGGTCTGTTGTAATGTTACTACAAAACACGGACTAACTGTATCGAGTCCGGTGACTTTGATATTTATGTTTAAAAATCGAACACAGTCTCCAACTGTCGGCCGCGTGATAACCGAGTTCCGCTTCCTGAACCCTGAATGTCGAAAGAGGAAACTAAAAAAAAAAAAAATGAGACTTATTTTCAAAAATGAAACAAACGAAACGCGTCGAAAGTAAAAGCGCACGCACACACACACAAAGTGCACAAACACAAACCTGACCTTACCCAACTTAATGCATCGCCCAATACGGGGGGCCGTTGACACCGGCGCGCGGCGTCGAGGCCGCGGTGCATTTGGCAGGGCTCCGGGCTTTTAAAAAAAAAACATTACTTTCGCTGAATGCGAAACAGCTCTTGGTGCTTTTTGAAAATCGAACGCATCGCGTGTTCGAAATTTGAATTTCGTAAAGCATTGTCAGGATGTTATGAGACGAACCTTTTTATACCGGCTGTAGGTTTTTTTTTTAATGACATTCTGCACTGGCATTAAACTTTTATGTGACTTAAAAAAAAAATACTTTCGCTGAATGCGAAACATCTCTCGGTACTGTTTTAAAATGGAACGCATCACGTGTTCGAAATTTGAATTTTGTAAAGCATTGTTAGGATGTTATGAGATGAAACTTTTTATACCGGCTGTAGGTGTTGTTTTTTTTATTTTTTTTAATAACACGCAATGACATTCTGCACCGGCAGTCAACCTTTTGTATGAATTAAAAACAAAATGCTACTCGCCTCCTCCGGCCATTGTTAGTCCGTATTAGAGTGCCTCTTTCTACAAAAGCAGGAATCGAAACAATTGATATAATAATGACTTTTTTCTCTTGTTGTTTAGCGAAATGCTTTAAACAAGCACAATGAGGTCATGCCCATTTAATAACATCCAACAATCATTGTTTGTACTCATTCCAATAAATAATATGTTTAGATGGAAACAAAGGCTGATATACTTAAAATAGGAAACCGACTCTTCCTGCAATAAGCTGTTGGAAGAAAGTCCATCATTTATTTTGATCATAATATTGAAATAACTGTTTGTTTCGTTAACTTCACATTTACTTAGACACAAGATATGAATGTAGGAGTTTAAGTTTTTTTTTAATTACGGAAGGGAAACATATCGTACTTTTATTTTAGAAAGGAATTAGGGTTCTGCGTAAGTAATAACTGAAAAAATATTTAGGAAATTGTTTTAGTTTTTATCTCTGTTGCCGGATGCCGTCTACGTACTACCGCTACGTCTCTGCCGACATTATTGTGTTCTGGTTTGAAGGGCGCTGTGGCTAGTGAAATTACTGGGGTAACGATACTCAATATCTTACGTCACAGGCGATGAGCGTAATATTATTCGAATGAGGGTAACGTCGTTATGGGCGGGCGTATCACTTACCATCAGGTGAATGCCTCGCTTGTTCGTCGATTAGTTGGTTAGTCAAACAGTATTATTATGTCTATTCTAGATAAGCTCTAGAAATAGATGTGATAAATTTTTTTTTTTGGATATTTTATTAATTTTTATTGAAACCATGGGTTTTACGATGGCGGTACACTTTATTGTTTAAATTTCAATATTTCACAACACGAACGGGAACAAGTCGGTGTGGTTGAAACGGAAGCCTCGTTGGCGCCATCGATCGTGCACCTGTCCGCTCCTGCAGAGGCTACCGTTCACTTAAAAAAGTAACTTGCAGCCAATGTTAAGTTAATTTCAACCAAAAATTTTCTATTCATATCAAAGTTTGAAAATACACTAACATATATTATAAACAAACATTTGGAAGTTTGTATCTTATCGTTAAGAGTTATCTTAATTAATGAAAAAATTAAGATTAATCAATTTATTATGATAATTAATATATGTGACTAAACAGACACACAGGAATATATATACATGTATATGTACTCTGACGTATGATTCACTGCTGGTGGGTCTCTGTTGCGGGAGACTGTCTAGGTACCCACACAGCTTCTATTGGAACTAACAGACAGTAGTATACAGTGTTCTGATTTGAAGGTCGTTGAAGCTGTTGAAATTACTGCGGTAACGTCTTCTGTCCCAAGGCAATACAATATGGTGCAGTGTTAACTATCCTAACACCACGTTACGGACATGTGACATGTTAATAAAAAAAAAGTATACATGATGAGATGAGATGAGACTGAGACATCTGTACGTAGTAACTGTTCGCGCTCAGTCTGTGAGGCGGTCTATTCGAAGTGGCGCATTAGGATCCTGATGAGTTTGAGCTTCCGGTTAAGTAAAACGTCGTACCGACATACGAGAAAGCCTGGATGACTCGCGATCCTCCACTGTGTCATTCAAGTGTAACTTATTACCACTCGCTACCACTTTGTGGAATCAGTTGTATTCTCCTGAAGGTCGGCAATGCAGCTGCGACTCCTCTGGTATTATGACTGTCCACGGGCGTCTGTGATCACTTTCCACCAGGTGAACTGTTTGCTCATTTAAACATACTTTATATAAAAAAAGCTCCTAACTTACACTTGGCAAGCACCTAGTCCCAGCAGTGGGAAGATAAAAATCGCTGCTTATTGTATATAACAAAAGTTATATCTATTATAAGTATTTTAGATCAATGAATAATTAGTTAACTAAGTTATTATTAGAAATAAATATTTTTTTACGAAATTAACAATTATTTACTGGTGGTAGTTCCATGTTACCATAGACCGTCCAGGTAGGTACCACCGCAGCGCCTGACAAACAGTAGTGTCCAAACATTGATGTGTACCAGATTGAAGGCCGCTGTAGCTAGTGTAATTACCGCGGTAACGAGACTCATCATCTTAGGTCTAAGGTGGCGAGCGAAATGTGGTTCTGTGTATCATCATAACTAGCGCCGTATCAGGTGAACGTTCCGCTCGTCTCGTCGCTTGAATCAAAAACTATATATATATATATATATATATATATAGCTGTATCACTAAGATTAGTATATAAACTATCATAGTATATAAATCTAGGCCATAACAACTTGTAACTTGTTATATGTTAATACCGTCATAGCACAGAGCGAACAGGTACATGCCGGTTGATATTAAACAGTGTGAACATAGCACTACAGTCTGCAGCACTACACTACAGTCGCCTTCCGAAGGATACTAGCTTTACAGCAAGGAGATCTACAGTTCGATTCCCAGTCTATATCGAGTTTGGTTAGTGGTAGGATTTTTTCAAGCTTAGCTTGAGCTATCATCACCCTAACATTCTAAATTCAGGCAATCAACATATGTATTTTGACTAAGCAATCTTAATTACCTTCATCATCATCATTTCAACCGATGGACGTCCACTGCAGGAGATAGGTCTTGGGTCTTGTTTACGTCTGTGTGTCTATAGCACAGACAAAAATCCGACTACCCCACAGGCATTGAGAATTGGATCTATATATATTAACTGTTGAAGACAGAGTATATAAAGCTTATGTAGACTATGTTTTACAAAGATTGTCTGTATGTGGCTCTCAGCAAAGTTTTTAATGAATCCTTAAAATTTTGAGCTACTCACAGCCTCAATGCTATCTCTATCATAATGAAGATGTAAATTGTTGTTATCGGGTATACGTTTAATAAGAAATAGCATCTTCGTTTTGCTTAAATAAATTTCTAAGTTATTATCCAATAACTATTTGATAATAGATATCAATGAATTATTTATTTCATTTGTATATATATATATATATATGTCTGCACGTTTACATCATCTCCCTCAAAGATCTCCACATTTGTAGGGGTTCATATGGGGGGATTAGGAGCGTGTCCCACCACGCTGACCCAATGTGGGTTGGTAGCCAGAGTCTCGTTTGATAATTGGCAGGGTCCACCACGAGCAGGTGAGGTTCGCTTGTGTACTGTGAGTTGTCGTGACAGAACCCTTGCACCCCCACACGTTTCCATGGTATTGTCATATTGTTGTCGTCGGCAAAACGAGTCAAAGGATGATTTATACATTTAGATAGATCATTAACATATAATATAAATAAAAGTGGGCCCAGAACTCTGCCTTGTGGTACCCCATACATAGCATCGCGTGATCTAGATGTTTGTTCTATCCTAAATTTAATCTTGATTCTGTTGATTTCAATCATTTGAGTTCTACTCTTCAAATATGATCTAATGAGGCTGTGTACATAATCCCTGATGCCGTAAGCATATAATTTTTCCGAGAGAGTATCGTGGTAGATATAATCAAAAGCCTGTGTCATATCACAAAATATAGCATATACTGATATTCTTTTATTCATATTACTTAAAATTGTGCAAAAAGTCGTGTATTCCCGTATTTATTGTTCCCATCATCATTATCAGCCTTTGTTTTTCCACTGCTGGATACAGGCCTTCTCCAATGTCTTCGAACAGGAAACGCAAATTTATTGTTCTATTTTGTGTGAATCCTTTTTGTTTGTCACACATTATGTTAGTATGTTCTATATATGTATATAATTCTTTATATATATCTTTCTCAAAAATTTTAGATATTTCAGTAATGAGCGACATGGATCTATAATATTCTTTACAACTCTCTGAAGAAACTTTTCTCGACTTCGGTTATACTTTTGAACTGATAGTATTTGTGTTCCGTCCACATTCATTTAGTATATATACATAAAGGTCATAATATAGGCCTACATCCAGCAGTGGACATCTGTCTGATAATGTTGATGATGACGACATAAAGGCAAGTAAAGAATAATTTATAAATATTAAAAAAAATAATAAACAAAAAAATATCCAACTTCATTATTTCCTCAAAAGTCGGTAAAGGTTACAGGAAAAGCTTCTGCCCTTGTTATCTCTTAGTCACCTTTCACGATACCCGGTGACAGCTGCGTGTGAGGAACGGAATGTCCAAAACAATGTGGTGGTGGTTAGGATGATATACACTACATTATTCTGAATTTAGATATATGATGTTAAGTAACAACGAAATAGTAATGTTTGTACACTAATGACTGATATATACGTTATAGTACAACCCCACTTGAAACCTTTAACCCAGCTCTAGCAATGGTGACCTACCACCAATTTCATGTTTTATTAATATATATATATGTGTGTGTTGTATAGAAATATTCCTTTTCCAGAGTATAGGTCATCTAAAACAGATTTTACTATATTCTATCCTCAAAGGGAGTTGTGCAGGAGTTACTGCCAGCAAAGCGGGCGTGTGCCAGCTGGTTAAGGATAATTGTTTATTTAGTCCTTATTTGTTCTCCCATGTGGAGGTCTTTGGAGAAGGCTTACGTCCATCGGCTGATGATGCTGAAGTGTTTACTTTATCAAGATTTGAACCTGCTTCTCACCTATAGTTTACACCGCTACACTTAGTAGTATAACTTAACGAAAATTAACATTGACACTTCGACTTTCAGATATACTTACACACACGGCTTTATCATCAAGCAGTAAACTAATATGAAGTACATTGATCTCTTTGTACCGCCGCTAAAAAATTATCTTTACGTATGATCACTGACAAATCCTTTGCACTTATTCCTCCAGAATTGGTAAAATATAAGCAGGACTAAGGATATCTAAACATCATCTCAGCGCTAAGCTTTACAGTGTTTAATTTTGACGGGATCTATATCTAGTGGAATTACGGCGGTAACGAGGCTTTACATTATAAGTCTCACTAACAAAACTGCAACATGTAGTGAAAATATTTTTTTTTATAGCGATATCTTTTATTGCAGCTCCTAGTTCTGCGCTGGTGGTAGGTCTCTGTTGATGGAGATCATCTAGGTGGGAACCACTGCAGCGAATATTTCTGCCGCCAAAGAGTAGAGTGCAAATATTACTGTGTTCTGATTTGAGAGGTACTGTATCTAGTTTAGTTACTGGGGTAATAAGACTGTACACCTTACGGCTCACGCGACGAGTGCATTGTGGTGTACATCACCTTAACAGTGCAACGTTTTTATGAGGAGCCGTATCACTTATCATCATATTCATGTGATATGTCTCAGTTTCCAATTTCATTGTTAGTCCGTTGTCACGTCCATCCAGTTGTTGTATTACGTTCTTCATCAGAAGAATCTGTCCAGCGGCCGTCCAACGGTTCCCTTAGTAATTAGTGGTGTTCATCATGTTACCTACCGTGTCGCTAATTACTTAGTTATGTTAATAAATAGTGAACTGTTGTAATGTCGCTCGTTTTGTTGCCTTGTTTGTGTGTTCGCGTCGTGACAGAGTGACGGGCGCGTGCGCAACGTGTTCACGTGTACCGTGACGCGCCACCGTCCCGTCAGCGGGCGCTGGTGCACTGGGTGCCCCATATAGCAATTAGCGTGCAACTTCCTCGTGCGCGTATGTCAATCAGCGTATTAAAATTGCACCGGGCGCGCGGCTCGGGCCGGGCCGGCTCGCGGCGGGCCAGTTTATTGACGCCGCATCCGTATGAACTTGAGTTTAAGCCTGTGCGAATGTCATCTAGTCTCAGTGCAACTGTAGTTCCGCGCTAGTGTACACACGGCCGCACGTTGCGCGCGCCCGACCAAGGACCGCGCGCGAGCCCTGCCGCTGCCCGAACGGACCATTTCAAAATTGAATTTGACAAAAAAAAAAACAATATCTAAAACAGCCTCCCCCTCCGTCCCGCTGACCCCGCTCCCTCGCGCTCGCCCCTCCCCGCCGCGCCGCTTCCCCTCCGCTCCACCGCCGCCTCCGCCTCCGCCGCGCGACCGCCCCGAATGCAGGAATTTCAAAGTAAAACTCCCGCTAAAACGGCGGAGTGCAGCGCGCGCGAAAGAGACGGCCGCGCCGCCCCGCGCCTCGCCGCCCCGCGCCCCCTGTTTCGGTGACGTCGTCCGGTGCATAGCGAAATAAAATAATGAAAAGTGGCATTCAGTAATTTCGTTGTGTTTACGCGCGTTGCTAGTTTGTTTTGTTGGTGGCCGTTGCGTTTTGTTTTATCTATTCATTTACTGCACGGCTGCGGCCGCGCTTGCCCCCGTCCCCGCCCCCGCCCCGGCCGCCGCAGCGCGCGCTCCCCCTTCCGCCCCCGCGCCGCCGCGTGCGCCCCCTGCCCGTGTCCTATATACGGGCGCGCATAGTACACATGTTCGCAACTCGCGGAGCTGTCAAAACAATAGTAATAACCTCGTCGCCGGCGACGATGTGCGGGGAGGCGATGCTTTTTTGGCGCGGTGAAACTGTGGCGGGACCGTGAGCCGGAAAATTGAAGTAGCGGCGTGTGTGTGTGTGTGTGTGTGCGTGTTTTTTTTTTCGAAACTTAACCTACGACAATCTTCAGTTGCGCGCGAGCGGCCCCGCACGCGCTTCGCGCCGCAAACGCCACGGGAGCCGAAAGTCCGCCGAATGGGCCCCGCCGCGGCGCCGCGCCCCGCCGAATTCAAATCCCTACACCCCCATGCCCGTGCCCCGAGCGCACCACTCGCGAAGGCGGCGAAACACACCCCCTAGCGCCGGACGAGCGCAGCACCTTCGGCTTTGCTCAATATTGTGATGTAGACATAGTGCCTTCTCCGTACAAAGTAATGGAATTTTTGTGATGACATAGTGCAAAGTTAGTTAGACGTAGTTGTGATAGTGTTAGTGCACCGAGACGTGTGGGACCAAACGCACTGCATCGTATTCTTATGGACAAATACTGCTCGCGCCCAGCAAGGTGAGTACGCAGCACGCAGCACGCAGCACGCGGCACGCAGCACGCGGCACGCAGCAGCAAGCAGCGGGCCGGCCTGCCTGCTGATTACAGTTATAAGTTAATTCATTCCGATGGAACGCCAATCTTAATCTATGAACTTGATTGCATGCGCGCGAAGTTAGCCGCGAGCCGCGGGCCGCTGCACCGCTAGCTGCAGCTTCACTCGCGCGCAGCCGCTGCACGCGACTCTAGCCGCTACTGCGCCTAGGCCGCAACAGCTCCCGGCGGAAACTCCTTTGAGCTCATTAATTTTGGGTTGACGAACTTGCGGGAGATATTTTTGTAATGTATGACGTTCGCTGCTGGGTTCCGCCGACTTTCTCCCCGTTCTAGCGATTGCGAGCGTTCGCAGTCATCAATCAAATCTAAGCTGGGCTCTAGTGGGCGCTTTCAATTTGTAACTCGTGCGCTTAAAAGTAACTTTAAGTTACGATTAAACATTTCGCTATTCTCAAATTGTTATAAACATTAAAAATAAACAACTTTTTTTTATACTATCAAACGACCTGATGGTAAATATGCCCGTCCATAATAATGTGGCGCTAGTAAGAGACAGCACCACATTGCGCTCTTCGACTTCAACCAAGACATTGAGTCTCATTACCGCAGTAATTTCCCGAGGCTCTTCATCATTTAAACTGGAACGCAGTAACGTTTGAACCCTGGCAACACAAAGAGGTGCTGCTTTTGTACCTACTTAGTTTCCAACAACAGAGACCTACCAGTAAACTAGTGTTTATGTAATAATACTTAAGTTAAGTACTAAGTTGAGCTAAGTGAATATAACCGATAAGAATGTGCAGGTGGTAATGACTATTATGTATATATTACATAATATTCTTCATATAATATGGACCGAAGGATTGGAACAGCCTGCCGACGATGGCTTTCCTCCGGCTATAATGTAGGACTCTTCAAGTGTGAATAGACTTCTTGTAATCTAGTGTTTACCACCAAGATTCTATCGCTTACTATCAGGTGGGATAGTAATCAAGCACTAGGATATTAAGTTTAAAAAAAATATCACTTCAAGATTTCTGTTTTAATGCGACTTAATCTAATTATGTGTCAACAATTAATGATGCAATCGTCAGGCCGCACAAAGGCCTCCGTCAGGGTCAAATGACTTAGGTTATAACTTACACGGACTAAGTACTTGAAGTAAAAAAAAAAATACACTTAGTACTTTAACAATTTAAACGAGCAACGAGAGGACTAGGACTTTCGCTTGGCAGTAAGTAAGCCCGTCCATGACATGACGCTGGTTAAGATGATATACACAGCACCACATTATGCTCGTCGTCTTCAGACAGATTCAGTATCGTTACTTTAGTAATTTCACTAGTTGCAGCTCCCTTCAAACCGGAGCAGCAATAACATTTGCACACTATAGTTTGACGGCAGAAAGAGGATATGCGGTGGTATTCAAATGATATCCAGCAACAAATTTCTACCATCTGTTGTTACATAAGCAATTTCACTAGCTGGAAGGTCCTTCAAATCGGATCAAAGAAATATTTACACATTACGATCAAGTCAGTAGTTATGTAATTTCATATAACATATACATGTTATATATCAAAGCGACGAGTGCAACGTGATGCTGTGTATAACATAGTAAGTGACGTTGCAGGCGGGCGTATCACTTAACATCGAGTGATCGTCCCGAAAAAAAAAATTGTAATAATTCTTAAACAATGAATAACAATTTAGTGTAATGACAGGTTGTAGGAAAATAGGGAAAAACCGTGAGCTGTGATGTCCCATTATCGTGAATGAGTAAGTTGTAGGACAGTGGTCGTCAAACTTTTTGAACTATATATATATATATATATATACCGCAGACCATTATAAGGATAACTAAGTGATTATACATATATAAAAAAATAGTCTAAGACCACATAAAAGGTACCACTGATGGTAGTTATTTGTTACTGGCGACCGTCTAGGTACCACAGTAACACCTATTGCAGCCGACAAACAAAATTAATTAAAAAAAAAAGAAAAAAAATTACTGTACGGTTCGAAGGACGCTGTAGCTAGTGTAGTTATATTAATAACGAAACTCGATATGTATCAAATGCGACGACCGCAATGTGGTGTAGTGTATACCATCCTAATTAGCGCCATGTTAGGATCGAGCGTATCACTTACCATCAGGCGACAGTCCCGCTCGTCAAGTCACGTCGATGGATAAAAAAAAAATTCGGAGATCATATTTTCGCGTGGCACCACTTGGCGACCGCTGCTCTGGAATACTATCAGCTGGGAATGCCTTGACGTCGTTGTTACTTACACCGCGTCATCGTTTGTTTATTACTATATTACTTATAATTAATAATAATACTATTTCTTAATCATCATCATCATGATCATCAGCCGATAGACGTCCACAGCTGGGCATATGCCTCCCCCAAGGATCTCCACATACAGTCATCATATCCTCCGGTACCGCTGGGCATTCGGAGCTGTTGTATGTATAGGTTCCATATAGGGGGATTTGGGCCATTTCACGCCATTCTCCCCTAATGCGGGTTGGTGGAAGTCAGCGCCTGGTTTGTTGATTAGCAGGGTGCACCACGAGCTGGTGAGGATGGCTTGGGACCCCTGAGTTGTTATGCAGGAACCCTTACACCCACTTACATTTCTTAGTATCTTTACTAAATACATATCCACAAGGAGAAATTAAAAAAAATATGTTTATGTTCATTTATTACTGTGTTCCGGTTTGAAGGACGTTGTGGCTAGAGAAATTACTGTAGTAATGAGACTTAATATCATATGTCAAACAGCATATTGTGCTGCTGTGTATATCACCCTAACTGTTCACTTCATTCTTATGGGCAGACGTATCACTCATCTTCAAGTGAACGTCTCGCAGAATAAAACTCACACCGAAACCTAAGCTTTGGTCGGGATGTTTACACTGCACCAAATTACACTAACACATCTTTTTTTTTTAACTCAACGAACAGACGAAACCAGCGTGACGTTCACTTGATAATAAGTGACGCGTCCGTTAATAACAACGTGGCGCTAGTTAGGATGGAATCACATCACATTGCGTCCGTTGCGTTGATACATAACATGATAAATCTCGTTACACCATTAATATCACTGGCTACAGCACCCTTCAAACCGGAACACCGTATTGTGCATCGGCAGCCGTAGGATCTGCGGTGGTACCTATCCAGACGGTCTCCAGCAAAAGAGACCTACCACCAGTATTTCATTTGTATTGTAATTATCATATATTACAACGACATTCGACTTATTTCACGTAATATTAAGTGACAACGTGGTCGCTGGTGACGGAGTCACTTAGTATAATACTCTGGGCCAGTATAGCCGTAGTCGAGGATGTCTTCCAATCCAAACCCTTGACTACGGATTCGAACTAGGGACCTTTTTGTGATGAGGCAAGCAGGCTGCTGCGCCATAAAGACAGATCATTTTTAGATATTTACTGCTCTGCTCTGTTGCTGCAGACCGTCCAAGTACCACCGCAACTGCTTACAGCCGACAAACAGCAGTGTGAAAATATGACCGTGTTCCGGCTTGAAAGACGCTGCAGCTACAGTAATTACAGGAGTAACGAGACTCGGCATGTTACATTTGAAGCAACGACCGCAATATGGAGCTGTATATATCATCCTAAAGGGCTTCACTTTGTTACGGACAGGCGTATCACTTACAATCAAGTGAACGTCCCGCAAATTAGGATGATATACACTGCACTATATTACACTCGTCGCTTTAAGACGTGAGATGTTGAGTCTCGTTACCCCAGTAATTACACTAGTTACAGCGCCTTTCAAACCGGAAAACAATAATGTTCGGACACTGCTGTTTCACACCTAAGCGGTCTCCAGCAATGGAGATCGTTCCTTTTTTGGTTTCGGAAGAATCTTCGAAAGATAGTTTAGGGGGGTAAGTCAGGGTTATGTGAGATTCTTACTCACTGAAACCCCCTCAATGGTCTGCGTCATGCGGAGAGGCTCCGGGATCTCATATAGAATGTACACGTCTCTGAGGAGGAGCATAACCCTCCTATGCACCATCACTGAGCCATACGCTGTCCCACGCAGGTTCGCTTGTTGAGCGATAAGGGCCGCAATACTTTTATACGCCCTTTTAGTCGCCTTCTACAGGCAGGGCTTACCTTAGTCTTATTCTCACTAGGCCGAGACTACATCGCTGATCTACAGACCTACCAGCAGTAATTTTTTTTTTGGTCTTACTGTAGAGTAAATGGTTTGTGTACATCACATCACACGTGGACATCATTCGCAGGGCGCGGCGGCCATTATTACATCACCCAGTTTATAATAACGCGGCGTTAACTCAAAACAAACTAATGGAGGAATTTAAATATTTTCAGGGCAAGAGCCCAACACGACCAAATGCGAAGGTGATTGTGTAAATATACTTACTGCGCGCCAGTCAAGAACGTGGGAACGATTTAACTGCACATAGATACGCTGACGAAAGCTATTTAACGCCGCAAACGTAAGGAAGGCCAGTAAATTAAAAGTAAGCGAAATTATTTCCGAGTGCAAATGCGTTGTTCCGGTTTGAAGGGCGCTGTAGCTATTGCAGTTACTAAGGTAACGAGACAACAACTTATGCCCCAACGCTACGTGGTGTAGCGTATAACGTCCTAACTAGCGCCATCTTGTTATGGCCGTAAAAATTACCATCAGCTGAACGCCGCTCGTTTCGTCACTTACTTGAATTCCTTTCTAACTGTGTTCCAGTTAGAAAGGAACTAAAGCCAGAGGAAATAATTTACTAGTGGTAGGTTACTGTTACGGATATACAGTAGTGTGCGAACATTACTGTATTCTGATTTGAAGGGTGCTGTAGCTAGTGAAATTACTGAGGTAACGAGACCTTATTATATCTTAAAGCGACGAGCGAAATGTGGTGTAGTGTATATCATCCTAACTCCACGTTGTTATGGACAGGCGTATCGTTTACCGTCAGGTGAACATCCTACTCGTCTCGTCTCTTCGTAGAATAGTAGTAGAAAGTGAGGTGACTTAATCAAACCATGCATGATCATCATCATCAGCCGATAGACGTCCACCAACCAAGCTTTGCAGTATAAATATCCTAACCACCTCTAATGTAATAGGCCACCGTGGCCTTTATCATCAAACGAATATCCTATTTACCCTGGTAGCTTCGTTATACAATCGTATGCATCAAGAAGGAGAAGTAGATCTGGCAAATTTGGACTTAAAACCATAAACAAGACCAGGGTAAGCTACGAGACCAGTAGGACGATCACCTGATGGTAAGTGATACGCCGGCCCATAACATGACGCTATTCAGAATGGTATACACAGCACCACATTGCGCTTGTTGCCTTGTGTCATAACAATTTCAGTCTCGTTACCTCAGCAATTACACTAACTGCAACGCCCTTCAAACCGGACACAGTACTATTTGTCGGCTGCAATAGGTGCTGCAGTGCTAACTAGACGGTCTACGGCCATAGAAACCTACCACTAGTATAGTAGTGCTTGACTAAATGTGGCGCTGGTTAGAATGATATACACTGCACCGCATTTCGCTCATCGCCTGAGGAATGAGATGTCAAGTCTCATTGTCTCAGTAATTACACTAGCTACAGCGCCCTTCCCACCGGAACACAGTAATGTCTGCACACTACTGTTGGTCGGCTGCAATCGGCGCTGCGGTGGTACCTATATAGACAACAGTGGCCTACCACCAGGAAAATGGTATATTTAATTTTTGTGTAATAAAAACTTTTTGACGTTTTTTTTTTTTAAAAAAAAAAAAAAAACAAAAGTAGTCGAAGTCGAGAACGAGCAGTGTGTACGGCATAGAACTCTTGGTTTGTGACACGGAACCGTTTCGCGGGCTAGATCGATTGTCGAACCGGTAGCCAGCCCGAATTCCGTCCGTTTTAATATTATATGCCGACCCTCCGTCCTCCTCCACCGTCCTCCTCCTCCACCGTCGCCCTCGTACCCTGTGGACATTACGTCGATCGATGTAACACGCGCCGTTTACACGCGAAACCTTACTTTCGGCTGTGCACCATGATTTAATTAGAATCCATTTTGACAAATTGCATTCGGTGGTTATGCATGCAGACTTTACAAAAAAAAAAAATCTCAAAAAAAAAAATAGTAATCCCTAGCCTAAACATAGATGCGATCCTGGACATCATCAGTATATCTTGACACTAAACCTGGATCTCGATTTTAAATGATATGTGACAATAGCTTGCTCCAATATTAGTGACGAGCAAAGCAAGATCAAGAAGACAATCTTGGTATTAGTCTCCGTCTTGCTTAAATACTTCTAGTTTCGGTCTTGGTCTTGCATAATACGTTGGTCTTGGTTTTGGTTGTAGTCTTAGTCTTGGTTTATCGCATGACGATGACCAATTTTGCTGATCACTCCGGAATACCTTAACATAAATTATTAGTCTTCGTTAAGCTTCTACATCTGCTTACTTTCATCTTCTAAAAAAATCTTGGTGCATCATGCTACATGCTACACGAGGCATCAAAACCGGGTCCAATTATCAGCTATCCGTAGCCTTACCCAGGATTGTGGATAACTTTAGCATCTGAACCTGTTTGGATTTTCTTAACGCTTCCTTATATAAAGCCTTGGTAAACGATCACAGTTTGACTGTGGTTAGTTCTTGTTTACAGGCTGCTTCAGACAAGCACTAGAATTATCTGATAGTTATAAGCAGTGTTAATCACTAGGAGCTATCCTTAGGATTAGATAACTGAGGGTTTCGTTGACTTTTAACCGGACACAAGGAGAAAAGGAAGTAGGATACGTTTGACATAACACAGCTAAGGTATTAAGAAAAACTTCCAAAATAATCTTGGGCGTGGTTCAGAAAGCTCTTAGTGCTTTTCGTAAAGGTTAGGGAGATTCTCGGATCCCTGGTAATATTGAGAGGAAGAACTTAGGAATTCTAATTAAATAAAATTTCCACGAAACGCAGATTTTTCTAGTAGCTAGTTTCTTTAAAGGAACATAAGGTATCAGGACAGCTTTAATCAGGAAAGGTATCAGCTAAGAAGAAAAAGATGAACAGGTTAAGAATGAAACTGATAATATAAATTTTCAGATAATTTTATGAAATATCTATGAAAAGGCTTCTTGAGAATCCTGTGGTAACAGAGCCTGAATTACAAGTAATTGTCAATGAAGGACGATTGATATTTTTACTTCAACTATAACAATTAAATTTTAATTAACTGTTACCGTAGTTAACTCCTTGTCTAGTTCGATTTCAGGATCACAAGATAGATTGATAGTAAGGTTTCTTTGATCCTTCTCATCACATGGTAAATCTACCATCATTGCTAGGATCCCGCTGTCAAAATATAGCCAGGGTATTCAAGGTTAAAACTCTTCATCATCCACTGCATCGTTGTCACTTAACTTAATGTAATCGTCCGGAGATATGTTAGTTCAGACATAGCCCAAAAGATTGCTAGACTTGTGGCAGTGGGTTGGGCACATTGCTCGAAGGACTGAACGCCGATGGGGCAGTAAGGTCCTCTAGTGGCACCCGCGTGTTGGTAGACGTGGGTGACCGGCGATCTGGTGAGGATCGACCCGCTGGATGCGAGCTTAAGTCCAGCAGTGGACGCCTATCGGTTGATGACGATGATGATGTTAGTCCAGACTCCAACTTGAAACTCAAGTTATTAATATTGAATATAATTCTCAATTAACTGGACATTTTGTATGTGGGGTTAGATTTATGACATTGACTAGTCATTCCCCGCGATGTCGCGTGGTGGTGATAACGGTGGTGGAATTATGAACCGGAACTTAGTTTTGCGGTTTATTACTTTAACTTACCCTGTTGTTGGTCACCGCTAATTTGTTAACGAAATCTCGTAAAATGGAACAGGAAAGGCGCTGATGTTATTCTAATGGTTGAGGAAGACCAAAAATACTTTATAGTATCACAATCATACAGACATAGAAACAAAACGCTGAACATAACCGTGTTCCGGTCACTTGCTTCAGCTACTTCCCGTTACCTCTGTAATTTCACTACAGCATCCTACAAACCAGACACGATAATTTTTGTACTACTGTTTGGAGGCAAGAATACGAGCCGTAGTGGTACCTAGACAGTCTCCAACAACGGGGGTTACTCCACTAATTGTTTTTAATTAATATTTTACCTAATTAAGGAAAACATGTTTATAAAATTTAATATATTTATTTAATTAAAAAATGCAAATAATATAAATATTATTATTATTAATAATAAAGTCCAATTAAAAACTGGTGTTAGGTCTCTGTTGCCGCTGACCGTCTAGGTACCACTGCAGCTCCTATTGCAGTTTACATTGCTGTTCAATCATTACTGTGTTCCGGTTTGAAGGGAGTTGTAGCTAGTGAAATTGCGGTAACGAGACTTTATATCTTATGTCTTAAGACGAGCGCAATACAGTGCTATATGATACACAGCACCGCATTGCACTCGTCAAAAGAAAAAGAGTAGGTACCACTGCAGCTCCTATTGCAGTTTACATTGCTGTTCAATCATTACTGTGTTCCGGTTTGAAGGGAGTTGTAGCTAGTGAAATTGCGGTAACGAGACTTTATATCTTATGTCTTAAGACGAGCGCAATACAGTGCTATATGATACACAGCACCGCATTGCACTCGTCAAAAGAAAAAGAGTAGGTACCACTGCAGCTCCTATTACAGTTTACATCGCTGTTCAATCATTACTGTGTTCCGGTTTGAAGAGCATTGTAGCTAGTGAAATTGCGGTAACGAGAGTTTATAT
Organism: Ornithoptera alexandrae; assembly: GCA_029030555.1. Lineage (NCBI taxonomy): Eukaryota > Metazoa > Arthropoda > Insecta > Lepidoptera > Papilionidae > Ornithoptera > Ornithoptera alexandrae. The sequence goes on from JARDVY010000031.1 coordinate 2,044,819, forward strand.
CTTATGTCTTAAGACGAGCGCAATACAGTGCTATATGATACACAGCACCGCATTGCACTCGTCAAAAGAAAAAGAGTAGGTACCACTGCAGCTCCTATTACAGTTTACATTGCTGTTCAATCATTACTGTGTTCCGGTTTGAAGAGCATTGTAGCTAGTGAAATTGCGGTAACGAGAGTTTATATCTTATGTCTTAAGACGAGCGCAATACAGTGCTATATGATACACAGCACCGCATTGCACTCGTCAAAAGAAAAAGAGTAGGTACCACTGCAGCGCCTATTTCTGTCATCAAACAGTATCGTGCAAACATTACTGTGTTCCGGTTTGAAGGGCGCTGTAGCTAATGTAATAGGTTAACGAGCGTCAACATCTTGTCTCAAAGCGACGGGTGCTATGTGGTGCTGTATAATCCTAACTAGCGCGACGTTGTTATAGGCAGGTGTATCACTTACCATCAGGTGAATGTCTCGCTCGTCTCGTCGTTTCATAGAATAAAAAAAAAAATTGTAATGTTTAACTAGTTGGTTGCAAAAACGTATCCAATGCTACATAGCTGGTAGCTACCCCGCGCACGCTATCAGCGCAGCGTTTCGGTGCCAGCGGTGTTGCAGCGTTATTTTTCTGTTTCCGTCGAAGCTTTTTTTCCCCCCGGCGGGTATTGCAGCCGGTCACGGAAGTAACAACCGGCTCAGTCGCCGAACAACATGAAACGTCGATGGAAAAGCCTTCGTGCCGGACCGTGTAATGCCGAAACTGTTTTATCGAACTGCGTTTTATTTTCAACCACCGGCCAAAGAGTCATGTTTCCAGTTTTATTTATGTACTACATAGTTTAAGGGTAGTAATTTTTTTTATATTTAATGAAGCGATAAGATATTCTAGACGTTCGCCTGATGGTAAGACACTCCTGCCAACAATGCAGAGCTGGTTAGGATTATATATACAGCACCACATAGCACCCGTCGCTTTAAGACAAGATGTTGACGATCGCTATCCTATTACACTAGCTACAGCGCCCTTCAAACCGGAACACAGTAATGTTTGTACAGTGCTGTCTGGCGGCTGAAATATAAGCTGAAATGGTATCTAGATGGTCTCCTATTAGATCTTCCAGTTGCAGGATCATTGGGAGTAGAAATAAAGAAAAGACAAATATTATTTAACTTCTCAGTTTTTCTTAGTATAAAGAGAGAGAGAGAGAGAGAGAGAGAGCGTTATAAACTGATTTACATAACCTGATGATGATGACACCATTGTTTTACCACGTAAAAAAAATAATAACTTGTAAAATAAACTATAATAAATGTACCAATACAACAGTAACTTTGATCATTATTAGACAATAGACACCAACAGCCAGGAGGCCTGTTCCAAGAATCTTCTCATCGATCAAATCCTTCTACCTCTTGATCTATCTTCACCAAGTTTTCGGTTCACCTTATGAAGGGCTTAGTGGCTTAGTGTGGCTTAATGTCAATTTGTTTTATTTCCAAAGAAGGCAAGAGTAGAGACCCTGGTTAGTTGACACGACAGCATATCAGAGAATCTGTAAATTTTCCTTATCGGGTTTTAAATGAACCGCAAACATACGTGAAGCTTTTATATATATGAAATGAGTTATAGTTTACCTTATTTATATAGTTTATATGCTGGTGGTAAGTCTTTGTTGCCGGAGACCGTCTAGGTAGGTACTAACGCAGTGCCTATTTCTACCGCCTAATAGTATATATATATATGACGTCTGATGAGAGAGACGTTCACCTGATGGTAAGTGATCCTTTCGCCAGTAAGAATGTGGCACTAGTTAGAAAATTATTGAGACATAGATGTTAAGTCTCGGTACCCCAGTAATGTTTGCACATTACTATTAGGCGTATATATATATATATATGTATATACATATTTATTCTTCTTAATTTCATGTTGCCTATTAAATTTATTAAACAACAAGGATACAATTCTACAAGTCATGTCGATAGTAGTTATTTCAAACGTATGTAATACATATAGATATATACACATATATACATGTATACACGCATAAAAAAAGGCGTACGTTTCGAATTGTATTAAGTGTAGAATGAGAAATACATGTCCACATATTTCCGCGGGCAATTTAAAAGCAAGAAAAGTCATCATCCGGCCGGCAAGATGGCCGCCGTAATTTTTTGTCTATGCGCTAACGGCCGGGCGAATGTTTAGAACCAGTTTCTTTGCGTTTCATGCACTTAACCTTGTCATTAGGCCCGACTAGTCATTTTTGAATTTGGAATCGAATCGACGCAACGAGGCGCGCGCACTGCTCCAATTAAAGCCATGTCAGTACAGCGTAAAGTCGATTTTTGTTTGTGCGCGCTGTCGATTTATAGTTGTTTATTGACATGGGATAGGAATTTTCGTCACAGCACCACATTCCCCTTCCATAGATAGCTGTGAGCAATGACATCGCGCGAAAGTATGTTTCACTTGTTCGTGTGCGTGTTCAGTTTAACACAACTACATGGACACGTCGTGAGTGGTATCGTTTCGTGAATTGGTCATTTTATAACATTTTCACTTCTCCATAAACCGTAAATACTATACAGATTAAATATAATATGAGTACAAAAATAAACTGTAAATATAACTAAAGTAAACAAGGATTGATTTATTATCACTTTGCCTTTGTTCTTGTTAGAACCGTGAAAAATAAAAACACAATCTGTGGACTTAGAATCATAATACCTACATATGCGTTTACTGATGGTAGAATACCTTGCAATGAACTATGATAGCCTTGTATAAGAGGTATTGCATGTTGTGCTAAGTTAATTGACTAATGAAATTAACTGTATCTCATTCACCTATCGCAAACTCCTCCATTAAACTGATTGACGTTACTTAATCTTTAGAAGTATCTTAACATCTGAACATTACCGTTTCTCGACTATAAAACTACTATCAAATCTAGTAATATTACTAGCCATACTCGTCACCATCAAGTCATAAAATCTGTTATGTTTATGTATAATAACCGTTATCTTTAATTACATGTGTTTAATAATTTAACATTCAATACAGGGAGGGAGATAATAAAAACTAAACACCGATAAACTCGTCAGTCTAACTAGATTGCAAGGTCTCAAGTAGAACATACCGCAAGCCATCTGATAGTTCATGATACAAGGCGCCTTATCTGCTCAATGGCACCCTATTTGACTACATCGATAACCAGAGTAGTTTGACCCTTGATGCGCGAGCAAATTACTTTACATGTCCTGCAGTGCAGCAACGCGCGGGAGGTAAGGATAAATCTGTCAGCCGAGCCGATCCGACGTCGGCCGAGCGCGCCCGAAAGCGGCAAAAATGGCGGTCGTAAGCGTCACGGTTTTGAGGTTAAGGTTTGACATTTCGAACCGTTCTAAAACAGACCAGCGCAACTCGAATCTAAACATGTCTATGTCGTTTTGATTTTATGGTCGATATTTGATTGGATTTAGTATCTGTTTAATGTGGTTGGTGCGAAAATGGCGCGCGTACGGCTGTCGTTCTCCTGCGCCGGTTACAACGAAAGGTCTTGATCTTTACATTGAATTCAGCGGTGTCCCGGTGGTTCGCCGATGGCCGGCTGTTATTTAACGACGCGTTCGCGCATGCGCCGTTCTCACGGATGCGTTCAATTCGCTATTATTGCAATTTAATAAGAGCCTAGCTCCGTACCCGGGTAATACATGGTTTTTTTCCTAGGTCGTTGCTCGCCGCTCTTCCTATTCGTTGACTGACTCAAGTGAACACATGATGATGAGTTCTTTGCCGCAATATAATAGACCCTAAAATTAGTTAACAAAAGCTAGTTTTATTATGCTTTAGATTTATTATATTTCTATCAACCTAGATATAGTGAGAATTGGAGGTCAAGTGAGACTAGAAAAAAAATTAGAATATATATAACTTATATTAAAGTAACTAATGGATTTATATAAATTGATTTATTTATTTCTATGTAATATTACTCACACCTTATATTTAAATATTATTAAATATACAGGTTAATTAGTGTACCAAGACGAATTTTAATACTTAGTTTAAAAGAAGAAATTAAGTTAAAGTTATAATGCTTATGTTCACTAAGGGCTGTAAGGGTTCCCGCACAACAACTCACGGAACCTAAGCTAACCTCACCTGCTCGTGGTACACCCTGCTAATCAAGAAACGAGGCTCTGGCTCCCACCTACCCGTATTGTAGGAGCGTGTTGGGAAATGGTCGAAATCCCCCTATATGAACCTGAACCCCTACAAATGACGATCCCTGGTACAAGGCGATGCAGGCAGCGCAGGACTGATTTATATGAGAATCTTTGGGGGAGGACTAGGTCCAGCAGTGGACGTCTATCGGCTGATGATGATGTTCACCAAAATAAAACATAAATATAACTTTTATACAACATACTATATTACAAACCAAATAACTTTACTACTTTACTCTTCACCATCAAGCGATAATAATAAAATAAGTGTACTAAGTAAATAAAGATTTCTCCTACATTTTAGTCTAGCAACATTATTTTTTTTACATCCTAAATTTATGGACAGATTTCGGATTACACTGAACATTATCAGTAATATTAACATCGATTACCACTGTAACAACACCAAATATTTAATCGATAAAAATTATATATATTCGAAATCTTTGAATTTGAAAGTCAAGTTGAGAGCTTCAAGGTGAAATGTGTGTTTTTTTCTTAAATGTTACTTTTTCCGGTTTTTCGTAGGTTACAAGCTTCGATTGATAAAATGCTATTAATTCCGCAAGTGGATGTATAAGCAGTTGGTCTTGCCCTTGTAATGTGTTGGTAATTCGACAATTACCAACCGAAATCGGTTTTACATAAAAACCGAAAATAATATAATAAACCATAATATTCTAGTAATATCTTTGAATAATCTTCTGTTCCTCTGCTACCTCCATCGTAATCTTTGTGTACTTATTCCCTGTCCTTATTTGGCTGGACTTCCAGACTTTTAATAGGAACATGATAAATATTAAATTAACTCATCGCGGTATCTCTGAAGCCATAAGTCCTGGAGACTTGAAATCAGATAGGAATACTTCTTTTGCAGAGTATAGGTCAGGTAAGAATGGATTTGATAAAATTCCTTCTCCAAAAGTAGTTGCGGGTGTATCACATCCAGCAAAGCGAGCGAGGAACAGCTAATAAAATATATTGGAAATAATAAAAAATGGTATGAGTTGTCCTCATTTTATGGGAGAGGCATGAAAAATGGAAATTGGGTGGAGAGTGATAGAAGAGAAATGAAGTGTGGAAGAGGAAAGGCAAGGAAAAGGAAGGAATGAAAGAAAGGAGTAAAGGATAGGATAAGGATGGGATTATAAATTAAAAATAAGAAAAAATAAAGAAACAGAAGGACGGAGCCCCAGCTCACCTTAACTGGGAGGAACAATTTAAAATAAAAAAAAATAAAAGTAACATATTATTATTTTTTTTTTAGTTGTTGAGTCCCGAGTAATTAGCTGCAACGCCCTTCAAACCGGAACACAATAATGTTCGCACAGTACTGTTTGCCGGCTGCAATAGGCGTTGCGGTGGTTCTCACCAATACGGTCTCCGGCCACGGATACCTACCACCAGTATAGTGCTGGACTTCGACCACCTGATGTGGTAAAAGTATGAAAGTGATTTATAACAAACTGGTCTAGATGAGACGGGAACACTGATTTGCATATATATATATATATATATATATATATATATATAATTATTTTGTATAATATTTTATATATCATTGAAACCTGTTGCAGTATAGACACAGTTACCATAAACAAAAACCGTCATTAAAAATAGACTGTGACGAAAAAAAAAATAAAAAAGTATAGAAATAAAACTTGGCAGCACGGGCTTTAGGCCTTTGCCACTAGGTTGTAAAAAAACAAGGTGCATTGAGCAAATACAGGCAAGTACATTGAGTAACGAAAATCCATCTGTTACGAGCGAGAAACAACGAAAATCGAAACCAATTTAACAACAATGAGCTCTTATCACTTGCGATTATGGTACACAATACGAAACGTGGCCGCTAAAATGTTGCTTTCAATTTTTTTTATTAATTTGTAACTGAATTATTAATTAAGCAACCAGATGAAGAGGACAATCACCTGATGGCAAAAGATACGTCTGCCTATAACAATGTAGCGTTAGTTAGTTGCACCACATCGCTCGTCGCCTGCAACATAACCCAGAGCTACACTAGTTACAGCGCCCTTCAAACTGGAACACAGTAATGTTTGCACACTACTGTTTGGCGGCAGAAATAGAAGCTGCTGCATCAATAGGTTTTCAAACGTCTTTATAGCCGAAGACCTTAGAAAGTTTGGTTAAAAGTTCTGAATTTCGTTCATACATCATCACCAGCCGATAGACGTCCACTGCTGGACATAGGCGTCCTACAAACATTCCCATCTCGAACGGGTGGGAATTCATATGGGGGGTTTGTGCCGTTTCCCATCACGCTGGGTCAATGCGGGTTGGCGGAAGTCAGAGCCTCGTTGGTTGAGTGGCGAGATGCACCGCGAGTAGGTGAGTTAGGTTTCCCGTGGGCTGTTGTGCGGGAACCCTTACACCCCTTAAACCCCAATTTCGTTCATTCGCACATGGATAATTGCATCTACGCATGCGCGCGTTTGTGTGCTCGCCGGCTCGCGAGCCACGCGGCGGTGTTCAATAATTGGAGCCGGTTTGAGCTGGTGTCATCCATTATTTCAGCGTCTATTTTTATCATTGCACTTTTTACCGCCGCTTCACTGTTTTTCGCTTTTGCGGCCGCGCTTGCATGAAGATCATGTGTCTGTAACGTAAGAAAGTGCATCGGCGGCCATTTTTTTTTTCCATTTCGCAATCGTTTTGTACAAAATGTAACGGATCTTTTATTTGCAATGCATTATTACTTACAAAGCGTGTGGATAATGTTAGTTGCAGTGTTTGTTATATTCTTCTTATTCTTCTTCGTTGATTTAGGTCATTCAGGTTCCTTTTTTCATTACTGAGGAGTCTGGGGAATTTGATGCAGTAAAGTTGTTTGAATAATGAGGGAGATTGTCGTCATCATGATTTGCAGCGCCGCGAGTTCTCTCTACTGCTACTACACACTTATTCACTTTCACTGCACTCCTATTGACATCGTCTTTACTTCTATTTACTTTCATAACTCTCTTATTCATTCTCTCTACTCTCCTATTCAATCTCTCCGCACCCTCTTTTTTCCATTACACTCCTATTCACTCTCTCTGCCCTTCTATTCAATCTCACCGCACCCTCGTTCTCTCCCATTACTCTCCTATTCACTCTCACTTCCCTTCTGTTCATTCTCACCGCAACCCCATTCTCTCCCATTACTCTCCTTTCCACTCTCACTGCCTTTCTATTTAATATAACCGTACCCCCGTTCTCCCCCATTTCACTCCTATTCACAACCACTTCTACTCTATTTATAGACCAAAGAGTTAAACTCTACATTGAGTCATGGAACAGTTGTGCCCCAAAACAGTCATCGTCATCAACATTACTGCATTGATATTACTTTCTCCCAGTTTATGAGCTTTAATTAAGTTACTTGTCTAACGAGAATCCGTCATCATCTTTATTTTTTGAGACGTTGGTTCTCAACACTATCTCTTATTCTTTCAGTCGAAGAGTCGAACTCTCTCTGGTAGTGACTATTATTCTAATTATATATGGTACCTCATACTTTTGGCAGATCTCTCTTACCGGATATCTCCTAGGTATCTCCGCAGCTCCTACTGCCACTGCCAGGCGGTAGTGTGCAAACATTACTGTGTTCCAGCCTGAAGGGCGCTAGCTAGTGATGTTCTTAATGAGATTTATTATTATATATTTCAAAACGACGAGCACAACGTGGTGCAATGTATATCATCTTAACTAGCGTCATGTTATGGGCAGGAGTATCACTTAGTATCAAGTGATAGTTCCATTCATGTCGTCGTTTCGTTGAATAAAAATATTTACACACTTAACATAATAAACCTGCTTCGACTTCCCAATGCTGGGACTCGGTCATTATCTATCAGAGAGAATGGAGACCAATCTCCAAAACGCTTATCATATTTGAATTTTATTAAAGTACTTATATATATATATATTACAGCAGCTGTCCCACCACCCACCCTTGCTTTATTTGCCATAACATCCCCACAATTCCTATTGGTGCAGGAGTTTTGTAAGATCCATTCTTAGATGACCTCTAAATCGCAGAAGCAATATCTCTACCAAATTTTTTAGTCTTCACGTCTAATAGTTTTGAAGATCTCGTCATGGTGTATATGTGGTGAAGGTCCCTGTAGCCGGAGACCGTCTAAGTAGGTACCACCGAAGCTCCTATTTCTGCCGCCATACAGTAATCTTTAAATATTACTGTGTACCGGTTTGAAAGGTGCTGTAGCTAGTGTAAGTACTGGAGTAAAGAGACCTAAGATGTTATGTTTCAAGACGTCGAGCACAGTGTGTATCATTTACCACCAGGTGATGTGATCGTCCTGCTCGTATGCTTCTTAGAATTAAAAAAAAAAGGAATCTACGGATATCTTCTACGTACATATACAGATTGAGCTAGCTATAGCAAATAACAGACGAACGTGGCTTGTTAACGAAAGCAATTGTTCTGACAAATGACAGCTTTCTCACGACATCTTCCGTTACCGGAAGCCCACGCTGAGTGGGCATCTATCCCACGCTAGTGTAAGTCGCACAACGCGTGCTTCGACCGCACTCACAAACAGTTAAGTATTTTTTAAATATACTACGCTATAAACATGTACCGATATATATATATATATAAACAAACGTCTTAGTAAGATTTTTTTTTTAAAAAAAAGAGAGTTATTGGTAAAAAGCAGCATTTTATCGGCTGCAACATTCGTGTTCTCAATTCAAAATTCGTTCGTGGAAAACGAAAAGATAACAAAAATTTCCGCGCCCGCTCCGGGTAAGGACACACGAGCCATTGTTTGGCGGCGCTGAATGCTTTCGGCGAAACGCGCCGCGTCCGCTCTCCGCGGCACAGCTCTATCTCTATTCTTTTTTTTTTTTTTTAATTCAATAAAGCGAAGATACAAGCGGGACGGTCACCTGATGGTAAGTGATACGCCTGCGCGTAACAACACAGCGCTAGTTACGATAATATACTCCACATCGCGCTCCTCGTCTGACACGCAACATATAGATTCTCATTACTCCAGTGTTTACACTAGCTGCAACGCTCTTCAAACCGGAACACAGTAATATTCGCACACTACTGTTTGGCGACAAAAATAGGATCTTACTAGGATACTTATCTAATCGGTATATCGTAACAGCGACCTACCACTAGTAAGATGCCATCCTACTAAACAATGACACCAGCTGGATCTGAGCCTGATGGTAACTGATACGCCCATATACGCCTGACCATAACAACATGATGCTGGTTAGTATGATATACACAACAACAATTTCGCTTAAAGCTTTGAGATGTAAGACGTGAGAGGTAATATCTCATTACTGCAGTAATTTCAAAAGCTAAAGCGCCCTTCAATGGGAGCTGCGGAGGGAATAGTTATATAGGTAATAGTAATAAACCTACCACTATTTCATTCAGTATTATAACCCCAGTTAGAAAGTAGGAGGTTGTGTATTAATCCTATATAACCCTTAATTGTAATCAAATAACACTGTGCAGAGATTACCGCGTTCTCGTTTGAAGGGAACAGTAGCTGACAAAAGGTCTGCCGCAACTAAACTTCTCTTCTACCTCATGACAGTTTAACATTTTTTTTATTTCAAGCGACATGACGAGTGGCACGCTGACCTGGTGGTAAGCGAAATCTTTGCCCATAATGCGTTGCTAGTTAGGATGACATACACTGCACCAAAGTGTGCTCGTCGTTTTGAGAAGTATGTTAAATTTTAACCTCAGTAATTTCAGTAGCTACAGTGCTCTTCAAACTGGAACACAGTAGTTAGGATGATATATACTGTATCGCATTGTGCTCATCGCTTTGAGACGTATATAAGTCATCATAACCTCAGTAATTTTAGTAGCTACAGCGCCCTTCAAACCGGAACAGTAATGTTCGTACATTACTGATTAGCGGATGTAATTGCGGTGATACTTAAACGGGTCTCCGGCATGGGATCTATCAACAATGTAAAGCGGTATTAGTGCGCTAAAGTTTGCGAAGCAGCATCAAGCATTCGATTGGAGCGACGCCGCTGCGAACTCGCTCGCGAATTTCAATTAAGCGAATTAGTATAGAAATGAGCGAGTAAAAAGTGTCGCACGCGCCACCGATCGGCCCGTGCGCCCGCTCGCCGTCTGAGTCGCCGGCGAGTAATTAGATTAGGCCGCGGCGCTGGCCCGGCTTACGGTAATACGTCCCTTTGTTGCGCGCCCGCGTTGAACGAACCCGCGCTAAAGCGTTAACCGCGCGGTGTTATTACGGAACTGGCGAACGTCGCGTGATACCGATATCCAGACACGTGCCGGTAGATCTTTCTCATGCTGCAGACTGTATATTACAACCGACAAATATTACTGTACTTCTATATTAAAGGGCACACACAACAACTCACGGGACCCAAACCAAAGTCATCTGGTCGTTGTGCAGCCTGCTAATCAACAGACGAGGACCTGGCTCCCACCAACCCGCATTAAGCCAGAAAAATTGATTGTCCTTGAGAACACCTAAGGCAAAAGATCATACGATCCTGCACTAACCAGATGGACTGATCAGATTAAAGACTCGTCTTCTAAATTTTACACAGTCTTAAAAGATGGGCTGTACAGGAAAATGACATTGCGCATGTTTTACTCTGAACTCAATATCTAAAACAACAATAAGCTCGCACGTGTAACAACAAAAACAAAAGGGTCAAGTTAAGGGCCGGCGCGGCGTCTACATTTATGAGTCTCTACTTTCCCTCAGCAAGGGATTGGCCGAAGCGGACCAACACCGTGGCCCTCAAGGTGTCCCGATTTAACACCTTGCGATTATTATTTACGGGGTCACATGAACTCTATAGTGTACACAACACCAATTAACTCGTTAGAAGATTTAAAGTCACGCATCATCCTCGCTGCTGACAGAATAAGAGAACAGCTCACAGGGCGAGTCACTCGATCTGAATTAAGGAAAAGGCTTCGTGCTTGTATCAGGAACGCAGTAGACTTTTCGCAACAGTAGACTGTTCGTAGCAGTAGATTTTTTGTAGCAGTAGACTTTTCGTATCAGAAGTCTTGTGTAGCAGAAGTCTTTTCGTACCATTAGACTTTTCCTAGTAGTAGACTTATCGTCGCAGTAAACTTTCCTCGTAGTAGATTTTTCCTCGCAATAGACTTTTTTTCGCAGTAAACTTTTCCCCGCAGTAGACTTTTCCCCGCATAACATTTTTCCTTGCACTAAACTTTTCCTTGTAGTAAACTTTTCTTCGCAGTAAACTTTTACCCGTAATAGACTTTTCCTCGCAGTAGACTTCCTCGCAGTAAACTTTTCCTCACAGTAAACTTTTCCTCGCAGTAAACTTTTCCTCGCAGTAAACTTTCCCCGCAGTAGACTTTTCTCCGCAATAGGCTTTTTCTCGCAGTAAACTTTTCCCTGCAGTAGACTTTTCCTCGCATAAACTTTTCCTTGCACTAAACTTTTCCTTGTAGTATACTTTTCTTCACAGTAAACTTTTCCCCGCATAGACTTTTCCTTGCACTAAACTTTTCCTTGTAGTAAACTTTTCTTGTAGTAAACTTTTCCTCGCAGTAAACTTCCTAGCAGTAAATTTTTCCTCGCAGTAAACTTTTCCTCGCAGTAAACTTCCTAGCAGTAGACTTTTCCTCGCAGTAAACTTTTCCTCGCAGTAAACTTCTTTGCAGTAAACTTCCTAGCAGTAGACTTTTCCTCGTAGTAAACTTTTCCTCACAGTAAACTTTTCCTCGCAGTAAACTTTTCCTCGCAGTAAACTTTTCCTCCCAGTTAACTTCCTCGCAGTAGACTTTTCCTAGCAGTAGACTTTTCCTTGCAGTAGACTTTTCCTCCCAGTGACTTTTCCTCGCAGTAGACTTTTCCTCGCAATAGACTTTACGTCGCAGTAAACCTATTTCGCAGTAGACTTTTCCTCGCAGTATACTTTTCCTCGCAACAGACTTTACGTCGCAGTAAACTTATTTCGCAGTAGACTTTTCTTCGCAGTAAACTTTTCCTCGCAGTATACTTTTCTTCACAAAAGACTTTTCCTCACAGTAGACGTTTTCTCACAGTAGACTTTTTCTTGCAATGGACTTTTTTCGCAGTAGACGTTTCTTCGCAGTAGATTTTCTTCACAGAAGAATTTTCCTTGCAGTAAACTTCCGAGTAGTAGACTTTTCCTCGCAGTAAACTTTTCCTCGCAGTAAACTTCCTCGCAGTAGACTTTTCCTCATAGTAAACTTTTCCTCGCAGTAAACTTTTCCTCGCAGTAAACTTTTCCTCGTAGTAAACTTTTCCTCGCAGTAAACTTTTCCTCGCAGTAAACATTTCCTCGCAGTAAACTTTTCCTCGCAGTAAACTTTTCCTCGCAGTAAACTTTTCCCCGCAATAGACTTTTCCACCTCTTGCATTGAGGCGACGAGGTGGAACAACGTGGGGGTTTTAGTCGGTGCGAGTCCGACATAACCTGTCCTTGCTCCCGCGAGTACGGATATGGGCCTGGCCATTTCTCCTTTACGTCAATAAATAAAAAAAAACACCACATTGACTAATCGCTTTAAGACATATGTTATAACTCGTTACCCCAGTGATTACACTAGCTACGGCGCCCTTCAAACCGGAACACAGTAATGTGTGCACAATACTATTTATCGTCTGCCATAGGCGCTGCGATTGTATAGATATTATTAATTAAACCAAATGGAGTTACTGTATGGGGTGAGTTTACGAAAAAGCTACAGGTCAAAGTAATAAGTTAACTTCCTGGTTAAGTAAACAAGTTGAACCCGGTTCGTGTAATCCATTAACCTGTTTAGGATGCGGGATATTTCGTACTGTGGTTAACCGGACGGCGCTTTGATAGTTAAAACAATTATCCGGCGATAGGGTTAGGTAGAACGCTAACCGGCATTGCTTAGGTCAGAGGTCGCCAAACTTTTTAACCGTACTACAAAGTATATTAAATACAATTTCTTTTCTGGCGGTTGTTAGGACGATATACATTACATTTCATTAGATCAACCGAACGTCCACTGCTGGACATAGGTCTTCTCCAAAGATTCCCACACGATTTGGTGGGATTCATATGAGAGGATTTGCGCCATTTCTCACCACGCTGGCCCAATGCGGGTTGGTAAGAGACAAAACCTTGTAGGTCTCTGTTGCCGGAGATTGTCTAGGTACAATCGCAGTACATATTGCAGCCGACAAATAGTACTGTGCAAACATTACTATGTTCCGGTTTACAGGGCGCTGTAACTACTGTATTTACTAAGGTAACGAGACTCAATATCTTGTGGCTGAGACGACGAGCACTATGTTGTGCAATGTCATTCTAACTAGCCACGTTGTTATGGGCGGGCGTATCACTTACCATCAGGTGAACGTGCCGTTTACATCGTCGCTTCGTTGAGTAAAAATAAAAAAATACTGTCTACCGCACCCTTGAAACCGGAATAAACTAATGTTTGTATATTACTGTTTGGAGACGGAAGTAGGCGCAGCTGTGGTATCTATATGGTCTCCAACAAAAGAGACCTACCACGAGTAGATAATTACTTCAATGGTACATTTACACCACATTATTAAATGTGAAGAGTTCTATGTCCAGCAGTGGACATCCGGTTGGGATTATAATGATGACCTATATTACATCTTTTGTCTGCGCCAAAAATTTTTAGTGGGAGAACCAAAAAAATATAAATAAACTTTACATGTGCTCTCGAGCCACAGGTTACCGACCCCTGGCCCAGATGACGGCTTTAACTAAGTTAGCTCCCATTTTGTACCGTTAACCGAAATTTATAACTACACTTGCCGTTAATATTGTACCTAACCGTATAGATTTAGTTGTGACATTTTATCATCATCATCATCATCATCAGCCGATAGACGTCCACTGCTGGACATAGCCCCCCCATCCAAAGATCTCCACATACAGTCAACACGGCCTCCGGTACTGCTGGGCACTAGGAGCTTTCGTACGTAGGGGTTCATATGAGGCCCAATGCGGGTTGGTGGTAGCCAGAGCCTCGTTTGTTGATGAGCAGGATGCACCACGACCCGGTGAGGTAGACTTAGGTCCCGTGAGTTGTTGTGCGGGACCCTCGAACCTTTGACATTTTATAGTACAGTTAAATATGTTATATATAAATAGGTTACCGTAATTCTGCTGATTATAGTAGTGTGCAAATATTACAGTGTTCCGGTTTGAAGGGCGCTGTAGCGAAATTTCTGTAGAAAGGAGACTATTATTTTTATTCAACGAAGCGATGAGAAGAGTTACGCCTTATATTATGTTGTGGCATTAGTTAGGATGTTTATACTGCACCGCATTGTGATCGTCCATTTAAGACGATGGAATACATCATCAGGGCGATCGGAAGTGGGTGGATGAAAGAAGTTGAGGATCGCATTTGGTGGAAGACATTGAGGAAGGCCCATCCAGCAGTGGATAATTCACCGGCTACAGAGTCCTTCAAACCGGAACACTACTAATATCGGAGCACTGTCGGCTGCAGCAGGAGCTGCGCTGGTTTCTATGAGGTCTCCGGCAACAAAGACCTACCAACACTAAATTACCAGTAAACTATAGCGCCCTTCGAACCGGAACACAGTACTGTTTGTCGGCTGCAATAGGAGCTGCGCTGGTCTCTGGACGGTCTTCCGCTACAGTGACCTATCATCAGTAAAGTTTTTTGTATTACGGATAAAATAGTTCCATAAGTTAGTATCGGGCGTTAAGTTAACGTAAGTTAAAGTCGAGTTAAAAGCTCGCGCCATAACGAATAAGAAATATAATTATGACAGATGAAGTGCTTCCGGTGAAAGTTACACGGACGTACGCTGCTTTCCCGCCAATAGAAGTTGCAAATTGCTATCGCCGAATGCGAATTATAATGGCGGCCGGAAGTCGAAAAACGATCGACATCTATCAACGGTCGGAGAAGGCGGGACAGATTCCGATGAGCAGAACGTTCACCTGACGGTAAGTGATACGCCCGTTCATAACATCGCGCTAGTTAGAATGATATACACTGCATCAGATTCTGTTTGTCGTTTTGAGACGCAAGATAACCTCGTTACCGCCAGTAATTAGACTCACTACAACGCCCTTCAAACCGGAACACTGAAAGTGATGAGTGCAAAAGATATATATTGATCTCACCTAATTGCAATTAAGGCGGAAGTAGGAGTTAGTGTTTGTGTATAATTTTTTTTTTATTTAAATAAATTACGAGATGAGTGAGATGTTCACCTGATATTAAGTGATACGTCTGCCCATAACACTGCGCATCATGCGCTAGACGCTTGAGACATAAGATATTGAGTCTCGTTACCGCAGTAATTACACTAGCTACAACGCCCTTTAAACCTGACCACAGTAATGTCTGCACATTTCTATTTGTCGTTTACAATGGACCCAGACAGATTCCGGCAACAGAGATTTACCACCAGTATACTACTATTGACCCACAGCGTCCTTCAAACCGGAACACTAATGTTTGCATAGTAGTAACTGTCGGCTGGCAATAGGCGCTGCGGTGGTACCTATACACACGGCCTCCGTCTTTTATTATAAACATGAATGTAAAGACGATGTATCGGTGAACAATGTGAGAGGTACATTTGCGTTTCCATTGCGCGCCGCGGTTACGTACCGTCGGCGTGCCCGTGACGTAACGGCACAATGTAAGCGGAACTTTAATTTCCTAACGCTACCCGGCACGCGGCGCGCGACGGCCGCACAATGCGTTTGTTTAATAATCATTTTCAATTATACCGCGCGAATACGAACCTTTTGATTTAAATGGCGGTTACATTAATAACATTATAGCGGTTATATACTCTGCTGCTGGAGACGAAGTAGACATTACCTTAGCCCTGTAGTCTCCGGCAAGTAAGAATAGGACTAGGTAAGCCCTGCTTGTCGTTGAAGCCGACTAAAAGGGTCTAGGAGTTTCGTGGGCCTTTTTCGCTCAACAAGCAAAGCCCTTTTCTACGTGGGACAGTATATGGCTCATCGATGGTGCCTAGGACGGTTGGGCTCATCCTCAGAGAGATGGTAACACAGTGTATAGGGGCACCGGTGCAATCTATAGGAAATCCCGGAACCTCTCCGAATGCAGTGATGCAGACCACTGAAGGGGTTTTAGTGAGTTTAAATCTCACATAACCCTGCCTTCCGCCCAGAAGCAGGGTATCTTTCGAAGATGTCCTCCTCGAAACCAAAAATAAAGTAGACACTACCTCAGCTACTATTTTTACCGCCAAAGAGTACTGTGCTCCGGTCGAAAGGGCGCTGTAACTAACAATTACTGGGGTAACGAGACTTAATATCTTATGTCTCAGGTGATCATCCTCTGCTCTCTGATGATGTTTAGCGCTTCGCAGTCATATTACTCTTACAGCTCATCTAATACTGAGCTCGTGGACCAGGATCCACGACCTATTCAGACAACGAGCGCAATGTGGTACAGTATATCCTAATTAACGTCACATTGTTGGAGCAAAATTCCTGGATAACGTGCACCTGGTAGACTGTGATAGAAATGATTTGACAACATAAAGGAGCTGAGGATCGAATTGATTGCAAACTTCAGTTGAAGAGGGCACCTAATGATGATCATGATATACGGCTTACCATCAGGTAAACGTCCTGCTCGTCTCGTTGCTACATAGTCTTAATATTAATATCTAAACGCCTTGTTAGATTATTTACAATATATATCAGAGGACTGAAAAATGTATAGGACTGCTGAAAATCCACTGTAATCCTGAACACTTCAAAAGCTGAACCGGAGTGAGTTGTATAGAGTGTCGAATTCGCGACAGCCGCCGCCGCAGACACTGCGCACCGTCAGCAAATTCATCGTTATACCATTATCGCTTTTATTATATACATATATTTCTTTAAATATTAATAATAACAGCTGTTCTCTGCCCCTCTTGCGGGCCATAACAACCCCCTACTGCCTTTTCAAAATCTATTCTTAGCTGACTTCTAAACGGCAGAAGCAATGAATCTATGGATATCTCCTATATATAGAGAAACAGCCCACTCGGTATTCCCACTGCTGGGAACCATTACCTCTCGCAAAGAGAATCATAGCTCATCTACCACGCTAGCCAAGTTTTTGTGCGATTTTATATGCACCCCACAAAAAAAGGTTTTATCTGAAGTAATTGTTGCAGGGGTGTAAGGGTTCTCGCATAACAACTGACGGGATCCAAGCCTCACCTGCCCGTGGTGCACCCTGCTAATCAACAGACGAGGCTCTGGTTCCCACCAACCCGCATTACGCCAGCGTGGTGGGAAATGGCCCAAATTTCTCCATTTGAATTCCTGGCCGATCGATGTAGGAATCTTTGGGAGGCGTATGTCCAGCAGTGGATTGTGATGATCTCTCTGCTGCTGCTGCTGATGATGATGATGATTCTTTACAATATTATTTCTCCTATCCTTGTCCATGGACCAGTCCAGATTAATGTTGGAAGGGAGTAGGCTAAAAGATCTGATATTTTAGATAACTAAGCACAGTAAATGGTTCATCATCATCATCATCATGAATATTACTACATGAATGCACAAAGAAGGCGGCCTTCAGAGAATAGTGACGGCTTGCTGTGACCCTTACCACCAACACCTGAAGTAATCACCACGACCGCTCTACCAATGGTGATACAGACGAAGAAGTGCGTAAGGTTTTAGTAGCAGGTCTCTACACTAAGGTCTAGGTACCATCGCAGCTCATGTTTCCTCCGCCAAACCGCAGTGTGCAAACATTACTGTGTTCCTGTTTGAAGGGCGCTGTAGCCAGTGAAAGCTAGAGTAAGGAAATTTAATATTTTACGTCTTAAGAGGATGATCACAATGTGGTGCAGTATAAACATCCTAACTAATGCCACTCTATGACAGCATTCTATCTTAAGAAACTAGCACAATATGGTATGGATGATATTATGTTAACTACCGTTTAAGTAATATTACTGAGGTAACGAGGTTTAGTGTGTTACCTCTCGATGCAACAGATACGTGGTGCAGTGTATATCATCCTAACTAACACCACCTTACTATGTTTAAAGTAATCACTTTTTTTTATGCAACTAAGTGACGAGACGAGTGGTACGTTCACCTGATGGTGAGTGCTACGCCCGCCAATAACATGGCGCTAGTTAGGATGCTATACACTGCGCCACATTACGTTCGTCTTCTAAGGCATAACATGTTGAGTCTCGTTGCCCCAGTAATTACACTTTATGAGGGTGTAAGGGTATCCACACAAGTCAGGGAGCCAACCATCCAAGCCAACCTCACCAGCTCGTGGTGCACACTGCTAATCAACAAACGAGGCTCTTGACTTTCACCAACTCGCATTGGGCCAGCGTGGTGGCGAATGGCCCAAATCCCCCAATATGAACCCCTATCTACGACAGCTCCTAGTGCCCACCGGAGGCTATGTTGACTGTATGTGGAGGCTTATGTCCAGCAGTGGACGTCTATTGGCTGATGATGATGATACCCAAAAATGCAATTTTTTTTTATTTGTGTTTTGTGCTTAGAAGTATACTTACTTCAAAGTAAGTTAAGTTACATTTCATTCGTGCTTCTATCGATTCACGATAATTGACTGCAGGTACACATACCTCTTCGCACAAGAAACCATCGCCAGGTAACACATGGCGTGGACCCATCGCCCCCTCATCCTCATGACGTGTCCGACGTAACCTCGTATTACCGCACAAATTACCTGTAACGGTGTGTGGTAATTTTTTCCATTAATTTATAGCCACGCCATTAGGAATTACAAAGCTCTTCGTCCATTCAATCTGATATTACAGTCGGTCGCTACCTGGGGGGTAGAGTTGGAATATATACACTGCAACTTCACCATCAGCGAGTTGTAAAGGACTGATTATAAAGTAGTAGTTCCGAGGAAATGGCAGTAGCTTTCTTTACGTTTGTTACTATCAAATGTGGTGGTAATGTTCTGTTGCTGAAGACCATCTAGGTAGGTACCACTGCGGTTCCTATTTCAGCCAACGTACAGTACTGTACCAACATTACAGTATTCCGGTTTGAAGAGCGCTTTAATTAGTATAATTACCTAGGTAATATTGTGTCTCAAAGCCACAAGTACAATTTTTTTTATACAACGCAACGATGAGACGAGCGGGACATTCATCTTATGGTAAGTGATACGCCTGCCCATAATAACGTGGCGCTCGTTAAGATATGTACTGCACCACATTGTGCTCGTTGGTAAGACATAAGATGTTGTCTCGTTACTTCAGTAATTTCACTACCTAAAGCGCCCTTCAAACCGGAACACTAATGTTTCCACTATACTGTTTATCGGCTGCAATAGGAGCTGCGGTGGTATCTGGAACGTCTCCTATTAACAGAGACCTACCATCAGTCCAAAGTGAAAATATATAAATAAATGTACTATATTCGATGGGGTTGTTGTTGCTGACGGTACCGGTCCGATATGCGGCCGTCGGCGAGGCTGTCGGCAAAATCTGCGAGATTACACGGAATCGAACCGAAACTAAATGGCCAACTGTCTACAGCTCCCGCAACGGATCAGTATCGGCCGACACCGGAGCCGGAAGTTGGTGGTGTTTACTCTACATTTTTACACGGACAAATCTAATATTTAACCGCAGCCAAAAAAAGAGGTTGGATGTAGTTAGCGCACTTTACCACACGAGGTTGGGTGGTGGTATACTGACGGTAGGTCTTTGTTGCCGGAAAGCGTCTAGGTACCGCCGCAGTTCTTATTGCAGCCGACAAACAGCAGTGTGCAAACGTTACTGTGTTCCGGTTCGAAGGGCGTTATTGCTAGTGTAATTACTGGTAGTAATGAGACTATACATCTTATGTCTTAAACCGACGAGCACAAAGTAGTACTGTGTGTAGCATCTTAACTAGCGCCAGATTGTTATGGGCAGGCGTATTACTTACCATCAGGTGAACTTTCCGTTCATCTCGTCGCCTGATTGAATAAAAAAACTGTTCATATTCTGAAGATGTTTACTATGTTAGGATAGTGATCCATTGTTAGTTTCGCCGTCCAGTGGTTAACAATTTTGAAGATATATATATCTTCATCATCATCTGCCGATAGACGTCCACTGCTGGACATAGACCTCTTCCAAAGATCTCCACATCCATCGGTCCCCAGTCAGCATGGCCTCCGGTATCGCTGAGTACTAGAGGCTGTCGTTTGTCCAATGCGAGTTGGTGGTAGCCAGATCCTCGTTGTTTGGTTAGCAGGGTGCATCACGAGGAGGTGAGGTTGGCCTGGGTCCCGTGAGTTGTTGACCCCTTACATATATATTAATATATAGACCAATAGAAAGTTACAAAGAAAAGGCTACGTTCATCGTGCTCGTATCTTTCCTCTTTCACCGTAACGGAATTCGTCCATTTCAAGGGATAATTACGGGTAGTGTAATTTCGTAGTCGTTTTGGGGCGGAGTGGAAGGGGGTAGTTAAACGGTGTAGTTTCCAAAAAAAAAAGAGGAAAAAGAGTTTGCGAGAAAAACTCTCGAATTTAACCGCCCGGTAAACACGAGGCTCGAGCCACCGCCGCGGCCAAACAAACGCCCGCCGTAGGGCTGCCAATTGCGAGTTATCTATTTAAAAAAAAAAAAAAAAATCAAGTGTCATATAATTTACTGGTGGTAGGTCTCTGTTGCCGGAGACCATCTATTTACCACCGCAGCGTCTATTACTGCGATCAAATAGTAGTGTGCCAACATTACTGTGATCCGGTTTTATGGGCGCTGTAGCTAGTGTCATTGTTAGGGTAAGACTTAATATCTTACCTTTCAAGGCAATGAGCGGAATGTGGTGGTGTAAATACCAATTTGGTTAGCGCCACGTTGTTATGGACGGGCGTATCACTTACCATCAGGTGAAAGAGCCGTTCATCTTGTCGCTTCATTAAATAAAAAAAAACAAGTGAAATTACTGAGGTGAGGAAACTTAATAAGTTGCGTTTTAGAGATGAACACAGTACGGTGCAGTGTATAACATGTTATCTAGCGCTGCGTTGCATGTGGGTCACTTGTTATCAGGTGACTGTCCTCGTCGTTCGTAAGAAAAAAACTAGACCTTACGTCAATCAATAGGCCAGTAAGGAAATTAAAAAAAAAGTCGAATTGATAAAAATGTATAGCAATCTGTTGTCTGCGTAACCGAAGTGTGAAGAGCTTTTTTTTTTAAAAAAAAATGAATAGTGTCGCCGGCGTTGAAAGCGTGTCCGACATTTAAGCTCCGCGTCCAACGGCAGCATCCTGCCGCAGCCGTGTCGGAGCCGTCGTGCAGCCGTGTCGGAGTCGCGTCGACTACAATCCAACGTCCGACTAAACCCCACGTAATGCCTAGTTAGCCGAAATGGATCGGAACAGAGACAGCGGAGGAGTAGTATTACATTTGTATAATTCTTTTAATAATATTACAATATCATATATTTGAACTTCTGACATCAAAAGGGAGGTTAATAAGTTTTATAAGATTTAATAAGATTTAGTTTTTTTTTTTTAATAAACAAATTGTTATTTAATATCTATATTTAGTATATAGATAGATGAAGTCAGGAAGAAGGATGAGTATTATTTCGAACTGTAGATTTCCTTATTTATAGTTGATTAGTTTTGTTCGTGATCCCGTTTACTTCCCACCAGCCTGATTACCCACCACTCTTGTGTTGTAAATCTGCCGTTATAATAGCATAGTTGCGTTCCCGCTGTCCCCGTATGGGAGTCGGAGCATACTGAATCAAGATTTACTAGACACGGCCTTGTCGCTTTACAATGTGAAACTGAGGTTTTTATTTTTATTCTAGGAAGCGATTAGACGAGTGAGACGTTCACCTGAAGGTACATAGTGCCCATAACAACATGATGCTACTTAGGATGATATACACAGCATTACATTATTCTCGTTGCCTTAAAACATGAGTTAAGTTCCGTTACCCTAGTAATTTCACTAGCTTTGTCGGCGTTCAAACCGGAAGACAGTAACGTTGTTGCGGTCTTAAACAGTCTACCACCACTAAATCCTCCATTTGTTTAATTGTAATAATGTTAA
The DNA here is from genome assembly GCA_029030555.1 of Ornithoptera alexandrae. NCBI lineage: Eukaryota > Metazoa > Arthropoda > Insecta > Lepidoptera > Papilionidae > Ornithoptera > Ornithoptera alexandrae. Next base: position 2,067,150 of record JARDVY010000031.1, read on the forward strand.
AGTTTAAATCGGGTATATTTAGAAAAAAAATATATATTAATTTTGAGTCTACACATGTCGGTGTTGTGGAAAACGTTTATCGCGAACCGCGCCGGCGGGGGCCGAATTCGTGGGCAACAAAACGGCGGCAGCACGGGCGGAGCGGGCGGCGACGGGCGCGGGCGGCGGGCGGCGAGCGGCAAGCGGCAAGCGGCAAGCGGCGAGCGGCGAGCGGCGCGTCGCTCGTTTACATCGCGATAAAAAATTTTGGTTCTTTTTCCGTGCGGAGATTCGAAATGAAATCGCTCGCCGGTTCCATTCCTAGCCAATACAAACTATTATGTACACTATATTTGGGTTCGATAACATTATTGCTTTTCTCGGCTTCTTCTGGTGTTAGGTCTCTTTTGCTACAGGCCGTCTAGGTACCACCGCAGCTCCTATTGCAGCCGACAAGTACTAGTGTGCAGACATTGCCATGACAACTCGCCGGCGTCGGTGTTCCCGTTCAAGTAGCGCGGATGAGCTGTCACTAGGTGCGCTTTACCACCATAGACATTATCACTTAACATGAGGTAGGATCATAGTCAAGCGCTAACCTTGTCGATTTTATAATAAATATATGTTCCGGTTTAAAGGGCGTTGTGGCTAGTGAAATTATTAGGGTAATGAGACTCAACATCATATGCTTCATGGCGACGAGCACAACATCATGCAGTGCTCATCATCTTAACTTCAGCCACATTACTATAGACACTTACCATCAGATGAACTCGATTGTCTCATCGCTTCAACTAATTAAACAATCCTTTTATGTATTTTAAAGGATTTTATAATCCTTCCATATTGAGAAGGAGGAGGGGCAGGAAACATTAACATACAAATCAGTAATTACACTAGCTTCAGCGTCCTTCAAACCGGAACACAGTAATGTTTGCAAATTACTGTTTGTCCGCTACAATAGGAGCTGCGGTGGCATCTAGACTGTGTCCGGCAACAGAGACACTACCATCAGTAATAGCTATTGGTCCTTCAAACCGGATCACGGTAATGTTCGCACAGTACTAATTGCCGGCTGCATTAGGCGCTGCGGTGATACCTAGATCTCCGATGACAAAGACCTATCACTGATTGATTGGAGCCTGCTGCTAATTAAAAATGACGGTAAGACTTCTTCGCCAAGAGTCACAGTGGTGACTTGTGACGCCGCCCAAATAATGACTTCGCGTGACCGTCACCAGTGTACCACCGTTTTCACCACCAGCGCGTGTCTCGAGATTACATCTTTAATAAAAGATGGTACAGTGGTGATAGGTACATGCCGTCTAAGTATCACCACCATCGGTGCCTTCCGATGGATATCAGCAAACTCCTAAAGCACTGAAGGAGACTTCCACTCAGACATCGGAGTTATTTTCATCTCTGGCTTCTCTTTTGAAACAGGGTACTTATAGAGGATCTCTCTCACTCTCCTCCCGTCCCTCCTCTCCGTCAGGAAAAATAACTAAGTACACCACCACTGTGTTGATATTCCAAAGACAATGAATCTAAAAATAATGTAGTAAAATTTTAATAATTAATATAGCGCAGTGTAAACATCCTAATTAACACTCCATTCTTATCTCTTATGATCTGAACGTATTGGTTTCAACCCCTAAGTGAATAAAAAAATCAAACTTTTTTTGGTGTAGTCAACTACAATATATAGAGGTGGTAGGTCTCAGGCAGACAGCAGTTCGTAAATGTTACCGAGGTCCGGTTTGAAAGGCGTTGTAGCTAATGTAATTATTGGAGAACGAGACTTAATACACTATCTTTAGGCGACGAGCACAATGTGGTGTAGTGTATAACGTCATAATTTAGCGCTGTGTAGTTATGGGTGCGTGTGTCACTTAACGTCGGGTGAAAGCCCGCCCGATGAATAAAAAAAATCGTGCAGTGTAAATATTCCAACAACGATATGAACGTACCACTCGGACAAGTGAATATCTTTCGCGATGTAATAAACTACAATATATACACTACGTCACATTTATTTATATTGAGGATCACCAAAAAAAAATAGTTGCTTAGTGACCGCACCAGCGAACTATGCGACCTAGATCCAGCACGGTTAGGTACCAAAACGTTGGCCTAGATCCGGCGGCGACCTTGTGCTCCTTTACTATTGCTATTGGAGAGGACGATTTGATTTCATCGATGTTTCCAGAACGATTCATATTCATTCGCGATTATATTAAATAATCGATTTATTTAAATATTTATCTATATAAATAAATATTTAATTTATAGTACATCAGCTAAAGTTACTATTCTCCTTCTTCTTCGTCTGTATCACTCTTGACAGAGTGATCGTGATCATCACTTCAGGTGTTGGTCGTAAGCTTAACACCTCGCCATTCCTCTCTGATGGCCGCCTTCCTGGTGAATTCATATATCAGCAACGATGAGCCATTTACTGCTGCCTTTATCTGCTCAGTCCAACTCATAGGTGTTCTTCCTCGTCGCCTGGTATCCTCAACCTTTCCTGGACCACAAGTCGCTCAATAGCCACATCCTCTCAGCTGGATATGTCGCCAAAAAAGGTGAGTGAGACTGTACTAAAGTTGGTAAGCGCTGCTTGATGCCGAGTTCTCGAGGTATAGAATTCAGTCCACAATATTCCGAGGATTCTCCTCCAGCACCACATCCATAGAACATCTATCCTCTTCTTCTCTTCTTCTCGCAAGGTCCACGTTTTTCCGGCCTACAAGAATATTATTACTAAACCTAACAATGTTACTCTAATGATAAAATTTTAGGACTTCATATATATAGTATTTATATCATCATCATCATTTCATAGACGTTTACTGCTGGACCTAGGTCTCTTGTAATGTCTTCACAAAGCATGGTCTTGTGCTGTTTGAATTCAATGGCTCCCAGCGATTCTTTTGGTGTCCGCTGTCCATCTAGTGGGGAGTCTGCCAACGCTGCGCTTTCCGATGCTGGGTCTCCATACCGGCACTTTAAAGCCCCAACGTCTGTCGGTGACCCTGGTTCCACTGCTGACCTCCTCACTTTTGATTTGATCACGCAGAAATACTCCAAGGATCGTCATCTCCAACACCCGCTATGCAACTGCGAGCTGAGTATTTATCCTGTTTATAGATTTAAACAGTATATATAGGCATCCTTTTAACGTTCCCACTGCTGGGACTCCAGGTATCACACAAGGAGAGAGTCAAGTAGCGGATGTTATATATCTACAGAAGCTGTTAACATGTCAGCTTTATAACTCATTCTTTTACCGGAAGTTCAATCTCAATGGAGATCGAACCTCTATATATATATATATTTATTTAACGAAGCCACGAGAAGACCGGGACGTTCACCTGATAGTAAGTGATACGCCTGTCCATAACAAAATGACGCTAGCTAAGATAATATACCCAGCACCACATTGTGCTCGTTGCCTTGACACACATAAGATGTTGAGTTCCGACACCCCTATAATTACACTACATACAGCGCCCTTCAAACCGGAACATATTGTTCGCACACTAATGTTTTCCGGCTGCATTAGGGGTTGCGGTGGTACACACTTTAAAGAAAATGTTTTTTTGTTGTTTGCCTGTCACGTGATAACGAGTGAACATGATGATCACTCGACGCGGAATGATCTGTAGATGGCTACAGATTATTTATTTTTTTACTTTCATACATCCTTCATGGTTTGATTTCTAATTAACTTTTGCATTTTCGTTTGGTATTATTTATGCGGTTGCTATAGTAACGGTTGCTACGGAAAGTCATCTGCGATCTAATACTATATTGCGGCCAGTGAAGCCTGCAGGGAACAGCTGGTACTTTATATAGTCATAGCTGTTCGTTTCTTGTAATTAAATGCATGCTGTCCCAAAAGCAGCTTCACATCACAACCGCATAACATCACGGTGTCCTGTTCCGCTGGCGTTGACTGTGTGAAGTGCTCGCAGCAATGGCGGCCGATGGTTGCTTTGCATTGTTTTTTTTTTTTTTATGCAAGTAATGCGAACACGGCGTTAGAGATAAAACCGTGGTGCGGTGCGGCCGGTGTCGCATAACGCGGGGTCCGTGTGAATACGGCGCGAAATTATTTCGCATGCAACTTGACCTTCGCTGCAACGGATGCGTGCGTACAGTTCAATTTGAAAATCGAACTTTTTTCTTTTTTAAATAACAAAGATTTTCAACGAACTGACTCTAAAGCAGTGACATTTATGGATTTCAAGATATATATATATATATATGTTGGTAGATGTTAGATCGTCTTGTTACCACTGCAGCTCACATTTCTGCCGACAAACAATAGAGTGCAAATTTACTGTGGTAATGTGGTATGTCCGGTTTGAAGGGTGTTGTAGCTAACGAAATTACTGCGGTAGCTAAACTCAACATTGATATCTTACAGCGATGAGTACAATATATATATGCATCAGCTGATAGACGTCCACTGTTGGACAAAGGTCTCCTCGGAAGATCTCCACATATAGTTAGCATGGCTTCCGGTACCGATAGGCACTAGAAGCTGTCGTATATAGGAGTTCGTTTGGGGGGACTTGGGCCATTTTCCACGACGTTGGCCCAATGCAGGTTGACGGGCTTTTATATCAATATCATACCATTCATCATCATCATCACCAGACTATAGACGTCCACTGCTGCATGATACTATTACTGGTGGTAGGTCCTGTTGTCGGGGACCGTCTAGGTGGGTGCGCATACATTACTATGTTCCGGTTTGAAGGGCGCTGTTACTGAAATAATAATAAACGCAGGTAATGATGATATATATTATGTCAATAGGCGAGTATAACGCGGTGCAGTGTATTACTTACCATCACGGGTACGTTACATTGATCGCGTAGAATTAAAACAGGAGAGATACGTAGTAAATTTTCACTGCTCTTTAATAAGAGTAAAATAACTTGACTAATTGACAATAAGTATCTATTAAGTTACGTATGGGTCAGCTATAACTTGAGGAACGTTACTGAAACTCTGACTCATCGCATGAGCCATACACCAAGTCACAATATTGACACATCCGTCACCTATATTTCGGGTGGCTATTTATTGTGTCAGTAGGATATGCTTACCTAGGACATTACTATATAAATGTCTGGGATGTGACTACCGAGCTATACTATACTATGCTTTACTAGCGCCCTTCAAACCGGTCTCTATTCGTTTTTATTTTAAAATCAAGATATTTCTTTATTATTCTACGAAGCAACGAGCGGAATGTTTAATTAATGGTAAGTGATACGCATGCTCATAATATGACGCTAGTTAGGATGGTATACATAGCATCGTTTAAATTCAGAAATAAATTATGTTAAGTGTTACTCTATTAGTTTCACAAACTACAGCGCCCTTCAAACCGGAACACAGTTATGTTGGCAAATTACTGTTTGGCGATGGGAATGAGAGCTGCGGTGGTATATAGACGGTATCCGGCAATAGAGATTTACCAGCAGTAAATCCTGATAAACACCTGCCGCTGTATACGTACGGAGATCAACATAGGTCAGTTACGCACACAGTCACATGTACGACCTACTTTTTATTCTAGGTCATAACTATATCATGATAATTTGAATTGACAACAGCATTAGGCAGACATAGTACTTCTGTCGCGGTGGATTTTTTTTTTTGTTTAATAATGCAGTCCGATTTATTATTCGTCTAGACGAAAATGCATTTGGTCAAAGCCGGCGCATGCGCAACACTGTTTAGCAGCCGGAAGTGTATTACATTTGCGGACTGCATGCTGTCGGGCAGGCCGGCGTTTTGGTTTTAAATAAACAGATTTTGATACATGAACACTCACCAACAGCGCTTTAAGCTAGCGTTTTGGGAATTTGCCCAAACCAGTTCATATGAATCCCGATCGATGTGGGAATCTTTGGGACAGGCCTATGTCCAGCAGTGGACGTCTATCGACTGATGATATATGAAGTTAGCTTTAGCAAAGTATCAAGAAGGGCTAAACGTTCATTGGTTGATAAGTGCTACGTCTGTCAACAACGAGGCGCTAGTTAGGGTGATATACACTGCACATTATGCTTGTCGTTTTGAGAGATAAGATATGCGATGAGACGAGCACAACGATCACCTGATGGTAAGTGATACGCCTGCCCATAACAAAGTGACGATAGTCAGGATGATACACACAGTACCACGTTACGCTCGTCGCTTAAGACGTAAGATGTTGATTCGCATTACTCCAGTAATTACACTAGCTACAGCGCCCTTCAAACCGGGACGCAATATTTCCACACTATTGTCGGCCGCAAAAATATGCACTGTTATGGTACCTAAATGGTATCCTACAGCAGAGACCTACCAGTTTAGACAGATATATCTGTATAACAACGTGGCGCTAGTTAGGATGATATACACTGCACCACATTGTGCTTCATCTTATAACAGATGTTTAATCTCATTACCACAGTAATTTCACTGGCTACAACGGCCTTCTAACACATTTCATAGTTTGTCGGCTGCGATAGGAGCTGCGGCGGTACCTAAATGGTCTCCGGCAACAAAGACCTATGACGAGTATAACCTATGACTGCTACTGTATGCATCAGAAATATACACTATGACATACCTACACAACAACTCACAGGATCCAAGCCAACCTCACCAGCTCATGAACAAACGAGGCTCTGGCTTTCTCCAACCCGCATTAGGCCAGCGTGGTGGGAACTAAACCAAAATGTGGGAATATCTGGGGCAGGCTGTGTCCAGCAGTGGACGCCCATCGGCCGATGACGACGATGCTTATATAAAATATATGGAATATTTTTTTCTTTTCTTGTAACTAATGCGCATTGTTATTATAATAAGGGGATTCGGAAACGCGGCAGGTTTCGGCCATTGAGGAAAGAATGCGCGCCAAGGACGTATTCAAATGAATACACGAAACATGTCGGTTGCATACACGATTACAAATTCAGAAGCCGTTCCGAATATATACGTATTTTATTTATATTAAACTAATATAGCCGGACGTTCACCTGGAAATAAGTGTTGAGTACTGCTAATAAATGTATTGGTGTTAGATCTCTCTTGCCGAAGACTGCCGACTAACAGTACTGTGTATGAATGTAACTGTATAGTTTGAAGGGCGTTGTAGCTAGCGTAATTACTGGGGTAACGAAGTTTAGCGTCTTATGTCTCAATGTTTTTTTTCTTAATTCCATTAAGCGACACGAGCGAGACGTTCACCTGATGGTACATGATACGCCTACCCATAACAACGTGGCGTTAGTGAGAATGGTACACTGCACCACATCGCTCTCGTCGCCATGAGATATAAGATGGTAAGTCTCGTTACCCTAGTAATTACACTAGCTACAACGCCCTTCAAACCGGAACACAGTAATGTTTGCACACTATTTGCTGGCGGCAGAATAGGCGCTTCGGTGATACCTGGATAGTCTCCGGCAATAGAGACTCACCACCAGTGCAGTGTATATAATTCTAACTAGCGCCACGTTATTATGGGTAGGTGTATGACTTACCGTCTATGAACGTCACGCGCGTCTTATCACAAATATTATCTCTCAAGGCCTTGAGTACGATGTGGTGCAATGTATATAATTCCAAATAACGATGTTCTTGGCAGACGTATAACTTACCATTAGTGAACGTCACGCTCGTCTTATCGCACATCTTAAGTCTTAATGCGACGAGTACAATATGGTGATGTGTCATCATCCACTGCTGGACATAAGCCTCTCCCAAAGATTTCCACATCCATCCGTCCCGTGTTACTAGCATCCAGTGAGTTTCCGCGATTCTCATCAGATCGTCGGTTCACCTTGTGGAAGGCCTCCCATCACTACGTCGCGTACGCGGGAGCCACTCGAAGACCTTACAGCCCCATCAGCCGTCGGACCTTCGAAAAATGTGCCCTGTCCAATGCCACTTATCTAGTAATCTTTTGGGCTATGTCGGTGACCTTAGTCCTTCGGATCTCCACATTACTGATCTCGCAGAGACACGCCAAGCATAACCCTCTCCATTACCCTTTGCGTATATAATTCTAAATAACGCCACAATATTATGGGCAGGCGTACAGCTTACTATTAGTGAACGTCTCGCTCGTTCACGTCGCTCATCTTATTTCTTAATGCGACGATCACAATGCGGTAATATCATCTTGAATAGCATCACGTTGCAATAGTCGTATCATTTACCATCAGGTCAAGGTAGAAATTGTAGAATAAATAAAAAAGTCCGATTAAGTGCGTTTATCCGATATGTTGTATTCGTATTGTCTCACAGGCCGCATGACAATGGTTTAAGTGTGAATGCGACCTATTCACTATTATATATTTGTTTTTAAATCCGTCCGTCCGTGTGAATGGGCCGTATTGTTTTGGTGTCTAGTCGAAAAGTTATTCGTTCTAATTCTATTATAATCGGTTTGTTTTAACTAAAACATCCGATGGCGGCTATGACCCGGCTGATGTCATAACTATATAGGAAGGATCTTTGTTCGCGTCGTATGAATGGTGATGTTGGGTTTCGGTACTGTTAGTTTAAGTGGACATTTCACCATTGTAGTACCATCACGAAGTATTGATAAGTCTACACCAATTCAGCCACTGAATTATCATTTATGGGTAAAGATCATGCCATATTTGGTATTGGTTGAAGGTCGATGTATGTTGTTCAGGAATATCGGACAAATTTTTCCCTTATTTTCTTTTAGTCGACTATTACAACCCGTTTAAGTATATTAAGGATTTATATTAATCTTTAATACGAAACAACATCTTATGTCTCAAAATGAGGAGTATAGCGTGGGGCAGCGAATATCATCCTAAATAGAGCTACATTGTCATGGGCAGGCTAATCACTCACCATCAGGTGAACGTACCGTTCGTCTCGTCACGGTCACTCTTAGATTAATAAAGGTCTGAACCTGACCTTCAAATCCTATAAACTTGAAGACTACGTTGTTATTCACCTTCTAGGAGATTCTTAGTTCTATTCACAATAGGTTGAGACGACAGTGCAGCAATTTTTTTCTGACTAGTAACAGAATCTTCTTCTTTTAATACACTTTACAACTGAAGGTTGTGATGGTGCTGAAATGCTAGTAATGACTGGTCCAGCAGCTGGCTATACACTCCTGTCTTCGGCATGAGTATTTAAATATCTTTTTTACTGTGTGAAGCTTCGAGACGGGCGAGACGTTCACCTGATGATAAAGATGTACACATTATCACATTTTGCTCGTCGCCTTTAGATGTACCATAGTTTTGTTACCCCAGTAATTACACTTCCTACAGCGCCCTTGAAACCGAAACACCGTAATCTTTGATTAGAATGATATACCCTGCACCACTTTTCGCTTATTGTCTTGTGACTTTTATGTTGTCTCATTACCTCAGTAATTACAAAGACTACAGCGCTCTTCAAGTAACACAGTAATGTTTGCACACCGCTGTTTGCCGGCTGCATTAGGATGCTATCTAGATGGTATCCGGCATCAGCAAACCACTATTAGTTAGGATGTTTATACTGCGCCACATAGTGCTCGTTGACATGTTGTTAAATTTCGTTACCTTAATAATTTCACTATCTACATCACCCTTCAAACCGGAACACGGTAATACCAGCATTTTACTGTTTGTTCGCAGAAATAGTTGCTGCGATGGTTATACGGACTTACCACCAATACTAGTCTCTACATATGTATTTCATCATTATCATCAGCCGACAGATGTCCACTGCTGGACTTAGGTCTTCCCCTAATATCTCCACATCGATCGGAACTGCGTTGCCCGCGTCTAGCTGCTTCCTGCTACCTTTACCATCTGCTTGGACCATCTAGTGAGGGGACTGCTAATACTGCTTCTTTCGGTAAGTGGTCGGTTATATATGTATATATATAACTCTCGCAATCAGCATTGGGCAAACGTGGTGGGAAATGGCCCAAATCCCTCATATGAACCCCTAATTACGACAGCCTCTAGTACCCCAAGCGGTGCCGGAGGCCATGCTGACTGTATGTGGAGATCTTTGGGAGAGGCTTATTGCCAGCCGTGGACGTCTAGCGACCGATGATGATATATATATTAGGTCCTTACATATGAAATTAGCGTTTTGTTGCACTGACCGCTTTGATCTGAAATATCTACTCTTTGGTTAGGAATTCCAAATTCAAATTTATAAATTCATTTAGCTGATACATTTGAGTTTTGAAAACAGTTATTCATTTGTTTTTTCCTCATTATTTTTTTCTTTGGCGTCGAGTATTACCGCACAATGGAAAACATGAAGTATCGGTATATTTACGAGTACGAGTTCTACCGTGGCACCAGTACCAGTGCTGCAGAAACAGCTCGAAGGATTAATGATGTGTACGGCGCTGGTGTCGCAATAGAAAGCACGGTACGTTTTTGGTTTCAACGTTTTCGTTCTGAAAATTTCGAGCTTCAGAACTAACTTCGTGGACAGCCGGAGACCAAAATAGAAAATGAAGAATTAAAGGCTATTGTGGAAGCAGATTCACTACAAAGCATTTCAGAGATAACTGCAGGCTTCGTAGTAAGTGATAGAACTGTATTAATCCACTTGAAGCAAATCGGGAAAGTAAAAAAACTTGAACGATGGGTACCTCATGCATTCAGTGAATCGAACTTGCAAACACGCGTCGACTGCTGCTGCTGTGTTACTTTGCGCAACCGACACAATGATGAAGGGATTTTAAATCGAATCATTACTTGTGATGAAAATTGGATACTGTACGATAATCGGAAGCGTTCTTCGCAATGGCTGAACCGTGGAGACCCAGCCAAATCCTGCCTTAAAGGAAAATTGACAAAAAGCTACTTGTGAGTGTTTGGTGGACTAGCGCCGGTGTCGTTCACTGCAGCGTTCTAAAACCTCGCCAAACGATTACGGCAGATATCTATTGTCAGCAACTGCAAACCATGAAGGAAGAACTAGCTGCTAAACAACCGAGATTGGTCAATCGCTCTAGGCCACTGCTGCTTCACGATAACGCAACACCACCACCACACACTGCACAACAAACAACCACTAAGTTAGATGAGCTACAATTGGAACGTCTGCGACATCTACCGCACTCCGCGGACCTTGCTCCAACAGATTACCATTTTTCTGGTATTTGGACAACTTCTCACAAAGAAAAAATTCAACACCGATGCGTCAGTCCAAATCGCTTTCAAAGAGTTTATTGATTCTTGCTCCCCAGGGTTTTTTTAGAAATGGGATCAATGAACTACCTATGAGATGTCAAAAGTGCATAGATAACAAAGGTGCATACTTTGATTAATTAAATATATTTTACAAAAAAACAATCGACTTTATATTCCTCCCGTACAAAACGCCAATTTCATATGTAAGGAGCTAATATATATATCTAGTGTATAGTTGCCCTAATACAAAATCTGATGCGCACAATGAAATCTGACACTGTCGCCGCCGCAAAAATAACTCTTTGTCAGCGGCGCCGCGACGGCACCGGGCTTGCATCAGCTACAAACACATTAGCCTGGTACACGAAGGTTTCAATTGATTAATTACACCAGGTAACGTAGTGATGACACCGGAACACCCGTGCAGGAGAACCGCTGGCATCATCAACATCAGCTAGAAAATTCAGTCTGTTTTATTCTGTTCTGTCAGTACTTCGAAAAATGTTGGCAATTTACTATCAATAGCAAAACGTTCAACTGTTGAATATATATAGCTACAGGGCCTTCCAAACCGGAACACAACAACGTTCGCACATTACTATTTATAGCCAGCAATATGAGCTGCAGTATTACCTAGACGGTCTCCGTCAACAGAGAACTACCATCAGTAAACATCCTTATAAATACCACATTGTTGTGAGGCGTATGTCTCACCATCAGGTAAATGTCTTTCTCCTCTCGTCTCTTCGTAGTATAAAAAAGCGTTACTGAAAGAAACAGTTTGTGAGATATCCGTTATTAGAAGTTGTAGCGTAGTAAGGGCACCAAAGGGAAGCCATTTTGCATAAACAAAATCCAATAGAGTGGCGTGCATGTGTGCGTGCGTGTGTACGTGTGTGTGTGTGTGTGTGTGTGTGCGCCATCGGCCAAGGGTGAACGGCCTTATTCATAGTGCGTTCACAATTTCCACGCGTACTAATCTTAAGACGGAAATGTTACAATTATTTGTTTACAATAGACCATAATCGTATAGGAAGTAGAGGGACGTCGACTTCCGTCAGAGGTGGTTTCCCATTTGCTTTAAAACACAGACGTCCTGTTCCTGATTGGATTCTGGACCAAATTTTGTTAATTTAGATAAGACAATTTTTTTTTAAACTTGCTTGTTCAACTCTGCCACCATAACAGTATCGCTGTGACAACAAGCCAGAGCCAGCTCCTAGCAGAGCACGCTTTTATTTACATAGAACTACACTTGAAATTTGTCTGAAATATTCCTTAAGAGAACCGTTGCTATAGCAACCGCATAAATAATTCAAAATGAAAATACGTACAAAAGTTAATTAGAAATGAAACCATGAAGGATCTATGAAATTAAAAAAATAAATAACCTATAACCATCTACAGATCATTGCGCGTCGAATGCTTGTGTTCCCGTGTCGACACGTTCACTCGTTTTCACGTGATGGGCGAATAAACAAAACCCAATTTAATTATGTATATATAGCATTGAGATATTTCTTCAAATTTAAAGATTTATCACGATATCTCTGTAGATATAAGACCTGGACACTTTAAATTTGGTAGGAATATTCCTTTTGATGAGGACAGCTAAGCATTTACAAAACTCCTTACCCAAAAGGGTGTTACTAACGGGAGGAGGGGAATTACCGCCGGGCGGAAATAATTTTGACGTATTTCTAATTCTCATCTAAGTCTTCAGTTTAATTCTATGTTATGGCTAGGAAACCGGATGGGGAACAGCTACTGTTACCATATGGGTATGAGATAATTCCTGACAGCTCAATTGACTATATTTGCTTAGTCATCAAGTTTATTATTGATTTGGAAGAATTGTATGTTAAGTGTTTAGGATGTATGTATGGATACGGGCGACGGTAGATAGGCACTTGTTGATTCGGACGGGCGCCGCTAACGGGTGACGTAAGCAGCAGCCGAGCGCCGCCGGTGTGAACGCACCCTTACAGCAAAAAAATATTTATTTATAAAAAAAAAATTTTACAGAAATTCGATCAAAAAAAAAAATTTTAATTGCAGCAACAGTGAAAAAAATTAATGAAGCGAGGAGACGAGCGACGTTCATCTGATGGTAAGTGACACGGCCGTGGTGCTAGTTAGGATGTTGTACATTGCACCATATTACGCTCGTCATTGAGATGTAGGATCCTCGTTACCCCAGTAATTTCATTAGCTACAGCGCCCTTCACACCGGAACACAGTTTTCACTCTGCTGTTTGTCGGCTGCAAGCACTGCGGTGGTACCTAGACGTCCGGCAACACAGACACTAGCACCAGTTATTATACGTCTATGTGAATGAAGTTGCAGTGTGCAGATATTACCGTAGTACTGATGAGGGTCACAGGGAAGAAAGGGAAACTATAGTAATATTAACAAAGTATACTATACCGCTGATGATTATTTGTATAATAGTAATAGAAGACATTATGGTGATAAAAATATACATATGTACAATGTGGTGCAGTGTATATCACACTAACCAGCGCCACATTAAGTGTACGCGTATCAGTTACCACCAGGGTCTCGCTCGTTGGAAACGCACACATATTTATATAATTTACTGGTGGTCTCCGTTGCTGAAGTCTTCTAGCTACAACGACAAACAGTAGTATGCAAACTATTGTGTTCCGGTTTGAAGGGCGCTATAGCTTGTGTAATTACTGGGGTAAAGAGACTCGACATGTTACGTCTCAGGTGACGAGCTGAATGCGGTGCAGTGTATGGAATATTAACTAGCGGAACGTTGTTATGGACGGGCGTATCACTTGCCATCAGATGAACGTGTCGGTCGTCCCGTCGCTTAATTACTTAAAAAAAGATTTAACGTGTTAGTGCAGTGTAATCACTCTATGATCCTCTCATGTCCTCATCGTCATCAGCTGTCACGTGGCCAACCAAGTATGTGTATGTTGTATAAGCCGCTTTGAGATATGTTAGGTCTCGTAAGGGTTTCATGAAACGAAGAAGTGACAGATGAGATGGTTAGTATGATTACACTGCATTACACAGATAGTATGTCTGTCGGCTGATGGTGATGATGACACAGTAAGATTTTTAATATTGCTACTGTAACACTGTCATACGAAGATATGTTTTTTTTTTGTCTACGAAGCGACGGGAAGTCAAACGTTCACCTGATGGTGACTGATACGTTTACTCATAAAGTGTCGCTATTTAGGATGTTATACACTACATCACATTATTCTCGCCGCATCGACAAGTCATCGTTGTCTCGTTACAACAGCGTCATTTAAATCGGAACTGGGTAATAAGAAAGTAACAAAGTTTCCTCCGGAAGAGCCTATCGTTTGATAGTAACAAACAGCCCACATAACCTGCCCACTGCTGGGACTCTAAGCTAAGTATCGCTATCCAAGTCATCATTTATCCATTACGTTGGTCGATATGTAGGCGGATGTCATATATCTGCTAAAGTTGTTTATGACAGTTTCACCGGAAGTTCAAACTCTTTACCTCGTGAAGGTTTACTCACGCGCAGTAAAAATCGGAAACCTTTACAGTGACAACTCCTTAGAATGACCGTACAACAGTAAGCGTTAAGAATAGATCCGCGCCAGTTTAAACTGTGTCACAGTAAACTTAACGCGGCCGGTTGGTTAAGTTAATCAAAAATAGCATTCGCCCGCTTCCGGTCGTTTATCAGCGGATACGTATATCCGATACGGCGCGGATTAGTTCCACATCGCTATCCGGTTATACCGACGGTTCAGATACGAACCTTATGAATGTAAGGTTAGTATCCAATTCATTTAGTGAAATTACTAAATGAAAACTGTACGTTAATTTTAACTGTCTTATATTTATCTCTCTCTCTCTTTTTCTCTGTTGCCGGAGACAGACAAGATACGACCGCAGCTAATATTTCCGGCGCCGAACTGTTGAGTTTTCAAAGGTGCTATAGCGAGAGATATTACCGAGGTAACGAGATTTAGCTAAATAAAACACATAACGTATCTCTCTTTCTGCTGACGAAGACCGTCGAGATACCACCGCGGCTTCTATAGTAGCTGACAAACAGTAGTCCGCAAATATTACTGTGTTTAGTTCTGAAGGGTGCTACAGCTAGTGATTACCGAGGTAACGAGATTTAACATATGACATATCGTTGGTGCCAATGACCATCTAACTACACGTCTTTGTTCAGCCGAGTAAAACATTTTTTTTTTTACAAAGAGTCGAGAGCACCTTCACCTCACAGCACCACATTATGCGCGTCGCCTTCATACGTAAGATCTCAAGTCTCGTTACCTCAGTAATTTCATAAGCTATGGCACCCTTCAAACCGGAACACAGTAGTATTTGCACACTACTGTTCATCATCATCATCAGCCAATAGATGTCCACATCGATCGGTATAGGACTGCTCGCATAGCCAAGCACTAGGGGCTGTCGTTTGTAGGCGTTCATATGGGGAGGGATTTGGGCCATTTCCCAGCACGCTGGCCTAATGCGGGTTGGTGGGGGTAAGAGTGGGAGGAGACACTACTGCTTGTCGACTGGAGTAGACTCTGCGATTGTCTACCTAGACGTTCTCCGACAACAGAGACCTACCACCAGAATAAATATATAACATATCCATCTCTCCCTCTATCTCTATCTCTCTCTCTCTGTGTATAGAATCTCTTCATAACGTCATAGTGGTAAGAAAAAAAATTACAATGGACTATAATTTATCATCTAGAAGTTTGTTTGATCTAGTCTTACAGGAAATGACTAAGTAAGCGTACTTAGCCATTTACTTAATTAATATTAATGTTTACATGAATTTTGTCTGTCCGTATGTTTACAGTGAACATCATTCCAGGGTGAAAGGCAGTGTAGTTTTCTCATAGGAGTGGCTTTTATTGGTGACAGGTCTCATACCGGAGACCGTCTAAGTACCACTGTAGTGACTATAGCTTGAGCTGTTATACTGTTTGAAGGGCGCTGTAGCTAATGAAATAAATGAGGTGAATAGTGCATTGTTGTTGTGTATATCATCCGAACGACCGCCACATTTATTGTAGGTCAGGTCACATGACGGAAAGAGATCACTTTTTTATAAAAAAAATATGTAAACGCTATATTTTTTTTTAAATGAAACTTGACAAAAAGCAAATACAGTACGTCCAGCGGTGCCAGCGTACCCCCGGCCGATCTGTTTCACTCACTTAGCAACCCCCCCAACGGCACCTCCTATTGATTTTGTTCGCCCCACTTTCGTTCGCCCACTGCCTCGCCACCCACATCTCCCCACGCGCCCCCCTACTTTTTAAAATGTCGACTGTCGACACTGGGACAATGGGGAAGGAGATTCAACGAAATTCTTTACTGACGACTTAGACGGCGCCATCGGTTCCCAAATTAGAAATGTCAGCAGCTGCCCAGCTGCGAGGTTCCAGCTTCGGATCCGGAACCACATCGTTAATGGAGTTTAGATGATGGAAGATGGGAGTTTAATTGGTGGTAGGTCTTTATCGCCGGAGACCATCTATGTAAGCACCAATCAAGTGCAATTCCTGTCGATAAATAGCTGTGTGCAAACATTATTGTGCTCCGGTTTGAAGGGCGCTATAGCTACTGAAGTAATGAGACTTAATATATGTCTCATAGTGAAGAGCACAATGCAGTGCAGTGTATATCATCCTAACTAGTACTACGTCGCTGTGGACGGGCGTATTACTTACCATCGAGTTAACATCCCATTTGAAAAAAAATTTAAGCTTTATTACTTAGGTCACATTTCGTACCTAGATCGTTTAACCATTATTGAAGATCGTCTAGGTACGACCGCAGCTCATATTTCCGCAGACGTACAGTAGTGTGCTGTTCCGGTTTGAAGGGCGCTGTAGCTAGAGAAATTACTAAGATAACGACACAATGTTAACCCTAAGTACTATATTCCTAATTAATAGTGATCCATAGCTTCTGCTACGAGATCATCTTATGTTCGTGATATTACTAGTAACAGTTTTTTTTTTATTCAACGAAGCCACGAGACGTTCACCTGATGGCGAGATATGCGCCTGACTATAACAACATGGCGCTAGATAGAATGATATACACAGCATCACTTTCTGCTAATTAATTTCATTAGCTACGGCGCCCTTTAATCAGAACACGGTAATGTTTGCACCGTACAGTTTGTCTACCAGCAGTAAACAGTGCCAGTGTAATGTTTTGGGGTGAGCGTGAGGGATGCATGCGGATATGGACCGGTCGATTATCTTGAGTGTACTTCCTTCCGGCGGGCGGGATCGGGCAAAATCAATACAATGGAAGTGTTTTTAACGCGCGCGACTGTCCGTGCCGTGCCGTGCCGCTGGATGTAGACGCGGCTGGCGGAGCAACAGTTAGCGCACACCCGGACGTCCTCCTGTACCTCAACGTTATATTACTCTCATCGCCACAGTTATTTCACTAGCAACAGCGCACTCCAAACCGGAACAATGTAATCTTTAATTAGTATGCACAAGTCAGATTGTCCTCGTCGCTTTATGACGTAATGTCGAGTCGTGCCTTCTACAGCGTCCTTCAAACCGGAACACCGTAACCTTTGATTAGAATACACAAGCCAGATTGTCGTCGTCGCTTTATGACGGAATATTAAGTCGTCCCTTCTACAGCGCCCTTCAAATGACCCTACCGTTTATCGGCTGCAACAGGAGCTGCGATGGTACTTACACGGTCTTCAACACCAGAGACTTACCACCATAACTGATATATTAACATATTGTTAACTTACCACTACATACATACATATATATCGCGTCTCGTTCTCGGTGGGGTAGGTAGAGACCACCTCTTTCCACTTGCTACGATGCTGGCACACCTCTCCCGCTTCCTCCACTTTTCTGCAGCTGATTATAATGGATAAAGTTTCTGGATAACGAAAGGTGGGGAGAAGGAAAAAGTCATGGTTGAGAAATATCAGGGAATGGACTGGCATATCTGTGGCGTCCGAATTGTTACCACGCTGATCGCCAACCTTCACCAGCTGAAGAGGCGCTTTAAGAAGAAGAAGATTCTATCTAAGTATAACTTAACATAGACTGAAGGACAGACTAATTTATCGGAGCGACATTCACCGGATGTTAAGTGACACGTCTGCACATGACAGCGTAGTGCTAGTTAGGATGTTATACAATGAGCTACATTGCACTCGTCGCCTTGAGGCTTAAGATGTTGAGACTCGTTACCTCAGTAATTATATTAGCTACAGCGACCTTAAAACCGGAACACAAAGATGTTTGCACACTACTGTTTGGCGGTTGAATCCTAGACAGTCTCCGGCAACAGACTTACCATCAGTAAAAGTCCGACCTTGATGAAGAGTTAAGGTCCTTGAATCGCGCTTGGATACAGATGGTGCGAGCGGTTGTAAACAGAATTTCACTTACATATATGTATACATGTATATATGTATGTGTATGTTGATATGTTGGTGAACGTCAGCAGCGCGTCGGAGCTGGCCGGCCGCTTTGAAATTTAATTAGACCTAGTTTCGCTGGATTAGCATTAGACCAATGGCGACGGCAGCGCATGCGCCAAGGTTGCCAGCGCACCGCCTAGGGGACAGCCAAATGATCATACATTCTTTAAACAGCAACTATCCTCTGCAGACAGTACTGGTATCCTCCAACACATCTCCGCCGACAAACAGTAGTGTGCAGATATTACCGTGTTCCGGTTTAAAGGGCGTTGTAGCTAGTGAAATAAGTTAACCATATTTAACATCTCATGTCTCAAAGTGACGAGCACAAAGTGATGCAGCATAAGCATCCTAATCAGTAGTGGGTAGCTGTTGCCGGAGACCGTCTAAGTATCACTGCAGCTCCAATTGCAGCGACATACAGCAGTGTGCAAACATTTACTGTGTCACTTGAAGGGCGCTGTAACTAACGAAATTACTGTAGTAACGAAATCCTATCTCTCATGCCTTAAAGCGACGAGTACGATCAGGTGGAGGAGGACATCTCACGTTCGCCACGTTGTTACGTGCCGCCGTGTCAATGACCGCCAGGAGAACGTTTCATTCACTTCGTCGCTTCGTAGAACATACTCGTAGACTGTCGAAGTGGGAGACAGGAGTACTTGGTGCAAAACAGACCTGTCAGAATTATTGAGGACCCTTTGCTAACAGACGGTATTGAAGCCCTTGGTTTTAGGAGAGATTTTGCCTCCTCATGTGTGTTCTACCGTCTCTATAACGGGATGTGTTCTGATGAGCTGTTTGATGTGATTCCGACGGCCACATTTCATCATTGCACCGCTCGCCATCGGCAGGGAATTCATCCTCATATCCTTGAACCGCAGCGGTCAGGTACAGTCCGGTTCCAGAGATGTTTTCTCCCGAGAACACTCAAATCGTGGAACGTGTTAGCTGTCGAGGTTTTCACCATGACCTACAATATGAAGCTCTTCAAAAAGGGCGTGATAAGGTTTCCGCAGGGTCAGCAACACGCCCAGTGATACCTGTGGTGTTACTGGCAGTCATAGGCTGCGGTTACCGCTCAACATCAGGCGGGCTGCAAGCCTGTTTACCACCTAAGTGTATAAAAAAAGGGTAGACTATACTTCCAATTTCCGGTATAGACCTGGACTGACAAGACTTGAGGACTTAAAAGACACAAACACCTGTCCACACACACCTATCCAATGATCTTTTATAGATTAAAGATGTTTTCTTTACACAAACGTCTGGAACCCGTTTAAGTTATCAGGCACCGCATTTTGCGTGATGAGTGAACGTGTGTGTGTTGATGAAGAATTTCGCATGGAGTCCACTCGCATAAGCGGCTCGTTCGCGATAATTTAATATTAAAGCGCATCAGGGCTGGCCCGGCTCCCACGCGGCGACCCATCCGCTGGGCAACGGCTTAATCGATTATAAATTTATAATTCATCTCATTTACAACGTACGGAACGATTTGTTTACAGCATTTATATCATCATCATCATTATCACCATCAGCCGACCGACGTCCACTGCTGGACATAGATCTCCCTCGAAGTTCTCCACATCGTACGATCTTGCGCTGCTTGCATCTAACTACTTCCCGTAACTTTTACTCGATCGTCGGACCACCTAGTGGGGGGAGGGGAGGAGCTGCCAACACTACGTCCTGTATTTAGAGATCACCAGCAATTCATTGACTCATCACGGGAACTCCGAAACTGTTAGACGTAACCAGACAAACTTTTGTAAAGATATTGCTTCTACCTTTTAGAGGTCAACTTATAATGGAATTTACGAAATTCCTCCCCCAAAGGCAGTTGGCCTGACCGTAGGTAATGAAATTACTGTGGTAACGAGACATGTCTTTACGCAGCGAGCGTAATGATGTATAGTATATATCATTCCGACTAGCTTTATGTAGTTACATCTCGCTGGTCCTGTCGCTTTGTCGAATAAAAAAAAACTATGTGTAAATGAGGGAGAAGATGGTGAAATGCTCATGAAGAATATTCCAGCTCTCATATGTTGACATCTGGAATAGCCGGTTTACAATATGAGGATTGTAAGCAGATGTGAGGATCTATTAAAAACAGGACTAAAGTAAGCTCTCTCTGTCGTAGATGAATCTACGGGTTCGTGGGCTTTGAAGAAGGGGCGGGGGGGTGGCACATTGCCCACTAAACGGGCCTGTGTGCCTGCACAAGGTGGTGTAGCTTGTCTTAACAAAAAGGGTTGTTGGGTGGGGAAAAGGTTACGGCACTTACTGGGATGTGCTTAGGAACAGTGCTTGCAGTGAGGTATTCCTTAGGAAGTCGCAGGACCTCTCTCAATGCATTAAGGACGATCGATGGGGTTTTATTGAGTACAAATTCAAACAAACCCTGCCATCCCGACTAGAAGTATCTTATAAAGATTTCACCCTCCGCAAAAATAAACTAATGTGAATAAACCTTCTGCGACGCCGGGGTCGAAGCTACCCCCTCCACATTCCAAAGCGAACTTTTAAAATGATTCTTTGTTAACAATGTAAAATATTACAAATGTATTTCTGTAAATAACTTCATGTCATTACACTTAAGTAACTCGCCGGCGGTAATGGTCAGAGCGTGCGGCCTTCGTTCCGAAGGTCGCGGGTTCGAATCCCGGCATATACCGATGACTTTAATATTTAAGTTATGTACATTTGTCAACTTAAGTAACAACAGCGAAGAAAAACATCGCGAGGAAACCTGCACATGAATTTGAATTTCTGCGACCTGATGTTAAGTGATCATCATTATCGTAATCATCATCCGATAGACGTCCACTGCTGAACATAAGCCCTCACTAAACATTCCCAAATGATCTATGGATTCATATGGGAGCATTTGGGCCATTTCCCAACACGGTGGCCCAAAGCGGGTTGGCGAGAGTGGGTGTTAAGTGATACACCTACTCATAAAACGTGGCGCTAGTTAGGATACACAGCATTATCAGCCGACAGACGTCCACAGCTGGACATAAGCCTCCCGCAAATATTTCAACATTAATCGATCCTGCGCTGATCCAGCTGCTTTCCGCAACCTTCACCAGATCGTTGGACCACCTAATGAAGGGCTTGCCAACACTGCCATTCGAGGACCTCGGTGCCCCATCGGCTGTCAGTCCTTCGAGCGATGTGTCCTGCCCACAATAGTGATGTGTCTCCAAACAATAGCGTATAAATACGATAGTTCCGATTTGAAGGGCGCTCTAATTACTAAAAAAATCTAGGGTATTTTACTACCCTAGATTTTTTTAGTAATTAGAGCGCCCGAAGTTGAGTACTGCTTTTTCCATTACTCTCAGAAAGCCTCCAACCTCGTGGAGTAGTCACCGATGGAGTATCTCTAAAACATATATATAGAAAAGATATAATGTATATGTATTTATTTTAATATTAATTAGTACTAAAGTAATAGAATTAATTGTCTGTATGTTAAATTAAAAATAATTACCTCACGACTCCGTCACGACTGCGACATATCGTACAGTGTAAAGTGAGATGTAATCACGTCGTTAGGGCGTCTAAGGTTTAGCGGCGCGTTTAAATTCTTTATGAGTTTGTGTTGTAAAGGCAGCCATTGCAATATGTAGGTAACAAAGAAAATTACATTTCCGGTCATACAGGAAACTTGAAAACATTACGAATAGAGGAGCGTAAATATTCATTACAATAGAAATATCATCATCGGCTGATAGATGTCCACTGCTGGATATAAGATCTGCCCGCATCCAGACACCTTCCGCGACTTTCACAGAGTCAGCATGGCCTCCAGTCCCGCCGAGTACTCGAAGGTTGTTTTTGGGGGCCCGTAGGGGGACTAGGTTCAATTCAGACTAATTCTCAATGCGAGTTGGTGGAAACCAGAGCCTCGTCTGTTAATTAGCAGGGTGCATCACGAGCAGGCGAGGTAGGGTTGCCTCCCGTAAGTTGTGCGGGGAACCATTTACACCCCTAATAGAAATATAAATAAATATAATTATAACATACATTTATTTCAAACAGTTTTATTATTTTATTAACAGGTGTTTAAAAAAATAACATATTTGTTACGGGTAATTTAAGAAACGGTTGAACCAATACGAATAAAACTTTTATATGACTATTCATTTTCAATTAGGGTTCCGCACATATAAATTAAATTCGATTCGGTTTGATCAGATTCACCCCTGAAATGTGGAGTACTATTTCTGCCGACAAACATTGCGCAGACATTACTGTGCTTCGGTTTGAAGGGCGCTGTAACCAGTGTAATTATTTAAATAGCGAGACTTAATATCTTATGTTTGAGAGCGAGCACAATGTGATGCTGTGTATGTCATCTTAACTAGCACCACGTCGCCATAAGTGTATTATTTACCATCAGGTGAACGACTCGCCCGTCACTTTGAATAAAGAATATGTATACAGATGTCCGTGTTACTGTTCCCACTGATGGGACTCGAGGTGTTTAACCACTTGAAACTCAAGGGTAGTGGGATTCGAACCCTCGACTCGGAAGACGTATAGACATCAGGTTCTTTATAATTTTTCATTTATTACAAAATTACAGTTCGCGTTGAGGAGGCGCTGGAGCGTTCATAATTGTAGAGCGACGGTACAAATGTAAATGCCGATGGTGGACGGTCAGCTCTTGACAGTTGGCACGCTTTCCCATGGCAGTCGACTAAAACACTACTCTTCAATATTCGCCTTTCATTATTCATTATTATTAATGACAAATTACCCTCGACTATTAAAATGTATATTAATTATTCATCATCATTAAGTGCCGTCTTCAAACAGAAGTATTAATATTAACTTTATAAGGAACAGCGAAACGTTCAGGTTTCGAGTACGTTCGAGAAGCAGCGAGCTGATGATGATCGTGTGTACATTCTACATCTAGTTTTCATCAGCTGTTGTTATAGCATCTATAATAATGTATATGTAGTGATGATCATAACGCTCATTAAAGTTTACTGGTGGTAGCTTGCTGTTGCTGGCGACCGTCTAAGTTAGGTTTTTTTTTTTTTTTCATTAACGTTGTACCAAAATGCTAACGGAACGCACACCCCGGAGCCAAAGGCCGTTAACGGAGTAGTGTCGGAGTTCAACCGACTAAAAAGCTTCACACGGTATTCCAATCACTTCCGACATTATGCACGAGGGTCACGGGGCAACATCGAGCATCGAGCAGTTCTTCCGCGACACCGTCTAAGTAGGTTGCCTTTCCTCCGGATATGCAGTCCAGCAGGTTCTGTAGGAAATCCCGGAGTCTCGTCCTAATGCACTGAAGGAAACCACATGCACAGCTCTTCCAAAAAAAAGGTATCTTTTTAAGATTCCACTAAAAGAAACAAAAAAAAAAGTACCAGTATTACGCAAATATTACCTTGTTACTTGAAGAGCGATGTAACTAGTGAAATTACCGAGGTAATAGAATTATCATCTCATGTTTGGGAGTGTAGGGGTCACTAAAAATCAGGGTTGCGGTATTTATATCCTGCAATATTACCTGAGTGAGTTCCTCTCCCACATGATCCAAGGATAATATTTTGTTTGATTTAATTTTTTTTTTACTATTTATTTTTTATCCTGTGGGAATAAACGATATAATATTATTATTATTATTATATCAACCTAACCAGCGTCATGAAGTAATAGGCAGTAGGGAAACCACCAGGTGAGCGTCTCGCGTCAGTTCGCCGAATAAAAAAAAAAACTCATAAAATGGTAATTACTTCATTACCACCATTTAACCATTGTTACTAAGCGTACGAGGGAAGTTTATATTTATCACTGGCGGACCGGCTAAGGACAACCAGAAACGCGCCGAGCTGAATAGCAATCAGCTTAGACTGCGTAGTATCGTAAATAGATACTAGATACTGTTTAAAAAAGCTTAGACCTTCGACTCGGCGCTTCCTTCTCTAATCGCCATATACGCAATGAGTGGTCTGATGAGAACTGGTTCCACGCAATCGATTTTCGCGGCGAGGTCTTCTGTCACACGTGTCGACTGCATCTGCATTGAATAACGCGATTGTAATTCCAAATTCAAATTTATTAATACTAGGTACGGTGATATACCATGTAGTATCAGGGTATTAAGTACTAAGGTGAACGCTGTCTGTGGCAGAAGGTGAATAAATGGTTTTTGGGTTCGAGGCCTTTGAAGGCCCTCATTGCCCATTAAGCGGCCCCGGGGCGGACAAGTACAAGGTGTTTGTCAGTAAAACGAGGGTTTTGGATAGGGGTACGGTACTCTCCGGAATCTGTTCAGATGCTGTGCAGAGAGGCACCGGTTTGTTCTGTAGGAGATTCTGGGGAACTTCTGAATACATTGAAGAAGACCACACAAGAGATTTTCATCATCATCTTGATCAGTCGATAGACGTCCACTGCTGCACATAGACCTCGCCCAAATATCACCACATCAATCAGTCCTGCGCTGCCCGCAACCTTCAGTAGCATGTAGGAATACTCATGGAGGTATCTGGGCCATTTACCACCACGCTGGCCCAATACCGGTTGGATTGAGTGCCGTGAGTTGTTACCCTTTCACCCCTTACCCCCACCCTCATTCCTAAGGGATTTTAGTGGGTAGAAATCCAACATAACCCTGACTTATCCCCTATAGCTTATCTTCACAAGATATCCTCTCTGATGAAAAAAACGAACTGATTTGATGTCAAAGAACTTGATATGTTTTGATTTATGATGAAGTAGCTGTGGTATGCAAACTCACAATATGATGATGTCCAAACATGCTTCCTGTTGTCTCATCATCACGGACAGGTGACCTAGAGATAAGCTATCCCTAGGTGAACGGTCAGCACAAGTCTACAGAAATATTTTTTTAATGTCAAAGGACTGTGGTGGTTATACAGCGATGAAGCCTGGTCTATTTAAAAAAATAATAGTGCTTTTATCCCTTAGGGATAAATCAACCCCATTGGCTAAAAAAAAACACAACACAAAAAAAACTTCAGGGTGCTAATACTGTGGTTATAACATATTAAACATATCTCGTGCTGCCCCAAACTGGTTCACACAACATCCTGTATAAGGTACCCAAGTCTAGAGTATTGATGCTGCGTTTCTGCATCAACACCTATCTTTTACTCTGATTATTTAAACACTCCATCAGCAGGTGTTGGACTTCCTCCATTCTGTTGCAAGCAGTACGGAGATGTATTTTTTTCGTTAGATGTTATAAGGGATGTTTCCAACATTGCCGCCGCCTGTACTCGAGGTGTACCACCTGTGGCTTCGTAAATTTAGCGTATCGCGCTCCCTCTCGCACCCCCCGTACACCGCTGCTGCAGCCGTCCCGCTCGCCCGTGTTTTCACAAATAAGTTGCATCCGAAAACAACATAGAAAACCTAACCGTCTTCGCAGTAGAATCCGGCTGGTGCTGCTAAGGATGCAGGGTTCATTTTGGCGTGCCGCGCCGTCGGCTGAACACTCTTTGTTGGAGCACGCTGAAAGTTCCAGGGTAGGAAGCGCCGCCGCTTCGCAGCCTCCGTTTGTAACGTAAAGCGATTTCAAATAAATAGGGATGTGACCCACTTACACAGCAGTCGATAGTTCAATACGCCTCGCACGCGACTCATTGCTTATCGGCAACAGGCTCACCTCAGTATCACACGATTTTAAGTGATAATGAGTGATAGTCCAGGATATGCTCTCGATAATAAAACAGTTGAAACAAAGCAGCAGCTACAGAAATACCTTATATATGTTAAAACTAAGCGGCTCCGAATGAAACCACCGTCTCATGTGCAACCGGAATCGTATAGGAAACCATAAACCTATATTACAATTGAGACCATGAGGAATACCATCTGTAAGGTTTATAATTCATTAGCCACAGCGCCTATCAAACCGGAACACAGTAATGTTAATACAGTACTCTTTAACGGAGCGCTGCAGTTAGACAGTGGAGGGAGAACTTCAAGTTAGCCTTTTTTTTTCTCTAACCGGAAACCTTTAAAAGATGTCTCTTAAGAAAGAAGTTTCGTAGGATTTCTACTCTACCCACCAGATCTGAGAGTGGTTATATTGGAACAAGCACACAGTCACACACATTTTTTATTCTACAATTTTTTTAGATTCACAGAACTGGTGTCCAATTTTCATTAATTCGAGGGTCACAAGAAGAAGAATTCTACAAAACGACGAGATGTCCATGTTCATCTGATGGTAATTGATATTACCTGTAACGTGCCGCTAGTTAGAATGATATACACTAATAACCTTTTGTTCGTTCCTTAGAGATGGTAAGTCTAGTTACCACAGTAATTTCACTAGCTACTCTATCAAACCGGGACAGTAATGTTTGCACATTACTCTTCCGACATGGAAGCTGTGGACCTAGACGGTCTCCTGCAACAGAGACCCACCACCGGTCCTCTTAGCACTAGTAGAATCCTAGACTTTAAATTGTATACTAATGAAAAATACTAAGTAACACACGATCTCAGAACATGTAGGTGTTGATAGAACATTCCTCATGTATGAGATTCCTCAATACTCTTGACTCGTGTTGTTGATGCTTGTCTTCACTGCAGCCAAGTTATACCGCTGACAACTAGGGTTGTCTATGCATCGTATACTAAATATACGATCTTTGTTATAAAGTAATTTTATTTTAAGTTTTCGATCATATTTTCTAACCCTACTTTTGTAATCATTGTAGTCAATCGGGTGGATGGAGCCAGTGGTGATCCGGCGTAGAGATTCTTGGGAGTTCTGCAGTTGGCGTATGTCGGCTAATGATGATGATGATCTTTAAGATCTAAGCTCAAAGACCGATTAAAAAAAAATAACTTGTAACCATCATCCGACTTTATTACACTTACAAAGACGTATCATACCCACTAGGTGGAAAGAGGATATAAAAAGCATCGCTGGGAGTCAATGAATTCGAACAGAGAAAGACCGTGCTTTGTAGAACACATTACAGGAGAGATGTCCAGCAGTGGACGTCCATCAGTTGAAATGGTGATGATGATGAAGACGTATCATAAGGCATTAAAATCAAGATTACAAAATGTACGACTTTCTCTTCAGCTGAACTTCCTAATTAACTAATCATGATATGTTATTATACTTATTATTTGTCTATGTTATACGAAGTTGGAAATCATATGTTATATCACGGTTAAGATATTTTCGGATACGGATACTTTCGGATACGGGCCACGTCCCCGGCCTACGCACGCCGGCGCACGGGTTAATCTACGAGCCCGCCGTAGCAACTCGACGCTACGCAATTTGGGCGCGCTCTCTACGGATTTGGCGCTTCACACGACTACCGCAACCAGCTGTAACATAGTAGCTCAGCGGTAGAAATACAAAACGGAAGTAGCGTATTCGAATCCGAAGTTTGAATATTATTCAATTATTACTTAACTTTCACTGGTGGTAGGTTTGATGGCGGTGACGGTATAGGTAACGCCGCAGCTCCTATTGCAGCCGACAAACAATACCATGGAAATTTTAATGATGATTAACCAATAAAATTACTGAGGTAACGAGACATGTTATGTCTCAAGGTGATAAGCACAGTGTGGTGCTGTGTATATGGTACTAACAAGCGCCACGTTGCTGGATGTGTGGTAATCTATGGTCTATGTTCAGGAGTGAACTGCTCATGGCAATATTATTCGAGATGGTTTTAAGAGTATATAAAGTCTCCTTCTAATAGTTTCTTTTCATTTCTTGATGTTAACTCTTTACGAGATTGTACTGGTATCATTAATGTTGTGACTTTCCACCTTCCACCTAAGGTCTGAATAATTTCGAAGTCGACAGCTATCATTCAGAACATATCTGCTACCATTCTATCCTCAGCGTGTCCTAAAATCGACTAAGGAAAGGATATTTCCAGGAAAATAACAATGCCTTTTCTTATGATCGCTACCAGGATACTCCTGCCCTTTTCCCAGCTATGTGGGGTCGGCACAGTATGTACTTTTTTTCCACATCCCTCTATCAGCCGTCACATTTAAATTCACACTATTCTTACACATGTCATCTGTCACACAATCCATCCACACTTTCTTCGGTCTTCCTCTACCCTTGTAACCATCCACGAGATCTGAAGAAATAAATAAAGAAATTTTCAAATTACCAATCCCACGACACACTTATATATCTGGTCATATAACCTCTGAGTAACTCTATCCAAGCTAAAACCAATTATTATTACCACTTGCGCGATGGTGACCATCCGTACCATTAAAAAATAGTAGTCCGTTATTTAAAATTTATTATAATTAGAATTAATAAATAAAAATAAATATTTTTAATATCATAGTAAAAAATAGAGTGTTATCATTAACGCGTATATACTTATAGTATGTTACTAACAAAATGGAACCGATATTAATACTATAACGTTTTTAGTTAAAGAAACTAAGCGATATTTATTTAAGTACTAAGCTTGTTATATCTCCATGATAGTTTTTCTCAGTCATCATAAATCAGAGGTCAGTATGACTACAGTATATGGTCATATCACCATCGCTTTAGTACCTAAACTAGATCCTCATTAAGACAGGATTTCTTAGAAATTTTCGATCGATATTAAACCCAAGTTTAGTCCAGACTTCTCACCATTTCCTCTTCTTCTTGACTGCTATTGGTCCGTCTATATTCTTCGTAGTTATCTCTAGTTGATTGACAATGTGGTCACCGTAACAGAATCGCTTTCGTACGTAACTCTCCCGAGGACCCTCGTTTTGATTCGCCAGCAGTACTTGTTTGTCCTAAACCGAGTGCGAAAGTGTGACCCTCGGTGACCTTAGAAACGTCGCGACGACGCTGCAAACTCCACCGACCGCTTTAAGATTTAAGATATATTGGATTTCCAATGAATATATAAATAACTTACACTATAAATATTCGCTTAAGTAGGTGTATGTGTCGCGTAAACAACTTGAAACGCAAAATATATCATATACAAGAAAATTATTTATTCATTACTACGATAATTAAATTGTTGTATATCAGCCATGATTTACGGAAGTACTCGTTTTGAGAAACCCGTCCTGACTTTTACTAAACGTAAAATTTTATTATAAATAACGGAAATCAACATGTACGTACGAAGTACCATAAGAAATATTCATAGTTAAAGATTTGTGAAATCGGAAACCTTGTGTTAAGTGGTGATGTGATCTACGGTGATAAACTAGTATCATCCTATTCACAATTTCTTTTAACCACATCCGCTTCGTATTTATATTATTTTATTTGATAAGGATTCCCAACGAAATTAATAATATTAAATGCATATACAAACTAATACAGAGATACTGAACTAACACAGACGGCAACACCGGCTGGCAGGTTTGCTTAAAACGCTACAGTTGTGCACGTATGCGCATCTGATGCGCATGCGTATTACAAGTTAATTGTTTATGTACCTAATAAATTATCTAACATGTAAAACCTATTGCGTTATCAACCTTAACATTTTAGTCATTAACACAAAGGCCAATGCATGGTCCGCTTATCGGCGCGCTGCGACATCATTACGGGCGATACGTCGATAGTCGCGCATCAAAACAAAATGGCTGCCAAACCGATATCTAACGTAGCAACAGCGCGGCCTAGACAATTTACTAGGAAGCGAGTTTTGACATTGCGCGCGACCTTGCGAGCGCGCGCCGCGAATGGCCGCGGCGGCAAGATGGCGTCGCGCTCCCGCGCAGCCGCGTGTCATTGTTACGAGTAATTAGGCGGCCGGTTCGGGTTCGTTTTTTAAACGTTCGGATGTGAACTCGCTCTAATCGCTCCGTTTGCGTTAGCCCGCGGCGGTGTGCTCGGGGTCGTGTGAGTGCGCGCGCGCAGCGGCCGATCATGCGTTGCGCGGCCGTACAAGGCCCAGAAACTTTTTCCGAGCGCGCGTTACTTTTTCAACGGCCGTTTGAATTTTAACAACGTATCTAGATTTACGTTCACGCGCCGCGCTCGCTGTTGTTCGGCCGAGTCGACTTCCTTTTACAACAACAACTCCATAACAGTCGCAAAATATGCGCACAGCGTTGCACTGAAGTACTAAAAGTTAAATTGTGTTTTTACCCTGACATCATCTACAATTTTTTACTGGAAAAAAGTAAAAACCTATTGAATGATGCTAGAAATAAGTAGATAGAATACTAACGAAAAAGATAACACTGAACGATTCATTAGTGAGTGCACTCCGAATACGAAGCAATTGAATAATTTTTACCTGGAGACTTAAATAATTTCACATATCTTAAATCTAAGACTAGTTCTGGATCTATGTCCAGTAGTGGACATCTATCGACTGATGATTATGAAGACTAGTTCTTGCACGGTCTCATCTTAATTTATTTAGGCACCTACTTTCGGTAGGTGATGTCACAACGTGAAGCTCTAATGAAAGTCATCAACATTGCATTCCCATACGAATTAAAAAAGTTGGAAATAGTTTTAATTAATATTGTTAAAAATCATAATATAAAAGTTTTTCCTTGATATATAAATACAAAAAATATAAAAAAACATGTTGATTTAAACGAAGCTATTATTCCAATTGATGAACTCCCTATCGGAAGTAGACATGAGAACCAAAAGGTTATCGGATGCTAATTAGGATATTCCAAAGAAATGTAGGCACTTAGTTTTTCCCTTTTATATACATAATTTTAATATGTTTTAAGAACCACCGAGGTTCCTGGTTTGAATCTGCAGCAGCGTTTGGTATGGTTTGATGGTGGCAGAGTTTTGTTTTAACTCGTAACAGTATTGCCGTTTTAGGTTATTAACAATTATTCTTTAGCAGTGCATTTTACTGCCTTCGATCATGTTGTCACTTAAATTTACGTGAAATTATGTTCAAGTATAACCTTATCATCGATTAAAAAATATCATTAGTTGTTTTTTTTTTTTGTTTCAAACATTATGTTAATAAATCCCCTCGGTTCCGTAACGTGTATTGTGTTCTCACCGCGGCAGCATATGAGCAAAGTTTCAAGGCGATCGAACGTCGGGGGTGGGGTTCAAATTAGTTTACAAGATTTCACTAACAAACCGACTAACTAACTAACTAACAACTGAAGTTTAATAAAAGCACGTAAAACTTGCCTCGCATTCATCAATGGAGCGATGCCTGAAATGTGTGTGTTTAAAATTCGCAAAGTTTCATATGCTGTTCGATGGCTTCCGGTGGCGTTCACGGGTAGTCCACGCTCCAGCGGCACGGCGGTACACAGCATCTCTTCCATGAACCACGTTAACAGATTAGAATCCAATTATCTACTAAAGTCTCACTTAGTAATGGTAGCTCCAATAAAGATACACTTTCTCTATTTTTACACAACAAAGCCACGAGACGGATGAGACTTTCATCTGATGGTAAGAAATACGCCCATGACAGTGGTGACATACACTGCACCACATTGTGCTCGTCGCTGCAGATGTAAGATGTTAAGTCTCATTATCCCAATAATTACACGTGGTACAGCCCAGCGCCCTTCAAACGGCAATGTTTGCACAGTACTGTTTGGCGATAGGTATACGATGGTACCTATCTAGACGGTCTGGGCAAAAGAGACCTAAAACCCGTTTTCAATAAATCTTTTGATTATATAAAGATGTTCAAAGGATTCAAACTTTTATTTTGATAAATTGAAAATTAAAAAAAAAACTGAGACTTCCTTTAAAAAAGCATTTAATAAATAAACATCCGGGTGAAGCCAGTTGGGTAAGAAAAATGTCTCTTTATAATTCACCCCGGGGACTTTTTAATAGCGGCGCAAAAGGATAAGGTGGGGCGGGGGTAGCGGCGGAGAGTGGAGGTGGAACGGTGAAAAAAGGATATGCCAAGGTGCACCACTTTGAGTTCAAAGCATCGCTGAAACTTGAAGATAATTTGTGATGCCGCCCTCGGGGCAGCCGGGATAATTTTCAGGCGCCTTTATAGGAAGTCTCGAAGCGAAAATGGCCGCGTTAAGATGAGCCACCCAATTAATAGTTCGTTCCGGTCAGTGGGGGAAACAGAGGGGAGATGAGTAATTACTAGTAACCACCATAATAAGATGATACAAAATAACAATAAATTACTAAATTATGCAATATGGAGATATCAGCACCGAACAGATTCTGGTACCAGTGGTACGGGAATCGAACCAGAGACCCCCGATCTGGTCGAGGTAGTAACCACTGCGCCGCGAAGTTAAAATTAACCAAATATTGATAATAGTTAAGAAATAAATTATTTTTGAAATTTACACTTCAGTACAAATAAACTACCCACTTATTCCCACTCTTGGGCGTCTGATCCATCAAGAGAATCATTTATTTATTATATAGTTCAGGTCTTAAACGCTGGATGTGGCACCATCTCTCTGTCTATAGTCTTTCCCTCATGTTTAAGGATCGAACTCTCCTAGGGTTGCTGTCTAGAGCAGATGACCTGCTTCCACCGGTTCCTACCAATCAGGTGTACCGATCAGGTTAAAGACTCGACTTGTAAATTTTACACAGTCGTAAGAGATGAGGTGGGCAGGAAGCGATGGTACCATCACACTATCTGATGATATATCAGATATTAACGAGATTACGTAAAATATTTTTTTTATACAGGATGTTTAAAATTAATGTATAAGTATGGAATTGGTTCATAATGCGACTTATATAATAAAAGTCCCAAGTTCGATACCGACTTCACATTTTAGTTGTGGTCATCTTCAGTAGTTACAAGACGAGGGAGACGTTCACCTGGTGGTAAGTAACACGTCTGCTCATAGCAACTCGACGCTAGTCATGATGATGACACAGCATCAGTTTGCGCTCGTCGCTAAGACATGAGACGTTAAGTCACGTTATCCCAGTAACTTCGTTAGCTACAAAGTCCAGCAAACCGGAACATAGTACTGATTGAACACCACTGTAAGCTGCGAGAGGAGCTGGTACCTAAACGGTCTCCAGCATCAGAGACTTACCACCAATTTTTATTAGACTTTACTACTATTAATGATAATATTTATATTATTTGCATTTTTTTATTAAATAAATAAATATTTATTTTTTAAAATATATGTTATCCTTAATTAGTGGATATATTGATTAAAAAAAAATTGTGGAGTAACCCCCGTTGTTGGAGACCGTCTAGGTACCCCTACAGCTCGTATTCCTGCCCCCGAACAGTACTGTGCAAATATTACTGTGTTCCGATTTGAAGGACGTTGTAGTGAAATTACAGAGGTATCTGCCGTTTAAAGGAGACGATATTAATATGGCGCAGTGAGTAGCTAACTAACGCCACGTTGTTATGGACAGGCGTATCACTTACCATCAGGTGAACGTTTCGTTCGTCTCGTCGCTTAGTAAAAAACAAAATTGTTTTTTTCGCAAATATATTGCTTCCGTATAAATATACAGAGGTAAAAGTGTCGTGTGGAGAATT
This sequence comes from Ornithoptera alexandrae, assembly GCA_029030555.1. NCBI lineage: Eukaryota > Metazoa > Arthropoda > Insecta > Lepidoptera > Papilionidae > Ornithoptera > Ornithoptera alexandrae. Next base: position 2,101,284 of record JARDVY010000031.1, read on the forward strand.
CTAGGTTACGCGGTGTCTAGACTACGGGGTGGATCACCTGCGAGCTTTGGCAAGTTGCCAGACGCGGCTGGCCATCGGGCGCGGCAGTGGGTCACGGGAGCGACACACGGCCCGAACGCATCCGATCACGGCGTGGAGCCGAGCGGCGCCGCGCCTCGCCTCGCCTCGCCTCGCATCGCAGCGCCCCCACTAACCCCTTAATTAATTATGGCGAACGTCGTATAATAAGTAAAAACTAAAGAACGAAAAATTGATAAAGGGAGGCCATGATAAGGGGGTGACTCTCCACTATTGATCGGGCCCCCAAACCACCCCCAGTATATAGGTATAAAAAGCGTAACAAATTTTCGTCTTAAGAAAAGGAAAAGAAAAAATGTATACAGCCACCCTTTCGCTGGGGAGTTGGCCCGCCACCCCCCGCGGGGTGGACGGGTGGTGCATTTTTCTCGTGGACCACCCCCTTCTTCCCACCCCCTCCCCCCGCCCCGGCGAACGTAAGATGTTACAAAGGATTCTTTGTTGGTGCAACGGTTAATTAGATTTTGGATATGCTATTTTACGGATTTACTTCCGCTGCGATTCTGGGCTCTTCTTAATAACTTAGCGTTATGATTATCATTGTTTCAATTGTGTTAGTGTACATACACGAAAACTGTACAATGCTACAGACGTACAAACTGATCATTATAGATCACTACATATTTTCATCAATTAACGTACTTATCCAAACAACAGATAACAAAGTTAAAGTTCCTGAGATATCAAGTAACCGATGCATCATTCGATACATTTTTACTTCTGTTTGTCAAACGCTAAAAGGAAGTTATATATATACATTAAAGTTATATTTCATGAAAAAATTGATATATTTGATTACAAGTAAGACACTGAAAAAGTTATATACTTGCTTACTTAACTATGTCCGTCATTAACGACTTTCATATACAAAGATAATTGACTATCCTATGTCTGTATCTAATTAAGTAGCCAAACTTTGCTCGACTAAAGTAATGACTTGACCTTAATTGTAATTGGTGCAATGGGTCAAAATATGGTCACGATAAGAGTAAAATATTCCCATAATTTTATGTACTAAATTTTTCACTCATATATTTTTGTCAATAATACCTTTGCCTTATAGAAAAGTAATAACTTGCCTGACTACTTATAAACTCTTTTTTATTCATTATTTCATTAACTAATTTAATATATTAATTAAGTTCTTTAATTATATATTCATTGGTGTAGTAATTAATATTGATTTCTTCAGTATTTCATACATTTTAATACCACAGACTCGATTATTGTTTACATACAAAAAAGCATTCGAGTATTGTAAAGCAACGTTTTCCCGCTTTAATTTAAATGGGCCAAACTTTTTTTTTTTTAAAAAAGTCTAAGTTGATAAAGGCATCTTCATCAATGGTCCACTTGCTAAACTATGGTCAGAACTTGACTTCCCGTGAAACATATTCTTTTTTTTCTGTCGACCTGATTCAGCAAAAGGAAGCGGCGGAACAAAGCCTGTCGGCGAAAGGCCTACATTCTTTAACCGTCGGGGATAGGAACTTTTGTCTTTTTGTACGCTCCGCGACTTAGCGGTTACGGTTACGTTATAAACAGCTTCCGCTTGAAGGTACGGAGCTGGAGTGAAGTTTGAATGGTGGAAATTCGCCAGGCACGCGCCGCCGCTGGAAACTTTCGAAACCTAACTTGCTTTCGGCAAAAGCACCCCTCTGCGAAATATGTGCATTAATTTTTATTAACCATTGCAACACTGATTTCGTAATTAATTTTTTTTTTTTTTGTATAAAACAAAATGTTTCCAGCAGAGTTTAAAGGCAGTAGTCGAAGTTAAGAAAAGTACTTATTAAGTTATTTATTAAAATACTTAATTTAGTCCTGATAAGCTTTTGTAAGCGGAAACGGTACGTAAGGCTTACCGCAACCGTTTACTGCTAAATAGTAGTGTGGAGATATTACCACGTTACTAATTATTTTGGTACTTAATTAAGGGATATATACCAAGGTATAAAGCGACGTTAACATCCTTACTTCATCATCAGCCGATAGACGTCCACTGCTGGACATAGTCCTCCCCTAGATATCTTCACCTCAATCGGTCTCAACATCCTAACTTACGCTATACATATAAGCGTATTATACCTCATATTATAATTTTTATACCACGAAGCGATGAGCGTGTTTACCTGATGGTAATCCTGTCCATAACAACGTGAGATTACTTAGGATGATATACACTAAACCGTATTGTATTCATCGCTTTAATACGTTAAGTTGTAAAGTCGCGATACCCCAGTCATTTCAGCACCCTTCAAACCGAATAAAAGTATGTTTGCACAGTACTGTTCGGCGCCGGAAATAGGAGGTGCGGTGGTACCTAGACGGTCTCCGGCAGCAACCGGTTATTTACAGCCGAAGGTTTGAGTTAAAAGGAAACATTTCGCGGAAATCGACGCGAAACAAATAAAAATGTAGTCGTTAAGGAGTTTGTTTGCGGATAGTAAGGAAAGAAAAAAAAAAAAACAACAACAAATGAGGTGCATGTTGCCGTTGCCGTCGCGACGGGCGCGCAGACCAGCCAATATCCTCCTCCGCCTTTAAAATATTCAGAGAGACCACAAAATTCAATTTGCACGTTCAAAAAAGCTCTCCTTACTCCAGACGTACAAAATGAAAACATGCTCCGGGAAAAAACCCGAGGTTGCAGGGGGGGCCCGGGTTCGGGTACTGGCGGGGGGCCGCCGAGCGAAGGGAGAGCGGAGTACGGGGGGGAGGGGTGTTTTGCACCAGGAATTAAACTTGGGGGGGCCAGTCGGGGTGGGAAGAAAAGTGGGGAAGATGCTGGATGATTAATTATTAGTTTGTGTGTGTTCCGAAGATAGCGTCCTATCGTTCTAAAACGGGGTTGTGTGCCCGATAGCGGGGGCGCGCGGTGGGGTGCTGTCAGCGGGGCGGGCGGGATCTCGGTTCGGTCGAATGTATGTTTTTAACTTATATAAGTAATTTACATGTAAAGCATTTCTTTTTTTCTCCTGTACCGCTGCTAATGTTTCGCAATCGCTTCTACTCGTAGACTACTTTTTTTTTATTAATATACCCTCAACTTTAAAGTTAAGTGTAACACAACTAAGAGATTTGATACTTAAAATGTCGCGTCATTTCCTGTTAAGTTATCTTCTTCATTTGATATTTCTTTAAGAGAATGAATACGCTTCTATAACAAAGACGTCATCTCCTTTTACCATCAGATATGATCGTAGTCAAATGTGTATATATAAAAAAAGTTATGATAAGTAACCGTAGTCTGATGACTGTGGCGATCAGAACTTAAACTGGTGTGATCATAAGCCTAAGTTCTGATAATTTTAGATACATTGAAGTTCACAGTTATAGGCACAACGGAGACAGATAACTTTAGAAGAAATTACCATATAGATTTCGGAGACATTTTGATGTACTGGTGGTGAGTCTAGGAAGGTCTGCAGTTCCTATTTCTACGGCCAAACAGTAATTTGCAAATATTGTATTCCGGATTGAAGGCAGTTGTAGTTAATAAAATTGCTGTAGCAAAGATACTTAACATCGTATGTCTTAAGGCCTCGAGCTTAATGTGGTGAAGTGTATACCATCGTAACTAGCGCTGCGTTGCTATAGGCCGGTGTATCACTTACCATCAAGTAAACGTCTCGCTTGTCTCGTCGCTGAATTGAATAAAAAAAATTATCATAATCATCATCTCAATCAATGGATTCTGATAATGAAGATTAAGATACATAAATAACTTAACTTCTTTCATCATTTATTTTTATCATTAAACCAAGTTTAAAATGTTCAATTAATATTTGAGTAAACACTTGATCAATTTAAGTGATGTTAAGTTACATTAAAACCGAAGACGGTGCAGCTAGCTTTTTTAAAACATTTTCGTATCCTGCATGTCGGAGGACAGTGATAACAGTTAAGAAAATATCTTCTCAACGGTAACTTAACAAAATCTGTGCGCGGAATCGAAGCAGGAACTTCAAAGTTTAAAATAATATTAAACCAACGCGCCACCACTGCGCAAGTATATTTCCGGTTGGTGCAAACGCATCTGTATAATTGTAGAGTTGTGATTTTAATTTCACTTGAGTTAGACGTCGCCCACTCAACTTAGGCGGGTTATACACGAGCCTCCGTGCTTCGCTATTTAACGCAACATTATAATGCGACCGTTTGAAAGATGTAAATAATTTACGTTATAGAGTAACGAACAAATAAAGCGTGTTAAATTTATTAGGGTTATATTAGAAACAATAACTTCTGCGAGTGAAGATATTTTATATGCTAAAGTTTAACCAAAGAGCATTAAACTGTTACTAGTAATTATATTTTATTACTTATACTTAGTAATACATGGTATATGCTAGTTAAGATATTTACACTGTTACATTATGTCCGATGGTATCGATCGTCGTCACATCAACTTATGTTCATCATCATCAGCCGATAGAAGTCCACTGCTGGACATAGGCCGATGTTCGGTTTTTAATATTTTTTAATTTTTTATATTTTTAACAATATTTATAAAATGTGACCATGAAAAAAAAAACTTATAACAGTTAAAAAAAAATTATATTGTTACTAAAATTCAATTTAGTACAAAAAAAGACAAGATAATAATAGACTAATAAATAGATAGAGACTTCTGTGTTTTTGATACTAACATTAAATTGACTATTTTTTTTTAGTTTATTAAAACGGGACGAGTGAGACGTTGACCTAATGGTAAGTGCATAACTTACACAGCAACACTAGCTACAACACCCTTCAATCCAGAACACAGAAATATTTGCACGGTACTGTTTGGTAGCTGCAGTAGAAGCTGCGGTGGTACCTAGTCTTCGGCAACAGAGACTTACCACCAGGCTAAAAAAGATTGTTGACCCCTGATCAGAACTCCCGTAGAGATTGATTCAAAAATCGCTTATAGTTGCTTAAGTAGAATAAGTTGGCGAGTCCAGTATGCACTCCCCTTTATACTCTACAGTCTCAACGTTTTGTCTTTTTCACGGCTTCAATTTAAAATTTTATTTCCCGCTTGACCCAAAGGGGATGGCGGGGTGGTGGGAGACACTCATTATGACCAATTTTACCCCCCCACTGTTTTTCCTACCATTGTTGCGGCTGTGATGGCTCATTTCTGTCCCCCATTCAAACTTTCTGTGGAGCTCCAAGGGATGGAAACTTGAGTGGTAAGGGTTTTTGCGTCTTTCGTTTTTTCGGTCCGCCGTCGCAACGGTCCCAACAATTAAGCGGGGGGGGCAATTGGGTCGCGAACTATCTCGGGCGCGGGTTGTTACCGTAATCGGTAACTACAGTATGCTCCCAGTATACTACAAATAAAAAAAATAAAATAAAACGGCGTTTGAATATTATTCGCTAAATGTATTTACATCAGTTTAAAAATGGCATCAATGATACGAATTCATCCGAGTTCCAAATTTAACAACCGGAAGTCGCCTACTTCTGAGCTGATCTCTCTATCTACTGGTTGATGGATTGATGTATGGATGTATGGAGAAGAGCAAGATGTTCACCTGATGGCAAAAGATACACTTGCTCATAACAATATGGTATACACTGCAAAGCATTGCGCTTGTCGCCTTGAAACAAGATCTGAAATCTCGTTACCCCAGTTTACATTAGCTGCAGCGTCCTTCAAACAGGAATACAGTAATTTTACACTCAATTTTTTGTCAGTTGGAATGGAAGCTACTTAGACGGCAAAAGTGACCTTTTTTTTTCGGGCGGAAATGTTAAAAGATACCTTGCTTCTGGGGGTAAGACAAGATTATAAAGGGTTACTATCCATTGAAACCCCATCGGTAGTCTCCGTCAATGCATTAGGAGGGGCTCCGGGATCTCCTACTAAATGCACCGGTGTCCCTCTGCACTCTGGCTAAAGCATCCCACGGAAGGGCAAAGCCCTCCTTAGCACACACGCATTTTCCGTCCTCCAAAGGCTCGCTTATTGAGCTCCGAGGATCCCCACCCGCAAGACTCACGAACCCAACCGTTTTAGTCGCCTTGTACGACAGGCAGGAAAAACTAGACTACAGGGTTGGCAAGAGAGGCCTACCAGCAATAAAGTTATGTTAGAGAGAGACGGTCGAGAGAAAGAAACGGAACAGTGATAAAGGAAGCTATATATGCAAATAAAAGAAAGATTATCTATGTATATTCTCATATATATATATATATATATATATATATATATATATATTATTTGATTAAACTCCCCCACCCCCTCCACCACATATTAACAACACCGCATACATTCACCGGCGGTCCATTAACGGGGCTTCGCGGAAGCGCCAACGTTTGGCACACATAGTGGTTGGTGACAAATATTGGCTTTACATTAACGGTCACACTGTCATTTACTGGTGGTAGGAGACACCGTCTACATGCCACCGCAGCGTCTATTGCAGCTGATAAACAGCACTGTGCAAACATTACTGTGTTCCGGTTTGAAGGGCGCTGTAGTTTGTGTAATTGCTGTATTAACAAGACTGAACATATTGTCTCAAGGCGACGAGCGCAATGTGGTGCTATGTATAACATCTCCAATAAGCGCCATTTTGTTATGTGCAAGCGTATCACTTACCATCAGGTGAACATCTTAGTCGTCTCTTCGCTTTGTCGAATAAAAAAAATATACATTTGGCGAATGTTTACTTAAATATTTTCTTGATATAACTTAAAGTAGAAAGGATTTACACTACAACCCCTTCGTATACCAGCAGCGCGTTTCCCCCTCGCCAAAGAATAGTATAAAACTAAATTGGCGAGATTTAAAATGTCTTCAAACACGCATAATACAGTGTAGTGTTCATCATCCTAACCAGCGCCATATTATACTGGACAAGTGTGATCATCCGACTAAGTTAATATTTATATCCTACGCTGCAACTTAACGAATAGTAATTCTACTAATTTCATTGCTGAATAAAATACTAAGGTTAGTAATCACTTTTAAAATACAATTTTTAGTAAATGCAATATATTTTTTTTTTAGTAGCTTTCGTATTTTCTTGGAGATATTAACGAAACAAAAATTAGGGTCAGGCATACCCTTACCCAAGCCAATTTAATGTGCACCGCTGTATTGATTCCCCGGCATTCTTTCACACAGGCGCGGAGGAGACACCCCCACCCACCGCACCAACCGCCCACCACTTCTTAACCCCCCAACGGAACTTGGGATAAACGGGGATAAGATTTTTTTCGGGACCCCCGCGTGATTGAGACTGTGTGTAGTTCATAACGAGCGACGTTCCTCGCGATACATCTTGGAAGCGATTCGGGGATGTTACTGGAGATTTTCTGAAATTTCTAGAATCTATATAAGATCTTAATCTTATAATTAAAAATCTGTTCTATCAGTAATTATCATATATTAGTTAAAAATCTTTCGCTCCAAATCTATATAGTTTTATTATAGTATAAGTTACTAACTGTTAGTAACCATTCGTGTGATTGTCTGAAACAAACGGATGTAAAAATAAAAAAAAATTATACTTTAAACATTCATATGAGTTAAGTTAATAATTGTGGTTTTAATATTACAAACACTTAAACATTACTTATTTGTATATATGTAAAGTTCATTTTAACACTTACTTGTGACAAGTAGCTAACCTCTCACCAATGGATGTATTATTTTTTTAACTTCGGATAACATCCTCCGTAGTTGATAGCTGCTTGTCTTCGAATACGGAAGTCCTTAGTTCAATTCCTAGGCAAGATCTGGTGGATTTCGATTACAGGTAGTTGTTTAAGCTATCCACCGTGACATTGTAAATGAGTCGCCATAACAACACTGTTCGGTCTGTCGACATGCGAACCGGAGTATTGCTCTACTCAGCCATAGTACGCCTCACTATCCGTCTCCTCATTGTCACTTAATTCTGTGTGAAATTGAAAATTAGTGTGTTAAAGAATGTGTTCAGTATTCTTTAGTATATAAGAGATATAAACATTTATAATATATACGCAATAATTAGTACGCGGTATTATGATATATAAACTTATCGCTAACCGTCGGACATTACACATCGAAACGGAAGTAAAATCGTTTCCCAATGCCGGCTGACAGAGAGTTGTGCAAGAGAAAAACAAACTTTTTTAAAATTGGAAGCCCGACCGGCGAACTGCCTAAACAGGGACGTGGAAACAACACGTTTGACTTTTATTTCGCAAAGGCCCTGGCTGCCGTCCACGTGGCCTTAATAAACTTGTTTCAACTCGAACCGGCGGCGCCGCGCCAAAACTACTGAACGATCAACAAAAACAAAAGCCGTGGCGCGAGCAACAGGTAGTCCGACCTACAATAAATGTACGCCCGTGATACACGCGCGCGGCGAGCTGACTCCCAACGAGCCACAGATAAGCCGGATCCCACTTGAAACTTCCGCCATTAGCCAGTAGCGCAAGAGATAAAACCTTATCGCCTCTACTCTGTGGCGATATATGTGCGCCGCTATTCAAATGAAATTCCAACGGTTCGGAAGAAATTCCAAATTTAAATTCGGATTCGGCGTTTTGTTTAAAAAAAAAAAAATTACAACTTTGAATTTTTAAAATGTACCTTCTGTATTCAATCGGATGTACGATTTGCGGATGTGAACTATTTTGCGACGGTGAATAATTTTTAAACGTTAGTTAGCCCAAACGACAATGAGACGCGGCCTGCGACTGCACGAACTTCCCGCCTATTGAATTTTCGCCAACAAAAGGAAAGTTTTCAGGAAACGCCGCGCGGGTTACCGGCTCCGCAGTTTCCTGTCGCAATGTAAAACATTTAAAGTGTAACTTTGACGAAATTGTTTAAAGCGAATGGTGCATTCAATTAAACTTTTTAACCGGCAACTTACAGCCTGTGCAGACGCATTTAATAAAAATTTCTTTAACATATGCGTTGAAAAATTATTGTACAGGGCACACAGGAATACGGAATAGTGAATCGAGCCATTACAACCGCCGCCATTAATTACCGATGCGGATGTCTTCTAATAAATGGAAGCAGGAAAATGAAACAAATATAAAATTATATAGGCGATGCGAGCCACCTTCGAAATGTGTTTCAAACTAATTAAAAACATCAATTCTGTGCGCCGCCGTCCGTGGAGAGGGGGGGGGGGATACTTCAAATACACGCACACACGCGTACCGCGGCCCCCGTTCGCACACGGGCACGTAACACGCACACAACAGTCAAATATAAGTCCCGCTCCACATCCGCGTGAGAGAACGGTCCCTTCGCGAGCACAGCGCGAAACCGTATAACTCGAATTTAAATAAAATAACATCGAAAATATACACCGCCACTCTCGCCTCCGCGTGATGTAAAAGTCGACTAAAATCGAAATTATTTTCGGAATACGACAGCAACTCTCAATACACCGTTACCATACTCGTGCTTAATGTGGGCGGTGTAACAAAGACCCACTGTTGGGCAATCTGTTTAGCTAATGAAGCTATTAAATTACTGGTAATGATTTTAAATAAAAACTTTTATACATACAATGTAGATGGTGATAAAAACTAAAATGTTTGATAGAAGTTTTTTTTTTTAAATGAACAAAAGAAATAATTTTAGACGTAAATGTCGTTATGGTATTCTCTGCAGGGCGAACCGTGTAGTTCTAGAAGTTATCCGGGAAAGAGAGACGTGCGAGTGGCGGCGCGGCGCGTGGGGGGGGGGGGCAAACGGGTATAGCCGGGTGTCTTAAGGCGGAGCGGGATGGCGCGCTGAAACCGAGTTATCGTAAATTGATCTGGGCCGGGGGGCCGCCGGGGTGGCGGCGACGCGCTTCCAAATTTGACAGCGATGGAAATTGGCGGGAAAGATTATTGGTTGCCGGGCGTTCGACTTTTGTTTTTTCTCTCACCTGTTCATATTCCAATTTTGAATTAGAGTTGCATTCATATTTTAATATAGCGAAGGTTCTACATTACCATAGACAATGTATATATGAATTTGAATTATTTCAGTTATTTCGTTTTTTTTATAGTTTCATTTCAATTTTCTTTTATTTAATTAAGCGTCGAGACGAGCTGGAATGTGGACCATGGCGCTGGTTACGATGATATACACTGCACCACATTGCGCTTACCGTGAAACATGACATGTTGAATTTCGTTACCCCAGTAAATACACTAACTACAACCTCCTTCTGCAGGATCACAGTAATGTTTGAACAATACTGTTTAACGACAGAAGTAGTCACTACAGTAGCATCTACACAGTCTCCGGCAACAGAGACTTACCACCAGTAAAATGTAACGTCTCCCAAGAAAGGTTCGACTGGGGAGGATTCATTACTAAATGAATATATACAGGACATTAATATAATCACTGCGAAAACAGCTGTTCACTCAAGGGTACAGGGGTGAACGCCCGAATTGGGACCCTCCGCCCCACCTAATACGAAATGGGCTTAACAACTCGGAAACTGGGTCATGTCGTAGGTCGGGGAATGTGACGCGGGCCCTCTGCGCATTCTGCCGCTATAATAAACTTCGTCTCGCCCATCCCTTAACTTGTGTATTTACTTTAATGTAAGTTAGATATAACCACGACTGTTTTAAGTTTAGATTTAATACACTTTATACTGATTGACATAAATATACATTAATGAACGCCATCAGTTAATAATATTAATTAAAATAATTACTGTTTTGATGTAAATTTTTTTGCTGACCGTTCCCAAAGTAGCGACAACAAAATGATCCATTTATTTTTATTTAATGATTGTGTCAAAGATCGTATAGGTATAGCCGATAAACAGCACTGTGCAAACATTACTGTTTTCCGGTTTGAATGGCGCTGTGGCTAGTGTAAATATTGAGGTAACGAGACTCAACATTTAATATGTTAGGCAGTAAGCGCAACGTGCTGTGTATATCATCTTAACAAGCGCCGCGTTGTTATGGACAGGCGTATCACTTAAAATCAGGTGAACGTAAAAAAAAATTGTCATAATATTGAAGATATTTATTTAAAAAAAAAAACGATAATTTATATTCCTTACACAACTGCGCTGTTTAAGATAGAGACGTAACATGTAGTTTTCAATCTGTCTTCAGCATAAGTTTTATGCCTTGCCACTATTGTAAGTCCTCAAGAGCAAGGAGTTCACGTCATGATACGTCTGCCCATAACAATGTGGCACTGATTAGGATGATATAGACTGCAGCACATTGTGCTCGTTCCTTCGGACATAAGAAGTAGCGTCTCATTGCCTCGACAATTTCTCTAGCTACAGCGCCCTTCAAATGGAAACACCATGTCTGCTCACTGCTGCTTGACGGTAGGGATAGGTACCGACAAAAACCTGCCACAAGTTAAAATCATTTGTCATTTAAAATATTTTTTTTTTTTATTGACTATGGTTGTCTCGTGAACAAACTGATTTGGATGAATTCTATTGCAGCTTATTTTAGGCTATTATAAAATAGAAATAGTGTTTGAAGAATTTAAGGCTGACATTTTTATTACGAAAAAAAAAGCAAAATATCTGTCAACTAAAATTACAGACAAAAAAAATAGACATAGACAAAAAATATTGAAACTTGAGATTTTTTTTAAATTGTTATGTGTCCTGGCGACGCGACAATGGTTGATAAGCTTGAGGCATATGAAACATAGGGAGGCTTGCCATAAATACTGGGGGTTAGCATGGTTACATAAAAATCATAAATCCAATAATGCACTTTGATTTTTCTTATAACGTTTCCGGGTGCGGGGTAGCGAAGGAGAGAGGGAGGTGCCGGGGGGGGGGGAGTGTTGTAAAAAGCCTGCGCATACTTCCATACCGCCGCACGTCGCACGGGCACACACCAACCAACATCTTAATAACAGAATCGGAACGCTCCGAGCGATTTTAAAATAAGAATATCATAACTGGCCACTCGGGCGCGGGGTGGATTTCGGAAGAACGTTCGCACCCACCCTCAAGTTTTTAAAATAAGAATATCCCGTGTGCGTCTGCACCGCTCGACTGCCGTCGTTAATACATTTAACGTCCGTACAGTGTTTTGTTATGGTCGTTGTTGGGTCCGACTTACAATCAGTAGGGTGGCAGGAGGCTGTGGGACGTCATTTGTTTAAGAGTTATTCGTCACATACGATGAGGCAATAATAATTATCTCGTTAATTCAATTGGTTGAGTATGAATTTCATCTGGTGGTCAGGCGGTGTGAACGCACACGAAATTTTCGGTGGAGCGTGATATTTTTAAAATAAGAACCTCTTTCGTGGCATATTCCGTGGAGAGAGATTTTCAAATAAGAATAGTTTCGCGATTCCCCTCCCGCTTCGCCCCTTCCTCCTCACCACTCGCGCGCACTCCCCCCCTTCTGCCGCGCTCCGACCGCCCCTCCGCCACCGCCGCCTCCCGTTCGTCTGGAGTTTGAAATAAGAATTTGGGGGTTTAGGATCGGGCGGCGAGGCATGCCCGGGGTGGGTTGGGTACTCCTTGATGAGGACGGAGGTTTTTCGTGGAATTTCGTTAGCTCGGGGGCCAGGAGCGGCGGCGTCGATATCCCCGATACCCGATGGATGTTATAGTAATTGGAGGTTCGATCTTTTATTTCGCTCTTTGAACGAACGCCGCTCAGGGCGCGCCCGGTGGCAAGTTTATTGTTTCACTGACGAAGTTCTCCCGTTCTCCGCTCCAGCCGCAGCCCCTCATCATATTCATATTTTCAGGCAATAATAAATCAATACAAAAATAACCTCGCGACGCTCTATTTTCACCTGCTCAAAATTAACGGAAACTATGCGGCTCGGTGTACGCGCATCCTTAATAAAATCACACAAGTTATCTTCTTACATTTGACCCTTAACAGACAGGAATGTCTTAATTAGCACAGCTTCCTCTATTGTTTACGAATATTTAAACGATAATAATGCGTGGAAATAAAATGAGCTGATACACAAATAATATATTTGAGAGTACGTAAAATATTTTAGGATAAAAAAAAGTTTTTAGCGGAATGGTGAGAAGGCATTTTCTGGAAGTTAAACTAGTAGCTATCTCGCTGGGCTAATGGTTAGAGAGCACGGCCTACATTCCGAAGGTCGCGGGTTCGAATCTCGACATGTAGTGATGACTTTAATATTTAAGTTACGTGCAGTTGTAAACTTAAGTAACAACAGCGAAATACAAACGGTGAAGGAGAACATCGCGAGGAAACCTGCACGTGAATTAGAATTTATTCTAAGGTGTGTGTGAAGTCACCAACCTGCATTCGGCCTGCGTGGTGACTACGGCCCATCGCCCTCATATTGAGGGTAGGCCTCTGCCCCAGCAGTGGGGACGTAAATTGGCTGTTAAGATAAACTAGTACCTCGTATGTATGAATATTGTGTATAGTGAAAATGAAATAAATATGTATATAATATATATTTAAAAAATATATCTGACATGTTATTCTACCTCACCTATAACTATATATCTCAAGTCCTAGGTTGATTGGTAGGAAACGCCTATAGGCATTAGGTCTTCGAATGGTGACCTCGCTGGAAGACGCAGTGTTGACAGGCCTCCCACTGGGTGGTCCGTCGAGCTGGTGAAGGTCGCGGGGAACGGTTGCGTGCAGCGCAGGACCGATCGATGTGATCTTTGGGCGAGGTCTATGTCCAACATGACGTATGTCGGCTGATGATGATAATCACGTCCACCTATATTGTGTCTACAAAGATTTTAAATAAATAAAAAAAAGGTATATATATACGTCTCTACAAAACACGCGCTGTAGTAATCCAGTGGCTTCTGGAGTTTATTTTAATGTCCTCTATCCATCTAGCAGGAAGAGTTTGTCTATGTCCAGCAGTGGATGTCCATCGGTTGAAATGATGATGATGATATGTATATATACCCATTGAATTCGTTGAGCTCGTTCTCTTCAAGTTCAAGTTATTTCTTTCGCTAATGATTGCTTATGTTCGATAAAAAAAAAACTTGCGTTAATTTAGAAAAAAAAATACTGATGGTAGAATTGTCGCTGGAGACTACAGCAACTTCAATTTCTGTGTTTCAAGCAGTAGTATGAAGGATGTTGTAGCTAGTAACATTCTTGATAGGTCTGCTGCCGGAGACCGTCTAGGTACCATCGGAGCTAGTACTCCTTCCGCCAAACATTACTGTGTTCCGGTTTGAAGGGCGCTGTAGGTATTGAAATTACTAAGGTAACGAGAATTAAAATTTTATATCTCCAAGCGATGAACAGAATGTGGTGCATCCAAATTAGCGGCTTGTTATGTGCAGGCGATTCACTCACCATCAGGTGAACGTCTCCCTCTTCTCGATAAACACCATAAGGCATAGTAAATATCAATTATCGTAATTATCGTATTTAACCTGTTCCTCCTTTTGTCGCTTCCTGAAATAAAAGAAAATGAAATCTGATTCGATTCCCAGGACACACGTGGCAGTATGGATGATAGTCTAATGGAAACCGCTTTCCACCTTCATATGGTTAAATTGACATCATTACTATTTCTGATCTAAAGGTACCGCACTGCGAGTACAATGATGATCATCTGATCTCGTTCCTTAATTACCTTGATGATGACTTCGGTTTTTTTTATTATTATATTATACAACTAGTTCCATGGCCACCTTGCTGGCTGTAATGTACAATTAGACTTGAAATTCGTCTGGAATATTCCTTGACCGCAGCCGCAAATGGATTTCTATACCAACCGTTGCCATAGCAACCGCATAAATAATACAGAAGGAAGCGGTTTATACAAAGTAATAAGAAGTGAAATGATATATAACCTATGACCATACAAAAATCATTTCGCGTCTAATGCTAATGTTCCCGTGTTGATATGTTCACTAGTTTTCACGTGATTGTCTAACAAAGGAAACCCATTTATATATACATATATATATACGTATATATATATATATATATATATAGATTTGTATGTATTGTCGATCTGTTTGCAGGTTCGCCCGTGTGCCATGGCGGAGTGTTCATTCGCGCGCTGCCAACAGGAGAGACGCGCCATACGCAAGGAACTGCAGCGCTGGACGAAGAACATGGTCTACATACTAGGTGAGACACGCGCGCCATCTTGTTCATAAAAAAAAAAAAATCGAATTTGGAATCATATTTTCATTACTAAAGAGCATTTATATAAATGTCTACTAAAATTGTTGAGTAAAATAAATCGTCGCTCTCTCTTTCTTCATTGTTCTGTACGCTTTCATCGGATTGTAACGATGCGCCTGTTCATAACGTGGCGCTGGTTAGGATGATATACACTACATTGTACTCGTCACAGATGTTGTGTCAGGGTCCGTCTGTAATTACTCTAGCTACAGCGCCCTTCAAAGCAGAACACAGTAATGTTTGCATAATACTGTTAGGCGCTGAAGTGATAGACAACTAGCTAGATAGGTAATCTAGCTAGATAGACAGTGATAGACAGGAGCTATGTAGACAGTCTCCAGCTAGAGACCTACCATCAGTAGAAGTATCTCTACTACGGAAAAGTTTACTACTACAGAAAGTCCATTTAAGTTTAGTAAGAGGAAGTAACAGTATAGTGCTTAATTACTGTTAGTTAAAAAAAAAATCGTTTTATTTATTTAGATGCTTGGTTATACCAATTAAGTTTCATCATCATCATCATCATCTGAATAGAAGAACTATATAATTGTTTAGCTTTCATAACAAAGTTTTTTTTATTTAATACTACCCTCTATATAATTCTTTTTAAAGTATGTTAATGAATAAACCCTAGGCTCTTCTAAACAAATATATTAATAACTCTCTTAAATACTTGAACTTATTTAATTAATATTCCTCACTACAGCGCCCTTCGAACCCGTTACACAGTTAATTTTAAACGCGGCAGAAATTGGCGCGGGCTTGAAGACGGTAGATCATTAATATGATACATCTTATTACAACAGAAAATGCAAACCTCTTCATCATCAGCCGATAGACGTCCACTGCTGGACATAGGTCTCCCCTAAAGGTCTCCACATCGATCGGTCCCGCGCTGTTCGTTTCCTGTGGGTTTCCGCGATTATCACCAGATCGTAGGTCCACCTTGCGGGAGGCCTCCCGGCACCACGTCTACCAGTACGCGAGCGCCACTCGAGGACCTTACTGCCCTATTGATCGTTAGTTCTTCGACCAATGTACCCTGCCCACTGTCTAAGTCTAGCTATCTTTTAGGCTATGTCGGTGACCTTAGTTCTTCCGCTGATCTCCACATTTCCGATTCGATCGCGCAAACTCCGAGCATAGTTACACTTAATAGGTGATTTATTAATTTTTTTTGGGGTTTTTATCCCTTAGGGATATATCAGCCCCATTAGCTAAAAAAAAAGAACAATATAAAAAAAAATTGAGATGCTAATACTGTGGTAACAACATATCAAAAATATCTCGTGCTGCACCAGACTGGTTCACACAGCATCATGTGTGAGGCGCCCAAGTCTTGATGCATTCAAAAGGTTAGTCGTGTAAATACACTGATACTAGTTTTTTTTTATTGAGCCCCGAGAAGAGCGGAGAGTTCACCTGATGGTAAGTGATACCCCCGTTCATAACAATGTGACGCTAGTTAGGATGTTATACACTGCACCATATTGGACTCATCGCCTGACATAAAACGTCGAGTCTCGTTACCCCCGTAATTACATAAATTACAGCGCCCTTCAAACCGGAACACGGCAATATTTGCACACAGCTGTTTGTTGTTAGACATAGGCGCTGCGGTGGTACCTATCTAGATTGTCTCGGGTAACAGACACCTGTACCACCAGTATACTTATTAAGTAAAATATGAAGTAACCCCCCTCCTCTCACCCCCTTCCATCCCTCGTGTACTTTAAAATATACTCAATGAATAATTTGACGAAATTGTATTTTATTATCTGTGAACATTTCTTTGCACCATCGCGCGTAGTGATGTATGTACTACACGTATCCGACATAATCGGATAATTATAAGGAATATCCGTAAACTTTGGAAGTGCTTAAATATGGACAAACGTAAAATGGTCTTCTGCCTTCTTCTTCTTAGCTTTGTGCGGTCTTCACTCCACTTCACTCTACTTGGTACATCGTTTTCCTTAAGATCGCAGCTCATCATATCCTCTGTCAGTAGATAGACTATACGTAAGTCTCCTACCAGAAACACTTAAATAATTGACAGAAGAGAATGTGTAAAAAAAATTATGGTATAGCTGGTGGTGAGCGATACGCTTGACCATGAGAATGTGGACTTAGGGTAATGTACACTGCAACACTGTCATTGATATACTATCATATTTATTTACTACGCTTTCGTTTCGCTGGTAGTAGGTTCCTCTGTAACGGAGACCGTGTACGTAGGTACCACCGCAGCTCCGGTTTAAAGGGCGCTGTAGATAGCGGAATAACATTTTTTTTTTAATTGCTTAGACTATCCCTTGGCTGCGATCCCATCTGATGGTAAGCGGCGATGTAGTACTAAGGTGATGAGTTTTAACATGTTGTGTTAGAGTGCAATGTGCTGCAGTGTATATGATCCTAATTAGTTATATCGCTTCGTCGAATAAATAAAACAATATTCGTTAAAAAAAAAAGTGCATCAATATCCGTATCCGACACCCCGTGTAGCCAACAACCCTGGCCGTAAACGGTTCGTCACTCACTGGAGTGGAAAGTGTCATACACTCAAGGGCAAGGTCTAAAGGATCGGCGTTAAGGGAGGAGAACGAGGCAGGGAGGGGGTTGATAATTAAAAACACCTTGAATCCTTTTCTCGCCTAAGTATGATATTTAACATCAGCGGGAGGCTTTTGTGCGGGGTGTACTGTTTTTTTTTTTTTTTTACACTTTGAATAGGTTTAAGTTTCAATTGGTTTGGCGGGGCGACATTTCGCCACGTTTCAATTGCATTTTGTTTTCGCGACTAATTTTTTTTCCTTCATCTCCTGAATTAGTATTAATTGCTGAATTTTTTTAATTAACAGTAAATTAAACCAAAATAATGATTATATACTATATAAATTATAAAAATAACTTTGATTTTTTTTAATGCAATTAAGCGCTGAGACGAGCGGGATATTCACCTGATGGTAAGTGATACGCCTACCCATAACGTGGCGCTAGTTAGGATATTATACACTACACATTACGCTCGTCGCCTTAGACATAATATGTTTAGTATCGTTACCACAGTAATCACACTAACTACAGCACCCTTCAAACCGGAATACGGTAATGTTTGCACAGTACTGTGCGTACCTAGACGGTTTCCGGAGACCTACCTATAGTGAAAATTATATTTCTTCTGGTATTGTAAATGTAAGAATGATATCTATAGCACTTATTTTTAGTTCCTAGTACTTAATTGTATGAGATAATATTAAAGTCTATAGATAAATTACAAATGGAGACATCAATCGGTGATAAAGATGCACAGAATAAATGGATACGGCACAGCGGCAGCGCATCAGCTGCGTCGCCGTCGGGAGGTGAGCTAATTTCCTACGCATCCTCGCCCCAGACGGAAAGTTGGTATTCAGACTCTCCAAAACGCCAACCGCAGCGCCCAACTTTACGCAATAAACCCTTTTCCTTCATATGCGAACGAAGTTTTGTTTTACTACGGAACCCTAAAACGGGGAACAAGACAAACAGACGAAGCGCAGCATTTGATTATTAAAATTCATATCCATTGCCGGGACTGATACGCGATTGTATACCTTATTACATATACGATTAGGGTTCAAATTGCTCAGAAGCTTTATAGCTGATTAAATAGCGTAATTTCACTTACATATAATCATACGACCATTTAGCCCTGTAGCTCAAATTTAGTTGTTGTTCCGGTTCGAAGGGCGCTGCAGCTACTTCACTAAGCTACTTAGGTTATATATGAGACAACATCAAATAACTCAAAATAATGAGCGCAGTGTGGTGCAGTATAGTGCTCCACATTCCGCTCAGATGATGGGGAACTGGCGCTACGTTGTTATGGGCTGCATCACTTACCATCAGGTGAACGTCTCCCTCGTCTCGTCGCTGCATAGAATAAAAAAAAAATTGCTCTGCTCATACATGAAGGATGTATAGCTACTGAAATTACTTGTAATGAAAACTCACCCCTATTTCTTATGTATGTCACTTCTAGTAACTCATCAGGTCACCAGGTGAACCGAGCCATGAATGAGGATTGTCTCAAAAGCCAGACAATGCTTAATTTTTTTATTCTATGAAGAGACATGACCAAGGGTACATTCACCTGATGGACATACGTCTGGACATACTGACGTGGCGCTAGTTAGGATGATATACACTGCACCACATTGCACTCGTTGCTTAACATAACGTATAGTCTCTTTACACCAGTAATTTTACTAGCTACAACGCCCTTCAAACCGGAAGACAACAATGTTTTCACGGTGGTATCTGGACGGTCTCCGGCTACAGAGGCTTATCACCAGTTATCTTAGCTCTTTGACGGGACTATCCTGTCATCAGCCGATAGACGTCCACCGCTGGACATGGGCCTTCCCCAAAGTTCCCCACTACGATCAGTCTCGCCCCGCCTGTATCCAGCGGCTTTCCGCGACCTTACAGTCAGCATGTCCTTGAAGGGGTTCATATGATGGGGTTTTAGCCATTTCCTACCACGCCGGCCCAATGTATTGGTGGGAGCCAGAGTCTCGTTTGTTGATTAGTAGGATGCACCAGGAGTAGATGAGGTTGGATTGGGTCTACCCTATCGACGAGCCTACAAACTGAAGATATACCTCCCCATTGGGTTATGGTTTAATGGTACTGTAAATAAGATTATCGCAAAGTTATCCGGCACGCCGCTTGTGTATCGATTCGAACCCGGGCCCGCCGGGCGGCGAGCAGGTGCGCGCGGCGCTTAGTCACACGGCCGTCTGCATTTCTCAAATAGCCTATAACTCATTTAGGCTCCATTAGGAGTGGAGACCGGCTGTACCGGCGCTGGGAGCTTTCATTTAAAGAAATGCTAAATCGATTATAGGATATTTACACGGATCCACGGCCACTCATTTACTTTTAGTATTTACGTACCGCCACCACCGTCAGCCGATAGACGTCCACAGCTGGACATAGGTGTCCCAAAAGATCACAATATCGATCGGTCTCGCGTTGCTTGCATCCAATGGGTCCAGTCATCCCGCGGTTCTCACCGGATCGTCGGTCCACCTCGTGGGCGGCCTCCCAGCACCACGTCTACCGGTACGCGGGCGCCACTCGAGGACCTTACTGCTCCATCGGCCGTCGGTACTTCCTGCCCACTGCCACTTAAGTCTAGAAAACTTTTAGGCTATGTCAGTAACCTTAGTTCTTCGGATCACCACATTCCTGATTCGTTCACGCAGAGTAACTCCCAGCGCAGCCCTCTCCATTGCCCTTTGGGTGACTTGGAGCCTTTTTATAAGGCCGATAGTAAGGCGTCACGTCTCGGTTCCGTATGTCAACATATGCATATATATATATATTTAATAAATATGATAGTGTGGCGCAAGTTAGGATGTTTACACTACACTATCCGCTCGCTGCTGTGAATAAATCAATGTTTTTTTTCATAAATTCTCACTCTATTATATTCATTTTTATAGTTAAGTAGAGGTATAATTTAGAGTTAAGCAGAAATTACAAAATAAATATTACTGTGTTCAGATTTGAAGGGCGCTGTAGCTAATGAAATTAATGAAGTAAGGAGACTTAACATCTTATGTCTGATGCGACGAGCACGAAGCGGCGCAATGTACATCATCATAACTGGCGCCACGTTCCTATGGACAAGCATTTTTTTTTTTATTTAATGAAGCGACGAGACAACCGAGCTTCACCTGATGATAAGTGATACGCCCGCCCATAACAACGTGGCGCTAGCTGGAATGGTATTCACAGCACCACATTGCGCTCGGCGTCTTAAGACATACATTAAGCTCCGTTATCGCAGTAATTACACTAGCTACGGCGCCCTTAAAACCGGAACACAGTGATGTTTGCACACTACTGTTTGGCGGCAGTAGGAGCTACCGTGGTATTTATCTAGACGGTCTCCGACAATAGAGGCCTACCACCAGGTGGATCACTTACCATCAGATAACTTATCTATTTGACCCGTCGCTTCCTTTAATGTTTTTTTTAAATGTTCATTAATTTTAAACGTTTAATTAATTTTAATAATTATATCAACCCCTTACACAAAACACGCATTTTAAATAACAGAAAAACAACTACTCCAACACTGGCTGCAAACCGTCGCTGTTTGAAAAAAGAAACAAATTTTTAAAAATTCGAACATTTCGTGTTCGAACTGCCCAAACGTTATACCGCAAGCGACGCGTTTGACTTTTATTCAAGACAGTAACGTATCCCTCCAATAGTTTCACTACAAGCGCCCTTCAAACCGGAACACATTTAGCAGTGGATAAACAAAGGCTGATAATGATGATGATGATGATGACACCGGAACACAGTAAGCTTTGCACACTCCTGCTTTGTAACCATACTATATACACGAGGGTTGTCGTTAGAAAACGATTATACAGGACGCAAAGAAAGAAGAAGAAGAAAAAAGTAATGGTTGAGGAATATCAGGGATTGGATGGGCATGTCTGGTGCGTCCGAATTGTTCCGTCGAACCAGAGACAGAGAGGACTGTACCACGCTGATCGCCAACCTTCACCAGTTGAAGAGGCACTTTAAGAAGAAGAAGAACAAAAAATATATGCACGGTGGAAGGACTACTCATTACTTGATAATTTAACTTATAAACCAACTACCCCCTACAGTAAATACACTCACCCTATAATAAATTAAATATAGTCTAAAATTATATTTTTTTAAAACCTAACACCCTCCTCTATTCCTTTTGGTATTTAGTTTATTAGCTTCCCCAGCTCTTATCTCCTATAGAAAATTATATGATGTATACTCTGTGTGCTCTGGATCAGTTCAGGTCTCGATGACTGATTCTAATCTATAGGAATCAGACGCCAGTTAAGTTATTCACACAGCATCACATGGAGCTTACTATTGGTACATCCAATACCATCATTCTCCACTATTTGGCCGGTTGTTAGATAGATACAAAGAACAGTAGTGTGCAAACATTACTGTGTGTGATAAATTACTGGGGTAACGAGACAGCATATGTCTCAAGGATACAAGCACATTGTGGTGTAGTGTATATCATCCTAACCAGCGACACGTTGTTACGAGCAAGCGTATACCATCAGGTGAACTTCTTACTCGTTATGTCGTTCCGAGGAATTAAAAAAAAATAGTTTATGTTATAACGTCCTTCGAACTGGAACATAGTAATATTTAGCAATGTATAGATATTACCGTATTGTTATAAGGTAATGACTTCTTATTCTTCAAACTTTATATGAAGTAATTTAGGTTCTGGTTTCGTAAGGGCAAGGCAGTCGATATGCCGAGGAGCTGGGCGCAGCGTTGCGGTGCCATCGCCGCGTCGATTTAGTCCTAGACCGGGTAAAGTCTAGATCGCGTTGCGCCTAATTCCGCGCGCCAATGCGGACCGATTGCAATGGCCGTTCCACAATGAGCGCACTTACATTAATTATAATCATTTGATAAGATTATTTTCTCATAATATTATTTTAGTTATATATTTATATTATATATATTTCTAAAATTAAAATGCATAGTCTAATGCAATTTTTTAGTACATATGATAGTAATAACCTAAAAATGTGACTGTATTGTTTTAAAGCGACAAACTTCGAAGTATTTCATAACTATTAATTTTTTATAAAAAAAAAGTTTAGATACGTCCTGTTGTTGATTTATTATAATAGAATGTGGTTACGTGAAGTAATTAATTACATAATTTTTTTTAAAGTAGTTGACTAAAAATACAATACGTACAATTATTGTTTCTAATGACGCCGTTAGTTCTGCGTCCACTGTGGAGGAGTGCATGAGCCCGTCCGCAGAGCGCATGCGTCGGCCTTCCTCTCTGCCAAACAACCTGTTGCAAGTCGGCCGGCGTGCACCGATGCAACTCCTCTTCACGTTATCACCGGCTAAATCATAAATATAACAACCGCTGAACTAGTCCGCGCGCGCTCCGACTGTTCCAAATTTGAAACAATAAATCCGCGGTGGCCCCGCCGTGCTGAAGGTGGAAAGTGAATCGTTGAGTGCCACCGAGGCGTCACGCACCGGAACTGAGCCGCAAGTCGGTTTCCTTGCGAGCACGTTCACACGTCTCGGCAGCCCCAAGTCGGTGTGCAGTGATGTGACGGACTCGAGCAGGTGCATCAGATCGATCGTGTGCAGTTTTTGTAAAGTCTTAAAGTGTTTTAGCTAAATTTATCTCGTTGTTTCAATGTCCGCTGTAAACAGTTGTTGAGTGTTAATTTAAATGTAGAATTTAAGGGAGAGTGCGTAAGTTAAAAAGTAAGGGTTGATTTAAAAGTTGAATAAGTATTTCGAAAGTTGCTATTGTAATTCGTCGAGTGTAATACTGTGCGGTGAATTGGACTAAAGTTAGCGGCAAACATCCGGGTAAGCGAAGTTCGGCGTCGTCGCAGGAGCGAGAAGTTGGAGCCGCGCAACAAGTGGTCGCCTGATGCCCTCCCCGGTAACTGTGCCACTGCCTGCTATACGGGTTTGCATGCCAGCCGCGGCGGGAGCGCGTTGCGCTGTGCACGTGCCGCGGGCCCACCGGCGGGCACGTCCGGGACCCCGTCGCACCCGCTCCCCGATTTGCAGTTCCGCCGACCGGCCCGTGTGGACTCTGTCCACTTGCGCTTTTTGCTGCCGACCGTCACCAGTTCAAATCATTTCAATTTCGAACGCCGGTTACGTTTGCTCTGTGTGTGTGTTTTTTTATTGCACAATTTGCCTTGTCCGGATGCTAGTCGGCTGAAAGTGGGTGGGGCGGTCGATTAGACTTCTTTTGTTTTAGACGGCTTCCGATGTCACGCGCCATCTTAGGTCGATGACGAAAAAAACTGTCATGGCGGCCCCCATAAGAGGTTTCTGTTCTAGGTTAAGCTCCTTGAGAAATTAGGTCGGTATTATTTACTAGAATAATTATCTCGCTAGAAATTCCTACATCTTAATAAGACATATTGTTATACATCTTAATTAGTCAGTTTTATATTACATTTGTTGGCAAACAAAAATATTAATATATTTGCTGTACATTTCGTGCGGCGAATGTTATAAAATAAAAATGTACAGGGGGTGTACAGGGGCGGCCGTACATTTCACCGACACAGACTCGGAGGGTAACGAGATTAAACCATTATGTTTTCAGCCAATACAAAAATCTGATTTTCGTTCAATTTTCATTATGCAATACGTTCGGCAAACGTTTGAACAAATGTTTGTAGTGCAGCGAAATAAACTTCCTATAAACCTGATTAACGAAACCGTTCCTATTAAGTTTGGTTACATCTGCTATATAACTTCAGATTCCCTTGACTGTAGACAGCGTTGGATAAGCGAGCTGGTCTCCGCTGCAAGACCACCACATCTTGCAATAGGATCTCGACAAACAGTACTGTGCACGTATTACTGTGTTCCGATTTGAAGGGCGTTGTAACTATTGTAATTTAAGGTAACAAGACTTAACGTGTCTCAAGGCGATGAGCGCAATGTGGTGCAGTGTATATTATCCTAACCGTCACGTTTATATGCACTGGCGTATCACTTACCATCACGTGAACATCCCGCTCGCTTGGTGAAATAAAATCACAATACAAAATTATAAATATGAAAATAATTCAACTTATATAAGTTGAGATGAGCTAACTTAAGTGCCTTATTCGTATACATTATTCTATGAAATGATATTTATAGTCCTCGACTTGTACCTAGTCTTAACAGTAAAACCTAGTTAAATTTTCGTGTATTTAATATCTAGATTTAACTAATTAGTTTTTGATGAGTGAGAGAGAAAGATATATTAGTATTACTTAATGGTTCTTAAGTGATATGTTAACGGTGTAATCTAAGTTACATTTCAAATATCTTAATTTTTTTTTTGTATGCGACCACTGAGACTTTCACGTAATAGTAAGTGATGTACCACTCCTTAACAATATAACGAAAGTTAGGATGATATACACTGCACTCCAATTTCTGAAAGATCATAATATGTTATATCTCTTTACCTTAAGTAGTTAAGTGATAGTAAAATAAAAAAAAAATATTTTACAAGTTATAGCGCCCTTCAAACCGGAGCTGCTGTGGTACTTACCTAGACGGTCTCGGATACAGAGAGGCCTACCAACAGTAAAACGAAATCATAGTAAATAATATTAATAAATAATAGCAATGTGTTGTAGTGTATATCATTCTAACTAGCGCCACTATTGTGATGCTGATCATCTCGGTCTTCTCGTTCTCTGTGCTATATTTTTTTTATATATTATCTTCTGTTTATTTTTTGAAGTATTTTAGGTTAGAGACTATTACACTACATTGGAAATTTTTGTGCACTACTTGTTGGTAGACGGTCTGAAGCAACAGAGACCTTCATCATCATCATCAGCCGATAGACGTTCACTGTTGGACATAGGCCTCGCACAAAGATCATTATTTGAGGGAATTTGGGCCATTTCGCACCACGCTGATCCAATGCGGATTCCAGGGTGCACCACCAGCAGGTGATGTTGGCTTGGATCCCGTAAGTTGTTCTGCGGGACCCCTCACTATTAGTGAAACTAATTTCATGTTTTGAAATTAATATTTTGCAGGGGTGGGGGTCTAAGGGTTCCCGCACAACAACTCACGGTATCCAAGCCAATCTGACCTGGTCGTGATGCATCCTCTTAATCAACAGACGAAGCTCTGGGTTCCGCTAACCCGCATTGGGCTAGCGTGGTGGCAAATGGCCCAAGTCCTCCCCATATGAACCCCTATATACGATAGCTTCTAGTGCCCCGCGGTACTGGAGACCATGCTGACTGTATATGAATATCTTTGGGAGAAGCCTATGTCCAGCAGTGGACGTCGATCGGCTAATGATGATAATGATGATGATGGGTAGGTAAAATACTAGAAATAGGATATTTATAGTAGTTTCACTGTAAAAGTCTGAATGGTCTGTAGCTTAAAATACTTTGGGGATCCGTGGAGTATACCATCCTATATATATATATATATATTTGTAAAATGATACAAAAATAGCTAAGTTCCGCCGGAAAGCGCGGGCGGGCCTGCCGCTGACGGGCCCTTCTTCAGATACACCCTTTCGAAAATATTAGCCCACTGCCGTGGACAGGGTGACAGGGTGGACACGGCGACAGGTTGAACGATTTTCGTTAATGTTTTCCCGTTTTTATTTTTCGCACAATTACTTACATTTTCAATTCAATATAACCAGTCTATTTCACGTGCCTGTTCATGTAGAATTAGGATGTTTACACAACAACAAATTGCGTACAATGATTACCCTGAGTATTATTGGTGGTAGGTTTCTATTATTGGAAACCCTCTGTGTGTGACCGCAGCTCCCATCCCTGCCGTTAAACCTGCTCTATAAATATAACTGTGTTCAAAGGCGTTGAAGTTAATATAATTACCGTGGTAACAAGATAACACAAATCTCAAGGCAAAGAGCTTACTTAATATGATGCAGTGTATATCGTCCTAACCAACGCCACGTAAACTTTACATGGGATTAGGAACCTTCGTCAAAACAACGGGATGAGCGAGATATTCACTCGATGGTAAGTCATACGCCTACTCGTAACAACGTGTCGCTAGTTAGGATGATTTATACTGCACCATATTGCGCTCATCGTTTTATTACCTAAGATGTCAAGTCATTACTTCAGTAATTTTACAAGCGACAGCGCCCTTCAAACCGGAACGCAGCAATATTTGCACAGTACAGTTTAGTGGCAGTAATAGGAGACGGTCTCTAGCAACAGAGATATACAACCAATAAAAATATTAATAGACTCTCTCTCTCTCCCTCTCTCTCTCTCTCTCTCTCTCTCTCTCAATACTGACAAATATTGAATTATTACTCACAACATAGTTATACATTACCGAGTACACAAACTTAACTGTTCGCCAAACATCGAACAAGTTTATTTAACATAGGCGCTGAATAGTTCAAGTTATTTGTCTAATACGTGTGGGCGTGTGTTCGTGTAACCGCCGGAATAGTTCCGTCGGTCGCAGAGCTGCAGGGGCTCGTGATGCGCTCCGGTGACAGTGACAGGCTGAACATTATTGGCACACAATTAACCCGCCGCTACTGATAACCGTTACCGTTAACTTTAACCTCTAGGTTATAACAAGACGTTACTGATGCTGGCATAATTCGTAGAAGATTATATATATATATCTATCTATCTATCTATATATATATAGATATCTGATGCTAGACACCCTATAGGTACCACCGTAGCACCTTCGCAGCCGAGATACAAGTGTACAGACATAGCCGTGATCCGGTTTCAAGGACGCTATAATTAGTGTAATTACTGCGGTAACAAGATTTAAGATCTTATATATCCAAACGTTTAACCATTCTATGTACTCTTTACTCTACTCTCTCTATCTCTAACTGTCCAGTCACACGCGTGCTTATCACAAAGTGACGATATTGGTGATGAAACACTGCACCACATTGTGCTCCTCCCTTTCATAAGTAAATAATTGTGTACCGTTACCACAGTAATCACTAGCCGCAACACCTTTTAAACAGAGTGAAGTTTGCACACTACCACTAGTTAATCAGTATTATGCGATGCTGATATAAACTACACGGGTCCACCAACCCGCATTGGGCCAGCGTGGTGGGAAATGGCCCAAATATCCCATATATGAACCTTTAGAAACGACGGACCCTGATGCAGGCAGTGCAGGACCGATCGATGTGGAGACCTTTGGGAGAGGCCTATGTCCAGCAGTGGACTATTGGCTGATGATGATGATAATATAAATTACTATATAAGTTTCTCCTGCTGTTACCGCATAATAATATAGTGTGTGGTTTAAACTAAAAATATAGTTAGAGTGTTTACACTACTGCGCGTAACACGAATTGTATGTAACAATAGTTAAAAGAGACAAGCTCGAGTAGCGCGGCTTGCGGTGTCAGGTATGCCGGCTAAGGTCAGCTGGTGATTGCCAAGGTTCTAATCTCGTGTTCACAGCGCCGGGAATCTGGTACAAGGACGTACTTGAAATAATAAACCGAATACACACCAATACCTTACTACTCCAGTATCAATAATGTATTAAAGAGATTTGGTTTTTTTTTTTTAAATAATGGACAAAAGTAATGTCATTGGCAGGTCGTTCATCTCATGTCTACTGGTGGTAGATGGACCGTGTAGGTACCACCGCAGTACCTATTGCAGCCGACAAACACTACTGTGTTCCGGTTTGAAGTGCGCTGTAGTTATATATCTTAAAGCGACGATCACAATGTGATGCTGTGTATATCATCCTAAGTAGCGCTAAATTATTATTGGGTAGTCGTATCACTTACCGTCAGGTGAACATTCCGCTCTTCCTTGAATAAAAAAAAAGTAGATATAAAAACAAGATATCTTTTGTAACTGTGATGATGTACTAGGGTGCAGTGAAAGTATCCTAACTATCCATTATAGCAAGCGGTCGCACTAACAGGTTAACGCTCATATAATCGTTTAGATGATTACAAAAATATATATAGATAAAACAATATGTTTATTAATATTTATTTTATTATCTGTTTTAATATATATATCTTGTATAGTATGTAGAGCTATTGAAGTTGAGTTTAAGTAAGCGCACAAGTTACCGGCGTCAATGTCAATGTCCAAATAAGACCAAGTAGAGCGTTAGTAAGTTAGTGAGTTTATAAGATCGCGGAGATATCATTTTAGAGCAACATCATTCGCGATCAACATCTCAGTTTGATTTCATTAAGAGTACACAAAATCTGCGCAACAGACGAATACCTTACACCTTTACATCTCGTTGAATATGAGCGGAGCCGCTTCAAACAGGAAAATGTTTTCGATAACTCAAAAGGAGCTGCATTTCGCGTGTGATGCAAGCGATGCCACCGCGCACCGCCCGCTCCTTAATGTGCAACACAAAATAATTACATCTAATTACTGCAATTACCGCGGCCAAATAAAATAGCTTCCTAATGCAAAGATACCATCATACACGGCAAATTAAAAAAATAACACAAACACAAACACAAACACAAATACAAACACACACGCACACAGAGCGGCCGCTCTACGCCATTTTGTTCCTTAGCGCGGCAGTCGTAGAGACGGAAACGAAGCCGCCGTATCGAATATACTTTCTGATGGTATTTGCGACTCGCGTCAATGCAGCGCCATCTATACGGATTCCTACGAAATTTTTCACCGAACCATTTTCTTACAAGAACCGACGCACACACCCCCGGCGCGCGTGCCCACGGCACCCACACACCCCCGCCGGCGGACTACACAATCGAACGCACCCACACGCCGAGAAAAAAACGATAAAAAAGCGCACACAAACACCGCCCGGGTTGCTGCACACAGCGCCGCCGAGATAATGACGTTCCATTTTCGGAAAATTTTAAATGAAAACGGAAAAGAAGCCCGTTCGAAATTTGAAAAACAGCCGCTAGTTATGCAACGCGCTATTAATGAGATGCAGTTTGAGTCGTTACAAAGGATAAGACAAGTTAGTAAAACTGAAATGCTCAAGGTTCGTACAGGCGCGGGCACTCACACACGGACGGGTGCAAGCGGACGGCGTTGCACCGCCCGCCAGTGTGAGTGTACCGCGCTCAAACCGATTTGGTACTAGCGTTTTATAATTATTGACTTTGGCGTACGGGTGCAATGAACTTGGTTCTTTTCGTACTTGAGCTGTACATCTGTTTAAATTTAATTATATTTGCAGACTGCTATTCAGTTTTCATGTTAAATTTTTTTAATTTTTTTTTATTTTCAAATTAATATTAACCAGTTTTGCGGTTTTAGAAGCAGAAACATATCGATATAATATTTAACGTGGGCACTGAACGAATGTTTGCGAATTTTTTTTTTTTTTTTTAATATTTCCCGTCAGCCGTCGAAGTATCAAGTGCAGCGCGTCGCGCGCGCCCGCTCGCAGTAAATACAAGGTAATGGCTAAGTACGCACGCGGTCTAGTGCAGTGTGCGCCGCCAGTGCAGTCCCGCCTATGCACAATCGCTAGAGAGTCGCATTTCCGTTCTCAGCACACGACAGGACCACAATACGCGACGTAACCGCTGGAAACCTCCGAAAAAAAAAAAAAACAACAACAACATAAACAATCCGGAAATTTGAGAAGAGAAAAATATTTATCGCGTCGGACTGTATCCTGTGTACAAATAGAAATTATATTCATATCAGTCGCGCAGTGGCCTCACCGGGAGATCGCGGTTTTGGGAAGCGGCGAGGAGCCAGCTGCAGCCGGAGTGCGGCGAGCGCGCCCGGTGCCGCCGCGCGATGCCAATCACATATCACCACATGGAAACTTAGGACCCGAACTATATTTTTCAACTGTTCATATTAAATATTAAATATAAATCAAATTGAATATTTTTGTGTATGTGACGTTATGTGCCGTTGGATGTGCGCCGGTGCCCTGCTCCGCCGCGACTCTCCGCATCTTTGAGTGTTACATGACCAGGTGACGCCGCTTGTGTTCGGAAACTTTTTTTTTCCGTTTCGTACATATATATATATATATATATATTTATTTCAAAAATTACCACCGAAGTGTCAAACTGGACCGAGGAGGAACAGGCCACCCCTGACGCATGTGAGTAGTATAAATTAAACATATACTATGACGATGAACAGTGAATTACGATTTTTTTTTAATAATATATATAATTGTTTTTATATGAGAGTGCGTGCGGTGATAGTGTATGTGTGGTGGGCACACACACATTTTTTTTTTTGCTTGTTTTCTTATGGACCCCCTCCATCGCGCCCTACAATACACTAACGTTTATCTGTCCCACTCTTTTTACTATGACCACGCACTCGTGCGTGTTTGTATGAGTGTGTGTGTTAACATATTGCATACTGCATTTCTCATTGAAAACGAATAACAGAGAAAATAAACATTAATAAACAAAGGATATTGATTAAATAAATATTACTCTATATACTATTAAAGGTTTTAAATCGGTCGAATTGAAAGAGTTTTCTTCGCGCTAACAAATTATATTCTTAATACTAGTGATAGTAATTATATTAAATTATTTTATTAAGAATTCTCTACAGTTATATTTGGGTGAAATGTGTTTTTTTTAATGTGAAATAATTAATTAAGTTGTTCGGCTACGCGACTACGCGGGCTCGTAGGCTAAAATTTTACCGACGGAACTTTTACCGCGTTTACTCATAATAATTGAATCAAACGAAAGCATACAAAACTTTTACTTTTTAATACTTTTATAAATTTTAATATAGTCATTAGAATGTTAATTATACAAATGGCAGAGGTTCGTTTACGTAAATTATTTATGATTTAGTTTAAATCATTGCGAGGTAGGAGTAACTTAAACGCATTAATTATGAAGAGCACACAATAAACAGCTCCTCAACTGTGCAGTGGAGATAAATATATATATAAATTGATTTTTTAAAATATTTACATCATTAATATTTTTAAATGCTGTCGCTTAAAATGTAAAGAGGCCGCGAATGCACACAGGAAGTGTTGATATGCACTTGCGTCTGTAACCTAAATGTTTGAGATAAAAATAACTTTAAATTCGCACATGAACGATGCACGTATAGAAACTTCTTCGAATACACAACAACATTTGGATTTCATACAGTTATAAACATGCGCTAGTTATAAACAATTTAAATTGATCGATACATATTTGTTTTTATTATACTTAGTTTATATCGTAACGGAAGATTGATATTTACCTTAATAAAAGCTCTTGTTCAAGCAATTATAGCTATAAGTTTTAATATTATTACTTAATATGATACAGGTTTGTTTTTTTTAAAAAATTGTTCGTAATATATCGCTTTTTCAAGTTTTTAATATAGCTTTATATTCATTAATAACGTAAAAAGCGTTTCATTATAAATTTATTCGTTTATATGTTAAGTGTATCAGTGATAAAGTTCGAATCGCACCTGAGGCAGTAGCCGATGCGGATGTACTTTCATAAACAATAAAGATTTAAATAAAAAAAAAAACAAGTTCCAAATTCAAAAAGTTCAAGTGCGCGCGCGCCCCCGAACGCATTCGAAATTCGAGCAGCGCTCGCGCGAGTCCTTGCGCATGCGCTCGGCCAAGGCGAGCGCTTACACAACTCCGGCGACTGTCAATGTTACTACATAACCTACAACCGCCTCAGTAGGGTTACCATTTGTCGGAGCTCCGCTCGGTGTACATACCACCACTATCACTGCAACCTTTAACATATACTATAACTGTCTAGTAACTATTATATAATAATTTTTTTTTTATAATAATTAACGTTAATTTTAATTAAAAAATCATAATTAGATTTTATTATTAAAATGGTAACCCTAGTGAGTGTCCGGCCGGCCGACCGCCGCCATCTTGGCTCTAGGACTAGTTTGAAGACTATATCGCATTGCTAATGTTTCACTTAGGACACGCGGCGACGTCTCCATTCGCGCTTACACTGTTTAGATAATACGGCAGCCGGGATCATTTTATTATGGAACACGTCGCCAGCTTCACGCCAGGTACACATGCGGATGTGAGATTGAGCAGCATTTAATTCAATGAGATGCGGCTCAGATAAGCATTCATTAAACCCCATCCCATCTCATGTTTTAATACAATTATTATTTATACAATGAGCTATATTGTTCTGTTCTTATTAATGAATTGAGTTGATAGGTTTCTCTTGGTTGGTAGGTCAGTAGGTAGCTAGGTAGTCTGCAAACATTACTGTAGTACGGTTTGAAGGGCGCTGTAGGTAGTGAAATTACCAGGTTAATCAGAGTCAACATCTCGTCTCAGGCCACGAGCGCAGTGTGGTGCAGTATATTCATCCTAACTCGACGCTTAATTATATAGAAAAGTGATAATCAATTAAAAAGTGTAAGGTTTTATATATGAAAAAATTATGATTAAAGTATTAAGTTGCTGTCAATTAATCAAAGACAAATTTGATGTAGTACAATAATATTTTTGATAAATAATTTAGGATAAATAAATTTTTGGATAGATGAATGATTTAATTTTTTTATCTAGATGCTGGAATGAGATTCTTATGAGGTACAGATGTAAGTAAATCGGTGCAGGTCATGCCTTCGAAAGCTGCAGCGCCGCGGCTGACATTAATGTCACAAGCTCATGAGTCCCGCGTTGCATGTGTTGGACATGTGCGCGTGTGTGTGTGCGTGCGTGTGTGCGTGTGTGCGTGCGTGCGTGTGTGTGAAATGATCTCCGCGTCTGTGTGAACCCGCACGATAATGCCCCATTGTACAATTAGCATTCCCATATATATATCTTCGATTATATAATAATAGACAAAGGTGTACAGGTCTCTATGAACGTTCTAATATTGTTTATGGATCTGACGTCCGTGAGTCCCTATTAACTAAAAAATTATTTTGATGTGTAACTACAATTGAAAAGTTTTATTAAAATCGATTTTTTTTTATTCAATTAAGCGATGAGACGAGCGCGACGTTCACCTGATATCAAGTGATACGCTTGCACGTAACAACGTGGCGCTAGTAAGGATGGTATGCACAGCGCCACATTACGCTCGTCGTTTGAGATATAAGATGTCTCGTTACCCCAGTAATTTCATTAGCTACAGCGCCTCTCAAACCGGAACACAGTAATGTTGGCACACTAACGTTTAGATGCTGCAATAGGATCTGCTGTGGTACCTACTTAGATGGTCTCCGGCTACAAAGACATACCATTAGTAAAAATTCCTTTTTTTTTAAACTCAACCAAAATTGGATTCATATCAAAATATGTTCCAGTTGTTTGTTAATAACTTAGTAATATAGCCCTGTAACGAATATAAAACTGTTAAATGAACGATAAGGTACAATTGTAAATATAATTTAATAACGTTATCAACAATAATACATTTTATTATTTATCATTGATTGTAATGGAACGTATTAAAACGCGTCCGCGCCCAGCGACGGCAACACCGCGCCACAAAACGGTCAATGTTACGCGGCGGCCATTTTGAATTTATTCTGGTCGCTAGACAGATAGCTCGTATCGCGACCAAATGTCTTGATGCTTTGCACCACTGCCTGCACTCCGGCTTGTAACTTAATAATTATATTATACGCATTCCAAATTCAATTTAATTAATTATATTTTTTTAAAATATAAACTCTTTAGTAGCAAACTTATTTATAAAATATATTCGTCAACGGCCTAATATGAAATTGGTGGTGAGTAAAATTTTACACGAGCTAGACCGAGACCAAGACCGAATGGATAAAACCAAAACAGACCTATTGCCTAAGATTAAGACCAAATATGCAAGACCAAATTAAAATTAAAATTCCGTTGAAATGATGAGTTGAAATATTTGTAATAATTTTTCGCTTTTCATCTCGAAACAAAACGTTTATGGAAGATCAAGACCGCACAGACAAGACTAAGAGATCAATACCAAGATTGTCGAAGTCTTTATCGTGTTCTTGCTTTGCTAATCAAGTAACTGCAGATTAAGCTGTATGGATTCCAATCCTTTGCCTTTACACCTATGAATATATCATCATTACTAGCCTTTACCAATTCAGTGCCGAATGCCGTCCATCAAATGAGGCTCTTAGTTACATTAAATATATTATCTATGACGTTTATTTTAAGTAGAATAAGTTTTGTGTTTTGACTTAATTATACAATGAAAATACATAATAAAACAATGTAGTAACACAAACTGTATTCTAGATATGTAGTGACGTATTCAAGACCCTAGATTAGTTGTTAGTTATTGAAAGTAATGGTGTGTAATAAAACGTATTAATATGTAATCGTGAAATAGATTGCCTTGCTTTATATTTTATTATAGATAAGGAAATTCATAGAAAAGGTTTCAATATGAACGCTCTTTATATATTAATAAAGTAATATAACGATAGTTTCAGCGGTTCGTACAATAACTGAATTATATTGTTAATGGTTTAATTACGAGGTAACGTAGTTTTGGGTAATCAGAGCTAATATATCCCTAAGAGTTAACCGCTACAACAAAACTATGAATTATTTCATCTTTCTAGTAATCATCTTGTAGAAGTTAATGATAAAATAACAGATAAGACACAGTAATATTTATTTGCAATATTTTTTTATATATTTAGCAGATCTTGAGTTATTAACTCTTGATGGAGATAATGCCCCTAAAGTATTTAAATAGTCCATTATAAGATTTAATATTTACTATATAACATTAAGATAGATTATGATTAATACATAAATATATATAAATGGTGCAGTGCGGGTATATTTTGAGAGAGAGAATTAAACGAATCAATTGCGCAAAGACCAGCACCGCCTATTTCTATTAACACTGTTATATTTAAAAAAAAAAAACTCGTATTATAAAAATGAAACTCTATCCGCTTACAGAAACGGTCCGTTTTTCATATTTCCATCGAAAACTCATTTGATGAATTAGCATCCATAATCGCTAATGGAGCCAGCGGAACCGGATGCGGTATGTTGGAGTAGTGGTTATATGTTGTGTGTCGAATGTTCACAAAGCAATCGAATGATTACAGTTTCGACTCGAACTTAATCAGTATCGAATTAATGTCCCGTTCGTGTATCGAAGGGAGCCGGCGCGAGTGAGTGCTCATAACTCAATTTGTACGAAAAAACATCTGCCCGCCTCGCATCCCGTAAGGCACCGCTCACACCACAACTGAATACTGACGACCAGTAACCACACCTTTAATTTTTATACAGTTACAATCATCAACTGCTTCCGTCGCTTTATGATAGTCATCTCTCGTTATAAACGAAAGTCTCTGGTTCGATTTCTGGCATACATGTAGATATTTTTAAGCTCATTAGAAGCATTGTTAAGCACTGCCAGATAATATTCAATAGCCAAATGAAAACTAGAATTATTTTAAACCTATTAATAAGTAGTACTAGTATTACAGTTCTTTCGGCACTATAAGATATTAACGTTTCATCCCGTGCGGAACTTTTTCTCGTTGCTTTCGTTGAACGTCGCCGCCATTAACTTACAAAGAAGTTTTAAAGAATATAAACACGTGGTTTATATGTAAACATGATAAAGACAATAGCACACTTGAAATAACTTAAACGGTCGATTACTTTTTAACGAGGTGTAATTATAATTTCGTATCATCATCAGCCGCCGCCGCGTTCGTTTAAAGGCATCGACATAAATAATTGATATGAACAAATGAGACAACTTCCTCTTAACAACACACGTATGTGATATGATAACGTATCTGATAACGAGGTTCAGGGCGCTGCATATAGGAAAATAAGCACTGCATACCCTGACTCCTTAAACCTAAGTGATAATCCCTCAAGTTATTGAAAAGGTACACAACTATGTTTCGTCTATTGCTAAGTTGATAAGTACATAAAAGCACAGAGATTTCGGAAGTGATGTGCATACCCTAAGACAATCTCTTCCCTGTATCCCTGATGAGGTCGTGGATCAGCCTCCAAGTTATTAAGCAAACCAATGAATATACTAATATTACTTAGAACAAAAACAATGCCGCTGCGCTAAAAAGGCGATCAAAAGTATTATTTTTTTTATACAAAATTGATTCACCTGATTGTAAGTGATACACTCGCCCATAATAAAGCCGTGGTTAGGATATATATACTACACCATATTGCGCCCGCCGCCTGATATATTAATATGTTGAATCTCTTTACTATCGTAATTACACTAGGTACATCCTTCAAACCAGAATATGGTAATGATACACAATGGCGGCTGCTATAGGAGCTGCGGTGGTCTCCAGCAACAGAGATTGATGGAGACCGTCTAGGTATATTTACTGGTGGTGCTTACCTACGTACCACCAGTAAACCTGTCTTCCTTAAGCTGCGTTTATTTACATGTTCTATATCTTAAACAGAAATTAAAAAGTTTACATTCTCTTTATAAAATAAGCCATCATCAATTAGGGTTCAGTTCACCCCGGCCCGACTTTTAATCTAGACAGGTGGTATTTTATCTATAAAATTAATCACCAATTTAACCTGATGGTTTGTCGTCTTCATCAAGGTTATCAATATAAACAGGCGGCAATTAAACTCACTTGATTAGCGAATGATCTATCGCACGGAGTTGCTATAAGACTATTGTATATTCTAGAAAACTCATGTCAACAATGATGAAGGGTGTGAGGGTTCTCGCACAGCAACTCGCAGAACCCATTACAACATCACAATCTGCTAATCAACAGACGAGGCTCTGGCTCCAATCAACCATTTGGCTAATGGGTAATGATTCGCTGCCTGATCTGCTGATCGTGTGGGAATGTAGTCTATGTTCAGTAGTCTATCGGCTGATGATGATAAGTTGAGTGCTTATGTATAAGCATTAAAAAGGAGTAGTTGTAAAACTCGTCACTCTGGCCGCGTCCTTACGTTGGCGACAACAATAAGTGCACATTGACCGCGTCCTCCAGACGAAAGTAATGAAATTAAAAAAAAAAAAAAGCCAAGCTGCCCGCTTTCGCCGCCGGCCCGGCCCGAAATTGAATGACCTCATTTTCGCTTGTTATTTTTTTTTTATTATCATTCCCTTCGCGTTACTCCATCCTCTTTGTTGTCTTCGGATTGCGTTATTCGCGCCAAAAAGACGAATCTTCAGCGACATCTCCAATTTGAATTTGGAACGATCTTAAAAAAAGAGAATTCATTCAAAACATTTACACACAGGACACACACACGCACGTACATCCTCCTTATATATACACATATATATGAAGGTTATGTATTTTTGGTTTATATAATTAAGCAATGAGACGAGCGGTATATTCGCCTGATGGTAAGTGATACTCTTGCCCATAACGAAGCGCTAGTTCAGATGGTATGGACTACATCACATTGCGCTCGTCGCCTGAGACGAAAGATATTAAACTCGTTAACCCGGTAATTACACTAGCTACAGCGCCCTTCAAACCGGAACACAATAACGTTTGCACACTATTGTTTGGCGGTAGAAGTAGACGCTGCGGTGGTACCTAACTAAACGGTGTTCGGAAATAGAGACCTATTACTAGTACCAAGGTTTACTGCAGCTGCTGTTGCTGCTAAACGGTACTGTTCAAACATTATGTTGATACGATTTGAAAGGCGTTTGCAGCTACTGAAATTACCGAGGTGAGGAGACTTAATACCCTATGATGCGATGTCATCATTATCAGCCTTTGTTTATCCACTGCTAGATACGGATCTTTCTCAATGTCTTCCACCAAATGCGAACCCCAGCTTCTCGCATTCACCCACTTCCGACCGCCCCGACGATGTCGTCGGTTCATCTGGAAGGAGAGCGTCCTACACTTCTGCGACCTGTACGCGGCCTCCAGTCCAAGACTTTCTTCCTCCATCGGCCGTAACTGACATGGCCGGTCTACTGCCGCTAAATCTTGCAGAGTTCTAGAGCTACGCCGACAAATTTATTTCTCTCCATCTCCTTGCTCCATCGCTCGCTGTGCTACTTTGAATCGTCGTAGTAGCGTCATAGTGTGATGTGTAAATCATTTACCTAATTGTATATTAATATATAAATATATTGTAAGGTAAGGTCCAAAGTTCACCGGATACAAAGTGAGTCCTGCAGCTTATTAACGCTTAACGCCACCGTACAGATAAACGGCAATTAAATATTATTTACGTCCCGCACAAAAGGAATGACGTGTAACAAATAATTTAACATATATAAACATAAATAAAATGTATAAATATAAATAAAATTATTGAAAAACAATATGTAAACAGTTCATTTAAGTTTCCGAAAGAAACTTATAAATTTTTTTTATTAAACAAAGTGAACGGATGAACGGATCGTTCGCATGTTAATAAGCACCTGATCTTAGCGACGTGGTGCTAGTTAGGATGATATACACTGCACCATTCGTGTCCATTTATTATCAACCTTATGAAGACTCAAAATCACTCAAAGGGCAATGGAGAGAGCTATGCTCAGAGTTTCTCTACGCGATCAAATCAGAAATGTGGACATCCGCAGGAGTACTAAGGTCACCGACATAGCCCAAACGATTGTTAGACTTAAGTGGTAGCGGGATAGGCACATTGCTCGAAGGACCGATGGCTGATGGGGCAGTAAGGTCCTCGGGTGACGGCCGCGTAGGCGTCGTAGTGTTAGGAGGCCCCCACAAGGTTGACCGACGATCTGGTGAGAGTCGCTGGAACCGACTGGATGCGAGCAACGCGTGAACGATCCATGCGGAGATCTTTGCGGGACGCCCATGTCCAGCAATGGCCGTCTATCGGCTGATGACGATGACATAATTTTACTAGTTATACCCTTCAAATTGAAACAATAAAATTTGCAAACTACTGCTTGGCGGATGAAATAAGCGCTGTAGTGGTACAGTTCCAACAAACAAAGACATACCACCAGTTAAATCATATTTTAACGCTCCCACTGAATTTGTATAAAATGTGGTACGATATCATTATGGTAAATTTCATAACGATTTGTAAAGTAATAACCGGCTAAAGTTTTGGACAAGTTGTAAATTATTCGCTTCACCCAGATCGCTGCGAGGCCAGCTTTGCAAATAACAAAAAGACCGGAACGCGACAAACTAACGTATCGGCGACGCGTTCGGAACTCGCCGGCTTGTTGTTTATTTATATATCTGTCGTACAACTAAAAATATCTTGTTTTTAATTGTCCAATGAAAATAAGGAAGTGTTGATTGTAAACAGACAAATATCATCGCCGGTGTTTGGAAGTGTTAGCGGGTTCGTCACGGTTTCGTATGCGCATGAATATATTACTAATGATATAATCTGCAACAATACTGTCGCTTTGCTTGTTGCTCATAGTTACACGAGTCGGAGATAGTGATAAAAAGGGATTGCTCTAAAAAGAAATAAGAGCGACACAACCAATAATTTCTAGTAGCGGGCGAAAATCAAGATGGCGGCCGCGAGCGCAGATCAGGTTATCTATGGCGGGCGGCGGGCGGCGGGCGGCGGGCGGCGCGCGGCGTGGCGCGGCGGCCAGCGAAATAAATTCCCGCAAGTAAAAACTGATGCACCTCATCCGTCTGGAAGCCAAAAGGAGGAACAAGACGTGACAAAAAGCAGCGCGGACCGTTCGCGCGGGCCCCGAGCCACACGACCTATCATTTGTAGCGCGCCATTTAAATTTGTCTATGCTTAGCCTCTTTTTACCGGCATACCTCAAAGGGCATCAACCTGCGCGTCCAACGTTCGTCATTTGACGGATGAGTTAATATTTAATTATCTGCGCCACTATAATAATACGTTTTTAATCGTAATTATTATATTAAAAGCTACCGTATTCTTTATACGATTATAGTTATTAAAGCGACAAGATCAATTAAACATTCATCTAATGGCAGATGATACGCTTACCCAAAACGATCGCTAGGTAGTATGATAAACACTACACAAACTGT
The DNA here is from genome assembly GCA_029030555.1 of Ornithoptera alexandrae. NCBI lineage: Eukaryota > Metazoa > Arthropoda > Insecta > Lepidoptera > Papilionidae > Ornithoptera > Ornithoptera alexandrae. The sequence goes on from JARDVY010000031.1 coordinate 2,141,999, forward strand.
ATTCGTAGTTTTGAGGTACAAGATATTAAATCCCGCTACCTTAGAAATTTCACTAAATACAACGCCCTTCAAACCGAAACACAGTATATTTTCACAGTATTGTTTGGTCATAAGTAGGAGCTGCTGTAACTTTAATACTTAATATATATTGTCACTTTAAAATTATAACTTAATTTATACGATTTGAGATAAACATAAATGTAGAAAAACGATTATGTTATTTAATGCCTTAAAGAAGGAAAGAAGAAAAAGTAATATTAATAAAAGGAAATAATTATGAGATAGCTGTATCCGGCAAAACCTGTTCAGAAGTATTATAAAGAGAATATGGTTAGATAAAGATTTTGCCGGAGAACACATAGATTATAAAAAAAAATCGACATAAAAATTTTATTATCTATGAGGAACTTCAATGAAATAATAATCTGTATTGCTTTTCAATTTAAAACGTGTAACGAGTTTTGTGAGATATCAACTCAAAATAAAAAAAAATTGGTTCAGCTGCTTAGAGAATGTGGTCTCCTTTCGGGTTGGTAAGAAATAGAGATGCTCTGTGATAGAAAGCAGCGACTTCCAATAGTCTAACTGTTCCAATTTTTGATATATAGAAGTGTATAGATGATGGTGAATTTAAGCTGTAGGTGGATGGCAAAAACCTTGCAGTGTGGTGTTAAATGGTGATTAACCTTTTTGCCAGAGAATTCTCAAGTCGGCAGTCAGCGCGCACTCGCGGCCTGGAGCTACCGAACGCCGTGCCATTGCCAGGGTTGCCAGTCGCAGCTGCCGTGGGGAAACTGTTTCTGATGAAATAAGGATATTATTCTGATGATAATCATCAGAATAATAATTACAGTTGCTCTTTCTACATTGCGATATCACATCAGTGTAATAATTTCAACAGTTCAATTTTTCTAATCAGAACACAGTAGAATTAAATCAATAATTCTAGAATTTAAGTAAGAGTTCAACTTGGTTTAAGTTAAAAAAGCGACTGTTTATGAGCTATGATAACTTATCATCAAGTGAACATGCTTATTTAACCAATAAAAAACTACCAAAGACATTTACTACAAATAAAGCTACAGATACTATTCTTTATAAAGATAACAATGATTTTTTTTCTATAAATATATTTGAACATACTGTATAAGGTTTTTTATATATCTTTATACTATATTCCAATGTCCAGTGGTGGGAGTCCATTGACTGATAATGATATATAAATTAAAAACTATAGCATATTTACCTTTTGTACGATATTCATAATGAGGGAAGAACTAATCATTGACCTGGATGTAAACTATACTGGATGGCTTAATGAAGACTTTTATAGAATACAACTTAAACAGCTACAGCGCCATTCAAACAGGATGACAATGCTTGCTTATCAATTTATCTAACTTTACTTGAAGGAAGTGTTCACCACACTCTATGTTCCTGATATGCCGATTAGCTTCCCCAGGGAAAGCAGCTCATTCCTTAGTAATATTCTCTCTTAGTCGACTATTGTATACACCGCAAGTAGAGTTGAAGGTGAGGATATCCTAACCTCTTTCCGTCGCAGGATATAAGTAAAGCGTTGGTCACCTCCATGAGTGATGAAGAGCGCTGTAGTATCAGCAGACTCTCATACAACAATAAAATACTTAGGTACATGAATTTAAAGCGTTAGTGTGTATTACCAAATTCACATTTGTCCACTGTTGGGCATGCATCCCACAAAATTCATCACGCCGATCCCTCCTGCTGCTATGCTTATATAAACTTCTCTAATCTATATCAGCTGAATAGCTCGCTTGTCTCCTCACTCAGTTTGAGAAAAAAAAAACTTTTCCGTTTCATCATCTTCATCAGCCAATAGACGTCCACTGCTGGACATAGGCCTCCCGCAAAGATTTCCACATCGATGGGGAGATTTGGGTTGTTGCCTACCACGCTGGCCCAATGCGGGTTGGCGAGAGCCAGAGCCTCGTTGGTTCACCACTAGCAGGTGAGGTTGGCTTGGATCCCATGAGTTGTTATGCGGGAACATTTGCACCCCCTTGCCGTTTGTATGTACTGAATGATACTTAAAGCTCCACATTTCAGAGCTTAAGTTACTACCCTGCCAAATGGTTTAAGCTTAAAAGTTCTTATCACCAGATCTCGTTATTACTCATATACGAGAGGAACCGGATGTTTAGATTTGTTCTAACCTCAAATCGGAGTTCAATTTATTTTAACTAAGCAACGAATTGAGCTGGTCATCTGGTGGTGAAGACTACAGCGCCTTTCAAATGGGAAACGGTAAAGTTTTCACATTAATGTTTTACGCCAGATACAGATGCTGCGGAAGATTTAATATTATCATCAACAAATTCCTCACATTTCATTGTTTTTTTTTTAATATTTGGTTTATTAACGTCACATTGGTAGTGAATTCTAATTATTAACTAAAACGTATGAAGTTTTAAATTAAACGCATATCTTCATCAAGAGATTTCTCCTAGATGTCGAGATGAAGGGTTGTTAACAGTAGTAGAGACGGATGATTTGTTTACAACATTCCATTCGCCTAGATATTCGCGTGGATACAGTAGAATCGGAATTGTCTCCTGCTAGTCATCTGATCGAAGTGATCCATCGGAGTCTGATAGTTAAATAAGAGGACAGTAATGAAATGTTAGAGATGGAAGTGGTGCAAGTGGTCGGCGGTGTAACGACGCCGCGCTGGCAGCCCTGGCAGCCCTGGCCGCAGGAATCCTGTTACGGACCAGTTCCATACGTCAGATAGGAAAGTTATGCGTTATATTGTATATCAGCGACGCACTTATTACGTGTCTGTGCGTGCGCGCCCGTATGCGGGTAAAAAACGAAACAAATCGTCCGGTGAACGACCGGCCGTTGGTTGGGGCAGGGCAGGGCAGGGCAGGTTTGCGCGCGTCGTCAGCGCGGCCAGTTTGACAGCTTTTGAGGTGCGTTCTCTTTTTGAATTGTGGGCGTCGATATACCTCGCTTTTTTTTCTTTTTTTTTTTTTCGCTTAGATCCTCCGGCGAGCGCGCAAGTGATCGCGCACCGCGTATTAGGACCTTCGTCGTGTATCCTTTTGCTTGATACGGGTACGGCGATCGATCATATTTTCTCTTAGTGGCGTGGCGTTCTGTGTGTTGTTTGTTACGGTTGGGTTTTTTTTATTATTATTTAAAACATCTTGATTACATAAAAAAAAAAAGATTTTGTTTAACATAAAAAAACATTTGCACTTAACGAGACACGTGTTACATAGATATAACGCAGCAGCTATTTCTCATAGATCTATTACATATTTTCACTGTATGTTATTTAAGGTCGAAGATGTTAATCTGGTAGTAAAGCAAACAGCATCAGATCAGCAGACTGATGATATGATCATGGTAGCTAGCTGAACAGAAACAGACCATAACACCAATCGAAACATAACTTAGTACGGCAGTGATTACGATTAATCGCTGTCGAGGTGTGTAAACATCGCAATCGCATCGCTACTATATTATAAATCAGCCGTACCACTGCATCAGCAGGTGAACGTCCTGTTCCTCAGCTCGGTGTCGTAAGAAAAAATAGAATCACATTTGCATAGCATTGCATTGATAAGAGCGCCGGCAATAACGGAGACGTTCACTTATCGATTGCACTTGATGCACCGTCGAAACTATTAATAAATGCATCCATTTAATAATATAATATAAACAAAATCATAAAAGCGGCTGAAAATATTAACTTCGTTACGAACAATAACTCTATTTGTTTGTTTATCAAGGCACGAATGTGTTTTCGCCGCCATTACGCGCCGCTTAAGGTCAGCTCGTTGTTTTTATCAGTTCAATACACTTTAAATGAATCGATCCAGTCACCGACGGCGTCTGCTTACCAGCCCAAAAGTCCAGCTTGCCACGCCGAACCTAATAATGTCAATACAATAAAAAAATAATAATATCAGCAACCCCCATTAGGCCAGAGTGTTGGGAAACAGCCCATATCGCCTTATATGAATATATGACAGCCTAAGTACCCAGCGGTACCGGAAGTCATGTTGACTGTATGTTTATGTATTTGGGGGAGGACTATGTCCAGCAATGGACGTCTATCAGCTGATGATAGATATGATAGAAAACAATAATAAAATAAAAACCTTTTTATTATTCTCAATCAGGCCTGCGGTGGTACATAACCATTACCCACTGGTGGTAGGTTTCTGTTGCTGACCGTCTAGCAGCCGACAAACATTACTGTTACGGTTTGAAGGGCGCTGTGGCTAATGTAATTACCAGGCGAATTAGACTCGACATCTTGTGTCGGACTACGTACGCAACGTGGTGCAGTGTATATCATCCTAATAAGCGTCACGTTATGGCCAGACGTATCTTACCATCAGTTGAACGTTTCGCTCGTCTCGTCGTTTATTTGAAAATAAAAGCATTTGTGATCAGTCACGTGTCCATGGAAGCGGATGTTCTTGGAATATGGCGATTTCCTAACGATGCTATTATTTATCAGGAGCTCCGGTTCAGTAGATATCGATCCCGAGACTCATCGAGACGTATTGCTACGATGTGAAGCTTTCAATAACAATAGAATGGTTTTTTTTTATTCTTCGAAGCGATTAGACAAATAGGATGTTCACCTGATGGTAAGTAATACGCCTGCCACTGCCACTGCAACACAATAATTATCGCAAGTTACAGCACCCTTCAAACTATCATACAGTAATGTTTGAACTATGGGGAGTTGAGCTGCGGTAGTACCTTATCCAGTGTAATTACCGAGGTAACGAGATTCAACGTCTCACGTCTCAGGCGACATACGCAATGTGATGCTGTGCATAGCATCCTAACTAACCCCACGATTTTAAGAGCAGACGCATCACCTACCGTCGAGTGAACGTCTCGTCGTTGAATAAAAAATAAAGATATATATTCTGTTAGAAAAATGTAAAAGTAGAAGAGAGTATAAAAGTAAGAAAAAGAAGAATGAAACATCAGCTGATTTTAACGATCACTACGTAGAAAGACTATTTATAACGGAACGGCGCAAGAAAGTCGAAACGCGGCAGAAATAAATTGTTTGTTCTGTATCTGGACATCGCATCTTGTGTCTGCGAATTATTCGGCTCTAATGTTCGACGGTACAGGTACAGCCCTACTGCCATTAGGGATGCGCTTGAGTTATCTTAAAAAAAAATTAAAAACAAAATTTATTAAATTTTTTTATTTTTGTATTTAAGAAACAAGACCGTCTATTAGATATAGATATTTATCTTGAAATGGATTTTGGTGAAAAAAAATTATTATTATTTTATTTACTTCTATGATTTATATAATCATTATCAATGTCACTCCTATTAGGATTGTATACACTGCATCACATCGTATTCGGAGCTTTGAGACGTAGTTTAAATCTGGTTACCCTAGTAATTTTATTAGTTATAACGCCTTTCAAACCGGAACACAGTAATATTTCCACAGTACTGTTAGGAGACAGACATAGGAATTGCTGTAGTGCCTAGACGGATCACTTTGAATAAATACTATTATTATTATTATAAAAATATATGAAAATCCTTTTATTGCAATCACAATGTAAATTCATATTTTTTAATAATTTATATATAGAGGCAAAAGCAGGCGGCTCAGCTGATCGGAGTAGTTCCGGTCAGAGCTGGCAAAAACTGAGCCGTTGTACTTCCTATGTCAATTTTTATTTTATATAATAAAACAAATATATTTAAATTCGTTACCTTTTTATATATGTTTTATGTAATTTTTATAAATTATTTAACATTTGTACTATTATTAATTTTAAATAATTTTTTATCTGTATTTCGTCTTCGCAATTTGAAAATTGGTTGGAAGAGTATGCCGTGTGGCAGAATGTCTTTTACCTTTTGTTTACTCTGCGAAAAAAAAATTAAATGAATGAAAATTTATTGAGAACTGCGTCGCGTTCTAAATTCGAAATTCGAATTCCGCTGCGTGGACAGGGAGGGCGTACGGGACGTCCGTGAGGAGTACTTTTATAATCTGTATCGATTTCATTGTCAACGCATTATCGGCGTCTTAGATAGCGCACCGCCCGTCTGGACATTGACGTTGTCAAAACGCCGTCGTTGACCCCCGGAGTTAGGAGGATGGTGGTGGTGGTGGTAGGAGGGAGTGTTATGGAAAAATACAGGCAAGTGTACACGTAATATGTCCCCGCAGACGTGTCTATTGATTCCCCGACTGGATATTGAACTGTATCTTATTAAACAGCGACGCTTTCCGTCTACGTATAATTATCTCGGTTGCGTTGCTTGGGACACGCCATTTTTAGACGCCTGTTGAATATATCACTCAATATACAGTGTGATCGTAGTTATTATAAAATTATTTCATCAATACCACTAACAGTAATAATACTACTGAGTTGACGATGAATAAAAATAAAACACGCATTTAACCGGCAGATGGATAATAGCCTTTATTTCCTGCTTGTCAGAGAAACCAATCCCAGCAGTGGGAAACTAAAATGTCGAAATCATGATGTTCAATTGATGTTCAGTGGTACACATAAATTTGTTTATGGTTTTTCAGGGTTGGTTTGATGTGAACTGCGCCCAAGTCGTCGCTTCACTTGTGAATAGGTGTTACCTATATAAATTCTTCTGCCTCATCAGCCATAAGATATCCTGGCTACGTGGCTCTGCTGTTGGAACTAGTATTTATTATCATGTGATATGATTTTTTTATTTATATGACTATCTAGCTGATAATTCTGTGAAGATATTACATATTTGACTGCTGGTAGGTTGTAGCTGGAGACCTGAGTACCACTGCAGCACCTATTGCATATATCCTAACTAGCATCACGTTGTTATGGACGCGTATCACTTACCATGAGGTGAACGTTCTGGTCGTCTCGTCCCTTCCTTGAATAAAAAAAAAAAATATAATCGCTAACGCTGACTATGAGAATACTCTAATCTCATCATCATTAGGAGTCGTCTTCAAACTGAAGTTTCTGGATCAGATTGAGAAAACCAATTCGATCCTCAGCTATTCTTTTTAACTGATGCTATTTCATCATCGTCAGCCGATAGACGTCCACAGCTGGACTCAAGCCTCCCAAAGATCTTCAAATCGATCAGTCCTGCGCTACCTGGAAGGAGCAGCGGCTACCTGTGACCTTTGTGGACACATAGATGGATTTGGGCATTCCCCACCACGCTAGCCCAATACGGGTTGGTGTGAGTCAGAGCCTCGTCTTTTAATAAGCAATGTGTATCACGAGGTGAGGTTGGCTTGGGCTGTGTGTTGTTGTTACCCCCTTACACCCCTTGCGCCCCCGATGGTATTTACACCCGGTCCATTCCTTTATATCTAAATCTATGAGTGAATTAATATTGGTGCTGGTGGTAATGTGAATGTGAACATCAGAGCTTAGTTGGGAAATTGCATATTGATGAATGCTTTGCGCGAGATATTTTACAAGTCAGTGACTCCCCTCGTGGAGGTAGCTTATGGCGTCCTCCAGACACCGTGAATATTTCGAGGAACTCTTCGACCTCTTGAAACTCTCTTCTAATAACTCCTCATTAAACTCTAAATACTGAGATATTTAATAATTCAATCAATAAGTATTATAAGAAATATTGAAGTATTGGAGTTTTTTAAAACGTGATAAAAATATTCAATACATGAACAGCTTTCTTAATTATGAATAAATTTTTCTTCATTATTATTCCCACTGCTGGGAATAGTATCTTTTCTATCTTTACACTCGGTTGCGTGCATATTCATTTCCACACAATGTTTTCTTTTACCGGTAGCTTAAGTTAGGCGGGAATCGACTTACTTCAGCTCGGAGGAATCGCATCCTCAAGCTGCGAAATAATAGTGTGGAAACATCACTGTGATCCGGTTTGAAGGGCGCTGTAGCTATGTCTCAACGCGACGAGCGCAATGTAGTACAATGTATAGTATCCAAAATAGCGTAACATTGTCAAGGGTAAGCTCGTATCGCTTACCATCAGGTGACCTATTGCGCGTCTCGTAAAAATAAAAAAAATCTTTCTACCCTCTTTAAAACAAAATTGATCGATTGAGACGTTTAAAACAAATATTTGAATTTAAAATTCGAATCGGAATCCGTTAACTCGCGGGCGCGTGCCGCGATCAAATTTTCAAATTTGGAATCGTCGCGCCCTCGGGCGAGGGGTGTGGGGTGTGGGGAGTGCCCGCGTAAATAAGTTAAAACACAAGTTGATACAAAAACAAGTTCGGTTCGTCGGACGCTGATCGATCGGCTCGTGGTGGACGATTCGACGGTCGACCTATAAAACTACTATCGAAGACGTGGGGTGGGGGTGGCACTGGATACTGCACGGAGAAGATGTGCTCTAAAAATAGATTGCTCCTGTCAATCTCTTCTCAACCGTTTAAAAGCGCTGACGTCTATGAAATAATTTTTTTTTAACAAACGTTTTATCTAACAACAAATATCTATGTCTTCATCTAGTTCAGGCTTCAAGGCTTCTGAAGCGTTAACTTGTTATGGATAGATTTCTGTTTTACATATTAAATGAAAATTTCTAGAATCTTCTTAGTATTTACTGGTGGTAGTTATCTAGGTAATACTGCAGCTGCTATTTCTGCTGGCAAACATTATTGGGTAGGTTTGAAGGATGTTGTAGCTAGTGAAATTACTGGTGTAACGAGGCTGAATATCTTACGCATCAGGCGCAGTATATATCTTAACTAGCTTCAAGTTATGGGCAGGCGTATCACTTATAATCGGGTGTACGTCGCCATCGCTTATGACTCTAGACGAAGAGTACAGTCTGTTGCAGTGTATGCTAAGTAGAGTTACGATGATGTACTCAGTCGTATTACTTACTATCAAGTGAACGTCTCGCTCATCTCGTATCATCATCATCATCATGAGCCGACTGACATAGGCATCGTCCAAAGATTCCCATCTCGATCAGGTAGTGTTTTGTATAGAGGAGATTTGGGCCATTTCCCACCACGCAGGCCCAATGCGGGTTGGTTGGAGCCAGAGCCTCGTCTGTTGATTAGCAGGCGGCACCACGAGCTGGTGAGGTTGACTTGGGTCCCGCGAGTTGTGCGGGAGCACTCATTAAATAAAAAAAAGTACTTATGATCAGATAATGGTTTAACTTTAAACATCATGTTAAGTAACTTAAGTTTATATAAGAGCCTTTTTATGACGGGATGTTTAAATGTGCTGTGTTAGCTGAACGCGGGCAGCTCCAGGATCCATCGATGTGGAGACCTTTGGGGGGGAGGGGGCTATGTCCAGCAGTGGACGTCTGTCGGCTGACAATGATGATGATGAGCATAAGTATTATTCACAAGTTTCTTTGGCGGGCCATAACGGTAACATTTCTTTTAGCTGTCTAACATAACCCAACATAAATTGCCCAGTTGCCCATTGGTGGGATTCGGGACTTTCTTTTGAGCTCAATTATTTTATTCTTAACATACTAGCTGTTTATCACCCGCTTTGTTAGCTATAAAATAGATTTGAAATCTAGACTTGAAGTCTGCTAAAAATATTCCCAACCCTCGCCAACCCTCCGTAGCATTCTGTAATTATCAACCGTGCGACTCCCTTTAGGGTAGGAATTTAGTAAAATTCATTCTTAGCTGATCTCTAAATAGCAGAATCAGTATCTCTAACAAATGCTTACGTAATAGCTTCGAACATCTCGTGATGAGCCAATGAATCCCTGGACATCTACAATTTGTAATACAGACTACATTACTTTCTCTATCTACTGATGTAACTTAAGCTTAATCTAAAGTTGAAAGTTATTCAACATTTCCGTACTTCAGTACTTTCTAACTGTGGCGCTACGATTGAGGATATTTCGTCTGATCAATAATATAATCCTGGATTGCATCATCATCATCTATCGATTCAGAAATGTGGCGATCCGCAGAATAACTAAGGTCAACAATATAGCTCAAAAGATTTCTAGACTTACTTGGAAGTGGGAAGGGCACATTGCTTGAAGATCCGACGGCCGATGGGGCAGCAAGATCGTCGACCGACGATCTGGTGAGAGTCGCGGGAACCCACTGAATTGCATCATTATGATCATCAGCCAATAGACGTCCACTGCTGAACATAATCCTCCCCCAATAATCTCCACATCGACCGGTCTCCCGTTGCTCGCATCCAGTATCCTCCGCGATTCTCATCAAATGGTCGGTCCACCTTGTGGGAGTCCTCCCAACACCACGTCTACCTGTACGCGGGCGCCACTCGAGGACCTTACTGCCACATCGGCCGTCGTACCTTCAAGCATAGTACCAATTAATCAGATATTAGATTAGCTATACATTTAGCTACATCCACCTTCACAGCTGTTCTTAGTAATATTTTGTTTTCCTTTACTAATCTAGAACTTCATAATGGAAGGTATTTAAGGCAATTTATCTCTTTATATCGACATTTAGTATTGGACTGCTGCAGTCTGATGATGATGATGATGATGATGATGATTTCTCTATATGTAACATAAAAATTTCTTAACATATTTCCAATCTCTTTGATTGTAATGTAAATAATCTAGACTTACAATCGGAGATAAGTTTATAACTATAGACTTAAATTATCTTAATTCATCTCTATCATCATCATCATCATCAAGTCATCAGAAGCATCTTCAAATTGAAATCTTTATCATCATCATATCTTTAGTTCAAACTATAAAGTAAGTAGTCGTTTGATCTTATACATCAATGAAAGGATCTTTGTGAAATTTCTCTTCATCTTCAGATCATAATCATCAAATACCTTCCCGGGTTGACTATTATTTTTTTTGAGATTTCCACCTGATGGTAACTATCACGCCTATCCATAACAACCGAGGTTAGGATGGTATACTCTTAGACTTAATATATATATATATATATATATATATATATATATATATATATATATATATATATTAAGTCTTGATACCCCCAGTAATTCCAGTAGCTACGACATTCTTCAAACTGGAATACAGTAATGTTTGCACACTACTCTTAATCGGCTTCAACAGAAGTTACAAGTGGAATCTTGAAGGTATCCGGCAACAAAGACCTATCACCATAATAAATTGCTTCAAAGGAAGTTATTTGAAAGGAAAAAAAAAGTGTCATTAAAATGGAACACCCTGTGTAAATCTACGTTGATAGTGTGCACGCGTTTACTTACACGGAATAATGCGGGCTGCATTTCACTCTCTTCGCGGCTTATCAGCTGGCCGGGCGCCAAGCGCAGCTGTTAGCTGATGCACTCGCTGACCCTCACCCCGACTTTTGTGACGAAGTGGACGGCACCTCCAAACGATGCCCGTCTTCCGACTATCGAAAAAGTCAGGGTTATTTAATATGTACAACCATTAAAACCTCGGTATTGTGGAGGCTACACAGTCTCCTGGATCTGCAGTATAACAATCCAGCACCCCTGAAGCTGTAATGAAGATAATGGGACCACTTTATATTGAGTGTCCTTTTTGGACTATCTGAAAGAAACGATTAGGGTCCTTTTTATTCAATGAAGCCACGAGACGAGCGAGACGATCACCTGATAGTAAGTGATACTTATTTCTACTTAGTTTTGATAGGCGAGAGATGAATAATTCAGGAAACTAGAGGAATAGTCTATGGCAAGGTTCCCATCAGTAACTTGCTCCAGAAAATTATTACTTGTTCCTTGTGTTCCTTCCGGAGACTGTCTAGGTACCACCGCAGCGCCAATGGCAGCCGAGAAACAGTACTGTGCAAACATTACTGTGTTTCAGTTAGAATGTCGCTGTAGCTTGTCTAAGTACTGGGGTGATGAGACTATATCTCAAATACCTAACCTTCGTCACGTTGTTATGGGCAGGCGTGATACTTACCATCAGGTGAAAGAACTGCTTCCCGTGAAAAAAAACATATAGTCAACCCGAGAAAGACTTATGATCTGAAGGTGATGAGAAATTTTCACGAAGAACATTTCCTTGATGAAGATCAAACGAGCACTTACTTCATAGGTTTTACTAAACACATAGTGATAAAGATTTCAATTTGAAGATGACATCATCATCATCATCAGCCTGTGGCAGTCAACTACTAGATGTCTATGTAAAGAGATAAATTGCTTATCTCTGTAGCTGCGAGCACCACCTGATGCAGTGTTCATCCTAATTAGCCCCACGTTGCAATGGGCAAGGCGTATCACTTACCATCAGGTGAACATCTCGCTGGTCTCATCACTTCGTAGAATATACTATCTATAATCTACACCTGACTTAAATTTCACATGATACCAAGTGACTATCAGGCAATAGCTGGTAAATAGTGCTCGAATCAGAATACATCTCTCATGTGTAGACAATCAGTTCTCCAAATCCGGATACGGATTCCTAGATCTCACAGGTCTGTTAAGAGGTAAACGTGAGACAAGGACTTGGAGATCGTTCGTATGCTGTTGGTATCGGACCGGAGTTCTATTGCAACGGTCTACGTTCAGCAGTGGACAGCAACAGGCCGGATGCTGATGAATATTTTTTATTTTACATAGCGTCAAGTAGACGTATTTATAAGATTATAAGTCTCACTACCACAGTAATTTTGCTCATCACAGCGCCCTTCAAACCGCAACACAGTAGTAGGAGAAACAGAAATAGGAGATACTGTGGTACCTAGACGGTCTCCGGCAACAGTTCCACCGTTTGCCGTTCCTCATCGAAGTAGGCTATTGTTTTCACTACTGAAGCCTTCTCTCCTTAAGAGGAAAGAGGGACAAGGCTATTTATCCTCACAACCGGCCAAGTGTGGGTTGGCGGTTGGTTGCCGATTTATTTCCATATAATTCTTCACAACGGCTCGCGTCGTCAGTCTTAAACAAATATAATCTCGGTTCTTTCATCTCAATTCATATTAATGTAGGATCTCCATTTGTGTTGAATGTTTATTGCCGTTTGTATGAATAAATACATCTTTTGACCTTCTCCTCATGAATATAGGTCGCTCCATAGCGTGGACCAACCACCAGTGGAAAACCTAACATTTTTCACTGGTGGTAGGTCTCTATAGCTGGAGTACCGGCTAGGTACCACAGCAGCGCTTATCGCAGCCGGCAGACAGTACTGTGCAAACATTACCGTGTTCCGGTTTGAAGGGCGCTGTAGTTAATGATATTACTGAGGTAACGAGAATCAACATCTTATGTGTTCGGAAGAGCAGAATGTAGTGCTGTGTATATCGAATGATATACACAGCATCACATAACTTAGTGCCGCTGATGGAGATTCACTAGCGCCACATTGTTATGGGCAGGAGTCTCACTCGCTATCAGGAGAACGTCTTGCTTGTGTTGTCGCGTCCTTAAATAAATATCTTTTAAATGTTAGTTTCTCTGCGTGATCGAATCAGAAATGTGGAGATCGGCCGAAGAACTAAGGTCACCGATATAGCCCAAAACATTGCTAGACTTAAATGGCAGTAGGCAGGGCACATTGCTCGAAGGTCCGACGACCGATGGGGCAGTAAGGTATTCGAGTGGGGTCCGCGTACCGGTAGACGTAGTGTTGGGAGGCTCCAACAAGGTGGACCGACGATCTGGTGAGAATCGCGGGAACGATCGATGTGGAGACTCTTGGGGAAGGTTTTGTCTAACAATGGACGTCTATCGGCTGATGATGATGATGGTTTAGTTCAAAAACAGTAAAGTTATAATTGAAAAAAATTACTTATATAATTAAAATTATATCTTCTTAATAATGTTACAGTTGTACATATATATATATATATATATATATATATATATATATATATACTATGTTATCAATTTAGGCGAGTGGGTTATGTATAAAGGCTGTAATACGTTTCACAGATAAAGCTAGCCATTGCGGGCACCTTATCATGTCTGATAAGCGGACGCTTCCATGTTCAGGTGTACCCAATTCCGAGTGACGCCGCACTCCGATTGGTGAACACGTAGCCCGTGTACAACGGTTTTGTGTTATCTGCGCTCGTGTAAATCTTATCTATGGCTCGATACTGCGATACTGATAACGCGATCGAAAATTTTTCAACGCGTGTATATATCACGGACTAGTTGACGGTAACATTAAATACGCAATAACATCATCGCCGTCTTCCGGCCATCAAAACAGCCGAAGTCCTATCACTTGAATCCTAGTGAAATTTAAGTCTAGTTTTCTATGAAAAGAAACGGTTAACTTTTATATATTATTTGACAAAGCAATAGACAAGTGATGCGCTAGTTAGTATGATTTACACTGCATGTCGTTGACGTCGTGGCTTTGACACATTAGATGTTAAGTCTCGTCACCCCAGTAATTTCAGTAACTACAACGCCCTTCAAACCGGAACACATGAATTGCACACTAGTGTTAGTCAGCTGCGGTGGTTAGACGGTCTCCGGCAACAGAGACTTACCATGAATAATATGGAGTTGAAGAAATTTATAATTACAAACTATAATGCTTATTATCGTTTATAATTAAATCTATAGATTATTATTTTTTTTTTATTATATGCTCTACATACCCTGAAAGAGTATGAGCAAGTGAACTAAACGATATTTCTCATCCTTTCCCAATTGCCTCGCCATCTATACGCAATCATAATGAGGAGTTTATTAAAAAAAAAAACTAATGAGTATGATACTCTGCTAGCTTAATTATCTTTTAGTATTATAAATGAATATAAATCACATGAATTAATATAATTACTTGACCTAACCATCTTATATTTTGTATTTTTCAGTATTCAGTGTAATTTTCCGTTTTATGATATACTACTTTTATATTTATTTTGCATATATGTATATATATATACTTAAAAGTGTAAATTACTTTCAACATACACTAAATACTATTTTTAATTCGAATAATATCTAGAAATTATTTTCTAAAAAGACTTTAATTAGAATAATAACTTCTCTCAAATATTAAGACAAAAAACATTTGTTTTAAAATCTAAAACAAATTGTATATTGTTTGTGGTAACAATAAATCGTAGAGCGATAGATTTTCGATGGGATGCGGTAGCAATATCCCAAATGCACTAAACAATGGTCGATCTAACGGAAACGAAAAAAAAAAAGAATTGATATATTTTAAATGGTTGCGGGTAAAGCGAGAGAAATTCATTTGTCGTAAAGCTTTAAATCCTAGACGATGACTGGGCTCCGATGACACCGCGGACGAAAAAAAAAGACAAAGGAACGCATCGATATTAAAAAAAAAAGCGCCAAATTGGGACGCGCCGCTCGTAATTCGAACTCGAACGCGGAACAATGGGCGAGAGTCTAGCGCCAAAACAAATAGAGCGGTCGGCCATTTTGGTTCGTTAAAAACATTTTAGAAGGCGGAACTAGGTTGGGGTTTTTGTTCAAATTTCGAGTTGCGGGGCCCTCCAATGGCGTGCGCGGGCGGGGCCTCTCAATTCCGCTGACTTCGTGTACACAATGACGGTTTTGTCTGTTTTTTTTTTTACGAACGTTCCGTTTTTGATGACGGACGCGTTAGAATCGCGAACTTTTTTTCTCGTGTTCGAATAGTTTTTCGGCTTCTTTTTGCTTCCTTCGCGGCGTGTGAAGTTTGAAAGTTTTTTTTTTTTATAAAACGTTCGGTTCTTTTTTTTTATATTCGTGTGCCAATTTTTTTAATGTTTGAAACGGTAAGGAATTATTTTATAGTCGATTTTTAAAATTTTGACTGGGAAATGTTTTACAATTTTTTTTTAAAAAAGTCTAAATTAATCACGTTTTTTTTTATTTTAAATATTATTTTATAGTTATGTGGTAACTTTATAAAATTTTTTAAATAAAAAAAAATTAATTTCAATTTAATAATTATTCGTATTTACATTTTCTTAATAGAACAACGAAGATAAATAATATTTTTAAGTATTTTTGATCAAAATCATTCAAATGAAAAATTTAATGGGATATTTAAAAAAGTTTAATTACTACAAAAATGTAATTATTGCCATAAATAGGATATGTCCGATTTCAAGTCCGTTCATTACATTTAATTTACTCCGTCTTAGTAATAATATTGATTATTATAAAAGTTCCATTAAAAACTTGCCGCAGATAACACATAAATAATCAGAAATGATTATATGGATTACTCTACGAGATATTAAAAAAAAAATTTCGTAGGTTGAGGAAAAAAAAATTGGGCAAAAAAGCATGCGCCTGCAGAACTATTGGGTCCCCGAATTTGTATACGCGGCTACAAAGGACAAAGGCGCACGGCTGTAGGACCACAATATCCCAAATTACATGCCTCTATGTGCCTCTGAAAAATTTTGTACATTCGAATTTTCGTTCGTACTGAAAGTTTTTTCGCAGTTAGTTCGGACTAAAAAAAAAAAAAATTCGCCTCATTCAAAGCCCCTTTCCGCCCCCACCTCGTCGCTGTCTGTACCACAAAGACTTTTAGTTTTGTTCACTACGTGGACAATTTAGTAAAACTTTGACGGTTATTATGCGACAAAGCAACCGACATTTGTTTTACAGATTAATAAGGAAGTTATAAATATAATAATAAATTTATATTATTAATTAATATTTAAGTACTCCATATAAATAACTTCATCATCATACCACATTAGGAACAGAAATCTTATGTCTTAAGTCACAACAAACATATTGGCTTATTGCGTAATCTATTTATTCCTACCTAGAGTCTGTTTTTGAGAATAATCTGGGGTGTTATATAACTGTGTAAAACTTATATGAAAAATACCATGAACCCCCTTTTGTAATCGGTTAATTTCAAAAAAACAATATATGATAAACATACGCGCTCTTATACGTTTTCCTCGCGACTTCGCACAGAGTTAAACGTATCGGTTACCACGAGGTGAACGTCCGGCTAATCACATCGCTTTGTAGTGTTGATACACTACCTATCCGATTCGTAAACTACATTTCAGTTCGAAAAGCAGTAGACTTTTTAATAATGAAAACCGCACCGAAGACGGTTGATGAGGAACTATTTTATAACATTATAAATATAAAGATATTGTTGGCATACCCTCCAGCTGGACAAATAGTTACCTTAATAATACGGTTACGGTAGTAGTAGGACAGATGGTTACGATTCCACATATAACTTTTAAACAGTTGACTACACTACAATTCTCTTTAAAAAATTTAATACCAACAGTCCTCACTTCTCCGTAGCTAACACCAGGGTGACTAGAGAGACCGCTTCCAATACATTCTGACGTTTGTTCGGTGTTGCTACACTCGAAATGTTGCCGACTATAAAATGAATTATATTTAATTATTTTCTTGATAACCCTAGTAATACTGAGATGAATATATAAATATAATTATGCTGATGGTAAGTCTGTTGCTGGAGATCAGGAAAGTAGGTACCACTGCAGATTTTATTTCCGAGGCCGAACAGTAACTATGTTTCAATTTGAAGGGCGTTGTAGCTAGTGAAATTACTGAGGTAACGAGATTTAATATATTATGTCTAAAGATGAGCACAATGTGATGTAGTGTATATCATCCTAATTAACGCTACGTTGTTATAGACAGGCAGTTACCATCAGGCTAATGTCTCGTCCACTCGGTGGATCCGGAATCGAAGCATGGACCACGGCATCACTTACATCTAAGACCACAGATAGTTGTGGGTGTTTGTCTAAAATAAGTTAGCTAAGTTGGAATAACTTAAAAGGATTAAGGGCTTCCGTGTCAGAAGTAGTGATAAGTAAAATTGGTCCTGGTCTTGATGATGCGAAAAAACAAGGCTTTTGTTCTGGAAACAAAATATTCAATATATTATAAGGCTGAACATGCAAGACCAGGACCAGGACCGAGATCAAAGCCAAGATTGTCTAAGTCATGATCATCACTAGTCACAAGGACAAGCTTAACCATTACAAAGGTACTTAAACGATATATGTTTTAATATCTTCGTCATCACGAGATGCCGCAGTTGTTGTGGTAATGGTGGAGGGGGTGCCGTGGAGTTCGTGAGGGTCCATCCACATTGGCAGAGAGATGCGATCGTATAATTTATTTACGTTATAAAAGAGCGCGACAAGTTCTCACAGAGTTAAACTAATCACTAACTGAATGAATTACCGGCCATTGTGAAACTTAACCAAACATCTAACATCCGTTATTAGTTTAACTGAAACATAACTTACATTGTTAACGTTGGACGTTTATTTAAAATATAAACTAACTAAATAACTAATTATAACGTTTTAAAAGGGCCCTTTAATTGGCGATGAGCCGGGTGCGCCGCGCGCTCGGCTTTGGCCCCAAGGTTTTCCTGTTTTCAACTTAATCGAACTGAATCCTTGTTAAGTTACAACTCGGTGCACTGCGACCTTTAACAATGCACCAGCTGAACGCGCGTCGGTGTCACGTGGTCCACTTAAACCGCACAACACAATACTTAATAATAATAATAAAAAAAAAACAAATCTATGATAAACTCAAACTTTTTTTTTTTTAATTATTTCTTCTACAACGCGCCAAGCAATTTACTTCATCACAAGTACGTCATCATCAGACGAAAGACTTCGACTGCTGGATATAAACCTCCCTCAAATATCACCACGTTTGTAGCGGTTCCTCTCAGGATTTGGACCATTTCCCAAACCACAAAGCTGGTTGATGGGAACCAGAGACTTGTTCATGGATTACCAGGCTGCACCACGAGCTGGTCAGATTGGCTTCAGTCCCGTAAGCTGTTGAGCCGATCCATAATAATGTAACACTTGTTAAGATGTATACACTACAGTATTCGACGCTTTTAAATACACAAGGTTAGTGCGACGTTCACCTGGTATATGACAAGATCAACACTTGGACATTCTTCGTCTTGTCTGTTAGGTATAGCTTAAATACTTCTAGTCTAGATAGTGCTTAAAGATGCGTATGTTTATGGAGCTGATGCAGTGTCAGTGAGAGAAGCACAAAGTTGGTGTAAGCGTTTTCAATACTTGTATTTGGACTTTGTGTTTTGTCCAACAAAGCATCGAGAGGAGCGATGTATGCCCACGCCCACAACGACGTGGTTCCAGTTAGCATGACATACACTGCATCGCATCGTCTTCATCGCCTTAAGACATAACATCTCATCTCATACCGCAGCAATTTCACTATGTACAGCGCCCTTTAAACCGGAACACAATAATGTTTGCACACTATTGATTGACGGTAGAAATGAAAGCCTTGGTCTTTTTTTTATTCTACGAAGCGAGATGAACAAGACGTTCACGTGATGATAGGATAACACACAGCATCAAACTGTGATCTTCTTGAGACGTAAGATAATAAGTCTGATTACGCAATAATGACTAGCTGCAACGCCCTTCAAACCGGACCATATCAATGTTTGCAGAATCGCCGGAACCCACTGGATGCGAGCCTGATTATAATAACGTGACGCTCGGTAGGATGATATACACAGCGTTACGTTGTGCTTGTCGCCTGAAGGAATACGTGGTCTCGGTACCGTAATAATTTCACTAGCCACAGCGTCCTTCAAACCGGATAACAGTAATATTGAAACTGCTGTGGTTACCGAGGCGGTCTCCAGCAACAGAGACCTACCACCAGTTACACCAGACTATACAGCTTTATGTAAAAGAGATACATAAATGACTCTTCAAGAGAAGAGTAAGTGTGCTTCTTCTAGACAGGTGCGCTTTATCACTTGGAGTGCATCAGCAAGGTCAGCTTTACATCAGGTGGAGTTATAGTCAAGCATTAGTCTAGTCCCACTGGATGCGTTCACGCGGGACCAATCGATGTGGAGATCTTTGCGAGAGATCTATGTCTAACAGTGTACGTCTATCGGTTGATAATGATGGTTTGGAGTCTGGAGTTGGAGCTGCAGCGTCTATAGACTCCCACGAACCGAGTTTATTAAAAGCCAGCTGATCAGCATTGCCGTCGCGACGCGCACACGTGATAATTGTTCGGGCGATAAATCGTCGGACGGCACCCGACGACAATAAAGCATCAATAACACGATGCAAATTGTCGTGAGGCACTTTAGCGACGGCGTCACGTAGCCGCGCTCGTGTCGTCCGCGCTAAACACGCACCCGGCCGCTCCCCGGGCATTATGTGAACGCGCCTTTATTTGAGCGACGTGTTTGTCTAATGTGCACTGCCCTTTATCCTAATTGCGGCTTCCGTGTGATTGGATCATTTGACCTTAGATAATTTTACTGCTTTCTTATCAGCGAAAAAAAAAACCTAACATCTCTTTTACATTACGTACCATTTACTTATCGACCATGATGGTAACTGGTGGCAACATGAGAAAGAATTTGAATGGTAAGCGAAACGCCTGATCGTGACAATGTGGTGCTAGTCAAGATAGTGTACACAGCACCACATTATTCTCGTCTTCTTGAGATATAAGAGGTTAACTATCATTACGTCAGTAAATTCATTAGCTATAGCGCCCTTCAAACCGGAACACATTAATGTTTGCACAATACTGATAGTTATTTACATTGGCCCTAACGTTCAAAAAAAGTATTAAGAAGTTGATTACTATAAATGATTTCTTGATACTTTTTAAAGGATCAAGATGTGTTAGTAACATCAGATGCGCTGCCATCAAGTAAAGAAAGAGATGGGTACATAAAAATAATATCCTCTATCCTGTGTGTGATTATGGTGGAATGGAGTACAGATTACCAGATGCCGTGTGTGGAAATAGTATAAAGGAACAGCAAACACCGATTTGTATGTACCAGTCTATGCAATGGTAACGTGAACGTGGTAACTACCACGTGTTGTATGATCACTTGCTCCGTAACAGAGGTCATCAGTTCGATTCTCAAATTGGCATTAATAATGGGGTGGATGGTTTTATCAAGCCAGCTTTTTTTTATTTTAGGCGATTAGACCACATTAACCTGATGGTGAGTAATACGCCTGCCCGTGGTGTTAGGAGGATGTACACAGCACTATCACGTGCTCGGCTCTATTTTTATATTTATGAGTCCTTTGCAAAATGTTGCGGTTTGAAGGGCGCTGTAGCTAGTGAAATTACTGGGGTAATACTTATCATTCCAGCTTTATACGAGCACGATGGGGTGCAGTGTGTATCGTTCTAACAAGCGCCTTGTATAGGCAGGTATGAGTTTCTCCCAAGTGAAGGTCTTCAGTGAATGTGAAGTGTTAAGTTAATAATGGCGTGCTCACCATCAGTACAAAAGTCCGAGGTCCGATTGCATTTATGTGATATTGATAAGCAATTTGTATATAACAGTGTGACTCATTATTATTTTCCGTTGTCCCTTTTTTTATATTTAAACAAGTGACTCACTCAATTTGCGGTGAATTAAACTTGACGATAATGATCACCGAAATACAAACTCCTGACATTTCCGTCTCGTGTGCTGCGAGGGATCTTATCGCGCGGACTTTACGTTAAATAGTGCGCGGTGTCCTTGCCCGTGGATGCTCACGACGTGTGTCGCTGGTGGGGTGAGCGGACTTGATCCTTGTGGATTATCCATCGGCAGACACAATTTTATTGGAGACAGAGAAATTGAGGAGGAAGAGGTTAGCGTGGTGCGGACGTGTTATGCGGAGGGATGAAGGACGTATAACAAAGAAAGTAATGAGAATAAATGTGGATGGTTATAAGGGTGGAGGAAGACCGAAGAAAGTGTGGATGGATTGTGTGAAAGATGACATGGGTAAGAAGAGTGTGAATTCAGATGTGACGGCTGATAGAGGGATGTGGAAGAGAAGTACATACTGTGCCGACTCCACATAACTGGGAAAAGGGCAGGAGGAAGAAGAAGAAACATTTTTATTGGTGGTATGTCTGTGTTGCTACAGACCTTCTAGTTACTACCAAGCATTACTGTGGTCCAGTTTGAAAGGCGCTGTGCCTAGTCATATCACTGATGTAATGAGACAAGGCGACTAGCACAAAATAGTGCAGTGTCATCTTCTTAACTAGCGTCACGTTTTTATGAGCAGGTGTATTACTTAACATCAGGTGAAAATCCGGCTGGTTTTTTTTTTGTTTTTGATGCTATATATTGTGAACTGTAGTCTATGGTAGAGTTTTTGTTATACCATTCTCATGTTGTTCACTTGCTGTCTTAATATCACTGTTGTTAGCTGATTGTATGCGAATGGACGCGACATGCAGGGCTTCCCGTTTCATCAGCTCTCTCCGTGAAGCTGAGAACGCGCCGCGTCTATGAAGTCGCCATTAAATAGGATTGGAGCGTTCGCGGGGAATAGTTTTGAAAACGGAACCGCCGGCGCCGCGCCGCTCACCGGCCGCTGCGACTCCGTCCGCGACGTCCGCCTCTAATGACGGAATTAAGAGCGAAACGCGTAACCCGCGCACGCAACGCGCACACACGCACACGGGCACACACGCGCGCCGCACGCACACATGCGCCGCGGACGCATATTTTTTTGCGTGAGGCGACGTGTTAATGCACCCGCGGCCGTCCGCCTCACGCACACAGCCGCAAGCAACGCGAACGTGTCGCACACGTGTGCGGGCACGCACTCACTCACACAGCCCGCGCCCGAAGGACACGCCGCGAGGTCGTTAACCCCGAGTTTTTTGCGAGCCAACGCAGCCGCACCGCGTACTGCTCTCATAGTGCATTGGCCGCTGGTGATTATTTTTTTTTTTTAATTTTTTTTAACCAACTCCGAAAGATCGTTCACTCGATCGCGCCAGTTGATACCCGAGCTCGGCGTTCCACGTACTGTGGGAATAGGGATATGATGTCAATTTTTTTTTACTCCGCTACCCGCTCAACTTGTTTTTCACGTCCCGTTTATTTCAATAACAAGTCGCTTTTAGTACAAGACGCTAACTTATATTATCCAGTTGAGCTCTTTGAATAACATAAAAGGAATAACTTTTAACTAGAGCTGCAGCCTTTATTTAATTCCCTTTAATAACTGTTTTTGTTGTTTCTAATTATGACAATTTGAAATGTCGTCACTTTGGCGTCAATTAGCATTAGGACCTTCGTCTAGTTAAACGCACTTAAACTTGCAATGCCAGCTAATGCTTAAACGTTCAACCTTGTTCCGTTTAGCCGGCGCGAACCGGTGCCGGTGACTTTTTTTTTTATTAAGTACCGCTTACTTGTTTAAACGCTGGCGTGGTCACACCGACACACAGACCAAGAATGAAATTGTACGGGTAAGTGAACTTTGAATTTGTATTAATTAATAACTTAACGCAATTCATATACACCAATTTGTGATTATTGAGTTAAAAAGTTGAAAAATAAATAAATAAATAAACAATATAAATAATTAATTATGTTAAAGATAATGTACAGCCAATTTGTATAGATCTCACTATATTATTACGGACCTAACCCAAGACCGATTCGGAGCGGCCGCCACCCCAATTTCGTCCCTAACCTACCCCAAGCGGACGCGCCGGTGTGTGCGTGAGGCATGTCCGGCGCACGCGTGTGCGTGCGACGTCGAGGCGTTCGATTTGTCATCCGTTTCTTTATTTAAATTAGTTGATTTTTATAAAAGTCAACGGCAACCGTTGTAGAGCCAAAGCCAAAAAAAAACTCAAGTATCTTATATACACGTACATAATTTTTTTTTCTTGAATTTATTAAATGTCGACGTGGTATAGCGGCTCACCTCTTGCCTAGTAACACGGGGTATACAAGGTCAAATTTGTGTAATTTGATTGATGGTAGATTTTTTCAGAACTCACCTGGCCAGTTATCATCCTCGTATTGGAAGACTTCCTGTCAATATCTGTCAACATATGAGAGTCAGACTAATCTAGAAGAGTACGTTTCTCTATCCCATAGCACCATCGTCACGTAATACCATGTGCTATCAAATGTTAATGTATTCTAGTTAAAAAGAGTTTACAAAAAAAAAAACAAAACTACCATCATTAATATTTTCAAAAGTAAATTGATAATTTTTTTTGTTTTAGTTTTATATTCTGTAACGGCGGTTCATTTGTTGGAGCGTTCTTTATCATTTCATAATAGATCTCGTTTGATGGTTTTAATATTTCACGAGATACAAAGCCCATATACAGCTTTCGTTCTTAATGTATGTTATTTATTCGTAACGTTCGCGAACATTTGAAAAGCCACGAACACATTGCGTTTCCATTGAAATGCATTTCTAATTAGGCCCGACAAATATCCCTTCGTGCCTTTTGAGGTAATTAAAAAAAAAAGAAAAAAGAAATAAACTTGGGGCACTCGTCGGAACAAAACGCACGCCGCTAATCATTTTCAGTATAATAGATTATAATTGCTTAGATATATATTCTTATGGCAACTTGTCTCGTGCTGAATTATGCACCTGTAGCGGCCATTACATAAATAAGACATTAAACATATTTATTTAAGTGCGCTGGAGGCGGCGGGCGCAGGCGCGGGCGCCGTGCGCGCGCTCGTCGGCGATGTGTGCCGACCCATATAAAGCGTCGCTGTGTGCGTGTCCCACATAAATACAAATTAAAGCCCCAATTCGCGCGTGTGCGCATGCGCGTGTGCGTGTGCGTGCGGCGCGCGTGTTCGGCTTCTTCGCTCGGAATTCCAACTTTGAAATCGGAATGAATGACGGCCGGGCCGCGGACCTGCCTCAAACTACCTTTCATAAAGCGTCTTTACATTTAGAAAGGAAACAGGAGACTTTCCCTTTTGAGCGGCCGGTGTCTTCCTTTCGCAGAGTTAAACTTACTTGTTCTCCTCTCACATATATTACCTAATATCTTAGTATCTTTTTACATATACAACGGTACTACAAAGATGTTGGATTTATAGTATACAATAAATATAATACTATCATCATCATTTCAACCGATGGACGTCCACTGCTGGACATAGGTCTGTTGTAATGTGTTCCACAAACCACTATCTTGAGCTGTTTGAATCCAGTGGCTCCCAGCGATTTTTTTTATCTCCCCTGTCTACCTAATTTCGTGAGTTTGACAGAGTTGATAAATATTACAGCATACTCATCACGGAGTGTTTGTATATCTGAATATTTCATTACTATAAATATTGTATATTGTCTATAGTATTAAAATATATTATGAATATAAATCAATTAATCTAATTATGAAAATCTGTGGAAAGAAAACAAATATCTTAGATTAATATTAATAAATTTGTAAGGGAGAGTTCATTGTGTAACAATTACAATTTTTTTATAAGAGAAGTTTAAAAAAAGTATTTACTAGGAAATGATTTAAAAAGTACAATGAAAGGAGTGAGAGTAAGATTGGAGTATAAGCAGCATAATGACAACAACAAAAAAAAAATATTGTCTATATCAAGATACTAAGAAGAGCTCACTGTGTGTGAAGTCTCCTAGTGTTATGCTAGTTTTATTGATAATGGGATCCCAAGCACTTGGTCTTAACAAATGATCTTCTTTTCAAAACAATCTTGATATTACGATTTTTTTTATTTAAATAGCCTCGCGTCAGAATCGATAATGATTTGTGGTCCATCAAACCTGATCTTATGGTTGTAGACTGCAGTTTAGCGATGTTTGTTTACGTGAATATATGAAATAATTAATTTATGTATTAGTATGGGGTGAGGGTGTGGTGTAAGGGTTCCCGCAGAAGTCACGGGATCCAAGCCGAGCTCATCTGCTCGTGGTGCACTCTGGCCCCACCAAACTGCATTGGGCCAGCGTGGTGGGAGATGGCCCAAACGTACAAGTGGAGATCTTTGGCGGAGGCTTATGTCTAGCAGTGGACGTCGATCGGCTGATGATGATGATGATGATGATGTATTAGTATGAATATCTGCAGCTTGTTTCATTGTGTAAAGCTTGACAAGTTGGTGGAAAC
This sequence comes from Ornithoptera alexandrae, assembly GCA_029030555.1. Classification (NCBI taxonomy): domain Eukaryota; kingdom Metazoa; phylum Arthropoda; class Insecta; order Lepidoptera; family Papilionidae; genus Ornithoptera; species Ornithoptera alexandrae. The sequence goes on from JARDVY010000031.1 coordinate 2,167,875, forward strand.
ATTACGGCGCAGTGGTTAATAGTTAGATAAACACAACATCCGGTAGATGATGTTGTCTCTGTCAACATTTTTATATGTCAGTTCGCCTGATGTTAACGTGGCGCCAGTTAGGGTGATTACACATCACCGTTTCACGCCTGAACACATATATTAAGCTTCGTCACTTCACTAGCTTCAACGTCCTTCAAACCGGAACACAGTAATGTTCGCACAATCCTGTTTGACGGCAGATGTAGGAGTTGCGGTGATGTCTACTTGAAATCTAATATATTACTCACAATTTGTTCACTACCCGCTCTGCTGGCTGAAACACCCCCGCTCCTCCCTTTGGGGTAGGAATTTTGTAAAACCTTTTCTTGCGTGATCTATAAATGGAAGTAGCAATATCTTCACCAAATTTTGAGTGTTTACGTCTAATAGTTCTGGAGATCTCGTGATGAGGCAATCATCTTCTGGATATCGACTACATTTATATATATATATATATATACTTAATTAATAGTTAATAATGTTATATGTTTGTTTTTTTTTAATATTAATACATATATAAACAACAGTTAAACTGCTGATAATTTACCATGATTAAAAGGGAAGTTAGTTAATTAAAACACAAATATGAAAGATGAATATATTTCTTTATTATCTTAATTTCATTAACTTAATCATATTTAACGACATAAACTTTATTAAGTTACATTGTCTCTACAATTGTTGTTGGAATATATACTTAAGTATATTTATACATATTTCAGCTATGCTTGGGGGGTAAGGGGCTCTGCCCAACGTCTTATGGAGCCCAAGTCAACCTCACCTGCACCCCCTGCACCCTGCTGAATAACGGACGAGGCTCTGACCATCCACCAACCCGCACTGGGCCAGCGTGGTGGGTTATGGCCGAATTCCCCTCAATGAACTCCAACAAAATGTAGACCTTTGGAGGAGGCATATGTCCAGTAGTGAACGTCTCTCGGCTGATGATGATGATGAGCTATGCTTATTGTAACTGAAATAGATTTATAAAAAAAATTCACTAAAGTCAGGCTTCAATAACATTAAAAAAAAATAAGATAAGTATTTATTACAGCTCATTAGTTAATTAAAAACATAATTTAAACGCGAACCGGAAGCACGTGGTAAAATATTTCCAAAAAAAAATTTTTTTAAACAAAATGTCTCCAAAATACGGACTTCCGGTTTTTTTTTTTTTTTCAGTGGAAAAAAAATCAAAGGCCTTCCTTTACAGAGTTCCGTAGGCGTGTTTCCCCATCCGCGTGCGAGGGGGACGGGAGACGTGCGTAGCATAGTAATAGAAGGAGACAGGGAGAGGGCGATGACCTCTAAAACAAATCGTCGGTGGAGAGGGTTCGGTTATAGTACTGACAGCAGAACAGTGAAATGATTTCTCATTAAGCCGTTAATTTGTTTTTTTTTTTATTTACATATTTTTTTTTTATTTATTTACATATGTGATATGTTAGACTCTTTACACTTATATAACTTAGAGATACTAAATTATCTTAAAAATAATGTATTTCTAAAGCTACCTTTTAAATCATCATCATCAGCCTATGTTAATCCATTGCTGGACTTAGGCTTTCCCCGATGTCATCCACCAAATGCGATCCCCAGCTTTTCGCATTCACCCACTTCCGACCGTCCTGATGATGTCGTCGGTCCATTTGAAGAGAGAGGGTCCTGCACCTCTGCTACCCTTAAATGACGGCACAGAAATTTTTGTGCACCACTGTTCTTTACGTATACATATAGATGTGCTTAAAGGTTTCGCTTGGTATCATTTAAAACCAAGTAAATAAACTTAGATTTCACTTATAAAATAAATAACATTTGTGCTGACGACCATTGCAAGTAAAATATAATGCAGAAGAAAACGTACTATTCTTCTTCTCTGCTTCTTCTCATTTCTCTCAATAGGAGTTGAATCTATTTCATATAGCATTTAGCAGCACCGAAGTTCCTGCTTCGATTCCTCATTTAGTGGAGTTTCTATAGATGTTACTGGTGGTAGGTATTGCTGCAGTTCTCATTGCGGTTGATAAATAGCAGTGTGCAAATATTACTGTGCTCCGGTTTGAAGGACGTTGTAGCTAGTGAAATAACCGGGCGTCACGAGGCAACGAGCGAAATATGGTCCAATACTGTTGATGAAATAGAAAATTAAAAGTGACTACGTCATGGTCATTCCTTAATCTGTGTGATCTGCTGACGGTACTTTGATCTAGGCGCACCCTATTCCCTAGGTTCGTTACAGACCTAGACAGGGACCTAGGCGAAAAACTGCAAGGGTGTACTATCGCGTAGATAACGCGGTTACTACAATTGTTTTTGTGTGCGTACCGTTGTGCGCGTGCGCGTGTGTGCGTGCGTGCTTGTGCGTGTCTGCGTGTGTGTGTGTGTGTGTGTGTGCGTGCGTGCGTACTCGAACTTTTGTGTAGTGCCTTTAAGTACTAATTAAATATCGATTTTTAGTGGAGAGCTTATAACTGGAGACGCTCTCCGCTCCACGGCTCGATGGTTTGTATCAGGGCTTTTGTATCTGGGCGAAATCTCATAAAGCGGATAATTTTTTTTTCAACGCTACGACAAACACTTTAATTTAAGTGATACAGCTGCACAACAATTATAATATATATTAAGATAGAATTAGAACGATTGTTAAGCTGATACACACTGAACCGCATTGCGCTCGTCTTATTAAGACAAGATGTAGACCCGTCGTTTATAATATTTTTTTTTTGTAAATATACGTTTTTAATCTGCCGACTGTACCGTGGTGTTAATGAGATACAGTTTAAAACTAGCACCGGATTCGATTCCAGTGTTAAAGCATTACTTTACTTCCTGAGTCTTCAGTCACTAAGTTCAGTCTAGATTTGTATATTAGGTGGTAGGTTTTTATTGTTGGCGACCGTCTAGGTTGTAATGTATGTACTGTGGAAACATTACTGTGTTCTGGTTTGAAGGGCGCTCTAGCTAGTGTAATTACTGGGTTAATGAGACTGAACATATGACTGTGGCGACGAGCGCAATGTGGTGCAGTACGTACCATCTTAACTAGCGCCAAATTGTTATGGCATACCACGGGCGTATCACTTACCATCAGGTGAGTTTTTTTTTTTATTTTTAGACCTGAAAGCAAGATAATTAAAAAAAAAGTGAAGGGTTAAGTAACAGTAAGCTAGCGGAGCTTAGAATATTGTAGCTTTTTTTAATGTAATTAAGGGACGAGACGAGCGTCTCGTTCACCTGATGGTAAGTGATACGCTCGCCCATAACAACGTGGCGCTAGTTGACATAGTATTACACAACACCACATAACCCTCGTCGCCTTGAGACATAATATATTAAGTCTCTTTACTAAGTAATTACACTAGCTACAGCGCCCTTCAAACCGTAACATAGTAACGATTCCACATTACTGTTTTGCGGCAAATATAGGAGCTGTGATGCTACCACCAGTGAAAGAACTATAAACAGGATCACCGCATGATTAGGGAAATGTGAGTGGGTGGGTTGCTCGATTGGTAGAAATCCCATCGCTTACCCAAAGCCCACATGTGACAACGGATTCGAACCTTGGTACCTTTGTGTTACCAGAGTTATCCCATTAAACAGCGAAACGTCACGACTCGCCCACGACCAAATGCAAACGGTGAAAATTAAAGCCAATAAAAAAAAAAAAGAAAAAGCGGCGTGAATTCGTGTAACCCCGGCGGCTCGGTGATACGGCACGAGCGGCCTCGCTCCGTAAACAGTACGGGAATGGGAGCGCCGTTTTTACCATCGAATCCCGGCCGGAGTCCGGACTTCCCGCGTGTAAAGCGTTTAACAGGCGGGACAGTGGGACATTCAGTAGTATAAGGTATGTTGCCATAGATCGTCTAGATACCACAGCAACGTACATGTTCCGGTTTGAAGGGCGTTGTAATTATTAAAATTACTCGGGGAACAAGACTTAATATTTTATGTCTCAAGGCGACAAGCGCAATGTAGTTCAGTGTATATGTTTCTAACTAGCGCCACATTGGCTGTGTTCTGGAGATGTTCAGCGTCAGCGTTTGAAGTCATAACGACTCTTACAGCATCACCTGAAACTGGACTCGAGGATCCATGGCCTACCACGTTGGCGGGCGTATCAGCATCAGACGAACGTCTCATAACTACGTCGATTAAAATAATCCTCGAAAAGGTAACTTCTGGTGGTTAAGTCAAGATTGTGTGGGATTTTTAGTTAATCTCCTCCTCATCATCAGGGTTCCGGTGTATAGTCCACATAGTGAATACTTGACTACAATTTAACCTGAATCAATAATATAGAAACGCGCGCGTTGTTCTCTAAACTTTAATTAAATTTTCTTCGACAAAAGACGTATTGAGCAGCGAAGACAGCGACGTGCGTGGAGACGCCACAATTTATTTCATTGTAAATAAAATCATTTTGGTACGTCACAGGAAATTGTTGCCTTTGATTAATATGTAATATCCTGTTTGAAATTTAAAAGTTAGGATATATATACAATTACCACAACTTTTCTATAATATGTTTAATTTTTAACATCACTTAGAAAACTTGATACAGTACATTAACAGTAGTCTATGGCTTACCTTGTAGATAGGAACGTCAAAATTCACTTCCGGTACATCCAATAGAGTAGTGGCAGTAACTATATAAAGTAAGGTTAGTAATAACAATGTTTGAAAACTTTAGTTTTTTTTTTTTTAATTTTTTCTGCTTTAATATTAATAATATATGAACCTTATTTAATATAGAAATGTGGAGATCCGCAGAACTAAGGTCACCGATATAGCCAAAGGATTGCTAGACTTAGGCTGTGGGCAGGGCACATGCTCGAAGGTCCGCCGGCCGATGGGGCACTAAGGTCCTCGAGTGGTGCCCGCGTTTCGGTAGACGTGGTGTTGGGATGCCTCCCACGAGGTGGACCGACGATCTGGTGAGAGTCGCGGGATCGATCTATGTGGAGATCTTTGAGGGAAGGCTATGTCCAGCAGTGGTTGGCTATCGGCTGATGATGAAGATTTGTCTTTGATTTTTTTTATTATTAGTTTTAAAATTTCGTTGTCAATGTTGGCAACAATGATTCCTTACATATTGACGGCTACCCATAGACAACGGTGATAATAATAATTAGTAATTAATTTTAAAAATACACTTTAAAATGTTGCCATTTTGAAATAATTTACTTTACTTTTGAATTTTTTTTTTAAATAGCACAACGCATGCAATGTTAATGTAACATGAAATCCAACCGCAATGTAACATAACAATGTATGAGCGGAGGCTCTTTGTCCTCCGTCAGCCCAGGTCGACTCACTAAATTGGCATTCGTTAATTAGATCAGGTCGTCTAAGTTGAGCCCTGGGTCTGCGCACTAGAAATATTTTATGTGTGCGAGGGAGACAATGGGACAATGAACGTACGAGCAAATCCCGGACCGGGGCTGAAGTGGGCATAACTAATGATAATTAACATAGGCCCGGTGATGATGGCTGAAGGCAGAGGGATGGCGGCCTCCTGAGCAAAACGTGCTAACCCAATTTTTATTATATTTATTTATGTAATTATTTAATATGTCTAATGAAGAACACGTTTTATTTGGTAAAAGGCACACCCACAGTAAAGCTCTAGTGAGGATATTTACCAAGCATCACATTGATGAGACACCAGACATCACTTCCTCTTAACTTCGGTAGGTTATCTACAATGGTTTAACAGTTTAATTTCACGTGGTTTTAAATGATCGTGATCTCCAAGAAGGAAAACGGCAATGGTGTTAAGGCAGAAGGCTTACAGTAGAAGCGTGCTATCCCTATCACGAATTAAACTTCAGGATATTTGAGCTTGAAATCGTACTAGGAACATCCGTGTTACAAGATAAGCCGTTAGCCACTGTGCTATTCTTCTTCTTAAAGTGCCTCTCCAACTGGTGAAGGTTGGCGATCAGCGCGGTACAGTGCTCTCTGTCTCCAGTTCGGTGGAACGATTCGGACGCCATAGACATGCCAGTCCCTTCCCTGATATTCCTCAACCATGACTGTTTCCTTTTCCCATAGATGTTTTTATTACAGCGTCTTCAGAACTATGACACATTATAATATATTCGCATCTTAACGATTGTTGTGATACGTGTAGGCAGCTTCTTGAGATAGAAAAGATTATATGAGAAATATATAATATTAATAAATGTAAATGTTATCATTAAGATAATTGCCAATTAAATTCGCATTTCAGCGTGAGCTCTGCGTTATTACGTTCAATAACCTCTTCGAAGAATCAAAGCCCGGCTCATTTCGCCCTCCATCGGCTCCGTCGCGGGACAAGAAAGAAGTCGCTTTGCAAAACAAAAGGCTAAAGTCCAAAGAAAAAGTCCCAATTACGTTTCCTAGCTCACCCCACCCCCCTTCTCCCCATCCCGCTGCTTCCCTCCCCGCAGCCACCCCCGGGCCACCCCCTAGCCGCTGCCCGTCTCCCCGGGTGCGGCCCGTTTAACAGCGAACCTCGTAATTATTCGCGAGCGGTTTCGTATATATTTCCTACATTTGACTACATCTCCTTTATTTTCATTACACTACAGCCAATTATAATTAATACTTATATAAGATCATTTAAATTATCAACAGTTGTAAGTACTATATTTATCTTAGACTAGAATGTGACGGATACACGACTATCTCGGTCGGAAGTCTCTTTCTAACTACGTATGAGTAATCGAGATAGGAATACGTCGACCTATCGGCCACAGCAAAGGATGACATTTTTTACTTAAAAAAAATATATTCTAATATACACAACAAACACAGAAAAATAACTGTATGTTATAATTTAACTTAATGTGACAATTAATTTAATATCTAACTTAACGTTACATGACATTGGAGACGGCCTATATCCAGCAGTTGATAAACAAAGGCTGATGATGATGATTAATAAGCTTAAAATTTGGTAGGAAAATTTATTTTTGTCGAGTTTAGGTCAGTTAAGGAATTTTAAAGAATTACTTCTCCCACTCACCCAAAGTTAGGTGCAAGGTTGCAACGGAAAGAGCTGGTGGGGAACAGTTGGTGTTATTCTAAATGATGTTAGGTCTCTGGTGAGTTGGTAATGTAAACATGCTAAATAAAACCTGATTGGGAAGCCGTAACCCTAGAGAATATTATACAGTTGTCCGGAGGAGAGGGACGTTCACCTGATAGTAAGTGATACGCCTGTCCATAACAACTTGCTCCTAGTTAGGATGATATACCCTAATTCACATATCGCTGGTTGTCTTAAGACAAGATGTTAAGTCTCGTCAACCCAATGCATAAACTACAGCGCCCTTCAAACCAGAACACAGTATTTGCTGACTACTGTTTCGCAGCGGTAATATCAACTGCAGTGGCCCACGGTCTCCAGCTAGCCGAGATATACCACTATCACACATTAATGAGTCCCAGTTTGAATGCAGTACCCTTCAAACTGGTACACAGTAATGTTGTATTACTGGTGTTACGAGATTTAATATCTTATGTCCCAAGATGAGCATCATGTGGTGTAGTGTCATCATCCACTGCTGGACATGGGCCTCCCCCAAAGCTTCCAACATCGATAGATCCTGCACTGCCCGCATCGCCAAGCATTAGGTGCTGTCGTTTGTAGGGGTTGATATGGGAGGATTTGGATCATTTCCCACCACGCTGGCCCAATGCTGGTTGGTCGTAGTCAGCGCAGGGTGTACCACGAGCAGGTGAGGTTGGCTTGGGTCCCGTGAGTTGTTGTGCGGGATCCCTTACACCCTTTACACTCCGGCTACAGCCACCTACTAATAAAACGTTGCTGTGTTAACCAGCTCAGACCCCTTCTAGAAGACATAACTGTCTAGTGGGTGGTGTATTATCCCGCTAGCACTCGGGGCTGATCTTTACCCCAAAGAGTTTTATTGCGCCGTCCGAGGGAAGTAATTTCGTAGGTCAGACTTTTAGTTTTTAAGAAAGTACATTTCGCGCCGCAGACACAGCGCCAGGGTCCCGCCGCCAGCGCTACCTTGTCTCACTTAATTTAGGTTTACACTGAACCACTATATACTCCAGTTTTTTTTTTCTACCAGAAGATCAGAGACTAATTTATTTCCGCTATTAGTCTTTCAACGTCTAGGTACCATCGCTGCTCTTCTTTCCGCCGCGAAACATTGGTGTGGTCACATTACTGTGCTCCGGTTTGAAAGGCGCTGTGGCTAATGAAACATCTTATGTGTAAAGGTGACGAGCACAATGTGGTGCTGTGTATAACACCCGAATAAGAACCACTTTTCTATGGATTAGTGTAACACTTAGGATTAGTTGAACGTCTCGCTGATCTCGTCTTTTCGTAGAATAAAAAAAAATTACTGCGTACCGATTTGAAGGGTGTTGTAGCTAGTGAAATTATAGGGGTAGGGGGCGAGTACAATGTGATCACATTGATATTAATACACTCGCAATACCATAAGAAACGATTCGATATGTTGAAGACATAAAAATATAACCGAGGTGGTCCGGCGATCTGGTGATGGAAGCCGGAAACCGTCGGATTGTCCATGTCCAGCAGTCGATGTCAAGACGTCTATATGCTGATGATGATAATGATGATGCTAAAATAGGTACTTTTATATAAAAAAAACTATATTGTGTAAATATCCTAACTACTTTATTTTCACGGACTTCCACATCCAGGTTATTTACCGGATGTGGAAGTCAGCTCGCATCAGTGAATAACCGAAGAAAACGAAACAAAGTGTTTGAGTGTATTTTTTTTTTCTTATCAGGTTGTAAGTGACGTAATAGAATAGATTTAAAATGTGTCCTAGATTTGATCCTAAAGTTGCTGAACGCCGAATTATGCAGTCTGCTGTCCCAGTTACCCAATGCCGATGGAGCAGTTCACGGCCACAGCTTCCGCCTCCACTGAAAGCGATGCGAGACTAACTGTTCTAAAAAAAAAAAATTACCAACTTACCATTTAACATGTTAAACTGACGTCGAACTAAGTTTTTGGTAAAAGCACTTTACCGATGGTAGCCCACCGCTGGGAATCTCCCGATTCCATCAAACACAGTCTCGCTTTGCTCGAGTACTGATGTCCTCATCATTTATTTTGATACCGTCTATCCAAGTAATGAGAGGTTTACCAGCGCCACGTTCTCCGATGTGAGGGTCACCATTTTACCCATGGATAAGCATCATTGGCACTTCAACCAGACTTAATAACAAACATATAGTTTTTTTTTTTATTTCAACGAAGCGACGAGACGAGCGGGATACGGCCAATCCATAACAACCTGGCGCTGGTTAGCATGGTGTACACTGCACCACATTGCGCTCGTCGCCTTGACATGGCATGTTGTCTCGTTTCTATATTAATATCACTAGCTACAGCGCCCTTCAAATCGGAACACAGTAATGTTTGCACAGTACTGTTTGTCGGCTGCAGTGGTACCTGGACAGTCTCCAGCAACAGAGAGTTATCACCAATAAAAATCGTTTATACCAGCAATTTTTGGGGAAAGCCTATGTCCAGCAGTGGACGTCTATCATCCGTGTTCATTCATTTATCAAATTTTAATATTATGCGGAACCATGGAGAAGGACTAACAACCGATGGGGCAGTAAGGTCCTCGAGTGGCGCCCGCGTACCGGAGGACGTGGTGCTGGTAAGCCTCCCACAAGCTGGACCGATGATCTGATGAGAATCGCGGGAACCCACTGGATGCGAGTAACGTGGGATCGGTCGACGTGATCTTTGGGGGAGGCTTAGGTCCAGCAGTGGACGTCTATCGGCTGATGATGATGTTGATGAAATAATATTAAATATAAAATAGCTTGAATTAAAAATTTATTAATTAATAATATATTTTATAATTAATTTATTAAGAGTATCATCGCCGCGTGTCCGCGTGCAGTGGCGGGCTGCCCGTATTCTTTCGGAGTCTGTGTATTCAATACTCATTTCAGATGTATTGTTTCCTGTCAGATGCATTCGTTTTTTGTCTTGCTTTTTTGTTCCTATTACACAACCATTTCATGCTCCGGCGGGCTTATTACGTATAATTCGGACGATCGATAACGAAAATTGCATAATATTCTTGTCATATCACATTACATCTTTTGGTGATATATATAAAAAAAATGATATCTTTTATTTAAAGTGTTTGCGTAAATTTGCTAAAAAATAGACTTTTTATAAAATAGAGATAAAACAATAAAGAGTATTAGGCCCAAAATCAAATGTTTCATGTTTTTTTTTAATCGCTTGAGGTGTAAGGGTCCCCGCACAACATGTCGCGGGATCCAAGCCAAACTCACCTGCTCGTAAACCCCGCTGATGAAAATACGATGCACTGGCTCCCACCAACCGTCATTGGGTCAGCGTGGAGATAAATGGCCCAGATCACCCTATTTGAATCCCTATCCGATCGTGTGCGAATCTTTGAGGGACGCCTATGTCCAGCTGTGGACGTCTATCGGCTGATGATGATAATGAAGTATCGTTTACAAGCAAGTTATGATGTTTTTATTCTATCCTCGCTTATATTACATTATTAGTTTTTTTTGTACCACATTTTTTATTCATACATGGGGAGTACTTTTGTCGGTTAATGGCGGCTCAATACATATTTTCCATTTATATAACTTTTCATTTGATTCTAACACTCTTCTCATAAACTGAAATTTATTTATAATACAGATTTTTTTTATATATTACATGAAAAAAAAAATATTGTTTGTTCAACTATTTAAATTTTACAGTTTGTTTTGGTGACGCATGAAAATCAATGTCCGAAATTAAATATAACACAATCACCATTTTGTTTATATGTAAGTATGGTGGTACGTGACGTGTACCAACCTTTAAATTTTAAAATCATGGAACTGAACCTTTACGATACGTCCTATGGTAAGTCGAAGTGGCGCGGAGTTCGCGTTCCATTTTTAAATCCACGTCCAGTGAAACTGTTTCACGCGTTCACAAATAAAATATGGCGAAATTAATACACATTAATTTATGTAATATAGAGATTATGTTGAATATATTTATGTTCAACTGGTTCCGTACAATTTTCTTTATTCAACCGAAATGTAGATTAATATATATAAGTAGAAGTGTATAATATTTTAAAATAATGTGATATTAACAAAATTTAGGTGATCGATTATTTTGTATGAACTACTCTTTATATGACTTGAAAATGCAAAAGTTTAATCCTTATTTAAGTAAAGAAAAAGATGATGAAATTCATCAGTAGGACTGTAGAGTTGTTCGTGTTATATAAATGTTTTTTTTTTTTTCCGTAGTATCTTCTGACTCGGGTCAGAGTTCTTGTCTACATATATAATTAGTACATTAAAAATTTACACGCTTATTTAAAACAACTTATTTCTGTTTACAGTTCTCGGTGCAGCGTATTTACAAAATTCTAGAAACTTGTTCATAATTTCCTTATTGCTAATTAAATAACTCAATTTTTTTATATCTATTATTGTGTCTAACTCTATTTCTAAATCTGTTCGTATAATTCCGAACACCGGACACTCCACTATCAGGTGTATGATTGTTTCTTCTCGTAAGGGATCGCAGAGACATGCCGGACTATTCTTGCACTTGAAGCGAAACAAGTACTCCACAATCAGGTGTATGATTGTTTCTTCTCGTAAGGGATCGCAGAGACATGCCGGACTATTCTTGCACTTGAAGCGAAACAAGTACTCCACAATCAGGTGTATGATTGTTTCTTCTCGTAAGGGATCGCAGAGACATGCCGGACTATTCTTGCACTTGAAGCGAAACAAGTACTCCACAATCAGGTGTATGATTGTTTCTTCTCGTAAGGGATCGCAGAGACATGCCGGACTATTCTTGCACTTGAAGCGAAACAAGTACTCCGAAAATCCGCCATGACCTGTGAGCACTTGCGTGAGTAACTTGTCCATTTTTATTTCTTTGATATGCCTCAATGGCATCCGGAAGAAAGCGCTTGGTGATACCGGCTGTCTCACCTTCTTTATAGCGTCGGTTCCATTCGTCCAACGTATCTATAAAGATTTAACGTTTGATGAATGAATTCTGGCACAAGTCTTATTTTGGCTTAGTCTTTAATTTTTGCACTGCCTTTTTAGCGAGATAATCAGCTCTTTCGGTACCTGTTAAACCTGCGTGAGCTTTAACCCAGAACAGGGAAATCTTGTTTTGGAGTTTACTTGCTTTGATATTTGTTCGCGGCTGTATAGCTAAGAGGTGCGTTAATTCGTTGTGTACAACCGATTCCAGTGCTGATCGCGAGTCACTGTATATTCCGAAGCTCTTTTCTTAACTTGTTAATACTATTTTAGTAGCTTCGCCGATGCCCAGAAGTTCTGCCTGGTAAACTGTGCAAAACGGCGACAGTTTAAACTTGACGGTTTTAGTTTCAACATCGTTAGTCCACACGGATAGCGCTGCTCCAACACTGATATCAATTTTATTGCCATCCGTGAAAATACGGATCGTTTGCACATTATGATTATCAAGTTGAACTTTGTACTCAAGCCTCTGGAACTCCAGGCTCATTTGTTCAGCTGGATGTGGAGTTTCGCAAAATGCAGCGACTCGTTCCACTCCCCTGCCCTTTAATTCTGCCCAGGGCATTCCTATCTTAGTTTCGTAGAGCGCAGTTGCTTCTATAATTCTAAGATCGAGAGGTAGTATTCCAGACAGCACCAAGGCCGAGTTGAGAGAAACGGTTCTGTATGCTTTAATTATTCAAACGTTTTAGCACTCCTAATATTTTTGTTGCACTTGCCCAAGCACTAGAGGCATATGTTATTATAGGCTCCACTGTTGCTGTCTATATTATTCGTATAATCCCTGGATGTAAACCCTAACTAATTTGGGCAGCTCTGCTAAGCTGGTTTGTGTATGTTCATTGCTTTTTACAAATTTCTGTGGTGTGTTTATTAAAAGTGAGCTGGTTGTTTACAGAGTCCAAAGACTTTAATATTTTCAGACAAGACAATATTTTCGCCGCCTACTTTCAGATTTGGGTTATCGTATTTTAATTTGCGAGTAATAACCATCGCTTTGGTCTTTGATGGACGAAAGATAAGCTTGTTTTTGATTCCCCATTCCGAACGTCTGTCAGGGCAGAGTTGGATTGTTTTTCTATGTCTAGTGCAGAATCACCATCAAAGCCTAGAACGACGAAGCTTGACAATATTCATCTCTTTGTTCTAGTCCTTTTAAAAGTGGGTCCAGCAGCAAGTTCCAAAGAATTGGACCGCCAATAGATCCCTGCACACACCCTTTGGTAGTATTTTTGGTACAAGTTTTACCGCTATGTTACCTAGTTACAGTTATCTAGCGCCTAGCTAGTCTAGCACTCTCCTTATGTTTATAGGGCAATCCTCCTCCGCTAAGCGAACTGTTATGTAAATGTTAAAATGTAAAACCTTCACTTGAAGTGGTTTAGGTTCGAGTGCCAACGGGTTACGTCAGCGCGGCGCTGGAGTGACGGCGGCGCGCGCATTAGCCGGGCGCGATAACGCGCACCGACTGATAACGCGCTAATATGGGCCCTTATCAGTGCGCTGATAACGCGAGTCAAGTGCACGCCGGCGGTTCGGCGCGGACCGAAAACCCATACGCTCTGCCACCGAGCTGGTTGAGGTCGCCTCCATTTTAGACATACTCCCGGATTTCCTGTATTTAACATTCTTTCGGAAAAACGATTGCCCGCGATCTTATCGGGCTTGTTTTTAGGCTCATCATCATCATGACGTACTCTTTGAACTGAAACTGAATGTAACACTTCACCCCCATCTCTTATCATCTTAAATTTCAATGAGATATGAAATCGTCAAGCGTGCTCGCTCTAGTGATTAGTAAAACAAGAATAGCACCAAGCCTTAGACAATCTTGGCATTGATCTAGGTCTAGCTTAAATTCTAGTGTTGGTCCTGGTCTTCCATATTCCAGCTTACAATATATTAAACATTTTATTTCCGGAAGTAAAACCTGTTCAAGTTACGATAAATATTTGAACTCATCATTTCAATTGATCTTGATCTTATTTATTCGGTCTTGGTCTTGCTCGTTTAAAATTGGTCTTGGTCTTGTTCCTCTTTCGCAAGACCAAAACCAAAACCAATTTAACTCATCACGAGCTCACTTGGAAAAAGCAGTACATTGATCAGGTCGCCATCATAATCAGGGACGAGATCATAATTCTCTTTACTCCAATAATTTCTACTACGACTTTCTTCAATCCGGTTCGTAGTAATTTACATATTATTGCTTGGCGAAAGAGTTCTGTATTTTTTTTTATACAATAAAGCGATGAGACGGGCGAGATGTTTACCTGATGGTAAGTGATACGCCTGGCCATGACGATGTGCTGCTAGTTAGGATGTTATACACTGTACCACATTACTCTTACTGCCTGGGATGTAATTGAGTCTCTTTACCCCAGTAATTTCTTTACAACGCCCTTCAAACCGGAGTACAGTAAAATTTGCATATTACTGTTTGTCGGGTGCGATAGGCGCTGCGGTGAAACCTAAATAGTCTCCGGCAACAGAGACACTACCACCAGCGTTTTTTTAAATTTTTCTTCAGCGACTGGTACTCCGACTTGATAATCTTGGAACTTTCAGCTCTTGTGTTATTGTGTACTGTTTTTATTAAACAATTCATCGGATTCCAGTTATTATTGAAAGCTGGTATTCTCTGATATTCAGATCGCATTGTTGGCATTTCGCCGCCGCCCAAAAGTTCATTGTCGCCAGGTTTGTCCATCATGATGACTGCTGCAGTAACAACGCGGAACACGACGCATCGGCGACTTGTCGTTACGACCTCGGTAAGCGACATGTGCGAGGCATGACATTTAAGTCGCTTTAAGCCCGGCCTATTTCCAGCGGTGCACATCTATCGGCTGATGATGATGATGATGACGAAGCAATATATGGCAATTTTTGGTGAAGCCCAAAATACTCCAACTCTCGTATGAACATATAGACACCGTGTGGGTACCATCACAGCTTCTGTTCCCGCCGCTCAAATAGTACTATGCAGACATTAGTGTTCCGGTTTGAAGGGTGCCGTAGCTGGTGACGTTACTGAGGTAATCACATGTAACATTGTTTCTTACTCCATTGTTCCACGTTATGGGCAGGCGTATCACTCACCATCAGGTGAACGTCTCGCCCGTTGCATTGTTTCATCTCACAGACTCCACAACATGCAGCCCGGAAACGAACCGGAGACTTCTGAGCTACGAGACAAACGTTTGTACAGACTACAGCCCTCGTGACGATTGCGCGGAATAAATGGTGGTGACCAACTTGTACTGCTTCCGTCGCTCACCAGGTCACCGACTATTGGAGATTTCGCGTTCCGTTCGGAATTTAAAACGATTTAATTGTACATATGTGTATAATGTCATTAATTAATTGTCAGGGTGTGCCTGGGTGTGTGTTAGAGGGAGAGAGAAGGAGAGAGAGAGAGAGAGAGAGAAAGATGTGAGATCGTGAGATATCTAGAACAGGAAACGAATCAGAGCTCCAGTAAATTTAAACTATTTGTATACAGTCTTTCCTACCGTCAATGTTGTAGTGTGCAAACCCTAGTGTTAGCTTTATAGTGTTTGTAATTATTGAAATTACTGAGGTAATAAGATGTATCACCTAGCAGAAGCCATTTCTAGCATGTCCTACCTTTTTTTTATTTCATTAAGCGACTGTACGAGCGGTACGTTCACCTGATGGTAAGTGATACGCCTGTTCATTGCGCTCGTCGCCTTGAGACGTAAGATGTTGAGTCTCGTTACCCCAGTATTATAGTAGTGATAGAGCCCTTCAAACCGGATCACAATAATGTCTGTATAGTACTGTATGTCGGCTGCAATAGGCGCTGCGGTGGTACTTAGACGGTTTCCGGCATGAGATCTACCATCAACCTTTTCAAATGAAACTAAATATAATCATAGTTTTATATGATTTTATATATAAGTTATGAACTTATATCACTTTAACTGATCAATATACATATTATTTATCTATTTATAATGAAGTTAGTTTCTCTCTTTACTTACTCAAGTTATTTGCTGACCAAGTTAAAATCTATTTAACAGTATATGAAAATTTACTGACACGAAACTATTGCATATTTAAAAACCTGTAAACTTCATGACGTTTTTTTTTTTAAAAAAAAAACAAAAGAAATAACTTTAGAGGTTAACAATCAATTTAAAAAAAAAGTATACAGTTAAGCAGCCGTTTACGGTAACTTAGTTTCTATTAATAAATTACATATAGTTACGGGGATTATCAGAGCGTGGATTGTCGCGATACATTTACACCGGTCCACTGGCATCGAAAATTCAACCTTAGCCGTATACAATTAGAATAGTAATTGGATTGTTGATACGCGACTATACGACCTTTCGGCGGAACCTTCTAGAACTGGAGTCGCCGTGTACTGCACATTGGATGACACGTTATTTTTAGAGACATGACCTTTCATACTCAAATCATTTTCACCACTGGTAAGTCTCTTATCTATCTACCACCACGGCTCCTATTCCTACTACAAAACGGTAGTATTCAAACATTACCGTATTCCGGTTTGCAAGGCGCTGTATGCAACGAAATAATTGGGGTAACAAGATATAACATCTTATGTGTCAATACGAGTATAATGTGGTGCTGTGTATATCATCATAATTACCGCCACATTGTTATGTGCAGGCGTATCACTTACCACCAGGTGAACGTCTTTTCTAGTTGCTTCGTCAAATGAAAGTCTCATGTCGACCGTCTAGATATGTACCACCGTTGCTCTTATTCCTACTGTTAAAACAGTCGTCTTCTAACATTACTTTGTTCCGGTTTGAAGGGTGTTATAATTAGCGAAATTACTAAAGGATCTAATGTATCAAAGCGACGAGGACGTCGTGGTGAAATGTATATAAAATCGTAACGAGCGTCACCTTGTTATAAGCAAGCGTATCACTATCAGGCGAACTAAAAAGAGACTGTGTTCCTGTTCGAAGGATGCTAAAGCTAGTGAAATTACTGTGGATACAAGGTAATATCTTATGTCGCAAGACGAGCATATAGTGATGTAGTGTATATCATCGTAATTGATTTATATCAATTACGATGGCATGTGCTTATTGCGTATGATTTTCTATTAGGGTAACGGTTCGATACTCCCATCAGTAAGGCAGCGCTTGCAATAATCCGTCCGATTCAAAGAGCTATGAGAAAGACGATAATTGTTGTTTGTCAGTGCATATTTACTTCAGTGGCATACTAATTGGTAAATTACGAATTTTAAAGACTGTCTTCGCCATTTTCTTTGTTTAGAGTTGTTATACTGATTTTGATAACAACTGACTGAATTGTAATTAATTTATAATTAAGGTAATTTACTATAAAAAAATTATAGTTGTTGGATTAGTGTTTGTGTGTGTGTGTGTGTGTGTTTGTATTCATAAATTTAATTTAGCACTAAATGGTTTCAAAGTTAACAGACGCGTAAAAGCTTTGTTTACGAGACAGAGTTCGTCGCGCCTGTGTGTGTGCGTGTATCTGTGTGCGTTTAAGTAGATTTACGTTTTGTTGTTTTGTAGATGTGTGTGTGTGTAACTGAATATTAAACTGGTTTGCAAGGATGATTCTAGTTTCGTCCTTACCGTAAAGCGATGAGAAAAAGGAGACTAATTAAAATGATGAGCTCGTTAATTAGTCGCCTTTTAATAGAAGAAGAGATTTGTTATTTGTAAAGTATTAATCGTTTCTTAGAATAATGTAGGAAAATCTGTATAAGTATTATTTGAGATTAGTAATATAACTAATATAGACGGCGTAATATTACTTTAGGCGCAGTGGTTAATCTACTGCTTTGTACCACGGAGATATTGAGTTCAATTAAAGTCTATAATTACTAGTCCTATTCTTAAATTACCCCAGTAATTTAATTAGCTGCAACGCCCTTCAAAGCGGAACATAGTAAAGTTTTCACGCTACTGTTTGTCGGTTGCAGTGGTAGGTCTACTTGGACGGTCTTCGGCATCAGAGACCTATCACCGCCAGTTGTAACTTTGAGTGACCGCTGCGGTTTTAGGATTAAACTTTGAACTATAGCTTACTATATTTTTTTCTTTTGTTATATTATTTTCCAAATAATTTCCATTAACTTCGTTACTGTTAACCAATATTAGTTAGTTAGTTGGTTAAAGTCTGGGTCTAAGTAATAGTAACCATGATCATAATTGATGGTATAATGATAATTAATTATGGTGGTTTGGACTGATGGTGGGTATGTGGACAAATTAATTTAGGGATAAATTCTTATGGTGATATGATAATACTAAATAAGTTCTTGTGCATTATGTTTGTCCAGCAATTGAACTGGCTAATACAGATCTATATTATTCCCAATGTTGGGACTAATAGCCTCTTCTCCAAAGGAGAGAGTCGAGGCTATTGTTGCCCATGGCCGGCTGTTTCTTTGAAAGCTGTTATTCTTGAAACGTATCGGTTTCCTCTTCATGTTTTGATTCCTCTTTATGATTTTTTACTATCATCATGTACCAAATCTGAACTTGGAGACATCTAGACTACCAGAAACTTTTAAAATCGTTCTTTGGCGATTACGACGAATTCACTTTTGAATAAGAACCACAAGGTCATCACGTTAAAGGAAACGTCGCAATTAACTTAAAAGATTTACGAATTGTTGTTTTTTTTTTTATGAGAGATAATGGACAAGGAAGTTGTGACCAATTTTGAGTTTCACTTCGGCTGGTGGACTCGAGACATTTAAGAAACCAGATTTTGACAATAAAAATGAACAAAAGCGTTTAAAGGTCGCGGAGTGAGTTTAAAAATAGCAACATTTTTGTGTACGAAAGCGATTTAATATTAAAATTAAAAAAAAAAACATTGTATGTATGTAAATATTCATGAATAGTGAGAGGTTCACTTGATGATATATAATTATACAATATAACGCTAATTAAGATGATATATAGTTCTCGAAGCTTTGAGACATACAAGTCCCCTTACCTCAGTAATTTCATTACCTACAGCGCCCTTCAAATCGGAACACAATAATGTGTGCAAACTACTTATTGGCAGCAAATAATAATAAACCATTTATTTGAATAAAAAAAAATTAAGTCTATGTATAAGATTAAAACACAACAAAAATAAATACATTAGACAAAATGGTCCATGACTACATTGGCTCTGGTGCCAAGTCCTGGTATTCTGCCCTGGCCTGACGTTGAAACAAGTGAACACTTAATTGTATAAATGCTTGATTAATTAAGTTACGGAAACGGTGTGATGACAAACAGCGAACACACTAATCGACCAGAACTGTTTGTGCGGAGTGATTGCAGCATCAGAAGCCATCAGCGACAGTTGCGCTTAAAGGTGAACCGCGATACGGTACGGTGCAGCGGAAGTGGTCAGTCGTTCCAACATTCTGATGCAGCAGATTTGAAACTACTTCGGGTTTGCTCCAAACTGTGTTTTGGTGTAGTAAGAGGACGAACGGGCGGTCTAAGTCTAGCTCTGGCGAAGTCTGCAGACCAGCTAAGTTTATTATAAAAATGTGATGACATCTTAAATTTTATCAGTGAATGTAAAAAGCACGTCAGCTTCATTGTTCCCACGTTCTCCATTTTAAGCACATTTTTTTTTATATATGCTGATACCTGGTGTCGCCGCGGTGTTGAGTAACAGTAGCGCATGCACGCGGTCTGAACACGCCGTATCGCCGCAGAGGTCTTCTTAAGTAGACGCGGGCCATATACACTATCGCAGTAGTGCCTTTGGGACAGTACCAGACTGTCACATAGTTTACGGCGTAATCTTTCGTCAATGGATTTTACGTACTGAGTTCTGAACATGTTCTCGAAATCTCAAGATTTCATCCATTAAATAGTTGCAATGGTGCTTACCTGGTCTGCGACGATAGACACCCACCAACATTAGAACTACTAACAAAGACTTATATGATTGCTTGGCTCACTAGATTTAGTAATATCTATTTATATATATATATATAAGATATGCAGAGATCCTTTGACTCATCGCGAGCTTACCGAAGCTATTACACGTAAACACTCAAAATCTGGTAAAGATATTGCTTCTGCCGTTTAGATGTCAGCTAAGAATGGATCTTACAAAATTCCATCCTCAAAAATAGTTGCGGAGATGTTGAGGCCAGCAAACGAGCGGAAACACCTATTTACAAATAATGATCATCATCATCTTATAGACGTCATCTGTTGTACAATATTTATATTTATTTGTACAACGAAATAAATGGTTATATTTGTGGTGTTGTGTATGTCATCCTAACTAGTGTCATGTTGAGACGTATTTCTTACCATCAGGTGAATGTTACAAAAAAATAAGATACCTTTAAAGATGTTAACGTTGATTAGTACTCAGTTGCATATACCACGTGCACCACTAATGATGATGATGATGATTGATGTATTTAATTAAAATCATCTCAACTGTCATAATGACAGTAGTCGCTTCAGGTATCAGCTGTGCTGTGCACAATGAAGTTGCACACACAGCGGAACTACTGCTCGGTGATTGCTTAACGACTTATAACTTAATACTTACATATATCTTTTATTACATATTATTAAATATATATTTAACGATATACTAGCTCCCACTACTGGGCATAGACCTCCCTCAAAGATTTTTATTGAGTAGGAATTGAGCCTTAGACCCACTACGCTGGACCAGTGCGGGTTGGTTGGTGATCACTTCCTCGTCTCTCGTTTAGCAGGTTGCACCTCGTGCTAGTGATATTGACCGGCGGAACCCCTTACACCCCCTATATATACTACACTATATTTGTGTTTTGTCGCCTGAAGACATGTTAAGTTTACTTACCTCAGTAATTTCATTAGGTACTGCGCCCTTGAATCC
Organism: Ornithoptera alexandrae; assembly: GCA_029030555.1. NCBI lineage: Eukaryota > Metazoa > Arthropoda > Insecta > Lepidoptera > Papilionidae > Ornithoptera > Ornithoptera alexandrae. The sequence continues at coordinate 2,188,869 of JARDVY010000031.1, forward strand.
GGACCATAGTTATGTATAGGCACTACTGTTTGGAGGCCAAAATAGGCGCTGGGGTGGTAACTACCTTGGTCCTACTGAATTTTAAAACATTTTCATTACTGGTGGTAGGTCTCTGGTGCTGAAGATCTTGTAGGTACCACCGTAGCCCCTATTGCAGCCGACAAACAGTAGTGTGCAGTCATTGCTGTGATCCGGGTTGAAGGGTATTATAACTAGTGTTATTACTGGAGTAATGAGACAACCTCAGATACACCTTTTTTTTGGTCTCAGGGGGAAATCTTCGAAAGATACCCTACTTCTGAGAGACAGTCAGAATTATGTGAGATTTTACTCACTAAAGTCCTCTCGGTGCTTTGCATCAGTGCATTGGGAGAGGCTCCGGGATCTTTTATAGAACGCACCGGTGCCCCTCTAAACGTTTCTGAGGAGGAGCATAACCCTCCTAGTCACCATCGCTGAGCCATTCGCTGTCCCACGCAGGTTCGCTTGTTGAGCGATAAGGACCCCCACCTTCAAGGCCCGCGAAACTCCTAGACCTTTTCAGTCGCCTTCTACAGGCAGAGCTTACCTTAGTCCTATTCTTACTTGCCTGAGGCTACATCAGATACATTTAGCTATAACTCCAATTGACGAGACGGGCGGGACGTTCGCCTGATGGCAATTGATACTGCTGCCCATAACATGGCTCCAGTTTGGATGATGTATACATCACGACATTGTGCATGATAATATGTATTTTAAACATGATCACGTTTGATGATTCGTCACTTCAGCAGCCACGAAACCGTGCATAGCAAGTTCCTAATCCTGACTACTTAGAGCTGCACTCAACATGTTCTCGAGTGCCTGATACCGTGTTTTTAATTGTACGCATTTACCTGTTCAAGGATGTTGATATGGAGACATGTTAACAACTGTTTTAACCTACTGACACAGTAATATATATATATATATATGTGTGTGTTATATATGATATGTATGAAAGAATCTCATCATCATCATCATTTCAACCGATGCACGTCTCCTGCTCGACTTAGATCTCCAGTAATATGTTCCACATAGCATAGTCTTGTGCTGTTTGAATCCAGTGGCTCCCAGCTATATATATATATATATATGTAAACATACGATCTGGTGAAAATCGCGGGAACCCACCAGATGCGCGTGATGCGGGACTGATCGACGTGGAGATCTTTGGAGGAGGTCTATGTCCAGCAGTGGACGTCTATCGGCTGATGATCATGATGATGATACATACATTATTGGAATAAAATTCCTAAAAAGAAACAAGTGCAAAATATAAATAAAAGATACTTTTGCATAATATCTTTTATTCATATTGAACGTTATATATATATACATATATATATAAGAAATCTTATTATCCTTTCGTGGGAGAAGTTGAATGATATAAATTAAACAATACTAAGAATAAACAATACAACTTATTGGTCTCCATTAATCAAATGCTGCAGCAGGTCCTAATGCTGCAGCACTGATATTATCCTTTGCATTTTAAATGAAAAAATTGTCTGTTAAGCCTTATTCGATTTTTTTTTAATAGATAAAATTATTATCGAAATGTAAGCGGACGAGAGACCACAACACAAGGAGTCTAGATTAGTATCTAGAGCTCTCTTTAATATTTTGTTTTTCTTTCTTTTTTGGCTTTGTTTTTTAAAAAAAAATTGTAAATGTTGTTTGTAAATATTAAATAAATTATTCTTAGTTCTGACACATTTATATCATTGGACTTCTCCCACGAAAGAGTAATAAGATTTCTTATAAACATCACCGGCTAAGACAGGAATGATATAAAAAAACCAAAGAAAGAAAATGATGCAAATAAAGTCAAAAGTTATTATTTTAGAAAAGACTTTAAGTATTTAAAATTGATTAATTTTGTATGGTGATGTACGAGTTGAGTAGTGAAATCTAGAATTTTTAAATTCCGGTGTAAATACTTTAATATTATAGCTGTCCTATGATTACTATTGGTACTATGGAGATCTATTCTAAATTTACATATATTTTTTTTTATTTTTGTTTTCCGGTTTGAGGGACTTGGGGAAACTATATTGAACATTTTGTCTCAGGCGACGAGCGCAATGTGGTGCAGTGTATAACATCCTAACTAGCGCCATGTTAGTTCCCTGTGTAGTAATCTTTTCTGTTATTTTTTATTAATTGAATATGTTGATTTAATAGTGTTACTAATAAATGTTAGGTGTGTCTATTATTCAGTATAATTTCATCTTTTAAGTACAGCGTCATAGTATAATTTAGCTTTAGCATTATATTAATATCGTTAATTAAAAAACCATTTGAATTAAATTTTAATTATTGAACAACGTAAGCTAACCGTTGGAGAGTTTAAAATAACTTCGCAGCGAAACTCAACTGCAATTGACAATCAGAACTAAACAGTTACCTGAACGTTGAACAGAACTTTCCATAGACAAGCAATTAATATAATAAAACCGTCATTTAGGCCAAACAGCTCCCGATGTTTACGGCGAACGAATAATGTTCGTGTGCACTCTCTCTAACGTGTGTGCCCGGAGTAGTGCCGTCCCTGTCGCACGTTCGAAATACCGCAACTCGGCGGCGCGGTGGGCGGCGCGGCGGATATTTTTTCACGGTTACCTAACGGCCCAAACGGTTCGCATCTAAGCGCTTCCCGCATAACGATGTTGACTTTTGGTGACGATAAGGGACCTCGCGCGCTTTTTTACATCGCCACACCAACATGGCGTTCCGGCTGGAAACTGACGACGTTCATTTTTTTAACGCTGTCCGTACATAGCTGAACATTTTAATGAAGTAAAAACTTTTTTTCATTTATGTAAAAGACATTTTACTGAAAAATCGATTTTTTTTTATTGAATCGATTATCGTAATAATTTTTTACGAATCGTCATAATGTTTGAAATTTAATTTTGTGAGATATCAATAAATGTTCGAATCTCTATAATGCAAATAGATACGTTAGTTTTTTTTTTGTTTTCTACAAAAAGTAAAAGCAATATCGGGATGGAGCTTAATTTTAACTAGTGGCAAGTTGCTGGTTGCCGGGCGCCTGTTTACAGCTAATGAGCTAATTTCGCCAAGCACTGTCGCATTGTTAGCGCCGACTATTCGTACGTAATGTCGCTAAGTAATAGTCATTTACTTAACGATTTCAATAAGCTCGGACTCGGTGATAATTTATTTGTACATTATAGTGTATAGCACAGTTGTCTATTAAAATACGAAAACATCGACAAGTTTGATGTATTTATTTATATGTTAACTAATAGAAAATATTACTTGAAAAAATATAAAATAATTAATAGATGTTTTACATAAGTTACTCTAATATTTTTGTGTTTTGGTCAAAAAAAGCGTTGAATTATTATTTTTATAAGTAATTTATTTGGACATTTATCAACATCTAGATTATGCTAGTTTTACCACGGTATAATGCCGTGTCAGATTAAATAAACGGTCGCTAAACTTTTTGATCTGTCGGAACCAGTACATTCACATTTTAAATCACTTGGATCACTAAAAAATAGTTATCTACGAACACGTAAAATCTACGTAGTTATTATAATGAAACTATTAATTGTATGCAAATTATGAGTATTAACTATAATAAAATAAACAATTATGTTACAACGCATCTTAAAATGTAACGTGATGATTAAGTACACATTTTTTTGCGGACCAGCGAAACTTTGTCGACTGCTGTATTAGACGATTAGGGCTGGAAAATTTTATGGAAAGGGCAGCTTTCTCTGGGAGTATTACCAGCATACTATGCTTGATATTGTAATCCAAAAATAGCGAGTATATCTTAACCAGATACATACTTCACTTTATGACCTACGTATACGTACATTTATCACAGGATTTTAGATATTTCCGGCTTCGGCCTCACCAGCTCCAACGCCTGTATTTAAACGAGGAAACATTTTCTCGTATAAATTCTTTGAAACGAACTGTGTGACGCAACACGACCGTACATTGTATAACAACCTGTCACCGTATTCGTGATATATCTTCGCGTCAACTGACCTGTTGCTGAACGTCGTAATGGTACTGCGATTTGACAAATTCACCTGTCTTCAACCACTGCAATGCTTGTCAGCAGCTGATTCGAGAGATAACTGATTTCTTTGAACGAAGGATCCAATCCATTGCTGTACGTGATTAAGTTTAGAAGGATCTCAGCATATTAGAGTAGGAATCTTCTGCATAAACATTCTTTATCATCTTCAGTATGATTATCTATTTAATTGTAGTTATATTTACTGATAATAGGTCTCCATTGTTGGAGACTGTCGAAGGACATTAACGTGGTCATGGTTTAGAGGCTTTGTAGCTAGTGCAGTGACCGGGGTGACTGGACAACTTCTTATATCTAAGGCGACGAGCTCTGGTGTATATCTTCCTAAGTAGCGCCACGTGGGCAGGCGTAGGCTTGCCGTTATGTGAACCTTTTCTCTCGTCTCTACGTGGAATAAAAGAATAATAGGGGTTCAGTAAAAGCTGATAGATAACTAAACGAATCATACTTCTATTGGTTAATTTCTAAAGATTTATATTAATATTGTCTTCTGTGTTAATTCTCTAAAACTGGCTCAGGCACCTTCCTCGTTTGCAACGGAATAAATTAGAGAGAAAACCTATTTAGAAATCTAGCATTCAATGCGGACGCAAGGTCTGTGGCAAGGCCCCTTCAGTTCCGTATACAAATAGAATATCTAAACGGCCATATTGATGGCAGTGGACGTTACATCGCGGAAGACATCTTGGAATTATTACCTAACATTATTTTCATTATGTTGGCGGCAGTGCGCGATCGCGTTCGCGTTCGTGTGCGTGTGTATGTGTGTGTGTGTGTGTTTGTGTGTGTGTGCGCGCGTAATTCTTTTCACGCGACTTCTATCAATTCGACTCGATTATTTCAACTGTTAGAAATTAAATAATTTATCAGAGAAGTATTTAAATTAATTATATCGAAATGATGTTTATTGTGCTCAACGACTCACGGGATTCAAGCCAACCTCATCTGCTCGTGGTGCATCCTGTCAATCAATAGACGAGGCTCTGGCTCCCACTAACCTACATCGGGCTGAATCCTGATCGATGTTTACTGGTGATGCAGATTATAAAGGATATTTAATTTATTAATACTTATTTTTATTACTGCCCATAACAACGTGGTGCTAGTTGGGATGTTATATACTGCTCTATATTGTGCTCGTCGCTTTAAGACATAAGATGTTGAGTCGTTACTGCAGTAATTGCACTAGCTACAGCGCCCTTCAAACTGGAACAGAGTAACGATTGCACAGTACTATTTGTCGGCTGCAATAGGCGCTGCGGTGGTACCTAGACGGTCTGTAGCAACAGACACCTATCACTAGTTAATCTGTTGTTGGCAACATTCAGCCGAGTCTTCATCTCATATAGCGATGAGGTCATCTTAATAAAATAACTATTCGCATTGTTTTCCTGTGTGCGATAAATGAGCTGATTGAGGGAAGTACGAACAATAAATTATAATTTGCCGCGAAAATTCCGTTTTATATTAATATCGCGATAAAGTATAATAGTATATATATAACATGCATATATATATATATGTATATATAAAGTTATGACAGAAACTGAAACATACTTTACTTTGTTAATTTTGTATATACCTATTGAAATCTAATGTTTATAATTTTATACGTTTTTTTTTTCGTAACAAAGCGATTTTTTTTTAATTTATTTATTAAAAAAAAATTAATAATCTATATACTCGTTTAACTAGACTCGCCATACTTTTTAAAAAGCTGTTATTTTGACGTTGCAAATAGATAATACTATTTTCTATATATACAGACTTTCTGAACTTCTCTTACTACCCTCTTTATATTATCGAATGGTGGTGATTGTCTACATTTTCTATATAAATATTGTTGCATACTTCAGCGCGTCGCACCTCGTTATCGTTTATCAGTAAACAGTTGAATTAACATTACACAGTCTCCTTATCTTTTATCAAAAGTCTAGCTGAACGTATAACATTTGATTGTTTGTACTCATGTACCTTTACAAGTCGTACTTAACGCCGTTCAGCGTACCTATGACACAGTGGATGGAAATTTTAACACTATAACGATCTCTGTTTTTATTCGTGGGTGGCATAGGGGTGTAAGGGGTGCCGCACTACTCGCGGGACTCGAGCTAAGTTCATCTGCTCGCGGTGCACACTGCTAATCAACAAACGATGTTCTGGCTAACACCAACCCGCATTGGATGGTGGGAAGTGGCCCAAATCCGCCTCATATGAAACTCTACTCCAACGGTCCCTGATGCACGGTGATACGGGCAGCCCAGGATCAATCGATGTGGGGATCATTGGGGGAGGTCCATGTTCAGCAGTGGGCGCCTATCGGCTGATGCTGGTGGTGGTAAAGGGTGGTATAGGTTATCATCATCATCATCAGCCGATAGACGTCCACTGATAGAATAAGCCTCAAAGATCTCACAGCCCACCATGCTGGCCCAGAGCAGATTGCTGAGAGGTCAGAGCCTCGTCTGTTATTCAGCATGGTGCACCGCGTGTTGGTGTGGTTGATTTGAGCTTCGTAAAATGTTCAGCGGAACTTTTTAGGCTTATTTTTGTTATTTTAGAATATTCTGGCTATTTTATAAGATTTCCTAATTTAACAGCATTAATATATTTCGGCTGTTAGCTGTGAAATCAAGTATATTATGAGGAAATATTATCATCATCAGCCGTCTACTGCTGGACATAGGCCTCCCCCAAAGATCTCTAAATACAGTATCAGCGAAGCTTTCAGTACCGCAGGGCCCTAGGGACCGTCACATGTAGGGGTTCATGTGAGGAGATTTGGGCTATTTCCCACCACGCTGGCCGAAGGCGGGAGTCCGACCTTCATTTGTTTGATTAGCAGGGTGCACCACGAGCAGGTGAGGTTCGCGTGGGTCCCATGATTTGTTATGCTGTACCCCTTTCACCTCTGAGGAAATATACTAATCTATAATACGACTCGTTTTTAATTAACATCTAAAATTTAAATCTAGGGTTAGCTCGTTGCAGATAAAAACAATATCTATGACTTGCTAATGGTTATTTCATGGTCAAAATATACTTATTGTATTCTATGGCTAGAGTTTATTATTGGTCTAAGTAAGTGCAGCGTTTATTTCTATGTCAAAGCAGTAAAATGTAAACTTTACAATATTTTAATTTGACTGTTTCTGCATTTTAATTACTAAGTTTTGTGACCTATCAATGTAATACCTAATTCCAATGTATCTGTAAAAATTATCAATAAGTCTAAAATAGCTTTAAATTCAACAGATAAATAATTGTATTCGTATACGTTTAAAAGCGGGCAAAGAACTCCAGGAACGTACAGGTGTAGTCGTGTGTGTGTTCGTGAATTAAAATAATTAATTACATATGTTTATATACACACACACACACATTAAATACGTTGACGATTCTTTATTTAAACGACGAAGCGAACAGACAAGCAAGCCCTAACAACGTGGCGCTTGTTAGGATGTTATACACTGCACCGCGTTATGCTCGTCGCTTTAAAACATAAGATCTTAAGTCTTATTCTATAACTACACCGTCCTCGAAACCAGAATATAGTAATGTTTGTACTATATTGTTTATAAACAACATAGGAGTACTACCTTGGTACCTATCTAGACGGTCTCCGTCAACAGAGACCTACCACCACATTGCGCTTCTCGCCTGAGATTTAAGACGTTGAGTCTCGTTACCCCAATAATTTTGTTAGTTACAGCGCCCTTCAAACTGGAATATAGTAATGTTTGCACTAAGGAATAGGCGCTACGGCAGTACCTCCTTACACGGTCTCCGCTCTTGTATTAAATTAAAAAAAAAAACCCAAATATCGTACTTTTTATAGCAATCGTATTTATTAAAAAATCGAACGCCATTAAATATATTTAAATAAAATAAAATTTGAGTAAATCCTTTTTCGTATTCCGAACGACGTCACTGTGCCAACTGCACGGCAACGTGGCTGTCTCCGAACAGCCCCCCAATAAAACCATAACTGATACGCGGGCTTTATGATTATATGTCATCTTATTCCTTTTTATGGCGGGCGACAATAAACATTTGAATTATGAGCTGTTTGCTCGTAAAATGGCGACGCGATACGTCCGACGGATTAGACAATGTAGAATAAATTTAACGTAACGCCATTTATATAATATGCTGATAGGGGATGCACGGTGTGATTTATTAGAAACTCATATACAATTTCCGGTGTTTTGTTCGCATACGTTTCGTTGTTATTGTTGCCTAATTAAATTAACTACGTAATAGAGATTTGTCGTTGGTTAACTAATCTGTTATACCTTTCAAAATGGATAACGCGATTTCAAATATTTTTGTTCTATATAATATTTATTTATATTTTCTTCTTAGTAAATATAATAATTAAATATTCTTTAACCTTCTTAGTCGTTCTTCGCGATAATCATCTAAATATATATGAAATTTTTTCTTATAAAATTAAGAAACGAAATGAGCATGTTCACCTGATGTTAAGTGATACGCCTGTCCGTAACATCGTGACGCTGGTTGGGATTAATACTGCACCACATTGCGTTCGTCGCCTGAGACGTAACATGTTGAGTCTCGTTACTGCATTAATTATATTAGCTACAGCGTCCTTCAATCCAGAACACAGTAATGTTTGCAGACTACTCTTTTGTAGCGGAAGTAGACGCTGCGGTTGGTACTCACCCAGACGGGCTACGGCAACAGAGATCTACCACCAGTGACATTATTTTTTGTCTTAATATGACAAGAGCCACGTGATGCTGTGTAAACGTTCTAACACTCCATAACCAGGTTGTCTAGTTTTTTTATTTGTATAGAAACCGAAGACCTAGGTATCACGGTGGCACCTATTGCAGCCGATAAACAGTACTGTGCCGAAATTATTATGTTCCGGTTTGAAGGACGCTGTAGCTAATGTAATTACTAATGTAACGAGACTCAACGTGTTATGTCTCAGGCGACGAGCGCAATGGGTAGCTGTGTATATCATCCTAACCAGCGCCACGTTGTAACGGGCAGGCGTATCACTTCCCATCAGGTAAACGTCCCGTTCAATCCGTTGCTTTTAATGAGTGATTTTTTTTAATAGCAACATTGTGGCAGTTAAAAAAAATCGTGTGTTGAAGCAATTTAACACTAGCAACATTATGCTAATAGGTATTCCGACGCCATGTGTAATGTCCGTCCGTCACACGGCCTGTCACACACATTTCATTTTATAATCTACGTACGTTTTATAATCTGTACAATAATTGTTCAAGTTCGCGTGTTACGTACAAAATGTCCGCAACTACCTACTCCTTATTGCAAAGCCCACACTAGCCCACCGCTGGGCTGAGTTTTTCACATACAAATAAATTGTGGCGGTGAATATTCAACGGGTATTAACATTATATCAAATTCACATCTCATTATAATTATCGGTGAAACAATTTCAGTTATTATTGTATTAATACTTACAGGGGGGTTGGGGTTTTTTTTCTTATCTACTCACCCTTTAATGGTGGAACAGCTTAACGGATTAAATAAAAAAAAAAGTTGATTGTTAACCGCAGGAAATGAAATTTTATTTATCGCGAATTTATTACGTCAAGACTTGGAAGCCGTTTATGGATACGGGATGGATGTTGACTGTTGTTGAAATATTTTTGGTTTTATATCGCGCTTAACATATGGCGAATGTGTGTGTGTATATATATACATACACACACACATGTATATATATACATATGTGTGTGTATTATATCTTCAAAACGGCTACAACTTTTAATGGTGGTAGGTCTTTATTACCCGAGACTATCTAGGTATCGTCGTAGCTCTTATTGTAGCCGATAAACAGTAGTTTGTAAAAATTATTATATTCCGGTTTGAAGGGTGTTACAGTTAGTGAAATCTGGTTGAGGAATATCAGCGAATGGACTGGCATATCTGAGGCGTCGGAATTGTTCCGCCGAACCAGAGACGGAAAAGATTGTACTACGCTGATCGCCAACCTTCACTAGTTGGAGAGGCACTTTAAGAAGAAGAAGAAGATGGCTACTGAAGATATTTGGGTATGAAGACTTGTCATCTTAGGTCACAAGGGGATGACCACAATATCATCTTAATTAGGACTACATTACGATTAGGCATATAACGTCCATCGGGTGAACGTCTCGCTTTTGTCGGCGATTAAAAAAAAAACTATATTATTCTATTTTTTTTTTTTAAATTAATACAAATTACACCCTTATCTATATATGTATAACAAATCAATTTATCCGTTCGTAATATATTAGTTTATTTGTTCACTAGTTTTACTTTTCAACGGTTTTTATATATGAGGCGTGAATATGGCTTGTATAATAAATGACCACGGTTCAAATCCAAAAGGCCGTGGACCAGGTTCGAACCCAGTATCAGATGAGCAGTAAGGGTCAAAATCATTACAAGTGCTCAAGATCATCAGAAAATTTAAATTAATGTTCAATTACAGGCCGTGCGATATTAAGTTATTTTTATAACTTAGTTGTCTACTATACTTATGCAGTAGGAGACTAAATATGGTATAATACCATAATTCATCTCATTGTCACATCATACGTTACAGACTCGAGTTTTTTTTTTATTCAATTGCGCGACGAATCGAGCGAGACGTTCATCTGATGGTAAGTGATACGCCTTCGTATAACAACGTAGCGCTAGTTAAAATATCACACAGCACCATATTGCGCTCATAGCTCTGAGACATAATATGTTGTATCGTTACCCCAGTAATTTCAGTGGATTTAGCGCCGTTCGAACCGGAGCAGTAATGTTCGCACAATACTGTTCGGCGGCGGATATAGGAGTGGCGGTGGTAGCTTCCTAGATGGTCTCCGTCAAAAGAGACCTACCACCAGTCAAAGTATAACGTTATTGTAAAATGATATGAAAGGTTGCGCACCTCTGTATCGGTCGTGGGGCGCGTGACGTCCGACGGGGCCTAGCAATCCAGTTTGCGGCGGAAGCAGGTGGACCGCTATTACCGTTCCTATATATACAATGATGGTGTGTACCGTCTCGGAGATTGCTGGAGCTCATGTCCATGGCACGGTAAAAACTTTCAGTACTTTCAATGTGAGCTATACAGTATGTGTAGCTATCAGTATTACGCTACGGCTCCACCACTTTCAGTTGTCTCTAAAACTTTTTTTTTTATTGTATAGACTAAAGCTTGATTACGATACCACATGATGGTAAGCGGCGATGTAGTCTGTTGGTGGTAAAGCGCAGTATAGAAGTACACTTACGTTAATTGTTACTGCAAGCAATGATCACAATTTTCTTGTATGACGTCTTTGCGCTTTAGTAAATTCTAAACCGGAAGTAAAAAAAATTTTGATAAAAATTTAATCGGATAAGAACATCAGGTTCACGGCGCCGTGCTCTCGGCCCCCCATACCCGGTTGTGACTTTCTACGTAAGACACGTAAGTGGCGGCTGGAACAGGCGATGTGGTGGTACCTAGACAGTCTCCGGCAACAGAGACCTTCCACTAGTACAATGATCGTATGGTGGTCGCCACGTGGGTTAATTAACAAGTTTATTTAAAGCTATAAATTAGTTCAAAATAATTAACAATTTAAATCTTTGACCAGGGTATTAGGCATTTGCTTGAATGATAAACCTCATCAGGTTACTAATTTCATTAGCAATATCATCAAATAAAAAATACACTATTTGTAAATTACTATTTATCATCAGAATAGTATCTAGATGGTCTCCAGAAGATAGGAGAGGACGGTTAGACCTATCTCTGGTGTTTGAGCTAAAACAAGTATTATAATTTTGTTATCTTTCAGCAACGGCATTAGATAGTATTATCAGGTTGTATCCATTTATATAACAAAACAGTATCGTAAAAACAGGAAACAGTGGAAATATGTAACAAATTAAAAAAAAATCCAACAATTAAAATGGCGGTGGTTAGGATTGTCCCGACGAGAAACTGGAGAACCATGGACTACAATTATTACAGAAATAGCGAAGGGAGATAGAGTAGATGTAGAAGTAGCTAGCCCAGAAAGGATTCGGGTAACTACGAAGAGAGATACACGGAGGTGAACTTCATCGAAAAACGTAATTAAAAAAAAAAGAATGAAATATATAAATAAATAAAACAAAAATTATTTTCATTAAACACTTTGTCTTTAAAATATATTTTTTTTCTTAATTTATATCCAAGTCATGGCTGAACAGACGTTGGACTTTAGTCGTTAAATTAGGCAATAATTAAAAAATAAAACTCGATTTCCGCGATTCGAAATTCAAACTCGATCGTTGTCGATCGCCTGGGCCGTGTTACGTGGGTAATTAAATACTCGGGCTGATATTGTATCATTGGTACAGATTATAATGGAGCAAGGGCGCAGCCTTGCCGATTGCGTCGGATTTCTGTTTACAATGTTACTGCTACAAAACATTAACATATATAACCTAATTATATTTTATCACTTTACATACTTAGCTTATAATATATTCTTTGTGTTAGGGTGTTTTTTTTATTCACCGAAGCGACGAGATGAGAGCCACGTTCACTTGATGGTAAGTGCTACGCTTACCCCTAACAACGTGGTATACACAGCACAGTTGCGCTCGCCGTTTTGAGACGTAGGATGTTGTCTCATTACCCCAGTAATATCACTGACTACAACTCCTTTATAACTGGGACACAGTAATGATTACTCGTTACTGTTTGGCGCCTGCGATAGGAGCTGCGTTGGTACCTGCCTCGACGGTCTTCTGCTAGGGAAACCTACCAGTACCAAGAAACCCACCTACTTAATAACAAAACATTACTATGGATAGGTTTTAGGCGAGATAAACATTTACTTAATAACTTATACTCATTAATGTGGTGTTAATTAAGATATTTACATAGCAAATAAGTCTCAATATGTTTTGTGGTGTTGTGTAAGACATTTTCAAAAGATTGAGGAAAGTTATATGAAGTTTTATTTCATGAAATCTTCTATGAATACTTCTTTATTAGGAGTTGAACTTGAACTTAAAGAAGGACGAAGCTGTCTTTGGCTACCTCCCTGCGCTACAGCAAGTAATGAACCACTTGATGTTTGATCTTCTACTTGGATCAGCTTATTAAGATATAATTGGACACAATGGCTGATGAATTCGTAGATCCGTCTAGTCTCCTGCGGCAGGCTATGGCTACAGGTCTGAAATCTGAATACCCTAGTAATTTAACTAGCTACTAAACCTTAGAGAATAAAGTGGATCTCCAATCTTCAGTGGATCCAATCTCCTATGCAAAGCGGAAACGACTAGCAGGATACTATACTTAAATAATAATTATATTGTCTATGACGTTGTGTAACTTAAGATACATACACAGTACCGTTTTGAGAAACGGTTGTCGTGTTACTACAGTAATTATAACACATTCATTAACTGGAGTATAGTAAGAAAAGCTATTTATTACTAGACATAAGTAAAAGTAACAATGTAATATTTTATATTGCCTTACACTAATAGGAGACATTCACTGCAACAAATTTCGGCGGTAAAGGTTGACCTGACGAGGGAGGATCCTTATGAGCTACTCAATCAGAGTCTGTGACGTCACTCAGCAGTAGACCAGCCTCCACGCCGCGACGTAGAGTTATGATCCGGCCCGCCATGTGTCCTGATGATTAACGACGTATAATTCTAAAACCACTTATTCGTTATCATTTCGTCCATTATTAGAGGCGAATATATTTATTATTCTATCGGAGGGCTAAATATCCCCTTTTCACCACCGGATGACTAAAGCCGCGGCGAGTCACCACCCTTACATTGTAAACAACCCTAGTTTGCAAACAAAGAAGCTCAGCTCTTCGTTCTTTATAAGAACAGCAAAGTATTTGAATAACTTACCTTCAACATTGTACCCGTACAAATATATCATGTCTTCAAGAGAAGAGTGGGAAATTAAGATAGTACGCTTCACCATCGCTTACCACTTCACCATTTAACATCAGACTAGATTGTGGTCAAGCGCTTGTTATTAATTAAAAAAAAATCTAGCTTAAAACACAAAATCTATCCATAAATGAATTAGTAAGGAGTGCTTTGCAATGGGATTTATATTATTTATTGGGGGTTCTTAATTTCAACACTTACCTTTTCTTTTATTCAATTAAGCAACAAGACGAGCGCGACGTTCACCTGATGGTAAGTGATATACCACATGGCGCTAATCGCCTGAGACAATATGTTTAACCTCGTTACCCCAGTAATAATACTAGCTACAACGCCCTTCAATCCGGTACACAGTAATGTTTGGACACTGCTATTTGACGACAGATTTAGGAGTTGCGGTAGTACCTTGACTATTTCCGGCAATAGAGAGATACCGTTGTTCTATTTTGAAGGGTGCTGTAGCTAGTAAATTTGCTGGGGTAGCTAGACTTGTGTAGTAAGGCGAAGAAAATAATGTGATGCTGTGTGTAACTTTATCATTTACTGTCAGGTGAACGTCGTCAATTGGTTGAAATGATGATGATGATAACGAACATCTTCCTAGTCTCATCAAATAAAAGTCAGGGGATACGAGTTATATTTCATAGAAGAACTTAACCTGGGTAGAGGGTTGTAACGGGTAAAAATCTTTTATTTTTGTAGAATAGAGAAGAATTTTTATAGAATATATTACTTAACTCATCACTGGTGGTAGGTTTATGTACTGGTGGTAGGTCTCTGTACTGGGAATAAGTCTATTTGTCGGACACCGTCTAGCTAGGTACCGCCGCAGCGCTGGTTTCCACCGCCAAACATTGCTGTGTTCCGATTTGAAGGGTGGTGCAGCTAGTGTCATTACCTAGGTAACGAGGCTCAATATTTTATGTATCAGGCTGAATGCGGTGTAGCATGTACCATCCTAACTATCGCGACATTGTTATTGGCGGGTGTATTACTTACCATCAGGTGAACGTCCTGCTAGTCTTGTCGCTTGATTGTACTAAAATATTACTGTTCGAAATTTGAAATGAATGTCCGTTGAGTGCAGTAACCGGGCCGCTAGTGGTTATGTCACGGCGCGGAGTCCCGGCGGCGCTGGTTGCGTCACACCTCACTCGGCCCGATGGCGGACTGTGGACTCCACTTTACGACCTGTTAACTGTCCATTAGTGCTCCAAACAATGCCGGCACGGTTAAACCTGTACAGCCGGACGGTAAGGTCATGGGTGATCGTTAACAATCACTTTGTATTCTAAACGTTGTTAACCGACGTCAGCACTGAACAATCACACAGCCAGCTGTTGATAAACTTTGAAGTTCGCCAAGTCAATGATCATCGAATCCCGAAGTCCGCAATCACTTAAACTATTGATCCCAGATCGTTACACATTCTCCGATAAATGTAAGCGTTATCCATACACTTCTATATATTAATCGGTATAAGGAGGTATATATATATTGAAAAACTGAGAAGATTAAATTGATTACCAGTAACAGAGCCACGAGCGCTGTCCGACTGCAGTAAACACTTAACCTATGAAGACTATCTTCTCTTAATGCAGTCAACTAATTAAACAAAGATATCAAAATGCATTTATTAATTTCAAAATTAATTTATTAAATATTTATACTCTATATACTTTACTATTTATATAATACAAGGCGTTTTGGACCTGGTAGTAAAAGTATCATTGTGCCGGCACAAGTTTCATGAAAGCCTGTAACTTTAATTGAAGTTGTGACGGAGAAGTCAATGCCTTTGTTGGTCGCAATATGAGCGAGACATGGACAAGGTGTTTTAGACCTTGTTTCAGATTCGTCGTTCAGGGTCTCTTAACGCTATTGTTTAATACTAAATAATTATTTAACAACTCAAACCTCGGTATATATATATATATATATGCGTTTGTAGGAAAACATTAAAGATGTTTTCCTGTTAATCTGAGAGATGAAGCCTTCGTACAAATCGAGAACCTCTCGAGCGTTAGTTGTGTATGCGCGCGCGTGTGTGTGTGTGTGTGTGTGTGTGTGTGCGTGCGCGTGGCTGTGTGCGTGCGTGTGTACAGCGCGGCATTCGGCCGGTCCCCGGTGCGCGAATCAAAGTTATTCGCCGTGTCTAGGCCGCGCGATCGCAGCGGCACAAGGTCACTGCTGCGCGGTGACCACGACGCATCTGCCAACGCGGACAACCCACATTTTTTTTATTAAACGAAACGAGCGAGACTTTTACTTCATGGTAAGTATGCGACTGTGATATTTACGGCAATATGCGCCACACTGTGCTCGCTTTTAGACATAAGATCTTAAATCTCGTTACCTAAAGTAATTTCATTAGCTACATCACCCTTCAAACCGGAACATGTAAAAATTTGCACACTACTGTTCGGCGGTAGGAGTAGAAGCCGCGGTGGTATTACAACGGTCTTCAGCAATAGAGACATGTTAGTTGGTAGTTTTATTGTGTATATATCCTAATTCTTACAAACATGTGTATAACGGAAGTGGGTCGTGGACTTCTGAATGTATACATAAATATCGGTAAAATACCTATGATAGGGTCTCTGTTCCCGGATATAGTCTAGGTACGTACCATTGCAGCTCCTATTTTGCAGTGTGCAAACATTACTGTGTTCCAACTTGAAAGACGCTGTAACTTATGATGTTATTACGTTGGTGAGGCGTAACTTAGGCCGTTGACCAATGAACACAACGTGGTGCAGTGTATATTATCCTGATCAACGCCATGCAGTTATAGGTGTCACTTCAAAATGATGGTCAAGAAAACTTGTAATGTTATAAAGAACCAGTAGCAGCCTCTTTCCTTAATAGATTAATAAAAGGATATTAAACAACTACAACGTTTTAAGACGTTACCTACAGCATCATGAGGAGCATCATCATCACGTTCGTAGTGAAATTTGACAGAAACTACTCCAGTAGTTACTGTTTTCAACAAATAATTTCTTTTATTATCCGTCGGAGGAGCGTTTACCAGAACTTCCGTATTCCAGGATCAACCTTAAAATCCTATAGCATGAATCCTTATTGTGGCTCTATAATATGTCCGATAGTATCGATAACTTATCGATGCCAGCTAATGTATTGGTGTTTATCGATTATCTAGTAGTTTCCATTGAAGTGTAGATTTGCATTGAACGATAGCCAATGGAAACGGGAATATTAAAGTTGTGTTCTCATCATCAAGATACCGTGGCGTGGCGAAGGATGCTTCCAGAATATTCCGCTTCTCATATAATAAAATTGGAACACAGATATATTAACATGTCGGTAACGGGCTAGTGCGTTTCAACCTATTACCTTAGTAATTTCATACACGATACAGAATTTAATAAAAAAAATATAGATTTGTGTTTCTGATCGAAATTGATATTGGAAAAAGAGGGTTGAGATAAAGGGACGGATTGATAGAGGACGCCATACATAGAATCAAAATAAAAAGCTGATTTTTATAACGATTACTTTATTAACGTCTCTCCCCCACCCTTCACCCCTTCTCTCATTAATGTCGTCAAACTATAGCTGTGCAGTACAAATGGGACCGACGTTGGTAATTACATAACACCAAGCAAAGAGATAACAAAAATTTCAAGTATTTAAAGTAATTTGCTTTCGATTTTTTTTTTTTTAATTTTGTGGATAGTAAATATAAATTGATTTACACTAGTTCCCACAAATGGTTTTTATTATGGTTGAATTCCAAAATGTCCTGGAAATTCCACGGAAGAGAGGGTCACAGCGCATGCGCCCGCGCATATTCTAACCTAGAAACGGGCTAGATTTCGTGACATTCGCGGGCGCGGCACTCGTGTGCGTGTCCGTCCGTCTGTGTGCGTGAATGGAAAACATTAGCGGGGCGCTGCGCGCGCGCCATTCTCACCTCTGCGCCCCCGCGATAAAGTGTTATATTGCGCGCCGCTGAATAATTTGTAGTT
Source organism: Ornithoptera alexandrae (assembly GCA_029030555.1). Taxonomy (NCBI): domain Eukaryota; kingdom Metazoa; phylum Arthropoda; class Insecta; order Lepidoptera; family Papilionidae; genus Ornithoptera; species Ornithoptera alexandrae. The sequence goes on from JARDVY010000031.1 coordinate 2,206,917, forward strand.
TGACATGGCATTGGTTGCTTTTGGTATGATAAAATGGGCGTTGCTACAATAGTTTGAACGTCCGAGTGATTTGTGTTCGCGACGCCATTTTAGTGGCATGTTTAGATACGGTGCGTAGAGATGAGCCGAGTCGGTCCGGTACCACCGGTCTTCGTCCCAGATTGTACCAGAATTGTAATCTCGGCGAGAACATCCACCAAAATAAAATAAAAAAATACCACGGAATCCACCGCGACGCGTATTATGGTAAGAATATCAACAATATATAATTAAACAAGTCGTGACAAATCGGTAATGTAATGGTAATTTAAAACATCTGGACACGATTTAATTAAACACTTACAAATGAATTTTAAACAACAAGACCTGTTGAAACATGACAACTTGTAAAATAAATTCATCAATGTTACACAAATCGACTGAACATTTCTAATTAAAACTAATGAGAAACCATTTTGTCATTAGCATAATTATATTCGTGGAGTTTATATCAAAACTGATCTCCGGCCTTGTACACGAATAATACAGTGTTAAATGCGAAAAAAAAAAAAACAACAAATTACGATACTTAAAAACGTCGCAACGTTTGAATTGCTGATAAGGCGTCGAAACAAATGAAACGGATCGTTCGTTCATTTTACACGAAATGTTTTCTGCCAATGGCGTATTGAATTTCGTGTGCCTTTTTTACCATTGGTCGTGGACCGCAATTACGATGATTCGTTCAGTGCGTCATCTTCGATTTATATACCTATACGTACCTACTGTTAGATACATCTAAATATTTATTATACATTTACGTTTTAACATTCGAGTTAGGAAGGCAAGCGTTAGTTATTTTCCTTGTGTCAATTTTTGGTGTTGCAGTAATTCAACGGTGAGTTTTGTTGATATTAATAAAACGTGTAATTTCATTGTTATTATCCTTATGGCAAATTCTGTTCTAGAAAATTGTAACAAAAACAAAACATCTTTAACTAGTATTCATTTTTGCCAATACATTAAGATATGGCAGTAATCAAAAATTACTAAACGTAATTTTGTTAAATGTTACTTTCATTATTAATACAATAAAATAATAAATCATTACGAATATTATTCATTTTTAAGTCCTAACCCCTAAATTAATGTTATTATAACCTTTGTCTACAAATCAGCAGATATATAATTCAAATATTTTCTTCCTTAACGCGAAAAGCAAAAGTTCAATCAATACAGCCATATCTTCTATTTTTTGTTCATTTTTTTAAGTGTGATTTTTTTATATTTTTAAAATAACTAGAGCATATTTTTAAAACTGTAAATAAAATAATATATGTAAAAAATTTTAAAAGAATTATTTAAAACTTGGCTGTATTGACTGAACTTTTGCTTTTGTATAAACTGTGCAGCCAATTTTTTTTGGAACGTTTACTCCTTAGAGATATAACATTTTTATTGAAAAAATAATTAATAAAACAAAACATTTAAAAGTCAAAACATATGTATTATTACTAACAGAGACCATATAACTTTTATATATAGGGTATTATTTCAGAATAAATCGGTTCTATTCAAGAATTATTACACGAGCGACATTACTGGACAATGACAACTGAAACGCGGCAATTTAACCACAGATAACATCAAAACGTGTACACGTTCGTACAGATTCACAATGCGGCAATAATTTACCTCGTTACGATCGCACCAGCTGAATGAACAAATAGATACCAAAGTTTGTCGTGCTAATATTTCATTAGTCAACAAAATTCCCGACGAGGCGCCTTTGCTGACCTACTAAATTACCAGAGGTCTGTCTAAGCATTTTAAAAGCTTACTCATTTCCTTTTATTCTATTACTAGGAATCGTATAAAAATTCGCACAAACAAATTTTAGCCAATGTTAATAACACTTTTGGTAATTGGTTCTACTTATGCTTGAGATATGATTTTGAGCAGGAGACAGGAGGAGAGAATAGATGCAGTTAGTTTACCCGGGATATTAAAAAATAAATCAATTAGAAGCAAGTTCATAAACTATTGCTTAAAATTATGTAAGATAATAAACAATAGAAATAAGGACAAGTAAATATTACTTTATAAATATGGACGCAATAATATTCTGTGTATTTCTGTGAATATTAAACATTTACATGATGATGTGAATAAAATAGAAATAACTTAGTAATGAATACGTTGTAAGTAAATGTTATGAAAATGTTGTAACTAATAGAATAAGGTAAAGCACTGAATAATAATATCAGGGAAAATTACAAATTAATAAAAAAAAATAGTTCTATATCTACTTCCGCCGCTAAATATTAGTGTGCACCCTGAGTTTCCGATACAGGCAATGGTGGTCGGAGAACGGACGGTGCCTTGTTTCGACGACCGAATAGTTTCGTCAGAAAGCAATAATCCAGACAATACGAATATCCGCCGTCGGATAACTACATTCCATATAGTATACTTTAAAAAAAAACGGGCTGTAGATCCGGGTAGAGCCCAGCATCAGATGAACTGTAAGAGTCAATATGACTTTAAAGAAAACAGGCAAAAGAGCAGTGTACAAACATTGATACTAGATAGCTAGAATTTACTAGAGTAATGTGACGATGTGAATGTGTATAAATTGGTGCTATGTAGTGTATATCATTCTAACCAGCTCACCGTGGTAATGATCAGACGTATAACTTGCAATTTGGTGATCTAGAAAAACCAGTTCAGCTAGATGTTGCTGTTTGGCGTTGCTTTTTCTTCCTTTTCCGCTTTTATGTACACTCGTCTTGCAATTTGTATATTTTTTATGTTAATAATTAGGATGCATACAAATGTTTAGGTTATTTATAAGTAATATTTATGAAAGCCATGGAAAGAAACTATAGTGTGTTCCGATTTAAAGGGCGTTGTAGCTAGTGAAATCACTGGGGTAGTACCCCAGTGATTTCATTATATTAGTAACTGAACATCTTATGTCTCAAGGCAATGAGCTCAATATGGTATTGTGTATATCACCTCAACTAACGTCACATAGTTATAGGCAGGAGTAAGACTTACCATCACGTCTTGCTCATCTCATCGCTTCGTAGAATGCAAGAAAAAGAGCCGTGTCCGTCGTTCTCTCGTAATGAAGTAATCCACAAGAAAACAATGTTATGTGGGTTGATGATGAGGATTTTTTTCAACGCCTAGTATTAATATGAAACGAACAAAAATTGACAGACGAACAAAAATGTCATCAATGCTATGATATATATTTAATCTGTCGTTAGTTATTTGAAACTTTTGGTGTATCCGGCTAGACGTACGCGGCTGACAGATGCAGAACGCTAGTGCATATATATGTACGTATATATGTATGTAGAGTGACGCGACAAACGTCAGCTGAGCGTGCAGTAGTTAGATATCGTTAGGTATCGCGTTTCGCACTGCACACGGCTGCCCGCGCCGACCCTGACATACAATTCCGCGCATGAAAACCGTGTATACTACTTATCTAGTTTTCGTGCCTATATTTAGGTATATCACATTAAACTAACACGCGCCTTATAATATTCGCAGTTTGTATTTTTTTTTTTTACATAAAAGCGTTTAATACTTCGTCGCCATTTTCATTAGCGATCAACGCCATCTTTGTTTTATTTTTATGTGAATTTAAATTATATTTTATCAGCTCATAATATAACAGGAAATAAATATTTTTTATTTCGAACTTCACTACTATGCAGTTGTAATAAAATAAATCGTATCGTTTAAAAATAGTTTAATACTGGCTATAATAATTGGTTGCTATGACAGCTCGCCATTTTGGCGCGTTCGACGCGTGACGTCACAGCGCAGACTGATACATTCTAAATCAGTTTTTATAATTAATTTCTAGCGCAAAGATATTTGTAATAAAAAACATATACTAGCACATACCATCTATACATATAGACAGTAAAAATATTTCCACATTAAAAAGTACATATTATACGACCTGTTATTACATGAAGAAATATTTGGTCGACATATTTTATTTTGAACGTTAACTATATTGATATTAACTATTTAAAAATGAAACGCAAATTTTCTGTTCCTTTGACTTTCCGAACAGAAGCTATCCTCCAAGTAATTATTACATAAAAAAGGGTATATTTCCAATTCTCGCTAACACCAACAGGAAAGTTGCCATTTCATTGATTACTATATCACCTTTTAGAAAAAACTTAATTAATAACGGATTTTACGAAATGTTACCCCCAAAAGGGGTTCCAGGGGTTTTACAGCCAACAAAACGAGCGGGGAACAATAAGATTATAAAACATAGTAAAACACTCTTTTTATACTTTTATTAATTATATCGATTTAATTTCTCCAAGTAACTTTAACTTTCTTTGAAGTATTTGAAGTCAAATAGTAAATAGCTAAAATGAAATGAAAATTTGTGGATCTTAAAAGAAAAATATATTATTTTTTATTTTCTACCTTTTGATCAATACGAGATTTTTTTAAATGACTACATAATTTATTATTTGATTTAATTTTAACTTTAAAGTAATTCTTCTGGTTTGATAGACAAAAGTAATACGAAAATTAGTCGTTTGCCTATAGTGTCATAATCACTGTTAAATCATGATCATAGTATATATGTATTCGTATTCGTTTGCTTAGGTACTAAATATAATTTCTTATATGTTTAATATTTTTTAATTTATTTAATAAAATTTAAATTAATTACTGAATAATCATATAATTAACTCTATAGCGATTTTTATGTTAATATAATAATGTTTCTTTTCTGTTGTCCGATTTCCGCTTTGCAAACGACGTTGGCAACATTATAAAGTTATTTAAAAATATGATTATAATGAGAGAAATCCGGTAGTCGTATGTTTACACCGTCCACGAACAGCCGGTGTCGCGTAACAATAATTTCTCTATATAATGTAGAAAGTTGACCCGGCGGACCTCCAATCTCCGCACACCCATGATCGTTTTATCGGGACACAGTAAAGTTTGCACACTAACTACTGTTCGGCGGTAGAAGTAGTCGTTGCGGTGATACCTACTCAGACGGTATCAGGCAATAGGTACCCACCGCCGTTAATACTAATTATTACTTCCTGTTATAACAAAATAAACGCGATAAAAACCCTTTAATTAAATTTTACTTATTCGTAACTAGATGGTGTAAACATGTTTTTTTTTTAATTCATGTGTAAACGAGCCTTCAGTTATCGCGACTGTTTAGTGATGTTTATATTATGAGCGGCAGAGGTGTTCATTTCATATCTTTTAAATTAATAAGTGGTTACGTAGGAGCGAACAGCGAACCTTGCGCCAAGTGGCTGTAACTGGTACAACACCTTCAACGTTGCACGTTCAAAATTAAAAAAAAAGCGGACTGACAATTCATGACTGGCATATATGTCATATGAACGTGCCAAAAGGCATTGAAGATTTTTTTTTATTAACGGTTTAATGGTGTAAGTTTTTAGGTTGGTACTGCGCTTTCATGTTTTTGAGCAATGCTGCCAACTGTCTGGAGAATCCAACATTTTTCTGAATAGTCATCTTTAGAATCGGAAACTTATAAAATGTTGATTCAGCGCCGATTTTTTTTTAAATGAAACGATAAGCGTAATAATTTTTTTTATTTATAACAGGCTGATACTTAACCGCTGTATCATACAGTGATTAGTAACAATGGTGCCGTAGATAGTTAACTCCGCAAAACATAAATTACCAGCCGAAATACAACAATACTGTTATGAGTGAAATTACAAAATCAGAGCAGTTAAGTAGCCAGACAGGTTCCAAGAAACCTTACCTCCAAACAGACTCCACAAAATGTGATCTTGAATTCGAACCAGTTATCACTTTGTTACTAGGCATGAAGTTTTGTTATCATCTTTGGGCGAGGCTCATGTCTAGCAGTGGACGTCTATCGGCTGATGATGATGGTCATAAGATGTTTTTTATTTCAATTACTTGTAATAAAAAATCATCACAGTCAACGTTTCCGATTCCGAATAAGCATTCAGCTGTAAACACTCGGAAAAAGAAATTTCTCGCATTTCGCAAGTTCTCATTGACGTTGGAGTGTATTTGTGTGATTCGAAACGCATCATCATTTCTTTATTGCGGCGGCCATTTTAGAATTTCGCGCGCGCTTCTAACTGTCATTAGGCAGTGATGCCAACTTTATGAAATTACAAGTTACAGCCGCGTTCAACTATTAAATTATGGGTTCATTTAACTTTGCTCGTTCCTCTTTTTCTTTGCTTAATTGTGTCGCTTATAAAGTCATTTAAGTCCAATTTCATTAGAAAAAAGTGACTGCCATTAGGAACTCATTTTTGAAGGATTTATTTGGCGTAGTAATGAAAAGACTGTAGTCCTTTATGTGTTATCTTAACTTCTTAAATCTTTAGGATATTTGATATCGTTTAACATTGAGTTTGTTGTTATATCTTATATGTTAATTATTATAAATTTGTTAACGTTTTTCTAACTGTTGTAACTACCTCGATCGTCTCTCAAAACATAGTTTTGTTGCTCAACTTAACTATTATGCTTTATCCATACTAAAATTAGAAATATGAAAGTATATGTCTGTAAATTTTTTACGGAAGTAGATTAGGACTTCAGCTTCATGGTTTACATTTTCATAATGAAAGATACTAATGAAAAAAAAATATGTTACTTAAGTGCCAATCGAAATACGCCTTACTTACGCCGACTTACGCCTCAATAAAATAGAAACGAATTTGATGGTAAGTGATGAACTAGTCCATAATAACATTGCGCTAATAACCATGGTATACATAGCACCACATTATGCTCGACATTTTGAGATAGATGTTGTCTTGTTACTTCAGTAATTTCACTAACAAGCCTCCTTCAAACCAGCACACAGTAACGTTTGCACACTACTGTTTGTCAGCTGCAATAGAAGCTGCGCTGGCACCTAAACGGCCTCCTGCAACAGAGCCCTCATTTATAGTTCGACTATTTGATGAGGGACTCATAACATTGGCGTTGCAGTCTTGAAGAAAGACTGGTCTGCTGATTAAGTAAAGTGGTTGGATTCCAAATGGTGTTATTAAAAACTTTTGTTGCGAATACTTCATCAGAGCCAATTCATTGTTAGAGACATTGTCTATATAAATCTGAACGTTCAACGAAGTCTCATTACAGAGTAAAGCGACAACAGAATCTCGGAGTTCATAAATAGTTGTCTCCGAGTTCCGGGCCTTTAGGGAGCGTCCGATAGAGTCTGAAGTGAAGCCGCGTGAACAACTAGTACCTAAACCATTTTTCATCCCAGGGCGGTCGTCGCGGAAGCGAAGCTTTGCATTAAATACCGGAACAATTTCAATCAAAATAGTTCCGCGACGCCGACGCCGCCGATGCCCCGGGCGTTACATAATGCCGCCGCACAATGGGGCTGCTTATATTAAAATAGTTTGACCGCGGGGATTGCGCAATTTCGTGCACCTGCGCTGCACACTCATCCGCGCAGCTTCATTGTTCCACATATCCACTTTTTATGTGTAAACTTGGCGCGGGCGGCGCGGCGGTGACGAAATAACGATAACCGTCCACGTTAACTGACGCACGCGCGTTGCCTGAACAATCAACAGTGCGCTGGTTTCTTTTTTAATCTAATATTGTAAAGCGAATCATCATCATTGTCATAATCGGCCGATGGAAACTGCTGGATTTAGGCCACCTCTAGAGATCTACACATCGATTGGTCCTGCGTTACCCACATCCAGCGTCTTCCTTTATATCCAGCATGGCATACGGTACCGCCGGGCTCTAAGGGTCGTCGTTTATAGGGCTTCATATGACTGGATTTTGGGCTATTTCCCACCACGCTTGCCCAGTGCTGGTAGATGGAAGCCAGAGCCTCGTTTGTTGATTAGCAGGGTGCACCACAAGCTGGTGAGGCTGGTGAAGCGAAGAGACCAGCTGTATATTCGCCTGATGGTAAGTGATACGCCTACACATATCGTGACACTAGTTAGAATAATATATACGAAGCCACATTATGGTCGTCACCTTGACTCATAAGATGTTGAGTCTCGTTGCCTCAGTGATTACTCTAGCTACAACGTCCTTCAATCCGGAATACATGAATGTTTGCATACTACTGTTTGGCGACAGAAACATGCGCTGCTGACAGAGACCTACCACGATTAAATTAGAATTAGAAATAAGCCTGAAGTTGGAGAAGATAATAAATATTAATAAGGAAATAGTTACAATAAGATAAAAAGGTGAAAGTGAAAGAAGAGTTACGATATTTGGAAATGAGAATATGATTGAAGACGATGAAATTGAATGTGACTTAGGATAAGTAGAAAGGTCATAGTATAAGTAATTACAGCATAAAGAAGAGCTGATGTAGATATCAATGGTTCAAAGTACCAAAAACAAATGAAGACTGATAATAATGATATATGTTTAAATAATACAGGAAAGGTTACGGTGGGTACATATTATATATCTCCTGCAAAGTCACCCAAAGATCACGGAGAATTACACTGAGTTTTAGATAAGTTGGATAGAACCAGAAACGAGGAAATCTGCTGAAGAACTAAAGACACCGTCATAATCCAAAAGTCCCAGCAAATTGCTTGGAGGACTGACGGCAGAGAGGGCAGTAAGGTCCTAGTAGCAGTACCTCACATCGCCGTGGAAATCTTTGAGGAAGGGCTACATCTAGCTGTGGAAGTCTATCGACCGACGATAATATGTTTTAGGAATTAACTGCTACAGAGAGATAACAAAGAAGAATATCCTGGTTAAAGAGCTTAGTTGTTGAGGAAGAGAATCCATTCGGTACGGCGGACCAATTCGAAGTTCACACGATCCTCGCTTTTCTGCAGCTAAGCCCGAATAACTGGAGACAGACCGCCGCGAAACATTATGACGTTTGTTCAGTGTTGCCATGTTCAAATATTTGCTCAATTATATTTAACTGAGGAAGTGTTACCAACATAAAACAAAATATATTTGATTAGTTTCTTGATAATGCTAACACTGTGTTAGATATTTGTAAAGCTTATTTCTAACTAATCTATTTCCTATTGGCTGCTCTTGTATTCTATCTATATCTATCCCCAACTTTGTTTCGTGCTGTTTCCTCCGCGGCCTCATCTTATGCTCGACGGGTTCGTATCGACCTTTACAACGGTTCAAGTGTGGGGTGCAACCGCCGTAAATCCCGACTATCAATGCCAATTGAACGTTATTAAATCCGATGCTGTTATATCATGTTGTATCTCATCAATCGGTGAAGCATGATTGGATGTGATAGCAAAAACTTTTTCGAGAATCGAAGCGGCGCGCCACGGCTGAGCGGGCGACGGGGCCGCTCGCGCCGTGAGAAAACCGTTCCCGCGCAAGTGCGCGCGCGCGTCGGGACGCGCATGCGCGTGCGTGTGCGCGCGCAACGGAAAACACATTTTTTTTTAACCGCTATAACTGAATATTGATTAATGCAGACGAACATTGTACAAAACATTGAAAATTCATAACTTTTTTTTTGCGATTTCTTCACATGTCTGGAATATTGATTGAGTATACCTTGGCAAAGCTTGTTCTACAGAAGTCGTAAACATTTTTGCATTGACAACATGAACATCTTCCATTGCTAGACATAGGCTTGTCCCAAAATTTCCACATCGATCGGGTAGAGATTCATATGGGGATTTCAGCCATTTCATACCACGCTGGCCCAACGGGGGTTGGTGGGAACCGCAGAGCAAGAAAAGAGGCTTCGACCCAGTGATCCTGTGAGCTGTTGTGCGGGAATAAATTTTATTTAAAGAAACATAATTATAATTTCTTTAAATAAAATTTGTTTAATAATAACATTAAATAAATAAACTTAAGATTTTGTTGCTCCCTTGTAATGAAAATAACTTACCTCAAATATTTCATTTGTTAAAAATGGGATAGTTTGGAGTTACAGCTATAAAAATTACCATGGTAACAGACCCAGTACATAATATGACGACGGTATTTAGTTATCAACCTGCTTTAAATAAAGCAGCAGCGTGTGAATTTTAATACCTCACTTTAAAGGGCACTTAGATAATATTATTGAGGGTATTGAGACTTCACATTTCATGTTTTAAGGTATGTAGTGTAAATATCCTAACTAGGGCTAAATGATAGGTAGCCGGAGATCGTCTAAATGGGTATCACCCCAGCGCCTATTTATGCCGCCAAACAGTACCCTGCAAATATTACTGTATTCCTGTTTGAAGGGCGCTGTAGCTAGTGTAATCATTGAGGTGCAGTGTTACAGGCGCGCGTATCACTTACCATCAGGTGAACGATCCGCTCGACTCTTCGCTTCGTTACATATCTTTCCTCTTGTATTTAAAAAAAAAATCAAACTTTTCTATTTTATTATCAGTTCAAATTAACTGCGATTTCAGTTATAGTTCTTTTCAGTAATCACCTAAAGGAAAGTGGCACTTATCATACTCGGTGATGGCAAACAACTGGGTTCATATCTCGTGTGTGTACTTTAACTGATTGTGTTGCGCTTCATCCATCAACTTCCTTGTAGCTTGCATTGCCGATTCGAAGTCAGGGGAGCGCAACATTCGGCGCATTTTCATTTCATATATTTTTTTTAAACAATAAACCACATTTTTTTTATTGTAATAATAAAAAAAATTTTACTAGCGGCACGCCTCATTTAATGAAACTTATATTTCTGCTTACGAATTCCATCCGGTTTGTAGGGTGCTGTAGCTGATTACTGTAGTAACAAAACTTAACATCTGTCTCAAAGCAACGAACTTGTACTGCGGTGTATATCAACTGAACTGTCACATGGTTATACATCAGTTATTATTAGATGAACCTGTTCGTATCGTTGAATAAAAAAAAAATCGTATGTGATGTTTCCTCGCATCTGCCTAACAGCCGTGCGCAGTACGAGGAACGAATTTATATTCACCGCGCGCTCGGTAGTACTTATTCGAACCTATTACCTGCTTTAATGATCTCGTAATAAGCATACAATTGCCTCTGTGGCGTAGCGGTTAACAGCCTATCCAACACGGAAGTCCTTGATTCCATTCCGGGGCTGAACTAAAGGAATTCGAGGAGTTCTTTCAAACTCTATCTATTAAAATTCGCATCAAATATGCGAATATATATCGATACAGGTGTATTTATTCTTGATATATACGACGCGCTCAGAATCTTAATCCTAAAATGGTGTCATCATCATCATCAGCCGATAGACGTCCACTGCTGGACATAAGCCTCCCCCAAAATCTCAACATCGATCGGTCACGCGAAAAATAATTCAAAATGGTGTAGAATCGGAAAATATTTCGCTGTATCTTTCTATTATTTTATGGGGGTAAGGTGTCCCATACAATAGATCATGGGACCCAGGTTAACCTCACCTGCTCGTGGTGTACTCTGCTAATCAATAATCGAGGCTCTGGCTCCCATCAGCACACTTTGCCACTGTGGTAGAAAATTGCTCAAATCCTCCAAAATGAACTCCTACAAACGACAACCGATCGAAGTGGGATTTTTTGGTGTAGGCCTATGCCCAGCTGTGGACGTCTACCGACTAATGATGATAATGATATATCCTTTAATTTGTGGACATGGGAATCCAAATTAAAGTATACATAAACATGAATTAAACGCAAAGATTATTCATTCCAATACGAGACTTGTACGTATGTGTGTGTGTGTGCATAATTCACCTCCGCGTTGGCATGCGAAACTTCAAAGTGAATTTGAATTAATAAAAAAAAAGTATCGTCTCCATAATACGTTCCCGTCCAACTGCCAACCAATAGCCAAATGGCAAAAACTAATTATAATTTAAACCCTTTTTTTTTCCAATAAACGCTGACCTTAAAAAAGTCCGCTCCGATGGGAGATGTATTAAATATTGATAATAACAACTCGCGTGCGTCGACCCGGAGGTAGCGGAGAAAAATTATAGAAGCCTTAACCGGCCGGCCGCAAGGTAGGCTCTATGGCCATAAACTTAAAACACCATTTTGAATAAACATTAACCCGGCAGATGTTGAACGGCATGAAGATTAGGGGAACTAAGGCATAAAAAGCGGTCAGCCAATCGGGTGCCGGTATTATTGTCCGTCTCTTTCCCCCCTCCGGCCGCTCCGCTCGTTCTAATGCTCATATTTTTTTTTGCTATCTTATTCTAATTCCTTATTCAAATGTGAGCCATCGAATTCCAGGGGCGCGGAACCGTTTATAAGCGAGCCTTAATTAAGTTTTTCACTTGTTTACCTTCGCGGCATTTAAACCATGATGCCGGTGGTAGTTACCACCGCAGTTTCTGTTTTTGTCGTTGGATATAACTATGCAAACATTGTATTCCGGTTTGAAGGGCGCTGTGGTTAGTGAAATTATTCAAGTAATGACACTTAACATCTCCCGACTCAAAGCGAAGGGCACATCTTAACTATCGCCACATTGTTACAAGCCAGCAATGTATCACCGTATCAACGTATCACTTAAAATTTGGTAAACATCTTATTGACCTGATCACTTCGTGAAATAAAGAAATATATATGAGAATATATAAAAACTTTTTACTGGACACTAGAAAGTTAGAGATTATTATTAGGCGCATAGACAATTATATTTATAGGTAAGCTATGTTCTAGGCTTTATAGATTTATACTTAATGCTGATTTTTTTTTTCAAATATTACTACTACTAGGTTAGACTATTAGTCAATTCTAGATCCTAGTAATACGATAATGAATATCATAATTTAATAATTTGCGTAAATAAATAATAGCGTTTTTTTTTAAAAAAAAAATTAGCCCACCCTATCAAAACCCTTAATGTTAATTATCGAATAAAACATATTTGAACATCAGCCACATTTGTCACTTAACAAGCTAATAAATTGCCAATAAGTGTTAAGCAATTCGAGATAAAAAGAAGTTATACTTACTATTATTAATTATCAAAATTAATGTTATAAATAATTGTTTCCCGCTTACGCGACCGCGGCGGCCATGTCGCGTGCAGCGCCGCGATCCTCGTCCCGATAAAGCTGCGACTTTAAAAAGCATTGTTAAACAATTATTTTTGCTTGAATCTTCACACTGCAACATTGAGGAGCTAACGGAACGTTGTTAGTTGTTCCATTACATAACTAATAAAAAAAGAAAATATTTTTTTGTGATATTAGGTTGGCACTCCCTGCCCGCCTTACGGCATACCAACTTCAGAATTGTAAAATTATATTTACTAATGGTATAAATGTTGGAAATGGCGCCTATTGCAGCCGACAAATAGTAATGAGTGAACATAACTGTGTTCTCGTTTAAAGGGCGCTGTAGATAGTGTAATTACTGGGCTAACGAGACTTAAGATCTTCTCTATCTAATAAATCTTCGAGCTCAATGTGGTGTTGTGTATATCATCCTCACTAGAGCCATATTATGGGCGAGCAGGTCACTTATCAGGAGAACGTCCCGCTCGTCTCGTGGCTTCATTTAATTAATGAAAACTAAATTAGTTCTATTACAGTATTTAAAAGAAAGAGTGAAAAAATACTTGGATAGTTACTACGGTGCCTTCGCCTGATGGTAAGTGATACGTCTGTCTATATACTGCACCACATTGCGGTCGTCGCGTGTTACATAAGTTTTTGCTCTCATTACCCTAGTAATTACACTAGCTACAGCGCCCTTCAATTCGGAACACAGTAATTTTTGCACAGTACTGTTTGACGGCAGAAAGAGACGCTGCACTTTATGCACTACGCGACAAAGTATACAATAATTTGTTTAACTTTTAAACCGTTGTGATTAATGATTAACAACAAAGTTTCAATTCTAGAATGCGTCTTAGATTATACTGTTTACTTATTCACACTTGAAATGGCGTGTCAATGACGTAACATCCTCCATTAAAGGCTCAAATACAACTTAATTATTAATACTTGTAACTGGTATTTCCGTTTACTTTACATTCTATCGCGTAGATCATGCGAGATATAGCGCGCAGGTGATAACTGAAACGTCCGCTTTAAGAAGGTTAAGTTAACTATAAGTGTTATCAAAAAATATGTTACTTTATTTTTATTATCTTGTTTTATTATTATAGATTATCATTTAACCTGTAATTCTAAACGGTATTAACTTACAATGAAATCAAAGCTGGATATACACAGACTCTTGTATAAGACTGTATGGGAAAGGTCAAAGGTCGCAGGACGGTCACTGTTGACTGCTGACTACCTATTCCTCTTACAGATTGCAGTTCCACTGACAATAGCTTATACAGCTTTTACTGCTGGAAGGCGTCAGTTGCCGGAGAGCATCTAAGTAGATACAACAGCAGCGCCTATTTCTGCCGCCAAACAGTAGTCTGTGAACCGTGTTCCGGTTTGGCGGGCGGTGTAGCTGTGTCATTACCGGGCTAACAAAATTCAACATCTTATGTCTCAGGCGGCGAACGCAATGTGGTAAAGTAAATAACACTTTCGAATATATTAGGGGCAGGCGTATCACTTACCTTCAGATAAACATCCCGCTCGTCTCGTTTTTTAATTGAATGAAAAAAAAACTGGTACAAGATTGTACGGGACGGTCAAAGGTCGCGGGAAGATTAGCAGTATTGTTGACTACGTGTATTTCTTGAGGAATGCAGTTCCACTAACAACAGCTCCTTAGCTGTACCTGCTTGGAGAGTTTTCCGCCATTTTGTAAAAAAAAGTTTCAGTACGTTTTATGATCGGTCGCCATCTTAACTTTAAATTGAATGAGATTTATTAAAAGTTAAGATGGCGGCCGATCATAAAACATACTGAAGTTTCTTTTACAAAATGGCGGAAAACCGTCTAGGCAGGTACCACCGCGGCTCTTTATACTGCCGCCAAACACTAGTGTGCAAACATTTCTGTGCAGTGAAAGGCGCCGTAGCTCGTGGAATTACTGGGGTAACGAGACTTAACATACATATCAAAGCGACGTGCGCAATGTGGTGCAGTGTATCATCCTAACTAAAGCCACATTGTTGTGACGTATTAATTACCATCATGTTAAGTCTTGTTCCTCTTGTCGCTTCGAATAAAAAAACTAGAAGATATATATAACACATGAAGTGAGAAAAGGGTATATAAATATATAAAAAACAATAGATATAAATAAATTAGTAGTTCCAGGGTCCTTATACTTAGCGGAGTTGATATATACTTATCTTTTACTAAGTAGATACATAGCTAGATATATATGGATTATATATATACATAGATGAACTTGATGTTATCCTAAATTGCCGCTCCATCTGTGATTGAGCTGAAGACGTCACCAGCAGTACGGTCCCCGTTCCTATTTTTCCAATCCGATGTGACCGAGATCGCGGAGGTCGCGCGGGATGCCGTGCATCCGGCCGCTCATTGTCTCCCGAGATTTAAGAGCCGTATCAGGTAACCGGAATCCTGTTTGGCCACACCTCTGCACCCGCCATCGCGAATAAAAACGGATTATGTTAAAGTTTTCTTTTACATAAGACTATATATATAAATATATATTACATGCCCGCTGTAACAGCTCAAACTATATACTTTTTTATAGTAACTATGTTCTTTGGGGACGGCTTACATCCTAAACTAGATGATGATGATAAGGATATAAATGTAACACTTACTCCAATTTAGAGATAAGTATTTTTTTACTATAACTTTGGTACTATTTTGGTACAAAAAATTAGGAAAGTCTATTTAGTGGACAGCATAGGAAATCGAAAGGTGGGAAGAAGGAAAAAGTCATGGTTGAGGAATATCAGGGAATGGACTGGCATATGTGGGACGTACGAATTGTTCCGCCGAACCAGAGACAGAAAAGTCTGTACGTTGATCGCCATCCTTCACTAGTTGGAGAGGCACTTTAGGAAGAAGACCATAGTAGACTGATGATAGAATATATTTACAGCTTATACAGTACAGCACCATATTCATATGGTGGGAGATGGCCTTCAAACGACGGTCTCTAGTGCCGGCCGGTACCGGAGACCGTGCTGTTTGCCAAGGTGAACTGACGATCTGATGAAGGTTGCGGCAAGCCTCTGGATGAGGGCAGCGCAGGATCGATAGATGTGGAGATCTTTGAGGAAGACCTATGTCCAGCAGTGGGTGTCTGTCAGCCGATGATGATACAGTACAGTCATCCATCTTGCTTTAAATTACATCCTACTTAGTATTCTCATAAGTATAACTTTAGACTTGCCTACTTAGATGTTTCTATCATTATCGATATCTCCGGATTCCATTTCGTCTTCTTCGTCGGTGTCACTCTTGACAGAATGGTAGTGATCATCACTTCAAGTGTTGGTTTTTTAATGAAATAGCACACGTTATTGAGCTAAGTATCGTTATTATAATAATTAATAGTGCTTTATTGAAAATATTTCATTGGAAATGTTGGTGACAACTGTATTTTTGTTAAAAAAAAAACAAAATCGAAATATGACGAGATGATAGAAACAGGATTTTTGATGTCTTAAACGGGATTGTAAGCATTTCTCACCGGCGAGATGGGTGCGGTGGGCGCAGTGGGCGAGGTGGGCGCGGTGGGCGCAGTGAGCGCAGCTGCAGATGTGAGGATTTTTCTCATGCGTTAAATGAATCGGCTGAACGTATAATCTGATTAGTCGATTCCACATGTGATGTTCCACTTGCCGTCGGGTTTGTAAATGGCACTGTACTATAGTTCCCACTGTAGGGACTTTGGGACGTCTCTCATAAAGGAGCTAGCCCAGGGCACATATCCACTATGGTAGCCCTGTGTATATATCCTCGAAAGCTAGTAACTCTTGGAAGATATCAGTTTCTTAACAATGTTTTCTCGAGCCTCTGTTTACCAGTAATGGCTTTACAAATAGCTATCACGGCTTCATCCACCACCGGAAGTAGTTCTGCCAAAATCATGTGATATAGTTTCTCCAAGGTTTAACTGCCTCTGCAGCGCAGTAGATTTGTTTCTTGAGAAAATGGTTACCTAATTTAGAAATATATTCCACAAGTTTCCTCTTCCATGGCACAGCGGTTAAAGGCCTTCCTTACACCGCAGAGACATCTGTTTCGATTCCGACTTCACACGCAATGGACGGTCAACCCTGAATTCAAACTTGTGTCAGATCAATTTCACTTGTTTTTAAGGGACAATGAGACTGACTATGGTAGAGCATGGTTCCCGAAAACACTCCGGCTCTCATACGTTGACAACCAGAACGAAACGATGCAGTAAATGCGGAAAATTTATAATATGGAAGTGGTTTTATTTATTCTACGATAGGATGAGATGAACGTGATCACCTGAAGGCAAGTGATACGCTCGCCCGTAACAATGTGCCGCTTGTTACGATGATAAATACAGCACCACATAAGGCTTGTTGCCTTGAAACATGAGATATTAAGTCTCGCAACCCTAGCAATTTCATTAGCTTCGGCGCCCTTCAAACTGGAACACTACAGAAACATGAGCCGCTGTGATACCTATCTGGTCCCGGACAATAGAGATCTACTACCGGTCGCTGGTCGACGTGGTGGATACCCATCTGGATGCGAAGACTTCACTACCTCTATCTATCTATTGACTCTGCCTCTGGAGCCGAAATTTGATCAGAGCCCTCTGCAATACAGTGAAATGTTTAGATCACCCATCCCCTATTTTGAAGACTTTCTTGCTCGTATCGTATAAAGTACAATTTGCGTTTTATCCCACTATAATTCTCATAGTGCGTTATGAGCACTACACTTTTATGTGAATACCACATTTTAATATTGAAATGCTTGTATTTTAATACATCGCCGTATAAACATACACAACAATAAAACTCGTACTGGACGTCAGTAAAACGCAAGTGAATTACGTAAAACCTCAGGATAATGCGAGTCATCATTCTCCAGGCGCGCTAAGAATGAAGTCTAGCCATACGTTTAGAAAAAACACACACACACACACACATATATATATATATATATATATATATACGTATAGCGTTTAGTTAATGTCGCCGTTCCCGGGAAGGACATTTAATAATGATAATTAACTGGCGAATAACGTCGACAATTCTATGCGCATATTCGCGATGTGCCAAACAAGGACATCGCCGGTTTCCGCGTTGAATCACTTATGCGTGGTGCAAGCGACGAGCGGACGCGGCCGCGGTACCGTGTTAACGAATTTTTTTCTTTGTTCTCCGTCGGTATCACTCTTAATAGAGTGGTCGTGGTCATCACTTCAAGTGTTGGTCGCGAGCTTAACAACTCGCCACCATTCCTCTCTGATGGTCGCCTTCCTAGTGCAGTATGCATATGAGACATGTATAAGTGGTGTTCACTGGGGGTAGGTCTCTATTGCCGGAGACAGTCTGGTCACAGGTAGGTGACACCGCAGGTCCTATTTCTATAGAGAGCAATCATTACCTTGTTCCGATTTGAAGGGCGTTGTATCTAGAGAAATTATTGCGGTATTAAGACACCGTGCTATATATCAGTGCTAGGAGCATATTTTGGCGCAGATTATATTCCTAACTAATGCTACACTGTTTTGAGCAGTCGAATTACCATCACGTGAACGTCTCGCTCGTCCCGTCACTTAGTAGAATAAAAAAGAAGTAACCCATGTCTAAAAGACTACGTAGAAACACAGTAGTATTATTATGTATCGACGACCGGTGGACCGACGATCTGGTGAGACTCGCGGGAACCCACTGGATGCGAGCAAGGCGGGACCGATCGATGTGGAGATGTTTGGGGAAAGCCTATATCCAGCAGTGGATATCTATCGGCTGAAGATAATGACGATTATTATGTATAGTAGTTACTTAAGTAAAGAAGGTTAACTTTGATAACATACTTTGGAAACTACTCTAGCTACGGCACATCGAAACCGGAACACAGTCCCGTCTCCAACATCATCGCTTAGCAAAAACAACATTGGTATTATATGGTACTTTGGGGTTCAGACATCAAATTGGTATTTAACAATAAAGACCACTACTGAAATTTCATAAATAACAGTCCAAGGACCAATTACGACTATCCTTGATAATTAATGACTATGAGTACTAAAATGGTAATTTTTTTAAAATTCTCTTATTCAGCTATAAACTTATTCATTCCTACTTTATATTTAATTTTATCCTAATAATGCCTCATTAAGGATAATTTATATCTTAAAAAAAACCTTTTATAATTGAATCCCTTTTAAGAAAAGATATTATTAAGTCCCATATTAACCGCAGCTAATATCTAGGCTTAGTTTCGACCCGCTCCCGCTTCAGGTCTTCAATCGCGCCAGCGCAGCAGCAGGCACACACAAACATACAACAAATGCAGCCTGAGTCACTGCGACCTTCAAATAGACCAGTCTAATCGCTGTTTTAACCAATCAGTAGTCAGGACGCGCCGGCGCACTGTCCTTTGTTCGTTATCATTGGCTCGTCACTGCATTTCGTTAAAATGGACTTTTTGTTATCGTATATAACAGAATTTAATTATTATCTACCATATAAATACTCGTAATTAATCTCACGTGATGTTAGGTGAAAACAGGACTTTAAATGGTGAAGCATTTCTATCCTGAATACTCTCGATTGGAATCGAACCAAGGACCGGTAGAAGTTCTGTTGGTAGGTCTCTGTTTCCGGAGACCGTCTAAGTAAAACTCCAATTCTAGCCCACAAAGTGTTGCAGTTTGAAGAGCGCTGTAGCTAATTACTGGGGTAACGAGATTCAACATGTTGTGTCTCAAGGCGACGGGCACCAAATGGTGCAGTTTATACCATCCTAATTAGCGCCACGTTATATGCAAGCGTCCCGCTCGTCTCGTTACTTAATTGAATAAAAAAAATTATAGTGAGTTTATAAAAGGTTCGTCAAGTAATATGTAGTTTGTGATCAGCATAATTTCAACTGATGTATGTCCACTGCCGGAAATAGATCTCTTGTAACGTTTTCTACAAACCAAGGTCTTGTGCTGGGCTCCAATGGCTCCCAACAATTATTTTCATATCGTCTGTCCACCTAATAATCTAAATATATTTATATATTTAATACATAATTTATAATTAGGTGAATATATATAAAGACTAATAAAGGTATCAGGGGTCTCGGAGAACTACTCACCGGACACAAGCCAACCTCACCTGGTCGTGGTCCACCCTGCTAATCAATAGAGGAGGCTCTGGTTCCTACCAACCCGCATTAGACTAGGGTGGTAGGAAATTGCCTAAAATCTCCCTATATAAATCACCTACCCGATGTGGGAATATTTGGGGGAGGCCAGTGTCTACCAGTGGACGTCTATCAGCTGATGACGATATAAAGATTTATTAAACAATTTAAAAACATTTAATATTTTATACATAATACATTTTTTATTAATTACGCATTCCATGTTTGAACAGAGGAAAAAAATATACTTTAATAATGTTGCCATCATTGCCTATATATATTTTTTTTAAAACAGAAAGATATTCGTTAAACAACACTCGTCCATTTTTAATATGCACCGAAAAAAAAAAGTAATAACAAAAAAAAAAAAACCGTGTATTTGTTTTTCAAGTTTTAATCTTTTTCTATTCTGTGTCTGAATTCCTCCGCAAATAACATACGAGTTAGTTTTTAGCCGCGCGCGAGCCCACCGCTGAAAATGTTGATTACTTCTTTCTTTTGAAACTTTTTTAATTTCCAACTTAACAATGCTATGGTGGATGGTTTTGATATTTTTGTTATGTTAACTTTTCTATTTTGCGTACGCTGTTTAGTTGCTAAAACCGGCGTTACGGCCGCACGCGCCCTCTGCGGCCCAACTAGTATCGAGGTTACCGTTTCTTTGTTTTGCGTTCAACATTTATCAACTAGCGTTTTAATGTTCCCACTGATGGTACTTGGGGCTTTGTCTCCCAAGACTACGCATAACCTCACGCACAACAATTCACGGGAACCAAGCCAATCCCAACTGCTCGTGGTGCATCCTGCTAATCAAGAAACGGGGCCCTAGCTCCCACCAACCCATATTGGGTCAGCGTGGTAGGAAATGACCCCATTGAACTTATTCAAACGACTGCTCCTAGTGCCCGTCGATACGGGCAGCGCAGGAGGAATCGATGTGGGAATCTTTGAGGGAGGCCTATATCTAACAGTGGACTGCTGTAGCATGATAGCCAAGTGGGATTCCAACTTAAACATGCCGGTTGTTTTTTAATATTTTATTCCTAAGCAAAGTCAGTAAGAATCAAACTAGCGCCTTCGCCAATGGTTTAGCAAGAAGTTCCATCACAATGAAAGCTTCGAGAAATGCTGTCACTACTTTCCATTTATTTTAGTTTTGATAATATGCTATATGCGACATACTTTAGTATGGCGTGGGAGTTAGTTTTAGTTCGCGAGTACTTGCAACGTGACGTCATCGCAAACGCAACCACGGTGCTGATGATAGAGCACCGAAAAACCAACGATCGAGACACAAACATTTCAAAATAAATTTTTCTACTTTATTATGATTTCTATAAATTAATTTAGTTTCTAATTGAAAAAAAAATATTTATTAAACAGTTAAGTAGCCTAACTTAATAAAATGTTATTCCTTGTAGAATTTTTTTGTTAATTAATTCCACATGATTAAATTTCTCCATATTCGTACGCCGCAAAAACGTGGACCTTGAGAGAAGTTGAGAAGAGGATGGACGCTTTTGAGATGCTGTGCTGGAGGAGAATGATCGAAGTATAGTGGACTGAATTTCGTACCAACGAATCTATACTTCGAGAACTCGGATTCAAGCAGCATTTAGCATCTTTGATACAGTCTCGTATCCTCACGTTTTTTAGCCACGTATGCCGCCGAGGGTAGGTAGCTATTGGGCGACCTATTTCCCAGGGAAAGGTTCAGGGTACCGGGCCACGAGGGAGAACGCCTATGAGATGAAGTGAACAGACAAAGGCGGCAGTAAATGGCTCATCATCATTACCAATATATGAATTCATTACGAAGGCGGCCATCAGAGAGGGACGGCGACGTGTAGTTAAGCTTGCGACCAACACCTGAAGTGATGACCACGACCACTCTGTCAAGAGTGATTCCGACGAAGAAGAACAAATTACCAATGATATATAAGTAACCGTTAGAAAGTTAACATATTTGTAAACTGTTTAAAGTTAAATCTAACTTTGCGATTTTGCAACTGCTACTACACAAACTTGGTAACAACAAATTGAACACTCGTGAAAGTAAGCACAACACTTAAATGTAATCTAAATGAGTAAGTTGAAGTTGGAAATCATGATTGTTCTCGCTTTCATAGCATCAACTAATGTGACCAAACGTTAATAAAGAATTAACACTGTCTAGTCTAGATTAGTTTTGATTTGTTTAATAAGAATTATCTCTATTAAGATGTTCTTAACCGATTTATTAATTAATATCAATCAAGTTATCAAGTTGTATGTTTCATTATGAAAATTATTAACTTGTGACATATAAAAAAATACTACAGACGTTATATTTGATAATTACTTTAAATAGATCTCTATAGTAAACAAACTACTATATTATTAGATTTTTAAGTAAAGTAGGCTACCGTTGCCGGTGACTAAGTAAACCCTATCTTAGCATTTATATCCGCCGCCAAACAGCAGTATGCTAACATAACCATTTTCTAGTTTAAACGGTGCAGTAAGTAGTAAAATTACTTGAGTAACATTATTCCACATTTTATACTTTAAAGTTATAAGTAAAATCTGTTGCAAGGTATATCGTTCTAACCAGCGCCAAATTTCTATGGACGGGCGTATAACTTAACATCTGGTACACATTAAACAATAATTATGTTGCTCAATCATTAGATGTATACAATCAAAACTATTGATAAACTAAATCTATTTATGAAGTACTAGAATTGGTAATGTATCGAAGAAATCATGGCTGCTGTTCCGCCTGAGACCGTCCAAATAGGACGAACTGACCGTCAACCTCTGCTAATTAGAGAGACACCTTAGGAGGAGATGAATTGTTGGTACACTTGGTGTACCAACCTACAAATTTTAAAATCGTAAAACCGCACCTTCATGACATTACCTATATGAAAAGTAAAAAGCGGCGCGGAATACGCGTTCCATTTTTAAATCCATGTTCAGTCAAAATGTTTCGCGCGTAAATAAATAAAAGATGGCGCGAAGACGACGGGTAATTTTTTTATACAAGAGAGAGATTGTTGATTCGTGAAGTCCGCGCGAATGTATCACGAGTTGGCGGTCCCGTACGCCGTCCGATTTACTTGGAAGCGGATCTGACGTGTAATTATTTTTTTTTATTACACTAAGCCATGGGAGTTCAACGCCATCCACACAGTAATTACAATATTAACCGGCGAGGGTCTCGCATCAGTTCCACCTCGCCACACCACCGCGCCGCGACGCCGCTGGCTCCAAGACGTTTCCTTATTAAAACGGAATTATATTCATTTGCATAAACTTAAAACGGACATCAAGAAAAATCTCAAATTTTTATGTTCACGTAAATTAATACTTAACCACAGCCCTAACTGATGGTAAGCGATGTTATAACATTTAATAGCAAACAGCGCTATTTATAAATAAAACTAGATTAGCGTAAACAATCTTTTAACGGTAATATTTTCCAACGAATCGATTTTCAAAACAAAAACAAAAATTAAAATCGATTTAAGAGTTTTGAATCTCGAATTTTGTACGTAGATAGATTCGGGCGTCAAACTTGTGTCATTCTCCTTTTTGTTTAAAAAGTTTTATTTTCATACACAAATAGAAAAATATATAAAAAAGTTTTATTCTTTTAATAATATTCAATTAAGTTTTTATACAACTTATCTTTTTTTGGCTTGGCAATTGTATAGATGTTGATATTGTCTACCCATTGCCTAGAGGTCTTATTTTAAATGGACCAAATAACGAAGGATGGGTTAGGTTAGGTTAGGTTGGAGTCTTCGCCGCGGTTGTGTTCAAAACGGGAATCCCGTGACCTCTCCAAACGCCGAAGGTAACCATCGAAGGGGTTTTAGTGGGTCAAAATCTTCACATAACTCTAACTTCCCTCCGAAAAAAAAATAATTAAAGATTAGAGTCATGATCGTAATCACTAAATATCTTATAATATTTAATTGATTTTCATAATTTTGTATACCTTGATAATATAAAGGATAAAATGAAATTGTTTCTATTATAATTAATAGTTATATGAGGAACTAAAATCTAGTATTAAACAAAACTTGATAATTTTAAAACAAACAAGTTCATTAGATAAAAATCGTGAAAAATGTTATAAGATATATTTATGATGTTAATGCTGAACCGGAGACCAACGAGACCTGATGGTAAGAGATACGCTTGCCTAACAAATACACTGCTAGTTAAGATAATATACACAGCACCACATTGTACTCGTTGTTTTGAGACAAGATTATCTACTGGCGGTAGGTCTCTGTTACCGGATACTGTCTAGGCACCGCCGCACCTCCTATTTCCGCCATAAAACAGTAATATGCAAACATTATTGTGTTCCGGTTTGAAACACGTTGTAGCGTAGTGAAATGTCTCAAAGCGATCAGTATATTCTGGTGCAGTGTCTATTATCCTAACTAGCACCACGTTGTTATACCCAGGCCATAAATATCAATTTTTAATACAAAATATTCTTAACATATTTTTAACGTCTTCACTTCATCCAAATGTTGCCAATCACTGAATAAATTGTAACGGAAGCTGATGCCAGGATTATAAGAGTTAATCCTCTCTCTCTTTCTAACTGTGATTTTAGAAACAGGTAAACACTTGGTAGAAGTATAACGGAGCGATATAAATAGAACCGTGTCCACTCCGCTAACAACATTATTGGTCAGTGTCCCACTAATGGACCAGCTGTGAGCTTTGTACAACTGAATTCTTGTATTAAGCAATTATATGTAATGCTGAATGGGTTGCATGCACGCAAACCATGCGTTCGATTTTATGTGACAAGTGCAAGTGAGAGATTAATCTGGAAAACACCGGCTCCGGTTTCTGTCCTCGGAGACCATCTATATAAATAATACCGTAGCTCCTATTCCTGCTGTCAAATAGTAGTATAAACAGATCACTGTGTTCCGGTTTGAAGGGCGCTGTAGCTAGTGAAATGATTGAGGTGGCGAAATTTAAATTTTATCTCTCAAAGCGACGGGTATATTCTGATGTAGTATATACCATTGTAACAACCGTCACGCTGCTATGGGCAGGTTAACACTTACCATCAGGTGAGCGTCTAACTGGTGGAATCGATTCGATTAAAAACAAACATCATCAGTTGTATCCGTAGCGACGCTGGACTGGTAGCTGAACCAAACCCCGCAAGTGGCTCCGGAATCGAAGCCGTGCACCACGTAACAGTCGGCTGCCGCTGATTATTTAACCGGGGCGTTATTCATAACCTAGCGGTAACTCCTGCGATGCGATCGGCGAAAGGTTTACGATCCCGCTCCGCGTACAGCGCGTACTTTTTTTTTCGCCGCTTGCCGTATGCTAATGTATGCGATTTTATGATTGCCGTACAAATCTTAACGGTTGATGCTTTTCGTACCTCTCTTTGCAGCCGTCTGCACCTGCTGGCCAGAGGTGCTCAACATTTTCTTTTTTCACCTTTCCTATCCGGCATCTTATCTGCGTTCGGACCATCTTTATTATAGTTTGTAGCGCGGAATGGGAGGCTTTTAATGGCCTTTGTATTAACAGTTATGTTTAACGTGCACTTCACATTAAACTTTGCCTCTTAATATATAATAATATTTTTTGCTCGGATAATAACAGCTGTTTTAATGTTCCCACTATTGGGAGCCTTAACTTATAGCAAACGTTTAGACTATATAATCACTATACTGGTTAAGTGAGGTTTAACTAATTTATTTAATATTTGTATCAACAATGTCTAAGTTCAAGTATTTTTTTAGTTAGTATGCAATTTATTAGGTACTGTCAACAACAAGTAATAAATATTAGGTCCTTACATGTGAAATTGGCGTTTTGCACGGGAGGAGTATAAAGTCAATTTTTTTGTTGTAAAATACATTTAATTAATCAAAGTATGCACCGTTGTTATCTATGCACTTTTGCCATCTCATTGGTAGTTCATTGATCCCTTTACTAAAGAACCCATGGGGGGGGGCGAGAATCAATAAACTCTTTGAAGGCGGTTTGGACTGCCGCATGGGAGTTGAATTTTTTCCTTGTAAGAAGTTGTCCAAATATCAGAAAAAATGGTAATCTGTTGGAGCAAGGTCCGCGGAGTGCGGTGGATGTCGCAGACGTTCCAATTGTAGCTCATCTAACTTAGTGTTTGTTTGTTGTGCAGTGTGTGGTGGTGGTGTTGCGTTATCGTGAAGCAGCAGTGGCCTAGAGCGATTGACCAATCTCGGTTGTTTAGCAGCTAGTTCTTCCTTCATGGTTTGCAGCTGCTGACAATAGACATCTGCCGTAATCGTTTGGCCAGATTTTAGAACGCTGCAGTGAACGACACCGGCGCTAGTCCACCAAACACTCACAAGTAACTTTTTCTGAGTCAATTTTCCTTTAAGGCAGGATTTCACTGGGTCTCCAGGGTTCTGCCATTGCGAGGAGCGCTTCCGATTACCGTACAGTATCCACTTTTCATCACAAGTAATGATTCGATTTAAAATCCCTTCATCATTGTGTCGGTTGGGCAAAGTAACACAGCAGCAGCAGTCGACGCGTGTTTGCAAGTTCGATTCACCCAATTCATGAGGTACCCATCGTTCAAGTTTTTTTACTTTCCCGATTTGCTTTAAGTGGATTAAGACCGTTTTGTCATTACCCCGAAGCCTGCAGCTATTTCTGAAATATTTTGTGATGGATCCGCTTCCACAAAAGCCTTTAATTCTTTATTTTCCACTTTGGTCTCCAGCCGTTCACGGGGTTGGTTGTGAAGGTCGAAATTTTCAGAATAAAAATGTTGAAACCAAAAACGTACCGTGCTTTCTTTTGCGACACCAGCGCCGTACACATCATTAATCCTTCGAGCTGTTTCTGCAGCACTGGTACTGGTGCCACGGTAGAACTCGTACTCGTAAATATACCGATATTTCATGTTTTCCGTTGTGCGGTAATAAGCGACGCCAAAGAAAAAAATAATGAGGAAAAAACAAATGAATGACTGTTTTAAAAACTCAAATGTACCAGCTAAATGAATTTATAAATTTGAATTTGGAATTCTTAACCAAAGAGGAGTATTTCAGGTCAGTGATCAGTACGACAAAACGCTAATTTTATATGTAAGGACCTAATATTTTTAAACTATTAAAATCGAATAATTTCTATTCTCCTCCGATTGGTAACTAATCAAATGTTTTATAGTACTTAACAAGCTATACGTAATGGAAGAGTGTTTATTAAAAAAAAAAAACCTATTGCAGAACCCCAATGGGGGAAAAGGATTGAAGAGCAGCAACGCGAGCACAGCGGAGATAGAGAGAGTAAATTAGGCCCTCAACAGGGACCCGTTTCATACTCGATTAAAACATAACACAAACTCACTCTAACTCCATTCCGTACGAGCGAAACATCTCAAAGCGGCGACCTCTCGATGCGGGCGCAATTAATCATTCGCCCGATACTCGATATCGAGAGAAAAATACATTTAAATCGTAATTCGAGCCTTGGCCGCGCTACTCACACACACGCAGCCGCGCCGCGACGCGCCGCGCGCAGCCGCCGCGCGCCGTGCCGACCCACGCACACACGCACACGCGCGCACACACGCGCGCACGCAAGCACGTGCACGTGCACACACCCGCGCACACGCGTGCCGCGAGCCGCACACTAATTCCCAACATTCAAGAAAGTTTATCGCGTCGCAATAAATATCGACAATTAATATTCGATAATTATGCGCTCGGAACGAAAACAAGGCTGTATATCAAAATGGCGGCTAGCGGTTTTCGTTGATAGAAAGTTTGCGAGATTTCATATTAATTGACGTTGTTACCACCGCATCGCCTATTACTGACAGACAGTAGAGCGTTAATAATGCAATCCGGTTTGGAAGGTGTTGTAGTTAGTTGTTAGTTAAATTATTGTTGTAACGAAACTTAAGTTTTTCTATGTCAA
Organism: Ornithoptera alexandrae; assembly: GCA_029030555.1. Classification (NCBI taxonomy): domain Eukaryota; kingdom Metazoa; phylum Arthropoda; class Insecta; order Lepidoptera; family Papilionidae; genus Ornithoptera; species Ornithoptera alexandrae. The sequence goes on from JARDVY010000031.1 coordinate 2,235,058, forward strand.
AGCGACGAGCACACAAAGTAGTATAATGAATATCATTCCAACAAGCGCTACATTATACCAATGTGCGTAACACTTGTTATCAAGTGCAGTCTTACTTGTCTCGTGAAATTAAAAAATGGACTGTTGTGGTTGTTTACTTAGTATAATTGCAACATTGATATTTTATATCGCAATAAAAAATGTCAGGTCAATGACCCCCTGCTATCGGTTACGTACAATGTGTTATTTGTATACGTTTCTTAACTTTATTTGCATCTTAAGAGTTTATTTTTTTTTTCAAAATATTACTATTCACTAAATAATTAAGTTTTCTTTCTTTTTTTTATATTTTATTACTATAATTAGACCATAATTTCTAGTTAATAATAGACGGCAAGTGAACTGATGACCTGAGAGGGCTCCGCTCAACAGTACGTCTTCCGGGCAATTATTTAGTAGATACTTTTTTCACAGGGAAATACATCGTTAATTTATAAAATTAAAAGAAATATATATTTTTATGATTAACAAAATGAAACTAAAAAAAAAATATTAAATAAAGTAAAAAAAAAAAATTAAGAATGTACCCAACAATCTTTGAGAAATGATCTGAAAATTTACGCACTATACAAAAAACACGAGATCAATTGAAATTGTCCTTTATCCGTCGGCTCAATAATTCAGAAAAAAAAAATTAAAATTTTCTTAATTTTGTATGACATCTGCTGCCAGACCACTGCTGACCATAAAACCCTCGCAACTCCTTTTAGGGAAGGAATTTTGTAAAATCCATTCCTAGCTGAACTCTAAATGGCAGAAGGAATATCTCTACCAAACTTTGAGTGTTACGTGTGACAGTTTTGGGGACTCGTGATGAGACAATGTATCTCGGGATATCGAGTAGATATATAGTATATTGTTTAGAGTTTGGATTTTGTATCACTTTTGTCTCATAACGTTCTTCATTACCGCTTTCGAGTATACAAAGGGATTCGCGATTGCTTCCTTACTTGTTTGATTAAATAAGGATATCTATTAAATTAAACAAGTTAAATCATTGTTATTGAATGTGTAAAAATCTACACTTAACTTTGTTATAGTTTTAAGTTAATTTGTGTAGTACTTCTACCTTTTTTTTTTAATAAAAACAGTAATTTGTTAGTTAACGAATTTTGACCTGTAACATTTCATCTCCATAACAATATCGCTGTAAATTTGGGGATGCATTAAACATCACTTTGATGGTGGTGTTTCATCGCTTGCAATGATAGAAAGTTCCATCAAACTCGTTAGTGGTAACCTCCAGATGCATCAGGGATCGGTCGCTAGATATAAAGTAACATTATAAGCAATATATTAGGAAATGCGAGTAGTTGCCAAAGTATAGTTATTGTTTATTAAAGTAGATGAAAACAATGAATTAACTCTGCGATCTTTCCTTTCAGGTCTAGAACGGGTGGCGGAGGAGTTGATGGGTCGAAGAAAATGGAAACTATATCAGGACGCCTTAATACCAAAACGGAGCGACGGGGAACAGTCCAGCGACGAGGATACCACGCCTGCCACCGACCCCCCGCCCGCTCTCAAGATAAAGACGATCGAGGAGATCAACGCCCCAGAGGAGAGCAGGGGCGAGGAGGCGAGGGAGCAGAAGCCAAGCCGCCCGGAGACGATACTGGAGAGCCTCATCAAGAGGCCGGCCACGCAGCCCAAACTGGAGATACCGGAGGAGCCGACCGACTGGAAGCCGGCGGAGAAGTGCTACTTCTGCGTGGACGGGGCTGAAGCCGGCGGGGCGGAGGCCCGGGCCGCGGCGACGGTACGTACACAACCAATCCATTCCAACCGGCGATCAGAACTATCATTAATATTAGAAAAAGCAGCTGATACATTCCTTCTTGTATACTTTCTTCTATTCCACAATCAAAGGAAAAGTTTTTTTTTATAGTTCTTATGTATACAAACTAAAGACGGCGCTGTAAATATTGAGAGAAAAATATGAAACTAACCCCCAACCCTAAGAGCAATGAATGTTGCCATTTTATTTTTGTATTTATTATATTATTTCTATAACAGTTACATCGCATTAAATAATAATATCAAATGTTATAAACCTGGTATTTCCTTAATAATAAAAATAAATAAAGAGCCCTCTTAATGTTCCCACTATTGGGACTCGGGGCCTTCATTCACAGTGAGAGTGAGCTGTTTTATCTATAAACTGAAAACTGTTGTTAACGGAACATAACGATTTCCTCTCGATGTGTTCCTTAACCGGAAGTAAAAACTCAGTGTAGATTCTATAATTTGAAACTATAACGGCTTCGCTTAATAATAGGATTATTTTGAATTTCTCGCATCATCATCATCATCATCACAGTTCTCTCCTTTAATGATGGTCGAGATTATGTGGAAATGATTTGCAGTCGTCCACCAGTTGTTTCCATTCTCTTTTATCTTCTAACAGTTCTAAATTGAAGACTTGTGAAGATAGTAACGAGGTCTATCCGTAAGCTAGGAATTAGAATTTCTAGATGTAGTATCATATACAATATACAGATAATACAGAATAGAATAAAACTTTTAAATATTACATAGTATTAGTTTATTTATAAAGATCTAATATAGACCAATATCTCCAACTCATCTTTGGAAGATCCATTATTCAGTTTACACCTGTAACAGTTGGAGCAACCGATTCTTAAGAAGACCCTGACCTTTCAGCACAATAGCAACTCGTGTCTAGACCTAAACAATGAGATCTAGATATGATGATCGCGTAGAAACACGAATAATAGCTGTGCAGGTCAATGATTACGTTTCTTTGTCATCTTCGCGATTGATAAAAATTCCATAGTGTTTTAGTATCATCATATCATCATCATCGTCAGCCGATAGACGCCCACTGCTGGATGTAGACCTCGCCCAAAGATTGTCAAGCTAATCATGTTCTGCAGTGCGCACATCTAGCAGTTTCACGCGTCCTTTACCATATCGTCCACCTTTCGTTATCGGAGAGCCTTCTAGCACTGCCTCTACCTGTTATCATATATCAGTTGCTATTATAGTGTTGTTGTATTACCGGTATTAGGTAGTAGGGGTGAGTATAAAGGGGTGTAAGGGACCCCGCACAACTCACGGGACCCCAGCCAACCTCACCTTCTCGCGGTGCACCCTGCTAATCAATAAACGAGACTGGCTCCCACCAACCGGCATCATGCCAGCATGGCAGGAAATGGCTCAAATACCCCCATATGAACCCCTATAAACGACCGCTCTAGTGCCTGGCGTTGCCGGAGTCTGCTGACTGCAGCGCAGGACTGATCGATGTGGAGATTTTTAGGGGAGACCTATGTCCAGCAGTCTATCGGCTAATTATGATGATGACGTATTGCCGCTGACAACTTATAAGAGATCTTCGCATTATCACTTATTATCGCGTAAGATATTCAAACACATTTTAATTTTTAACGCCAATGCGTTTAAAGTATAAGAGAGTATATACATTAGCCTGTTCCATTCTAAATGGTGTTGCCAGTATATTTTTTAAGAACTTAAGCTCTTCAATGACTACATCAGCTATATCGTTTATGATATAAATAAATATGATATCTATACATCAGTATTATTCATCTTATCCACACTTTCCTAGTGTACTGGATAAACGAGGAATGACTCTATCTAGAATAACACCAGTCCAGTTGTGGGAACACTTAGTGGGATCTTTATAATAGTTTATATAAGTATTACCTCTTTGGACTATCATCATCATTATCAGCCGATAGACGTCCACTATTGGACACAGGTCTCTGCCAAAAATCCCCACATTTGTAGGGTTTCATAAGGAGGGATTTGGGCCATTTCCCACCACACTGGCATAATGCGGATTGGTGGGGAACATTTAATATTATACCAATCTATTCGCTGATGGTAGCTCTCTGTTGCCTAAGACAATCTAAGTACCACCTCAGCTGCTTCTTCTGCCGTCAAACATTACTATGTTCCGGTTTTAACGGCGTTGTAGCTAACCAAATTATTGAGATATTCTATGTGTCAAGACGACGAGCGTATTGTGATTCTGTGTATCAGTAAGTTAAAGTGTATCTGTAAGTAATTAGGTGGACGTCTCAATTATCTCGTCGCTTCGTAGAATAAATGAATCTGGCTCTGATTAATTCGTATCAAATCCGTATTTAAATTGAAAGTAATACATTTCTCGAATACTCAATCTCGTGTCAGTTGTATGAGGTCCATGATATATCCATAGTTAGATGCTGCGTTCAGTAGTAAACTTCATACGGTTAGATAATGAGGAAATATAATAATGCTGCTTCAGAGATTTGTGTGCATTTACATAATGGAAGACCTTTGTCTCACCTCACTCGTAACATCATATTTAAAACAGAAATTTATGATAATATCTATTTTTTTTAAATAAAATCATTTAAATTATATAAAAAAATTGTTAAAAATTCTAATAATACGTTAGAAGAATGATTTTGCTGTTTTTTTTATTAATAAATATAATGATGTTAAATAATTTAGATATACATAAGAATTATCTCCATCATGAGCCGATGGATGTCCACTGCTAGACATAAACCTCCCCCAAAGATTTTCACACAGTCAGCGTGGACTCCGGTACCGCTAGGCACTAAAAGCTGTCGTATGTAGGGGTTCATATATAGGGATTTGGGCCATTTCCCACCACACTGGCCCAATGCGGGTTGGTGGAAGAGCCATGTTTGTTGATTAGCAGGGTGCACCACGAGCAAGGGAGATTGACTTGGTTCCAGTGAGTTGTTGCGCGGGACCCCTTACACCCCCGCATAAGAATAGTTTATTTGAAAAATATTGACAAAAAAAAACAGTCTTCTTATTTAAAAATGCAACGAGACAAATAGGATAATCACCTGATGGTAAATGACATACATTTCTTCCACAACCACGACGCTATTTAAGATGACTTACACTGTACCGTTGTGTTCATCGCATTGAGATATAAGATGCTGAACGCCCTTCAAACCGTAACATAGTAATGTTTGTCGGCTGCTCCTATTGCAGCAAACACCTACCACCAGTAAATACACTATTATTAACTCATATCATAGTATATTGTGTACCTCTTCTATCTGAATGCATATACTCATAGATACGAGTAACATTACTATGTTCCGGTTTGAAGGGCATTTATATAAATAGAGCTCATACAATATCGTTTTAGATTCGTCTTCAAATTAATCCGGCCCATCATCATCACCATTATATATCATCAGTTCATCAATATATGTATTACTATCTGTTCCCTGCTTGCTTCGTTGGCCGTAACAACCCTGCAACTCCCTTTGGAGAAAGCATTTTGTAAAATCCTTTCTTGGCTACCCTATACTCATCAGAAGGAATATTCCTACCAAATTTCAAGTCTCCAGGCCTTATGGTTCCAGAGATATCGTGATGAGTCTCTACATAAGTATAAATCTCATATATTATTCTAATAAGCAATAAGAAGAGTGGGACGTACATCTGATGGTAAGTGATACGCCCATAATAACCTGGCGCTAGTTAAGATGGTACACACTGCATCACGTTGTGCTCGTTGCGTTGAGAAATAAGAAATTCTCTTTATCCCAGTATAATACTTACACTAGCTACAGCGCCCTTCAAACTGGAATACAGTAATGTTTGCACACCAATGTTTGACGGCAGAACCTTGAAGATTTTCAGCAAAAGACCCCTACCACCAACAGTATATATATATATATATATATAGAGTATTATCGCTTTCGACCAAAGACCAGGTTTTTTGGTTTATCAACATCACTGCATGAATACGACACATGTACGAGAAGCTCGAAGCGGCTTTTAGGATTTATCAAAAGTATCACAACACCGTCCCGACGGTGTTTGGCCGCGAATTAAAAAAAAAAAAAAAGCCGCGCCAATGTCCGCGCAACTTTGGAAAATGGCGGCGCACATTAATGCGCGGGAAAAATGTGCGGCGTGCGTTATCACGTTTTAAACACTGCTTACTGGCGGCGATGTTATTATCTGTGCTTTTTGTTTTATAAATTTTGTCGTCGAAGCGTACGGCGGTACGTTGCATACGACAGCTTTGTTACTACACTATATTATTTATAACTAACAATACTTATCAACAACGACTTGTTTATATTTATTTAATGAAATGTATACTTTAAATTATACACTATAAGCCATATTCTTGAAAAATTATAAATTACAATTTTTTCAATGCTTTTTTCTATACTACGAAGCGACGATACGACGACGTATACCTGATGATAAGTGTTACGCCTGCCCGTAACATCACGGCGTCAGGATGATATATACTGCTCCTTATTGCACTCGTCGCCTTGCGACACTGGGTGTTGTCTCATTACACCAGTAATTACACTAGCTTTCTTAAAACCGGATCACACCAACAGAGATCTACCACCAGTATGTATGTGTTCCTCTTACTATTAGGATTCGCAGCTTTCTGTGGTAAAATCATTTATTCAATATGTTAGTCAAGTGCGTGTTGGCGGATGTCACTTGTCCGGAAAGCAGTAATTCTTAAAACATGTCTGCGCTAAAATCAAGAGGATTTAATATATATTCTTTGTAATATACAATTATAATTTCAAACTAAAAACATTTATGAAAATATTCAATATTTTCCTCGAGAGGATAATAAATTAATTATTAAGTAGTAATTAGACATTACTATTTAATAATTATGCATTACAGCCTCATAAGATATCCGTTAAAATGGTAATTTAAAATAAGTTTTCCGGTAGTCGCGGAGGTACTATTCGGCATACCGTACGCCGACCCATTCTTATCGTGCGTTTGTTTCGAGTACGGCGGGATCAATCTGTGGCGGTGAAAATTGTTGTATTGTCGTCGCGATTCCCACGCCAACAACAGCCGTGCGCGAATTATTGCCAGCGCAAAAAAACAAAAAAAAAACAACGGTAGCGACGTGAAACGGCGGCAACTTTGTTGCAGTTACATGTTTAAAAGCGTGCAACACAGCAAATTGCTATGTGAGTATTTTTTTTTTAATTATAAATAGATTTTGTAAAAAAAACATTCACAATAGCTGTAGGTCTCTGTTGCTAGAGACCATATCACCGCAGCGCCTATTGCAGCCGGAAAACAGTTGCCGTGTTCCGGTTTAAAGAGCGCTGTAGTTAATATATTTACTGGAGTAACGAGGGTCGACATCTTATGTCTCAACCGCCGAGCATTATGTGGTGTACTATCATCCCAACCAGCACCACATTGTTATGGCCGTATCCCTTACCATCAGATGAACGTCGATCAGTTCTTAATAGGAGATTTACTTAAATAATTACCTCCCTACTTACGGTAATGCAATCATCCTTATTGTGAACCTTAACTTCCTTCAAAACTAGCTGATACCTTCGTATTTTAAGTCTGCTATAGCTGGTGGGTGCCATATAAAAGTATATGACAGCTAGATTATTCTGACCGATAATGCTTTAAATTGTTCGACCCCATAGTCACTCAAATTTACGTGAAATCAATAATTAAAACATTTGATAGCTATAATTTACTTCCTGCCTTCCTACTATATTATAGAAATTATGACTTCTGTTTATTTGTCTGTATATATATATATATGTAGAATAAAAAACAGAGTTAATATTTCTATTAGTATTGTAACAACGTAAAAAAAAATATTTATATGTGGTCAAAGAAATATTACAATATTTAATATTAAAACTAATCGATAACAAGTTAATTATTTGTCGATTAGTTATTTAATACAAAAAAATTAATGCAAACGTCAAAATAATATCTATAAAATAAATAGGAATATTTTCTTATAACATATAATTATATATTTCAATGATTAAATAGTTATCAATTCAGATAATAAATGCTTAAAAAATTATTTCGTGAAAATTTTGGATATAAAAAAGAAACTTACGTTGATGATGTTTTTCGTTATAATTTTTTTTTTTTATTTTAAATATTACTTCAAAAACAGTAATAAAAAGGCTTTTAAATGTATGATTACATTGTTGTCAATATATATGTTTAAGCTACAAACAAATGTAAAACTAAAAAATGACATTAATATTTTTTTTTAATTATTAATCTCGTCCGGCCAGCTACATTCATTATTGTTTTTTACTCTGTGGCAGCTTCTAGAGGAGGGCTCGTGTTGACCGCGCGCCATTTTTGTGGCGGTAAAATATTGTCTCATGTTGGCAGGCTTGACGCTTTGCGCGGCCAATGGATATATGCGATGACCCCATATAAACATTTCTAATCATTGTCTTCTATAATTGCAGTTTATAGTAAACCCTTTAGCTTACAATAGCAATTATATGCCTTGTCTAAACCAAGCTTTGAAGCGTCCGATGCCGTAGAGCTGTGCGGCGTGGTGCGCGCGAAGCGGGGCCGTCCGCCGTTGGGATCGGGCGAGCTCAGCTTACGCTGGACGCCCGACAAACCATACTTTCAATTTACGAAACAATACCTTATCCATTTGCTACGATTCCACGTCAAAGTAGAAAACTCCTATTTTGATTAATACGCGGGAAAGAGATGGGGTGCGTGGCAGCCCCTTGTGAGTGACTTTCAGTCCTGTTGTGCAGTTTTAAGGCTGATTTTTGCTTTAATGGTGGTGTTTGTTACTGAAATACTGAGCGTGTAGGCGTAGAGCATGAAAAGTAGGCAGTCGTTGGATAGTGGAGCGAGTAGAGTGGACTTTGTTTTAATTCTATTTAATAAATATTTTTTTTTATTTCACACTCATACTAATTATGTTACTATTCACATGAGCTGTCTGTTTTGTTCCTTTGTGCTAAAGGGCTCTCGCTTTTTATACTCCCATATGGTAACTTAAGTGGCGTTCTTTACTATCAAACGATTTAACTGAACATTTAAAACGATTTTAAATAAGTAACAATATAAAATTGTTTAGGCTAATATTACATGATTTTTAATACCTTAATAAATTATTAACATTAATGAGTTTCAATAGTGAGGTTTTAAATTTTTTATAATCATTAACAGTTTGCTACTTCATTACTTAATTCCTTATATGTTTCATACGTTCTTATCGACTGCAATTTAATAATGTATCGAATCAAAGTACGGAAGGGCACCGTGTAATAATTGCATAGCGGAAATCCTTTGCGCGTGAAATTGATTCGCGTAACGTAATACTAACGTTACTTATAAATTGTTGTCTAACTGACTTCATGTTCCAAATGGAATATATTCGAATATTATAAAAAACAAAAACAATGTTTTTTTTTTTCTAAATAATTTCTGATGCTCTCGCGTTGGGACACGGTTGAGAATAGTTTTATATATACACATGTTATTTACGTAATTTGAGAATTGTTCTTCATCTAAATTCGTCCGATATGTTTTACAAAGAAAATAAAAATATCTTTGATGACTAAAAGAAACAAAGTCGACTCCACTCATTTCCGTAGGCGATCGGTTTAACAGCATAGGCCGGACAGAAAAGCCTATAGGGGCGGTCCGCAGAGGGTGGAAACCTCGGAAAATTCACGTGCAAGACCCACCCCTCGGCAACACGTGCCGCCAAATAGCCTCAGTGTGCGAACGCCTTTACTAATCATTGCCGCTCGCAAAAAAAAGGCCGAGCGCTTTTGACGTTTCCAACGTCACGGCCGAAAAAAAAAAATACCGTTACGTTTGTTATTTATTATTAATCTGCGGCGAGAATTTTTGGCGGGAATTTATTCATTTATTGCGCGGCGCGTTCCGTTATTTACTAACGGCGTCATTTAATTTCGGGACTGATTATAACTAAATAATATTTAGTTAGTTTAGTTAAGTTACATAGTTTAGTTCATAGTTCAGTTAATTTTAAGTGTTGTGTTAGTATTCGGTGTTCAAATTTAATTTGTTAAACATTTTACACTACGAGAAATGCACTTAGATATTACTTTGATGTTATAGATATGTGATTTAAAATAACTTGGAAGTCGGACTTAGATTTTTTTTTTATAAACAATTTTCCTCTTCCGCGTATAAATGGAGGAAATGCTCTGAATGGAAACCCGCTGCTTTGTGAATATCCGAAGGCGTTTTGTATTTTATTTTGAGTGTGATATGGCAGGGAAGAGAACATGAGGAGATTTCATGGTAAGTTGGTTATGTATATATATATATATAAATAGTTTATTAAAAATACTTTATTAATTTTCAATAGATCATCACATAGCTACAGCGCTCTTCAAACTGGAACACAGTAATGTTTACACGTAGACGGTCTCCGGCAACAGAGACCTACCACCAGTAAATTATTACTATCTACATGTTTATATACAGTATACATGCTTACTGTGTATAAATGTATCATTGAACAATAAGGAAGTAGTAGCATTAATATTGTAAATATTTTTATCGAAACACAATATTTATTAATTATTTATTTTCTCTTAGTCTCCTTGAACTTTTGAAAAGTTTAAATGAGAATGATTTAACTTAATTGAAACTTAGTGATATTTATAGATCCAAATACTGATAATGTATGAATAACATGTATTTATTTATCCATATTTAGGAAGTTACAATGTTAACCATAAATGGTCGGATGAAATTTTTTTTTTTTTTATTTTAATCTGTGATCACTGTTTATTGTTAATTATTTCATTTAAAATACAGTAAACAAATATAATTCTGTTTCAAATGAAAATGGAGAAATAAGTACTCGTATTACTCTTAGTAGTACTTCCTTAACTTTAAATGTTAATTTTGTTATGATACAGTATCACATGGCCATTTTGTATTAGATAGGACCTATGAACATTTTTACTGGTGGTACCGCAGCGCCTATTGCAGCCGACAGTGTTATGTAAACATTACTATGTTCCGGTTTGAAAGGTGTTGTATCTAGTTCAAATTACTCAGCTAATGAGATTCAACATCTTACGCCTCAAGCGATGAGCGCAATGTGATGCAGTATATATCATCTTAACTAGCGCCACATTGTTACGGGCAGGTGTATCACTTACCATCAGGTGATTTCCGTTCATCTCGTCAAGACAAGACCATTATTAACTTTACTAATTTAAACGATATAATAACGATATCGAGTAAATGATAATTTTTTTTTTTTAATATTCCACGAAGCGATGAAACATGCACGTTCACTAGATAGTAAGTGATACGCGTGCCTATAACAATGCGGCGCTAGTTAAGATGGTATACACAACACCATTTAAAGATCATCGCTTTAAACAGCATGTTGAATCTTGTTACATCAGTAACTTCATTAGTTTACAGCGCCCTTCAAACCGGAGCACAGTAATATAATCGCTTCTTCGGTACTTTTTTTATTGTTTAGTCGTAAATATATTTTAATATATTTTTAGGAAAGCAAAAAAATAAAATAAGATGTAATGATGATGATGATAAAAGAAATTTTAGCATCATAATAATACTTAAAAAAACATTATATTATAATTTAATTATTATTAATTAAATTTAATAATATAAATATTTCTTTGCAATAGTAATTAGAAATTCGTATGATTAATAGATTTATTACGCCCATGTTTACTTTTAAGACGTAGTGTATAACAGAGTACAGTTCAAAAAAAATTTAATGCCCACTTTTTTTTCTAATTATTATGGTCATCATCCTCCACTGCTGAACATATGCGTCTTATTTATAATACTTTACGAATTATATCGAATGAGGAATTTACGAATTATGTGCATTTACTAATTATGAATATCAGAGACTATTTGTATTATTAAATTTTTGATAATCCGAATAATTCTAGACTATAATCTCTTCTGTGGGCGTAAGGGGTTTCAGTCAACATCCGGAGACTGAATCAACCTCATCTGCACGCGGTGCACCCTGCTAAACAACAGACGAGGCTCTGAGCACCCACCAACACGCACTGGGGCAGCGTGATGGGGCTAAAGCACAATTCCCTCTAAATCAGCATCCTTGAAAGAGGCCCATGGCCAGCAGTTGGCATTTTTCGACTGATAAGAAGAAGAATCTCTTCTAGATTATAAGCTATTATTTTAGTATTAAATCTTTACTTGTAGCTAATTCGGTAGACTAAATTAATCTATAGGTAACTATAAGACTAGAAAAAGAACTCGGCTAAAGGAATATTCGTTCCAAACTCCAAGTCTCCAGGACTTATGGATCCAGAGATATCGTAAAGAGTTTCTTTATCATTATTTATACATTTTTTTTATTTTTATTCAGTAGTCAAAACTTCAAATTACTAAACGATATATTAAAATTAAAAAAATTAATTCTTTGCATTGACTGTTTGTGGATGTGATAGAGGGAAATTAATTTACCAAAAATCGCGGACGAGGTCACAATTGCATTTTAAACGGTTATCAATCGAAATGGTATAAATCGCGTAAAATTTAAACGGCAACGGAGAGACCTTGCGATTTTGATATCAAGGAAAGGAGGAAAGAAAGGTTTAATCATAAACTATAAATAATTATTTGTACGAAAATATTCAGTTTTATAAAACTACTTAAAAATATCTATTTTTTTTTTCTTTGATTCTTTTTTTAAGTAGTTCAGTTTTATTTATCATTGAACGACTGACTTTTGCAACACGTCCATCTTGATTTGAATTATTTGAATATCAGTCATCGATTAATTAAAATAAATAAAAAACAAGATGTGGTATATACTTATACATTTGTAATAAATACTACTTAAGAATGTTTAGTTTGCAAGCCCCACGAGAGCATGTTTTATAACAACATACGTCAACCCCTAGCAGTACGTTTACTAATTTCAATTCACCCTCCTCGCCCACGACGCTCGGCTCTAACACATAAGGAATTCGAAAAAAAACCATTGTTCTGTAACAAAACGCATTAATAAAAATTCTATTCTAAATTCAAACGGCCCATTAACCGGTTCCCACGGCGGCCATGTTGATTCGTCCTCGGCCGCCATTGGCCGAGGCCTCGGGCTTAGAATTAGAATGTGTAGACCCCACCATTTGGCGAGCGGCAAATTATGTTGCCTTTTTTTTTAAACTTCGTTCAAATAATGAGAGCAGCTGTTCGACGCGTACGTTGTCATCGGCCAGTGACGACAGCGTTAGAAAAAAAAACACTTTTCTTTTTACGTACTATGGTACTTGACCATATTAATTATGCAATAAATGTTCAACATATTCAAACAATTTTTTTATTCAACTAGACAACGGTACCAGCGAGACGTTCGCCTGATGGTAGATGACACGTCCATGATAAAGCTAGTTAAGACGGTTTACACAGCACCGCACTGTATTCATTGCCATGAGACATCGCTGCCACAGTAATATCACTAACTACAGCGCCTTTCAAACCAGAACACAATACTGTTAGGCGATAAATATAGGAGCAGCGGTGGTACTTAAATAGTTTCCGAAAACAGAGACCAACCACCAGGAACTCAGAAGTAGAGTTAAACGCAGCAGAACACCAATCGTATCTATTGTTGTATATGAAACAAAATGTATTGGCCGCAGTGTGGCCAGATTAAAAAATACTTCTCCCATACACGGCATTAATTATCGTATACATTTGTATATATTTTTCCTCCGAGAACTATTAGTTTTGCCAGCAAAATGTCAGAATTACCATTTGATATCGTAATACCGAATCAATTATTACGAGCCATATTTGTGATATGACCGGCTGAAATGCCTACAGTGTAATTTACCATATCCTGCTGATTGCTCATTAATATTAACTACCTTTGTTTATCTTTTCATATAACATCTATAAATGGGAAAAAAAACTTTGTATTATTTTATATATAGAATTTAAATTCCAAAATTTTACTTCAATAGCTTTAGACTGGCTAAAGCATCTAGGATATAAAATTTTGTGGTACTTATCGATGGGAGAGGTTACTTTACCATTTATTCTACGAAATGACAAGACGAATGGTGTGTTCACCTAATAGTAAGTGACACGTCCGCCTATAACAACGTAGTTAAGGTGATATACACAGCAACACATTGTTCTCGTCACTTTAATTTCCTCAGGAATTTCATTAGCTACAACGCCCTTCTAAACGGAACACAGTAATATTTGCACACAACTGTTTGGCGGCGGAAATGGACGCTGCAGTGGTATCTAACCTGAAAAAATCTGCTTATGACCTTTGAGAGGAAAATCCGAATCTGATAACCAACCTTTAGTCTACGAGATATCTAAAGGAGAAAGCACATGGTGATAAAGTGTACCACGATAAAGTTTATCGTTCAAAGGTGAAGATGTAGCATATCACAATGGAATTCGTGATCACTGATCACCGGTAGTGATGAATAAAATTAGTCGTAGTCTTGCAGTTTTATTTGTGATCTTGCTTTTTAGACTTAGTGTCTAAGCAAGACCAAGGCCATGACTAATATTAAAATTGCCTTGATCTGCCTTGATCTTATTCTTGCTTTGCACATCACTGATAGCCGACTAGCTCCAATGAATTCTTTCTCTTCTTAAAGTGCCTCTAAAACTAGTGAAGGTTTGCGATCATCCTTTCTGTCTGGTTCGGCGGAATAATTTGGACGCTCCAGTGGGGTAAGAGGACGGAAAATATGATCTATCCGGCCTAAGAATCAACCTTAAGTGCTATTCCCCCTGCTGGATAACGAACGAGGCTCTGGCGACCGAGCAATGGCGGTATAACCATAAACCCGGCCAGGCAATTGGCTGAATAAGGCTTCAGCAGCCTTGAGGTATAAGTAATCTCTAAAACGCTTGGTGCAGAAGGCAACGTGAAACCACTATATTCCCTAGTATTCAACATGGAAAAGACCAAATAACAAAACCCCGAGTGCCCAGCATATATATATATATATATATATATATATATATATATATATATATATATATATATATATTGAGATATACGGTTGCGCTAATGGTTTAACTATTACGCCGTTTTGAATCATGTTTTCTTACAATCGAAGAGTCCAAAGTCCAATTAAGACGTCATAATACCAACTATTTAATTGAAACTCTTTTTCCTACATGAATCCTCCATTTCGGTCTCTTTTGTTTTCTAAAGAAGTGCTTGGTAATCATATCGACCGTTTCTGCTCATCTGATACTGGACTCTTGGAGCCGGATCAACGACCTGTTTTTTTCGGTCTAAAATGGCTTTACCTTTATTAACCTATTTATTATAAATTCTGTTGCATAATGAGGACATAAAAAAATACAATATACATGCACTGGTGGTACCACGGCTGCTCCAATTTTCTTACTGTTTCGGATTGGAGGGAGTTGTGGCTAGTGAAATTACTAGGGTAACGAGACAGCCTCCTATGTCTCAAGGCGAAGAGCGTAATGTGGTGCTGTGTATGCCATTCCAATTAGCGCCACGTTGTCATGGGCAGGCATATCACTTACTATTAGGTGAACGTCCTGCACGAAAAATTATAATATATATATATATTAATCCTATTAATATTTCGGCATACCCATATCGATTAGTCGATGCCAACATTTTTTTTTAATTTTTCCTTTGTTGGTACGTCTATATAAAAGTCTTGTTTTGTATGAATACAGATTTTCCAAAAAAAACAATATCGCTACCCGTTCTCAATATTTCTATAGAACATTTCTGTTGTTATGCTGATGAAAAACTGGCGTTACATTTCAACAGCTAAAAATTTCACCGGATACAGCCACTGTCCTAAAATAGTTCCTATGTACGAGGAGCTGGATCAAAATTTCCATTGTTTTTGATACCTTCTAAATACGTTTAAACACATATATATATACATATATATTTCATATATTTAAACTTGTTAGTTAAAATATTATTGAGGATTTTGGCATATAGGTTCATAGGCCTCCCCTAAAGATCCCAACATCAATCGGTCCGGCGCTACCCGCATCGCTGGGCACTAGGGGCTGTCGTTTGTAGGAGCTCATATGGAGGTATTAGGGCCATTTCCCACCACGATGGCCCAATGCGAGTTGGTGGGAGCCAGTCTCATCTGTTGATTAGCAGGGTGCACCACGAGCAGGTGAGGTTGACTTGAGTCCAGTGAGTTGACCATTCATGACATATTCATTACTAAATTATTTCATGTCAGTCATACATAGAATTTAGACTTTTTTTGCTCACTTGTGTCTTTTAATTTATTTTTATACGACGAAGCGATGAGACAAGCAAGACGTTCACCTGAGAGTAAGTGATACGCTTGTCCATAAGATTGTGGCGTTAGTTAGGATGATTTACACTGTACCACATTTTTCATGTCGCTTTAAGACATAATATCTTAAGTCTTGTTACCGCAGCGATTTCACTAGGTACAGCGCCGTTTAAACCGGAACACCGTAATGTTTGCAATAGAAGATGTTGTGGTACCTATCTAGACAGTCTCCGGTAACCGAGACCTACCACCAGTACTCCCTTATTGTCTTTTATCTTAACTAGTAGTAAAGTTAATGTGAGTTAAACCTCCGTCTTTTATTTAGACAATAAATTTTATAAAGACAATTAAATAAATATATGTTTTTTGTTGATGATAATGATGATGATATTTTTTATTATTTTTAATCTACATTTGTTTTGGATTTCGCGCGCTGTCAAATTGACAGTTCGTTTATAATCTGTTGACGATCCTATGCATTTATGTGATACAGTCTATTGGGCACTGCGATATTAAATATATTTTGACTACTACGAATGTTGTCATCGGAAATAGCGCGGTCGTGTACGTTTCCTAATAGCAAATGCGATTATAACGGGTGTAAGAGGTCCTGCACAACAACTCACGGGACCCAAGACAACCTCACCTATTCGTGATGCACCCTGCTAATCAACAAAAGAGACTCTGGCGCCCACCAACCCGCATTAGGCCAGCGTGGTGGGAAATGACCCAAATCCCTTCTAATGAAACCCTACAAACGTAGTGATTTTTGGGAGAGGCCTACGTCCAGCAGTGGACGTCTATCGGCTGATGAAGATGAAGAAGAAATGAATTCGATTCTGTTCGGCCGCGTTAGTATTGAGAATAATGCGCAATAGTGCGTCCGTTGCGTTTCCTTGAGAGGAAAGATAACATAAGTATACAAGTTAGGTAGTTGTGTTCACGTGTCGGCGGCTAAACAATCCGTTAGTTAATATTCAAGGTGGACGTGATTAGCGAAACGTCAAGGCGAGGCCCACCGGCTCGGCTCGGCTCGGCTCGGCTCGGCTCGGCCGGGCTCGGCGCCGCTTCGTGTTTTTGTTATGTATTTAGCCTTTTTTTTTGTTAGAAGCGCGCATGTTACACAACGAGCGAGATGCGATAATAACTTATTTCTCTTTGTTTCGCACCGTACATATTCTAGGTTTTAACATAAGCAAAATTGTCTATTGTTTAGCTTTTTTTAAATATTAATAACCTTAGTTAATGTTGAACACGTTGAATAAGAAAATTTCATTGCGTAAGATCGACGTTACAACTTTTATATTCACTTTCGTAAATAATTATTCGCGTTAATGTTTATTTATTAATAATTAACGTGAGTGTGAAGAAATACTTTATTGTCTTATATATTGAATAATGTTCTCGTAAATTCAATATATAGGTATTTGTTTTAAGGAAAATGCGTTAAGTAATATTTACTTGCAGGTATAGTCTCAAACAAAATTAATAATAACTAAAGTATAGTACTTTATAGACTTTTTTTGTAAGGGCGCAAGGGGTCCCGCATAACAATTCACAGGACCCAAGCCAACTTCCTTTGCTCCTGGTGTACCCTGCTAATCAACAACCGAGGCCCTGGCTCACATCAAACTGCAGCGTGATGGAATATGGCAGAAATCCTCTCACATGAACCTCTACAGACAACTATCTCGTGTACCCGGAGATGTGAACAGAGCAGGACCAATTGATGTGAGGATGATTGGGGCAGGCCTATGTCCAGCAGTGGACCTCTCTCGGCTGATGAATATGATGATGAGACTTTTTTTAATATTACTTTATATAAAACAGGCAACTTTCATTGAGTTTATTATTAGTTCATCTAAGTATAGTGCAAGTCAACTGATGATTAAATACGATTGTAAAGATCAATCCTGTTTAATATATAAATTTTGTTTAAACAATCTAAATGTTTAAAAGTAGTATTAACGTTTTTGTATATTTTTTTTATTTCACAAAACCTTGAGACGAGTACATGATACACCGCCCATGACACTGTTACGCTAATCAAGATGATACACATCACATTATGCTTGTCGCTTGGAGGTATAGTACGTTAGGTTTCGTTCCGCGGAACCAGAGACAGGATTGTACCACGCTGATCACCAACCTTCACTAGTTGGAGAGGCACTTTAAGAAGAAGAAGAAGAAGGTCTCGTTACCCGAATAATTTCACTAGCTACAACACCGTTCAAACCGGAACACAGTAACGTAAAAATAAGCGCTGCAGTTATACCTACCTAGAGGGTATCCCATAACAGATACCTACCACCACTACAGTAATTTTTTTAGTATAAAATATTTATATATTGTTCAGTTTTAAAACTTATTCATCTTCACTCCGTACAGTAGTTAAGGGATGCTATTCTCTGCGGCATCCCTTTCAGGTCACGCTCAGAAGCTAAACTGAAAAATTTGCTCTATACAAAAATCGTACTGAAATAGTCCATATTATCATACTGCTCGTATCCCATTTGTTCATACTACGTTCATACTATGTTCCGCGGAACAATCATATTGTCTGCCGCTGCTCTTGTTAACATCAAAAATTCTATTACACAAAAAAAAAAAAATCTTTATAATATTATGAGTATGAACGTGGTAATGCAGAAAATAATTTCTTAATATATGCTGCTGTTCATAATAACAAAGTTTTCTAAGAGACAGCGGTGTATATGTAATAAGATGAAAAGATCACATCAATAGTTACATTTATTACTTTAAAAGTTAATTAGTGAAATTATTGAGATCCGCCATCCAATTCACGCGATGGAAAGTGATCACTGAAGTCCATACACTTGCAATACCTGAGAGATCGCGGCTGCGTTGCCAACGTAAGGTGGTAGGCTGTTTTTTTGAAGGTTTCCATGTCACAGCGACGAGCTGGTTGTGGTGTTATGTAAGAATATTAATAATAAAAGTTTAAGTGTATAAGCCCTATTAGCAAATATTCAAATCTAATAATATAACACAATCTTTGTTTGGTTCTATGGAACAGATTTCATATAATCTTCAATGAAACATTATTATACAGAAATATCGTATAATAGTGACGTTGCTGATGGTAGATCTTTGGTGCTGGAGACTCCCGCCAAACAGTAATGTGAACACATTACTTTATTCCGGTTATTTCTATCCGGTCCATTACTAAGACAACGAGATTAATATCTTTTTTATTTCTTTATTCTGTTAAGGAACGAGAGGAGCGGGACCTTCATATGATGGTAGTGATACGCCCGCCCATAACGTGGCGCTAGTTACAGTGGCATACGCTGCACCACATTGCGCTCGTCTTCTTGGGACATAAGATGTTGATGCTCTGTATCCCAGTAATTACACTAGTTACAGCGCCCTTCAAATCGGAAGACAGTACTGTTTGGCGACAGAAATACGCGCTGCGCTGGTACTTACCTAGACGGTCTCCAGCAACAGAGACCTACCAGCAGTTGATAATCTTGTTTCAAAGCAACGAATGCAATGTGGTGTTGTGAACATCATCTCACTAGCAGCTATTGCTAGGGAAGCGTATCACTTACCATCAGGTCTCGCTAGTCTCGTGGATTTAACGGATAAAACAAAATAATTAAAAGGGTTTATGTAATATCTAAATAATGATCTATGCTTATACATTTACTTCCAAAAATTAATCATTTCTATACATTTATGATTTATTTTAACCGTCAAGAAAAGAAATGTTGCATCTTTTGGACACCTAAGGGAATCCATTTGTGAGTTTCCAAGGTTGATCAGCAAAATTCCTGGAGAACGTGCACCTGGTAGGTAGTGGAAAAAATGGTTTGATGAAATAAAGCAGTAAACCGGGCTTAAATACCATCAGTTAAAAAGTATAGCTGAGGATCGAATTGGTTTTATCAATCCGATCGCCAAACTTCAGTTTGAAGAGAACACCTAATGATGATGATGATAGATTTAGAAGTAGATCTTAAATAAAACAATCACTTCAGATTTAAGATCATAGTTCATTCATTAACAATACTAAAGTATAATATTTTAATTATTAACTTCAAAGTAAAACGTTTTAGAAATGAATTTAAGACGATTGGAGAAGGTCTTTTATCCAGCAGTAGACATATATCCGCTGATAATGAGTTGGAGTAGACATCTATAGGCCGATGATGAGTTAGCATAAACAAATTTTCCGAATAGATCACGAAATTTTCCTCTTCTGTTGTAATTGCAATTAATTTGTGAAACAGGCGGAAAAGGTTTGAAGAGACTACAGGAAAATTGGTATTTATATAAAACCAGCCTTCGAATGGTGATGATGAAAATGGTAGCCGTATTGCGCAGTTTAGTCGGAACAATGATCTAATGCACGTCAATTCTTTAAATTCCTATCGATGATTAAACCCTGAGTTAAACTAAATTTACTATTGTATAGGTAAAATAATAAATTTATCATTTGTAAGTCGAGTCCTCGCGAGAGCTAACTGCAGACGTAGGCTGATGACAATCGTCATGCAAAGAAAGCTTGCATTTTTAGGACACCCTCAAAGAGGATACCTTTATGAATTCTCAAGGTTGATCCTGGAGGGCAAAACTCCTGGTGAACATGCACCTGGTAGACAGCGCGAGAAATGGTTTGACTACATAAAGGAATGGGACCGGGCTTAAAAAGAATAGCTGAGGATCGAATCGGTTTTCTCAATCTGATCGCCAAACTTCAGTATGAAGATGGTACCTAATGATGATGATGATTTCTTAAAAGGAATAATAAAATAGAGCACTTTCAGTTTTTGTGACAATCAAAAGACTGGTGAAGATCAGATCAAAAAACATTCTAGTAACATCGCAGCACCAATTTCTTCTACCTAACAATAGTGTGTAAAAATAAATATGCTCTGGTTTAAAGGGCGCTGTAGTTAGTGAAATTACTGTGGTAATGTACCACTCTTTCTCTATTCCTTGCTTAGTATCTCATATAGTTAAGAAGGCAGCATTCTTTATATTTCTCTTCTGTATCACTTCGTCATTAACATCATCAGTTACTTTGGAGTTGACTATCCTTGACAGTACATTTTTTACCTAACGAAGTCACAGGAGTTCCACCTGATGGTAAGTGATTCGCCTGTCCATAACAACTTGACACTAGTTAAGATGGTATTCATAGCACCACAGCTCGTAACCTTGAGACATATTATGGTAAGTCTCGTTACCTCAGTAATTTTATTAGCTATGCTGGAAAATGATACGCTTGCCCATAACAACGTGGCGCTAGTTCAGATGACGTACACTCCACAATTATCCTCGTCGTCTTGCAGTAGCTACAACACCCTTCAAACCGGAACACAGTAATCTTTGCACTATCTAGACGGCCTCTGGAGAGAGTCCTACCACCAGTATTACCAACTTATCATATAACTTCTTTAATTTAATAATTAGTAAGCTACTAATCTTAAAAGCTGATCTCATCCAACGAAACTGTCGTCTGTCGAAATCTTATGTTATTTCCAATCAATAGTTCCAAAAACCATAATTTTTTTTTTTTGTATTGAAAATCATTCAATCTCCCACTTTCACAATTTGACAAGTGGAAGTTTTCAGGGATTATTATCAATGACCTTCGTCGGTTTCGTGAAAAGGACGCAAGCGACTAACACAACATGAAACGGCATTGTCTCCATTTCCCCCGACGCAGAGCTCACCTTGAAAAGCTATTTATTTTTCCTCATCAAACATGTCGCTGTTTTTTTTGTTTTCCTATAATTAAATTATCCGCATACAACTACTGTTCTAACAAGCTATTTTAATATAACGGTAGCTAACAAAAAATATAGCTTTTAGTATACAGTGAAATATAAACTACATTTGAATACAATAAATCTGTTATACTCATATATGTTATTAGCTGTGTTGGCCGCTACGGTGGCTGTAACACCCCCGTAACTCCCTTTGGGGAAGGAATTTTGTAAAATCCATTCCTAGCTGACCTCTAAATAGCATAAGCAATATCTTTACCAAATTTTGAGTGTTTACGTCTAATGGTTTCGGAGATTTCATGATGATTCAATATACATCCTGATATCTCTTAGATATATAGGATTACATATGGATGAGGAAATCTTAGACTATTTGTTTTTATATAGGGTGGCGCAAAAGTAATCCTCCTATCAGAAAATGCTATAAATTTTGCCTTGATGTAAAAAAATTAAAAGACCAAATAAAAATAATCCACAAGAAGAATAAAAGTTTTTCATATTTTTTTTTAAATTACAGCCAAAAAACATCGGCAGATTATTTTTGCGCCACCTTGTATACCTTGTATAACTTTGATTCTTCTTGTGGATTATTTTTATTTGGTCTTTTAATTTTTTTACATCAAGGCAAAATTTATAGCATTTTCTGATAGGAGGATTACTTTTGCGCCACCCTGTATATAGCATCTCTCTCTTTTATTTGTGCCTCTTCACGTCGGAAGAGTGGTTACATTCAAAAATAGTCGGTTCCTCTTCTTTTTAACGAGATTTTTGTAAGATATGATGACTGTCTTCTCCCGCATGTTACGTAACTACTACTTCCGTCTATCAGATAACATCCGATTTCTTCCTCTAAACAATAGTGTGTAAATATTGCCGTGTTCTGATTTGAAGAGCGTTGTAGCTACTGCAATTATTGTCGTAAGGATACTTAACATATGACTGTAGATGACGAGCATAATTTTGGAGTGTGCATTATCCGAACTAGCGCCAGGTTCTTATGAGCAGGCGTATCGTTTACCATCAAGTGAAAATCTCGGTGGTCTCGCGGTTTGTAGAAAAAAAAATCGTTGATTGCTATTCACCTGCTCATCATGGTTAACTGCAGTACATCACATCCAAGACAGGTGATTTTTGACAGAACCCAATGAAGTGCCATCTTCTAATGAAGGTTGACGATGATTATGATAACTCAATTTTTCTACATGAATGTTTGATTTAAAAACTCATGCTTCTCTATAACCACTGGCTGAGATTTGTAATTTGTGTAAAAGGATACGAAAGTATCCTTCTTTGATTTTTTTCTACGTAGCAACAGTAGGAGTGAGACAGTTCACCCGATTATAAGTAATACGCTTGTTTATAATAACGTAGCGCTTATCACGATGATATATATATTAAGTTTTATACCCCAATTCACTAGCTACAGCACCCTTCAAACCTGAACGCAGTAACGTTTGCACATTACTCGTACCCACCACGCCCAGCGACTTAAGAATCAAATGATTACTTCAAAAAATTCTAAGACGTGAAAAGAGTACTGCTGTAATAGGGGTTAATAAAAAATATAGTTTAAATGAAACCTCATTCTGTCCGAAGACACGGTCGCTGCATTGTTTATAAAAAAAAAGCTGTGAAGACTTCCACAGTGTATGGACATCAGCAGCGCACCGCAGGGCCTCTAATTACGAGCATGCTCCGCTGCAGGGGAGTCTACACGCCGGCAGCACTTTATTACTATATGCCGGAATCTAGGCTGAGTGCTTTCAAAATTTCGTTGCCAAAGATTTTTTTTTTTCATTCATATCTCGCGCACCTGAAAATGTTGAGGCGTATTTTTCACGACTTTCTTTAAAACATTGCCATGTATTTTTTTTAATCACTACTCGGTTTAACTTTTGCTAAACTCGAATATACTTGAACCTTTTAAAAATGATATGATTACTGGTCTATATTGCCTAAGACCGTCTAGATATCACCGCCACTCCTATCCCTACCACCAAATAATAGTATATAATAGAATTAAGAAGGAAGTAGGTGTAAGTAACGGGAGGAATATCAAAGTTTTTTAAAAGTTAAATTGGGAATGCGGATGAGGATAGGAATTGATTATGAGGGAGCGGAGGATAAATAAATAATAACTCTATTTAGGCAAAATATATTTTTAACCCTCTCACAATGAAAACAAACATTTCCTCTTAAAATTGTTTTAATATAACGAATAGGATTGTTCGAAATCTATTTGTGGAAAGATATGAGGAAGAAGATTCGTGAAAAAATTTATATTTCCTCCATTAAAAGGAAGAGGAGGAATCATCATCAATTCTATTGTGTAAATATTACTGTTTCGGTTTGAATGGCGTTGTAGCTAGTAACATTACTGTCGTAACGAGAGTTAACATCTCAAAGTGACGAATACATTATGGTGCTATGGATCATCTTAACTAGCATCACATCATGAACCGGCCTTTTGCTTACCATCAGATGAACGTCCCGCTCGTTTCATCGCAAAAAATTATACTGCAGAATATTTATATATTACTGCTTGGCAAAAACCTATACGACAATATAGCGTTTTATTAAAGAATATTTAAATTTGTGATATATATTGTCAAAATATATTTATTGAAATTTACTTCTGCAGAGTCCAGCATCGGAATCGGATAGCAGCTCGGTGTCGGGGGCGAAGAGCCCCGCCGGCGCCCCGCCCCTACTGCAGCAGATGCTGCAACTCCAGCTGCAGGCGCAGACACCGCAGGCCATTGCACAGGTACACCACACATTCTAACCATACCAATGAAATCATAGGAGAGGATCCTGGATGTTTAACACTTAAATGTATATTTACATCGCTGCTGCGACTGTAGCGATTGATATGGTCAATGGTGATGTTCTGGAGCAAACTGGGTTTTATGATGGTATATCACTACCGTCACTATTCAGTATAAAATTTTATAGCTATAATTATAAAAAAAAAATCTGATATATCTGTTTAACAACAAAATTAGCTAGTCATATCAAAAAATAACCTTCTATAAAAATTTTAATTCTATTCTTATCTTGACTTTAATGAATTTTGTTAAAGACTTGCTAATTCATTAATTATCAATCATTAATATTTTTAATACAATCTAAGCTTTTTCACTATAGTAATTTAATAATTTAATTTAATACTTTACGATTTATAATTCTAATGATCAAAAACCCGAGGTGAGATTAGACATCCTATTAATCTTTATATTAACTCTCCAAAGAACAGTACTGATGTTAAACTTTTTACTCCTATGTAATAATGCTCCTCATACTTAAAGTATAAAATATTGTAAAGAAAAAAAAAATTTTTATCGATTTGAAAATAATCTCTCTTTTGATACACTTCCAATCGTACATACATATTTACAAATGGCTGTTTCGAAATTATCTGCAATGAATGAGCATTGCTGATAAGGTTACTTTAATTGGGTTATTTGATACTTATCACTCAATAAACTGTTGTCTAGATATGATCCTTCTATTTCATTTTTTATTTATATTTACATTAATACTAAGTATAAATGAATAACACTGCAAATAAAGATTAATGCAGCATAGTTAAGAAATAGGATATTATTAAAGGGAAAGAGACAATAAATTTATTACACATAATAAGGGTTAAATATATATTATAATTAGTAAATTTACTATATTTTTTTTTATTGAAGATTACAATGATGTTTACCCTTCCGAATTGCTATCGAAATATATAACCGAAAGCAAGGTCGATAAAGTCTAGACTAAATTTAGAGGAGATAAATTTTAACATTACTCCAAGTCTAATTCTGAACGTCTACTCGCAGCCAGCGTGTGGTAATTAAAAGACCGCAAAGCCTCATATCCCGAAGTGTCTACCAGGATCCTGTCATTTACGCAAAACATATGACGGAGCACAAAGCATTAATGCAAATACTTAGGCACTCGCATTTCTAACCCTTCTTTGTCTGATGACACGTATGAACAGAGAGGGTACGCCAGTGTCTGAGGAAAAAGAGTTGAATCAGAAAGTGGCATTAGCACGACTTTTGATTCAGCGTCAGAACATCGGCGTGAAAGAACGCAGTGTGCCGTTTCATTAAATGTTTTGATCCACTCGCCGTTGCACCGCGATTGGCCACTCAAACGTGCGCCGTTGTACTTTGTTAATGTCTCCTTTGTAGAAAACAAAACTTTTGCTTCAACACATGAAAATTAAAATTTAGAAACACCCTTTTCTACTACTAATATAAATTCATTGTTCAAAGATACAATTACTTTGGATTGGATTTACGAGATGCTAAGAATCGTTCCTATCCCGAAGTAATATTTAAGGCAAACCTTTTAGAAGTAATTATCGATATTTTATTTTGGTTCCAGTACTTAAAAAAGTAAGGAAAGAAAAGTAAATTTTAGATTCGAAAGCAAAGAAAATCGTACAGCAGACTTTAAACACATTTACCAAAAATTACTTCCTATGTACCTATGTCCCGCATTGGGCGTCTATTGGCTGATGATGGTGATATTGCTATACTGGATCATTTAAGATGTACCCTTCGCCATTTTATCTTCAGCGCTTCTTTCAGTTTTTGACATTAATGAACAGCTATTGCAAAACATTTTTTATATGAAATGGACCGCTTGACTATGATCCAACCTAATAGAAATTTATCTCAAAGAATTTTGTTTGTATTGAGTTTGTATCATTATCCCAACCGGCCATACTTACACGCATTAGTAGTACTGTATTTAAGGTTTAATGAATATTGTAAAGAAATCATGACAATTACGGGTTTTGCAGTTCCAGCAGATGTTGGCGGCGCTGGCAGCATTGGGTAGCGGGCTGGTGCCGCCCCCTTTGCCCCAGGCGTGGCTCATACAGAGGCTCGCGCAGACGAGGCAGCATCCCGACAGGTATGTACCATTAATATAATAATACAGTCATAAATGCTAAAATTCTTTTTATTAAAGCAATACTATATTCCTCGGAACCTAAGTTGTGGCTTTAACTTACCGATTGTCGCTAAAGAACATTCACGGAAGTAATTTTGGAAAATATATTAGGTATCTCGATTTCAATAGGATATAAGAGAAATTTGATAGAGTTTCTTCAGACTCTAGTATAGCTACAATCATCAGCCGATAGACGTCCATTACTGGAGATAGGCCTCCTCCAAAGATCTCCACATCGATCGGTCCCGCGTTGCTCACATCCAGTGGTCTAACTATTTATTGTTAATTTATCATCATAAGAAAATTAGACTCATTTGGATGACCTCGATTGATCATTGTTACTTAAAGTGAGATCATCGCGGATAAAAACGACACATATATAAATAGATATAAGAGAGATAATAAAATGCATCGATATAATGATTATCTTACCGTCGATGATTATAGCTAGGTTCTCTGTGAATGACAGATAATGTTTAAGTTATTGATGGTTATCTAAATGTAAACAAAATATACGCCAGAGAGTTTGAAATAAATTGGACTGGCTAGAATTGTACCCAAAGAAAAAGGATCTGTTAACATCTCATTAATTTTTGTAGATCTCTATTGATGGAGACAGTCTAGAAGGGTACCACCGCAGTGTCTATACCTGCCTTAAACTAACTTAACAGTTGAAACAAATTATAAATTTCCGGGGTAAAGAAACTTACATTATATCTCAAGCCTCACACCCCTTATGTTGTTAGTGTATATCATCCAAACTAGATCGTCATTTTTATGAGTAGACTTAACACTTAGCATCCGGTTCTGTTCTTGTCAATCTCTTCAATTCTTAGAACAAAATTAAATTCATCTTATTTCTTCTCCTTTTTTTTTTGCTGCGATCAAATACTTTCGTGTATACTCTCTGCATTATATTTATACTCTTCTATCTCCTTTGTTATTAAATTTTTCTAACATTTCATCATCATCGTCATGTCCGTTATCAAATTATTAGAAACTATCAGCTGATTGATGTTGTCCAGTTTCACCTCGGCACTGACAGCGACAATTTATAACGATGACTGGTACACATCTGTCATCAGTTCAAAGCGACCGCCGCGGTCAATGCTAAACGAACCTTTTTAAAATCACCATTAATCATTAATCATTGAATGAACAGATGACGTCATTGGAAATTTTTGTAACGGTGGTCACCAACGGTGATAACGGTGGTCACCAACATCACCGACTGAACTGGACAGATATGGCTGGATACATTGGACCTTTGGGGAAGGCCTGTGTCTAGCAGTGGACGTCTGTCGACTGATGATGATGATACAGCATAACACTGTGCTCGCTGATTGGAGTGTTAAGATATTCAGTCGCGTCTATAATATTTGTAAATTACTGTTCGGCGGTAAGTGATATACCTGCTCATAACAACGTGCCGCTGGTCAGGATGACATTGCACAACATTGCGCTCATCGCCTAAGACCTAAGATGTTGAGTCTCATAACCTAGTAATTCCTTTACCCGGAACATAGTAACCTTTGCCACATTACTGTTTGGCGACAGGAATAGACGCTGGGTTTTTACCCACCTAGACGGTTTCCGGAAATAGAGACTTAACTCCAGTAATAAAAACTGTACAGACAAAGTAGTTAATAGTAATAGTATACTATTAATAATATATTAATATGTGAAGAAAAAACTTTGTATATCTTTTAAGCAAGTATGGGTACGAATTTTTTTCATATTAACATAATTTTTTTATATACTAATACTTTGAATATCATAAAAACTTCTTTTTTTTTATTTCGACGCCTAAGAAATATTGTTTAAAAAGGACATTTTGAAGTATATGATCACATTTGTAACATATTACATGTGTCTATGAAGAAAAAAAAGAACATTTAAAAAGAGGTTGTAATATATAAGCGAATGGTAAAAGATATTAAGCTCAATTCGCATTTATAATTGGTCTCCATTTTTTACTTAAGCTATATAATGTTAGTCCACAACTAGTTAAATGGTCAAACACATGGTAACATTATAAGGAGAGGGGAGCCAATTATGGTCGATGACTTCAGCAGATGCGCACGGCTGTAAAGGCATTGCTCCTTACGAATTCTCGCGTTAGACATTTGAAATTCGAATTCGCGTCCGTAATACGTCCAGTATCAAAAAACACATTCCAAATGGATTCCGGAATATTTTAAGTTTTTTTTTTATTATTGATATTTATTACGTGCCAGGACTCAAAATAAATTCGTTAAAAAAGTTTTTAATGTATTCGCCTGATTTAAATAAAGGGATTTTAAATATATGCTATATTTTTTTTGGTATCGTTTTCATTCGTTAAATAATTTTTATATGTTGTGATGGTTATAGACAATAATTAATTATAGTTTAATTACCAGTTATTATTAATAATTGTTTAATTATATTTAATGATAATATAATCAAAACTGTGGCAATCATTTTGGTTTGTCTCATTACTATAAAATCTTTTTTTTTTTTCAATTACCCGACGAGACTAGCGGGTAGTTCACCTAATGGTAAGTGATATACTACTACCCATAACAACATGGCGATAGGATGATACACTACACCACATTGAGTTCGTCGCCTGAGTCTTAAGATGTTGCGACTCGTTACCCCAGTAATTACACTAGCTACAGCGCCCCTCAACCTAGACGGTCTCCAGCAACAAAGATCTAAAACCAATTTTTAAGTATTATTTTCATAATAGTGTTACCAACAGCTTCAGATATAGATTTTAAATAAATATGAATAAAGTATAGATCGTCCGAGAGCCAGAAATCTGACCCCTGGCTTATTTCTTATTTCACATTCGAATGAATAAAAATATAAAACCTCATCCATTAATTCAGATCACTTGCGTACTGGTGTATCGATTTGTATAAATAAAGATGAATCCTTGAAACTCTGAATCAGTTCAGTCACAGGGCTGTGTCTAGATTTTATTTCAACGTATCCCATTATGTAACGTTTCTAACAATACGTTTTTTTAAAGTACATTCAAACCTATTTTTTTTTATACAGTAAACGATAACTTTATAAGAGACCTATGTCCATTAGTGCGGAACCCATTGCTTGACATAGGCCACCCTCAAAGATTCCTCCACCTCAATCGAGTAAGGAGGATACATCAAGGGTTTTGAACTATTTCCAACCACGCTAACCCAATGCGGATTGATGAGAGCCAGAGCCTCATTTATTGATTAGCAGGGTTCAACACGAGCAGGTGAGGTTGGATTGGATCCCATGAGTTATGGGACGTTCACTCGATGGTAACTATTGCGCATGCTCACAATAGCTAAACGCTGGTTAATATGATATATAATACAGTCTTGTTATCGCAGTAATATAATAGATAGAATATATATATCATCATCATCAGCATATTCGTCCACCGCTGGACATAGGCCTCCCACAAAAATGTCCACATCAAATATATATACAATATAATAACTGCTTTGAAGATTTCCCGCAAAGACCTACCACATCTATTTTATATTACTATGCCTTTAGACACGTTATTAAATTACTGGTGGTAGGTTTCCGTTGCCGGAAGCCGTCTAGGTACCACCGCAGCTCTTATTTCTACCACCGGACAGTAATTTACAAACATTAGTATTCCGGTTTGAAGCGCGCTGTAGCTAGTTAAATTACTGGGGTAACGCGACTGAATATCTGAATATTCAAATCGACGAGCACAGTGTGGTGCTGTGTATATCATCTTAACTATTGCCACATTGTTATGGGCAGGCGTATCGCTTACCATCTGGTGGACGACCCACTCACCCCGTTAGTTTGTCGAATACAAAAAATCTAAACATGTAAGAATAAAGGGGGGTATAAAGGGTCCCGCACAACAACTCTCGGAAACTAAGCCAACATCACCTGCTCGTAGTGCACCCTGCTAATCAACAAACGAGGTTCTGGCTTCCTCTGACCCGCATCGGGATATACGACAGCCTAT
The DNA here is from genome assembly GCA_029030555.1 of Ornithoptera alexandrae. Classification (NCBI taxonomy): domain Eukaryota; kingdom Metazoa; phylum Arthropoda; class Insecta; order Lepidoptera; family Papilionidae; genus Ornithoptera; species Ornithoptera alexandrae. The sequence continues at coordinate 2,265,912 of JARDVY010000031.1, forward strand.
AGTGCCTAGCGGTAGTACAGGAGGCCATGCTGTCTTTATGTGGAGACCTTTGGAGGAGGCCTATGTCCAGTGGTCTTTTATCGGCTGATGATGATAATACTAGAATAAAAAGGCTAAAGACATTTTTAATACTAAAATCGTGTAATTCCTATGGCTCTTATCAATCAATATCAGTTTACTATCGTGACATAAATTATCTAAGAATCCAAGTCTAGCGCGTTGTTTAATTATAGAATTTACACCATCAGCAACTTGTACATTTTCCCATGATAATTGATGGTTGAAAGTAAGCTAATCACACCCTAAAGACAAAGTCAGAGCTGGAATTTATTCGATTGCTATAGGTAATATAATATCACAGGAGACTGCTGGTTTATCACTGCCGGAGACCGTCTAGTTACCACCGCAGCTACTATTTCTACTAACACCTGTGTGTATATATTACCGTTTTCCGGTTCCGTTAGCTGGTGAAATTGCTAAGGTAAAAACACTTAACATCCTACATTTCTCTAGGAGGCGATCACAATGTGGTGCTGTATACATCATCCTCACTAGCGTCACGTTATTATGGGTACTGTTGTGAGGTGAACATCTCTCTCGTTGCTTAAAGGCAGGTGTTTCGAAGGACTACGTCCAGCGGTTGGCAGTCTCTCAATACATAGATGATACACAAACGGTGTTTATTTAAAATATAAAACGCTACGTTAAAATATTCTCTGCAAGTCTGTTGCATATAAACTATGCATCTATTGTGTACTAAATCTAGTTGTTGACCTTCCGAACCCTGGGTTCGAGTGCTATTTTATTATGCAGACCTAGCCCTAGTTCGCAATACACGAAACTAGATGCAGCCCGTGTTTGTCCTCGTGAGAACCGGTTATAACCGGTCCGAACCGGTCTCAACTGTCGCCTATGCCGACCTGAATCGATTGAGTGAATAATCGATAGCTTTCAAATGTGGCTTCCTTGTTAAAAATATATTTTAATGAGCAATTATCATAAATTTCAATAGATATATGATCTTTGACACCATTACAGTTACTGGTGGAAGATCTCTGTTGCTGGAGGACACAGTCTAACTATTGCAGCCGACAAATAGCATTATGCTAATATTACTGTGTTCCGGTTTGAAGGGTGCTGTAGCTAGTGAAATTACCGGAGTAATGAGACTTAGCATCTTGCAGATCGATATCACATATCCACGATATCTGTTATTCTTTGAACATGTCGATTTCCTCACGGTGTTTTTTTTTTCGCCGGAAGTTAAGCCGCCATTTAATAAATTAACCACTCATAAAACACCTTCCATAGTCCAAAGTACTGAATAACATTCGTTAGAATTCTTTATAGCCTTTTACAAATTATACATGTCGAACAATAAGTTAACTTAACCAACTCGAGCTGTGTGTTCGTGTAACGAAAACAAAAAATCGTTGTAAACCAATGGACGCAGTTTCGAAAACAGTATAATAATTATAATATCAATGGATGGTTGATAAGGATGGCAGCAGCTCACACGTATGCCGGCGCTCGCACCGATTTGAAATTTAAATGCATCACCCCGCGCTGCATTGTTCCATCGTTGCAACTGGGTCGCCGGTCCGTATGACACTGATTTTACTTTTCACGATCGCTTTTATCTTACACTACAAACATGACCAACACGCATTGTATAAACATCATCATCATCATCAGCCGGCCACGTCTATGAGCCCCGCGCTGCCCGCATCCAACGTCTGCTTACAAAACGATGGGTGACTAGAAGTACCTTCGTTTCTAAGGGTTCATATCCCTCATATAGATGTAAAGAAAATAGTTACTCTGATCACTCAGCATCAGATAGACGTCCACTGCTGGACATGTAGACCAAAAAGATTCCCACATCGGTCGAGTAGGGATTCATACGGGATGATTTAGGCCATTTCCCACCACACCGGCCCAATTCGGGTTGGTCGGAGCCAGAGCCTCGTTCGTTGGTTAGCAAACTCCACCTGTATATATTCACAACCCAAAGATCCGCTTTATACTGCTAACATTTTTTCCAAAGAGATTCAGCTTCTACGAAAACAGCAATGGAGTGCCCTTGCCCACGTCGGTGTTCCTGTCAAAATACGACATCGGTGTCTTCAAAAAAATAGTGAATAAGCTGTTACTAGATTAGTGCTCCTTATCACCACCGACCACATCACCATTTAACATCAGATGGGATCATGAGCACGCGCTAATCTTGTCAATATAAAAATAAAGACATCCAATTTCTCCTGTGTATCTGAAGGAGGATGAATATTGCAAATTTCTCACTCCTTATATTTCTTCCGCCGAAGAAATGCTTGCGCATTGTGTTACCGTTTAAAGCCGTTATCGTCTATCAAATTACTTTGGTAACGAGATATATTTATCCACATTTTCTAATCGTAAGTTTCTGTTACGGGAGACCATCTAAGTATCACCACAGCTTCATTTCCCACTGTAAAGGAGCATGCATACACTACTGTGTTCGGGTTGGAACGGCGCTGTACCTAGTAAAATTACTGGGCAATAAGACATTATATCTTATGTCTCAAGGCGTCAAGCACAGCGTGGTGCAGTGTATATCACCCTAACTAGCGCCACGTTGTTATGGTCAGACGTCATCACTTACCAAAAGATGAATGTTTCGTTCGACTTGTCCGTTGTTGAATAAAAAAACAACATCAGTGCATGTCCTAAGTTGCACCATATTGGTTTGGACAGTTATCATTTACTATCAAATGAACTTCCCGCTCGTCTCCAATGCTTCGAGTAACTAAGTTGTAGTTTTACTTCATAGAGTAACTTTTAAACTCAACTAATACAGTGAATGACACCAGATCGTCGAGCCGCACCAGATGGTACGACGATCTGGTGAACGTTGCGAGAAGTAGCTAAATGCGGACAGCGTAAGATCGATCTATGTGGAGATCTTTGGGAGAGGCCTATGTACAGCAGTGGACGTCGGTTGGCTGATAATTATGATGATGATGAGTGAGACGCATGTTTGATTCCGATAATGGGGATTAGCGAGTTGTTAAGTTTCTCCGGACCCATCAGGTTAGCCATCGACATAATAATGTCCCCATCATTACCATCAGTCGATAGACGTCCGCGGCTGGACATAGCCCCCTTTAAAGATTTCCACACTGGGAGTACTTGCGCGCCTCGCATCCATCGGTTGCGAGAATATAATCTTATAGTTCAAGTAGTGATGTGCTGAAGAGCTATTTATATATGTATACATACATACACACATAAGAGGAGGTGTAAGGGGTTCCACCCAACATCTTACGGAGCCCAAGTCAACCTCACCTGCACGCGGTGCAGCCTGCTGAATAACAGACATGGCTTTGACCACCTACCAACCCGCACTAGGTCAGCGTGCTGGGTTATGGCCAAAGCCCAGCTGTGGACGTCTATCTTCTGATAATGATGCATAAGAGATATCCAGAGATCCATTGCCTCATCTCGAGATCTCCGAAACTATTAAACGTAAACATTTAAAAATTGTTAGAGATGTTGATTCTGCCATTTAGATTAGGTAAGTCAGCTGGGCAGCTAAAAATGGATTTTACAAAATCTGTAAATAATGACATAACCAGTAAACCGGTAAGGGGGAGGGTACAGCGAGTATATCTATAACTTAAATATAGATAACATTTAAATATCCTGTGTAGAAAATTTGAAGCATACTGGACTACGACTACAATAAGTTAAAGTTATTCGATTGAGATTGTTGTGACGTGGGTCTCAATCGATTCTACGAAGCGATGTGAACGGTAGGCAAAACAAGTTTTTGCTCCTCAAGTGTAAGGCGAAGCGATATGGAAATGCTTACAATGCTTAAAACAGATGTTGCGACGGGAGCGCAATCAGAGCGGCTCAGTATACAAAACTGCACGTGTACAAAACGCATTACGACTCTAAACCTCCTCCCTTTCGCCTCAGCCGGATTCCCTCTCCCTCCCCCCGGCCGCGTCGTGTCCTCAAAGCGGATGCGCCGACAATCTAAGATCCGACGGAGGGAACCGTGTTTGGGATAAATAACGTTGGCGCACTCCTTTTGCATGAGCGATCGAGAGAGAAAGCACAATCGACTAATACGATCACCATGCTTCTCATTTTATTTTAAGGATCAATATTTTTTTAATCAACCCCTATTAAATCGAACCATTCTGTAAAATAATTATTGGCAGACACAAACCGCGTAGTATGCAAATTGAGAAAACCAGGCTATATTTACCTCATCACTATCATCAGCCGATAGACGTCCCCTGCTGGACATAGGCCTCCCCTCAAAATCTCCACATCGATCGATCCTACGCTGCAGTCAGTATGGCTTCTGGCACCGCTGGACGTTAGAGCTCGTGGTCTGTAGGGGTTAAATTGGGGGTATTTGGGCCATTACTGTTCAGTCGGTAAGTATATATATAACATTCATTATTCCCTGCTTCATCTGCTGTCTGTAACACCCTCGTAACTCCCCTTCAGGCTAACATTTCGTGTAATCTGTTCTTAGCTGATCTATACTTAACAAAAGGAATATTCCTACCAAATTTCAAATCACCAGGCCTTATGGATCCAGAGATATCATGATCAGTCTATACATAAGTGTAAATCTCTGATAAATGTAAAATAAGTTACGATTATTGTTTTTAATCTACAAAACGATGAAACGGTGAGACGTACACCTGATGGTAAGTGATGCGCCTGTTTATAGAAACGCGGCTCTTAAGATGGTATACATAGAACTACATTGTGCTCGTCGTCTTAAGGCTTCAAGTGTAAAGTATCGCTACCCAAGTAATTTCTCTAGCTACAGCGCCCTTCAAACCGGAACCCAGTAATGTTTGCGCACTACTGTTTGGCGGCAGAAATAGTTGCTGCAGTGATATCCGGCAATAGGGATCTGCCACCAATAATACTAACACCACACCCGTAATATATCTCTCATGTTCTAGATCTTTGTGAACACAACTTTATGTTTTCCTTCTGTGTAGGTTCGGGTTGGCACACAACAACGTTTCTCGAATCGGCTTTAACCCACTTACACTGCATTATACAAATTTAATTCACACAAAACTCACAATGTCAGACAAGAAGAAACTTTTCATTCAACTATTTTTAGCTTGTTAAAGCTTTTACACGACGTCGAACTTTTCAACAGATCTTTTATTATGTTTTGAGAAAAGTTAAAACAAATGAAATATAAATTGATTTTTTTTTATATGAATCTGATCTTTTATTGTTGATAAATCTCTGTTGTTGAAGACCATCTATCTAATGCTACGTCAATCGTATTTCTGACGCTGAACAGTAACGGGTAATCAATATTGAGTTACGGTTTGAAGGGCGTTTTATCCAATAACATTACTGGTGGTAACATGTCTTCAGGCGACGAGCACAATATGGTGCAGTGTACATAATCCTAACTACCTTCCCGTTGTTACGAGCGGCAGTACCATCAGGTGTGAACGTTTCACTGGTCTCATTGCTTCGTGTATTCATAATATTGGAAGCTTAGTATCTACTTTGTATTGATCAGTATCCTGATAATATCCTTTTTTTTAAATAACTGCTAATCAACAAACGAGGCTCCGACTGCCGACAAACCGCATTGTGCCCGCGTGGTGGGAAATGGCTCAAATCCTCCCATATGAACCCCTACAAACGACGATCTCTAGTGTCCATCATTTTGTGAGAAGAACCTGATCGATCCTCTCCAAAACTTAATGCCTAGCGGTACCGGAGGCCATGCTGACTGTAGAACGGAAGCCACTGGATGCGGGCAGCGTAAAACCGATCTACAAGGAGATCTTTGCGGGAGGTCTATGTTCAGCAGTAGACGTCTATCAGCTGATCATTAATTACGATAATATACACTGCACCATACTACTCCTCGATTAAAGACAACAATTATTACCAAGTGTTAATAACTAATATATGTATACATACGTAAAAAATTTAATTACTTTAACATGTTCATTGCTATTGATTAAAATTGAAAAAAAAAACAAGACAGTCTTATGTAAACATTCATAGTGTGGACACCCTATCCAATATACACCTACTTATAGGTAAGAAAGCCAGCACCGACGAGACGTTCTCCATATTGTTGTATTAAATCGAATGTGACACTGATAAAGTGTTTATACTACACTTTACATCTCTATAGGAGTACACAACAAATATTCAATACCCCCCTTAGCTTAGCGGGTTTATAGTGCAGAAGTCCCTCCTTCGATTCCGGTACTACATCCAATCGAGTTGAGATGAAACCACCATTTCGAACAGATATAACCGCTACAATGATATTTTGACTGCATCTGGCACGAAACCCCCTGGTTCTATTCCGATGTCGACAGAAAACACTACCATCATCCAAACTCCGCAGTTTGGACAGTGGTATAGTATTTTAGAACCCGGGATCTCATATCCTCATGATGTGTATCTTTCATAACAGCATTTGGTCCATTTACCGAAACATCATCACCAGTTCACACGTCCATTGCTGGTTGAATGCAGGGTGGTAGGCCTCTGCGGCGACAGCAGCATTTAATTCTACTGATAAACTGTACTATACAAAAGCTACTGTGTTCCGGTTTGAAAGGTGTTAGAGCGAGTCTTAACATGTCTCAAGGCGGCGAGCAGAATACGGTGCAGTGTATATCTTCTTACCATCAAGTTAACGTCTCGCGCTAGTTTCGTAGCTTCATACATTCAAGGAAAATAGGAGCCGTAGAGATCTCCACACCGATCAGTCCAGCGTTGCACACCGCGTCTGGTACGAGAGTATCCGTACCTAGTACTTAATAGTCTGAGACCTACAGGTCTTCCTTTGTTGAGAGTGAAGCCTTTAGAACCGGTTTCATTGAACAATATACACAAACTATTTCATTTTCCATCGGCACAGAGTTGCGAGTTACAACAAGCGATATGGAAACGATACGACAACGAACAAGTCGCCATATTCTGAACAGTCACATTTTGTAATAAAAAAAAGAGTTTAACTTAAGTCCTTTTAACTTGATATATATTAACAAATTAAGAAGTTACTAAAACGCCGATTTACTTAAACATATATTTTTTTTTTGATAACGATCTATGACCACGACCATTCCGCCATGTCATCATACCACCAAGAAGAAGTTATATAAGTATTGTTCTCCAATTTAAAAAAGGAATTAGTTTTCTCAATCTGATCACCAATCTTCAGTTTGAAGAGGAGCACCTAATGAATGATTGATATTATCATTATATCATCATGACTGTCTATTATTTACTGCCGGATATTAACGTCATGAATTTTAGAAAATTTCTATACTTCGTTAGCCACGTGTGGGAAAGTTCACTGTTGACTACTACAGGGAAAGTTGCTCTCTTCCTGTAGTTATTACCTCCTTAGTCGCCTTTTACGACCGACGATAGTTTTGTGTGGAAACGTAACAACGCGGTCTTACCAAAAAAATATTATAATGAGTAATATAAATTTTACTTATTATTCTACTTAATCATCTTGAGAGCAATATAACAATGGCGCGTATTTAGTAATTACGCGTAAGATTTTTTTTGTTGGTGGTAATTAATTTTAAAGGTGTGAGGGTACCCGCCAAACTCACGGGACCCAAGCCAATTTCATCTGTTTGTAGTGCATCATGCTAACTCTGGCTCGCATCAACCCGCATTGGGTTAGCGTGGTGAGAAATGCCCTAATGCCCCTATATGAACCCCTCAAAACGACAGCTTTTAATGCTTAGCGGTATCAGAGGTCATGCTGACCAGGTCGCGGTAAGCCGCTGGATGTGGGCAGCGCAGGACCGATCGATGTGGAGATCTTTGAGGGAGACCTATGTCCAGTAATGTACGTCGATCGGCTGATGATAAGTACCAGGCAAAAATCCTGCTGCTTTTTATGCATATAAAAATAATTAACTTTAATGAAAAAAATATATTTTTTTAAACAAGCGGAACATTCACCTGATGGTATACGCCTGCTCATAAAAAGTAACGATAGAGAGGATGCACCACAACCCGCTCGACGCCTGTGACATAAGATGTTGAGTCTCCTTACCCCAGTAATTACACTAGCTACAACGCCCTGCAAACCAGAACATAATAATGTTTGCACTGTACTGTTTACTGCAATAGGAGCTGCGGTGGTACCTAGACGATATCCGGTAATATAAACCCACCACCCTGCAGTCACCAGCAGTGGACTTGTATGAGCTCGTGGCGATGAAAAGAATGTTTGTCATTTCGATAAAGCCTTTTTGGTGTTTGATGTGGCAATCGTATAAATGCTAATATCGTTTCGTCGACCGGAAACGCGGGCACAGTGCTTGCGTCAAGATAGCGCCGCGCGGGCCGGGGCTCCGTCTGACGGGGCTCCGCTATTCATTACTATTGGAACGTTCGGAACGGGCGCGGCCTGCGAACAGGTGGAAATGCTGAAGACATTGTTGGTACCGCAGACTGTACGCGCCGGTGTCCGCCCGTACCTGTATTGTGCGCGAATCGAGAATACCATTGTCTAAATCGAGAACAAATAGTACTACAGGTATATGTGGCACGAAACCCTATTCAACCGGTTTAATAGAGATTTGTGACGTGGTTAAATGGCATAAGTATAGTTATGACATGCTCATCTGATGATACACGCTGCAACATATAAATAGTGCAGTGTGAGATCGAGTGTATTCATTTTGTGACATTAGAACACAATAATGTTCCCACTTGTGGGATTGAGAGCCTTCTCTCACAAGGAAAAATAAAACCATTTATCTATCACGCTAACCAAGTGAGAGGTGGACATCTTTATATAATTATGCAGGCAACGCAGGAGATCTAAGAGGGAGACCTATATCCAGCAGCAGATGTCTGTCGGCTGATGATAATACTTAAAATAATAAATAATATAGTTTTATTATACAACATATCCATTGTCCTCAGGCTGGCAGAAGCCTGCGATAAAACGCCAGCGGCGAGCTCGTCCCCGACCCTGACGGAACAGCCCCTGGACCTCAGCGCTAAGTCCACCTCCAGCACCAGCGGCACACCGCCTCCGGAACACAACAACTTGGACAACTCTAGGTGAGTTAGTACTATTCACATACATTTCAGCCTATTAACTACCACTACTAACCCTACGCTTACCCAATTCGGGGGTTAGGGAGAGCATTTACTAACTATTATTTTTTATTCGTCGAAGGGACTAGACTTTCAGGACTTGTTCACCTAATGCTACGTGATACACCAACTCTTCACCACATGCTAGCTAGGATAATTAATACTGCACTACATTGTGCTCGTCGCCTTAAGTTATTAAGTCTAATTCACTAATCAACTAATTTCATCAGCTTGAAACAACGTCCTCCGAACCTGAACACAGTGATGTCAGCACATTACTGTTCAGAACCAGATGAAGATGCTGCGGTGATCCCTTAGCTTATACTAACAGCCATTACTAATCGTATTAAAATAACCTTTAATCATCAATCGAGCAAATCCTTAAAATGATTATTGAAGTACATTTTTTTTTTATCAACGATGCAACGAGACAGCGTGACAATCACCTAATGATAAGTGATACGCCTGCCCATAACAACAGAACGTTAGTTAAGATGGGTATACTGTAAACAACTTTGAGACAAGATGTTAAGTGTCATTACCTCAGTAATTTCACTAGCTACAGCGCCCTTTGAACTGGAATACAGTAATGCACATTGGTGTTTGTTACCAGAAATGAGAGCTGCGATGGTAGCTACTCAGTCTCCGGCAACAAAGATCTACCGCCTATAAAATGCACAAATATTTCTTGTAGTTTTTAATGAATGCATATAATAATGGAGATTGTAATAAAGTAATTTAGTAGCTGTACCGGTCACAAAGGAGCGTTGGAAATTAGGCGATGCAGCTCTCCGATACGAGGGCTGTGGGGAAATTTGCATGGAATTAAGGTCGCAGCTAATGTTTTAATCCATTTAGCCGCTGTTTAGTGGCGACGCGCGGCTACTTGCGTCACGGCCTGTTTTTGCATGCAATTTAATCTATTTTCAATTAATCATGTCATATAGACACACGAACATGCGTTGACCACGGAGTTTTTTTTTTCTAAAAAAAAAACCTTTACCTATATCCATATACACAATAGAATTGGGATTCCTTATTTAAAAAATCACGTAAAAACTAGTGAACGTATTGACGTGGGAACATGACCATTCGACGCGGTATATGTAAATAGTTATAGGCTATTTATTATGTTAACATCATAGATCCTTCATAATTTTATTTGCAATGAATAAACATTTTCTTTTCGTATTATTTAAACGGTTGCTATGGCAACTGTTCCTGTAGAAAGTCATTTGCGGTTGCGGTTGCTCTGAAGGAGTATTTCAGAGAAATTTCAAGTCTAGTTTCATATAACGGCCAGCGAAGCGGGCGGGGAACAGCAAGCCTATCATATGTACAAATGCTTAGTCTAGCCGCCATATTTTATTTGTGAACGCGCAATACATTTCGATAGAATCGATTTAAAAATGGAATGTGAATTCCGCGCCGCTCTCCACAGCAAAATAATAATACAGTTTTAGGATTTTAAATATCGCCGGTTGGTATACTGGTGGTACCAACTTAGTAATATAAAAATTAAACTGATTTTCAACACAGTCTCAAATATGTAAAATGGCGCAGCTTTGTCACGAATATAGTAAAATAAATTAGATTTTTTTAAAATATCTTAAAATGTATTAACATATTTAAAAATCGGATGTCGAAGTAAGGTTTCCCCATCATACATGTTTATGCTCTGTAATGTTAAATGTTGCCAACATAAAAAACAAAAAACAATAATATTATGTTCTGATTCTGTATGTTAACAGGCTATACTTAGCAAACGTTGAACACATAAAATATTTTAAATTTACATCTAACATAATTAAATAACTCCGTGGCACAGTGGCCTATAGGGAAGTTTTTGGTTCGATTCCGGAAATACATGTGATTGAATGTAATAGTGTTTTTTCGCATTCGTAATATTAGGTCCTTACATATGAAATTGGCGTTTTGTACGGGAGGAACATAAAGTCATTTTTTTTTATAAAATATATTTAATTAATCAAAGTATGCACCGTTGTTATCTATGCACTTTTGCCATTTCATAGGTAGTTCATTGACCCCTTTACTAAAGAACCCATGGGGACGAGAATCAATAAACTCTTTGAAGGCGGTTTGGACTGCCGAATCGGAGTTGAATTTTTTTCCTTCTAAGAAGTTGTCCAAATTCCGGAAAAAATGGTAATCTGTTGGAGCAAGGTCCGAACAGTACGGTGGATATCGCAGACATTCCAATTGGTTGTTTGTTGTGCAGTGTATGGTGGAGGTCTTGCTTTGTCTTGAAGCAGCAATGGCCTAGAGCGATTGACCAATCTCCGTTGTTTAGCAGCTAGTTCTTCCTTCATGGTCTGCAGTTGCTGCCAGTAGATATCTGCCGTAATCGTTTGGCAAGATTTTAGAAATCTGTGATGGACGATACCGGCGCTAGTCCACCAAACACTGACTGACAAGTAACTTTTCCTTCAATTTTTGTTTAGGGCAGGATGTGGCTGGGTTTCCAGGGTTCAGCCATTGCGACGAGCGCTTCCGATTATCGATCCAGTATCCACTTTTCATTACAAGTAATGATTCGATTTAAAATCCTTTCATCATTGTGTCGGTTGCGCAAAGTAACACAGCAGCAGCAGTCGACGCGTGTTCGCAAGTTCGACTCACTCAATTCATGAAGTGCCCATCGTTCAAGTTTTTTACTTTCTCAATTTGCTTCAAGTGGATTAATACAGTTTTGTCACTTACCCCGAAACCTGCAACTATCTCTGAAGTGCTTTGTGATGGATACGGTTCCACAATAGCATTTAATTCTTCATTTTCCACTTTGGTCTCCGGCCGTCTACGAGGTTGGTTATGAAGGTCGAAATTTCTAAAACGAAAACGTTGAAACCAAAAACGTACCATGCTTTCTTTTGCGACACCAGCGCCGTACACATCATTAATCCTTCGAGCTGTTTCTGCAGCACTGGTACTGGTGCCACGGTAGAACTCTTACTCGTAAATATACCGATATTTCATGTTTTCCATTGTGCGGTAATAAGCGACGCCAAAGAAAACGATAATGAAGAAAAAACAAATAAATGACTGTTTTCAAAACTCAAATGTACCAGCTAAATGAATTTATAAATTTGAATTTGGAATTCCTAACCAAAGAGGAGATATGTCAGATCAAAGCGATCAGTGCGACAAAACGCTAATTTCATATGTAAGGACCTAATAACAACTTTGTTTTTGGCTATCAATGTATGAGGCCTCTTTTTAATTAGATTAATGGTACAAATGATGATGACAGCATCATCTAGAAGCAAGATATCAAAAAAACTGAGATTGCTATGTTTATAAAGTTAACATTTTGGTTATTATTGACTATATTATTACTATTATTTATTGACTTAGAACATAGTGGTAAGTAGATTTATTATTAACTAAGTTTTGAACATTCTTAACTTATTTGTCATAATTTATATTTTGTTAATAAAAATAAATATTAAAAAAGGTAAATTCAATAAATCAAAATCAATTAAAAAAAGTATTAGTAATTGTATAATAATGTCTAATATTTCTAAAATGAAAAATTATTTTTTCTTTCATTCTCATATGTAACTTACAAGTTAAGCACTGAAGTACTAATTTACTTACGGATCGTTCCTTTGAGTATCTTTTCTTTTGCTACTTTTTTTAATTTAAATCTCTAATTTATTTCATTCATCTATTTTTACATGCCATACGTATTTTACATTATTCCATTTTATTTTCGTCTACAATTGATCTACCGTTTTTTATATTTTTTTTTATTATAATGATGGAGATTTCCTCTGCGTGTGGCGGGTCAGCGCCTTCACTAGTTTTACATTTTCCATCAGATTTTTTTCTTATTTCCAACTCATTCTCATCTTGCTTCCATCTTGTTTCATACTCCGCTCTTCTTTCACATTTACTTTCTCTATCATTCTGCATTCTATTTTCTTCTTTCATACTTCTCGCAAGTGAATACTGTAGCCTTTTTTCTTCTTCTACATCCTATAAAAAAATCTAAAATATTTTTGTTTTTTTTTTCATTTCCTGTTCTTAACACATTCCTTTATTAAGTTTCATATTTCTTATATCTATTTTCTCTTGTTTTCTTTGACAGATTATTCTAATCTAATGTGTTTAGAGAAAATTATGTTTTTATAATGTAGTTAATACAATGATAGGCTACATAATGGGAGAGAGGAGTTAGGCCGTAGCCTTGGGCAACGACAACCAACACATATTTCATTAATCCCGAGGCGAAACAAAAGGAAACGGACGCAAATAAAAGGCGCCATGTTTGAGTAGGACTGTCGGTTATCATTTGTATAATTATCTGCCTTTGTTTTATTAGGGATGGTTTTGACGCAGTACTCGTTGCATAATGCTCATTAGGCAGTAAACCCTGAGGGCTTCGGAGGCACCTCCCTATATTTTTTTATTTTCCCTCCTGTTCAGAATTTCGCCCGCAAAATGGTCAAGGAAACCGTTAATTGAGGTTATGAATGACACCAATCATAACTATACCACATTGTTTTTTTTATTTACGATACGTATATTATTTACACCTCTACTGGTGGTAAGTCTTATTCGCCGGAGACCATCTAGGTACGTACCATCATAGCTCTAGTTCTCCCGTCACGAACATTACTGATTTCCGGTTTCAAAGATGTGATAGCTTATGAAGTTATTAAAGTAAAGGCTTAACATCTTATGTATTAACGCGACGAGCTCAATGTGTTTTTTTTATACTACGAAGCGATGAGACGAGCGTGACGTTCACCTGATGGTAAGTGATACACGCGTCCAGTAACTCTTGTTAAGGTTAGGATGTTATACACAGCACCACATTGCACTCATCGCCTTGAGATATAAGATGTTGAGTTTCGTTATCGTTGTAATTTTACTAGGAACAGCGCTCTTCAAACCGGAACACTTTAAAATTTGCACAATACTGTTTGCTGACAGAAGTAGGTAAGGTGTTGGTAGACGGTCTCCGGCAACAGAGAACTATCAGTGGTGTTGTGTATATCATCCTAACTAGCGCCACGCTCATTCCGTCGATAGATCAAAGTATAGTGTTAAAAAATAAAGTTTCATTTTAATGTCAGATCAATGAAAAACTAGTTTTTTTTTTTCTATTTAAATCTTGACTTTAGAAGCTTAACACACTGAAGCATTAAAAACTAAATTGCATGTGTATTCATTTTTAATTCGAAGTATTTTCACTACAACCACTGTTACAGGCGACTTGCATCGAACAATAATAGCTCGGAGATTTTATGATAACAATACTGAATTGAGTTTCGCAATCGTGTCGGTACGGAAAACACGATTTACCATGGTCAGTAGCGCCGTAGGCCTTATATTGCCCATAACAGCGCGACGCACGAAATGGTCGCATTCGCGCTACGCACTTCCTATTGAAACATTGCACCCGGATTATACAAACAATGGCTCATGTGAACGCACCCATTAAACTGTGAAAACGAAACTGTACGATCAACTTCTGAGTCAACGTACCCTTGACAAGTGGCGCCATGACGCCGCGATGGATTCTAATGTTCCACGGGACCCCGCCTAATGGGTTCATGTAACCCACTAACACCAACTATCGCTATATAAACACTTCAGGCGGATTCATCTGACAGCCAATTAAGGTTAACCGGAGCTCTGTTACCGAACACCCTCTAGGTACCACCCGAGCTCCTAATACAGCAACCAAACAGTAACATAACCGTGTGTTCGGGATTGAAAGGCGCTGTAGCTAATGAAGTTACAAAGGTACAGAACTTAACATCTTTTGTCTTTAGGCGACGATCACCATGTGGTGATGTGTGTATCATCCTAACTAGCGTCTTGTTGTTATGGATAAGATAGTTACTATCACATTCAGCTTCTAGATGCTTCTTTAACTAAGAAATGCTAGAACGTTGCTGTTAAAGTAATACAGCAGCTACATAGTGGTTCAACTAAATATTTTTTTTATTTATTTTGATGTTTTCAAATCTGACAAATAGAGAATTGAACGGAAAAAGCAATGTCAACATATTGAATATAAAGCTAACCTCCTTCCTTTTAAGTTTCCTCTAAATCGTCGTCCCAGCTTCCTAAAACAAGCAATGGCGTTATATTGCGACGAGTTCGCGGGGAAAGTCTATATCCGGCGGTGGCGACTTTCCCCGATTCGTGCACTTCACTCAGATGTGGGCTGCGTTTGAAATATTATCACCGACGATTTGAAACTGCGAAATAATCACCATCATTGTACCTGATTATTTACCAAATAGCTTAGAAACAGAATTTAAATAACTTGATGGTATAAACGTAATAAATTGCATTACACATTTTATTGCAATAATCACAGTACTGATATCTCATCATGGTGGTGCAACCTGGTAATCAACAAACGAGGCTCCCGCAAACCCGCATTGGGCCAGCGTCACAGAAACTGGCCCAAATCCCTCATGTCAATCCCTACTCGATCGATGCTGGAATCTTGGAGGGAGGTCTATGTCCAGCAGTGGAAAGTTTTGTTTCATAAAGAAACTTTTTTTTATTTACTTAATCAAATATTGCGACATTTAAGATTAAAAAAAATGAAGCAAAATATAAATAGTTATCAAAAAAGCATGAACATTAATAGCATTTTACATTCCGTAGAAAGAAAAAAAACATTAATGAAACTGGCCGCATAGACGGCAGCCATAAAAATTTAACAGGAATTAGATTAAAAAAAAAACAAAACAATTCGAACGCGGAGCGTTAGGTAGCGAGACATGCAGATCGCATGCGGCCGCCGATACCGGCGTATCATTCCAAAGTCAAAGAACCCGTACATCGGACAGTGTCAACGCTCTACTCGCCGGCGAGGAAAGAAATTGCAAGTTTTTCGCACGGACCTGCAGACTGACAGGGAGCTTCCTCATTACTGCCTTATACCTTTAACCACTACATTTTATGGTGACAGGTCTCCGTTGCCAGACACCGTCTAGTTAGGTACTACCGCAGCGCCTATTTCTGCCGCCAAACAGTACTGTGTTCCGGTTTAAAGGACGCTGTAACTAATGTAATTACTGGGGTAACAAGATTCAACATCTTATATCTGAAAGCGACGAACGCATTTTGATGCAGTGTATACCATTCTAACCAGCGCCACGTTGTTATGAGCAGGCGTATCACTTACCATCTGGTGAACGACTCGCTCGTCTTTTCGGTTAATTAAATAAAAAAAATCCTTATGAAATCAACGTTAATTGTAATACATCACAGATGATACCCAAGAGCAATGCTGTGTTACCAACATGAGAACCAAAGTATTCAGCGCGGGCACGCCGCACCATCCATGAAACTGTATTAACTGTTACCAGTAACTTGCCCGTTAAAATTCTATCTAAACATTACTGTATATTTAATTATAGTATACATTACACAAATAGACGAAAAACACTAATACTTATTTGCATCGAGTTAAAATGAAGCCTTAAAATGTAAAAGGCGTCTGAAACTTTCAAATCCAATTAAAACAATACATTAGATAATATTTCTTTATTTTCAAAGATTAAGTTCATAAAAGTCTCATTGGATCTTCAGATGAGAAGAAATGGTAATAAGACTGTTACCGATAGATGATGTGGTTTATCATTAAAACTTACATCCACATTTTACATATATTGTTACATCCAAGTGCTAGACATCAGGTATTATCAGAAATAAACGTTTATGTTATAAAAATAAATGGTGTAATAAATACACGTGGACTTTGAACTCGTACATCATCATCATCAGCCGATATACGTCCACCGTACTCCGAACCCGTATATACTTCAGTCAAATTCAAGATAACCTAATTGTCTTCCAGTTAAAGATAACTCCAAGAGGTTAGAAGTTTGTTTATTCCAAGATCGGTGAGGATTATGGTTATCACAAAACCCCTCACCAGCTAGCGTTGGCGCTGAATAAAACATGACAGATAATGAAGCGCCGCAAACCGATTCACGTCATCGGGATGAACAATGTCTCAACATCGATATTATACACGACGCCCAATCGATAGCTGAATAAATTCATTCGGCGGGACAGCTATGTGGGTCGTATGACTCGCCAAAACAAATAAAAATGCAGCGATAGTCGCCCGGTGCATCGACCTTGCATCCTCGGAGCCGACGGCGGGCGCGCGCGACTGCAAACCCTCACCAGCGCGCAATACAGGCGACGGTGGCTTGTCAGCGATAGCGAAAAATAAGAAAGTAAAACCCAAGATGAAACTAAAGACGGCTGCTTCCGGACGTTCGATTTTGATTAGTATGCCGCGAGGAATAAGGATCAGATTCGAACCGGCTGCAACGTGAAATAAAAGACGAAGGGGAAAAGATAAAGATGCATTCATAGCAGCCCGTTATCGGCGGGTCCAAGAGTAAATATTTCGCATTTCGCTTATCTCCAGTTTAATGCGGTCCGTTTCGAAATGTCGCGTTTCGACGAGCGCCCGATTGCCGGCTGTTGGCCCAGATTGTTTTCTGATTCACTTCCCTTGCCTCTCTCACCTTTCGTGTTCTTTATAATGATAAGATAAAGTACTTGTTTGCACCGTCGCGAAATATTTGCCACTTGTGATAACGGAATATTTTACACCGCGGATGAAAAAATCGTCAGTATAAAAAAAATTCGGTATGTAATTGATGATTTGAGAGTTAATAGGATATACAGGAAGTACTGATTAGTAGATCTGAGATCACGGTTGGATACTGGTAGTAGGTCTCTGTTGCTTAAGACCGTCTAGGTACAATCGTAGCTTCATTTTCTACTAATATACAGCGGTATGAAAATATTACTGTGTTCCGGTTTGAAACGCGTGGTGGCTGGTGAAATTAAAATTGTCTGTCTCCAGACGATGAGCACAATGTGGTGCTGTGTAAATCGTCCTAACTAGAGCCAACTTCTTATGGGTCACATACCATTAGGTGAACATTTGACCTGTCTCGTTGTTTCGTCTAGTAAAAAAATATATGCTAAAATTATTATTTTTTTGCAGATTAAAACGCACGGTGCTGGATAACGCCGGCAACGTGACGCGGCGGACGTACACCGACGACGAGCTGCAGTCCGCGCTGCGGGATATCCAGTCGGGGCGGCTCGGCACGCGACGAGCCGCCGCCATATACAGGATACCCCGCTCCACGCTCAGGAACAAGATCAACAAGTGCGGCCTCGCGACCGACCCGGCCCACGACTCCGAGCCCGACAGCGACCCCGAAAGGACGGACTCACCGCCATCTGTTATTCTTAAAATACCAACATTTCCGCCACCGGAAGAAAAGAGCCCGTCTCCGGCAACGCCTGTTACTCCAATAACACCCATAATCCCACCACCACAACCGCCAATAAACCCCGCCTCCCAGCTGCTTTTGCCGTCTGTCTTCGCCGACCCTCCGTCTAATCAACATCTTTTTACGTCTTTGAGCGACGTAATAGCTAAAAGCATCAGCCAGAAGTTCCAACAGCCTCTAGAAAGGCCGCCGCAGCCCGAACTCCCTCCGTTCATGAGGGCTCCCGACAGGCATGTGTCTGTGATTAAAACACCGCCGGACAGTCAGAGGAATTACGCGGCGCCCAGCAATTCAAGAGCGACCCCGAACAACAACGGGCAACCGGCTACTGGCGGGAAAGGAACCCGCCCCAAGCGAGGCAAATACAGGAACTACGATAGAGATAGTTTGGTAGAAGCTGTGAAAGCTGTGCAGAGGGGGGAAATGTCGGTGCATAGAGCGGGCTCGTACTACGGAGTGCCGCACTCGACGCTGGAGTACAAGGTGAAAGAGCGGCATTTGATGCGGCCGAGGAAGAGAGAACCGAAACCGCCACAAGAAGCGAAGCCGCAGCCAAAACCACCGCCGAAACCAGCCGCGAAACCCTTCTCGAACGGGCTCAACGGGCCCGAAACTTACCCAACTGGGTACCCGTTCTGGGCAGGGGGCTTCGCCCCGCCGCCGGCGCCCGACCTCTACGCCTCACATATGATGAGGAGATTACGCGACGAAGCGCCGCCGGCGAACGGATCCTTCCTCGAAGGTATCATCAGATCGAGTTTAGAGAGGCCATTGCTCCAGCGGTTAACGGAGCCGAGAGCGCCGATGGCCACCAGTGAGGCTCCCAGCTTGCTGCGACGACTAGCCGGGGAGCCAGAGGAGTCTCCGCCGGCGCGAAGACCCCGCATAGACAGCTCGGACAGACAGCTGGCTGCAGAAATGCGCGAAGCTGTCCAAAGACTCAGAGCTGACAAGATGCGCCCTCGGAACGGGACCCCGACACCGCCGGGCGGGTCGCCGCCGCCGCCGCCTGCGCCCGCTCCCCCCGCACCTCCGGCGCCCCCCGATCGCGTCTAGAGCCAGCGCGAGGTCGAACCAGATTCCAGGCGGCTAGGCCGTCGCGACGCTCCGATCTCCTCAGTCTTTGTGATAATTATAATAAAGTACATTCCGTTGGCGAGACGCGTCGCAGGCTCGGTGTTGATGTGCCTCCATCGCGGCGCCAGTGCAATAGTTGGAGTTTCCGTGTATACTGTTATAGTGACAATAACTATAGTTTTATCAAACTCGACCGGTTTCCTTTGCGTTTCTTCCCACTTCTCGCTTCACCCCGTAGTACTGACAGCTTCCTCCTCGGCCAGCCCAGCATACCTCACTCCATACCCACACACACACACCCACACCCACACACCCACACACACACACACACACACAGAGAGAGAGACACACCACCACCACGACACGATATCACCAAATATCACAATAGTTACCTAAAGTCACAACCAGTTCAACATAACACAGCTTTACTAATGCAATAATCACAATTAAATAGTGTTTAAACCCACGCCATTTTGGTGACCCGGGATGACGTCACTTGCGACTTCTAGTGCCATCAATCGACGATCCCACTCTTACAATAGATCATGTTTTAAATACTAAACAGTTTCAAACTATTTCAGTTCCTGGATATTCAAAATTTTTTTAGGACGCTTTTTCACTTTGTATTTCAGGTTGCGGAAACCAAAAACCAGTATAAAATAAGTAAACATTGGTTAGATGGCAACACTAATCGTATGGTACTAAAAGCGCAACAGACGGAATGGTTGTCCGAAATTTCTCCCGAAAACCCTCGAAGCCTCGATTTTTGACATTGTTTTTAAGTGAAAAAGACAACCAAAAGTTAATGTTATGAAATCAACTATTTAAATATTTTTAAGTATAATAAAGTTGTAACAAATTAACTATAACGCTAGCTACGAGTGTAACTTTGTCGAGCGGAAGTGCGCGAGCGCAGGTTTTGTGCGCTGTTTTTATAATTAGATAGGTAATATATTGAATTAGCTGTTCGGAGGTGGGTCGGCGCCCCGCGCGCTCCGCCCTCGGCGCGGACCGGGGTCCGGTCTTATGTGCAATTATTATTTTGTAAAAAAAAAATAGTAATTTTAAACTGTGTCTAAGCTAACACGTGGATTTCCATATTACTAAATGTGATATTTAGGTATTTATAAATGCGGTTTGCTTGTAGACCTCGGGCACCTTCGGCCCCCCCATGGTATATACACGTACGTACGTTGGTACACCTAGTGAACTTATATATTTTATGTACTATTATTGTATCTTAAGAAAAATATATTCTTATTTTTCATGGTCCAAGTTTTAAATGTTTTATCGACTATACAAAAAATAATATGGATAATCATTATTATATTCTTGTCAACTTTAAAATTAGCCCAAAAATCTTCAAAAAAAATAAATAAATAAATATCTTCAAGTTTGTGAAATTTTTTGGTGTTCAATGGAAAATATATTATGGAGGTATGAAATGAAAAAAAAAGTGTATACGCTCTCCCAAATTAAATTTAGGTGGAAACTATTTGGATATAAAGTTATCATACTTATTTGTAAGTTACGTGTAAATGTGCGCCTCATGAAATTTATGAAGTCTTTGTATTTGTGTATGTAATTAAAATATATACATTATATTATATACAAGTTGAAATATTATTGTCGTACATTGCTCTTCAGCGGTCACCGGTGTGACGGGAGAGACTCGAAGGTGCTTGCATTCGACATTCCGTCGCACAGTCCCCGGACGCGAGCAGGCGAACGGGCTACGGCCCGGTTCGAAGGGCGCTGTAGCTAGTGAACATACTGCGGTAACTTAACATCGTACGTCGCCACGGGCACAAGGTGGTGCAGCGTGCATCGTCCTTACTGGCGCTACGCTGTCACGAACTGGCTTGTCGCGTCGTGTTATTGAATTCAATATGAAAAGCGGTGCGCCCGCGCCGACACAGATACCGCCTTAAATATCATTTGACTTTATTATATCCGAATCGTATACATATCCAATGGCGCAGTGTCTAATGCAAGTACTGAGAAATTGACAAAACGCAAAATATGGAAAAAAAAAAAAAAAACAAATTTTTATATTCGAAAATTTTAAAACTAGTCGATAGCATGTCGCTCATCACTGCTTTACGTTTCATTATCGATTTCTAGCATTTAATCGTTTTTACAATAATATTGAACGTTCATTGATTGCATTTATTATAAATATTATTGTATACTTTTTTTTTTTAAAACAAATAAAAAAATACTTCCAAGTACACCGTCGTGGCCGAACGTTGGGCCCCCACCAGACCGCATTTGAAACGTCGAAACACACATTTGAATATCGAACAACGTTTTAATCCTCTCCACCGGACACGTAGACGGAGCTGTGTGTTATGCCGGACACTTTGTTGCCAGCTTAAAACGAGAAACAGGAAAATAACAAAATAAAAGGTTATTTTGTATAAGTTTGTACAGAATTAATAGGATGGGACAAATTGCAAAGAGAATTTTAGCTATTAAACATTCCGTTTAGAATGTTACTAGAGGTTTTTTTTTTTTTTTTAACTATAATATAAATATTTTTCGCATCGGGAACAAATCATTATGTTGTTTAATCTTATTTTGTAACGTTAGTTAATTTTTAAGTGGCTTTACTTTTTAAATAACAACATCTCCCCAGCCCCCCCCACCCCTCCCCCGTATATTATATTGATTACGATATTATATTGAGATGTTAAACATGTGATTGTTTTTGTGCGAGGCGCCGGTGGTCCCCGCTGCCCGCGCGGTCCCCGCGCTGCCCAGCCCCGCTGCCTCTCCCCCCCGCGGCCGCCGCGCCACGAGGAGAGTTGCGACTGATACGTAGTAGGAAATAGCCAAGTGCGCAGCGCTCGGTCGGTCTGTACAAACGGTATGAGCCGCCTTTACGACTTTAATGTTATTATACACAGTGATCTCCGCGAACTCACCACAACTGTCCGCCACCACCGTTCCATTGGCTGCCACCACTTTCAGAAAGTCCGACGTAACCTCACGTCTCCACGAGCGTCCTTCCTATTGAAGAGATCACTGGTTTATTAGTGAATCGTTTTTATTGTATATTGTTCAATCATTTTTCCACATAGTTTTAAGAATTTTAGTTAATATTGTAGAGTAATTTTCATTATTAGGTAGGCGGTAGTAATTCTTTAATATTCTGTTAATTTTTTTTTTTTCATAATTGTAATAAATTTTCCGTAAGGGTTAGGTTAGTCTTGAACGGTCCTCGACTGCTCCAGGAACAAAAAAAAGACAATGAAGGGAAGTTGCATTTTTTTTTTTTTTAATTAATCAAACGTAAAAATCTAAGATTCCACGAGACGTTATGAATGTGTTTATAATCTGTATAATCTGTGTGCAATCATTCAGCTCGATCGTTCGTTTGGAGCACACCGCTGTTGAATGTACGAAATGGATTATTTTTAAAGTTACATCCAGCTACAGGGTGCTGCGTAGCCGCGTAACTACACGTTGAATTAATGAAGCGGCCGCGGTGTAACCCCCCACTTATTGCCTAGTCAAGCTTCCACCAGCGCGGTACTTCAAGTGGCGTGTGCTCTAAAGTCCGCTTCCCGCGCGAAACGGGCGCAACTGTCAGTTCGGTGTTGCCGTTCGGTTTTTGAAATGCGACGAGAGCGACAGTTGCGGGGAGCTTCCGGAAGACGTCGCCTGCTCTGTACGGCCATCGCATCGGTAATCACACGTTGTTTGTTTGTGTGACTGTAACCTTGTATATAACGGTCATCTCGTTAAACGCGTAAGCTCTTATACATTTTACTAAATGTAAGTTTCACCTTTATTGTCGGTACTTGTTTTTCATTATACAAATGTATGTATTTCTAGAAAATTAATTATTATTATTATTTTTTTTTGTAACGATAATTATTGTACTATTATTACAATAATTTACTTATTATTATTATTATTATTATTACTACATTAGAATTATCGTGGACGGGAATAGTGTATACAGAGATGATTTTGTTTTTTTTATTATTATTATTATTATTACTATTGAATCCTGCTAAACTGTAGCAGTTAACGGACTTGACTGTTCGGTTTTAAAAATTATGTACAACATGAAGCATTTAATTTTAGACATTTAATATAATGTTATCTTTATGAGAAAAAAAAACTAAACTAGTATGAAATTCGATGAAATATTTTCATGGTGTATTTATTTAAAGAGTATAACGCTTATGTCAAATGACATCACACGCCGGGCAACACCTCTGCCTTTTAAGAGTGTTGCCCGCGCAAACAAGGGAAAAGTTTAATTTGTGATTGGATAAAAATATTAGGTAATGGACCAATGTATAGACGCTGTTAATTCCTGTAATGAATTAAATCAACGGCTCACGTTTTTTTTTTATAATATATAAACTGCTAAAGGAGCTAACAAGATCAAATTATAATATTGTTATTTAATTATTGAGTACAAGTTTTAATGGAATATTTTTTTTTTTCAATATACCTTACTCGCCTCTTTATTTTTGTTATTTTGTTCCTTTAGTTTTTATTATTATTATTATTATTGTCATTGTTTAATTGTCACTACAGATGATTTCGCGTTAATTTTTAGCGATTCAATTTATTTTTTTATATAATAGATAATATATATATTACTCACTTCCTCACTACGAAGAGTGATGATTATAGGTTTTTTTTTCTTTATCTAATTTACTACTCACATTTGTTGATAAATAGCGGAAGGAAATTAGGCGGTGGGAAATGATTAAAAAAAAAAAAAGAGAACGGCGATTGGCACAACACTAAATGTATTGAATCTAGTCAAATTTCTAAAGATGATAAAATTTCGGAACGCTAAGCTGATTCGACTGATACGTTTCTGTTTTGATAGGAAAACAAAAAAAAAATATGAAAAAGTTGAAAATATCGTCCAGAAGGTCGCTAGGCGACTTAAAAAAAAAAAGTGTTGATTTGAAATTGTGGAATTGCGGAATTGTACACAACGTACCGTAGAGAACTGTTTCTTACGTATTAACTAATGTAAACTTACGTAGCGACGTTCGAGGTGGAAAAAAAAAATGTTTTTCATATTATGTAATGTCCTTTATCTGTAAGATCTTTATATCTTTACGTTAAATATCTAAACGACGTGGCTGGTTAAGCAGGTGTAAGAATGTGCGAGGATATTTAAAACCTGTATACAATAAATTTCTTTCATTTGTTGAAAATTTCAATTGTTTCATTTACACACATCTACGTGGTTGGATCGACACGATTTGATACTTTCCAGAAACAACGCTCTAGTCCTATATATAAATCATTGTACATGATTTAAATTTGTTATTATACTACTACTACTACTACTACTATACTACGATATAGCTCAGATTGTATGCATCATGCAGATCTCAGGGGTGCGGGTTCGATCTCCACTGACTGAGTTTCCGATTGGGGGAGAAATCTAAAGGAAACTGATATGTTCCAAAAAACTATCAAGGTACCCCCGCAGCGCCTGTTTCTACCACCAAACAGTACTGTGCAAACTGTTTTCCGGTTTGAAGGGCGCTTTAGCTAGTGGCTAACGTGTCAACATCTTATCTCTCAATGCAACGAGCATGATGTAGTACTGTGTACTATTCTTACTACCGCCACATTGTTATGGGCGTCACTTACCATCAGGTGAACGTTCAGCTCGTAGCTTAACTAAATAAAAAATTACTTCTGAAAATAAAGCACCGATTAAATTATACACAGCAATACCTCATATCCATTTGACATGATAGTATATCTTTACCCTCCTCTCCTGATTCCCTCACCAATTTAGTAATTTGTCACAGGCGTTCATGATGAGTAAAATTAGTCTTGATCTTCGTCAAGCAGTTGTCTTGGTAGAGCAACACCAAGACCAAGACCAAATATACAACACTATACTATTAATGATGAGTTAAAATATTTATCATAACTTGAACATGTGCTTTACTTCCGGAAACAAAATATTTCATATATTATAAGACTGAATATGCAAGACCAATACCAAGATTGTCCAAGTCTTGGTCTTATTCTTGCTTTGCTCATCGTTAAGAGACGTGAAGTTGTCTCATAACTTAACTTTATTAAGTTGTAATTAACAGATTAATAGCTTACTAAAATATTTTAATTAAGTTAAATGAAAACCACCGCTGCGCCTATTGCAGCCGACAAACAGTAGCGTCCAAACATTACTATAGTCCGCTTTGAAGGGCGCTGTGTATAGTGTAATTACCGGGGTAACGAGACTATCTTTTATGTCTCAAGGCGACTTGCACAACGTGGAGCTGTGTACAACAAGCTAACTAGCATTACGTTGTTATGGTACTCTCAGTTGAACGTCTCGCTTATCTTATCGCTTTGTACATTTAAAAAAAAAATCTTTACACTGACATATGTATATTAAATAATGCAATAATATATGTCAATGATAAAAACCACAATCGCAGTTCAATGATAGTGTTCAAACGATAAGCGAAATAACGATTGCCCGCGATTGTCATTGAACCGAATTTTGCTTTGGGAATTAAAAAAAAAAAAAAAAAACCAGCAGCGATAATGTGACAGTCCTCATCTGCCAAATGGCATCGCCTCTTGCCATTCAGCAACATTCATTGAAATAATCAACAATGACTTGAAAAGCGTTTATTCGGAACGGCTCGAGCGCCGGAGGCATTGTTGCGGAGAGCCACAAATTACGTGAACCGGCAAACGAGTTCAATTTCAAAATTTCGTTTCGCTTTTTTTTTTTTTTTGTTTTCTTTCCACATTGACAGCGTTGTCGCGGCACCTGGTCTCAAGGTCAAGGGTTTAAAAAAAAAAATTAATGAAAAGGCCAAAACGGCGCTGATAATAACTTCGCGTGCACGGGCTAAATATGAACGGAACCGGTTCCCGGCGGCTACAATTTTGCGAATATACCCTCCCCACCCTCCCCCCAACGCGATACATTCCTCCCACGACAATTACTTTTGTATTAATTGCAATACTTATTTGTTATTATTGCTATAAATAATAACTTATCTCTTTGTAATACACATGGAGTTGATTATTGTTATTGTAAAATAGGGATGAGCTCTTAAATTTCATTTATAGTAGTGTAACTACTTACTTTTACTCGTGGTAGGTCATTAAGCATTTTTAAGTCATTCTCTAAGGGGCTAGTGATCAGGGGTCAACAACCTTTTTTAGCCTGGTGGTAGGTTTTTGTTCACGGAAACCGCGTAGTTACCACCGCAGCGCCTATTACAGCCGACAAACAGTACTGTGCAGACACTACTGTAATCCGGTTTGAAAGGCGCTGTAGCTAGTGTTATTACTGGGGTAACGATACTCAACATCTTATTGTCTTAATGAGAAGTAGTAGTGCTAAGTATGACATCCTAACTAGCACCAAGTTATGTATGAACATCTCGCTCGTCTCGTCGCTTCGTAATATAAAAAAAAAAAAACTTTCGATACTTTAGTTTTAATGTTCTTTAAAAGAAACAAACGTTATACAGTTAACATATAAACAAATTGTTTATATTAATTTAACCGATTCACGTAAATATATACGTTGATAAGAAAACGTCGCGTTATACAAATATATATCGGATGGTGAAGCGGAGTTGATTGTTTTGTTACAATGTAACAAACAGACAAACATCAAAACACAAATGTTTCATGAAACTGAAATATCCTAATGAAAATTGTTATTTCAATTGTTATAACTTTCATTAATTGTTAAGTGAATTAATAATATTTTTTTGGGAAGTAAGTAAGTTCATCTTAAATCACAAACTTGAAAAGTTATAAATTTAAAAATAGCTACATACCTTATTATAATTTAATGAAACATATATTTATATAGAATTGAATCTATAAATACCCTCTTTTTTTATATACAATTAGATAACAAGACGATGGGGATGTTCACCTGATGGTAAGTGATACGCCTGTCCATAACAAAAAAGCGGTGCTTACAATGGAAATATATCGAGCTCGTCGCGTGAAACATGAGATTTTAAGTCTCGTTACGGCAGTAATTTCACTAGCTACAGCGCCCTTCATACCGGCACACAGTAATGTTTTCGAATAAACGTTCGTCGGCTGTAATAGATGCTGGGGTGGTACCTAGACGGTCTTCAGCAGTAGAGATTTATTACCAGCAGACATTACAAACATTTTCAACACGTCCTAAAAATAAATCATACAGTCTACTATTTTTTTTTTCTTATTAACTGTATCTAAAAAAGAGAGCTCAACACTTTATATACAAGGGCGGAAACCGGTAGTGGTATGAATATATAACAAGGTTATATTAATTTATAAATAGTATGAAACTGTTGCAGCGTTACGTCAAAAATGCGAGATAAGCAAAAACAAAGGAGTGCCGAGTTCGAGGACCTGAAATGAATTACAAAAAAAAAAAAACATAAGTCGGAGGAATCGTGCGCGGGCGCCGAAGTTGACCGAAAACGGCCGAACCGACGGCCAAAAGAGTTACCATGACCTTACTCTGTTGCTCTTGACTTGCGCGCGCGCCTGTCTGTGTGCGTGCGGCGTGCAATTCGGGTACTTTGGTTGCTTGTCGGTTTTTTTGTGTGTAAATGCACTCGACAAAGAGTAAACAGCGCGGAGATAGGAACAATGTTTACGTCAATAGCATCCTCTCAAGCAGCATCGAGATTGTTTGGGGGGGAAGACACGGCCTAATGCTGATCTATATTTTACACGGTGTTAATAGATCGAGATTGTTGATAGTTGACAAGTCTCAGTCTAATCTAGTTACCCCAGTAATGGGGTGTAAGGATACAAGAACTCATGTGACCCAAGCCAACCTCACCTACTCATGGTGCATCCTGCTAATCAACAAATGAGGCTCTGACTGCCACCAACTTGTATTGGGCCAGCGTGGTGGGAAATGGTCCAAAACCCCATATAAAGCCGTACAAAAAGAAGGTCCCAGGAAGCCGCTAGATGCGGACAGCGCAGGATAGACCGATATGGGAAACTTTGAGGCAGATCTGTGTCCAGCAGTGGACGTCTATCGGCTGATGACGACGACCCCAGTAATTTCAACTCCCATCAAACAATACAGCAATGTTCGCACACCACTGTTTGCCGGCAGAAGTAGGAGCTGCGGTGGTACCTTCCTAGGCGGTCTCCGACAACAGAGATCTACCACCAGTAAACTTTTATAATCGTTACCATCTTCTCCAGCACCTCGAGATTATTTGGCGAGGAAGTCACGGTCTAACGCAGGTCTTCATTTCTGTGTTAATAGATCGAGGTATTAAAGCATGCTCGCTTATAATACTCCATCTTTCTGATGTTGACAACCGGAACACGGCAACCCTGTTATGGCAACAGATTTAAAATTTAAGGGTGGTAACTAGCGGATCCAAAATCATCCACTAAACTTACCCCACAGCATGTGACCTCCGCATCACAGGGACCTCTAAGAATAACGCTATAGATGAGTCACGAAGACACGGAGGGTCTTACTAATATGTAGTTGTTACATCATATTCAAGTATAAGTAAATTACTGCTTAAATAATTACTTATTATCAGAAAAAAAATATATACGTTGGACTGAAGGGAACAGGAAGGTCTTTGCTGCTGTTCCTCTCCCATGAATTTAATTGTGGATTTGCTGCGGAAGTATCACTGCTGAGTTAGGGTTGTCAGCACACAGACACCTTGACCTTTGAACGTAGCTCATGAAATATTGATTATCAAATACTATCACGAACTAACGATCTCTCAATGGAAGATGGAGAGAAGCGTGTAGAGAATATTATCAGCAATTTAATGTGATGAAGATCTAAACTTAGCGACGTAATCCAAAAAACGCGTCTCTCTTTAAAGGGCAGTCCACATCAGTAGTGATGAGCAAAGCGATAACAAGACCAAGACTTGGACAGACTTGGTCTTGATCTTCTCTGTTTAGTATTGTGTATTAAAATATTTTGTTTCCGGAAGTAAAGCACATACTCAAGTTATGATAAATATTTCAACTCTTTTTCATTCTTTTGTTTAGTTTTGCAGATTTGGTCTTGGTGTAGCATGATAGGTGATTCTTGGTTTGGTCTTGTTCACGCGGTCTCAGTCTTGATTTTATTTTGCAAAAAAAAAAAACTTAATACTAAAGAGAATAAAATAAAGCAACAAAGACAGGAGAAAAGATGGTAAGACATATTGACTGAAAGACGTGGATCGGATAGCATTACCGGTGGTAGGTCTCTGTTGATGGAGACACCAGGTGAGTACCACTGAAGCACTTATTTCTACTGCCAAACAGTAGTGTGCAAACATTACTGTGTTCCGGTTTGAAAGGCGTTGTAGCCAATGTAATACTAACAGAGTAATAACTGGGGTAATGAGATTCAACATCTTACGTCTGAAACGACGAGCGCAATGTGGTGTATACCATCTTAACTAGCGCCACGTTTTTATGGGCTAGCGTGTCACTTGCTATCAGGTGAACATCCCGCTGGTCTCTTCACCGAATTACATAAAAAAAAAACATAATTGTGGTTCATTTTCGACAGACGGATCGCTTATGTTCAGATGAGCGTCTCGCCCGTCTCATCGCTTTGTTGAATGAAAATAAAATGTTTTTGTAAAGTTAAGGAGAACTGTAGTAACGTTGGCAACACTTCCGTTTGTTTAAGAGTCTCGTTTAGTCTTTGGCGCGCAATTCGGATACTTTTCTGTTTGCGGCGCGACCGCAGCGCCGCGCGCGCCTGTGTGCGTGCGTATATTTTTCGCCGCGTGCAGTTTGGGCATTGCCCTCCGCGGGCACAATAGCACTGACCTTGGCCAACGCAGCTGCGTACGTACAGACCTTTTCATTTAGAGGTACCAAATGCAACTAGCAACAAAAACAATCAGTGACGCAACTTGATTTTTTGGTAACACAATCAAATTCCAACTGCTCAGCCTCTACTACTATTTCGTTCATCAACTGTTTATACAAAGACAAAAGATTTTTTTTATTAAGAACAGAAAATAAAATAAATATAGAAAACAAAACATGTAGTAAGATATATTCTCAATTGTTTCTTTTTTTTTTTTTGGTCCACTTAGATATTTTCTCTTTATGAAAGTGCTATTTTTTGAAAATATTTATTATAAACTCAAAAACATTACCCTACGGTTTGATTATTTATTAAAATAATATTTTTAAGCGTCTCATTTTTTTAAGCATCCCACTGTAACTTATATTTGCAGACCGTCTTGAAATAAGACCTAAAAACGAAACCTAGGTTTCTTTTTTAATTCACATAAGTTTGTAGAATAAACGCCATAATCGCCTCCCATAGAAATTAGAATCCCCAAAAAAAGAAATAGAAAGAATACCAGTTTTGCAAATCGCAATATAAGACGTGGTCCTTTTTCGATTGGGGGTAAAAAGGAACACGGGTCGTTCGCCACCATATGGCCCTAATGCGGATTGGTGGAAGTGGGTGAAGGACCAGCCTACCGTCAATATTCGGACCGCCCATTAGATCCTTTCTTTGGTTAGTTTCTTAAACGTATTATTATTCATAACGCAGCCTCATCCGGTTACCTTTGGAACCGAAACGTTTTTCTACACCGATTGTTTGAAATAAAAAAAAAAAAAACACCTATCCGCAATTTTATTATAAACATACAATTATTTACACATAACAATAGTTAAAAATATACTAATGTACAGAAGATAAAGATTTCTTTTTAAAAATCAAATAAAACTGCTGGATAAGTTAAACTAGTTTGTATTTAAGGATCTAAACTTTTGGCTATTCATTTAAGTTTAATATATTTCTTAAATATAAAACAAAATATATATAGTAGCAACTTTAATTTATTTCATCCTCAATTGTGAAACAACTATTATTAAGAGCTCTGCTATAAGTTTAGTGGCGGTAGTCTTCCCTGTTGTAGATTGTCTACATAATCATTTCGCTATAGAATCAGAAGATTGCTATAGCTAGTGTAATCACAAAAATCGTCCTTGTCTTCAGAGGACCAGTGCAATGTCTTACTGTATAAAGAACGTAATGTTAAATACCTTATTAGTAAGCGTACAAGATAAGTAGCGACCAAGTGCACACTGTTTGTGCCGATGTTCATTAAAGCAAAGAGAATAAAATGCCGTAAGGGCAATAAATGCAAAGAAATAATTGTAACAAAATAAATAGGTTTAATGGAATAAAAACCATTAAACTCAATAACATATTCTTGAGGAAAAAAACATGGTAGAATTAACAGGATTACCAAGTATCAAGTCTAATATTTGAAAAAAAAAAAATGTCCTGAGTACTTTCTATCACTTCTGTGTACTTTTCTAAAACTTTATTATATTTAGTTTCTCCTATATAAATATTTAAGGAAACCAATGTCCAGCAGTGGACGTCTGTCGGTTGATGATGATAAAGATTTTTTAAATCGGTATGTACATACATATATCTAACTTTTTTATGACGTCAGAGGGTTGTAAAATATGAGTAATAAATATCATTGTTGACAATCGACGCCATCTATTGTTCAGTATTGAAACTAAAAGTTATAACCTTGTACATGTTTTTGTTTTAAAATAATATTTATCGTACTTTGTACTTATTAAATCAACGCAAAAGTGATTAAACAATACAATTCAAGGTTTCTCGGAATAATTAAAATAAGCAGTTAACAAAAAAGTAATACATTCCTTCATAAATATCTTACGTCATAGAATTAATGGGAAATAAATAACTCTGACTTAACACGCGTAGTAGTCCTTCTATATATGCAAATATGCAGTAAGGCCATCTGTTCTCCTTACTCTTGAGCGCATTACAGTGTCATTCAAGAGTTATAAGGGTATCTGAGTTTTAGTCCATTATTAAGTGAAACTGTCGAGGAAGGTATTATTCTAAGAGGTCTTTTGTTGATCGTACCAAAGTATCTTTAGTACAATCCATTATAGTCGTATGTATAATAAATAAAAAGTTCGAATTAACATTGTTATGGTCGGAGGTTAGTGTTAACTTACATGCAGGTCAATATCTTACTCTTCTAGTTACTTCGACGAATAAAAAAGTTATTAATAATTTATTATTATAAATTTATTATTAAAAATAAATATTATTATAAATTAATTGCCTATAATAACTTCTTTATATGTACAAACATTTTTCTTTTGTATCTAAAGAATAGTTCCACTTTTTGTTCTGTTTAAATTAGACTCTCATTGCTATATTGTAATGTGACAGATAAACAAAACACTTCTTCGTAAACTGAACTAAGTAGTTAAAACTTTGATCGATAACTAGCTTTTTTGTTAATTTTTTACTCTTAGAACAAATATTAAGTATAACTTAAAAAAACTAACAAAAAAGTTCACAGCAATATGATTTACTTTTTGGTTTTTGTATTTGTATATAATTTTCAAATAAATGTGACATTTTATATTTAATTATAAATAATATAACATAGGACAAATTAAACCATATTGATGCTAATAGAGGTTATTCAACGGATCCATAAAAGCTCTTTTATTACTTATCTCTATTATAAAAAAACAACAATACCCTACAACGGCCCATCTATATAATACGAGGAATCATCAATAAATGGCCGACTCTATACAAATGAAATGAGACGACTCGTTTCCCACCAACGTCTTAGGCCATTCGATAAATAAACTAAAGACAGTTTCCCCCCCTTTTCTAATCATTTTATATACATTATTAACATTAGCAAAAACAATACACTCATTTACAATATTACGTTATTAAAAGAGCAATGTTTTAATGAAAAAAAAGTGGGAGCATTACTTGTTACTTGATGACGTTATTTCCTTTTGTGAAGAACGCGGAAGTGGCTTTTGTTTCAAGAGTTTTTACACTTCGTTCAACTTCGCCCTGAAGATTGTTAAAAAGAAATGATTGAAGTTTTATCTTACGACTTGAGTTTTTCTTTCATACAATTTGTGCGAAGCTGGATTTTGCTCAAGTTACAAATGTTTATTTTTCGTTTATTTGTTAACTTATTTTTGCCCATGTTTTTGGTTGGAACCTGAAAAATTTGCTTTATATTGTAAACTTTTTACTATACCAGAGAGTATAGTCAAAAAGGATATTCTCTCACCACTTCTGCAATCTCATCTGCTAGGACAGCAACACAATGCCCTCATTTCCGAAATTAAACAATATTTATTTTTTGTATTTTTTATATCATAGTTATCAGCCCGCGGCAGTCTACTGCTGCTAATAAGCCACTTGCAAGGAACGCTAGCTATACGAATATTTTTTTATATATGCAATGTTAATCTCGCTTTCCCCTATATCTCACAACACCTGCGGTTGAAAGGAAGAGAAAATTTGACTCCATCCTTCGTGACCTAGTTTTAAGATTTACAAAGAAAAATAAATTAATATCTCTTTCAGTATCTTCAAATTTGAATAGAAGTTCTTACAACACTAGATGGCCATTGGCAAAAGAAACATGTTACCACTATTAACATAAATTATCTTCTAATCAGTACTTATCCGTCCGTAAGACGTACGTAAAGTTTTGTTGAACTATTACAATGAAAATTTTACATATATTTCAAAGAACAGATAGTCGTTAATGACTAAAATTTTACCGCAAATTTATTGTAACATCTTCCGGGAAAAACAATAATTTTGTTCGTTTATAAAAGGACGCGGAAAAGTAAAAAAAATAGTTAAATACAAGCGCATTTTTAAAAACTGCCTACATTTATCAATAAATATAGATGCCGAATATACATAATACTTAATATATATTTGATTGCTAGAAATTTCAGAAAATGAACCCTTCTCCAGTGCGGTGTAAAAATAATAATAATTTATAAAATGTTGTGTTAACAAACTAATAATTAATAATAATAATAATTAATAACTATTAATTTCTCATACTTTTAAAAACTATTTTAGTATGCTGCTGTTTTTTTTTTATACTTTTGTTGTTTGGTTTTCCAATTTCATTTATCAATATATTGACACAGTGCCATCTACAACTTTGTAGGTACAACAACGAAACAAATAAAAAAGGTAACTTTTACATGTTTTATAATATCTAATTATACAAATGAAGTAATTCACATGAAATAGATTTAAAAAACTAGAAATTAAAAATTGCAAAATAATGCGACGGTAAAGTACAAAACAATAACGTTAATAAATATTTACTAAATATTTTTTGTAACTTAAAAATAACTTAGTAAGTATCACTTAAACTCATTTTAAATAGTACTTCAATATTTTTATATTGAGGCATAAAAAATACAAACGACACGTAATAACGCGTGATGCGTTTATAAATTTTGAACGCAGTTTTAACCAATTTTATAATGAATAATAAAAGAATGTCAAGTTCTGTTTGACATATAAAACATTACCAGTTTTTTTGGGAAATACTGAAACCTAAATATTATAAATTTCAATTAGATATAAGTACAATAAACACAATTGTTTAATACTATTACACAAAACTGTTAGAAATTTAAAATAGTCATTATTAAAATTTGAAGAAGACCGTGCCGTTTAATGCATTCCATAATTTTTAATTTTTAAAACTTTAAAACACATTTAGTAAAATTATTAATGAAGATATAGGTATATAAATAATTTCAGAAATGTTGTGGTACTTTGAAAAGGGTGCATAAAGTATTTTGATAGGTAGAGATGTTGATAGTTAATTTAAAAATTTCATATGACAACACTAAATTTAGTACCGTACGGAAACTACACGACGCACGATCGCTTTTAACGTCCGCGATAAGCTAACAAAATTCGTTGAAAATGCATACATCAAAATGGTAGAATCCCTGCAAATGTTCTTATTCCTCTTCAAATCTAAGTACAGACGAAAATACTCATGGTTCTCGCCGTTCTTGTGTTCAGTTCTCATAGTGTTATTGTTTTGTCATGATGTTCTGTCTAGGTGTAGCGAACATAACTGTATAAACGGTGAGTGTAAGAACGAAACCTGTGTCTGCTTCGAGGGTTGGCAGGGTCCAGAATGTCAGCATTGCGGTGGAAAAATAAAGTAAGTACACATTATTCTATATCTATGAAAAATTCACTCACATCAGTTCACTGACCTATATGACAGAAGGCATGTCCATGTAGATTCTGCATGAAAGCCAATGACGGATTATCCAATTACCTTCTTTGGCTTCTCGGCTTCCTCTCGAGATCGCTTGTGAAGGTCGTGTCAACTTCGTATTCTGTTTTGTTCAGTAGTGTTTTTATATCTTTTACAATACAAAATTAACGATGTTTTATCTTCAGTAATTCATAAATAAGATTTTAATCTTATAAAAAAACCTTAATTGAATATATGTATGAATAGCAAGTAGTTACGTTTTACCAGATTTAAAAAAAATAATGTTGCTTCTTGAAAACATACTATTGGCTGACCTTTTATGGCAGTTTTTGCTTGACATTTAAGTTTTTTAACACTACAGATCTTCTTTTTCAACATCAAAACTAATACTATAAACAATAAAGACTAATTATGCTTGGTGATATAATGTTATTTATAATAAGATTACATTACTATGATTTTTACCTGATAATATCAGTTTCTATCTATATACTTTTAATTTTTCAAAATAAATAAAAAGGAAACAATGGAAAAAAATAATCAGTTCAGTGGCTTACTTTTGAGTCTAAATAACTAACACACCCCTTGTTTACTTATACCAATTTTTCTAAGATAATGGCTGTTTTTACCTTATTTATGAATGTAAAAAAAATGTTACAAGGTTTATTTTTTCAAACAATAACAACATGCCAACAAACCCTTCTAAGTTTTTGTTAGATGGATATAACTAAATTATAATTAAAAGTGTTTGGACAAACTAAATTTACTTAACTCTTAAGGTATGGATATTTATTCATAAATGTGTTTGTTTAAATGCACCTGTTTCATTAACAAAATTTTCAAGAAACCAATGACAGCAGATAAGTGTAACATATACGCAGCTTAATTCATTAAGTCATTGACAATAGCCATACATCATGAAAATTGGCTCCATTGTGTATTCATAACAGCTGAATCTCACAAAAATTCAGCTCAATTGTCTCTTAATGACATCAATAGTTAAAAGGTTAATGAAGAAATTATAGTTTGATTTGTTATATGACATATAATCTTCATTGAAGATTACAATTGTCTATTAAATAAGTTGATGTTGCTATGCTTATTTAAGTTCTTTTAGAATTATTTGTTGTTAAATATCATTACAGATAACTTTGGTTTTAGATACATACTTACTAAGAAACTAATAATTTCTTCAAACAATTATGTATTTATTAAATAAGAAGAGTATTATCCTCTTCCAAGTTTTAATAGAAGTTCTATTTTCTGCTATGAACACTGTTTAAAAATACTGGTTTTCTTATTGTGGTGCACTTTACTCAATAATAAGTTAATATTTGTGTTATTTTGAATGAAGTTTATTGACAATGAGGTAGAAGATGTTTATAGTGGCACTATTATTGCTGATACAAATTATAAGGCTATTTTTTTATGTTATCGCGCCTTTTATCCCAGTAGGAGCAGGCAGAGGTGAATACACACCCACTTTTCGCCAGATATGGTCAGATTAAATCCCACAAAAATAATTTCAGTGTGTGAGTTTCCTCACAATGTTTTCCTTCACTGTTTATATTTCGCTGTTGTTACTTAAGTTCACAAATGTATATAACTTAAATTTTAAGTCATCGGAATGAAAGCTGCACACTCTAACCATTAGGCCAGTGAGCTATATTATATATATATTATAAGGCTAATGGTGAATAATGAATTACAGAGCATAAATAGATTGTATAGTTTTATTAGGACTGTATAAATATTAATTATGATTAATTAGTGGTGGTATTAGGAGGCCTTACATGGTGATGAATCAGTGGTAGAATGCTTTCTATAGCGGCAACCAACATAGTACAGATAAATTATTTTGTCCTACAGTGGAGCTGATATAAAATCATAAAAACAATGTGTTATGAGCAGGTTGTGTATCACTTTCCATTATGTAAATGTATTACTTTGTCAAAAGGTAATGAAGAGAGTTATGGTCGGAGTTTCTCTGCACTATCAAATCAGAAATGCGGAGATCCGCAGAAGAATTAAGGTTACAGACATAGTCCAAAAGATTGCTAGACATAAGTGGCAGTGCGCTGGGCACATTGCTCGAAGGATTGACTGCCAATTGGACAGTTAAGTTCTCGACTGGCGGCCAAGTACTGGTGAACGTAGAGTTGCGAGGCTTCCCAGAAGGTTGACAAACAATCTGGTGAAAGTTGCAGCAAGTCGCTGGATGCAAGCAATATGGGACCACTTGATGTGGTGATCTTTGGGAGAGGCCAATGTCCAGCAGTGGATGTAGACCCCAATAGATTGGCTGATCATGATGATTACTTTTTCACTGTGATAAATAAAAAAAATATGTGATTATGTGCTTTTAAAATTTTTACAAAATAACTATCTCTATTTTAATAGGCAATAAACTTGAGAATTCAATGATCTGTAAGAGGCATTAATTAAAGACTATTTCATTTATCCTGATCAATTAGGTATAATTTGATTGAATATCATGAAGTTCATTGTATCTACTAGCTACAGCAACGACTATATGGTGAATTGTGTAGTACTTGTTGCCAAACCTGATACATTTATTAATATCAAGTTATCATCGCATATAAAGTTCATGTGCAAACCAGTTTCTAGTTGGAATCCACATAATTTTGTAGAAGAATGTTAATTAAGTTTTTACATTAAATTTGACTACTAATGAGTATTTAAATGAAACAAGGATATTTATTTTATTCAATTAAGTAAGAACAACTGGAATATTCTCCTGATAGTAAGTGATACATTCACTCATAATAATGGGGCGCTAGCTAGGATGATGGACGGTGCAGGGGTCTTCAGTAACAGAGACCTACCACCAGTGCTAAAACCAAAATTTTTCTAGTAAATTACAGTAAAGCATTAGTAATGATGCTTTAAGGTGCAAGATGATTTGACAAGTATTATTACCTCATAATTTCACTTGCTACAGCAATGTTCCAACTAGAATAAAGTTATATTTGCATCCTTCTGTTTGGGAGCAGAAATAAATGTTCTAGCTGTATCCACCTATTTTTTTTTATTGGAGGAGAATAGTTTAATAGATACTCTGCTTCTGTAGAGAAAGCAAGATTATATGGCATTTGTACCCAATAATAATTTCTCAGTGGTCAGCCTCAGTGCATTGCAAAGCCCCTCTGTATATTCTTCGGAACATATTGGTGCCTACATGTACTATGTCTAAGTACATTCCAAGGAAGGCTCTCCTCCAGCACCCTCATTATGCTATGATAAAAACATAGCCATTTCCTATTTGTCATTGACCCTAAATCACACTTAGTGAACAATGAGAGCCCTGAATATGCCAAGTCCATGACCTCAAAAACGTTTCCAGTTGCTTTCTAAAAAAGAGACTTATTCTTATTCTTTACAGCAGGAAACTTTATATATACTTAGCATATCAGTTTATGTACGTGTGTGAAACTTTAAAAAACCTGATGCAGATAACATATTCAAAAAAAGGACATCAGACCATGACTCAACTGATTATAACTTCATTCAATAGTTATTTTAGTTTTAACAAAAACATTTTACATAATGTGAATTATCAGTGAGTATCTGCATGTTAAAAGGGTATTTATTTCATTGTCACTGTGTGTATTACTGTGGCCTTTTGTAATTCATTCGTGATATATGATTGAATTAGGAAGGAATTTATTTCTCACGGTCATTCCAACATAGGATAGTTTTAAATAGATTAAATAGAAATATACTTTAAACATAATAAATCTATATGCCATACGAAACATTGTTTTAGTAACAATCAGAAGAGATGTGCAGTTAACTTTCCTATAAAGTGGTATAGAAAATGATCACACATATTTTTAGTTACTTTAATCCATCACAGTCATCATTACAACCTATTGATATTCTGGACACAGGCTTCCCGATATTAAAGAAATTCTACACTCACCACAATTGGCATGCAAGTTAGCAAGTGCAGTATGTCAGTATGGATTGTCCATGAAGTGGTCCACCAGTTACTACTTATCTTGAGTCTTAAAATAACGGCCACAATGTTGTGCAATTGGAAATTGTTACAAGCACTTCATTATTGTCAGTCACTTCTTTTATAAAACAACTGTTTCCATGACCAGGTAAACAAATTATTAGAACCATGATATGTGATTGATATCTCATCTGTAGTCTCACAAATATTCATGATTATTTATAATACATGAATTATTTTATTATACAGACATAGTGTGGATGGTCCATAAGAAGGAAGTTCTTGTGAAGACTGCAGGAAGGTGGTCCAAGAGGGTATCATAGGACCGATTGGATTGGACATCTTAAAGAGATACCAGCAGTGTATGTCCATCTGTTAATGATATTGATATACGGATTAGTACCACCTATTCTTTCGTTTGCTATTAGAGAGGAAACATATAATTCTATGTCTGGACTATAAATAGGTACATAAATATATAACCAGTTCGTGTGCACCAGTAAAGCCGCACTTTAAACACGCAAGGCAATCTAAAAATTGTTCCATATGCATTCATTGTTATAAATATAATTATAACGATTTAGATAAATACCTCTCGCATTACATTTAACATGCACTGAAATATGAACACGATGCATCATATGTTTTTGTGATAACATATAGATCTTCAGAAAGAGGTAATAGGTTGTAATTCAATAAAAAAAACAGTAGTGTCCTGTTACTAGTTTTAAGGAAGATTTTGAAAGTTGCTCCAGTGACAGAGAAATTGAGGAGCAAGAGGTTAGCGTGGTACGGACATGTTATGTGGAGGGATGAAGAATATATAACAAAGAAAGTAATGAGAATGAATGTGGATGATTATAAGGGTAGAGGAAGACCGAAGAAAGTGTGGATAGATTATGTGAAAGATGACATGTGTAAGAAGAGAGTGAATTCAGATATGGCGGCTGATAGAGGGATATGGAAGAGAAGTACATACTGTGCCGACCCCACATAACTGGTAAAAGGGCTGGAGGAGGATTGATCGATAGATTTTGTATTGATAATTTTTTTTTTGTGTTATAGACTAAGTTCTCCGACTGGTGTGATCACCGATGGCCCGGGGAACTACAGCGTGAGCACCGCTTGTTCGTGGTTGATATCCCCGCCCCGGTTGGGGCCCACGCCTCCGCCGTTGCGCGTGCGCCTCGAGAGCTTTGCCACCGAATGCGGCTGGGACCACCTCTACGTGTACGACGGGGACAGCGTCAGAGCGGAGAGGTTGCTCGCTGTGTTTAGGTGAGGAATATACTCAGTATTTTCCAGCCTTCGACGATCGAAAGAGTAAGGTGATATCTTAAAATAAAGAGGTTGAAATCTGCCTGCTAAGGTTTGCGGCAGAGCCTATATATATCGCCTAGTAGTATGTCAGAATGTTAAGTTATTGATGGTAATGGTCGCTGGAGATAGTTCGGAACTACCTCAGCACCTATTATGCTTCCTAACAGCACTATGCAAACATTACGGAATTCCGATATGCAGGGTAGTGTATCGATCGAGTTATATTACTATATTAAACGTACGTCGTTAAAAAATCAGTTTGTTTTGTTCACTCGCAGCGGTGTGCTGGACGACGGGGACTTTGGCTGGACACGGCAGGTGATCGCGCGCTCCGGGAGCGTGCTGCTGCACTTCTTCTCTGACGACGCGTACGCGATGGAGGGCTTCAACGTGACGTACGCCGCGTACTCTTGCCCGTCGGACGACCACCGCACCAACTGCTCCAGTTAGTGGACAACGTTAAAGAAATAATATCACATGATGATTTCTGATCAACAAAATTGATTTGACAAATGATATATTTAAACTAAATGTTAAAATGAACAACGAAGTGTTAAAATTGACTAATGCCTTGTAGATCACGGTGAATGCGAGGATGGTGTATGCAAATGTGAACAAGATTGGGTCGGTATGGCGTGCGACCAGCCTCTATGCCCGGGTGAGATGTTTTTACAACCTTAAGTTACTTGTGATTAAAGCAAGGGATGGTCTCCCCACAACTTCGTCGATGTTTCAGGTGATCGACCTATTATGATTTAATAATTTCGACGTCATTATTTTCATCTCCTCATTTCTACTTTAATCTCATTACATTAGACTACTTACATTTAGAAAAAAAAATTCAGGCCATAAATCAATGACAACACCTACTATTCGAAGACCATGGTTCTCGTTCATTGAAGAATTTTGGGATAGGGAATAAGAAAATAGCATTTTGTTTAGAGGAATGCAACGCACCATACGGTGCGGGCGAGTGCACGCCGGCGGGGTGTGAGTGCGTGACGTCACGCGCTGGCGAGTCGTGCGCACGCGACGCCGCTCAGGCCGGCTGGAGCTGGCGGTGGCGGGAGCCGGGTGATGGGCACCCGTCGCGGCCCGCGCCTGCCCACCGTCCACCCGCTGTCGCCGCGCACAGCCTGCTCGCCGCTGGGCCTGACCTGCTGCGCGTTGGCGGGGAGACCTTCTCGCAAGCCGAATTTATGTACAGGTAATTTTTAAGAAATAAATAAAAGTAGCACTTTTAAACCTCATTTACGCTTGTGGTAAGTGAGGATGTTTACCTCGCGTACTACATTGTAATAAAAATTTTGTAAAAAAAAAGTATAGCTGTTTCAAAATTCACTTATTTCTAATTCTACTGTTCATTAAGTTAACATTGTTTATCATAATTTAATTATCCATTTTATCCCTATTTCAGGTACAAGACCGGTGAGAACAGATGGTATCCTATAAAGTCCTTAGACGACGGCTCTCCTAGCCCGGCCGCTCGGTTCGCCCACTCCGCCATTATGTACGGGGACGAGGTGATAGTGTACGGGGGCGTAGTTGCTTCCGATGAACCGGAAAGGGGGTGAGTATTTTAAAATGAATAATCTTAGTGCGTCGGGAAGAGTTACCTATCACAAGTAACTAAAATATATAATTAATTGTAGGGGTGGTCTCGCCGGCTTGGAAGGGAGAGCGGGCGAAGTGACGAACGAGCTGTGGCGGGGAAGGGTGCAAGACAACAACGTCGTGTGGACCAACGCGACACCTACAGCGTGTTCACCACATCGACCAGCACCTCTAAAGCACTGCGGTGCGTAAACTTTACTGTACAAACCCTACAACTATTTAATCTTTAATTGAGGACAATAAAACTGATCGTGGTCAGCCTGAACACGGGCAGCAGATTTACAATATGATGATGGTTCCTAAACAGATAGTCTAGATAAAATATCACGATTAAAAGATCAAATAAAGCCTTGGAACTTGGGGACCTTCTTACAACATAAACACATCCACTGTGCCACAGATGCTATTAAGTATATTAATCATTTTCTAATCATTGACCTTCCTCAAAACTCCAATATTTGCGATGCACAGCTATTCTTATTTAATACTTATCATGCACATATGTGACCTTTTCACTGTATTTTCTTTGTAACCATTCATTTTGTTTCCAGGCGGTCTACACTTATCCGGTCATACGGCGGTGCTTGCGACAATAGGTCCTACGCAAAAACCGGTGATGGTGGTCTTCTTTGGACATTCACCTCACTATGGATACATGCATATTGTACAGGTGAATCTGTCTTAAAATCAAATATTATATTACTTGCGAGCTGCTGTTAGAGGACCCTTGATATACCATGTCAACTTAATTAATTTTTCTTTTAACATAGTAATATATCATTCTAACTTTTCATAGGTGTGGAGTCCCTTATGCTGCTATATATTCGATCTGGTGTTTATACGAAATGAACGACCACAAAATGCTTATTTTCAGGAATACCACATAGAGGAGGGAGCGTGGTCAGCTCCACCTACGAAGGGGTGGTCGGCGCGCGCGGGTTTTGGCCATTCCGCGGCCTGGGATCCGCTGTCACGCCGCGTTTACGTGCACGCGGGTCTGGTCTCCGAGTCCGAGGCTGCGCAGGTTCTTATCACATAATAGTGATGACGCACACACGTGCCAGATAATGCTCCAAGACAATCTTGTAAATTTCACATACAAAAATTAACTACATATATACATTATATACAACACCATTTAATTACCTTTATAATGCTTTTTTACGTAATTATTGCTAGTAATTAATTCTCCCAGGCACCTTCGTCAGCTCTGTACGAGTACGACGTAGAGAACAGAGTATGGCGGCCGCTGCCGTCCGGGCCTTTACCGCGGTACCTGCACACCGCCATATTTGTATCACCCGGTACGTACCAAAATACGTACCAAAATACGTTCATTTGTCCTTCACATCTTATCGTGACTACTCGTAACAATATGGCGCTAGTAAGGATATACACCACTACTTGAAATCTGAAAAATTGGCATATCAATAAAGTTACTATAAGTACCCCATGATGTGACCATTAATAAAGTGGAACCTATTCTGTCCTAACTTGGATAAAGCTTGAGCGTGTTTGTAATGATTTGACCATAATAAATGTCGTTTTAAAGGTGTAATGCTGGTGTTCGGTGGTAACGCTCACAACGACAGCGCTGCAGCTTCAGTCGCCAACCCAGCTGCATCCAAGTGCTACTCCGCCGGCGCGTTGCTGTACAACGTCAGGTGGGATATTGACCTCACAGATGTCTCATAATACCACTAAGAGATATTCCGCCTAAATCACCTCGGTTAGAATAACACGTTATCTTTTAAGAACATTATTAACAGATGCGGCGTATGGCATTCCGCGCCAGAACCCAAAGGTGCCGCGAGGGCAGCCCACGCGGCCGCACTGCTGAGCCATCGAGGACACAACGCTGCTATTATATATGGCGGGTAAGCTATGTAACAACTATCCTTTATTAAAGGGCCATATCTGAATTATATTTAATCAAATATACTATAATATCGAGAGTAAATATATACTAGTTAACAAATGATCGCTAACTACTATTTGATGCAAGTAATATACCCTGCGAGGGTTGTTATCTAGATGTTCACCTGCACTAGAAATTATTAAGTTATTAGTGATTTTTATTTTAAATGTGACAGGTTCGACGGACGATTGCGTTCCGATGCTTTGATGTTCGAGACCGGGGCTCCATGTACTTCTTACATGGACGAGTATTCCTGTGTGATGAGCGCGCGCAACGCCGCTGTCGCCTGCGCATGGCGAACACGGGAGCGGGTTTGCGTTTCAGTACGTACTATCTGTATACTGCAACACTTCTCTAACTTCTCGATACCTACATTTATTGTTTACCTTTTTTTTTCTCATGGTAGCAGACTATCATATTTTACTAATTAAATTATTCCATATCATATCGTAGCTCGCTGCCCCAATGGTCAGAGCGTGCGGTCTTCATTC
This sequence comes from Ornithoptera alexandrae, assembly GCA_029030555.1. Lineage (NCBI taxonomy): Eukaryota > Metazoa > Arthropoda > Insecta > Lepidoptera > Papilionidae > Ornithoptera > Ornithoptera alexandrae. The sequence goes on from JARDVY010000031.1 coordinate 2,310,848, forward strand.
CGAAGGTCGCGGGTTTGAATCTCAGCGTGTACCGTTATGTTATGTACATTTGTGAACTTTAGTTACAACGATGAAATACAAACGGTGAAGGAAAACATCGCGAGGAAACCCGCATATGAATTAGAATGTATTCTAAGGTGCGTGTGAAGTCATCAATCCGTATTGGGCTCGCGTGGTGATTATAGCCCATCGTCCTCATATTGGGGGTAGGCCTATGTCCTAACAGTGGAGACGTAAATTGGCTGTTGAAAAAAATATCATATAAATTATTCAATTTTGCTACGTAATTTTTTTTATAGTTAAAACGAATAAAGTTTTTCATAATTTGTTTATAGTTGGAGGAGGTCGGTTGGGCGAAATCATTCGACGGTACAGTGAAGTCTTGCGATATTGAACCTATATTGGGTAAGTTATATGTCATACATATTTCTAGTGCGTCTATGGTGGTTGAGCGGCGGCTGCCTTGTAAGGAGGGCTATAGTTAGATTTGCAGGACTCATGTTGTAATATTTGGTTGATGGCAGTTTTTTCCGAAACCGCCTAGTTAACTACCATCTTTATATTGTAAATATGTTGAGCGAATCCTCGGTAATCAGTAACATAATTTAATACATATTACTGTGTCATAGATGAGAAGCGGTGCGGCGTGGCAGAATGGTGCGGCGCGTGCGCTGCAGCCGGGTGCGCGTGGTGCGGTGCGTGCTACCCATCCGCACAATACTGTCTGCGGCACACGCATCAGGTATTCAACGTACACGCAAATACAACAAACAGACTAGTTTATCTCGATGCCACAAATATAATCTTTAAATATACATAAAACACATTAATACCACGTTTTTGCTAATTAGTACCGTATGTAAATATTTCCGGTATGGTTGCGGGCAGTGTAATAGATTTTTGGGAGAAGTCTGTACCATGCAGTGGACGACAATCGGGTGATAATAATAATAATGATGAAATTATTTATGCTGGCTAGATGGCGCTCTCTTTGGAGGAGTGCGGTGGCGCGGGGTCGGAACCAGCGCGTGATGCGTGCGCGCGGTACCACTCTTGTGCAGCCTGCCACGCCCACCGCCACCACCACGCACACGTGAGAAATATTTCCTAATTATTTAAAACATGTTTTGGATATTTTTATATATAGACAGCCTAACATTTGACCTCAATTTTATATACAATAGTGTTAAATGAAAAGGAAAACGTGCTGATGATGATAACATTCGCTCAGAATACTTAACTCTTATTTGTTAATGCTGCCGGTGCTCGTCTTTTCAGGGTATAGACGATGTGAATCAGCGAGCCTGTTATTGGGACTATGATACTGTTAAATGCAAACCGGCCAACTCTTCAGACGACATCAGGTAAATACCACTTTTTAATAGTTTAAATACATCACAAAGATTTATAGAGAGTAAAAGTAATAAAATATTTTTTTTTATCGTCAAATAACTGCAGGTATAGGGCAATGCGTGATAGTAAGTAATGTCCCAATAACAATGTGATGTTAGTTAGTATGATATATGCTACACCATAATGTGATGGTCAAATTTAAGACAATGTTGTCTCTATGCCCCGGTAATTTATTTCATTAGTTACAACGATGTTCAAACCAGAACACTATTTGGCGGTGGAAATAGAACGCTGCAGTCTATCTGCCTAGATGGTTTCTGGCTACACCAATAAAATATTCACAGTGTTCATGTGATCGTTTTCGTTCTAGGAGCGTGTCGGCTGGCGGTTGCAGCGCCCCGTGTGCGACGTACGCCACGTGTGCAAACTGCACAGCAGAGGAATGCATCTGGTGTGCGTCAGCTGGGCGCTGTGTTGATAAAGTAAATTTTGCTTTATTAATCACTTCTATCGTAAATACATATCACTATCATCAATCCTCTGTTGCAGAGAGTAATTTTCGGCTAATCTCGTTAAATTTTTGTCAAACGTTACAGATAGACCACCATTCCTTGTACTATTTCCATTTATTCGAAAAGGTCGTCTAAATGAGTGGTCATAATATGTGTTCAATGTACCACATTTTTAATGACAGCTCCAAAAAAACTAAGTGTTGTGTATATTATTTAATTAGTAAAACTATCGTGTAGCTTCTTCACCGATTTTCTTCTAATTAAAAATTTTATTCCATCTGAAGAGTTCCTAGCTGAAGTTAAATATGATTAATCATCTTTTTTTTTAACTGATGAACGTCTACTACTGGACATAGATTTAAATATTAGTTGTTAGCTAAATATAAATAGTTGGGGTTGGTTAAAAGTTTAATCCTGTATTGTTCAGAACGCGTACGGTGCGTCGTTTCCGCTGGGTGGTTGTCGCGCGTGGTCGACGGGTGCGTGTGCGGGCGGTGCGAGCACACAGGCGAGCGGGTGTGCTGCGCACGCGGGCTGTGCCTCGTGCCGAGCGGAGCCCGCGTGTGGCTGGTGCGACGATGGGGAGGGCGGAGGGCGCGGCGTGTGCCTTCCCGGTGGCCAGCGTAGGCCTCATCAGCCGCATGTCTGTCCGCAGCACAGGTGAATGAGAACGACAATGAGATATGATGATAAAATGAGTCTTCATAACATGTGGCACAAAATGGTACTAGTAACTTGTGTGTTATTAGGCGAGTAATTATGGAGTATTTAAGTACAACATTAGTGGGGATCTATGCCACACCTCTATTAAAGCTAGCGCGCACGACTACCTTGGAGACTATGGTGTTAATACTTCATTCTTTGAATATTTTGTATAATTAATAATGATCGTAATAGATCCGTTGTGCACATGAGTAAATATAGAATGTCATCATTTTCATCAGCCCATAGACGTCCATTGCAGAATATCGACTTTGCCCAATGATCTCCACACCATTAAAGTGTATAGTGAATTATTATATAAACTAATGAAGTAGTTGTGCTTGGTGGTGGCAGGTGGCATTTCACCAAGTGCCCCCTGTGCCAGTGCAACGGGCACGCCGTGTGCGACGCGCAGGCGCGCTGCGTGCAACCGTGCGGCGCCCGCGCTGTCGGCGACCACTGTGACGTATGCGCGCCTGCGCACTGGGGCAGTCCGCTTAACGGCGGAGTTTGCCAGCGTGAGTATCGATCACACAGATGGAGACGAATGGAGTATTCGTTTACCTGGTTACTTTTCAAAGTCAAGATAAGATTGAAAACAAGATTCTCCAGAATATTCCCTGTTGCACCCAATAAAAAACACAAATTCTATATATCTTATCTTTACTGCCAAGCAATAGCATTGCTGGCATAGTGAGGTAGCTCGCTGGCCTAATAGTTAGAGCGTACGACCTGCATTCCGAAGGATGCGGGTTCGAATCTCTGCTTGTACCGATAACTTTAATATTTAAGTTATGTACATTTGTGAACTTAAGTAATAACAGCGAAATACAAACGGTGAAGGAAAACATCACGAGGTAACCTGCACATGAATTAGAATTTATTCTGAGGTGTGTGTGAAGTCACCAATCCTCATTGGGCCTGCGTGGTGACTATAGCCTCATCGCCCTCATATTGAGGATAGGCCTGTGCCCCAACAATGGGGACGTAAATTGGCTGTTATATAATAGCATTACACTGCGCTCATAGACAATGGAGACCGTGTAGTGGGTACTACAGACAGAAACCAAACAGTTATGTTTAAACATTACTGTGTTTCAGTTAGGTTGAAGAACATTATAGCTAGGAATTTACTAGGATAAAGAGTGTTATGTGGTATCGTATATATCATCCTCGGTAGCAACATAGTCATGGCTAAGCACTAGTCATCAGGAGAACATCCTATTTGTCGCGTGGATTCGTAAAATAAAAAAGAATATTAGTCAAGATATGATACCTATACAGACGAAGGCCAAGTAACTCTTCGCAGATATATTAGCAGCAATTCGTGTGCCGTTCGCAGCGTGCTCGTGCAACGCGCAGGCGGTGTCGTGCGCGGCGGACACAGGTCGGTGCTACTGCAGCACCAAGGGCCTCGCTGGCGACCGCTGCGACAAGTGCGACAACACCAACCACTACCACGCTGACGTATACAATAAAGGCGCCTGTTACTGTAAGTATTTCATTAGGCAGAATTAAAAAAAAATATATATTAAATGTGTTCTGTACGTCCGTTTCTTTTACCAGATGATCTCGCAGTGGACTACCAGTTCACGTTCAATCTGTCTAAGAAGGAGGATCGGCATCTATCCGCGATCAATTTCCGTAACGCGCCGGTAAAGCCGGACGTGGACGCGGACTTCAGCATCACTTGCTCAGCGCACGCGCGCATGAATCTGACTGTCCGCACACGCGCAGATCCCGCCGAGCGCACACTCTTCAGCGACGTGAACTGCACCAACTTCCGCTACAAGTAAACTTAATACACAATGCTTTGTAGTTATTGACTATGCGACTGTTTCACACCTAATCGTTATTAAAAAAAGAAGGGTGATATAAAGTTCTTCCGGTCGTTTAAACTGCAGCTATACGATAATTTTAGAGATTTCTTTAAGAGCAGAGTGAATAAGCAGCTTCCCGACTAGTGCGTTTTACCACCTCACCACTATTTAATACTAGGTTGGATCGTGGTTAAGAGTTCGTTTATATAAATTAACAAAAGGAGAGGCACCAGTTCAAGACTGAATTTCTAAATTTAAAAATTTACTTGAAATACACAAATAATAAAAAAAAGAATTCTATAATAAATAGATATTATGAAACGAATTCTATTATCACCTGATAGTAAGGAATATGCCCTTTAATAATTTACTGTTTACTGTCTGACTGTAATTAAGTACTCTAGTACTTACAGCTGTTAAGAGGCTCTCAATAATAATGGAGCAAGGTCTTTCAACTACAGGTTCGCTAAGTCCGAGCACGCTTTTGGCGTTGAGGACAACGTGACGCTGACGACATTCTTCGTCTACGTGTACGACTTCCGCCCGCCGTTGTGGATACAGATCTCGTTCTCGCAATACCCCAAGTTGAATCTGCAGCAGTTCTTCATAACGTTCTCGTCATGCTTTCTGTTGTTGCTGCTCGTTGCAGCTGCGCTTTGGAAGATCAAACAGGTGGGGTACAAATATTATAGAACGTAACAGTTACCGTGGCGCAGTGGCTAAACACTTTGTGATACAGAGATTCTTGATGCGATTCCTAAGAAGTAGTTCGACGGTGAGATTTTTGTTGAACACGCTTGGGCACGACGCCATGTTGAAAATTTACCACCATAACAGTATTGCTGATTAAGATCCGGTCAAGTTTTAGTCCGTTATATACAAAAATGATACACAGTTACTTACATCGTTAACACAGCGTCAGTGTTTATTACCTTACTATGTAACTTAATAAACGTATCTGTGTATATATCCTAAGTTATGATTTTGTTTTACAGAAATATGACATATATAGAAGGAGGCAGAGGTTGTTTGTGGAAATGGAGCAAATGGCTTCCAGACCGTTCAGTCAAGTGTGCGTCGAACTGGAGAAAGGTGGTGGAGGTGAGCATTATGTATTACTGATAGGTAATACGTTATAAAAATCATATAGGTAGGTCCCACTGCAGCGCTTGTTTCTTCCGTCCAACAGTTGTGTACAAGTATTACTGTGTTCTGGTATGACGGATGTTGCAGTCGGAAAGTTTTATAGAGTAATTCATTACACCAAGAAATAAGCCTTATCTTAAATTCTTTCTTTAAAAAATTCAGGCGACGAAAACAATTTTACGCTGTGCATATCATCGTAACCAATGCCATATTTATATTTTTCTGGTTTCGCCAAATAAATAAATAAACTTTTACAAATTACAAATCCTATTGTATTCCAAAATGTCAGACGTAACATAATCTGTCTAATTAATTTTATTTTTTTGGTAGAGTGTAAGTACGTTGCAAACGACAAGCAGAAGCGATAATAACGCAGTACATACTTTTATTTCACAGGTGCGGGCGTGCCGGCTCCGGTCGCGCTTGAACCCTGCCGCGGCGGGCGAGCGGCGGTACTGTCGCTGCTGGTGCGACTACCCACCGGTGGGACCGGACGTGCACCGCCGCTGGGCGGACTCGCCGTCGCCTCCGCCCTGGTCACCCTCGGCCAGCACCACGCGCCGCCGGCCAAGCGTCCGCGGCACCGCTGACGCATCGCCACCGCTGCTAACGGTAACGAATATGATGTATGATGGATTGAATCGTACAGGTGTTCACAAATATTGCACTCACATACATTTACACTCACTAACATACAAACATATATTAGTGGTATCACTATACACGCCGAAGTCTGACTTAGATTTTAAAGCTTATTGTGATATGAATAAAAAAGTATCTAATATCATCATCATCATCATCATTTTCAGTCGATAGACGTCCAATGCTGGACATAGTCCTCCCCCAAATATTACTACCTCGAACGGATAGGGATTTATATGAAGGGATTTAGGCCATTTCCCACCACGCAGGTCCAATGCGGGTGAGTGGGAGCCAGAACCTCGATTTTTGTTTAGCAGGGTTTACCACGAGCAGGTGAGGTTGGTAAGTGTAGGTAACTCTGTACTGGTGGTAGGTCTCCGCTGCCGGAGATCGTCTAGGTAGTTTGTGTAGTAGTGTGTAAACATTACTGTGTTCCGGTTTTAAGGGCGCTGTAACTATGGAAATTACCAGGATAACGAAACTCAACATCTTATGTCTCATGCGACGAGCGCAATGTGGTGCAGTGGTATGGACGTGCGTATCACTTACCATCAGGTGAACGTTCCGCTCGTCTTATCGCTTAATTACATAAAAAAAAAATACTCCACCGCATTGTGTTTAATTCCAGATGTAGAAATATTAACAAGTATTACCTCAGTAATTTGACTAGCTTCAAACTTGAACACGGTAATCTTTTCACACCACCACCGTTTGACTGCAAAAATAGTCGCGGCGGAGGTAGATATTTAGACCATATAAATATAATTAAAATTTTATAAGAAACTTCGTTAATTTTGTTTGGTAATTAAAAAACTGAGTTTAATTCGTCATCAGCCGATAGAAGTCCACTGTTGGAAATATGTCTCCCCCAAAGATCTCCACATTTGTAGGGGTCCATACCTGGGCATTCGGGCCATTTCCCACCACGTTGGCCCAATGTGGGTTGGTGGTAGCCAGAGCCTCGTTTGTTGATTAACAGGATGCACCAAGAGCAGGTGAGGTAGGTTTTTGGGTCCCGTGAGTTGCGCGGGATTCCTTACACCCCTTAAGAGTTTAATTAAAAACGATAATATAAGTTTAATTAAAAATTATAATATGTTATTAAGTTACACCATTATTTGTATATTTTTTTTTGTTACAGATGGTAACACCAATGTAAATAAGTGCATATCGAGTAAGTACTGTGCTGTGTACATAGGGACCCTAGTGTTTTGCTCAAACGGTGAAGTTTGGATACATAATACTCAGCGCCGCTCGCTCGTGCTGCCGGCGCACCTTTGTGCGGCGGAACAACAAAAATTACTAATAACACATTAATTTGTCTATGGTTCAGCAAACTTCTATACAGCGTTTTAATGACTCTCGCACGTTCGATTTTTTTTTTTCCCTTAAAAACTTACATAGATCATATCGTAATTTGATATGCGTCAATTATACACACACATAAAATGATGTAGAATGAAATATTTTAATATCTTAACGGTTTTTTTTTTAATCTTTGTTATAAATCTTTTATTTTTTTTTATATTTACCTTATTAATTCTATTCGCTAAGTCACCATTCTGAACCTGTTAACTTTTATTTAAGCAGATACATCACATTTTTTTTCTATTACTTTTTTATGTCGTAACTTTAAATTATTTATTTTATTTTATTTACCGAGAATTTGTTTAATACTTTATTTAATTGCTATACACGTTTTTATGCGAATATAAAAGGCGTAATTGTTTAGTATGAACTTCAATACTGAAATTTTATAATTATTTAAAAACAAAAAAAAATATTTTTAGACGAAAAACAGAGTGGATATTTTATTTGACAACAAATAGAACGTATAAATTATATTTAGGTTATAATTTAGCGCCGCTGTAACAGCAGTATTCATATGCGATTTCAATGGTCTTACGAACCATGCATTTTAAATTATGCTAATATTATAAAAATGGAGCAATTTATTATATTTACGTCCATATTTATCCTTCGAATTATACAAGCTACGTATTCACTACAACGATGTGACGTCGGTCATCACAAAGTAGATACAAACTGTGTGCTTGCTTGCGCGGGACGATCGAAAGGATCACTTAACGAGTTCCGACTTAAGTAGGGTTTAGGATTTGATTTAGCTCGTTTACCAGATTCTGCATGCCAAGAGTGTACAATAAGCAAACACAACATAATTATATAGAAACTCCTTCGAAGGCTCGCCACGTGTCTCACACGGATGCACGGGCTACCTTCACGACCGTCTCATGTAATCAGATAACAATTACAGTCACTATTACATGTAATTAAAGTGTAAATAGTTGGGCTCTCAACAAGACTATGAATATATTTCTTACGACTGATATGTAAATCGTGTAAAAAGTCTACATATATATATATATACACCTACGTATTTTTTTCGCATTAAAGCATTTATTTTTTTTTAGATGTTGTGTCCAATCTTATTTAATATTAACAACGGAAAGACTCGTGTACTTGTAAACGAAAATCTCATTAATTTAAATTTAACTCCATTTAGTAACAAGAAAATAATATTTGTTGTGTATAATACATTTATATAAAAATATTTATAAAAAAAAAATTTTTTACCAATCCTTTAAAATGCAGTATGTACGATTAGACGACTAAAATAATTTACAGGCATTATATAAAATGGTCATTGCCTGTGAATAGATTATAAAACATTTTAGAATTTTTGGCGGGAATTTTTAATTTTTTTTTTCAGTTTCGAATTGAAATGTTAAAATAACGCATTATACTTTTTGCTTGTTGTGTTGAATGTTCATCATGTTAGACTGAAGTTTCTCCTGTAGGTTCGGGCACAACATCGGTTCGTTTTTAGTGTTAAGTATTTATAATCTGTATTATAGTAGTAATTAGGTTAAGCGATGTATTTAAAATTCGTTTTTTCGCGTAATGAGTATCCAATTTATTTTTCTAGTGACACGGTGAGCGCATTGCCTGGACTTTGCTACGTCATGATTTGCGTTTCTAGATCTTTCCATTTCGCCGGTGATTTGCGATTTTTTATATATTAGTCATAGTGTTAAAGATTAGGGTGTCTACTACATGTAACTACTTTGACTACGTTTTTTTTTTTCCACAGAGAAATGTTAATTGCGTAACACGATAATCGCTCTCGAAGCTTTTGTAACTTTACCTGTGCCAAAATAATGAAACGGAAGTGACATCCTAATATAAGTCAAAATTGTTTTCCCACTTAACGACTCCATTAGATGATAGGAGTAAGTATAATCACCGATTTTTCTAAAAGTATTCCTTTCGCTTTAGTAATGATCTGTATGTGTCAAATATTTAAATCATGAACCAAACCGCACTTGGTCAGCGTGATTGTTTTATGACCTGGACTCTCCTTGGAAGAGAAGAACTTGTCCTAACAGTGGGAACATTAAAAAAATAATTTTGTTTATCAAACGTTTTTCAAAGAACATCACAGTTTTTACTATGTACAACATCACCAACGCTTTTTATTTAAAAAAAAAATTGTCTATGGATTCAGATTTCAATTGCCACAGATGAATAAGTTTTGTGTATGATAATAGATATAACTACAGATGAAAATAATCTCATTGTATTGTTTAAGAATTCGTATTGATATAAATTTAGACGGAGATATAGTTGATTTTTTTATCATCGTATGCATTACGCGCTATTTTTTTTTTATCTATATTAAATTTCGTTTTCTAATTGATCTCGTGATTACATTCAAACAATACGGAACAATAATTTTAACCTATTTCCTTATACTATTAAACTTTAATATCCAAAATCTGAATTAAAGGTATTTGGTTGTATTATTTTTTAATGATTTCAAAGTAAACTTTTCCATTTAATCATTAATATATTATATGACAAAACTGCTATCTTAAGCAAAATGTATCATGAATGTCATGTACTTCATTTTTATTATTATATTCTCATGATATTTAAAATTTTTCCAAAATTGTGGAATTTGAAAAATTATTTAGTGTAAGTTTTTTTTTTCTATTGGCAATAATAAAGGAAACTTGTCTATGTCTCAAGATGCGATCATTCCTTTGTTATAGGCGCGGATCTACCTCACTGTAATTTTGCTCATTCGAAAAGCAATTCTTTTAGATGTTTTTTTTTTTTTTTTATTTTCACAACTTTATTATCTATTGAGTAATTCAAATAATTTACATTTAACTGCCAAATAAAACGAGTCGAGTGTGTTGCGTGTCTTGTCTGGGAAAATCTACGTAAACTTGGCGCCAATAATGTCTGACGTTCCGTTTTGCGGTGTACACGCGAAATCTTTAATACGTTCATCATTATCAGTCGATAGACTTCCACTGCAAGATGTGGGTGTCTCCCAAACACATCCACTCCACCTTTTACTGGAGGTGAGTCCAGTGGCGGAGACCGTCTAGGTCCCACCGCAGAACTTCGCCAGCGAGGTTGACAAATGGCCTTGACTCTCATTGAGAGAGAATGCCTCCGTTTCCAGCAGTGGGATCATTAAGTGGGCTGTTTATTTATATACCTATTTTAATAAAATGACCATGACACATTCTCCTACTGATGGACAAACGATATTAGTATACGATAGGTACGAGTCCTGTCCAGCAGTGGACGTCCATCGGTTGCTATGATGAACATATCTCCTTTTTGAAAAATTGACAATTCTCATTCTTCGAACGCAGTGAGATCAATTGAGCGTTTTGCTTATAAGCTTTTATAAGTATTGTGAGGAATTTTAACTGGCAGACGTCGCTGATGATATACTGGATTTGGAGACCTTAGTAACTGCTCATTTTAAGCCTTTAAAATCATCGCTGTATTCCATCTACATAATCTACGACATCACAATCTCTATATTATTCCATTTGTAATTTCAACTTTGATCTACTTATTTATGACTTTAATATGAACCACCAAGTATAATACAGTTAACTACATCATAGTAATGTTTAGTTAAATCATATTCAATACATCAGTCATTTAATTTATAAATAATATTTCTGTAACAATCAGTCGTCGCTTACGGAATGAATGTTTTAAGTATCCTTTTTTAATAGCAACTGTTTCATGACAAAATATTTTTATAAAGGATAAAAGTTTAAAAAAAAAAAACTGTGTCGAGTGATAACGTGTTGCTATATACGATTTACAAAATTAAAAATTGCCACGGTTAAAATAAATAAGGTATTTTAATGTAGTATACACGAGCGCTCGTTAAGTTTGACGTTTCATTAAAGATGATACAGTTATGATTAAATTTCCGGTTTACTGGTGCGCTTTCATTTTCGTCAGGCAGCGTGCTTCTTATTAAATAAGGCAAAGTCGCAATATACACGGTCGTCCTAGTACAAACTTTTTAAATACTAGGCAGTAAAAATAGTTTGAAAATACTTAAAGTATTTTCATCACTTCCTATGTACAACTGGAAAAAGAAACTATTCAAATGTTGTAAAGAGCAAAATTAACCTTAAAAAAGAATAAGTCCAATGAAGCCACTATGGTTGTTAATAAAACTGCGGCGCAAACATCACCATAAAAAAAAATACTTCTTGAGACCTCATTGACAAATTAATTTAATTTATTTTAAGTATGTTATTATAACAACAATTGAAAAAATGCGCAATTTGTAACACAGATTAAAAATCTCCCACCAAAACCCGTATTTTTTTTAAAGTAGTATAAAAAACTGTCAACGTATTAAATACTTGAAAGGTTTTTTGTATTGGCACCTAGTGCGATTACTTGGAAGCAAATACCTGGTTTTAATACCGAGTAAATACGTCTCGCACCTAATCTAAATTATATGCCATTTAAGTTATTTTGAATTAGTATGTAGTTCCGATTAAACTCTTTTATTTTTAGGTACTTTATTTAAATGTTTTTTTTTTTTTTGTAATGTAACCATTAAGAAAAAATGTATTATAAATTAAAAATATTTACAATAATGTTTTTTTCAGAGTTTTTTTTTTATTACTCGATTTGTATGACGAAAATGAAAGCGCATGCCTTTATCGACTATTCCGTATTACTCCGTAGTCATTACTTGTTACTTGTAATGAATATATATTTGAACGCTAGCGGAAGAGTATGTAACTTGTATGTTGTAAATATCCTGACATATAAATTATTGTATTTCGTAATAAAAATAAATCGATCAATAATTGTACGTTTTCATTTATCCCCTTTTTTTAATTGTTATAAATAATACTTAATTATAATTCCGTTTATATATATATTTTTTAATAAACGTCTGCCAATAACTGTGATCTACATCTTGATAGGTAAGATATAGTTCAGCTCTGTGGTCACGGTCTAGTAAGAATAGGACTAAGTTAAACCTTGTCTGTCGTAGAAGGCGACTAAAAGGGTCTAGGAGTTTCGCGGGCCTTGAGGGTGAGGGTCCTTATCGTTCAACAAGCGAACCTGCGTGGGATAGCGTATGGCTCGGCGATGGTGCCTAGGAGGATTAGGCTCCTCAGAGGCGTGTAACACAAAGTGTAGAGGGGCACCGCTGCGTTCTCTTAAGAGGTCCCGGAGCCTCTCCAAATGCATTGATGCAGACCACCGAGGGGGTTTTAGTGAGTAAGAATATCGCATAACCCTGACTTCCCTCCATAAGCAGGGTATCATTCGAAGATTCCCCCACCCCTCCGCCGAAATAAAAAAAAAAGGTAAGATATTGTTACTGCAGTAATAGCACTAACTACAGCGACCTAAACAAGAGACAGTAATGTTTGTACACTAATGTTCGGTGGCATAATTGGTGTCTGTGGTAATTATAAATAAATGTTTTATTTAAGAAAATTACTATTACCAATCAATCTACTTACAATTTTGGTAAAAAAATTTTAATCTTAAAATACATGAGGAACAAAGGGCAGAACTAGCGCATCGTTATTTTCTGGTCTTCTCCCCTGGAAAGCAAAGTAGATATAAAAAGCAGAGCTAACAAAATTTACGATAACGGAGCTGTTAAAAAAAATATATATTTATATATATAATATCCATGTGAATTACGTCATGCTGGATTTATGTTCAAGTAGTGGAGATGGATATCCATGACGAGACAAGTTACAAAAATATATTTTACTGGTCGCAGGTCCGTTGCCAGGTCAGTTAATAGGTACCATAAGCAGCTCCTATTCCCGTCGCTTAACAATAGTGTCTCAAAATTACTGTGTCCCTGTTTGAAGGGCGCTGTAACTGTTGAAATTAATTGAGCAGAGAGACTTAACATCTTACGTCTCAAGGCGATGAGCACAATGTGATGATGTGTATGTATTATCCGAAAGCTACGTCGTTTCGGGCAGGCGTATCACTTATTATCAGGTGAACGTCCCGCTCGTCTCATCGCATTGTATAAATATATATTTATACGAGTATGTTATGTTACTGGTTGACGGTTAGAGGCCGCGTGGGTGGAGCTTAAAACGGACTGACCAGGTTAAGGAGGACACCTGCATATGACACTATAGAGAAAGCACAGCAAATAGAAGTAACTGACGTAATATCATTGTGAATAAGTTATCGATAAGGAATAACGACCCTCAGTATGAGGAACCGACTTAAAGAGAGGGGGAGAGTTGTGATATTACTTTCACTTAAAACCTTATTACTATCTAGTCATAAACAATTTGATAAAGAAGATTTCGACATTTCGATGCGTCCGATCCAAAAACTAAGGACTGAATAAATATTTGATAAATATGTTTATATAATGTATATGGATTAGTTAATTATTTTTTTAAAAATATTGATGGACTTTCGACGCATTTACTTTGATACGAAGCTTTAGTTATTTTGTATGACTTTACTATGGGTGAGTAAAACATTCATTTATTTAATGCCGTAAAACGTACGAAGACGGAGTTAATAGTAAAAGCAAGGCACTACGGTGGTACCTACCTGGATAGTCTCTTCATACCTCATACCTCAATAGAGACCTACCACCAGTAAACCGGGAATGGTCGTTTTCTGCAGTGACGATAGAGGTTTATTTAAGTATTGAAATGGGCTAAATGTCGGCTTTAAAATTAAATTGTTGCTATATACATGCTCCAGATCCCAAGAACAGCGGTCATCAAACTTTTCGACCTTACAGACCTGTAAATTCATAACCGCTAATAGATTATTTAAGTGTTTAATATATTAAAAAAAATGGTCTAAGAACTCATATAGGGTGGCGCAAAAGTAATCCTCCTATCAGAAAACGCTATAAATTTTGCCTTGATGTAAAAAAATTAAAAGACCAAATAAAAATAATCCACAAGAAGAATCAAAGTTATACAAGGTATACAAGGTGGCGCAAAAATAACACTGCCGATGTTTTTGGGCTGTAATTTAAAAAAAATATGAAAAACTTTTATTCTTCTTGTGGATTATTTTTATTTGGTCTTTTAATTTTTACTACCTGTGTTATAAGGTACTTTTGATAAGGTTATTTTTGCGCCACCCTATATAATAAAGTTAGTTAATATAATGAAGTTTATTAACCGGAATTGTAATACACAATTATATTTCAATACATTTTAAAACAATGTGATGAGTTATTAAGGGACAACAGTTCACGTGACTCAAGCCAACGTCTGCACGTCCCCCCGAACAGGTTCCCGTTTTATCCTGGCGTTGGAGCTCAGTAGCCATGGCTTGGTCCCCCACGGTGAAGCGAAGAGGAACCTACAAGGCCGGCCCGAGGTGTAGGACAGGTCCGAGGCAGCCGCTCCAAGTTAGAGCTCCGTGAGCTCACCTCGGATGCGTGCCGGTGGGTTGGAGGAGCAGGTTTATACTGCCCTTTGCAGCCAAGGTGGAGTCGCGGAGGGTAAGCAGCGTCGGTATTCCGATTCGCCGCTTTCCCTACCCTCCGCGACTGAGCGGTGCCGCACCGCTGATGCGGCGGCGATGCGGCCGCGAGGGAAGAGCAGTCTCGGTATTGCGTTCCGTAGCTCTCTCTATCCTCCGCGATCGTATAACGGGTGTCGACGAAGCCCAGGTCGGATCCGCTGCAGGGAGGCGGGAGAGTTTTGTCTCTTGGCTCCCATGGCCTCTAGGTGACGGATTCGGGGGAATCTGTTGCCCAAGTGAGTGTGAGAGACCGAGAGGAAGGCGCGCTGTGTGTTCCGGCGCACCCTTACAGAAGTGGAAAGGTGCGGTTCGTCCCTGCCGAGGTGGGGCTGCATAATGCGGCCGGCGCCGGCGGGGTTGCGGAGGTGTGCGAAAGCGTTTCCGTGATCCTGCCATAAGGCGATGAAGTATTAAATGCTTGTTGTACATAAATATAACAATGTATATGGTTCTAGAAGTGCATATTTAACATCATGATCAGCCGGTAGACGTCCACTGCTTTACATAGGCCTCCCCCAAAGACTGACATCGATCGGGTAGGGATTCATATGGTGGGATTTGAGTCATCTCCCACCACGCCAGCCCAATGCGGACTGGTGAGACCCTGAGTCTTTATTGATTAGTAGGTGAAGTTGGCTTGGATCCTGTGAGTCGTTGTGCGGGAACCGTTACATCCCATATTTGACATACATATATAATTAGCCTAAATACAGAAATCTACAATTTTTACTGCCGGTAGGTCTCTGTTGCACCGCAGCGCCTATTGCAGCCGCCAAACAATTATGTGCAAACGTTTCTATGTTCCGGTTTGAACGGCGTCGTAGCTAGTGTAATTACTCTCAGATGAATGTCCCACTCGTCTCGTTCGCTTGGATCAATAGAAAATAAATCCATAGATCATTGAAGTCGCTTTGAACGCGCAGGGTTTATCTTAATCCTATTCTTAATGAATCGAGACTATAGGTCTTGTTATTGTAACCCGCGATGCGTGTGCGCGAATTTGTTTTAAAAACCGTACAAGAAGTGGAATGCTAATAAAAAATCACAGCTGAGTCACCGTCGCACCGGTGATGTTTCCACTTCCCCTCGTCACCACCAACTCGCGTTCAACAATCGGACGCACCAAACAATGGCCGAGTTTAAAAAACATTGCGCCGCGACACTGTACGTCGTGCAGACGTACGATACGCTTTCAGTTCGCCCTAAATTAGTTTTTAGGGTTCTCTATTTCATAATTAATTATTAACATCAATAAACAAATCATTGTTTGTATGACGTACGGACAATGGTTAGAGTATTAACTGAAGTTTACTGTAACCGGAGTTTAGTAATTGTCTTATAGTAGTAAATGAAATGTGTAAATATTGAACGCTTTAGTGAAAACAGTGATGTGAATTGATGTATCCTTTGTGAGTATACGAATCTATAAACACGTATATATATATATATATATATATACGTGGGACACTCGGAAAGTTTTGAGAAACTAAAAAACTAACCTCTATGAAAAAAATATTTTTACTAAATCTTTTCAAAGAACTCTCCACCAGCCTCTATACAAAGTTTCATGCGTCTGAACCAATTTTCAAAACATTTTCTCCAGTCCGCCGCAGACACTTCTTTCACGGACTTCTCAAACACTGCTAGCGCGTCTTCCGGCGATGAAAACTGTATCCTTTTGCGCCGATTTTTTATTTTAGGGAATAAAAAGAGGTCACACGGAGCCAAATCAGGACTGTAAGGAGTGTGTCTCAAGACTTTAACCGGTGTGGAGTCCAGGAAGTCCCTCGTTTTGATCGTAGAGTGCGCGGTGCTCGGTGTTCGGTCGTTTGTTGCTCATTGCAGAAAAAACTTCTGGCAGGCATTTCGTGCTGTACCATTCAGCGTTGATGCTGCTTTGGTCTCGAAGTGGAATTGAAATTAGGTACCTCGTAAAAGTGAAGAAATTAGCCATCAAAGTTTTCTCTGTGCTCCTCGATCGCTTCACTTCCGTAGGCGCTGGTTCATTTTGAAACCGCCATACTGACGCTTTGTTTCTGGATCCTATTGATAAATCCAGGATTCGTCACCAGTCGCAATGTCGTAAACGCGCCGTGACGAGCCTGCATCAAATGTTTGTATCATATCACGGCACCAATCCACACGGGCCTGCTTCTGAGCTTCGGTGAGGTTGTGCGGCACCCAGCGGGAAACTATCCTCCTTACGCAAAGGTGCCCGTGCAAAATCTTGTGAACACTTCCTGAACCAATCTGCAGAGTATGCTGGATCTTTTCATACGTAGTTCGTCTTTTTTCTTGAATTCATTTTTTTACTGCCAGCACACTTTCTTCGGTGACAGCCGTCGTAGGACCACCACTCCTTTGTTCATCCCCCAAAGTAAGACGACCGCGTTTGAACTCGCTATACCAGCGGTAGATGGTTGCTTTTGAAGGTCCGTCATCCATAAAAGCAATTCGAAGTCGATCATATGACTCATCAGGTTTTAAAGCACATTTGAAATCGTAATACATTATAGCACGAAAATGTTCTCGACGCAGATCTATTTTTTAATGAGTCAAGAAAATTTGAAAATCGAACAGTGGTATTTTCACTTTTAAATAATCGAAGTTTACAAAATAATCACAAGTGGCCAGTGTCTTATACATAAAAACTTTTTCGCAAAACTTTCTGAGTCGCCTGGTATTAAACTAACTTTATTAAATTAATATATATATATATACATACATACATATATGTAAATATATATATGTATCAACTAGCTGTTCCCCGCCCGTTTTGCTGGCTGTAATATAGCATTAGATTTGAAATTTGTCAGAAATATTCTCGCTGCCCCTCGGGCTATTAACACCCTCGCAACCCCTTTTGGGTGTAATATGTCGTAAAATCTATTCTTTTTTTTTTTTATTTATTTCTAATTTTCTCTGTTATTATTATTCAAGACTTTACTTTATCCTATTATTTACAAAATTTTCATAACATTTACTTACAATATATTCACTACTAATTTATATATATATATTTTCTAACATTATTTCTCTTTATTTATTTTTTACATTTTCTATACTTATGCTAATTATCTAATATTTGCAGAAATACACGGAATATACAGGATAAGTAAATGTCACCTTATGCATTCGTAAAATCTGTTCTTAGTCTTCAGCCCTTAGGGTCTAGAGATATCGAGATGGGTCTTTACATAAGGGGAAATCTATTATATATGTAAGCTTATTTAGTTTAATTTACGCTGTGGAGACGAGCAACACCACCTGATGGTAAGTGATACGCTTGCCTATAACAATGTGCCGTTAATAAGTATGATATACACTGCACCACATTGCGCTCGTCGCCGGAGACATAAAATGTTGTGTCTCGTAACCCCAGTAATTTCTTTAGCTACAGCGCCCTTCAAGACGAAACAGTAATGTGTGCACACTACTGCATGTCGGATGCATTAGGCGCTGCGGTGGTACCTACCTGGATAGTCTCCGATGATAGAGACCTACCCCCAGTATATATAGATAAGTTTAGTTTTATTTAAGTTACATTGATCTTCGTAGGAATCCTTTTTACAGCAGTAGCAGTAAATCTTATGAGACCTATTTAAAAGTATTAATTATTTAATTAATTTAAACATTTAACACGGTGATAAACAATATCTTTATTTAAATGAATATTTACATAAACTTTTAATTGTTTATAAATTATAACTAAATTCCTAACCTTAAACCCCCTATCTATGAACTTCCACAAACATCGGTTCCGTGGTGCCCGACGACCTGGCAGCGCAGGACCGATTGATGTAGAGATCTTTGGAGGAGGCCTATGTCCAGCAGTGGACTTCTATCAGCTGACGATGATAATGAAGTTCCTAACCCGTTTCCGCTGAGAGAAATTTAACAAACTCCTAGATTTGTTGTCACAATTATATGAAGATTTAAAATATTTTTTTTTTTAATATTATCAATTGAAGAAATTTTTTAAACAATAATAAGCTTTTAATCTAAATTCTCTTTGGTTCCTCATAGAGCTTAGTAGAAGCTGGGGAGTAATGAGCAGAGCAAGAACTAGCAGAGGAACCTGGCGCCGCGACCGACAAGGGCCGTCGGTCCGGCGCCCCCCTTGGAAAGGGTTCCTGGGGCGTATCTGGCGACGCGTCTCGTATTCCGACGCGTCGCCGCGCAGTGTAGGGATTTTGTCAGTTGGGAGGGATGCTTCACATCCCTCCCCGAGGCGGGCTCGTTCGATCCGGGCACCGAACGGGGGTAGCGGAAGAACTGTCGCGTTATCCCGCGACCCTCGTGCATTTATTTGCGGAGGTGATGGAATACCGTGTGAAGCTTTTTAGTCGGTTGGAGTCCGACACTACCCCGCTACCGGCCCAGTATTGGTACGGGGTGTGCGTTCCGTTAGCATTTTGTTACACACGTTAATAAAAAAAAAAAAAAAAAAAGAGCAAGAACTACATCAAGATTCGCACAATCTTGATATTTTCTGTTCGCTCTTGGTCTTGCATATTCAGTCATATAATATATTAAATATTTTGTTTCCGGAAGTAAAGCACACGTTCAAGTTATGGTAAATATTTTAAATTGTTATTTAAACGGAATTTTTATTTTAATGATTTAATCTTCCAGATTTGATGTTTGTCTTTGGTTTTTTTGCATGATCAAAACCAATTTTACTAATCACTAGGTAAAGCTAGCACTAGGTAGGTAATCGCTAAGTAAAGCACGTTTTTTTTTAATTTTGATTATCGCTGAGTAAGAAATGACGTATCAGTATAAAATATTTAAAAAAGTATACATTTGCTATAAGTTTTAAAAACGAGAATAATATAAGGTAATAAGGACTAAAAGTCAACGTGAGTAACGTATAAAAGAGGATGGCGGAAACAGAGTCACAGTCATCGTTATTTCTACTTATCAGTAGCTGCTGAACAGCCCCATTTTCGGCCTGTTGCTGTGCAAAGTTTAGCGAAGGGGTTGGTGAGCGCAGGTCTTAAGAAAAGCTCTTGCAATTTTCCTAAACTTCCTTCCTTTTAGATTTTAGCAATATACATAATAACTCTAATTACTAAGCACAATTCATTTTCCTGATGGAAGGTCTCTGTTGCCGGAGGCTGCAGGTAGGCAGTATTGTACAAACAATACTGTGTTCCAATTTGAAGAGCGTTATAGTATAGAAATTACTGGGGTAACGAGACTTAATATCTAACTTCTGTATTGAGTGCAATATGGTGCAATTGTACGAGTGTATGATCTTAATTAATGGCACGTTCTTCAGGTGAACTTCTCGCTCATCTGGCCGGTTAGTATAATAAAAAAAAACTTTATAGTGTATCCTGTGGGACACCGCGATGTTGGTCACCATGGTATCTTGTGCGAACGGGTTCCTCGCACCGAAAACTCTCAGTTTACAACGGTTGCCGCTGTGTCAATATTATGATTTATGTCCGCGTGAGACAGTGAATAAACTGTTCCTATACAAAGCAATATTTTCGATACACCCTGTTGCAGATAAACAAGTATGATTGTGAGGCTCCTGTGGACGTTCTCCTGCTTGTCAATCGCTTGCAGCGTGCTGATAGACGACCAGCCGTACTGCGCGGTCAGGTACCGCCGCCTGTGTCAAGGGAAAGGCCGGCATGTGGCGTGCCAGTTCCCTGTTGTGAGTATTCTAATATACGAGTATATACTAGCTGTTCCCCGGCCGCTTCGCTGACAGTAATAAAAGACTTGAAATTTGTCTGAAATATTCCTACAGAGCAAACGCTTGGCTTTCTGGCAACTGTTACCATCATTATCAACATCATTTCAACCGTTGAACCTCCACTGCTGGACCTGGTCTCTTGTAATGTGTTCCACAAACCATGGTCTTCCGCTGTTTAAATCCATCTGTTACATATAGCAAGCTGTTATATAGCAACCGCATAACTAACAGGCCGTGGACTCCGGTCCATGAGTCTTTTTTCATTAGCTATCATCATTATCATCATTACTACCTGATAGATATCCACTGCCAGATATAGGCGTCCCTAAAGATCTTCCACATCGATCGGTCCTGCGCTGCCTGTATCGCTGGGCACCAAGTGCCGTCGTTTGTAGGGGTTCATATGGGGGAATTTAGGCCATTTACCACCACGCTGGCCCAATGTGGGTTAGTAAGAGCCAGAGCTTTGTTTGTTGATTAGCAGGGTGCACCACGAGCAGGTGAGGTCGGCTTGGGTCCCATGAATTGTTGTGCGGAACTCATTATATTAGTCACTAAGATATATTGCAAAATATATTATATTTTAACTAAATACATATTTTTTTTATAAATACTGCCATAGTTAAATTATCTATGCTTTATTATTCATATGTCCTTATTTGTTATGTGATGCAGTGTTTGTAATCCTAACTAGTGGGATATTGTTCGTCATCAGGAATTCGTGTACCTTATCCACACGCATCCTGGAAAAATAATATATAGCCTTTTATGTGAAATTGCCGATTTCCGTTGTCAGAGACGATAAGCGGAAACGGATATCATTTAAATATTTTAATCACACTATCACATTATAGATAATCTGGGATGGGATAAAATATTAGCATTATCCTTTAAAGTTCTTACTCACTTTGGGTGTTATCGTAAAATTTTTACAAATAAGCCTATTAACATCTTTGGATAATCACATTCATAGCAAATATTGCGATGTCCTTTTTAAATGGACAAAATCTTCTAAAAGATATCCTACCTTTTAGGGGGGAAAACAGAAAAATAATTTTTCCTGTCTAACATTAAGACGATCGCCAAATTCTAACAAATATTGAAATTTTCTTAATTGTATGATCTGAAATACATATTGAATAAACCGTTTGTGCAGCAGTACAGCTTTTGGATAAATATTAAATTGATTGTATTGTTACTGATGATGATCTCTGAAGATGCAAATTGTAAACATGTTCATCGCTAGCTTCACACGAGCGTCAGGATCTTTAGTCATTGTGGATCATTGCGTCAACTATTAGTCCATCTTTATCTGTTGTTTACAAACACTGCACTTGTTAATTTTGTGTCCACATATCATCCTCATCATCATCATCATCATCAACAATAATATAAGCATGGTATTGTATGTACATTTATATATCGGACATTAATTACGAGATTATTTTTAAGTAAACAGTTTAAAGGCGTGCTGCGAGAGTTCGTGTATCGTTATCTATGTTTCGTTTCCAGCCCGGTCCGGGCATGTCCTGCCGGAACTACACACAGATTCGTTTCACCAGCGAGCTGAAGCATTTTATAGTGCACTATATTAACAGGTAAGATACCATAAAACATCCGTATCACGTCCACGACTCGCGCAATAAACCTTCTCGTCCTGATGGTGGTCTGATGTGATCAGCTGTCATTTCACATACTACATATATTAATGTAATTAAAAAATATTTTTTTATTACTACTAAAACCTTACCGCCGATTTATGATGGGTCAAGAGATCTTTTTTTACTAGATGAAGCGACGAGATGATCGAGACTTTTACCTGATAGCAAATGATACGCTTGCCTATCAGTTGATGACAGTTAGAATGATATATACTATACTACATTGTGATTTTTGTCATGAGAAATAGGATGTCAAGTTTTGTTACCGCAGTAATTTCACTAGCTAGAACTTCCCATAAATCGTAACTGAATAATGTTTGCACATGATTGTTTAGTGGCAGAAATAGGAGCTGATCTACCAATACAGTCTCTGATAACGTAGACCTACCACAAGTTTTAAAAAAAGAATAAATTTCTCTCAAGAAATATTAACAAGAAAAATGAGAAATACTCATAATTTTTCATTTTTTCTTATTATTTAATTCCTAATTAAATTAATTCATCATCATCAGCCGATAAACGTCTACTGATGGACAAAGATTCGCACAACGGGTAGGGATTCATAGGGGGTCGCTTGGGCCATTTCCCACCACGGTGGCTTAATGCGGGTTGGCGGGAGCCAGAGCCTCGTTTATTGATTAGCAGGGTGCACCACGAGCTGGTGAGGTTGGCTTGGATCCCGTGAGTTGTTGTGCGGGACTCCTTACATCGCTTTACTTTTTACTTTTACCTACCCAAAAAGTAAAAATATATCTCTTTGTCTACATTTGAAGAACTATCCTCTTATTTCCTATTTAAAAAAAATCTTTAAGGAGTAAGCATATAACTTAAAGCTACAGTTTAACTTTGCGAGGTCTGAAATATTATCAGACAATAACTTATAAGATATCTCTAACATCATATCAGTTACAAAGGTACTTACAAGAAATACTTTGAATATTTAACTCGTTTGTTTTATAAGGCGCCGTCAACGTATTGCTTCCGGCAACGAAAGGGTCCGCGGCGGTGCTCACCTGCCTAGACCGGAAGTCATGATGATGGTGGTTTGTATTTATTATTCTCTTTCCTTTATAGTATAATTTCTATAACTAATATCGTGTGCCGCGTCCACGAGTGGGTATAACAGTAGCTCTAGCTTCATTATTTCCACCCATCCACGCCCACTGCTGGTCACCTCATTGAAAACCTTACCATTCTCTGCTGCGCTTGGCATATGGGTTAATGAGCTCGGTATACTAGTAGCTGTTACGGAGAAAGCTTTACTAGTAAGCTAGTAAATCGTATAATCTTTCTTAAGTTATTACATCTTTAGTTATCTTTGACAGAGTACCAGTGAAGATATTTTAATCTGTTTTATCACACAATAGGTTTTGCTTAGGGATGCTGCAATGATCTGTATTCAGTGGTGGTACAGTTTCAATACGATTTAAACCAGTACACAGTAATGTATGCAGACTACTGTTTGTCGGCAGGAACAGGTGATGCTGTGGTTTATACTGCTTGCGTCAATGGACATTTTCCTCCATCTTCTTCCTTTTTTCATTTGTAGTATTAGTATGGATTTTTGCGCAGTTCCACTAAACTTTGTATTGCTCAGGGTTGGGACCGGGAATTGGCGCTACTGGCGCAACGGTTGGCAGACCAGTGTCACTTTGTGCACGACGATTGCCGAGCAACAGGTGAGTTTTACTTTGCTCAGATAACAAATTATAATATCTCTTCGCTTCTTAGAGTGTAGTATAAATATATAACAGTTTAATTATATTATACTCATCATCATCATAATCTGAGAGAAAACTTGCCGCATACCCTATGAGAATATCTATCTAAATATCTCGACATCGATCAATGTCAATTAAAGCGGAAATTTTGTAAATCCAGAAAAATATCGCATAAGCGAGAAAAAGAGGAAGCTATTGCTCATGATGAGCATTACGAAACAACCTCCCTGAAGGTTAGAAATGTATTTCAAGTCACTGCTGATGAAGGTGGTTATTGCAAGGCAACCTCCTTTCAAGATTCTGAACTGTATTCTACAACACCAAGCAAGAAGCACTGCAACATCTTGACCCTCGTGAAGAGGAACGCAGTCGGAATCGCACAAGATATTTCTGCAAGAAAGAAGCATTCTTTTTTATTATTAATCAACGAATCAATGAGGTGAGCAGGGCGTTCGCCTGATGGTGAGTGTACGCATGTCCATTACAATGTGGCGCTAGTTAGAATGGTATACACTGCACCACATTACGCTCGTCACCTTGAGACATAGGATGTTAGGGTTCTTCACCGCCAGTAAACAATAGCTACGACTTCCTTCAATCCAGAATACAGTAACGTTTGCAGAATATTGTTGGCAGCAGAAACAAGAACTCCGGAGGTACCTAGACAGTCTCCGGAAACAGAGACCTACCACCAGTAAAATCTTACTCCATCCTACATAAGCGTGTGACGTAATTCCCGCTAGCCCTTCGACCCATTGCATGAACGAAATCTGGAAAAGGCGGACTTACAACTTGCTATCGCTTCCGGTTCTTCCGCACTGTTGTAATATTTTTATGTCCATGGAATTCCAGTTCGGTATCCATACGCTGGGCAGACGGTGGGCGAGGTGAGGTGGCGACGGTCCAGCGAGTCGGACGAGCTGAGTGCTCAGCGCGCGATCCGCCGCGTGTTCGACGCCTGGTGGGGGGAGAGAAGGCGCGTGCAGCCCAAGCAGCTGACCATGCCGTTCAGGCTCACGGCCAAGTTAGTTCCAAGCTGCTATTGCTACAGAACAACACTGAGTATGTAACGAGACTTATGTTATGTCTCAGGGGAACACCACACCATGGTGTAAATATAATCCTGACTAGTGCCACGTTGTTGTGGTGAAGCTTACCATTCACCACCAGGTGAACGTCTCCCTCGTCTCGAAAACAAAAACTACGCCTTAGGAGACAAAAAGCTCTCTGCCATGCTCGCTATACATAAACACACTCTCCCAGCTAACTTGATTATCCACGATAACCCACACCAAGTTCATAACCCACGAGCCCTCGATAGCAGAGACTCGCCATCAGTATTCCTTACACAGCTTACAATATCGTTAATAATCATCATCATCGATAGATGTCCACTGCTGGACATATCTTTAATTTGAAAGTGAAAAATGTAACTATTAAGCCCTTTCTTAATTTTTTAAAATTTCAATATTGTAGAGGCACAGTGTGGGGCCACTTCAGCCAAATAGCGGTGTGGACTCTCCAAGCGGTCGGCTGCGGTGCGGTGAGGCACGGCGCTGAACACCCCCGGCTGCTACTGGTCTGCGACTTCTCCCACACCAACATGCTTGGTCAGCGCACCCTGACTCCAGGCCCAATGGCCCCATGCCCCATGCACACTGCCAGAAGATCTAGGTCACCATATCCTTTGCTCTGTGGACCAGTGAGTATAGTTTTGATAATATGACGTTAACATTACAACGAAAAAGTTTTTACACATAGATAATCCAAGATACCAGTGTCCAGCAGTGGGCTTCACAAGCTGATAGTGATTAGATGGTACACCTTATAATAGCGTTATTAAGAGAATAACAAAAACAAAATTCATTAAAAAAATTTAACTTTAAGGTGCGACATCATTTGAGCGAACCGGACGAGAGAGGCGATCGAACAGACGAGGTCCAGTACGAAGACTATGAGAAGGAGGAACCGGAGGAATACGACGACGGCGTTACAACCGTCAAGGAGAAGAGAACCTCTCCCAAACCGCTGCCGATACCGAAGATCGAGAAGAAACACCGTCCAGACCAATATGAGAGGCTAATTGATAAAGAAGATTTCAGCTTGGAGCCTGATGAGGAAAGTCCTATACAGGCTTTCAAAGGTCCTTTTTTTATTCTTTATATTGAATTACAAAGACTACACAATTTACTTTCCTTGATGCCGTTTAATATAGAAAGCTTTGAAACATGCAGGACGTTCACTTGATAGTAAGTGATAAACGGACCCAAAACTATAATAATATGTAGTTAACAATAAAGTTAACTAGATTATTTACACTGCAGCATATTTTCGTTAGCCCAATAAAAAAAAATTGTTAAAACAAATATACTCACTTTTGTCCAATATCCTAGTAAAAGATTATCTAAAGAAGGTTTATACTTTGTACCACTTTTTTTTTATCAAATAGTCGCCTTTTAATTTTCGACAGAAACTTACGTCATTCGCTACTGACCCAAGTCTGCTTTGATCAAGATCAAGATATTTTCCAATATCTTAATCCTGAACGATTAATCGGAAGAAAATATTCGATCAGCTTCTAAACGTAAACTTGTTAATCTTCTTTCCTAAAAGCACACTAGTCTTACCTTGAGTGATCCTCATCTACTCTTTCGATGAGATTAGACAGATACCTATGAGGAGAGAAAGGAGGATTCTACAGACTGAATGCTGCCAGAATTTGTTCTTAGCTTCTTAGCTAGATGTTGATGACTATAATTAAAACATTTATAGATTTCACTCTATTTTTCACATATATTATTTAATATTATTGGATGATACAAAAATCGGTCTTAATGCTGATGAATGGTTGCATCTACCACTCAACCCTCAACATAGTACGAACTAAGTCAAGAGTATGAAAAACATCGAAAATACAAAAAAAAATATCTAACTATATAACTAGTCTGGCCATAAATACTGTTACATAAAAACTATTTTTTTTCAATTTTTCAATTATTTTGAATATGGAACATGTATATTATTTTAAAAATTACTTTCGATTTTGCGGAATTTCGCATATTTGTTCGTGTTCATTATCAAATTACAATATGGAATGGGGTGGGGGTGTTAAAGAAAATAGGATTACAGCGATCGCCTTGCTCAAAGTGGGTATGGAGCCGCTCCGGTCGATCATATTCCAGATACTTCAAAAGCTTGCTATCTGCCGGATATTCGTATATCGTACTATCAACAGATACAACAACACTTCCTCTGTCGAAGACCAGAAAAGATGGGTGCGGTCGCGTGATGTTAGAACTACAAAGGCTGTTAATACTGTTAAAGCCAGAATTCATTGAAACCCTATTGGGAAGCAAAAAATCTTATCAACAGAAATGAATATTCCCGCTAGGACTCTGTCGCGTATTATAAACAAGAGCTAAAACTCGATGCTTATCAGGTCACGGTCAATATACAGGCCATGCCCTAAACCAATCTTTACATTTAAAGATGGATGGAGTGGATCGATCAAAACGAACAAACCTTCTGTCGCGATACAACAGGCAGGTGAAAGGCACAGAAATATCCTCTATACAGATGGAAACAATTTCACGATTAAAGAACACTACAATAAGCAAAATGACAAAGTGTACGGTCACAGTTCTAAAGAAGCTGCTCAAGTGGTGGTGGTCGGAAATGTATAACGTGGTCGTGGTCATCATCCTGCGTCGGTGATGGTTTGGTGGGGTGTGTCTTATCAAGGAGTCACAAAACTACATTTTTGTGAAAAAGGTGTGAAAACTTCAACCAAACTGTATCAAGATAATGTCTTGGATCAGGTTGTGGAATCTCTCAGCAATACACTTTTTAAAAATATACCGTGGACTCTCCAGCAGGACTCAGCACCTGGGCACAAGGCACGAACTACTCAAGCCTGGATTGAAACCAACGTTCCGGACTTTATAAAAGATAAAGACTGGCTCTCATCTAGCCCAGACCTCAACCCTTTAGACTTCAAATGATGGTCAGTTTTAGAGGACATGGCCTGCTGGTGATCTAAACGACACGGCGACATTGAGTCTCTTAAAAAATATTTGGAGCAAGATGTGGCGGTGGTGGAAATTTCCCTAGGAAACAGTGCGTATATCCATAGATTCGTGATACGTGGCCAAACAGATTGAAGGTCTGTATAAAAGCCAAAGGTGGCCATTACGAATAGAATATTTTTTTAGTTTTTGCTGAAACTAATAAATACGTAGGTATAAATTTTAATAATATTACATTACTTCATTAAAAAAAAACAATGCATTTACATTTGTAACAGAACTTATGGCCGGACTAGGTATATGTG
This sequence comes from Ornithoptera alexandrae, assembly GCA_029030555.1. NCBI lineage: Eukaryota > Metazoa > Arthropoda > Insecta > Lepidoptera > Papilionidae > Ornithoptera > Ornithoptera alexandrae. Next base: position 2,339,295 of record JARDVY010000031.1, read on the forward strand.
ATATGCAGAGATTCATTGACTCATCACTTTGTGATGAAGTTTAAGTCGCAAGTTTTATTGACAACTATTGCAGCTTCATCGCACTCGGGGCTCGCTGATCTAGTATCCGCGAGCTAAAATAATAAAAAAGAAAATCAAATCAAATCAAATCAAAACTTTAAACGAACACAATTACACAAAAACTAAACACAAGAACACAAACCCAAAACTAAATATATACATATATATGCAGATAAAGTTATATATAAAAGGGGGAGGAGAAGAGTGAGAAAATATTGGATGCGGGAAGGGTTGAAGAGATGGATAGTGCTATAGGGGAGAGATAAGGGTGCAGGAGTCAAGTGGGTGACTCATCACGAGATTGCCAAAACTATTAGACGTAAACACTCAAGATTTGGTAGAGATATTACTTCTGTCATTTAGAGGTCAGATAAGAATAGATTTTACAAAATTCCTTCCCTTAAGGGAGTTGCGGGGGTGTTTTATATAAATATAATCCACAAACAACGGTCTTAGTATAATAGATGTAATAAAAATAAGTATATTTTTCTTTTAAATGTTTTGACATATTATTCTGAACAAAAACTTGAAAAGATCTCTTTCTGTTGTTTCTTTTAGCACCAGAAAAGGTGACCACCACCAAAGAGCGTATCGTGGAGAAGTTGCAGCGCGAGCTCGTGGACAATAAGAAAGAAAAGGTGCCGCTGAATAAAATGTTCGACTGGCGCACTCGCTCCTCCACCACCATGCAACTTCCGTTAGTTGACTACAGTTTTTCTTAATCAACTAATCTACCAGTGCCATTTTAGTCGACGGTCTGCAACGACCAAGATATGCAACCAAACACAAACCTTTCTATTTTGCTGGCGTTACATAATTATTTTTATCCATAATGGTCATTCTCTTGACATCAATTTCACGTGGTGTTAAGTGATAGTAAGACCATTGATGGTGAAGCCTGTCGCCTTGAATACTGTAGGTCTCGTGTATCGACAATCAGAACACAGCCATACCTTCATGGCGACGGGTTCACAATATAACAGCCAGATTGGTTCGCTCCATCCATGGTTTTAGTATTCTATAAAGGTACTAGACGAGCGTGTAGCGAAGGGTGTAAGGGATCCCGAACAATTCACTGGAACCAAGCCAACCTCACATGCTCGTGATGCACCCGGCTAATCATCGAGCACTCTTCTCTGCCTCTGGCTCCCACCAACCCGCTCTGGGGCAGTGTGGTGAGAAATTGCCCATACATCCCTCTAATAAACCTCTATAAACGTGGACATCTTTGCGGGAGGCCTATGTTCAGCTGTGGACGTCCATCGGCTGATGGTGATGACTAGACGAGCGATACGTTCACCTGATGGTAAGTGATACCCGCCCATAACGTGGCGCTAGTTAGTATGATATACACAGCACCTCATTATGTTTGTCACTTTGTGATGTAAGATGTTGTCTTATTACCGCAGTAATTTCATCATACAACGCCCTTCAATATACATAGTAATGGTGGTAGAGATAGAAGCTGCGTTGGTACCTAAACGGTCTCTGGCAACGGAGACATACCATCAGCATTTTTGCTTTGGTCCTGATAGGATACAATATAATCAGTTTTTTTTTATTTTACATAAAGACACGAAAGCTGGGAAAGTGGCGAGGACACGACTACAGCGAGGATAAGAAAACTGAAGTCGAACCCGGAGGAAGAGGTCAGCAGCGATTACACGTACCGCGCTACCAAAGCCGAAGAGGCGATCACAACGGTACGCACCACCAGGGATATTAGCAAAACCGGAAGTTATACAACAATTCAACATTACCATCATCCAGTTGATGTCCACTCCTGCTGTTAACTACTTCGTATATGCCATCGATATTTAAACAGACAAGTATATTTGATGTCACTCTTTTTTGTTTATAACACTAAACCGTGAAGTTTTTTACTTAAAGTTACTTAATAAGTGACGCCGGTAAGTAGTGATATTGTGATGTCAGTTTAATTGATGGATGTATCTCTGTATATGCGAGATTCTTACTTATTATAACCCCCATTGGTACTCTGCATCAGTGCATTCGGTCAGGCTCCGTGATCTCTTATAGAACCCACCGGTGCCCCTCGACACTTTGTGTTAACACGTCTCTGAGGAGGGGATTAACCCTCCTAGGCACCATCGCTGAGCTATACGCTGTCCCGCACAGGTTCGCTTGTTGAGCGATAAGGGCCACCCTCGAGGCCCGCGAAACTCCTAGACCCTTTTAGTCTGCTTCTACAACAGGTAGGGCTGACCTTAGTCCTATTCTTACTAATCCGAGACTACAGGGCTGATTTTTAGCTGATCTATAAATGGCAGTGTTTACATCAAATAAAATTTGGAGATCTCGTGATAAATCAATGAATCTCGTAGATATCTCTTATATATGTATAGATAAAAAAAATTACTACAATTAACAAAAATGATTTTTTTAAGGAGGTTATGGAAAGGCACAGATGGAAGCCGACCAGAGATCGTCCGCAAAGGTTTGTATTGTTTAGATAATGAATTTATCGATTAATATTTATGAGGTGGAGGGGAGTTGTCTTAATAAGATATACCCTACTATTTAGAGCAGAAGACAAGGGATTACTAAATACTAAAACTCCCTCGGTGATCACCATAAGTGCAATACGAAGGAGCCCGGCATCTCCCCATAGAATGCACCAGTGGTAATAGTGTTAGCATTTATGAAGAAAATATGAACTTTCTTATTTTTAAGTAATTAAAGTTAATTTTATTTATTATTAACATAAGGTGTGCTCTAATGTTAATAATTAGCTGTTTGATTTTTTTAGTTATTTTTTTTTCTCCAATTGTTATATTCTGCTGTGAATATTTGTGTTATTAATATGATAAATTTAAATGTACAGTCCGTTAAATGATTGCTTACAGAAAGACTTGTTTATGTTCACAGACCAGGTGCGAATGCGCTTTTGAGCAAGGGACCTGAAAAACCAATAAAACCTACCTTGGTGAGTTTTGGTTGATCAGCTGATAACAGTAGGTTAGCCCTTGATTCAAATTTCAACTGGTATTTACTGACAATGAAGCAGAATATGGTGAAGGATGCTCTCTTAAAATGGCTGCAAATCCTAGACCTCTGTAGCTCTAGTGTCAAACCAGGGAGCTCTGTATTACAAAGATAATATTGACCACTGATTGACGGTCGCTGATAATATACTATCATTAAACTACAATCTCTTCTTCATCTCAATCTTAGCATTCTTGATACACTGGTCGCGGTCAGGTTATTGCAGTGATCTGTTCCAATAGGCTCGCTTCCAGTCCTCCCTAATTGTTGCCTTTTTCTCAGTAAAGACTTTACCAGACAAGAGGTAATGAATTTATTACTAATTATACTATATTAAGATAAGACTAGTTTTGAGCGTTTATTTTTATTTGCAGTCTTCCTTACGTCTGGACCGCGATGATCAGGACCAGCTGTTCCGCGACACGGGATTCAATGCGCAGTGGAGAAAGGATAACGCCAAAGCATAAATAATATGTTTCGTTCTTTAATCAGTTTGTTTTATTATAACCTTAGACGCTATGGCTTATGTTTGACGAGAGTGTGCTGAAGTATTTAACTTATCTTAAGATAAGACGTTTCGAACTGGAAATACAGCTGTCAACGTACATACCTCACAATATGGAAAACTCACTCGGGGTAATAATGAATAATGAAAAAAAAATTAATAAGCTTCTATTAGTCTCTGGTAAACGGGAAACAATTGGATACGAGCAGCACTTCCTAATGGGAAGCTTATGCTGAGCTATAGGCTTACAAAGATTGTACAAGTAGTCCGAGATACTTGACGAATGTAACCCAAACCCTAATCTCTCTAGCTATAAGCATGACTAATCATTTAAGGATGCTTGAAGGTTACCTGGGATTGGGCTTAGGAAGGTGATAATGATTTATGCACTCCGAGATACATGAAGAATCTAAACTAAGCCTTCTTTTTCTTCCTCTTTTCCTAGCTAAAGGTATATTCTATGCGATGGATGAGTCGGCTTCCCTTAATTTTTGAAGACGATCCTTCTTTCAAAAACTTTCAACGTGAAGAAACATCTGACAGAATGACAGTTTACTTGTTAACATGACATCTGTCATTGGAGAGTACAGTGTGAAAGAACTTTAGGATCGATTAAAATTCGTAAAAATTGATTCGCTTATAAATTATCAAGTATCAACAAATATACCTAACTGATATATGTGAATATGTTAGTAAATGGGTTACGGAGCAGCGGATGATCAGATGTTTACTGTTGGAAGATGTGCTGTTGTTTATGTGCGTGCTGTGCGAAGGTGTTACGATGCCTGTGTCTCATAAGCCTCTGTCTGTTCTTACTTAGGGCCTGCGGCTGTAACCAGTGTGCTGATATGCTGACGGACGGCGATGATTAAATAAAATTTCTCTTGCTTAATCATCGCATTTTCATTCGCAAAGTATCTTCACAAATAAATTCATAGATAGCCCGTTAAATTGATCGTAAATTTTGATTATATATGTATAATCATCATCGGCCGATAGACGTCCACTGGACATAGAGCTCCCTAAAGATCTCCACATCGATCAATCCTGAGCTGCTTGCATCGCCGGGCACTAAAAGCCGATGTTCATATGGGGGGATTTGAGCCATTTACCACCACGCTGGCCCAATGCGGTTTGGTGGGAGATATATGTATACGGTGCTGGTAAAGCATTGCATGACTGTAACTTTAAAAGTGTGATGTCGAATCGCTCCCCACACCAACAAACTTCTTCACTAGCTAAATTAAAGATATGGAGGAGGAGAAAATATTTTTCAGAAATGCATTATAACTTTGAATTAAGCTTACATATTATTTTATAAAACTAACAAGACGAGCGATACGTTCACCTGGTGGTCAGTAGACATAAACCAATATAACCAAGGTGATGGTAAGGATCTTTACCTTCAGTCAAAGTTCTTAGACTATGGTGGTGACGGAGATCAATCAAACCGTTTCAGATAATTTCACAACCTAATAACATACATTTTGATTACCTAAACTCGGTAAGAGAGATACATTTTGTGGCGGCATCAATTGGTCTTTGGCCATAGACATCAAATGGTGACAAAACATATTAAAGCGATATACTAAAAGAAAATAACTGTAAGTTCTGGTACAGTTAATTATTACTGTAAGTTCTAAAACAGAGCAGGTGTAATTGTTAAATGAAAAGGTAATGATTAATGGGGTGTAACTATTACCACCGTCAGTTGTTGGACATGGTCCTCTTCTACTGATCGACCGATTTTTTTATACTTGTTACTATTTATTAATAACTATCATCGTAACAGTTATCTTATCATATAGACTTCATTATTTTCAGTTTTATCTATGCCTTGAATATTTTCATTGAAATATTATTTCACTTCATAGAATATACACGTACGATAATGTTAAATTAATACTAATTTTCAGAACGGATGCTTATAACATTATACTATGTTATATCGTAGTCATTAAGAGATCATTATACTTAAGGTCAAAAGTTAGAATTTAGCTAAAAAAGTTTTTACTTACTTTGTTAGTTACTCTTCTGGCGCAGCGACCCAAAGTGAGTCTTGGGCCCCGAAACAAGAGAGCGCCAGCGTTGTCTGTCCTGCTCTGCCTCTTGCCAATCCACTGCTTGAAGCTCGATTAGATCGTGCTCTACGGCATCCTTCCAGCGGTATCTGGGCCGGCCGACAGGTCGGCGCCCAGTCTGGGTACCGAGAAATGCCTTTTTGGCTCTACGATCGTCTCCCATCCTTATCAAGTGGCCCATCCAGCGGTCTTCAGTTTCTTACTGCCTATAGTTTTTAAGCCCAGTTCTTTTAACGTGATTTTAACACTGTCCCAAAGGTCTTCTATATCCATTTCCTCCATCTTCAATCTGTTAAATTTGTTCTTGATTTCTAATTGGAACTGGATATTTAAGCTTTTTCGCGTCAAGTAGTTCTTCTCTGTCTACTTTCACCCTCTTCTTGGTGTTTATTTTGACTTTAATTTTTTGATTCTTTGCATATACTATAACACTCGGTTCCCACAAACATTCTAACATCCCCAATGGTGTTCTTGTGCAGGTCATCTATTAGGACATAGTCAATCTGGTTCACAGGCCGACCGTCGGGAGATCTCCACGTTCCCTTATAGATATTCTTGTGGGGATACATGGTGCTATTAATTATGAGTGACCTTGATGATGCCAAAGTAATCAATCTTAAGCCATTGTCCTTGGACACACTATGTTTGCTATGTCGGCGAATTGTGGGTTTGAAAGCCTCTTTACTTTCCAATTTGCGCATTTAAATCACAGACAAGTATCTTAACATCGTCACTACCCATTCGATCAGACACTGTTTCTATGTCTTCGTAGAAGCTATCTTTTGCTGCGTCGGTAGATGTTTCTGTTGGTGCGTACGTATTAATGATTGTAATATGGGAGAATTGGCTTTTAAGTCGCAGTAGGCAGATTCTATCAGAGACGGCATCAAAGCGAGTAACGCTTCCTAGCTAGCTATTTTGGATAAGGAAGTCAGTTTCGTACACATAGTGTCCGGTGTCTGAGCTGTTATAAAAGAAAATAGCTATGTTATCGATGTTATATTCACCTTCTCTAGGCCATCTAACTTCCTGTAACGCCGCTATCCCTATTCCATAGGTAACCATTTCTGGCATTATCTTTTATGCCGTTCCTGACTTATATAGACTACGCACATTCCATGAGGCTAATCAGGTATACGGTGTTTCTTGCCAATGTTCGCCATGTTTGAGATCAGATAATTTTTCTCTTATTGTCGTAACGAAACTCAATATCTCATGGTTCAGGCGACGAGCGCAATAGCGTGCAGCGTTTATCATCCTAATTAGGTAACCATCAGGTGAACATCCCGCCCGTCTCGTCGCTCAATTGAATAAAAAAAAAAACTTAAAAAATAATACCAATTATTACAGAACCCATTTAAACATCATTTAAAACACGGCTATTATCACAAATACCTAAGGTTTTTTATCAAATTATGTATACAAATGACATGGTCACAGTTAATCTCACCTGTAAACACGCGATAATGGCGGGAAATCTGACAGATGATGTCGCCGCGTCGTACGCAGCAAACGTTTGCTTAAAACTTAGATAACAGTGGAGTAATATTAAATAAGGGAAAAAACTTATAAAACAATACTACGTGGAGTAAATGAATCTTTTACGTATTTATTTAACTTTTTACAACCGTAACAGCTATTCGAAGAATTCCCAAGATACTTGTTCTAAACCAACATTTTAGTGTACGTCAAAGTTTTTGCAATTGTGCGGAAGTGTTTGGTGAAGGAATGGTTAGATATGAATTCAATTATTCGTTTTAGATCGTGCATTTGAGATTGTTACAAAGCGTTCTTTGTTAATTAAATAGCTTAATTTTTTTTGTGCTAGTTTTTATAGTTACTATATCATTAGAGAGGTTTTATCAAGGCATCTAGTAAAGTATTAAGTTGGTAACACTCAACTGAATAGGTATGTGTTGCACATGCGCATGCAGCTGCTGGAAGTGTGTGAAGTGTCTGCTATGCGTCACTCTGTGCGTTTATGTGCTGAAGCTGTGCGGCGTGGAGGTTGACGACAACTGTTGCGAGAATGATGACTGATGTAAAGTTTTAAATATAATGATTTAATGTGATTTTCTTTTACTTTAAAATTTATGCGAGAGCATTTACCCAAAATCATAACCACCTCCGTGACTAAGCGTCAGCGTAGTACATCGGTGGTCGCTGGGCTGATTTCGGTCCCACAAATTGTGGTGAAATTTGAAAGGCGGTTAGGTTTTTGTCTGGTTAGCTATCACTCTCATAAGATGAATCTGCCAAGCATTACTGTTTCAGCTGATGGTAGATGGAAGTAAGTATTCTAGGAAAGCGTACTTCCTTATATACTATCTCTGACATCAGAAACTGAGGTCAAGTATTAACCTATCACAGATAAAAGTCCATAGAGAAAGAACCTATTTTTCGAGATTATAGGTTACCTACGACGGCTTTCAAATCGGAACGCTATAGTTTTTTTAATTTCTCTTATGTATTTTCCAAAAGCGTAAGGCCAGGACTATAGATGACCTGATAAACATCGCGAGGAATCTCTAGATGCACGAAGTCGGATCAGTTTTCGATTGAGGATGACTATGTTCAGCAGTGGATAGATAACAGACAAAAGCGATGATGATAAATCTATTAATTGAAATATATGTACAAAAAAAAATGACAAAATACAAAAATATTTAGTAAACAAAAAAAGTTTTGTATTGTTCAGGCATTCTTCGATCTATTTACAGTTTACCTTTTATTTAATATAATATAAGGATATTTAAACACTGCTTCTGCTTTATTTTTATATTTATAATAAGTAATTTCATACAAAAACTTTTCAGACAAAAAATATAGGCTGTTTTTTTTCACAGGTCGTTATTAAATATCAGTCAGAGTTAACACAAGTTAGATACCATTGGTCCAGTTAAGTTTAATTCTTCCATTTAATAGACTGAAAAAGGAGAAAGTAGTGGAAATGTTATTTAAGAGACATATAAAAATATAGTTATATACAGGATGGCGCAAAAGTAATCCTCCTATCAGAAAATGGTATAAATTTTGCGATTGGCCCCTAATGTCAGTTCTGTTTTGACATTTATGTAGTAAACACATGCGAAATACACGTTAATAAACAATGTTACGCTACAAAGACCAAATAAAAATAATCCACAAGAAGAATCAAAGTTTTTCATTTTTTTTTTAAATTACAGCCAAAAAACATCGGATGGTTATTTTTGCGCCACCTTGTATATATATATATATATATATATATATGTTAAAATTTCTACGTATTTCAATGTGATATCTTAACTAGCGTCATATTACTAAAGCAGGCTTTAGTACTAAAATCAACATGGCCCTTTACCATAAGATGGGGTGGTCAAGCCCTCAAATCACGATTTCAACAGTCTCATTATATTTATGTATATGTGAGCGAAAACATGAATATAGTTGTTATTTATGGAAGAAGATATACATACGCTGTCCCTCAGGGTGTTCTCCGCGTGGATATATTCTTCCGACTGTGGGTTCAGAGTCATTTTATAGTTAGTGAGAGCTGATCGATCTTTTTGTTTGGCGAGTGTTTCAATAACCACAGAGTGTATCTGAAATTAAAAACTTTAACATTACTGGGAGTATTTACATACTTTATTTAGACAAAGCGTAATGTTAATAAAACAATGTTATAGTTAGACTACAGGACACTTCATAGCTGCCTAAGAAATCTTATATTGAGTCTTATTACTCCGATAATTTCCATATATCCTAAAGCGACGTGAACGCACCTTATCCTGTAGTGTAACCTAGTCCGGCCATAAGTTCTGTCATAAATGATAATGCATTTTTTTTAATGAAGTAATGTATATTATTATAATTAAAATGTATACCTACATATTTATTAGTTTCAGCAAAAACTAAAAAAAATTATTCTATTCGAAATGGCCACCTTTTGCTTTTATACAGGCCTTCAATCTGTTTGGCCACGTATTAAATCTATGAATTTACGCACTGTTTCCAAGGGAAATTTCAACCACCAGCACTTCTTGTTCCAAAGATTTTTTAAGAGACTCAATGTCGCTGTGTCATTTACATCAGCAGCAGGCCATGTCCTCTAAAACTGACCATAATTTGAAGTCTAAATGGTTGAGGTCTGGACTAGATGAGAGCCAGTCTTCAGCTCTTATAAAGTCCGGACGGTTGGTTTCAAGCCTAGCTTGGGTAGCTCGTGCCTTGTGACCAGGTGCAGAGTCCTGCTGGAAAGTCCACGGCATATTTTTAAAAAGTGTATTTTTGAGAGGTTTCACAACTTGATCCAAGATTGTATCTTCATAAACTTTGGCTGAAGTTTTCATTCCTTTTTCACAAACATGTGATTTTGTGACTCCTTGATACGACACGCGCCACCAAACCATCACTGACGCAGGATGATAACCATGACCGCGTTGTACCTTTCCAACCATCACCACTTGAGCAGCTTTTTTAGAACTGTGAGCGTTAACTCTCACTTTATCATTTTTCTTATTGTAGTGTTCTTCAATCGTGAAAATGTTTCCATCTGTAAAAAGGATATTTCTGTGCCGTTCGCTTGCCTGTTGTATCGCGACAGAAGGTTTGTTCGTTTTGTTCGATCCACTCTCTTTAATTGTAAAGAATGATTTAGGGCATGTCCTGTCTATCGACCGTGACCTGATAAGCACCGAGCTTAGCGGCGCGACAGAGTCTTAGCGGGAATATTCATTTCTTGCGATAAGATTTTTTACTTCCTAATGGGGTTTCGACGAATTCTGGCTTTAACAGCATTAACAGCCTTTGTAGTTCTAACAGCACGCGGCCCCCTCGGTCTTTTCTGGTCTTCGACTGAGGAAGTGTTGTTGTATCTGTTGATAGCACGATATACGAACCATACGGCTGATACCAAGCTTTCGTAGTGTCTGGAATATGACCGACCGGAGCAGCCCCTATCCTATTTTCTTCAACACCCCATTCCATATTGTAATTTGATAATGAACACGAAAAAATATGTGAAAGAAAGAAATTTTTAAAATAATATACGTGTTCCAAATTCAAAATAATTAAAAATTTGATAAAAGAAAAGTTTTTATGTAACAGTATTTATGGCCAGACTTACATTATCCTATCTAGGAGCGCAGTTTTCTGGACAGGCATGTAATTTATTTTAAATCTCAATTGTCACACCTAAAAATAGGTTACAATAAGCAGACTTGTAAAGGGATGTAAGGGTGTCCGCCCAACGTCTTACGGAGACCGTTAACTTCGCCTGCACACGGTACGCCCTGCTGAATAACAGATATGGCTCCACCCACGAAACCGCACTGGGTCAGTGTGGTGGGCTAAGTCCCAATTCCCTACAATGAATTATGTGGAGATCTTTGAGAGAGGCCTATATCCAGCAGTGGCTATCGGCTGATGATGATGAGGCGGACTTAATGCTTATGGGTATTCTCTACCAATCAATCTAGGAAATGGAGAGATGCTGTGCAAGGTGAGGAGGAACATTTAACCAAAACCTACATATGTATGTATACGTACTATGTATTAATAAACATACATACGAATAAATAAATATGTAACACTATATATAAACGTGTTAAATACATATATAAGTACATATAGTTGAATAATAAATATCCCATTGCACAGAACACTTCAGAGATTGGCCATGAAATGACCTGATGATTTTAATGTGTTACTTACCTTGTACTTCTGAGCCAGTCTTAACCTGTCTTCGGTATTAGCTACTTTATTCACACAAGTTGCTAACATCCTGTCTGTGGCCTTCAGCTCGCTGAGTCTGGCCAGGAGGGTCTCTATTGGTATGTGCGACGATACAGTCGTCCGTCCAAACCAGTCCTACACCGTGAAACCTTTTTCATTTACATATATATTCAAAACAAGTTTAATCAGGTGGCTTCGATGTAACCTGTGTTCTGTGTACCTATATAGTGAGGAGGTCGCCAGTTCGATTCCGGTGATACATGTTGGAAAGTTTGGTCCGCGTTGATAACTTGCTTGGTTTACTAATATCATATATTCAACTAGTCGCCTTTGCAGCATAAGTTGTTTCTGCGAACTTTGGCAGCCGCAGTATTCTGGAAGAGCACGCTTTGCTGCCACCTCATTGTCACTTATAATGAACTTGAGGTTAATTACAGATTAAAAATAGATTAACTTTTTAAATAATTTTTCTAGTAAGTCTTTGTATCTGGAGAGTGTCTAGGTAGGTACAAATATTACTGTGTTCCGATTTGAAGGGCACTGTAGCTAGTGTAATTATTGGGGTAACAGGGCTCGATATCTTATGTCTCGCGGGGATGTGCGCAATATGGTGCTGTGTATACCATTCCAACTAGCGCCACCATGGGCAGGCGTATCGCTTACCATCAGATGAACGTCCCGCTCGTCTCGACGCAATATATAAAAACTTTACAGTGGATTTTTAATTACAGCTAAAATAATTCCTGATAAAACCACCAAACAAAATATTTAGTCAAAGACGATATAGACATACACGAATTAAATGAAACCCTCTTTTTGAGGCAATGGTTAAATGGCTCCGTGGAATAATGTAAGACATAGGATACTAACCTTTTTCGTAAAAAGAGATTCCACGATGTCCCATTTGTTACTATTTGCGTGCACGTTCAACACTACCCAGTCGTATTGGAGAGGGCTGATCTGATAGACAATATTAAATAAATAATAAAAAAAAAATATTACAACATATTTAAAACGCGGTAATAGTAGTTAGTAGGCCACTAACCAAACTTCACAACACGTGGCCACGATATTGAACCGGAAGCCTCCGTGTTAAAACGCTAACGCTTAATCACTATGCCACAAAAGCAGGCGCAAAGTATTTATATTTGAAAATTAAACAAAGAACAGACAACGAAAAAAATAAAAACTGATCAGTCTGAATTTTATATCCTTGTACCAACATTATTGTCCCAGTTTGAAAGGCGCCGTAGCTAATATAATTAGTGGAGTATGTATGTACCTTGAAGCATAATAAGTAGGTGAGGTTGAATACTTAAGTAAAAACAAAGTATTGGCGGAATATACCTGTTGCCTTTGACACAGGGTTAACGGTGACATCATGTTGCCCGCGCCTTCGTTCCAGTGCAGGTTGCAGCAGTACGCTAGACAGTACAACGCAGATTTGTTGTCTAGCTCGCTCTTTTTAGCGAAACTTTGCCATTCTAAAAAAAAAAATACTCAAGTACTTTCCTATGAGATAGACAGTGTAGGCAGGTACCACTCCAGCGCCTGCAGCTTCCTCTGAACAGTAGGTGTGTTCACCCCATAGTTAATTAATTACCTCTCTATAATTATGAAGTGCTTATATGGATGATATACATTTCATTGCTTTATGCTTGTCGCTTTGAAACGCGAGATATTAAGTCTCGTTTCCAAAGTAATTTCACTAGCTACATCATCATCATCATCCGAAACATGTCCTCAGCTAGACAGCTGAACGGGCATGGATTCATATGGGCGGATTTGTTTCAATTCACACTTCGCTGGCCAAATACGGGTTCGTGGGAACCAGGGCCTCTTTTGTAGATTAGCAGGTGACACCACGAGCAGCTGAGATTGGCTTAGGTCCCGTGAGTTGTTGTGCGAGAACCCTTACATCCCCACTAGCTATAACGCCCTTTAAACCGGAACACAGTAACATTTGCACACTATTGTTTGGCGGCAGAAATAGATGCGGCGATGATACATACGTTGGTGGTCTCCAGCGACTGAGATTTATCTCCAGTAAAGTTAACTGATTATCATCAAAACTCACCTAATAGCTTCACATAGTCAGCGACCATCTTGGCCTGGTGCGTATCGACACCGGGCTGGTTAAAGTGGTTCGCCAGTAAATTAGACATCTTTCGTAATAAACTCTCCAATTTGTTTCCGTGGCACTTAACAGCATGCTGGAATTGACAAATCTGCGGGCGGAAGTAACTTCAAATTTAACTTTTCAAACAAGATACACTAGTTGGAGGTCACCGTGGTCTAAAACCGATAAGATGCTATCGCAACGACATTACATAAGTCCGGTTTAAACGGCGCTGTTGCAAGCGGAAATTACTGGGGTTACGAAACAACACATTGTCTATGGTAAACGGAGCAAATGTCTATGGAAAACTGAGCCATTTGTCCACCATGGGTAAATGAACATTTCAACATGGTGTTAAGCTTTAGATGGTGAAGAAAAAACATCACCACCGACCAAAAAAGCTGGACTGATTCTAAGGAAACTTTCACTATCCTATAGCTAAAGGTAGAAGGCATTGCATAGACCTAACTTCTTTTTTAAATAATTACTCTCTCATGAGTGTGAACATCCTAAGCAGAGCCACATTGTTATGAGGAGATATACTTTAGCATCAAATGAACATAAAAAAAAATACACAGCTTTTATTCAGCGATGGGCAATAATTATGATGATGATTAACATCACTGTTCTTATGACTTTATGCTATTAATACTTACTGCAGAATCTTGAATTCTTCCCAGCATTCTGGAAAAAGAAAATCATCTTTATATTTTTTGTATTTTTACATTATTTATCACTTATAAGTATTTCCATATCATGGTATGTTACTGAATATTCCAGAGCCACTACTGATAACGCAGATTCCAGTTACCAGATCCTATTTAAGTATGTTTCCATATCTGCAACCAGAGTAGTACATAAAATAAAAAAGTTATAGTAGTATTACTCTTAATGGCAATATAGCTAATATAAGGAAACTTAACATCTTATGCCTCAAGGTAACAAGTATAATGTAGTGCTGTGTATATCATCCTAATTAGAGCTATGTTCTAATAGCCAGTATAACTTACTATCCGGTGAACTTCCTCAATTTTTCCAGCAGCTTCATCAAATGTAAAAAGAAATACTTATTGCTACTTATTATAAATGAAATTTTCTCTACTTCATCATCAACTGAGACATGTCTTCTGCTGGCTTATGTGAAAGATCTCCACACTAATTAATGCTGCCCAGGTACTTACGTTAATAAATCAGTGAGTTCCAATATCTTGCCTTCAGATTGAAGGTTACCAATGTAATGGCCGAGTGCTAGAGGCCTAGATGATAGCAATTCATATACCAGCTTTTTATTCAAGGTTTGTATTAGAAATAGTACCACCTGTAACAAGTTTGTAGCAATCATAATTTATTATAAAACCTAAAATATTTATACTATTATTTTGAAGAGGTGATTAGCATTATCATTATCCCTTTTTTATTTGTAAAACCATTTCGATAAGCAAAACATTCTCCTAATGAATTTGTCTACCTATAACTGTTTTTTTTTATGATGAAGTTTGGGCTGTAAGTTTTATAACTTTTGCATGAGGCATCATCACACAGGTCTGGTATCCACAAGTTAAATTACCTATAACTAAGTGGCCCTGGTTACCACAGCAACCTAGCACCACATTATTCACCTCACCTTAACACGTAATATATCTACTTGAAATTTCTGGGGTAAATAGAATTCTTTGTCCAAGAAATTTTATTTGCTCCAATGCCACTTAAACGAAAACAGGAATTTTTTGGATATTTTAATAAAATCTTCATCATCATTATCAGCCAATAGATATCCATTGAGGGACATAGGCCGCCTCCAAAGATTTCCACGTCCATCCAGTGGGTTCCCGCAATTCTCACCAGATCATCGGTCTATATTGTGGGAGGCCTCCCAATGCTACATCTACCAGTACGCGGGCGCCACTCGAAGAACTTACTGCCCCATCGGCCGTCAGTCCTTCGAGCAATGTGCCCTGCCCACTGCCACTTAAGTCTATCAATCTTTTAGGCTATGTCGGTAACCTTAGTTCTTCTGCTAATCTCTACATTTCCAATTTAATCACCCAGAGAAACTGCAAGTGTAGCCCTCTCCATCGCCTTTTGGGTGACTTTCAGTCTTTTTATAAGGCCAATAGTAAGGACCCACGTCTCAGATCCATATATCAACACTCAACACTGGCAACATGCACAAGTTGAAAACTTTTGTCTTCAGACACTGTAGTATCTGAGGTGATATTAATAAAATAGCAATCTCTAATTATTATTAGAGATGGTAGTGTCATTAGTGCTAAAATTAGGACATTTATGTGTTGCTACAGAAATAGGCTATACAACTGTCTATATAATTAAGCTCCAGCAAGAAACACAAACAATAAAATAGTAATAGAACTGATACATAGATTTACTTACAGTAAGTATAGAGTTACCATCACCTATAGCAATAGCACCATCTAGCAGTTCAGTTTTACTCTTAAGACTCCTGTGTACATGCAGTGTGTGGGTGCGTCCAAGTACCAGCCTTTTCAATGTCATAGCCACAGTCTCTTCTCGATCTATTTTCTTTTCCTTACTTGTGTTAGTACCCGATTGTGCAAGTAACACTGTAAAAACAATTTTGTATTCTTTTTATCAATTAAAAACTTTTGTATGAATTTTAAAATTCATAATAATGCAAAGCAGATATTTGTTATATTTTCATAAAAAATACAAAATATTTATTGCAATTTTTTTTATTTGCAGATCTCCCACTGCTACAGAAAGGCTGTCCAAAGAAAACTCCATACTAGTCAGTTCTGTGCTGCCAATATCCAATCTCATCCCCCAACCTTCACTAGATAGTCAGTGCAACATAAAGGGCACCTACCATCTATCTATCTTTTTAAGGATGTAGCTTTTACTTCTTTTATATATAATGCTTATTTTATCTTTATTACACATTATTGTAATTGCATTTAACAAACATTTGGAAAGGAATTTTTTGAGTAAATTAAGCTTATGGGTTAGTATTACTTACTTAAATCCAGAATTTTGGGTGAAACCAGGCTGGTCAGCGATATTAAAGCTGGTTTAATATTGTTGATGCTAGAATTCAGTATTCCATCTTCACTAGACCCAGAGTAAGACTTTTGACCAATTGCCAATATCTCTTGAGGCGATAACTAAAATCAAAAAGATAATTTAATGGTCTGGTCAATTCTCAGTCAACCCATCCCATTTAAATTATTTCCTTAAGCCTAACAAGTTTTAATTTTCAAAATAATCAATGAATATTATACCACAAAAATCTCTTGAATTTTAAATTAGATCATAATCACTTACCACGTCGTCATCAAAACTAAAAGCTTTAGCTTTTGTTTCACTTGTATTCCAATAGTCGTCATCGTCCATTATTGTGAATATACAAAAGTCAATCAGAATTTTATGTTCAAAATAAACACTCAGATTCTTACTTCACACTTCATAAATGTCATTACTTCATTTGACACTAACTGTTCAGTAATAACTGTATGAATTCAAAGAGGTCACTAATAACATTTTTTATATAAATTTAGATATTTACTAATATTTAAATTATATATAAAAAAATGTTTTGTTGCTGATTATTACAGTAAACGTTCTTTAATTAGAAAAAATGTCTAAAGAACTAAAACTCAAGGTTTATGAGGCCGTGCTGAATTTTTGGTTTTGATTCATTTGAAATTATTCATAAATATTATTTGCCAAGCGATATCTTTTTTACACATAAAAGACAGCGTCAACGATTTTATGCGGCGCTATCATTTCTCAACCTATTTCTTTAAAATAAAAAGTCATTAACTTGTCATTACATGCTATCTATCAAGTCCTAGTTAATCTCGGAAGAAAATATAAGTTGTTGTCACTGACACACATTAAGTTTATGAAAATTAAAATTGTTTATGCGTGACTAACTATATATTGAAATATTTATTAATTATCAGAGCGTTTCTTTATTTGAAAACTTTTTATTGCATTAGGCATTGCGAAATTTAAGTATCTTTAATTTGCAATTTAAATCAAATAGTACGCCATGCTATTTCTACCGTACAATTCTTTTTGGAGAGTAATGCTTACACATATTTAAAACTCACAACAGTTTTGATTTGCGCGTTGGTATAAACAGGTAATTTATAGAACGTAACCTAGTACCATTAAAAGTATTTTTGCAGGTATTTTCAAGAGGAAAGAGAGCAAATTTTTTAATTTACATTTATTTTCACTTTTAACCTGGATATTCAAACAAACGATTAGTAGTTAAATAGAAAGTTTATTTAAAAACCGTAAAATATTCATTTTAAAAAGCGCGGAGAAAAAGAATATTTACGGTCCTACTGTTCCTTACACGATAGAGTTTACCTGTAACATTGTTAATTCATATAATTTTCAAAATAAAAATGTTCCTTTTGCGACCATACTTCTCATTTTTATAATTTTTTATCGACACTTCACCTAATAGTTTTTAGTGTTAGCCCATTGTGTTAAAGTGGCGATGAGGTCGTGGATAGTGAAGCGTATTCGCTCAGAATACTCTAGCTCTCATGTCTTGACAGAGAGAACAAAGCAACACTGTTATAGCGGAAGATTATCAAAGTGCGGTGGTTAGTCAGGTATGTCCAAAAAACTCCATAACATGTGGCTCCGGAATCAAACCAAATACTTATTAGGGAATCGATTAGCCATAAAGCTACGGAGACATTTAAATACATAGTTTAAAAAAAAAATTTAACACTATCGACATAAAGAAAAATTTTTATTACTTTAATATTACATTTAAATTTGAAAGTACCTGCAGAATTTGTACCTGTATTTTTGGAATATATCAAATCAAAACAATACTTTAGAAACATTTAACAACCAATGTAAAGTTTAAATAATAAATAAATGCTATATTAAAATCAAGTAATTCTTTTAAAGTCATAAATTGCCACAGACAGACAAATATACATACTAACGCACTTATACGAGTGCATGAATTAACTGATATAACTTCTCTTAAAAGAATAAAAAACCATAACATATATCAATTATGGTTTTTTTTATAACCACAAATTTAATGTTTTTTTTTATACTGCGAAGCGCCGAGACGAATGGTACATTCACCAGATGGTAAGTGATACGCACAAAAGTTAAATGAAGACTAAAAATCTTAATTTCCTACAATTTTTTTTTTACATGACACATTGTATTTGTTATTACTTATTGCACTCTTTTAAATTACTTAAATGTATTATAATGATATTGTAAATTATGAAAAAAAATAATTATCGGTTACATAGATAACAATTTAAATACAACGTATATATGAACAGGTTTGGATCATTAATTAAAAAACCAAGTTCGCTTAAATTATAAAATTAAGTAAGTAAATTAGTAAAGTAGGATGCGATGGCATGGTTACAAAAAAAAGACCGCCTGGCAACGTTGGCAACTTGGCATTGCATCTTTTCATCTCTGGTCAAAGATCCACAGGTGCCATCCAAAATTAGGTGGAAAAATGAAGTGTCAAGAGACATGTGTGAGTGTCAAGTGCCTGACGTTGATGTTGAGGACAGAGCGAAGTGGAGAAGAAAAATAAAAAAAGCTGACCCCACCACCATATGGGATAAGGGTTAGGAGGAAGAGAGAGAAAGATTCTAAAGCGTATGAAAAGCTTCTAGATAGAATCGGGCTATAAGGGGTCCCGTACGACTAACGGGACCCAAGCAAACCTCACCTGCTCGCGGCGCCCTCTGCTAATCAACAAACGAGGCCCTGGCCCCGCATTGGGCCAGCGTGGTGGGGAATGGCCAAAATCCTCTCATATAAACTCTTACATAAACGATAGCTCCTGGTGCCCGGCGATGCGGGCAACGCAGGATCGATCGATGAGGGACTCTTTGTGGGAGACCTATGTCCAGCAATGGACGTCTATCGGCTGCTGATGATTATGATGATAAAAGCGTATGGTCTTCAAATTTATAAACTCCACGTTGAAGTCCTTACGTCATTCTGATTGGTAAACAGACGACATGGTGGTAGTGCGCCATACGTGCTGTACCCGATTATCATTGTTGGTATATCTCTGTTACCAGACACCGTCTAGGTAGGTACCACCGCAGCGCCTATTACAGCCGTATAACAGTAGTGTACAAACATACTGGTTTGATGGGCGTTGTAGCTAGTGTTATTACTGCGGTAACGAGACTCGACATCTTAGTTCTCAGACGTTGAGTACAATGTGATGTTTATAACATCCTAACTAGTGCCACATTGTTATGGGCGTGCGTGTCACTTACCATCAAGTGAACGTGTCAGCTCGTCTCGTTGCTTAATTGTATAAAAAAAAACCACGAAATTTAGCACAGTCAATAAATCACAGTGAAGGGATTCTAACTTCATTCAGTTAGATGTTTCACTTGTTGAGCGCACGAGGTGTTCGCACGTTCGCTCGTTAAAAAGCGATAAATAAAAAGAAATTTAAATCTTTTTTTTTTAATACACACGTGTGGTTAAATGAGGTTTTATTTGTGAGCCTTTAAAAATGTTTTTTTCTGTGAATTCCGGTGAATTGCGTCAGTATGCTGCGATAATGTTGGGTAGGTACGTTTATTTATTTAACTGTTTCTAATGCATCTATTATAAGTAATTTCATATAATTGACTATGATAATATATGTGGAAATATATACTTAATTTAATGTTAAGATTAGCACTAAAAAATAAGGTTAAGGTATTGAAAATATAAATATGAAATTAAAAAAAATATATTAAGAAATATGTTTCCAGAGATTCGTTTAGCAGTGAACGTGCTACGGGTAATGATAAAAAAAAAAAAAATAATTTTTATTATGATTTTATTGCTCTAGAAAAACAAGGAATCGAATTTTTTTATTTCTATTAATTAAGGTATTATTATTTATTAATTAGGGTATTAGCTTAAGGGTTTCATTAAAAAAACCTTTTTTTGTAAAACATCTGAATACGGCGAATTGCATAGTTACATAATCAGAGTACTTTGAATATGAACTTTCTGTTGTAGTAAAAAAATGCAGTAAAACTACTGCATTTTATCGTTCGCATCATACATCGTTATCTATTTTAATATTTTATAATAACTATTATTTTCACGATCATAAAAATTTATATCGCACGACATGCAAGCATCACGCAAAAATTGTCATGTTTATTCAAATTTTTATAATAATGTTTTTATTAATTATACAGTAGTTCACCTTGAGGATTAAGTTAATATTATCGTACGTCTAATAAATTTACTGGTGCCAATGAAACCGAAACAAAAATGTTTACTTATGCTTATTAAGCGATATAAGTGCCTACGGTATTAAATGCGAATAATGTATCGTATGGTTAGATATTATCTTATGTTCGATGGAATAACGAGGCTAGTAGATCATTCACCTGATAGTGGTGAAGCTGAGGTACTTACACTTAATATCTTATGTACCAAGGGAATATAGTGACGTTAAACACAGCACTATATTCCCTAGGTACAGATGTTAATTTGACTATTTACACCGCCATTTAAACTAGGATACAGTTATTGCTGCAATACTGTTTGGCGGTGGTACCTAGACGGTTTCCGTCATCGGAGACCGACCTTCTTTTCTATACTCGTACAAAACCGTCGGTTGTGTAATGCATGACATCGCCTAACAAAGCGTCTGTGCTGTGACTGCTATTTGGTATTTTAAAGACGACAGGACATGGTCAATCTTACACTTACTTTAATGCATAATAATCGGTTGTTAGTTTGTTAACACATTCAATGCCACTTTGCAAACGTTGATAATGCATTCGTGAAGTTGTTTAGGTATCTTTAACGTTCGTATTTTCTTTATACGTGAACACAAAAAAATAACAAACATACATTCTGTTTTTCTGTTACTTCTTTGAGTAATCTCTATTTTTAACTGGCATTAATGATAAATGATTGATGACTAAACAAAGTCATTGTACAAGTCCAATTTAGTAAAGAAGTTTTCAGCTATAGTTTATCGAGTTTTTGATTTTTTCAAAAACTTCCGGGTAAAATATTAGTTAAAATAACAAGGTTTGATTTTAGAATACAAAATATTCCCAGTATATTATGTTTTAAAGATTTACAGTAAATAATACAATGAGATAAAAATATTGAAAATTCTGTACAATCTATAAAGTTATGTGGGAGTCGTCAATCATTTTGGGGGTTAACTGGCATCAAGTCCTCTCTTTGTATCTTTTCTTCAGGTTTAATAAATAAATAATAAAATGGAGGTCTTCTACCTGTTCGCACATAATTTTACAGGAATTAAACCAAGCTATTCTATAGCTTTTGCTTTAAGGTTATAAACTATCTTCTTAAACTGCCATCTTCTTTCGAAGTTTGAAGGTCATTAACGTAAAGTGCACTTTAACACCAGTACTTTTTCCAAACCACTGGCGTTAGATCTGTTAATCCACGATATTTTTCATTATAAAGTAATAATAACGATCTAACCGTATCGTGTATATCATAATTATGTTCATTACCATATTTTTTTTGTATTTTAAGTGCTAATTGGTACTGATGCTGTTTTTGCAAACACATTATCGAACTTCCCGGTATGATGTTAACATAACAAATCAAATATGGCCAGATTAATACTAGAAATGATATTGAAACGGGCAAATTGTGGTTATATTTAAACATAAGCGGCGACATCAGCAGGACGTTCACCTGACGTTGTGAACACATGTACCAATATATTTGCTAATTAGCATGATATACACTCCACCGCTGTTGCTCAATCAAAAGCATATTTACGAATACGAGCTGTTCCCCGCCCGCTTTACCGGCCGTAATATATAAATAGACTTGAAATTTGTTAGAAGATAAAAAGTAAAGATGGGACGAGGTCTAGCTCTCAAAAGGAAGAAGAGGAAATTCCTGTAAAATGTAAAAATACAAACGTATTAATAATAATCGCGTAATAATTATTACAAAACTTTTATAACTAATGTAAAGATGTTACCTTGAATAAACGCTTTGTCCATGGAGCGGTGCATCTGCATTGCTCATAATAAGCTTTATTCTTGCCCATAATTTCAAAATATGACAGATTTGTATAAACGCTTTAGAGTAATTAAACAAAAAAGGACAGTGTGAGCACACCTTTTATTTAATTAATTTTGCAAACAAAAAATATTTACATAAATTACACCAACTGTTAACCAAACATCAGTAAGGTTTATCTAGATATACAGACGTCGTAGCCTAGCTGCAGCGTAAGTCACATCCAGGCTGGTTTAGCCTCGCTCGGTGTGAACCCGAGGATACAACAATGTTTTGGATATCTCGTGGTAAGCTATTTATATAATCGAAAGTTCTGGTACATGTAAACATTGTATTTCGGGACCATACATTTTTTTATTGCTTTCTCTCGCTATGTGATTTAAGACAGTAAGTGGTAAGCGAGAAAATTATAGCAAAATAAGTGATTATATCGAGAATTATTATTTGTTATTTGTCGGTGGTGCCCGACTTGGGACAAGCAGATGAAGGATACCAAACACCGCACTATGGTATTGTGCGAGCGTACAAAGGTACTGTTCGTATTGTTTTGGACGATAGGACTAAAACTCAGTAGAGATTCTGCTTCAATGATATTTTGCATGACGGATCCAACTTGCAAAAAAATCCAAAAAAATTATTCTTGATTATCTATTAATAGATTTTAGAATTTTCCTTATTGCTTTGATGAAATACCTCCGAAATCAATACGTGATAGTTTCGCAGCTCTTATATCAGAATTTCCGGCGCTGTCTAATCTGAACGTTCCACGTCATATTGGGATCCAGAAAGAGTACGTAAGTAATGTTGAAACGATTTACGACGCTAGTTTCAACGGATATAGATGTTGCGTTTATTTACATGTCTCTGATTCTATGGAAAACGTATCGGTACGACTTTTATGTCATGATCATCAACAGTCAATAGACGTCCACTGCTGGATATAGGCCTCCTCTAAAGATCTCCACGTACAGTTAGCATGGCCTCGGGTACTACTGGACACTAGGGGCTGTCATATGTAAGGCTTCATATGGGAGGATTTGGTTTATTTCCTACTACGCTGACTCAATGCGGGTTGGCGGGAGCTAGAGCTTCGTTTGTTGATTAGCAAGTTGCACCACTAGTACGTGAGGTTAGCTTGAGTCCCGTGAGTTGTTGTGCGGGACCCTTTACAACCCTTCGTCTCTTATGTGCGAACTCGAAAATCTCTATAACTAAAATAGCTACTATATACACTAGCATGTTTGAAATGCACTAGGACGTTTAGCACGTCGTAAATAAGAGCATTTCCACTCATGTTCATATCCCTAGTACATACGCATTCACTTATTCTTTGAACGTGCTTTCTTGGAGTCATTTGGGTCTATATGTGTTTGTAATCATCATTATCATCATTTCAACCGATGGACTTCGACTGTTGGCCATAGGTCTCTTGTAATGTGTTCCACAAAGCACGGTCTTGCGCCATTTGAATCCAGTGGCTTCCAGCAATTTTTTTTATGTCCTCTGTCCACCTAGCGGAGGGTTTGCCAACGCTGTGCTTTCCGGTGCGAAGTCGCCATTCCAGCACTTTAAAACCTGAATGTCCATCAGTTCTATGACCTATGTGTAATTGCAATTAATATTCCAATTGCTTATCATGTTTTTGGGGAGCAGAACCCAGCTTGTCCCGTAGCATGTTACCTTCCCAGTAATTATCACATTCGCTTTGGTGGGATGGATTTCATGGCTTAGTAACCACATAGAGGATTGGCCTGAGGTTTCTTTTACGCCGTCAGTTGATAAATTGCCTACAGAGTATAACTTTACTGGTAGTCTCTGTTGCCGGAGACTATTTTGGTACCATCGCAGCGCCTATATCTGCCGAAAAGTAGTGGTCAAACATTACTTTGGAGTTGCGCTCTAGCCGCCGTCCGGAACGCACGTTTACACAGAGCTCCATGCTCATAAAATTCTTGTAGTGACAAAAGAAGTTTTAGTTTTAGTTAAATGTTGGTGAAGGTATACAAATTAGCAAAATTCCAAGAATCTCACTTAACTGTTGAAAGCTTTTTGTGCAGGTGTTTTATTCCAAAAAAAAAAAATTCTTGGAATTTCGCCTCTTTGTTAAGTGCTTAGCTTATTTGCAAGTGCCTTCTAATATTAGGTCCTTACATATAAATTAGCATTTGTCGTACTGACCAATTTGATCTGAAATATTTCGTCTTTGAGTGACAATTCCAAATTCAAATTTATAAATTCCATTTAGTTGGTACATTTGAGTTTTAAAAAAACAGTCATTCATTTGTTTTTTCCTCATTATTTTTTCTTTGGCGTCGCTTATTACCGCACAATGAAAAACATGAAATATCGGTATATTTACGAGTAAGAGTTCTACCGTGGCACCAGTACCAGTGCTGCAGAAACAGCTCGAAGGATTAATGATGTGTACGGCGCTGGTGTCGCAAAAGACAGCACGATACGTTTTTGGTTTCAACGTTTTCGTTCTGGAAATTTCGGCCTTCAGAACCGACTTTGTGAAATGCCGGAGATCAAAGTAGAAAATGAAGAATTAAAGGATATTGTGGAAGCGGATCGATCACAAACTACTTCAGAGATAGCTGCAGGCTTCGGCGTAAGTGACAAAACTGTATTAATCTACTTGAAGTAAATCGGGAAAGTAAAAAAACTTGAACGTGGGAACCTCATGAATTGAGTGAATCGAACTTGTAAACACGCGTCGACTGCTGCTGCTGTGTTACTTTGCTCAACCGACACAATAATGAAGGGATTTTAAATCGAACCATTACTTGTGATGAAAATTGGATACTGGACGATAATCGGAAGCGCTCGTCGCAAGGGCTGAACCCTGGAGACGCGGCCATATTCTGCCCTAAACGAAAATTGACTCAGAAAAAGTTGCTTGTGAGTATTTGATGGACTAGCGCCGGTGTCGTTCACTACAGCTTTCCAAAATCTGGCCAAACGATTACGGCAGATATCTATTATCAGTAACTGCAAACCATGAAGGAAGAACTAGCTGCTAAACAACCGAGATTGTTCAATCGCTTTAGGCCACTGCTACTTGACGACGCAAGACCACCACACACTGCACAACAAACAACCACTAAGTTAGATGAGCTACAATTGGAATGTCTGTGACATCCACCGTACTCCTTGGACGTTGCCCCAACAGATTACCATTTGTTCCGGAATTTGGACAACTTCTTACATGGAAAAAAATTCAACTCTGAAGTGGCAGTCCAAACCGCCTTCAAAGAGTTTATCGATTCTCGCTCCCCATGGTTTTTTAGTAAAGGGATCAATAAACTACCTATGAGATGGCAAAAGTGCATAGATAACAACGGTGCATACTTTGAATAATTAAATATATTTTACAAAAAAAAATGACCTCTATTCCTCCCGTACAAAACGACAATTACATATGTAACAACCTAATACAATAACGCCATAATATTATTAACACAATAAACTGGTAAACTTTTTTATAATAGACTTTAAATTGAATAGCGTATTATTGTTTTCAGTTTAAAAATTAGGTAACTCCAAAAATTTCAATAATTGTAGTAACTTTAAAATAAGTTCTTCATTCACTAGGTTTGCTGTAAATTGTACTCCTGTGAAAAAGATTCAAAAGTCGGTCTCCCAAAATATTCCACCATCAGTGACGAAAAAGACATAATCTCTGACTAGTTGTCACAGTAAACAACAATAAGCAATAATGCCTCAGAAATACTACCTGTTTCATCCCCTTCTAAACATAATTATATAAATAAGGAAGCGGAAACAAAAGCCTGCCTAGAAGGGGCCAAATGTTTACTTCGGGAATCCCGCAACCTGAAAGCTGAAATAAGGGCTGGAATAATAGAAGCGCCAGACAGACTCTATCAATAACAAAGAAACCGACCAGAAAAAGACATCGGAAATACCGCAACAAGAGATGATGAGAAAACTGATACAAAAAATGGAAGAACATGGCTAAGCATTGTCAGAATGCAAAGAGCGCACCATCGCTCTTTCGGAAAAAATTAAGCATGTACCATTTAATGGGGAATTAAATTGTACATATGCTGAAATCACAAAGATTTCAAAGACTGTGGTGGAACTTAAAAATTACCTAAATGGTTGAAATATTGCGTACCCTATCCATACAAAGTTAGTAAATCAGCCAATCTGTAGCACCACAGAGCCTATGCATTCAATAACTGTTATGTCAGACAATAAAGAAGACACCAGCCGAGAGCTTATAGCAAAAATAAGTGGTGCTGTAGAAGCAAAAAATAGTAGTATAGGTGTGGATAGGTTTGGCAAAGCCAAAGACCAGAAGGTCATTATAGGCTACCACAGCAAAGAAGAGATGCTAAAAATAAGTAAAGCCATCACAAAACAAAATCTCACAGTTAAAGAGGCGGAAAATAGTGACCCTTTCATTGTAATAAAAGATGTCCTGGCACTACCTACAAATAAAAAACTTATAAAAGCCATAAAAAACCAAAATCGACACCTCTTATCAGATATTAAAGAGGGAGAAATCAGAGCCGCATTTAAATATAGGCGGAGAGCAAGAAATCCGCATACCGTACACGTAGTTATGCAGGTGTCACCCAAAATATGGGAATGTCTCACTACGGCACGTCATGTATATATAGACCTGCAAAGATTATATGTAGAAGATCAGTAGCCATTAGTGTAATGCTCATTGTGTTTAGGGTATGGACACAGCAAGTGGCTCTGTAAAGAGATCGTCGAAAAATGCAGTCACTGTGGAGGTGGAACGAGTCGCTTCATTTTGCGAAACTCTACATATGGCTAAACAAATGAGCCTGGAGTTCCATAGGCTGGAAAACAAAGTTCAGCTTGATAATCATAAGATGCAAACGATGCGCATTTTCACGGATGGCAGTAAAACTGACAGCAGTGTTGGAGCAGCGCTATCCGTGTGGACTAACGATGTTGAAACTAAAACCGTCAAATTGAAACTGTCGCCGTATTGCAATTTACCAGGCAGAACTTCTGGCCATCAGCGAAGCTACTAAAATAGTATTAACAAGTAAAGAAAAAAGAGCTTCGGAACGTACAGTGACTCGCGATCAGCACTGGAATCGGTTGTACACAACGAATTAATACACCTCTCAGCTATACAGTCGCGAATAAATATTGAAGCAGGTAAACTCCAAAACAAGGAGATTTTCTTGTTTTGGGTTAAAGCTCACGCAGGTTTAACAGGTACCGAAAGAGCTGATTATCTCGCTAAAAAGGCAGTGTAAAAATTAAAGACTAAGCCAAAATAAGACTTGTGCCAGAATTCATTCATCAAACGTTAAATCTTTATAGATACGTTGGACGAATGGAACCGACGCTATAAAGAAGGTGAGACAGCCGGTATCACCAAGCGCTTTCTTCCGGATGCCATTGAGGCATATCAAAGAAATAAAAATGGACAAGTTACTCACGCAAGTGCTCACAGGTCATGGCGGATTTTCGGAGTACTTGTTTCGCTTCAAGTGCAAGAATAGTCCGGCATGTCTCTGCGATCCCTTACGAGAAGAAACAATCATACACCTGATTGTGGAGTACTTGTTTCGCTTCAAGTGCAAGAATAGTCCGGCATGTCTCTGCGATCCCTTACGAGAAGAAACAATCATACACCTGATTGTGGAGTACTTGTTTCGCTTCAAGTGCAAGAATAGTCCGGCATGTCTCTGCGATCCCTTACGAGAAGAAACAATCATACACCTGATTGTGGAGTACTTGTTTCGCTTCAAGTGCAAGAATAGTCCGGCATGTCTCTGCGATCCCTTACGAGAAGAAACAATCATACACCTGATTGTGGAGTGTCCGGTGTTCGGAATTATACGAATAGAGTTAGGCACAAAAATAGATAAAAGAAAATTCAGTTCTTTAATTAGCAATAACGAAATTATGAACAAGTTTCTAGAATTTTGTAAATACGCTGCACCGAGAACTGTAAACAAAAATAAGTGATTTTAAATAAGTGTGTGAATTCTTTAATGCAATAATTATCTATGTAGACAAGAACTTTGACTCGAGTCAGAAGAAATAGAGAAAAGAAAAGAAAAAAAAAATACTTTGTCTCGTTTTAAAGGGTATACTATATCTACTCAAATTACTGAGGTAACAGTAATTAACACCTTATGTCTCTAGGCGATGAGCATATTGTAATGCAGTGTTATCTTAACTAGCGCCTCGCTGTTATGCGTAGGTGTATCACTTACCATCAGGTGAACGTCTCGCTCGTCTCGACGCTAGTTGAATAAAAAAAACCTTTATCCGAAATCATATGTGTCTCGTTTTTATTTTTTTTTGCTATATATACAAAGCGTTTGCTATATTTGGTATATCAAGTTTTCCGATTACTATAACTCTAAAAGGTAACTTAGGAGATTAATTAGCTTATTTGGTTCTATGTGACAAGGTTACTACTTAATCAAGTAATTTTTTTTATGTAATATGAAGACAGCTTCCACCGTTAGTTTCCTTCCTGTCGTGCATTCTTTTATGCTACTGGATTCCAAAATTTCAAGACCGTCTTATATATGACGTCTATCGGTTGAGGTGATGATAATGCTTAAATACTGAAAGAGCTATATGCTCGACCAATATGTTTACAATTATTTAAAAAAAAAATAGATGTTTTTTGTAAGACGAGCTGTGTTGACGTGGTGATAAACGATACGTATAACAATGTCGCAATAGCCTGGATGATCCGCACTGTACTATTATGCATATTGCCTTGAGATAAGACGTCAGGCCTCGTTACCCCAATAACACACTAGCTACAACCTTCAAACTGGAACACAGTAACCTTCACATACAACTGTTCGGTGGTAGAAATAGAAGGTGCGGTGGTACCTACATATTTTTTGTTATCGAGGGGGAGGAGGTAATCTAAAGATGATAAGGTTATGTGTGATTTGTACCCATTAAAACCTCCTCGGTGGTCACATTCAGTGCGTTGCGGGGGCCCCGGGATCTCATGCGGAACGCAACGGTGTCATCACGCCCCGCGATTTAGTACGTCCTAGTGAGGACAACTCTCCTCGGCTTCCTGGCTAGGCTCCGACATGGACGAGACCGACCTTGTCTCTATTATCCACCCCGGGCTTGCTTAGTGGGCAATGAAGGCTCCCACCTTCAAAACCCTCAAACCCATTTACTCGCCTTTTGAGACAGGCAAGGCTTTCTATAGTCCTATTATTAATACGCTGATGCAGGACAGACGGTGGCCCTAGATGGTGTCGGACGATAGGGACCTATCATCAGCGGCTGGCTTTATACCAACCGGCTAAATAAAATTGTTTACTTACCTCTGTACTTAACACATGCTTTTTGTAGTTTTTAAGGAATTCATACGCGCTGTTAATCTCGAAGAAGCGGAGGTTCGATTCTCACTAAGCGCGAGCTTCCGGCGGAAGAAAAAAATCGTTATCAATGGCCTTGTATCGTTTTTGAAGGCATATCCTAATACTGGAAATGTAAATAGGACTATTTATTTATACAGGTTAAGATTTAGGTCACTAATTGCGTGTAGTATGTTTAGCAATGACTCGGGTCACAGGAGGTTGGTTAGTCTTCCGGTTTATCTTATATTCTAATTTGGGTAAAAAAATGTGCTCGGCGACTGGTTCTGTATCTAAACGAGTTCTTAAAATATATTATTCGAGACCCACAAAAAAAAATATCGCGAATGTTTCACGCGAAGGATAAAAATATCTCGATAGGTATTAGCTAGACATCTTCACGTGGATGTCAACATGTCTGTAGTTAGAAATTTATCTATACATACTTCAGAATAAATTAAGGTTTTTTTTTTTAAATATAACAACCGTTACAGTGTCATGGTTACGGATTTATAACTTTATGGCAAGTTAACAATGTGGCTCGGCCGTCAACAATGTGGTGCCGGATAAGATCTTTACACAGCCCCACATTATAACCATTGCCTACTTGTATAATAGCTACAGATACCGCAAACGTATATGTATGTAAACATAGTAATTTCCCCATATTACTACCAGATGGCAGTTATAACAGTTTTGGTAGTATTAAGACAGTTTAAAACTCCATTCGAAGATTTTTTCTATTATTATTAATCTACGAAGCGACGAAACAAACGGGACGTTCACCTGATGTTACGTGATACGTCTGCCCATAAAAAGGGGCTCTAGGTAGCACGTTATACACAGTACCATATTGTGCTCGTGGCCTTGAGACATAATGTTGAGTCTCGTTACCCCAGTAATTTTATTAGCTACAGCACCCTTCAAAATGGAACACTTTTATGTTTGTTTGGCCTACCTAGACGGTCTCCAAAAATAAAGTCCTTGTTTTTTTTTTGTTTCGGGGGGTAATCTTTGAAAGATAACCTGCTTCTGAGGGAAGTCAGTGTTATGTGGGATTCTTACTCACTAAACCCCCTCGTTGGTCTGCATTAGTGTATTCGGAGAAGAATCGGGATCTCTTATAAAACGCCCCGGTGTCCCTCTACACGTCTCTGAGCCAAACCCTCCTAGGCACCACCACTGAGCCATAGGCTGCGCAT
Source organism: Ornithoptera alexandrae (assembly GCA_029030555.1). Lineage (NCBI taxonomy): Eukaryota > Metazoa > Arthropoda > Insecta > Lepidoptera > Papilionidae > Ornithoptera > Ornithoptera alexandrae. The sequence goes on from JARDVY010000031.1 coordinate 2,370,368, forward strand.
CTCGTGATAAGTTTCCATGGTTCATTTCATTGTTCATTTATAAAGTGGTGACTCATAGACTGAACACCAGGAATTCAATTCAAGAATCAGTCAGATATTTCATTTATCGTTTTCGCCGTATCAAGAAAGCTAAAGTAATGACCCCGACGCGTTATGAACACGTAACCTTCTGATTCTGATCTTTCATCATTTTTGTTGGCGAGGAGAGCGAGGTCGTCTAGCGTAGGTGATTCTTGAATGCCTTGGTGACCGCTAGTATTGGTCGAACGTATGGTGATTAGTGCTCGAGCCTCATCATTTGAGGTTAATTCTCGGCGCTGAGTCGATCAGTCACCACTTTAGCTATTTGTGTATTCTACAATATCAAGGTTAATTTTCCAAGATCTGGTGTCCAATAAAGTTGATTCTATTACAGTTTACTTTGAGAGAAAATTAACTTTATGTTGGTGAAAGATTACAGTACCCACGAGAGGTGAAGCTGAAGAAGAATGCAGTTTGTAGCATTCTTTAGCAAAGTTGGAGTGGTCTATATGTTCATAGCTGAATATAATAATAAATTGTTTTTCTTCTTTCCAGTAAATTTAAGCGTGTTGACGACTGGCATGAGCATCGCATGGCCGTCTCCCATGCTGGTGAAGTTGACCAACATTACGGAGACGCCTATGAACCGGACAATAACTGAAGAGGAGGGATCCTGGATTGTGTCCATAGGAAGTCTTTGCAGTGTATTTTGTAAGCTTTATATTTAGCCTTCGTAAGTAATAAACTGTTTGGATAAGTTAACATTCTCACCTCACCGAAGCTTGGCTGGTGGAGAATGCCAACGGGCATTAATCCCGCCTTTTATACGGTTTTAAAATAAAGAGAAAAAAAAAGTGTCATACTGTTGTAGGTCTCTGTGGCCCCCAGCCATGTAGTCTCGGGCTAGTAAGAATAGAACTAAGGTAAGCCCTGCCTATGGTAGAACGCGATTAGAATAGTCTAGGAGTTTCGTGGGCCTTGAGGGTGGGGGCCCTTATCGCTCAACAAGCGAGCCTGTGTGGGATAGCGTAAGGGTCAGCGATGGTGCCTAAGAGGGTTAAACCCTTCCTCAGAGACGAGTTAACACAAAGTGTAGGGGGGCACCGGTGCATTTTGTAAGAAATCCCGGAGCCTCACGAATGCACTGATGCAGACCACCGAGGAGATTTTAGTAAGAAAACCTCACATAACCCTGACGTCCCTCCAGGAGTAGGGGTATCTTTCTAAGATTAATCCCCCGAAACTAAAAAAAAGCTCCGTGGTCCCAAGCAGTAGCGTGTAAACACTATAGTGTTTCAATTTGAAGGGCGTTGTAACTAACTAGTCTTAACATCGTATGTCTCAAGGCGACGAGCATTATGTGGTGTTGTATATCCCATCCTTACTATCACCGCCTTGTTATAGGCAGGCGCATCACTTACCATCGTGTTAAGGTCCCGCTTGTCTCGTTTCATTGGATAAACACCGTAATCTGTTATCATATAATTATCAACGTATGAGAGCCAATGTTCTCAACGATCTCGCTTCATGATCTTCAGCCCCATTGTCACTTAATGTTGTGTAAATTTATTGCCAATAAAATTAATAATACTTAACACGAGAAATACATTAATTAATCCTTTTAATTATTCTAAAATAGGTTTTAGGGTAGAATTACACCACTTTAATTAATTGGGGTTTAAATTATGGAATACTAGTTGTTCACTGTCCGCTTTTCTCGCTGTAACACCCCTGCAAATTCATTTGGAGAAGGACTTTTGTACCTCTAAACGGCAGAAGGAATATCTCACTAAATTTTGAGTGTTACTGTCTAAGAGTTTCGAGGATCTAGTTAGTTAATACTATGGTTTCCTTCGCTTCTAGAAATCATTTTATTTTTCTTTACGATATACGCGAAGTTATAAATAGTATTTCCTGGTTTTAATGTATTCTTTGCTTTCCAGCTAACTTTCTCCTGGGCATGTTACTAAACGTAATCGGAAGGAAGTACTGCGTAATACTGACATGCGTGCCGAAGATAGTGGCGTCGATCCTTTACATCTTCGCGAGTGAAGTGTGGATGCTGACGTTGGGCCGCGCGCTCCTAGGAGCAAACGACACGTTCTTGTTTACCGTCGTGCCAATTTACGCTTCAGAAATCGCCAGTGTGAGTCTGAAATCTGAAAACTGTTGATGAAATTATCATGTTCCGGTTTGAAGGGTGTTGTAGTTAGTGAAATTACTTGGGTTAAGAGACAACATCTATTTTCTCAACGCACTGAGCATTCATCATTATCGACCGATAAACGTCCACTGCTGGATATAGGCCTCCCCCAATGATCTCAATATCGATCAGTTCTCCGCTACAGTGAGCATGGCCTCCTGTACCGCCGGGTACTAGAGCCCGTCGTTTGTAGGGATTCATTTGGGAGGGATCTGGGCTATTTCCCACCACGCTGGCCCAATGCGGGTTGGTAGAAATCAGAGCCTCATTTGTTGATCAGCGGGGTCTTTGGTTGGTTGGATATTCCTCAATCGTTACTTTTATCTTATCATATTAACCAGCGCCACGTTACGACCAGGCGTATTACTTACATCAGTTGAAGATCTGGTTCGACTCGCCTATTAAGTAAAAAAAAAAAAACTATCTAAAATAACAGCAACATTTAAAAAAGGATTACATACGTTCATACAAAATGTATCAACATTCTATCTAACAACAAAGTTTCTTCCCCAGAAAGAAATGCGCGGCTCACTCTGCACGTTCCTGCAGATATTTTCTTCCCTGGGAATAGTCATCACGCTATCAGTTGGACCTTTCACGTCGTATATTACTTTTAGTACAATCTTCGCTTCGATAATCCTGGTCACTAGTGTACCGCTACTGTTTTTACCTGATAGTCCCTTCTTTTTGTATTCTAAAGGTACGGAGATATTTCTATATAAGAACACATATCGGTTTACTCTTCACCAGCCCTCTTCTTTGATTTCCTGATACGAAACTTACTTTCTCCTTTTCTTCCTTCAATTTCTTCTTTCCTTCCTTTATGTTCTTTAAAAAGTAGTCGTACCGTACCAGGTATCTTAAAACCTTTACTGTTTACTTCTTAATACACTGTCTTAAATTTTTCTTCTCTCCAACTTTATTCTTTTTCTTGTTCCCTTTTATCAATAGATGAATAACGTTATAAATATTATTTATAATTTTCAGGAAAGAAGAAGGAAGCTTTGGATGTTTTGACATACCTCCGCGGCTCTGAGCAACTGGCTAAGGATGAGATCGAAACGTACGCGTTATCGATGAACGAGGAGAAAGTCGTTAAAATTGATCTATTTAAGGATAGGATCCTTCTCAAATCATTCGTTTTGTCGATATTATTTTGTATAGGCGCTCAGCTCGTTGGTTTTAACGCTGTATCTTTCTATCTTCAAACGATCCTTGTATCGACGAACACTAACGTTAAACCAGAAATTGCATCGGTTATTATCGGCATTATCCAGCTGATCGCCAGCTTTTGCACGACGGCCCTGACCGACAGGTTTAAGAGGAAGCAGATATTGATATCATCACTCATGGGAATGCTGATTGGTTTGGTAAGAATTATTTTTACTTATCAGGTAAATATTTGACTTCAATGAAGAAGAAGATATTCGTTAGTATGTTGGAATAGAAAAACCTAACCATCATTTAAACTCTAGCACATTTATCGCTGGACTTTAATGAAAGACCTAAATATTAGTGGATATAACGTAACTAGGTTGATATAAATAATAAATTTTGTACTTTAATAAGAATAATATTTGTTGTCGTGACATTATTATATTATTTATATGTTTAATTTCAGGTAGGACTAGGAGTATTCTTCAAAACTAAAGAATCTGCAGAGATATCCGGTTTCATGAACTACCTGCCGTTGATATCGTTGATACTTGTCATATACTGTTACAGTGCAGGTAAATATTTTCTTATTATCATACTAGCTGTTCCCCGCCCGCTTTGTTGGCCGTAACACCCTCGCCATGCCCTTTGGGCAGGAACTTTACTAAACTCCATACTTGAACTAAAATCCATACTTGGCTGATCTCTAAATTGCAGAACCAATTTATCTACCGAATTTTGAATTTTTACGGAGATCCCGTGATGAGTCTTTGGAATGGAAAGGAATCTTTGGATATTTCATATTTATATATATTTAGATTAAGTATTTCTTCATGCTATTAAAGTAAGAGAAGTAGGGGACTCTCCTCCCAATATACTTGCCTTTTAGGAAAATTCAATTTCCCAGAACGCAAGGCTACTTCAGAGAACGCTGGAGGCGAACGCTAAAGATTTTCTCTGTTACAACTGCTTGTAATATAGGATATCCTGGTTAGGATATTTTTGCTGCGTCACATTCCACTCTTCGCTATAAAATCGGTTATGTCTTGTTACTTCAGTAATTTCCATAGCTACAAACCTTTGTAATTTGAAGACAGTAACGTTTGCACACTAACGGTTGCCTATACAAATAGGAGATGCGGTGGAACCTGTCTTAGGTCTCCTTTAATGGAGATCATCCTCCGATACATCATACAGGTGAAACGATCGGAGCTTGCATATTATAATTGTTTTTATTTACAGGTGTTGGATCCCTTTTGTGGGTGCTAATAGCGGAGCTTTTCGATGGACCAGCAAGAGCTATTGGCGTCACCACTAGTTTGGTCGTTACCTCGTTGTTTGTTTTCATCATCACTAAGTATTTCTCGTATCTCACCATCGTGATAGGACCGGCGATCACTTACTGGATGTTCAGCGGGATGTGCGCTATTACATCTCTATTTATCTACTTCTGCATCCCCGAGACTAAAGGGAAGACCTTCGTTGAGATACAAAGTGCTTTAGGAGGTGGGAAAGAGAAAGGGAGTGACCTGGAGAAGAGTAGAAAATAATAATTTATTAATTAGCCATTTTTTATTTATGTATAGACAGTGAATGTTGCAATTAATATAATAATTTATATTTGTACATTGACTACGAAGATTAAAATGAATTGCTTAATAAAAAATAGCAATCTTTATGAGAAGTCTACACTTTTTTTCAAATAAACCACAGCTCTACTTGAATATGGTAACACAGACAGTAAGAACAAAAAACGAGACGTTACAAAACTGTTTTAATTTTATTTTTCCTCTTCTCTTCGCTTTGATATGGAGATTGGAGATTTCTTGTATTAACTTTTGGAGATCTGTTTTGTGTTTTTTTACCTTTTGATTTTATTAAGAATCGTCAATTTTATTCGGCGCTATGGCAACATTTTTATAATATTTTAGTATGTAAGCTACGCTCTGTAACATCAGCTTAACACCAGGGAAAGTCTCATCGAAATCGTACTATACTTTTCGGAAATTACTCGAAACAGACAGACAACCAAAAAAGAAATATTTCTTATGGCATGTACATTTCGAAATGAAGTAAAAGCTGTTATTTTGATACTATATATTTACTGGCTGTTCCCCGCCCGCTTTGCTGGCCGTAATGTAAAATTACTTTCATAGCAACCGCATAAATAATACGAAATGAAAATGTTTTTATATAAGTTAATTGGAATAAAAATGATGAAGAATCTACGAAAATTCAAAGAATAAATAGCCTATAACCATCTACAAATCATTGTGCGTCGAATGATCATGTTCCTATGTCGATGCGTTCACTAGTTATCGCGTGATCGGCGAACAAAAGAAATCCATTTTCATTATATATAGATTTATATTAATATATCTATTTAAATATAATACTAGGCTTGAAGAGAATTAAGCTTCTTGTATATTAATAATTACATAACATACTTTTTCATAAATACACATCTTTGCCGACGAGCTGATGAAGGTCGAAAGGAATCAACTGCTGATGTAGCGTTCAAATCCATTAAGGAATTTAGAAGTGGTAGATATCATCATCATCATCAGCCAATAGACGTGCACTGCTAGATATAGGTCTGTACCAAAGATTCCCGTCCTGCGCTGCATGCACCGCCGGGCAGCGGGGGCAGTCGTTTTAGGGGTTCATATGGGGGATTGGACAATAACATAGTTTGGGGTGGTAGATAATACTCTAAAATCACTATGATGATTAAGTATGTTGTTCTTGTGTGATGGAATAAAAAAAGCTTCACTTATGTTATCCACGACTGCTGGCAGGCGATTAGACGGTAATTCCTTTTTTTTTATTACGGATTTTTTCCTCTAAGGGCATAGATACACTACACGTTTAGATCTTTGAGAGAGTCCTATGTCCAGCAGTGGACGTCTGTCGGCTGATGATGATGATGAAAGGCATATTAATCTCATCGTACATTATAAACATTACTACTTATATATAGAACTAAATTTTAAACTAGTAAGAATATTGTCATTATAATTCGCCAAAGATATCAGGTTTTTAATGAGTTTTGGATGATAACATCCATAATTTTAATATCATAAATATCCAAAAGTACTCTATCTTTAATTTGTTCCGCTTACATTGCATCAGCAAGTCATAATTCTTGGCAATCGCAGAATAGAAACTGACTTTGAAGGTAAGGTAATAATAATATGAATGAATATATTTATTTTGATAAAGGTTTTTAAATATATATGATTTACATTAATATCATGTTTACTAATTGTCTCTAATATCGGGCTTTATGAAATCTTTATTACGAAAGGGTTTTTGTGTGCTAATAATGTCAGGTCATCATCATCATTAGCAGATTGATGTTTACCCCAAAAATTTCCACGGCAATAGTCCGCCTGCAGCGGACTTTAATGACCTTCACCAGAACTAGAGAGAAATATTAAAAAGTTTTTCATAATAAATCTTTTTCCTTCCTCTTATATTTCTATGTACTTTTCTACTATCATCTCTTTTTATTACTTTATAAGACTGAAATTTTTAATCTACTATTTTAGGGAAGTTTGTTTTATCTATACTGAGACGTTAGGAACTGACAGAATGCAAAATTTATTTTATTAGATTTATCTTATATTCATTGGCCAAAAAGCAAAATTTTCAGCAACAAAATTTTGTATAAGTTAATAATGAAACTAGTAAGATGTTTATCTGGAAATTTGCCTATTACAAGAAAATTTTCTAATACTACGTTAGTACATAGTAAATTATAGATGTATCAGCTGTTTATGGGGAATGTAGTAGTTGTCTTTATTTGGTCATGTATTTTAAATAATATTATCATTAAAGTTATAGAAACACAAGAATATGCTAATTAATTACACACAGTTTTGGAGTGATGTAAAAGTGAAAATATACACATTTTAATTTTATTTTAGATGTGGCAACCCGTTACATTTGATTTGCTTCAAGCAATGGACCGCTGCAATGGTCCGAGAAATCGTACTGAGTGCAATCAACTTGAAGTTTTCTCTTTGGGACACTCATTTCAAACAGCTCGTACGTTTCCGGTTCTTTTTAATATAATGTAAATAAAACTTAATAGCGTCATTTTATTATCATCAGCAACAACAGGCCGCAGCAATCCAGTGCTGAACTAAGCCCGTATCATGAAATGCCGTGGAGTAGTGGTTTAAATTAAAACCTTTTCTTCTCTTTCCGCGGGTGGCGAATGGGACGGGAATGGAACAGACTGCTGATGCCACCAAAACATTGGACTTCGACTGATGGCGTGATAATTATCCTAAAGTATGTGGGCCATAAAGACCGTGGTGTTGGGTAGCAGTGAGTTCTCTGTAAGATTACCGACTCTGCGATTGCCAGCCCGTTTGCCCATCGTGGCGATTATGGGTAAACCTCTCATTCAGAACGCCAAATGCAAAAATTCCCAATGTTCTGGATATTTTTTACATGTTGAATATTCAAAGATAAACTTCTCTATAATTAAACTAACCAACTACTCTTCACTTTCTATGGGTTCGTTGTCACTTAGCATTAATTGAAGCAAAGATTGAAAAATTAGGTACGCATTATGCTGAAAATATAATGCGATTGGTTCAAAATATATAGTTTACTCTCTCCCACAGAATGTACTTAAAGATGCCAAAGTCATGTTACTGCAAGAAGTCAACGAACCCGTTCTCAAAATGGCTGTTTCGAAAGCAGCATCTTTAATGGGTGCGTCTGATGTTACCATAAAAGACAACTTGATATGGGACCAAGATTACTTAGGCAGGTGAGAACTTTTATAAAAAAATAGATCATGATGAATAGAGACTGCGGCCGCCATCCGGAATTTATATAGACGGTTATAAGATATCAGCCCACTTCATGGTCCCACTGCTGAGACTCCCGCACTAGGAGAGAATTGAAATCATTTATTAACCAAGTACGGATTGACGGATGTTACATATTCACCAAAGTTGTTCTTAGAACAGTTTTTATTAAAGTTTTACCTCACCAGAAGTTAATGAACCGAAACCGCGCCTATTTTAATCATATAGTCTGTGGTTTCAGCGGACGTACTATCACCATAACTATCACCGCATCAATAGTTATTTAATATAGAGATAAAGCGAGCTGAATTCGCCATTCACTTGGTCGTAACTTTTACTTCCGCCTACAACAATAAAGAGCTACTAAGATTGTATTAGATTGATTAGACCCTTCGTATTCGAACACAGAATAATTAGAGAATATTTCAACTTTTAATAAATTAATCTGTATATGTAACTTACCAAATAAATGTTAAGTATATTAATTATGTATATTATTACATTAATTGCATTTATTTAAAGAAGATAGGACATTTCTATTTGTTATTGATTCGTTGTATAAGATATTATAAACAAAATTACAAATTTATTTCAATTCAATGTAAATGAATAGATATTATCTACGTAATCACCAAATGATTGATTTTATTTCAACCTATTTATGTCCGTTGCTCAGCACAATCGTCTTCCATTTTGAAGGTAGAGTGAGTGGTACTCCTCAAGCTTGTCATTCGGGTTGGAGAGCGCACTGCGTTAGTGAAGGAAAAAGGGAACCTGCTGCCCTATTCCTGTAATTATAATACGATTGTCATAGTGTATTATGATCTATGATGCAATAGGGTATTCTCCATGATGAGCGATGTTATATTTGTGGCCACCTCGACTCAAACTTGCGTGGCTCGATTTTCGGAGCAGTCTACGGTTCCCGTTATTTGCACGAAGTCGAGGGCACACGGCAGTCTCCAGGCGTTGGCGACAATCATGACTATTATGGTAAGTAATCTGGTTTGTTTATCAGCAGTGATCATTTGTTGTGGACTGAGTCTCATTATATTATTTTGTACAAGGAGGACGAGACGAACAGGGTGTTCACCTGATTTAATAAATATAAAATTAACTCGTATGTCACCACAGAGCTTACTTGCTTCAGCACAGTTTAATTCAGATTACAGCAATGCTTGCCCAATTTTTCTTTACGACAGATTTAGGTGTTGTATTCGCACCTATATAGCCTCCTGGAACAGAGACATAGCATCAGTGATACTGTCAAGTTATGCTTATTTATGACTATTCTCTATTTATCTACAAATGTTTAATTAAATCGGTTTTATAATAAAAAAATTCATAGAAAAATAAAAATTGGTATCAAAATACTATTACTGTAAAAATAAACGATATTAGTCGAGAATTTATTATAAATTATTTCAGGAAGAATACGGAACAATGAATTGTTTAAATCTGGCTTACATTGGCAAACCTCACCCTGTTCTCAATTCTTATCTCCTACTCTGTCCGATGCTCGGCGCAAACTTGAAATTCAAATGTTGCTGTTCGGTAAATGAAAAAAAATCTTATTTAAATTATTTCTCTATACCCTAAAATATTATCAAAACTCAAAAACTAATATCGTGTAACTAACATCTTGAGATAATTTAAAATAAAATACATATTTTAGGCAAAGCATAATCAATCTTATTTATTCTTTATTATACACACAAGAAGACAAAAACCACAAACGTAGGTTAAGAAAAAGTACATAGGCGAACTTAATTTTATTTTTGCCAATAATACTCTTTTATGTTTATATATACATATAATTTTCAATGCAAATTATTATTACCTAGCCGTTTCAAATAGTAACAAATTGTAAACATATAATATTGCTGACAATATTATTTCAGGCGCTTTTTCTTAAACTTAACAGATAAGATTCATCATAATTATATTTTATTTTACGAAGCGACGAGACGAGCGAGAAGTTTACCTGATGGTAAGTGATACACCAGCCCACAACAACGTGGCGCTTATTAAAATTAAATGATATTCACAGCACCAAATTGTGCTCGTCACCTTGAGACAAAAATTTAAATCTTGTTTCCCCTAATAATTTCACTAGCACTTCAAAACGGAACACAGTAATATTATTTGCATACAATTGTTTGACGGCAGAAATATGAGTTGATTCCTACATAGATGTTCTCGGCAGACCTAACACCAGTAGATTGCTACCACACTGATCCATATAATAAAAAATATGACATTTTATTATAATTATTTAAAATTTTGTGTATTTTACAATTTTAAATTAGTTTTTAAGAGACTTGGCCTAAATTATTATGTGATATATTGATGGTGATCTCTTTCTTGGTTTAGAAATGTCCTGTGAGTCCACTTCTCTATAAAGCCAGCAAAGAATTGACAGAGAAATCTCACACATACCTTAAGCAATGTCAACAAAAACATGATGTGCTTCAACATGCTTGTGTTATAATAGCTGGGCCCACAATGGAAGGAAAAAAAAACGAAGAATTCAAATTTGGTGTAGAGGTAGTTACAATTATTAATTTATTCTTTATATAAAAACATACTCATTATTTTCACCCTTGGGAGCAAAGGCCTTCCTCACACGGAGAGAGACAAAAGAACCATGCTGGCCATGTGGATAAATCAAGCCTTATGAAACAAAAGGTGAGTAAGGTTATTTTATTTAGTTTTTAATATATGTATATAGTATATTTCTTTTAGATCTGTTTTTGTTTGCAGAAAATTAATAAATTTTATTAAACTTTAAGGACATAAATAGGTGCAGCTACTGTAACTGGACATTCTATCACACATGCCCAAGGGGACCCGAAGTGGATGACAATCTTTTTAACCATCAAAATGCGAGAACATTCAAAGCCTTCAACAATATGCAGTTTATAGCCGCAGCATTAATGGCCAAAGCTGTTAGGGGGCATATATTTTAAATAAACAAATAAGATATATTTTTTTTTAATTTTTATTTTATTTTCATACTACATTGCTTTTTATCTAGCAACTCTATTTTTAATATAATTACAATAAAATAAGTATTTTGTCCACAACCAGTTATTTTCAATGCAATGCGACGGAAACTGGTTTAAATGGTTGTTTATTTTATCTTATAAGTATTATAGTTTTAGTGTCTGAGCACTGTTTCCATCAGGAGTACATGGCATAAAGAACAAGAACAGTAACAGTGATAGAGATAAGAATTCGGACAAAAAAAACTTTGTAGATAGTTCTTCCAGAAATACTTGTGTTTTACTCAATTAGCATTATTTATTAATATTAGTCTCTAGTCTCTTTGATTCCTATATTTCCCTCTCATACATTTCGGTAAAGTGACAACCCCTGAGCATGGTACTTGCCCATATGTTTCACAAATGCAAGCTCTTTCACAACCGATACCGAAGTTAGCTGGATTGTCCTTCTTTTCAGCAGCAATAGCCTCTGCCTCTAAAACCTCCTTTGACTTACCCACTGTATTCAATAAGTGGTCTAAAATATCTTCTTTGGACTTGTTGTCAACGTCAACCAAAATACGACGTCCATCATCAAAGTAACACTTAATAAAGGGGGAAGGAGTTAGATTTTTCAATGTGACTATTTGAACATCAGGATTTTTATATTGAATTTGTGGTAAATGCCAAAATACAAATTCTTGCGTTCCCGTATTGTTTTGGCCTACAATATTGTAAGCAACAGAAAATATTCTAATTTTGTCCTTAAAGACAAGTTTACCGGCATTGAGGTAATTCAAAGTTCGGCGAATAGGTGCTTTTCCTTTCATGAAAGGCATTTTGCTATGTTAATATAAAGCTTGACTATTAAATTAAATAACCTGAAATACTAATATGTCACTGTCAATAACAGTCGATTGTCATCACAAATATTTTATATTTAAGGCAAAGAACTTTAATCCATACAGTCAAATAATTAATTGATGAAACATATATTTTTTTATTTACTCGTCAGTCACAAACTTATATATACCATATTTATTATGAATAAAAAATAATTTTCTAAAAAGTTCAAAGTTAGCAATAAATAGTCATCATCATCAAATAGTAGTCATTAATATTATCTATCTGGATATTGTAAGCTACAAAAAGCAATTATAATATATTTTTTTTCTTTATATGGAGAAACTAGAAAAAGAGTTTTTATAGCTACGTATTAAAACCAGTCAGCATTTTTGTTACATTAAGTCTGTCACGTTTTTTGTGACAATTTCATAACATGTAGTTAAAATGTTTGTGTAAAATTCTTTATGTTGTATTTCATCATTAAAATGCTATATAGTTTCAGTCCTAAACCAAATATCATACGAGAGATTTATTCAATATGAAGTAGTAGACACTAAAAACACAATGAAGTTTTTTCGAATCTTTTCACCGAAAAAAGACGATGAATAAGTGTACAAAAGTGAAAAACCCCTGCAAATTATGTTTTAGAAGTGTTACAACAAAAACAGGGGTTCAATGTAAAGGTGTCTGTAAAAAATGGGCTCATTTCAAATGTCTAAACTATACGCCCGGGAAAATACAAGACATAAAAGCGGGCTTAGTAAGGATAACATGTCCATGCCCGGATTGCAACTCTTCGGAACCAAAAGAAGTTTTTGTTGAAAGTCCGTATACATGCACGAACTTTCAGTGCCCCGCTAATAGTCTACCGATATGTGAATCTACTGAATGTCCCAGTATGTACCACATGACTAAACAGTCTTATATGGCAGAGTCTTCTCCGTCTAGTATAAGTACTAATATTCGACCTCGATGCTCTGCAAAGAAATGTGATCGTCCGCCAACACCCCCTCTGTCGATTTCCATTAGTTGTCCCCCCGAGTCATCGTCATTTCCTAGTTCATGTAGTCCGCCTTTTAAGAAGAAATGCGATCCCTTCCTGCACAAGCCTTGCCCGCCACCGTCGCGATGTCCACAATCGAGTTGCACTCCGCTGAGGCAAGTTTGTTCTAAACCCAAAATTTGCAAAAACAAGATGTGTTCACCAATTCGGTCACTATCATGTTCTATTGTAGGTGATCAAACACTTTGCAACGGTAAGTAAAAACTTAAAAATTGGTTGTTAGTTTTACGTTGTACTTTTATCTAACATAAGAATATGTTTCTAGATTCTTACAGTACATGGATACAAAGAGATACCAAAAACGAAGGTAATGATTTTGATTATACTGCATACTCAAGTAACGTTACGAATTGCTTATATATCGTTTAGTATAAATGAGAAATACAATCCTTTTCTTTTGAGGTTGTAGGACAATTATTTTATAATAAAGAATATGTTTTTTTTTTTCGACAATCGTTAAGTCAAAATACAAAATCCGGTTACAGGACACCCAAAAAAGGTTATGTTATGTTATAGGAAAAGGTTTAATTTATTCTAGTATAATATCGTCTGTTGTAATGACCTTGTAGCAAAATTTTCAGGATGCGATGCGGAAACTGCGATGAGATGCGTTTCATCGTCCGATTCGCAATTGTCAAAGACAAGGGACACCCAGAAGTCGTTATATTACACTATGGAACAAATGTGCACAACTGTAGGGCAGTTGTCCAACCAATTGAAGGAGCTAATGTGTCGAATGATGGAAGCTTTCGAGAAGACGCGTAAAAGCGATTAGATATTCTGTACATACGCAGTCCTTGTTACATTATGTTCGCAGATTTTTTCATGCATGTTTACTTGATAGTGACATTTTTGTTTCAAATATTCAGTACAACTATATGTATCTATATAAAAATATATTTTCTGAAATAAACGTATGTCATTAAAAGAAAGTTTTATATCTTTAGCTAAAATAAATTTTACAATAGTATTTGTTGACTAAGCTATTATATAAGAAAATACTTGTATGTTGATTTCATATTTAAAATTTAAGTGTGTCTATTATCAATTTAACGGCAACGGGGAAAATATTACTCTTCTTCGTCATTGTTTCTCAAATGTTTCTTTAAAAAGTTGATACAACTTTACAAAATGTTTCGGTGATTCAGATTTTGTGTTGAATGGTTATAACATTATTTACTTTTCAGCATTATACAGTGCTGATAACTAACGCCGAAATTTTGCAAAGAGTAATTTCAACGTCAACATTTAGCGCGTTATACTATAATATTAGCTAAATAATATTATAAATTCCTTTGAAATAGTGAAGACAATGTTCGGTCCCTATGTTTATATAGGGTGGCGCAAAAATAACCTTATAAAAAGTACCTTATAACAAAGGTAATAAGGTACTTTTTATAAGGTTATTTTTGCGCCACCATATATAATTCACGCCTAAATATATGGTACGAACAAAAAAAATGAACTGGGAATCATTTACCCGCTGTCGCGTATGATCATCGTAAAGAATCTAAGCACGTGATCGATAATGTATTGATAATTTTTTCGCATGAGAGTAAAATGGAACTATGAGCACACAAAAAGATTTTTGCGTACAGTGTATAGATTTGTATATTTTTTCTCTTCAAAAATATTGTATTGAACCAAAACCTGCTCTATAAGTACACTACAATAAAAATAATCTTGAGAGTAATTTAAAATTCATTTATGAATTACTAATTTAGTACAAAAATGCAAAAAAATAGATAAAAACAGTTTTTTAAATTTTATTATTTTAATAACAATTGGAATAGATTAAAGTAAATATGTATAAACAACTCTATCCCCGCTCATATTGTATTAGAATCTGACGTTAAAGAAAAAACTGCTCATAAAGAAGAAAAATGTTATGAGTTGACACCGTCCCACACCGCTGTCAAACCCTGAAATAAAACATGCCGACTTAAATAACAAATACCGATAAAAATAGTCACCAGCCAACCATGTTTACTTATTTGATACGGTGCTGAACATTCTACTAAAATGTCCAAGTGCAGTAAGGTAAAAAATCCCTGCAAAATTTGTTTGGGGCCAGTCTCTGCAAAGAATGGATTACAATGCAAAGGTGCTTGCAAAACATGGATGCACTACGAGTGCTTAAATTACACTCCAGGTAAAATAAAAGATATAAAGACAGGTATTATCAAAGTGACGTGCCCCTGTCCAGACTGTAAGACCCTTGAGCCGAAGGAATACCGTACCGATACACCATTCAGTTGTACAAACCTAAAGTGTCCAGCCAATCGTCCAGCCAAATGTGACAACAAGGAATGTCCGTCAAACAAATCTCCGGACAAAATAAATCAGACATCAGCGAATTTAATACCCAGTTGTCCATTGCAAAAATGTGGCATAGAATGTAAGAGGAACAGCTTCCCACAGTTGCCAAGTGGTGTTCCGCCCGCCATGGCCAAGCCGTGCGGACCGCGGAAATCAGCTTCACGAGGAAGCTGTGGCCCTTCGCCGAGTACTGTACATGATCCATCAGGGGACGCATTAAAGAATCCTCGGGCGGATCTATCATCGTTAGGAACCCTACAGCAAATGTGCAGAACTGTAGGTCAGTTGGCAAATCAAATAAATCACTTGATGAATAAAATGAAGCAGGTAGTGAGCGATTCAGACGGATTATGTTTGAAGAAAGAAAAGAAACCGTGTGCAGAAGCTTCTCCAGCGCCGACGGCCTCCAGCAAACCTAACTGTCCCAAACCTTGTCACTGCCCCGGAAATCCTAATCGGAAAAAGTGATTACTGTTAGTGTTCCTTGTTGTGTTCCTTGAATGAAGGTTTACAATCGAACAATTTGATTAACTGTTCCACCCCTTTCAGCATACACAATTGAATGAGCGCAATAGTTTTTTTTGATGACATTTTTTTTTATCATAATTTATAAATATATAGTCCCAATAAAAAGCCCGTATATTTATAAATCATTACAATAAATGTGTCTGTCAGTAACTACAAAAATTTTAAAAGTTGATCGTATACATACATCTGAATTAATTTCATTGAATTTTTTTTAGTTTGTTTATTTTGCACGTCCAATGGGTGAGTACATATAGGATTCACCTGTATTTGGAATTAAGATAACATAATATTCGTATATGCCACTAGTGCATCACCCTACATTTAGATTTTGAAATTTTCGTGATGATTGTAATTAACTGCAACTAAAATTTCACAAAAAGTTTATACTGTCTATATATATAGGAGATATCCAGGGATTCATTGACTCATCACAAGATATCCGAAACTATTAGACGTAAACACTGAAAATTAGGCAGAGATATTGAGTCTGTATAGAGGCTAGCTAAGAATGGGTTTTACAAAACTTCTTCTATAAATGAGTTGCGGGTATGTTAACAATAACCGACGCGACAGGTGGTTGCAGTTGCTCTCGACGAATATTTCAGACAAATTTCAAGTTTAAATTACAAAACAAATTTTACGGCCAGTAAAGCAAGTGGGGAACAACTTGTACTACTATAGATTTAAAATCGTAAAGAAGCGAGATGTATTTTGGAGGATTCCTTTATTAATTCAAGGTTTTAATATATATATGCAGTCCTTAGGAGTAACATAATCCGATATTCTTTAGTCGTGTAAGTAATTTGATTTTTCACTTACAAAGATAGCTTCCTGTCCAATAATTAAATTTAATGAATGAATTTAAAATTAGAATGAAAAATCTTAGTAATTAAGTTAATTAAAAAGTAAAACAGTGTTATGTTATATTTCGAGTATTTATGTAGTAACCCAATGGGCGATCTTTATAAATAGTTTGGTGGTTTGGTAATATTTTCAGGCGTGAACGGAGATGATTTATGAGATGAACTCGAAGTAAATAGTTTTTGGGGTACCTAAAAAAGATGTTAAATAATAAATATAGCCTTATACTATAAGATATTTGTCAGTTATATTCCAGTAATCATCGGTTCAATTTCATTCAGGATGAGAAGATAGGTGTGCGCATATCAATCCTAATATTTAAATAGTACCCTCCCTTTATCTTCTGAGACAAAAAGATTGTTATTATGAAAGAAATCGGTCGCTTTTTTTCGTTCTTTTGACAGGCATTACTACTATTATTTTTGTGTTAACGAAACGATTTTTTTATTATTACTCATGGAGTTAACTGTGTTCGATTGATTCGGAGGTTAGTTTTATGTAATACTGAATTGATTTCGTAGTTTTGTAAAATACAATTAAACTACTAACGTAAATACTAGTGAAATCTCTTCTGCATTGGCCTGCTATATGTGCTATGTATAAGTACATTTTAAATGTTCGCCATACATCTGAGATCAGCGTGAACAATTGGTTGAGCAGCATCGACATTTAAAGATTGACAGCAGAATGTAATGAGTCAAAACACTTTAGCGCGAAGCTGAATTTAATTGAAAACTGCAAAATTGTATGTTAGTAGCTTCGGCATAATCGTTTAAAAGCAACACACCATTAGACCTTCACACGTAAAGCTATTACGTAAAGTGTCCATGATTACGATCCCGCAACCATCTGTGCCAAGCTTCCTGTGAAATTGCCCACGTGGTTGTCCCGTATTTTAATTATTAACGCACTTATTCTGATTGATGATAACGATATTTAACTGCGTCACTAGTTAGATTGCTTTACGCTAGACGTTCAGAGTACACCTTTTTAATATCGGATGACAAATCTTCGAAATACATAAAGGTATGTCTCTGCTTGCTAAAGAAGTAATGTTTAAATGAGACTTTATTTCACTATTATCTATTTAAAAAACTAATTAAAAATGTTTTAATTAACACAGCTTACTACATTATTGATGATTATTTGAGTGACAATTTTGTGTGGAAATAAAACGCTTTTATTCACAAGCAGTATCTTAGTACGTAAGATATTTTTGAATTAAAGTAAAAGTATTTACATACATCCCGTTGAGTTTCTTGCGTCCATTCAGATTCGAGGTATTTCTTTTGCGAATAGCTGCTAGACTTTGACTGACATTCTCTTTAATGAGTAGAAATTTCATATAACCTGGACTTCGCTGGTAGTCTACACTGTATTACGAGAGAAGAGATACAGAGAGATAAAAATTAAAACGTGATTTGTTGTATCTTTTGATGCAACGCCTATTTCGATTTAGGTTTTTGTTTGAAGGTTTTCAACTCGTGGAATGACGCTCTAAAACCGTTTAAAGATTGTAAATAAGGTTTCGAGGATTTGTTTTAATATTTGAACGTGATATTGTTGTAGAAACTATATTTGATTTATTCTATATAATGATCATAATAAGTGTCTCTGCGCTGTATTGTACAACTCTGATTGGCAATCAAACTATGATTCAAGTATAATTCAGTTGAACTATTGCCATTTATCGCGTTGGGAACGAGCGAGCCGTGAAAATTCGGCCTCCTTTGCGTGTTATAACTTGCGCTAAGTTTTAATTAATGAATTATGCTTAGTCATTAAAGTTGGCTACGTGTGGATGCGATGTCTGTCGTTTAAGACGAATCGTACAGTATTTACCGGTACGTTGATAAGTGATTAGATTTTGCTATTATCTCTATTACACCTGGTTATCTTTACATCGTGAAAAATTATTACGTCCGAGATAGAAAGATACATTTTGGAGAGTGTGCGATGGAATTATATTACTCAACTCCCCCCATTCCTTTTGCACCTGACTAGACGCACGCCGAGGCACTATCCTTATGTTATGTACATCGCCTGGTTGCAAACAAAGAGGGTCAGCTTCAAGTTCTTCATAATAACAGCATAAGAGTGGAACAAGTTGCGTTATCAATGTTCCCGTCAAATACGACGTGAATGTCTTCAAGAATAGAGTCAATATGCTGTCGCTAGGTCAGTGCGTCTACTACTACAGATCACATTGCCATTTAATGTCAGGTGGGATTGTTTTTTTTTTTTTTTTATTAACGTGTATAACAAAATGTTAAGAGAAAATGTTAGACGCACATCCCGAAACCAAGGGCCGGTAACGACGTAATATCGGACTCCAACCGACTAAAAAGCTTCACACGGTATTCCAATCACTTCCGAAAGTACGCACGAGGGTCACGGGATAACATCGAGCAATTCTTCCGCAACCCTCGATCGGCGCCCGGATCGAACGGGCCCGCCTCGGGGAGGGATGTCATGCATCCCTCCCGACACAAAACCCCTACGTGGCAACGCGTTGGAATACGAGACGCGCCGCCAGGTACACCTCGGGAACCCTCTCCAAGCGGGCCGCCGGTCCGACGGGCCGTGTCGGTCGCGACGCCAGGTTCCTCTGCCTAAAGAGGCAATCGGCGTTCCAGGTGGAACTGTAGTCAAACGCTGACCTTTTTAATTTTAAAAAAGGAACACTTTTGTCGGGTTATTAAGAAACAAGTACTTTTTGTGGAGATGTATGCAAGAGCGCTATGCGCTCTGGTCCTTAAGTCTAGAGGTGTGAAATAAAGAACATGACAAAGGTACCGCTTTCCTGAGAAAGACGAAGAGGCTTCTGGGTTACTGGCATTAAGAGAAGTATAACACCGTACGGTCTCTTGATTGTAGAGGAGGGTTCTGCTTATATGCAGGACGATGGTCTGTACATAGAAACTCATAACTTACAGAGAGCAGAACAGGATTTTTTTATATAAAGATATTTCAGGAAAGATATTTTCTAAGTATATAGTGAGTATTCATATGTATGATACTGTCACCGATATCATCTTCTTGTTTATTTCACTATTTCCGAATTGGTTGTTGTTATCAGAGAGATATCAAGTAACACAAGTTATTATGACTTTAATGTTTAGATGAATTATTATTTTTTTTGGTATATTTGACAATTATGATTTCGATTTTGCGCACGGTAATTAGTAAAAGTTATGTTCTATTAGTTTCGAGGTTATCTTTTTAGAAACACACGACGTTCTGGCTCACTTAAAGATTTTGTTAGAAAATAATTTACTGATACTCTCAACATTTGTGTGGAACTTTTTTAAAAGAAACTATTAAGCTCAAAGAAAAAGAAACTGATGATATATAGTAGAAAATGAAATGATGATGAAGAGAAAGAACTGGTGGTAAGGCTCTGTTGCCGGAGATCGTCTAGATAGGTATCACCGCGGCTCCTGTCCAAACAATAGTGTGCAAATATTAATTTAGTCCGGTTTGAGAGCCATTGTAATCAATGAGATTATTGGGGTGACAAGATTAACTTTTAGTGACTCTAGCCTACGGGCACAATGTGGTGCTGTGTCAATCATGCTTAGAAGGGCCACGTTGTTATGAGTAAGCATAGTTCCCTCCAGCGTTGCTTGAAGAAACTGCTGGATTCATTAATTATTACTAAGTTTCTATTTACAGTATGTTAAAGCGGCGAATTAAGCAGGCGACTATTGGCAAAGATTATTACGTAGATTCCATCTTTCCTCTTATCGATTTATTAAAATCATCGATCACGACCAATATTCGTGATAGTATCACACTTCGTATACATGTTTTATGTTATTATTTTGATATGTACTATTAGATATATAATGCAGTATTCGTTGCATCTTTCGAGTAAGAACAGCAGACATAATTAAGTGACATAAAACTTCTAAAGAATCTCTTTTAAATTTTCTGCTATGGTAAGTTCATTGATATATTATGTATCGATGTGAATTCGCATCAATATTTTTATAAATAAAAATTGTCGGACGGGCAACGGACTCATCTTACCTTCAGCTACGACTGGATGAACGTGAGAATCCTATTACAATAGACAAAACGTATTAAAAGGTAATAGTGAACCAGAAAGTTACTTGAAAACGAATTATCAAAACGGTTCTTATTATAGAAATACTATATAATATATCTAATAGAAATACTATATAAAAATAATCTGAATTAAGGTGTAATGGACCTCCTAGGAATAAAGACTTCTTTACCGTGGACTATCAAAGTATGGGCAACCGCAGCTCCTAACACTACCGAAGAAAAAGTGTTAAATATTATTGTGGTTCAGAAAGAAGCTGTAGCGGATAAAATCTTGAAAAGTCTATCTGCTTATTTCCATGTCGCTGCTACCGCTTATCCTGTAAAGCACAGATATTTAGTTTGAGTTCAGTCTTAAACTTAGTTGGGGTTGTGGTTGATTTCTTTAGACAATCTAATATATCAATCTGACTGTTCCAATGGTAGTAGATGTCCTTGCTCCTGACAAATTGATATCTGGATAAAAAATAGTTTTTTTTTTTCCTAGTATCCATGTAATTCGACAGTCCTTTATTTATTCGATAGGTAGTGTTTTCTTCTTTTCTGGCTTAATTAGATTTTCGGACGTTCATACCTTCAATATTAATAATAATATTAGTATAGATAAAAATTATAAAACACAATTTCTAGATAATATCTAACGGTAATCTAACAAGTTTTCGTCATATCTACGTTAAACTTTTTCATTCGTTAGATGTGTGCTTTAAAAATTTTACTTCCTCTATTATTGAGTGGTAACAAAAGAACTTGTGGGAATAGTTAGGTGAGATATATACAGGGTGGCGCAAAAGTAATCCTCCTATCAGAAAATGCTATAAACGTAAGTATTAGTTATAGTAGTAATGTAAGAAAATTAAAAGATCAAATAAAAATAATCCACAAGAAGAATCAAAGTTTTTCATTTTTTTTTTAAATTACAGCCAAAAAACATCGGAAGGTTATTTTTGCGCCACCTTGTATACAATGTATATATATATAAAGATTAGTTTCTGCTGCCAAAGGTCGTCTAGGTAGGTATCCACATCAGTACCTCTGCAGTTGTTCTAAGTTTTATGTCCTAAGAACTTCATTGACTTGCGTAGAGATCGGTTGCTTTAACGCATTAAGGTGCAAGCATATATGTTTATAGTTTTAAGATACTTTTAGTTATTAAGTGACTGGTTTAATCCTCAAGAATCACCCGGAGTTTCTTCAGGACTAGATAATAATCTGACTCTCACATTGTTTTGTGTTGTACAAAGTGATTTATGGAGTTTACACCGTTCTTCATACAATGTGCTTCTATATCATAAATGGAGTTTCGTAGTATTTCTATATTTGCATGATTTATTTCATTCATATTTTATTAGACCTTTTAATGATTCTGTACGTAATCCGTTTAGGATAAATCCATTAATTCGAGGTATCAAATACGGATGAGAGTATTTAATATTTATATGGATTGAATTTATTTTTTATATTTATTGAATTAAACTATTTCTGCTAAGTATTCTAAGTAATCTTAGTGACTCAAAAAATCTTTTAATTTGTGAGGAATTATTTTTTAATTATTGTGATCAAATTTCGTAAATTTAATAACGAAAACCAAAGAATTATCCTATCACCGTTTATGATTTCATCAATTGTTACTCAAATTCCTTGATCTTCAACTGTCAGGTCCTTACAAAAGTCATCGGAACTCACGTGCTAATTATCTATATCAAAATTAATCGATAATTATTAAATTTTAATCGTAATCACTTATCTATAGTATAATTACAACGAATAGTATAAGTATATGAAATGATTCGCACATCAAAATTTTCGATCGTTTAGATTACATTCGTTCTCCGATGGTGTTGTACCTTAATAGTTATGTTCAATGATGAAACATTTGTTTTAATAAAAAAAAAAAATATATCCTGGTCACTAAATGGAACGTCCCGAGTACCAATACGACAAAATACAGAAATCACCAGCCGTTATGGATTCGTCTATTAAGTATCAGTTATTAATAGTGGCATGCAGTAAGTTATCATCTGATAATAATTACTTTTTTGAAAATAAAACTTAAAATAAGGTAATAGAGATATCAGGTCAGATAGAAGTTTCTCTGAGAAATACCAGGATTTCTTAAAAGGCACAATGTATCTTCAGAGTTCATATCTTTATTCTCTATAGTTTGGAGAAATCAGCGAGGAAACGCTGATCCAAGAAAATCTTCTAACCAATTTTTTTTAAATAGAGCCTTATTGTAATCCAAATTATTTATACTTTCAGTTATATTAAACTAGCGATATTAGTTCGTGTAAAGTAAATAATAATTTTGGTTTCCGTTGGAAAGTTTTGACAATTTCATGTTATATTTGGTTAATAAAGTATATTAAAGATCTTCCATAATTGATTTACAATTTCAGTTAATATCGGCCAGATAATAGTTGGATACAGTGTCGGATGGTCAGCTCCAATTATACCAAAACTTCAGGACAATGCGACAACTCCTCTTCCGGAGCCGATCACCGATCTACAGGCGTCATGGGTCGGCTCATTGCTGTACATTGGTGCCATGATCGGTAATTTTTCTTTCCTTCATTATCTCTAGCTACAGTATAAATGATATTAGTAATGTATTTAAAAATATATTTTCTTACAACTCTTATTAAATTAATATATGAACTTTTATTGTCCAGCAAGTTTCCACTTTAACGAATAGGACAGTGCGGTCGATCTCATTATTTCTACATAGTTACGGATCTACACGAATTTTAAGATATACTAAATATTGGATTAGTACTAACTTTTATAGTTTGAAGTAATTAAATTATATATAAAATCCAAAGGAATCATGATCAAGGTAGATCAGGAGATATCCCTTTAAACTGGTTCTCACTTTGTCCTGGCAGTGGAGCTTAGTAGCCGTGGCCTAGTTACTCACTATGAAGCTAAGTGGAACCTCCTCTGCCGGCCCGAGGAGGTTGCTTCTAGTAAGCTCATTGAGCTAGTGAGCTCAAATGTATGCTGGTGGACTGCGCGGTCGGGTTTGCACTGCCCTTCGCAGCTCTGGTGGAGTCGCGGAAGGAGAAGAGTGTGAGCATAGCGATTCATCGCTCTAACTTTCTTCCGCGTCTGTATGGTGGTTGGCGGAGGACCTAAACCAGTCCGCCGTGGGGCGCCAAGAGAATTTTCTCTCTTGGCTTCTATGCCCTCTGTAGGACGAATTCGGGGTTATCTATGGCCCGGGTGAGGATAAGAGATTAAAAAAACGCGCATTGTATGTTCCTGCGCACCCTTACAATAAGGGAGAGAGAGGAGTATTTTCGTTAAGGTTGGGCCGCGTGATGTAGTTGGTGCTGGCGTGGTAATCGGCACCGTCGTAAAGCTATGAACCACCACTTTTAGTTGGTGCGTCCAACAAAAAACGAAAACAATAGTTCTGGATAAAATTACGGAAGCCACTTGGATTTTGGTTTTTTTGAACTGGTTTATACGGCTATCCTCAACGGATGACTATGATCATAACAAATCTTCCGATTGTTGATGATGATGATATTATTATCTGGTGTCCTATTTCAGGTCCTTACGTCACAGGCATACTATCCAATTTAATTGGAAGGAAACCGTGTTTGATCATTGGCGGATGTCTAAACATACTCTCCTATATTCTTGTCATTACAACGAAAAACGTCGCTATGGTGCTGGCGTTGAGGGTTATGAGTGGCCTAGGGATGGGGATCACTACGGTGTGTAACCTGGTGTATGTCGGCGAAATTGCGTGAGTGTGCTTATTTTTTTTATCTATTCTCTTATTATATAATAAATAAGCATTAAGTACTTCATAACATTAAATCTTTATTCTTCATAAAGTATTGATGCTTTAATAAAAAGTTATTTCCATTAAGTAGGGTATTCTGGTGTTTGCATATTCATCATCTTTCATTGTTTTGGTTATTAAGGAAGTTTTTCATTGAATTATGCTCAAAAAAAATTACAAATACTTAAGTGCGAACACAGTAGTATATGAAATTACTTATGATTACTAATTAAAACTACCGTGTGATATTTTGAAAGTTTATAAATATGAATCGATCAGATAATCGAATATATATCAACAACAGATACACCGTGAAGTAAAAGATATTAAAAAAAAAATTATACATGTTATTTTTATAACATGAAGACCGGCTCTTGATTACGATCCTGCCTGATGGTGAGTTGATGTGATTTGTGGTGGTAAGGCGCACTAACCTATTAGCAGCCTAATCACCGTTCCCTTGAAGAATCCCACGTCAAAATATATTAGTGCATTAAGAATTTTGATAGTCACCTATCATTTTCAAGGATCGTATTCGTATCATATGCACCTTTCGTGTACCATGTTATAATTTAACTCCTTTTAATTCTTCAGATAAGAGTATAAGTAATACATGTAAAGATAAAAATTATCGTCGATTGAAGTAATTTTCGCGTCTTGACTCTACAATTGAAAAAGTAAAATGGTGTAGGGGTGTTTTAACAAACATTCATATTAATTTTCATATATACTATGTTAATGGAAGAAAGCTTGGTTTGGCTAAATAGATGAATTAGAAAAGAGTTCAAATCTGCTTAAACCATAAATTTGTCTGTCTACTTCTATACTATATTCGATAGATAGTTGATTTTGCTTTTACTGAGATGAATTTTCGAAAAGTTTAAAGAAAAACGTTTCTAAGTAAAGAAATAGTTATATGAAATATCTGGTCTTCTGATATCACCGTTGGATGCATATCAGTCTTTTATAAATTTTTGGATTTGATGTAATGTATGGCGGTGTAAGGGGTCCCTCATAATAACTTGCGGGACCTAAGCCAACCTCACCTGTTCGTGGCCCACCTTGCTAATCAACAAACGAGGCTATGGCTCCCAGGAACTCGTATTGGACCAGCGTAGTGGGAAATGGCTCAAATCCTCAATATGAACTCCAACAAACGACGGTCCCTAGTGCCCGGCGGTACCGGAGGTCGTGCTGATTGAAAGATAGCGGGAAGCCGCTGGATGCGGGCGGCGCAAGACCAAACGATCTTAGAGATCTTTGGGTTAGGCCTATGTCCAGCAGTGGACGTCTATTGGCTGATGATGATGATGATGGGGTGAAGAGATTTGACATCGTGTATGACGAGAGAACGAGAAAGTAAAGGCTCGTCATTTCAATTATCATCAATTTAAATAAAAGCAAATAATAATGACTTTAATCTACTAATTGTATTCATTAACGGCAATATTGTTTTTGTTAATGTGATACAGTAGATGCTTGAATTATAGTGAGAATACGTAAATCGATAAGTAAGTCAAGCAGCACTTAAGATCATTTCATTGCAATTTATGTTAACAACACAAAAGTGAATGTTCTTTAGGTTATCTAGATCTTGATCTCACCGTCTTATCATTATACAATTTGTTTTTCGTCATTATGCCAATTACGTATATGATTGATACGTTGACAATACTTTACCTTCTTTTACGATTTTATTTTATTTAATTAATGTTATTTTTTACAAGTTTATGCATTTATTAGTTAATAAGTTAATAAGAAAATTATATACGATACAATCCTCATGTTTAAAGGATGCTGTGGCTAGTGAAGTTATTGGAATAATATGATTAAATATCTTATGGTTCAAAGCGATAATGTCTTGATGTAGATTTTCCCGTATGACAGCAAAGGTATATACCTTGTGATAAGACGGGGTTATTTACCAACGACTATCAAAAAGTAGTTTAATTTAAGCAGCGATAACAGTGTCATAGCTAATCGTTTTTTCTGCTATTTTTATTGCAAAAAAGTGCATTTTACAGGCGAAAAAGATAATGATCATTTGTTTATCTATCGCGATGATATTTTTTATAAAAAACAACACGATACTTCTGCGAATATATTTGATTTTATTTTTAAACTGTAACTGCGTGGAATATATTAATAGTTATATATAAATAATAATTTCCTTATACTTCACTGACGGGTTTAAGTAGTTACAAAAACTTGCACTTTTTTGGTAAGGGAGAAAATGTTCGAAAACTTTCTGGGGTGATATCAAGCGTATGTAGAAGTTTTTGGGGAGTTCGCACCAGCCATCATATCTAAATTAGTATTGGTTAATTTCAGTTCGACTCATATTAGAGGTATATTGCTAACCTCCACTGGCATAGTTGGGATAACTGGCACGTTGATAGTATATTCTGTAGTACCGTATGTATCATACGTGGCTACCGGATACCTTGCTTTGGCGGTCAGCATAGTCCACGTCGTCGGCCTAACCTTCTTCGTCCCAGAGTCACCTGTGTACTACGCCATGAAAGGTAAGATATTTTAACATCTATTATATTTATTTTAACTTTGGAAATATTGTGTAAATGTGAACTTAGTTTCTACCATAATGACGATTTTTAGTAGCACGTTTTAGATATAAGGTCTGGTAGTTCCGATTAAGCGAGAATACTAAAGATTTAAGAATATTCTCGATCAGATTGTTTGAAATTGGTTGTCCCTATATATGTATATATTATTACTACAAGGTAGCGCAAAAATAACCTTCCGATGTTTTTTGGCTGTAATTTAAAAAAAAAATGAAAAACTTTGATTCTTCTTGTGGATTATTTTTATTTGGTCTTTTAATTTTTTTACATCAAGTCGAGAATATGATGTCATGTAAATGGCCACCGCCACAGTTGATTGTCATTTGAGCCAATCGCAAAATTTATAGCATTTTCTGATAGGAGGATTACTTTTGCGCCACCCTGTATGATCAATACTGTCATACATTATTGGATAATCATTTCCTTACTTCACAACAATTTCATTGTTTACGGAAACGTAAAATTACTCATTATTAACTCAAATCAAACATAATTGCGAAGGAAAAATCGAAGTCGTAATTTTGTTTAATTATCAATGTTACAATGTTAATAAGAAAAATCGTATTGTTGAGGAGGACAATTCGCGTGTCTATAATGGAAATAAGAAAAGGAATATTTGCAGATGAAGAAAACTATTTGTGACTTAATCTGAACTATCAGTTTTCCTTCCTGTAAAACCTGAGATAAATAGACATATCTTTAATTGACTTATTAAAAGGAGATTTCCTTTTTGAATTATTGCAAGTCTTAATAACATGGGATTTTGGGCTGATACAAACTATAATAGGTCTTAGACGTCTTTCTACGTTAATAATATTTAAATTTATTATTTATTTTTCTAATAATGTACGATTGGTGCTCCTCAGGGGCAAAAGTAAAAGTAATCAAATTTGTGTATCATTGACAACGTGCCTTAATAAGAAGTGTATACTCATTCTCAGATATCTCCATAATCCTAAATGGATGATTAGTACATTACGACTACCGTCATGAAAATTAATTTAACGATATGGCAGTTCATACATTTTATACATTGCACCACCCTCTTGTGGTGAGATAGAGCAAAAAGCGGTTTGGAAATAATAAAAAATATGTATATCCACAATTAGATTATTTTTCTGTAACGACAACAAAGCAATTTAATTGTGACCAAGAAAATTATTGCTATAGATCTTATTTTTGTTGTTCTGTTGGGCGACAAAATCTAGCCATGAAGCAGTAGCTAGGATATTCGCAAAAATCGTGTATCGTTTAAGCAAGAAGTTTGCGGTACTCCATTACTGGAAAGTATTTGTATTTGATGCAGTCACAAAGTTGGAAAATGTTAACTGCCTGCAATATTATCAGAGAATACAATACCAATGACAAGGAGGAACTTGAAACGAAATACATCAGAGGATAGAGTAGTAACGGTCATAAGTTTCGCTTTCTCAATATATCCCTCTATTTTTACATTTTCTCGTCTTAATATGTTATACATAATATAATATATATAATAATATATAATATATAGCTCAATAGGGCTTTGTTAAAAATCATATTCAATATAAAAATTATTTTTTTTATGCATCCAATGAAAAAACAGTCATTACATTTTAAGCAGTCCCTTATCACATATTAAAAGATAACTTAGAACATCGTTTATTGCAAGAATTTAACATACAATGTATTTGTAATAAATTAACAGGACAAGAAATAAAAGCCGCGAAAACTCTGAACTTACTGGGAAGGTCGGCTGACTTGGACAGGGTTTTGGAGACATTCGCACAAAAGAAAGGGCAGGCATCAAGTAAAATAAAGGACTGGATAGAGATATTTACCATAAAGTCCAACAGAATGTCCTTGTTCATTACTTTTACGCTGGGTTCTCTGCAGCAGACCAGCGGTGTTGCAGTGGTGCTTTTCTTTGCCACGACTATATTCCATTTGGCTGGATCTTCCATAAGGCCAGATGTGGCTACGATCATTATTGGTGTAACTAGATTAGTTTCGAGCATCATCGCCCCGACGTTTGTGGAACGATCAGGAAGGAAGATTCTACTTTTAATATCAATGGCTGCTTGCGCCTTTAGCTTGGTAAGTCTCACTTTAATATTAATAACTTTGTGCTTGTCGTTTTCATACAAAAAAATGTAATTTTAATTACATCAGTAATTTCATTAACAGGTACACTCTTTAAATCGAAATCCAGTAATGTTTGCACATTATTAATAGGCGGCAGAAATAGGAGCTGCGGTGGTCTAAGTAGACGGTCTCCGGCAAGAGAGACCTACTAGCAGCAATCTGTGAAGTTTGAGAAAGAATTGGATAGAACAATTGTAAAACTCGGATAGGTTCAGGTTTAGTTCACCTGCGCGAGTAATTGGTCTATTTTTATTTTTTTTATGCGTCCATATGCCTCAATGGCATCCGGAAGAAAGCGCTTGGTGATACCGGCCGTCTCACCTTTTTTATAGGGTCGGTTCCATTCGTCCAACGTGTCGATACGGATTTGACGTTTGATGATTGAAATCGAGCACAAGTCTTATTTTGGTTTAGTCTTTAATTTTAGCGCTGCCTCTTTAGCAAGATGATCAGCTCTTTCGTTACCTGTTAAACCTGCGTGAGCTTTAACCCAGAACAGGGAAATCTTGTTTTGGAGTTTACTTGCTTTGATATTTGTTCGCGGCTGTATAGCTAAGAGGTGCGTTAATTCGTTGTGTACAACCGATTCCAGTGCTGATCGCGAGTCACTGTATATTCCGAAGCTCTTTTCTTAACTTGTTAATACTATTTTAGTAGCTTCGCCGATGCCCAGAAGTTCTGCCTGGTAAACTGTGCAAAACGGCGACAGTTTAAACTTGACGGTTTTAGTTTCAACATCGTTAGTCCACACGGATAGCGCTGCTCCAACACTGATATCAATTTTATTGCCATCCGTGAAAATACGGATCGTTTGCACATTATCATTATCAAGTTGAACTTTGTATTCAAGCCTCTGGAACTCCAGGCTCATTTGTTCAGCTGGATGTGGAGTTTCGCAAAATGCAGCGACTCGTTCCACTCTCCTGCCCTTTAATTCTGCCCAGGGCACTTCTATCTTAGTTTCATAGAGCGCAGTTGCTTCTATAATTCTAAGATCGAGAGGTAGTATTCCAGACAGCACCAAGGCCGAGTTGAGAGAAACGGTTCTGTATGCTTTAATTATTCAAACGTTTTTGCACTCCTAATATTTTTGTTGCACTTGCTCAAGCACTAGAGGCATATGTTATTATAGGCTCCACTGTTGCGGTCTATATTATTCGTATAATCTCTGGATGTAAACCCCGACTTATTTGGGCAGCTCTGCTAAGCTGTTTGTATTTGTTCATTGCTTTTTTACAAATTTCTGTAGTGTGTTTATTAAATGTGAGCTGTTTTTTTATTAACGTGGGGTAAATGCCTGCGCATACCCATCCTCGCAGAGACAAGGACAGGTTATGTCGGACTTGCACCGACTAAAACCCCCACGATGTTCCACCTTGTAGCCTTATGACGGAGTTACGGTAATGCTTACGCACCATCTGCGACCCCGCCGGCGCTGACCGCTTATGCAGCGCCACTTCAGGTTCAGGTTCAAGTGGGGGCACGTCGGAACATACAGCGCGCCTCTCTTCGACCTCCTGCAGTTGCGCGAGCGACGGATTCCCCCGAACCCGTCGCCCAGAGGCCATAGGAGCCAATAGAGAAAACTCTCCCGGCTCGCTGCGCGGATCCGATGTTGGGCCCGTCGCCACCCGTTATATGGGCCGCGGAGGATAGAGAGAGCGGCACATTGCAATGTCGACACTGTTCTTCCCCGCGACCTCACCGCCGCCGCTTCAACGGTGGGACACCGCTTAGTCGCAGAGGGTACTTCCTCTGCGACGCCACCTCGGCTGCAAGGGGCAGCATAAAGCCGCCCCTGCAACCCACCGGCCGCATCCATGGTGAGTTCGCGGTTTAAAATCGGAGCTCTAATCAGGAGCGGTCGCCTCGGGCCGGCCCTTTACCGCGAACCGGCCGGGTAGGTTGCTCTTCGCTTCACCGTGGGCGACTGAGCCATGGCTACTAAGCCCCTCCGTCACGATAAGGCGAGAACATGTTGGGAGAAAAATTGTTTGTAGCGTCCAAAGATTTTTCAGACAAGACAATATTTTCGCCGCCCATTTTCAGATTTGGGTTATCGTATTTTAATTTGCGAGTAATAACCATCGCTTTGGTCTTTGATGGACGAAAGATAAGCTTGTTTTTGATTCCCCATTCCGAACGTCTGTCAGGGCAGAGTTGGATTGTTTTTCTATGTCTAGTGCAGAATCACCATCAAAGCCTAGAACGACGAAGCTTGACAATATTCACCTCTTTGTTCTAGTCCTTTTAAAAGTGGGTCCAGCAGCAAGTTCCAAAGAATTGGACCGCCAATAGATCCCTGCACACACCCTTTGGTAGTATTTTTGGTCCAAGTTTTACCGCCATATTTAATAGTTACCTTTCTATCTCGTGAGTAGCTGTCTAGCACTCTTCTTATGTTTATAGGGCAATCTTCCTCCGCTAAATGAACTCTAATGGTGGGCCACCACGCATTGTCAAAGGCCCCTTCTATGTCCAGCGATATCATTACGACAATCTTCTTCGCTTCTATTTTTCGTCGAATATGAATCACTAGATCATAAAGATAGTCCTCCGTGCTTCTTTGGGGCATAAATCCGTATTAGCGAGTGCAAATCTTTGGGAAAATATGCCATTAAAGTCTACCTACGAATAACTTTTCTAAAATTTTTGCCATCACTGGTAATAGACCTATCGGTCTATAGGCCTTTGGATGCATGTAGTTATCCTTTCCAGGTTTTCGTATGATTACTACCGTCGTCAATCACTATAAGGACACAGCTTTACTCATTACCATCAGATATAACGATAGTAATGAAGCTAACATAAAATCGAATGTAATTAAACCTAACATATGATATATTGAGGTATGTCAGGAAAATTTTAATGTAAAATTTCTGATAACAACAATTGTAATAAATTATTGATAATATTGCATTTACAGATATTTTATGATTCAAATGACCGATTTTGTTTTATCTTTTCTTATTATCTTATCGTAAGTGCAATAACGTATTATGTGTATTGTGACTGTGATTTTGAATTTGTTATCGTATAAATCGAGATTGCGTGTTTGCATGATTTAATATTAACGGCTTAAATAATATGTCAAGTTGGGTGTTATTCTGATACGCGCCCAAAGTCGTTGTTAAGGAATTTTTCAATTCGGCGCGTATCTTTTTTTAGTCTGTATTATGAGGGTCTAATTTGATAAATATTATCTCCATGTAACTCAGTCTCTATTTCTACCACCAAACAATAGTGTGCAAATGTCACTATTTTCCGATTTGAAGGCGTTGTAGCTAATATAATTATTGGCATGCCAAGACTTAACATCTTATGTGAAAAGATGACGAGCATAATATTGTCTTGTTTATATCACATCGAACGCCACTTTGTTATGGGCAGACGTATCACTTACCCTTATATGAATGTCTCTCTCCCCTCGTCAAATAAAATGAACATCTCCCCACTAACCACGCCTTACAATATAGTATTAAATTTCATTGACAGGTATTGGTAAAATATAAATAATCACTTATGTATTAAAGTTAAAGAGATGATGAATTGCAAACATTTTGAAAGGTTAGACCGTACATCTATAACGAGAGGAACGAGAGGATGAATTTAAAGATAATTGTTATTTTAGTATTATACATTAGTTATGTTTCTATCAATAAATTTCTTGATTTCCATATCATATCCGCTAGTGATATAATATTAAAATTTAATAAATAAACATGATTGTTCATTGTTTCAGGCGATACTTGGTCTATATTTCTACTTGGATAGGACACAAAGTCCAGCAATCGCCTCGATAGGATGGCTGCCACTAGTCGCTTTGATTGTTTATTTCTTCTCGTATGAAGCAGGTACGTATGTGAACGGAATCTTTAGTATCATCCAATTTTCTATTTTAATATAAGGAACTAATTTAATGTTTGTCTAATTTTCTGTCTTAACGTTCTCTTCCTTTATTATTTAGTTACACGTTTCCATTACATCTTAGTAGTAGATCCTACGTTGCGCTATTTCTCTAGTTCCCACTAATCTCTTCTTTCTGTTTTTTTATCTCATCTCTAATTCTACTCAGCTATTCTAAAACCTTTTTACACAAATCTTCCTAACCTACATTACGGGTCCTTTATTATAACATTTAATACTAATTTAAAATTCTCTTTCCTGTACTAGTTATCCGTTTTATGGTGTTCAGAAGAAAGTAATGATGTTATCTTAAAAACTTTAACGTGTATAGACAAGACAACTTGCCTGAATACTTATATTATATACCTATGCTTGTACAGCGAAAGACAATAGAATACTTCTACGTAACTAATATTATAATTTCGAAAGTTTTGGGAAACCTTAAACGTAATCCTAATCATCGGGATTAGAATTACGTTCATCATCATCATTAACATATCAGCCGATGGATGTAAGAAGCAACAAATACGTTATTCAAACTTTGTTTGTTTTATATCAGGTTTTGGAACGATACCTAATGCTATAGTCGGTGAGATGTTCTGTGCGAATGTCCGCTCCAATGGCTCAGCTCTCGCCATCACCTTGACCTGGCTAGTCGGCTTCGGTCTTACGACCAGCTTTACAACGATGATCGAAGTGCTCGGCGGTGACGTCACATTCTGGATATTCGGCGCTACTTGTGTAGTCGCGTTCTTCTTCACGTACTTCGTCATACCGGAGACCAAAGGAAAGACTCTAAACGAAATTCAAGAAATGATGAGCTAGTTTAACCGTGTGTCTAGTTATATTTATTCCTAAGTTTACATAGTACCTGTGTTGCATTTTTTTTTATATTTTTTTATATTCATTGTGTCAATTATGATTGCTTCATTTGAATTACACTAAATATTGTCATAAAATATAGTTCCTTTAGATTGATTCTGTTAGTTTATACAGAAAACAAATGTTACGATGTTGATGTTATACATAATAATATTTCTAAGGTTTTGTAATTGATAAAGATAAAGTAAAATAAAAATATTTTTATTTCATAAAAACACCATTTGGAATTAGCTAACAGCATATCTATTTTTCTTTACGAGGGGGTACACTCAAATGAGAATGGTGAAGGAAGAGAGTCACTTCATGGCATATGGTCAAGGTAACACTTTCTCACGAATCTGTTACGCTGCTATTGGAACTCCCCCATTTTTCCTCATTCGATAAGGTATGCTAGAAAATACATCACCTTACACTCGACCTCTCCTTGGCACAGTTCCGAGATGACTTCAACGAGTTCGATCCGACCGGCTAAATTCCGTTTAGCTCTACTGTAGATGAGATGGTCAGGGCTCCATGGCCTCCGTTCAATGATAAACCGAGATCCAGTGCGAGGGCAGTTTGTAATAATAACTTTATCCTAAAATTCTGTTAGTAATTGTTAAATAAAAATACTTATCATTTGTGATTCATACCATAAATAAACATTTGTTATCTTATCGCGTACGTAATGTTTTTTTTCCACGTCGCGACTAGTTTAGGTGGAATAAACAAGGGTTGATTTCTCTAGATATTCGTCTACACGGTTGCATCGCTTCGAATCGATTACCTTTGTTTAATAAATGGAACATAATTTAAAAAAAAAAAACAGAATTATCAATACTATTTAGTGTAAGTAATTTTACGGAATTAATTGCGTTCATTTTATCTATTTATTAACTAGCAAATTGTTAACAAAGATTAAGTGTTTAAGATCAAGCGTTCCTCTTGAAGACGTTAAGAAACTGAGCTCTGTGTGGATCGTACAATTGTCAATGATTAAAGAGCTGCAGGTACTCCGCGATGACTGACGATGAGATCATATCTCAGCAGATCCGTCAACTCAATTACAAATACAATTGATCAAAATTAATTAAAATAGAATAATTGTAATTGTTTTCAATGCTTTGCGAGGAACACTCATTAAAATATATCCTCAGCTTTTTATATCAAAGAAGCGATGAGATGAACAAAACGTTCAATTTATGGTAAATGATATGCCTGATAACGTGGCGCCAGGTGGGTGACACACACTGCACCAAATTGTGCTCGCCTTGAGACAAGATATTAAGTCTCGTTACTTAAGTAATTTCACTAGCTAGCTTTTCAAGTCAAAACATAGTAATGACTGCAGATAATTTCGTTGACGGTAGAAGTAGAAACTGAGGTAGACGGTTTTTTTTACATAAATAGGCGACGAGACGAGTGGGACGTTCACCTGATGGTGAGTGATATGCCTGCCTATAACCACGTGGCGCTAGTTAGGTTAATAAACACAGCACCATATTGTGCTCATAGCCTTAAGTAATAAGATGTTGAGTATCATTACCCCAGTAACTTCACCAGCTACAGCGTCCTTCAAACCGGAATACGGTTATGTTTGCACGCTGCCGCCGCGCTGCCGTTTGCCGCAATAGGAACTGCGGTGGTGCCTAGACGGTCTCCGACAATAGAGACCTACCTTGAAGAAAATTTGTTGGCTCGATACAGAACCGATCGGTGTGGAGATCTTTGATGGATGCTTCCACGCCCAGCTGTGGACCTCTATCAGCTCATGATAATATTAAAATAATATATATTATTTTAACAAAGTTTTTTAAGTAGATTGTGCGTTATATTTTTTGTTGTTGGTAAGACCGGTTGACATAACTTAAACGTTTAATAAATAACATACAACAGCAATTTACTACTGAATAGTATACACGTAGTAAATAAAAGCAGTAATAACGTATATAGTAGTAAATTTAAAATAGTTTTAATATCTGAATGTATTAACAGCTGTGATTGTTCAGCAGGTTTGATACCGACTATACTTCCGTTAAAAGAAAACGAGGTTTCTTCTTTATTATACGAAGTGACGAGACTATCAAGACGTTCACCTGATGGTAAGTGATGCGCTTGTCTGTATATATATATATATATATATTATAAATATATATTATAAATTGCACCACAGCGCTCGTCGAGACAGATGTTAAGTCTCCCCCAGTAGGGCACCAGCTAACAGCGCCCTTTAAACCGGAACATAGTAAAGTTTGCACACAGCTGTTTGGCGGCAGAAATAGGAGCTGCGGTTGTACCTACCTAGATGGTCTCCAGGCAACAGAGACCTATCACAAGTATATGTGGATAACTTTTGTGAATGTGACATCTACCAAATAGCATGTGGATACAATCCCAGCATTGGGAAAAGTAATTGGGCTGTTCATTTATTTTCGCATTCTGAACCTCTCAACTAACTTAACTGTACGTGAAACATATATTTGAACTGTAACATTAATAAAGTATATACAAATAAAGTTGATCGACGATCTGATGCGGAAGACGCTGGATGCACAGGCACAAGACCGTTCGATGTGAGGTTTGGAGGATGGTTATGCAGTGGATGCTGACGATGGTGAACCGAAATTTTTACTTCAACGTCATAATTTAAATTATATATATTCGATACTTAATAAAGAATTCTCAAAACAGATAGTAAAAAACCACTTTAAGTTTTTTATCTGTTGGTTGACGTCGAGCTCAATGTGGTGCTGGTGTGGTATCAACATCAGCCGATTGATGTCGGTGATCGATCCGGTGTTGCTGTATATATTATCCTAATTAGCGCCACGTTGTTATGCGTGAGCGTATCAATTACTATCAGGTGAACGATCCGCTCGTCCCGTCGCTTAATTGGACAAAAAAAAAAAATTATTTAATTTTTTTTAAAGAAAAAAATGTTTACGTGTACACATTTTTATAACTGTAACATAAAATGTTAAGAGTCCTTATCTCAGTAGTTTAATAGCTACAGTGCCTTTCAAAGAAAAATATGTAAGAGATGTTTGCGGACTACTGTACTACTTACAAGGATTATTTAGTTTTAGTGAGTATAGATGTTTTTTTTATTCAATTAAACAAAGAGTCGGGCGGGACGTTCACCTGATGGTAAGTGATATGCCCGCCCATAACAACGTGGCGCTAGTTAGGATGACATTACAATATAAGCCGGATAACAACCGATAGCCCATAGCCCTCCCTCAAGGATCTCCATTCTGATAGGACTTTCCGCGACCTTTATCAGAACTCCGAACCACCTTGTGGGGGTCTGCCAGCACTACGTCTACTGATACGCGGATGCCACTCGAACCACCTTACTGCCCCATCGGCCGTCAGTCCTTCGAGCGATGTGACCTGCCCATTGCCACTTAAGCAATCTTTTGAGACATATACTGCACCAAATTGCACTCGTCGCCTGACACATGAGTCTCGTTACCCCAGTAATACACTAGCTACAGCGCCCTTCAAATCGGAACAGAGTAATGTTTGCACTGTACTGTTTCTGCAGCAGAAACAGGAACTGCGGTAATAACCACCTACCCACATACCGTAACTCTTTCTTCGTAATAACTTTTGGTGATGTATAAGCACCTTAATAAGCACTGCGATCCCTTAAAGTATGGGGATCTGATGTCATGGTGATTTTCGTCGTCTCATCGAATATGCAGATTCACCGCGATTATTGAAATGCATTTTCCTCGCGATGCAGCCACACTTTGTGTGCGTTTGTCTGCTATTACATCAATGTTCCGGTTCTTACTTGACGCTTTACTATTCCATAAGTAAGCGCCTTCAGTTTAGTACATTCTTATCTCCGGTCCATTCAACAATGTCCTCCGTTTTGAATTTTTAACTAAATATTTTTTTTTTTATAAAAAAAATCCAGTTCATAAATGTAAAATCTATCAATACATAATAACAGTTTATTATATAAAAAAAAAAAAAAAATTAAAAAATATGGATTCATATTTAAAAACTCAAATTTTAATCGTATTTTGTGGTGAGTGCAACTTCTTTCCATATTTTGTTATGTACGTCAAATAAACTTAATATTTCCAATACATTAGTCTTCAGTATAAAAAAATTGTATATATTAGAAAATTTTTAATGTTTATATACAATATTATGTACATATTAAACGTATTATTTAATAATTAATGTATACGCGTTGTAATTAATAAACTTGAATTGTTTCACGCGTAATTTATTCTGCGTTTTAAAGTTATAAACATAAAAGAGTTTTTTTAAACAAAAATATGATTTATATATTTAATTATTACTTAAATACATAATTATAATATAATTTTATTTGCATGTTTATGAAAATATATTAATCACAATGTATTTCTACGTATGTATTAACAAAATTTTAGTTGATCTTTAATTTGAGATAAAATTCTGTTACAGGTAATAAATAAAAAGAATTTACGTAATTGTAATTATGTACTAGATTATTGTCTAGATTTTGTTTTTGTTACTTATAAAAAAATATTTAATTACAATACTTTACAATTTACTATGTTACTTATACTATATTATTACTACTATACTTTTTAATTGTCTAATCTTTCTATATATTTGACGTGACAATTTTATGGTTAAACTTATCTGAAGTTAAAGTTATACTTTACAAAAAAAATCTTAATACAACGGATACATTTTTAATAATTTTTTTTTGTATATATATTTCCTGTCTAATATTCACAAGGTTTCCCTATATAAATCTAGTTAACGTGAGAATGCTAAAATAATAATTATTTGTTAAACACTTGAAGTTATTAGTACTACTACAATCAGCT
Organism: Ornithoptera alexandrae; assembly: GCA_029030555.1. Taxonomy (NCBI): domain Eukaryota; kingdom Metazoa; phylum Arthropoda; class Insecta; order Lepidoptera; family Papilionidae; genus Ornithoptera; species Ornithoptera alexandrae. The sequence goes on from JARDVY010000031.1 coordinate 2,409,343, forward strand.
AACTTAAATTTTGCATGCAATTGATGGCAGATTTACAATATAAGGATGGTAGTTAGTTAAGCTCAAAACAATCTACTATCAAACCCAATGGCACCTTATGTAGCCACGGAATCGAATCATAGACTTCCGTCCGATAAGACAGTGCAGTGCAGTAAAAGCATATGTGGCTCACGAGCTGATAAATTATTATTAGCTGCAGTATTGTTTCATCAATTCAATGTATCTGCATTATTTCCAGTAAACATAGGACAGTTCATAGACGGCTACAGCGTCGGATGGTCAGCACCTATAATACCTAAGCTGCAGGATACGGACCAGTCGCCGCTGCCGGAGGTTATCACAGACCTTCAAGTCTCTTGGATTGGTTCACTGTTGTACGTCGGTGCTATAGTTGGTAAGTTGATAAAAATATTATATTAAAATAATAATAACTATACTCTAATATTATCTAAAAACAATTAAATATTTCATAATATTCGATTTAATCGATTTTAACAGAATCGATTAAACCGACACAACATACAACATGTATTTAATTGTTGCACCCAATAAGCTGTATATTATACAGCTTATCTTTAGACTTACTTATGATCAATACATTCCAGTGTATACGATAAAATGAATGGAAAACAAAATTATCACAATGGAGGTTATTTTTTCACTTAAGTTTTTTTCCAAAAAACAATATGGAAAAACCTAAAGTTTATATCTTAATACACAACAAAATATTTAGTTTAATCGCAGTACAAGCATACAATTCATTACTTAAACAAATTTATGTAATTGATTAAAAATTATAATTTTTTTTTGTAAATTACGTATTTAATATATTCTCGTTATTATAATCACTCTGTATAAACGTTTCAACAAAGCGTTATGACTCGGACGATGTTTAACAATGTCGCGACAGTTAGGATGTTTATACTGCACCACGCTGATCTCAGCACTTTGAGGAGTAAGATCTTAAGTTCGTTACCTCAATAATTTCAATAGCTATAACGCCCTTCAAACCGGAACTCAGTAATATTTTACGACAGGAGGTGCGAGAATATCTACTACAGTGATGGTTTTTTGGTGAGAAGGAAATCTATTAAGAAGATACTTCGAAGGGGGAAGATAAGGTTATATGAAATTTGTACCCACTAAAATTCTCTCGGTGGTCATCAGTCTCAGGTATCAGATCTACTACCAAACACACCGACGCCTCTCTGCAGCATACCTAAGCACGTCTCGGGGAGTACCGTAACTCTCCTCAGCATCGTCATCCTCTCTTAGTTACGACAAACACCTCATACTTAACGTTCACCTGGGCTCGTTTAATGAGCAATGGGGGCCCATCCTCAAAGCTCATGAACCTGAAAATCCTTTTAGTCGTGATGGTACCTACCTAGACTATATTCAATAAAAGATAACTGCTACCATACCATAGTTGCTTTACCATCTTTCATCTCTTTCTCACGATGGATGAATTGCATTATGGGTTATTATAAAAAGCTGTTCGCTGACCATTTTGCTGACCGTAATTTAGAATAAGATTTGAAATTTAACAGAAATATTTCCAACAGACAGGAACTGGGCCCCTCACGGGTAGTTCATCTTCTAAACACCCGCAACTCTCTTTGGGGAAGAAATTTTATAAAATACATTCTTAGCTGATCTTTAAATGGCAGAAGAAATATCTCTACGAAATTTTTATCGTTTGCGTCTAATAGTAGTAATAATCTCGTGATGAGTCAATATCCCACCATCTCGCATTGGGCCGGCGTGGTGGGAAAAAGCTCAAATACCCCCCATATGAACTCCTGCAAGCGAAAATGCCTCTAGTGCCTAGCGGTACTGGAGGCTGTGCTAACAGTATGTGGAGATCTTTGGGGGAGGCCTATGACCAGCAGTTGACGTCTATCGGCTGATGACGACGATAAGTCATTAAATCTCTGGGTATCTCCTAATATATACAGGGTGAAAGGTAATAGGTGTAAAAGATCTGGAGGTGCTAAAGTATAGCTCGTATCCTATCTATCTATGTATGGAATACTCCATACAAAAACAATGGTTCTGGAATTATTAATTTTTTAAATATTTTTCACAATTCACGATTTTTTGGGAAAAAATTCGATGATATTATTTCTTATTTATTTCTCCACAAATTTTAATGTAATAATTATTGTTTAATTATTGTTTTATTAAATTAAATTAATGACCATCACTTAGAGGCTAAAACTTTTAAATTAGGTTCTTTGAAAGTCGTGACAATAAAAAATAAGGCGTTATACTTACATTATTATTTATTCTTAAAATAAAATTTTATTTATAAAAAGTACGTATAGAGCACATAAATAAGTACCTGACTTCAATACCTATCTGACAAGGTATAAGAAAGTACATAAAGTTTCTAAAATTTAGAAAAAAAAACATTTTTTTTGTTCAAACTGCGCCACGGTTCCTGATACAAGCACGAAGCCTTTTCCTTAATTCAGATCGAGTGACTCGCCCTGTGAGCTGTTCTCTTATTCTGTCAGCAGCGAGGATGATGCGTGACTTTAAATCTTCTAACGAGTTAATTGGTGTTGTGTACACTATAGAGTTCATGTGACCCCGTAAATAATAATCGCAAGGTGTTAAATCAGGACATCTTGAGGGCCACGGTGTTGGTCCGCTTCGGCCAATCCATCGTTGAGGGAAAGTTGTGTGTAGCCACTGTCTTACGCCGACATGAAAATAGGCGGAACAACCGTCGTGCTGGAACACTATTCCTCTTCTGGTTTCCAATGGTATACCCTCCAGATAATTAAAAAAATGATTTCGAAGAAAATCTTCGTACGTCTCCCCATTTAAATTACTGGCCAAGAACACTGGGCCTATCAAGTAAGTATGAATTATGTCCATCCACACGTTAACGGAGAATCTTCGCTGATGAGCTCCTTCTCTAATCACGTGGGGATTTTCATCACGCAGAGCCCAATAATGACTATTATGAAAATTTGTTATGCCGTCTCTGTCAAACTTCGATTCATCAGTCCACAATATTTTGGCGAGAAAATTGTTATTTTCTAAGTCTGCATGCAGCACAAAACTGCATAAGTGTTACCTCCTTGCACGGTCTTCTTTTTCCAGAGCTTGGATCGGTGTATAATGGTAGGGGTAGATCCTTGCCCTATGCACAATAAACCATACTTTCCATTGTGTCAAACCCAGCAATCTTGCTATGATCCTGGTCCACGTAGTCGGGTCTATAACAAAACGATCTATGATTATTCCTTCTTCCTCGTCAGTATCGTAGATGCGTGGCCTACCTGCATCATGTCGCCTCTGTTGAACGCTGCCAGTTCCCTGACGCGGTGATACGCCGCAGCAAAGTATATATGACTTGGTAGGTGATGTTTCGGAAAACGTAGCTGATATCCTCTTCGTGCTTGTAAAGAATTTCCATCACTAAGTCCATAACAATAGAAAATGTCAGCGTATTCTTCATTACCGTATTCCGCGATTGAATTTAAATTTATTTGATATGGAAAAGAAAAATTATTCAGAATTAAGAAGACAACGATAATGTACGTCCGCCCATGACTGTAGTTAAATTTTAACCGTCGTACTGACTCATTACATAAAAAGTATTTTTATTTCTACATTTTAATAAAATATATATTTTATATAAAAAAAATATTTTAAGAATAAATAACAATGTAAGTATAACGCCTTATTTTTTACTGTCACGACTTTCAAAGAACCTAATTTAAAAGTTTTAGCTTCTAAGTGATGATTATTAATTTATTTTAATAAATCAATGATTAAACAATAATTATTACATTAAAATTTGTGTAGAAATAGAAAGAAATAAAATCATCAAATTTTTTCCTACAAAATCGGGAATTTTTTGGAAAATATTTAAAAAATTAATGACTTCAAAACCATTGTTTTTGGATGTTGTATTCCATACTCAGATAGACAGAATACGAGTTATACTTTAGCCTCTGCAGATCTTTTACACCTATTACCTTTCACCCTCTATACATATATGTAAAATAAAGTACGATTATTGATTTTGAATCAAAACTTAATATGCAATACTTATCTTTAATCATTTTTTTATTTTTTTTTACATACTATATTTTATCTTTTTAACAGTACCCCTTTTAAAATCATCTGGTATAGAAACAAAATATAAATAGCTTACACCATAAATTTTATCTGGAGAGTACGGGAATTATTGCTATACTTCTATAAATATCTAGAGTATTTTATCGCTCTAAAAATAACAAGCTAACAGCCGAGGGTTATTTTTATTAACTTTTTTTTATAGTCTGTGGACTGGTTTTGGCATGGTAACGATCTGTACCGACTCGCGTTCGTACCCTGTTTCTACATCCAGGCGGTAGCACACCAAGCAGCTATCCTAGCACTCTCCTACATTTCTCTATATGAAGTGCCATAGAGATGCAGGAGTTTATCTATGAGATCATATCAGAGAGAAATCTATAGACATTAAGTTGTTCAAAGTAAGGTTGCGAGGTGTTAATGCCTTGCAGTCCTGGGCTATTAGGAATATGACTGAAGTAAGCCGTGCCTGTCATAGAAGGCGACTAGTTGAATCTTTTGGGTCCTGGGATTTGATAATAGACCAAATATTATAGCTTGTAGCATGACGAGGGTGGTTGGGTGTTACGACCCTCCCTTGGCTTTGTTAAGGCGTAGTGAAAAAGACATCGCTGCATAACGTAAGAGATCCCGGAGTCCCGCGTCAGCCTGAGGAAAACCACTGAGTGGTTTTAGTAGATATAAATCCCATATCACCATGCTGTACCCTAGAAGCATGGCATCTAATGAATTTAACTCTTTACTGAAACAATTCAAAAATGGTGACAAGGTTTCTTCGTATTCAGTCGCAATAACCCGCCGTGGTCCAACTGTTATATGAGAGCCAGAGTATTAATATTGTGATCAAGTATAGATTAAAAAAATCATCTGCACTTGATTGCAATATTAATAGCTACTGTAGATAAAAAACACGATTACATAAATATCTAATAATTTTCCATATATCCTTGAACTTGGCATGCAGTCGACATTTGAAGTCACGTGAAAATCATTTAACGACCTCTGTATTATGTAAAGTATAGATTATTTAAACTTTTTTTAATGGGAATTTTATTGTAATCGAATCAAAAATCAAATGTTTAAAGTAATTATTATTTTATCACATAAATATAAACAACTCTTAAGATTCCCACTGGTGGGAGAGAGTCAAAGTTTTTCATCTACCACGCTAACCAACTACGGATTGTTCGATGATTACATGTCCACGATATCTGTTCTTAGAAAATGTCTATTTCCTGTTGTTTTCCTACACCGGAAGCTTTACACTCTGGAAGGATCAACGTTGTGCTTTCCAGACGCATTACATATATAATGAAATGTTTATTCTAATATGTATAATATAACATTAAATAAATATTACGATCTTGTTTTATAATACTTTCATCCCCTATTCAGAAGGTACATTGAATAATCAAACTATCTCATCACCATGAATATTTATGAAGATTAATTCATCAATGTCATCTCGGGGATGTTCCGTGGTTCCGTTCAATCAGTTTCGTCCGGTCGTAAAATAGTTGATGATTAAACAAGTTGTGATGATAATCTATTTATATATACATCAAGCGTTTATTTAATGATTGCTTATAAAGGAATATTTAACGATTAGTAAATAGTATTAATCATTAGCTACAGCGTCCTTTTAACCGGAACAAACTAAACTTTGTACACTACTATTTGGCGGTAGAAATACTGCTGCAGTGTACTATCTAGACTATCTATATCTACAGTTACCATCAATTACTCTGTGAATGGAACAGCTCGCCTCTTTTTTTGAAAGATATCTTATTTATGGGGGGAAAACAAGATTATGTGCGATTTACTACAACCTTCTCGGTGGTCATCGACGGTGCGTTGTGGGAGGCACCGAGTTCTCCACGGAACGCACTACGCCTAAAGCATGTCCCAGGGAGGACTTTCCTCTTCGACATCCTCGCTTTGGTCCGACCAGAACTTGACAACTTCGTCGTCCATTCTGGGTTCGCTGAGCGGGCAACGAGGGTCCCCACCTTCAAAGCCAATGAACCTGAAAACCTTTTTAGTCGCCTTCTACTAGGCAGAGCTTATCTCAGTCCTATTCTTAATAGCCCAGCACTACAGGTCAAAGAAAAAACTCGCTTAATATACTTATATTATCAATTTAGTATCGTTAAGAATAGAGTTATATCATCATCATCAGCCGATAGACGTCCACTGCTGGACATAGGTCTCCCTCAAACATCCCCACAGAGTTCATTGAGGGAAATTGGGTTTTAGCCTACCACGCTGGCCTATTGCGGGTTGGTGGAGCATCAGAGCCTCGTCTGTTATTTAACAGGAGGCACTGCGTGCAGGTGACGTTGACTTGGGCTCCGTAAGTTGTTGAGCGGAACCCCGTACACCCCTTATCTATAGAATTATATCTCTAATAATATTGTTTAATAATTTAAGATGAAAGTTCGTTATATGTTATGTGTTCGTATTGGCACAGTATATTAATAACTCATCTAAAATAATTATAAAAAGACATGACCATTGCATCCAACGTTACCACCTGTTAACCTTGGTCACCACCATCTTAAATTCAGATCAAAATTTAATATTGTTTATTAGAAAAATCTTCTCACTTTAGTATAACTTAGATCATTATTTGTGAGAACATTTCTTAGTCATCTAAAAGCATTGATTTACAAAGGGAAAGAAATGATTGTCTATTATTTGTGAGAACTTAGTACACTTTACCGAACATTTTTCCTTTTCTTCTCAGCTTTTGTTAAAATTCTGAATGGTCCTTTTGATAAAATGAAACGGACAGATATTAATATGGTCTCTTAGTTTTCACGTCACAACATATCTTTATATTATTACCCTTCGAATCATTGTAACATCTCATATTATTAATATGCTTCAACGAGATATTTTCTATATTAATTATACATTCTAGTTCTTTTCTCTTTCTAATTATTATTAATTATATAGTCTTACTCTTTCTTTATATTATTAGCTGGTATAAAACTTAATGAGAGCATATTGGTCTATAGTTGCCATTTCTTTGTTTAAATGAAAAATGCGAAAATTTAAATACAATTAAAATTTTTTTTTCTAATATAATTATCTCTTTGTAAACATTAAAAAAACCTTTTCAATATTCAAATTCTTATATATACATTCTAAATATTTGCATTTGTTTACTAAAATACTCCTTTGACATATAAGAGAAAGGTCACTGTTGTATCGATTTAAATGATCTCCTTCAAGAACAGTTTTAGATAAATAAACTGCCTTTTTAATGTTCCCACAACTGGGAAACGGGATTTTATCTTAGAAGGACAGAGTCAAGGCAATTTATGCATCACTGGCCAAGTGTGAGTCGTTAGTTACTTATATGATAGGTTCACCGAAAGCTTGACCTTTTTGTCAATCGTCTACTGTTTCTAGTAGAAAAGTTTACTTTTATTGTATTAAAAAAATCTTTTACTAGTAATCTAGTTATCTAACTAAATGTAATTTTAGTTAATTTAATAATAACAAAAAAAAATCGCTGCAATCACTTATTCTATTAAATATGAATCTTCTTTTATCAGCTATATTCTATCAGACAAACATTATAATAAATCATTTCTTTATAATAATAAAATTTTAATTATATATAACATTCAACATAAGAGGTGAAAAAAAAAAACAACAAAAAAAACAAAAACAAGTAACACTTGGCATGTTATTAATAATATTCAAGCCGGTTTAAAGAAACTTGACAAACAAACCTACAGATAACTTATTAATAGTAAGCAATGATTTAAGACATATAATGGAATAATGATTATATGTATATCAGTTTTTTTTTTTATATATTAAACGTACCGCCTGTATGAAAGAATTATCTATAGCAAATGGTTCCGTATGTATACAAATGAATTATTTAAATATGAATATAATTAAATTTACTGTTGGTAGGTCTCTGTTACCGTGCATGTACCACTGCAGAGTCTATTGCAGCTGAACAGTAATGTGCAAACATTACTGTGTTCCGTTTTGAAGAGCGTTTTAATTAGTCAAATTACTGAGGTAATGAGTCTTAACATCATATGTCTCAAGGCGACCAGCACAATGTGGTGTAGTAACATTTTAACTAGCAGCGTGTAATGTACTTACGTATCTTTTCCCATCAGTTAATGTTTCAATCATCTCATCACGTTGGAGATTTAATTTTATTGATATGAAGACTGCTATTCGTTTGTTGAAATTACTGGGGTAACGAGAAAACGTCTTGAGTTTTAATGCGACGAGCGCAATGTGGTGCAGTGTTTATCATCCTAACTAGCTTCACGTTGTTATGGGCAGGCGATTCATTTACCAACAGATGAACTCCCCGTTCGTCGTGAGGTTTTATAAAAAAAAAGAATTGGTGGTTATTTAGTTTAAGTAAGTTATCAGTGCTTGAAGTTACCGCTACAGCAAATTTCCTCTCCAACGGAACAATGTATTTTTTCTTCCATTCATCTCTCTCTCTTCCTGTATCTTTAAAGTTATTTTTTCTTAACCTGATAGTAATATGACAGCAACACAAGATTTTTTTTTCATATTAAATAAAGCTTTATCCTTTTGTGTTGAAGATTTAATCTCCATCTCATATTATTTAATAAGTGATAAATATATATATATATCTATCATAGCTATATATATATCTATCGGCTGATGATAACGAAATATATTGTTGAATCTTATCTACAATACAACAGCGGATCTCTGATCAGACGCATTTGTTTTTTTCTTATTGCACTGTCGCCAAAAACCAGAACTAAAAAGATTTATCGCTTTTGAAGGATGTTTGATTTTTTATTGCATTACGCATTTTTATTTATTGCATTCTCGTGAAATAGTTGAATATTAATTTAGTCTCACGTATTTTCTCTTTAATGATATATGCAATTTGATTTTGGCGAAAGGACTGAAGTTATTGTCTTATTAAAAATTTTTCTTCATTAAAAAAAAATAATTTTATAGATTATAAGAAATTAAATATTTATTAGTAGATAAAGATTGTAATTGATCAATTATTGTTTCAGGACCCTACATACCAAGTTATTTATCGAATATAATAGGCAGGAAGCCATGCTTGTTCCTCGGAGGTCTGTTAAACTTAACAGCTATCATTTTGATTGTTACCACGAGAAATGTGGCGATGGTGTACGCTATAAGGATTGTGAGCGGTTTGGGGATGGGCATGGTCACCGTCAGCAACCTGGTCTATGTAGGTGAAATCGCGTAAGTAGAATAACTAGTAGAAACGCTGCAGACGTATCATATACCTATTACTTTATGGTTAAAGGCCAGTTAGAAAATGTAGGTTCGAGGATTCGAAGACTATAGGGTATTTTCAAACTTACCTGACTAGCTTCCCGACTTACCTTCTTATTGTAATTCTACTACCATAATACCATCTCCTTCATCTGGCATCTATAATAGAATTTCGTTGAAATTCGGAGGAAGCCGCGCTTCCCCATCAACGTAATATAATATGAAAATGAAATAAAAAAAAAAAATTATGTTTAAACGTAAGGTTTATCATCATTAATATTTTTAAGGAGTATGGAGACTGTACCTTATTCTTGGAAACGATGTGCTCATCTTTTTGCTTTATAAATATCTTAAACTACGCTTCACTCTTATGGCCATCAGTACCATCAGGTGAACGTCCCGCTAGATTGTAATTTTATCATCTGAAAAAAAAATTAGACTTTTGCCAGTAAACACGCTCGTTCCCAAAGATCTATGGAAGACATATATTTAATGGTCCGTATATTATCAGAATGTATGAACATTGAAATAATTTAGTAGACAACAAAGTAAAAAGGCTGTCGAGGATATACTGAGACAAATTTAATACCAACATTTAAAAGTATTTTTATATAGTACGAGAGAAACAATATTTTATTATCACGGATAACCCTCGCGATGACTGCGCGGGATAACTCCAAAATATCCATTTTGTGAATACGTCGGAGAGAAAAGGGTTCAATGAAAGGCACTTTGTTATTCACTTTATAAAAATGATACATCGTTATTTATTTGTTAAATAAAACTCATGCGAACTGTTACAACAATTGTTATTTATATTAGGTATGTGTTTACTATATTGCTTTGGGTTAATTATGTATACCTAGTCCGGCCATAAGTTCTGTTACAAATGAAAATGCATTTTTTTTTAAAAGAAGCAATGTAATATTATTAAAAATTATACCTACATATTTATTAGTCTCAGTAAAAAATAAAAAAAAAATATTCTATTCGTAATGGCCTCCTTTGGCTTTTATACAGGCCTTCAATCTGTTTGGCCACGTATCACGAATCTATGGATGTACGCAGTTTCGAAGGAAAATTTCGCCACTGCTTGCTCCAAAGATTTTTTAAAAGACAATGCCGCCGTGTCGTCTACATCAGCAGCAGGCCATGTCCTCTAAAACTGACCATGAAGTCTAAATGGTTGAGGTCTGGGCTAGATGAGAGCCAGTCTTCAGCTCTTATAAAGTCCGGAACGTAGGTTTCAAGCAGTTATGGCTTGAGTAGTTCATGCCTTGTGCCCAGGTGTAGAGTACTGCTGGAAAGTCCACGGTATATTTTTAAAAAGTGTATTGCTGGAAGATTTCACAGCATGATCCAAGACTATATCATGATACACTTTGGCTGAAGTTTTCACTCCTTTTTCACAAAAATAAAGTTTTGTAACTCTTTGATAAGACACGCCTCACCAAACCATCACTGACGCAGGATGATGACCACGTTGTACCTTTTCGACCACTTGAGCAGCTTCTTTAGAACTGAGTGTACACTTTGTCATTTTGCTTATTGTAGTGTTCTTTAATCGTGAAATTGTTTCGATCTGTATAGAGGATATTTCTGTGCCTTTCACCTGCCTGTTGTATCGCGACAGAAGGTTTGTTCGATCCACTCTCTTTAATTGTAAAGATTGGTTTAGGGCATGTCCTGTATATCGACCGTAACCTGATAAGCACCGAGCTTCAGCTCTTGTTTTATAATACGCGATGCGCGACAGAGTCCTAGCGGGAATATTCATTTCTCGCGAAAAGATATTTTGCATCCTAATGGGGTTTTGACAAATTCTGGATTTAACAGCATTAACAATAGCCTTTGTAATTCTAACAGCATGCGAGTGCCCCGATTTTTTCTGGTCTTCGACAGAGGAAGTGTTGTTGTATCTGTTGATAGTACGATATACGAACATACGGCTGATATGAAGTTTTTAAAGTATCTGGAATATGACCGACCGGACCGGCTCCATACCCACTTTGTGCAATACGATCACTGCCATCCTATTTTCTTTAACACCCCCACCCCATTCCATATTACAATTTGATAATTAACACGAACAAATACGTGTCTTGAATTCAAAATAATTAAAAAGTTGATAAAGGAAAAAAATTTAATATAACAGTATTTATGGGGTATATTATGGTACAGTAAAATGTATACAAGGTGGCGCAAAAATAACCTTCCGATGTTCTTTGGCTGTAATTTAAAAAAAAGTATGAAAAACTTTGATTCTTCTTGTGGATTATTTTTATTTGGTCTTTTAATTTTTTTACATCAAGGCAAAATTTATAGCATTTTCTGATAGGAGGATTACTTTTGCGCCATCCTATATATATATATCCCCGACAAATACCTATTATTTATATCATGTGCATATTATAATGATCAGGTTATATAAGGATATCAAAAATTATCTAATATTTGTATTAGGTACATACCTATACATTACGGCAGAGACCTACCACCAGTAAAAATATGTTGGTGGAGTTCATAAGAGAAGCTTGATTTTCACGATACATATGCATTTCATTCGTTTATACATTTATGACAGCTTCTTTATTAAACTTGGTCCATTTCCCACCACTCGGAGCCAGCGCCTCATTTGTTGATCAGCAGGGTGGACCACGAGCAGGTGAGGTTGGCTTGAGTCTCATAAGTTGTGCGGGGCCCCTTACACCAATTATGTCAGTCTTATAAATATAAAAAAACGTTTACCAAACGATTGCAAATTTTCCATCAGATTATTTAAATATATACATACATTAGTTTTCGTTAATATGTTTATCTGTTTCTTTATTCTGTCTAGCAATAATTGCAATGTCATTTCAAAGTCAAACGCGCTGCAGCAGACAGACGGTGTTTTTTTTTTAATTTGTTTGGCAACGGCGCCCGAAGTTACATTCTTATTGTTACTTTTAAATAGAATCCGCGTTGAAGAAAAAAAATAATAATCTTTGTTTATCAATTTCATTGCCATGGGTCTAATTCTGTCGCCGAACAGTACCGTGTTCCGGTTTGTAGGGCGCTATAACTAGTGTAATATCTGGGTTAACGAGACTTAATATCTTATGTCTCAAAGCGATGAGCGCAACGTGGTATAATGTACAATATCCAGAGTAGTGCCATGTAGTTATCGCCAGGCGTATCACTTACTATCAGGTAATCATCCCGCTCGTCTCGTCGTTTCGTTGAATAAAAAAAAACAATCATTCAACTTGTAGGGATATTGATTTGAATCCGTTCACGACTGCCACAAATGAAAATTTGAGATGAATATGATGTTCATTTAATTGAAAATAACACGAGACCTGCTTAGGATATTTACACAGTGTCACATTGCTCTTATCGTTCAGAGAATAACATTTTAATTATTATAATCATTCGAATAGTATGCCCCGACTGGCAGTAGTAATACTACTAATTAGTTTTACTAATAATTAATTACTTTGTATATACAATAGATAAATATAAAATTATTTGAGAATCTAGTGAAGGTAGCGGACAGACGTTGATCTGATCGGCGTGGAGATCTTTGATGAAGGCGCATGCCAATGTGTCTACATGCTATTAATGATGATGATGAATAATTTAATTAGTCAAGATTTACTTTCAGATCGACGCACATCCGCGGCGTTCTGCTCACCTCCACTTCAATAGTTGGTATATTCGGTACCCTGGCGGCGTACGGCATTGGTCCCTTCGTCTCCTACAAGACAACCGGTTACATTGCTCTGGTGATTAACATAGTTCACGTTATAGGGATACTATTTATACCGGAGTCGCCTGTTTATTACGCTATTAAAGGTACGAGCTATTTTTATGTGCTTACTTACTACTTTTTTTTTTCTTAGAGCGTTCAATTTAGTTTTACTGCAGGGAATCGTAGGGAATTGCTTTTAGTGCTTCAGAGCTTAATGCGTCTACTGGAGAGATGTTATTTTTTATATTCGGTTCACATTAACAAGATATCAACAATGTTTAAGTATTACATACTAAAGTACGTTTATTTTCTGACAATGCTATTCTATGTATCATTGACGAGTAAAACTATTGCCGAGGAAGGATCTTCCGATCCCAAATTCGTGAGATGATGGTAATGGTGAAAAATTAATTAATAAATAAATAATAATATAAAGATTAATAAGGGCGATATGATAGTCTGAAGGAAGAGTGGATATTCTTCTATTAGAAAAGTGTTTTATCATCAAAGATTTCATCACACAATTAGATGGTGTACTAGTAAAGAATACGTCTATATCATAATCGTATAAACATAACCTTTACTCACTGTCGAATATCTAAATATATATTATTACATTAAAAAACCAGGCATTGGTCCATTTCATTAGTATGTTTATTGTCTATTCTAATAATGACCATGACCTATGTTCTTCATCTGTTCCTTATAAAAATAATATCAATAAAAGTTATTAGAAACTGTTATAAATAAAAAGTATAATTTCTTAATATAAGGAAAACAGACCGAAGCGAAGGAAACCCTGAGGTGTCTCGGACGCGTTGATGATTTGGATAACGTGTTCGAATCAGTTCGTGGCACTAACCCTGACGAGGGTCACAGCTGGAAGGCTTGGATCAAGATCTTCACCGTTAAGGCCAACAGGTGGTCGCTCTTCATCACCTTAAGCCTTTGCACACTTCAGCAGTTGAGTGGTGTAGCTGCTGTGTTGTTCTTCGCAACGACCATCTTCCAGATCGCCGGATCCTCTATAAGGTATGTCTATTCTATTTTGTCTTTATGTTAATAACTTTAGAACTGGTTTTACTTTTTCATTTAGCTTCTATGTTACCTACAAACATGTGTAATTGTATAAAAAAATATTTTTCTATTTTTCTTTAATTTTAGACCAGACTTGGCGACAATTATAATCGGTGTGACGAGGTTGATCGCAAGTCTCATAGCTCCCACGGTGGTGGATAAGGCGGGCCGCAGGATATTGCTGCTCGTGTCCACAGCGTGCTGTGCCTTGAGTCTTGTGAGTTATCTTCTTTTAATCGAGTCATATAGAAAATGTTCACACACTTTTAATTTAAGAGTCTGTTGCTACATGTTTATTGCTGGTAGGATTTTATGGATCCTCTTGTGGCGCTGTAAACATATCTAAATATTCTAGGCGAGTACGTTTCACTACGGCTTCATTGTCACTTGACCTCGTGTGGAATTGAGATATAACATAATTTTTTTGTAGATAAAAACATTCACTAGTTTATGGTATACAAAGGCCACATACTATAAAGTAGTTTTGTTTGATAAAAACTGTAGTTTTTAACCATAGCGCCTTTCAAAGTTTAAGAGCAAAAATAACAACGCACAGAATTGCAAAATTAAATTCTAGCTAAATGCTATTTTAAAATAAAAAGCAGGCATTGTTTGATATGAATAATGCAGACTGTTCAATGAATAGTAAGCTATTTATACCAAAGCCTATAATAGCTTACATTGTTATAACGTCATTGTTGTAAAGTGCTTAACCGACAAGCGTTTAACTGTAATATCAAACTAGACGCCACTGTTCTGCCAAGTATGTAATACTGGCTGTATGTCCATCTCACTTTGCTGAATACAATATCCCGCAAATCCCTTAAGGGAAGGAATTTTGAAAAATCTATTCGTAACTGACCTCTAAATGGCAGAAATATTATCTCTACCAAATTTTGAATGTGTTTACTTCTGACAGTTTCGGAGATCTCGTGATGAGGCAATGAATCTGGATGGATATCTCTTATACATATATGGAGATGATACGTTATGTGATCTGGGGACTGCTAAAAAGTCAAACGAAATCTCCTTGTAAATGAATGTGATGACGAAGATTCTATAATAAATAAGTCATAATAAACAAAAGTTAAATAAGTATATAAGTTAAAATTAAAGGAGTAATATAAAAACTTTGTTGATGAAAAAATATTTTTTCGGTAAAATCATTTTTTTTTTTAATTTTTCCCGTACATTAATAAAATAAATTATAAAAAATAAAAATTAATTATCATACGATTTAATGATATCAGAGAACCTCAGAATCAAACGTACAGACAAAAAAAAATATTAAAAAAATACATTTCGACAATAGTACCTTATAAATATTTAAGTATAATAAGTAAAAAACTGTTGTGTTAATATTGGAAAAGCAAATAATTTTACTTATATGAGAACTTAACAAAAAAAATAATTTTGTTGAAGCATACAAAGTAATTTGGTTTGATGCGTATAGACGAAGATTAGGCTGAGTGGTGTTTCTTGGGGTCACCTACGTCCAGCAGTGTATACAACAGGCTGTTGATGAAGATGATAATGATACAAAGCAAAAGTTGTTTTATTTATTTATTTATTGTGTAATTTTTTTTACAGTCGATCCTGGGTAGCTTCTTCTTTTTGACTCGAATAAACAGTCCGGTGGTCTCCCAGATCGGCTGGTTGCCTCTCATGGCTCTCATCATGTACTTCTTCTCATATGAAATCGGTAATTATCTTGTCTTCTTTAATATGTATGTAAAAATTCTTTCAGCTTGTTATAAATGAAATTCATCTCATGTTAATGCTGTATTTGAAAAGCTTTGCATATATCTATATGTATATATATATATATATCTAGACAGTCACTGGAGGCTGTATAGTAAAATGCATTGGATGATATTACCGCAGCGTCTACTTCGACCTTCAAATTAAAGGGGTGTTGTGATTAGCGAAATTACTGAGGTAGAGAGGAGTAATAAATAGCTTACGTTATAAGACGAGATTTTTTTTTTAAATTAAATTATAATAAAGTAATTTCTTATTAACGACACATTGTTTTGCAGAGACATTGCTTATCATCAGGCGAACATGTCGCTCGTCCTTGTGCCTAGTTGGATATAAAAAATATTTACACAGGATATAGTTATATATTTTTAAGGATAACAAGCGAAATACTTATATGAAGAGTACAATTATGTATTTAATATAATTGTATTTTTATTTCTCCGAAGGTTTTGGTACTATGCCGAGCGCGCTGGTAGGTGAGATGTTCCGTGGTAACGCGCGCAGTACCGGCTCGGCCGTTGCCATGACGACCGCTTGGTTGATCGGATTCGGAGTCGCCACCGGCTTCGGTTCCATGGTGAGGGTGCTCGGCGGCGATGTCACCTTCTGGATTTTCTCAATCTCCTGTATCATTGCGTTCCTCTTCACGTTGAAATTTGTACCTGAAACGAAAGGAAAGACTCTGAATGAGATTCAAGAGATTCTCGGTGGTAGATATTAATTTATGGAACAGATTTAGGTATAAAAATAGTTTTACGTATATGTTCATTGTATATAACAAATGACTGATTTTAAGTTAACAAAAGTTTAATGTCAACAATTTGCCGTAATTTGTGTTCAAACTTAACAACTTAAGAATCTATGTATGCGAGTTAAATTTGACTGATTATAATACTTAGGAAGTTATTATTAAAACCCTAGTATAAAATAATGTCCGCTACAATTAGTGAACTTACACAATCTGTAACATAAATTTAAGTTACTTACTGTATAAGGATTCCACACAATAACTCACCGGATCCAAGCCAACCTCACCTGCTCGTGATACACCCTGCTAATCAACAAACGACGCTCTGGCTACCACCAACCCGCATTGGGCCAGCGTGGTGGGAAATGCTATAAGTCACCCCATATGAATCCCTACCCGATCAATGTGAAGATCTTTGATAGAGGCCTATGCCCAGCTGTGGACGTCTAAGAATATTTTAAATATACATATACGCCCGGTGGTTAAACACTTTTGTGTCTAGATGGAGTTAAGTAAATGAAAAAGCTAGTTTTGCTTTAACCTTGTCTTCATAAGATCAGTGAAAAGGCTTCAAGTTTATTAAGCTTTATTTAACTTGAGCTTTTCTAACTTCAAGAGTGTTTGTAAGTAACAGCCGGTAAGAGGTATGAAGTTTGGTCTAATGGAATAAGAAACACTAAAAGACATTACAACAAAATTTTTATCATTAATAACAAATCTGTAATACTGACTATAAAAAAAATTAGGTTCCGAATTATATAATAGATCAAGCTTTATTATAAGTTAGAAGAAGAGATAGTTACTTAATTAATGAAAAACATAAAATAATGTTTTTTGTCTCTATTGTCGGGGATCGTCTAGGTGAGAATCACCACAGCTCCATATCCGCCGTGGGACGTTACTGTGTTCCGGTTTAAAAGACGCTGTAGCTAGTGATATTTCCAGGGTAACGAGTCTTAACATCCTACGTTTCAAAGAGATGAACTCGAATGTGGTGCAGTGTATGTGATCCTAATAATCGTCACGTTGTTATGGGCAGGCGTATCACTTATCATCAGGTCATCTTGCTAGTGAATGTACAAATGCTGTCTTAAGTATACGATTTTCAGCTAAATTTTAAATAGCTAACAAATAGTATATAATTTTATTACCTAACATTTTACACACTAGAATTATGTCCATTAATTAGGTCCTCTAGATGATTTTTAATGTGAGGAACCTATCATTTCATAGGCCTAGTTCATATGGATATAAAATAGTATTGCAACGTTGTAATGTAAATATTAGTTTCACTTACAGCAGATTGAATGATAATATAAATATTTACAATGTTTAATAACAATATTTCGTTGTGATTTGTTGTAAAATTATATGTAAAGTTGTAAATTTAGGACACAGCGACCAGAACAGAAATGTACTAGAAATACCATCATTATCCAAAATCTAAATCAGCTCATTGAATTTTGGTATGATCCCAAATAAATTTATCAATCAAGTAATTTTAAGACAGTTATCTAAATTTATATACTTTATTGTAATTATAATTATATGTTAAACAATAATAAAAATTTCAATATTTTTACACTATTTTCATTGTCCAAGACCAACAAGCCATTAACTATACAGATATGTACAAAAGCTTATTTTTATTAACATTACTATTGTTAATATTTTAAAGTTAAACAATTAAAGTGACAATTAGAAATAAATTAATATATTTTTCCTATTAATTTTTTAATTTTTGTCAAAATATCTAATGACTTCTTAGAGATTGAAGAGAGGAGAGGGATAGGGCTACTAGGAGGCTTTGGATTGAAATCTTCAGAACCAGGCCTTCATCTCTTCTAACATTAATTTTCCTTAAAAATAAACAGTCCGAAGATAATGAAAACGATATACATCTATATATACAAGAAATTTCCATCTATGTAGAGATTCATCACAATATCTCTGAAACCTTAACTGGCCTGGGGACTTTTCAAAATTCCTTCCCCAAAGGCAGTTGCGAAGGTGTTACAAGTTACAAAACGGACAGGAAATAACTAGTATATATATATGGCCCAACGTGGTGGGAAATAGCCTAAATCTAAACCAACCAGTTATCATATGAACTCTTACTAACGAAGGCTGTTGGTGCTCTGCAGGTCGCGGGAAACCGCTGGATGCGGGCAGTGCAAGATCGATTGATTTCGGGATCTTTGAAGGCGGATTATGTTCAACAGTGGACGTCTGTCGCCTCGATATTAGTGCAGATTCTTCGGGTAGGCCTATGTACAGCAGTAGGGGTCTAACGGCTGATGATGATACGTATATATGTATTTATTTATATATGTTGAGAGTAGGAACGTCGGCATTCACAAGGACTCCACCATTAATTTAATCAAATAGTGGATCCATTCATACGTCTGAGATTTATAATATATTCTTGTTGATATTTTACGCTTTCACATATAAAACATTCTCCTTTTTTACCTCCTTACAAACAGCACCTTTCATATTGCACGCTTAAGTGTTTCACAGGCATGACTTTGGAGTATCGATTTCCCATCAGAGTATACATCGGGTTGCCCATTAGAGTGCCTTGCTAAGAAGATAAACATGACTCGTATCAAACGGAATATTTTTCATTACAATATCCAGTAACTTGATAAGTGGATGATGTATTATATTAAAATATATACTGCATGAAAGTCAAATAACAATTTTACAAAGGTCGCTAAATCGGTATACAGATATAGTGATTCATAAACACTTAAGTTTAAACTGAATTCTGTAAATAGAATAATTATTAGACGACTTAGAAGACTAAGCTCTTTTTTAGAAACGTTTTCAGTGGTGGTCATTATGAGGAGCGAAAGGACCCATTTAACACGTCGATAGGATGATACGGTGATGATATTGAATCGTGCAATTAAATAAGATCCTTGAAGAAACCGAACAGTGTTTATATTTTAGACCAGGAAGCGATTAATCTTTCACATATGTTAATCAAGAGTAGATATGGAAACTGGAAGGATATCATTAATATTTGCTCATTTGTAAAACCGGATGCATTAGCAGAGGATATTTTACTTGCCTGCGAGTCGTTGCGAAATAAATTGTTAGAAAATGACAGCGTTGTCCTAGCAGTAGGCTTTAATGATAAAAATCCATACGAAATTTTAAAATATTTATCAATAACTTTAAATAAGTTAAGTTAATTCAAAATATATGTTCTGCAGGTACATTTTAATCGGTACTTGCATGTAAACGCGTTAAATCGTGAAATACGTCCAACAATCACATATAAAAACTGTTGTTATGTAACATTGCCAAAGAGTTGTAGTAATCTATATCAGTATAAAAAGGAAATTACTAAAAAAGTTAATTATCACCTTAATTATGAAGCTTATAAAAAAAAATCTTTGACATTTAATAAGGAAATATTGCTCAATCATACTTCCTGCTCTAATCATACAAATAAACTAAATGTCTATAAAACAAATAAAAGTAAAATAACTTACTATTTTAAAAAGATTAATAAATCTATTGATACTAATTTTAAAAATATAAATAAAAATTTACATCCACCCCCGGAAGTGAAAAAAGGAACGATCCTATACTATTTCCCTAAAACTGAAGTAAGCAAAAATAAAAACCATTTATATATGGCGATAAATTTAAATCAAAGTTTTTTTTTCGTACAAAAACACCATAAAAAAATTATTACAAGTTATAATTATGACTTTCCTATATTTCATCAAAATATAGCAGGTGTCATAAACAAAGCAGAAGAACTCTATCTTGCTGTGTTTCAATCTTAACCTGGTATCACACGAGAATATAAAAAAGATGCCTGACGTGAACAGGCACACCTTTGGGAAGCTTTCATTAAAAAAGGAACAGAATCGTTTTTAAATTTTTTTTTTGCTTCAGTCTAAGTACATGTAAATGTTCATTTGTTCGGAGATAGCGCGACAAGTTGTTTCATAGAAGTTATCTATTTATTTAAGAACATATTTGGGGGAGCCTAAAAAGCTCCATAGGGTTGGAATATACTTTGTGATCTTTCTCACATGTACACACATCGAACAAAATGTTTAAATATATCAAATCTCCTATAATACGACAGTAAGGAAGTAGAAATATATTTTTTTTTCTCCTAAAAGGACTTTAACTCGAGGTACATCCTGTCGTAACCTTTTCAATACGCACACGTAAAATTGTTAAAAACTACGTAATAATAAGGTTTGCTATAAATCTGAACAAACTCTGCTTCTTCACTGTAAAGATGATATCTTATTGGAATATTGTTTGATAATAATTTTTTTTGTTTAACAAGACGCTGTACTAAATTTATATACATTTTATCCTAGACTTTCAAGTCGCTATACTTTATGGACATTTATTTTATCCTTAATCAGATCAAACAAACTGAACTGCACTAATCTCAAAGTCACATTGCATTATGTAAATAAAACTGTAAAAACGCAAGCACATATTTCTTTTTATCTAAGTGTTAAGTAAACAAACTTATTTAACGATTATCTCTCTACTTACTATCTGTTGGTAGTTTCCGTGAAATTAATACAAAGATTCTGTATAACGCCCTTGAGTAAAGCCATCTTGAGTATGCTACTTCAGCGAGGAACCTTACGCCTTCCGTTCTGAAAAATTGGAAAAAGTACAGCGCTGATTCACTAAGCACCTGGCACCCTGCACTCCCGAGTTTTCTTATCCCTACCGACAGAATTAAAAAAAAATAACATGGTATCATCTCATGTGCGACACGAGCTTTCTGCATAAGGCAATAAACCTACCTACCCTAAGCTATTAATACCCCAGATATGCCATTTCAAATATTTTCTTTAAATCCACGCGTAGAACAAGGGGTGTAAGGGGTTCCGTCGTACATCTTACGGAGCCCAAGTTAACCTTGTAGAATGATAGAGATGAGAAGTTTGAGAGTAGAGCAGAGTATAAAAGATGACTATAATGAAAGATGAGAATCTAGAATTAGAAATAAGATATGTGATGGTAAATGAAAAATAGATAATTAAGGCCCTGACCCACAACACGAAAGGTAACAATAAAAAAAAAGCTTAAGTCAACCTCAGCTGCCCCAATCCGGGTTGGTGGGTGGTCAGCCACCCACCAACCCGGATTGGGGCAGCGTGGTGGCTTACAGCTCAATTCTTCTCTATGAACTCCAACAAACGATGTGGAGATCTTTGGGTGAGCAGTGCAGCAGTGGACGTCTGTCGGCTGTTGATGATGATGATGACGCAGTAGAACCGACCCTGGTGAACATTCCCCACTCAATAGAATAAGTAACACATATAATTTTATTAACTCCTGAGGTCCAAGTGCAGACCTGGTTAATGATAACTTTATATCATTTAAAGCAATAGTCCTTGATCTTCTTTTATAATAATTAACTTAGTGTTTTTAATATTTTTTTTTTCTTTTATATTATAATTAGAGTTTTTTTTTTTTAAATGTTTCTTTTCGTTGTTTTTATTTTTTGATGTTTAATTGATTTTTTTTGTCACTAAATTTTATTATATTGTATATATGTTATTATACTTTAAATGTATGTATTTGTTATGGTTGTATATATTAGAATAAATTAGCTATAAGATTTTATTTTTGTTATTAATGTTTCATATTATACACTGTAGATATACTTTATAAATAAATAGTTTAAAATTATATAAGCATTATAATTATAATATTGTTTTATTCAAGTTGGATATATTTTACTTTTTATCCAGAACGACACAAATTATATAGAATTTCCTAATGTTTTTTTGTTTGATAAAACGAAGGGAGGATGTGCAGCTGATGGTAAGTGATACTGATTTGCAGCTCATCTGATCCTGCGCTCGTGGACCCGGATCCACGGACTGCCTGGCGCTAGTTAGAATAGTATACACTGCACATCAGGGGACAGCCCTTTGATACCAGTTATACAATATTATCTGGGTACACATGACCGGTGATTTTTTTGTGTATTTTATATATCTATGTATTTATTTTTGTGTGTCTTTATTCCTTTTGCCCTTTTCGTAGCTATCTGGGGTCGGCACAGTATGTACTTCTCTTCCACATCCCTCTATCACCCGTCATATCTGAATTCACACTTTACTTACACATATCATCTTTCACACAATCCATCAACACTTTCTTCGATCTTCCTCTACCCTTGTAACCATCCACGTTCATTCTCATTACTTTCTTTGTTATATGTCCTTCATCCCTCCGCATAACATGTATGTATTTATGTATGTCTTTATTAATAATTATATATGTACAAATATTTATGTACAAGAATGTAACCATTTGCATATGTATTTGTTTATATATAATATGTAATTGTATACACCGGAAGGTCAATTTCCGGTATAAGTTCAAACGTTCTTCTTCGGTAGAGAATTCCGACAGGCATTTAATCGGCCTACTGTAACCAAATTTTAAGTATTTATTAAAATATTTTTTCACTAGCCTCGGAGCCTTTTCAACCGAAGCACAGTAATGTTTATTTGTCGGCAGAAATAGGAGCTGCGGTGGTACCTAGACGATTTCCAGCAACAGAGATCTACCACCAGACTTAGGATTATGATAAAAAACGTTATCGCGAATTACATAGTATTAGCTCAAAGTCAAATGCAATCTTGTTTACCTTGGCAATTAAAGTACGATAACCGGTTTTTGGGAGGACTTACACAGTAATAAGACTGAGCGGACATCCTGTATCACCCTACTCGAAATTTTTTAATTATTTAATAATTACCATAACAAGAATAATTATTGATGTATAACATTATTAGAGGCGTGCAACCCTTACTGTTTAGATTTGAATTGAGCCAGTAAAATTATTTGGGTAACGAGAGTTATCTTTCACATCTTAAGATGTCGTAAGTTTGTACAGATCTTAATTAGCGCCTCCTAGAAGAATCTTTTTTAGGATATCCATACCACCGTACCCTCGGTTCGTATTAAGGAAAGAATAATTTCAGACAAATAGGAAAAGTTACTTTGACTTATATTAGCACATAAAGTTAGCTACTGTCACTACGACGGTATATAAGAAACCAAGATACACATAAACAATTGAATCATTTACATATATATATATATATATATATATATATATATGTGTGTGTGTGTACGTATACATATACATTTAAAAATTTATTTACATATATAATAAAT
Source organism: Ornithoptera alexandrae (assembly GCA_029030555.1). Lineage (NCBI taxonomy): Eukaryota > Metazoa > Arthropoda > Insecta > Lepidoptera > Papilionidae > Ornithoptera > Ornithoptera alexandrae. The sequence goes on from JARDVY010000031.1 coordinate 2,433,228, forward strand.
ATTTATTCAGTACACATATAAAAACATAATAACATATATAAAAATAAATATAATGGGTAGAAATATGAGAGATATATTGTAAGATAATATTAATGTAAGTACATATGTAAATATTAATGGATGCTGAGGAGATCTCGTAAAAAAAGGAAAAAAAAAACAATATTTCACAGATTGTAAGAAATAGTTAATCTGCTATTAAAACCTTTACATTATGTTTCAGTGAATTTAAGCTTATTTAGCAATGGACTGAATTTAGCATGGCCATCACCTATGCTGGTGAAGTTGTGAAATGAGATGCAGACGAATTTACATCCTACCATCATCGTTGAAGAAGGATCTTGGATTATATCAGTTGAGTTTACGTGCGCATTATTGGGTTAGTTTCAAAGTGTAATCTTGAAAAAAAGACGAAAGTTACAGTATTTACAATTCATTACTTTGCATTGGGTGGGGGTTTACACCCCTTACACAACAATTGCCCGCGAGGCCCGTGCCAACCTCATCTGATCGTACTGCATTTAGCTAATCAACAAACGAGGTTCTGGCTCCCACAAACACGCATTGGGCCAGTGTGGTGAGAAATGGCCCTAATTCCCCTAAATGAATCCCTACCGGATCGATGTGGCAATCTTTGGGGGAGGCCTATGTCCACCAGTGGACGTCTGTCGGCTGATGATGATTCATAATTGAATTGAGCTCTTATTTGTGATTCCTACACATAGATTGAATGTATTAAAATCTACACTTCAAAGGATGGGGTCTAAATAGATAGATTCCTGAGGTCCAATGCGCTTAAACTAGTCTGAAATGGAAAATTAATTAGGTTCAGCTCTATTCCGGTTTAGTTACACAGTTCTATGTTAGATCTGATTTTGTGAAATGAAGTTTTAAAATTTCACCATGGATCAGATTTGCTAGCTAAGCAGAAGATCAAAGAATACACGATGTCGACAAAAAGCGAGAAAATGAATAAGATGATTCTTTTAAAGTACCCCACTGAGAAAATCATTACTTATTTCATTAATATTTTCTATTGGATACTTATTGGTGGGTTACAATACGATATCATATTATTTGCAAACGATATTGATATCTACGAATTCCACCATAATGCCTGAGATCGCATCAGTTATAATAGAACTGAGATAATTCATATCAAGTATCCTGACGACCTTCACGACAGATAGATTCGGAAGAAAGATAATACTAACGTATTCGCTTGGGATGTCTGTTGGAGTGGTAAGAACTACCATGAAGGTACTTGTAAAGAGGCAATTAATCGTAATAATTAATAATTCCTATCTATTTCAGATCGAGTTGGGGGCATTCTTTGATTTGAAACAACTTAATAGCGGTCCAGTGTCTGGTCTCTTGAACTACCTTCCACTAATTACGCTGATAATTGTCGTATTTAGCTACAATGCAGGTTACTTGATTATGACTAAGAATGTTAATAAATTCAACATTCTTTAATATAATATAACATTTTTAGTAGTTTTTTTTTTTTATAACTAGTGTCATCGATTTTGGTAGTAAATGTATCCTTTTTAATTTACAGGGCTAGGATCATTGCTAAGGGTCGTAATAACAGAGTTATTCAATGGACCAGCGAGGGCTTTCGGTGTGGCTGTCAGTTTAAGTGTGAACACTACCATGATATTTCTCACCACTAAATATTTTCCAACACTAATATCAGAACTTGGTCCAGCAATCACCTATTGGTATTTTCGCGGTTCGTGTCTCTTATTGTGCCTTTTCATTATATTCTTCCTACCCGATACTAAGGGAAAGTCCTTCGTTCAAATACAAGGGGAAATTGGGAAGAAAGAAAGTAACAGTGAAGACATCTCAACTGCTTTATAATGATCATGGTCTTGCATATTTTGTATAGTTGATAATTTAATTATGGTTTATATAAAAAAGTGCATTACTATAATCAAGCAATATAGTAAGCAAAGCAGATTAGAACAGTCATTATTTTGAACTGAGGTCTAAGTGAAAATTCTAGGAATCTACGTAATACTTAATAAGAATGTTGATCTAGTATATATATATAAACATAATGAATATAGGTTTTGTTTCTTTGCTAATCAGGTGAAAACTAATGAACGTATAAATTTGGGAACCTAAGTATTCGACGCGGAATGATTTTTAGATGATTATGGGCTATTTACTTTTGGAATTTTATACATCATTCATTTTATTTCTGATTAACTCTTATAAACATTCTCATTTCGATTTATTTATGCGGTTGCTATAGTAACGGTTACTATGGCCATAACGCCAGTAAAGCGAATGGGGAATAGCTAGTATAATACAAATCCTAATAATCATCTACACTTATAATAGATATTTTGATTGCTCGTTTTTATGAAAAAATTCTTAGCTTAACGTATTGTATTGTTGAATAAACTTTGTTATAAATATGTAAGGTTAATATTTGTTATCTCCATCATTGTGTTAACATGATACTTACATAAGAAAATAACATTAAAATCACACATATTCTATATATAAAAAAAAATATTAAAACGACCATTATTGTTATTACAGTCTTTGTAATGTTATTTTTTTCTACAAAGCGACTACAGTCGACGCATTATGAACCGAATCTTCCGGTCATAAATCATACTTATATATCTGTCTCGCTCGCACTTACAGGTCTTATGGAGAGGTGTAGTGATGTGCGTAAGAACTGTAGAAGTGCATATCGATAACGGGATAGGTACGATCGATATGCTAAATTGTTAAGTATTAATAGGAATAATTTTTCGCTATCTGAAAATTATTCCTAGTTTTTAATTTGTAAGATAAAATGTTTGTTTCGTCGTAATCATAGAGAAACTGTATGTCGTAACGTGGCCCTGAAAAGGGCATTTTTTACTTCTCTAGAGATATTTCTTAGTTCTTCAAAAATCCTCATCTTATAGAAAAAGAACAGCCCTTACTCATAACGACCGATCAGGAGTCAGAGTTCTAATGAAGTTCACGATGACGCATCGACCCCATGTGCAGGTAGTTGAGTATCGATAACGGGTTGCATTGCGTGCACATTCCTACTGTCAGTGACATTTATTGCTTGACGACTTAGTTTAAAATTAGTCGACTATAGACGAGCGGTACGACGATAAATGTTACGCCTTCCCATAGTAACGTGGCGCTAGTTAGGTTGATATACGCAGCACCAAATTGCGCTCGTCGCCTTGAGACTTGAGATGTAGAGTCTCGTTACCCCAGTAATGTTCGTATACTACTGATTGTGGTACCTTGATAGACTGTCTACTATCTTACTTCCAAAAGACAGCCGTAACCCTTGACGGCACTTTCGCTAAACTACGACATGAAACCACCTCGCGTTTATCGTTCATCCCGGATTCGCTTCAAGGTCAATTAGGGCTTCCACCTTCAACGCCCACGAACCCGAATACCCTATTAGTCGACTTCTACTACAGGCAGAGCTTCCTGTTGTCTTATTCTTAATAACCCGTGACTTTCTTAATATCGGTATGTCCTTATAAGATGAATATCCAAACTATACTCTACTCTCTGTACCAAAACTGTTTAAGAAGGTACCACCGCAGCACCTATTTTTGTCCACAAATGTTTGAACATTACTGTATTCTGGTTTGAAGGGTGTTTTAGGTAATTCAATTACTGAAGTATTGAGTCCTAACGTCATAGCTCTCAAGGCGACGAGCACAATATAGTGCAATTTTTACCATTATAATTAGCAGCATCTTGTAATGAACAGATCTTTTACCCTCAGATAGTATCTCGACCTTCTCATTGCGCAGTGGAGTAAAAACACCAAACTTAGGACCTCTGTATTGAAAGGCAAACGACTGAACCTCATCAATATGAAGACTGCTATTTGTAAGTTGGAGTGAGATCCTTATCATCTCATCCAAGTCCTTGGCTATCTGTTATGGTTTCTGCTATCCATTGTTATGGAAACTCCAAGAAAAGAATAGCAACTTTTCCTTCGACCTTCTCCAACATTAATAAGCCAATGTCATTTTTTGCACAGAAATCATAATTGATATTGGAATAAATAATATATATACTTGTTTTATAACTTACAACTTGAAAAGTAAACAGATTACTTTGTAACTTAAATTGGCAATATTATATAGAATACAGTTTTCTTCTACATTTATTTTAGAAAAAAGATCTAGCTTTACTAATACAATATAATAAGTTAATTACAGAAGAGTTTTTACACGACCTAACGAGTTCATATATGATATAGGCGTGGTCAGAAAAGTCTTTAGGGATCCGCACTTTTTCTTAATAACGATAACAGACGTCTTTAAGTAAAGGGATGATGAGGATTTAATGATTGTGTACAGATCTCGAGAGCATCGTGAATTTGGTTTATTTGATCGCTTTTACAACCTTTTTGGTTTTACGATTCGTGTTAATAGTTAAACTGCAACCGCAGCGTTTGCAAGTTGCGCGTTTAAATCAGGTGTCGGCGATTTTAATAACTGCATTCCATATAAAAAAAATTATTGAACGGAGGTAATAGCTACCCAGACGGTATCCGGCAACAGACCCTTTATTTTGTTTCGAGGGGGGAAATCTTCGACAGACACCCTGCTCCTGGGGGAAACGCAGGGTTATGTGAGGTTATTACTCACTAAAACGTCCGCGGTGGTCTGCATCAGTGCATTTGGAGGTTCCCGAGACTCTTATAAAACGCACTTCCTGTACTTTCTGTTACACGTTTCTGAGAAGGAGCATAACCCTCCTAGCACCATCGCTGAGCCCTACGCTGTCCCCGCAGGTTCGCCTGTTGAGCTATAGAGTCTCCACCATCAAGGCCCACGAAACTCCTAAACCCTTTTAGTCGCCTTCTATTACAGGCAGGGTTTACCTTAGTCCTATTCTTACTAGCCCGAGAACAGGACTGTTACATAACGAAGACTTAAACACCTCCACTTGATGGATACGGTTGCATACTTGGTGATAGGCTACTGTCTCAATTTTTGGTATTACGAAGATCCAGATTGATCCAGTTAATGAATACAATTGTATACTTCGTAACGACTTAATGACCCAAGTCCCCGGCAACAGACCTACCACCAGTGTAACTGCGTTGTATATGTATACCTAATACATAAATCATATACATTTCTAATATTATCATATATAGGGTGGCGCAAAATAATCCTCCTATCAGAAAATGCTATAAATTTTGCCTTGATGTAAAAAAATTAAAAGACCAAATAAAAATAATCCACAAGAAGAATCAAAGTTTTTCATATTTTTTTTTAAATTACAGCCCAAAAACATCGGAAGGTTATTTTTGCGCCACCTTGTATACCTTGTATAACTTTGATTCTTCTTGTGGATTATTTTTATTTGGTCTTTTAATTTTTTTACATCAAGGCAAAATTTATAGCATTTTCTGATAGGAGGGTTACTTTTGCGCCACCCTATACAATATTATAAGTTAAATCTGTAACGTTTACTTGATACGTATTATTATGTATTATGCCAAATATCTCCGAACATTGGCAGACATCGAACCGTTATTTCCAATAACAGATAACGCTCGCCGAGGAGACGAGACACGAAATAAAATAAATTTTCTATATTGCTTTCGGATAAGGTTGAAATTTAAAATGGAGTTCGGTTCGTGCTAAATTTAACGTATATTATGCATAAATTGGTAACTGTTCATAAAAACGTAATAGCTGATCGTTAACTTTATTTATATGCGTTAGTTAAATATATTATTTTTATCTGTATTAATAAAGGACAATGGAGTAAGAAAGGCTTCTTTTAAAATTGCTGTTTCCGTAACATATGGATAATTTTTTGAAAGTAGTTATCAAAATAACTTACATATAAATATAATATTGTAAGAGGTAGTTTAGGCTATATTATATAAAACGTATGTATAACATAATATCTGGAAAAAATTGTTAAAATTATGGTCATCCAACCCAGAAAAGCATTAGACTGAAGAGGAAGAAGTATTTTATAATAGAACTAAGATAAGTTCTGCCTGTCGTAGAAGGCGACTAAAAGAGTTTTCGTGTTCATGGGATTTAAAGGTGGGGGCCCTCACGGCCTACTCAGCGAACCCGGTATCGACGACAAGTACGAGGTGGTCTCGTGCTTGTCGTATCAAAGCGAGGTGTGCCGAGGAGAGCTACAGCTTTCCCTGGGACGTGCTTTAGAGAAGCATCATACAGGATGACCACCGAAGGGGTTCTAGCGGGTAAAAATCCCACATAAATTTGTCTTCCCCCCATAAGCAGTGTACCTTTTTAAAAGATTTAATATGCGATAACAATAAAAAGGTCGTCGCCGAATAATAATCTGCAAACATCACTTTGTTTCGTCTTGAAGAACATTGTGGTTATTGAAATTACTGATGTTATGTTTCTTAACAACATATTCATTAAGTGACGAGCAAACTATGGTGCAGTTTAATGTCATCCTAATTAGCACCACGTTGTTATGGACATGCGTATCACTTACCCCCGGGTAAAAGTCTCAGTGGTTTCATCGCTTAGTCGAATAGAAAAAACGCTATTAGATAGAGGTGCGGTAGATCAACTCCTATGTCGTTCAATATATTTTAAGGTTTATAAATAGTATAATATACACAGACATAACGTCTGAAACCGACAGACGATTATTATAATAATTTATATGAAAACCGAATAAATCTTATAAAGAACACTCTAACTACGCACGCAGGTGCCATTTTATGTGACGATCGTTTTAATGGTTGGGGAAAAACTTGGATATGTCATAAAAATATTTCAGTTATTCTTTATAGCCAAAATGGATCGCATATATTATATTCAGAATAAAAAAATAATATGAAGTTATATAAAAAAAATATTTTAATGTTAGAATTCAGGGTTTTGTGGATAAATGACATGGAATATCTCTTTGTGAAAGACGAAGACATAGATAAGGTCACCGCGCTGGCAAAACAAGATGGCGGGCGTCATATGTCGTTTAAAGCTGGTTGATATTAGAATAAGTCGCTTTCCTGTTCCCCTTCATCGAAAGCTCTAGGGTAGAATTGAAACCTTTATTAGACGTACGTTACATTTTCAAACTGAACTATCATTTTAATAGTTAGACAGTTCTGTTATTGTCCCAGGAAGACTGCGACCCTGGGATTTCTTTCATGAAGAGAGAAAGTTAACATCATTTATCTACGAACCTCACTCTTTCATCACCCTAAGAATTTATCGCTTTCTTCGCGATTGTTCTTCACCGGAAGTTTGAGTTCAGTGGGGATCGAACCCGTACCTTTTCGGGACCGTTTCGTAAACATTCTCATGGAGAGAAATAAAATGAAGATGCTCATTTTTCCACCTGGAAAACTACGCCGCATATTTGCTGGGCACTTTCGTAAAAATTTCACGAAGCATTAAGTTGTGGTTGGGTTATTAAATTTTTCGTAGCTGAAATTATTTTAGAGCGTTACTGGAATATGTATGATAAAGGTTTTTATCACGGAAATCATATTTTGGGGTATACTTGCCGTAGTCAAACTTCTGCGGTTACGCTAATTGTTTATTTCGGTACCCTTACACACGTGTTCTTATACTACCTTTATTTGACAGAGACGCTACTCATGACGTCCTCTGCAGTGTTGCCATCGACACCTTCATAGGCGTCACAATATTAAAGACTGTTTCGTGGATGCCGTCTTATGATTCTTCCTTAAGTTACGATGTTTATACTGCATTGTACTACGCTGAAGGACTATAAAACAAATAATTGTATAAAGACAGTTTTATATAAAATGACACCGTGCTTGATTTAGTTCAATAACAATATATAATATTTATTATCATAGCTCCTACTTGTAGATATTAACTATTAAATGTAACCCCTAACTTTAGTGGTAAGTTGGTCGCAGTATATTAACGTCAAGTTACAGAGAAAGCTGCTGTTTTTATTACCTGTTCTCTCTTAATCGCCTTTTCAGTAAGGTGGTGGTTGGGAATTTTATTAGTCTTCAAAGAAAATTCAACCTTCCTTCATTCCGGCGACCGTCTAAAAACTTATCACCCCATCTACAAATTCTATTATCAATAATCATTATTTCGCGAAGAGCGAGGCTTTCATCTGATACTAAATGATACACCTGGTCATAACAAGGTTGTGTTAGTTGGGGTCATATACACTGCATTATATTGCCCTAGCCCGCTTGTGAGATAAAAATGGGTTTTATTACCATAGTAATTTTACTACTTACAACGCCATTCATACCGGAAAATGAAGATATTTGCATACGACTGTTTCTCGGCGAAAATAGGGGCTGCGGAGGTATCTAGATGGTTTCCGGCAACAGAGATTTATCTTCAACATTAAAAAGCGGCTAATATAATATGATGATGGTAACTAAAAATAAAACAATTTTGATCGAAGACATCTAAGAAATCTAATCAATTATCTGCACAGTTATTATTGGTATTTCTACACGATGATCATATCAAGATTTTATCTCTAGATCTAGAAATGCGTTACTACTGTGCAGAAAGGTCAAGGTTTTTTCATAAGAATCAGTTGTTGGTCTCCGACAAATGAGATTTACTACCAGTGATAACAGATCTACAGGAGTTCATACTGCTCCAAGGGTAATGTAGTTAGCGAAATTAGGAGGATACAAAACTTTTCACCTTGTATCCTTAATATGAAATGCTTGTGAAGTAAGAATTCTTAAGGAGGAGACTTGTTTGGAGTTACGGCCATTTTGTGTTATTACTGCTGTATGTACTACAGCAGTAATAAAATCAAAAATATAACTGTGTAAACGTTTTCTTGTTTATCTGTGCTTTATAATGTATTATTTGTTTGTTTATATATATTTGTATTGTGTGGAAAAATGAGCGAATTTAACTATCTGTTATTGATAAAATAATATTTTTGAACAAAAACAAGCACTGGTTCCGGGTGCTCATGCATCAATGTAAGTTTTCCGTTTGTAATAAAATATCGTGAAACTCAAGGATGCATTAATAATTTATAGCGATCCCAAAGAAAAATGGAGGAAAGGAAAGGGCTGCCGGTGGTAACATACCGACTTGCAATAAAATATAAGATTTAGATAAGACATTGATCTTTATTTCCGGACAGACATAGATTATATAGCGATTATATTAGTGACATAAACTAAGTATAATGAATACTATTTATAAACTAAAACAAATAAAAAGACAATAAAATCAAAGTATACCATTTTACCGATATTTTTTTTAAATATTTATTAAAAAAAACAACCCTTTATATTAACAACTCTTGTTTAAAAAAGTAGTAAAGAATCCGAACTAAAACTACGTTAACGTTAAAATAGCTCTTGTAACAGACAGGAATAACGAGGAGGTAGTTAGGATGATATACACTACACTACTTCAAGCTCGTGGTCTTCAGATGACAAATCATACGTCTGCGTACAACTTGGCGCTGGATACGTTGATATACACAGCACCATGTTATGCTCGTTGTCTTGGGAAATAAGACGTTAAACACCTTAGTAATTTCACTGTATCAACGCTATTCAAACCGGAACAAAAAATGTTTGCGTTCTACTGCTTGGGGACAGAGAGAGGACCTGGACGATCTCCGGCAAAAGAGATTTAACATGAGATACAAAAAATCAGATCTTCCAAAAATAGAGACCAAGCAGCAGTAATTTTATTGGTGATAGATGTCTGTTGCCGAAGATCATTTAGGTGCCATCGCAGTTTCTATTCCTCTCGCTGAACGTTACTGTGTTCCGGTTTGAAAGGAGTTGTAGCTATTAAATCACTGAGGTGACGAGAATTAACATCGGCGAAGAACACAATGTGGTGCAGTGTATGTCATCCTAACTAGCACCAGGTTATAATAGTGAACGTCCCGCTCATCTCATCGCTTTGTCGAATTAAATTAACGTCAGTAATTTTCTTACTGAACAGACGTAAATGTTTTTTTTTACAATATATGAAAATTTCAATTTATATTCAGAATGGTCCACTTGAAATATTCTTCTTAACATCCAATATTTCAGTTTGACGCAAGATTTATTTATCGGACAAATGTAAATGCGGGCAGTGTGTGAATTTTATTTCTGTATTTACATTTCACGTTCAAACAGACACGACGTAGTTTTTTTATTTTTTATTCGACGCGACGAAACGTGGCGCCGGTTAGGGTTCACACATCACCACAACGTGGTCAACGCCACGACACATGCAACGCTTTTTTAAACCGGAACACAGCAATATTGACGCACTATTCTACTCTACTTTTACTACCATATCTTTGAGAAGTGTGTAAATGTAGTGTTGTGTACACCATTATAATTAACCCCACAACGCTACGAGGAGGGATATGACTTACCATCAGATGAACGTTCCCGTTACGCCATTATTACATCAAAGAAATAAACTACAGTTGCCGATCTACCGAGATAACAGCATCGCTGTATGGTTTTACGTATGAGAGAAAGTTTATTCTAATTAAACTCGCATCACCATCTCTATTGTCACATAACATCACGTGAGAATGAGATAAAATATGAAGATATATAGGGTGGCGCAAAAGTAATCCTCCTATCAGAAAATGCTATAAATTTTGCCTTGATGTAAAAAAAATAAAAGACCAAGTAAAAATAATCCACAAGAAGAATCAAAGTTTTTTAAATTACAGCCAAAAAACATCGGAAGGTTATTTTTGCGCCACCTTGTATACCTTGTATATATATATGTATACTATGCCTTATATACAAGGTGGCGCAAAAATAACCTTCCGATGTTTTTTGGCTGTAATTTAAAAAAAAATAGGAAAAACTTTGATTCTTCTTGTGGATTATTTTTATTTGGTCTTTTAATTTTTTTACATCAAGGCAAAATTTATAGCATTTTCTGATAGGAGGGTTACTTTTGCGCCACCCTATATATATATAAATGAAATTCATCAATACGTACACAATAGAACTGTCTGTCTGAATGTAGGCTCTCATAACTTATAACAGGGTAGGCGGGGATCGTATACAAGCCGAGGTAACTTTAACGACTTAAGAACGAACGCTTTAATGTTGGTAATATTTTAACGAGGTAACCTCGGCATGCCGCCGCAGGAGCGCGCGCGCCGCTTGTTGGGGAGCGGCGCTTAATAAAACTTATGCAGACAATATATCATGTGATAAAAATGAAACTGATGAAATGATGTTGAACGGGAAATGTCTGGTTTGGGAAAAATTTTACGTTGAGATCCATCGCTCTTGCGTCTGCTGGATAGATGCATGGATGCATGATTGGATGCATGGACGGATTCATAGATGGATGCATGGATGGATGGACGGATGCATGGATGGATGCTATCGTGGATGGATATACATGGATGGATGCATGGATGTATAGATGTATGAATGTATGGATAGATGGATGGATGGTTGGATGCATGGAGGGATACATGGGTCCATGCACGGATGCAAGAATAGATGCATGCATGCATAGATGATGGATGGGTGTATGGAGTAGAACAGCGGATCAGTGGGTGAATGAGTAAGTCGGGAACGAACTAATGAATGATTATTTCAACAAATAAATAGAGCACTCCACATGTGGGCGAAATTATAATTATTTTATATGTACTCATAACATTTGAGTTTCTCTGTATTTAGAATATTCTATTATAAGGTTTTTTTTTAAGTCTTCATGCAACCGACACGTTTATTCATTGCACATTATACTGCTTTACATTTAACTATAATAGTTGCATTAACAACGCTTTGTAGTTAAGTCGCTTCAAGCATAGACAAATTATTTTTACTGATGACATAATTATTTAAACGAGAAGATGCAACGAGAGCTAAGTTTTCAACAGATGGATGGCTTTTAAGTTAGGGTTGAATAGACCCATAGGAAAATGACGTATTTATTTATTGTTTATAGTTTATCGGTAAACAATTAAACAATACAACCAAAAATTATAAACAGTAGTTAAGTATGTGGGTATGTGGAGTAGCTCGTGCGTGTACTTGGCTGATTGAAACTTGTTCCACGTGATTTAAAACTTAATGTACAAAAAAAAAAATCTATTTTTTAATCAATTAATCGACAAAACGAGCTGTAGGTTCACCTGTTGTTAAGTGATACGCCTTCCCATAGTTACGCGTCGTTAGTTAAGATCTACATTGCATCTCATTGTGATTGTTGCCTTCAAACATAAAGTGTTAGTTAAGTCTCATTACTTCAGTAATTTCACTAGCTACGACGCCCTTCAAACCGAAACATGTTTACACAGTACTCTTTGGTGGTAGAAATTGGAGCTACGGTGGGACTCAACTGCACAGTCTCCAGTAACAGAGATCTCTCACCAGTAATTGATAGCATTTTGAACTTCTAAATCATCCCAACATCATTTAAGGTTTTAAATTTGGCTATTTAGGTTATTCCTTTTCCATCATCATCACCATAACTTAGGTCCAAATTTTAGAGGGTGCTAAAGGACCAATCAAAGATCTTATTAATTACGTAATAGAATAAATTTAACGGAGGCTTAACAAGGCAAAATTTTTAATTAAATTAAAATGTAAGAAAAATCATTTATCGTCCTTAATTGCCGTAAGGAAGAACTTTTTGAAAGTTCGCCGTTTCTGATTAGCGGGGCTCGGACTTTGTTTCTTAATTGATTAACGACTTGTTTATATATCCAGTTGAATCTAGCGATGAGTAAAATTGGTCTTTGTCTTGAGAGACCAATTTTACATGAGCGAGACCAAGACCAAAAAGGAATGAACAAGACCAAACGAAAAAATAAAAAGTCCATTGAAAAGATGAGTTAAAATATTTATCATAACTTGAACATGTGCCATTCTTCTGAGAATGTTTAATATATTATAAGACTCAATATGCAAGACCAAGACCAATACGGAGATTGTCCAAGTCTTGGTCTTGTTCTTGCTTTACTCATCACTAGTTGAATCCCTTAATTTTTTATATTTCAGCGTGAAAAGAAGGTTGTTACTAATTTAACGCAAGTGACTTTGTTATTTCATACAATGACGTACACTTGACATCATTTTTTTTTTAAAAGAAACGACGACACCAGGAGAACGTTCACCTAATAGTAAGTCATACGCCTGCCCATATCAACGGCGCTAGTTACGATGGTATTCATAGCGCTTAATCATCATCAGCTGATAGCCGCCCACTGCTGGATATAGGCCTCCCCCAAAGAACCCACATCGTTCAGTTCTGCGCTGCCTGCATCGCCGGGCACCAGGAGCCGTCGTTTGTAAGGGTTCATATAAGGGATTCGGGCCATTTCCCACCACGCTGGCCCAACGCGCGTTGGTGGGGGCGCCAAATTGCGCTTGTCGCCTTGCAACAGGATATTAAGTCTCGTTCTCACAGTAATTACACTAGCTACAGCGCCTTTCAAACCAGAACACAGTAATGTTCGCACACTATTGTTAGACGGCTGCGGTAGTACCTAGATAGTCTTCGTCACATATATATGGGAGATGCGTATCACTTACCCTGAAGTCATATTTAATTATACATTTATTATGTTTAACGGTAATTTTCGTCACAAAAGGACAACCCTCGTCCTTTTGGTAGCAATAGATACATAAATAAACTTCCGGTGAACGTGGGTGTTGGATTTTATTAAATATGTATGAATTACAAAATTTTAAAAGGGTTTTTAGCTGCCGGTGGGCGGACGGCTCGTTACCTAGTCTAATGGAAACACATTTATCATTTTGATAAGATGATATTATACTTTGAAACGGCGACTTCTAATGGAACTGGTGGTCGGTCTCTTTCGCCAAAGACCATCTAGATAATATGCAACCGTTTGTCTCCCGGTTTGAAGGGCTTTATATAACATAACTCTTATATTTACGGTCGGATCTTATTATACCATGTGATAGATAAAGTATTTATTCAGTTGAACGTTAAACTATGGTCTAAAGGAGCCCTCTGGCGTCGACAGAATTATACAACCAGTGACGTCAATATTACCTATACATTGTTTACAACTAAACCATAGCATGTTGCTATAACTGACAGCGCCATCTAGTGAACGAAAGTTGCAGTAACTTATACAAAATGCTTTAACACTCTCTACCACATATAATTATCGCGTCGGTGTGATAATTTTTAACATTTGTTTATATGTGAATGTATTTATAATGGATTAACATATAGTTTAACAATGATTTTGAATCGTATTCAAATAACTAACGGATATCGTGAATATTCCGGTCACACGAGATTTAACGGCAAACGTTTTGTTATTACTACAAGGTTTTGTTTTATTAAACATATACATACCGTTTGATTTAATCTGGTTTTCAATACAAATGCCGTACATAGTCTAATCCTGCAGTTAAACTATATATTGGCTACCTAAAGGTATGATATTTAACAGTTAAAGATATAAGTTCGTCGTCCCCGGGCCCCTTCTTCTTAATAAAACCCGTACAACTCCTTTTGGGGATAACATTTCGTAAATTCCGTTCTTATCTGAGCAATACTCGGTAGAACGAATATTCTTCCGAAATTTCAAGTCTCTTGTGGTTCCAAAGATATAATGAGTCTACACATAGGATCAAATCTCTTATATATATAAATATGAGATTCTCTGGATGTAGGATATATTGAGAGATTCATTGACTCACCAAAGATATTGGATTCTGCTATTAAAAGAGACCTATATCCAGCAGTGGCCGTCTATCGGTTGAAATGATGATATTGATCGTTTGTGCCATTTACAGGCAAACTACCGGATAACGGATTTTACAAAATATGTTCCTTAATGGAGAAGCAGGGGTGTTACAGCCAGCAAAACGGGCGATGAACAGCTAGTATTAGAATATACATAATATATCTTTTTTGTTTGTCTGTAGATATATTAGCGCTAAAATCCAGGATAGTTAACCTGCAGGACCGTATGCTTATTTGCCATCTCACTAATGTAAAAAAAATGTTTCTGTACTGTTCTGTTTATCGTTTCGTTCTGTACTGTTTCTGTGAGTTACTTCATTTTAAAAATGAAGTGGATAATTGTTTGTGACGGTTTTAACGTAGTTAAAGTTAATCCAACTTTTTTTAAATTTAATCCGGTAAACATGTATGATATCCTCTTTTATATGATCATAAAATACTTGATTGTTTTTCTTGTCTGTTCATATTATAGCTTAAAAACGTGAAGCTGATATGCACGTTTGAGTAGTTTAATGAAATGCCTTAAGATAATACGATCGAAAATGAAGCATCTTTACTGTTATATTTGTTATGATTAAGAGTATTATGATGATAGCCCCACTACATTTCACGGGACTCAAGCCAACTTCACTTGCTCGTTGTATACCCTGCTAATCAACAAACAAGGCTCTGGCGCCCACCAACTCGAATTGGGCCAGCGTGGTGGGAAACGATCCAAATCCTCCCATACGAACCTCTACAAACGCCGGCCTCGGTACCTCGCGGTGCAAGCAGCGCAAGAGCGTTCCATATTGGGATCTTTACGGGAGGCATATATCCAGCAGTGGACGTCTATCGGATGATCATGATGATAATGAAACAATAAGGCATTATTTAGCATGAATACCCTCGCCGCTGATCTTTTCGAGATGTTCTTATTAAACCATTTAACTACAATTTTACATAGTGTTAAGTGATAATGAGGTGAGGTTTTACCTAGTGTGAATGAGATTTTACATAGTGTTAAATGATAATGATAATTTGGTGAAGGTGCTCACATGAAATAATCCATGTCTCATATATTGATAGCCGGAAATAAGCAATGTTTTAATACAGCAGATTTTTTTTTTATCAAATATATGACAATAAGATCGAGACGTCCACTTGGTGGTAAGTGATACGGTTTCCCATAACGAGACACTAGTTAGGATGATACACGAAGAACTATTGTGCTCGTCATGTTGAGACATTTAATGTTAAATATCATTACCTCAGTATTTTCACTAAGTACTACGCCCATCAAGCCGGAACACTGAATAGTATGCACACTACTGTTTGTCAGTAGAAATAGAAGCTATGGTGGTCCTTAGAAAGTCTCCAGTAACAGATACCTACCACATATTTACAATCATATATAAAATTTGTATAGATTTACATTTTAGAGATACTAACTAATCAGAAAATATGATAATAAGCAGGACCGATCGATGTGGAGATCTTTGGAGGAGTTCTATGTCCACCTGTGTACGTCTATCGGCTGATGATGAATCAGGCAGCATGAAACTAGAAATCACCAAAAATATTTGGATCTGAAATCGAATCAACGACCACCATATTGTATATATTTGTACTCCTTACAGCGTTCAAAATTATTTTTTTTTTAAAGACAGGGTAGGCAAACGAGCGAACAGTTCACCTGGTGGAAAGTGATCACCGACGCCCATGGACATTCTCACCACCAGAGGCGCCGTGGCTGCGTTGCCGATCTTTAAGGGAATAATACGGTCTTTTCTTGAAGGCTCCATCTCGTATTGGTTCAGAAATACCGCTGGCGACAACTGTTTTCAAAAAATGGTAGTGCGTGGTAAAAAGTTACACTTGAAACGCACAGTGGAGGATCGTCAGTCATCCTGGTGGCGAGAATGTAACTTGGCTTTGTGTCGTGTAAAGTAGCGGCAGGAATAATAGAATAAACATAACTTTACCTTACCCTACATACAATACACAGTACAGCATATCCTCAGTAAATATTCTTCTTCTTTTTCTTCGACGTTACACTCTTGGCAGTGGTCGTGGTCGCCATTCTTCGCGCACTGTAGCTTTTCTTTCTCTCTAGTTCATTCTTGTTGTTAGTGTTCTGCCGCGCGGTCTTATATCTTCGACTTTCCCCTGCATCACGAGTTGTTCTACAAATGTGCCTTTTCGGCGTGTGATGTGTCCGAAGAATGTGAGAATACGACAGTGGACGATAGAAGAGAGATGCTTTTCGATAAGAAAACTGTTTACTGGTGGTAGGTCCTTTTTGTCGGAGACCGTCTAAGTAGTTAGGACCGCAGTGCGTATTTCTGCCGTCAAACAGTAGTGTGCAAACTTTACTGTGTTCCAGATTGAAAGGCGCTGGAACTAGTGTTATTACTGGGGTCACGAGATCCAGCATTTTATAACTCCGGCGACGAGCTCAATGTGCTGCTGTATATATCATCGTAACTAACACCACGTTTTTATGGGCAGGCATATCACTTGCCGTAAGGTGAACATCCCGCATGTCCAGTCGCTTAGTTTGATAAAAAAAAAACTGTCTAGGTTATGCCAAGCATTCTTCTCCAGCATCACATCTCTAGATCATCTATATACTTTTCTACAGCATCTATCTTCTCTTAATGTCTAGGTCTCAGCACGGTAGAGAAATATGAGAAACAGCTATGCCCTGTCGTGTCACAATTTGGTGGTCTATGTGATGTTTCTGTTTCTCCATATTACTTGACTCCATCCATTGCGGATCTGGTATTAGTGAATAGTATATATATTTGTTTTAATAAAATAACTACATAAATGCGAGTTACATATGAATTCAGATTAAATATTTAAGAAATATTCAGCAATGAAACAATTCAGTTGGTGAAGATCAGCTAAGTAGATCCTTACATATGAAATTAGCTTTTTGTCGTACTGACCATTTTGATCTGAAATATCTCCTCTTTGGTTAAGAATTCCAAATTTAAATTAATAAATTCATTTAGCTGGTACATTTGAGTTTTGAAAGCAGTGATTCATTTGTTTTTTCTCATTATTTTTTCTTTGGCGTCGCATATTACCGCACAATGGAAAACATGAAATATCGGTATATTAACGAGTAAGAGTTCTACCCTGGCACCAGTACCAGTGCTGCAGAAACAGCTCGAAGTATTAATGATGTGTACGGCACTGGTGTCGCAAAAGAAATCACGGTACGTTTTTGGTCTCAACATTTGCCTTATGGAAATTTCGACCTTCAGGACGAACCCTGTGAAGACCAAAGTGGAAAATAAAAAATTAAAGGCTATTGTGGAAGCGGATCTATCACAAAGCACTTCAGAGATAGCTGCAAGCTTCGTAGTAAGTGACAAAACTGTATTAATCCACTTGAAGCAAATCGGGAAAGTAAAAAAATTTGAACGATGGATACCTCACGAATTGAGTGAATCGAACTTGTGGCAGTCCAAACCGCCTTCAGAGAGTTTATTGATTCTCGCCCCCCATAGTTTTTTTTTAGTAAAGGGATGACCTATGAGATGGCAAAAGTGCATAGATAACAACGGTGCATACTCTAATTAATTAAATATATTTTACAAAAAAATAATTACTTTATATTCCTCCCGTACAAAACGCCAATTTCATATGTCAGGACCCTAATATAAGTAATATCCTAAGGGAATGTTTACTTAGCCAGGCGTCACGAAAGTTTGCTAGTTAGTCAAAATTTAAATGGTTGACTTTAGGCGTTTTCTGTTTCACAGTATAATGGCTTAGTTGTTTGTTAATTAAATGGTTTACTGTTATTATAATAAGACATGTATTTTTATACGTATTAGCTAATTAAATAATTTATAATGTAACTCTTACACTGGTGGTAGGTAAGTCTCTCTTAGCCCTGTAGTCTCGGGCTAGTAAGGATAGGACCAAGGTAAATCCTGCTTGTTGTAGACTAGACCCTTTTAGGAGTTTCGCGGGCCTTGAAAGTGGGGGCCCTTATCGCTCAACAAGCGAATTTTTGTGGAACAGCGTATGGCGCAGCGATGGTGCCTAGGAGGGTTAGGTCCTCAGAGAGGTGTTAACACAAAGTGTAGAGAGGCACCGGTGCTTTTTATAAGAGATCCCGGAGCCTCTCCGAATGCACCGATGCAGACCACCGAGGGGGTTTTAGTGAGTAAGAATCTGACATAACACTGACTTACCCGCAGAAGCAGGGTATGTTAAAAAATCCCCCAAAACAATAAAATGAAAAAAAAAGGTAGGTATCTGTTGTCGGAGACGGTTTAAATAGAAATCACCCCTGCGCCATTTCTGCCGCTTAACAGTAGTCTGAAAACATAGTTATGTTAAGGTTTGAAGGGCGTTGTAGTAATAGAAATTACTGGGGTACGAGACTTAACGTATTAGCAGGAGCGTAAAAAATTTTTTTATAAAGTTTGCATAATGAACTTGTTATACACACTCTTAAAAAAAATCCTTGATCCATACAGCAATGGAAATGTATGAAATCATTAAACTTGCGTGCCTTGCTTAACAAAAGGAGAAACGAGTTGTGGGAACAATAGTTTTTTTCAAAGGGAACTTACATTTACGTTTAATTACGAATTTTTTTTTTTACAAAATGGTGCACCTTATATATATTATTTTTTAGAAGTTAACGAGAAATAAAATTCATTGTATTTGGATTTTTTTTCTTTAAAAAACCTGAGACACGGAATGATACACCTGCTCGTAATGTAGTAGTAGGTCTTCATAGTACTGATGGTATATTTCTGCCGCCAAATAGTGGTGTGCAAACATTACTGTGTTCCGGTGTGAAGGAGGCTGGAGCTAGTGTACTGAGGGAACGAGACCTCTTATGTCTCAAGGCGACGAGTGCAATATGGTGCAATGTTTATAACATCCTAACTTCATTAGTGAAACATTTCGCTCGTTTCATCAAAGGTGGAACTTTAAATAAACCACTCCATTATTTTCGTAGAAAGATCACCAGAAAAAAATGTCACAGTTAATAGAGTTACTGAATAAACAGCAAACTGTAACTGAAAACTGAACTCTATTCATTACGAGCCGACCGCTAACTCGTCGCCATGCCGTCACTGTATAGAAACTTTTACGAATTTTGTTTCCATTTCCGGTTTTGCCGTTTAATATTTGTACGCCCGCATAGCAAAGATTTCGTTCACATTCACCTTGCCCTTTCTATTTTAATATATCGATACATTTTTTTCTTAAATCGATAAGGTCAGCGCTCGACCACATCCCACTTGATGTTAAGTGGTGACGTAGTCTATGGTGATAAGGGTCAGTAACCAAGTAACATCCTATTCAGTTTTTTGTTTTTCTGATGGCAGATCCCTGTGGCTGGAAACCGTCTAAGTACCACCGCAGCACCTATTTCTGCCGCCATACAGTGATCTGTAAACATTGCCTTCCGGTTTGAAGGGCACTGTAGCTAGTGTAACGAGACTCAACATCTTAAGTCTTAGGCGACGAGCGCAATGTGGTGAATTTAATACCATTCTAAATAGCACTACGTTATTGTGGGTAGACGTATCACTGGCAAACAGGTGAACATCCCGCTCATCTCATCGCTTAATTAAATAAAAAAAGACTCCAATGTCGTATTTGGACATGAACATCGATGTCGGCAGGATGTTCCACTTCTTTACGGTTCTTCTGAATATTGACGAGCTGAAGCGTTTTGTTCGCAAATTGGGGATGTTTACTACATAAGGATGGTGACTCGCCGTGCGTCTGGTCGTCCGGTAGTGAAAAGGGGATGAGGAAATTATGTAGTGTAATTACATTGCAAATTCTCCGAGAAATATTAGAAATATTTTTTAATATATTTTTAAAGATAAAGTTAAAAAATTTTGAGAAGAAAAAACTTTATATTTTTCTATTGACCTGATGGTAAGTGATACGCTCGTTCATAGCAACGTAGCGCTAGTTACGATGATATATACTGCACCACGGAGTGCTCGTCGATCCGAGACAGATGATGTTGAGCCTTGTTCCCCTAGTAATTACATTAGCTATAGCGCATTTCAAACCGGAACATAGGAATGTGTGCACACTGCTGTTTGACGGTTGCAATAGGGGTTGCGGTGGTACCTAATTAATAAAATCATTTATCTATTATTTATATGTACTTAATTATGGTACATATTTATCTGAGGAGACCGCCGAAGGGGTAGAAATCCCGCATAACTCTGACTTCTCTCCAGAAGTATCTTCTGATTTCCCTCACAATTCAAAAGAGTTTGGCCATTGGAACTGATAGTCTAATACTTCATCATCAGGAGATCGACGTCAACTGCGGGACATAGGCCTCCCCCAAAGATCCCCACATTGATCGGTCTTGCACTGTCCGTATCATCGAGCATCAGAGGCCGTCGTTTGTAGAGGTTCATGTGGGGAGATTTGGGCCTATTTCCCACCACGCTGGCCTAATGCGGATGGTGGGAACCACAGCCTCGTTTGCTGATTCGCAAGGTACACCACGAGCTGGTGAGATTGACTTAGATCCTGGTGTTGTTGTACGGGGCCTCTTGCGATAAAAATAAAGATGTTTAGATAAATCAACGTAGATGATACGAATAGAGACATGTCTATTTAGCTCGTGTTGAAGTAGACTAATGGAGCATTTATCATCTTCGTGTGTTAGGAAAATAAATTATATTTTTATTTAACATTAATCTATGAAGAGAACATGCGATGTCTGGAACCAGCATCATGTTGGTGTAAAAACGAAAATATACTTTGCTGTATTGTAACAACGTTACTTGGAAATATATCGCTATAAACATAGTTCAAACGAATACTGATAAAGAATTCACGTCAATATAGAAGTCTGATGCTGATGATACTATGCTATACTAAGCTCGGTGTTTTCCATGCTTGATCGACTCAGAAATGAGGAGATCCCCAGGAGAACTAAAGTCGCCGATATAGTCGAAAAGATTGCTAGCCTTAAATGGCAATGGGCAGGACACACCGCTCGAATGACTGACAGCCGATTGGGCATCAAGGTCCTTGAATGGAAACCGCGTACCGGAAGGCGTAGTGTTGGTAGGCCCCTAACCAGGTGGTCCGATGACCTGGTGAAGATTGCGGGAAGAAGCTGGATACGGGCATCGCGGGATCGATCGATGTGGAGATCTTTAGTGGAGGCTTATGTCCAGTAGTGGATGTCTATCTTCTGGTAATGATGATGATAATGATATAAGTGTGATTATACATAAAGAAATAAATATTCGATAAAGCTATATTACTGGTGGTAAGTCACTGTTGCCGGAAACCGTCCAGGTACCACCGCAGTTCCTATTTCTGCCGCTAAACAGCAGTGCGCAAGCATTACTGGGTTCCGGAATGACGGAAGTTGTAGCGAGCGAAATTACTGAGGTAACGAGTCTTAACATCGAAGGCGACGAGCGCAATGTGGTGCTAATAATTAGCGCCACATTATTTCTCATATTATATTTATTATGCAATAAGTTATACATGGATACATTAATAATTAAGGATAGCGTTAAGTTAAAATTCACTTAATTACCAATAGGTTAAAGGTAATGGCTCTAATAGGTTGCGGGGCCGTTGCCGATTTTGGAATATTATTATTTTGATTTTATCATTAAGTATATAAAGTTAAAGCTTTTATTCAGTTACATGTCAAGAACAATATTTAAATTAATAAAGTTTTGTATACAATTCATTCAAGTCACAAAAGTTATTTTAACCTTAACTTTGTATAAATGTTGGAGGAATACGGTTTTGGTATTCTCTATACGTTATTTATAATTTTATTTTTCAGTTATCGTTTCAGTTTAATATTAATTGCAAAATCAATTTGAAGATAATTCAATTAATATACCTGGTCTTCTTGGTGGTTTGAAGGGCTTCAATTTTAAGTAATATTAATAAGGGTTTGTTATGTTTATGTAACACTGGAGCAGGTATTACATTAAACATCAATTATAACAATGGCAATAAAACGTACAGAATGTTAAATTATCACGGTAATTCCACTTACAACCCCTTTCAAATCGGTATATTTGTACACTACTGGTCGGCGGCAGAAATAGGAAATGGTAGTACCTAGATAAAATCCGGTAATAGAGACATACTATAAGTATTACCAAAGTTATTACACAAGGAACAGCTAGTATATTTATAAAATCGAATTAGAGATTTCGTATCACAAGGCAAGCGGTAACTGTTACATGACGGATAAAAACACGTGTTTTCCTCTAAGTGTTTTTAGCTATCAAATAACGGAACATGAAACCCGGGAAATGATTTTATCCTCAATTAACTTTTGTTATAAAAAAATATGATACAAACAACTGATTTCTCAGTGGATTACGCCTCTAAACATTTCCAACGATAAATTGAATGTGTTGTACGCAGTTATAACATATAAGATATATTTCATCACTACTGATATAACAAAACAGTGATGTAATTCGGTATTATGATAAATGGTACAGAGAGAGGAATTAGTAGTTAAAACTCAAATATCACTTGATACTGTTGCGCTTGCCTTGAACTCAGGGCTCACTGGCTCACTTACGAAAGAAAATAATAATAAAATTGGTAGTTAGTGAAATTTTTTGTACCCTCCTAACTAGCTACGGTACCTCGTGTTTTTATTACTACAAAGCGTTATCACGAGCAGGACCTTCATCTGTTGCTAAGGTAGGCGTTTACCTCTCAACGTCACGCCAGTTAGGATGATGTACATCGCACCACGTGTGCTTCTCGCTTCGAGACGGGATGTTAGGTCTCCTTAGTCCAATGTTAATAGCTACAGTGTCTTTCAAGCCGTAACATAGTAATATTTACACACTATTGTTTGGCGGCGGGAATAAGAACTCGTATTGTGAATACCACATTAGTCTGGGCGAGCACACTTAATCTTTAACAGCCTCATTATCACTTAACGCCATGTGAAATTTTACTAATGTAAAGCATACAAAGTCTATTTATCATAAAATTACCTTATGTAGAAGATAAAGTGCACAAAATAATTTTTTGTAAGCGCCTTTTAAAATTTAATAGCAAAGTTAACAACAGGCAGAATTGCAAAATTATTTTCAAAATAAATGCTACTTTTATATAAAAGTACACCATTGTTCAATATGCACAATGTGGATACTGTTCAATGAAAAATAAGCTGTTTATACTTAAGTAAATAACTTGCAATTGTGTAACAATATTGTTATAAAATGTATAACGATCAAAAGTTAAAATGTTATATCATACATATACATATATCACGCCTCGTTCCCAATGGAGTAGGCAGAGACCACCTCTTTCCACTCGCTACGATCCTGGCACACCTCTATCGCTTCCTTCATTTTCATGAGCGTCTTATATCACGGGGGCTGTAAATCATAAGAAATTTAAGTTAACTCATTGCTCGAGTGTTAATTTGATCAACCGACCATTGAACGAATTTTACAGTAGAAACATTTTTATGTTTTACTACTTATGATGAATGCATGAGATGATGATGATTAATATGATATTTATTGTTTTTTCGATAGAAACACTTTAATCATAATTTGGGACAAAATGTAATGTAATTTTTTCTATATTTCAGTTTGAAAATTTAATTTGAAAACAATCAAGCTGGTCAGTCATAAGTTAGCATTCTGGTAACGAATTGTTAACTCATTGTAGATAGAACAAGGACTAAGCGGCTGAACAAATATGTACATATTGTAATCTCTACTGTCTCGAAAGCTTAAAGTTCTAAGCGGAATTCCTTTTCCGAGAATGTGAGGTTTCCCTTTTGCGGTAACGCACGGAACGCCAGGACGATTGAACCGACCGCAAAGATCGATTCGACTGTTGAAATTTGGAAACCTTTTCTATTTTTTGATCTTCAATAGAATCTACATATGTATGAAATTATATTTTGTATGTACCTAAATATTTCATTGAGGATTATCAACACAGGTTGTATTTCACGATAACGAGAAGTCAAATGTTGAACATATATTTTCAACTATTACCGTAGCTTTAATGCTTCAAATCTTTTTCGATTCCGGGGCTTCATGTGTGGTTTGGTTTCGGAGGCATTGTAGTAAAAATCCTTTTGTAAAATCTCATTGTTATTGAAAAGCTTTTACTACAATTATATATCTAACAATTGAGTATTTCATAAGATTTGCTATATCAAGACAGCAGTTCTGGCCTTCAAGAATGTTCAGACTTCGGAAATGCTATGTTAAAGTGAGCACTACTTGACTTACAGTGTCATGCGCGGACCACGAACGATTTTGTATCTGAGGTATGTAAGTTAGCTTTTCGATTCAATCGCATGACCTTACAGCTTCAAGGGTAGGGGTTTAATTCTAAATCTCTTAGTTGCGATAGGTATTCTTTTCCATCCATCATTTGTCTGACCACTTGAGAAACAAGTCTCGTAGCAAAAATCGTCCTGGCGGGAGGAACTGTGCAAAGGATAGATAAGAAATGAGAATTACCGCCTGATTAGAAGTACCATAACATCTTCTGGCGCGTGAAGTCTCAGAAGGGAGATATAGTTGCTGTACACCAAATACAGGTGTGGAAAAAGGCTTTCTTGGACAACACCCTCGACTGAGACATAAAACCGCCGTTTTTCAAGGACAAACTCCAGCAACCAACACATGAATACCGTGTTCCTATTTTAACATTGAAAAAAAAAACTTTTCAACAAACAAAAACAATAAAAACAGTTTCCAACTTTAACAATAATTGGTTATATTAAAATGAGTAAATTATGAACTTTGATGTAAATATGAAGATAAGTGATAAAGTTCGCAAATTTCACTGCTATCGGTACTACAAGTACAGGAAAAGTTTTGCAATCCTAGGGGCAATTTCGCAGCGAAACTTCTTAGAATTTCTTTTTTTTTATATACGTCTCTGTTCCGCCTTTATTATGAACCTTTCGTATATAATGAATATATGTATGATATATATTATACAGGCTGGCGCAAAAGTAATCCTCCTATCAGAAAATGCTATAAATTTTGCCTTGATGTAAAAAAATTAAAAGACCAAATAAAAATAATCCACAAGAAGAATCAAAGTTTTTCATATTTTTGCGCCACCTTGTATACCTTGTATATATATGTATACTATGCCTTGTATACAAGGTGGCGCAAAAATAACCTTCCGATGTTTTTTGGCTGTAATTTAAAAAAAAAATGAAAAACTTTGATTTTTCTTGTGGATTATTTTTATTTGGTCTTTTAAATTTTTACATCAAGGCAAAATTTTTAGCATTTTCTGATAGGAGGATTACTTTTGCGCCACCCTATACTAGCTGTTCCATGACAGCTTCACTGGCCGTAATTTAAAATTAGTCTGCAAATGACTTTCTTTAGCAACCGTTACTATAGCGACCGCATAAATATTACCAAATGAAAATGTTTATAAAAGTTGTTTAGAAACTAAATTTATTTTATTTATTTATTCAAACTTTTACAAACATATTCGTACACGTGATATTTCTCGGGTCCCGAACTTGTGTAGGTATTTAGTCCCACTATGAATATAAAAAAAAATATTTTTTTCATTATGTATATATATATATATATATATATTTGTGACGTGTGTGTGGAATGAATCTGTCAAATTCAAAAAAATAAATAGACTATAACCATCTAAAAATTATACCGCGTCGAATGTCAAGCTCCCGTGTCGATACGTTCACTAATTTTCACGTGATTATATTTATATATATATATACTCGTACATTATACATCGCTTGCGGAAACCTTGATAACTGAAATTTTAAGGAGCTTGTATGGGTTCGATCCTCGCTGTGCTTTCGATTACGGCGAACGGTGAAATCGTCGTGAGGAAGCCAATTTGTTCCAAGAAGTACATTTTTCTTGGTCGGCCTTACCTCTCTTCATATAAGGGAAACTCAGAGTCCCGGCGCTTAGGACATTAAGATGGCTGTTATTCATGACACTGTGTAGCATCTTAAATTTGAAGATTATCCTGTAAACAAAAAAAAGGAGAAAAGAATAAATTTGTTGATTAGAGATTATGGGTGGATGATTATTATCAATTGGACCTAATGTATCCATAAGAACAATATGTAACACGCATAAACAGAGTAAAAATAACTTTGTTTACTACTGTTTAGTAAAGGAAACAGACGGAGAACAAAAAAATCTGGAGATGATCATGAAACGCAGTCTGTCATATAGAGGTCACAGTTCTCAGCCGGAAAGTCTTAAAGAACAGTAGGCAATGGTACCAAAGTAGGTTTTCTTTCATTAGATCGCGTACCTGCCGCCGAGGAAGCAAAAACAGGTTATGTTAGACCGACTGCACTCCCCACGATGCTGCACCTTCGTCGGTTTATTGTGGGGTCACGGGAACGTCTTCGCACACCTTCGTTACCCCACCAGTACCGCCAGTACCGCCAGCGCCGCGTAGCTCCATCACGGAGAGAAAGACCCTTTTTTCCACCTGTGTAAGGGCGCGCCGGAACGTACAGCGCGCTCTCTTCTCGGCCTCTTATCGTCACCTGTGCAACGGATCCCAATGAGTCCGTCACCCAGAGGCCATGGGAGGCAAGAGAGAAAACTATACCTCCACAGTGCGGCAGATCAGGTGTTGAGCTCTTCTGCCAATCATTATACGGCCACAGAGGATATGGAGAGCGGCGAAACGCAATGGGGATGTAAGGAGTCTCGCACAACAACTCCCAGAACCAAGCCAACCTCACCCGTCGCGGTGCACCCTGTTAATCAATAAACGAGGCTCTGGCTCCCATCAACCCGCATTAGGCCAGCGTGGTGGGGAGCGGCTCAAACTCCCCCTACTGACGGAGGCTCCTAATGCCCGGTGATACGGGCGGCACAAGAACGATCGATGTGGGGATCTTTGGGGGAGGCCTATGTGCAGCAGTGGACGTCTATCGGCTGACAGTGGCGGTGGAAACGCATGCCAAGACTCCCCTACCTCCGCGACTCCACCACGGATTGGAAGTGAGTTCACCTGGAGCGGCAACCTGGAGCCGGCTCTACACCAAGCCATGGCTCTGAGCCTTACCGCCGCGATGAGGCAGGAAGCTGTTCGCGAGGCCTGCAACACAGACTTACCACAAGTATACGACGCGTTGTTTCAATGCTTATATCAATAAAAGAGAGTTTTTACAATAATTTGTTGGTACTTTGTTTTCAAGTATATTTATAAGAAATGTCTATTACCTTTCACTTTAAATGCAGTGAAACGTGACGACGTCTAATGCATGTATTATTTTTGATCCGAAATAAAGTAAACTGCCAATCAGGTGGTAGTTGCTATCGTTGGTAACGACCCCAAGTATAATGCGATGGCGATAAGAAAACGCAAACTGCCTTTTTATTTCGTGCGATAATGGATCTGCTTTTAAGTATAACGATTATGTGAACTTTGTACTTAATGTCTGTGTGTAGTATATTCCGAGATTTTCTTATTTCTTTTACTGTTTTTTTTTAAAAGTAGTTTCCTTTTATAAATAGAATAGTTTTTTTAAATGAATTATATCGAAAAGTACTCTTTATTAAGTTAGTTTATACATGAAGAAAAATAACTTCTGCCTTTTGTGTATATAATCTATTATGACACATATTTATAATAACCTCTTGAACTACAGCATTCCTATTAATCTTTATGGTCAACATGCTGAAATTGAATATAAAGATGTTCTCAAAAATTCTGGTGGTAGATGGTCTAATTTTACTGGTGGTATGTCTCTGTAGCCGGAGACCGTCAGTGACTATTTTGACCACCAAACATTACTGTGTACCGGTTTGAAGGGCACTGCAGTAACAATACTTAACATCTCAGGTTTGTAGCTAAGCACAATGTGGTACACCGGATACCATCATAACTGGCACCGTGTCGCTATGGACAGGGGTATCCCTCAACATCAGGAGAACGTCCCGCTCGTCTCATAACTTCGTTTACATTAACATGTAACCGTTAACATATACGTTGAAAATGTCTACGTACGTCGGTAAGTTATTAATGTTATTATATATATATATGTATGTATGTATATTAAAGTAATTTCCGATAATGTGATAAACATTAAGTGGTCTGCAGCGGTCCCCGCGCCATTACTGGCGGTGAATTATGTTAATGTACAAGAGTATAAGTATATATCAAATAGTTAAATTTCACATATAAACTATGTTACAGCGAAATAATAGAGTGTTTCCTTGTGTTAAAAGAAATGTCATTCCCACAAGCGGTATATTTCAATAAAGTATATATCGTTTGAACTAAACATATTTTATGTCTAATTATAAGAGACCTAGGTATTGTATGGAATTTTTTTTGCTTTGATCCGTTTTTCTTGTGAATATTTTTATGCTTTATGGACCAATTTGCGTCAGAACATCAAACAGGATCGCTATGTAATGTCCTCTTTATAGGATCAGTAAAAAAAATATTTTAATGTAACTAACAAAAAAGACTTACAAATTTAAATACCCCTAACGATACCTTTTTATTAGATGGTTTTGTGAATAAAACAAAATTATGTATATTACCAAATGTAAAATTTTCAAAGTAGAATAATGTGCGAGGCCGACTACACGGCGCCGTGTAACAAATGTATGCAAAGATTTAGGCCATGCTTATATACATATAAAAATTTACTTACCAATTTTGATTCAATATAGATGTATATACCTTTTGTATGACTAAAAATATTGTAATTTAAATGTGTTTAATGAGCTAGGACCGACGATCTGGTGATAATCGCAGGAAACCACTGGATGCGAGCAACGCGTGATCGTTTGATGTGGACATCTTTAGGGGAGGCCTATGTCCAGCAGTAGACGTCTATCGGCTGATGATAATGATGATGGAGCTAGGATTTGCAATGTAACACGGCAGCCGACGCGTGTTCGCAAGTTCGATTCACCCAAATCATGAGGTACTCATCGTTCAAGTTTTTTTTACTTTCCTGATTTGTTTTACGTGGATTAATACAGTTTTGTCACTTACCCCGAAGCCTGCAGCTATCTCTGAAGTGCTTTGTGATGAATCCGCTTCCACAGTAGCCTTTAATTCTTCATTTTCTGTTTTGGTCTCCGGCCGTCCACGGGGTTGGTTCTGAAGGTCGAAATTGCCAGAACGGAAACGTTGAAACCAAAACCGTACCATGCTTTCTTTTGCGGCACCAGCGCTGTACACATCATTAATCCTTGGAGCTGTTTCTGCAGCACTGGTACTGGTGCCACAGTAGAACTCGTACTAGTAAATATACCGATACTTCATGTTTTCCATTGTGCGGTAATAAGCGACGCCAAAGAAAAAAATAATGAGGAAAAAACAAATGAATGACTGTTTTCAAAACTCAAATGTGTCAGCTAAATAAATTTATGAATTTGAATTTGGAATTCTTGACCAAAGAGTAGATATTTCAGATCAAAGTGGTCAGTACGACAAAACGCTAATTTCATATGTAAGGACCTAATATTTCAAGTTATCTTTATATGACTAATTCAACTGTGTACTCAGATTTTTCCGGGACCAGTAAATAAAGATTAAATAAACTATAGATTGTATGTAGAAAATATCATGATCATAGATGACACATGGGTTACCAGAGAAAATAAAAGAGATCCCGGAGAAACTTTAGAAAAATATTTCTCAACAAAGACAATCAGCTTTTCAGCGCAAAAAAAAACTGGCGGAGAACCGCAGTGCGGACGACATATATTGTTTGTAATGCGTTTTCTACTTGTAAAAGTTGTTAAAAACTAACATACAGCCTCCGCGGAGTTCTTATTTGTTTTTATATTTCTCTTTTAACTTTTAAATTTAATATATATATATATATATATATATATATATATATATATATATATATATATATATATATATATATATATATATATATATATATATATATATACGTAAAACTGCAAATGCGAATATTAGCAGTAATACCTTCATTTTCTTATTGTTTGGAATATTTAAACTACGATGAAGTTTTAACATTTACAATAACAATAAACGTTTATTACAGACCGGGGGAAACTAAAAGAATTTATAAACTAATGTAAGAAATTTAGAGATACATAATCTAGAATAGAAGATGTCATATTTACTTAAGCGAGAAGATGAAGCGATATTCGAATGCTAGCTAATAATCCATGCATTTGGGTAAATAAGAAGAGTGGGAACAGAAGAACTTAGCTGTGTGATAAGTCAGTATTACGTAACAATCTGAAGCTCATATGGAATCCATTAGTGTAACCCACAGTAAAAATGTCTGAAACATTGCACCGGAAGTTCATCTACACCCATATCACACAGTGTTACTGTACACTACGATGCTGTACACCTTCTGCACAACATCACAGGTAGAAGATATAAAAATATTTGCTGTGTTTTAACTTTTTTAATCCTCCTCATCATCACTATAACGTCCAATACTAGATAAAGATGTCTTGCAACTTCTGTATAGCTCTTTCCAAATCTATGACCTAGAATGCTGCATTTATTATTAGAAATAGCTCCCTCTGTACCCTTTCTGTATTGAGTCATCTCTTAAATTATGTGACTCAATGAGCAGTAGGGCGTACCAGTCGATGCAGATCTAGAATACAAAGTGAACCGAAGAACTGATGCAAGTCGTGGCAGTGCGAGTTGTATCATCGTCGACAT
This sequence comes from Ornithoptera alexandrae, assembly GCA_029030555.1. Classification (NCBI taxonomy): domain Eukaryota; kingdom Metazoa; phylum Arthropoda; class Insecta; order Lepidoptera; family Papilionidae; genus Ornithoptera; species Ornithoptera alexandrae. The sequence goes on from JARDVY010000031.1 coordinate 2,464,601, forward strand.
CTTTGATAGAGGCCAGTCCATCAGTGGAGGTTTATGAGCTGATGATGATATGTTGTTTAAATCATGAAATCACTCATGTATTCGTATCTTTCATTTAGCTGTAACGTACTGACTTTGTTGACTAAGCAAACTCTTCGACTTTTCGACAATCCTTTACAGGAGCTTAAGATTGCTTAGAATTTTTTAATATTGAAATTATGATTAACAAAAATATTATATTTTTATTTCTAAAATTAAAATTTAAATCGGTAAATTATTTTCAGTATTTTTCAAACTATTATTTACATTAGTTTAATATATTCATAAAATACCATAACTACTTTGTTATAAACAATGCATTCAAACGCTAGAATCTCTTTGCACTAAAACGGTCCGTCGAATTTATTTATAGTACAAAGACTTGTTTAATCAATGAAATAATTCATCGTCGTTTATTCAAGAGTTTTGTAAATAAAATAAAATTTACGTTTACGTTTCGGCAAATGAATCGTTAGGCCTGGTTTCGAACCTAACGAGATACCTTTACCTAGACCTGAATAAATATTACATGTTGGGAAACCGACATCGTTTAAGATTTAGTATCAAATCGTTTGTTCACTGAACTCTATATGGGTCGTAATTATCATAAGACAAAAGCTAGCTATATATAGACCTTTAATTATTCTTGTTGACTCTATATTATGCCTGACGGTACACATTAAAATGTCCTTAATTAATTATTGCATAAAAAAAAGTGAAACTTGGCATAAATAAAATGCGATGAGAAACATTCCACTTTCACAATTAATCAAAATTCTTTAAAAACCAGTGTCAGATTAATATATAACAAAACTATAAAAATGTGCTTATTTATTAAACAAGTTTTATTTTAACTTATATACTAAGGGTACATCAAGGATGATAAGTTGAAATAGAGTTTATGACCGTAAACCTAATTAAAAGCAGAAAGGTCTGTGTTTAATGTTCAGACTGTTAATTCAAAGTTTATTTCTTTTAAAATTTTAGAAAAAAAAGGATTTATTACTAATTTATAGTTAAAATCGATTAGTATAACTAAATGACGATTTACTTGTATCAGTCGAATCGATATAGATGACTATTATTTCGAGTAATCTGTCATCTAAAATTTTGGTTATACACAAGGAAGAATTCACAAAATGGCGGCTTAATGTCAAAGGGCATTCTCACTCAGCCTAGTTTGATTCCTCTCTCACCCTAATGTTTGAGCAGATAAATAAGTAAACCTTTTTCGTTGCATAAATAAATAAAAAAAAATCTTAACGTTCCCACTGCTGAGATTCGAAGGTTTTTTTAACAAAGAGAGATTAAGAGCCTTTTATTCAGTAAAGTCGATAAGTGGGACGAAGACGTAAGACCGTCTAGGTAGGTACCACCGCAGAGCCTATATCCGCCGCTAAACAGTAGCGTGCAAACATTACTCTGTTCCGGTTTGAAGTGCGTTATAGCAAGTGTGTACTGTGATAACAAGACTCAACATGTAATGTTCCAGGCGACTAGCGCAAAGTGGTGCAGTATATATTGTCGTCACTAGTGCTGCGCTGTTATGGACGGGCGTATCACTTACCATCAGGTGAAGCTCCCGCTCGACTCGTCGACTAATTTAATAAAAATCTAGGTGTTCGTGGATGTCAGAGACTATGAAAGTTGCAGTTGTTCGACAATGGCAATTTCCTCACGTTGTTTGGAAACTCGTGCTCGGTAGGGATCGAACCCGCGCCTCTTCAAGCGATAGCTTTACAAACTGAGCTATCGCAGCTTCTCACATTCAATATATAAAGAGGGAGCAATTAATTTATACACTATGCTCAGATTTCTACGGCCGTTTAGGTCTGACTCACGGGTTATCAATATCTATATTAAGTACGCCACCTTGGATTTAACTGACGTTAATGATGGACCCAAGTTAGTTTATGGTTTATGCTTAACAGGATTTAAATGCGAAGTGAATTTACATTAAAATTTTAATATGAAAGATATATATGTCTATATTTTTAACCGACGAAGCGACAGAACGAGTGGGAATTTCATATGATAATAAACCCCTTATCTAAACAATGATGGTGATACTGGTGGTAGGTCTTTGTTACCTTGCCTTGTAGTCTCGAGCTGTTAAGAATAAAGACCAAGCTAAGCCCTGCTTGTGATAGAAGCCGACTGAAAGGGTTTGCGGGTTCGTGGGCTGAAGGTGGAGGCTCTCATTATCCATTAAACAAGGGTTTTGAGGAGGCCTAGCAGCCCTGCGACGTGCCTTAGGCGTAGTGCCGGGAGGCATCGATGCGTTCCGTAGAAGATCCCCGGGGCTTACTGTAACACACTGAGGATAACCATCGAGAGGGTTTTAATGGGTAACCTGGTCCTCCCCCTATGAGCAGGGTATTTTTTAGAAGATTTCCCTCGCGATAACCAAAAAAAGGTCATTGTTGCCGGAGGTCATCTAGATAGGTACCACCGCCCCGCCTAATTCTCCCGCGGAACAAAACTGTGCATACATTACAATGTGCCGTTTTGAAGGACGTTGTTGTTAATGGAATCACTGTTAATTAAACGTAACATCTAACGTGACAAGGAGACAGGCAAATTTAGTGTTGTGAAAATCATGCTGACAGCGCCACGTTGTTATGGTCAGGGGTTTCACATACCAAAAGTTATATGTCCCGCTCTTTTCGTTGCTTCGTTAAATAAGAAAAAATCTTTCATGTTAGGATGTTTATACGATCGCCGTTCGCCATTTTGAGAATTAAGTCTATTTAGTCTCGTACTCACATTAATTTTAACAACCATAATTCTCTTGAAATGTTTATATATGTATGTAATTTTCATGTACTACTTGTCCGTATTTCAATTATTATTATTATTATTTGCATACGTTTTTTTTTTACATAATGTATAATGTTAACCTTTATTATAATCTGTCTTTATTGTATTTTTTCTTATCTGTTTAATCTGCAAAAAAGCTAAAAGAAATAAGTAAATATCCATAAATAAAAATGTTTGGCGGCAAAACATTACGAAGCAGCGACCGGCCGCCATTTTATAATGTCCTTTATGGTTGTCGATGTTAATAATTTCCGTTTTCGTTTTACATTTTGGTAACAAAGTTTAGATATTTTTCTTTTCATTTTTTTAAAAAAAAACTTCAATAGTGGTTCATGCAGTAAATTATTGTGTATGGTAGATTAAAAATACTCCTTTTGTCGGTTCTGTAAAAATTGTTAATCTGTGTCGAATGATTCCGTAATATACACAATCTATTCAATTATGACTACATATACTTATTTTTATAGATTTTTTTTTGGAAAATCGATAAATAGCACTTTAAAGATAAATATCTAGTTACAATTATAAATATATTGTAACTAGCTGTTCCACATCCGTTTTGCGTGGCGGAAACTCAATAAATAGATTATATTGAATGTAAAGTTCTAGCTCTAGTGTTTTCTGGCAACAAAAAAAAAACAAAAGACAGACATTTTTCTTCAATTTATTTTTTTATAACAACATATATGTAATCTGATTGTGATAAACTTTTATCTAACGGATCCACTCATATCTGCTCAAACCCGTCTATACATACCTCGTATCCTTCTCGTTGTTAATCTTCTTCTCCTTCTTCCTCTTCGTTTTAAAAAGATTTGTTTTGTAATTAGTTTATTAATTTATTTTATCCAAAGACTTATCATATCTCTTGACAATCTATTCTAACGACCGTATGAATGATACGAAATGAATATTTAAATTTTTCTTATATATTATAAAAGATGAAAGATTTATGAAATTCAATAAATAAATAAATAGTATATAACCATCTATAAAGAATTTCACGTAGAATGCTCGTGTTCCCACTTACATGCGTTCACTGAATTCGACGTGATTGGTGAACAAAAAAAAATCCATTATCATTATATATATTGTGTGTAATTCAACAAGGAAGTACTTTTACAGCGGCATACTTATATTCGACAATTTAAAATAATATTATATAGCTTGATGTTATTTCTGTGTTATTAATAATAATTTTACACACACACATATAATAGTATATTGTAATAAGTGGACAGTATAAACATAATGTTATTAAATCGATTATTTAACCAATTGCGCTACATTCAGCTGTCTTCGTCTTACAATTAATCATTCGGACATTTCATCTCTAATAAATCATATTCTTCGTCAAGATTAATCAATCTACACGGACATCCGTTATTTTATTTTCAATATACTTTTTCTACCATAATATATATGGTACAGTGTTGGTATTTTTCTTATTTTAATATATATATATAATAGTTCTAAATCCGGTCATAGTTATTAAATTTTTTATTATTTACTAACTAATATATAAAAATAAAGGCACAATGATTAAGAGCGAGCGATTGACTTTCAACGCGCTTATCTCATGGTTAGTAGAATACTATAATAATATAGAACTAGTTAGGATGTTTACACAGCATAGTTTTCATCTTAAGATCTTCAGCCTATTAAATCTATCAGCTAATATGATCTGGAAACCGAAAGAAATTAACGTTTAAATTTATGAATATTTACTGGAGAAAGTTCACAGTAGTCATCATCATCATCATCAGCCGATAGACATCCACCGCTAAACATAGACCTCCCCCAAAGAGCTCCACGTTTGTAAGAGTTCATATGGGGGGATTTGGGCTATTTCACCACGCTAGCCCAATGCGGGTTGGTGATAGCCAGAGCTTTGTTGTTGATTAGCAGGAAGCACCACGAGCAGGTGAAGTTCATTTGGGTTCCATGAGTTGTTGTGCGGTTTGATGGGCCCTGTAGCTAGTGTAATTAGTAAGGTATAGACATTTAATATCTTACGTCTCAAGGCGACGAGCGCAAAGTGGTGCTGTGAATACTATTCTGGCTAGCGCCACGTTGTTATGAGCGAGCGTATCACTTACCATCAGGTGAAAGTTCCGCTTGTTTTATCGCTTCGTTAAAAAAAAAACAGTAGGAAAGACTTACGGTCAATATAATTATTATAATGAAAACCTTTATGAATGTATTTGTATACAGGATATAATATTTCAGGTGTGTTGTAAGGCGCTATATTGTTTCACTCCTGAAACATTGTTTACAGTGAACAAATGACTTTTATTAAGCGTGCCTTCAGAACAAATGGTGCGAGAGCTCGCTCAGGTATAATTTTACGAACGTTTCTCCCTCATATTTTATGATGAGGCAAGTGCTATCAACTTGTAACTTGTGCATTATTCACAGCTATATTTCGTTATTGTATGACGTGTTTTTAATTTTATCGTTCAAGGATTACTTTTTAAATAAACACAGTGAAAGGACATTGGTGAGTTCGTTGGGTAAACTATATTGAACACTAAATAAAGCTCATTTAGAATCTCGGTCATCCTAGTAGCCTATTGATTTATACTGTTGAACATAGACCTTTCTGATTGTAAGGTTTATTACTCTTTGCGTGGTGGTTAAATGGCTTAAATTTTTGCATTGTAAATGAAAGGCTCGAATACCGATAGTGGGACCGTTAAGAGGGCTGTTTATATTATATTACCGTTCGCCATGCCATTTAAACACCAAGAACATTGAATTGTTTTGAGATTCTCACAATGGGTACCGCGAAAATATTTTGCTTCCTTAATATCTTAACCTCTTTGCCATTTTATTTACATTCACCCCGTTCATGACTTTACGTATATTACCAATTATTATTCAACATATATAAATTAATACTAAGTTCGGTTATTTATATTAAAGTGCTATTATGGATAATAGATATGAATATGTCTAATGCTCTTAACTCATAGGAATAAAAATAAATTAGTGACAATTTATTGCAGACTGGTATAACGATTTAGTCAATAACATGTTTAATATACTTAGATTAACTAATTAGAATGTGAAAACTATAGAGTAATAAAGGCTATCATTACCTTTATGTTTAATATACTTACCCATCTGGCGCAGCGACCCAAAGTGAGTATATTAATATAAGTATGTAGAGTATATCCAATATGTTTAATATATTTTCTAGAAAATTCTATGTTAATTAGATTTGAGGTTTAAGAATCTTTATTTCTCACAAGAATATATACAATTCACGTATGCGAGAAGACAATAAGCAATAGATTAAGCTAAAATTACGAGCGTACAAAGAAAGTTTAGTAGACAAAACATTTGGCTACGCTGAGTATGCAATCTTATGCCTCTACTTCATGTGCTACGAAAGTGCTACAAGTTGCTACGATTTATCCATATCGCACCGAAGGGCTACGCATGGCTACGGTTGCACTTCGTGTTACTCCTAGCGACATTGAAGGACATTTCCTTCAAGTTTCATTAAACAACAACATTTTTATAAGAATTTCAATATTCACATTTTTATAGAATTGTTGTTGTTAATGAATGATATCAATTGTATAATTCATATCAATTAAAATAAAACATTGACTTCGATTCATAAGACGAAAAGGTAAAATCATTAAAAGAACTGTTGGTAGGCCTTTTGCCATAGACCTTATAGGTGTATCCACCTATAAGGTCTATGGCAAAAGGCTTCTATTTCTGTCGCCAAACGGTATGTAATCATTACTGTGTTCCGATTTGAAGGAGGTTGTAGGAAGTCTAATTACAGTGGTAACGAATCTATATCTTGTCTCAAGGCGACGAGCGCAGTATGACTCAGTGTACGCTAACCTGACTAACGCCACTTTGTTATGGGCATGCCTATCACTTACCATCAAGTGAACGTTCCTCACATTTATTTGCTTTGTTGAATAAAAAAAAATCATACACTTATGATGTTATTAATATAATCTATAAAAACGCGGTGCTTGTTAGGATGATTACTACACCACATTAGATCCATCGCTTTAATACATAAAACGTTGAGTCTAATAACATCAGTAATTTCACTAACGACAAAGTCCTTCAAACCGTAACACTATAATGTTTGCATACTAGTGTTTAGCGGTATAAATAACTGCTGCGGAAAAATCTATCTAGACGGTCTCCAGCAAGAAACGCCCGTCCATAACAATATGGTGTTAGTTAGAATAACATATACAGCATCAGTAGCTCGCTGGCCTAATGGTTAGAGCGTGCGGCATTCATTTCGAAGGTCGCGGGTTCGAATCTCATCATGTACAGATGACTTTAATATTTAAGTTATGTACATTTGTGAACTTTAGTAACAACAGCGAAATACAAACGGTGAAGGAAAACATCGCGAGGAAACCTGCACATGAATTAGAATTTATTCTGAGGTGTGTGTGAAGTCACCAATCCGCATTGGGCCCGCGTGGTGACTATTGCCCATCACCCTTAATTAGAGGATAGACCTGTGCTCCAGCAGTGGAGACGTAAATTGGCTGTTATAAAAAACACAGCACCACAATGAACCCGTTGCTTTGAGACATAGAATGTTAAGTCTATTTACCCCCAATAACTTCACTAACTGCAACGTCCTTCAAACCGAAGCACGGTATTGTTTGGCAGCGGAAACAAGATCTCCGGTGGTACCTACCTGGACGGTTTTCGGCAACTGAGACCAGTATCACATCTTCTCTAATGATGAATCGATGTTCTTTTGCAAGGATTTTTATCAAATCTCTTTTCAGCTATGTGTTCTCTTGTACAGATTTTAATTCACCCTCATAATCAGTCGATAGACGTCCACTGCTGGACATAAGCCTCCCCCAAAGATCTCCAGATCGTCGGTCCACCTTGTGGGAGGCCTCCCAACACTACGTCTACGCAACATATACCTAAGACCTTTCTGCTCCATCGGCCGACGGTCCTTCGAGCAATGTGCCTTGCCCACTGCCACTTAAGTTTATCAATCTTCTGGGCTATGTTGGTGACCTTAGTTCTTCTGCAGATCTCCATGTTTCTGATTCGATCGCGTAGAGAAAATCCGAAAGAGGGCTATCCCTCTCCATTGCCCTTAGGGTGACTTTGAGCCTTTTTATAAGGCCGCTAGTAAGGGACCACGTCTCGGTTCCGTATGTCAACACTGACAACACGCACGAGTTGAAGACTTTTCTCTTCAATCCCCTCAAATGAACCCCATTACTGACCCTAAATATCACCATTTAGACCTTCATTAGCGCCTAATTAAATTTATAATTAATACTGCAGCGTGCATGTTGGAACATATTTAATTCTCAGCTGAAGAAGCTTGTTTGAAACACATTGCGGTACAGCCGCATCACTGTAAATAATGCCTCTGTGAGATGAGCAAGAGTTTCATCACATTCATTAAACATAACTAATTAAAACTGCTTATTGCCAACGAGTAAACTGTGTACCGCAATGCGATATATATTTCCCACACAAAGAGAGATTTATAATTAAAACCTTTTTATATATGCTTTAACAATAATTTATATAATTTTTTGTTTCCATCACAATTTACTTAAGTAAGAGTTAGAGTTTGTTACTTACAGCATCTCTTACAATTGTAACACAGTTAAAAGAAAGATTATTTATAACATTAACACTCCTGTTATTGTTACATTAGTTATTATTTGTAATTTTTATATATTAAGATGATAAAGAAAAAAGAGTAAAACTTGTAGTACATCTTCACAACGATTGGAGGGTATTCAGCGTGCTTACACCAGATACTTAGCTTACAAGACAAACGGATTTTCATACAGAAGCCCTTACGACAGTCGCTTAAAGTTTTTTAAAATGGCTGCCCACACATCCGCCGGTTAATATTTGACCTAATGTTCCTCTACATTTTAAACGGAAAAATTAAATAACCCTTTCTATTTGGGAGTGGTGTACTTGGACTAGTGTACCCCGCAATTACCCTCGTCGTCCAAGAGAATATTGTAAAATCCATTCTTAGCTGATCTCTAAATGGCAGAAGCAAATTGTCTAACAAATTTTAAGAGTATACGTATGTCCGTCTGTCTGGCACTATTTTGAATAACGGATATGCGGGCCCAGCTTCCCGAGCTACTACTGTCTCCTTTCTGCTCTTTCCGAGTCAGTAGTATCCCCTCTTATTCTTAATCACTACCCAAAGTCCGCATTCCTTTACTTTACACATTTCCTTACCTAATCGTTCTTATTTCCCTTCCACCAAACCAGTTACGCGGTCATCTCTAGGGTCTTACTCTCCAATCGGAAGTCAGCCCTTCGAGCGATGTATTATACTTAACGTCATATTCCGAAGACCGTAAGCGAGATAGTCGTCTCGTTTACAAATCCTATGAAAACTCAAATTTTTTTACCGGGTCATTTTATAAGTAAAAAAGTCAAATAGCTTAATGTCACTGGTGGCAGATCTTTGTTGTCGGGGACCGTGTAAGTTGGTACCACCGCAGCTTTGATTTCTACCGCTAAGTAGTGGTGTGCGAACTTTACTGTGTCCGGTTTGAACTCCGTTGTAGCTATTGAAATTACTGGGGTAATGAGACTTAACTACTTATACCTAATTCCGCGTTGTTTATGAAAAAATTTAAAAGCCAGTAAAATAATTAATAACATAGATATCATTGCTGCTTTTGTTTCTATCGCCAAACTGTACTGTGGAAATATGGTGGTGCTGTGTAAAAATACTAACTAGTATCGAATTGTTGGAGATCGACGGTTCACTACAAGGAAAACCTCTTCATCGTTTTCTCCGCTTCTTTATGTTCATTGTTTGGATCCTTTCTGGTGACAGAATCTACCTTTCTCTCTTCATTCCTGTCTATCCTTTTTTTTATTGCGGGGGAAATCTTTTTAAAAAATACCTTTCTTCTGGGGGAAAGACAAGGTTATGTAGGGCTTCTACCTACTAAAACCCCCTCGGTGGTCTCTGTCAGTGCATTAGGAAGGGTACCGGGATCTCTTACGGAACGCACCGGTGCCCCCTGTACTCTGGCTAAAACATCCCACAGAAGTGCAAAGCCCTCTTTAGCACCCACGCTGTGCTACGGAAAAATTAAGACCACCATGCATTTGCTGTCCTCCTAGGGCTCGCTTATTGAGTTTTAAGGGCTCCAGCTCTCAAGGGTCATAAACCCGAGGATCCTTTCAGTCGCCTTGTACGACAGGCAAGGAATACCTTAGTCCTATTCTTAATCGCCCGAGAGTACATAGCTGACGGACTGGGATGTCCATTGCTATCACCCCGACGTCCTCGTTTATGAACGGAGTCGGCCCTCTCCCGACTTGACTCAGCGGACGTCTCCTGCACCATGACGGTTCACAGAAGGAAAGCACACAATCTTGTGGATCTGGATCTCGGCGCTCTTGACTGTGCACTTCCCCCACATTCCTGTCTATCCTAGCATCCTTCTTTAGAAGATCGCAGCTTTTGATAGTTTTGGTTAAGGTGATTGCTTATTTACATACAAACATAATATAAAACAACTTATGTACTTTAATATCTCCTTCAAAATAGTTTTATACAATCAACGTTTCAAAGACAAGATTGTACATAGCGTGGTTAATTAAATTACTGCCAACCAGTTAGTAATTAATCCCATCCACTAAATAATATTGATCGGCACCAAAGTGCCTTAACATTATGAAAATTAAATTAATAGGTAGTTATTTCGGTGAACATCATATATATATATAAATATATGTATATTGGTTAATTACATAACATCATAAACAGATTTCGTAGCAACAATGAACACAACATTTATATTGAATTAACTCCTCTTAAGAGCTCCACATCGATGAGTCTTGCGCTGCCCTCATCCAGCTTTCCGCGATCTTAAACTCAGGAAAGCTACCGGTACCGCCGAGCACTAAGCGCCGTCGTTTGTAGGGGTTCATATGGAGGGATTTGTAGTATTCCACCACGATGGTCCAATGGGTGTTGGCGGGAGCCACAGCCTCGATTGGCTTGGGTTCCGTGAGTCCTTACACCGGGACCACAGAAAATAGATATACGCAATTTTTTTTAATACTAATTACTAAACAGCGGGACTCACACCCCTTATACCTTGTAAGATACAGGGGTGTCAAGGGGTATATAAAGATACGTATATTTATCTAGAATCTTGAAAGAGCGTCTTTCACTTTAATACCTGTTCAACCACTTTAACCTTTCTAAATAACGACCAGACCAAGAAAAGACCAAAGAAGTAACAAATATAGGCCGAGTACAGTCGTGTATTAAATAGCAGAACGTACAAAATTTGAGGCGAAGAAAAAAAAAATGCTGATGGAGCGATTTTAGTGGGGTGTCATTAATCAAGGCGCTTGTTACTTTCATCAGCATCAAAGTTTGTACAAAAGTGTTTTAGCACAAAAATCAAGTTCCGAAAATTTAAGTATGTCACCTCACCGGCAGAGTTTACACAGGTCGATATCGAGTGGAGTACTCCTCGTTAATGAATTTTAAGTGTTATATGTTATAGTGTATATATCAGTTTTGACTACTGTGTGACAGACAAACACACAGTAGTGTGCAAACATTGCTGTGTTTTGAGGGAGTTCTAGCTAGTGAAATTGTTAGGGTAATGAGACCTAACATCTTGTCACAAGGCACAATGTGGTATAGTGCATATCATCCTAACTAGCGCTAAATTGTTATGGTCAAGCATATTACCATCAGGTGAACATCTTGGTTCGTAGGTCACAGTTGTTAAAGATCGTTAGGATTTATTTCGAAGTTTATAAACTAGTGATAGGTTTATGTTACTGCAGATGATCTATAGGAATACCATAAAGAAGAAAGCAGCTTTCAACCATTACATTATAGTGTAAATATGTTATCGGGTATTGTTGTGGTGGTAGATCTTTGTGGTCGGAGAACGTTCAGGTACCTCCGCAACGCTTATTACTGCCACCGATACAGTACCATGTAAACGTTATTGTTTCTACTTTGAAAAGAATTGTAGCTAGTGAAAGAAGGGATGAGACATCTCAAGGATGATGTCATGCAGTGAACACAATGCTTACTGCCATACCATCACAGAAATTTTTCCCTGGTCACGTCGCATTAAATAAATCTCCATTCTAGTCTAACCGTGTAGTGTAGTGACAGGTGACTACGGAATTCTATTCCTTGTTACCTAAATTTCTACCAACCGATCTACTACTAGAAATCTACTTATATAGAATCTTATCATGATTTCTCTGTAACTACGTACTTGATACTTAACTATTTTAAAATGGAAGGAACCAGGGTTGAGACGTAACTAAGCAACCGGGTTTTAAAGAGTTACATTTATTTCTAAGTGCACATCTAACTAAAACAAAAAATTTTCAAATATTTAATACTCCAAAGTTTTCTATACTACTTTATAAGACACAGTCGTTTCCGGAAGATTTTAATGTACGTTAAACGTTGCGATTTTTTTTAATATACATATACAATAAAAACTAAGAAAATCAAACTATTATACCTTTAGAAATATTTTAATTTTGGACATTTGGAATTAGTTTAATTTTCCTTTATGTGGTGACCATTGAAAATACTTGAACGTATTTCGTAAACTGTTCTCTAGCCCTGGTATTTAAAAAAACATACAGCGGCGGCCTGGTGTACAATTACTGTTAATTATTCCATTAGGGTGCTGCAGATGGTAGAATAATGGAATTTCTTTAGCTCATTACGATCTACCAACCAATTCACACAAGCGCAATGGGCACCGCTTATTATCGTTAAAAGAAGCGAGAATATTTTTTTTTATTACCTAAATGTCAAAAATAACAGCAAGCAAATAATATATTCATTTAATATATTGAAACTTACAAACAAAATACTAGAAATAATATTACGCCTTTTATCTATAATGGGTTAACACTTAACAGATATTTACTTAGGTTTATGTTATTTACTTATATATTTAAATCTTTTATGAAACAGATCTTCTGCTAGAAAAGTATATTATTGGGTAGAATACTATTTAAAAGATGCTTAAGTTTGGAAACAAAATTATTCTTTTTTATCTGTATAATATATTAATACAAAATTGTGGCTGAAATCGCGAAAAGAAGGGAAACCATAAGAAATTGTTACAACAGAGAAGATAACAAAATAAAAGTAACACAAACGAATATTTTTAAAGTAAATCTCTAAAGAGGTAATTCCTTTCCTTCACAAACTACAAAATCAGCTTTTCTAAAGTTTATTACCAGTTCTCCGAGAGGAGTGAGTCTAAACTGATTTCTTAACAAACGATTTACGGATAAAAATTAGTACAATAGTTACTACAGTAGTAGTTACAAAAACCAGTTAATTGGTGAAGCTTGCTCACTCAGAATATTATAGTCTCCATCTACAGGGTGGCGCAAAAGTAATCCTCCTATGAGAAAATGCTATAAATTTTCCCTTGATGTAAAAATATTAAAAGACCAAATAAAAATAATCCACAAGAAGAATCAAAGTTTTTCATTTTTTTTTTAAATTACAGCCAAAAGCATCGGAAGGTTATTTTTGCGCCACCTTATATACCTTGTATACAAGATAACCTTCCAATGTTTTTGGCTGTAATTTAAAAAAAAAAATGAAAAACTTTGATACTTCTTGTGGATTATTTTTATTTGATCTTTTAATTTTTTTACATCAAGGCAAAATTTATAGCATTTTCTGATAGGAGGATTACTTTTGCGCCACTCTGTACATATAGGAGATATCCAGAGATTCATTCAGTCATCACGAGATCTAAACTATTCTACGTAAACACTCAAAATTCTTTGGTTTTAATTTTAGTTTACATGGGGTGTAAGGAGTCTCGCAAAACTAACGGAACGCCAGGCAACCTCACCTGCTTGTGGTGCAGCCTGTTAATCAACAAACGAGACTGCTTCCACCAACCCGCATTGGGCCAGCATACCCCCTACAAACACGGCGATCTTTGGGGGAAGCCTTGTATTGGACTATGTCTAGCAGTGGACGTCTATCGGCTGATGATGATGACTTAAAATTTGTGGTTCAGATGAGGATTGATTTTACAAAATACCCTCCCCAATGGGAGTTGTTGCTACCATCAGAGTGGGTGGGATACATTTAATATTTTGATAAGGGCAAAACTTTATTAAAATGACAATATGGCTACGAGATTTGAATGGCGGCATAAAGGTTTATGATTTCATTTGATCTAATTTCTAACAGTATATTTAAAACCAGTAAAATATAGTATCGTTATATTTTAACGTAAGTATTTGTATTCGTATTTTTAAATTTTTTACCGCAGCTAACAAACGGTTGAACCGAACAGCTGTCAACAGAAAATTAAGTTTAACGTTGAGAGATTGAGCTCTTAAATGTTTTCAGTTTTGGACTTTTTTATTATATCAATTTAATATTATACTTAAATGAAAATAACTTTGATATCGGTTATATTTTAAAGTATTTACAGCCTCATTATTATATTTAAAATCCTTCTTAAGTTAGAAGTTAAATAAAAAAAACTTAGATCGTTTAATATTGCTGTCTGAATATCTTTTAAATTGTTACTCATACAGTTTATAAGCTTTAATATAGAAATAATATATAACATTGAGTTAAATTGTAAGCATACGTAGTAACCGGTTTAACTTATATCCAGTAGTAACTTAATAACTTAAACATTGCTATAATCAAACTTTTTGTATCGTTAATAATTGAAGATTATATTAATAAGAGAATGAAAACAAACCGTTGGAGTCGTCTACAAACTATTGTAATTAAGTTTCGCTTGAACTTTACGACGAGCACAAAATCCGCCCTAACTTAGCTTCAGTACCGCTTCAGCTTCGGACCAGGACGGTCGCAACTTGCTCCACAAATAGTCGTAAATAAGCAAAGCCCACGAAAACTATAATTTACTATATATAACTGTATATGAACTTTAATTAATATAATTAAACATTCTCATGCTACATAAAAAAACTTTTTAAGTTCGTTTCAAGTTATCGTGTTAGTGAAGGTGTTAATAGTTGTGTTGATTAAAGTCTTTATTGCTGAGAAAAAAAATATTTAATTCAGACTGTAAGTAACTTTTATTTTATATAGCCAATCACTTTATTAAATATAGTAAACTTATTTGCAACTTTTATTGATATATATTGCTTAATGTTAAAGTTAAACATTTAACAAACAATATTCTTGCTAATTATTATAAAAAAAAATGTTAGTATTGTTACTAAAACCTAGCTACAGAAGGAGGGAGAGACTACATATTTAGGATATTTATTTAACAATGAACCGACTTAATTTCAAAGCTTTTCAATTAACTTAAACGGTGTTGTACGTTTAAGTTAATAGAAAACTGAAGTAGTCGTAATTAGAATATAATTAGTGTTTGTGGTAGATTTTTTTTTCATTGAACTTTTAAGATAATAATGAAGTTATTAATTAGAAAACCACCTTCACATTGTAAATCTGCTGTGACAGTAATGGTGTAGCGACTATCAACAGGAAGTGTCAGAGTTCTAGACGAACAAGCTTTACCATCATCATCAGCCGATAGACATCCACTGCTGGACATAGGCCACTACCTAATTATTACTTAATACTATGTGATATTTCACATAATAATTAACCTTTTTTTATATCGAAATTATTAAAATATTAATCAAAACACGAACACTCTCCTCCTGTTCTTATCTCGTATATAACTATATTTAAAAAAATAATTACCATATTTCATATTTTACTGGTGGTAGATCTCTATTGCTGGAGACACTCTAAGTAGTTACTTCCGCAGCGCCTATTTCTGCCGCCAAATAGTACTGTGCAACCATTACGTTTGAAGGGCCCTGTAGCTAGTGTAATTACTGGGGTAACGAGACTCAACATCTTATCTCTCAAAGCGACAGGTGCTATGTGGTGGATTATGTACCATTCTAACTAGCGCCACGTTGTTATGGCCAGGAGTATCACTTACCATCAGGTGAACGTCCCGTTCATCTCCTCGCTTCGTCGAATAAAATAAAATATATATAATAGGACTATCCCCTAGTAGAACGTTTAAAAGTCAACCCTCTGTAACCACCTAGCAACAATACCTTCCGGGGTCGTTAACTGTATTTGTCCCCATTTAGAATGTCGTCGACGCGATACTGGGAACTCTTTGTATAAACCTCTTTGAAGATCCTTACCCTTACGAGAGTCCTTAAGAGTTCACATTTATTTATCAGCACAGGGTTTCGCGAAATTGATTTCGGACTCTTTTATTTGATGCAGGGCCTATTGCATAATACCTAAAGTTTTTTTTTAAGAAATTAAGGGAATTAAGTCGCTAATACTCAGCGCTGCTGCATTAGATCCTGCTGCAGTATGAGCTGAGACGAAATCAAATTTTTACTCTTAGTTATGATTGTTTACCTTCTTTTATTTTTTGTAATGGTTTTTTACTAAGATAAAAAAAAATTAATGCCTCTATTTTTTCTAACTCTATCTCTATATTTCATTTCTATTTAATAATCTTCTTGCTGTCTAAATAACTATAGCAAGTATATTTTTCCATGTCTTTGTCTGCTAATTAGGATGATATACACTGCACCGCATTGTCCTCGTCGCCTTCAGATATAATATAAGTCTTACTGCAGTAATTTCACTAAATACAACGCCCTTCAAGCCGGAACACAGTTGAGACAGTTAGACGCTCCGAGACAACGGAGAACTACCATCAGGAAAATTTTCACCATTTCCTGAAAATGGATTGTCTTAATCAAAGTTATTTTCTCACCATCAATTACTTAAACTAACGTATGGATTAACATTTTTCCCGTCCCATATTAACTCGGACTTTGTCCCGTGGTATATATTTAATATACTCACACAACCGGATATATATGCTAGATTCCTGTTTTATGAACTGATAACATATATCTTCATGGAGATAATCTAAGTAATTAGGATTTCAACAGTTTTCAAAGCACTACTTTATAATATTGCATTACAGAAATATAATAGTAGAATTAACACAAACAAAGAGAAATGGAGATTTAAAGATTTTCAGCATACCAACATTAAAATATTAAAAGAAGTACTGAAAGGCGAGAATGCAATATTTTTACTTTGTAAATAATTTTGGTATTTCACTTTGGTGATAAAGAAATAAAAGTTTAAAAGAACAATGGAAGATAAAGGGAACCGTGAAGGTTCATTGTTGAAAAGTGGTATTCGCCTCGCTTTCTTCATTTACATAAAAAATTAAGATTCCGAATTGAAAGAAAAAAAATTTTTACATTCATAATGATAATGTAGCGAAGTGGCTACTTTGAATTTTTTGTAAAAAAGATCCTAATTATTTTCTGAAGTCACGTGTGGTGGAGTTTGAGCAGTGTTAAGAACTAGAGTGTACAGGAAGATAATAATTCATCATTCAATTTGTCGTTAGTAATTAAAACCAAATCCCCCCATATGTACCTTTGCCAACTGCCCCTGGCCAAGCGGAACCGGAGGCCATGCTGACTGTAAGATCGCTGGAATCCGCTGGATACAGATAGCGCAGGACCGATCGATGTGAAGATCTTTGGGAAAGGCCTATGTCCAACAGTGAACGTCTCTCGGCTGATGATTGATTGATTTGACTGTGGTCAAAGCATATCGAAGACAATAAATATATTTATCAAAACAGCAAAAATATCACCATTACAAATTATTACTTAAATGGAGATGAACGAGGGATATACGCAAACAATGAGATGCTGCGCCACGAAGGTACATAAGCTTCCGAACATTACTTGAAGACAAGACTTATGAATATAACATGCTCTCTAGCGTTATATATAAAATCCATTAACTTGGCTATTACACAAAAAAATGGCATCCGAAAATATTGCCCCTATCTTGTCATCATCTTAACATCAAAGCTGTCATCCAATAACATAGATCAGCGGTTCTGCCGATACAAGGGGCGAGATTAAAGAGAACATAAATACGTTTATTTACTTGTTATTTCCCACACATAAATAAATATAATATGCGAATATAATTTCTTTAATATTCAAAGCTAATAATAAACACGTTCATAGTAGACCTATTGTAATAATTTCTGTGGTATTAATACCATAGATATATAGTGAAAACTAATCTTACTGCAGACCACGAAATGTATCCTCTTTGATAGAAAACAGTCAACAGAAAGCTGATATTTTAAAGGAATGGTGTATTAAAATATCAAGAAGTTTAAATATACTTTCTCATCAGTGAGTATATTTGAACCTCGAAGTTCCTACATCATCATTCAACGAGTATTATCTGCAGATCCTCACCCGTCTCCAAGACTTTAATAGATATACGTATGTATATCTCATCGTACGGTCTCGCCAAGAAAAATCTGTTACCAAAAAGTATTTATTTTAGTATATACTTTTTCGACAACGACAGAAAATAAACAAATTAAAAAAAAAAAAAAAAAACAAATTATTTTTTAAAGATGGCCGTCAAATGGACCGCAACTGGATATACACCTCTGACACTGAAAACCACCATTACCCCCATGTCTACCGCCAAATAGTAATGTGCAAACATTACTTTCTTCCGGTTTAAAAGACGCTGTAGCTCGTGACGTTACTAAGGTAACGAGACTTAAAGCTTCTCCTTCAAGGTGACGAACACATTGCGGTACACTCTATACCAACATAATTAGCCCCATTTTTTTAGGGTGCATAACTTATTATCAGGTGAACGTTCTTCTCTTATCAATGAAAAAAGAATCAGTTGGGAATAAACGATTATGAGGTTTTTTATATTTCATGTAGCGACTAAAAAAGCATGATGTCCGCCTGATGGTTAGTACGGCTACCTGTAGCGTTATTTAGGGTGTTATACACAGCACCACATTGCGCTCGTCCCTGAGATAAAAGATATTGGAGTCTCGTTACCCCTGTAATTACACTAGCTACAGCACTATTCGAGCCGGAACACAGTAATGTTCACACACTATTGTTTGGCAGCTGCGGTGGTGCCTACCTAGACGGTCCTCAGCAACAGAGACCTACCAACAGTAAAATATAACTTACCATCAGATGAAGGTTTCGCTTATTGATGCCGGAAATACTCCATGTCACATTCAAATCTGTTTACAGGCTGATAAATTTTTAAGCGAATACTTATAAAATAAATTACAAAAGCCTTTATTTCATTTTTATTACGGATTTGTTCAATAAAGTCGAGTTTAATGGAAATTTACTTCGGCCCGGTGGAGTCTTTTATTGAAAGCCTAATAGTAATTTTAGATTCATTCTTATAAGGTTGTGTTAAATAAATAATATATATATATATATATATATATCATCACCATTATTATCATCAGCCGTTAGACGTCCACTGCTGGACATAAGCCTCCCCCCAAGGTCCCCACATCGGTTGATTCTGTACTGCCCGCATAACAGCCAGGCACAAGGAGTCGTCGTCTGTAGAGGTTCATATCGAGAGGATTTGGGCCTTTTCTCAACACCCTGGCCCAATGCGGGTAAGTGGAAGCCAAAGCCCCGTTTGTTGTTAAACAGGGTGCACCACGAGCAGGTAAGGTTGTCTTGGGTCCCTTGAGCTGTTTTGCAGGACTTGAATCCCGTCCCGATCGATGTGGGAATCTTTTGAGGAGGACAATGTCCAGCAGAGGACGTCTATCGCCTGATGACGATCTATCTTTTATATACATAGGATAGGAGATATCCAGAGATTCATTGACTCATCACGAGATTGCCAAAACTATTAGATGTAAACACACAAAATCTGATAGAGATATTGCTTCTGCCATTTAGAGGTCAGATTAGAATCGATTTTACAACATTCCTTCTCCAAGGTAGTCGGGGGATGTTACAGCCAGCATAAGCGGGCGGGGAACAGCGTTATTATTATATGAAAGTTGCAATTAACGCTTCCTTCTTCCGGTTTCCGGTACGCCCTGCAGATCCGAATATGAGAACCAGAATTATTAAAAGATCACCTTAAACAAAGTGTTACGGTGTTAGTCAAAGATTTTATATAATGTGGGACTGAGATAATGAAGCGGAGAGAATAGATTTTTTTCATTATCATCATCATCAACCAATAGACGTCCACTGGTGGTAAGTCTTTGTTGCCGGAGCTAGTCTAGGTAGGTACCATCGCAGCGCCTATTCCTGCCGCCACGCAGTAATGTGCAAATACTACTGTGTTCCGGTTTGAAGGGCGCTGAAGGTGGCTAATGTTATAACTAGGGCAACGAGACGCAACATCTTATGTCGCAGGCGACGAGCGCAATATTGTGCAGTGCGTACCATCTTAATTAGCGCAAAATTGTTATGGGCGGGCGTACCACTTACCATGAGGTGAACCTCCCGCTTGTCTCGTCGCTTAATTACTTAAAAAAAACTGTTAGACTTACGATATAACATTTCCATTTATTATTATAACCGTTAAAACTTTACTGTTCTTATATCAGCGGATGCTGGTTGTAGGTCTCTGTTGCCGGAGATAGACCTACCTGCCTAGATGCCACCGCAGCGTCTTTTTCTGCTGTCAAACAGTACTATGCAAACGTTACTATGTTCCGGTTTAAAGGGCCGTGGATAGGGAAATTACTGGGGTAAAGACAACATCTTATGTCCCAAGGCGACGACCACAATGGTGTTGTGTGCTGTGAACTTAACCAGAGGAACGTTTCGTCGAATAAAAAAATAAAGCGGATATTGTTGAATAGTTCTCTGACTCCAATGTCGGTGGGTTGTTGGAAGGTATCTTATGATCTGAACTCATCTTGAGAGAAAATGTGGCTTTCATTTTGGAATTAACGGTGGTTAATCTTCGTGAGCCGCCTGCGTTCGCGGAGATAAAGTGATCGTTACTGAGACGCTGTAACAAGTTCTTATTGAAGCTAATTTCTTTAATCAATCAGATGAAATTACTCGCATTGATAAAGGCCCGTTGTTTTACGAACAAAACCTAGTAAGTTTAATTACTAGGCGCAAATAAATCTTTTTAAAATCGGGTATGACAATGTAGCGATAGTTAGGATGATTTACACAGCGCCACCGCCTTGAGACTTAAAAAAGTTTTCTTACATACTTACACAGTAATTTCATTATCTACAACACCCTTCAAACCGAAACACGGTAAAGTTTGCACACTACTAATTAGAAGCAGGAATTGCAGCTACGGTGGTACCTACACGGTCTCCAACAACAGACTGCCACCAGTAAACGTATACAACCAATATATCCTAAAATAAAAACTAGGTATAGATCAGTAACATATATAGCTAAGAACCCTAAATGCTCCACCGTCGGAAGGTATGACATATGCCAGTAGTCCAAATATGGCGATTACAGGAAATAACTTCGATTGACGAAGTTGCCTGTAATATGAAAAGGTGGAGAGAGTTCATCAGATGATGATAGTTAACAACATTCCCATTTTAATGCAAAATAAAAAAAAACTAAACCCTGCCGCAGACCGTCTGGGTATGGACTAGCGCAGCGCCTATTCTCGCCGCCAAACAGTAGTGTGCAAACGTTACTGTGTCTAGGTTTGAAGGGCGCTGTAGCTAGTGTAATTAATGGAGTAACGAGACTCAACATCCTAAGTCTCAAGGCAACGACCGCAATGTGGTATAGTGTATACCATTCTACCTATCACCACGTTGTTATGAGCAGGCGTATTACTTACCATCAGGTGAATGTTCGGTTCATCTCGCCGCTTAATGTAATAAAAAAATTATACTCATCCTAAGGCAAATGTTTGTTTATTAGATAGACATAAGATGAAGAGAACATTCAACTGATTGTATAGTGTGGCGCAAAAGTAATCCTCCTATCAGAAAATGCTATCAATTTTGCCTTGATGTAAAAAAATTAAAAGACCAAATAAAAATAATCCACCAGAAGAATCAAAGTTTTTCATATTTTTTTTTAAATTACAGCCAAAAAACATCGGAAGGTTATTTAAAAAAAAATATGAAAAACTTTAATTCGTCTTGTGGATATTTTTATTTGGTCTTTTAATTTTTTTACATCAAGGCAAAATTTATAGCATTTTCTGATAGGAGGATTACTTTTGCGCCACACTATAGTTAGGATGATATACACACCAATCCATATTGTACTCATGGCTTTGAGATATTAGAAGCTAAACCTAGTTATCTAGGTTTGGAAGGAGAAATTGACGCTGCTGTGATGGTAGACGGTCTTCAGCAACATAGATCTACTACCAGTGTACCACCAAAGTAATATCTAAAGGCGTGAATCTTTGACTACGGATGTCAAAGAGAAGAGGACGAAGCCTACCTAATTACATTAAACTCTTTTACGCTTTTATGGTTCTGTGAATGTGAATGAACACAGTCTCCCTACAGTTTGTGACGATCTTGTAATTTTATATATTTCATCACATCGTATGGGGATGGTAATCTTTTCTCCCCTTAATTATCATCCCGAAATTCATATTGACAATCAACGTCACTATGTTGAAAACAGAATTTTCTTTACACTGACAAACATTATGTAAAATTTATTCACAGAGCGGTATGTACGGGACGATGTTTAAATTATCATAGTAATAACTTGTTTATATCGTACATTACCCCCTGAAAATATTTTTTCAGATTTTTTAAAAAAAAAAACAAAAGCACGTTCAGTTCGATTGAAAAGCGAGTGACGCGTTTTCTTTTGACTAACGTTTAACTGATCGACTTTGTTGATCGACTTGTTTAGAATTGGCGGAAATGTTTATTAAATAATATTAGGTCCTTACATATGAAATTAGCGTTTTGTCGCACTGACCGCTTTGATCTGAAATATCTACTCTTTGGTTAAGAATTCCAAATTCAAATTTATAAATTCATTTAGCTGGTACATTTGAGTTTTGAAAACAGTCATTCATTTGTTTTTTCTTATTATTTTTTTCTTTGGCATCGCTTATTACCGCACAATGGAAAACATGAAATATCGGTATATTTACGAGTAGAAGCTCTACCGTGGCATCAGTACCAGTGCTGCAGAAACAGCTCGAAGTATTAATGATGTATACGGCGCTGGTGTCGCAAAAGAAAGTACGGTACGTTTTTGTTTTCAATGTTTTCGTTCGGGAAATTTCGACCTTCAGAACTAACCCGTGGACGGCCGAAGACCAAAGTCCAAAATGAAGAATTATAAATAAAGGCTATAGTTGAAGCGGATCCATCGCAAAGCACTTCAGAGATAGCTGCAGGCTTCGGGGTAAGTGATTAATCCGCTGTGTTAATCCACTTGAAGCAAATCGGGAAAGTAAAAAAACTTGAACGATGAGTACCTCATGCATTGAGTGAATCGAACTTGCAAACACGCGTCGACTGCTGCTGCTGTGTTACTTTGCGCAACCGACACAATGATGAAGGGATTTTAAATCGAATCATTACTTGTGATGAAAAGTGGATACAGTACGATATTCGGAAGCGCTCGTCGCAATGGCTGAACCCTGGAGACGCAGTCAAATCCAGCCTTCAATGAAATTTGACTCAGAAAAACTTACTAGTGAGTGTTTGGTGTACTAGCGCCGGTTTCAAGTCTCCAGGTCTCATGGATCCAGAGATAAGCGTGATGAGTCTCTACGTATATGGAAATCTCTTATATATCGTAATATTTCATTTATTCATTAGTTTATACCTGTTAATTATTTAAAAGGCTTTCCATTTACATATTATGGTAGTAATTGCGATCTGGTGATATGTACACAACCTAACCAACGCTTCATATTTACGGTTATAGCAATTACCATGAGCTGAACGTTCTGCTTGTCTCTTACTTGTTTAAGAAGGAAACTGTAGTCAACAACTTCGTCTGATCATGTAGTGATGTAGTTTGCGATAATGCTCATTAGATTTATTAAATATTACTTTATTATTTAAACTTAAAAAAAAATTATAAATTACAGTAGTCTCGGGCTATTGAGAATAGGACTAAGGTATTCCTTGCCTGTCATACAAGTCGACTGAAAGGATCCTCGGGTTCGTGAACATTGAGGGTGGGGGCCCTGAAAACTCAATAAGCGAGCCTTAGGAGGACGGCAAATGCATGGTGTTCTTGTATTTGCCGTAGCGCAGGGTGGGTGCTAAGGAAGGCTTTGCCCTTCCGTGGGTTGTTTTAGCCAGAGTGCAGGTGGGCACCGGTGCGTTTAGTAGGAGATCTCAGAGCCCATCCTAATGCACTATCGGAGATCAGACAGTTTTAGTGTATATAAACTCCACATAACCTTGTGTTTACACCAGAAGTAAGTTATTTTTAAGAAGATTTCCTCTGTGATAAAAAAAAAGAATAGTGTATATTAAATTCATATAGAATACACGGATAAAAATTTGAAAATATTTGTATAATTTTTTTTTGAATATCGCTTCTACTTTGGGATAGTTGCAGCGAAGTGCAGAATGTTTATTTATCTATATGGATATCCAGTTGTTGCTACATATCTTAGGAACTAAATTATAATTAGGTAACAATAATAATTTTTTATTCAATTAAAAGACGAGACGATTGGAATGTTCACCTGATGGTAAGTGATACGCCTGCCTATAACAACGCGGCGCTAGTTAGGATACTGCACCACATTGCGCTTGTCGCCTTGAGACGTAAGATATTTAGTAATTTTATTAGTAACAATTTCCTTCAAACCGGAACACAGTAACGTTTGGTGACTGCAATAGGCGCTGCGGTGGTATCTATCCAGACGGTCTCCGGGAACAGAGATCTACCACCAGTAAAATTTAGTATCAATGCACAACATTTTTAAGATGACAGCGTGCGTTGAGAAAAAGTAACAAGTATAAAGTAAACGTTTATTAGATTTAAGACTGTTAAAATTTATATTAGATAAGTACATTGTTTTAAAGAAGGGTTATATTTAAAGTATATATATATCTCTATATTTCTGTCCCTGTCTTCCTATATGTATACATCAGATATTTATGGACTCTTATCTCCGAAACTATTAGATGTGATAAATCAAATTTCGGTAGAGATATTGCTTCTGCCATTTGTAGGTCAGCTAAGGATGGATTTTACAATATTTCTTCCTTAAATGGAGATGCTTGCATGTTAAGGCCAACAAAGTGGGCGGGGAACAGCTTTTAATATATTTATTACTGTCTGTACTATTGTAGTTTGACAAAGCGTATCATAATTCTCGAATAAGACATTTATAGCAGAAAACCAATCCGAGGACGATTTACTGGTTTCAATTAATATAGCATGGCTGCTTCATCTTAGGCATTATGATAACTCCATTAATATTGCTGTTTTTCCAAGGAAAGGCAACCTTCAAATAAAAACAGGTTTGCACGCATCTATGTAAATACTTTTAGTCTTTTGGTGTAGTGTAAACAGCTCAGCTTTCGCAGACGCGACATGCGGACTAATGTTCCTGAATTCCACGTACAGTTCGAGATATTTCATAAAGAGACGCGACTTAATTTCGCTTTTAGGACGTTTTCGTGGATAGAATAATAAATATCTACCCTGAAAACCCGACAGTTTACACTTTACAACGCTTTATGCCTCTAAATGACAGCTTTCAATTCTAGTCCATAATAAATTTATACTATTTTCTTCATCCATGGACAACCACATAAACGTTGTGTTGTCTCCTTCCGCTGATAAAGAAAATAACAATACCGATGATGAAAGCAATAGTTTATCTTGACATTACTACTATAATACTTACCGTTCCTTTTTTACTCTAACGGGACTAAGGTTGACAGATCCTCGAGTTGCAGGCGCATGGCATGGCATACGGCTCTAGACGCCGACGTATGCGGCGACCGCCAACCAAATACTGCGCCCCTCTCCGTAACAGGAAGAGTTTAATTGGCCTCGGACCGCAGTCCACAGCAAGGTTTCCTGGTGAACCAGTAGAAGAGCATTCGGCTTATTGTTAGTGCGTAAGCACAAACTGTGATCAAATTGCGCATGGCAATATCAGTAGGCATCTCACAAGATACAACCGTAACCAGATATACAGTGTATGGTCAGCGCACGTTCCAGGACATATAATAGATATAAAGGGTACTTTGACTCAGAGATTAGTCCTTGTACGAGCCACCACCTTCACCAGCCAGGTGCACTTGCAGACACATTGTAAAGTGTTGGAATTGACATCACCAGCAACTACGTAGTCAGCGCGGATCGCAATCCGCGGAGTGCATTCGAGAGCTCATAGCTCACCTCATAGGATGGCAAAGCGCAGATCGTAGCCTTGAGAGATCGTACTCCCACCAGCAATCACCATACACGAAGTAAATGCATAACTCCGCCAACCACTGTAGTGGATATAGCCAATAAATATCAATTTCATTATGAGCCATCAGGCAGAGAGTCTTTGTCGTAGAGTAAAATATTGTTTTGATCAAGTTTGTCTCGCTCACGAACAACTCGTCACATTTCTTAAAACATGGGGAGCTATTGAGGGCTTCATTTGCAAAATTCATAAAATAGAGAGGACGGACAGTCTGCAGCCCCGTCATCAAAGGACCTGACTTGGAAAAATTTAATAAGATAGAGTAGCAAACCATAACGCGAGGCGCAACCTTCAGAGGCGACATTTAACCAAGTGATCGTCGAAGACGTCATATCACTAAACTGCGACAGACATGCAATCGACTATCATCAGCGCACATCGTCGTGAAAGGGGCACAAGACATTATAGCAGACATCAATATCTTGCAAAAGTCCTCAACCAACCGAATCCGTAAGACGCATCAATTCAGTGACGGTGCAAACGTTACACTACGACAAGACGCAATATTAATATTTGATAAGCATCGGGGTAGTAGCTCGAGCCCGCTTCCACTACCTCATAATGCATCGACCCAGTTCGAGTCGACTTTGCAATAAACAAATGTTATTAAACACGACGTATCATAGTGGCAGGCCACTAAGACGCCGAGCACCCATGTATCATAGAGCGGAAGCCCTAAGACAAGATTCTGAGTATTTCGATATCACCGAATGGCTATCTAACACTCTTCCCGAACCGGAGTATAATCAAATAGTTAAATAACCATCAACTACACCCGGCTGGTATCTCACCTTCACCAACTTAATGTTATATGTTAAATTTGTCATATTGTATCATAATACATTATTATTTGCATTTTCATATTTTTCTGGGTTTCGAACCGATATATCCTTTATAGGTCATCACTAGAAACTTTCACACTCTTATTCTTTCATAATTTTTTACCATATAATCACATTTGTATAGTTATATTTTTCAGGATTTCAATCGGTATACTATACAGTACACCATCCCTATACATCTTTTCAGTATGTATTGGAGGTCAGTAATAACCTCTAATTAATATTTCAATCAAGTTGCACTAAGCAAATTTTTACATTCGACACGTACACAGTACATGTCCGGGCCCATGCGTACGTAGGAGCGCGAGTATGCGTCTCCGCCGCCCATACGGCCGGTCGATACACGAACAATTCCTTATTACGTCCTTAG
The DNA here is from genome assembly GCA_029030555.1 of Ornithoptera alexandrae. Classification (NCBI taxonomy): domain Eukaryota; kingdom Metazoa; phylum Arthropoda; class Insecta; order Lepidoptera; family Papilionidae; genus Ornithoptera; species Ornithoptera alexandrae. The sequence goes on from JARDVY010000031.1 coordinate 2,491,959, forward strand.
GGCGTTTCGCGAACGCCCAATTGTTGGCCATTAACTTTTCCACTCATTATAATAATTTTTTTTTTCAAATTTCACTTCTTAATATATTTTCGTATTTTAGACATAGAATAAAGTGTATTTAAAACATTTTTAAATATTTTTGTTTAGTTTTATATTTTAGACATCTATTTCGTTTTTTTAACTTTCGCTAAATTATATTTTCAACTTTATAAATTTGAATAATTTTTATTTGAACTATTTAAACGCTCTTATTATTTAATATTTTTTTATATAATCATTAATTTATTTTTATAAATTAATGTATATTGTTACAATGTGAATAAAGATTAATATCTATATATATATATAGAAAATAGGTTTTCTTCGTTTGCTAACCACGTAAAAACTAGTAAACGTATCGACATGGGAACCTAACTTCGACGTGGAATGATTTAGATAAGATGTTTGTAGGTTATTTATTTTTTGAATTTCATAGACGTTTTATCATTTTATTTTACTTTTATAAACATTTTCATTTGGTATTATTTATGCGGTTTCTATAATAACAGTTGCTATTAGAAAGTCATATGCGGTTGCGCTTGCTGTCAAGAAATATTTCAGACAGATTTCAAGTCTGATTGTATATTACGGCCAGCAAAGCGGCCGGGGAACAGCTATTAATTAATAAAAAAATTGAGGTGATGAACCAAATAATTTTAAGTCAAAACAGTAGGCCCAATTGATGCATCAAATTCAGTGTAGGTATGCCCTACATCTGGTAGACTAACTATCTAATCGAAGACTCTGGAAACCACTGTTTACAAACAGCTTAAAATTTTGAAAGAGACCTATGCTCGTTATTGGATATCGTATGACTGATAACGACGATGATAATGATGATATACTTCCCAAGAATTTAATAGGTAAAAAATAAATTTATGAAAAAAAAGAAACTTTATGAGGTTCTCTATTTAATTAAATCAAAATTTATTTTACAGAAAATGACATCAGAGATGAAATATTTAAGTGCAGGAAAAGTAGTGTAATCATATGATCTCCGCAACAGATCTGGACGTAATAAAAGACATTTTGAAATGGAACGAAAGTCAGAAAATCGAAACAGAAATTTATGCAGAAAACACAGAAGAAGAAAATTTCAATATTACAAAGAACATATACCAAATAGTAACAAATCTAGATGAAAATAAACAGCCTGATACAAAAAATGGTTGTTACAATAGCACTTATACCAATTTAACTGATTCTATCCGTATGTGCAGTGAAGCGAAATATGATAGTGTAGAGATTGCTGTGGTTATAGTACTGTTTCTTTTGATAGTGGTTACAGTAATTGGTAACACATTGATAATATCAGCTGTGGTTACAACGAAAAGATTAAGGACAGTTACTAACTGTTTTGTGACAAGTTTAGCAGTTGCCGATCTTCTTGTTGGCATTTTTGTAATGCCACCAGCTATTGCTGTTCATATAACGGGTAAGTTTTATCACATTTTTCAACTAGTTCTTCTAAATTTACCCTTCTTAAATTTTATTGTTATATTCGTAAAAAAATTTTCTTCTAAATCAATCTGATTTTTATATTTGAAAACATAATCTGCTACAAATTTATATACTTACACTTATATGCTTATACTTCTGCGAAAAATTATTTCTGTATACATATGGAGACACACTGTCAGTTTATGTTTTTTTTTACTTATTTGTAGCTGCTAAAGGCATGTGTTATTGTTAATTTGACGCGTGTCTGCTGTTCATCCATCATAAGTTTCAAATGTCTAGACTATTTTTGATGTATGATTTTATTTTATTTAAAATATGACATGAACGAGACCATATTTAACTTTTATTAAAGGCTAATAAAACTAGTTTAGATTTTAAAAGCTTATTTTCTCATTTTAGTTTTACTCGAGAGATTCGAGTTTACAACCTCGGGAGCGATAAAATGTTAAAATTGTTGTCATTTATTTATACAATATCAAATATATAGTAACACATTGCTTTACATATAAATTTATTCATATTGTAATTTACTTTAAGGAAAATGGGAACTCGGTTGGATTCTGTGCGACATTTGGATAAGTCTGGACATTTTGCTGTGTACCGCATCTATTCTGTCTTTATGTGCTATAAGCATCGATCGTTATCTGGCAGTGACACGACCCTTGACCTATTCTAGAAGAAGAAGATCTAAGAAATTGGCGCTTACCATGATATTTTTTGTATGGATCTCAGCTGGTGCGATTACATGTCCACCTATGTTCGGATGGTAAATTGTTATTTTATTGTTCTTCCTTTATTTTTTACGAATATGTTAAAAAGTACATGATTATAAGTGCGCATTGAATTCCAAGCACAGGCGATATGCCTACTTATAACAATTAGGTAGAAGTAAGTATACACCTTCAATTGACTAACTAAACGCAAAACTAGAACACTATAAAATAGGCACACAACTATTTGATAGCTAAAATAGACGATCAGTAGTAGCTGCGTAAGATGAATTCAACAGTGGAGACCTACTTCTGGTTTTCGACTTTTTTTTGTTTGTAGATATAAAGATATGTTTAGTAACAATGAATAATCTCTTTGTCAGGTATGAACCAGATCATAATCAGGGTGGTGTGTGTCGCTACAATCAGAATCCAGGTTACGTTGTATTCTCTGCAATGGGTTCATTCTTTCTACCCATGGCTGTAATGGTTTACGTTTATGCAAGGATTTCATGTGTGGTAGCAAGACGTCATCAGCAGCTGGCAAGCACGAATTCTAAGTGTAATAAGGTAACGTACTAAACAGAAATCGTTTGAACATTAGCATTTTATCATATAATAATATCTAATTCTTAATGGTTAGTTGTTTTTTCAGAAGTACAGTTTACTTTCTCTTTACCATAAATTTGCATTATATTTGATTTCGTTAATGTTTTGAGACGTTTTAAAGATTTACAATTTTAATATCACTTGTTTCAGAAAGGAAAATTATCGTGTATAAGATCAGAATCAGATTCAGGCTCTGACAAATTATCATTGAGACAAAGTGTATCTAAACAACCGTCAAGAAACTCGACGCAGAGGAGCGAATGTTCGTCTCAAAATGACCCGAAATGCCCATGTTGCTTCAACGCCGCTAAAAAAACGAAACAACCAAAGAACTACAGAATAAGTAAAGAAAGGGAATCTAGATTTTATAACGAAGTTACATTTAAAGCTAATTTTAAATATAAAAATACTAGTCGTCATAGAACTCATTCGGTTAAAGAACATATTGAAAATAATAGAGTCTCCTCTTTAAGAAGAGAGACGAAGACAGCTCAAACTTTAAGTCTAGTCGTGGGAGGTTTCGTCGCCTGTTGGTTACCGTTCTTCCTGTATTACCTTTTAACACCATTTATATCAAGCAAGTACGTGAATCCTGTGTTGATGTACATCCTCACCTGGCTGGGATGGTTCAATTCAGCAATAAATCCGTTTATATACGCTTTCTATTCACCTGATTTTAGGCTCGCGTTTTGGAGACTTACGTTTAAAAAATGTAAACAAAGTAAACGATAAAACATCAAAAATTATCTTTAACATGTATAAAGTTAGGAATGAATATTTAAGAATTTATAGCGTTAATAAAATATCTTATGTTAATATATATAAATATTTAAATGATCCAGATTTTTATAATGATAATGGCAATATTCTTGATAATTTCACATCGTGTTGAAAACAACGTTAGATTATCTAGGATTTAGCTCATATCTGATAAATAGTATACAATTTCACGAAATATCTGTGTTTACAATAAAATTTAATGAAAAGTGGAAGATAATCTATAGTAAAAGCTGATGCCTTAACTAAAAAACCTGGGACATAATAAATATAATATTTACGTCAGGTTTTATATCATCTATACCTAAATGTCTAGAATATTTAGGATCAAAATCATTTGTAATAGTTCAGAATAATAATACCGCTACTAGCATATTTCTTCTTTTTGTAAGAAAATTTCAATAGGATATAACTCCGTAATCCCAGTCACCTCTGCCTCTAAACAGTATGCAAGCATTACTGCGTTCCAGTTTGAAGGGTGTTGTAGATAGTGAATTACTGGGGTAAGTATAATATCGTTAAGTGCAGCAAAATGACATAAACTGTTAGATTTGTCGAAATACAATTCAAAGATGACAATGCAATATTATCATCGAAAATTTGAGGTTATATTTTGTAAATATGTCTCGGTAGATTATTCTTATTATCTCTATCCATAGTTGTATGCCAAAGTATTATAAATATTTGTAAATATTCCTAGAATTATTATTAAATTACTTCTTAATTGTGACGTATACGTAACATGGTCAATTAGGACTGCTGTTTTGTGATAAATCAACGTAAATAATTTAAATAAACAATTAAAGTATACAAAGGATGTTTTATTTACACTACGTTTTAGAGAATGATAGCATCAATAAATGAAAGTTATTTTTAGCAAAATACCTATGATTATTTATAATCTATGGTATCCATAATCTGATTATCACAGATTTACAATTGGTTAATACGTATAAAACTTAATAAAACGGTGGTTCTGATAAAAGATTTGTAATTATTTATATTGTAGTAGTAACCAAAGAGATGTCGCCCACGGTTGGGCATAAGCCTCTACAAAGTTCTCCTCAATGATCATTTCTGTGCTGCTGGCATTCAAACTTTCACCAGATCTTTTGCAGCTTATGAGTGGTCGTTAGTAGACCAGTGAGACTACTGCCGCTGCTCCAATTTTTTTTTTTTATCTAAGCGACGAGATTAGAGAGACGTTGATCTACTAAGTGGTATACTTGCCCAAAAAACGTTACACTAGCACAGCACATTGGATTCATCGTCTTGAGACTTAAGATGTTAAGTTTCGTTAGCCCAATAACTTCACTAGGTACAACTCTTCAAATCGTAACACAGTAATGTATGCATAACACTGGCGGCAGGAATAGGAGCTGCTGTACCTATCTAAACGGTTTCCGACAACATAGACCTGGCACCAATAAAAAATATAAACATAAATCATACTATTTGTTTACTAAACAACTGTTACGTACCTAAAGTGAAAAATAAAATGAATTCGCCGCCCTCGAGTGGTAGAACCCAATAAATTTTTCCCAACTTACATTAATAAGGTTATTTGTTTGCGGAGGCGCCGTTGTCACTTTCCACAGGGATGCGGGGTGCGGAGGGGAGGGTTAATTCATTGCCTCCTTCCTCAATGTTTTACCTGTGTAAGGCAATAAATCGTAAGGGTAATACTGTTATTATAAATAGCATCCCCTAGTCAAAGTTGCGCTGTGCGGCCGCTCTCAAATATCAGTGTGCTTAACTAAAAATAAATACAGAATGTATTAGATTTTGTATTTCATGTAAATAAATAAATTTGTTTATCTGTCTCAAAATATATATATATAAACAAACAAATATTAATTTTTATATAGTTTAGAATATAAAGATATTACTATTTCTAGATAATATTTAACTAACTGGTTAACTGGTGGCAAGTCATTGTTGCCGGAGACCGTCTAGGTATAAACTATTGCAACTCCTATTTATGCTGCCAAATAGTAGTGTGCAAATATTACCGTATTCCGGTTTAAAGGGCGCTGTGACCAGTGAAATTACGGGGGTAACGAAAGTTTTACATCTTATGTCTTAAGGCGACGGGCACAACCTGGTGCTGTGTGCACAAACCTAACTAGCGCCACATTGTTATTGATGAGCATAATACTTACCATCAGGTGAACATCCCACTCATTTCCTCGCTTTGAAGATTATAAAATACTATATTTACAGTTATATCACAAAATGGCCGTAGGTTAGTGGAAATGTTGCCATATTTTACAATGGTATGGTTTCGTTAAAAAGATGCGTTCTAGTACCCTGCCAATAGTTCTTATCATTCAGGCGAAGACCTAAAAACAGATCGAACACCAGAACCCAAAAACACGGTATATAATAGCTGTGAAGAGAGAGGGATAATATGTGAGATAAGTTTGACATACTAATGCTTTTTTAATATTAATAAACTCTATAGTAATAAAGTTTAAATACGTAACATCTATAAAACGTTACGTTAAAAAGTTAAGTAAGCTTCTTATGAATAAATTGCATTGTAAGTATTATTTCAACAACAACTAAAATTGTATGTAAATTCGCATAACAAGATAAGATGTTTCCTTACGAGCCACTTTCGCAAAGCATCGCTCAAGTTGATAGGCGGCACATGCACGAGATAATAACGTAGGTTTCAACCCCTTTACCGACAGAATAAAGGCGAAACATTGTTCCCAACGTCAGCCGGGGTCATGATTAATTATCAACTTCTGAAAATATAAATTGTGCCGCTGAAACACAATCTCGTATCCCCGGCTACATTTTCTTACGAATTTAATTTCGCCACTGTCAACTTTTCCTCGACTCCTGTGATTTGTTTTAACAATTTGATCTTGGATTTGATATCGTATTTTTTTTTTGTATCAGATTTACATTGCTAGATGTAAAGTGATAACGGAGGACGTTAATTCAAGTGAAAATACCAATTTTATCTACGGTTATTTATTATATTTATTTATTAACAGTATCATAAAAACAAGGGCTTCTTTGATATAAAATTCTTGATAATAGTTATAGTTTTGAAACATGCACGAAATATAAGAATTATACTGTATATATACAAAAACTGTAACTCCTTAATGATGGTAAATCTCTATAGTTGTAGAAAGTTTGGGTAGGTACTACTAAAGAATTTTTTTCTGCTACTTAAACAGTGCTATACAAACATCACTAATATCCGGTTTGGACGCCGCGTGTCGTGATAAATAAAATTTACATTATGTCTGAAAGCGACAAGGAATGTATGGTGCAGTATAATTCATTGCTATTAACGCCAAACAGTTATGGACGGATGTATCCTCATCATTACCACCCGGTGAACGCCTAGTTCCTCTTGCTGTTTTTTCTAATAAAAAAAACTAAAGACGTACACTTTCACTGACTCGGTAACACAGTAGCTAACTGCCCTGGTGGTGGTAAAAGATACATGATTAATACCCTCATAACGTGCAAATAGTAGTTGGATTTTTCAATTCCGTCTAGATCAGAGGTTTCCAGACCATTATCTCATAGATCATTTTCCAAAATTTAGCTGCTTCTGATAGACTCCCTGCAGATACATTTCTTCCATAATTCCAAAACTCGACGAAAATAAAGACTAAGAATAAGTCTTCCGTGGACACTTGGGAGTCCATATGGACCACTTTAGTAACTAAGAGTCTAACTGATTAACACTTTCATATTTTAAATATAAGATAAATAATAAACAAATGTCATAAAAGCCTTTGTGTATCCAAGTCATAATGTGTAAGAGCAGAAGTAATCAGTTGAGCAGGCTTCGCAATCTGCAACATTATTGCCTCTTAACAGTACATAACATTGAGATCAATTTAATATTAAAATAATAATCTGTCTCATTACAATAAATGTTAACCACAAAAAAAAAATAACTTTATGCCTTTAAAACGTCAGGACCGTTTTTAATTAATAACTCATCTGTAGCTACTTAAATGAAATGTCGATCTAAAAACCACATGCCGTTGGAGTGGGTAAAGGAAAAGAAAACGTTATTAAACGGAGACGCATTTGTTTCCATTATAAACGTTAATAAAACTTCAAAGCTTACGGTCAATATATACATTAGGTTTAAAGATTGTTTTAAACGAATTTTAAGTTTTATAACTGATCCTATCCAGTGTGGTATTCAACTTCATTACACTCACAAGAATAACTTTATTTTCAATAAATAAATTTTTCATCAAATTGTAGCAACGCGCTACAATGCCTGCCATGTAGCAAGTTATCAGAAAAAATATTGTTATATCAAACCTATTTGCTAAAATATAAATTTACGTAATACATTGCTGCTATTAAACTAGATTTTTTTTAAAAAACTAACATTTACAAAAATGTTTGATTCCATTCCTAGAAACGAAAAAAGGTAAATGTAATACTGCCGCACATTAATTTTAAATTGTACCTGATTATTTAATGTGATCAATATTCGCAAGTTATATATAATTGCGGATTAATTATTGCAGGCGCTTTATTAATTCTAGTCAAAACTTTAATATTTGTAAGAGAAATAGAGCAAAACTAGCAGTTAAAACTTATTAATATGAATTTAAAACTATAGTTACTACATCGAAGCAATTGACTCTGAACTTCTTAATAGCATGAATATTTTATAAAGGAATAATTTTCCAGTTCTGAAAGGCGATTGTTAAATAAATATTTTTACTTTCAATAAGCTGACAAACTCGCCATTTTATATATAAATATGTTTACGTGTAAAATATAATAATTGTTATTATTTTTTTATACAGGTTTACGAACAAAAAATAAATAATTTCAATATAACTAAATCATATTTCATTATCTTCCTCACCAATGACGATATTCTTAAATAACGATGCGACAAGACAAGCAGGACCATTACCTGATGATATGTGATAGCTTTAAAATAAATGGTAAAGATTTTCCCACAGCACCCTGTTGTTTCGTCTCCGTAAAATCCTGCGATCGATTTAAAAACCTTTTCTCATATCTAAAATTAAGTCAGTAATCAACCATTAGGTGAGATTGAATTGAATGACGAATAAAGTTTCAGAGCCATAATTTATAGAATGCAAATATTAATTGCTAATTTACTTTCCATCACTAAAAGCTATGGAAATTAAAAGTCTTAAAGAGCAACTTAGCAAGTTACAGTTTTTATTACTTTAAAAGTCTACCTTTTATTGTTCTGTCACAGGATTTATTTCAACTCTAAGTACATAATTAAGGTTAGCTCTCTTTGTAGATGGCGTACAGTTCAGCATTTCTTAGAAAGAAGTATTTCACGAAACGACATGATTTCTTTAAAGAGTTAAGTCAGATATTTTCGCGCTCGAGTTTTGAAACTCTCCTGTGACTCCTCCAAACATTGAAGCCGAGGAAGAGAGAACGCTTCTTCTACCTCTACAGGCATTAATATTAGTTTTTTAGTAAGTAGTAAAAAATAGCTTATATATTCTACTGAATCTATGTAAATATCTTCTTACAGGATATGTAAATGTGTATAGTTTTGCAATCATGCCATTGCTGTTGCATATGCAATTAAACTGTTCCAATGCCCCAGGAGTACACTACAAGGTTTTGAATTTAATAAAACTTTAAATTTTGTACTAATAAGTAACGTATCAGAGGAATTATATTACTAAAGTTTAAATCTCAAAGGCATATGAAATAACGGAGATATTCTAGAAAGCTGTTGAACTCCTGGGGAGTGTAACATTTAAGGAAAGGTAAAGAAGTTAAAGGGGAATATATTTTTAGAAGATTACTGCGTCAAAACTGAATTAAATTAAATTATTTTGATGTGATCCTAAATTACGATTTGAAAAATAGTTTTAGAAGTATTACGCTTCTGGATTTAAAAAAGTCGGTAATCAATAAATCTTTTGAAAAAAAAATTTTTTAATAAACCCTATTGTATTTTAACTTGATAGACCCCGATTCCCAATAGTGGGAACAGAAGTGAGCGCTGTTTATTTTTTATGTCATTAAGTGATACGTATAATAATTCTAAATAGTAAAAAGTTTTCTCATTTACAAGACTTGATAACTTATGATTTATAAAGTTAATGTCATCAGGTGAACAGGTGCTCTAAATTATTTGTGGCTGAAAAGAAAGCTTAATTTTTATTTATACTTTGCTAAGCTGAAATTAAATTCTGAAGGACTAAGAAGCGAAGCAAAGAATAAGCATAACACAAAGAAAACTCAAAATTTTAAATTAGTGAAATCTACATCTGAAGGCAGATGCTGGATACTATGATTCCGAAAGAAATTATGATATATAAATGGTAAAGCGCACTACTCTAGAAAAAGCCTATTCATTCTTCTTTTAGAGTCTCTCCCGTCATACTTGGATGGAGACACTGATATCAGCAGATTAAGATATGAATGTCAATTGTGTTTGTATGTCCGGCGATGAAATCGCGATGACGTTATTAAATAAGCCAATTCCTGAGCAAACTCTTCGAAATCCCTTCTCAAAACAAAATTATATTGATGACTTACATTACCCCGTTTGTTCACCTATCCTCACGTCATCCTCGGTTATCTCTCTACGGAGTTGATAATTGCCAACTTCCATATTTATACTTACTCCTTTTGCGCAGCGACCCAAAGTAAATCTTGGCTTCCAACACGAGAGAGCGCCAGCGTTGTCTGTCTCGCACTGCCTCTTACCAGTTCGAAGAACGCTTTTATGACGCTACGATCGTGTCCCATCCTTAACAAGTGGCCCATCCATCGACGTTTATGGCTTTTGGCTTTTCCCATGATGTTCGGTTCGCCAACCAGGGTCTCGGTTTCAATATTGCGTCGGGCTCGCCACCTACCGTCGTCTCTCTGGGTCGGGCCGAAGATCCCACTATATTTATATACTTTTTTTATTCGACGAAACGACAGTAGTGAGAGATTCATCTGGAATAAGTAAAACGCCTGCTTATAACAATGTAGCGCTAATTAGGATGATGGACAAAGCATTACATCCTCGTCGCTTTAAGCCATAAAAAGTTAATGCCAGTTATAGTAATTTCTCAAGCCACGCCTTTTAAACTATAGCACAGTAATGTTTACAACATTGTTAGTCGGCAGATACAGCAGCTGCAGTGGTACCTACCTAGATAGTCTCACTGAGACTTACCATTAAAATTAACCGGTATTATCACTAGATTAAACTTTATAGACCTCTGCTCTTTAAGAACAATGTTTCTTCTATACAGAAGTTATTAATAGGCGGCTACTAATTGCAGAAGCGATTAAAGAGTTGCTAAACGCTTAAGTTCTTATCCCAGATAATTAATTCTTACCTAAGGATAACATAATTGACTGTTAAATAACGATCAGCTCACTAAAGCAACGCAAAGTATTTTTGTTTACTCTTATCTATATTTGTACAGTTATTTATGAAGTTGCCTTCATCTTTCATAGTTCATTTGGTGATGAAGGTCGTAGTGTATTGATATCCTGAAATTTCTTCCACTGTCTTTTATAAGTCGCCATCAGCCGATAGACGTCCACTGCTGGATACACAGTCAGCATGGCCTTCGGTACCGCTGGGTACTAAGGGCTGTCGTATGTGGGGATTCATATGGGGGATTTCGGCCATTTCTCTCCGCACTGGCCCAATGCAGGTTGGCGGAACCCAGAGCGTCGTCTGTTGATTAAGAGGATGCACCACGAGAAGGTCAAGTTGGCTTGGATACCCTGAGTTGTTGTGCAAGAACCCTTACACCCCCCGCAAAATATTACAATCAATATATATATATAAATAATACTAAATTTTTGTTTGTTTTAATAAATCTCAAAAAAAAAACTAAACGAATTTTGACAAAACTTTCATTGGTATCATCATCAGCAGATAGACGTCCACTGCTAGGTATAGAGGGCTCCGCCAAAGATCCCCACATCGATCGGTTAGGGATTCATTTGGGGGGATTAGGGCTATGTTCCACCACGCTGGCCCAATGCGGGTTGATCGTAGCCAGAGCCTCGTTTGTTGATTAGCAGGGTGCACCACGAGTAGGTGGGTTTGGCTCGGGTCCCGTGAGTTGTTGTACGGGACCCCTTAAACCGCCGTCATTTTAGTATCTCTAAATTATACGTACCCCTTCCGAACTTTATCAGCTAATTAGACCATGTTTGGTGATCTGTAAGCTCTTGCTTCTATCTACACTTCGTTATCTATTGGCAGTGGTGATGTCTCTTTTGCCCGAGAGTAGGTACAGCATAAAAATGTATTGTTTGTAGTATAACTATGTCAAGTTACTACCATATTAATATATTATCGTACGGCGAAAAGATATAAACTTTACGAAAAGGCAACAAATCCGCCAAGTATTGATAAATTAAGATTGAGTTGTTATCGAAGTTTTCCTATACGAATTAAGTTATCTGTTAACGTCTTGTTATATTTGTTACTTAATATTACAAGTAATGGACAGCAGGCGCCAAAAATGTTTTAGTTCTTAACGTTACAAGTAAAAATGGAGGTTATGTGTTACACACGTGATATAGTAAAGCAATAATTTGTGAAGAATTGTTTGAGAAGGTTACTTCGTTGAAGGAATAATTCAATATAACTGGTTTCCACTTCTTGGTAGGGATGCGGCTAAAGAACCATGACTTGATCATTCACGATGAAAGGAAGAGGAAGGTGAATAAAAAAGCCACTCCGGGTGTGAGTCTTCGAGTCGTTTTTAATGAGACGGGTATACTGACATTCCCAATTCGATCACGTGAAAACTAGTGAATATATCGGAACGGAAACATGACGATTCTATGCGGAATAATTTGTAGATGATTATTGGCTATATATTTATTAAATTTCATAGATACTTCATCATTTTATTTCTAAACTAGTTTTATAAACATTTTAATTTCGTATTATTTACGTGGTTGCTATAGTAACGATAATAATTAATAAAAGTAATTGTTAATTACGGCCAGCAAAGCGGACAGGGAACAGCTAGTTTATATAAATATATATGTATGTAATGTTATTATTTTTTTTGCGGATAAGTGGCAGATTATGAGTTTCGATAAGTAAAAAAAAAAATTGACTTTGACTTTGAGGTCAATGACCCCGATTCGGTATTGAGATGTAAGCTATGATGAGCGAGCGCCGTTTCCGCTGCCCGTAGTAGCTGTGGAGAAGTCGCCGGTGGCGAGGATTGCTGGTATCATGATTACCAAGGCTTTGAGAATGTTACAAACGCCAATTACTGGTAAGACGCGTGACATTTGAACAATTAATTCCGCCTCCTTAAGCCAACAAAGACGAAATTCTCCATTTTAGTAAGCCTCTTAGCTCTCTACGAATGAACGTTGCGGTGTCGGAGGCTTGTTTTAAATTGCTTTAGAAATAAGCTCCCGGGAAAGCTTTTATAACATCACATCGTACTGCGAATAAAAATAGTAAAACAACAGTATGAAAAAAATATATATATTCAGCTTTGTAATAATATATATATATTTCCTGCATACCATGAACTTTGCGATTCGTAAGAACCGTCAACATTTAATTGTCACACTATGTACTACGAATTTCCCATAAAAAAAAATTCAAATAACTAAATACATATGAAAATATAGTAACTTTTTTTTGTTATCCATGGATTAACACTTAGCCTTAATTTCAAGTGATGTTTATAACGTAGATAATGAAGCGTGCAAGCACACTCCGGCTCTCATATGTTGACAGCTGGAATATTGTAATGATATTGTGGTGGCACATTTACGAAGGTGGAAACTCATCAGATGGGTTTAAACTATACCTTACCACTATTGAAACTCTACAATGTGTAACCCTTGAATCGAACCAAGTACCTACTTCCCACTGGGAGCCACTAAACTCTACTATTTGATAGAGATAAAATACGGTTAAGGTTGGAAGCTAATACAGCAGACAGATATTCTTATATATAAGAGATGTTCGTTGACTCATTACATCTCCGAAACTATTAGATGTAAACCCAAAATTTGGTAAAGATATTGGTGTAAAGGGTCCCCCACAACTCACAGGACAAAAGCCAACGTCACCTGCTCGTGGTGCACACTACTAATCAATAAACGAGGCTCTGTCTCCCACCAATCCGCATTCGGCCAGCGTGGTGGATAATGATCCAAATCCCCTCAAGTTAAGCCCTACTAATGATGGCACCTGGTGTCCGGCGTAGCGTAGGACCGATCAATGTAGGAATCTTTGGAGGACGCCTATGTCCAGCAGTGAACGTCTTGATGATTGTTTCCTTTAGAGATCAACTGAGAATCGATATTATGAAATTTTTATCTCAAAGATAGCTACAGGAGTGTTACGGCTAACAAAGCGGACGGGGAACAACTAGTACAGATTTGAACGGTATACTTAGATGATATAGATTAGATATTTTAACGTTGGTGCTTAACGGTGGAATTGAAGCAAACGGCCTGAGTTATTTACTACGGTATTAAGCAAAAAGTTTCAATTGTCACAAAGAGAAAAAATTATTTCCATCACAAAAGAGGACCGTAGCGCCAATAGAGCAAACTCTCTTTGACAATGCGACGGATTTGCATTCACTGTTTATATTGCTCTATGTGTGCCATAGCGTAGATTTTTTCCTGCTAACCTGATGGTAAGTGATATCCTTAATAACTGCACCACATTGCGCTCGTCACTTTAAAACTTAAAACGTTAAGTTGCGTTGTCCCAGAAGATTCACTTGCTACAAGCCCTTTAAAGCGAACACATTCCTTATCATCATTTTAACCTATGGATGTTCACTGCTGGACATAGGTCTCTTATAATGTGTTGCACAAAGTACAAAAACACACATATACACATTTTTTTTTTATATTACTTATTAGAGATATTGTAGTTGTAGTCATTTTTCTAGACGGTCTTCGGCGATAGAGACCTACCACCAGTGTAAGTAAACGTCGTAAGCATCACCACGATGTTGTTTATTCACGATATCAATTACCACCAACTGAAAACTTTGTTAGTCTTCCCGCTTCAAAATACATTAAAAAAAAATATTATTCACAACATCCGGAGGAAGTCAGTCAAGAGTCAATTCAACCTGACAGGTTCTGAATAAAAACACGAAACCCTTTTAACCATTCGGATTTTTCACAGACATTGTTTGTTTTATCTCATATCAATATTTTTATTTATCGAATTAAGCGACGAGATGATCGGGAGGAACACCTGAAAGTAAGTGTCTGCTTATACCAACGTAGTGCAGGTTATAATGAGATGTACTGCACCACTCGTCGCCTGAGGCATAAGATGTTGAGCCTCGTTACCGCAGTAATTACACTCTGAACAGCGCCCTTCAAACCGGAACACAGTAATGTTTGCATTCTACTGTTAGGCGGCAGAAATAGGCCTTGCGGATGGTACCTACCTTTGTTATATTAATCTTAAAATAACTTAAACTACTTAATCTTCACACTGAGGAGGCTTCGTGTCTCTATCACATGTAAAAAAAAAAAAAGAGAGTTTTTTATTTCTTTGGTCAAATGTGAATTGACAAATGTCTCTTCTTCACAATGTCTACCTTCATCAGATATTCAATCTTAGTAGACATCAGAGGCGTTCGCCCCATACAGGCAAAGAATCACTGCATAACCTGGCTGAGGAATGCCTCAAACACCCCATGTGAACCCTTACATACGACAGCTTCTAGTGCCCAGCGGTACCAGAGTCCATGCTTACTGTATGTGGAGATCTTTGGGGGATGCCCATGTCCAACATGATGATGATATGGTGAAGCACAGAGATTTAGGGTGTGGTTTCCATCATTATCATTTCAACCGATGAACGTCCACTCCTGAATCCATGTCTCTTGTAATATGTTACGGTACACCGTCTTGCGCTGTTTGAATTCATTGACTCCCAGCGATTCCTTTTATGTCCTCTGTCCAGCTAGTGGTGGGTCTACCATCGCTGCGGTTTCCGGACTAGGATCGCATTTCCAGCATTCGAAGTCTTCAACGTCCATAGGTTCTACGAGCTATCTGCCCCGCGCATTGCCACTTCTGTCTCACGACTCGTAGGGCTATTTCGGTGACTCTGGTTCTTCTGCGGATTTCCTCATTTCTGATTCCCCAAGCATCGCCCTCTCTATCGCCCGCTGTGTGACCTTGACCTTCCCTAGTCCATAGTGAGATTATTGGCAAGATACTTGTGGTATCCCTACCCTACCTATCACCGTGCACATCCTTGGCTGATGTGCAACGCGATCCTGTTCGCATCCTTTAAAATATACGAGTAATGAAAACTAAAGCAAATACCTGTATAAAGAATTTGAAGTATTATTAAATAGAACATAAATATAGTAAAGGTCTCTGCCATACCAACATTGACCCTTGGTAATAATGGAGGCGAAGTGGAGGTCATGGACTGCATAAGTGAAGAGTTGATGTACTGCACGTGTCACTTGAAACTGAATGCGAGACTATATCTCCACACTGGAGAATATTCTAAAAAAAATGCTGTTATTTAGAGTTTTTTTTTTAATACACCTTATATTTATTTATACAAAACGTAGATATAAGTTATATAACGAATTATTAAAGTTATTATTAAGTTTAATACTATTTATGTATAACAAAATTTTAATTATTAAACATACTTATAGAATTACAAATTACCTTATCACATATATACATAATAGACTTACATAAATAATATAAAATTACATAAAGAACTAGTATCTATGTATTTAAGGTTAACTTAAGTTATATAACTTATTTAATATTTTCTTATAGCTTTTTAGATCATTTATTTTATCTACATCTTATAAATAGTAAGATAATGTTAAGAAGTAATTATTAAATTACTGCAATTAACTTAAGTAATAGTTATCTGTAACTTAGACAACAGATATAATTAAGTTATTAGAATAATATTAATAAGTAGTGATTACACAAGTAAAACTCGAGTATTTGTATTTTTGATACAAAGCGAAGAACTTTAAGCATACCATACGTCGCTTCAAAACCTGATCAATAAATTTTACTACCTACAGCGCCATTCAAACCAGAGCATAGTAAAATTAGCTTCTATTTGTATAGCGACTGGAGACCGTTTAGCGACCACCGCGCCTCTTACTTCTGCCCCCAAACAGCAATGCGCAAACATTACTGTATTCCGGACTGAAGGGGGCTATAGCTAGTGAGAAAACTAGGGAAACGAGACTTAAGATCATATGTGCAATGTATATAACATCCCAACTAGCGCCTCGTTATTATGGGAGGGTATGTCACCATCAGGTGAACGTCCTACTCGTCGTCGCTTCATTGATAGAAAAAAAAAAAAACCAGTGACTGGTTACCATTTGAACGGCAGCAACAGAGATTCCTTAAAGAAAACTATCCTCGACTAATTAATGTTGCCACCTAAATACATTAAAATAGAAATAATAAAAAAAAATCTTATACAAAATACTTTTACTGTTGGTAGGTCTCTTACCACCAGGTGCTTATATCTGCCGCCGAACGGTAGTGAGCAAACATTACTGTGTTCGGGTTTGAAGGGCGCTTTAGCTTGTGAAATTACTGGAATAATGACGCTTCGCCACTTATGTCTCAAAGCGACGAGCGCAATGTGATGCAGTGTATAACATCCTAACTAACATGTCATTTTTATGGGCAATGAATCACTTACTATCTGGTGAACATACCGCTCGTGTCATCCCTTAGTTGAGTTAAAAAAAGTTATACATGTAAGATTTTTTAAGTAAGAATATAACTTGAGCGGTATGTTACTAAGAGAGACATATGTCGGACGTCAGATTTATGAAGAGTCTGCGTTGTAACCTAATTCCTTTGGACTGTTCAAGTTTAAGAGGATTTTACGATGGGGTGAGAAACTTAGTACGTAGTTTAATACATAAACATTCTTACTTATTAACAACTTAATGTACTCTCGAGTCTAAACCGGATTTATGCGTTGACGTCACAATGCCTTTGCATGTTATAGTTAGGGCATCTTAATCGACCTCAACGTAAACTGTTGCTTTTGTATAGTCTATATTAGTAACAGGTCTCTCTTTTAGATCATCTAGATTAATTTAATATTAATAAAAAAAAAAAAAAAACTTTTTTTTAAATAAAAGATTTGTGTGTGTTAACTTGCGACATGTTTTTATGGGTAGACGTATCACCATCAAGTGAAAATACTGCTCGTCGTGTCATATATATATCATCATCATCATCAGCCGATAGACGTCCATATATATATATATATAGGGTGGCGCAAAAATAACCTTATAAAAAGTACCTTATTACCTGTGTTATAAGGTACTTTTTATAAGGTTATCTTTGCGCCACCCTATATATATATACATTTATATATGTATATATATATAAATATAATGGCATAACGTATGCATGCTTCAACAAGTATTCAAATAATATCGCATTAGGACAATTATTACATCACATAATGTGATATAAAGGAGACGTACTGCCGGAACGTGGTCTTATTTAGACGTCACTTATCCAAGTACAGAGAATTTGAGATGAAAATAAGTCACCGAAATTTCTAGACATTATACCGGATATCGACATTTTTTTCGTTTAAGGCAGGATTTGGCTGGGTCATCAGGGTTCAGCAATTGCGACGAGCACTTCCGATTATTATACAGTATCCACTTTTCATCACAAGTAATGATTCGATTTATAATCCCTTCATTATTGTGTCGGTTGCGCAAAGTAACACAGCAGCAGCAGTCGACGCGTGTTTGCAAGTTCGATTCACTGAATTCATGAGGTGCCCATCGTTAAAGTTTTTTTACTTTCCCGATTTGCTTCAAGTGGATTAATACAATTTTGTCACTTACTCCGAAGCTTGCAGCAATCTCTGAAGTGCTTTGTGATGGATCCGTTTCCACAATAGCCTTTAATTCTTCGTTTTCCACTTTGGATTCTGAAGGTCGAAATTTCCAGAACGAAAACGTTGAAACCAAAAACGTACCGTGCTTTCTTTTGCGACACCAGCGCCGTACACATTATTAATCTTTCGAGTGGTTTCTGCAGCACTGGTACTGGTGCCACGGTAGAACTCCTACTCGTAAATATACCGATATTTCACGTTTTCCATTGTGCGATAATAAGCGACGCCAAAGAAAAAAATAATGAGGAAAACCAAATGAATGACTGTTTTCAAAACTCAAATGTATCAGCTAAATGAATTTATAAATTTGAATTTGGAATTCTTAACCAAAGAGTAGATATTTCAAATCAAAGCGGTCAGTACGACAAAACGCTAATTTCATATGTAAGGACCTATTATAATAACACTGCGATTATCCCTGATTATTACAAACTCGCATTGATAGAAAAGTCGGCTTAAATAAGAATATACTCGTAATGCCGTCTGTATTATAATAAGAATGTGCTTAACAAAAATATGGAGCCCTTGGATTTAGGTCGCAACAATAACATATTCCAAAGCCTCCTTAAGTCTCTGTGGAAGGATAAGTATAATTAAAGATAGCAGAAGATAATTAACGTCGCGAACATTGAGTTAACAAGTCATCTCTGTCTGTTACCGTAACAGGGTCAGCAGTTAAATATTTGATGCTGCGTACTACCAAACTTTGCACAGTTAAATTGTTGACAATCAACAAATTCAGATGCCGATGTCTAAATATTTAGAATTTTACAGAAAGATGAAACTTAATAACTTGGTAGTTCACAATTATCACCGACTGAACCCTGTAGCAGCTTCTTTGGTATTCATTTTATAGAAAATTGACGTAAATCTAATAAATGAATAGATATTGTGTAAAGTCAATTAAGCGGAAAACGAGAAATGGACAATGGAAAATAGAAAACGGAAAATGGAAAATCGAAAATGGAAAAGTAGAGACCGAAGACAGAAAACCAAAAATAGAAGATCGGACACCGGAAACAGAACACTCGCGACCGAAGACTGGAAGCTGAAAATCGGTGACCGGAAACTGACCGGCTTATAATAAATCTATCTAATAATAACAATGTATCTAATAATAATAATCTATCTAATAACGATAAAATAAAAAAAAGGCTAAAGATAACTTTAACAAGTTACTCTAAAAGACGACTCCATTCTATTTTATACTTTAAATAGATGCTATAGGAAATACTTAAGGATCAAGTTTAAAAAGTCTATTAATTCTTTCAAAATATTTGGAATTAAAAAAAAATCATTACAATGTATATGTAATAATGAACGTTACATTTAAATGATTTATAGATCATTTCGTACAGTCGATATCCTTCTTATATTAAATTACTAATAGTCATGTGCTGTAGTATTTATCAGCTAGCGCCATTTTGTTATAGCCAGACGTACCGCTTACCATCAAGTGTAAGTCTCGCTGGTCTCGTTGCTGATAAAAAAAATATTATTTCTTGCCCCTTTTACTAGCTGGAACACCCCTACAACAATTGGGGAAGGAATTGTATATAACCATTCTTAGCTGACCTCTAAATGGCAAAAGCAATATGCCTCCCAAGTTTTGAGTGTTTACAACTAATAGTTTTGGAGATTTCGTGATGAGGCAATGAATCTCCGTATACATCCTGTATATATAAACGCCAAAGACCGGAAGTAATATTGCTTAATGTAAACAAACATTGGCCCCCCGGCAGGCCTTTCAGCTTTTGATAAAGGGATCACTAAAGTAATATAATAGACCTAGAGCTTAAGTATTATTAAATTCAATTTAGTCATTGTGTAATATTTCTTCTGGACCTCAAAAATTGATTAGGAATTTTTTTTTTATTCAATTAAGCGACGAGAGGAGCAGTACGTTCACCTGGTGGTAAGTGATACGGCTGCTGATAACAACATGGCGTTAGATCGGATGATGTAAACTGCACCACGTTGCGCTCCTCGTCTGAGACGCAAGATGTTGAGTCTCGTTACCTTAGTAATAACACTAGCTACAGCATCCTTTAAGGCGGAACACAGTAATGATTGCACACCGTCACTGGCAACGGAGACCTTCCATCAGTGACTGAACGTGAAGAGTAGAACCTTTAAATTTTTAATACAATAGTTATCATCTGTCTCTTTCTTTAAGTATGAATGGTAAAGACTATATAAAGGTCATTTATACACCCTCGACCCTCACGACACCTGATATTGGAATCGAAGAGTAAATGGAATAAATTTCCGTATTTCTATTTGAACAAAGGATCCTCTCGCAAACGTATGATCGAAGGATAATCGGATCCTGATATACAATAAAACAACCCTGTGTACAGTGACGGCATAATGTTTTAACATCTAATATAAATCCGTGGCAGATGGTACATGAACATATGTGGTATATCTTAATGGAGATCATCCAAACCCCGAACGGGATATTCATCTGATGGTAAAATGCTAGTTAATAGGATATCATCACATTTTGTTCGTCGCTTTGAGACATGTCCCGTTCCAATTATTACAGTAGCTACATCGCCTTTCAAACCGGAACACAGTCACGGTTGCCGGAGACCGCGTAGGACCATCACAGATCCTTTGTTCCGGTTTGAAGGGCGTTATATCTAGTGTACTAGAGTAACGAGATTTAAAATCCTATGCCATCCTAACCATCGCCGAGTTACTATGAGCAGTCCTGCTCGTCTGATTTCTTCGAGAAAAAAAAGGAAAAAGCTGAACACCATCTGAAATTAATCTCAAGTGTTACACCACTGTAGTTATTTTTTTTTTTTTTAACATCTTTAAACTCACCTTCATCTTGCGTTCTACCGAAGCGAAAAGTCTTTTTATATAAAGAATAAGTAACTTACGTTTAAATTTATTTCATTCTTGCGTTACTTAAAATTATACTTTAAAGAAGATATCCGTTTTTTTTTAGGCTTTTAACTTAGAACTTTAGGCGAAAGTCCTATAAAACCTTTAATCGGTACGTCAAGATTGTGGCATAAATGAGATAGGGTTTTAATAGTTAAACTTTCGGCTCAGACGCGGTTTTACCGAATAGCTCATAAAACTTTTTACTGCGACCACTTTATAAGCTTTGGAGAAGATCGTACTTTAATTTAAAAAAAAAAAAACTTTTTTTCCGGAATGTCTTTTAAGTGATACTTAAGTTTTTTTAAAAAAATAATACAATCTTTTCATTTCTAAACTTAACCCAATGTAACAACAAAAGATTAAAATTTAGTTTTCAAAGTCAGCAGGTGGTAGGTCTCCGTTGCACTGGTAGTAGGTCTCTGTTGCACTGGTGGTAGATCTCTGTTGCACTGGTAGTAGATCTCTGTTGCACTGGTGGTAGGTTTCTGTTGAACTGGTGGTAAATCTATGTTGTACTGGTGGTAGATCTCTGTTGCACTGGTGGTAAATCTCTAATGTTGGGGTGGTAGATATCTGTCGTACTGGTAGTAGGTCTCTGTTGCACTGGTGGTAGATCTCTAATGTTGGAGTGATAGATATCTGTCGTACTGGTAGTAAGTCTCTGTTGCACTGGTGGTAGATCTCTGTTGCACTAGTGTTATGTTTCTGTCGTACTGGTAGTAGGTCTCTGTTGCACTGGTGATAGATCTCTGTTGCACTGGTGGTAGGTTTCTGTTGAACTGGTGGTAGATCTCTGTTGCACTGGTAGTAGATCTCTGTTGCACTGGTGGTAGGTTTCTGTTGAACTGGTAGTAAATCTATGTTGCACTGGTGGTAGATCTCTGTTGCACTGGTGGTAAATCTCTAATGTTGGGGTGGTAGATATCTGTCGTACTGGTAGTAGGTCTCTGTTGCACTGGTGATAGATCTCTGTTGCACTGGTGGTAGGTTTCTGTTGAACTGGTGGTAGATCTATGATGCACTGGTGGTAGATCACTGTTGAAAGAGACAGTCTAGGTAGGTACCGCTACAGCGGCTATTTCTGCCGAGAAGCAGTGGTGTACAGACATTACTGTGTTCCGGTTTGAAGGGCGTTGTAACTAGTTAAATTACTTGGATAACGAGAATGTTAAAGAAACCTGTGATCCAGATCCTTTCTATCAAACATAACTTCCGCTACTGTATCTATAGAAGTCCTACAGGACACTTAATCGAACTTTATTACTATTAATAATAATTAGTCCTTAAAGTCACGACGCCGTTGCTCGTCGAGGATCCTTTGTGCCTGTGAGAATTAAAAGGAGTTGGTAATTAATCTAAGTAACTTCAGATCTGAAATTAGGTCTGTGACGGAACTCACTAAATTGTTTCTAGACTTTTAAGTACATTTTTTTTATTCAATTAAGCGACGAGATGAGCCGATCACCTGATGGTAAGTGATGCGCCCACAATAACCCATAACAACATGGTTCTAGGTTTGATGGTATGCACGGCACCACATTGCTAGTTGCACGGGACACAAGATGTTCAGTCTCGTTACCCCAGTAATTACACTAACTACAGCGCTCTTCAAACCGGAACACAATAATCACACAACTGTTCGACGGCAGAAAAACGACCTGCCAGTACGTCCACTCATTTGAGAGAGGACGTACATGTTTGACAGTCCTGCTGCCTGCACCAGGGTCGGTTAGCCTCCTCCTCCACCCACATTAACTGTCGGAAGTGGAACTTCTGCAATTCCCGTTCTTTTGACGGAATTTTCTCTACTCGGGTCGGGGTCCAGATCTCCATCGATATATGGATGATAGAGAGTCTGCTTTCAGATCCCACGGAGGAGTTCCCGCCAAAACCCACGCCGCTTCGTAACAGATAGTTCGGTATCCCCGAATAACTCTAATAGCCTTGGCTCTTTGTGGACATCTCAAATAAGCTATGGTCCGAGATGTTAGAGCGTCTACCTAGAAGACAGATTCCCCATAAAGAACCTTGGACCGCACTACCCCCAAAGCTGCGGTGTCTTCGAACACAGAGACCTTTTTTTTATACCACTTAGGTGGTAAACAGGCTTGCGACCCCCCTGATGTTGAGCGATAACCGCAGCCTATGACCGTCAGTATCACCGGGCGTGTTGCTGACCCTGCGGAAACCTTATCACGCCATTTTTGAAGAACTTCATATTGTAGCTCCTCGGGAAACCTTGACACTACTGTTGTTAAACAGTAAACATATAAATAACTTTTAGTCTTAATGTATAGATGATTATAATTTTTACCGTAGAAACTATCTGAGCAGTTACCACTGTAACTACTATTTTAACTGCCAAACAGTAGTGTACAAAAACTACTGTGTTTAGGTTTGAACTGTGTTTCCTATATTACTGGGGTAATAAGAAAAATCTCGTTTCAATGCGATGAGCGTGACGTGGCGCACTGTATATCAGGCGAACATCCTGCTGGAAACGAGTGCGTTGCTGTTGTCGGCAGGAATATCCAGTACCCGTTTTAACCAGTGCGGCCTCCTTACTCATATTTACGGCCCAAAGACCTGACCGTCGGGCTAGTCCACCGATTTAAAGAAGCACAGCGAGCGATGGAGAGAGCTATGCTTGGCATTTCTCTAAGGGACAAAATCCGAAACGAAGAAAGAGAACTAAAGTTGCCGACGTAGCTCTCAAAATCTGCAAATTGAAGTGGTAGGGGTCCGGACATGTCTGTCGTGTAAGTGACGGCCGATGGTGTGGCAGAAGAGTCTTGGAGTGGAGAGAGGCCGCATACAGGTCGCAGAAGTGTAGAACGCCCTCTCTCCAGATGGACTGACGACATCTTCAGGGCGGTCGGAAGTGGGTGGATGCGAGAAGCTGAGGATCGCATTTGGTGGAAGACATTAGGGAACGCCTATATCCAGCAGTGGATAAACAAAAGCCGACAATGATGAATCATATGAGAGCCGAATTATTTACATCCACAGCCTCATCGTCTCTTAACTACATATAAAATTAGGGTCAAGTGATGGCCCGTTCCAGAGTAAAAGGATAATATAAGAAGTCGTCACAACGACTGCACATTTCTAATTATTCCTTAACCCTGAAGTCTGTGTGAACTTATAATAAAAAAATGTCCTTAAAGGTCGGCAACGAAACCAACGCAACGTGACCCCTCTAGTGTTGCGACTGTCCTTGCGCGTCAGTGATCACTTCCCACCAGGTGAACTGTTCGCTCGTTCGCCCGCCGTTCTATAAAAAAAAAGTTAATATTAAACGCAGAAAAGGTATCATAAAAGATATTTTCTGCGATGAAAACATAAATAATGATGAAAATTAAAAAAAAATTGTGTACAATTGAATATTTTCAACGATAAATCAGATAAGATATGAAATATGTGACAACGTGTTTTGTTTTTATCACATTTCCATTTATCTACGGTCACAAGTGGCGGTAGATAAATCAGTGGAATTTTATTCCATACGTAAACACAAAAAAAAAATTATTCCCTGAAGGGATGAAACGGGCGAGACGTTCACCTGATGGTAAGTGATACGCCCGCCAGTAACAACGCGGCGCTAGTTGAGATGTCACAGCACCTCGACTTGATACATAGGATGTTTTCTCATTACCCCAGTAATTTCACCAGCACATGTTTGCACACTGCTGGAAGGACCGACGGCCGATGGGGCAGTTAGGTCTTCGAGTGGTGCCCGCGTACCGGTATACGTAGTGTTGGGAGGTCTTCCACAAGGTGGACCGACGATCTGGTGAGAATCGCGGGAACCCACTGGATGCGAGCAACGGGAGACCGATCGATGTGGAGATCTATAGGGGAGGCCTATATCCAGCTGTGAGCGTCTATCGGCTGATGATGATAATGTTTTCACACTACTGTTTGGCGGGAGAAATAAGAGCTGCGATGGTACATATCCAGACGGTCTGCGGTAACAAAGACCTACCACCAGTTTTTTAACCTAGTAACATTAAAAGTTTTCGCTTAATAATAACTGAAGTTAATCCTATTTCTTTATAGATTATTGAGATATAGAAATCCTTTCAATAGTCGAAGTTTTTTTTTTTAATATTCAACGAAGCGACCAGACGAGCAGGCTGTTCACCTGATGTTTAGTGATACGCCTGCCCGTAACAACGTGACGTTTGTTAGGATGTTATAAGCAGCATCTCATTATGCTCGTCTCCTTGAAACATAAGTAGTTCAGTCTCGGTACCCTAATAATTACACTAAATATAACGCCCTCCAAATGTAGTGTGCAAACACAGTAATGTTTGCACACTACTGTTTGACCTCAAAAATAGGCGCTGCGGTCATCCCTACCTAGATGGTCTCCCTCAATAGAGATCTACCACCAGTAAATTTTACCATAATCAAATAACCCAGCGTTCGTGAGATTCGCTTGAAAATCTTACTTTACATTTGGCTCTGTAGACACCTATTATATATAAATATGGAGAATATAAGAAGCTCAAGTGATGGTATGCCATAAACATGGACAGTCACAGTACTTGGAGAGTAAAAGAAAACTTAAAAAACTTAACTGTAACGGAAGGATGATTACTGGTGTATTTCGCAGCACAATCACCGGTAGTAGGTCTCTGTTGCTGGAGACCGTTTAAGGGGAAACCACCGCCGATCCTATTTTTAACACCAAACAGTAGTGTGCAAACATTACTGTGTTCCGGATTGAAGAGATTTGTAGCTAGTGAAATTACTGCGGTAACGAGACTCAACATCTTATGTCACAGGCGACGAGAACTACTATGTTATGGGTAGGCGTATCACTCACCCTCACATGAACGTCTCGCTCGTCTCGTCGCTTCATTGGATAACAAAAAAACACAAAATTAATATCTTTAATACATACAATAATTATATCAATATTATGTTAACATTTTCTAAATCATAATTTGTTGTAATTTTCTACGAGACTATGGGGGTGCGTTAACAAAAAAAAAAGGAAGATTTAGTCCGCACCAAATCCACGGGTGATTTATTTTATTTCAATTTAAGTTCGTACAATTTATACCGCGCGGAGTTCTAACAGAATTAACGCCCGTGATTTATTATAAATTTACGAAATATTTTACAATGAAACCTTTTATATAATGCTTAAGCCACTATACATAACTTTAACTAAATTAAAATCGGCTTAGCCGTGGACTTAATCTTTAGTAATTAACATAGTTATATAAGTTACGTACCTGTAGTCTAAAGAAACGTCAAAGAGAAGGAAAGCGTTTTTGGTTTCGGGTGGAAATCTTCGATAAGATACTCTGTCTTCTCGGGGGAAGCCAGAGTTTTGTGGAGATTTTTACCCACTAAAATCCCCTCAGGGGTCACCTTCAGCGTTTGGAAAGGTCAAGGGATCTCCGTTCGGAAAACAACCGCGGCCTCGCTAACGCTATGCTGAGATAGCCCTTCCCGGGGTCTGTTTTATACTGTGGGTGTTACGGCTCTCGCACAACAACTTACGGGACCCAAGCCAACCTCCAGGTCCCAACCAGGGTGCACCTGCTCGTGGGGCACCCTGCTAATCAACAAATGAGGCTCTGTCTCCAACCAACCCCCATTAGGACGGTGTGGTTGGTAATAACCCAAATCCCCCCATGTGAAGCTCTACAAACGTGGAGATCTTTTTGAAGGCCTATGTGCAGCAGCGATGCTGGAATACTTTACGTAAGTTTATGGCACGGTTCTACATAAACTAAGAAAATAAAAACATTCTTCTCGAAAAAGACTCAACACTATACGCAGCGTCTTTATTAGATTTTTATTTCCGGCAGAGTACAGGCAATCCTGTTACTGGTGGTTAGTCCTTATTGCATAGGCTTAGTAGATACCATCTTAATGGCTATTTATAGGCAGTAATGAGCAAATATTACTGTGTTCCGATTCAAGAAATATTTTAGCTAACAACATTTAACATCCTTTACTTCAAGACGACGAGCACAATATGGTACAGTTATAACCTTCTAACTTCAGGTTGTTATGGGCAGACGTATAATTTACCATCAAGGGTATTCACTCCGCTCTTCGAGTCGGTTAGGTGAATAATAAAATATAGTAAACAATTTAACTAATTGATAGTTTAAAGTTTAAAAACGTGTCGCGAAATCTTAAGTGAAATAACGAGTACCATTAATTTACTTCAAGTTCTATTGTTTTTACAATCAGACCCTCGGTGGCTTAGTCTTTAAGGTAAATATTTTCAGGAACAATTTACTTTTAAAAAGTGGAAAAAACGACTCTGTCCACCACAGAGTTAGTACTGATTATTCTTGCCATTTTGTTATATGGCAACCTACTTCCTTCTTTTATTTAATTTTGGTTAAAAAATTCTTTACAGAAGAATAAAAAAAAAATTGTGGATATCTTTAGGGGAGGGTTATGTCCAGTTGTGGACATCTATCGGCTGATAATGATTACTGTAATTTACTTAACCTTTAACTTAAGATTTACCCAATATTTATATCTTGTCATATAAAAGTTTAAACAACCTACAGGTAGAATCATATTTAAATTATAACTATTCATGAGAAAATTAATCGACATCATCATCAGCTGATAAACGTCCACACAGCTGGACCTCTATCGGCTGATATCATCCAAAGATTCCAACATCGATCGGGTATATGGATTCATATGGAAGATTTGAGCCATTTCCCACCACGCTGACCAATGCGGGTTGATGGGAGTTAATCGACATAGTTTATAATAAATATGTTAAAACGTGATGTTAATCCTTTTATAGACAATTCTATCACAATATCATACACCAATTCATCAGTATCACCATTAACAGGAAACCAGAGTAAAACAAATTACTCTAAAGGACGACAATAATTAAAGGAGACGTTTTAAATAATAAACGTGTTACAATACATAAAGTTACAGACGCTTCAAAACATTCTGTACACTAAAGAACAGAACAACAAGAAATCAACTGTCTGTAGATTTCTAGGTTCGAAGCCAGCTGTAGTAGACGTCTGTAACGGTCGAAGTTTATTAAACTTGCTCCGTACTTTGTAGTTACTTGCATATTAATCAAAGTCTCTATGCATTATATTTAAAAATACAAAAGCATCAAACTGGCTGACATTGGGATGACCATGTTCAGCTGTAGTCATCAATAGGCTTAAATAGGCTTAACCATATTTAAAAACTAAAAGTAAATTAAAATGGTTCAATGTAAATTTTTCGAGATATGAAACGAGCGAGACGTTCACTTGATGTTAAGTGAAACGTCTGCACATAACAATGTAGAATTAGTTAGGATGATATACACTGTACCATATTACGCTCATCGCTAAGAGATATGACACAGTAATTTCACTAGGTACGGTGCCTATCAAATCGGAATACAGTAGAATTTGCACACTGTTGTTTGCGGTGCAGAAAACTGCACCATCGTAGTTTCTACCTAGATGGTTCTACCTAGATGGTCCTACCTAGATGGTCCTACCTAGATGGTCCCACCCAGATGGTCCTACCTAGATGGTCCTACCTAGATGGTCCTACCTAGATGGTCCTACCTAGATGGTCCTACCTAGATGGTCCTACCTAGATGGTCCTACCTAGATGGTCCTACCTAGATGGTCCTACCTAGATGGTCCTACCTAGATGGTCCTACCTAGATGGTCCTACCTAGATGGTCCCACCCAGATGGTCCTACCTAGATGGTCCTACCTAGATGGTCCTACCTAGATGGTCCTACCTAGATGGTCCTACCTAGATGGTCCTACCTAGATGGTCCCACCCAGATGGTCCTACCTAGATGGTCCTACCTAGATGGTCCTACCTAAATGGTCCTACTTAGATAGTCCTACCTAGATGGTCCTACTTAAATGGTCCTACCTAGATGGTCCTACCTAAATGGTCCTACCTAGATGGTCCTACCTAGATGGTCCTACCTAGATGGTCCTACCTAGATGGTCCTACCTAGATGGTCCTACCTAAATGGTCCTACCTAGAGGGTCCTAACTAGATGGTCCCACCTAGATGGTCCTACCTAAATGGTCCTACCTAGATGGTCCTAACTAGATGGTCCCACCTAGATGGTCCTATCTAGATGGTCCTACCAGGATGTTCCTACTAGATGGTACTACCTAAATGGTTTACGGCAACAGAGACCAACCACCAGTAAATAATATAACAAAAATAGCGTCAGTTTTTTGACAAAGACTGTTTACAGCTTTACTCTCCAATTATTACTGTAAAACAAAAAATAAACCACTGAAGAAGGTCTTACGATTTCAGAAGCTCTTAGGCTTTTAGCAGTTTCTTGAAAGAAAGATTACTTAGAATTTCTCTCCGCTCCTCCTCTTGGCGATGACCAAATAAGGAGACCGAGGATCATAAAAAGTCAGAGATATCTGGGCCGACCGACAGGTCGGTGGCCAATTGGGGTTCCGAGAAACGCTTTTCTGACGCTACGCGGGCATCAAGCATTGGACTGGCAAGAGGCAGTACGAGACAGACAACGCTGATGCTCTCTTGTGTAGGAGGCCAAGACTCACTCTAGGTCGCTGCGCCAGAGGAGTAAGTATTATATAATGCTGATGAGACATTAAAAATTTTCTATAGTTAATATATTTTCTGGACAGCTCCCTGTTACCAAAAAATATAGTTATCTATAGTTAATGAACTCTCAGCATCCATTTCTATCGCCAAGCAGTATGCCCGTAACTGAATTCCTATTTGAATGTCTCTATAAAATTTAAAATTACTGCGGTAACAATAAAGCGGAATTAGCATCCGATGTTTAGAAAACAAGTAGCTCGTGGTGATGTAGAAACATCTTTACAGAGTTATAGGTAGCAGCTCTCAGTTGCCGGAGATCGACTGGTTAAGCTTCGTGTTTTTTGTCGCAGAACAATAGTGTGCAAATATAACCATGTTCCGGTTTAAAGGGCATTGGAGCTAGTGAAATTACCAGAGTAAGAAGTCTAAACATCTTATGTGCGTCTTTGTCTTTAATCAATTAAAGTAGGCATATTAAAGGGGCGTAAAGAGTCTCGCAAAACACTCGCGGGAGCCAAAAGAACCTCACCTGGTCGTGGTGCACCCTGCTAATTAACAAACGAGGCTCTGGCTCCAATCAACCTGCATTGGGCCGGCGTGGTGGGAAATGGCCCAAATCCCGCCATGTGAACCTCTACATACGACAGCCCTTAGTGCTCAGCGGACTATCGTCTGATGATGATGACGAGGTATATTAATAACATAATGACATGCTGCTTGATTCTACGCTTACTTATACAAAATATAGTATACACTTTGTCGTTAGAAGAAAATGATTTTTTTTCTTGTTTACAATTACTATTATATCTTCTACGATGAAAGAGAAGGACATTTTTCGAAAGCGATATAAAACAAGTTTTCTATTAATCCTTAAGTTTTGGGCAGATTTGGCAGGTTACAAATCTCGTAATAAATCTTGGGTGGGTCGCTTAATCCGTTTGGCTTGTTGCTTTAGGTTTGTCTCGGTAACATTTCGCTACATTTAACATTAAAATAAAATCCGCTAATACTCTTAGTACTTTTTTTTTCAACAGCCCATTTACGTCTCCACTGGCCACAATCACCACGTGAGTCCAATGCGGATTGGTGACTTCACACACACCTCAGAATAAATTCTAATTCATGTGCAGGTTTCCTCGCGATGTTTCCCTTCACCGTTTGTATTTCGCTGTTGTTACTAAAGTTCACAAATGTACACAACTTAAATATTAAAGTCATCGATACATGCTGAGACTCGAACCCGCGACCTTCGGAATGAAGGCCGCACGCTCTAACCATTAGGCCAGCGAGCTACTGGTGCTGTGTATATCATTCTAACTAGCACCGTATTGTTACGGACGGGCGTATCACTTACCACAAGGTGAACGTCCCACTATAAAAAGAAACCACTAACTTGGGATGATACCATTGTTAATGAAATTAATTTTGACTTGAAATTTGCTAGAAATATTCCCTTTGCCAAGTATAAGTCAGCTAAAAACGGATTTTACAAAATATCCCTTCCATAAGGAGTTGCAGGGGTGTTATATCAATCAAAGCAGACCAGATAGTAAATATATATGAGATTTCCACCTAACATGATATCTATGGAACTTAAAATTTGGTAGAAAGATTCCTTTTACTAAATGTAGAGTTGCAGAAGTGTTACGGTCAGCGAGTAAAGCGTGTGCCGGGCAGCTAGAATAGAATAAAATTCGAGGCACAGAGAAGCAACATAAAAAGAGGCAAATGGTTTTTGTATT
The DNA here is from genome assembly GCA_029030555.1 of Ornithoptera alexandrae. Taxonomy (NCBI): domain Eukaryota; kingdom Metazoa; phylum Arthropoda; class Insecta; order Lepidoptera; family Papilionidae; genus Ornithoptera; species Ornithoptera alexandrae. The sequence goes on from JARDVY010000031.1 coordinate 2,523,677, forward strand.
GGTAAATAGCAATATTTAAATATAGATAGGGGTGTAAAGGGTACCACACAACAATTCACGAGACGCAAGCCAACCTCAACTGCTCGTGTTGCACCCTGCTAATCAACAAACGAGGCTCTGGCTCCCACCAACCCGCATTGAGCCAACGTGGTGGAAAATGGTCCAAATCCTCCCACATGAATCCTTACCCGATCGTGTGGGAATCTTTAGGGGAAGAGGGGGTATGTTCAGCAGAGAACGTCGGACAGTTGATGGTGATGATGATAATGATATATATTTATATACATACTGACGACTCATTACGATAGTATCTAGTTTGAAAGACAAACCAAGAAAGAAAATGTTTGAAAAACTTTCTTAACGATAGATATAATAAATTCTTTGACAACTTTAATAAATATTTATATATTAAAAAAAAACACTAAACACTTCATCAACGTAAACTTTAAAAATCAGTTATTTTTTTAGTTATAATTTTGACTAACAAAGATATTAGTTTACTAAATACTTCAATGTCTCAACGGTACAGCGGCTAACTTAATAATCAGAACAGTTTAATGAGTTGTTGAAAGACTTTATTTCTAAACAAATACTAATATGGGTATTTTTTGCAGCTGAAATCCTGTCGCCAATATGAGGATTGCGAAGTTTAGTTCATGTAAATAAACAACACGTGCTTCAATCAGTACCCAAGAAAATTAAATATTAGTATTTACAGTTAACTCCGCTGTCGTAGGAACCTAAGTGATGTCTACTGCAAGACTCCCAGTCTCTTATACTTAATTGATTATTTGAAAGCGTGACTCGACGCCGCGCTCTTGTTTCCTTCAACGTATTGTATAAATAAACAAATTAATAACTCAGCATTTGTTACAAATATAAGCGACAGATTAGATTGCTTAGTCTTCGAGTGCCAGGTGAGAGGACGATGACGGAATAACGAAGAACGTCTGTCCAGAGCGGCGTCGCGACGGTGCTCTTGTGGTGATGGATACACCGCCACACTCACTTTAAATAAATAATGGTCGAAAGTATTATTAAAAATCTAAACGTTTTATTGTGCTAAATAAACAGACACATGTCTAATTATGAAGCGGGCTATAAAAATGTTAAATAACAAAGGCAAACGTTGTTGTATTGTTATGTCAGCGCTCGACGGGAAAGGTTTTTGTATGAAAACAATTTCAATTCTCCCAAACAGAAAATCCGCGTAGTTCTATTTAGAGAAAAAAAAACACAATAGAACTAAAATAATTACTATTTTCTCAAGATACCTGATAGCCTATATATAAGAAGCAGATTCGATTGCCAATAAGTTTGATCTTTAGTTGAAGATGTGGTGAAACCGAAATGAACAAAGAGCGACAATTCTCATAGACGTGTGACAGCCGCCAGCCAGACTAACTGGCTTAATGAGGGTCCTGCTAGTTACGACTCTATAGAATAAAAAGACGAATAATAAGGACCAAAAAGGTTTTACATTTCAATAATATTCTGAAAATATAATGGCGTCCGTAACAATGAAATAGTTAACGGCATTATGAAATCAATTAAGTCTCTTTCAAATATCAGTCTAGACTAATAAAATGTAGACATACAGGGTGTTACCCAAGTTAGTTTCGTTTTTTTATATATATTTTTTTTTAAAACAATGACTCGTTGAGACGAGCGGCACGTTCACCTGATGGTAAGTGTTACTCCCGCCCACAGGGGCGCTAGTTAGGATGGTATATACTGCACCACTTGCTGGTCGTTTTGATGGATGAGATGACGTCTCGTTACAGCAGTAATGTGATTAGCTACAACTCCCTTCAATACGAAACACAGTAATGTTTGCATACCACTATTTTCAGTTCAGTTTTTCTTTAATATGTATTTATATTTTTTTTTATAGTCCAATGTATAATATCCTCATGATGCATTTTAACGATAAAGCGGATTACGATCAGCTGTTCAAGCAGATATGAACAAATATACGTGCAGTGCATGCATTATGCCGGATTTGGAAAACGATCTATCGACCACGTTGTTGATCTTCATCCTGTTTGAATTATATCTAGACTGGATTATCTAATTTTTATCTTCTAAAATAAATAAAAAATACTTTATTGCCTTGTTTTATCGTCACATATAAAGTCTTATTTAGGAAAAATGTATAAAGTAAAACAAAAGGAAGTGCTTCAGTTCATGCTGACCGGAACCGTAATTTCAATCAGGACTGGTTTTCGGCCTCTGACTTCATCAGATGTCACATATTAACTTAATATATGAGAGATATCCAGAGATGCTTTGGCTCATTACGAAATGACCGAAACTGTTATATATAAAAACGCAAAATTTTGTAGAGACATTGTTTCTATGGTTTAGAGGTCAGATAAGGGTAGATTTTATAAAAACCTTCCCAAAAGGAGTTTTGCGGGGGTGTTAATAACGGGAACGGGCGCGAGGGGCGGCTGTATATATGCTGATGATAATTAAAGAAAAGTTAGTTTTAAATTCAGACTTAAATTTAACAACAAAGTATACGGATACTTATAATAATATTAATTTCTTTTATCATTGTTTAAACATTAATTATAAAAAAAAATTGCGTTATTTTATTGCATTAATATATATACTCTAGTAAAGAGCGCGGTATATGGTTTTGAATTGTCGCCTTTTTTAAAACAAACATACAGTAAATTTTTAAGAGAAATGGGCAATGATTTGTTGGAGATCTAATGTAGGTCTTATATGGTATATATATATTCATCAGTTCAACTCAACCCAAGAATAACGTAACCGGTCCAACCTAAATAAATGCAAACTAAATCATGACTCGCAAATCTTTTTCATTCAATCTAATCCATTTTGTTAGTTCACCTCCATGAAAAGCATTAGCTCTGACTGACTAAGCTGTTTCGTGTTTCGTTGCCGAATCGAAAGCTAAAATTAGAAAAGTTTGCCCTTAAACTAAAACATTACGTTAGTTACAATCTTTCTGCTAAATAAATTTTTATTATAATTGATGTTTGTTAAACTACATGAGATATTGAGAGCGCTACGCTTGGAGTTCTGCGCAATCCAATTAAAAATGTGGAGGTAGATAGATGATCTAACGTCAATGACCTAGACCGAAGGATTGATACACTTACATGGCAATAGGTAGAACACTGCTCGATAGACGTAGAACTCAAGGTGGACTGACGATCTGGTGAAGGTTATGGGAAGCCGCGGGATGCGAGCAGTGTTAAACTCATCGGTGTGGAGACTAGTATGACGCTTATCGACTGATTTGTATGAGAATCATGAATATTTAATATAATATAATATATGTAATAAATAACATAATAATATACATTTAAATAACTTAAGATGATATTTCATATGAGTCAATCAAAAATACATCAGTTGTTATATTTAAATCATAATATGTCTAATAATTTCATTCGCCATAATAAATGGTGAAAAACAGTAAAAATCTATGTTCATATATAAAATAGTTGAAATAAATTTTCAGAATTATGACTATTGGTTTTCAGGAGTAAAATTATAAGCTAGCTAGCCGGTGAGCTAACAGTTTTAGCAGTTTCTATTGAATTTAGTGCGCCGAGATCATACTGTCTCCGCTTCAACGTCGATGTGTGAACTATGTCAAATTAAACTCTCTCACTATATTCCTAGCTTACTAATTTTCTCAAACAAAGCCATTTTATATCCGAAACTGGACGTAGGTTGTGTAGCATATTCTAACACAGCAGCAATTCAAAAATTTCTGTCTACAGTCAACATATCATCATTTTCTTATAGCTCTACATTTTTCCGCAGTTAAATTATTAAACATTTTCAAAATCTATAAATTTTTACAAATTTTCAGGTTTCTTAAGTGCTACACTATTAAATTCGAGAAACCGACATAAATATTTATTATATTTTATTATTTAGCAGCATTTTATGGCTATTAGATAAAGTATTAAATCAAATTGATCTGAGATTTATCTGAATTCAATAAGGTCATCAAATTATTATAATTTCGGTGCAGTTATATATATATATATATATATATATATATATATATATATATATATATATATGAACATGTTGAAGTAGATATGTCTTCTCACAAGAATTTTTAAAGAATATTTAATCGATTTATATTTAATTGTAAAGATATTCTTAAAGAGAGCGGAGAGTATACCAAGTAACAAAATGGCGTTGTAACATCTCCATTGGATTCTTAGTCTCTTTTCATCTTTCTCGATATCTAATTGTGTAACGTGTTCTAAAACACCCCCTGAGTTATATCATCATCGCCATCATCATTAACGGATACACGCTCACAGCTGAATATATACTTGTTCTTAAATATAAACATAATCAAGCCTCTAACATATAATGAGGCAGACAAGTACAATTATCTCCGATCCAAATCAAGTGATTTTTATAATTTTATTTCTGGTTTTGATTAATAATAAACATATTGAAGATTATTATTCTAAGAAAAGTATTAAATGTCGATTTTCAATTTTCTACATATATATTACTAGTTGTTCTCCGCCTGCATTGCTGCTGGCGACTCCATTTAGGGAAGGTATTATGTAAAAACCATTCTTAGCTGACCCTTAAATGGCAGAAGCAATATCTCGGATGAGTCAATGAATCTCAGGATATCTAAATTATCAATATAATTAAGTGAAGAGCCGAGCGAGTCATTCACTTGATGATAAGTGATACGCCTGCCCATTGCAACGTGGCGTTAGATGGGATGATTTATACAGCACTACAATGCGCTTGTCGCCAGAAAACTAAGATGTTGAGTCTCGTTACCCCAGTAATTTCACTAGCTACCGCAGCGTTCAAACTGAAAGACAGTAATGTTTGCACAGTTTGGCGGCAGGGATAGATGTGTTGGTATCTACCTAGACGGTCGGTAACAGAGACCTACCACCAGTGAATCCGCCTTTTATACGTTTCTTTAAGCACGTTAAAAGATGAATATTTTGTAGTTTGAATTATTTACCCCAATAATGTTGAATTTGTGAAGAACTTAGTGTACACCCAGGGCACCATTCATCGCGCTCCATTCTCCAATTCATCTATTGTCAAACATGTAGACTTGAATGATATATTGTACACAACAGAGAATATGATTGAAGTAAACCGTTGGCTATATGAGTCAAGGGAAATAAACTAAGGTAGAGCGTGTCACGAAAATGAAATATCCGTTTGTAAGGTTGGCAAAGCGTTATCATACATTTTTACCAACTCACTTGATGTTGGCACTACTGGAACTCAAGCATTCTCACAACTAAAGAAACAAGACCACTTATCCACCACCGGCTAAGTGCGACTTACCATCAGGTGAACGTCTAGCTCTTCTCGTCGCGTTGTAGAATAAAAAATATATATATTATTTATATATAGGCTCGTTAATAAATGAATTATAATTGAAATTAGCTTTTTAATGTACATTTACAAATATACGTATAATATAACATCTCAATCCACTCTTCCATCCCATTTTCTCGTCTCCCTCTCTCTCTAACATCATTTGATATAATGAATAATTATATCCTATATGTATAAGTTTCTCATGGGATTAAAAATAAATCCGTTTGTGAACAGATGAATAATATATATTTTGCCCTTAACTCAGATTTTGACAACCCTAAGTGATACATCTAAGCACGTTTCAAGTTTATTTAAGACATCATTGCGACGTGTAGAGGTAAAATTACTAACATTGTTGGGCCCATAGTAATAGTATAAAGTCATTTATTTAAATTAAATTATAAAGAATATATATAAAGAACAAAAACATCCCTAGTTTTTTTTTTTTTGTTTTATAGAAGAAGCTATGATGCGAGCGAGACGTTCACCTAATGACAAGTAATTGCTGCCCGTAACGACGTGGCGCCAGTTAGGATGATATACACTGCGTCAAATTGTGGTCATCGTCATAAGAGATAAGATTTCAAGTCTTGTTACCCCAGTAATTACACCAGCTTCTCGTACAACGCGTTTCAAAGTAGAACGCAGTAATATTTGCACACGACTGTTCTCTCTCTCTCTCCGTGGCATTTATTATTCCCATCTGATGGTGGGGTCTGCCTTTCTGGTCTTTCTCTTCCACTTCGCTCTGTCGGACGCGTCCTCTTCGGTAACCTTGCAGAACTTTAGATCTTTTTGTTGCACACAACTGTTCGTGTATCAATAATACCTAAACGGTCTCCGGCAGAGGCCGGTTTACTAGTAACTGACTAGTAAACTAATTATGCCAAACTTTACCAGCTGTGGACTCAGATATCAACAGTTAGCAGTAGAGTTAGTAGAGAGAGTAGAGATTTTTTTAATTCGCCAACGGCGCTGAAACCAGCAAGTATGAACCGCCGCAGCTCTTATTTCTGCCTCGAAACATTACTGTGTTACGGTATGAAGTGAGCTGTAGTTAGTAAAATTACTGGGGGTAACGAGATTTAGCATCTTCTGTCTTAAGACAAACACGTGATGCTGTCTATATCATATCAACCCACGCCATGTCATTGGCACGCGTATAACTTACCACCAGTTGAATGTCGTTGAAGCGAAAAAAGGATATTAAGTTATTACCCCTAGTTATATCACTAACTGAAGCACAGTTGGTAATAAATATAGACGTGATGGTATCTACTTAAACGGTAACAGGACCTACCACCATTAATATGATATAATGTAGAGATGAGTTTTATAGAATAAAAAGCGATAAATGTCAAGACAAAAGATCACATATTCTATAATAATAGAAAGGCACTTACTCCATCCGAATGATCTCGCTTCAGGAACGGTCGGCTCCTTTTTTTTATCCTTCAACAATAGACTTGTTAAGTTGAAAGACGGCTCCGAATTAGTTTACAAATCGTTAGCTAAAAGCTAAATTATTATAGCATCCATTAAATTTCACGATTTTTAGTTTTTTTTTTTTTATAAAAAATTTGTTCAATCCTTTCATTGGTTTTTATATCCATTATTAAGAAAATAAGATTAAACCGTAGTGATGTAAATTACTCGACATCGATCGATCTTGTGCTGCTCGCATCCAGCACCGCAACCATCAACAGATCGTCAGACCACCTAGTGGGGGACCTGCCAACACTGCGTTTTCTGCAAGCGGTCACCATTCGAAGGCCAAGGTCTTCCGTCTGCCCCATCGGCTGACAGTCACATAGCGATTTGTCCTGCCCATTGCCACTTGAGATTAGCAATCTTTTGGACTACGTCTGTGACCTTAGTTTGCCTGCGCAACTCAAAGAGGAACCGACGGAAACAGATTGTTTATATGCGACTGTATTTTTTTTTATTTAACGAAGCGACGATACGAACAAGACATTCACTTGATGGTAAGTGACACGCTTACTCATAATAACGTGGCGCTATTTAGGATTTTATTTGCACCACATTGCGCTCGTTGGCTTGAGACATAAGACGTTAAGTCTCGTTACCCCAGTAATTACACTAGCTACATCGCCTTTCAAAACGCAACACAGTAATGTTAGTACACTGCTATTTGGCGGCAGAAATAGGCACTGCGGTGGTACCTACCTAGACGGTCGTAGACCTAACACCAGTATGGTATCTGATATGCCTACCCATAACAAGGTGCACTGGTTAAGATTATATCCACATTGTGCTCATCGCCTTAGTACATAAGATGTTGTCTTGTTACCTCAGTAATTACACTAGCTACGGCGTTCTACAAATAGGAACCAGATCGAGGCTTGATATTCTATGTCTTAAGGCGACGAGCACAATGTGGTACTGTGTTTATCATCATAACTAACGCCGCATTACATTGATGTAATCCTAATACTGACTAAGAATCAGAAGATCAACAAGAACACATAAAAAGAGAGAGAACAAGAGCATATAAAAGTTTTATCTTTAAGTGATGGTAACTACAGTGGTGTTGTAACTTTTGAAACTTTAAGAGGAGCTGTGAAGGGTAAAGAGTTTAAGATTCCGAATATTAAATTTCTTTAGAAAAAGAAATTGTATTGGTGTCTAGATTTTTACCTGTAGGAGAATGTTACATTTGTTTATTGTTATTCATCATCATCATCAGCAGATGGACGTCCACTGCTGGACATAGGCATCTCCCAAAGATCTCCACATTGATCGGTCTCGCGTTGCTCGTTATAGTTATTACTTTACATATATTTTCATGTTAAAAAAAGTGAATTGTTTAATCGTTTTTTATCAACTGGCTGGGTTGGGTGGCAGATGGGTTTATCACGACCTTAATTTCTCATGATGTTGACAATGGTGATGTGGATGGTGAAGCGTATTCGCCCAGAATAGCAACGGTAACAATAACAGTTGATACACATCAATGTCTGCAATGTTGGCGGCAGACTTAAAGTGATTACAATAAAATCTCACAATGTGACTCCGGGTTCGAACCAGCGTTCTCCATGTTACTGAGCTGGTGAACAATATTTTAAATTACATTAATCATCTTGATCAGTGCCCAGGGTTAACGTATTAGTTCAATTTACAAAGAGATAAATGGAAACCGCAGCGATTTAAATAGTTCGGATTCAATTAAGTAAAGCTTGTCGAAGACCACAAGTGAGACTTTCAATGTAAATAATATTTACACCCTCTGCTCGTGAACTGAACTTTGAATGACCGGTGTGAACGACCTCACCTCTCAACACCAGTGTTTACCTCATCTCAAACGATAGAAGTGTAATGGTCACAGAAGCTAGACTTTAAACCAATATTTAAAAATTGATCAATCGTGCAAAATTTTTAAGATAAGATAACTAAAAATATCATAGATTCTATTTTTTTTTACACTCGCATTTGATTTCACTTATTTTTAAGTGATAATAAGGGTATAGATGTAAGAGCGTGATCATCCAGAATACTATTTCTTTCATATATTAGCAGTTGGAATATAGCGATGTAATTATAGCAGAAGATTTACAGTACGAGAGCGGAGGCTATTTAAAAGGGTAAAAAAAACTAAACCGCAATCCAAAATCTAAAACGTCTATTCCTAAAATCGAAGTCTTCACAAAGCTCATGAGATCAGCGGTGACTTCGCCACATGACGAACTGTCTCTTTAAGAGATCTGATGATCATTATTATCAAAGTATTTAGCTTTAGATATCAAAGATCAACTAAAACACCCGTCAGAGTTTTTGTGGGTTAATATTCCGTGTAACATATAACTTAAAGGCTTATGTAATCGGTAGTAGGTTCTGTTGCCTGTTAGGTAGGTAATGTGCGAACATTACTATGTTCCGGTTTGAAGGGCGCTGTAGGTAGTGTAATTACTACGGTAACGAAACTAAATATCTTATGTCTCAGGCGACGAGTGCAATAAGGTGCAGTATATGACATCGTAACTAGCGCCACGTTGTTATAGGCGGACCTAACACTTAGAATCAGGTGAATATCCTACTAGTCTCATCGCTTAATTGAATAAAAAATAGAGCTTTCTGTCTTATCTGTAGCAGATTTGCGAAGGTGTTTCGTCCACATATGAAAAGGTACCACCGCAGCTCCCCTTTCTGCAGTCCAACTGTAATATGAAAACATTACTGTGTTCCGGTTTGAAAGGTGCTATAGCTAATGGAATTGCTGTGGTAACCCGACTTAAAATCTTATTTCACAATACGACGAGCGCGATGCGCTGCAGCGTATATAATATAACCAGCGCCAGGTTATTATGAACAGAAGTGTCATTTATCATCAGGTGAACGACTCGCTCGTCTCCTCGCTACGCCGAATAATAAATAAATATTTCTAACTTAAGTTTACAGTTAAGTTGATACCTGTGACACGTTCTAGACGTGGTGATTCGTGGATAAGGAAGGAAACTTTTCCTATTACAGCCTGTCAATACTGTCTCTCGTCCGAAACATCGAATAACCTGACAAGGGATAATAGAAATTTCTGACGACTCACGACTCCTCTGTCCAACTGTCTGTCTCTGGTTAACCGCTTCTCTGTAACGTGGTGGTCCCCACCCGGATTCTGAAAGCACAACAGCAGCAGTTTGATTAGTGGTCCTTACCAATCCATTGCCATAATATAACTACGTCCTTTTATACTAGAAAGTTACGACACGAACGGCACGATCACTTGATGGTAAGTGGTACGCCAGCTCATAACAAGGTCGAGCTATGTGTCGTACTACGAGAGTCGTAAAATGTTCAAATTTGATCACCCCAGTGACTTCACTAGCTGTAGCGTCCCACAAACCTGAACCTGACGTTTGCACACTACTGTTTGACGGTGATCTACTGTGGTCTTATTTAACATCATATAACAAGCAAGGGTGCCCGCACAAATTCTAACGGAATCCAAATCAACCTCACCTGCTCATGATGGACCCTGCTGATCAACAAACGGGGATCTGGTCTCACTAACCCGCATCGAGTCAGCGTGGTGGGAAACGGTCCAAAATTAATTCCTACCCGATCGCTGAGGGTATCTTTGGGTGAGGCCTATATCCAGTAGTGGATGTCTATTGACTGATGATGAACCAACCCTAAATATGTGGTTTACTATATGCATCCTTTTTTAAAATTCCTTTTCTCTATATGAATTTATTTACGAAGTAATTAATGGTAATTTATTTTCCTTGTCTGAAAATTTGTATCGCACCCCGCAGAGCCTATTTCCACTGCCAAACATTACTGTGTTACGGCTTGAAAGGGTTTGTAGCTAGTGAAATTACCTAAGTAATAAAACTTGACATTTAAAGTCTCAAGGCGACGCGCACAATGCGGCGCTGTGTATATCATCCTAACTATCCCAACGATGTTATGAGCAAGACTATCACTTACAATCAGGTGAACATCTTGAATAAATTATTTACTTGCGCCTATTTTCATTAGATTTCGTATTAAATTCTAATCTCCAAAAAACGTAAGAATGGAAATCATAATCCAAGTTAAATCTGATAAATTTATTAACAGTAACACTGAGACTATAATCCAGGTAATCGACTTAAGTTACTTTGGTAATATTAAATTTGAGAGCCTTTTTTTTTCAAGAAATCCTGAAAAGCCAAATAGATACGGTAATAATTTCGGACGTAACAATCTGCTAACTCGATTTGCGGTTACCTTTAATCTCCGGAAATCAATTGTTCGAAGTAAAATAACGGTCGTACGGAACCCTACTTAATCTTGAATGAGGCAGTAATTTGAAAAAAAATCCACTTTATATGAAATAACTATTCCAGTGAGCGTTCATCTGGTGGTAAGTAATTCATCCACCTGTCCATAACATCTTTCACTAATTAGGATAATATATTACACCATATCGTGCTCGTCGCCTTAAGACTAGGTGTTCAGTTCTTAACCTCAGTAATTTCTTTAGCTACAGCTCTTCAAACCAGGACACAGGCATGTTCGTTGTTTTTGTACCTACCAGCTCATCTCGGCGCTGTTGACAATTCCAAAAATTTACTCTTTTTTGATAATGTAAATGAAAGGTTTTGACCGTTTCTTTCCTCCTCCCACTCTACTGTTCAGCAGTATTTACTTAGATGGTCTCCGGCAAAAATACCTTTTTTTATCAAGTGAAAACCTAAAAAGATATAATATAAGAATAAATAATATAAGAAGCTTTTAGGGAGAAGACAAGTTTATGTGGGGTTTTTACTCATTAAAACCCACTCGGTGGTTATCCTCAGTGCGATGCGGGAGGCACCGTGATCTCCTACAGAACGCACTGGTGCTTCCCGGCATTACACCTAAAGCACATCCCAGGGAGGGCTGTGGCCCTCTCAGCACCCTCGTACTTGTCGTTCATCCCAAGCTCGCTTAGTGGGAAACGAAAGCCCCCTCAAACAAAGCCCACGAACCTGAAAACACTTTAAGTCGCCTATTAAGACAAGCAGGACTTAACTTAATTCTATTCTTAATAACCCGATACTACAGTGTAAACGGCAACAAAGACCTACCAACTATAAAAATTGTAATTTGATAATAAGGGCGTGGATGGTAAAGTGTTCTCATTCATTAATCAGTTGAATACCGAACACAGCAATATTCTGTTGGTAGCAAATTTACAATACATTTTTAGATGTCCAGGACGATACGAAAACATACTATCACCAACCAAACTACAAAACATACAGCTCCGAAATAAACTCCAATAGACTGAGCTCCAGTAACCAGTTACATAGTAAACCGTTATCCGCTGCGCCACGAAGGCAAAATATGTGTAGATAATTTTTTTTAAGAAATTATTTTTATATAACAATATATCTGTAAAGAGAATTGTAATCAAATTATTGTAACAGGAATGGGGGTAGTATTGCGTTATATATCTAGAAATAAATATAGCCAGAAATATAACGTTCATCATTAGAAATGATGCTCCTGTAACCTTATTTGAAACGTGCTCGGACCTTCTACTGTCAGGGTTAGCAAAAATGTAACATAAAACATTGTTTAGAAAAAATTTAAAGTGAAATAAAAGACAAAAGTTAAATAGAATACATGCGTGTATTTTTTTAAACGAGGTTTTATATTTTATATACTGCAAATATCTGGCATGAAAGAATATAAAGTAAAAAAATAATGAAACAAAATTACCTGTACAATTACAAATTGTTTTGAAGAATTTACGCCGGTAACGCATTAGTTGCAAACCATTACATCAAGACAATTACATTTAAACGCCGCCATTTTGTTACGCTCTTTCCGTGACGTCACCGTACAACAATGTCAACAATAAATAATCTTCATTGATTTATTAAAATGAAACTTATAAGAGCTGTTAATTATGATGAAGGACAGAAAAACTCATATTATTGTATTGGTCTTATCTTGCAAAATACAATTAGAACTAAATCCAATTGAAATGTTGATTGCAGGACGTCCGTTATATTGAAGAAATTAGTCATAAAAATAACCGCGAAACAATATACAATATAAAAAGGATAACAAAAAAAAATGTTCCACTCATTTTGAAAGATTTCGTGTATGCTATATAAATATAAACTATATTTTACACTGTTATAAAGACGTTAATAACATTGTAATATATATGTTAAATATAGTTATTTAAAGTTATTGTTTAGTAATTAAATTATGACTAACCGGGTTATTTTGAAGTTAGGTAGAAGGTTATTCTCCTCTTTCTTTCAATCTTCGTTTGGCCAGCTACGTTTACAGGGTTGCCAACATAACAATATTGCTCTATACCAACTGTCAACTTTTGCGAGTTCAGTATTCTGCGCGGACTGCACTAGCTACGATCTTGCTGTCACCTTGTTCACCATTAGATTATGTGAAGTTTAAAGTATTATGTTTGCTTTTTTTAGATAAAAAAATTAACCAACGTTAAGATTAAATATACCGTTATCTTATTCTGTTGTATCAATACATTAAATTTCTGTTCAGAATCTAAAATAACTTTCTTTGTAATAAAAATCTTATATCGTATAAAATGATTGAAACATTCTGCTGGCTTCAGTGTTTCTTTTCTTCCTTCGTGACTAAGACTCTATTTCATATTAGGATAATGCTGGAATGGTTCGTTTCACTTTTAAAGACTACATCACCGGTCACCATCACGTGAGATTCCAGTTTGCCGCTAGTGAGTGAGAATTAATAATTTTAAAAACGTTTTATAAACTAGATCAGCCCTATTGAACAAAATTTCATTTTCGCAGAACAAGTTGCCGTGCTTTATTTCCCTGGTCTTTTATTCTTATATCGTTTATGTTTTGACGGCAGCTCATTATGTGTTATGTAGTCGAACAAAGACTACAGTACAACATTAATCTATAACATAACCTTATTTCAGGGTGACGTTCACGACAAAAGGCTTTTGTTATTATCAAAGTCATTAGTCAAATCAAAAAGAATTATAGCTAGCCAAGCGGGTAGAAGGAAACCCTTCAGCTACTTAAAAACTACCACAAATATGACCCAGAAATCAAACTACGGATCTCAGTATGATAATGAAGGAAGTTTAGTCTCTGCGCCAAGATCTGTCGGTTAATTCTCATTTACTTATATTGAACTGTGTTAGTCAATCTAGAGTAATCTAGACATCATTTATACTTTCGGATCATCACTTCGTTATTTAATAATAAAAACAATATACGTTTAATAAATACGTAGCTAACTACTATATTACTAGTATTACACTACCGGTTGAAGTTGAACCAGTTCTGATGCAAGTCCAATTACTTTCATGAGAACACAGTTCATGAGGTGAATATTTTAATTAATAATTAAAAGACAACCCAAAGTTTTTTTATGGGCCAAATATAGGGTGGCGCAAAAGTAATCCTCCTATCAGAAAATGCTATAAATTTTGCCTTGATGTAAAAAAATTAAAAGACCAAATAAAAATAATCCACAAGAAGAATCAAAGTTTTTCATATTTTTGCGCCACCTTATATACAAGGTGGCGCAAAAATAACCTTCCGATGTTTTTTGGCTGTAATTTAAAAAAAAATATGAAAAACTTTGATTTTTCTTGTGGATTATTTTTATTTGGTCTTTTAATTTTTTTATATCAAGGCAAAATGTATATAGCATTTTCTGATAGGAGGATTACTTTTGCGCCACCCTATATAAATATTGTTTTTAGAATAATTATATAATGTATGGACTAATCGTCCAACATAATCATCAACCAGAAGACGTCCACTGCTGGACATAAGTCCCCGTCAAAATTTTCCATACCCGGATCAGATAATTGCTTACATGTCAAAAACCAACCGTCAAACCGAAACTGAGCTTTTTCATTAGCTCATAAAATGGATTTTTTCGTATAGTTGAACGATTGGTGTTCTTCGTGTATCATCATCACAATGCAATTAAGTCACTCAAACGTGAGTGTACAAAGCCAAACATTCAGCACAACGATATAAGCAAACACAAAAGCACTCCCAAGTTCGTAATTTGGTTTCGTCTATGAAGCCGGTATCATTGAGAGAGTACAACGCAATAATACACACTGCGGTTACTGAACTACTGTGAACTTAAACCAGTCAGTAATGTATTAAGACCTAGATTTACTAATAAGAATTTACTAACGATCAATCTTCACAGTATAACGTCCAGGTAGGTACTATTGTAGCGTTTATTTATGACGCCAGTTTTATATTTTGAAAGGCGCTGTAGCCTAGTATAATTTTTCACTGGTGATAGGACTCTGTTGTCGGAGACGGCATACGTACTACCATAGCCTCTATTTCTGCCATCAAACAGTACTGTGCAGATCATACTACTTGTGTTCGGATTGAAAGACATTAAAGCTAGTAAACTTACGGAGGTAATAACTCTTAAAATCTTATATCTTAAGGCGACAAACACAATGTGGTATAGTGTATATCATATTAACTAGCGCCGCGTTATTAGGAACAGGTACATGACTTACCATCAGGTTAACTTCTCACTCGCCTGGTCTCTTCTGTAATGATTTCAACAACTATTAAGTCAATACATAATTTATGTACGTCTTACAAAGTCGATTATTAAAAATGCATAACGTTATAGTTGTGCATTTGACTACTGTCATGCTACATTTATATTTTCTATGATTATTTTGTTAACTCATTTAACATATATTATATATAACATATATTATTAATAATACATTATAAATTATAATTCTACATATATATGCTTGTCTAATGGTTTTGAAAATATTTAAATAGATATGTAATTTAACGACTGTTAATATATGTAACAATAACGAGTAAGGTGTACATTTAAATAGTGCCCTTGAGTGTTGCCATTTAACGTTTATATTGTCTTATAATTATTTCATTAAATCAAATCATCTTTTAAATTATAAATCTACATGAACAATATCGTTGTAAACTTTAAAAACATTTAATTTAGATTTTATGTAAAAGTTGCTACTCGAATCATTTGTCAATTGTGAAGTAAAGAGAATCGGTTTTTGGTAAGAGCGGTCGATATTACTTCGCGGGACGAGAATGGAGCGTCATTCCGCGAAGAGTTGTAGTTTAACTAGCAAGGATTAAGAAAAGGAGTATCAGTATAGCATAATATTATTGAGAATGAGTAGTATAGAATAGTACTAGTGAGATAAAGCGTTGTATTTACTAAATGAATATACTTATAAAAGATTCTACGCGAGTGATTTGACTTCACTATTGTGTACCGTGGTTGGATTTCATAACAGATTTTCGTAGAATAAAATAAAAAAAAATATTTCACTACCTACATTTAAATTACTGTGGTGATAGGATTAAAATTTTTTTACGTAGCGTGGAACACATTTTATCGCAGTATATATATCCCAACTACATTGTTATAACAAAAAAATGTTGACTATTTCTATTGTCTGTATATATATATATATATATATTAAGTTGGAATTTTCCGATTGATTGGTAATAAAGTCACAAATACTAACACAAGCTATATACAACATATATTATTAATAACAATTATTTAAATAAACTTATGAATATAATCAATAATAAAATATATCATAAAAACTGTTGGGATAACTTATTTTTCGAAATCTGAAGTAGCGTTTTAGATTTTCTCTCGCAAACTCTCCAAGTACTTAGTGAAACAGAATCGTCTCATTGGGCGTTCAAAAGTTTTAACAGAATTACAGACTTTTCAGGCGACTTCAGGCATTGGATTTTGGTATTAAATCGTTTTTGAATATTCGAGAACAATTCTGAGTACATTGTAGACTAATTTATTTTTTAAAATTTTTTAAAATAAGAAGGCGAGTAGGATGTTCACCGATTGCTCATACCTGTTACGTTTTATACAGGACTAGTTGAAGAAATATGCATTTTCTGAGTCTGTATGCAGCATGAAACGGCATAAGTCTAACCTCATTGCACGGTCTCCTTCCGCTAGGACTTGGACCGGTGTATATAATGGTAGGGTTAGACTTGCCGTATGCACAGTAAACCAAACTTTCCATTGTGTTAAACCCAGCAATCTTGCCACGACTCTGGTTGACGTAGTCGGGTCTATAACAAAATGGTCTACCCAGGACCCAGCCAAATTCTGCCGTAAACAAAAATAGACTCAGAAACTTACGGCTTACGGCAGATATCTATTGTCAGCAACTGCAAACCATGAAGCATGCACTAGCTGCTAAACAACCGAGATTGGTCAATCCCTCTAGGCCACTACTGCTTCACGACAACGCAACACCACCACCACACACTGCATAACAAACAACCACTAAGTTAGATGAGCTACAATTGGAATGTCTGCGGCATCTACCATACTCCCCGGACCTTGCCCCAACAGATTACTATTTTTTCCGGTATTTGGACGACTTCTTACAAAGAAACAAATTCAACTCTGAAGCGTCAGTCCAAACCGCCTTCAAAGAGTTTATTGATTCTCGCTTCTATGGTGTTTTTAATAAAGGGATCAATGAACTACCTATGAGATGGCAAAAGTGCATAGATAACAAAGGTGCATACTTTGATTAATTTATTATTTTACAAAAAAAAATGAATTTATATTCCTCCCGTACAAAACGCCAATTTCATATGTAAGGACCTAATATTACTTTAGACAGGCAATAAGTTTCACTACCTCAATTTTCATTTGCATAATGAAACTTACTATCTTATGTCTCAAAGCGACGAAGGCAATGTGATGTCGTGTATATCATCATAACTACCACCACGTTGTTATGGATAGGAGCAGCACTTACCATCTGGTGAACGTTTAGCTTGACTTGTCACTATTAAACGAGACGAACGAGACGTTCACTTGTTTTGTTCCAAGGCTTAACTAATAATCACATTTAATATTAAACTTTAGATTCATCATCATCATCAGCCGATAGACGTCCACTGCTGAACATAGCCCTCACACAAAGATCTCCACATCGACCAGTCCTGCGCTGCTCTGGTTCTGGCGCTTTGCCAACGGTGTCATTGAGCATCGTCTCTACATCCAGGCACATATGGGCCATTTCACAGCAGGCTGGCCTAATGCGGTTTGATGGTAACCAGAGCCTCATTTGTTGATTAGTAGCATCACGAGCAGGTGAGGTTGACTTTGGTTTCATGAGTTACTAAAAAACTTTGGACAGCTAAAAGATTAAACCATGTTTACAACTCTCTCACACCAACCCGCGTTGAGCCAGCGTGGTGGCAAATGGCCCAAATCCCCACAAAATTAAAACCCCTACAAATGAGGAGATCTCTGGGGGACGTCCAGCATTGGACGTTGCCTACGTCTGATGATGATGATTACTATCCGTTTACTAATATGCCAAGTAGATATAATTTTTTTTTAAAGTGATCTACACCTTCCTTCACCTCTCGCGTTAAATGGGCCGTGGTTTACGATACATTTAAATTCATTATTCATTGAGCAATTCATTATTCATTGATTTTGAATACTTTATGTTAACTTTAATGGATTTTTAATCTCACATTAACTGTGTCAGTTATATCGCTGACGATTAAGTTTGATGGGTTTACAATAAACTGTATTGAATTCTAAACTGAACAAAAAAAATAGTAGTGTATATAATAAGTAGTGTATATCATAAGTTATATATTTTTTTTATTCGAAGCGACGATACGAGCAGACGGTAAATGACATTCTTTTTTTTTGGTTTCAGAGTGAAATCTTCGAAAAGATATTGTGTCTACTAGGGGGGCGTCAAAGTTATGTGGAGATTTTTACCCATTAAAAAACCTTCGGTAATCAACTTCGGCGTTTGGAGAGGTCACAGGATCTCCGCCAGTAATATTCACACCCTGATGTTTGCCGGCAAAAATATACGCTACGATGGTATATACCTAGACCGTCTCTGGCAAGAAAGACCTACCGCCACCATGAGCCGATAGACATCCACTGCTGGACATAAAAGATGTGCACCACGAACAGGTGAGGTTGGCTTGGGTCCCTTGAGTTGTTGTGCGGGACCACTTACACCCCTTCTTACATTCTTTGTATCACTTCTTTCTCCTTCTTAATTTGCTAACAAAAAAAATTTAGCTCCTCGTTCTTAATAAGAACAGCAATGGAGAGGAAAAACTTACCGGCATCTGTATCCACTTCTGAATACGACTTCTTCAAGAAAGAAAAAGATAGAATAGGTTGTTATCAAGTTAGTGCGCTTAACTATCACATACCCCGACACCACTTAATAAATAATACCACCAAATAATCAATTCCAAACCAAACACCAGTAATAAACACACACAACTCACGGGATCCAATCCAACCTCATCTGCTCGAGGTGCACCCTGATAATCCACAGACCACCTTCTGGCTCCCTTCAACCCGCATTGGGCCAGCGTGGTGGAAAATGGTTCAAATCCTTTCATATGAATCCCTACGTATAGGAATCTTTGGAGGTGGCCTTTTTCCAGCAATGGACGTCTATCAGCTGAAGATGATGATGATTATTGGATTAATCAGTACAAATTGATTCCGTGTGAACATTTCAATCAGTCTCATTACTATAGTAAGGTGTAGCAATACTATCAGGTGAACGTCTAACAAATCTCGTCGCTTTTATTTAGAAAAAAAAAAAACAAATATTTGTATGTTGTTTATTGTTTGCAGTTCAATGTCACTTAAGATCAGGTGAACGTCCTCCGCGTCCCGTTTTATGTATGAGCAAATATATCGTGGAGTGCACAAGTTTAGACTCTAAATAATTTTTCTCATACTCCATACACGACCATTTTATTCTTTAAATCATCTCACGTATAAATCCTAAAGCTCACCCTTAAATACCGTGACATTTACTTAACGAATAAAACGTGATGATGTTGTGTAAAAAGCCGAGGGAATTTCGGCATATAACAATCCATTGGTACTTAGTGATACTGAATTGAAGATCATAGTTTTGAATCCTTTTTCCTGTAATCTTTTGATTGATAAGAAGATTAAAGAAAGGCCTGTTGTAGGTGACGACAAAAATAGTCAAATATTATAGATGCCTCAGCTTCACGGTCTGTTAAATATTCTAGAGGAGAACAACAAATACTGAATTCATCCTAAAATTTATCATTATTTTCTACCCAATGAAATTTTTACCTTCCATGGTGGTCTCAACAAAAATTCAGTACAGCCAAAGACAGCTGCCTCTCATATCCATTTTAAACAGTAAGTAATATTTACGGCTTTTTAAACTTAATGTACTCTCTTTTTAAGTTAAGAAGTAACATAAAAGGAAGTGAACTCTTTGATATGCTACATACAAGCGCTCTTTATAAATACATTCATAAACCTTCCCCAATTCAAATGCTTTTGTACTTGAATATATTCGCTTTATAGCTAAGTAAAATGATATAGAAAAACTTGATAGCCTTACCACTTATATAAATAAATATGTATATTAAAAAAGAGATAACAGTCCCAACACTAATATTTCTGTGAGTTATCACCTTTTACTATCACATATTACATCAGGTAGATCAAACGCCTGCCAAATACAACTTTTTTTTATTCAAGCGACGAAACAAGCGAGACGTTCACCTGATGATAAGTGATACGCCTGCCTACGTGGCACTAGTTAGAGTAGTATATACTGCGCCACGTTATGCCCATCGCTTTGAACATAAGATGTCGAGTCTCGTTACCCCAGTAATTACAGCAGCGCCCTTTTTCTTCATGAAGTTTGCGCCGCTAGTTATTTTGACAACCGTTGCAGCTTCATCGGACTCAGGGCTCGCGGATCTGGTGTCCGCCAACGAAATTAAAGAAAAGCCAGATTGTTCTGTGGAAGATCCCGGGACCTCTTGAGAAATACTATGAATGACAACCGATGTTGTATTAATAGCCACAAATCCCACAAACAGGATGTCGTTCAATAAATTCCTCTGGACAAAAAAAAAATGGTATATACTACTGCAGCTCCTGTTTCTTTAACCAAACAGTACTTTGCTAATATTACTGTGTTCCAATTTACGGATAGCTGTAGTAAGAAGTAGTAAGAAGTAGAAAATTACTGGGGTAACGAGACTTAAAATTTCGCATGGTAATCAGCATGTTTTTATTTGCCATCAGGTGAACGCCTTTCACATTTCATTGCTTCGTCTAATAACAAAACTTGAAATCATGAACAGCGTCGTGGTTGCAGATGTAAAATAAGGTGCCGCATTGTCTTTTAAGAAGATTAGATGCTGTAAGATTTCATTTAGAAAAAAAAAATTATGTCGTCTCTATAAATCTGCGTAATAACTGAAAACATTTGCAAGCGCCGGCGCCACGTATCGTTCGCAGCTCTCAGCTTGGCATTTCATAAACGAGCTAAGTTTCTATTAAATTATCGGTACGTGACGGATCCCGAGCTGGCTGCTTTACACTAAGACGGGTTTAGACGTCAACGAGCGCGCGATCGTTTGGGAATAATGACGGCTTTGCGAGAGAGGCATTGTTTAAAATATAACGCTAAATAAATCAATCAAGATAATGAGAAGTAATTAGATGTGTACATCAACTACCTACACCCGGCATATTTGCCGTCCTTAATGTAGATAGAAAAACCCATCCCCTCTCAACTCCTGTTGGGTAAGGAATCCTTCTTTAGCTGACCTCAAAATGACAGAAGCAATATCTCATCCAAGTTTTAATTGTTTACATCTAATAGTTTCGTAGATCTCACAATGAATCAATGAACCTGGATATCTTCTATATATGTTATATATAGATAACTGTTTTAACTTTTCAGCTTTTATTAACCTATAGTTAATATATTAATAATCGAGAAATTGTGACTATAACTTCGTTCAGCATATTATTAATATCGGCTGTACACATGAGCAAGCTACATGAAATCCAAACTCACGAAAGCTCGCTATCACACAGTATAATGATGAAGCGTGAAATTAAATACGTTGGCTATATATCGCAGCTGAAGGGTTTCAATTTAAACCCACAACGGTTATAAGCTTCAATTCCTTTTTATATTTACTTTAACACTACAGTTACTTTTATATAAAATGTATATGTTGTTAAACTAGCAGTTCTCCGCCCGTTTTCCTGGCCGTAATATACGAGTACAATTACACTTCAAATTTGTATGATATATTCCTTGAAACCGCAGCCGCAAATTACTTTCTGTAGCAACCGTTACTATAGCAACCGCATAAATAATTCCAAATAAAAATATTTATGAAATTTTATAGAAATAAAACGATGAATGATAAATGAAACTCATCGCAAATCATTCCGCGTAGATTGGTCATGCTCCCGTGTCGACATGCTCACTAGTCTTCACGTAATTATGTGTGACTATGACGCGCTATCAAATACTACACTGTTTTCATCATCTTTTCGATGACAACACCTTCTCCGACTTATTGCAAACCTGGACATCTTCCTCTAGATCTTCTTGCTTTCGTTAATTCTGAACCATCTCAGTTGCGGTTTTCAGTCTCGCCGTTTCTTCATCATCATCAGCCGATAGATGTCCACTGCTGGACAAAGGTCTCCCCCAAAGATCTCCACATCAATCGGTCTTCCGTTGTCCCCATCCAGCGGCTTACCGCGACCTTCACGCAGTCAGCACGGCCTCCGGTACCGCCGGGCAATAGGCGCCGTTGTTTGTAGGGGTTCATATGGTGAGATTTAAACCATTTCCTATCACGCTGACCCATTGCAGATTGGTGGAAGCCAGAGCCTCGTTTGTTGATTAACAGGGTGCACCACGAGCATGTAAGGCTTGAGGCCCCTGAGTTATTGAGCGGAAACCCTTACACCCCTTTTCGCCGTTATCGTAACCGTGTTAAAATTAAGAGTGCTATTACATGTATACATTACTAATAGAGGTGATTTTGCTACATACCAATAATTCTTGAGATCTTCTGGGTTAATTTTTTTATTGACAAGTAGATACTTCTTTGATCCAAGATGAAAGAACATTAGATGTGCTAATGCTTGTATGTGAATATCGTACGTGTATCGAGAATCAAACTTGACCTCATTTCCGCCGACGACATTGTTAAAAATAAACCGTAGCAGTTTTTATATATTCTTATTATTGTCACGTACTTTCATAAAGCAACCCCTAGAGAGATGAAAGTTTAAAGTTACTTACTGAAAGAGAATTTTAACTATCTGCAACTCCGGGTTAGAAAAATTAAATACAACAAGCATTTCTGGATTTAAACTTTTTGCTTTTTTTATTTGTATTCTTTAAAGTATATTTTACTCTTCACTGCCGGAGACAGACAACAATACTGTGCAAATATTACTGTGTTCCAGTTTGAAGGGTGTTATAGTTAGTGAAATTACTGTGGTGACTAAAGAAGGTGACGAGTACAATGTGGTACATTGTATAAGACTTTAACTAGCGCCATGTTATCAGCGGGCGTAAAATATCATCATTAAAACCAAATGACGTCCACTGCTGGACATAGGTCTCTTGTAAAGTGTTCCACAAACCACGATCTTACGCTGTTACCACCAGGTAAAAGTCCCACTCGTCTCATCGTTTCGCAGAATAAAAAAAAACTAATCCATATTGTCGCCACAAATAAAAAACGGTTGTTGTCACAGATTATAAAGACATTAAAAGTCAATTGTAAAACAGCTAGTGTCTTTGATTAGTTGTAATTATGATTAAGTAATAATAGAGTAATTTGGAAAAGCTTGCTTTTCCTGAAGTTGTTTTAGGAAAGACGAGGAGGGTCATGATATATCACAACTATCTCTAGTCTATGATATAAACTATCAGACCAATCATCAAAGAAATTTATCTATGAAATACATTCAATAAATGTTATCGAAATTTGGTACATTACATTGTGTCAAAGCCCTCGTCAATAGATCGGAAATTGGTATCACTTTTTTTTCAATATGACGTTAGAAAAAGCGAGACGTAATTTTGACAGTATTTACTTATTTCAAACAAATAAAATTTTTACTTGCTTCATACTCTTCATAATACCATCGCCTGCACTCTTATGAATCCCTGGAATAGAACAAGCTTCCTGTTAGAAAGTATGCGGTTGGCCGCTGAGTCAAAGAGGACTACAAACGACATTAGTTCCAAATGATTTACAATTCCGATCCCGTACCGTGCGTGTATTAGTTGTTTATGGCTGCATTAAATCAATGTGATGCGAGAGCATCGCGTTGTTCTGTTGCATGCATAGTAAATTTACTATGCACTAGCTGATATTTTGCAAAACGTTGCTTTGCTACTCGTCCTGTATATTTGTTTTATATCTGTATATAAATCATACATATCATCGGTGAGTAAGTTGATATGTTGCCGCGAAAAAATACATGTGCCCATTGTAAAAGAGTAGCTGGAATAGCAATAAAATTGGCGGCGATGGCGATGGCGATGGCGATGGCGATGACGATGGCGATGACGATGGCGATGACGATGGCGATGACGATGACGATGGCGATGGCGTGTCACTCGTTAGAGATGCGCTCACAGTTATAAGAGACGCGCTAGACAGGGATCAGTGGAAGCAAACCGTCCGCTGCAGACAACAATTCTAGCATTGACCACGATGCTCAGACATGAGGGAACGACCCAAGAGAGCGAGACCTATGAATGATGATCATTTCACTGTCGTAACTTGCCGCGGTATAATCCCGCTAAATACGAAGTACTTCAGCGTTCTGACAATTTCCTCGCAAAGATTACGTACAAAATATACAGGTTTATACCAGAAGGAAAACGCCAGCGGCATTGCGTTGGTTTATTGCGAAAATATATTTTAATTAAACATTTAATTTATTTCTCTTCTCAATATTTTATAAACATTTTGTAAAATAAAGATTAAATATTATTTAAATTAAAATGCAAGGTCAAAATGAATTTCTTTCAAAAAAGACTAAGTTTTATTTACTCGCAACTTAGCCTGTTCATTACTATTTCAATTGCTTCCCTAGTCTTTGTGAAGATTAGTGAATCTAGATAAGAGTGCTAGTACTTAAAGCTCTTAATTAAATCTTAGATTGCAACATGATCAACGAACAGACGGAGTTGAATTTAATTGAGACATTTAACCGTTTCGGAAATAAGCTAAATCTCAAAAGTGTTTTTGTTTATGTGTATCAAATATTTGATAGGGACATAGACAAAGAAATCGGCACTGTCGGTGATGGTGATAATATCGACGAAAACGATAATAACGATAAAGAAGATGACGAAGAAGATAATGGCAAAGAGAAAAACAATGGTGACGACGAAAACAAACATTGCGCAACGAAAGCTTTTAAGAAATTAATAAAGATTACTTATATTCTTAAAAACGCCGAAAACTTATTACAAAAAATTAATTTTCATTTATAATTTTTTTTTTTTAAGTCAATAGAGAACGTATAAGTATATCTTAATATCGTGTGAGATAGAGTAAGTAGTGAGATAAGACAATGTATCAAAGAATGAAAAAGATGAAATAATTATAACACCTTAAAAACCTACAAAAAGCCCTATTAACATTTCCACTACTAGAACTTGAGACCTTATCCTAATAGGAGAGTCGAGGTTATTCACCACGCTGGCCAAATAAGGGTTGGTAAATTTACTATAAAGCCAGATTAATTTCCAAAATTACTTGTGTTGCACTCTCTGAAAAATTTAAGTGCTCCGTTTATATAAGTGTTGTACTTGTAAGTCTGCGAATACTTTAATGCAACTTGGCTATTAATCTTCCCACTCTCGCCCAGAGAGGAGAATAATGTCGTTGTAATATAGTCTGTAACGACAGACCATTATTTTATCTGTCTCACTCAATATAAGCTGCTGGGACGTATAAAAGTCATCGCGGAATATTACGAGGAGCAACACAAAAATCTACTTTACCCCGGTTTATGCATATATCATCAAAATATTACAGTAATTTGTTTTTTTTTCGTATTCAATTAAGTGACAAGACCAGCGGGACGTTCACTTGATGGTAAATGACGCTCGCCCATAACAACTCGGCGCTAGTTAGGATGATATATTACTGCATCTTATTGCGGTCGTCGCCTATAACATAAGATCTTGATTCCCGTTACTCCAGTAATTACACTAGCTACAACGCCCTCCAAACAGAACACAGTATTGTTTGGACCTAGACGGTCTCCAGCAACTTACCACTAGTGGTTTCTTGATCTACTTTCGTAGCATTGGCAGAATTCTATTAAGAGAATCCGGTAAATATAAAATTTGTTTTCCCACAAATTATCACGGAATACCCCAACTAGCGCCATTTTGTTATGATCAAACTAGTCACCATCACATGAACATCCTGCTCATCTTATTTCGCAAAATATTTCTTCAGGTACTCTGTTATACTGTCATCGGTATACTTGTCATCACAATCATTCCGTTGGCTGCTCTTTGAGGGGAAGCTGGCTGACGATGATGATGATTGTTGATTTATAGAAGTAATTATTAACATTAATATAAATATTATTATTGATGATGGATTTATTCTCAAAAGCTGTTAAGTTACGATAGAGACGAAGATGATGAATCTTGCTCGTCAATGTCTACTCTCATATGTTAACAGGACGTAGCAATGCTGTTGTGGCGACAATTTTATGAGATTAGTATCATCATCATTATCAGCCTTTGCTTACCCACTGCTGGATATAGGCCTTCCTCAATGGTTTCCACCAAAGGCGATCCTCATTAGTAGAATTACTATGGTGATATGTTATTTAGACTGTCTTTAAATATAAAAAGCGCTATTAGCTAGTGATATTAGAGTGATATAGTATTTTGACATATCTTAAGTTGAGGGTTGCAATATGGGGTAGTTTTTATTATTCTAATTAGCGCTACTTTGTTACTCACCGTCAACGTTCAACTGTGATGTGTATAACCTAAAATCGGGCTAAGTGGTGTCCTTTGAGAGAGGCCTATGTCCAGCAATGGATCGCCGCAGACTGATAATGATAAGGTAAACGTTCTGATTGTCTCATCAGATAAAATTTATGATGTCTGTAAGATATATAATTATCATCATCATCATCATCAGCTGATAGATGTCCACTTCTGCACATAGACCTCCCCTAAAGATCCCCACGTTTATAACGAGGGGATTTGGGCATTTCCTCCCACGCTGGCCCAATGCGGGTTGGTGGGATCCAAAGCCTCGTTTGTTGATTAGCAGGGTGCACCACGAGCAGGTGATGTTGGCATGGGTCTCGTGAGTTGTTGTGCGAGACCCCATACATCCATGTTAATATATAAAATGAAACATATGGTAATTTCATGCTCTACCGTCCTCGTAATATATTGAAAAGGTGATACAGTTTTTTTTTTTTCATTTTAATATAAAAGTCGTCACATGACATTCAGCTTCTCCTAAGTACGCTACCGTACGCATGAAATACAAAATGTGGGCTTTTATTTGCTTTTCATCACGCGGAATGTACTAGAAGCACCTGAATTGCAAGTGTTATTTCATATAATGCGCCTGAAAATTTCTATTTTTCAAAAGGAAATAAAAATAACGAATACATTCACCGTGCTCGTATATGATACGAGCTTCTCCAATGAGGGAATAAATGTTGTAACATACAACAGTAAAAATTTTCACATGAAACATATTTTCGTTTGTTAAAATAGGAAACTTGTGTATTTTTTTTTCTAATGACTATACCCTGAGGATAAAAAGGGAAGGAAGTAGGTGAAAACAGACATTGATCCCTACATTTCTTGCGTTGTTGGTTGTAAACAAGAACAATCTAATTTCTACTACTTTAAAACTGACCCTAGTTCAACTTAGATACGAGCAGGACGTTTAACCTGATGGTAAATGATTCGCTTGACCATAACAACTTGGCACTAGTTATACTCGGATGATATACACTGAACCGCATTGTTACCCTGGGGTACCAGAACACAGTAATGTTGGCACAGTACGGTGGTACATCACTAGACGGTTTCCTCCAGCAGGCACCTACTACCAGTTGGCTAAAAAAAAGACCTTATTGGTAAACTCACCATTTATATTTATCATAAATTATTATACTAGTCTAAACTGTTAACCTGTTATTTCGTCACCATCAGCCGATAGACATCCACTGCTGGACATAAGCCTCTCTCAAACATTCCCATATCGGCTGTGTAGGGATCCATATGTGGAAGGGGGGATTTAGGCCATTTCCCACCACGCTAGCCCAATGCAGGTTGATAGGAGCTAGAGCTTCTTTTACTCATAAGCAGGATGCACCACGAGCAGATGTGGTTGGATTGGATCCGGTGAGCTGTTGTGTGGGAACACCCCCGTCCTTTACTACTACCCTGCCTTGTCATTTACTGTATCTCAGTTCTAACTGGTTCGTGATAATTTTCTTACCTGTATTTATATAAAGGTTTCATTGAAAAAAGGGAACGCGTAAGTTACTTTATTGAGATACCTGAAAGCTTTCGAAAATTTTCTCAGAGCGGGACTGATTCCGTTTTGAAAGGCTCTAAATCTTCAAATATTATAAGATTGCTTTTACAAGCACTTGAGATAGAAAAAAAAATCGTAATTTGTTTAAGCCACTCAAGTCGAATGGAAATTTGTATAAAGCTTGCATTTGAATAATTGAATGTTTTCTTAACATAACATTATTCAATCAAGTTGTGAATATATCGTATGCGATAGGAGCTGTAGAAGTCATATTAGTAACAAAGTATACCATAGACTATATTCTTTAAATTTTTTTATTGAATTAAGCTACGAAATCAGCAGGACGTTCACCTGATGGTAAGTGATACGCCTACCCATAACAACTTGGCGCTACATAGGATGATAAAACTGCACCACATTTTTCTCACATGGGACATAAGATGTTGAATCTCTTTACCCCAGTAATTACACTACCTACGACGCCTTTCAAACTGGAACACAGTAATTTTTACTCACTACCGTTTAGCGACAGAAATAGGCACTGCGGTGGCACCTAGACCTACCAACAGTAATCTGAATTATATTTACCCGTCTTCTTAACCTTCTCTTTCGTGTAGTTCATGATTGAAGGTCCTGAAATACTCTTAATGACTCATCAGTCAGCCGCCTCCACACCGTTCTGTTCTCATCATGTCTCAGGGCATTCGGAATATTGGTGCCTAAGATTATCTGTATCTGGTCGAGTCTATCGAGTAGGGTCGTGATCGTTTCCAACAGTGGACATCTATCTGCACTAATGATTAGGATTAGGATGAAGATGTTGGAAATTTGCTTATCTGTAATATTATGTAAGAGTTACAATACAGTACCGTTAATTAAGTAAATTCTACTGAGAACTTCAAATTAGATCAAAATAATATTATCATTTGGGTGCGTATAGACAGTCTAGGTAGGACCACACCAAATAGTGAAGTGTAAACATCACTGTGTTCCGGTTTAAAAGGCGCTGTAGGTAGTGTAATTACTAGATAACAAGATTCAACATCTTATCTCTCAGATGACGAACGCAATGTGGTACAGTATATATCATCCTGACTAGCGCCACGTCGTTATGAGCAGGCATATCACTTACCATCAGGTGAACATCCCGTTCGTCTCGTTACTTAATTCAAATAAAAAAAAAAGAAAAAAGACTCCCGTTTGTAAGAATATTTATACGATCAAAAACCTAGTATATTATATTATAGTAATTGAGATATCGATTGCTTTTTTTGCTCATTAAGTACAGTGATGTAGTAATATTAAGTCCTAATAATGTAATATATCACACTACACCACCATAAAACCGGAGCCTGGATTTATGTGAAAGACAATACGTATATTTACTTCGCATTTCGTTTCGAAGCCGTCTGACCCTCCCATATTGTGTTACGTATCCAATCTCTTCAGGACTACGGCGCTGTGCTCTTTGTTTACTACGTAGGATTTTTATCTTTCATTCGATTCTTTAGAGCTACATTGAAACTGTTTTAAATATTTTTACTCCTCTCATACAGATGAAAGAAAACCATGTTACTAAAAGAATGACAAGTGTGCATGTGAACGGACAAAAGATTATCATCATCATTAGCTGCCCTCTTCAATTAGAAGTTTGGTGATCATATTGAGAGAACCAATTTGATCCTCATCTATTCTTTATAACTGGTATATAAACTCGGTTCATTCCTTTATGTCGTCAAACTATTTCTTGCACTGTCTACCAGGTGGACGTTCACCAGGAGTTTTGCCCTCCAGGATCAACCTTAGGAACTCATAAAGAGATTCTCTTTGAAGGTGTCCGAAAAATGTAACCTTTCTTTGCATGACGGTTGTCATCAGCCATAAAGAACACAAAACATTAAATCACGACTAAAGAAAAGTTAATATGCACAAATTGGGAGTTGAAGGTTGATAAAAAGGAATGGGAGAAGACAGTGCCGGCCTCGCAACAAATGAAGATAGTATAAAGAGATGATGATGATCATTTTGATTATGACACAAAGAAAATTTATAATCCCTATAAATAGTAAGTAAATGTTTCCCTGTGGGATATACTTTACCGAGTTACTTGAAAGATGTTATAGTTACTATACAAGAGCGTCACCGGCTCGATTTAACAAAAGTAAAATAAAAAAATTAACAAAAGTAAATATTAGTATAGATAAATAGCTAATGACCTTATTTCTGTACTTGTAAGAGAAACCATTTTTGTTACGTTTAACATACATTTCTCATATCTGAACATCATAGTCAATGTTAAGATCGTATCTGAATCACACGATAAACCTCCATTGGTTCCTATCCAACGTCTTAAGGACCATATGAAATTTAGAAGACGAAGAACCTTTAATTTAGTCCATTAACAATATATTATAACAACATGAATATATTTCATACAAATATTTTTAATATAATACCGAAAGACTACAAGATCTGAAACTATGACGCAAAAGGAATGAGGGTATGGTCATATTACTTAAATAATAATGAGCATGAACTGTGATCTTAACCAAGAACACATCAATTCTGATTCGCCTCTAACCCTGATCTTTTATTTACTATGTATTGAATTGATTGATCAATACCATCTAATATTAACTACTGTTTAAATAAGGTAGCTACAAATCATTAGATTCATCTGAGTATAACTTTACATTACTTTTTCTAAGCCAGGAATCAAACTTTGGACTGAGATTGGTTGTTTTTAATAAGCTCGATTATTTAAAGTAATTAATAAAAAAAATTCTAACAGTTTAGCCGCGAACAATTCAGTTCAACGAAATGATAATATTTAGGTCAATTGATATGTTCCAACGGGACAGCGTGTAAATTGGTTTCATTAGGACCGTGTCAAATATATTTCGGCACAAAATTCCACTTGGCTTTCGTAAAATAAGTGGCGGACCGTTTATCATAATAGAATTTTAGGTTTTAATATTATATATACTAAATTTATTAATATAGATAGCACTCATTATATTCCCACTACTGGCATAAGGCTAATCAACCACCCTGTCAAAACGCCGGTTGAGAAACGATTTACAAACTTTAAGACAAGATCGATCGATGTGGAGATCTTCGAGGGAGGCCTATGTCCAGCTGTGAACGTCAGTCGGCTGATAATGAGAATGATAATGAAGACTCAAGATGTTTTATTTTACCCGAAGTACAAGTACAGCCGAGATCAAAGAGGCGCCTCTTTGAGACGTATAGCGTCTACGATCGGTTTACAAACGGCGTATTTAAATCAAATGTGCCGAAATTATATTAATAGCGGGCTGTAGCTAAAGAAATAGAAGAGGCAATTAGAATTCTAACTAATATATCGGAATAAAATCATAATGAAGTGCTTACACATCACTCACCGCCAAGATAACATTCAGAATTGGGTATTGGGAATACAGGGATGAGATTGTCAGATATTTAAGACTTGTACCTTTAACAGAAACCCTCTTATAAATTTACAACCATTGACAAGTTTTGAACAAATCTTAATAGCGAGGTTAGAAATAGAATTTTTACAATTCTTTCTTGGAAAATCTATTTTCAAATTTTCAACTTCAAATGGTGACGTATCTAAGGTTAACGTACCGCCAACCCAATAGACCCACCTCTAAAATATAATGGTGATGACATTGAGCTACAATCGCAGATTGGTTAAAGCAATTAAATAGGACAACAACATTTCTGTACCAGTATGATGTCAGGGCTCTAATAGCGTCACTTGTTGCTATAGACCGCTACAGGAAGACCGTCTGCGAACTGATAAAATTTATAGATACAAATGTGATGATAATTCAAATGTAATATACAATTGTGGAACACCTGTTAATGGAAATTTTACACATTTGATTATAAAACAATTCGGTATTAAATGGGAATATATAACTGTCGAGACTATGAAATTAAATATTATAATCGTTGTTTTACTCCAAACAGTCTTCAGTAGGCAATTGGACGAGAATCAAAGAAATGCGCGTGCGAATTTCATTCAAAAATTAATTAATAAACGAAAACATTTAGAAGGCAGGTTGAAACTAATTGGTGGTGCTAATGAATTTGAAGGTAAGAAGTTTATTTATCTTATTAGTTCTTATTTTTATGTATTTATTAAAAATATCAAAACTGAAACAAACTGAATTGTTTCCAAATATTATAACGTACGTCATCTTGTAACAATCTATGTGATATTTATTAATTATATAAGAAAAATGCACGGTGTTTTGCCAAAGCAAACAGTAATTTGACGGGAACCTGATTTAAAATAAAGTATTATAATCATCAGCATCATTATCTCAACCGATAGACGTCCACTGCTAGACACAGGTATCTTGTAAAGAACAAAAGTCAATAAGAGTACAAGAGCATTATAACGTTATGCATAGGAAAGTTTGAAACTATCATGGACCAGTGACAGAAGACATGATGATAATAGCTTAACGTGGAAGTATATGTGGATGGCGGAAGAGTAAGGTAATCAAAGAAGAGATTAGTGTGATGATTTGAAAGAAGAGTTTAGTGTGAAGAATAGTGTGGAATGAGCATGAGTATAAAAGGATTATATTATTGTGAGTTGACAGTTGACACAAGGGAACGGAACAGGACTTATTATGCCAACCCCGAATGAAGTAATAACACAGCAGGTAGATCAAGATGGATATGTTATAAATTAATAATTTTAAATTGAATAACAGGTAACGTATATATCTACCACGCTGGCCGTTGGGGTGCTATTTGTGACGACTCCTGGGATGACGCAGCAGCAGAGGTTGTGTGCAGGAGTCTTAACAGAACCGGCACAGCGACACACGGCGGGCAATTTGGTGAAGCAAAAAGTAATTTTTATAATAATTCAAATTATCTGCTAAATATTCTTCAAAACAACTCATCAAATACAAAATTATTTTAATATTGAAAATATATAATTTTGTCGATTCAAGGAAAGTTCTGGATGGACGATGTAGTTTGCAAAGGTGATGAATTAACAATATCTCAATGTATTTTCACTGGATGGGGTTCACCTGATTGCGAGTACAGCGAGGCCGCTGGTGTGATTTGTAAAGAAATAAATGAATCACTAATACCATTGAAAGAGATCAAGAAGCATAAAAGGAAATCTTATCTCCACCAAGTATTGGATGTGCGGGAAACTAGTTTACGTCTTGTTGGAGGAAGAAATGCTAACGAAGGAAGAATTGAGGTAGATACACACATTTACATATATTGTCATACATATATATATAGATTGTTTTTATATTACTAATAAAAATAACACTAAAATATGATGCTACGTTTAGCGTAGAATCTTTCAAGGTTTTAATAAAAGCTCACTGAACAACGCCATCATAAATGTCGGTCAAGATAATCATTATCAAGCACAATCGATCCAATATTATGTACATACAGAGATTCTCTGGGATCTTCGCTAGGAAAGCAACATGATCTCCAGTCTAGAATCATCAAGCCAGATCGGTTGTCCGAACTTCATGTCTTGTGACTACTACTGTGGCGTTTATACGCCACTGAGTTTATTTGACCACAGATTTGAACATTATTGATTATTATTTAACTCAGTCGAACATTATAACTGCCACTTTGATGCCTACTTGAACATATAGATCTAGATTTAAATAATATTAGCATCTATATCCAGTTGTGGTCGTTCGTCGGTCCAGATGATTGATGTACGACTATATAGTATTCACAAACTTTTTGCCCTCCGTCATTTTGTAGATCCTTTATAGCATATTTTTTTGTATAGTAATGTTATTTTATATAATGTTTTTATATATAATATATATGACAAAGAAAAAAGTATAAAATTTATCTTGCCAATATAAATGTTTTTAATTCCGATGTAAACCGTAATTGTCCTGAAGATTATTTTAAGTACTAGTCTTAGACAAATGCTAGTAGTTTCGAAGGGATTAAAGTTGCACCTGCTCCTCGAAAGTTTTAATCTTCTCAGCCTCTAACTTCAGAACTACACTTTGCGCTCAGAAATGAAGTCATTATTTCTAATGTCATTACAAGTATATGTAGACAAAAATAATCCATTACTGCCTTTAAAAATTACTCGACGACTGTTTATTGTAGCAAAAAAAAAAGTAATATTTTTTGTTCTTAATATCAATCATTATGTTGAGTATGAAGTATAATACATAATTCCAACCAATTGTATGAATGATGGAAAAAATTTTGCAACAAAGCCGAGGAGAACCTGTAAAAAGTGTTTGAAACAAAGAAAAATAATTTTTAATGAAAATACAAAATAAGGAAGTAAATAAAAAAAAATAGTAAATTATATTAATCAGAACAAATAAAAGTAAATTCGTTCTCAGATCTATCAGAACGGATTCTGGGGCAGTATTTGTCCTGACGGTTGGACACTGTACGAAGCCGCTGTGGTCTGCAGACACCTGGCGCTAGGATATGCTGAGCAGGCTCTCCAGACTGACTACTTTGGTTCTTCACGAATAGTCCTAAGTGGAATTCAATGCGAAGGGAATGAGACTAATCTATTTATGTGCAAACGTGGTGAACTCAGTGAAGTGAAGTGTCCAGGGGAGAAAGGTATAAATTAAAAACAACCACTATATTAAAATTTATAAGAACTGTCTTCTTAATGCTGCGGCTATCCGCTTGCTTTGTACCACAGATGTTCCTTGTGAGGTACCTTGGTGAGATTTTTTCCCACCTGGATAGCCACCACCTTAGTATTGTAAATCTGCCGTCATAACAGTAGTTTAGTTCCGGCTGTATGAGAGCTGGAGTACTCTAAGCAAGCGCGCTACAGAATCCACTGTTTCGTCACATCTCTTGAATTTGAGGTTAAGTGACGCTAAAAAAGTTTTGAGGAGCAAAGTAAAAAAGTATTTAAAAATTATTCGTATGAAAAATAAGAAATCAATGTCGGTGTTGCTATATAATAGATAAACCGTAGTATTCCTTACATTAGTACAATGGATGGAATAGAAAAAAAACTCATCGTAACTTATGACGTAGTATATACCTCTATGTGCTTACCGATAGAGGTCCAACAATATTAGTAATTACACTAACAACTGATAGTGGGCATCTATTAATAGGAGCCGTTTAGGTACTGTCGTCAAACAGTTATGTTCATTGCTAATTTCCGGTTTGTAGAGCGTTGTAGCTAGGGATATTACTATGGTAATGAGATTTAACGTCTTATGCTTCAGGACAACGTGCATAATGCGGTGCTGTGTACATCAGCGCCATATTGTTGTTGGTACCATCTGGTGAACAGCGTATTCATCTAGCTTTATTTATTTAAGCTACGAAAATATATCAATATTAATTGTACGTATAGGCTAGAGTTTGTCTACGATCCCACCTGATCTTAAATCTCCACAACATACTTAGAGGGAAACCGAGATGATATCAATGTAAACCACCAGCTAAATGTTGAAGACTATTAATTTAAAGAAAATTATATCAGGACATGTTGCAAGTGTCGTCTGCACTCGGTACCTATCAGATTTGCTCCTCGATGCGACAGCTATAGAAAGAACTGCGCATCTTCATGACGTACCAATGTATCAGCTTCAGTGTGCCATGGAAGAAAACTGTCTAAGCAAATCGGCATATCAGGTAATTATTGTACAGCATCGAAATACTTCAATCACGTAGTAAGCCTTTGTTGAGAGACCTTATAAATACTACTGCAGCTACTATTCCTGTCGCCAAATAGCAGTGTGAAAACATTGGTGTGTTCCTGTTTGAAGGGGGCTGTAGCTAGTAAAAAATGGGGTAAGGAGAAATAACGTATCGCTGAAGACAAATCCAAGGCATCCTAACTAACGCCGCATTATTATATTATTTAGCATCAGGTGAACGTTCGTGAAATATCGATTAAAAAATTCTTATTTATTCCACTTGATGTTTTTTTTGTATTTAACTGAGTAATAAAACCATGAACAGATCACTTGAAGATGCAGCTCCAAATATCGGGTGAATCTCTTTCTGTAACCTATGATATTAAGTGCACTTATAACGTTTTAATTTAGTACCCGTTCTTCACCCCTATGGCAAAAAAGTATTAAAAGGTTTTGTCGAACCAGCGGCAGAAGTTAAGTTAAAAAGTTAAAGTTAAGTGTAGAAACTGAATTCGTATGTTTTTTTTGTTTTTATATTTAACCAAACGATCAGATCACTTGAAGATGCTGCTCATAAAATAAGTTTAATCTCTTCACACAACTCGAAGTTAAGTGCATATACAATCTCTTCATGTCATTCTTTGGCTTTGTGTTTTATTGTTTTTATATTTAAGTAAGCGATCAGATCACTTGATGCAAATTTTATTAAAATATAAATTAAATATCTTCCCGAAATATTTGATATTAAGTAAACTCGCAACGCTTTATTATAGTTTCTTTTCTTTAGCTAAAATCTTTCAAATACATTGAACTTGTGACGCTGATAAAAAACTGAAATTCAACTCTCATTAAAACTATGACAGTTTCCATGAATAATATTAACATTACCACCAAGATTCACGAAGAGTAATTAATCATTCAAGAAAATGAGCTCCTAACTCTTAATTAAGGAGTTTTGTATTCAACTCCAGATTCAGCGGACGAACTCCAATTGGCAATTCGAAACCCGTCGGCTGCTTCGCTTCACTGCTTCTTCTTTGAACATTGGCAACTCCGAGTTTAGGCCATACCTGCCGAAGCATCTCTGGCAATGGCACCTGTGTCATATGTAAGTTGAGAAAACAATAATAAAACCGGTAGTTCACGGTAGCTTTGCTCTGTAATCTCGAGCTATTAAGAATGGGAGTAAGATAAGCTCTGCCAGTCGTAGAAGGCGACTAAAAGGCTTTTCGAATTCGTGGGCTTTAAAGAGGGGCCCTGGTTGTCCACTAAGCGAGCCTGGGATGAAAAACAAGTACGAAGTGGTCTAGTGCTTGTCATACCAAAGCGAAGATGTCAGGGGCTACATCACTCTCTGGAACGTACTTTAGATGTAGTGTCTCGAACCACAGGTGCGTTCCGTAGAAAATCCCGGGGCCTTCCGCAACTCACTGAAGATTACCACCGTGGCGATTATGGTGGGTAAAAATGCCACATAATCTTGTCTTCTCGCCATAAGCAAGGTATCTTTTTAGAAGATTCCGCTCCTCCTCCGATAACCAAAAAAGGTCCCGGTAGGTGAAGACCGTCTAAGCAGGTAACACCGAAACTCGTATGTCTGCAAACTAACAGTAGTGTAAAAATTACTCTGGTTATTACCCACTTTTTACTTATGAATGACTAATCATTCTTTTATCGTGTTTTTTTAACGTAGGCACTACCACAGTATGGAGGTGTTTGCAACCTTCGATATCCTAGACGCTGCTGGTAACAGAATCGCAGAAGGACATAAAGCTTCCTTCTGCTTAGAAGATAACACATGTCTACCGGGAATCGAAAGGAAATATTTCTGCAAAAATTATGGTGACCAAGGTACGGTTAATATTCAATATTCTAAAGACAAAATTGGATTTTGATCTTACTTTATCTCGTCTTGTCGTCCAAACTTCTTCGCTACAACTTTATCATTTATCACCACGTTAATGTCATCTTTATTAATAGTTAAATATACAGATTTTGCAATGTCTAAACAGAACGCTTTTCTCTCTACAGGAGTTTCCATCAACTGTTCGGATGTCTACCATTACAACATAGATTGTCAATGGGTGGACGTGACTGACGTGGAGCCTGGGCAGTACACCTTCAAGGTATGCTTTTAATTCTGTTTATGTACTTTCTTCTACTATCTTCCTTTCATTAAAATTCTTGAAGAAAAATAAACAGATATCCTAAAATATTTCCACGAGACACTACTATAATCTCATTTCCTATTTCCTTGTACCTCTTATTCTCTAAAACCGATTAATCTTTCTTCCATTTATTTCTTATATTATTACCTTTTTTGTGATGTATGTTTAAGATATATATATACAAATAATATTTTCTTCTGATCACACAAAAAATATATATATATTAAATTCGTATGTTCGTATTTAAATTTTTTTATGATAAAATAATCTTTGTTATAAATAACTAATATTTTTCCTATTTTCCTCCTGTGCTAGATGGCAGTGAACCCACATGCGAGGGTTGCAGAACAACAGTATGACAACAACGCCGCTTCATGTTCATTGACTCTAACAGACTCTTACGCAGCAGTGTATGGCTGTAGGCTTCAAAGACCTTGATAATTTAATAATTGTTTTCAGATCATTTCATATTTTTTGACATTTTAATTCTCATGGTGCCATTATAAGAATATAACTGAAAATAATTTACGAGAACATACTAAACATAAAGTTATAACTTGTTAAATATCAATATGTGTTTAAATTATGTATTTAAAAAGATTTTGAAGTAGAAGATACTGCACACAGCAGAAACTTCTACTCCATAATCATTTGAAACTGTTTCGCAGTTTCTGTTTATTTTTACAACGTGAAAAGAATTTTCGATTCCACGCCTAGGGTGATGAAAGATTTGATATGCCTTTATTATTGAAAACTATATCTCAATTTAAGTTTAAAATATTAAAAATTAATCATTTATCAAAAGGGAGATTTCTGTTACAAAATATTTATATGATTATTTTTTTTCTGTAAACCCTACACCAAAGGGTAGCAAAAGACAAACAAAAGTTTTCAACTCCAATGTGCGAGAGCGAGATAGAAAGTACAACTGTATTGCGTGTGTCAATAATTTCTATTGTAACTGTGGTTTAATTATTTTTTACTATTTATTTATGAATTAAATAATTTTGTGTATAGACTGTGCAAATTATATATATAAAGAAAATGGGTTTTGTTTGTTCGCCAATCATGTGAATACTAGTAAACATATGTACATGAGAAAATAACCATTCGACGCGGATTGATTTGTAGACGGTTGTAGGCATTTTGTATGCGGTATTCGGTTGCTGTAGTAACGGTTTCTATAAAAATTCATCTGCAGTTGCTGTTGCTCACAAAGGATTAATTCAGACAAATTTCAAGTCTAATTCTAATCTTTTCTAATATCATATGAACATGAAATAATATCTTGTGGTGAAAATAAAAGACAAGAGGAGTATTCCGTCCAAGCTATTGCTTCTAATTACTATATATTTAAATGGCATCCTAAAACAAGGAACGCAAAGGAGAAAAGAATAAAATTTTCAGTGAACTGAAGCATCGCGGCGATTGAAAACATTTCACGTAACACACAACAAAAGAATTTAATCTTTTATACGAACCGCTGGCTTCTGAAATACATTGTGTAAGACTCTTGTATTACTATTCCATTTAATGCATTTATCTCGCTTTGGTATACTAAGAAATACTCTATGCTGAATTGTTGGCTAATTAAAAGCATTATTTTTGTATCGAATCAATAATATGAGCAGGTCAAGGAAAGTCCGCTATCTATATATCATACTTCTGTCTATAACAATAAAGCGCTAGCTAAAATATTTACACAACAATGAAAAAAAAATTAAATTTACTTACCCCAGAAATTTTACTATCAGATTAATCATTGCAGGTACATGTATATGAAGTATACATACTTTTTCTTTTTATTCAAAGAAGTGATGAGATGAACTACACGTTCTGATGGTAAGCAACACGACCGTCTATAACGTGGTGGTAGATAGGATATCATACACAGCACCATATTATCCTCTACTCCTTAAGATAATAGATGTCAAATCTCGTTCCCCCAATGATTTCATTTGGTACAGTACTCTCCAAACTGGAACACTGGTTTCAAGGGCGTCGTAGGTAATAAATTTACTGTAGTAATGAGACTTAACATTTTATGTTTTAAGCGACAAAGTTATTTGGTGCAGTCTATCACTCTAACGAAGAAAAGCGAAATCGTTATGGGTTTATTACTTACCATCAGATGAACGTCCAGTTCATAGAGTCGCTTTGTCGTATTGATATATGTGGTAAATAAAAAAAAAAAAGAATGGTCTATAATACAATATTATTTAATCTTAACATTATTATCACATCATAAACGATGAAATTGAGCAAACCGCAGTAAGAAGATACATTTTGTACAAACGGTATGTTATACCATAAACCTCTTACAGTTATTATATTAACTTTAACATTAAACCATACACAGCACACACATTATACAACAGTAAGTTCTCCCCTTACCTCAACCCCGGAAATAAACATATATTTATATATATAACTGCAAAAGAAAGTACCAACTAAGAGTAAGGACCAATAATTTTGCGACAGGAATTCGTACACAAGACTTTCATGTCTTTGGAGATAAATTATAGATTTGGATAAATAAAGATATGAAAGGAAAACCTCGAGAGGAAATCGATATTTTCTAAAAACAATTATGGACCATATGACATCGATCAACTGGCACTTAGATGACTGGATACATATCTTTGACTCGGTCTTTGTGAGAGAAGATTTTGACAATTAATATATCGCAATAAGAGAGCTATTTATTATTATTTTATACTTAGAATATATATTTAAAGTATACTTTGTAAAAGATATCCTTTATAAAAGATAAAAGATAAATAACACGAGAGTTCTATCGAAAAGTTTTTGTATTACAACATATTAATGTTACGTCTCACGAAGGTTTTAAATATGATATATATATATATATTTATCAAGTACTAATATTTCTCATACACGGTACATATATAGTCTATGCTCGCAGGTAACCATAATAACCGCCCAGTTCTAATACCACATTACCATTAAATATTATCAAATGGATTTTTTTCTTGAGCCTATATCACAAAACAATCACAACTTTCATTAACGGTTTTATATCACAAAGGATTTCATTCATCATCATTTAAATAAACGTATTTATTTCAATATTATAATTGTAACAATCATCCCTTTTTGAATTTAATCAGCAGGATGCTTAACGTGAGGTAGACGACGATCCATATGACGGTGGAAACGAATCCGGAGTAGACGGTAGGCACGGTCACTGTCCATCCTCGCTGGAGCATCGAGCGAAGTGACTCCGTTGATTTAGTGAGAGGAAGAACGTAGCTGATCCATTGTAGTACTCTATGCATGCCTAAAAAAAAAACAAATTCAAAGTTAAAACGCGTAAACTCCACCATTCACTTTAACCTATCACTATCCCTTACAATATAAAAAGAACATTTAAAAAGAAGAGCTCAATCTGGCCTTCAAGTTTGAAGAAGGCATCTCATAATGATGATTTTTTTATTCAACGGAACAATAATACCTAAAAAATTTATAAGCCATAAGACCTGGAGACTTCAAAATTAGTAGGGATATTCCTTTTGCCGGGTATAGGTCCAATAAGAACGAATTTTACAAAATTTCTTCCCCTATAGAAGTAGCGGGGGTGTTACGGCTAGAAAACCGGGTGGGCAAAACCTAATATATTATAGATAAACATATATATCTATATATTTGTTTTACCTTCGATCGGCCATATGATTCCACATAGCAGCATCATGGGCAGGAATGAGCCAAGTGCTAGATATGTAGCTGTTCTTTCAGTGTCGCATATACAAGAAACTACAAAACCTGTTCAAAGAACAATGAAATATTAAAAAATAATGAAACTTACTTATTAAACAGTACTTAAAAAAAATTGTAATATAACTTGCATAACAAGGTGGCGCTAGTGAGGGTGATATAAACACCACCATAGCCCTCCTCACCTTAGACGTAAGATGTTGTCTCGTTACTCCAGTAATTTCACTAGCTACAACACCTTTCAAACCGGAACACAATAATGTTTGGACACAACTGTTTAGCAGCAAAAATATGCACTGCGGTGGTGCATACCTAGACGATCTCCGGAACAGAGATCTACCACCAGTTTTGTAACACGGATGTCCCCGGTTTAGGAGAGAGGTGGTTTTTCAAATCCGCCAGCATAACTGTCACCATCA
Organism: Ornithoptera alexandrae; assembly: GCA_029030555.1. Classification (NCBI taxonomy): domain Eukaryota; kingdom Metazoa; phylum Arthropoda; class Insecta; order Lepidoptera; family Papilionidae; genus Ornithoptera; species Ornithoptera alexandrae. The sequence goes on from JARDVY010000031.1 coordinate 2,565,940, forward strand.
CATTGTAAACCTGCCACCGTGATAGTATTACAGTGTTCCGCCCATCGGTATATAAAAGCCAGAGTACTCTAGGCGAGCTTCACAATCACCATCCCACCATATTACTATCATTAAACACCATATGAAATTGTAGATATGGTGGGTTATAATACTTACCAAAAGTCATCCCGCATAAACCAGTGAGGAGTGTGAGGACTATAACCCAGCCGACTGGACCGTTTATGGTCAGACCGAAGAAGACAAAGCCGAGAATCAACACCATGGCTGTCTGGATTATCATAACAATCATCTGCACTAATACATGAGAGAACAGGATTTCCGTTCCTAAAAAGATAAAAAAAAATACTGTTATCTCTTTTTAAAATTACAAAGTAGAGTAATGATTACTTAACACTGTTTTGTGGTAGAAATGAAAACTACGGCGTTACCATGATGGTCTATGGCAAATGAAAACTACCACTAATCCTGAAGTGAAGTAACTTTAAACTAACCCTCCAAATAATAATATGGCAATATTACTGTTCTGTGGTAAAAATCTACTACTAAATTAAAAATAATGTAGTTAAAATTTTTCTTACCTGTAATTCCAGATACCAAAGACCTTTCCAATATACCCTCATTCCTTTCAGCCAACATTGATACAGAAGTTAACGCGACCGCCAAGAAGAAGATGATCCTGTTAAAACCAATTGTTTCTTAAAGATGTTAAAGTCTAGGATGTAATTTGGCCATATATTAAAGGAACAGGTCTCTAAAGAGGTGGAAACATTCCATCACAACTTCATAAAGTACTGCAAACGACAGGAGATGATCATTGTAATGCAGAGGAAGATAGTATATCGGTGACTTATGTAGCTGATTCTCGAAGACAAGAATCTCGAAGAAGAGCATCCGGACGACAACAAAGGACATGGGGCGATGAGAATAAAGAGTGGATATAATGTAATTACTCAACATTTGATAGTTGAAGAGTATGCGAAGGAATTTTATGATAAAATCCTCCCTCTCTTTTTCACCACCGGACGACAAGACGTATGGCGAGACACCATCCTTATGTTGTGGACACCCCCAGCTTGGGAATAAAGAGATTGGACTGCTCGATCATGAAAAGAACAGCAAACGAGTGGCACAACCTACCAGCGTCGATGTTACCATCCAAATACGACGTAAGTGTAAGTGAATAGGCTGTTATGAGGTTAGTGTGCTTTACCACCACAGACCAAATCATCACCCCTTACATCCCTTTCCATTCTCTTTTTTTCTGTTCTTTGCACTTACGTCAATATAACTCCCGGTCCGGCGAAGTCGGTGAAATTCGGATCCTCCAGACCGAAGATCGGCTTGTTGAACTAAAAAGATGAAAGTTAAATATTATAACTGTCAGCTTAAACTTATTGACAAAGAACTTTCACAGGAAAAAATAAGTAATAGATACATTAACAATAATTCAAAGAGAAAAAAAATTTACAATTAAATGTAAACTTTGTATAATAATAACAGTAGTATAAAAGTTAATTATTTAGATGAATCTAGTGTAGTATTCTGAAGTGAAACTTCTTTTATGTCGGTGTGAATTGGCAGTGAAGTGTTTCAATTTATCACTCTCTCTTTCTCTCTCACTCGTACTTTCCTACTACAATTAAAAAAGTGTAGTCTGATCTCGCCTTTCTCACTCCTCTTTTCTCTCTTTACCTTTATCTCCCTGACCTCTATCGTTACGAGTTACTTGTCCCTATCTTTTTCTCTCTTCACTCTTTTTTACCACCACCAGAGTGTATTAATCTCATTCCTTAACAAATTAACTAAAATACTAGTTTTCACTTCTACCCCGTACGTCGCCATACTTGTTTTTTTTTAATTATTATTATTTTAAATAATCCACGGTTCATTCAAGAATCCGTTTTATAAGAGTCTCAGATTCAATTCGGCCAAGAACAGCATCCGGAATAAAACATAGTGTGAAAACTGACATAATCCAAGAGCAACAATTTTCGTAAATATATGGTATTTATCATCTGTGCGTTTTATTAACTAGTTTGTTTGATATTTAATGAACCTACGTGGATTGGCAACGACATGATACTCTTCGGCAGGTTGCAGACTTCCGCTAACTGCTCCACTGCTGAGACGAATGACAGTTGCAATTCGCGCGCTAACATCCACTCGACTTGTTTATCTAGAAGAATAATCAATTCCAATTGTTTTAAAATAAAAATGAACAGTAATGTTTACACGTTACTATTTATCAGTAAAAATACTGGCTTCGCACCTTAACAGTCTACAGAAACGGCGGCCTACCGCCATTGACCATTACCTGATCATCCGATTTGACTGGCGTAGAGGATAGTGAAATTACTGTGCTAACGAGACTTATCATTTATGTATTAAGGGGAGGATCACATTGGCGCAGTGAATATCATCATAACTTATACCACATTTCATACCACATGAACGTGCTACTTGTCTCACCGCTTCATCAAGTAATCTTTTGAGGTATATTTTTGAACATAGTAATATCTAGATCTAGAGACGTTTCACTCATGGTAGATTTTTATTGTAAAAGACCGTCTAAGAACATAATTAACTGCTAACTAGTAGTATGCAATGTTTACTATGTAGCAGTTTAAAAGAAAACTTAATTAACTTATGTCAATAGTTATATTTCAAAATGTTGATTACATAACTTGACAAGACAGATTGATATTTCCTTTAATCTTCAAAAAAAATATAATACACACAAAAATTTCCTTTGAACGTCTATGAGATATTTATCGTTTCCCAACAGTGGGGTTTATTACATTGGGGAGTATATATTTAATTAAGAAACTAACCAGTGTCATCCATGTGTGTCTCCATAGCAGAATTCAAAATGGTGCTCTCGTCGGCGCGCCTGGGGTCCGTGATCCTCTCCTGGAGACTCTCAGAGAAATTAGCCGGAAATACTAATACAACACGAGCCTTCCCCATCACTGCTTCGCGCATCGCTTGTTCTTTATTAGAATAGTATACCTGTAGACAATTTTTTTTATATTAACACTACGTTTTATTATTCATTATTATCCATTTTCATAATAATTATCAGGGATAGTTTTATTTTTGTTTCTAATTAGCATTATATTAGGAACTGTTGTATATTTCATTTCATAACGCGAAATATTTATATAGGGTGGCGCAAAAGTAATCCTCCTATCAGAAAATGCTATAAATTTTGCCTTGATGTAAAAAAATTAAAAGACCAAATAAAAATAATCCACAAGAAGAATCAAAGTTTTTCATTTTTTTTAAATTACAGCCAAAAAACATCGGAAGGTTATTTTTGCGCCACCTCGTATACCTTGTATTATACTATATATAAAATACTATATATAAAAATTACATAATCACTGTTTAATATATTGTATTAATAGGAGAAAAAAGAATAGAATTCTAGACTCTTCATAGTCTACTTTGGCGTAGTATTATTATGAAGTAGAATCGAAGCAAAATCTAATTTACATAATTGTAAAAAAACAATTAATATAAAAGTAATTATGCTTTTTCATGTACATTTATTTATGAGTTGTACTTACAGTGAACAATGTGAAACATTGATAATAAAAAAGAAATCTTATAAATATCATAAAATAAAAACAACTAAAAACATTTAAAAAAAAAGAAAACTCTTCGTAATTATAATATATGTTAAAAGAAAAAAAATTATGAATTAAAAACATTAATTAATTGATTAGAAATTGAATGTTGGGAATATTCTTGGAACCCACCCTGGGTTCCATTGCGTGGACAATGGAAAATATTAGAAGTGGCATGTCTGAAGTATTTAGAAGCAACAGATATTTTTATTTTAGAAAGGACATCGATTCGAAAACCAGCAAGGCAACAGGCACCTATCACCAGTTGGTAGGTCGCTGTTGCCAGAAAAATCTAGGCATCATCGCAATGTCTATTTCTACCAGCAATCATTCGTATGGAAACGTTACATTCCGGTTTGAAGCTAGTGGACTAATAAAACAACACCTTATATCTCAAAGCGACAAGCACAACATGGTGCAGTGTACATCATCCTAACTAGAGTCACTTTTTATGTGTATGCGTTTCTCTCATAATCAAATGAACGCCCCTCTCGTCTCTTTACTTTGCCGAATAAAAAAGGAAATATTTTGTTTAACTCTCATTCTAGGTTAGGTTCTAATCAAGAATTAACTAAATTTTATTACTGTATATAAACCAATTTACGTCTCCATTGCTGGGGCACAGGCCTATCCTCAATATGCGGGCAATAAGGCCCGTAATAGTCACCACGCGGGCCCAATGCGGATTGGTGACTTCAGACACACCTTACAATAAATTTGATTTCATGTGCAGGTTTCCTCGCGATGTTTACCTTCACCGTTTGTATTTCGCTGTTGTTACTAAAGTTCACAAATGTACATAACTTAAATATTAAAGTCATCGGTACATGACGAGATTCAAACCCGCGACCTTCGGAATGAAGGCCACGCTCTCTAACCGTTAGACCAGCGAACTACTATTAGGTCAACGAGCTTCTACTCTATACAAAATAAATGCATATTAGTTGTAAATAATAAATACTCACCAAATTACTTTGTCGTTTTGAGAGATAATCAAGATATCTACAGCTGAACTTAGTCAAATTCCAGGCGTATGTCTCCGGGTCTTGAGGGCAATAGTTCTTATCGTATTCGCATGGGATCGTCGAGCTGTTGGGTCCAAGTTCGTAGTTCACCACTGCAATGGGCAATCCTACCGGGTTGTGGCCGATGGCCAGACAGAAAAGTATCATCTGGGATGCCGGTAGACCAATAATAAAAGCGATGAGGCTGCAAGAAAGGTTAGTAAATATTTTTAACCAGTTTTATGATTGTAATAAACAGTTGTCTCTGTTCCCACTACCAGGGCTCTTGACCTATGATAAATAGGGTGATAATTTCGTTTATTACCAACACTGGCCAAATATGATCATATCAGTTTCTTAGAAATGTATTCTTTCATAAACAGCTCAATCGCAGTGGAGATCAACCTGTTAGAACCTAAAGTTTATTTTTAAATAGATCGTTCAGCGCAAATCAACCCACTTCAGCGATGCCGGAAGTCAATTGTGCTTTTATCTTAACCCATTTTTTTGTATGGAACATATTGGGATAAGGCTTCATCATTAATTGCCTATAGATGTTCACTATTGGATAGGCTTCACCTAAAAATCTCTAACTAATGAATAAAATGTTAGAATTCTTAAACCACATATGGTCAAAGAAGGCCAAATAAAAGACAATACAAGGTGGTTGCTAATCAAGCTAATGATACCCACGGCGCCACATTGTAGCATTCGCAAGATATAATTTTTCAATAACACAAGATCAAAGATATTTATGAAAAATCTCAAGAACAATATAACAAAAAATTCTAGATAGAAAATCTAGAAACTAACGACAGTTTCTACAATAAGCCAAGATTCCGCTCAAGATATATTGTCGAAAGTTTGTAATAGATTTCATATTGATGTTTTCCATTGCCGGCGACTGTTTCATTTCATAGGGGTCTAAATCAGTTGCGGCCAAAAATAGAAAACTCTTGAGATGTAAGTGAAAATGTTGATTTCAGTGAATATGTGAAATTTAATTTCCGATTATTGAGATTCAAGAAAGTGTCCGATGAGGGGGTTGATGGATTTTAATAATACAGGCCGTAAACTATAAAGTTAATATTGTAATGGTAAATTACTCACCCGTAATTCCTAAACAGACTTAAAAAGTTTTTCCAGACCAACGCTCTCATGTGATGCAATTTCATTGGTTTTATTCGTTCTAAACAACCGTTCGGTGGCTCATCTTCAGGTGGAAGAGCTTCTACTGGGGCACTTAAATCGGTCGTCACAACCACCCTACTCTTACTGCTCATTGAAACGTTATCGCCGAATTCGCCAGATATTTCCCCAATCTCTGCTTCTTCTAAATCTATTGCTGCCGGGTCCTGATAAAAATAATAACTTTGTACAGAAAATCAAATTCGTTGTAAAAATATACTCCAAAATTTGATTCATCCAATAACTTGTATGAATATTGTAACCGGCAAAGTTTTATTGATTACATCTGATCTCGTAGTAAGCTTACGATACTACGGATAGAAAAGTAGATATCACTACATCATATTTCTATAGATATCATATACATCATATTTTTGATCTACAGTTAGTATTTCGACCTTTAATTATAAAGAAGAACTGTTAGCTACTCCAAAAAACAATAGATATAAAAGAGACGGAATAGAGAAGAAAGATAAAATGTATGGATTATTGGAGTAATAAAAGATATATAATTTGGGGAGACATTGTGATTTTCTATCTGTCTTTCTTTATTTTGATGAGAATCTGTGCAACTAGCAACATATTTTTGTGGGCAGACTTATGATTTACCATCAAGTACCTTGCTTGTCTCACAGCAACTTTATTAAGGTAAAAGTAAACTTCAATAAGATCTAAGATATAATAATATAATTCTAAATATAGATAAAAATTCCGCTATCCTTTCCCTGAACCAACTATAAGTGGTTAAAGCCTTGTACCCTTTGGAAAATAAATGTTTGTATAGGTCCATTGCCTATCTGTTGTTAGTAGTTTATGTCTTCTTCTAAACGTGTTTCAAGCAATAAATTTTGTCCATATTTTTTTATAAACTACACTGTTAACGACATTACTATTTAACAACAAATATAACCGTTCCCTTCACAGCAGTTCTATAAAACAGAGCTATGAAACTTTCAAAGGATTTAATAAGCCATAACAGATATAACAATTAGATGCTAACTAGAATGTTTGCAATATGTCATGTTGTCATTAATTGCCCGGACACTATTTGAGAAGACCTTGTGATAACGTTTCACAACTACTGTTGTGTATTATAATGAGCAATGAGTCTTAAATATAAAGAATTTACCGGTATAGATGGTAACTCTACTTTCTCCACTACACCGGCAAGGATACTGGAGCGTCGCCGTTTGCCCAAATTCTGTAGAACAGCTAATTTGAGGAACACATCTTCCAAACTCTCGGCTTGGTATCGACGAATCAACTCGCTAGGGGACTCTTCAGCCAGGAATCTGCCACCGCGCATCAATCCAATCTACAGAAACGTACACACATTAAAAAGATATAATTTTGTGTTGAGAAAGGTTCCAAAATCTTTCTCCATCATATTCATATAAAGAGTTTACTCTATGTACCCAGAATTGGGACAAGGCGTTTTACAAAATCTGAAGTGAAATGTGGACTGACTGTGACTGGTGACTGTGTTTTTTTCCGGGTTCCTTACTGTATGTTGCTTCTTCCTTTCTTTTTGTTTATTACTAATCTCAATAAATATTTTTCTATATTCTATATCCATTTAATTTGAATATAAATAAAAATGCAATATAAATACACTTACCACATTCGCTTGCTTGGTTTCATCAATGTAATGCGTCGTGATTATAACGGTCGTCCTACCGCCTTTGGTAATTTCCACCAAGTGATCCCAAATACTGTGGAAAAGTAATAAAACAAATTATTGATATTCTGTGAAGAATAAAAATGTTGGACAGAATAAAATGTACATTCAAATCATTTGAAAAAAAAATGTAACTAGAAGACAATTAAAAGAGCAGATAGAACAATAGTCGGAAGCGATCGAGATAAATTACAAACAAATAGCAGTCAAGCTGTAAACGAGTCATTCTCTTTTAAAAAAAGTATCATTGGTAATAAAAACCGCGTGGCATTTTGATAAATCATTATTATAAATGACTCTTTTGCGCTTACCATCAAGGTGAGCTTGATAATTGTGGAAAACAAGTACCTTTTAATTATACCCACGATTTGAATGTCTATCATCGCATAAACTTGATATATCGGATGGAGTTACGAAATTGTATTGTTGTTCGATGACCTTACCTTTGTCTCAACACTGGATCGACTCCCACGGTTGGCTCGTCCAATATCAAGAGTTCTGGTTGGTGCAACAAAGCTGCTGCTAGCGAAACACGACGCTGCTGTCCTCCTGATAAGTTCTTTACTTGTCTGTACAAAAAAAATATTATATTTAAAACGAAATGTATAAAAACATCAAAACGAAACACGTTTTGTAATAAACATTATTATTTAACCTTATATTTCTCTAGTTCTGCATGTTTATTTGCTTTTAGATAATTTCCTGAAAACGATATTTAATTTTAGTTATTACTTAATATCTAATAAGTAATCTTTGTCCGGCTGTGGACGTTTATCGGCTGATGATGATGATGAAGTAATTTTTGAGTACATATTTATTTCGTGTTTCCTTTATCACTTAATACTAAAATTAACTATCTAAAAGAGCGATAAGCATTGTAAATCAAATTGTAAATTGTTATAAGAAAGAGATGTAATAAGAATCTTGAAAAAATATCCTTTTAAGGTATTCTGCAAAGTATAGCAATTATTATTCTTAATTAATATTAAAAAATTTTACGTGATACTACAAAAATCTAAGTAATAGGATGTTGTAATAACTATGAATATTACTACGTCATTATCATCATTTTAACACATTGATGTCCCCAACAGTACAGTCCTTCTCAAAAGTGGAAATAGTTCCCATACTTGAGTTGTATTTCAAGCCATTGCCCACATGAAGGGAGTATTACTTACCATCAAATAACTGCACTTAGTATTAATAATAACTGGTTGTAGGTCTTTGTTGAGACCGTCTAGATAGGTACTACCGCAAGTCCTATTTCCCTCGCCAAACAGTATTGCGTTCCGGTTTTAAAGGCGTTGTATTAAGAGTGAACGTGAGCATCATGTGGTTACTGCACCTGTCTACACTGATACACCATCCTAACTAAAACCGCGTTCTTATAGGCGGGCGTATCACTCACCATCAGGTGGACATCTCCGTAGTCTTGTTGAATAAAAAAAAAATAGTTAATCTTTTTTTACCTAGTTGGGTTCGGTAATTGCAGAAGGGATATCAAAAAGTCCGTCCTTTCGTCCACCTGCCTAGAATTCATGCCGGAGATCCAGCCGAAGTATATCATTGTCTCTCTGATCGAGAACTCCCCGAATAATGCGATTTCCTAAAACAAAATAAAGTAATTAAGTTAAAACGAAAACTTTCAACCTAACCAATTTGCAATCAGTATTTTTTTTTTCGCTCTCCTCTCCTCTCCTCTCGTCTCACAGAAATATTGATTCTTACCAGTAATGCGGCGAATTAGAATAAATATTTAAATTATGTATATGTGAGTGATAATTATAAATTCAGTTATACACATTGTATTGTTTATGTGTAATTGTATAAGGGAATTATCGTGTCAGGAAATGGCCCATATCCCCCCCATATGAATCCATACAAACGGCGGCCCATCATGTTAGTATAGCTAAATAAAAGGATGGTTTCATAATAAATACATTACTTTACTAAAAAAAAAACTAGCAGTGAAACAAAATCAAAAACGGCTGATGCTCGGATCAGAGAACGCCCGGGGTGCGCAATCTAAATGCTCCATGGCCCTATGTAATAAGGTTCAAATTGATACCAAACACATCTCGAGAAAATCTTCGTTTTCGGAAGCAGCCGCCTAACACCCAGTATATAATGAAAATGGGTATTGTTTGTTCGCCTGTCACGTAAAAACTAGTGAACGTATCGACATGGGAACAAGAGCATTCGACGCTCAATGATTTGTAGCTGATTGTAGGCTATTTATATTTTCAATTTCATAACTCCTTCATAATTTTATTCCTAATTAACTTTTATAAATATTCTCATTTCGCATTATTCAAGCGGAAAGCTATCGAAAGTCATTCTCGGTTGCTCTTAAGGAATGTTTCGAACAAATTTCAAATGTAATTATATTTTACTGCCGGCAAAGCGTCGGTTAACGGCTAGTATTATATGGATAAGTCCACAGATAACAAACAAACACGAAGCGATTATAGACAATCCGGTTGATGTACAAACAAGTCTTAAGTCCGTACTTGAGTGGGCAAGGTCGCATGTTAAAAAAACACTGTTCGCACGTAAATGGCATACGTTAAAGCGGAGAAACAAAATTACTTTATAATATAAATTTTGACAATTCGAATACTTATCACTTATCAATGCAAAAGGAGATTTTTAATGCATTCATTGTCATTGTGATTAGCGACTTCATAATTTCGAAAATATTTTTAACTTTATATAAATGCTAGAGGTTGATCTCTATTGACGGAGACCGTCTAAGTGGGTACCTTCGAAACGCCTTTTTCTACCGCCAAACTGTAGTATGCAAACGTTACTGTGTCCCGGTTTGAACGGGGCTGTAGCTAATTACTGGGGTAACGAGAGTAAACATCTTTTGTGCCGGGCGACGAGCGCAACGTGATGCAGTATATATCATCCAGACTAGCTGCAAGTTGTTATAGGCAGGTGTATTATTTACGATCAGGTGAACGTTCCGCTCGTCTCGCCGCTTAATTAAATAAAAAAAAAATTAGGTTTACAAACTGTATCCATTGTGTCTATGCAGGTTTATTGCACTAAAATATTCGAAATATGTTCAAGAGACGCCTTAACATCATAAAAAAAATTAAATGAAATCATGTCTATGAAAATATATATAATGTGTAAGCTTTTTTATCAGGATACTGCGGCAGTCCACTGCTGGACATAGGGCTCTCCCAAGGAACGCCACGTATCCCGAACTTCGGCTATACGTATCCAGATGCTGCTAACCGCTTTGCACAGGTCGTCGCTCCATGTTGTGAGTGGGGGACCGGTGCTACGTTTACTTCTGCGATAGACGTGACCATCCCATTGCCACTTCAGTTTACACACTCGGAATGCTGTGTCGGTAACCTTGATTCTCTGGCGGATTACCTCATTGCGAATCTTATCCACCAAAGAAACGCTGAACATAACTCTGACCATCACTCTCTAAGCGGCTCTAAGCTAATAAAGCAGTCGCACCGTCAGTAACCACGTTTCAGCGCCGTTAAGTGAGCACAGGTGCTGATCGAAGACTGTAATCTTCAGACTTTCAAGTATGGGCACTTTTTACTATTGCATAAATAATTGCAATAATATCTCATAAAATAATCGATTTTAGTTATCATCATCAGCCGGTAGACGTCCACTGCTGGACACAGGCCTTCTTCATAGATACCCACATCGATCGATCTTGCGTTGCCTGCATCTTGGGCCTTTTCTACGCTGGCCCAATGCGAGTTGGTATGAGCCAGAGCCTCGTTTGTTGACTAGCAGAGTGCACCACGAACAGGTGAGGTTGGCTTGTGTCGCGTGAGTTGTTGTGCGGCACCCCTTACACCCCCTTTAGTCTAGTTAGCCTTTAGTTATAACAAATATTAACGCTAATTAAGGTATTCAATATTTTTGTTCAACCTAATAAAATCTCTTGGCTTATGCTCTGCAAGGCCATTGAAAACCTAAAAAAATAACAAAGGCCTAGTAAGCAGATAAAATTTTAGTTTTTTGGAGCTATTAAATAGCTTCATAAATTTTATTAAAAGGAACAGACATTATCTCATCTCTTCATGAGCTAGCTTTTTAATAATATGTATCCGTTACACGAACACACTTTAACGAAACCTTTACCGTTGATACTGAGGATGATCTAGATGATGGAATGGTTAAGTAAGTCCATATTGCATTTTTCTTTTACTCAACGAAGTGACGAGACGAACGAGACGTTTACCTGATGGTAAGTTATATACGCCTACTCATGAAACCGTGGCGCTAGTTACCCCAGTAATTTTTTTTATTCTATGAAGCGACAAGAGGAGCGAGATACTCATCTAATGAAATTGACATGCCCGACCATAACAACGTGACACTAGTTAGGATGATATACTACACTGCACCACATTGTGCTCGTCGCCTTGAGACATAAGATTAAAAATCTTGTTACCCGAGTAATTAAACTGGCTACAGTGCCTTTAATTCCGAAAACAGTTAAATGTAATGTTTGCACAGTACTGTCCGGCGACCGTAATAGGAATTCCTGTTGTACCCACTTAGATGAGCACCAGCAACGAAGGGAGACCTACCATCAGTGACTTGTTGCATTTAAAATATATAGTATTTTGTATTTTTAGCTACGACAATTTTTTCTCGAATTTGTTTGTTGTGTAAATTTCTGTTTTTGCAAACCTTGACGTGAAATTACAAGGGAGAGATTCTAATCACTTGGTAGTACACGAAAGGAAGAAATTATCGTGCCTTCAAATTCAGATGCAACATAATCTCGCTAAGATAACTTAATAAAATAATAGATGAAAATTATTAAAAATAATCTAATTAAAATCTGTATTAATAATAATATTATCGGCGTCAGTTTAATCTTCAGGGGATACAGCAATCAATCTTTTTGTTGTAATAAACTACACGGGTTATGTTACCATCTTAGGGTCAAAGAACGGGTTTTACCAGACGGTCTCTTCCAAGTTCAAAGCCCATTTTACTCACTATGCCTTTGATCGAAACTTCGCGAATAGTTTTTTTGGACTCGAAAACGAATCTCAACATCCCTAATAAAAAAGTAATTTAAGTGATCAAATGTTGAGTGCAGATACATTTTATATTATCTCCAATCCAAAATTGTATACCGAAAAAAAAATAATAAAATCGATAAGTATACTACATATTTTTTGCTATATAATAAAGCGACAAGACAGACGTTCACTTGATGGTAAGTGATACGCCTGCCAATGACAACGTGGCGTTAGTAAGAATGGTATACACTGCATCAGATTGTGCTCGTCGCTTGAGACTTAATGTTAAATATCATTACCCCAGTAATTTTACTAGCTACAACTCCTTTAAAACTGGAACACAGTAATGTTTGCACAGTACTGTTTGTCGGCTGCAATAGGCACTACAACCTACCTAGGTGGTATCACAGACCTAACACTAGTACATAGATATTTTAAAACACATAATAAATTCACATGCTTTTTAAAGTACTTGAAGCAACATATTGGCTTTATGTATCCCAATTATAATAAATGAAAACCAATAGTTTTTTTTTATATATTCAATAACTTTAAGTTTTTGTATTGATTTCGGAATCACCTTCGAATTAATAGTTAAGTTAAAAAAAAATTTACAGCCTCATGCTAATGGTTTTGTTATTCACTAAGAAATAATCACACGTAAAGAAAATCAATATAATGGCGTCAATACAATGTAATGGTAGATATTTAATCAATGTTTAATGTGTGTTTTTTTTGTGCAATAAACAAAAAAATAATTTCAGGTCCTTACATATGAAATTAGCGTTTTGTCGTACTGACTACTTTGATCTGAAATATCTCCTGTTTGGTAAGAATTCCAAATTCAAATTAATATATTCATTGAGCGGGTACATCTGAGTTTTAAAAACAGTCAGTCTTCATTATTTTTGTCTTTGGCGTCACTTATTACCGCACAATGGAAAACATGAAATATCGGTATATTTACGAGTACGAGCTCTACCGTGGCATCAGTACCAGTGCTGCAGAAATACCTCGAAGAATTAATAATGTGTACGTCGCAGGTGTCGCCAAAGAAAGAATGGTACGTTTTTGGTTTCAACATTTTCGTTCTGGAAATTTCGACCTCCAGAATCCAAAGTGGAAAATGAAGAATTAAAGGCTATTGTGGAAGCGGATCCATTACAAAGCATTTCAGAGATAGCTGCAAGCTTCGGGGTAAGTGACAAAACTGTATTAATCCACTTGAAGCAAATCGGGAAAGTAAAAAAACTTGAACGATGGATACCTCATGCATTGAGTGAGTCAAACTTGCAAACACACGTCTACTGCTGCTGCTGTGTTACTTTGCGCAACCGACACAATGATGAAGGGATTTTAAATCGAATCATTACTTGTGATAAAATGTGGATACTGTACGGTAATCGGAAGCGCTCGTCACAATGGCTGAACCCTGGAGACCCAGCCAAATCTTGCCCTTAACGAAAATTGACTCAGAAAAAGCTACTTGTGAGTGTTTGGTGGACTAGCGCCGGTGTCATTCGCTACAGATTTCTAAAATCTGGCCAAACGATTACGGCAGATATCTATTGTCAGCAACTGCAGACCATGAAGTAAGAACTAACTGCTAAACAATAAAATCAATCGCTCTAGGCCACTGCTGCTTTACGACAACGCAAGATCACCACCATACGCTGCACAACAAACAACCACTAAGTTAGATGAGTTACAATTGGAATATCTGCAATATCTACCGTATTCCCCGGACCTTGCCCCAACAGATTACCATTTTTTCCGGAAATTGGACTTCTTATAAGGAAAAAAATTCAACTCCAATGCGGCAGTCCAAACCGCCTTCAAACAGTTTATTGATTCTCGCCCCATGGTTTTTTTAGTAAAGGGGTCAATGACCTACCTATGAGATGACAAAAGTGCATAGATAACAACGGTGCATACTTTGATTAATTAAATATATTTTACAAAAAAAAATTACTTTATATTCCTCCCGTACAAAACGCCAATTTCATATGTAAGGACCTAATACGAGTATATTCTTTCTTTACTACACTTCCAAAAATATTAAGAATTTACTAGTAATATCATAATGGTGGGATAGCCAGGTTCTCAAGTGGTGGCTATGTACCGGTAGCCGTAGTGTTGGGGGGCCCCCCATAACGTAGACCAACGATCTGGTGAGAGTCGTGAGAAGCTGCTGGAGCGGGTAACGCGGAACCGATCGATGCGAAGATCTTTAGGGAAGGCCTCTATCCAGCAGTTGACGTCTATCGGTTAAGGATGATGATGGAGGTAGGTCTCTGTTGCCAGACACCGTCTAGGTAGGTATTACCGCCGGACCTACTACAACCAACAAATATTACTATATTCCGGTTTGAAGGGTGGCTGTGTGTGTGTTACTAGAGTAAAGAGACCTAACATCTTAGGTCTTATACAAAGAACGTAATGTGGTGCAATATTATTGTCTTAACTAGCACCACATATAACGTGAACGTCCTCCTCGTCTCGTTGCTTAATTGAATAAAAAAAATGCGACGGAATATAGCTTTTCAGAATATCCGGTTTTTAGCTGCTAGAAAATTGAATTCCAGCACTATAGATTAGTAAGTAGCAAGGTAAGGATTCAATCAGTGCTCTTATTTAACATCGAGGAGAAGAAGAAGAAGAACTCCAGAACCAAGATATCTTTTAAAGATCTCCTTGAGGCCAAAAAAAATGACATTGCCTTCACACAAAATGTGACATAGTTTCTTATAAGAACATCATTCTTTCTATTTAATACTGGTTCTTCTGGAAGTTGGGGTAGGGTCAAATGAGGGCTTGTTACTATTTTAAATCTATCTTCATATTTTATTCTACCACCCCAATTCTCCCTTTCTCTCTTTTTTTCTTTCAATATTAATTCTTAATATTCTTTTCCTGTTACATTCTTCTTAACTATTGTTTTCTTTTTCTTATCTATTATTCTCTTTGTTTTTTTATTCAATTTCCTTTTTTACTTAAGTTACAAATTATACTCCAATATTTTGACTTATCACATCTTTTACTACTTCTTTACAACATATACTACGGCTATTGACGTCATTCATCATCAATAATAACATGGTCACTTAATTCTCCTCTTCTTCTCTCTCCCAAAGATTCCCACACGAACGAGTAGGGCGGATTGGTGACCACTTAACTATTATCTAGACTTAAGTAAATTATTTATTGATTGATAGTAGCTATATTTTACTTTATAGTTTATATTTAAGTTAGATTATAATGAAAAAAATGATATTAGGAAGAATTTTAATAAAAAAAATATTTATACGCTTTCTTTGCATCTCTACTAAGTACAATCTATAATATCATGAATATTATATAGTAGATATTTATTTATTAAGCGATGTTATCTTAGCTTTATATTTTACAATAATCAGTACGTAAGCAAACTTATTACCTTTTAGTCGTATTTCATTACATATACAATTACCGATGTCGGACTTCTCACGATTCACTTCCTGCACTACAGTAATTCCTTCTATAATTGCAGTAACTAATCAGCACCGCCATTATAGTAAATTCATAGTTCACGCTCCGTGAATTAACTGTTTACTTAGATCTTTTATAACCTTATAATTATCATTAATTTCATTATCTTCATCAGTGGATGATAGCAGCAATGATGATGATAATTTATCATTATTTTATAATCTTAGATAGAAGAGAAACACGTTTACTGGAATTATACAAAAACTAATCTAGGAAGTAGGATTTTTATTGATTTGCATAAATATAAATCCTTTATTATTAGTACAATAAAAAACCTAAATCTACCAATTAGCTCGGCAAAACTCTTAAACCTTCCAAACTGTACCAATTATGTAACCCAGAATTATACCAAAAACTTGTGTTACAAGGCAAGCCAGCCAGCTTCTGTGCCAACGAGGCAGTTAACATTTTTTTTAATCTACAAACAGCTAATAGTTGAATTGAATGTTACAAGCGGCAACAAAGCATTAGAAGCTGAAGAGGGCTTGCTCAGAAAATCCTGGACCACATCCGTTGATATCCGGAAAACAGCGACACTGCTTTGGAAGCTGACCAGACGGGTTCGAACCCACCGTAATCGTACCATGGACCTCAGTGTTACAAGATATATATTCAGCTACTGTGCTACGAGAGCAGTTAAAATCTTCTACAAGTAACATATGTCTAAGTTAAAGAACTTGAAGAAATATGATATCCCAAAGCATATATGCAATTGATATCTTATTATTCTTATATAGAAATATATAATGATGTACAGGGAGTATAGATTTCATATTTATTTATTCAATTGACCCTCATTGTTTTATCTTTAGATGAGGTGACTAAGGATGGTAGAGATGAGTTGAGAACCAAATTATATAAGTTAATGTCAGATAGATTTTATCTTAAC
Source organism: Ornithoptera alexandrae (assembly GCA_029030555.1). Classification (NCBI taxonomy): domain Eukaryota; kingdom Metazoa; phylum Arthropoda; class Insecta; order Lepidoptera; family Papilionidae; genus Ornithoptera; species Ornithoptera alexandrae. Next base: position 2,582,877 of record JARDVY010000031.1, read on the forward strand.
ACAGCAAGGAGATAATCCATCAGTAATAAATATGATATTTGTAACAAGGTCATATGAGAAGGAAACATTTTGTTAAGATGCTGTTGACGAGGATTTTCTTCATCTTCACATCGGCGACTGATCTCTAATTTCTGATGATGTTTCAAGTTGTTGCATTGACTGATGCAGCTGATCAGACACTGGGCTCAATAACCACGAGTCTGCGATTCAAAGGCATTGCTAATAGTAATCAATACATATTCATTTTTATTTATTCACTCTTACAAATCTCAAGATTAACTTAGAAAATTCCTTAACATATAATTTTTATTTTTGTCATAATTATATTGACTTTGGAATTTAATTTTGATAAAGTATCTTTAACATTTTAAGCAACAAGTTATATTTATCCTAAGATGATAACTTACGTATTATTCTAGAGGCGCATAAAAAATTACAAAAGCTTTTTGTTTCTTTAATGTCATTAAGAATACATTGCCTCAAAGAATCATTATACATAATTAATGATAAGTAAATATTATCACTAAGAAATAATGAAATTAAATGACTATAATAACATCATTATTACAGCAAAAGCAGTGTTACTCATATAAATCGAAACTCAAGAGGTCATGGATTTCTTATTCATTCACATTGTATTATATGTTTCCTTGTAAATCTTTTGTTTCAACGAAGTTCAAAATATCCTTCAAAACTTACCAAACAAATTAATAGTGAATAGAGTACTGAAAATAGTGAAAAATTTAACGAAATAGGTTCCGAAAATATAAAATAAGCAAACCATAAGTATACAATACTATAATGTCGAAAACTATAGTCAATATTTATATAACAACTTATTAAAAAAGTTCTAATCGTATTTAAACAAGAATCTAGCTTTAATTATGTAATAATAATGAGTATATTGTATAACAATAGTAGAAAAATATAATTTAGCACATAAAATGGACATAGTTTACCAGAAAGATAACCTACAATATAGGCAATAGTTAGTTTTGAATACTAAAGAGGCCCTAATGACTAGCGCTTTCATCCAGCAAAAGAGAACAGAAACATCATAATAATAAGGTGTAGTTTTGAACGATGGGTACCAAGTTATATAAAGCATGGCAACACTAACCCATATTTTTCTCAATCAGCAACAGATCAAAGCATAAGTATGGTAAATCTCATATGACAATGATATAAAATTTTTTTTTACATCATGATTATAGAATCATTATCCAAACTTTAGAACTAAAATACTCAAATAAGACTATTTATGGGTTAGGTCGTTTCTGCTGAACTACCCCTAAATTATATTAAAAGTATATATTTGCCATAATACCGAAACTTCAGCTAATGGCGGATTTCATCTCTATTACAGTTTAACATCAACAGCGTTCAGTTTCACACCTTCACTCCTCTTACTCCTCTCTCATGTAATTGATAATCCTATGTAATATTTAATCAAGCAGCCTGAGCTATTCGATGTACATGACGAAGTGCTGATAGATTTCCAAGAAAGTCTGTAGGTACCATCACAGCGTCTAATTCTTCAACTAAACAGCAGTGTAGAAACATTACTGTATTCCGGTATGAAGATGATTGTAGCTAGTGAAGGTATCCCACACATCAGGGGACAGCTCACATCTCAAAACGACGAGCACGATATGGTGATGTGTATACCATCGTAATTAGCTCCACAATGTTACTGAAATGCCACTTATAACATCATAGCAATGTGAACAAGTCGGCAGAAAGTGGAGACATAGATAGAACCTGGTTTACCACCATCATTGTGCTAATTTCTAATTTTGAATTCACTTCATATGATAAGGAAACCAAATGGCTGTCGCCTGTTGTATAGCAAAATCTTTCATAGAAAATCTGGAATTTTTTGAAAAATAATTAATAACTCCAGAACCATTGTTTTTGTATGGGGTATTCCATACATACATAGATAGTATACGAGCTATACTTTAGCCCCACCAGATCCTTTACACCTATTACCTTTCACCTTCTATATACTAGAGGCATAAATAAATTAATCCTATATAGATTTTTTTGATTTTCATTCTTTACCAATATGTATGATCCAACTAAACTAATAAACGAAGGAAAGGATTACCTTCAATGCATTGCTTTTTTATTACATATACCATATAATACCATTTTTTTTTTCGTATAGTATCAATATAGTTCAGTTAAATCAATTTATACCTTCACTTCGTTTCGATGAGACTCCTCTAGAGAATAGATATTTCCGAAAGCTGGAGACCTCTTTATCTCAGATACGAGTACACTAATATGTTACCAGTTCACAAATATATAAAGGTATCTATATAAAATAGTATAAAGATAAAGTTATATATATGCATATTTATTATATAGATATCCAGTTATTTATCGACTTGAGATAATCGAAACGACTGGAGTTAAATACTTAAAATTTGGTAGAGATATTGCTTCTGCCATAAGTTAGCTAAGAATGGCTTTTACAAAATTTCTTCCTCAAAGAGGGTTGCAGGGGTGTTTCAGCCGGTAAAAACGGGCGGAGTACAGCTACCTTTTACATAAATAATTAAATTTTTCTTATAATGATTTAATATATATCTATTTTTCTTTTAGTATTTCTTTTAACTAACCTGTGGCATATATCCGATCCTTGGTCCGGGCACTCCACTACCCGGTCCACCCGGTCTGCCGCCCAGCACCCAGATCTCACCGCTGTTCAGGCGACGTCTGCCCACGATGCACGAAAGGAGCGTCGTCTTCCCACAACCGGATGCACCGAGGAGACCATAGCTGATGGTGAAATTATCAAATTATATTTCTGTATTTAAATATGATCAAAGATAGTATTAATTTTAAATGATGTTTCGAAAATGTTATAGCTACAGACGTGCACTCCGTACAGGAAAATAAGCACTACATACCCTGGCTGCCTAAACTTATCTAAGTAATAATCCCTCAAGTTACTCAAAGGTACACAATTATACTTTGAGTATTGCTAAGTTGGTGCTTACCGAACTAAATTGTTAAAAAGAACTACGCGAAATCTCTGTTCACATCCCGGGTTATAACTTAGTTGTAAGCATGTAAATATAACTCAACTTCAGCTTTTTGCGATATAAAATATTGCAAAACGATTAAAATTTTTAATTTCAATGTTTATTCACTAATTACAAAGACAAATCGCTTTTAAAAAAAAACCTATATAATAAGACAGCAGTATCTATTTCTGTCATCAATCTGTACGGTTGTTGTGTTCAAGTTAATAAGAAATTGTAACTTAAAACGATGTGATATTTAAGCAAATTATCTACAAAGACTGATAATTATTATTTTCATAATATCAAAACGATATTTAGTTATTTACTATGTAGCCTTTAAGCATTATTCAAGTAAGCAGACGGTGGGTAATTTTAAAAAAACGTTTGCGCGTACTCAGAGGTCTCTTTGTCTTTGACCCGGACCAAACAAATCGCTCATTAGCGTTAATGTTAAATATTATTTCATAGTATGACCTTAAAGACCCGCCTAACTGCTTTTTAACTGTTATTTGTTAAATTTTGTATTTTACATACTTTTCGTATAAACGCTACTGTTTTTTTAATTTGTATTATGTCAGTTATATAAACAGAATTGTCTATGATAGATATAAATAAGATTAAAGATATCAAGAGATACTATTGAGACATCAAAGATAAAGTAAAAGTTATAAAAAAAAAATTAAGAGGTGGTAGGTTTCATCCTATTCTATTTGCATCTCTTGCCTTCAAACAAGGGGTATAAGAGGTTCTGCCCAATATCTTACGGAGCTCAAGTCAACCTCACCTGCACGCGGTGCACCTTGCTGAATAACGGTTGAGGCTCTGACCTCCCACCAACCCGCACTGGACCAGCGTGGTAGGCTAAGGCTCAATTCCCCTCAATTACCAGTAATTAGTAGGTTTTATGGCGCCCTTGAAACCGGAGCACAGTAATGCTTGCACACTACTGTTTAGCGGCAGGTATAGAAGCTGCGGTGGTATCTTGACAGTCTCCAGCAAAGGACACATAACACCAGTAGAAAACGTCCTTATAAGGATTTCACTCATCTTGTACTGTAACCCCATTTTTCTTTTTTATAACGAAAATGTTATATCTTAAAAGAAACTAGATAACTTAATTTTAGAAATGGTTCCCAAGTCGAAGTCGTATCATAAATCAGTAAGTATATATACTCACATAGCTCCCTTGGGTACGGTCATGTTCAATCCATCAAGGATTACGTTTGGGTTCCTCGCTGGACCGTACTTCTTGTGCGCCCGTCTGACGCACACCGCCTGTTGTCTTCTAGAAGATACTGTCGACTTCTGCGGCCTCAGCTGCCGCATCCTTCTTACATTCAACTGCTCTTCGATCGTGTTGATTGTGATGGGCCCCTCCGTCTCCCGTACATCCTCCATTGATATTGTGGCGCCTTCATTATCGTACGCCGGCATAATGCTGTAACAAAAATTATATATAATTAGTTTCTTTATTAATGTTACAATACTAATCTGATTTTTCAGTACACCAATAGATCAGATTCCACCAGATCAGGGAACTGCTACCAGAGATGTTAATTATCTTTTGCCGGAGATAGTCTATACTATAGTAATACTGCACCCCGTATTTCTATCCCTAAACGGTAACTTACAAATATTTCTCGTTCCAATTTCAAGACCGTTGTAGCTGGTGAAATTACTAGGGTAACAAGGTTAAACATCTTATGTATCCACCAGTGCAATGTGGTGTTGTGTCATTCTAACTAACATCACATAATCTTGGGAAGGCCTGTAATCTATCCTACGCACCGACCAGACGAGCAGGACGCTCACCTGATGGTAACACGCCCGTCACAACGTAGCGCTAGCACCATATTGTGCTCGTCGCCTTGAGATGCAAGACTAAGTCTGGTTACTACATTTATTATATTAGCTACAACGGCCATCAAACCGGAACACAGTAATAATTGCACAGTACTGTTTGACGGAAGAAATAGACGCTGCAGTGGTACCTACTATATGGAGACCTACCACCAGTAAAATTTAAAAAAAAATCTAAGCAGTAGTGTGCAAACATTACTGTGTTCCAGTTTGAAGAGCGCCGTAGCTATTGTAATTACTGGGGTATCGAGACTCAACATCTTACGTCTCAGGTGAACTGTACGAACGCAATACGGTGCAATGTATAACATCCTAACTAGCGCCATATTATGGGCGGGCATATCACTTACAAACAGGTGAACATCTCACTCCTCCCGTCGCTTAATTGTATTAAAAAAAAAAATCAATAGCAAGCGAGTGTAAACTGTAAAAACGATTTACGTCATTAGCAGTGTACAAGGACGGAAAAAAAATTAATCTCATATGAGATCACAACAGGTCAAAGCAATGGAAAAATACAAGATTTTTTGCGATACTAAATATTAATATTGCTTTTTACAGACTTATTAAGTAGTTAAATCCTAAATACTATAACAATTACTTATCATCGTCATCGTCATCATCAGCTTATGACGTCCACTGCTGGACATAGGCCTTTAGAAAAATTCCCACCACGCTGGCCCAATGCGGGTTGGCAGGAGCCAGAGCCTCGTTTACTAATTAGCAGGATGCACAACGAGCAGGTGAGGTTGGCTTGGATCCCGTGAGTTGTTGTGCGAGATTATCTTATCTATAAATTCTAAGAGGATTATGTTTAACAAATATTCAATGTTTATAATAAAAATAAAACATTTTAATTTTCCCTGTAACACATGTATAAAATGGAAGGCTTTAGCCCGATCCTGGGTGCAGATGTGAATTTAAAGAGCCAAAGTCTATCTTCTCCACATAAACCAAAATATCAAAAGACCTAGGATAGAGGTAATATTGTAATACCGGAGAACGCCTATATAGGTACCGAAGCTCCCTTTTGTTTTCCATGCGGAAATCCTGAAACGGATATCCTTTCGCTGAAAAAGCGAAAGGGTTACGCTTTACTCTTACCGGCTAAAACCACACGATGACCCTCGTAACGCTGTCAGTAACGTTACCGTGTTCCGGTTTGAAGGGCGCTGTCACTAGTGTAATTACTGGGGTAATGAGACTCAACATATGCCTCAAGCGTTGAGCGAAATGTTATAGTGTATAACATCCTAACTAGCGCTACATTATCGTGTCACTTACCATCAGGTGAAAGTCTCGCTTGTATAATTTATATTATTCTAAGATAAACTACACCAAATTGGTTTCAAGGTGTAATAACATAACTACAAATATAAATAGACGGGGTTATATTAAATGAATGACCTTCAACGAAGGTTGACAGTTTAATAGTCATCATCATCATCATCAGTTAATAAAATAAATTATTAAACATATGTAAAAAAATTATAATTAACTTGTTATAACCGCCGGCCTATGACATATGAAGGTAAACCATAGTAAGAAAAAAGATAAATTAAAACTAATAAAAGAAAATCATGGCAAAGCTCCTTGACTTAACTTAACTTAACATAGGTCCCTGGTTCAATTCCACGGCCATCTAAGTAATTTTTTTATACTATTAAGCTACGAAACGGGCGGGTAGTTCACCTGATGGAGAGTGTTCCGCCCGCCCATAACAACGCGGCGCTAGTTAGAATGTTATACACTGCACTACATTGCGCTCGTCGCCTGAGGCGTAAGATGTTGATTTTTGTTAATGCAGTAATTACATTAGCTACAACGCCCTTCATACCGGAACACAATAATGTCTGCACACTACTGTTTGGCGGCAGAAGGCGCTGCATACCTAAATCGTCTCCGGAGAAACACCTACCATCATTAAAAAGATAATACAATACATCCATCACCACTGCCACTTATTTGTTTATATAATATTTATATATATGTATGTATGTAAGATATATATAGATCAATATTTAAATTGCTAAGGTATAATTCTAAGTTGACAACTTTATTAAGCTCCGGTTCACTTGGAATGCTTGTGACAGTTATGTTATTAATGAAGTAAGTTCAAAACCCCTTTATAATTATTTTCTGTATGATAAAATAACTTAGAGAACAAACCACGAATAGGATAGAAGGAAACGGAAGGTTATCACCTATGTGTTTCTATCTATTTATATATAAAAGGAAAATGGATTTTTTTTTGTGGCTTTCACGTAAAAACTAGTGAACATATTGACATAGGAGTATGAGCACTCAACGCGGAATAATTTGTAGATGTTTGCCGAAGACCATCATGGTACCATCGCAGCACTTGTTTTTGCCGCCAAATAGTACTGTGCAAATATTACTGTATTCCGGTTTGAAGGGCGCTGCGTCTAATGTAATGCCTCAGGCGACTACCGCTATATGGTGCAGTGCATGTCATCTTAACTAGCGCCAGGTTGTTATGGGCAGGCGTATCATTTACCATCTGTTGAACGCGCCGTTCATCTCGTCGCTTAATTAAATAAAAAAAATCTTATTAACTTTTTAAACATTTTCATTTCGTATTATTTATGCGGTTGCTATAGTAACCATTGGTATAGAAAGGCATTTGCGGTTGCGGTTGCTCTCAAGGAATATTCCAGACAAATTTCCAATCTAATGAGACAACCTAAGACTAAGTTAACTATGAATAAGTTGGAGTTTAAGACGTCAACTGATCCAACTGAGACAATCCTCCAACATATGCTGTGCCGAGTCCTCATCGCTGCCACTTAAGTCTTTACTTAGAATAACAGGTAAAAAAAAGGTCACCTGATATAGAGATACATTGTGATAATATGTAGAATGCGACATTTCTCTTTATTTCTATTAGAGATTTATTTCTCTGCTTAAAGTGTTTTTTTTAAAGAACTTTTCAAGTTATAAATAAACCACCAACTTAGATTCCCAATGAAAAATAAAGCTGTATATCAATGTGATAACGTATTTCAGATTGTGTGTGAGTACATTTAAGGAGCTAATAAATTGTGAGATTACTGCGGAGGTCAATTTATCTCGGACATAGGTTACATTTAATACGTCATTTTTGAATTAATAGATCCATTATTCTTTGAAAGGGTTGTTATTAAATGTTTTATGTTTCTACAAGTTCGATATTTTCTTCTATAACTTCATCTGGGGAGAGTCTGCTATATTATTTCTTTGATTTATTTAATCGCTTCTTTGGATACTTCTAGATGCATTCACTTCCACCTTCAATCCCGATAAGTTCGCTTATGCAAGCATAACAAAATTTATTCTTTAATATCTAAATACACATCTACTCGTTTCATATAAGGAGTCAGGGTCTCTTCTCAGATTTAAAACCCTTGCTCTGTTCGCAAGTCTCTGCTGCCGGAGTCTTCTTCCCGGAGAGATAAAAAGAAAACTTTTGTATTTTAGACACTGTGGAGTGTTCGCTAAAATTATCTTGACTCCCATATTTATGACTATAACACTGTTCGTATATCATAATGGTACACAGCCTCACGGGTACAAAAATAACCCACCACCATTTAATATCCACCACCCTTGGGTTTAAAATACAAGTCATTTAGAGCTTGCGGCGAAACGTTCAACCAATTTTCTGTTAACTCCTCTTCTCTTCTGACTTCAATATATTAGCTTATAAAGATTTTTTTCATGGATGTTATTTTGATAAATTATTGTTTTTTTATGCAGTTAAGCGACGAGACGAGCCGAACGTTCATCTGATGGTAAGTGATATGTCTGCCCATAACAACAGGGCGCTAGTCAGGAATACACAGCACCACAATGCGCTCGTTACCTAAGCCATAACATGTTGAGTCTCGTTACCCAAGTACACTAGCTACAGCGTCCATCAAACCGTAACACAGTAATGTTTGCACACTACTGTTTGAAGAAACAGGAGCTGCACTGGTTGATAGCTACACGGTCTCCAACAGAGATCCAGAGATCTGCTTCCAGTAAACAACACAAATAAAATAAACTTTCCTACATAATAGGGATTGTATAATGGCTGCAATTAACACGGATTTTAATCGAAAATTGATTTGTTTTAAAAAAAATAACCTCACGCTAAGCTAATTCTGTTAGTCTGCGTATTTATAATCTATATATAGGGTGGCGCAAAAGTAATCCTCCGCCAAGGTGCGCCACCTTGTATACAAGGTATACAAGGTGGCGCAAAAATAACCTTCCGATGTTTTTTGGCTGTAATTTAAAAAAAAATATGAAAAACTTTGTTTCTTCTTGTGGATTATTTTTATTTGGTCTTTTAATTTTTTTACATCAAGGCAAAATTTATAGCATTTTCTGATAGGAGGATTACTTTTGCGCCAACCTATATATTAGTACATATTACATTAATCCCTTCAATAATCGATATTTAAACTGAAACATCGGAAGTGGAGGAAATTGATTCGTTTTAAACGTAGGAAAAAGAAAGAGAAGCTAATGACTTTTTCTACAGCTTTTTTTCATATCAGCCGTCACTTTGATCATTATTGACATTAATTAATGACGAAAACTGTTTGCAGTATTCATTACGGGTTTTTGCTATCGTCAATCCTTCGCAATATCCGTTACAAAGCGTTGAACCTAATCTATTTAAGGGGGTATTCTGGTTTATTAGCCCGAATTAAAAAAAAGGATATTTAAAAAAAAAAAAACGGGGAATAAATTAAACGTATTTTCAAGCCGCAGCCATTTTGTAAGAATTTTTTTAAAAAAACGTCTCGTTGTGCGGTAACTACATCCGTTTCCTTTAATTGTTTTCTATTTCCAATCACTGGAAGGACTGAAAATATGAAATCAGGACACGCCATTTTTTCATCAGTCTGTAGTTTTATTAAATAATTTTTTTACTCTTTAAATATCATAAAAACTTATATAATGAAAATAGGTTTCCTTTGTTCGCCAATCACGTGAAAACTAGTGAACGTATCGACAGGGGAACGTGACCATCGACGCGGAATGATCTGTAGATGACTATAGTCTATTTATTTTATTTTTTATTTTATTTATTAAATATATTTTTGTACACACAGCTGTTAGAATAAACTTGACAATAAGGATATAGAGTACAAGGGCACTACTTATTTCATGTTGAAATCTCTTCCAGTAGGCCCGCAGAAGGAAAGCAGAATTAAGAACACAAACCTAGTACATACAGTAAACATTACATATAATAATATATATATATTACAAGATATAAAACAATACAAATACCTACATATACATATACATATATATATATACATACATATACTTACTTTTATATTATAATACATTATACAAATATATACTTTTATTTAATACGGTAAGGATAAATAGTGTTCTTTAACAGATTTCTTGAATGCTGCTATGGTTTTGCACGCTCGTGTGCTCGGAGGGAGGGAATTCCATAGTATGACTGCTTGTACAGAAAATGATTTTGCGTAAGCATGTGTTTTATGAACAGGGCATTTGAGGAGAGTTTTAATGTGTGTTCTACAAGGAGCGAGGGAGGGGCAGGCATAGGTAAAGCGATCACGTAAATATTGCGGGTAGTTAGGTATTATTTTATGAATTTTATAGATCCTTCGACATTGTATTTCTAATTAACTTCTACAAACATTTTCATTTCGTAATTTATGCGGTTGCTATAGTAACGGTTGCAATAGAAAGTCATTTGCGGCTGCGTTTGTTCTCAAGGAATATTTCAGACGAATTCCAAATCTAATTTTATATTCCGACCAGCAGAGCGGCCAGGGAACAGCTAGTTAATGTGTATATGTATATTAAATGTAGCAACACAAAAACAATGTAAAAGTGGGCCAAGAAATCAAGCAATCGTTACATAACGCACGCGTGTCTCACCTTGAACGTTATTATGGTAATGCAATAACTTATGTGATCAAACCCAACCATTTTATACAAACGGCTCAGCCAATTACCGCTTGAGGAAAACGTGTTTCATTATACACATATATTACAGGACCATATTTGCACCACAGCACCTCCTATTTAACTATTAACAGTATAATATAAACAGTTTTGTGTAAACATGTTCCGATTCGAAGGGCGTTGTAGCTTGTAACCAATACCTTTTATGTCAAGGTATCTAGTACAATTTGATGATTATATGTATATATATATGTACAATTCTAGTACATTTTTATTTATGAGCAGACCTACCAATTACCACCAAGGGAACTGCACAAACAAAATATAAATTTTATCATTTAATCCATCCGTTATAATACAATAAAGATTAGTGTTGTCACATAAAAAAATCATAGATGATTATTTTAAGGGGCTACACCGCCCTTCTAGGTAATATTTATTTAGAAATTTTTGTTCTTTTAGTGTTCGTGACGATCAAGAAGTTAATACCTGTATGATACAGGTGATGTTTTAATAAGCGTAGTATTATATAAAAATATGGTCATTGAACATTTACAACGACCAATGTTAAACTATTTTAGAATATATTTTATAACTAATACTCAATTTTGATAGACTAACATTTCACGACTACTTAGGAGGTTTAGAAAATATTGAGCTTAAGACCGAGGAGCATTTTTGATCTAAATACTAAGATGAAAGTAGTTATCAATGCGGTTTCGAAAACCTAACCAGGCTTGTAATCTTTATTTAAGAGGAATTTCTTATTACAAAAGAAACGGTTAAGCCGTTAGATTTGATTGTTGGTATTATCTTTTTTAATTGTTACGTCTACATTTCTTTGGTGTCGTTGCTATATCGTTTCGCCCTGTTTCATTTCTTACCGTTGCGAACTTGTTCAAACAGAATGATTCTGTTACAAATCACCTGTTGTAACTTGGATGTGATTGACGTAACAATGACGTAAACCCAACTTGGCTACCGGTTAAAGTAATCAAAACAAAACCGGATTCAGAACTTGAATGCAGTTTTGGTGTTGCCAAATATTTACTTTGATTACCGCGTCCAGTACATTTCGGATATTTTACATTTTTAATACAGCGCCATCTGGCGATAAAATTGAAAATTTATATAAATTATAATTTTTTTATTATCAAAATTATTAAATATGCCACGTTTTTTTTTAATTGTCTACTCTGTGGTTTCGGACTTTTAAAAACAAGACAAAGGTAAGCATTCCCTGTCGTAAAAGGCGACTAAAACGACATTCGAGTCCGTGGACATATTCATTTCAGACAAATTTCAAGTCAAATTTATATTACAGCCACCAAAGCAGGCAGAGATTAACCAGTACCTGTATAGTTCTAAATATTTATGTAACCTAATCATTTTTCCGCGACGTCATTTCCTGTGCGTGAAAAGTTCGAAAACGAGTCATTTGATCCCCCGTCGTTTGATTTATGAGGCAAATACAAGAAATGGCGTTGGTTAGCATATAAAGAATATTAGTTTTATGTACAACATATTCACGCCAGTGCATTATTAAACTTCAATCGCTTGTAATATGATATATTTTCGTTCAACCATTATTTTATTATAGTCTTAACTTTTATTAAATTTTAGAGTTTTAAAAACAAAATTATAACGTTGTAACCACTACCTGTTCGCTTTATGGTATAACCTTTTACAACTTAACATCGCTTCTCTTATATCTCTACTGGGAGTCTTTTAAGCAAAACTAGAGATCGAAAACTAGAAGTAAAATTCGAAGAGCATATTCTTTCTGTTTTCTTTACTTATGATTATTTATCTTGAAGACCCCTTCTTGTTAGAGTTCTCTTTGACTATTCTATCTTTAATAAGATATCATTTCAGAAGTCCACTACTGAATGTAGGCCTCCACAATTTTAATGGTAATTGACGTACTCCAAATACTTACAGGCGCGGTTCCAGAAGATTTAACTATCGTTTTAAAAATACAGTAATGAGCAATATTTAATATTCGCATAGTATTACTTAATGAGTCCTGTACTTTAATTATACGTATATATACTACTCGTAATGAAAGAGTAATAGTTTATTACAGATAAACGCTCCAGAAGTCAGAATTATAAAAATAAGATTAAGTATATATAAAACCCGGTAAAGATCATTGATACTATGTTGCTAGATGATTGAAGAAAATTATAAAAAAAAAGAACCTTAGGAAGATTAAGAGCAATTGACATGTTACACGTGTTAGTCTCCAAACATCACTATAAAGTATAGAAGTTACAAATGTTCAATATACATAGGAGTTATCTAAAGATTTATGGACACATCCGAGATATTCACAACTATTAGGCGTAAAGATTTAACATTTGGTTCTGCTGTTTAGAGGTCAGCTAACAATTGATTTTACAAAATTCCTTCCTCAAAGGGAGTTGCGGGGGTGTTATGGCCAAAAGGGCGGAGAACAGCTAATCTACATATACAATATACTGAATGCTGTATACGTCACAATCAAATGTTCAGTATATACATAATTTTATTAGTTACACTTTAAAAGCGTAAAATCATAGTTAAGATAAAATAAATAGCTAATTCAAGGTATAATATATCCTCACTGGAATATTACTCCAGGACAGCATATTTAATTTCATGACAAATTTTACGTATAAATAAAGTAGTTTCTCTCTTCAGCTCTAATTTTAGTAAATCTTAATTAGGTTACTGTGCAATAGTCTTAGTTTTGGTAAGCCACCGTTGCCGAAGAACGTCTAGGTAGGTACCATCACAGCTCCTATTTAAACCGGCAAACAGTAGTGTGCAAACATTACTGTGTTCCGGCTTGAAGGACGTTTTGGCGTAGAAATTACTGGAGTAACGAGACTTAACATTTTATATCTCAAGGCGATGAGGATAATGCGGTGCTGTCTATAACATTCTAACTAACACTATTTTGTCATGAGCAGGTGTATCACTTACCATCTAGTGAAGGTCTCGAGCGTCGATGAAAAAAATAATATTCGAAAAATTCTTAACGAAACAATGAACGAACTAAAAAGGATTACATTTCCAAAAAAAAAACCGGTCATCAATTAATTTAACCATCGATCATACGATACATTTATACATCGATTGCCTTGACACGAATCGAAATCTCGCCAGCCTCGCGACTACATAAATATGTATCGAGAAGTCGAATATAACGGCGACATTGTGGCGAACCGGAAATTATTTACTTATATTAGGAATATCTTTGAATGATTAATTTCCGGTGTGATTAGAAGCTCAGATTGCTCTATTTGTATACAGCGCGTTCTTCTCGAAGAAGCTCTACAAGTCTCTGATTGCGAAGATTGTCTATGTAAGTACCACCGCAGCACCTATTTCCGCCGCCTAACAGTAATATGTAAATATTACTGTGTTCAGGTTTGAAGGCCGCTGTAGCTAGTGTAATTAATGGGGTAACGAGACTCAACATCTTATGTCTCAGAGGACTACCGCAATGTGGTGCAGTGCATACCATCTTAACTAGCGCCACATTGTTATGGGCGGGCGTATCACTTACCATCAGGTGAACGTCCCCCTCGTCTCGTCGCTTAATTGTATACAAAAAAACCATCGTAAGGCATCTTATATGTTACAAGAACTATAGTGTTTATGAACGTACGTCACCCCGCACTGAGATAACATCCGTGTATACTTCATCCCCTTTCAATCGCCTTAACAGATGACAGGGCATAACTTAACCGATTCTCAATAATTCGAAAGTAGTTAACTGCTAACTTATACCTAGTAAATATATAAATATGCTTAGTTAACTTAATGCTGATATTTTAAGTAATAACCATAATTTATTATTACATGAGCAACATTCATGATCGAACATAAAGCGTGATCTTTGCTCAACCTTCTGTTTCACGAAGTTACGTGTTATTACTGAAAAAAGAAAACGTAATATATTCAGTACAAGTGATAATGAAGAATAAAATTACAAAAAGTAAAAAATTACGATGCATTAAAATGAATAACTATACTTCATTAAAAATCATCCTTGGTTTTAAAAATATTTACTTAACAATTGTATGTACGAGTATGAGCAGTTAATTTAAAACAACTAGCGAACCGATCACACTTTGCTTAATAATATTTTTTTATAAAGATATTAGTGTTGGACCACGTCCCCACCTGATATTAAGTGGTGAAGTGATTAACGGTTTTAAACCGCACTAATTAACAACCAACTCACATTTTTGTCGAAGACACCGACGTTGTATTTGGACGGGCAAGTTGTTCCACTCCTTGGCTGTTCTTATGAATAACGAGAAGCTATAGCTCTTTGTTCACAAACTGCGAATGTTTACATCAGGATGGTGATTAGTGAGCCAAGTCGTCTGGTGATAACAGGTTATGAGGGAATTTTATCTTACATAAGTCTAGAACACACTCGATGTATCCTGTAGAACAGCCCAAGATTCTCTCAGCGTCTGTATTTAACATTGTCCAGTCCAGCAAAGATAAAACTTGGTCACCGATAAGCCTCTTGATCCACGTCTCCATCGAGTCTAATGCTGTTAGAGGTACAGTCTTCATATTGTGTTGAGCTGTCATGAAGCCGCTTTAGTCGTTACTTCCCGTTCAGCTACAATTCGTTAACAATGAAACTAAAATTCAAAGTATAAAAGAATATAGATTATATTCACCAAAGAAATCCCTTTCATTGATTTCGTTCATCGTTAGAAATGTTCAACATCTGGAAAGGATGCTGGATAACCCTTTTATCTATAAAGAGAAACGGACAGAATGATTTTATCCGGCACAATGTAGAAACATTGCATTAGGAGTCGGATAATATTTTCATCTGTCTACGAGGTGAGCATTGTTAGTTTTCCCTCATTGTTTCCTCATTTGGAATTCATGGTCAAGTGTGCGCAATTGAAGATAAGTTGTTTTTTTAAGTTGTCATGTAACACGATCGTGTATCAGACATCTTGAGCTTCTAACTTGATGGTCACCAACAACTTTAAATTTTTAACTCACGTGAGAATATGCATCACGTCATAATAAATATAATGTATATAATTAACACTTATAACTCCTCGTAACTTAATTTGTAGGTAAATGAGATCATTGCGGAATTTTTAAAGAATGGAAATTCTTTATATCCTGTCTTCCAACAGACATAGGATCATTCAAAGGTTCCTCCCTAATCCAAAAAGAGAGACCACTTCATCGCCTATTTCGTAGTTTGTAATGTTAATGGTGTATCGAGATATCCTACGTCTTAAATCGTCGGAAGCAGTATGCAGTATAAACATACTAACTAATCCATCATCATTATAGACAAGTCACCACAACGTGGTATATGGTCCAGCTCGTCAGTAGAGTAACATAATCAGACCCTTTCTTTTACTAACTTTACTAACGCTTTAAGATAACTTTAAAATAACACAGCGGTCGAAATTTATACATTATTATGGTGAAAGCATTTCACCAGATGAAAGAAATCATGGTATACTTTACAATCAGCCCTATAGTCTCGGACTAGTAAGAATAGGACTAAGGTAAGCCCTGGCGGACGTAGAAGCAGACTAAAAGAGTCTAGAAGTTTGGCGGGCCTCGAGGGTGGGGGCCAAAACGCTCAACAAACAAACATGTGTGGGACAGAGTATGGCTCAGCGATGGTGCCTACGAGGGTTAAGCCCCTCCTCAGAGACATGTTCACGGGGTACCGGTGCATTCTATAAGAGATCCCGGAGCCTATCCGAATGCATTGATGCAGAGCACCGAGGAGGTTTTAGTGAGTGAAAATCTCACATAACCTTGACTTCCTCCCAAAACCAGGGTATCTATTGAAGATTTCTCCACAGAACCAAAAAAAAATACTTTACCCTGCTGTTATACAGTCTACATGGATTCAGTGAGTATCTTTAAAGGAACTTTATTGAATTAAACTGCAGACGTTCAGTTAGCGTTTGTTTACTTGTATTTACTTTAACTAGCAATACACACGATTCGATTGCATTGTCAAAACTTTAACGTTTTCTTTTTTATACTACTATATATATAGAATACTGTAAATATTGTTTTACATTGAAATATTCCAAGGGATTTATTTCTAGTCAATGAATCGACGAGACAAGCAGAACTTTCATTCGGTGAAATGAAAGCTCTGGTCGTTTAGTCGATTCATCCTCCGGTAGTTGGGATGATATACCCTAATACCAACCACCAGTTTAATCGAAATTGATTAATTTCTTGTTTTCTTCTGTAAACGTAGATTTCATAATACTTTAAACTTACATTATTCTTAAGTAAAACGAAGCGCGGAAAAAAGTCATTAAAGACGCTTTGCTGTAGCAATCAAAACTTTTGTTCTGTCCTCAATAGCTTTCCCTTAATATTGTAAAGAAAAAAAATGTGTAATAAATATTAATGTTGATTTTTTTTTTTATCAATGAACTTTCTTCTTTCCGTTGCGTACATTCATCTAAAAAAACACAATATACAATTTTTTATCTATATTAAACTTGATCCCGATTCCATACGATCTTAAAGGCCGTGAATGGTGAAGCGTCTGACTCCCATATGATAACAGAAAAAAAAATGAATGTAGCTAAGAAGTCCAATTCGTAAAAACCCTACCACCTACTAACCACAAAGACCGCGGAATAAAACCAGGAATTTCCTAGTTACAAGACAAGTACTCATCCATTACACCACCTAGGCAGCTAAAACCTATAGGTCACATAAATCTAAGCTGAAAAACGTTAAGAAATATGATATCCTATGGAACAATAAAATGACTCTGTATTTTTTAAAAAACCCTGCCAGAATCTAACTTCGTTATCGAACCAGAGACTTGTCAGTGTTATCCAGAGGCAGTTTTGGAACCACTCTTATCGTGGTGATTATTAAAAACTGTATTATATCTTCTTCTTCTTAAAGTACCTCTCCAACTGGTCAAGGTTGGCGATCAGGGTGCTACAGTCCTTTCTGTCTTTGATTCGGCGGAACAATTCGGACGCCACAGATATGCCAGTCCATTCACTGATATTCCTCAACCATGACTTTTTCCTTCTCCCTACCTTTCGTATGTAGTATGTGGTTGTGATCAATAAAAAGTGGTATTAAACCTCGTCATATTATTCTTTTAATATAGCAATAAATAAATTACGGTTTGTGGTGATGCACCCCTTCTAAAGGGTTGACGTGGAAAGTCAATGTTGATAACTTAGATAAAACAAAAACTATTGTCGTTATACCTTAATATAGTAAGCACTATAAATTGTGTTCTAGTATTGAAAACTTTAAAAAACTGATAGCAAATTTCTTGATGATTTTTTCCTTTTACAGGGAGAATGGGCAAGCTCCATTGTGGTATTGGATCAAAAAATGTGAACGATGACTACCAAGAACGGTACTCCAATAATTGGGGAAATCTATGGCCCAAAATGATCATCAATAGACGGGATATTACGTATTTTCTGGTGGCAAGTGTCTGTTGCCTGCTAAGTTTGTACCACCGCAAACAGTATTGTGCAAATTTTTCTGCCATTTATGTCACGAATGAGTACAAAGTAATGCAGTGTATATAATTCTAACTAACGCTACATTCTTATCGTCTTACGCGTCTCGCATGATAAAAAACTATCACTTTGGTCATTTCCTACCTGTAGTCTATTAATAAAAGATTTATGATTTTTTAAAAAAAAAACTCTTCAATCTTCAATGTGTTTTGCTGACCGCAAAAAAAAACCGAATATCATTCTGTGACGCAAAACTTGCAAATGAAAACCAACTCGGCGTGTTAAGTAATAAACCTTGATGACGGGATAATATTTTTACTGCTTTATATTCCGCTGTCATGTTATGCAGATTAGCATCAACACACAAACGCTTGCCAGCAGAGAGAGGCTTCATGGTGGTAACTTTAAGAAAATATTTAAAAAACAATCGGAAAAACGTATTTGTGATGTATTAACAATTAAAATGGACTATGAATGATAAAATTACCAAATGCATATTATCTACAAGCTGTGATCGATTAGTTCTAACGAAGCAACTATTTTTGGCTTTAAGTACTAGTGTGACATTACTTTAACAAACTAGCTAACTAAAATAATCAACAAGCACCTCGTCATTATCAGCAGGCGCCACTTACCATCAAATAATCATCTTGTGCTTGATGGTTCTTTGTCAAAATCTAAAGATTTTCATTCATATTCCCTATCGACTGGTGAAAACGTAAAAATGGATCTTGACTTAGGTTTAAGTAATAAACAAAAGTTTTCGTTAATAGCCGCGAACTCTCACTTGTAAAGAAATAAATTAACGAACATATTACTTGATGGTTGTGAACCATTTTCAAACCTTAAGGGTCTAAAATAGACTCACATATATTTCTTGTCTGCTTCTGTGGCTTCTGTGGTTTTGGTAAAAGCTACCTATCTCGCCACCATCGCAATGTATTAAATAATCCACCATAACAACATCGCATAGGCCAGCGTGGTGGGAAATGGCCCAAATCCCCCCATATGAACCCCTACAGACGACAGCCCTTAGTGTACTACAGTACCCTAGTCAACTATCTACGGACTTTTTCTCACTTAACACCATCCGATATTGAAGTCAAGTATTAACAAATATGACGAAAAAAAGTATAGTTTATATTATATATGCTATAATATGATTTTATTACATCTAAGAGTATTTTATGAGTAAAATAAAGATATGAAACATCCAAAACATGTCACTGCAATGAAATACACAATCAGCCACTAACCAATGAGCACTTATGAACAAAAGTTATTTTATTTGTACTGTATTCCTCGATACCCTGTTCATCGCCGGAAGACCAGACGTACGGCGAGACACCATTTTTATGTTGTAGACATCTCCAGTTTGGGAAGAACGAAATTCAGCTCGACGTTCTTTACAACAGGAAAGGAGTGGAACAACTTACCGCTGTCGGTGTTCCCATACAAACGACACAGGTGTACTAGGTTAGTGCGCTTTACCACTACAGATCACATCTCCACTCAACATCAGGTGGGATCGTGGTCAAGCGGTAACCTTGTCGATTTAAAAAAAAACACACATCTTTGGGATGATTCAAACATAAAAATTACGACACCATTGTTATTTGTATAGCTAAGATATCAAAACTCACAATGAGCTCATTGGAAAATGAAACACTAAGATTTGTGAAATAAAGCGACGAGCGACTATTACAAAATGGCCGACATTGGCCAAGATTTACATCAGGCTTAGTCATAGACGACGTCTACATAAAAATTTGTTAAGTAAATTATAATAAATACGTTGTTTACCAAGCGAATCATAGAATTACCACTTTGTTAATAATATTGGGTTTTTTGCAGCTGAAGTCGAGATCAACAATATGGGGATTATGTAGTTTAGTTCTTGTAAATAAATCGCACGGTTCAAGCAGTAATCATGTATTTCGTAAAATTCAATTTACAATGGGAAAAAAAAGTTAAATATTAGTATTTACAGTTAACTCCGCTGTCGTAGGAACCTAAGTGATGTCTACTGCAAGACTCCCAGTCTCTTATACTTAATTGATTATTTGAAAGCGTGACTCGACGCCGCGCTCTTGTTTCCTTCAACGTATTGTATAAATAAACAAATTAATAACTCAGCATTTGTTACAAATATAAGCGACAGATTAGATTGCTTAGTCTTCGAGTGCCAGGTGAGAGGACGATGACGGAATAACGAAGAACGTCTGTCCAGAGCGGCGTCGCGACGGTGCTCTTGTGGTGATGGATACACCGCCACAAGAATATAGCAATTGGTTTTTTAATTTAATATCTTCTAGCTCAACCGGTTTAAAAAACCGCAACAAAACAAAAGGAAATCAGATTCAAAATTGTTTTACACGTTAGTAATAATAATCATTTTAATCATCAGCCGATAGACGTCCTTCGCCAAAGATCGGTCCTGCGCTGCTCGCTTCTAGCGGCATCCCGTGACTTTTATCAGACAGTCGGCATGAGCTCCGGTACTACCGGGCACCAGAGGCCGTATGTAAGGGTTCATATGGGGAGGATTTTGGGTTACTTCCCACCACGCAGGCCGAATGCGGGTTGGTGGGAGCCAGACCTTCGTTTGTTGATTAGCAGGGTACACCACTAGCAGGTGAGGTTGGCTTCCGTCCGGTGAGTTGAGTAGTAGTAGTAGAGTGAGTTGTGAGAGCGGTGAGGGACGGGCTATCCCAGCTTAGCGTTAACGATGCCGCGGTTGTATTCCAAAAGGAGATCCCGTGACCTCTCCAAACGCCACTGAAAGGGTTTTAGTGGGTAAAAATCTCCGCATAACTCTGACTTCCTCCAGAAGACAGAGTATCGTTTCGAAGACTTGACCCCACCGAAATGAAAAAAAAAAGGTCCGGTGAGTTGTTGTGCGGGACCATCGAACACTCTTGTTTGATTATTTAATCTAATTAATATGTAATTTTAACTACACTAAATTAAATCTTGGTAATATAAAAATAGATTACTTTTTGTATGATTGTCTTTCGTCATTAGATTAACCACCAACCCGCACTTGGCCTGTATGGTACACAAATGTCCTTATCGCTCTCCTTGTAGGATATGGCTTCGGCAGTAGTGGGAATATTAAAGATGCTGATTTTTTTTTAAACTACTTATATAATATAATATTATTTACACTTATATTAACGAACGACCGAACATATCTCACACCATGAAATATATATGTTTACGTACAGTAGCAAAATGGTAAAATAAACTATGACCAAAACCTGACCCTTATTAAAACACATATACCCAACTCTTCCGCTATTGTTTCCTGAAACATATACAAAAACTTCCTGAAACAAAACAAGCTATTAAACTGATAATATACATGATTTCCTGCAAACTGGTAGTTTTTGATCATTACTTACTTTAAATGGTACGTGATGAACAATGAATGAAGTGATGCAAATCTCTCAAGAACTAGAAGCGAGATAACAGCTAACATATATTTAATTGAATATATACCGCATATAAAATGTTAATTAGCAATTGTTATGTAATGGTATTAAGAAACATATTTTTAACTTAATTCTAAAGGAGATGTTTTAGACGAATATCAATTAAAATATATGCAAACGATCATAAGCTAACAATTTATAATCAAGTGTCTAATAAGTCATTTAGTCAAAAACTATTATTTGGTAGACATAATTCTTTTTCGTATTTTCTATATGTAAGAATAAAATATTAGTAGATATAACTTTAAATAAAATATATATACATATATATATATATTGCTCAACATAAATCTTTGGTTATTGGCATTTTAATAACATAACGAAACAATGATATTAATAAGGAAAATATTTAAGCCGTCAGCTGTGGGAACATTTTCTATAGAAATAATATTTTTTAATTAAATTATTATTACGAATTGCGATAAAAAAAAAATCTTTTACTCGACTTCATTACAAAGAGGAATACAATTGAAATCAGTTACCAAGAGACAAAGCGGGATGCTCTTGGCAACATCATCATCATCGTCTCATTGTCAAGGAACAAAAATAATTAACATCCTGTATGCTATAAAAAAATCTATTATTAAACAACAAGAGTTTATTTGAACATGTAGTGAATTTTTAATATATATATATATAACAGACAAAAATCGCTGGTGAGTATAATATTAAGTTAGAACTTATAACGCTTAATAAATACCAGTTAGTCAACATTTTTTTTTAAGTAACAGCCAAGTAAATTATTAGGTAGCTGAGAACATTCCATCATCCTCTAGTCATCTGTCAAACTAAACAGAAACTGGATAAAAAACGGTTTAGCAGACATTAACACAACAAACTTCCTATTCTATATATTGACTGGTTAACCATCATGTAGAAGGTCAATGATCTTATGATATCCAACTATAATTACATAATTACTGTATATTATAATTTTTTTTTCATCAACTAGGTAAAACATGAGATCATGCAAACAAATAGTTTTACGCAATAATAATCCGTAAGTCCTTACGTTAAAGTTTAAAATCGCGTGCACTTTTGAAGTAATCCTAACAAATATAAGCAACAATACAAAAACCAGTGTTCCATGATGTAAACGCTGGTTTCAGGATTCACATAAGCTGTAACGGTTCAGTTTGTGAGGAGGTCGCACTCTAAGAGGCTCGGGTTCGATTCTCACTGAACATTAAGTTCCGGTGAACGACTTGATCCAAATACAGTAACTTTCAAGTACGTGTGATTTACACCGAAGTTTATTTCATCGGTGTGGTAGTGGTTATACGGCTTCATCTTTCGCCTCGTTCAAGGAGGCTCTAAGTCCCAGCTGTGGGAAAATTAAGCAGGCCGTTTACATTATTCTAAAATGCTTCCCATACCAATGAAATATAACGACTACAGGTTTTTATCTGATACTTTTTTTTTTAAGAAAACTTTTTACTGCGATGAAAGTTAAGACAAAAATGCGAGACGAGAAGCTACTAAAGATAAGTAAAGTAAAAAAAAATTTTTTAGACGAATCTGAATCTAGGACTTCGGCTACAGCCACACCGCTGATCCGCTAACCCTTATTCAAAGACGTCAGGTACACGCGTCGCCTTATATCTTACATATAATAGGAATAAGTAGAAACGGCGAACCTTCAATAAAAGGATGTTTCCTAAAACGGATATCGGCCATATTTAAAACGTTCAAATAAGTTCTTCCGTTTGTCATTGTAGGTATTTATATAAACAAATAACATTACAGATATGTGTAGTAAATAATGAACTGACCAACACTTGTCAAGTTTATCCATATTTTAAAAAAAAATCACGGTGGAAATCTGTTGTTGAGGTCTACCTTCAGCAATGGAGGAGAATAGGCTAAAATAGGGATTCATAACCTATGGTACGGGAACAAGTGGGGTTCACAGGTCATTATAGACCGGTTGAAAATTATATTGGTAATGGCGAAAATATTGAGAAATAAATATAGTTATCATATAAATATTATTATAATGTCTACAGCAGGTCTACTGGTGATAGGTCTCTGTTACTATAACCTTGTAGTCTCAGGCTATTAAGGATAGGATTAAGTTATTCCCTTCCTGTCGTACAAGGCGACTAATGTCCTTAGGTTCATGGACTTTGGAGGCGGAGGCCCTCAGAACTTAATAAATGACCCTTAGGAGGACAGCAAATGCATGATGGTCTTGTATTCGCCATAGCACCGCGAGGGTGCTAAGGAGGGCTTTACCTTTCCGTGGGATATTTTAGCCAGAGTGCAGAAGGAGCACCGGTGCGGTCCGTAAGAGATCCGGCTGCCCCTCCTAATCCACTGAGAGGGTTTTAGTGGGTATACGCCTCATATAACCTTATCTTCACCCAGAAGTAAGGTATATTTTAAAAAGATATTCCACGCTATAAAAAAAAGGTCTATGTTACTACAGACAGTCTAGATACTATAGCAGCTGCTATTTCCGCCGCAAAACAGTAATGTGCAAACATTACTGTGTTCCGGTTTAAAGGACGTTTTGGCAGATAAAATTACTAAGGTAAAGAGACTTAACCAGTCATGGCTCGAGTATATTGCGGCGCAGTGTATAACATCCTAATAAGCGCCACAGTGCCATATCGAAAGTTTTGTTGTTCTTATCCATTCATGGAATATAAAAAAACGTGGTGGTGATGGTTGGTGGTGAATGAATCTATTTCAATGATGGTAGCCTGGATGAGCTGATACCATTTCCAGTATAACATTTATTTACAGTGTTCCTTCAGTAATCGCTGCTAATACGAAAGACTCATTCAACAGATAGCATAAGATCCTAACTAGCACTCTGTTCAAATGGAAACAAAGTGCTAGCTAATCGATCACATCCTAAGATGCTTACACAACACTATATTGCACTGTATAAGACAAAAAATTATTACCATCGAACTGATCTTTCCATTTCAGCATTTCTTTACGCGTAACGATGACTGGCAAAAATGTCTTTGCATTGTGCACTTTTTTTAACTTGTTCGGCCGCAAATATATGTAAATATATATAAAACTGTGTACACCACCTTGTGTTTATTCATTCTTGTCACACCGTAACTTAATGGGTTGCTTATTAAGTAATACACTTCGCAACAGAACAACAGTTTAGCGCGATAGTATAGTTGACTAACTTTCTTAAATGTATATTCTTGAACCACGGAACTTATAATTGAAGGCAAAAGCTAAAAACTTTTAATTATTGCGAAAACGATTAGTTTTCCTTGCTTAGTTAGTACTGAGATAATTTTATCAATTTTCGAAGTAAACGCTACATTTAACTTAGTTAAGTAGAGTCCACGGATAAATGGCAATAGGCAGTTAGTACATCAAGTGGTACTGGTGCTGAATTGCACAATAAGCATTTTCTTAAATGATACTATTTACCTTTATGCACGCTCGTTCTTTCAAGTTATTGCTATTAGGATTCCGCAAATAGTATTTGTAATAAATATAAATACTTTGAAATGGTTTAAAGGAAAGATAATAAAAAAATAAAAATAATACAGATTATATTCATTCTGCACTCTGGATCCCTGTTAAAATATCGGGGTATATAAGAAGAATCAAAATTTTCGGAAAATTTTGATTCTTCTTGTGGATTATTTTTATTTGGTCTTTTAATTTTTTTACATCAAGGCAAAATTTATAGCATTTTCTGATAGGAGGATTACTTTTGCGCCACCGTATATAACACCCATTTTCATATCAGTTATTATTGTAGTTAAACAAAGTTCATAATCCATTTTCTAAGGACATAAATCATATATAAGAAGTGATATAATACAAATTCAATTTAGTAAACAGATTAGAAATTTTAAAGTTTGAAAAAATCGCATTTTGCGTTATTCAAAAGTTTCTTGCAACTTAAATTATCTTCACGACAATAAAGTATTCAACCAGTGCATTACACGAAGTTCGTTAGGTGATCGCTTTCCTCTACGAAACTTAACCCAGAGGTTAATTCAATTTGAGAACAAGTGTAATCTAAGTTCTACTTAAATCTAGATCACGCAACTTTTGATTTACTATTTCTGTTTATTTTTAATACAACTTAGCATATAGATGACTAAATTGTTAAACGCTAAATGAAATGAGACGAATTTTACCTAATACTAAAAATATATATCGATTTAATAGGTACTTAATAACTTAATAAAGAAAATATAAAATATTTATATATAAAAATAATCCAAAATTTGTTTGTACTAATTAAGGAAAGTCATATTAACGGAATAAAATATTTTTTATAAGAACTTTAGTAAAGAAAGTTCTAGAAACAAGCAATTTCTATAAATTTGTCTTTGCAGAAGAAATTAACATTGATTCCTAATACCACATTAACTACATTGTCTTCTTTGCATCTCAGTTACGTGTACGGAACCACAGGAAATAATTCTGACTTGCTCTTAATGTTAACCTAAGTCGAGATACCAAGGTCGTAGAGCCTCGTGTTCCACTTATTTTATCGTTATTACGATTTTTTGAGACCTCCTCGACGGGTTTCCTAAAATACGACGTCGCAATTTTACCTTCCAAAGAGTTTACGTCACATGAATATTTAGCCAGTTAAAATTAACCAATGGCGCTTTGGAAATGTATATTAAATATAATTTAACTGATGCCTAAATAGGTAATCATATATATACACACATCTCCAAATAGCCTGTGGCTATGGTCTTAAAAATACCACCAAAGAAGGTTTCTTGTTATTACAGATGGCGGCTCTCATGAATACTAAGCGAACCAAAGAAATACGATAAACAGAGATTTATTTACCGTAACACAGATGATGCTATAGAGGAGGAGGAAGAGAGGAACCTTCCCACCATCCTCGCTTAACACTGGTTAATAATTTCTTAAGTTGTACGTAAAGCTACAAATACGAATAACAAGGTTTTCATCGGTAGAAATCGTTTATACTCCCGACTTTCCTTTATTTGAAGGTTATCATTGTACTGGCTCCAAACAACCAAGAAGGGGAATGGTGTAGTATGCTTTCGTCCTCGCTAGTAGTCTGGACTTTTTCCTCTTCTTCTAAATTTAATGTCCCTTCACCACCACTGGACTAAAATAAAGCAAGACAATGTTTTATGAAATATCTTGAAGACTCTTGTATCCAAAACTAGATGTCCATAGATTGAGATAATAATGATGATTATGAATGTTCCTCCTCTGTTATCTCTATCTTCCATCGTCCTAGTTAGACTAGTACAAAAACCCTAAAAGCATAAATTTTTTTTTATTTTATTAAACTAAGTGGCGAGCGGAACGCTCAGCTGATGGTAAGTGATACGCCTACCCAAAACGTGGCGCTAGTTGGGATGGCATACACTGCACCACAATCCGCTCGTGGCCTTGAGGTATAGCATGTTAAGTATCCCAATAACTTCACTAGATACAGCGCCCTTTTAACCGGAACATAGTATTATTTGCACAGTACTGTTTAGCGTCGAAAATAGGAGCTGCGGTGGTACCTATCTAGATGGTAGCCAGCAGTAAATACCTATTACCAGTATGCCTATTATAACTTCATTTTAGGTTATTTTAACGATGACTAAACAAAAAAATTAAAAAAAAAAACTTAATATTTTTTCTTTTTTTAAATCCTATGTTTCTATAAGCTCTGAATTTGTTTAATGGTAGTGTTAATTTTTTTTTGTAAATTATCATCATCATCATCAGCCGATACACGTCCACTACTAGATATAGCCCTTCTTTGCCTCCGGTGACGCCGGGCACTAGAGGCCGTTGTTTGGGCTGGTTTATAGGAGGGGGAATTGGGCCATTTCCCACCACGCTGGCCCAATGCGGGTTGGTTACGAATAACATAAATATTTTATATTTAACATCGGCTGTTTCGCGCATCGGTCGTTCGTCGCAGAAGTGAGTGGAGACGGTGATGCTGGCGGCCGAAGGTCGTTGCAATTACGGACCGTTGGTAATACGTGAAACTCATTTAAAAAGTTGATTTTCACAAACCAAAAGCAAAGTCAACAAAAAATTTACATTATATAACAAACTGGATACGATATATAGTTGATATATTTTAAATATATCCAGCAGGAAGTACAGGACATCGTTAACAGAAAAAAAAAAGTACAAAAAGATTTGCCTAAAATTACTTTTGAAAGGGATAAGTGAGGGCAATCATAAAAACAGGCTCAAAGTAATGTCCATATATACAAAAGTTGCCCACCAGCCCGTATTGGGCCAGCGTAGTGACAAATAGCCTCATTCCCTCTTAGGAAACCTTACCTACTTGATGTGGGAATCTTTGGGGGAGATCTATGTCCAGCAATGGACGTCTATCGGCTGATGATGATGATGATAATACTGAACTACCTATTCTCCGCCCGCATTGCTGGCCGTAATATAGAATTACATTTGAAAATTAAACTTGAAATTTGTCAGAAATATTCCCACCCGACGACAACCAGCCGCCTATAGAGGCCCTTTCGGTTATTAACACCCTCGCTACCCCCTTTTAGGAAGAGATTTTGTAAAATCCATCTATCCTCTAAATGGCAGATACGACGTATTTACCAAATTTTGAGTATTTACATCTAAAAAATTCGGAGCTCCTGTCATGAATTAATAAATCTCTGGTTATCTCCTATATATAAAGAGAGAGAGAGACAGAGAGAGAGAAATTTGTAATATATGTTAAAAAGAAGGAACCTTTGACTGTTAACAGTTTGCGGGGTTGAAAGGTTGGAAGATCTTTGTATTTAGTAAAATCACTATCTAGTTAGTAAGGCGACTTACCATACTAGTCTAAAGATGACAACCCTAACATGACAGCTAAGTAATAACAGTCTTATTTACTATGAAATAAATATATTAAATAAATAAGAAGTTCATTATTATAAAAGTTATTATGTACAGTCTATTTTTATTTAAAATATACTACCACGCTGTAATAAACGGGTTGCGAAGGGTGGAAGGTAATGTAAACGATATTCAAATGCAAACAAACAATATTTATATAAACGTAAGTTCAATTCAATTCCTGAATCTTCATGGAAAATCTGATTGTAAAATTTGAGGTTGCCAGATGTTGAACTTACCTTCCTTCAACCTTCACCGCTATCCAATTAAGAACGAATTCCTATGGAAGTCATTTATAAAACCCCTTGCAAATTTGATCATCACATATTCATCTCAAATATCGATATCTCCCGACCTAAGTCAGGAGTTTAACGAAAGTCCAAGGATTATCACTCTATGATATATTTGCTGGTGGTAGGTCTCTGTTGCCGGAGACCGTCTAGTTAGGTACTATCGCAGCTTCTATTTCCGCTGCCGAATGTATACAAACATTACTGTGTTCCGAACTGAAAGGCGCTGTAGGTCACATAATTGAGATAAAGAAACTTCACATCAGATGTCCAAATCTACGACCACAATGTATATATCATCTCTGTTCTCCGATGATGTTGAGCGCTTAGTAGTCAGTCATATTGATTCTTACAGCTTATCTGATACTGGGCTCATGGACCGGGTCTACGGCCTTGTATGTATTATCTTAACTAGCGCCACGTTATCAACGGCGGACCAACAGATTCATTTACCATCAGGTGAACGTGTCACTCGTATAGAATCTTCGAATAAATAAAAAATAAAATAATTAAAAATATTCTGCTTTAGTAACATAAATAATCATGCAACAATTCATATATATATATTACATTTTCTCCGATTTCCTCCACACCTACCAAGACATCTCCAAGATGAAATTCACAGCCTAGGTTGACTATTGATCAACCTCGTAGTCTCGGGCTAGTAAGAACAGGACTAAAGTAAGCCCTGCCTATCGTAGAAGGCGACTAAAAGGGTCTAAGAGTTTCGGGGGCCTTGAGGGTAGGCGCTCTTATCGCTCAACAAGCGAACCTGCGTGGGACACCGCATAACTCAGCGATGGTGCCTATGAGGGTTAGGCTCCTCGTCAGAGACGTGTTAACACAAAGTGTAGAGGTGCACCGGTGCGTTCTATAAGAGATCTTGGAGAGTCTCCGAATGTACTGATGCAGCCCACCGAAAGGGTTTTAGTAAATAAGAATCTCACATAAGCATGACTTACTCCCAGAAGGAAAGTATCTTTTGGAAATTTCCTCCTCGAAACAAAACAAAAAGGTTGACTGTTGATAAAGAATGCACATAGGCATTAAAACTCGCCTTTTGTAACCTAATTTTAGGTCTAATAATAAAGATATTTAGTAAATTATATATGAACATAAATTATCAACTAACTATCTATAAAAGAGCGCAAATATTTTTTTGGACATACAAACACTGAGGGAATTAATGCGAAAATTAACGATTACAGGTTCAATTTACGGTTTTTCCTACAATTTTGCAATATTATAGATAATTTTATAATAAATTCATAGGAAATACTAGTTACTAAAAATACTAGTTAATGTTTATATCAAATCAGGTTTCAAATCATCAACAACTTTATTAGTGTTATCGAACATTTCCTTATTTTAACGAATGATGAAGCGTTCAATGAAATTTTTATTAATTGATAATTAAAACAAATAGATTTTATAACCTAATAATTAATTTTTAATGCTATTATTATTAACAACAATCGTACTCACAAACATACATAGGACTCTCATTAGGATTAGCTAAACGTTTATTTATAACCTAAAAGGTCTGTAACAAGAAGGAATATTATAATATTATTTATTGGTGTTTTTATTAGATACAGCTGAACATGATGAACTATCTACTGAAGATATAATGTGAATACTACAGGTAGTAGTAGTCGTGGCTAGGAATTCCTTACTAGTAAATTTTTCCAAATTTCGTTTTCCTTCAATTTCTACTGATTGTTCCCGTATAGATATACAATTTGAATTATATTACAGATAAAATAAAAATCTTGATAAATATTATCTATGCAAATAATTTACTTTGGGTTTTCGCTTTACATGTTGACATTTGCCAAATTGAATTTTTTCACAACTATTTTCATCAATTCCTATCACGAAGTTTTACTAACAAGATGAAGTCAATTATCATAAACAGCAGATTTGCAATGACTTTAATGAAGATCAGAATTGTATCCATTTAAGAATATACGTAATATCCTTGACTACAGAAGTCCCAGAAGTAGTAGAGGATTTTACTCATGCGGACACAATGCGGAAAAACGTTGAAGAATCTTAAGTATTTGTAAAGTTCTTTTACGTATTAACTTTCTAGTATATTGCAAGGTTAGCTTCAACTACTACTGCAGAAATGACGAAGGAATCTCCTGTTTTTTTTTTATTATTTTACTGTACTTCACCTTCTAGTGATCTTTAGTAATCTACTAAACACATCTAAATGTACTTACGATTAATTTTAATACGTTTAATAGTAATTTAAACTTACTTTTGACCTATTGTAGTGTTGAGATGAATTTATAAGAGAAAAAGTAATAAAACTTTGATTTTATTTAACAATTTCATTAAATAATTTTGTGATAGTAGATCCAGTCCCAGCGATGGGATAAATAGAATGACTGTTTATTTAATAGATATATAACGAAGCAATCATATTCCTAAGACGTAAACGAAGTAAAATCTGGAGTCGAATCTTTTGCAAAGTTTGATAACTTTTGTATGAAGAGTATTTCGAAGGGTTCGTGAGAATTTCCTGCGCTTCTTCTTACATTTGATTTAAATAACAATTTCTTCATATACCTAAATATTAGTACTATGTGGGTAGTATGAAGAAATGAAACAGATTATACAAAAGTTATAACAACGTAGCGGTAAGATTAAAATATTTTATTTTTTTAATATATATTTCACGTAGCCTATATAGATGTTATCATACAAGATTAATTCAAACTAATTTGATTTTAAAGATCGTAAAAGGATTAAGAATCTAATTGAGTTGTTGAGATTTATTGAAACAGTAAAACGGATGTAAATAACATCCAATTCGATTACTTCCCTCGACATCTTATTTCTGAGATAAATAATGACTATTAACCTTAAACATTTTAACAGCACTCTAGTTGATTACCAAACTTAATTTGCTTAGGCATGTTTTTAATGAGCCAATTACTTAAATACAAAAGATATAACAACGGACAACTTTAGTAATTCCAAGTTATTACGATATATAAATATCGGTAAACAACGAATTAAATAAAAAAAAACCATTGACATTCAACGAAGGCTCTTCTGGCCTTAACGCAATTAATATATTAAAATGTAGTGACTCATAAATATAACATATGAAGAACTTAATATTTGGCAAGTTAAGTTTTAAATAATTATATCGTTAGTAAAAATTAAACTCACCTAATGAAAAATCACCCCTCTATCCAAGCACTGAATATTCATGAAAAAAAAAGACACAAAACACAGCACTGTTGTTAAACACCTATTTAATCCTCGTACTTAATACTTAGAAGAACTTAATGTTTAAGAAGTGCGCGTGCTTGGACAGCGCAAGTTGGTTTAACACTGAACTTGAGGTATGCTCTTGCGCACTCCGCGGCCTGCTCGCCTTCGGCCGCTTCAAGTTAGAAAGTGACTTTAAAGTTAAACGAATAAAACATAAAGTCACTTGCACAAACATACAACTATCGATCGAGTAGATTGGTGAGGGCTAATAACTCTTGACTATGATGAGCAAACCACCACAAGGATTTTACCATATCTATTTCAATAACCGACTAAACTAGTTTTTTTTTTACATCAAGTTAAGCGAACGTACAGGAACTTAAATTTATATTTTAATGGCAAATAATAAACAATTATGTTTCAAGTTTTAGTTGTTCGACGGCTTTCGCAATATTATTTTGCCCTTGGAAAAGTAAGATTTTATATGGAAATTAATTGCAGTCTTCATGTTCCCACTGCTGGGACTGGAGGCGTTCTTACATAAGAATAAAGTCAAGATCATTTATCTAAC
This sequence comes from Ornithoptera alexandrae, assembly GCA_029030555.1. Lineage (NCBI taxonomy): Eukaryota > Metazoa > Arthropoda > Insecta > Lepidoptera > Papilionidae > Ornithoptera > Ornithoptera alexandrae. Next base: position 2,615,664 of record JARDVY010000031.1, read on the forward strand.
TCAATCGTCAAGTGTGAGTAGGTAAAAATAATGTTTATCTAGTATAAAATTACATTTGAAGTAGATAAGGTATTTTATATTAGATGCCATATCTTCAGTAATACAAAATTAAATAAATAACTAAATTCTGCTTTACCAATTAAATTTATTTTATTTTTCAGTTACTTTGTAAACTATTGGAACCACTTAAGTTACCACAATGTTTAACATTAGCGCAAACAGTCAGAGATAAGTCATTAGTATCATAATCCCTAACAGCCAGAGGACGCCCACAGATGAAATTAAGTTTCTTAGGAATATCCAGTTGATTGCCACGAACTTCACCAGTATGTGACCTCGAAACGAGGTCTTCGCCGCCCCATCCGCCGTCAGACCTTCGAGTAATGTGCCCAACCCATTTCCATTTGCAGCTCATTCTTTTGGATGTTGGTGACCTCTGCTTATATGAAAATGTTTCTTTTATATTTCCTAACATTGTAAACGATTTTATTATATTACTAATTTTATCCTTTATTATAATTCTAATGTATACTCATACGGTCATTTGGAGGGCAACCTTCAACGCCGTATACCCTCCGCTTGGCTTAATTGGCACGAGCTACTGGAGTTACCTGCGATACTCGGCTGCCTATCAAACTTAAGGGACCAGTTTATAGATCTGTCATAAGACCAGTTCTGATTTATGGAAGCGAGACATGAGCAATGACGAAAAGGCATGTTCATTCCATTCACGTGGCCGAGATAAATATGTTGAGGTGGATATGCGGAGTAATGAGACTCGACAAGTTCCGCAATGAGTATGTATATGGTACCCTCGGAGTACGCGATGTCGCCGACAAACTGCAGGTAAACCGGCTGCGATGGTTTAGGCATGTCAAAAGGAGACCACCTGAATACATAGGCAACAAAACACTCAGCCTCGACATACCCGGCAAATGGAGGAGGGGGAGACCGAACTTGCGATGACTAACAAAGGTAATGATGAGCTTTGATCTCAAGGAAAGGGATGTTCCAAATAGAGCGAAGTAGAGTGAAAGAAGTAAGAAAGGAGACCCTGTTATAAGACGGGACAAATCCTAAGAAGAAGTAACGATCTGATGCTTGCAAACCTTTTCATAAATACAAAGGCTATAGATATTTTTAAGGACTCATTGTATGTATGTTTTATACTTCCGGCAACGACTTCACAGGATCTATATAGATTAGAATCTTTGTATTACAAATAATAATTGCAAAAGGAAAGCGGTCTTTAAAAACTGTTTGTAAACAATTCCTCACTACGCTGTAGATGCTTACTAGTGGTAGGTCTTTGTGGCCGAAGACCGTCTAGATAAGTAACACCGCAGCTTCTATCTTCCGGTGTGAAATACGTCGTAACTATTGAACTAATTGGAGTAACGAGACTCAACATCTTATGGCTCCGGGGACGAGTGCAATGCGGTGCAGAAAATATCATCTTAACTCGCGCCATGTTGTTATGGGCAGAGGTATCACTTACCATCAGGTGAACGTCCTGTTCGTCCTGTCACCTTATTGAATAATAATAAATACAGTACGTTTGTAATGTCAAAATAATGTTTTACATATGTTTGCGACAAACTAATGCAATAAAAAATTATTGCTTAACTTTTTGTTCCTGATAACTTCACGGCTTATCCGACTCTAATGGAACTTCCACTGGCGTGTAGCTGATGATGTAAAGGATAACATAGACATCATCTATATAAACATTTTCAGTTACATACAATACATACATAAAAATGGATGATTGTTTCAAGCTGTGATAGCACGATGTGTGAGGCAGACGTATATGCATTATAAAGAGATACAGCTTCGATTCCTGTTGAGTTTGAACTTCCGGTGATCGAAAACAGCTAAATATAACATTCACCAACCAACAATAGAGAAAGTAGTAGAAAATTAGCTTTCGCTCTCAGAGAACCCAAATCCCAGCAGTGGGAACAATGAGAGCTGCATAATAATTTTCTGTTTATTGCATAAGTAATGCGTGAGATATATGGGGTGCCCAAGCCAACCCCACCTGCTAGTGGTGCAGTAAACTAATCAATAAACGAGGCTCCGGCTCTCACCAACCCGCATTGGGCCAACATGGTGGGAAATTACCCAAATCCGCCCATATGAACCCCTACAAAATGGACAATATTCGAGGAGGGCTATGTCCAGCTGTGGACGTCTATTGGCTGATGATGACATAATTAAATATACTTGAAAAATGGTAAAAGTATAACCAAATTGATTATATTCATAACGATTGAAGTTGCTTAAAATATGCACATAAGCAAATTTCATCACATGACCTTACTTCCAGCGGTGCTCTAAAGCCTTTGTTACGTGGGATAGTAGGTTCAATTCTGCTGTCTATACGTGACCTTATCTAGATATTTCCAATCACCCTTCGACCTTAATATAATGAGGATTAAGTATTGACACGACTGATATAGCGATCTGCGTCTGAAGTCATTTCCGGTAAATGTTATTACATTATACACGTAGCCGCGCGTGCGCATCTTAAGTGCAAAAACTATTATCTTAATTTCCGTATAATATTGGACGCAATGCAGCAAGTTTCTTTTGTCTACTATGGACTTACATATAACCTCCAATACACGCAGTTTTAAGTGACATAGACTGCGGAGGGTAAAGCGTTATCGCCGGAACACAGCAATGATAATACGGCGGCAAATTTACAATGTGAAGGTGGTAGCTAGCAAGGTTCGAAGAAACCCTACTAGCAACAGAACTCCACAACATGCGGAGCAGGAATCAAAACTAGGACCTCCATTTTAAAAGACAGCTTAAGAGGATTTTCGTTATTTTTACTTACGTCCATGTCCGAAGAAATTTGTGAATTTAGAGTCTAGGAGACCGAAGGCTTGTTGAACTGAAAACAAGAATAAAGCTAGATATTATAACTCTCAGCTTAAACCTTCTGAATTGAACTTGAAAGAACCTTCACAAGAAAGATAATAATATGATAGATAGTAAGCAATTAGCCACTGCGTCATGGAGGCCATATAATTGTATTTATTCATATCCGGTACACTTCATTAATTTACACAGAATTATTTAAATGTTACGATGACACCATATCGAAGGTTAATCGGAAAAAGTTTTTATTCATTAAGATGTTTGCACATCGCGTGATTTAGACGGGAAATTTCCACTTAGCTGTTGGCTAACGCAGCAAGAATGAATAATACACAACGGAAAACTATGTTTCTTGAAATGTTTAAAACTGTTCTTATCCGTTGTGTGTAATAGAAGCTTGGTATTTAATTCATTCTTTATGGAAGGCGTCTATTGATTTAGATTTCACGATCCTACGGCAAGGAATTACGCCTTCTTTCACAGGAAGAGAGTCAATGCTGTTTATTTACCACGCTATTACCAAGAAAAACTATTGTTATTACAACGCATGGATTTCCTTACCATCATAAGATTGATCATAAGCTCATACTCATTGAGGATGAAACCCTTGCCTCTTCGTCTAACCCACTAAGTCTTCTTCTTCCTCCTGCCCTTTTCCCAGCTATGTGGGGTCGGCACAGTATGTACTTCTCTTCCACATCTTTCTATCAGCCGCCATATCTGAATTCACACTCTTCTTACACATGTCATCTTAACCCACTAAGTATCATGACTATATGCCAAAGCTACATAAAATGGTGCGACATTAAACATCGAAAACTATGTGTACTTTCTGCAAAGTGGCAAGTCTCTATTGCAGCTACTATTGCAGCCGACAAACAGTAGTGTACAAACATTACTGTGTTCCAGATTGGAGGAAGTTGTAACTAGTGTAATTACATTAATTTGTATCCTATGACTCAAGACAAAGAGCGCAATGTGGTGCAGTGTATATCACCCTAACAAACGCAGCCATTTTACGGGCAAGTCATCTGGTTAACGGCCGGCTCGTCTTGTCGCATCGTTGAAAAAAAACAAATTAATTTTCAACGCCTTCTAAAATTATTAAATTCAATTTTATTTTCGTTTTATTTGCTAAACAATTTTAACAGGCGCTTATTATTAAAATTTCTCATGTTTTCTTTATAAAGATTCATTTAAGGTTATAGCCAAATTAAACACTGCTATTTCTTTTGCCTAATACTAGGCATGCAAGTATTACTGTGTTTCGATATGAATGATGTCAAATTTATTGGCGGCAGGTCCCTATTCCAGGAGACCATCTAAGTAAGTATCACCACAACTCTGGTTTCCGCCGCCAAACTTTAGTATGCAAACGTTACCGTATTCTGGTTCGAAGGAGGCGGTACCTAGTAAGATTAATATGTTATTTAATAAACACAATGTGGTGTTGTGTATCATCTAAGTAAGCGCCACATTCTAATAGGCAAGCGTATTTCTTACCTACAGCCATACGTCTCGCGCGTGTACAGTCCACTTAATATTCTCGCCACTGGGACTGGAAACCTCGCCTCATAAGGAAATATTTATATCCCAAATTGACCAAGTACGGGTTGATGGATACCATAAGTCGTCTTAAAACATGTCGGTTTCCTCATGAGGTTTTCATAAAAAAAATTTACAGTTCTATGAATATTTATTTGTTAACACGATTAAATATGTCAGACTGCACCGATCAATCAATTTGTTTATTATAAAGTGTAATTAAATTATGGGTAGAGTTTTAATTTTTTTATACGTATAAAAAATAATATCTATCAATATATAAAGTAAATGGGTTTCATTTATTCGCTAATCACGTGAAAACTAGTGAAAGCATCGACAAGGAAACATGAGCATTCTACGCGGAATGATTTGTAGATGGTTCACAGAAAGTCAACAGACATGTTCACAGAAAGACATGGAGCGGAATCTAACTTCCTTTCCTCTTTTCTTCCCTTTCCTTTGCTTCTTCTTCCTTCTTTATTTTCATTTTTCTCTTGCCTCTTTTCTGAAGCCGTCCACCGCAGACTATAGATCTCTAGACATAAGATATCCACTCCTATTGATCCGGGCTTGCTTGCAATCAGCAGCTTCTTTCCTTCATCAGATTGTCAATCCACTTTATTGACAGACCTGACAACAATACTCAAAGGATTTACGGACGATGCGGCATAAATCCTTCGAACGATATACCCTACCCATTGCCACTTAAGACTAGCCATCTTTTAGACCAGGTCCATGACCTTAGTTCTCTTTGAAAGATACACATGATTATAATTCATATCCCCCGGTATTACCCTACTGAATATTTATGAGTTGCCAATTTACATTATTAATACACGTCACAACAAAAACAAAACATTTCGGAGTAAACCCACGTATCGTATTGAAAAAATATCTTATTGACTTTCATTCGAATATAATCAAAACAAGAGTAATATTATCTATAAATTAATTAATTTTAATATATGTTATAAGTATCATCATCACTCGCTCAATGTCTACAGCTGGGCATAGGCCCTGCAAGTTATAAGTCTATATGGTATTATTTATATATATTTAAAAAGTTTATAGTAAAACCTTGGCCAAGGTGTACAAAAGGCGAGCTAAAGTAAGTATGGTCTAGCTACTACCCTTTAATAATATGGGATGATCAAACAAGCATATTTTATAGGTGGTAGGTCTCTGTTGCTACAGACCGTCTAATTAGGAACCACCTATTACAGCCGACAATCAGTACTCTGAAAATATTAGTATTCTAGTTTGGCTAGTTTAACTGATTGTCTAATGTCTCAGGAGACGAGCGCAATGTGGTGAAGTATATATTATACTAACCGCGTTATGGGCAGGCGTATAACTTACCATCAGGTGGACGTCCCGCTCGTCTCGTCGCTTAATTGAATCATAAAATAATAATAAAATGAATCTCTTTATAAAGTTATACGCACCGTTTTCTCATACTTCTGACTGGCGGTAAAAACAACCTTTCGCTTTTTATTTCTATCAACAGATTGAAATAAAAATCTTTTCTGTAAACATATGTATATACATATACTAGATGTCCCTTATAGATCTATATAAGAGACATCTGTATAAAGTAATAATTTCTTAGTCGTGAACATAGAAGATAAATTCTAAGTTTTGCTGTTGGTATTACATTATTGTTAACTTAGGATACTAGATGGCGGTAATATTAATGTTAACAAATTCTACTTTGTTTTATAAGTATTCAGCACAACCTCAATTTTACACAAAATTAAGTGACAATCAGACCGTGAACGATAAAGCGCGCTCGCCCAGAATACTCTGGTTCTCATATGCTGTAATGTATGTGTATGTGTTTTTACTAGTAGTAGGTCTCTGATGATAGAAACCGTCTAGATAGGTACCACAGCAGCTCCTATTTCTGCCGCCAAACAGTAGTGTGCAATAATTACTGTGTCCCGGATTGAATAGAGTTGTAGCTAGTTAATACCTATACATAAGATGTTGAGTCTCGTTACCCCAGTAATTTCCCTAGTTACGACGCTCTTCAACCTGGAACACAGTAACGTTTGCAAACTACTGTATAGCGGCAGAAAACGACGCTGCAGTGGTATCTTTTTGTTTTTTACGTGGGGGAAATGCGTTCGCTTACCCTCCTCCGCGGGTGCAAAGACAGGTTATAACGGACTTGCACCTACTAAAACTTCCACGATGTTCCACCGTCGTCGCTTTACGGCCACGGTAGCGCTTTCGCATACCTCCGCGGCTCCGCCAGCGCTGGCTGCATTGCGCAGCTCCATCCCGGGAGGAGAGACTCCCGTTTCCACCTCTGTAAGGACATACCAGAACATAGCTACCTCCTCGCTGGCGCGCTGACCTAGACGGTCTCCGGCAACAGTAACCATCCACCAATAAAAATGATGATGATGAAGTAGAGAATTACAAATAAAATTTCTAAACTTTTCTGCAAATTTTACATATAGCGATGTATACTAATTTCTGCCGAAGATATATAAAAAGAATGATATGTAATTATAGTAAGGGTTTTCAAACGACCCAGCAACTGCTGGTAAGTCACTTCACCATAGACAACCGCAACATTTGGATGATAGCATATCCTAAATTTGTCAATCAAATAATCTTCTGTTCCGTTCCTACAAAATATACAATAATTTTTTTTTTTTGACTAATGAAAGGTTTAAAGAAATATTATCAGCCAGTAACTTATTGATTTTTTAATTTTTCTTTCCTGAACACAAAGACAAGTTTTTTGCTAACTCTGATGAGTGTGAATCTTGTACACCCTAAAATTAAAATCAATGAGTTTTTAAAGCCCTTTTTTTACTTTTTGATTAGGCATTTTTTTTGTATCTGTGACATAAAGATGAAAAAAAATATATTTCCGATGCGTTCCAATCCAAAACAATGACAGAGAAAGGCATCTGTCCATGACGTCACCGAGAATGAACTAGTATTCTATCAGAATGGACTTAAGAGATGTTTATCTCCAATGTAAGTGAAAGAAGACTATCAAATAACTGTTAAAAAATAGTGAAATTTATTCACCAGAAACACTGATATTAAAGGAAATTATAGGGAAAAAAGATTTTTTTACTATATGTATCGTTACTCGTTACTGCTAACATGTTTTTGGGAAATATAATAACTTTTCACCCATTAATACAATAATTAACAACGATCATAACGTAAAGGTATATAACCGAAAAAAAAATATAGTTTTCATTTACGAAATTAGTGCTGTAAAAGTAATCATACAATTCAATATAAACATGAGAGAAAACATTAAAAAAACGTAAACGGTAATTTGTATGGGCATACTAATTTTAATCCAGATTTTTTTTTTAATGTCATTTAGTATAGAAAAAAATGGCGCTGCAAGCCATGCGACTTTTACAGCTTCTGACACTGGGCTCGTGGACCCGGATCCACGGCCTGTTCTCAAGCAACGAGACGAGCGGTACGTTCACCTGATGGTAAGTATTACGCCTGCCCATAGCAACATAGCGTTAGTTGGAATGATATTTACTGCACCACCTGAGACATATTGAATATCGTTACACCAGTAATTACACTAGCTACAACACCTTTCAATCCGCAATACAGTAATGTTTGCGAGCTTACGTTTGGCGGCAGAAATAGGCGCTGCAGTAGTACCTACCTGGGCGGTCTCCAGCAACAGAGACTTTTTTTTTATTTATCACGGAGGAAATCTTCTTAAAAGATACATTGCTTTTGAAAGGAAGACAAGGTTGTGTGGGGCTTCTACCCACTGAAACCCTCTCGGTGGTCTCCCTCAGTGTATTAGGAAGGGCTTCGGGATCTCCTACGGACCGCACCGGTGCCGCCCTGCATACTGGCTAAAATATCGCACGGAAGAGCAAAGCCCTCCTTAGCACCCACGCTGTGCTACGGCAAATACAAGATCACCATGCATTTGCCGTCCTCTTTAAGCTCGCTTATTGAGCTTTAAGGGTCCCGATTCTCAAAGTCCACGAACCCGAGGACCCTTTTAGTCACCTTGTACGACAGGCAGGAAATACCTTAGTCCTATTATAAGTAGCCCGGGACTACAGTTAAACACAGACTTACCACTAGTAAAGAATTAATTATATATACATATATGTCACGTTATAACTACAAAGTATAGCATTTCGTATACATTTTCAACCAGTGATCTAATAACTTAAATGACAAGTAAAATGTGCCCTTCGATCCGCCCGGCACCAGAAGCTTTCGTTTGTAGGGGTTCATATGGAGGGATTTGGGCCATTTCCCGCCACGTTGGTCCAATGTCGGTTGGTGGAAGCCAAAGCATCATTTATTGATTAGCAGGGTGCACCACGAGCATGTGAGGTTGATTAGGGTCCCGTAAGTCGTGGCGCGAGACCCTTACACTCTCACGTGTTTGTGTACTACACACCTTTATATGTTTGTGTACTACATTGTAAATAAATATTTGCACTGACAGACGCTTGTCAGTTCTCAAGGTTGCTAACTCTTCATTTAAGTACAGAGAGAGTGTTCCGCCGCCCGTTGCCTGTAGTTTCGCGTTGGACTCGGACACGTCGCGAGCTCCTCTTGGGCCGGGAATATCCGAACGTTCCATTTTCAAATTGCGCGCCACAATTCAAACTTGACACTCCATTTTGTTTAATGTCACATTTTTATCACACGAGCGCTTTAGTAATAAATATAAACTGTACAATACTTCTGTTTGTGACTTTGTGTTGAAAAGTAAAAGTTGTCGCTTGTAATTTTGTGAGTAATACATTTTTATGTCATCTATATATATATATATATATATTTGCTTTCTAGAATATACGCTGAGAAAAAATTGGGTCAATTGCAATACTTTTAATATCAACGATATTGATATATTTGCATAGAAAAGACACTAAACAATAGTATAGTAGACATACGAAATAAATCATACGAAAAGTTGTGTGTTTAATAAGAAATTAAAAACATAAATGATGTAAGTTACACGATCTCGTTTTCTTCTTAAAATATTCTTTAGTATTTATTTAACTATAATTATACTTTTTAAATTTCTTATTAAACACAAAAACATACAATGTAAACACTATTCATGTGACGTATTTCCTCTCTGTACTCTTAATCTTGTGTATTAATACGTGCGTATAAAAAAAAAAAGAATTACTAACAGAGATCAGCAGTGCAAACGTGGAAATAAACATGAAAGCATTCTATCACATAACTATCGACTTCACACGATTATGCTGTCGTGTCGTTAGTAATAAACGAAGTCGCAAATCTTAAGAGAGATTTAATTACAATAATCTTTGGTCATCATTACTATAAACGAAATAATCATATAACTGATATCGTATTCATCATCTTTTATAACATATTATATATATATATATATATATATATATATGTATAGTAATTCGCCGTATATGAAAAGAAAGCGTCATAATGGGAAAAATTATAATATACATAGCTCACTATAACAATTTTTTTTTTACATATCTACTAGCGGAAACTCTTAAACTTTTGTGTGCTGTCTTATAACTGTAGTATTCATGTTTAGACTTTTTTAAAAGAAATATCGGTTCAGTTAGAGTAAAGAGCTATAGATATATAAACCATAACTTTCTGAGTAATATGACAGACAAGTATACGTGCAAATTATTGTAGGACAACTCGCGGAGACACTCCTGAATCAGATCAGTTGAATAAAGCCGACTACAAATAGAAAACTTTGCTTTATCATAAACATTGAAATCATTACTAAGACTAGATTTAAAATTTTGACTAGTCTAATAAATTAAATTTCATTAATTGAATATAGTTAATGATGAGGTGGGATGGAAGTACTCTTATTTCTTATTTATTTGTCTGTATTGCAGTTTGTTTAAATTAATATTTTTTTCAACATTTCGAAAAAAATATTTACTTACATATATATCACGCTTCGTTCCCAATGGGGTAGGCAGAGACCACCTCTCTCCACTTCCTACGATCCTGGCACACCTCTCTCGCTCCCTCCACTTTCATGAGCGTCTTCATGCATGCTCGTCGCTTGCGAGTACTCTTGACACGGCCTTTCTTTAGGACATCTTCGATTTGATCGGAATGTGTCCATCTAAGTCGACCTGCACCGATTTTTCCAATCATTCTTATCTTGTATACCTCATTCGTTAATCTTCTTTCATGCATTCTTGCAACATCGCCGACCCATCTAAGCATCCCTCTCTCTAACTTTGTCACTACATCTTCAACCACGCCGTAAAGATATTTAACAATGTACTAAATTAATTTTGCTCTGATTTTATACGTTTGTTTAACAACAATTATCTATAACTTGCGTACAATTGCATATGTTATTAAGTTACTAATTATAAAACATGATAGCGCAAAATACTCGTATTCTCATGTATTTCAAGAATACCGTTAATGTGGCAGAGTTACAGCAGGTGGCAGCGAGTACGGAGTATATACAAACACGTAGACCATCTAGGACTTACCTCCGAATTAAAAATTAATATATATATATATATATCCAAAATATCTAACGTACTGACTAACACTGCTTGTAAATCAACTAATTTTATTTCCACATTAATTATCATTCGAATACACTGTATAATCATCATCATCAGCCGATAGACGTCCACTGCTGGATATGGGCCTCCTTCAAAGATCTCCACATCGATCTGTACCGCGTCGGAGCTGTATAATATGCTATATTAATAATAATATTTATAACTTAACTTTAAATTAGTTAAATGGCAAATCTGGGACAGTTTGTGGAATCTTATGAAAGAAGGCGCACGAGTCCCCATAAAGGTTCTATTAATGTGGTCCAGATAAAATTAAGGCTTCGCATGGTTATTTTTATTAATAATATTATCTTATATATCAGTGTCATATATGTATTATTTTAACTGATATGCAGAATATTACAATATGTATAGACCAGCTCTTACTGGTTTGCTGGCCGTAACACCAACAACTGTCTTAGGAGAATTTTGTATCAGCCATTCTTAGCTGATCTCTAAATGGTGGAAGTATTATCTCTACAAAATTGTGATTGTTTACGTCTAATAGTTTTGGAGAATTTCTGTGAATATAAGATAGACTAAGTATAGATAACGTAAAAAAAAAAATAGAAATGATGTTAGAAAAAATTTATGTAAATTAGTAGTGAATATGTTGTACATAAATGTTGTGAAAATATTATAAATAATAGGATAAGGTAAAACCCTGAATAATAATATCAGGGAAAATTATAGTTTCGGAGATCTCGTGATGAATTAATAAATCTATGGAGATCTATATATATATTGTAATGAAACTGTCAGTGTACTGAAGTATCTGTGAATCATTGAAATACAGTTTTTGAATAAACCTGAACCAGAGACATCGGTATTAAAAGGAATACCGTTAACCGCAGCGCCACGGAGACAATTAAAAGGAAAAAATTGGAGTCTGAGATCATTGCCCAACAAGCATCGGTCGCTGTTGGCAATATTTGAATGGAGTGTTTGCGCATGATCAATAAAAAAGATAAATATACTTTTATATATGTATGTATATATACTATTATATACTTGTATATATGAAATATGTATTATAGTATACATATATTTATAATTTGTTTTTTAACTTTACATGAAATTACTTCTTACCTTGTGTTGGCAGAAATTATCTCTATGGCAGTAAGCGCGCTCTGTTTACTCTTAGCTTAAGATATTGCTTAAAGAATAAATAAACATGAATAATCAAGCTATATCTTTATTTATTTTTTTTATTTAACGAATCGACGAGACGAATCAGACATTCACCATAACAACGCAGCGCTATTTAGAATGATGTACTACACCGTATTCTTCTCATCTCTTTAAGACATGTTAAGTCTCTTTACTCCCATAATTATACTAGCTACAGCGCCCTTCAAACTGGAACACAGTAATATTTGTACGCTAGTATTTGGTGACGGAAATATGAGTTGCGGCGGTACATAGACAATTTCCGACAGTGGAGATCTATCATCAGTAAATTTATTTATTTGTATATATATATATGGGAGATGAATTAGAAACAGCACCATGTTACTCTTGGCATGGCTCCGAATAAGGGACTGTGTTAAGGATTAACGTAGTCATCTCAAGTAATGTACTTCCGCTGTTGGACATATAACTGTTGTAATGTATTTAAAAAGACGGTCTTCCGTTGACGATGCTATGCAGACTGAGGTGATGATAATTGTAACATTCAAAGCTAAGTCACAAATGGAGAACTTAATGACTAAATGACTTGTTTCCTTAATAAAATGAATGATTATGGAAAAATTATTTCAACGATTTTTCTGTTTCTCATGTTAAAATATAAATAAATCAAACATCCTTCTTTCCATAATTTATCCTATGTTTTGTTTTTTGTGTCATGGACCCATTAAATCGTACATTTCTATACTTGTAACTACCAAAACATTATAGTATCGTAGAACTAGAAATAGGTATTAAAATAAGTACTATTATCATCTGAATTTCCTAAAAAATATCTCAGTATATTTTTAAATAGTTCAAATGATATAAAAGACTATATTTACTTGTTACTTCTTACCACAAAGAACTTGGAATCGGAAACACCATATCCAATTGACAATGACTATCAGCGATTAAAAACGTATTAAGTTATAAACAGCAATAACTTAAAGTATACTAATATTATTGCCATCAGTAGGGGCTTATGGTAAACTGTTGAAACTGAAATCCATCAGTTTATGCTTATTTACTTATCTCTTGAAAGGACTTACATTATAAATAGACCACAATGATGAAGTACATCATTTTTGTATTATTAAAGAAAGGGGTTTTTGTTTTTTATTCTTTATATTTTGAGGGGGGAGGCTTTATGCCTTAAGCATATGTCAGCCCCATTGGCTCAAAAAAAACTTGCGGTGCTAATACTGTGGTTACAACATATCAAACAAATTTCGAGCTGCCCCAGACTTTAGTTCACACAAGACCATGTGTAAGGTTTCCAAGTCCAAAGTATTGATGTTGTGTTTACGCATCAAAACATCTCTTTTGCCCTGATACTTTAAACACTCCATCAGCAAGTGTTGAACATCATCTAATTTTGTTGCAAGTCAAGGAAGGGATGAGACAAGCAGGGCGATCAGCGGGTGGTAAGTGATACGCCATCCAATGCCAACGTTGCGCTAGTTAGGATAATATACACAGCACCACATTGTGCCTGACGCGTTGAGACATAAGATATTAAGTCTCGTTACCACAGTAATTTTACTAGCTACAACTCCCCCCAGTTCGGAACACAGTAATGTTTGCACTGTTTGTCGCCTGCAATATGAGCTGCGGTGGGATCTATCTAAACGGTGCCGGCTCGAGCTGGACAATTGCAGCTGAGACGTGACCTTTTATTATCCTCACAAGGACTCTAGAAGGAGAGAAAGACCCACAAGAAGATTGAAAGGTCAGTTGATAAAAACCAGCTATGGACAAGGGTAGTTGGCGATTGTGAGACCATTGGCACGGCTTAGGAGGAACTCCGTATCACCTTAAGCGAATCCATAGAGAGGGGAAATAAAGGCTGTTTTATTTTATTTTAATGATGAAGTAATTCGTTGGCAACCCAATAATACATTTCATTATTTTTCTAATAAGACATCTATGAATGATTATATTTCCGGTGTGATTACAAACTGAGATTGTTTACTTCGTATATAGTGCGTTCATCTCAAAAAGCTTAGATTCGATCCTATTGGTGGTATGTCACCGCCAAACAATAATGTGCAGACATCACTGTGTTCCGGTTTGAAGGACGCTATAGCTAGTGTGATTACTGGGGTAAGGAGTCTCAACAATTTCGTGTAATGCCATCCTAACTAGAGCCTCGTTACGGGCGGGCGTATCACTTACCATCGAGTGAACGTCTCGCTCGTCACGTCACTGTATTGAAAAAAAACATTTGATTGTTGTTTTTTTTTTTTTTTTCAATAAAATGACTTGTTTTATTTATTATATAATTTTTTATGAGTATAGTTGATCAGTTGATTTGAAACTACAAAACTATTATAACGTTATATACTAAAACCGGTCCTTTGTTATACTGCCTTTAGATTTGTATGCAATGATAATTTATTAACTTGTACGTTGTATACTAAATACATAAATTTATTGATATTTTACATACATATTAGAAAATATTGATTATATTCATATAATATTATTTATCCCATTAACTAAGTATTATTGACATGAAAACATCAGTTAAAAAAAATCTTTTAGAAATATTTACTTGATCGAAAGGGATTTTATATAGTTTCAGTTAACTTTCTTTTAATTATGTTTTTCTACTTTTTTTATTGCTAATCTCACTGCATATATGCATGCTTATAGAAAAAAAAAACGATATTTAAAACTATACATGGAGAAATAACATTACTTTGGTAAGGCATATAGCTTTAAATGCTGCGATCAGTTATATTAATCCATTATATAATTTACTAATGAAGCATCCGCTTTATATCCTTGTCCTTTGTAAACTCTTGTACATGTTTTTTTTTTAATAATAAACAATCTAATAACTTCCTTGTAATTTTTTTATCATTCAACAGCATAACAATGGGCTGTTGCGTGTACATAATAATCGGCGATATATTATTGTTATAGATTATAAAGCAAAGTATAATCATCATCATCTTATAAGATTTATCATTTATTGCATTGACCTTGTTCTAACAGAATATATTCAAACTCGTAAAGGACAACGGAAAGAAAAGAAAAGAAATGCCAACTAATTATTATAATGATATCTAAAAATATCTTGATATGGTTATAACACTATGGTAAAGTGAATATTTTACTTGTCCTTTTTTTCTTTTATTCGCCGAAGCCATGGGACAAGTAAAAGGTTCCTCTGTTGATAACTGATACCTGCCTTTAACAACGTGGAGCCACTTTGGATAATACTCCATTATTTTACAAGCTACAACGCCTTTCAAGCTGAAATACATCTTTGCACACTACTGTTTGGCAACATGAAGAGGAGAATCCGTGGTACCTACCTAGACGGTCTCTGGCAGTAGAGAACTATCACCAGTTGTCAATGCTTAGAAAATAACACTTCGTACAATCGTCGGGTCTCTAGTACTTCAAAGTTCTTAACAATAACAAAAACTAAATTGCCTTCCATAAAGTTACAACTCAGAGATAGCTGATGGACGTTCATTCCCTTAGAATTCTTGCAATTCCTCATCCTGTTCCTTAAGAACTTATTGACCAACTTGACTGCTACACCCTCAATAGAACTGCGACTTGGTGTCTAATAGTAAATCTTGTAAGAAAGGTAGTCGCTAAGCGAACTATGCTGTCTGTTGTAATGAAAACATCTGAAGAAGAGTAAACGTTAGTGAGCTTAAATAGCGATATATAGATAACATACCTAAAGACCTCTCAATCAGGACAAAAATTTTTGAAGACCTGGTACTGATAAATACGGAAAAGAACAGCCTAATCAAGAACAGGAAATCGTCAGATGCAAGCATCGAACCAATGGCGTTAGAAAGGGAAAGATCTATTTGAAGCTATGATATTAAGCTGTAATGATTCATTGGCATTGATTTATCCGGAAGTTGTATATTAACAATTTATATATATTCAAAATATACAACGATGAATCTGTTGACCTTACTGTTCCCTTACGACGATTACAAAAGGATGTTCAGCTATCAGGAATCGAATTTGATACGAGATAATCCATTCAAAACAAACTTCATCCATTGTTTAAACTACAAGGAAAACAACGTCTGAATGTTTTCACGTTTTGTTTAACGTTTGCGTATGTCTGTAGTTTTTTTTTTTTGTGGTGTGTGACGGTGACCATCTTCATCGCGGACGGTAATTAAAACTTTAATTTATTACCTTTTACTAATTTTATTATTTATAATACCAACTTTTGGAATTAGTCGTCGTCAGCGGTATTCCCAAAATAAAACTTAGGGTCTTTTTAGTAAAGAGCATACTTTTTCCTTAATGGCAGCACCGTACCCGCGACCCCTGAGCTTGGGGCCGACCATGGGTGAGAGATACAGATATTTCACAGTTAAGATTGACAATAGATTAAGAGGAACTGAACGCATATTTAGCGTACATATAAACGAAAAGTTTTATTTAGGGGTTGCGGAAACCAAAAAAGGTACTGGTTTAGTAGATGATATGAAAACTTATGTTTTATACGTTTAAGGTGATCGTGTAACAGTCCGTCCAAATCGATTGCGAACCTTCATCCCACTGGCCCACACACGTCCTCGTAAAATCTCCAACTGAATATATATCCGCGGTTTAGTTTGTTGCGAATGCAAGACGCCAAGGGCACTATTACACTGCCGCACGTGAGCTGAATGGGCTACCGTCGAAGGTTAATTTCACTCAGCACCAGTGAGGAATTGCAATAGACGGGACCGTCTGCCGTTGGCAAAGTTTATTGAACTGTTTCTTACAATTGTACGTCAATACTATAAATTTTTATGCGACAAGACTAACAAGGCGCTAGTTAGAATGATATACACTGCATCACATTATGCTCGCCGCATGTTCAATTGGCTTTTTTTATTCAACGTAGCGACGAGATGAACGGTACGTTCACCTGATGGTAAGCGACACGCCTGCCTATAACAACGTGGCGTTAGTTAGTAAAGTATACACTGCACCAACCCGTATTGGGTCAGCATGGTGGGAACTAGCCCATATGAACTCGTATGAGCCCCTGATGCCCGACCGATCGATGAGGGGATCTTTGAGGGAGGCCTATGTCCAGCAGTGGACGTCTATTGGCTGATGATTATGATGATATCAAACCACATTGTGCTCATCGCCTAACTTGTTAAGTCTCGATACCCCAGTAATTTCATAAGCAACAAATCCCTTACATCCGGAACACAGTAATGTTTGCACACTGCTGTCCTGCGACAGGAATAGCAGCGGTGACACCTAGACGGTCTCTTGCATCAGAGACTTAACACTTTAAAATAATCTTAATTTTTTAAGCTAACCTTTATAAAGACTGCAACCCTTTAAATATGATATCATCCTCATGATCAGCTGATAGACGTCCACTGCTGGATATAGGCTTCCCACAAGGATCTCCACATCGATAGGTCCCGCGTTGCTCGCATCCAGTGTGTTCCCACAATCTTCACCAGATCATCGGTCCACCTTGCGAGAAGCCTCCCAACACTACGTCTAGAAGTACGCGGGCGCCACTCAAGGACCTTACTGCCCCATCGGCCGATGGTCCTTCGAGCAATGTGCCCTGCTCACTGCCACTTAAGTATAGCAATCACACACATATGATATAAGTACATTTTAGGTATGACTCTCAAACACTGAGCCCTTTACGCGCTGGTAACTTGAGATAAACACAGTATTAATAAACATATAAACAAGTTTTCAGAAATGCGTCGTATTATCTTATTTGTAACAACGCTCCGTGCCTACGAATCTGGATTTTTTTTTCTTTGTAGTCTAGTCTAGACAATACTAACTTTGATAGTTGTTCCTCCGCAGAAAAGGTTTAACGTTTGTAAGCTGAATTAACAGCAGGTAATCTATAAATGAAAACAAATAGATATAAGAGTTATCATATTACTATATTTCGTATAAACGTGGGTAGGCGTATCACTTAACATCCGGTGAAGGTTCCGTTCCTATCGTCGTTTCGTAGAATAAAAGAAAAATAACGCAATTGTACAAAAAAAAAAATTTTTATAAGACTGGTGAGACAAGATATTGGATCGCCCATTGCTTCATTAATTTCACTAGCTACAGCGCCCATCAAACCGGAACACTACTGTTTATACACTGTTGTCTGTCGACCTGATAGTCTGGTAGGATTTTCTTCTTGTACCCCTCCAACTAATGAAGATTGAACACTAGTTCTGCGAATTCCTTCCTGTTGCGCGCTAGGTGGATCTGCGCGGCGCTCTTAATCTTGTTAAACTCCTTGATGTGGTCCAGCCAAGATCACAGGGGAATGGTTACCGCTCATACATTTAATATTTCAATATAATTTTTAGTCTATAAGAGGATAATGATGCATTCTTATACCGGAAGGATCTATCTAAGATCACACGGAAGTGTGAACGTAATGCCATGGAGTAGTCGTTGGCTTGCATCTATGACGTGTTACCTTTCATAATATATCGGTAAATACGTTATAAAACAAAATCCATTGAAAATATTAAATAAAAAAAATTGTTTTATCATTCAACAAAGAGATGAGACGAACAAGACGTTCACGTGATAGTAAGTGATACGAATGCCCATAACAACGTGATGTCAGCATGTTATACCTGCACTACACATTGCTTGTCGCCTTACGACATACGACGTTAAGTATCGTTACTCCAATACTCCTAATTACACTAGCCTCGGCGCCTTTCAAACCGGAACATAGTAATATTTGCACGCTGTGTGATCTACCACCAGTAATAAAATATAACGTTTATTCGTTTATCATCCTAACTAGCGCCACTAGAGCATCAGTTATCATCAGATGAACGTCTGGCTCGCTCCGTCGTTTATTCCAATAAAGACAAAGGATCATTTTACATAAATTCAAGTGTTGTGTGTGTACTTTGATTTCTTTTGTTTTTTTTTTATTTCCTTTTCTTTCATATTTAGGACTATATCCGATGTATTCGTTACCGTTGCCAAAGACACTAAGAGGCGCAAACTTCATAAAATAATTAAAACAAATTCAAGCAAAGAACCTTATCATCATCACGTTTATCTTCACGATTGCATGGCTTTTAGGTATATTATTTACTGATTAAAGAAATAGAATGGACGGCTCACGGCATTCGTGCCAGCATCATTAAAATTATGTTTTGTTTGCTTATGTATGAATTTTTTATAACCTGTGTTTGCACTTATAATTGCTATATAATCAACAGATGACGGCATTAACTATCTGCACGGTTCCGTAGTTAACTGCTTGCATTGTAATACCGTGGTTCATAGTTCAAATCAAAAGCCACATATTGAAGAATAGATGGTAGGGCTTTCTGAGCTGGCTAGTTATCATGTTAATGTTGTAAATCTGCTATCATTACAGCATCCCTGTTTCGACTGTCTACATATAAGGACCGTCATTTTAAAGCCGAAAACTTCGCCATTCACAGCTTCATTGTCTTTTAATATAGTAATGTATTATGCCAATGAATAATTCTATTAAAAGCCATCATTTCCTCAGAATGAAAGACCGCAAGTATTTCATCTCGGGGGGTTTAAGGGAGGTAGAGGTAGAGGAGTGTAAGGGGTCCCGCACAACAACTCACAGGACCCTAGCCAATAAACGAGGCTCTAGCTCCCATTAACCCGCGCTGAGCCAGCGTGATGGGAAATGGCCCAAATCTCCCCGTATAAACCCCTACAAACGTTACGCGCAGAACCGATCGTTATGGGGATCTTTGAGTAGACCTATGTCCAGCAATTGACTTCTATCGGCTGAAAGTACGTATTTCATTTCTATATTTATGTTGTTAACAAAAAAAAAACTACAACAAATATTCTTTATGATATCTGTTGCCTGCCTATTTTGCTGGCCGTAGTATAGAATTAGAATTGTAATTTATTCTTGAAATCTGTCAGTAATATTACCGCCTGGCAATCCGCTGCCTTAAGGGCTTCTTTTCATTATTAACACCCTCGCAACTCTCTTTGGTATAGGAATTTTGTAAAATCCATTCTTAGATGATCTCTAAATGGCAGAGGCAATATCTCTACCCAATTGGAAGTATTTACGTGTAACAGTTTTGGAGATCTCGTGATGAGTCTATGAATCTTTAAATATCTCCGATATATATATATTGCCTTTAATTCATACTTTCACTAGTATAATTCTCATGTCAATGACATCAAAATTGTACGACGTTTTCGCTACATTATATCTATATTCACTGTTTTGTTTTATTCATTATTATGTAGTTTATTTTCTCTTTAATTTTTTTTCTATAAATAAATATATATATGTATATATATACAAACGGGTGAAACGCGTTTGAAAACCAGCGTTATTTGCTGAGACCTAAGCAATTTCGCAAACATTTACTTTTGTTTATATTTTACTATACATTTCAATTTTTATGTAATTTTCTTCATTATTGTATTTGTGGTGTGACTAAACTTCTTATTATTTATATACAGACGGTATCAAGGAGTTGAAGAGGAATCGCGAGATCTTCGAAACTGTTAGACTCAAAATTTGGTAGAAATATTCCTTCTATCATTTAGAGTTCGGCTAAGAATGGATTTTACAAAATTTCTTCCTCAAAGGGTGTTGCGGAGATGTTGATGGGAAGGGGCTCGGGGGCCGGCAGGTAGTCGCCGGGCAGGAATATTTCTGCCAGAATTCAAGTCTAAACTTCAAATCTAATTATATATTACAGCCAGTAAAATGAGGAACAGCTATCAATATATTATTTAAAATAACGCCATACATTTATCATATAGAAAGATGCAATCGAGTGCGTTATAAACAAGCATCTCTCTCTTTTAATTCTTTCTCTTCTATAGGATGGTTATCTGCGAATTCTCTATCTGCTATTATCATTTTAATTTTCAAAGGAATTTGTACATATTTGACATAATATCTATCCTGCGTTTTCATTTGAAGATTGCCGGGTCTTTTTAAGATTCATTAGAGTTAACTTTCTTTAAAGCAGAGCTTTATAGAAACGAATCATCTGTAATCGAATTTATATGTTTATTAATAGTTATTTTGGTTACTATACTCGTGTCTTTAGCTTTACCACCTAAATTAACCTATCTATTGAACTCTACCTAGTGTAAGCTGTAAGTTTTGTTATAAGCAAATAAACAAATATGTATGTAATGTGAATATGAAAGAGGTCCCCCGCAGCGTATATTTTTGCCGCTAACCAGAAATATGCAAATATTACTTTCTTATGTTCGGATTTGAAGGGTCTTTTAGCAAATGAAATTACTGGAATAAACATTCTATGCCTCCAGAGCACAAAGGGGTAGTGTATACCATCTTAACTAGCGACACATCGCTATCGGCAAACGCTTTACTTACCATTAGGTGAACGTTTATTAAAACCAATAATCAGAGACGTCCAGTCGACTAACCTTTATTTACTTTATCCATATATTTAAACAGTTCAGTATGTTAACAGAGGTTCAAATTTGAACTTTAAAATTGCACAGGTTTAAAGCGAGTAAGCACCATTGAACATGGCTCCAGTCCAAGTTGTTTGACGTAAGTTAACTTGAAACTTACGTCATAAAGTCAGTTACAATTGTCGTCGTGTCCCTAACACATCGCCTGTGTATTTTATTATTTATTACCGATAAATAATTTTTAATACTAATATTGTAATTAAACATAAAACTGTTCGTTAGTTTAGTGATGAGTTTATGTGATTATATTTTACCTTCACACTACTTAAAGTTTTAAGGATGTAAGTATATCATTTAAAGAAACTTTAACCAATTGCTTAATATATTTATATGAAGCTTAAAATTTTGCTTCTATATGTACCTCGTAATAATTATCTTCAACTTCCATTGAAGATGCTTTAATAACAGTTTGTTCAGAGGTCCAGCAGTGACGACTGAACTGATGAGACCTCTAAATGGCAGAAACAATAGCATTACCAAATTTTGAGTGTTTACATATAATAGTTTCGAAGATCTCGTGATGAGTCAATGAATCTCTAGGTATCTCCTATATATATAAATTATCAGCATTATTGTAGGAGCGTTGTATGTAGGGGGTGAAAGGGGTCCCGCATAACAACTCACGGGTTCCAAGCTAACCTTACCTGCTCGTGATGCACCCTGCTACTCAACAAATGAGGCTCTGGCTCCCACCAATTCGCATTATGCCAGCTTGGTGGGAACGGCCCAAATCCCTCCATGTGAACATCTACAAATGATGGCCTTTAGTGCCCTGTGGTACTGGAAGTCATGCTGACTGTGGTAAAGGTCACGGGAAGCCCCTGGATGCAGACAGGACCGATTGATGTAGAGATCTATGGGGGAGGCCTATGTCCAGCATTGGATGTCTGCTGATGATGATAATTAGTTGTAGATTCCTTTGGACAAATAGATGGTCATATTTTATGTTGTCTATTTATTCGATGTTTTTATATAATATTACAATGTTTATTCTGAACAATTCAAAGTAAATGTTACATTTAAATAACAATCTTAAGACATTAGTATGTAAATGTGGATAGCAAAATTTATTACAATTGTAATTTGCATCACATGTACAGTAGTTAGATAGCAAAGTAACTGCAGATAATAAACTTCACATTTTAACTTACGTATGCTCCGAATATCAAATAGGACTATCCATTTTAATAAAAATACGTACTTCACACATATTCGATTCATACTTTGGAATACTAAATTGTTAGGAAATAACATCTAGTTTTAATAGCTTAATGCAAGAGTCGACAAACGTTGGCTTTTTGAGAAAAAAATTTATACTTATTCTGGCGCAGCGAACCTAAGTGAGCTTTGGCCTCTGACACAAGAGAACGCCAGCGGTGCTTGTCTCACACTGCTTTTAACCAGTCCACTACTTGGAGCGCGCTTAGGTCATCAATCGAGGTCTCATCTATGATCTGATTTACTATGATCCTCTCTCACCCTCAGCAAGTGGCCCATCTAGCGAACTCTGTGGATTTTGGCTTCTTTCATGATTTAGGGTTCGCCAACAAGCCTAACTATTTTCCTGTTGTGCCGGACTAGCCAATTACTGTCGTCTCTTTAAATCAGGCTCTAAATTCTACGCACATTTTTAAGTTTTTTTTTTATAATTTTTTTTTTTAATAGAACAAGGAAAAAAATATCGTTTAAAAAACCTTGTTTGAAATATAAACAATAACTTAGTCGTTCTAAATGGTATATTCATTTACTAGTAGGTCTCCGGTGCTGGAGACCGCCTGGGTTTGTACCATCGCAGCTCCTATTTTTGCCGCCAAACAGTAGTAAATAAATATTATTGTTTTCCGGCTTGAAGTGAGCTGTAGCTAATGAAATTACTTGGGTAATGAGATTTAACATCTTATGTCACAAGGAAACGTGCACAATGCTCTGTGTATCATCCTAATTAACGCCACGCTATGAGTAAGTATATCACTTAGGTGAAGATATCGCATGTCACGTCAATTATTTAAAAAAAAAATGTAGTCTGCATTTTGCAGAAAGATAAGATTTGTATACAAGTAACTGAATTAGTATTTCAGACTTGACCACCATTTTAACATAAGAGTCCGTTTCGTACTTGAATGTACTAAGAATAATGAAAATTGCCGTTATTCTAAAAACACTTGTTACAATCGCCGCTAACTTGATATTCAAATGAACTAAAACAAAATAAAACTTAAATTCTAAGATTTTGTTTGTCAGTATTAAATTAAGAACTAAACCTATCATTTAAAAGCTCCAGCTATCTGTACAGTCTATGGAGATAATAATGTTAACTTAGACTAACATTATTAAACCTTAGAATGGGAAAGATTAATAAAGTATGACCTAAAATTATTATATATTTATTCAAATTCTTATATATATATATATATATATATATATATATATATATATATATATATTGCCTTGTACATGTTTTCATTTTTTTAGATATTTTTAAGATCAGAATAGGGAACAATATTAAACCTTCATTTCTAGTTATATATTTTAACTGTTATGTATAAAACTACATATGTATTATATAGTTTAATTATTATCTTTAATTGCTGCATAGTACACCAAAAAAACTTTTTAAATTTGTAATTGTTATTATCATTTGGTAAGGTTGGGTAATATAAAACTATTTAAGGGTGAGTTAGCTAGTTATGCATTAAAATATTTTTTTTTATTTTTTACTGTATAGCTGCTTCATATCTCTGATCAAACATACCACAAATAACTCTCAGAGATTTAGATGATATATTTTAATTTCTTATTTTGTATATGTGTGATGAATTAAATAATAAAGGTCTAAGTACCGAGCCCTGAGGAATACCTGAGGGAGAGTAAAATTACACCTCTACAGTTATAAAAGTACTAAAATAATTACATGAATCTGATGTGCTATTTCTTCCCATTCTTAACTATTTTATATAAGAAACTATATAATTAACATTTATATGGAATAAAAATATACACACTAATTGATACAAGAAAAACTTAATTGCTAATGCATTTTGCAGAAAGAATAGAAAATTTATGGATTATTATCTTTTCTATTTCTCTTGGTTAATGGTAGAGGAATTAAATATTTTCATATACTTTTTCTGCCGTTATTTGTTGTTCACTCTGAATTATAAACCTGGGGTTGTTAATCGATTGCTCACTTGGCTGGTGCTCTCATTTTGCGGAGCTATCCAAAAATGTCTCCATAGTTTATGTTGCCTTTATCGTTTTAAAAATGTTCAACCTATAAGCACAAAGAGTACTAAATACAAACTCTGATTATTATTCTGTATACTTCACTGATCCTTCTCTGGTATTTCAAAGTAAACTGTATACGTTTTAATTTCGAGCTACGCAAGTATGACCATATTTCTTTCTTCCTGTCACAACTTCGTTTCCTATTGTATTTGATTCATTTACCCCTAAATATTTAAATCGCAAGTTCGAATTTTAAGGAATTTCCCACGAACGCTGTCTTGGGTGTACTGATAAGTTCGCTCTTCACAATCCTCTCTGCCAAACTAATTTTCTTGAGAATTCCTTTACTCCTCGATCTTGGATATCTTGGAATAAAATTAATATACTGGCAGCTCGCAGTAAAGCCTCCTTTATGCGAATGTTGTGGGAACACATGTCTCTATAAAACCTCTTTCTCTCTTTCATTTCCTGGTCTTATATCAGCTATCATTAATATATATATAATAATTATTAATATAAATTTAATTATAGTTTACTAATACATTTATAATATTTATTTACCTTTTTACACTCGCACGAAACTGCACCCATGATATTGCTCTCTGCTCAATCTTAAGGTAGACTGGGAGAGACTGCGATTTGGTATTATCCACCTTTTTGTACATTTTTCTTATGCAAATAAATTTTTAAATAAATAAAAATTATATGTTGATTTATAGTTTTTAAAGTCTACTGCAATGTTATTTTTTTTACAGATTTCTTTACTGGTGGACCATTCAAAGAGGAAGAATCAAACTGACAAAGGTAATTTTTTTATACATATTCAAATACTTTTAATTACGAGTATATTAGATAAATTGCTTGGAATATTTAAATTGAATTTAATAATTACAAATCACTTAGTGTTAAGAGCCGTGCTTACCCGACACTATACCGAACACATCTCGGACGTCAGCTTGAACGAAATTAATATGGCGCTCAAGCAGCAAAAAAATAACAAGGCGCCGGGTGATGATGGAATTACGGCGGAGCTTCTAAAGGCAGGAGGACGACCAATACTGATAGCTCTTCAGAAACTATTTAACACCATCATACTCGAAGGGGAAACGCCAAAATCATGACGCGCGGGTGTGCTGAGGCTTTTCTTCAAAAAGGATGACAGGAGCAGGTTAAAGAAATATAGGCCCATCACGCTCCTGAGCCACGTTTATAAGCTGTTTTCGAGAGTCATGACGAACTGTCTCGAACGCAAGCTAGACGATTTCCAACTCCCTGAACAACCAGGATTCCGAAAAGGCTTTAGTACCATAGACCACATACACACGCTGTGGCAAGTTATACAGAAGACCGAAGAATATAATTAGCCACTATGCTTAGTGTTCGTGGACTATGAAAAAGCTTTCGATTCTGTAGAAACATGGGCTGTGCTACAGTCGATCCAGCGGTGCCAAATAAACCATCGTTACGTCAGTCCGCCTCCAAGACCATAGCTCAAAACCTATTCAGTTACAGCGAGGTGTCAGACAGGGCGATATTCTATCGCCAAAGCTGTTCATAGCAACGCTGGAAGACGTCTTCAAGCTTTTGAACTGGAGAGGACATGGCATCAATATAAACGGCGAGTACATGCCCCATCTTCGATTCGCTGGTGACATTGTGGTCATGGCTGAGACTATGGAAGACCTTGGCAAAATGCTCGATCACCTCTGTAGAGCGTCCCAACACGTGGGTCTTAAAATGAATATGGAGAAGACAAAAATTATGTGTAATGCCTATATTGTACCCATGCCAAAATGGTCGAGGGTTCTACTCTAGAAGTTGTTGACGAATACGTTTACTTGGGACAAACAGTCCAGCTAGGTAAGTCTAACTTGCAGAAAGAGGTCAATCGACGAATCCAACTCGGGTGGGCAGTGTTCGGGAAGCTACGCAGCATCTTTTCGTCTCAGACACCGCAGTGTATGAAGACAAAAATCTTCAACTCGTGTGTGTTGCCAGTGTTGACATACGGATCCGAGACGTGGCCCCTTATTATCGGCCTTATAAAATGACTCAAAGTCACCCAAAGGGCAATGGAAAGAGCAATGCTCGGAGTTTCTCTGCGTGGTCGAATCAGGAATGTGGAGATCCGCCGAAGAACTAAGGTCGCCGACATAGCTCAAAAGATTGCTAGACTTAAGTTGCAATGGGCAGGGCACATTGCTCGAAGGACCGACGGCCGATGGGGCAATAAGGTCCTCGAGTGACTAGTACAGGGAGGCCTCCCACAAAGTGGACCGACGATCTGGTAAGAATCGCGGGAATCCACTGGATGCGAGCTACGCGGGACCGATCGACGTGGAAATCTTTGGGGCCTATGTCCAGCAGTGGACGTCTATCGGCTGATGATAATAAGTTTTAAGAAAAAGATTTTTTATTCGATGAAGCGACGATGCAGGCGAAATGTTCACATAATGGTAAGTTAACTGACTGCCAGCAACGTGGCGCTAGTCAGGATGATGTACACACATTGTGCTCATCGCCTTGAGACTCGAGATATTGTCTCGTTACCCTAGTAATTTTACTTGTTACAACGTCGTTTAAATCGGAACACAATAATGTTTGCAACTTACTGATTGGCTGCAGAAATAAAACCTGGAGACTATCTAAGTACCAACAGCAGTGAGCAAACATTACTGTGTTCCGGCTTAAAGGACGCTGTAGCTCTCTAGAATCTCACATGTATGTCATCTTCATTAACGTCACGTTATAATTCATTGACGTATCATTTACCACCAGGTCAACGTCTCGTCTTGTATCCATACACCTTTTAAATGGTATTTCACATACATTTGAATTTATCTGTTAATATACGAGTAGATAAAAAACATTCGCAATCCGTCATGCAATAACCAGATTGATACTTTAGTGCTTTTTTTTTTATTGCTCAAAGTCCTCTAATGATAAGTATACACTTGGCGATCGGAGCCAATCACTTCGCGAACGCGAACGTTGCCCAACGCGAGAAGTAACCAGTAAAAAGTATAAAAAAAAGCTACTTTTTCAAGTATAACAAACAACTACATTCATAATATAAAATTGTAGTAACAATAATGTAGCTAAAGTAGTTCATAGAAGTTTCTTAACTATGATAGGTATCTGTAAGATCCGATTGAAAATTTTAAAAGCTATACACGACAAAAAATGCATGCAATTTTTTTTTCTCAATGAAGTGACGAGACTAGTGAGACGTTCACCTGATGGTAAGTGACATGGCCGCCCATAACGACGTGGCGATAGCTCTGATGATATACACAGCATCATATTGCGCTCATCATCTTGAAATATAGAATGTTAATTCTCGTTACTCCAGTATTTTCATTAGCTACAGCGCCCTTCTAACTGGAACAGTAATGTTTGCACACTACTATTAGCCATCTGTAATTGAAGCTGCGGTGGTAGCTACCTCGATGGTCTCCGGCAACAGAGACATACTACCCTACGTTTGTCATTTGATCATTGTTATAAAAGCCTTCTTCACTATTAAATAAGAGAAAGAATCGAATAAGAGATTATCAAGTTTATTATATATCAATATTTTTAAAAACTGCATTTATTTAAATTGTTAGAACCTATCTAGATTAGATTGATTTGTAAAAATAATAACTATAGTAGAGTTCTAACGAAGGAGGTAATATAAAAACATTCTCAATCAAAAACCCATCATCCTCCTCTTCTAATAGTCTTCTCTTTTTTATATCCTATGTCAAATTCAAATAATTAACAGGCTTATCTATCAATATATATATAATATATATATATATATGCTAAGATTCATTAACTGACTTTAATTGAATTAGAGATATTGCTTCTGCTATTTAGACTTCAGCTGAGAAAGGATATTACAAAATACCTTCTCCAAAGAGAGTTGCGGGGGCGTTACAGTCAGCAAAACAGGCGGGGAACAGCTAGTATTCCCATAAAAGTATACTTAAGTTACGAATTATTATATAAGCTATATCATAATTAAAATCCACAATTTTTTTTTTAACCTCTTCGAAGATTACACGTTACAAACAGACACAGAGAAAAACAAAAATAAATAAATGATGCTATTTTAATATTGCTTAAGTTTACTTATCTTTACATATGAATAGATAACTAATTAGATATAAGGACTTATAATATTTTTAGGACTACTATAAATAATTTATGACGATTTTTTTAAAACACTAACTGTACGCGGGTTTTCATATAATATTATGCTTTATAGCATACATGATTAAGTTAAACAAGTAACACACCAGCACTGGTTATAAGTACAGCTACGCAAAACCGCAAGTTAACAATGATAGACAAATATTTGAGTCAGTTAACGGTATACCGTAGTCCGTTACTTTTGAATTTGAGGCTAATCATCTTTCATATATATATATGTGTGTGTGTATGTACATATATATATTTGTGTAACTCGAATTTATATATACGTACATAAATACTTGTAGTAGATCTCTGTTGCCGGAGACCGTCTAAGTACCACAGCAGTGCCTACTGCCGCCAAACAATTGTGTGCAAAAATTGCTGTGTTCCGGCTTGAAGGGCGCTGTAGATCTCTACAACGAGATACTAGAGAGCTGCTTATATCTCAAGCCGACGAACAAACGTGGTGCTGTGTATATCATCCTGACTAACTCCACGTTATTACGGACTGAGGCATTTCCCTTTTCAACACTTAACCAAAAAGATACAGATAAGACATTATTCGCCCATGATCCCATGGCTGGGATTGGTCGAAGACAGTCTAAGCTATTTATCCACCATCATTTTTAAACAATGCAAGATTATAGAGCTACATGCAAAATATGAGCAGCTTATAAATCAACTGAACAACTTAGTTTAAGTATATAAAATTCCTTTACTTTACATTAAGCAAAGGAACGATATTGTAAATAGTTATTTGCACGACATAACAAACATTATCATTGCACAGTAAGTTTACTGCAACAGACCTGGCGATGGTGTGTGCAATAACATCTCCAAGTAACCGTTGCAAATAAATATAGCACTTACGGCAATAATAAGACGAAGCACAATCGCATGTTATGTTATATTAGCACTTGTTATTAACACTTAACAGTTATTGATTCAGTAGTAAGCTAGATTGAAAAACAACGTTAAATATGCGCAGTTATAACGTGTTGATTTTTTTTTATTATAACGCATTTAACAGTTTTAATAAAGGACCTAAACTTGAGCGAAAAAACTCAAACTACTAAAAACTGTATGTATTATATATAGTCATATATATTTTGTTGTAATCTTCGTCTTTGGCACAGCGGTTATCCACTTGCTTTGTAACATGGAGATCCCTTATTCGATTCCGAGGCCTCTTATGGTTTTTTTTTATTTCGTTCCCCCCATTGTGCAGAGCCAGGGCATTTGATCTCTCTTTTCTTTATCTTCCTTATTTATTTATTTCGTTTTCCTATTTTTCCTACTTACTGGTGGTAGGTCTATTCTGGACCGCAAAGACTATTTCTGCCACAGATCAGTAGTGTGCAAACATTACTGTGTTCCGGTTTGAAGGGCGCTGTAGATAGTATAATTACCGTGATAGTAATTATACTCGACATCTTTGTCTCACGGCGACAAGCACAACGCGGTCCAGTGTATAACGTCCTAACTAGCGCCACGTTATGGACAGGCGTATCACTTAACTTCAGGTGTAAGTTCCGCTCGTCTAATCACTTCGTTAAATAAAAAAATTACAATTCTCCATCTTAGACATGTGAAGGTTAGATGATGGTCGAAATCTCCTGCACCAACTTGAATAGTCTTTCTTAAAATCTAAATCTTCTGATATAATAAATCTTAACGTATTATAATGTAAGTACTATTGTATTATTAGCGAGTACATTTCATCATCATCATCGAGTACGTTTGGCCTTTCAGTCACCGAACATCGTGTTATGTTAGTGACAAATGATATCTCATTAAGCATCTCTCATCCAGGAGTACTTTTTTTATTCGACAAGACGAGCGGGACTTTCATCGTCGTACCCATAAAAACGCGGCGCTAGGTAGGATGATACATACCGCACCACATTGAGCTCGTCACCTTGAGACATGTAATTAGGTGTCGTTACTCAAGTAACTTCACTAGCTACACCGCCCTTCATACCGGAACAGGGTATGCATAGTAGTTTTTGTTGACTGCAATAGACGCAGCGGTGGTACCTACCTCGGCGATCTCCGGCAACAGAGACCTACCACCAGTAAATCTTCATGCCAATCACCAGTAATTCCCACATTATAAAATAATACTTGCGTTATGAGGTTACCAGAGATTGCTTCACGTAAATAAAAATAGGCCCGTCCGTCCATAAAGTTGTGTAAGGTAACATTAACCCGGTATATAGCATGCTACGCGAATTTTTATTATCATATTAAACGTTGCGATCATTTATCAACTTCAATGGTGTAATAGAGATAAACTATCTCTTATCATCAATTCAAATACGCTGGAGAGCATCGTCATCAATTCAACTTATGGCATTGTTGAATGCTGGATGATGTAAAGGTCACACAAAATTCTAAGTAAGTCTGTGTTGCCGGAGACGTCTAGGTAGATACTGCTGCTCCTCTTTCTGCCGCCGAACAGTAGTGTGCAAACATTACTGCATTCCAGTATGAAGGGTGTGGGTAGTGAAATTACTGGGGTAACGAGACCTAACATCTTATATCTCAAGCGGCCGAGTGCAATGTAGTGTTATGTATAACATCTTAACGAACACCATGCTGTTATGGGCGGGCATATCGATTACCAGACCTCTTTGTGGAATAATAATAAAAAAAAAACACTTTTGAACCCATTCTTGGAGTTATTACCTTTTTTGTCGATTTTTCGACACGCCACTGGTTAGATGACGATGAGAATATTTTAACTATAATAAATTAATTATTGAACGTTAAGTGACAATGGTGCTGATAAGTATTCTCGATTGTTGACAATACTCTAGCTCTCGTATAGAATTCATATAGCTTTATGATGGTAGGTGGTCAGATAGGTTAAACTTTACCATCATCTAAACTTCACAAAATGACCGAAAACGATACTTGCTATCATCTATGCAAAGACAAGTATTTAGCAGCTGCGCCATGAAAGCAGTTAAAGAACATCTGCGATAACAATTTAAGATAATTTTACCCCTAATAAAAATATTAATATTGGTTGTATGATATATTCATAATTCCTAATAAAATGATCATTTTTATGATTATCATGAAATGATGATCATTATTTAAAAAATCGCAACATTCACCTTCAAAAACCTTAGCTGTGCAAACCGGAATACCCCTAACGGGAATTGGCCGTGCACACTCATCGTTTCGGTTTTCCTCTTTGGGAGCAACGGATATTTACAAAACAAAAATGTTATAAATAAAATATTATTACCCATACTAATAAAATTATATCTGTATTCTTCTTCTACTTTCTAGAACTTGTCCCATCTTTACTTGGGGCCGGCCCTCCTGTTCATTCTTCTAAATCTATCCCTTGTGTCATAGCTTCTGTCAATTATTCTTTAGATTTTTATTGATCATCGTCAACCAAGTAGTCGGGGCTCTTCTCAGGGCCTCTCTTTATAGTTTCAAGATCCAGCGCTACCCTAATCGTATACGTTGGTCTTCGCATAACATGGCCATACCAGCGCAGGTGTCTCTACCATTTTCTCTCGAACCGGTTTTACTTTAAAGGAACCTCTGATATGTATGTCCTTCACTCTGTCTTCTAGGGTAATTCCTCCTGCCCACCCAAGTATACGCATTTCTGCCACATGCATTCTTTGTTCTTGTGTATTATTATTATTGTTTTTCTATTATTATTAATAATTTTTGATATGTTTTGGTATACCAAAGATCATAAATCCTTTATAAAGCCTAAAGCTATTTTATATTGGTCCCAATAGAAAAAAATTATATTAGTTCATTTATCATTAATCAACTATTTAATGATAAGGAATTAAGAAAAAAAATCTATTAACATACAT
Source organism: Ornithoptera alexandrae (assembly GCA_029030555.1). Taxonomy (NCBI): domain Eukaryota; kingdom Metazoa; phylum Arthropoda; class Insecta; order Lepidoptera; family Papilionidae; genus Ornithoptera; species Ornithoptera alexandrae. The sequence goes on from JARDVY010000031.1 coordinate 2,648,551, forward strand.
CTCTCTGATGGTAGGTTTTTGTTACCAGAGACAATGTAGATTTACACCAGCACAAATTCCTACCGCTAAACAGTAGTGGTCTAACATTAGTTTTTCGGTTTGAAGGGCGCTGTAGCTAGTGAAATTACTGGCGGTAATAAGTGTTAACATCTTATCGTCTTAACGTCTCACGTCTGTACCAGATCAAACATCAGGCATATAGTTAAGCAGTAATATTTTCAGCCATATGGTATATAGAGATCCTCGTTTCGACCCTCAGGCTACAGCTCGATATTTAGACAGAGGTAAGGTATCATCCATCCATCCTCGCTAACTTCCACTCTAATATTACCAGTCTCCGTAGCAGCATCGCTGTTCCGATCCTCATGTGATTGCTTTCCATTATACAATAAAGATATTACTTCCGGTATAAAACCTTGTAACGGTGATATAAAATTACAAAAGTTTGTAGATCGTGCGCGTATATGAAACTACTGTTGAGTTTATACACGAGCATCGTCCCAGTTACATACGGTGTCAGAGATCCAAAACTCCAACACGTTATTATAGAGATGGTGATACTTTCACCTGGTGAACCACAAATTTGTATTTTAACTAGAACATCGGGTGTTTTGTAATAAACATCGCTTGGGACCGTTATGTCAACAAATCTAAAAGGACTTCCGAGAGTATTTACAGGAATCCGTATCCTTTTTTAATCAATCAAAATGACTATAAAAGGAATATATAAAATGCTGTCGTCACATCTATATGACGTCATAACTGATGAGGTATACTCGTTGCAACTAGCAAGCTGTGCTGTCTTTGTTACTTAACAGTGACTCCTTAATTTTTTTTTAAATTATCAAAAAACTACTTAACAATTACTCTCATTATCAGTTACTGTTATTAGAATGTTTTAATATATTTTTCATACATTAATCTTAAGATTATTATTCTTTCTAATGATGCCCGGAATATTAAATTTTAATAGATTATACTGCATTACCCAATTCGGGACTCGCGGGTATAAACAAACTATTCATAGGAGGTATTACCGGATATCCTGTAGATGAGTACCACGGCACCTCCAACTTTTATCGCCATAGAGTAATAGACAAGTGTTATTGTGTAACGGTTATAATATATCTCAATGCGATAAGTACATTCAGGTGCAATCTTTTCCAACTTTTTTTTCGAATGCTATTTGCGCTTGTGTGGTATTGACGACTTCTACAGCTTCATCACACTCAGGACTATATGTTCTATCGATACATATTATATACATATAGAGAAAGATGAGAGAGTATAGGATGAAGAGTTAAGTAGTATTATATGTGGATAGGAAATAAGCAGATTATGAATAAATACATAGATTTATATATAGGTTCCTGTTCCGCGCCCTCTTGGCTGGCCGTAACACCCAGTAACTTCTTTTGGGAAAGGGGGAAAAAATTTATAAAATCCATTCTCAGCTGACCTCTAAATGGCAGAAGCAATATCTCTACCAAATTTTGAGTGTTTGCGACTAATAGTATCGGAGATCTCGTGATGATCTAATCAATCTCTAGACAACTCATATATATATATATATATATATAGATAAATTTCACTAAGTTGTTTATCATCCTGACTACCGCTACATTTTTATAGATATTCGTTTCACTTGCTATCAACTTTGTCCTATATCGATCCTGATATCGTCCGTCTTCCAGTCGACTAAATACAATGTGATAGGCCTTTGTGAGACCGTCTAGGTAGGTACCACCGCAGCGCCTATTTGTACCACCAAACAGTAGTCTGCGAATATTACTATGATTCAGTTTAAAGAGCGCTTAATTACCGAGGTAACGAGACAACATCTTATGCCTCTGGCGAGGAGCGCAATGTGGTGCAGCGCATACCAGCTAGGGCTACGTTGTTATGGACAGACGTATTACTTACCATCAGGTGAATGGCCAGCTCGTTACGTCGCTTAATTGTATAAAAAAAAAATCATCTATATAATAATATCCCTTTCATGATCTATGAGATGATAATTCCGAATTATAAAGGTCGTTACCCACTTGCGCGGACAATTTCGCCGCGGCCCGCCGCGAGGCCGCGTGACGTAACCCGTAAGGTTGGCCCACGGAGCTGTTCCGGTCGTCCGCGATCGTACGTAACGTAGTTGCGTCAAGGCAGAGCCGCTTCCAGTGCCGCCGACACACCGTCTCCTCACTGTTAAAGGGTTTCAAATCTGTTTGTATCCGAATAAGCAACCAGTGAGTTATTACGTATTCGTTGAACAATTTTTTTATATATAAGATACGTTAATGCTTGACCACGATCCTATCTGGTTTTTAGCGTTTTTTTTTTATTGTTATTCAACGAAGCGACGAAACGAGTGGGACGGTCACCCATAACAACGTGGCACTAGTTAGGATAGTATACACTGCTACATATTGCGCTCATCTTTACCACAGTAATTTCACTAGCTACAGTGCCTTTCATATCGGAACACAATAATATTTGTACACTACTGTATAGACTTCACTACCTAGACAGTCTTTACAAACAGAGACCTACCATCAATAAAAATGTACCCACCAACCTAGTTACAATCTATTCACTCTTTTCTTGAAGATACGTTGTATTTGGACAGGAGCACTGACGCCGGCAAGTTGTTCCACTCATTTCTGAAACAATGAGGAGTTGGACCTCTTCGTTCGTATACTGGGGATGTTTACAACATACGGATTACGACTCGCCGTGTCTATGGTCGTCCGATAGCAAAAAATAGAAAGGGTTATTATATCTCGTATTTCCATCTAATATTAAATGACAGTCATCACCTAGTATTAAATGGCTATCCAAAGCGTAACAATAAAGAACTAATTAAGATCTTAAATACCATTGTAAAACAACCCTTCCGCATCCAATATTTTCTCCCCTTTCTCCTCCCCCTTTTACATACTACTTTATCTACTTCTATATGTATGTATTTCATTTTTATGTTTTCGTTTGAAGTCAGTTTTTGTATTTTTGTGTTTATTATAAGTTTCGGTTTAATTTTATTTTATTTTTAGTTTCTTTTTTTCTTTTTATTATTATTTTAGCTCGCGGGATACAAGATCCGCGAGCCCTGAGTCCGATGAGGTCGTGATGGTTGTCAATAACACTGCAGCGCGAACATCACGATAAAAAAAACCATTGTAAACATGTAAGACATCGAATATTATATTTCGTTGCTGCAATTAACACATAATTTTTAAAGAGTAGGTCAGTGTTGACATATATAGTAAATATGTCTAGCATGATTTTTTTATTTGATTTCTATCTAGTTAATAAATCCATCAAAATACCGAAATCTCTAAAAAAATTTAACTCGTTTGGACTTGATATCTCTCAAAGAAAGAGTCAAGGTCACATACCAACACATAAGTGCAAGTAGACATACGTACCTATGTAGCAAGTACTCGAAATCTGTTGGACGTTACTGCTTCATCTCTTAGTTTTTTTTTTTCAGCAAAAGCTCAAAGTCAGATGAGATCGGGTCTACACTACTTCAATTTATATAATTCATACATTCATACTAAAACTTTTACGCTTTTATGCTATCCACTATACGCTTTTACGCCATTAAGCTATTATCATCATCATACTAATAATTAATCTTAGTAAATCATTATGAACAAAGAGTAGTTTCTAAGTTATTTCAAGTACCATATTACCATTTTGAAATTTGTCAAACTATCAAACATGAAAACTTTAATATCAATACTTTAAAAGTTATTTAAACATACTTTAATTCAAATGAATAACACTTTTTTAAAATAATCTAGAAAAGTAAAATCTCATAGATTTCTTGGTCTAGGTTAAAATACACAGTATTCGTATGTGAAAACTTAAATTTTCATTTTATCTCTTGATGTGACACATACAAATCTAATTTCGATTTACAGCTATTTGTACAGTTTGTTACAGATTTTGTTGAGAAAAAATATATTCAAAGAGAAATTGAAAATTACTCTCAACTTTCAAAAAGATTTAGTAACAATGTGAATATCTAATGCCAACTGTACGAGTATATGTTTTTAAGTATAAAATTGTCGATTTTATTGTGTCGACAGTCGTGGAGAATCTCCTATGATAACGCACACATAATCAGTCATTAAACGCTGCAAAATAAACACACGCCGGCTATGTGTGAGTGAGAGGATAGAGTTTAGTAGGACAGTCCGACAAGTTTTCTGTCTCCGTTGCGATGCGACCCCGTTTCTATGCATTTGGCGCAGAAATAAAAAAAAAATAAAACATGTGGTTATCTAGTCACTTTCCATTGGTGACATCGGCATAAAGTAATATTACTTTGTTATAGCAAAACTGTAACAATATGTCACAAACACTAATGCCATTTTTCTATCGGTCTTCAATGCCTTTTTTTGTAAAAGGTTCTATAAGATACGGTCATCATTAGTGCATTTCGGAAGGTCCAGGATATCCGACGGAACACACCGGAGTATCTTTGCATATTCCAGAGAGAGCCATATACCTCTTCAGTGGCCTTTACTACGAAAAATTCGCAACCGTTTCGTACATGTCGTCCACCCTGAGTTCGCTTCTATTAACGAAAGCCCTCACCATCAAAACCGAACCCGAGGACCCTTTTAGTAGCCTTCTACGATAGGCACGGTTCACTTTAGTCCCATTCTTAATAGCTCGAGACAACAGAGCTTCCCTTGAGGACTACACTAAACAGTGAGGACAATGATGTCAACTATGGTAAACGCAACAGAGATGTTTGGAAAGGGGGTGAGCACACAAGATCCAATGAAGTATTTGACCTCGTTGGATCTTCTGTGTTGTCATAGTGAAATTTGGCGATCAAATTGAAAAAACTAGTAGTCTTCAGCTATTCTGTTCAACCTTTAATATAATATCAAAATTTAAAAAAATTTAATAAATTTAACTGCTTAAAAGGTTTTTTTGTTTTAATGTTGGTAGAACACCGCCATCTTAAAGACCACAGCGGCAGTTTCTTTTCTTTCCATTCCGGAAAGAAGGGCACTGTAGCTGGTTAAACTACTGGAGTAACAGAACATCATCTTATGTCTCAAGAAGACGAGTACTATGTGGTGCAAAAAATAAATTAACAACCCAGCTCGCAACAAAGGGTGTTCCAGTATTTGTCACCTTTGCTTGTCTTGTGTCCTTCTTTACGTTTATATTCATGTTTTTATATATATATATATATATAGTCTGTTACATTTTCTTATTCAAAGAAATGACACGAGCAAAACGTTGACCTGACGGTAAGACATTCGCTTGCCCATAACAACCTGGCGCTAGTTAGGATGTTACACATGGAACCACTTTGTGCTCGTCGCCTTGATGCATAAGATGTTGAGTCTCGTTACCAGTAATTACTCTAGCTACAGCACCCTTCAAACCGGAAGACAGGAACGTTTGCACACTACTGCTCGGCGGCAGAAATAAACGCTGCCCTTGCCTACCTAGACGGTCTCCGGCAACAGAGATCCACCACCACGTTAAGTAGTATGCTAAATTAAAATGGAATGTACAGGCACAATCAAATCTCTACGCTGATAATCAGTTTTGTGGGTGCATCATCACATTTGTATTGTTATAGGCAGGCGTATCACTTACAATCAGGCGAACGTCTCGCTCGTCTCGAATAAAAAAAATCGCCAATGTAATACTGAGAGTCATGGTATAAATTGACATTAATTACACAGCTTCACACCATACGGTTACCTCGACTTAACTCAACCGTAACCTGTGATTAACATAACTCACAAGTCATCTCTAATTACCAGTAACTAAAAATCTTTAATGATAAATATTTAGTGGATATTTTCTAATCACGAAATTATTACAGAATATTTTTTGTATTAATTAATATACGAAGAAGTAAATTTTAATTTTAACCTTTTAAACCGTAAAGCGGGTACTTCGTGTAAACATGACTGGTGAGAGTAAGGGCCTCGTTTCCATGGTATTAGGATGCCGTCATATTTTTTTTTATCGCGGGAAAATCTTAATAAAAAATGCCTTGCTTCTGGGGTGAGACAAGGTTATGTGGGGCTTCTACCCACTAAAACCCTCTGGGTGGTCTCCCTCAGTGCATTACGAGTGGCTGGGGGATCTCCTACGGATGCGCTAGTGCCCTCCTCCTGCACTCTGGCTAAAATATCCAACGGAAGACCAGTCCGTCCTCCTTAGCACCAACACTGTGCTACGGCAAATACAAAACCACCATGGATTTGCTGTTATCCTAAGGCTCGCTTATTAAGCTCTGAGAGCCCCCACCCTCAACGCTCGAACCCGAAGACCTTTTTAATCGTCTTGTAGGACGAGCAGGGAATACTTTAGTCCTATCCTTAATAGCCTGAAACTACAGAGCTGACCACCCTCATATCTAGCAGAAGTAAACAAAACCTACGATTTGTTCCTTAGCAACAACAAACCTATACTAAACATATCGTAAATTCTGTTCACAGATATCGTTTAAGATGTGTTCACACTGAAGTGTGCTTGATCAAAGGAATCCAAGATGTCGGCGCGTCCTGCCGCTGTGGTCGTGGAGCGCGCCTACAAATACTACGGCAGGAAGGACAAGCCCGACTACAGGCCTGTCCTAGACCACCTGGACATGACAGTAGAGAGAGGAATTATGTAAGTACTTACTAATTAAAATGATGGGCAGTAAGGTCCTCGACTGGCGCCCGCGTACCGGTAGACGTAGTGTTGAGAGGCGTCTCACAAGGTGGACCGACGATCTGGTGAGAATCGCGGAAACCCCCTAAGTGCGAGCAACGCGGGACAGATCGATGTGGAGATCTCTGGGGGAGGCCTATGTCCAGCAGTGGACGTCTATCGGCTAACGATGAAGCTCAACCTGAATACAACGATTTATAACATGGACTTAGTAAAAAATCTTACCACTAACCTATGCGGCTCTGGAATAGAACCGCAGACATCTGTGTTACTACATAGCAGTTAAATTGTTAGTTAAATCTTACTAATGCTTTTACATTGTTAAACAACACAATATTATGACAAGAGGTTAAAGATGTCAACAATATTTAATAACTATTTAGACTTTTAACCGTTAGTTAAAACAAACAACTTCCGTTACAGCATACTTCCTTTTACTGCTGGTAGATTTCTGTTAGAGGAGACCATCTAGCATATCATCATCACGTCCATTTCTGCACCAACAGTAGTAAGTAAAGTTTAGTGCTTATAAAGGGCTTTGGAGTTAATCGAGTTCTTTTTATTCGACTAAGCGATGAAAGGAGAAGTTCACTTGATGATGAGTGATACACCTACCCTTAACGTAACGCTAGATCGAATCATATACACTGCGACTTTGTACTTAATGCCTTTAGACATAAGATGTTAAGTATCATTACTTGAATAATTTTACTAGTCACAATGCCCTTCAAACCGGAATCTTAATAACGTTGGCACACTACTGTTTGACCGTAGTAATGGTACCTGCGGTGGTACCTACCCCAAAGGGTAGTAACTTTTGTCGTTAGATTGTATGAAAAAAAAAACCCTCATTGAATAATTTTCTGTAACATTTAGGTATTACTGCGTAACTTTTTTGTTTTGTAACTATGAGCCTTATAAGAAAGCTCAGAGTCACAGAGCTGGCGATGGAGAGGGCGATGCTTGGAGTATCCCCACGTGTATCAAAAATGAGGAGATCGGCAGAAGAACTAAAGTCACTGACATAGCCCTACGAGTCGTGAGACTAAAATGGCAATGGGCGGAGCTCATAATTCGTATAACGGATGGACGTTGGGGTCTTAAAGTACTGGAATGGCGACCCCGCATTGGAAAGAGCAGCGTTGGTAGACCCCCCACTAGATGGACAGAGTACATAAAAAAAATCGCTGGGAGCCACTAAATTCAAACAGCACAAAACCGTGGTTTGTGGAATACATTACAAGAGACCTATGTCCAGCAGTGGACGTCCATCGGTTGAAATGATGATGATGATGACGTACCTTTTTGCTCTCGAGGAAGAAATCTCTAATAGATACTCTGTCGTCTGCGGGGAAGTCAGATTAAAGTGGAGATTTTTACTCACTAAAAACCCGTCGGTGGTCACCTTCAGCGTTTGGAAAGATCATGGGATCTCCGTTCGGAACACAACCATGGCCTCTCCTCCTCGGAGAGGCCGTCCTACGTATAAACAATAAAGATGAATCCTAGTTTTTGCATCTATATGATAATTGATATGATATATGATTATGACGAAAATTAATAATGACTGCTTTTCATTATTTAAATTTTTTTTTTTTTGCCGCCAACGTGTCCAAACACACTACTGGTTTCCGGTTTGAAGGACGCTGTAGCTAATGTAATTACTGTCGTATTGAGATTCAACATCATATGTCTCAGGCGACGAGCGTAATGTGGTATAGTATATATCATCCTAACTAGCCCGAAACTGTTATGAGGCGTATCACTTATCATCAGGTGAACGTTCCGCTTGTCAAATAAAAAAACAGCAGAAACAGACCGTCTTCTTAGACTCTGTCTGTAACTCCCATTTGAACAACGTATCCCTCCTTATTTATCGCCCAGAAGTCATGTAGATCAAGAAAACAAGCTTTTTTTTTATTCTCTAGCAAACAAAACTATTATTTAATAGACTATGGAACAACTCACAGAGAAAAAGACCTTTTTCTGTTATCAGGGGCAAAACTTCTAAAAAGTACTCTCGTACGTACTCTAAGATATATTATCCATTAAAAGCCCCCCCAGTCGTCATCCTCATCGCATTGCGTGAGGCCCCAGGATCTTCCCGGCACTATGCCTAAAGCATGTCTTAAGGAGGACTGTAGCCGTCCTCGGCACCCTCGCCTTGGTACGACAAGCATTAGACCACCTGATACTTTCGATCATCCCGGACTCGCTTAGTGGACAACGAAGGACCCCACCTTCTAAGCCCACGAAACCGAAAACCTTTTAGCCGCCTTCTACGACAGAGCCCGGTCCTACAGGGCAACAAAAAAGACTTCCTGGGTTTGCGTGTATGACTAGGTTCTCTGGGTTGGGAAAAATGCTTTTAAGATCCCATGCGTTCTGGAAAATAAATTAGAGGGGATCCGTTGACTAAATAAGAACTAGACAAAAAGAAGGTAAACTGTATGTCACTCGGCGCCTTCTAGAAAAACATTAAAGGAGGAAAAAAGGAAGAGTAGGAGGGGTGGTCAACGCTAGCAGATCACAGATATATTTGATAGAGTTCCGTGACCTTGCCGCAAAGCGGCAAAGATCGAACATCAACGGAGAGTTTTGATTTGGTGCAAGTCTCACGTGGTCGGTTGTTCCTTTATCATCATCATCTGGACGACCATTGTTGAGCATAGACCTTTTTAAAGTATTCCATACAACATGGTCTTACACTCTTTGCATTGGTCCTTGTTCCACATAAAACGTCAGAAAAATAGTTACAAATTCCTCCTTGCTTCACGGTGACCAGACCACTTATGCTGGACCCCTCAGCTGTCAACAAGAAAAAAATTTACTCACCGTCAGGTTTACGCCTTGTATCTTTATTTCGCAATATAAAAACTATTTTTTTTATATCTCCTCACGATCTTTATTTTAAGAGGATTGCCTTAAGATGTGTATGACCTTTAAGTCACCTTGAAATGTATTACATAAAGCCATATATATCCTTATACGTTTTGCGTATACCTCGCATTAAGTTTCTAGTGTATTATCCTTATATATGTTGACATCTAGTATATTATTTCCGTCGTATCAACAATTCTAGAAATCTACATATTACAATGTAAATTATAGTTTGTTATTTATCTTAGATATACAAGTTATTTGTCCTTGTTCCTCTCCATCCATTGTTACCAGCTCACACATACAGAACAGCTGTTCACCGCCCATCGGGCCTTTCTCTGTTATTACACCCCCACAACCATCTTTGGGGGTAACATTTCGTAAAATCCTTTCTTAGCTAATCTATACTTGAGAAAAGAAAGATTTCTACTATATTTTAAGTTTCTAGGCCTTATCGTTCCAGAGATATCGTGAAGAGTCTACATAGGTGGAGATCCCGTATGTATATATATCTCTGTTCTGATAGATCTGTTATATACTATATGAATAGATTAATCGAACCTGCAGCTGTATATACTCTATGTATTGGGATGTTGATAAAGGGTTGATGGGAGGGATTTTTCTTGATGGACATTGTAATGAGGTTATCATATTTTTACCACAAATATCTTAAGGTTTTATCCTCAATCGTCATCATCTCAACACATGGACAGCTGGAAATGGGTCTCTTGCATTGTTTTCCACAAAACACCAATTCTCAATACCATTACTATATCTGTGGCGCCTTTACTGTCAGGCAGTAAACAAACTTTATTTCATTGGTGGTTGTGTTCAGAGAAACTACTAGATCAGATAGACATACTTATCAAGTAGTATATATATATAACTTTATTCATTTTATTTATAATAATAAATTCTTAGTAATATATAATAATTTAATATTATGATTTATGTAGGTAATAGCATATTTATTACCGTGGTAACCTTGTAGTAATATTTACATATTACTTTTTACTAGTTTTACTGGTAGAAGATTCCTATTGCCAGTGACCGTTTAGGTACTACCGCAACTACTATTTCTACCGCCAAACAGTAATGTAAAAACATTACTATACTCCGGTTTGAAAGGCGTTGTAGTTGGTGAAATAACTGAGGTAACGACGATACAACATCTTAAATCTCAAAGCGACGAACGCAATGGGGTATGTGTATATCATCCTAATTAGAGCCATGTTATTATGAGCAGGCGTATCACTTACCATCAGGTGAATGTCCCGCCCCTCTAGTCGTTTCGTCGAATTAAAAAAAAAGTAGTTACTTGTCGTATAAAAGTGTATTACTTGTCGCAGATACGGCCTCCTTGGTGCTTCTGGCTGCGGAAAGACAACACTACTCTCTTGCATTGTCGGTAGACGAAGACTGGACGGCGGTGATATATGGGTGCTGGGAGGCAAACCCGGCGAAAAAGGTAGCGGGGTACCAGGTCCCAGGGTTGGATATATGCCACAGGTAATACATTTTACATATCTTTGTACGGATGTAAGGGCTCCTGCATAACTCATGAGGCCCAAGCCAACTTCACCTGCCGATGATGCACTCTGCTAATCAACAAACGAGGCTCTGCCTTCCACCAACCCGCATTGGGCCAGCTTAGTGGGAAATGGCCCCAATCCCCCCTATGAACCCTTACAGACGACGAGCCCTATTGCCCGGCGGTGCCGGAAGCCATGCTGACTGCAGCGCAGGACCGATCAATGTGGGGATTTTTGAGGGAGGTCTATGTCCAGCAGTGGACGTTTATCGTCTGACGATGATGATAGTGATAATAATAATAACGAAGATAAATAAATATATATATATACCGAGTACAAAAATAATTGTTGGTAGGTCACTCCTGTTGCCGCAGTCAAGAAGTAGTGTGCAAATATTTCTGTGTTCCTTTTACATAAAAATTCTATAGGTAATAATTAATGACGTATTACGAGACAACATCTTACGTCTTTTGGAACAATGAGACCCTGTGTAAACATCTTACCTAACAAAGCTTAACGGAAAGGAACAACATTCTCGCCTTCTTACTTCATTATATAAAATTGTGTATTTGATATAATGGTATTAAATGTGTTGTTACTGCTTTAAATGACGTTTACTGGTGGTGGGTCTCTTGCTGGAGACCGTCTACTATCACACCATCGCAGCGCCTATTTCTATCGCCAAACAGTAGTGTGCTAACGTTACTGTGTTCCGGTTTGAAGGGCGCTGTAGCTAATGTAATTATTGGGGTAACGAGACTCAACATCTTATGTCTCAGGCGACGAGCGACAATGTGGTGTTATGTATACCATCCTCGATAATCTGGATAAGTTGGTTGTAGTAGGAAAGACTGAGGGCAAGAGATCACGCGGTTGATCACCTACCTGATGGTCTAACCAGATATAGGCAATCTTAGTCACCAACATTCCGAATGCTCTGAGACGTGCCGAGAACAGAGCGCTGTGGAGGCAGCTGGTAGAGCCGTCATTACGAGCATTTCAGGACAAGCACAACCTTTAGTCATAAGTTACCCGAAAGAAAAGTATACCGTCCTAACTAGCGCCACGTTAAGTTACATTCAAGCAAATTTTATTTTCGAACAGGATATAGCACTCGTCGGGGAGTTTTCAGTGCGCGACGCCATATTCTACTTCGGAAGGATCTACGGGATGCCGATGAAGAAGCTGGCGGAACGCTTCGATTTTCTGACCAACCTACTGGACTTGCCCAGCGGTGGGCGTCTCATCAAGTCGCTGTCCGGCGGACAACAGAGGCGGGTGTCTTTAGCGGCTGCTTTAGTTCACGAGCCGGAGCTGCTAATCTTAGATGAGCCTACCGTGGGATTGGATCCAGTACTGAGAGAGCGGTAAGAAAATATATATAATATCATTTATCACATTATACTTCATGGGGTGATGACAGTAATATTCCCAACGATTTTTGTATTAGTAAGGATACTAACTATTGCTTGGAGACAAAAATAGGTACAGCATCATCAACCTGAGGAGGAACCTATCATCAACTAATGAACTGATCGAAAATATATCAGTAAGGTTTTATCGTTTACCATATATTACTAGTCATAAATGTGGACACAGTAAACAGTAATCATAATTAATTAAAAAATGGCTAATCAGTTAATTGGCTTGCTATACGGTAGCAGTTAAAAATGGTTATCAATACAATAGGGAGTAAATTGTTATTTTATCTTTCTAAATATTAATCCCTCCCCTAAATATAACCTTTTTCGCAAACTAGTTATTTCATAGTTTAACTGCCTCTATGGTACAGTCTCTAGACGTTTGCTATATTTTTTTTATACCACGAAGCGAGACGAGTGGGACGTTCTCCTGATTGTAAGTGATACGCCCATAACAACGTGGCGCTAGTTAAGATGTTATACACTGCACCACATCGCGCTCGTCGCTTGTAACATGCGATGTTGAGTCTCGTTACTCCAATAATTACAGGTACAACACTCTTTAAACCGGAGCACAGTAATGTTTGCACACTAGCGTTTGGCGACAGGAATAGGCTTTGCGGTGGTACCTATCTAGACGGCCCCTGACCACAGAGACCTACCACCAATAGAGTTTAGATGGTGGTGAAAACTCTATCTACCATGCTTATATTGTGGGAAGAACGTTTATTTTTTTAGTACATATACTAGAGCTTGACTGTTCCACATGATGGTAAAAGGCGATGTGGTCTTTGGTTTTAAGCACCAATCTAGATGTAGTCGATTCACTATTCTGTTCTTGACTCCCTATGTCATAACTAGGCGGAAACCTGCCTACCATCGAATCCTTCACTGTTCACGTGTCTGTCTTTCTCATGCGATTGTCTTGTTTTTTATTCTACGAAGCGACGAGACGAGCGGTACGTTCACGTGATGGTAAGTGATACGCCTGCTCTTGATATGGCGCTAGTTAGAATGATAAACACAGCAGCACATTGTGCTCGTCTCCTTGAAACATAAGATTTTTGATCTCGTTTCCGCAATAATTTCCACTAATTTCACTAGCAACAACGCCCTTAAAACCGGAACGCAATGACGTTTGCACACTATTGTTTGGCGGGTGAAATAGGCGTTGCGGTGGTACCTAGACGGTCAGCAGATACCTACCACCAGTCAGTTTTAACAGCATGTTAAATTTGTTACACCATTGTAGATAATATATATATAGCTCTATGCTTAAAAAAGCTTAGAATTGTTGTTTTTTTTTAACACCGGGTTTCCGGTATTTGTATTAACGGGTTTTTAATTGAAAACACCGATGAAGAATTTGTAGAATAAAAATAGCTCAAAAAAAATAGCAACTAATCGCTAATCATGATAATCACGTTTTATGATCAAACGTGATTTGTTTTTTATTACGCGTCTATGATGAACGGACGTATACAATATGGCGCTAGTTAGGATGGTATACACAGCACCACGTGTGCTACTCGCCTTGAGGAGTAAACTCCAGTAAAAGGTGGTAGATCACTGTTGACGGACAGCCCTCGGGCTAATAAGAATAGGACTAAGGTGAGACCTGCCTGACGTAGAAGACGGCTAAAAGGGTCCGCGAGTTCGCGGGCTTTAAGGGTGAGGAGCCCTTATATCTCAACAAGCGAACCTACATGAGACAGCGTATGGCTCAGGGGTGGTGGTTAGGAGGGTTTGGTGCTTCCTGTAAGAGATCTTGGGACCTCAGTGAATGCACTGATGCAGACCACCTAGTGGGTTTTGCTGTGTAAGAATCGTTCCGGTTTAAAGTGCGTCGTAGCTTGTAAAATTACACTTAATATCTTATGTGTTCAGGCGACAAGTACAATATGTCTTTTTTTAATACGCAAGCAATAAGACGAACAGGTCGTTCACTTAGTGGTAAACGATACGCGTACCCATAACAACGTGACGGTAGTTAGAACCGTGTATATTGCACCACATTGTGCTCCTCGCTTTGAGACGTAAGATGCTAGATCTCTTTACCCCAGTCATTACACTATCTATAACGCCTTACACACCGGAACACAGTGATGTTTGCACACTACCTAGAGGGTCTCCGGTAACAACTTACCATCAGTAAAGTGCAGTATATATCATACTGACTAAAGTCATGTTATAGTCTCGTCTCATCGCCATCATTATTATCAGCCGATAGACGTCCCCTGCTGGACATAGCACTCTCCCAAAGAATCCCACAACTAGTAGAAATTCATGTGAGGGTATTTGGGCCATTTCCCAAATCGCAGACCCAATGCGGATCGGTGGGAGCCAAAGCCTCGTTTATTGATTAGCAGGATGCACCACGAGCAGGCGAGGTTGGCTTAGTTTCCGTAAATTATTGTGCGGGAACCCTTCACCCTTTTCGTGAAATAAATGTTGAGTAGCTACAACGCCCTTCGTCAGCACAAAAGTCTTAGTACACTATCATTGCTGCAGCACACATCAAAATGATGGTAGATTAAACGGTTACTAACAGAGATCTACCATCAACAGTAACTAAATCTGGTGAATGTATATCAAGCGGTAATTTTTTTTGCCGACCCTACGCGTTCTTGAACTTTATAAAATATTTTGATTAAACTTCAATTGTAAAACGACAGCAGTCAGTTAAGTAAATAATTGACAGATGATTCATCATTCGCGCGCTTTTTTTTGTTTCGTAATATTTTTTAAATAACCAGAAAAACAATGAAATAGGAGCATAATGCCAATAATATTATTATTTTAGTAATCTGTAAAACGTTTGAAACCATAAAGAATACTTTATAACTTTGTTAACGACAGCTAATAAACTTTGGTCATTATGTTAGCCGACGGTGTTGCTACTGCAAAAAAATAATAATGATTTTTCTCAATGTTATCTTTTCTATTGTTTATTGTAACGGTTTTAATTAAAAATATTATTATATTTTTTTAATTATTCATTAAAAAAATATTTATTTTACTGCCTCTTTTTTAAATGCGACAAAAAACTTTTTAGCACTAAGTTTAGGTACATATAAAAATACTAGAAAACATACTAATTACTCTATATAAAAAAATAATAATACATGACTAATAAATCCTTTTTATATATGTTCACCGTATTTTACTATCTCCCGCCTATATTTTATTCACTTGCCCATAACAACTTGGCGCTAGTTGGGATGATATACACAACACCATGTTAAGACACGAGATATCGTATCGTTATCCCAGTAATTTCACTAAATACAACGCCCATCAAACCGGAACACAGTAGGACATGCGGTGGTACCTACCTTAACAGTCTCCCACAACAGTCACCTACGAATAGAATATATGGTATAACATACATTAAACAAGCAGTAGCATAAATGGTTAAATGGCAGTAGCATTAATTAAAAAAAAACGTTAACCTTCGATAAATATTGCTTATTAATCGGGGAATTCCCTTTTTATATAATGGGCGCGAGCTCTTTCACTAGGACATGTCAGTACGACACGCCCGGAGAACACAATTTCATATTTTTATTTTTTTTCGTCCTACCCGTTCCAGGGAGCAAAATATATTTCAAGGACGTATTTATATGTCCTACCCGTACTCGCTATTGTTTCCGTTTGACGTATTTATACGTTCCGCTCGGTTGGCGGCTTAAACGTGAAGTTAAATTAAGTTAAGTAACGATACGTATCACTTACGTATCAATACGTTAAGCATAATGTGACACTGTGTAAACACTCATTGTTATGTATATATCCTTTACCGCCGAACAAATGATCCACACGCTTCATTGTTTTATGAAATAAAATAACCCGTACGTACTAAGCACCACTGCAGCTCCTATTTATGCCGCCGAACAGTAGTGTGCCAATATTACCGTATTCCGGTTTAAAGGGCGCTGTAGCTAGTGAATTTACTGGTGTAACTTGACTCAATATATTACTTCTCAGACGTAGATCTCAATGTATCGTATATCATCCTAACTAGCGCTTCATTGTTATGAGCAGGCATATCACTTACCATCAGGTGAACGAACAGCTTGTCTCGTTATTTAATTTAAAAAAAAATAAAACGTTTAATTAAATGTACTAGCATTCGATACAAAGTAACAATTTTTTTTCTCTATACGAATGAACTGTTTGATCTTGATGTCAAGGATAAGATTATTAGCAAATACATAAAGATTAATTGAATAGCCTTGAATAGTCTGCAGCAGTGTATATATATGATGTATATATACGTAAGGACAGATCCCGTGACCTCGTTAAGAAGTAAAGCACACCTCGGAGCGCAAACATTTCACAACTTAACCAAATAAAAACAACCTCTAAGTTAAAATTCTCACGCAGTCGAATGAACAGTAAATATTTATTTTCCGATACAATAGAACATTTTTTTTTTGTAACCTCGCATATTAAAACATGACGCGCCATTTTGGATTTTTTTTTTTCATTCTACTAAACGATGAAACCTGCAACACGTTCACCTGATGGTAAGTGATATGCCTATAACAATGTAGCATTAGGATGACAGCATCGAATTGCGTTCATCACCTTGAGATAGATGTCATCATGACCAGCCGATAAACGTCCACTGCTGGACATAGGCCGTCCCCTAAAGATTCCCACATCGATGTGGTAGGGATTCATATAGGTGGATTTGGGCCATTTCCCACTTTTTCTACCTGAGCCAATGCCAGTTGGAGCGATAAAAGTTGACTCTTGTTAGCCCATTAGTTGCACTAGCTACAACGTCGTTCAAACCGAAACATGAACTATTGCACACTATTGTTTGGACACAGAAATAGGAGTGCGCCTACGCAATGTACCGTTGAATCAGATCAACTCCAGTAACACCCGTTTGCCATGTTAATGCCATTGCCAAAGCGATATACTCGTATTTACCAACGTATTTGTAAACGTCTGTAATTTACTCCTCTTGGCATTCAAATCGCATTGTTCTGTTTTAAGTTACTTCTAAGCGATTACGGATTTACTTATGTTGCACACTGGTGATACGTGTTCCAGTTTGAAAGGCGCTTTAACTAGTTAAATTACTGGGGTAACTAGACTCGATATCTTATGTCTCAATGCGACGAGCACAATGTAGTGCAGTGTGTAACATCCTAACTAGCTCCACATTATTATGGGCAGGCGTATTTCTTACCATCAAGTGAACGTACTGCTTGTCTCGTCGCTTTATTTAATAAAAAAGAGTATGATCATCATCGTCATCATCCGATAGATGTCTACTGCTGGACCGCCTTCCTCAAAAATCTCCACATTGGTAGGGGATAGTTGGTAGTTTTGTATGTTTCCTTTTAATGTATTACTCTGTACTATCCTCACAGAGGTTTTATATATCGAAAAACTTTTCCAGTCTGCGTATATTTTTTACTCTATGACCAGTTTATAATGTCCCTCAGCTGTGGTTGACATTATAACCAGTGTGCTGAAATATATTGTTTTATTCAATAATAATTTGTTTTTTTCATATAAATAATATTTGTTTTTCTTTTTTTTATTTATGTAATTTTTTTTGTCAGTCTTTAATTTTATTAAATTTCTTCTTCTGTCTTAAATTTAATTCTTCTGGAGTTATTTTTTAAATATTTTTCAAAAAATTCTCGAATTTGTAGGAAACAATTAGATGATTTTATTTCTTACCTATTTCTACACAAATTTTAATGTAATAATTATTGTTTAATCATTGATTTATTAAATTAAATTAATAATCATCACTTAGAGGCTAAAACTTTTAAATTAGGTTCTTTGAAAGTCGTGACCGTAAAAAATAAGACGTTGTTATACTTACATTTTTATTTAATCTTAAAATAAAATTTTATTTATAAAAAATACGTATAAAGTACATAAACAAGAAAAAAAAACACTATTATTTTCCCAAGAATTACACAAGGCCATATTAGATCATCATCATCATCTCCACTGCTGGAGATAGGTCACTTGAAAGATGTTCCATGGAAGACAATCTTGCGCAGTTTTGCTGGTTTTGTTTATGAGATGTTGGTATTATAAAGTCACAGCTACAGTCAGGGAGGACAAACGCAATGTCAAGGATGATGATGAAAGAGTAAATGCAACTACAGATAATAACTGGGAAGCTGAATGTAGTCATGCAATGAAGGAAACTAACCATCTCATCATTTTGCAATACACAATTATTTTCTTTACTACCTTTGCATTTACCACAAACATGTTCACGTTATCTATTTCTATCAACTTTAATAACTTAATCATCATCATCTCCTTGTCCTGTTCCCATTTCTAATGGGGTCAACTCGTCTACTTCTACCTTCTCATTCTCTTCTTTCAAAACTGTTCCTCCCATCATAAACATAGTATAAGTCGTTGCGTAGTAGAATAAAGCTGATTCTGCCTTTTTCTTCTAGATCTTTTTTTTTTATACAACGAAACGATGAGACGAGCGGGACGTTCACCTGATGGTAAGTGATACGCTTGTCCATAACAACGCGTTGTTAGTTAACATGGTATTCATAGCACCACATTGCGCTCGTCGCTTTAAGACATAAGGTGTTATGACTTGCTACTCCAATAGTTACACTAGCTACAGCGCCCTTCAAATCGGAACATAGTAATGTTTGTGCGGCGGCAGAAAAAGGCGCTGCGTTTGGTGCCTACCTTGACGGTCTCTGCCAACAGAGACCTACCACCAGTAAAGTCTAGATTGCCCATATAACAAAGACACTGTGATATTCGTGATACATCTTGATACTTGAAATAATTAATCCCGTTTACATTAGAACAATGGTATCTAATCATGTAATGTCTCATTTTCAGGATCTGGGACTTCCTTGCTGAGCTGGCGAGGGGTGGTGCAACAATTATTATAACCACACATTACATTGACGAAACGAAGCAAGCGCATAAGGTTAGCAGTATCAATAAAACACAGTTCTCTTAATGTTCCTGCTGCTGAAACTCGAGGTCTCTTACCACGGGAGAGTCCACCATGACGGTCATCATCATCAGCCGATAGACGTCCACTGCCAGACCTAAGCCTCCTCCAACTATTTTTACGTACTACTACGGGTTGATATGGGGAGATTTGGACCAGTTTTCACCACGCTGACTCAATGCGGATTAGTGGAAACCAGAGCCTCGTCTGTGGATTAGCAGGGTGCACCACGAGCAGGTGAGGTTGGCTTGGGTCCCGTGAGTTACTCTACGGGATCCCTCACGTTCCTATCTCCTACCCGACTACGTTGGTCAAGTGTGGGTCAATGTCACATGTTCACGAAGGTTGTTTTTTCTTTTTGTACTTCGGATTCTTCGATATTTCCTTTACCGGAAGCTCGGGCTCCGTGGACGAACCTGTGCCTTTCCGAGACGTATAGCGCATACGTCCGTGTTACAAAGCGAGCTATCATTACTTCCCGTTATTCAAATACCTGCAATGTCCCTACTCCGTATAAGGTCACCAACCTATTAAATTAATACTTTTATATATGAATAAAATGTAACTTGTAAATTTTAACCTATTTATTTAATTTTTATTAAAGATTAAATTTATTTTAATTTTTTTTTATTCAAATAATCGACGAGACGAGCTGAACGATCACCTAGTGGTAAAGGAAACGCTAGCCCAAAACAACGAGGCGGTGGTTAATTGACCCGTCCCCTGATATATAAGGTGTTGAGTCCCGTTACCCCAATAAATACAGTAAGTACAGAGCCGTTCAAACCGGAACACAGTAATGTTTGCAGAATACTGTTTGTCGGCTGCCTACCTAGACAGTCTCCAGCACCAGAGATCTACTACCGATAACATTTCAAGATCAAGCTACAACTGTTCTGTTTTTTCTAGATTGGCCTCCTCCGTGACGGTCAACTTCTGGCCGAAGACTCGCCGAGCGAGATCCTGCGCAAATACGACTGTGATACTCTAGAAGATGCTTTCTTGAAGATGGCGTTAAGACAGCACGAAACTACGAACAGGAGAAAATCGAGTGAGTTAATAGCTTATTCTTAAACATAGAAACGTGCCATTTCCCTTCTCTTCCTTTTTCCTTCTGTTTCTCTATATGGTCATATTACATTTTCAGCTTTGACGGCGTCTCCCGACGTTATACCTGAAGGTGGCATCGTCAACATCACAGACAGCCGCTACCAGTCGCGAGACGACTTCAACATCGTCACCAGCAGTACGGATGTCAGTCCATTCTCGTTTTTAGTGCTTAACGAGTTCATTTAAATTAATTCTATCAATTTCCTGTCTTTAATTCCTTACCTTCAGATGCTCAACACCAAAGAAAAACCAACGAAATGTCAAAGTAAATCCAAAGCGAGGTATAAGGCTGTGTTAATCAAGAGTATACAGCAGTTCTCCAGGCATCCCGGGTAAGTACAGAATCATATAAGAAAAGAAGTAAAAACAAATTTTCGACCTACCCCACCAAAGAAAAAAAAAGTAAAAAAAGACAAAGAAACATAAAGTATACTTGATAGGTTTAGTAGGCATCTGTTGCCGGAGAAATTCTAGGTAGTTACCACCGCAGCTGCTATTACTGCCGACAAATGGTACTGTGCAAACATTACTGTGTTCCTGTTTGAAGGGCGCTGTATCTAGTGAAAACACTGGGGTATTGAGATTTAACATCTCTCATTCTTCCTAGCGCCACATTGTCATAATCAGGCGTATCACCTACCATCAAGTAATCGTCTTGCTCGTCTATTCGCTTCGTGAAATAAAAAAATAAATAAATATGGATGACATTAATAATATATTTAAATATATTGATACTGTCCGAAATTAGCTAATCGCGCCACAGCTGCACAAAGTCATGTCACGTTTCCCGCCAAATCGGTTGGCGGGAAACGTGACATGACTTTGTCCGGATCTCCGCTTAGCATATATCCTGACTCATTCATGACATCGTATAATATTATTAGCTGGAATAAAATAAAGATTCATTATAAACTAGCAAATTTTTTTTTATTCAAAGAAGCGACGAGACGAGTTAGACGGTCACCTGGTTATAAGTGATATAACAACACAGCTCTTGTACCACATTACGCTCGTCGCCTTGATATATCAAATGTTAATTCTCGTTACCCCAATCGTTTCACTAGCCACAACTCCCGTCAAACCGGAACACAGTAAGCTTTGCACACCACTGTTTGTCAGCACCAATAGGAGCTGATGGTAAAGGATTTCACCCCATTTGATTACGACCTTCATATTGTAAATCTACTCTCCATAAACACTGCTGCTGTTCCAACAGGCAACATGAAGACTAGAATAATTAAGACCATTTCACAATAACTTAGTATATCTAGTAATTAACTTTAGATAACCTGAGGATGTAATTGATGACGTATTCTCCCATCTTTAAAAAAAAACTTTTTTTTTAATGAACTGAGGGTCTGATCAGTCTGTCCTCGTAACCCTTACTTGAAACTTTACTGATGGTAGAGGAGACCGTCTATGTAGATATCACCAGCAGCGCAGCGCCTATTGCGCCCCCAAACATTACTATGTTCTGGTTTAAAGGGCGCTGTAGCTAGTGAATTAACGGACTCAACATCTTATGTCTCAAGATGATGAGCACAATGTGGTGCAGTGTATAACATCCTAACTAGCCACGTTGTTATGGACTAGCGTATCACTTACCATCAGGTGAACGTCGCGCTGTTCTCGTCGCTTAATTGTATAAAACCAAAGGGCAATACACTATGACAATTATGGTTGCAGCAGCAGGTAATATATTAAAATAAGTCTCATTGTCTGCATGTTAAAACATTTTAAGTGAAAGTCCAAGTGACAACTTGGCAGGCCTATACATGCCTTGACGGGACTGTAGAAACACCAGATCGTGGTGTAGTTTCGAGAAAGTGGTCTTGGACGGCATCACGGCTAGATATAGTGGTGGAAGGCCAACGGAACCTGAGCGTTACTGGTGGCAGATATCTGTTGACGACCGTCTAGGTAGATACCACTTCAGCGCCTATTTCTTCCGCCAAACAGTAGTGTGCAAACATTACTGTGTTCCGGTTTGAAGGGCGATGTAGCTAGTGTAATCACTGGCGTAAGCGACTCAACATCTTACATTTTAGGCGACGACCAGACTGTGGTGCAGTGTATAACATTCTAATTAGCGCAACGTTTTCATGGACTAGCGTGTCACTTATTAGCAAGTGAATACACAATTCGTCTCGTCTCTTATGTTATAAAAAAAAATTATGACCTGGCGAAGGTCATAGGAAAACGCTGGTCATCACCAAAGAGTAGAATTGCTTGATTTATTTGACGAAGCGACGAGACGAATGAGAGGTTCATCTTATCGTAAGTGATGCGCTTGCCCATAACAACACGATGGTAGTTAGTATGATGTACACAGCACCACATTGCGTTCATCGCCATGAGATATAAGATGTTGTCTTGTTATTTCTGTAATTTCTCTAGCTGCGACGCCCTTCGAACCGGACCATGGTGATGTTTGTTCACTACCGTTTGACGACAGAAATAATAGCTGCGGCGGTACCTACCTTTTTTATCGCGAGGGATATCTTCTTAAAATATATCTTGCTTCTGAGGGGAAGACAAGGTGATGTGGGGCTTCTATCCATTAAAAACCCCTCGGTGGTCTACGTCAGTGCATTAGGAGGAGCTCCAGAATCTCCTACGGAACGCATCGGTGCCTCTCTGCACTCTGACTAGAATAACCTACGGAAGGGCAAAGCCCTCATTAGCACATACTGTGCTACGGCAAATACAAGACCACCATGCATTAACCCTCCTCCTAAGGGTCGCTTATTGTGATCTGAGGGCCTCCACTCTTAAAGTCCACTTCCAATTCCGTGGCATTTTCACTGATAATTGCATGCATGGTATCAGTCTATATGGAGTATTTGCTTTCCGCGGCTACTTCACTTCATTGGCTGGCATGGTTACGCAACAAACCAATAATCTTTTGGTGACAAACAGACACACACTTAAGCTACAAATAATTTTTATATAATATATATCCTTGTTAGGGTGTTTACACAACACCACTCTGAACTTATCTGTATAAAATATACATATTAAAATATCTTTCTATTATATTTCATTATTATGATTGATATATTTAACTCGTTTCAGTGGCTTAATATTCTCCGTCCTTTTCCCCATCATCCAAGTGGTGGCTTTCTTCATGGCAGTGGGCAGCGACCCAAGAGAACTGCGCGTCGCCGTAGTGAACGAGGAAGCCGCTTCATCACCGTGTAAGTAAAACACAAGTGTGGAAGGATGAATAAAGAAGGCAGGTCTTTCGTACGTGAAAACCTACCCTAGATCACACACTTTGTCAGTCAGTTCCAGTATGAAAGCGACGTGTGCAGGAGTCAGCAAACTATGACCTTGTATAATCCTAAATAATCTCAAAAAATAAAGTATTTCCCAAACCTCTCTTTATTGTTCACATTTTGGATGATTTTGACCCGCAGCCAAAAAAGGTTATCGACCCCCGCCATCTAGACCGAAATGTCGAAGTGACTTTCTGCAACCAATAATAAACTGATAGCTCTGCCGTAATCACTAATACCTGACGTAACGTCCGCTGACTACCTTTCCAGCAGTGTTGCCAACATTGAAAACAAATCACTCTATACAACGTGTTACAGCGGTCGCCAAACTTTTCTTCCTCATCAGTAAATTTATTATTAAAAATCGTAAAGTAGTAATATGGTTTTTTTATGTCACAACGTGATGAGTATGTTCCAAATTTTTTGCGGAATAGCGAAATATTCATGCAGTAACCCACTTTGGCGACCACTGACCTAAAATATACCGGCAATGTATTATTTTGTTCAGACGGTCTGGACATCTGCAAGAACGACAGCCTGGTCACTGTGATAAGGAATGATGAGGAAGACACCTGCGAGCAGTACATGCTGAGCTGCTGGTTCCTACAGGAATTGGAGAAGAGGCA
This sequence comes from Ornithoptera alexandrae, assembly GCA_029030555.1. NCBI lineage: Eukaryota > Metazoa > Arthropoda > Insecta > Lepidoptera > Papilionidae > Ornithoptera > Ornithoptera alexandrae. Next base: position 2,673,070 of record JARDVY010000031.1, read on the forward strand.
GCTGTACCAAGTGAATGAAATTCAATTGATTTATTTGGATCCTAACGCCTTTTAATTATATAACTATTTAACACCGTAAATATAAGGAAGTACTAAGCCGTAGTTTAAAAACAAAATATTTTTTTTTCTCAATTAAGCAATGAGGCAAGCGAGACGTACACCTGATGGTAAGTGATACGCCTGCCCTTAACAAAGTGACGCTAGTTAGAGTGATATAAACTGCTCCGCACTGCTCATCGCCTGAAACGTATGTTGAGTATCGTTACCCCAGTAACTACCACAGCGTCCTTCAAACCGAAACACAGTAATGTATGCACACTGCTGTTTGGCGGTAGAAATAGCATCTGTGGTTGTACCTACCTAGACTATCTCTGGTAATAGAAACCTACCACCAGTGAAGGCCATAAAACTATGCTTTTAGGGGTATACGGTAAACTGGTCATGCTTGATATCATGGTGAGTAGGTTCAGAATAATTTTAATTTAAAATAATTTTTATTTATTACGCAGCAAATCTAAGACAAAATCTTCAGCTCAAAATTCAATAGATCCATCCATTTAAAAAGAGAGGTTATAATGGGTGTTAGGAGATCGCTTCCGAAAACGAAGACAGACGATAACACTAATGACACCGTTGATGATGGGAGGAAAAAAAACCGATCCTCATAAAAAAATATATATATATTTAAACGTTTTATTAGCATTTTTCCGCTCCATAATTTTAATATAGCTAAATGAAACGATGGTTTTATAAAAATACATCACTTTACTAAAAAAAAAAACCAGCAATGAAACACAAAATCAAAAACAGCTGATGCTCGGATCAGAGAACGCCCGGGCGTGCAGTATAAATGCTCCTTGGCCCTAATAAGGTTCAAATTGCAACCAAATACATCCCGAGTTTGCGCCAAATGCTTTTCAAAATGTACCATTACGATAGCAAACGCATAAATAAACCGAAATCAAAATGTTTATAAAAGTTACTTAGAAATAAAACGAAAGTTCTATGAAATTCAAAAAATAAATAGCCTATAACCATCTACAAATCTATCCACGTCGAATGCTCGTGTTCGTATGTAGATACGTTCACTAGTTTTCACGTGATTGGCAAACAAACAAAGCCCATTTTCATTAAATATATAGAAAGCCCGCTGAGTTTCTAGTGCTCATTAACAGATCCGGACCATTTCTTTAGCAAATGGGCTGGGGATTATATTGTTAATTAGTAAAAAACGTTTATATTGTTTAAAAAAAATTGTCTCAACATTGAGTTTCTGCCCCGGAAGGTGGCGTACAATACGACAGACGGAGCGCTGCGCGCGCTGTCGACGCGGCGCGTGTACGCAGCGCTGCACTTCGCGCGCAACTTCAGCGGCGCGCTCGGCGAGCGCGTGCGCGAGGGCGACGTGCCCGACGACGTGCTGGAGGAGAGCATCGTCGGCGTATGGCTCGACACCGCTGGTACGCAACCCTATCAGTTACATAAATACCAACTAAGCGACGAAACGAGCGAAGCGTTCATCTGATAGTATACACCTGTCCATAACAACGTGACGCTAGTTGTAATATACACAGCACCAGATTCAGCTCCTCGTCTTGAAACATAAAATGTTTAGTTTCGTTACCCCAGTAATTCCACTAGCTACAACGCCCTTCAAACCGAAACACATTTGCACAATACTGTTTGGCGGCAGAAACAGACGCTGCGGTGATACCTAAATGGTTTCCCGCAACAAAGACCTACCATCAGTGAATACCAACCACGTACATACAGTGGAGGTAACTATACTAATACTATTATAGATGTAAAGATGTATGGTGGTGGACAAAAAATAGAGCTGACTTTGCTCGAGCGAGTAGTTTCATCACAACCATCATCTTCAACCGCAACCGCAGAACAGAACAAACACCTTAATTCAGAACAAGGCTCCTCCAATATACTTTACTGGTGATAGGTCTCTACTATCGGAGTCTATCTAGGTAGGTACAACCGCAGCTCCTATACCCATCTCCAAACATTACTGTGCAAACTTTACTATGGTCCGGTTTGTAGGCGTGTAGCTAGTGCAATCACATGAGACGTAACCGCTTATATCTTAAGGTGATCAGGTGCACTGTATACATCCTAATCAACACCTCGTCATTATATATAGATTTAACAGGTTACCATCAATAGAACATCTCACTCGTCTCGTCGTCTTGGCTGCTTAAAAATATTGGATCGGTTGTGTATACTTTTTTTTTAACAGCAATATATGGTCAGTAAAAATTCCTGTTTTACTTACAGATTATCAAATCGCAAACTTCGTAAAGCTCCAGCTGCACAAAGCTTACGAGAAGTTCACGAAGAGAGCGATGAGGGCGTGCGGACGGAACGAAGACTTGGTGCAGGTGAGAAAGTGAAGCAGTGAAAAAAAAGAACGATTATAGGATTTCAACGTGACACGGGTGACAAAGGTGTAAGGAGACCCGCACAACAACTCACGGGACCTAAGCCTACCTCACCTGCTCGTGGTGCACCCTGCTAATCGACAAACGAGGCTCTGGCTCCCACCAACCCGCATTGGGCCAGCGTGGTGGGAAATGGCCCAAGTCCCCTCAACTTAACATCTCCAAACGACAGAAAGTCGCGAGACGCCGCTGTATGCAGACGGTGCTGGACCGATTGATCTATGTCCAGCAGTGGACGTCTATCGGCTGTTGATGATGATGAACATGATACGGATTAATACATACATATATTTTACGCCTCGTTCCCAATGGAGTAGATAACAACCACCTCTTTCTACTTGCTATAATCCTGGCATACCTCTTATGCTTCCTCCACTTCCATGAGCGTCTTCATGCATGCTCGTCGGTTGCGAGTACTCTTGACCCGGCCTTTCTTTGGGACATTTTCGATTTTATCGGAATATATCCGCCTAGGTCGACCTGCACCGATTTGTTCAATCATTCTTACCTTGTACATCTCTTTCGTTAATCTTCTTTCATCCATACTCAGATGATGATAACAAAACTTGATCATCGGCGTATAGGAGGCATTTGACGATCAACTCATTCATTCTTAGTCCATGCTCACCATCTTTCAAATCTTTCAAGCAATTGTCTATAAATAAGTTAAATAACCAGAACGAAGCCACACCCTTCTGGATGCTAAACCAGTCTGAGTAAGGTCCGCTTATCCTGGCACAAGCACTGGAATCCTCATAAAGTGATTTCAATGCTCGTATCAGCGTGCTGTTTATCTCATAAACAGACAATATGGACCACAATTCATTCCTCACTACTCTGTCATAGGCCCTTTCCAAATCCACAAAAACGCAATAGATCTTTTGACTATGTGCCTAACATTTTTCGGCTATGCTACGTAAGGAAAAGACCTGGTCCATGCATCCTATTCGACCCCTAAATCCTGCTTGTACATCCCAAATCTTCTCTTCAGTTTCATTCATCACTCTTTTGATCAGTATCTTTGCATACAGCTTGCCGTCGACGCTCAGTAAGCTAATGCCAAGATAGTTTTTACGGATTAACCAAAGAAACTATAACTGATTTTATAGTGCATTCATAATTTCTCTACCACCTTTGCAATGGCTTATCGCTTGCCTTGTAATACGAAGGTCCCTGATCCGATCCCAAGACATTATGGAGTTCAGCTTTTTGTAACAATTTTCTAATCCCCTTTGGCTAACTACTATGCTAATTCTGTAAATCTTACCCCAAAACCGCACCTTTGTCTTCCGGCTGCCAGAACACGAGAGCCAGAATATTCTGGACTAGCTTAAACATCCACGACCTCATCACCTCATAACGCCACATAAAATTAAGTATATAGTAGTTTATAATGTTTAGGTTTAAATATTTGTTATAAATTAAAAGAAAAAAAAATCCGATTCCCAGATTCCGGTGCGTTTCGAGGATCCGGTGTATGGTTCTATGGATTCACAGATGGTGGGCTTCATGGCGCCCGGTGTTATGATAACGTGAGTATATGAACTCATCATTTCAGCTCCTTTTTATTCCCTGCTGCCACTACGAGGTTCTGGCGTGTTTACACTGAACTAAAATCCGCTCGTCTGGAAGTAGCAGACACATTTTTAATTCTATGTGACGATCACCTGATGGTAAATGAAACGCCTGCCTATAAACCTGGCGCTGATTAAAATGGTATAGCCTACTCCATTTTGGTAATCGCTATTAGACACAAAATGTTAAGAGTTCTTTACTCCAATATTTAACTAGCATCAACGTCTTTCATACCGGAATACATTAATGATTGTACACTGTTTGGTGATGGAAACAGGAGCTATGATATAGTATCTACCTGGACTGGTCCGGCAACGGAGTTCCAGTAACGTTGTGGTTGAAATGATGCCTCAAGTCCCAAGAGTGTAAACGTTGAACTGTTTAACATCATCTAATATGGCGCTGTATCCGCTGATAATATTTTGCCGTTTGCCACCAGCATAATATTCTTCCTGCCCGCGATCGTCACCTCCACGCTGATCATCTCCGACCGGCTGGAGGGCGTGTGGGAGCGCAGCGCGGTCGCAGGCGTGCGTCCCGCCGAGATGCTCAACGTGCACTGCGCGCTGCAGTCCGCCGTCATACTACTGCAGGTACGCACACAGACACATAGTCCAGCACAAACACATTCCTCCAGTCCAGATCCAGTTAACGGTTACAACTGAACACACCGTAACGACTTAATTACCCAAGTCACACAGTACAGTACAATATATATATTCTTTTAAAAATTTTACTGGTGATAGGTCTATATTGCAGCAGATCATCTATGTAGGTATGCAAACCTTACTGTTTCCGGTCTGAAGGGCGCTGTAGCTAATGTAATTACTGGGGTAACAAGACTACATATTATGTTTTAGGCGACAAGCACAATGTGGTGTGGTATCATCTTAAACTAGCTTTAACTAGCACCACTTTGTTATGGGCAAACGTATCACTTGTCATCAGGTGAACGTCCGGCTCATCTCGTTGCTATGCTATGCTGAATTGGAATTGATAAGTTTATTTTTCAGTATAATTTTCCGGACCTAATATTTATTTTCACTAGACGTTAGAAATGATGGCGCTCGCGTACGGCGGGTACAGCCTGCCGTCACGCGGCTCCCTGCTCGCATGCGGCTGCCTGCTATTCCTGCAGGGGCTCAGCGGGATGTGCTACGGGTTCCTGCTCTCTGTGGTCTGCTCCAGCTACTCGGTCTCTTTCTTCGTTGCGACCGGCAGCTTCTACCCCATGATATTGCTTTGCGGTAAGCTCGCGGGTGGCAGTGATTGACGCCGAGATAGTACCTAAGTTTCTAACAAGACACTATCAGGCTTGTACAGCGTGATGCACCGAAAATATGTCATAGATGAGCGATTACCATGATATCATGATTAAGATGTTCACCTAGTAACTGGTAAATGTGGCGATGCTCGTAAATATGTCTCATTACTGGTTATTTTGACTGGTTTCATAACAATTCTAATCAGAATACATTTTTGGTTTGATGGTGGAAATAACAATGGTGCTGCTGAGCGTGCCTAATATATAGCGAGAGATCTGCCACCAGATATACACAGATATATATTAAATAGGTTGTATACTGTGTCTTAGGAGACCGCTTCCGAAAACGAAGACAAACGATAGTACTAATGACACTTTTGATGATGGAACGAAAAATAATCGATCCTGATTAAAAAAAAATCATATTTTTAAAACGTTTTATTAGCATTATTTACGCTCCATCATGTTAGTACAGCTAAATGAAACAATGGTTTCATAAAAAATGCATTACTAAAAAAAACCAGCAATGAAATACAAAATCAAAAACAGCTGATGCTCGGATCAGAGAAAGCCCGGGCGCGCAATCTAAATGGTCCATGGTTGAATGGTTGAAATTGAAACCAAATACATCTCGAGTTCACGCTGTGCCCGTGCATTCGTTCAATCAGGATCGTTTTTTTTCCATCCCATCATCAAAGATGTCATTAGTACTGTCGTCTGTCTTCGTTTTCTTAAGCGGTCTCCTAACACTCAGTATAAAAATAAATGTATGTCATACTAGCTTCAAGGGCCTTTACATTAACGGGACGACTCTTCCCATCAGGTATCCTCTGGCCATTGGAGGGCATGTCGGCCGGCCTCCGAGCCATATCGTTGGCGTTGCCTTTCACCATCCCCTCCAAATCGCTGAGGGACATCATGGAGAAGGGATCTTCCATCACCGAACCAGGAGTGTACCACGGATTCATCATAACGGTAGCCTGGATAGTGGTAACCTTGGGCTTATGTTTCATCAGGCTTAAGTACAAGAAGACGTAGTCATGATCACGGACGATATGGATATACGTGTTTATATATATATATATATATATACTGGCAACAGTGTATCGGTTGAATTAGTAGTGTATACATTGATATGGAGAAATGCAATATTCTTTATAAGTTTTTAAATACTTAATTTCAATTGAAAAAGAGAGATATTTGCGACGGTTATTAATTAGATTAGTGATACCATATCCGTTAACACATTGTGGTGCTGGAATTAAGTATGCATAACCCTGGCAACACCGCCAACTATATCTAGCCCAGTAATCTCAGATCGTAAGGTTATATTAATTACCACTAAATTTATATGTTATACATCTCATGTTGACCTCTGTATTGCATTTTATAATTTACAATAGACTAACAATGATGATGCGTCCAGAATATTCCGGGTCTTATACGTTGGCAGACGGAACAGCGATGATATTATGGAGACAGATTTACGGCATGAGGACGATGGCTATTGGAATGGAACTGGGACCTCATTGTTATAAGGCAAGTTCCTAGCCACGGAGGTAGTCCGAATTTGTTTAGTTTTCAATCGCTGTTGGAATTGTGTATAACCTATAAAAATATACTTTAACTCGGATTACCAGTAATATTATTTTACGGCTACTTTGAAGGGAAATATAATAAATTTTAACGTTATTTTTATTATATATTGAACTAAAGTTCACTTCGCGGCTCATGTAAATATTAAACTTGCCGGTTAAATGTATTTGCTCAAACCATGTGATTGTCCTGTGTTACCATATCTAAAGTTATTGTTTGTGTGAATTTTATTTTAATGCAATTATTATTTTTTATATAGATGTAACGTTTAAATTCTTTTTTTTATTATTAAACTGTACAGTGTAAAAGGAGCAAAAGCTGTAGCAAATTATCAGATCCAACCTTAAGCGGTAGTGTCATCAAGGGGGAAACATTCAAGGAATCACGCGGTGCAAGTGATTGTGGATATTTATAAAATACTTTTGTGTTATGCAATTGTTTCATTATATACTTCACTTCCTTTTCCTGTCTAAATCATTAACTGATAGCACAAATGAATCTTCATCGTCCTGGATCAGGTTTGGACGGTTATACTAGAATTGGACTACGTGATAGGACGTAGCATAAAGAATTGCTAGACTTCAGGGGAAATTAGGCGGAAGACAATTCTGGAAGGACTGCAGGCCGATGGAATGGAGTAAGGTAGACTAATAGCGGTCGCGTACCAACAGTGCTGACGCCCTTCAGGGTGTACCGACGGTTAGAATGAAAGGATAAGAAAGTCGTTGGATTCGGACGGTGCAGGAACTATCCATGTAGAGATCTTTGGAAAAGGCGTATGTCCAGCAGTGGACATCGGCTGATGACGATGTTAATTGTTATAAATAAAACAAGGCTTTTCAGATATAAAAATTTATATTATAGGAAATATTTTGGATTCAATAACAACTTTATTTCCGTAGTATGCGCGCGCGCCCCCGCCCCGGACCATGGCACATACGATACACGTACAAACACAGCATCATACTGTTGCAGACACTTTATTAACATATCTCACTGCGGGGTCCAACGGGCACAGACAGACAGACACACACGCTGACTGCAACACCCTCCAAATATACGCGTAATGTAAAAACTATGAGCACGAAGAGGAGAGAGAATTTCACCACATGTGTATATATCCTCTGAACCCAAACGTCCGACATCGATATACATAACCGATCCATTTTAATTGTTCGTCAAATTTTAAACTTTCATTTGAACCGTTGTTAACTTTAACGACGAGTGTTAACTAAACTCGTTTATTATTAATAATATTAATATTTATTTCTTTTGTAAATGCGTGCTAAGTTTATCATTGGAAGTAAAATGATTTGTCTTTTTTTTTAACCCCAAAAACATCGGTTTATATTTATTCACTTCAAGGCTTTAAGTGGGGGAAACCCAGATCTTTTCGGGTTGTTTGGTGTTACCACCATTATTACTGATGCCTCATGTATTGAACAATTACATTGATATCTGTAAATACCTGTTCGTATATATCAATGTCGGACGTGTAAAAAAAGTGGGCGTGTCGTCCGTCCGGCGGAAGCGCCGAGGCGGAGGCGGGCTCGCGACCGTCAGGCGATACTTTCGTTGTCAACTAACTCCACTCGAGGCTCTCACTCTCAACCGCTCGTTCGCTGCGACCTCACATATGACATTGAAGCAACATTCGCCGTTGATCCCTCGACGTAGGAGGTAAAGAAAAAAAAAAGAAACTGCATTATTTTATTTTCCGTTTAACTGTTTTCCCAACTGCCGCGCGTCCAGTTTTCGCCTAACTATGACCTAGACTTAAATAAAAAAAAAAAAACCTCACGCATCTCACCTCTCACGCACACAAGTACCGCACTTTCTCTTTTACACTACAGAGGGCGGTAACGTTCGTACGTTACCGGCGGGGACTTAGTCAATTCCGAAACAAAAAATTACTCCATTGCTTCCGAAGCAATCTGAAACTTAGCTCGCGAAGGCATTTTGATAATTATCACACATTTATCACTAACATTCTCTATCAGCCAATAGTCGAACAGCGGACAGCGTTGTCGTAAGTGTACGCTTAAAACTACAAACGCGCGAGGAATTGACTGGGCCCCTTACAAATTAATGAAAAAAAAAAATTACTGATAAAACTAAAACTTAACACATCCTATACAAATCGTCTAACATAAAAAAAAAATGTTTCAGATATTTTGTATACGACTATTGAAAGCTACGTTGACGGAGCCATACTCCAAAAACGAAAATTCGTTTAAAATCGATACGATCAGTGTTGCAAGTAAGTGGACGTTGTATCATTTGGTGGCAACACACACCGCACATAATGTCTCATACAAAACTCAACAAAAACATTAATAAAAAAAGGGAGGTTTCATCTTCAATATCCGCGAACACAATTTCACCGTAGCAAAGCTTTACACACGAGTACAAATATATATATGTGTATATATATATATATATATTATTATATATATATATATATTATTATATATATATATATATTATTATATATATATATATATATATATATATATATATATATATATCTGTATGTATAACTGTACAGTAACATACGTGTTGTGACAAAATATCCTATATTTATATTGTTCAGGCCTCCATTCACTATATTTACATTTTTTTTTTTTCAAAATTTTTCTTTTACTTAAGCATGTGGTAAAATGTAACTTAATCACGAATGAACGAATATTGAAACGGTAAGTATTGTATGCCCAATAAATCCCATGTGAAGCGGAAACAAGAACTCAACGTTCCTCTCCATCCAACTTCATTTCCACCACGCGGCGTAATGCTCCGCGCGCGGTCCCCGGACATTGGATGTGACCAAAACTTAAAAAGGTACTTTAAGAAAAATTGTAAAACTACGCTACTTAAATTCGCTTCAAGTGTTTGTGTGTTCGAACTTAACCATGGGTGATAGTCAACTTGAGTTTTGATTCCAGTACGATTAAATTTAACTGCAAATTAACTTATTGCCCTAGGACATTGACCCCACGTTTAACGTGTAGTTTTTTATAAATGTAAGTACCAACCAAATGGGTTCCGTCCAAATTTTAAACGTTACATAGTTCATCAATCATCCAGTAAACTGGTGTAGAGGTAATACAACAAAAAAAAAATGCCAGTTGCCAAGTTCGAACCCACTACAACACGGACAGCGAGACACCGCGTCCGGGAACACCGAGTCGCCAACCGGAAGACGTTCGCGGCGTTTATAAAAAAAAATTGTTACGCATAATAAATAGACTATAACAAAAAACACTACGTACATTTTAAGGCACGGGCCGAGAAATTATATGCGGGCAACACCGGCGCGGCGCTATTTACGTATACAACCTCTAGTCGCTTCACACAGCCGCGTCTATGTATATATATGTATATACGATCGGGACACTAACGTTACCTGCAACAAGCAAAACAGACGCTCAATCGGTGTTACTCAATTATTAAAAAAATAATAATCAGTATGTTTTTATAACTCATTTTTGAAATAATATTGCATTAAACAAATATCGAGTTTTGAATAAATCAATTTTATATAACCTAGCAACACTGTGTGAAACGACCACTAATGGTAAAATTTATAAATATTTTTATATATATATATATATATTAGTATTATAACGCTGTAGCCAACGATGCGAAGATTTCTACGTATGTAACTAATTTAATAATATCCTTGGTATTGCTGTCTCTGAAATACAATTGAAGAGGGAATGTATACGAATCCTTTCAGGTTTAAAGGATAAGGTTTAATTGATTTCCTTCAGTTGTAATCGTTTACAGAAAGTCAATCAAAATTTACTTCTTAACATAGACAAATACCCATAACTAATATCGAATCATTCTATTTTAATATGTAATGGTATGTGACCATTTAACCTCATCTTCACAATGTTGTTACAGTGGCAGATTTATATTATAATGGTGGTGGTAGTTAACCCTCATATATGCCGTCCCGAAACTAACCTTTGTTCAAAATCAAAGTGGTTGTAACGGCTACGGAACCAGTTACAAGGGGCATTTGGAATATGTCATTATATGTAATGGTCACATTATTTTCGTTATTATTATATATATATATATATATATATATATAAAAAAAATCGAAAAATATAAGAAAAATATTTTTTTTACTTGGAGGAGAATAAAACATTTCCAAAGCGAAATCTGAAATAGTTTGGACAATTTTTTTTTTTATTTACTTGGCAGCATCGCAGTAACATAACTAGTGTCATCCCGACAGGCTGCAGACGGCGTTGAACATTTGTTAAATCTTATCTAATCTCATTACCGCGAGGCTAAGCGACTCCTAAGTTTATTCGGTAGTAAATACTAAGTTAGCTCAATGAACAATTTAGTACTTCACTTAAAGCGTATTAATTACCTAACATACCTAAGCTCCTACGATGCGTCGAATGTTAGGGCGTGTCGTTACTGGAAGAACTGTTCGTATGGTACAGTACCATATAAGCGTGTTGCGCTTCTATGTGTGTACTTTATAGGTGTATCGACGGATATTTTTAAATATGAACGGGGAATTATTATTTTATTATTTAATGCGAAATAAAATCGATAAAAAAAAATTAATATCCATATACATAAAAAATAATACACCCTTACAAAACGACGCAAATATATATAGATATATGATTCAGTGATAGCTATCAATAAAAGGATCGAAAATAAGTTGCAATGTAAAATTATTAGCAAACGCCTACTATTTGATTAAAATTTACTTTATAATACAACTTGAATGTTTGTGTTGCCATTATCAAACAGACAGTGGCTCAATTGTGCAGTTTTATTATTTTCAATGAAATGATGTGATGATGAAGCTTGCCAAAAAGACTGGTTGTGATATCATCACCGCCATTTTACTCGTGTGTCGCGAAAGACGACTAGAAGGAAACTGAAACCAACGAGCCTCCAAAAATTAGATGTTGAAATGATAATCAATTAATTTTATATGATGTGATAAATTAAAAAAAAATCATAATTTTAGGTACAAATCTAAGAAAAATATGATTGACATTAAAAAAATATTAAATACCATACAAGTTAAAAAATTGCTTCATTCGAAATTAACATTAGTAACCATAAAGTAATGATTTTTCTTTAATATGACCAAAAAATAATCCATAGACAAAAAACAGGGGCCAGCCATCTTCTTTTATAAACAGATCAAAATAAACGTATATATAAATATAAAAAAAAAATTGTATAGATTGTTTCAGTAATAATTTATTTGGATCCTTTAACTGTTTATTCACGATAAAAAAGTGTGTCTCGCGGGTTATAGATTGCCAACCCCAAAACCAAGTGATCAGTGAAGGTAGTACGGTAAATCATTATAATAGCACCATTTTAATATCTGTCTTACCATCAGGAGAAAATCCTGCGCCATTTGTCTATTATAGAAAGAAAGGGACCAAAGATTATTTATATATGTCATATCTTCTATTGATAGCCAACACAGATAATATAAGCTCCAATAAAACCAACCCGAGGTAAAGAGGACTTATGTATGGTGGGGTATTTAATCGTTACAAAATAACGTTATAAATTTGTTTTAATAACCGTTATCCAATGTAGCCAATGGCGCAAAAGAACAAGCATATCGGCGATTTTTCATATACGATTATATTAAAAAAAAGTTTACTTACGGCCTATATGTATTATTTTTTTTTTGTTCAATTTTGTTATATTTTCTTGTTAACTAAGAAATAATAGAATTTGAAACGTTTCCAAACATTTTCTTAAATTTTTCAAATATCAAGATAACACAATTTTCGTGCAACTTTAACTGAAACTAATTTAAGTTACACTTAAGTACGTTTATATGAATTATATCATTCATCCCTTAAGTAAATATTCATTGCAAGTTATAATTGACAAAGTATATGTTGCAGGGAAAAAATCAATTTTTATTTTTGATTCATGGAAGTAATTGTTAGAAATACATAAAATTTATTTTGATACTGTAAATGGAATATGGAGGGACTGTTTTGTTTATTATTTCGTTTTCTATATAAGACGACCCCTTTTTTTTAATTTTTAGGTCTCCGTGAGTAAAAACTCTCTAGTTACCACTGCAGCGCCCATTTATCTAAACTGTAGTATGTAAACATTACTCAATTCCAGTTTGGAAGACGCTGTAAATAGTGAAATTACTGATAGAAGAGTCATAATATCTTGCGTCTCTTTTTTTTATTCAACGAAACGACCAGTGCTGATCGTTTACCACGAGGTAAATGTTCCGCCTGCCCATAACCACTTGGCACTAGTCAGAATGATAGACACAGCACCACATTGTAGTCCTTGCATTAAGATGCTTTACTAGAGTAATTTCACTAGATAGTGCTCTTCAATCCAGAGCAGTAACATATGCACACTACTGTTTGGCGCCAAAAATAGATACGGTGGTATCTACCTTGACGGTCTCCAGCAAGTCTTAAAAGCAGTAAAAAAGACAGGCAACGAAGACAATGTGATGCAGTATGATTATGTACATCCTAACAGGCGCCACACGTGGGCGTATCACTTCGTGAACGTCCCGCTCGTCGGATCGTTTAAATAAACCGGTTGATTACTCTCAAGTTAACTTGGGCATTGGTAATTAACTTTTTCTCTCATTTAAATACAAACTCAACTTTTAAATAAAAACAGTTCAATTATGAGACCATTTTCGTGTTCGTGTGTTTTCGCGGGAAGGCTTAAATACATAGAAGTTATATACTCGGATGTGCCTGCGATAAGAATGATTAACACACAGAATTTTCTTAGAAGCAAATGCATCTTATATTTAATTTCATAAATATTTAAGGCAGGATTTTTTCAACTGTAGTTATTATTGATGATTTAATATAGTTTTAATGGTTTCATTGATTTAGCTAACAATGCATTAAATTTAACAATTATAAATTTCATGTGACAACACTACCAACATCGTATGTAATTGATATTTACAATTGTTATTGATCCGAGAGATATTTTTCTGTGTGCATGTTGAAGCGTTGTGTACTACATACTTTATAAATACGGTAGTAATGTACATATACGGGTAGATTGCTTATGAACCGACGTCCCCATACCTAAGGCCGAGCGGACCGTGTCTAGGCGCGCGTCCTCGTGTTCCGCTAGAACTTGTCCTGGAAGATGAACAGGTTATTCGTTGCCGCGACCGCGATAATGCTCTCGTGAGGGTGCCACGCGGTGTGCAGTATCTTCTTGTTAAAGTCCAAACAGTCCACACTTATTTCGTCCTGAAATGAGGATAATTCATTCATTTTAGGACAATAATGTCTTTTTAGAAATGTACACTCCCTCTCCATTCTCACTCCCTCGGTCCTATTCTCATTAAGAAAAATTACAGAACAACTTGAAGTATATTCTATTTCTATACAAAAAAAGGACAAACTAAACTGTATTGTAAAAAAATATATGCAAGCAATGACTACAATACTCCTCCTATTCAATGATTATTCATCTCTTTTTTATTTAACGAATCGACAATATGACTAAGAAATTAAACCCATCATCTCATGAGACATGTTATTTAAATAATTTAATTACTAACAACACTCAAAACAGCTTAACCGAAAGACGGTAATGTACTGTTGCTCTGCTTAGCGGCACAAATAAATACTACTTTAAGCAGTAAATTTCTTCCGATCGTCATTATTCTTGTCGAATATTAACTAAAACACGTAAGTATGCGAAAATAAGTACCTTCTTCCTCTTAGCGGTGGCGGCGACGCGGCGCGCGCGCAGCGGCTGTCGCGGCCTCGCGGCTGCGTCGCGCGACGCCTCCAGTGTGAGCTCTCCGCGGCGCGCGCCCGCCGCGCCGCCTGCACCCGCTGCACCCGTCCCACTGCCGCGCTCGAATATCCTGGACATTAAACTTTATTACCATACTGATATTAATTAAAATTAACGGACAAATCAAGTATCACCACTTTTTTTTACAATAGACGCCAATTTCATATAGTGTTAAATAACAATGAGGATGTTGACGATAAAGCGTGCTCATCCAGAATACCTTGACTCTCATATGTTCACAATCTGATCACAATAATTAGACCAATTAACAAACCTAAAGAATCCATTATAGGAGCCGGTCATCAACCTCTGGTCATCCCCGCTCCAGCAGCACTCGAACTTGTCAAATATACAGTCGTTCTCATACAGGGAGCATAGTTTCGAACGGAGGTATTCATGCACCTACAAAATGGAATAAAGAATCAATGTCGTAAATAAAATATAGTCAGCTTAATTTTCTGGCTAATTACAAATGTCTGCTAAGTACTGTTGCTATTTCTAAATAACATTAAAATAGTACTTACTGGATATGTTTCAACAGGTTTTGTTTCCATTCTAAAATCCCATACTTTTAAACCTAAATAGTCCCTAGACATCATGTATCTGAAACAAAAAATTATATTAAAATTTAACAGCTATTTAGGTGTTCCACATGCTTTGTTTGGTCAAGAAATCTCCATTCATTTATTTCTGGTGTACTATGTAAACAATAAAAGAACAGAGATAGAGAGAATGAAAAAATCAAAAAAATAATATACACATGCAATCAAACAATTTTGTCATAAAAAGATCTTAAATTTTAACTCGGGAAGGACTAAATCTTCTATCAGGAAATACAATGAGATTTGACTACAATTTTATATGATTTTATGTTACATCGCGTACGAAAATGATGAAATGTAGAAATGTTATCATGAATGCAGATTCACAATGTGAGAGTAGTAGCTAGGTAGATGCTGCTAGCAACCATTGATTTGGTCGCTCATATGATCGATTTGAATCAGTCAGAAAGAACGTTATCTGCAGTACTCTCACCTGCCAGAGTTGCTAAGCTTAACGTCGCTGATGGAAGAGATGATCTCGGAGAAGAAAGAACGCGCATGCGGATCCTCTGGCTCTTCAAACAATTTCGCGTGCCGATCGCACAGCGCCGCAGCGCGCATATCGCACAGCCTTATCGTACCTGCACACATACACAATAAACTAAGAAAACAGTTAATAACTTCTAAACGGACGAAAAGTTTATTTCAGATGGTATGTGATGACGGTGATTTTTTTGTAACAATGTGATAAAAGATTATTTTTATAACAGGTAATTCAATCGGTCAACCCTCTTGAGCTATGTTTTACAAGTAATAAGACAGATGCTGGAAAGTGTCTAGGTTAGTACCTTTGGAGCATCTATTCCTGTAGCAAAACAATAGACTGAAAATACTAATGTACTCCAGTTTGAAAGGAGCTGTTATAGCCAGTGCAATTACCGAGACGACCTATTTATATCTCAAAGCGAGGAATGCAGTGTGATGCAGTTTATGTCACGCAAATTGCTCCATATGATTATGGGTGAACATATCACATACCATCGATGACCGTCCTGCTCGTGTCATCGCTTCATCGAATTAAAAAGAGTTTGTCACGATAAATAACATTGCTCACCTTTACTACTAGAATATACAAAGAGATTGCATTCAGTCGGGTGGAACTCCGCTGCCGTTATAACCTGAAAACAATCACTATATTAATGTTTGAAGACTGAAGCTTTTAAAAATCTTCACGATATTTATTTCTTTAAATAATACAATTTCATTTCAGCCCATAACATACAATGCTGAACACAAGTCTCTCTATATGGGAATAATTATGAGTAAATATCACACTTGACAGATGTGTTGTGAGACTTTTTAATGGAATGGATTTCCATACATTTGAAAAAATATCTGTTGTTATTTGTATTTGCTTTACAGTCTCTATCATTGTATTATTCCATTACCCCTTTAAACCATCAGCAAGAGCAAATATTTGTTTAAGAATTATGGAATTTGTTTACCTCGGTGAGTTCCTCCATGTTGGCGGGCTTAATGTCGACGATATTAAAGCTCTGGTCGGTGATCTCGAGGTGCCAGAGGTTTATGCGGAGGTCGTCCGCCGAGAGGTAGGTCTCCTGGTCAGAGTTCAGCGAGATAGAGTTTATGTGATATGTGTGCGCGTTCGCAAAGATCCGTCTGAAACACAACGAGTTTCTATTGATTTTCATTACAAGATAACTGTATGGAGTATTGTTGAGAATTTGTTGGTACATAAATTCAGGATGATATTCTATTCTGGCAGGATGAATATAGCTTGTTAGTCGTTTTTCGACTTGGGCAGCTTTTGTTGGGATGAATACTGGAATCGCGGACCCGCTGTTCACAGCCTATTAACAGAAGATGTAATATAGTGTATTAACCATTTTTGTTTTGTCATCCTTGGTGTTTTGCGAAGCTCCAAGATCTCCTACGGAATACACCGGTGCGGAAACCCTCCCCAGTGCCCTCTCTTTGCTACGACAACCACGAGACCACCTCGTACTTGTCGGTCACCCTGGACTCGCTAAGTGGGCAATTAATGAGGGCCTCCACCTTCAAAGCCAGCGGAACCTGAAAACCCTTTTAGTCTTCTACAACGGGGAAGGCTTACCTATTCGTACTAAGCGATGACTATAGGGCTGGTGGTGTATCAACCTAGACAGCTGAATGCATATTTACCTACCCAGTATCATCTAAAATATGTTTATGGCTATTTAAGTGTACTCATACATATCAAAATATGTGATCAAAGAGATCAACTATGGTAATACTAGTAAACTATTCTTCCGTCACGGATAAGATATATTATAAATATAGACGTGATAGTCCAATTTGTAAGACGGTATACGCCTCGAAAAAGCGCGGATTTGGTACCCAGAGCTTGAGCTTCCGGTGAAAAGAAAACATGATGAAACCAGCATGTTTCAAATACATGGTTATAAATAGCTTGACACCTTTCACGTGAGAGAAGACGGTAGTAGGTAGGTAGTCAGAACATTAGCAAAAGATGTGTTTCTTATTAAGTATAGTAATAAATGGCCGGCAATCCGCGTTAGAGTCGCAAACTTCGTAATCAGTTAACATCAGATCGGATTGTGATTCATGGTGTGGGCTAGGCTATGTTGGAATATGCGCGTACCTGGGCGACGCCTCGACCATGAGCTCAGCTGGGCGCACCGTGGGCACGCGCAGCTGGGTGACGCGCGACGGGTGACGCATGCGGCCGCCCTCTTCGCGCGTGTTGTATCCAGTCACCCGCTTGTCGCGTTCGGAAACCTTTAAATCAGTAATAAACACAAGTTAACACCGTTTACTCAAGCTACACATAGATAACAGGTGCTGTATACTCTGATCGTTTGAATGATATCTTATTATCTTAGAAGTTTTTCTTTTTGCTTCCCAAAGCATCGCGCTAACCAGATCGTTCGCCTAATGAAATGTTATAAGACTGCCATAAAATGTGTACTACACTACAACACATTGTGTTCATCGTTTTCATACATGAGGTGTTGAATCTAGTTCTCTAGTATAGTTACTAGTACAAACACCCTTCAAACTAAAACATAGCAATGTTTGCACACTATTTTAAGAGTAGTATCCAGCAATCAAGGCCCACCACCACATATTTAAAATGGGATAGTAAATACTGTAATTTAGTGTATACATAATTGAACATATTATTCTAGATTAAAAGCAAAAATGTACTGTTTTTTTATTAAACAGTTTCCATTTTAATCACACAATTTTATTCCAGAAATAATTGACTTTCACGACAGTTTTATAGTATGTTTGCCTTATTATTTTAATTAAAACATTAAATATTTATTATTAAAAAAAAATGCAAACCTTCCATAGCTTAATCGTCTTGTCATTGGTGGATAGGAGGAAGTGTGCCTGGTTCTTCCGCTTCAACCACCGTATCTTGTTGATTTTCTCTTCGATTTCTAAAGACTTTAAGTAATCGAACTCCGGTTCGTGGGATTGGAAGGTAGAGTATACGTTGTACTCTCCCTTCTTTGGTACACATTGCTTCGACGCTGGGTCTCTCTGTGAACGAATACCATTTCCATTTCATCTAAGGCTTACTGATTATTAAAAAAAATTATCGAATGAATTTGTAAATTAAGGTAAGAAAAAAACTGGAAACTTGAATTTGCTGCTTAAATTTTATTAAAAAAGAAGTACCCCTTCGGAAAACCTATTCTTATGGATACTGAATAAGATTGGTCGATTGAGATAATCTTGACCTTCTGAATAATCTTATTTCTTAAAGATAATCTTAACCTTTCTTCTTACTACAACTGCATTTAGTTCTATCTTGTATAGAAAATTTAACAATAAACCGTTTTTTGTTAAGTCAGACAAATTTTTCAGTAAAAACTAATGTTTGATATTCAAAATTTTGCATTCATTATAAAAAAAAGAACCTTGAATCTAATTTAGTATTACGTCGTAAAATTACTTAAAGACGCGAATATCATAATTCACAAGCAGTTGCAAAAAGCCAGGTTTGTATATCGAGATGTAGACGGTGAGTCTAGTCATAACAATGTGGCTTCAATTAAGATGATATACACTGCACCATAATGTGCAGATCGCTTTGAGGTATATCTCGTTACCTCAGTAATTATACATGCTACAGCGCCTTTAAAGCCGAAACACGACATTGTTTGCGTATTATTTGTTTGGCGGTAAAAGAAGAAAAACTGCAGTTATATCTACGTAAACGGTTTCCATCTTTAGAAACCTGTCGCCAGTATAACAAAATCAAATAAAATAATTGGATCTGGTTACCAGAGTGATATTTTGTGTTGTTAAAGTAAACCAGTTTACTGGTGGTAAATTTCTGTTCTCTGAGAACGTCTTTAAATAGGTACCACCGCAGCTCTCAATTTCTGCAAACAGTAATGTATAAACATTACAATTTTTTAATTATAATTTCTAGGGTGACGAGGCTTAACAATTAATGTCTAAAAGCTACGTGCAATGTGATGCTGTGTGTATCATAGTAACTAGCGTCACATTATGAGAGAATGTAGTTACCGTCAGTACCTATCGGTGGTCTAGTCGCTACGTCGAATAAAATCCTAGTAAAGGATTTATTTACCTGAAATATCACAACCCTGCCTCCCTTGTCGCCGGTGGCCAGCAGTTCCCCGTCGTGGTTGAATTCGACGCACGATATGAGATCGGCCTCTGTAACGTCGTCCTCCAACGTGCCCTTCACCTGACTAAAACACCATGTGGTCTCCCCACCATTGCCTGCAACAGTATAACTATTATAATACCCACCCACTATTCAAAATATAACAACAAAACATTATATTATTCACTTGTTACTTTAGCAATATCAAATATAATTTGTCTATGATGTATTAGCTAAAATAAACTTGAAACTTCTATTTAAAACAGTTTTACTTGCAGTAAAAAATTTATTGGTGATGATGTCACAGAACAGGCGCCTGTTTCCAGAAGTTAGTTCATAAGTAAAATTAGAAGATGTGAAATTTTTTAGACAGCAGACATGCAAGAAGCTAAAAGAGGTATACATGAAATTATAGTCAATGTTTTTGTCTATTAAGTTTGTTTGTGTTGTGTGTTTGCGTTATACTTATTTTTATATATAACAAGACACCATATGTGGAGGACGTCCTCCATGATAAAAGGTTCGGCGATATGGTAAACAACAGATGTACCAAGATATATTTTAAACGGTATATCACTCGATTAGTATTGCTTAATGGCAACATACGAGAAAAACGCCACTGCAACTCCATCACCGCCGTGACCAGGGTCACACGTGTTAAAGCTTCTATAGGGTCCTTTTTTCCGAAAATCTAATTAACCAGCTTCACGTTTTCAATCTACAACCATGATCATTACTGTGTTACGACTGTCAAGATATTGGAGCCAGTTTTCTGAGCGAGCATGCTTTATGATCTTCAAACTATCTTTTTTTTATCATCGTATAAGATTATTTCTTTTAAAACCTACCCTCCACAAGCAGGATATGTTTTAATGACCCTCAACTCTCGCCTGATCCATAAAAGTAGATAAATATTTATGACACATATACTCGTGTGATATATATCAGACTAATTCATTAATTAAAATATTTATCTCGTGGATGACACTATAAAGGTATCGTCGCTTTATCACAATACTTCAAAACAAACCTAATGAAATTGATAAGATGATAGTGAAATATAGTCATATAAATATGATAATGCAAATCGCTGGTCAAAACGTTTGAAATATATTTGTTTTGGTTCAAAGTTACCCCGTTGCAATTGCTCCATGAACAATTTCTAGTTTGTTTATTACCAACAAGTAAAAGCCGGGCAGTCAACAGAACTGACTACTGTTCTAGTTACATTAAAATCTTCTAATTATTATCAATGTTTAATTGTTATGGAAATTTTATTTAATAATGATAATTGTATGCATGGTATCAGTGTATATGGACTATTTAAATTCCGTGCCAACTTCACTGATAATTGTATGCATGGTATCAGTGTATAGGGACTATTTGAATTTTATGGCAACTTCACTGATAATTGTATGCATGGTATCAGTGTATAGGGACTATTTGAATTTCGTGGCAACTTCACTGATAATTGTATGCATGGTATCAGTGTATAGGGACTATTTGAATTTCGTGGCAACTTCACTGATAATTGTATGCATGGTATCAGTGTATAGGGACTATTTAAATTCCGTGCCAACTTCACTGATAATTGTATGCATGGTATCAGTGTATAGGGACTATTTGAATTTCATGGCAACTTCACTGATAATTGTATGCATGGTATCAGTGTATATGGACTATTTAAATTCCGTGCCAACTTCACTGATAATTGTATGCATGGTATCAGTGTATAGGGACTATTTGAATTTCATAGCAACTTCACTGATAATTGTATGCATGGTATCAGTGTATAGGGACTATTTGAATTTCGTGGCAACTTCACTGATAATTGTATGCATGGTATCAGTGTATAGGGACTATTTGAATTTCGTGGCAACTTCACTGATAATTGTATGCATGGTATCAGTGTATAGGGACTATTTAAATTCCGTGCCAACTTCACTGATAATTGTATGCATGGTATCAGTGTATAGGGACCATTTGAATTTCGTGGCAACTTCACTGATAATTGTATGCATGGTATCAGTGTATATGGACTATTTAAATTCCGTGCCAACTTCACTGATAATTGTATGCATGGTATCAGTGTATAGGGACTATTTGAATTTCATGGCAACTTCACTGATAATTGTATGCATGGTATCAGTGTATAGGGACTATTTGAATTTCGTGGCAACTTCACTGATAATTGTATGCATGGTATCAGTGTATAGGGACTATTTGAATTTCGTGGCAACTTCACTGATAATTGTATGCATGGTATCAGTGTATAGGGATTATTTGAATTTCGTGGCAACTTCACTGATAATTGTAAGCATCGTATCAGTGTATATTGACTATTTGAATTTCATGGCAACTTCACTGATAATTGTATGCATGGTATCAGTGTATAAGGATTATTTGAATTTCGTGGCAACTTCACTGATAATTGTATGCATGGTATCAGTGTATAGGGACTATTTGAATTTCGTGGCAACTTCACTGATAATTGTATGCATGGTATCAGTGTATAGGGACTATTTGAATTTCGTGGCAACTTCACTGATAATTGTATGCATGGTATCAGTGTATAGGGATTATTTGAATTTCGTGGCAACTTCACTGATAATTGTAAGCATCGTATCAGTGTATATTGACTATTTGAATTTCATGGCAACTTCACTGATAATTGTATGCATGGTATCAGTGTATAAGGATTATTTGAATTTCGTGGCAACTTCACTGATAATTGTATGCATGGTATCAGTGTATAGGGACTATTTGAATTTCGTGGCAACTTCACTGATAATTGTAAGCATCGTATCAGTGTATATTGACTATTTGAATTTCGTGGCAACTTCACTGATAATTGTATGCATGGTATCAGTGTATAGGGATTATTTGAATTTCGTGGCAACTTCACTGATAATTGTAAGCATCGTATCAGTGTATATTGACTATTTGAATTTCATGGCAACTTCACTGATAATTGTATGCATGGTATCAGTGTATAGGGACTATTTGAATTTCGTGGCAACTTCACTGATAATTGTATGCATGGTATCAGTGTATAGGGATTATTTGAATTTCGTGGCAACTTCACTGATAATTGTAAGCATCGTATCAGTGTATATTGACTATTTGAATTTCGTGCCAACTTCACTGATAATTGTATGCATGGTATCAGTGTATAGGGACTATTTGAATTTCGTGGCAACTTCACTGATAATTGTATGCATGGTATCAGTGTATAGGGACTATTTGAATTTCGTGGCAACTTCACTGATAATTGTATGCATGGTATCAGTGTATAGGGATTATTTGAATTTCGTGGCAACTTCACTGATAATTGTAAGCATCGTATCAGTGTATATTGACTATTTGAATTTCGTGCCAACTTCACTGATAATTGTATGCATGGTATCAGTGTATAGGGACTATTTGAATTTCATAGCAACTTCACTGATAATTGTATGCATGGTATCAGTGTATAGGGACTATTTGAATTTCGTGGCAACTTCACTGATAATTGTATGCATGGTATCAGTGTATAGGGACTATTTGAATTTCGTGGCAACTTCACTGATAATTGTATGCATGGTATCAGTGTATAGGGACTATTTAAATTCCGTGCCAACTTCACTGATAATTGTATGCATGGTATCAGTGTGTAGGGACTATTTGAATTTCGTGGCAACTTCACTGATAATTGTATGCATGGTATCAGTGTATATGGACTATTTAAATTCCGTGCCAACTTCACTGATAATTGTATGCATGGTATCAGTGTATATGGACTATTTAAATTCCGTGCCAACTTCACTGATAATTGTATGCATGGTATCAGTGTATAGGGACTATTTGAATTTCATGGCAACTTCACTGATAATTGTATGCATGGTATCAGTGTATAGGGACTATTTGAATTTCGTGGCAACTTCACTGATAATTGTATGCATGGTATCAGTGTATAGGGACTATTTGAATTTCGTGGCAACTTCACTGATAATTGTATGCATGGTATCAGTGTATAGGGATTATTTGAATTTCGTGGCAACTTCACTGATAATTGTAAGCATCGTATCAGTGTATATTGACTATTTGAATTTCATGGCAACTTCACTGATAATTGTATGCATGGTATCAGTGTATAAGGATTATTTGAATTTCGTGGCAACTTCACTGATAATTGTATGCATGGTATCAGTGTATAGGGACTATTTGAATTTCGTGGCAACTTCACTGATAATTGTAAGCATCGTATCAGTGTATATTGACTATTTGAATTTCGTGGCAACTTCACTGATAATTGTATGCATGGTATCAGTGTATAGGGATTATTTGAATTTCGTGGCAACTTCACTGATAATTGTAAGCATCGTATCAGTGTATATTGACTATTTGAATTTCATGGCAACTTCACTGATAATTGTATGCATGGTATCAGTGTATAGGGACTATTTGAATTTCGTGGCAACTTCACTGATAATTGTATGCATGGTATCAGTGTATAGGGATTATTTGAATTTCGTGGCAACTTCACTGATAATTGTAAGCATCGTATCAGTGTATATTGACTATTTGAATTTCGTGCCAACTTCACTGATAATTGTATGCATGGTATCAGTGTATAGGGACTATTTGAATTTCGTGGCAACTTCACTGATAATTGTAAGCATCGTATCAGTGTATATGGACTATTTGAATTCCGTGCCAACTTCACTGATAATTGTATGCATGGTATCAGTGTATATGAACTATTTGAATTCCGTGCGAACTTCATTGATAATTGTATGCATGGTATCAATGTATATGAACTATTTGAATTCCGTGCGAACTTCACTGATAATTGTATGCATGGTATCAATGTATATGAACTATTTGAACTCCGTGCCAACTTCACTCCATTGGCTGGCACTGTTAAGCAATAAGCTATCGGCGACAAACTGACACACGAAGATTGTTAAAAGAGTCTTTATTCTGTAAATTTTTATACAAATTATACCGATGCTTATGTTAGATAGTACGTTGTGTAACTGAAGTTATTTATAGCACCTATATGTCACGTCCGCGTGACTGACAACTATACATATATATTGTATGTAAGTATAAGCGTATCATCATCATCACGTTCATCTGATGGTATACAGTCGCCCATAGCAACGCGGTGCTAGTTAGAATATGTACTGCACCACATTGCGCTCGTGGCCAGGGACATAAGACGTTGAGTTTGTTTAACCCACTAACTACAACGCCCTTCAAACCGAAAGACTAATATTTGCGCACTAGTGTTTGGTGCCAGAAATAGGCTCTGCGGTGGTATCTACCTAGAACTACCTACCATAATGTCGTGCAGCGTATATTGTGTGATAAGTGATATTCCTGGTCATAACATCTGGCTCATGTCTTCGTCTAGTCAAATAAAATAATCCCAATAATAGATAAGTCATATAAATATTACAGTATCGAATGTTGTAACATTATATCCCATCATTCTCCTTTAAGCAAAGATATATCCGTACATATGTTTAACTTATGTGTTTAAAAATATATATTTACCGAGTCATTTATTTAATATTTATATAAAAAAACAAAGTTTATTATAGAAATTATTATCACTTTTTTAAAATCGTAACATAACGTTTAACTATTTATATATTATATGTAAACGTATAATTGTTGTTATTTGTAACTTAGTGCATAAAAAAAAAATGCAGATGTAATATTGTTAATGCAGATTATACTGTGTGTACATTTTTTTACTGGATTTCTACAATAAATCATATTCACTTTCATTTACAACGCCTCAACGTTTGTTATTATAATATTATACCAATAATGTAAACTAACAATACAGTTAACGGAGTGTAGTTAAGTGTGAATTTAACTTTGTGATATTTATCTTCTAACGTTAAGTTCGTGTTAAACATTTCCATATATTTTAATAATTATTATTTCTAACAATTTTTCATTTTAATGTCAAGTATTTTATATCTTAACTTTTTGTCTTTTGTGTTGTAGTAAATAGGTGACCCAACGACAGGTTAACAAACTAACTTCCGCACAAGATGGTTCAAGATGTCTGATAACCATTAGACCACAATTGGAACCCAGAATGATAAAAGAAGTGTACCAATCTTCAGGACTATTGTGAGAAAAAAACATGTATCCCATAAGCTCCTTTTACCATACACGTGATGGAGGTATGTATAATATTTATTCGAGTGTCTTTTTCTAGTATCAAACAAAGCTTATGTTTGAGTATTACAATCAATATATATTATTATATAAATAATTTTGTTTTAATAAATCTCAAAAAAAAAACTGAATTAATTTTGACAGAACTTTCATTGGTATCATCATCAGCCGATAGACGTCCACTGCTAGATATAGAGGCCTCCGCCAAAGATTCCCACATCGATAGGGATTCATTTGGGAGAATTAGGGCCATTTCGCACCACGCTGGCCCAATGCGGGTTGATCGTAGCCAGAGCCTCGTTTGTTGATTAGCAAGGTGCACCACGAGCAGGTGATATTGGCTTGGGTCCCGTGAGTTGTTATGCGGGAATCCTTATTCATTGGTACATAAAGCTGATAGTACACGGCGTAACTGACTTATATTGCTTTTATTTAAAAATAAAGTATTATATTATAAAAACAGATAATTTTAATTTGTTTCCAGAGACCGTATAAAAATAGATGTTTTACGAATAATCGTTTCATGTTAATCTTGATACACTAGGTGGCTTTGTAATATATCAACTTCTATATCTAAGAAGCAAACTTCAAGATGATAGTTGGGTAACCAAACAAATAATCTATTTTTATCGGACGAAGGGATGAGGCGAGCCATTTAACTCGTGGCAAATATTACGCCTGTCCATAACTGGTACTAGTTAGGATGATATACACAGCACCATATTGTACTCGCCGCTTTGGGACATAAGATGTTAAGTTATGTTACCCCAGAAATTTCACTAGCTACAGCGCTCTTCAATCGAAACACAGTACTGTTTGGACACTGGTCTTCGGCGATAAAAATAAGGGGCTACAGTACTACCTACCTAAACGGTGTCAGGCAACAAAGTCCTTGGCGGAACAAATAATTTCGTTATAAGGAATTATCATAATGTTGGTATTTTTTATAGAGCAAACGTAAAAGTCCAGCCAGAATTACTTGTACTAAGTACTTCTACTGTGATCCAAAGGAAGGAACAACACTATTTAACGCAAAATAGTACAAGATATTTACATACAGATTCTATAGCCTCTATAAATTCTAGAAGTTTATTTAATAAATAATCTAATAAATATTACTAAGGGTTATAATAAGAAAAAGTTTTAGTCTTTACCTAATATTAAAATATTTTATTACAACTTCTATTAAAATATAGTATTTAAAAGAATAAATCAAATACATTTCCAATGAAACATTTACCATACTAATAAAATACAAATACTACCGACACCCACTGTCATATTGGAGTTAATAAAAATATTTATATGATGATATACTTTTTAGTTAATAATAAATAAACATTTCTTATCTACAAAACGTAAATATCTGTAGTGTTAATATTAGTTCGAATTGAAGCAATTATTTATTAGTATTTGAAACAAATAGAACGATACAATGCCAAGGGTAAGAAAGAAGATAGCAGATAAAAGTTTCAAAGAAAAGTTCTCGCTTTGGCTTATTGTTGTAGAAAACAATTGATCAGAAATATGTTCTTAATATAACTATAGATCGAATAAACTTTCAAAAATAACAAATTTTAATAGATTATCTTATTTAATATATAGGACAACGATATAGCATTGTGCACAATTAATGATGTTTGATATCGCTAGCTTACCCCTTTCATTACGTTTTTTTATTCTAATTCCAAAACTTTTTTTTTAGACTGTTTTATGATATTACCGGACAAAGGTACATTCTATCCTATTTTTGTGTTTTTATAACTTTAACGCATTCCTAAGACGCCCTGTAGTGTCGGGCACTAATTCCGATGAATAAAACTAAAGAAACCGCTGTCTGTACTAGAAGGTGATTAAAAGAGATTCTAACCTCACGAGTTTGGGTTAATACGAAGTGATCTTAATTACCATAGCCCAACATGATTAGGGCTTAAGACCTGGGACATACATAAAGTAGCGCGGTAACACCGGGAGGGTAGCAGCGCCAACCGCCTCTTCAATCCCGATGCGTATGATTAATTTGTGGTGGGGTAAAAATGCAAGCTAACTTCAAATATCTTACAAATTTAGCATTTACAACTTTCCTACCGATACAAAAAAAAATTATGTTTATTTATTTTGAAGGCAATTTTTTACGACGCCCTTACGACATAAAACTTAAGACACCTTATTACAATCTTTTCCTACTTTCTCTGACAAAATGAATTTCCAATCAAGAAATGGCAAGACATGTATGAAGACTACTACAAGGTTAGCCTATAAAGTCTTCAGAGGTAGCAATCATTCCAACTTTGACTTACAATTTTTTACTGGACATGGTGGTATGTCTTATAACTGTTTTAACTATTGAAGTAATCTCCGTCTTCAACAATAATAGTTAGAAACCTGTTCCTCTAATTATCTAGTACACTGCTATCTTCCATACAGATTAATTATTCTTTTCTGTGGATGGTCTGGAAAAGGTTGATTTTAGAGCAATAAGACAGCCCATTCCACATTCTCATTTTCCAATTCATGTATAATTTTACATATTATTTTATTTGGAGCACAATAAAGATTATTATTATAAATCATCGAAAACCAGCTGTTAACATGTCACATATCAGCTTTGGATAAATAGAAATGCGAGCAAAGAATTAACCTTGCACTCTCACTAGAGTAAACAGAACGGATCATGCTGGATGACTTCCTAAGAGAAATATTCACCAAGTACTGTTTAAAAATATAAAAAAAGCAGAAAAATCCAACGGCTCGACTAACGTATAAAAATAACTCAAAGACCCAAGTAATTAGGAAAGGAACGTTGCTGCATCAGTGATAGCAATAAAACTAGCAGGACCGTCGACAAGGACATGAAAAAGAATGTCGTTTTCGAGATTACATCTCCGATATAAAAAACACTGCATTTAGAAGGAAATAATTTACCGGAGTACGCACAATCGCATGCTGTATTCCAATGCTGTCTGCATGAACTAGTGCTCCAATTCGTGAAACTTTCCTGACTTCTAACACGATGGGACGCATACCACGGTGCTTCCTTCTTTTTCAACATATCTATATAACACACTATTAACCGTATACGAACAGCCGTAACATCACAAAATCGCACATCTTTAGTCGCAACTGGGCACAACGGTGCGCGAACATGTCCTGCGTAGGAATGTAAAACAAAAGTGATGACGGCAAACCAGTTTTGGGATATCGGGCTGTAATCTTATGCTTTTGTATGGGCAAACTTGTTAAGTAACAGAACACCGGCCTTTTATGTGCTCGGTAAAATAAAAACAATGGTGCGGCGAATGGGTCGGCTCGTTACGGGGCGGGAAGCACCAATAGGGGAGCCTGGAGCCTAAATCGTCCAATATAAATAGCGTGCATACATTCCTTTAAATATAACTATATATATATATTTTTTCTGCAAAGCGATCGAATGAGCATGAAGTTCACCTGATACGAAGTGATCTACCTGTAACAACCTGGTGCTAATTAAAACGATAAATACAACACCACCTTGTACTTGTTGACTTGAGACAAAATGTTGAGTCTCATCACCACAGTAATAGCCACTAGCTAAAACACCCCGTAAACTAGAACACAGTAACATTTATACACTACTGTTTGTTGACAAAAATAGGAGTTATGGTATTACCTACTTAGGCAGCCGTTGAAAAAGAGACCTAAGAAACCAGCAAACTTAAGTTAAGACCAATCAAATGAAGTATTTGATTTGAAAAGAGAGTATCTATAATAAACAACACAAGGGTAATCTTCAACTTATTTAAATATGGATTAAATCAACAAGACAGTGTGACATCAACTTGGTGGTAAGTGATATATGCTTGGTCATAATAAGACATTTCTGAGGCACGAAATAATTTTAAACTTCTGTGTATATCGCAAGGACTTTTAAAGTAATGTTTTCTTCTAATATTTTAAGTGCCATTAAATCTAAATTCTAGAAGGGTGTCCATGATCTATCTCTGTGCATAAAACATGTCACACATTGTTTTGAACAACACTGCATCCCCTTAGTTAACATGAATTTATTCATTGCCGATGATTAGAAATAATGTGTATTCATGACAATTCATTAACATTTTAAAGTCAACAAAATGCATGAAAATGGTGATTTGATTTCACTGTTGAATCTTGTGTGAATAATCAAGAATTTGAAACAGTCAGTGTATTACATAATACAGACTATCTTTAACAAGATATTGTTTATCTTCATGGTTTATCTAAAAAATTTTACAGCTTTGATAGAATATTTATGTATAAAAAAAAATCTACATAAACTCTCCACAACCACACTACTATGCTTCAAAAAGTATCTTACTTTTTTAAAAGTCAATGATTATATTTTTAAAACATACTAGCAAATAATATAAATTAGAATGGTTATTTTTTTATATCTTTCTATTTCGATGACTCTACCTAGAATTTTAATCACTAATATAATACAAATAGACACATTACAATATGTACACATGGATCAACAAAAGTAGGTTTTGGCTAATTTTTTTTTTTTTGCATAAAGCTACTAAGATGGATGAAATGTTCACCTGTTAAAAAGTGATATGCCTGTCTACAAAAACCTAGCATCTATTAGCATAATAAACACACCACCACATTATGCTTGTCGCCTTGTATGTCTCGTTAATCCATTCATTCCACTAATTAAAAAGCTCTTCAAATAGGGACACAGTAATTTATGCTCACTACTTGGTGGTAGAACAGGAGCTGTGAAAATATCTATACCACCTACATCAGCATAGATCTCTACCACTAGTTAATTGAATTAAAGCCTAATTTATATTAAAAACTATACAGAAACTATAACTACTCAATGATATCATTACAGATATAAGGAAAAAACCTCTGGTATTCTGCCTATGAATGACCACCAATGAACTCAAATCTAGAAACCTAAAGTTTATTTAAATTTAAAAACTAAAATCTGAACCTTAGAAACTTTAAACAAACAGCTAAATACTTTACACAGTAATAATTTATTATGTAAACTGTCTTAAACAAAAAAGATCAAACAAATATTACCCCATAATTCATCAAAGAATGTAGAAAAGAAAATGAGATATTTGGTAAATAAAAAAATAAATAGTTCATTAATAAAAATATTGTTTTCATCACAAATTTTTCACATTTTTACTATTAGTTTGTAAGGTTAAAATTGAGACAAAGCAATGCAGGTTTGAGTTAGATTTCAATAATCATTTTCATATTCTCTGAAAATTTACTGCTGGTTTCTACTCATATTACATGTCAAAAGTACAATAAAAAAAAAAAACTAAATCAATAGTACTTTGGATAAAATTCTTTTAAGGCAAATACACAGTGGAACATCATAGATCAGCACTAAAATTATCTATTTATTCATGGAGAAAGATTATTACTAGTAGGTCTTTGTTGCTAGAAGTTATCTATTTAGATACCATCGCAGTACCTGTTTGTACAGCCAAACAGTTTACAAACATTATTGTGTTCCAGTTTATATAGTAGCTAGTGAAATGTCTGGGTGTAATAGGACTTAACATCCTATCTCGAGGCAACAAGCACAATGAGGTGCAGTGTATATGATCCCCACTATCACCACATTGTTATGGGCAGGAGTATCAGCACCAGGTGCAAATCTAGTTTGTCTCATAACTTCACAGAATTAAAAAAAAAAATGGTATAACTGGTCACCTATTGGTTCTTCTTCATATAAATTTGTTAGCTAATTTTGATAATAATTGGTATAATCGTATACTAGCAGAACATTGGCAGAAACTAGCTAATAATAATATTTTGAATGATCAATATCAATCTAAATTGTACAAAATTAATAAAACTACTGCTTTTTATTTAATGCTCATGAATGTCTATATCAGTGATTCCCAAAGTGGTCTTTATCAACCCCTAGGGGTCTATAACAACCTGCAAGGGGTCTCCGTCAGCAAAAAAAAATTTGGGGGTCCATGAAATGAAAATGGGGGTCCACGATAGTGGATCTCAACACATACACTGATAGTACCTATTTACTTACATCATACTATCTTATAATATCAAAACATATACATTATTTATAAAAGTAGCTATGAAGTAAAAAATTTATTATATATGTTTATAAAATTGTTTAAGTTGTAGGATGTTGGTTGTTGGTATTTGCTTTGTGGTCGCAATACATTTTGAACTTGTAAAAACCTGAGTCGCAGTCTCAAAGCTTAGAGCTTCGCTACCTTGCTTTTGTTATTTTATTTATACTTTATTTTATGTTTATTTAATGTTACGTATATTTTACATAACAGATACAAAATTTTATTTTGAGTAGTTTTAATTTAAAGTCAATTAATAAATGTATAAATTAACATGTGTTTTTACTTTAAGTTTTTAACACTAAACTTCACTACAGTTAGAAATTTACAGGAAATCAATACCAGGTAAGTAGGGGGACTACCCAACATGGAAAAACATGGCAAGGGGTCTACGACACAAAAAAGTTTGGGGAACTCTGATCTATATGATAATTATCAAAGGTAACAAGCACATTGAGGTGCTATTTATTTTATCCTAACTAGTGTCACATTGTTATGGGCCACTTACCATCAGTTGAGCATCTCACTTGTCTTTGAAAGCCACCTATTTAAAAGAATATTGTTCATTTTTCTGTTTATTTATCTGTCTATGAATTAGATAAGTAAATATAGACTGATACTCACTAACCAATAATACAAGCTATAATATATTTATATTGTAATATTTATAAACTATGACATTCTGGTTCAATATTCTAATTAAATTTTACTAGCAAGTGTACAAATGTTTGGGCAATTATTTATAAGTGTATAGCATGCCAGTTTTATTCTGTAGAAAATTAAAATAGGTTGTTAAATATCCAACAGGGGGTGTTAGGAGTGCCACACAACAACTCACAGGACCCAAGCCAACCTCACCTGCTCGTAATGCACCCTGCTAATCAACAAACAAGGATCTGGCTCCCACCAATGCACATTGGGTCAGTGTGCTGAAAAGTGGCCCAAATTCCCCCCTATGAATATATGATGGAGGTCGCAGGCAATAGAGGACCATTTGATGTGGAGACCTTTGGGGTGGCCTATATCCAACAATGGACATCTATTGGCTGATTAGGATGAACACCCAACAAAGAGAAATAATTTTAAAAAATAATGATACTTATGAGAGACTAATAAATAGAAATAATATACCATTCAGGATATGGTAGTACTTTATAGGCTCATAATTACACAATTTGTGTCAAGCAATCACAAAATCACCACATTAATAAGTAGGTAATCATACCTTTTAGTATTTTTATTTCATAATATTAAAAGTAATAAAAGAAATGAGAATCATATTTTATAATCATAAACCGAATTAAATATACTTCTGCCCACTGGCATGTAAACACAAAAGTATCAATCAAAAGTTATCTCACAATATGAATAAAATAGTACTATAACAGAAGCAAAAAACCCAGCTAAAATCTACCTGATATAATGAACATGGAAATTATAAAGATTTAATAATTCCATCATAAACATTTACAAAATCTAAATTATTTGAATTGTCTTGTAGGTACTCTACTGCAAACATAGACCTATGTTTCTGTATTTCATACTACTGCAGTCAATAATTACTTCATAGACTTTGAGCTAATAATAAAAATTGACCTATATTTGAACCTTACTAATGTTTGTAAGAAACATCTACAAATGTTATCAACTGAACATCATTCTAAATGTAATGTATAACGATGACAGCAAGTATTTCAAAGTATTAGTTGTAATAGAATTTTTTTAAAATAAATTTACAAATAACCTAAAATGGATCAATTAAAAGTGTTAGATTTTTCTATTCCGACTTAAAAAAACCGTAATTTTCCATACAAAAATTGTTTCTCCTAATAAAACATCAACAGAAATTGTGTATATAGAATTTCTTAACTACCTAATCTCTTTTTGAAAATCAAAAAACCATATACATAGAAAATTATATTAAGTAGAAGGAATATTAAATTCAATAAGCACCCATGAGAAGATAGTCTTGAGAACAATAATTTTTAACTTACAGATTTAAATAAATTCGTTAAATCATTAAGAGGGTACACAAGAATATATGTAACCCCTCGAAGAATTATTTAATGGAACATTTCTTAATGGAACGGTTATAGCATTAAGAAATTATACAATATTAATTCTAATTGCAAAAATCTGGAAAAAAAATTACATTGATTTGACCTTCGCGTCATAATCAACAAACGAGATCATCTGTTCGTACAAACAAATTAACTAAAACAGCTTAAAATCCCGTTTTATAATGTTTATTCGATATACTTATGCACGAAAACCTTTGCGAGAACCTTTATTATAATCCACATATAGCACAATAGTAATAAAATCAGAGTAAAAGGTTAAAACTATCGGCTCAAACATTACAATAACCAAACACTGGCGGCACTATACTATTATCGTGTTAATAACACTAAACACTAATAACCAAACTAAAGACAAAAACATTGAATTTACCGTCGGAGTTCGAACGATAAAACATCTTCGACTTATTCCGATTCTCGAATCCGATTCGCCCTTGTCTATCGGGCGCTAAAAGTCACCACTTACCGGCCATGACAAAGCCCAGCACAAAATCTTTAAGAAGTTCGATAGTTTTATTACACAATCACTTCAATATTTTGCTAAAACATCACACACAACTGCTGATGAAAACTGATTAAAATCATTTCAACATTACATTGGTAAAAAGCAATGGCGCTCAGAAAACTCAGAATAATACAATTACTACTGCAGAAACCAGTGTTGCCAGTATATGACTACTAAAACTTACTATAAACATTGTTTTCATTTTAAAATCACGTATGCATAAAAATAGTTCTTAAAAAATATTTTAATTTATAATAGATTAGTT
Organism: Ornithoptera alexandrae; assembly: GCA_029030555.1. Taxonomy (NCBI): domain Eukaryota; kingdom Metazoa; phylum Arthropoda; class Insecta; order Lepidoptera; family Papilionidae; genus Ornithoptera; species Ornithoptera alexandrae. The sequence continues at coordinate 2,708,107 of JARDVY010000031.1, forward strand.
AATACTACATTGTCAATGATAAGCTGAATGGACATTTTTAATTTTGTCTTTTTGGGCTACTTAGTTTCTCATATAACCTTAAAATATGAGATAACAATAAAATTTTCATTTTTGGGAAAGCTTTTTAATGAGCATTTAAACATTATGTAAAATAACTTTTATAGGTAAATCCAACATTAGTTAGGTACTTGAAATAAATCCTGTGCTCAGTTTACACGTGTCTTATGTATAATAATTATGAAATAAGGTAATATATAAGATAATATAAATAGATAAAAAGTTAAATAAAATTAATGAAAAACGCCATGTATTCAGTACTTTGCATTTTAATTTTTTATATAAAAAAATTCAAAATAAATTAATGTTAAATCCATCAATATAACAAAAGAAATGCTATTATGTGAAAAATTCTTTTCAAATAATAATCAACTAAATACTAATAAACTTTTAATGTAGCAACCTTTTTTAAGTAATGTCAAAATAAGCGAAGCGCATTGTAAAACAGATCATAAAATGTACGCATTTAATGCGCCATTCCGTGCTGCCATCTATTGTCACCTTTCGAAAAGTTGTGATCCTTTAACATGATACTTATGATAATGATTCAAGTAATAATTGAAATTAGTATTATAACGATTTTATTGCTTTATACTTTTGTAATAAGTTCCTTACATAAAATCAATGGAGAGGTCTTATCTAATAAGGTTATATTTAAAACAGGCTTCTCGTTGACAGTTAAATCCGTTAAAATTTAAAAAAAGCTTGTTGTTAAGGAAACGACGTAAATTCTTTCTCTTACGTACTGATATTATTACATTAAAGTTCAGTAAATATTTCTAAAGGAAATCCATCCGGAAAATAAAAATGAGCGAGGACCTACTTTTTGACCCAGTACGTATTTTTTTATTAGTAGACGAGTATATATTGTGTCCAAATATTTTTAGATAGTTCAAAGGCTGCTAGCAACAAGAAGTCAAATTATTAATGTTAAAAACGTATATAAATCAAAGATTTATTAATATTTTACATTTATTAAAAAAAATTAGCCAACTTACTTGGAGGTACAATGGGAGGATTAATGCTAATAACATTTTTACGCCAACTAACCCATAAGATAGAGGAAATGCTAATTCATTTGTCATTTTTTTTCAATGTATCAATAAATATATAAATGAATGCTAAAACTTTTACATAAACATTTTACATCGCACCGGAATATCATTATCCAAAATGTATGTATAACACATATTTGTTAGAAATATTTTTGTTTCCTATAAAATAATGAAATATATTAATATTTCTTAACTAAAGCAGGTCATTAGAATCTATGAAATGGGATCACTCAGTTATGCTTACGGATGTCTAGGGTTTTCGATCCTTGTTTTAGTGTATAGTGTGAATCAATGATTGAGTGATAGCGGGAACTATATCATAGACCTAATAATATGTTGGACTTGATAAGACACGGTCAGTATCGAAAGAGACTAACAACATAAATGAAGTGATATTTGATAGTATCGATCGAAGGCACATTGCTCTAGTTACTATGAAGTATTTACACTTACCATTTTTATTTCCGTGGTCAAAAATTACGCTCAACTTTTGAAGACTGTTCTGCCTGGCTTCAGCAAACAGTCTCCTCTTGTTTTTGGGAGATGATTGTGTTGCGAGCGGTGACACTACCATTGTTGTGGTAGCCATGTTTGCAAATTCATGTCATGGAAAATTCTGGAAAGATATTAATTAATTAAATTAGATAATGTAATTTCATTGCAATCTGGCGAAAGAAGGTTAAAAATTTATAATTTTATCAATATGTTATCCATTTTAACTTCACGGTACTTTCTGTTACTCGCTGCTTTTTGTTGGATTATTTTCAAAATTACTGTATAAATTAACTAAAACGAATGTATATAGACGTTAGTACTTTATAAGGCTACAGCCTTGCAACAGGTGTATACATCTATTGCAAAACAATGATGTATTATACATTACTGTAAACTTACAGTGTTTCGACTCTGCAGAACTGATGCGAATAAATAGATTTTATGTCTCATGGGGACAAGCGTAATTTGATATTGTAGAAACAAACATAAGCAGCAATGTTATTATAAGTAGGACTTATCTCTTAACCTAAAGTGAAAGATCCTACTAATAAACTCCCATTTCAGTACGATCACAGAACAAATATTAATGGGTAATAATCTCTTATAAGCCTCTCCCCTAAAAGAGAGCGTATCTTTTCAAAGATCATAGGAAAAACCAAATAGAAGAACACCCGATCCCTCCATCCCAATACCATAATATGGTAAATGTCTTAAAAATGCAAAATTCAATCTTTTCACTATGACTATTAACTTCAAAGACAAAAATGCAAGATGAAAAGTGTCCTAAAGTGTTGTAGTTTAGGTAATAATTCCGAACAAATTTTCCTGGTTCTTTGCTAATCACCATAAAAAACGTATCACTTATCTAAGATTTTTTGCTTTTTATTAAGTTCATGCCCACATTCCGCTATTGTTATATGCTATTATCACGGGCTGTTCAGTCGTGACAAACAAATTGCTAAGCAAACACGCGAACGCACTTATGTATGGCAAACAGACTACAGCGCTCGTTATTACAAGTTAAACAGCTTGGCCGAAACCTGGCGTCATCTTAAGGATTTAGAATATGCCTGCTATACTAATATTTACTCTGTTTTTACGTTAGGTTTGATATTTAATAGGAAAACCTAATGCACAAAAGTACAGTTTTTTTTTATTAAATTCATTGTATTAAATGGCATATGAGTAACGATCGTTGTCGAATATAAACATTTGAAATATATTTTCATACAGTCCACCATAGCTTTAACAGAATCTCGTAGAACATGTCTATATTATAAAGAATTACTTTTGATTTACTTCGATTCAACACATGGTTGACCTCTTCAACAAAATCGAGTATTTCCCAAACTCATCAAGTTTATCAACCGCAGTACGTTGTTATCGGTCACTTGCAAAATTGCTGCTTTTCCTCAGATTTTGTTCTCACCTTAGTCATCATTATCGTCAGTTGATATACGCCCACTTCTGGACATAGCTCCCCTTCCCTCTCCTTAAAGCGATCCGATCCAATCGGTGCTACGCTGCCTGCATCCTGCGGATTCCCGCAACCTTCACCAGATGGTCGGTCCACCTTGATGGATATGCTCACCTTAATCGCCGTTTATGACACTGAAGATAGATCAGAGATATTGTAGTCCGTCTCCCATTCAGGTTTATACTACATAACTGTTAAACTCTATTATATACGGATATTTCTCAAGCTAAAATTATTATAAGAACTTTGAAATTGCTAGAGGCATTCTTAATGACAAACTTCTATATTTATAATACAACAGTTAAGCCGACATGCTTGGTCGATAATATATAACAACTATGGACCCCACCACATAAATTAGTTAATTGACCATTGTGTGCGTCCCGACCCATAGAGCTCAATAGAAACCGATTCGGACCGTTTCCGTCCCATACAAACCAGACGCCTTCTAAAATACCTTTTGTTGTCTTGTTAATGAAGTAATTTAGAAAGAAATGTTCCTGAACCTGAGTTGGTTTCTTTATTTGGGTTTTAGGTGTTCAGCATTTTATGGAGCTTGAGTCTATTTCATCATCATCATCCGCTGCTAGACTGCTAAATACATGCCTTCCGCAAACATCTAAGTACCGGTCCTGTGCTGCTGGCTTTCATCGATTTGCATCACGTTGGCATCCTTCCACTATTACTTCAACTGATAGGAGAGGAACTCTTCGAAAGATTCAAATGATGATTTCTAATCTATTACGAGAAGTCAGGGGATCTCCTGCGAAACATACTCAGGGTCCACCACACTAGCACCCTATATAAGCTACAAACACGAGATCGCACACTGTTTGCCATTCTCTGGAGACATATTCGTCATGAAATTTTAATAAAACAAACAGCTGGTTTCACACGATGTTAAGTGAGAACGGAGCCCTCGAGAATAGAGCATCCTCGCCCAGAATATTCAATAGTTGAACAATAAATATCATTACTGTCGGGATTATGACAATTTTAAACTTGTAATTGTTCCTGCTATTTCTACCGACAACTAGTACTGAGTAAACAGTATCGTGCGCCAACTATTTGTAAATGAAATTTATTTTGATGTTACTAACAGTTTCCTGTGTTTTCAGAACTCCAATGATCCGCTCACTAAGGAAAGAGGGGAGTGTATACTGTGTACGTCATTGCTATACGTCGTTTTTTATTATGATACCTGTTTGATTTTAAAAATATTCTTTTCTCCTGCCTGTTTAATTAAAAAAAAATTTCAGATGATTGCAGTATTAAGAGAATTTATGAAGAGTTCAAAAGGTGCGAAAATAGAGTGAGGGAAAAATCTTACACCACTGAAACATGCGAAGAGGAGATGATAGACCTGATGGAGGCCCTTGATCATTGCGCAGCGCATAAAGCATTCAAAAAGTTTGTTTAACTTTCATGGATAGTTTATGGCTCAAATAAAATTGATTTTATCTTAACATCCTTTTAATGTGGAAAAATACTAAAGACATGGTTCACCTAATCTATTAAAAGATACATTGTAGTATTCTTGGGATAGAATACGATGCCATTGTTTGAACATTTTCACAGTTTAACCATTGCAGTATATTCAATCGAAGCACGGGTATCTGTATCAAAAATTATTAACTGTGTAATCCGTAGTCAGATATGATTCAAAGAATTTAATTTACGCGAGTTAATAAAAAATAGATGTAGTCAGAATTAAGTCTACCAAATATTGCCTAAAATGTCTAACATAGGGAACACAAATCAGAACAATAAAATAATGTATATGCTATTATCCATACAATTACATATATACAATAGTATTGTAAACAGTGGTAGATAATAAGCTAGGATAAGTAAAAGCATAGGTTATGTTAATAATAGGAAAAGCAAAGCAAAGCTCTAAGTATTAATATATGGGAGATGCAGGATAAAAACCATGTATTACAACAGGTAGTTATAACGTTGTAGTAGTAAGCGTTCAGGCTAAATGTCGTCAATAATTCTAAAGGTTTCTTCTGTTTTCTGCGATGATCAATATCAGTCGGGCCACATGTTTCTAATACCATGTTTTTTTTAAATATTTGTTTCATCTGCCTGTAGCAACAGGGTCATTTTGTCCATTTTTCTTTTCATTTCATATTTTCCATTAATTTAAACGTTTATTTCTTTTTTTAATTTACTACTTGCATTATCTGAATTATATTGTCTTAATTTTTATTCATAGTTAATTTTATTTCATTCCGTTGTATCACATTTTCGTCTACTATTTAGTTTCATTTCCTTCTTTTACATCTTTTATCACCTCTCTACAATCCTATAAAAATATGCGGCGGTTTTCGTTTTCCGTCATCTTTGCCACTTTAGTCGTATGAAGAAAAAAAACTACGACTTTTATACAATTCATAGTTGAGTATCTTAAAAAAAAGATCTAAGCCAAAATAAGAAACAATTCAGGTCGTTAATAATTTTTCTGAGTCGGAAAATTTCTATAGTAATTAAACTCAATTGTTGTTTTCAACAAAGTCATAATCCATCGTTTGAGATGATGGTGATGAAAGTTAAAAAGCTTGGATTTCAATTTCAAACTTGTTCTTTCTTTTGAATTAATAAGGAATGCCTTAACCCTTTTGCTAAATATATGTACGTTCGTAAGCCAGTGAAAATTCAGAAGAATCGATAGCATCCGGATATCAAAGAATGGGGTCGAGTGTTTACGAGCGCGCCAAGACCCAGAGTCTGTTCAGTGCGGGATGGTTCCAAGGATAATGGCAGCGGCCAAAAGGAATTACTTCATTATTTATAACATTCGCATACATTCCTTTATATTGAACAGACTTTCTACGATTTTCTTTGAGTATCTAAAAACTATATTTGTTCAATATAGCTTATGAATATAATTCATTCAACCAATTATTCTGAAACTTGTTCCTGAATCTAATCTATTACTTAGGAAAGCAACGCATAATCGGTTACCTTGTGACTCGAAAGTACCAAGTTCGAATCCAACGCTTCGTGATAGAGTATGGATGATTAAGATACTTCAAATCCGCTTATCCAAGCTATCCAGATTCTACCCACATTTTGCAAATATATTGCCATAAGAGCATTGCTGTGATCCACCTGTCAGTGGTCTAGGTGTTCTGTTCATCTTCAATGTCATAATGTTAAATTTAAGTTGTATAAATCTTAAATTGTAAGATAATATATGAAGAATAATAACAATACAAATAAATTCATACAACACAATTCATATACATAAATAAAATGATAGTGTGACATAGGTTCGTAGTTCCAATTAAAAACGATAAGACTTGATTAAAGAAGAGGAATCTTTTGTCTTCATTATCAGCAATAACATTAGATAAAAATATAAATACAGTACAAGCACAAAGATTACTTTATATAAACAGGAATAATGAAGTCGATGACTTTTAACCGATCCTGTTTCGGTCGGAGATAGTTTAGTTACAAATAGAAAACGTTATGAGAACTACAAATATACACATCAATTTCTAAATCAATATACAGTGATTACATATACACATATATATGTGTATTATCATAATGACATGATTTAGATTACTGCTTTACCTGCTTGGGATAACAAGATGTAAATTTCTCATGATGTTAAGAGATAATGGGCTCTCGATTATGAACTCGACCGGAATACTTTCATATGTCGACAGCCAGAACATAGCAATGCGCTTTATGGTACTAAGTTTATGAAGGGTTCATAAAAACCCACACTCCACAATCCGATCCGAACGACTCCGAATCCAACCGAATTACCGGGTTACTGGGTAATCAGTTACCACAGGGCCTCAGATGCAGTAGAAGGATTATTAAGAAAATTATATATAACTGTTGTTGTTCCATTATTTTAAGGAAGCAGAGACGAATGTGATATTCACTGATGATGGAGTGATACACTTATCCATAACAATACGGAGCCAGTGAAGGTGATAAACTAAGAATGGATATAGATAAAATTATTATAACAGGCATTTAAGAAAAATTCTGTCTGGATAACGAGATGCAGGAAGTAAAGTGATGGAGGAGATAGATTTTAAAGGCAGTACTCATTGCACCTTTTAGGACCATTCATTACAAGACCCGGGGATGTTATTCAGCTGATATTAATTAAACTTCATTTGATTCATTTTTGTATTAAATATTTCCAGTATTTTTATCATAGTGTGTCATCAAATGGCGGTATTTAAAGGCCAACTCCACGACCTACTATTTCATAAAGAACCAACAGGTTTATGCTACATTATGAACAATATATAAATTTTTATACATTTCGTATGTAACAGTAATAAATTTTTCTTTCTAATGTTCAAAAATAATAAATTTAGCACTGAAATATGTTTATGTTTTATATATATATATGTTAAGTTGATAAATAATTAGTTCACAAATAAGAAAGATAAGATATGAGTGTTAATATATTTTGTTAGTTTAATTTATTGAATTTACTTTTATCATATAATTGAATTAGAACATACTACCATATTATGAAAAGAAAAATTCAGTACTTTATATGACAACTTCCATTCGTAGGTTATGCAAGAGGACCGTATAGATAAGTGACCTGTTTTTTTTTTCAGAAGGGAAATCTTCAAAAGATACCTTGCTTCGGGGGGGAAGTCCGAATTACGTGAGATTTTTACTCACGAAAACCCCTTCGATGGTCTGCATAGGTGCATTTGGAGAGGATCTCTTACAAAACGCACCGATGCTCCTCTACACTTTGCGTTAACACCTCTCTGAGGGGGACTAAACCCTCCTTTGCATCATCGCTTGGCCATAAGCTGTCCCACGCAGGTTCGCTTGGTCAGCGATAAGGGCCTCAACCTTCAAGGACCTTCAAGACCCGCAAAACTCCGGCAGGGCTTACCTTAGTTCTAATCTTACTAGTCCGAAACTACAGGGCTGATAGATAGGTGACCTACCGCAGCACCTATTTCTACCATCAAACAGTAGTATTTAAACTTTTGACTGTTTACTTGTTTGAAGAGCACAATAGCAATTAAATTACTATAATAACGCGAAACATCTAATTCTTAGAGTAATAGTGCATCAACGATGAGAGTTAACTATGAGTTCATAATCGTTATTAATATCTTTTCTTAATAGAGAATAATTTTTAAGAACAGGATTGAATTTAGTTTATAATAAGGTAATAAAAATGGATTTCTCCGCGACTTAGTCGGCGGTATGATTACCACACCGTACCTAACTTGATTTATGATTATCATGCCAATAAAAAAAATCAAGGTCGCGGCAGTGCGCACTAATATGAATAACAAACGGAAATATGCATAAAGAGTACAGTGCAGTTGAACCGTCGGCGAGGCCAGTTAACTACGCTTTAGTAATATTTCACCTCTCGGCCTTGACAGCGACAGGTCAAGTTCGTCGGACTTTGCCCGATAATATTGTAGGCGTTTATTTCACGAATTAATCTTTTATATGTGTTTGTTTCTTAATTAAACGGTTGTTATATTTTGATTATTTATCATCACCGTCATTGTCACTTCCGGATATTAATGTCGACTGCTGGGGTAGACGGCAAATACTGTGCATTTATCGTAGTTGCGTTTCGTATACGGGTTGTTTTTTTATCTGTTATAGTAGGCAATTTCTTTAATATCATAGGAATGTAGAAAATTTTGATTTCTCTTATTGATTTCGAAATGAAGCGGCGAAACAAGGGAGGGGTTCAGCTTATGGCAAGTGATACGCAAGGGTGGTATACACAGCACAATACTCTCATCGCTTTGAGACAGGAGGTTATGTCTCGTTAGCCCAGTAATTCACTAGGTACCGATCCCTACAATCCAGAACACAGAACACCATATTGTTTGGCGGCAGAAATAGCGCTTTGGTCACGCCTACCCAGTCTCCGGCAACAGAGACCTAATACCAGTACAACAAAGACCTACCACCAATTTCTTTTATTAACGGTACTCACTGTTTTGTTGTTATTAAAATTGGGTAGGCAGTAATATTCTCTTCTAACTTTATAATAAATTTCTAGATTTTAGAAAAGTATCCGAACATATGTTCGAATCCACATAGGGTTGTATAACCATAACTTTTGTAGATTTGTATTTAAATTGTAAATTTTTTTTCGTATTTTCATTTTATTAAAGGAAAATTTACACAAAATCATAATAATAATGATTAAACGTTTTTTAAAGTAAGGATATACAACACGCTTTATATATATATATGACCGTACATTTAAAAAAATTATTTAATGTTGATTAGGTTAAATGATTACCGAGAGTCGTTATTTCTCAGTTGGTTCTACTTGATTGTCGCTACGGTATGACGATTAAACACTTGTCCTGTAACACTATAGTCCTTAGTTCGATCCCGGAGCCACATGAAGTTAAGTTTAATTTATGGTTGGGTTTTACGAACCCACCGGTCTAGCTATCACCCATGTTGCAATTCTGCCACCGTAACAAGCAATGCCAACATGTGTGAGTATCTCTCTCTCTATTCTACTCCACTCGTAATAGTTTTCTTTTATTTATCAAGATAAATTTTATTTGATTTAGATCTATTGGAATGTTGATGCGAATTCAGTTAATTGTACTGCATATAAACATATGCTTATATTATAATATATATATTTATATTACTTTATCACATAGTTGAATTGGCCACGTTGCTATATATGTGCATTATACCAGTGTGTCAAGGTTCACAGTCCTACTCTGTATTAATTTTTAGTCCACTGGATATTGGCCGACTCATGCTAACCTGGGGAAGGTCGCGAGATGGCTCTGAATGTAGGTAGTTCAGGACCTATGGGCGTGGAGATCTTTGGAAGAAGCTCATGTCCAGCAGAGGACATCTAGCGGCTGATGATGATACTGAATGAAATATTTGGTTCTACTACTTCGAATACCTTTCCTTTTTGCTGTTTTACCTTACTACTGCTACCTTTTTTATTTATATAGAATAGTGCTTGACTACGAATCCACCTGATGATGTAGTCTATTTAAGCAGTATTAAACTAGAAGTCTATTCATTCATCTTTTAAAGTTTTCCATTCTATATATTACGTAGAAGAATCTATCTCTTCTCGAATTTCAATCCTTTCGTTTACTTTTAAGTTTTTGTTCGGAAGTCTGTGTAAAAGTTTGTTTTTGCTAACATAGAATTTTAAAATTGTTTTAGCCTTCATATTTTTTATCCTGAAAAGCTATGAATAATAGAAAAGGACGCAAGAACTTTTATATTGCGTATAACATAATAAAAATTTTTAAGAAAAAAAATTTTTTCTTCGCAAATAATTTGACGACGATAAAAAGTAATTTTGTAATAAAGGCTAACACTGTATAGGATCTTTTAACTGTTTTACAAATTTACCTGTATTATTTATTGACTATTAATAAGTAGATTTTTACTAATTTCTGAACCACTATTTCTAAACTAATTTTATGGTTATAATTTGTCTAACAGAAAAGTAATATCGAAGCAGAGTCCCGCCAGGAGCTAGTAAGTACGAAATCGGTGTCCTAATTCGTAAACCTATGAAATAATTTTTGTTCATATTACTATAACTTTATAATATTTTTTCTAATAAAATATATAACATATTAAAAAAAATACATAAAATCATGAAAATATATAAAGTGAAAATCTATTTTGTGAATGCACGCAATTTTTTTAACGTTTTCGAAATAATAAAAGGCTTATCATTGAGAAACTCCGTTTATTGACGCCGGGTAAAAAAGGGGGCTAATTAATAAGGTATCCTTAACTATTCTGTAGAACGCTTTAGTTTTTAACGACTTGATTGGTATTTAATTGACTCTAATAAACAATCGCGTGCCCACGTGACCCCATTGTGATATTTAGCTCTGTACGAAGAAAATTTTCGACGCCATTTTGTTTGCCGGAGTCATTGTTACCTTTTATTTAATTGTAGTAATTTAGCAAAGGAAGTGACGCATTAAGATAAATTTTAGGAAAAGATGTAATGCAACCTAGCGGAGGTTAAAAAATTATGTAAAATAATTCACCATGTCTACTGGTAGTAAATATTATTTCCTGGTCTACTTATGATACATATTTCTTGTCATTAAGCAGAAATATGCTAAAATTTCTCCTTTTTTTTGATTAATCTTTACGCCGTTAGTGTTTTTGACAACTTTTACAGGTCTATCGAAATGGCGAGCTAAATTAAATTACATATTTATATAATTATATATATGTATGTAATCGTAATATGCCAATAGGAGAGAGAGTATTAGATAGGGATAATGAGTTGGACAATAATATATAATGTAGGGATGAAGGAGGCTTAAATTTCTGCCTCTATTGAGACAAAAATGTTTTTATTTTATTCAATGAAGTGACCAGACGAGCGGTACGATCACCTAATGGTAAGTGATACCTGATTGCAAAATGTCTACTGATCTCCATGACGGAAGAAGATAGAGAGTGAAAGTTAAAAAATTTCGAGATGTATAGAATCACGTCCCAAGTCTGTGACCAAAGTGGAATTATTTATGAAACGCAAGTAATTTTTATTAAGTTACATATTCTCAAACATAAACACAGAGTAAGAATAAATTGTACAAAAGTAAGTATTATTTAGATTCTTCAATTTATTCTTAACTTACTTAAAATTTTTACATGTTGTCTCTCGACTGGTTTCTTTTATTTAAGACATAAATCTCATCATCATCATGAAATGCTTTCTTTAAACTGAAGTTTAGCAGTCTAAGCGAGAAAAATAATGCCATCTTTAGCTGTTTTTAACTGTTGGTATTTAAACCCGATCTATTCCTTTATATCGTGATGATCACGTTTTCGGAGAATTCTGCCTACAGGATAAACGTTGAGAACGCATAAAGGGATATTCTTTGTAGATGGTTATATCTAGCCTTTTTTTAATGCTTAGGTTATCTGAAACGGAACTCGGATGATGAGAATAAAATACTAATCGCAGCGGAATTAATATTGATTCATTGCGACTCCGTTAAGGATTGTGAAGGTTAACGGGACGGCACGAGGAGGTCACGAAGTGCCACGTTATGCCTTTACCTAAACTGTATACACAGAGCTAGCCGCTTGTTTGAACTAATTAATATTGTGGTCTTGTAACTACTCATGCAATATTAATTAAATTCAATATAGAGTTATATCTAACTGACTAAACAAATCTGAAGGTCAACCTTCACCAAAGGAAAGGGATTTTAGGCAACAGAAAAAAGTTTGCATTGTAGAAGGACACTGATTCATTTGGAGATAAGGCGAGAAGTTTAAATGAGAATAGTTTTCTTCTTTCGTAATATGCTTTTAATATAAATCCCTAATGAACTTCAGTAGTCTGGGCGAGCACCTTTTTGATCACATTGTCACTTGTACAGCTTATAACTAAGTATTACAGTACTTAAAAAATATCGCATCTTCAAAATACTATCGTCTTTCAAAGACTTGAAATTATAAATATCAATAAAAATGTTAATGATGAAATGAATACAAGCAATGGTGTTAAACAAACAATATCCTAGATATCTTCTATATATGCCAGCCCTGTAGTCTCGGGCTAGTGAGAATAGGACTAAGGTAAGCCCTGCCCGTCGTAGAAGGCGCTAAAAGGGCCAGGGAGTTTCGTAGGCCTTGAGGGTGGGGGCCCTTATCGTTCAACATGCGAATCTGTATGGGACAGCCTAGGAGGGTTAAGCCCCTCCTCAGAGATGTGTTAATACAAAGTGTAGAGGGGCACCGGTGCGTTCTATACGAGATCCCGGAGCTTCTCCGAATGCACTGATGCAGAGAACCGAGGGGGTTTTAGTGAGTAAAAATCTCACATAATCCTGACTTCCCCGCCAGAAGCAGGGTATCTTTCCAAGATTTCCCCCCCGAAACAAAAAAAAAAAAAAGATATCTTCTATATTTGATATCATAGTAGTTAATGTTTACAATAGTTAAAAAAAAATCGATCGCTTTCATACCTCCGTATTAATTCCGTACCAACACTTATGTAATACTTTATTATAAGAAATCAAACCGACCGTATATGAAAACTGAAAAATTTGAACAGAACGTTATAAACGAATGTAAAATCAGTATTTTTCAAATGTCTAGCTTTGCTCAGTTTTTTTTATAAAATCATTCCGAAACCGAGTATAAGTGTACGAGCAAAAAAGGAGTACATCATATTTTAATAACTGGTTATTCCATTTATTTCTTATTGCATGAGTATGTATTTATTTCGACATATTCTCAGTACTTATGTATTATATGCAGAATTATTTGTACCTGTTTATAATTCTAATATTATACATATACTATTAGTGCATCGTGTTTGTTAGTTAATCTTGCACCTACCATTTTTTTTGTTTTACGTGGGTGAAATACCTTCGCATACCGGTCTAAAACCCCCACGTTGTTCCACCTTCGTCGCTTTATGGCAAGGCCGCGGGAACACTTTCGCACACGTCCGCAACCCTGCCAGCGCCGGCTGCACCATACAGTCCCATCTCGGGGGGGACGACCCCTCTTTCCAGTTCTGTAACGGCTCGCCGGAACATCGCGCCCTCCTGTCGGCCTCTTATAATCACCTGGGCAACGGATCCCCCCGAATCCGTCACCCAGAGGTCATGAGAGCCAGGAGAGACAACTCCCCCGACTCCTTGCGGCAGATTTGGTCTTGGGTCCGCCGCTACACGGTATACGGCCGCGGAGGATAAGGAAAGCGGTGAATCGCAATACCGACGACACTCCTCTCCCTTCGCGACTGCACCACGGTTGCAAAGGGCAGTATAAGCTCGCCTCTGCAGCGCACCGGCACACATCCGAGGTGAGCTCACAGAGCTCACCTGGAGCGGCCACCTCGGGCCGGCCGGATAGGTTCCTTTTACCTTCACCGTGGGTGACCAAGCCACGGACACTGAGCCCCACCGCCACGACAAGGCGGAACCTGTTCAGGGGGGAATTTGCTACCTACCACAACTCTCGTCTCCCAGTGTTGACTGTTTTGTGTGTGTTGACTCTCAGAGAATGCTTTTACAGAAGAAGAATAAATAAATAATTATCCAAATCGTATCGCTTTCTGCAGTGTTGGTGGTCAACAAAAAACAATTAATAGAGATCCGGGGAATCTCGTCTGCATTAGATAAAAATATTTTTTTTAATTTAACGAACTGATGAGTAGGACGCTCGCTTGATGGTGACTGATTGACTTACCTTTAATAAAACAGTAATGTTTGCACACTACTCTTCTGCGGCAAAAACAACAAATTCAAAGTTATTACGTTTCTACTTACTTATCATATATAGACGGAAATCCGTTGAAGGTGAAGTGGTAACGCAGAGAGAGGTATGTAGAAAGCATTACCATCACTTGTTCGGAACGGTACACTTCCGTTTGTAAACAATGAACTTTTCAGTGGTGCGAATTATAATTTTTTTTTTTTAATAATAACGACAGCTTTTACTGTTGAAGAAAATGTCGTAGTTCCAGTAAAGAGAATGTTAAGAGAGCTCTCTATTTATTTAAAATGATGATATGCGTCAGACAGACAACAAGAAAACTAGTGGTAGTTCTTAGTTATCAGATATCGTTTAGGTAGGTACCACCGCAGCTCCTATTCCTGCAGCCAAACAGTAGTACAGGGTAGCGCAAAAGTAATCCTCCTATCAGAAAATGCTATAAATTTTGCGATTGGCTCAAATGACAATCAACTGTGGCGGTGGCCATTTACATGACATCATATTCTCGACTTGATGTAAAAAAATTAAAAGATCAAATAAAAATAATCCACAAGAAGAATCAAAGTTTTTCATTTTTTTTTTTAAATTACAGCCAAAAAATATCGGAAGGTTATTTTTGCGCCACCTTGTACAAACATTACTGTGTTCCGGTTTTAAGGGAACTATAGCTAGTAAAATAACTGGGGCAGCGAGAACCAACATCTTTCGTCTCAAGCGGCGAGCGCAATGTGATGCAGTATATATCATAATAACTATCACCACGATGTCATGCTCAAATGTTTCTCTTACCATCAGGTGAACATCTTGCTCGTCTCGACACTTAATTTAATTAAAAAAAAAGTTAATCAACGTACCGAGACGTTGATTCATCTTTAACATCTGATCCCTTTGGGTCGAAACGACTGTTTGCTTTCTTTATTTGATGATACAACAAGAGTGCGAGACGTTTTCCTGTTGGCAAGTGCCTGCCCATAACAACTTAGTGTTAGTCAGGATGGTATACACTACACCGCATGAGACACAAATATGTTAAGTCTCGCTACCTCAGTAATTTCACTAGCTACAACGCCTTTTAAACCAGCACTTATTAACGTTTGCACACTTCTGTCTGACGGCGGAAATAGGAGCTGCGATGGTGCCCACCTAGACAGTCTCCGGCAACAGAGACTTAACACAATCTGTATATATACACACACTTTTATATATATACTAGCTGTTTCTCGACCCCTGCTTTGTTCCCCGTAATATAGAATTAGTCCTGAAGTTTGTCTGAAATACTCCTCGAGAGCAAGAGCAACCGCAAATGATTTTCTATAGCAACCGTATAAATAATACGCAATGAAAATATTTATAAAAGTTAATTAGAAATAAAATGATGAAGGATCTAAAAAATTCAAAAAATAAACAGCGTATAACGATGTACAAATCATTCCGGCTTCGAATGCTCATGTTTCCATGGCGATACGTTCACTAGATTTCACGTGATTAGCGAACAAACGAAACTTATTTTCATTATATATATATAGATATCCGTTAAACAAACTAACAATCGGGCCTTGCTGCACCGGCCTTCATCCAAGGTGATCACCTTGCTGCTACATATTATCGTGGCACCTAATAGTTTTTGCAGCTGCAGGCGCATTGCTTCTGGCATAAATGGCGTTATGACGCTCATACCCGTTCACGTCAATGGCAAGGTCCCGGATTCGATTCTCAATTTAACATTGAATCAACGCAAACTGTTTTCATACTGTTAAAAAGAGGTTTTTTTAATCGACATATATATATTTTTATGTAGCTAGGGAAATTACTACGGCGACGAAGCTTTACGTATCATGCGTTAAGGGTCCAGAATAATGTTGTTTATCACCATTTGGATACTTTTGGACTGAAACTGGAGACGTAAACACCAAAATATGTTTTTTCATCGGCATTTCAACCGATCGACGTCCACAGCTGGACGTAGGCCTCTTGTCATATGTTCCACAAAGCAGTCTTGTGTTGACTCCAGTAGTCCTCAGCTATTTTTTTTTTAATATCGTCTGTCCACCTCAACACTCCCCCCCCCCACCCACACTTACTAACACTAGGTGGACAGACAGATATTTCAACAAACAAGAGAAATTTTATGGATATAAAAAAAATTGCTAAGGTAGGATTTTTCAAAATTCTGGTAAACTCATACATTGTATGATAATAAGCAAAAATTTATTTTTGTTTCTTTATACGACCCAAGAGCTGAAAAATAATCATTATAAGCAACAAAAACAATAAATATTCATAATTTTTTTTTTTCAAATTTTACAATAATTAAATATAGTAATTAATAGAGACCGAAAAAGTTCTATTTTTTGATTGATCGAAGCGTCGAGACGAGCAGGACCTTCACCAGATGATAAGTGATACACCTGCATAAGAACGTAGCGTTAGATAGAACGGTATACACAGCACCACATTGCGCTCGTCGCCTTGAGACATAAGATGTTAAGTCTCGTTATCGAAAGTGTTACTAACTACAACGCCCTTCAATCCGGAACACAACAACGTCTGCACACTACTGTTTGGCGACAGAAATAGGAGCTGCGGTGGTCTTAAATTTTTTTTATTATCCGAGAGAAATCTTTTAAAAAGATACTCTGCTTCTGGTTGGAAGCATCAAGATTATGTGGGACTTTTATCCACTAAAACTCTCTCGGTGGTCGTCCTCAGCGCTGTGGGGAAAACACATCTCCCATGGAACGCACGGAGGCCTCCCGGCACTACGCCTAAAGCAAGTCCCAAGAGTTTAGCCCTTCTCGGCACCATCGCTTTGGTACGACAAGCATTAGACCTCCTCGCACTTGTCGTGCACCCTGGGCTCGCTTAGTAGACAATGAAGGCCTTTTAGTCGCCTTCTACGACAGGCAGGAATTACCTTAGTTCTGTTCTTTCTAGTCCGAGAGACCACAGGCCAAACGGTGATATACAGATATACGGTCTCCGGCAACTGAGACCTACGATTTATCGCCCTTATGGCGCTTACGCCCTTTGAGCCCGGAGGTATCGATTTACTGTCAGTGATAAAATGGGCCGTTCACCCGATGATAAGTGATAAACGTGTCCATAATAATGAGGTGCCGGTTCGAATGTTTATACAACACCACATTGAACCACGCCGGTTCAAGATTAAATACGTTTTTTTGTTCCATAATTTCAATGGAACTAATTTCAATTTTAAACTGCCCTTCAAATTCATTATTGAAGGAAGTTGAAGCTAGTGATATTACTAGAGTAATTATCAACTTAACATCTCATGTCTCAAGGCCCCAAGCGCAATATGGTGCAGAGTTCAGATTACAATAAGATGGTTCCTCTGTTCCCGGAGATCGTCTAGTTGGATACCACCGCAGCGATTTCTTTCATTTCTGCTGCCTAATAGTAGTGTGTAAACATTACTGTATTCCGGTTTAAAGGGCGCTGTAGCTAGTTTAGTCACTAGGTACCAAGTCTTAACATCTTGCCTCAGGCGATTAGCGCTATGTGGTTCAGTGTATAACATCTTAACTAACGAGTCGTTGTTATGGGCAGGCGTATTACTTACCGTCAGATGAACGTCTCGCTGATCTCCTCGCTTCGTAGAATAAAAAAAAACTTTAACGAAGGTAGGTTTTATTATGTATATATGTTTTTTGTTTGCGCTTGCCGAACATACATGTTAACACTGAGGTCTGGCCCTAAGGTCAAATATTTTGGTAACAAACGTAAAGTGTGTACGACAATACCAACCACACGTCAGGTTTCGTAACTTACAATGTTTGGTAGGAAATGGTGATACCACGTGCTGCCACTAGATATTTTTAAATCATCGAAGCGAAAGATCGGTCGGGACATTCATCTGATGGTGAATGATACGCCTGCCCGTAACAACGCGGCGCTAGTTAAAACGTCGTACACTGGACAACGTTGTGTTCGTCGGTGCTTGAGACAAATGATAAGGAGTGTCGTTACCCCAGTAATTACACCAGCTACAGCGCCTTCCAAACCGAAGATTGACGAATTAACAGAGATCAGGAAGTAGGCGCATCAGACGGTCTAAATTTTAACAAAATGAATTAATTTTAATGATTATATAATAAACGTAAAGTCGCAACGTCTGGTCAAAAATTGTGCAGGAGACCAAGACTCACAAGGTATTTAATTTTAACTGCTGGTAGGTCTTGGTTTCCGGACACAGTCTAGATATATTCCCAGCTTCTATTTCTGTCGCCAAACAGTAGTGTGCAGGTATTTCTGTCTTCCGGTTTGAAGATCATTGTAGCTAGTTAAATTACTATAGTATTGAGATTTAGACGTAACCAAGCCGACCTTACGTTTCTGCGCGAGAAAAACAATGTGATATATTTATCCTATCGTTGTTATGGGTAGTCGTATCACTTATCATCAGGTAGAACATCTCGTTCGACTCATGGCTTCGTCGAATAATAAGAAAAGAAGATGTCTGTTCACGTTACTTCAACGAAAACGTATGTTAATAGAATTCCTAAAAAAAAATTATTTTCGTCGTTTACTTAAAACAGACCTAACGTGCTTAGGCAAAGAGATTTCAAAAATATGTACGTTTAATTTAAACAAGCCCCCCAACCCCACAATCTGACAACCCACACGGTCGACGATCTGGTGAAGGTCGCGGGAAGCAGCAGGATGCGGGCAGCGCAAGACCGATCCATGTGGAGATCTTAAGGGGAGCACTATGTCCAGCAGTGGAAGTCTATCGGCTAATGATGAATTTAAACAAGTAGTTAAACACACGAGCTAATGAAACATTAAGTTAATGTTCATATCTGAAGTTTTTCCCTGTCTGAAGGCGTGTCTGCCCTATTGACCATATGCCAAGGTATTTTGAAAATCTCACTATTGAATAGTTATTACATTAATTTTACCGAAACCGTTTGGGCTGTGACGTCATATAACTAAATAAAATATATTTTCATAGTAAACAAACTTAAACTAATACTGTATTCAGCTGGGCTACTCTTAATAAATAATTATTTTTCATTCAATTAAACGATGAGACAAGTCGCCCGTCTACCTGATGGTAAGTGATACGGCTGCCCATAACAACGTGGCCCTAGTTACGATGTTATACACTGAATCACACTGCGCTAATCGCTTGAGACATAGGATGTTAAGTCTTGGTACCCCAGTAGCTACATTAGCTACAGCGCCCTTTAAACCGGTACGGTAATGTTTACACACTACTATTTGGCAGCAGAAATGAAAGAAATCGCTGCAGTGGTACCCAACTAGACATTCTACCATCTACCAGAACCATCAGAACCATCTTATTGCAATCTGAATAATTTTTTATTTGTTTTATTATTGAATACTCATAACGATTAAAGAAGGATGAAAATTGGTTTTATTGAAAGAAAGAAGTTGAACACAATTTTTTTTTTTAAATATTTTTTTACTGTAACAATGCAAATTAAAAATTATTGATATTATCTCCCAATTTTCGATTTTTTTTCTTGTTTAATGTATTAAATATAACCGTTTATATTATAAACTAAAAGAGCTAAAAATTACTATAATGTACTGTAATAACATTTAGGAATAGTTTATACTTAAATAGTATCGCTAGTTCTCTTAACAAATTGTATGTATTTCTTACCTTAACAATTACAATTTACAGTATTTTTTAAACATCTCGTAATGTTTCGACAGACGATGACCACTTAATAGTTTAGTTCCAATAATAAACAATCACTTTATTTGGCAGCGAGGAATTAGTTTAAAACATTAGTAATTTCAGTTTTCATGCTCACTGCCATACACGTTAGAAAAGTTTGGCACAATTAAAGATAACGTTTGTAATGTTATTATTGTTTAAAAACACAACAACTCGTAAATATTTCCGTGTTGTGAATGCAATTGCGGCGCCAGTGAGTAAAACTTGATTCCATTCGTTTATCTCACGAGGTTATTGAATTGTAGGAGAGATAATATGGAACAGCGCCATCTATCCATAGATTAAAAAGCATTTTTTTCGTTTCGACAAAACGACGATACGAACAGTAGGAACGCACGCCCACAATGTGGCGCTAAGTATGATATTTTACTAGGGATAGGTCCCTGCTGAAGGGCACTGTAGCTAGTGTAGTTAATGGAGTAACGAGACTCGACATCTTATGTCTCAAGCCACGAGCACAATGTGGTGCTGTGTATAACATCCTAACTAGCGCCACATTATGGGTGGGCGTATAGTGATGGGAATATGATCAGTGTACCATTCAGTTAACGTAATGCTCCTAACTCCGTCGCATTATACTCGTAGCCTTAATGTATATGTTGGGTCACAACCACAACTGCTCTGAATATTACCTTTTTTAAACAATAAAAATAAGAATAAGTAAATATTAATTTATACATATGTATACAATAATGTTCTATGTAATATTAGATAGCATATGTATAGATATAATGTAAAAAAAAATAGATATATCGTTTGAAAAAATGTAAATAGCCTGAATTAGTAGTGATTATGTTGTAAATTACAGAAGGTAAAGCCCTGAATATCAGGGAAACTTAGAAATAAATAAGAAATACCGTTTTTAAACCAGAACACTAATGAGTTTTTTTAATTGTTCAAACTTCTGTTTTTTTTCCTTTTTTTTTTAATTGTTCCCCTGTGTGTTGTGAGTCAGGGCCTTTATTCTCTAATTACATTTACCATCATTACTGTCTCTTCTTGTAGCTGTCTCGAGTGGGGGAGAGGGGCTGCAAAAAGAAGCATCCCCTGTAGCATCATTTGTCTCTTCTTCTTGGTTTCTTAGTTGCTTGTTTCATTTCTTCTTACATTTTTATTTTATTTCCTGTCTTTTATTTTTCATTGTTTATAATTTGTTTTACTGTCCTATTACAATTTTTAATTTATTTATACTATTTTAATTTTATTTATTTATTCAAACTTTATTTAATTTTATTATACTTTCTATAGCTTTTCTACAATAACCCAGAAATATTCTGCGACTTTCGTCTTCACTCATCAGAGAGGCAATGATTTCCGCATCTATCCTTTTTCCAGTCTTTATCTCCAGGTCTGCTCTTTCTTTCACGTATAAGGGACAGGAAGCCACAAACTTCTGTTTAGCGGCAGTAGGTACTACGCTGGTACCTACAGACGATCTTCAGCTACAGAGATTCACCACCAATAATAAAGGTGTCATGAGCGCATTCTATTGCAGCATTGTAAGAGTTATCAGATTGTAAGACACGGTACGAATTTAAATTCCTTAACGTTAATATTTAAATGTTCTGGACAAGTCAACGCAAAAAAACTTATTGCGCGCTTGCTATACAAGTCAGTCACCTAGAGCAGGTGCATGTTTTCCAGGAATTTTGCCCTCCCGGATCTACCTTGGCAATGAGATCCTTTGTGAAGGTGTCCGGAAGATGCAACCATTCTTTGCATGTAGTAATTGTATAAATATATTTTTTGATAAAAAAACTAATATATTTATTGATAAGAAAAATATCTATTTATTCATATATATACGTAGTGTTTTTTCACAACAGATTATAAAATATATATATAGTATTACTGACAGTGAAGACGCGTGTCAAGAGAGAAGAATGCGGTGAAAAGTGAGTAAAAGTTGCTCGAGAGAGAAATGGTGTCTAATCTTCGTTAATCGATTCAGAATTATTTTTTGTTTTTTTTTTATATATAAAATAAATAATATTTTCATATGGTACTAATAGGCCACAGATTCGCCCATGATCTATGTAGAATATAAACATTTTTAAGAAGGTATTTAACACAATGTCAGTAACAAGACACTTAGACTTTTATTATATCTGCTCGCCAGGTATAATCAACTCGCGAATTGGACAGTACATTTTAAAAAAAAATCACTATCAAACACGCAGTTCCAACGAATACTTTTTTTTGTAATTAAGCGACGAATCGAACAGCACGTTTACCTGATAGCAAGTGATACTTGCCCGCCCATACATACCAGTGTGGCACTAGTTAAGATGGTATGCACTGCACCACATTGCATTCATCGCCCGAGGCCGAAGATGTCGAGTCCCGTTACCCCAGTAATTACACTAGCTACAGCGCACTTCATGCCGGAGCAGTTATGTTTGCACACTAGTTTGCACCCTAGACGATCTCTGTCAACAGAGACCTATTATCAATAAATATTAACATTTAATCAGGGTTGTGGGTTTATAAAAAAAAAACAACTAATTAATTTGTATTTATCATCATTAATTATCATAATCCAAAAAAAAAACAATGAAAATGGTCTTACTATCACTGATGTAATTGTTTGTTGGTAAACCTGGAAAATAGTAGCACAGATGAAACGTCCAAGACCTACAAAAGGTTTTTTTTCGAGATCAAGTAATCATTTGATGGTTAGAAAATCATCTTACAATTCTTAAAGCAATTAAAAACAAATCAAAATATTTCGAAACATACTAAAATTTTAATTGAGTGAAAGTTTTTTTTTTTAATACAAATCTTTGAAACATACTATTTTAACAATGAGTATGTTAACCAAATGTAATTAATTCATTGCTACGCCCGTAAAAAAGTATACACCTTAATACAAAACGCTTCGTAATTCGTTTCCTGTAACGTATTCCATAAAATCATGATTTTGTAGAATACTCCACAGGATACAAAGTACAAACGATTATAACAGAAACTTTTTTTATTAAATTAAACAATGAGACGGGCCGGCGTTCACGTGATGGTAAGTGATACGTGGTGCTACTAGTATACACAGCATTACATTGCACTCACCACCATCACATAAGATGTTGATTCTCATTACCCCAGTTTGCACACCACCATGTACCACTATGCATATACATATGCAGGTATGCATCTGTGCATACCCTGTACCCATCAGTACTTTCAGTACATTGATGTGAGCTTACTATAACCTCCCCAGTTCATCTATGGTATTATCCATACAGTATTCATTTCAGGTTTACAAAATAAATATTTAAACCAAAACCTTTGAATGTTTTTTTATAAAGTTCTAGAAACGTTTTTACGACTTAATAAACTAGTTAAAAATTAAAAAAAATATCCTTCATTGAAAAAATAACTAAACTAAATGACAAATTTAACAAAAACAATGTACATTCTGTTAGATACACATTAACTTTGTAGGTAATCTTTTTAATAATTAATCTAGAAATGTTTTTTCTGAGATTCTAATTGATATTGTGGAAATTAATCAAAAACCCTAGAATGGAAGCTTCAGCTCTTTCTTATTGTGATAAAGTTCACAAGTCCAGATAGTGAGAACATGAAATAGGCTGTTCATATACAAAAAACTCTCACTAACCCATATTGGGCCAGCATTGTGGAAAATAAACCAAATGCCCCAATGAGAAGAGTGGAGATATGTCCATGTCGAGCAGTGGACATCTATCCGCTGATGACGATGTCAAAAAAACCATTAACAGCAATATCATCAAGACAATGATACAGTGAAGTGTCACATGAGTGGTGATGATAATGTTTTATATACATACAACTTGTAAGCTAGCTTCTAAATAATACTGTTTGAAATAATATTAGAATAACTTATGTACCACTTAACATAGTATAGACTGATCACATAACAGACTTAAGTATGTAACATATATATAACATTACACATAAGAATTTTGGTTTTTAATCACCGTTACTATCACATTGATTATTATTAACTTGAAACATATCACTCATCATCTGATGCGGGATTTGTTCCTTTCCATTCAGTGTATTTGCCATAAAGACCTGAGCAGCAATCTGCTTCAGACGCCGTTGGGATGATGTTTTGTTGTCTCTGTGCGCTGGTGACTGCAAGTGACTCTCTAGCGCCTTCCATGATTTTCGATTTATGTTGCAGTGGCCACAGTGGAAATAACTCTGACGCAACTAAGGAAAATATTAATTTAATATTTTTTCATCTTCTAAACAATCTTAACTACCATTGTGGAGACAGTCACTAAGCACTTGCCTTGAAATTAAATACCCAGGTTCGATTCCGACACTACATGTACATGTATGTGGCTTTTGGCAGTGTTTCTCTTTATAATTCTACTACCTAGCAGCTACCACCCTTATATTGCAAATCTTTGACTTTAACTTATTGTAAACATTACTGTTCCAGTTTGAAGTATACTGTAATTAGTGAAAAAACCTGGGGTAAGGAAACTTAACATCCTACATCTTAAGATGTAGAGACAAGAGACGAGAGAGCACACTTTGATACAGTATGACATACTAACTAGCATTTACCACATTAACCATAAGGAGAACTATTCGCCTGTCTCGTCGTTTCAGTGAATAAAAAATGACTACACAGATTTTATTTAAGTAAGAATACCTTGTCCTAATCCTGTCAAGTTGTCATCAAAATTGCGAGCTACTAATAATAAATTGACATCCAAACATAGTGATGATCACCCTTTATACCTCAACAAGGTAATGTTTGCAGTGTCAAGGTGAGTTGAGGTGGTTAGTTGATAGTCTCGGATAAGGTAGACCTTTAGCATAGTTACAGAAGTTATTAAATCAACAATTATTTCCTCACCTCTCTTATGAATTCATTATCATGTTCCTTTGATATTACTACAAAAACTTCATCAAGATCTTTTTCATGCATTTTTAATTCTATGTGTAGCTTCCATTGAGTCTTCAATATGTATGTATTACATAGAAGGCATTTTAATTTGTCACCAACATTAACCATTAAAAAAAAACTATATGAATTTATACATATCTTTTCATTGATTATAAAATCAGCATTAAATCCCTTAGTATTAAAAATAAATTTTATGTAATTAACAGTTTTTATTTTATTTAGATTATCCTCTACGGACTGCTTTAATTTATCATTCATCCTTCTTTGATGACCACCACCAGTGACATGTTCTTTTAAGCTTCTTAACGAATATGGAATGTTGGAATTGCATTTAATGCAATATACTTTCTTCTTGTCGGAATAACTTGTCATCTCATTTTGTTTAATATAATTATCTATATCTTCTTCCACATCATAAAAAACTTTATTGTCTTTTGGGTCTAATTTGTCTTTTTTCATAACTTGCTCTTCAAGATTGTTCTTCAAAACTAATTTTGTGCATAAAGAAGTCTTATTATAATTGTAATCCTTGCCACCCTGATTCTCTAATCCCATAGCATTTTCATCAGGTTTTTCAATGTTTCCTCTTTTATTATTTCTTAGGTGTGTTGCAATATGATCTTCAATTGCTTGTACATCAAGATGTAATTGTTTTGTGCACTTCTTGCAAATAGCGGTTTGAATTTTAAAATTTATATTCATATCATTATTTTGAAACTTTTCAACAAAATCTAAAAAGTTTGGCCTTTTTACATTACTTTCTTCACTTTTCGTATCTCTTGGTATTAAAGTGTAATTTTTATTTGCCTTTAGCTTTTTAAAGTGGTCTATATGCAATGCAAGTATAGTTTGGTGATGCAAATCATTTATGTGACTATGCACATCACAGTTTAATAACCAATCACACAATAAGCATCTAGACTTTCCTTCCGAGTCAATTATTATGTAGTTCTTTGTCTCTAAAAAGTTATATATTTCCTTATAATCAATTTCTGCAGATTGCAATATTACATTTTTATTATCATCAACTTTATTTACATTATCACAATTTTTTAAATCATTACCTTCATTATATTTACTTTTATCATTGTCTTTATTTGATTTACATGATTCAGTTTTTTCCAATGCAGATTTTTCCATAATTGTTTTGTAGGCATCACAGCAACCTTGATAAAGGTTTTTGTGTTCAATTTCATTGAAATGACTATTAATGGAATTCAATCCAAAGACAATATTACATGTGATGCACTGGACAGAACTTTCATCAACCTAAAAGTAATGCAGTATTTAAGATGGTTACATGGATGTAATTGTGTTTTCTTGATGTTCACTCCTAGGGGTGACATAAAAACTATTTTAATGTAAATTAAATGACCTGATTATTGTCAAAGTAATTTATGGATCTTGTTGACCATGTTGGATTAGTAGTTATCACAAGTTTTCTTTCATGGAAAACTCAAAGTAATGGTGATTCGATTTGCTTCTTTAAAACGTGTAAAGTGTACAGCTGCCTTTATAATTAAGCTATCACTGTTTTTAATCCAAATGTGTATGACTTACCTTCCGAAAAATATTTTTATTTGAATCAAATTCGATTTTGCTTTCAATTAATTTTATAATGTGATTAGTTTCGTTTAGGTGAATGTTCGGATCTTCGAGTTCGATGTTACAAATAACACAAGCGTCATCTATGATTCCATGCCACGCTTTCTCGTTTATCTGGACACGGGAGAATGCGACTACGCTTGTTCCTCTCCTTTGCAATATCCTAGTGCTCTTGTTCCTCAAATGCTGTGACTTGGCGACATGCAAACGCACTATAGCCGCAGTGGGCAATAAGAGGCTGCACAATTCGCAGAAGTACCACTTGTTGATCTGAAATATTTGGCCTTAATATAAAAGAGATATAAAGGATAGCGAATTGAAAGAATAAAATTAAAAACAAAGCCTAGTAATAAGGCATAAATCAAGGGTAGCCAACCACGCACCTACGGACGCAATTGCGAACAAGGTTGATCTATAATACGCCGACTGCATGGTTTCCAAAATACTAAGTTAAAAATACTATTTTTTAAACATTTCTAAACAATATGAAAATTATTTCAAAACAAGTGTAGCATAGTATAAGTATCTGTTGTAGTTAGAGTGGTATATACACTGCACTATATGACGCTCGTCGCCTACGATATAAGATGTGGAGTCTCATTATCTCAGTAATTTCACTAAACTAAAGCATCCTTCAATTGGGAACACAGTACGATTTGTCGGCTGCAATAGGCGACGTAATGGTACCTACCAAGAAGGTCTCCGGCAACAGTGACCTACTTACCAGTAAATGTTTAAAATTTATGTTTTCTATAATTAAAAAAAAAAACAGCAACTAAAGATTATGCTATACAATGAAACCTCTAAGTTATATCTAAATAGTTATGTTAGTTTTAATGCCTATTATGTTTCAATCTCGTCGCTTCGTAGTATATATAAAAAAATACTAAGGAACGACGAAGCGATCAAGGTGTTCGCCTGATGGTAAGTGATACGCGCGTCCAAATAATGTGGCGCTAGTTAAGATGATGCGCCTTTTCTGCCGCCATATGTTTCACGGCGAATAGTACAATGTGGTGGTGTGTATAGCATCCTAACTAGCGCCACATTGTTATGGGCGGGGGCATCACTTACCATTAGGTGAAATTGCCGTAAATTTCGCCCCTACATAGAATTAAATATATACATAGATAATAAAACAACAAAACACATTAGTTGTATAAAAGACAGCGTATTTTGGACATATTTGATAATACAGCATTCCTAACGGTAAAACATTCTACATTTCGATAAATTACCTAAAATCAGATGCTGAAACGTATTAGGAAGCCAAAAAAATACTAAATATTTATGAATGCAATGAATTAATAAGGTCTTTCAACGAATAACTTACCTTTCTCACACAATTTTCTTTGTTCTCGAAGTACTCCGTCGCTTCAAACTTTTTCATATGCACCGGCTTCTGAATGTGCGCCATCGCGCCAGGCTCATAGTGCAGCCGAGACTCGCAGACAAGACAAAAATAGTCCACGCCGCTCGTAAGCACTCCGCTTGTATTCAACTTAGAATTCATTTTTATTTCTTTATAAACAAATACCCTATACAACAACTACGAAAAATTATAGGAAGAATATTTATAAACATTGAACAAATAATGTAGGTGGACGTAAATATTTTCCAAACGAAATTTTTAATACACGCCGTACGGTTTTATGCGTGAATTAAACTAAATATCAAATTAAATTTAAAATTTGATAATCAAACAAATGCTATTTATAACTGTTAGTTTTTATAAAAAGTAATAATTATTACTTTCGCATCAATCGAAAAGCTGATCACCGAATGTAACCAAAATACATTTGCCCAGAGATATTTATTGATAATGTTTATCGTAAAACAAATTATTATTATGCATTTATTGCTAAAAATATATCGTAAAAAGTTACAAAATTTTTGATATAATTAAAATTTCTTGCACCAAACCACAATGAATATGACCCAAAATATAAATCGTAGAAAACCCAACACTATTAACTTACCTCTAATCTTTAGTTAAAATTAACTATTTATAACAAGTTAAGTTTATGCTCGATTGTAAATATTTGCGGTTCTCACATATGATTAAGAATTAAACCATTACGTTTATCAACATTACACGAAAAGAGTAATTGTACAAATATTAAAAAGCACTTCTTTCAGTTGTCACAAAAGTAATCCCGTTGTTTAAATGAGAATTTAAACATTCCTGTATATGATACGAATTTCGATAAATATTATTTTACGGCATTTAATTAAACATGAATTTATTAGAATCGTAAAATGAACTGCCTTCTACACCTCGTAGGTAACTATTAATTTTCTAAACGGTCAGAGAAAAATTGTTTAAAGAAAAATTTCCAAAAAGTACTCGCACATTAAAACAAAATTTGAAATAACTAAATACTTGGGTACGAATTTCGGTTTTTAAAATAATACAAATGTTGAGCTTAGTTCTACGGAAACCACACAATAGTAATAAAACAGAAGTCTTTTTTTATCAAGTAATATTTCGCCAGAAGATGAATTCCCAAATCACTGCTAGTTATAAATTTGAACGCATAGAATTCACCAACGGCGACCAAAACTTGTAATGTATTACTAAAAATACTAATCATAAATAATATTTCACAGTATTACCATAAAAAAAATATATTATTTTCACTTTGCATTTCATACAATTACTTCTTATGAATTCTAAAGAGTGAGGAAGGATAAATTTTTTGGTTGCTTTCTTTTAGCTTTTGCATTTCGAAGGTGCTTTAAACAATATAAATAAAATTAAATATTCAGCTTATTATAAACTTTATAAAGCATAACAAAATTTTTCTCATTTTTCCACGTCCTTTTAATATTAAACATAAATAATAATATTTTATTAAATAATAAGTTGAACAGTATAATTTCAAATTAGCAAGTTTTAAGAGATTCACGCTTAATTTACGTTATGATGCAGCATGTTCCTAAATTTACATTCAACGTATTTTAGCAAAAATAACTTGTTTATTTTTGTCGTCGTAAAACGTCGTCTATTACACCATTTATTGCTTATTTGATTTCATTGTCGTTTACGGGAAGTTAAATTTACATCATATGTTAAATATCTATTTATATATCAACTTGTGAACAAAAAATTTGTTCATCGTCTCTGACCTTAATGTTCTTTGTACAAAGGCATAGGTCGTACTTACAATACTCGATACCGGGGCGCTCTAGTACAAGTATTTTTTTAAAAAAAGCAGGACTAGAAACTAATTCCTAATATGCTCTTGTTCTTCGTTGAAAATTAAATGGAAATTAGAATTTAAAACAAAATGTGAAGTAGTAGCAGAAGTAGAAGAGGAAGATGACGACAACGACGCAGAATAACAAGAAGAAATCTTACCTCGCGAGTCACTAGCATTGTAGTAAAATTAAGGTAGTGTTGTGAAGTCATGTGTACTGTTTAGAATTTCTTTGTTGAATTGGAAATCCTGAACACAAAGATTGTAAAATAAAATCTTTTTATTTTAATTACGGCAGTAACATGGTTTATTACTCACTGCATAAAGATTCATTTCACAATTTAAAGTGGCAAATGTTTGTGTCTGAAGTATTTCTTAGAATTTAAATAAGCTTCCATTGAAGTATTATGAATGCGGCTTACATTAAGCATTCCATTTTCTTTAGAGCGCAAATATGGTAAAAAGTACATAATGTGCAAACAGGTCAAATCTTCCATGAATGGTAAGAGTTCCGCTACTAGGTGCTGTGTCATCATCATTATCATTGTCATCAGCCGATAGACGTCCATAGCTGGACATAGGAAAAGCGCAGCTGTGGCTGTGTGTCTACAAAAAATTGTTATATACTTGATAGCATTTTGTTCAAGCACCTGGTGAGCGTACTTGCAAGCAAATACCCGGTTTCAAAAGCTAATCGCGTAAATACGTTCATCCCTACTAGTTACTAGCTCGTGAGCTGCCAAGCAAGATTTCATTATAAGAGTGCAATCAAGTATATGATAGACACAAGATTTTGTGATAATTATCTCTTGAAATAAAACAGTACGAAATAACTAATGAAACAGCATGAGAGAGCAGACTAAAGTTTATTATTCAGGTCTTAAAACAGAGTATAGCACAGTGTACTAAGCAGAGTATTATAGATTAAATATATATAACAACCATAACCTAATTAGAATTGCTTTTATGTAGTACATAACAAGATACAAATTGACCATGTGATAGGAGACTTGAATAGTATGTAATGTAAGGAATTATAGTTTTTAATCACTATCACTATAATTATTATGGTCACTGTCACTATGATAATCATTATATCGAAACATATCACGCATCTCCATCCGAAGCTTAAATCCCTCATGCTTCACTTTCTGTATATTCTGCATTTTCAGCAAAAAGATCTGAGCAGCAGCCTGCTCCAAACGCCATTTAGATGATGTTTTGTTTTCTCTGTGCGCTGGTGACTGCAAGTGACTCTCTAGCGTCGCCCATGAGTCACACAGTATATTGCAGTAGCCGCAGTGGAAATGTTCTGGTTGAATCTAACAAGAATATTAATTTAATAATTTATTATTTTAAACAACCTTAACTAACACTGGAACAGTAGCTGATTGCTTGTCTTGTATCACCAAATTGCCAAGTGTGATTCATATTTACATTTGAGGTGGGGTTTCTTTTCATACTAGCAAGGTGTTAACCTCACTGTTCACAGCCTCATGGTCACTTAACACTATGTAAAATTAAAGTCAGAGTCAATATCAAAGGTCAATGTTAATGTATACTTTATACTCCATTTCACTCCAAATTATTAATATTATATATTAATAATACAGTTAATTTTATTCTTAATTTACAAGTTACTGGAGAAAATTTATTTTAATAACAGTACATTGTCCTGAGTGTCCTTAGTTGTCAAGTTGTAATCATGATATTAAATTGCAAGTTACTAAAAGTAAGCTGACAATCACATCACTAAAAACACTATATTTGCATTCAAAATTTATTGCTTATTAATTATTATCATAATCTAATATAAGTGATATGCCTGCAATAACATTGTGGCACTAGTTAAGGTGATATGCACTGCACTATGTGCATGTGTATACTGCAGATGTGTTGTGACTGATACCTTGAGCCATAAGATATGAAGTGTCATTACTGTAATATCACTGGGTACAAGGCCCTTCATACTGAAAGTACACTGCTATTTGACAGCAAAAATAGGTGCTTCGATGATAGCTTTCAAGACAATCTCAGTCTACAGAAAGACATAGCACATAAAGAAGTTATTAAAGTCAACTTTTAACTAAATAAAACAGTTCACCTTACCTCTCTTATAAATTCGTTATCATGTTCCTTTGATATGACGACAAGACATTCATCAAGAACATCTTCATGCATTTTATATGCCATGTGTAGCTTCCATTGAAACTTCTGTATTTTTTCATTACATAGTAGACATTTGAATTGGTCACCCACATTAACCATTAATAAGAAACTGAACATATTGATACATATTTTTGCATTGATTATAACATCGGCGTTAAATCCTTTAGCATTAAAAAAAAATGTTATGTAAGTGGCTGTTTTTATTTTATGTAGATTAGCCTGTGCGGACGTCTTTGATTTAGTTTTAACAACCGTCTCCTTTTCCATTTTATCGTTCATACTTCTTTGATGACGACCTCCAGCAACATGTTCTTTTAAGCTTCTTAAAGAATAGGGAATGTTAGAATTGCATATCATACAATATACTCTGTTGAAGACCCCATAACTTCTCATATAATTTTGTTTAATATAATTATCTATATCTTCCTCTGCATCACAAGAAATTTTATCATCCCTTGGGTCTAATATGTCGTGTTTCATGTCCTGCACTTTACAATCGTTCTTCAAAATAGGTTTTATACATAATGAAGTCCTATTACAATCATCATCTTTTTCGCCCTGATTTTCTGAGCCCTTAGCATTTTCAACAGGTTTTACAATGTTTCCTCTTTCATTATTTGTTAGATGTTTTGCAATATGATCTTCAATTGCCTGTACATCAAAATGTAATTGTTTTGTGCATTTCTTGCAAATAGCAGTTTGAAATTCAAAGTTTATATTTATGTTATTGTTTTGGAACTTTTCAACGAAATCTAAAACATTTGGCCTTTTTACAATCCCTTCAGTAGCACATACATCATCTTCACTTTTTACATCTCTTTGTGCTGCAGTGAAATTCTTATTATCTTTTAGCTTTTTAAGGTTGTCTGCATGCAAATCGAGCATAGTTTGGTGATGAAAATCATTTATGTGACTATTTATGTCACAATCTAATACCCAGTGACACAACAAGCACAGCAACTTTCCCTCCAGGTTAGCAATTATGTAGTCCTTTGTATCCATATTTTCAGATATTTCTTTATCATCAATTTCTACAGATTGTAACGTTATGTTTTTACCATTCTTAACTTCATTTGAATTCTCATTATTTTTTAAATCATTACCTTCACTTGATTTACTTTTGTCATTGTCTTTATTTGATTCATAGGCTTCAATTATTTCCAATGTAGATTTTTTCATTACTGTTTCATCATCACAGCAACCTTGATATAGAGTTTTGTGCTCAGTTTCGTTGAAATGAACATCAATAGAATTTAATCCAGTGATAATATTGCATGTGATGCACTGAACGGAGCCATCATCAACCTAAAAAAATGCAGTAATTAATATGGGTTACATGGATGAATTTTTTTTTGTTCATGCCATATAATCATAGTTTCAATGTAAATTATCCTAATTATTTTTCCGCCAAGGGTTGAGAACCTTCACTGACCAAAATAGTGCCGCCTTTCATTTACCTACTTTGTTGACCATATTAGGTTTATAGATCTCATTACTTTTCCTTCATTAGAATCTCAAGGTTTTCCTTCATTGGAGATGCACAGGATGTAAAGCCGCCTTACAAAATTAAACATCATGGTTTTCAATGTAGTTAACCAACCATTTTAAAAAACCTTGAGATCCTAGATTAAGAATCAATGATCGTGTATATAACTTACCTTCCGAAAAATGTTTTTATTTGAATCAAA
Organism: Ornithoptera alexandrae; assembly: GCA_029030555.1. Lineage (NCBI taxonomy): Eukaryota > Metazoa > Arthropoda > Insecta > Lepidoptera > Papilionidae > Ornithoptera > Ornithoptera alexandrae. The sequence continues at coordinate 2,741,731 of JARDVY010000031.1, forward strand.
TTCAACTTTGCTTTGAATTAATTTTATAATGTGAGTAGTTTCGTTTAAGTGAATGCTTTGATCATAGAATTCAGTATTACAAATGACACAGGCGTCATTTATGATTCCATGCCATGCTTTGTCGTCAATCTGGACACGGGAGAATGCTACTACGGTTGTTCCTCTCCTCTGTAATATTCTGGTACTCTTGTTAACCAAATGCTGTGGCTCAGTCACATGCAAGTGCACTCTAGCTGCGGTGGGCAATAGAAGGTTGCACATTTCACAGAAGTACCACTTGTTAATCTGAAATATATAACCTTAATGTAAATGTGTCTCACTGGTTGGTAGCAGATACATTGAAATAATTCGTTTTGTAATTACAAAAATTTGTATTTTTTATGTGATATCAATTGATATATGATATATAGATGAACATGTGTAACAACACACGTTCAATTGTAACTAACAAGTTAGGTTGAAGTACCACATTGCACTCATCGTCTTAAGACATAATATGTTAAAGTCCCCTTGTCCCAAGATATAAAACCCTTCAAACCAGAATACTGTATTAGTTACACACTTCTGTTTGGCAACAGAAGTATGAGTTGCTGTGAGACTTACTTGTGTGGTGTAAACTAATGTCGAATTGAGGGTTTTCTGAAAAATCCCTAATGTTTTATGTAAATACATTATGGATTCTAAATGTTTAAACTAAAAGTTGGTGCAATACAATGAAACATGGACGGCGCTTCTCTTTTTACAGAGGTCGCTTGGAACGCTTGGAACTAACCCAGGCCAATCATGTTGTTTCATATATACTGATTGGAAGAGCATTGTTACTCTAGATACGCTCAAAGCAGTGCTTATGCTCTTCGATAACGGTTTAGTCGCAGTGCATACGGTGCAGGGAGAGGACGTAATCGGAGCCGGCTAGCTGCGCGTAGACTTCTCATAATATTTTAATGAAAACACTTCAGTGAATAGTTTACCTTTCTCACGTAATTTTCTTTGCTCTCGAAGTACTCCGTCGCTTCAAACTTTTTCGTATGCACCGGCTTCTGTATGTGCGCCATCGCGTCAGACTCATGATGCAGCCGCGACTCGCAGACAAGACAAAAATAGTCCACGCCGCTCGTTACCACTCCGCTTGCTATCACTTTTGACTCCATTTTTCACTCTATAGAAACAGAAAATCAAACACTATAATATCACAAGACCCTATAAGTACAAAAAATTATATGGGGTACAACCCTATAAGCCAATGATGAAAGGTGGATGTATAACCTTTTAATCTTTAAAGAAATGCTTACAGCAATTGCTGAAGTTTTTCTATAAATAAAATGCTATTAGGTTTTTTTAAAAGTGGTAATTATTACGTTTACGTAAAAACGAACGCTCATCACAGAAATACATAAAACAAAAATTTTCCTTGTGGTAGGGCTCTGTTGCCGGAGATCGTTTAGATTCACCACCGCTGTATATCTACTTCCAAACCGTATTGTGCAAACATTACTCTATTCCGGTTTGAAGGGCTGTTAGCTAGCATAATTACTGGCGTAATGAGATTTAACATCTTATGTCTCAAGGCGATGAGCACAATGTGGTGCTGTGTGCCGCGTTATTATGGGTAGGCGTATCACTTACTAAAAGGTGAACGTCTTGCTCGTCTCGTCGTTTTTTTTTCAGCAGCCAATTTACGTCCCCACTGTTGGGGCACAGGCCTACCCTCAATATAAGGGCGATGGGCCATTGTCACCACGCGGGCCCAATGCGGATTGGTGACTTCACACACACCTTAGAACAAATCCTAATTCATGTGCAGGTTTCCTCGCGATATTTTCCTTCACCGTTTGTATTTCGCTGTTGTTACTAAAGTTCACAAATGTACATAACTTAAATATTAAAGTCATCGGTACATGACCAGGACTCGAACCCGCGACCTTCGCAATGAAGGCCGCACGCTCTAACCATTAGCCCAGCGAGCTACTAGTCTCGTCGTTTAGTGGAATAAAAAAAAATTATTACTATGCGCCTATTTCTAAAAATAAAATTTGCCTCACCAATTTAGAATAAATGTGCGGCAAAAATAAATTGTATCAAATCCAATACAGTAATAAACGTACTTCTAAACCTTAGATGAACTCTCCGTATTAAATGAGGAATTAATTTTTTACTTAACTGCAAATAAAACTATTATAAATTACTAAACAATATTTACATTTGTGTTAATATGTCATTACTAATGAGATCATTACGCTTTTTAAACATTACACGAAATGAATAATTATACAAATATAAAAACGCACTTATTTAAGTAATAACTTTTAAAAACTAATAGAAAATTTATAATTTTCACAAAAGTAAAATTCCGTGCTACAACATGAATAAGAATCTATATATTTCTCGATAGAGATCCGCAGCTGGATATAGGCCTCCCCCAAAGATCTCTACGTCTATCGGTTCTGTGTCCAGAGGCACGATCAGCATGGATTCCGATATCGCCGGGCACCAAGGACCCTCGTTTGTTCGTCGGTTCATATGGAGTGATTTGGGCCATTTCATTACATTTAATTAAAACTGATTTTATTGATATTGCGAAATGATCCTAAGTCTGTAACACATTGTAGACAATAATCATTTTTCTAAAAGATCAAAGCATACTTGTTTAAGAAAAATTTTGCTAAAAATACTTACACGAACAACAAAAACTGAGTTAACTAAATAATTGAGTTTACAGCTGTTTTTAAATCACTTCACAGTGTTGAGCTTAGTTCAACGGAAACCACACAATTGCGATGTACAATGAAAGTTTGCCTGCGTGCATAAACTTGGACAGTGTTACTGGAAATAACTAGCCATAAAGAATATTTCATATTATTACCATAAATAAAAAATTTATTACCATGACATTGCCTTTAATGAAATAAATTCTAATACCAATAGAACTCACCAAAAATCAGAAATTAATTACCAAAGAATGAGCTAACATTTTAAAATTTTTGGTTCCACTCCTTTAGCTTTTACACTTCAAATATGTTTTAGACTATATTAAAAAATGTATTATTCAGTTTATAGAAAACTTTATTAAGGATAGTTAATTTTTTCTAATATTAAACTTATATAACAACAATATTTAATAAAATAAAAAGTTGAACAGTATAGTTTAAAATTAGTAAGTGTTGGGAGGTTCACATTTTGTTACCGACATTATGATGCAGGATTCCCTCAAATTACATTTAACATTTTTTAATAAAAATTAATAGGAAATTTAAATAAAACTATTGTTAAGACAACAAAATTTAAGAAAAGCATTTAAAAAAGTTGATATACATGATTACATAAAATATTTAGAATTTAGTCCATAAATAAATTGGACTAGGACTCAATTAATATGAGAAGCCAACAGTTAAGACCAAGCTTAACCGATTACAAGAATATTTCTCTTAGCAATAATTTTTTTTTTATTTACAATGAATTAATTAATTTTTAAAACACGTTAGGCTTTAAACTAATGTATATACGAACATAAAAATAAAAAAATATTTTGCATAAGTTAAATATTTTTTTGTGAAATTGTTTTTGACTACACCATCTATTGCATATAAGATTTTATGATTATTTATAAAAATTAAATTACATAATATTTTAAATGTTTATTTATTTATCAACAACCTGTGAACAAAATATTTGTACATTGCCTGTGACCTTAGCGTTCCTAAGCACAGAGTAAGTAACGCTATGATAGTGCAACAAAAGTGTGGTTCACGAAACTTATCCAACTCAAGTTGTTATTCGGCTATATTTCACTTATTATAATTATATTAAACGCACAATGTAAGTTTAGCGCGTGTAATGTTTATATTAGTTAAGAAAAAAATTATGAACTATCTTTTCTTTTCAGGGCGACTACTACCAAGCCACGCTCCGAAATGACTTTAGAAGAATTGTCTAAAATAGAGGAAGAGGAATTCAGCACTGGACCCCTTTCAGTTCTCACACAGTCTGTTAAGAACAATACGCAAGTTTTAATTAACTGTCGTAATAATAAGAAACTTTTGGGTCGTGTTAAAGCCTTCGACCGGCATTGTAACATGGTTTTGGAAAACGTTAAAGAAATGTGGACTGAAGTACCTCGAACTGGCAAAGGGAAAAAGGTAAAAACATTGTTCTAATTGTTGTGTTTGTGTTGATGTTTTGAAAAGAACATAAAAGAGGCACATAACCTCTTAAAATGTATCTAGTCATTGTAAATGGATTAACTAAATATTAACACAAGATGACAATATAACCTATGGTAATATACATTTTAAGTAAGGGATTTATTAATTTGTACTATATTTTATTTTTAATTATTTCTTATTTCACCAGTACTATATTAGTAATTGTATTAGTATGTTAGTTATCACACATCATTTCAACATATTATTGTGTACTTCCAAACACAGACTACTATATTGAAACTAATATGCTTCGAATATAAATCGGTGAGCAAAGTGTTTGTTATAGTTAAGGTTAAAAAGCATACAATATGCTGAGGATGGAAAGATGGGAACATTGTAACCTAATTTCCAAACATTGTATAATTAACTTTTTAGAGGCAATGTTTTATAGTGAAAACAAAAAATTTACTGTATTTAAGTAAGTCTGATAATGTTTCTTAATCAAATTATTTTTCTTGCAAGAGGGCAGTAGTTTGAATCATCATCATCAGTTGATAGACATGCATTGCTAGACATAGGCCTGAATATTACTTTGAAATATGATATCATCTACAAAATTTTTTTTTTTTATCTATTTTCATATAATCCTATGGTTCCTCTATTTTATAATAATTCAAAAAATGTTCATTGTACCATTATTATGTAAAACAAAATGTCTATATAACGTTTTTATTTATTAAAGTTGCTAGTTCAGTACGTCTCAAATTATTAAATGTTTTACCAACTTTTTAAACTTTTTTAATATTTGCTGTCTTACAGCTAAACTTATGGTTCTAAACAGTCTGCACTTTTACCATTTTTTGGGATATGTTGATAACTTTTATCAAATTCAAAGTAGATAAATGTGTGTAAATCTGAATAAAATTTAGTTGTATTTAATTGTAGAAGATATTTTGCCTGTATTTAATTTTTTTTACATAATGGGATATTCTTAGAGAGATGTGTACAATTGGTGCCGAACAATTAATAAGGTCTTCTTATCGTTTCTATTATTACAATTGATATTTAGCAATTTATTAAATAATATGCATACATGAATGTTATAAGCAAACGTAATTTGTTATTGGCGATGTACATAATCATGACTATATTTTTTCCAGGGTAAAGCAGTGAACAAGGATAAATTCATTTCTAAAATGTTCCTGCGTGGTGACTCCGTGATCTTAGTTTTAAGAAATCCACTGGCTACAGCTGCGGGGAAATAATTTCCATGTAACAAATGTTTTTGTGTAAAGTTTGGTGATAATGGAACTCTTAACAAAGAAATGAAACTTTTATCTGGATAGGCTAATAATTAGTTTGTAAGTCTGTCTGTATTTCATTAAATAAATGTCTTTTCTCTATTTTTATTTCATTTGCGCTGTTTAAGTGTACAGAGTCATGTAAAGACTAACTTTTTGTATTTGACCTTGTAAAAACTAAGTTCAAAACAACTACTTACCACGCGTATAGCCGGCACTAAGTGACAATTATACTATAAGTATATAATAATTGAAATTCTATTACAAAAATATTTTTTTTTTTTGATTTGTAATAGACAAACTAAAATATTACTCAAAAAAATCACTTGCAGTAAGGCAAAAACATCAAAAAAATTACTGAAATTTATTTGTTTTGCGATATGTTGACATCTAAAATAATACACATACATTTTGGTCACCACTGACACGTTCATCACGGATCGGGAAGAATCTTAAAATGGCCCAAATCCGAGCCAATATGAACCTCTACATATGTGGAGATATGGCCTGCGTGGAGGAGGCCTATGTTCAGCAGTTGACGTCTATCGGCTGATGATGATATAACGTAATATATAAATAAGCATTTTGCAAATATCACCCGATATAGTGAATGCATCTCGCGAGTCTTCCCGGCCTTCTAACCGGAACCGTAACAGTATTATAGGGCGGCAGAAACAAGCGTTGCGGTGGTAGCTGTCTAGACGGTCTCCTGCAACAGACCTACCACCAGTTGGAGTGATGTATAAAAATGATTGGAATCTAGCTCAGAAATAAGACAACTTGAAATGAGATAGTTTTATTCATCATTAGACATTTCGTTAATCTATCTAGCTTGCCTTAAAGCTGTGACGAAAGTAAATAAATGTGCAATAGTATAAAGTACATATACGTAGAGGTGCGACAGGCATGACCGTCAACAAAAGCTAGATCATACAATTGCATTCACACCCACATCAAACAAAGTCCGTCGGTGAAACACTTCAACGCAGCTAAATACAATTTCTTTGGTTGTATTTACAATAAGCAATGTACTTTTTTTTATGTATTTCAAAGAAGTATTCATTTATCACAATTCAACAAATCGGGAAGGCATTAAATGAGGGCGACAGTTTCGTTTTTATTTTTATATACGAGTATATATATTTAATAATCTTATTAAACATTAATATAAATATATAAGTAATTATAATAAACGGACAATTTGATTTCAATAACGGGAAGCGGATACAATTATTTTGAATTCATATTGAAACGGTATCTTATATAAAAGCATTTTCCTTATCAATAAATGGATGGGACATAAATCATCTTTATATAGCAATAAGATATATATATATATATATATTATTTTCGATGTATTTTCATAAGTATTATTTATATTCAGGCGTTGATATATTGTGTAGAATATTCCAGCACCATTTCCATTTGTACCATGCCGGCAGCGCCATGTATATAATCTTCGATCAACAGTAGTTAACTCTCAATGTATTTCTCTACATAATATATTAAAAAAAATAGTGTTAGATGCTGGATTAACTCGGAATTAGTTTGTAACGTAAAGTATCATGGTTGGAGTTACTTCGAAACGCTCACACTGCAATTATAACGTTTCAATCGTAGTCGGTAATAAAACATGTGAGAGTGCTTGTACTTTCCAGACAAATATATGTGTTATTAAATTTTTCATGAATTTTTGTTACATATAAAAGAAAAAAAAATCAATGATATTATCTGGTTAAAAAAAATAAATAAATCAAAACTTCAACATAAAATGACTGGTGGTAGAACTCTATGACCGGATATCGTCCAGGTACGTACCACAGGAGCGGACATTTCTGCCGCCAAAGAGTGATATGCAAACAGTGCATTGATCCGGTTTGAAGGGCGCGGTAGCTAATGTAATTACAGGGGTAATGAGACTCAACATCTTATGTCTAAACCGATAAGCGGAATATGGTGCAGTATTTATCATCCTAACTAGCGCCTCGTTATGGGTGGGCATATCACTTATCATTACGTGAACATCCCGCTCGTCTCGTCTCTTAATTGAATAAAAAAATTTACGTCAATCGGTTTATACTCGTCGGGGAAACGTGTAGTAGTTAAGTAAATTGCGACTAGCAATAAGTTTTTTGTTAATTTCTTATCTATTGTTGATCGAAGTATATAACGGACGAATATATATATATATGTATATAAACTATAATCATATGTACTCTGTCACAAAAATAATTAACACACGCACGTAACATTATACAAAAATAGTAATATAAACTTTTATTATCTATGGAAATCTCGTCAATCAAATGTTTATTCTAGCACCAGATTTTTTTTTTTTAATATTTTGTTTTAAGCAAACGACGTATGTATTGTTCGTATCAATACAAAACACTTTTATAAATTGTCTACATATAATAAAAAAAAAACTACTAAAATAAAAACTTTTAATTCCCGGGAAATTTTCTACAAAGATCCACAAGTTTATGAACAAACTACCTGACGAGGTTTTGCAAAGATGTAAGCGTGTAAGGACCTTCAAAAATGGCGTGGTAAGGTTTAAGGACTGCAAAGTGTTTGTGTTAATGGTAACGCGTTTGCCATTAGAGGACCCGTGTGCCTGTTTGGTACTCCAGTTGCATAAAAAAAAATATTCGAGATTATTTCCTTTGTATTGATACAAAGTTATACATTCATTAAGGCTTTCAGTTAGTCATATATGTGGCAATTGCCGAATGTATATCATATCGCTTAATACACTTTGTATAAAAAATACAAACTAACATACATTTTCACTTTACCAAAGATTCAAACCAAACGAGAATATTATTTACAATATATACTTAATTACTAATTCTATTATAAATTTTCCATGTTAGACGCCAGGTTCGTTTATTATAACTACAGAAGGCAGAACTTTTATTTATCTTAACTTACTTTACATATAATTTATTACATTAAAAAAACTACGCTATGAAAATATGAACACTTGATTTGGGTGACAAAATAAATTTTCATCATCATCGTTTACATGGTATCGGAAAATCAATTTTATTCGTCCAATTTTTTTTGGTATTCATCTTTTAAGTAGACTGTGGATATTACTACTACTATCTATTTATTATTTTTATTACTGTTAGAAATCAAACAAAAAGTTATAATGTGAGAGGGTCTCTCACAAAATAATTAAAAAAAAAATAGACTAGAATTTTCTTTTTGTGATAATAGCTGCAAATCGATTATAGCAACACTGTCAATATTGAGCTACCTAAAACTAAGTTTTATTTTTGCTACCAAAATTGAACATTTCGATGGTTCATTATTCTAAGCGAAGACCACGTACCTTCATAACCCTATCCTCGTTATACATTTAAAATATCAGCTGTATGATGCCCACTGTTGGGTATGGGCGTTTTCCCGAAGATATGCATACATACCAATTCTTTGTGCCCGCATCCGGCGGGTATATAAACCAATGGGCATAATGTACTGTCCTTTATAAACTTGTATTCCTTTTATCTTAATTTTTTTATTTTCTTTATCTTTATATTAACTATTTTAGTTGCTGTAAAAAATGAGTCATAAATTGAATAATTATTAAAATTTCACAGTTTTTATATTGAGTGTTAGGAGACCGCTTCCGAAGACGAAGACAGACGATAGTACTAATGACACCTTTGATGATGGGACGGAAAAAAATCGATCCTGATTAAAGAAAACAGGGCGCGGCGGGAACTGAGATGTATTTGGTTTCAATTTGAACCTTATTACATATGGCCACGGAGCATTTAGACTGCACGCCCGGGCGTTCTCTGATCCGTGCATCAGCTGTTTTTGATTTTGTATTTCATTGCTGGTTTTTTTTAGTAATGTATTTTTTATGAAACCATCGTTTCATTTAGCTGTACTAACATGATGGAGCGTAAATAATGCTAATAAAACGTTTTAAAAATATGATTTTTTTTATCAGGATCGATTTTTTTTCCGTCCCATCACCAAAGGTGTCATTAGTACTATCGTCTGTCTTCGTTTTCGGAAGCGGTATCCTGACACCCGGTAAATGTGGCAGCACTTGTTCTCATTATAATCTTTCACTAACAAAGATTGGTTCTATGGACGTGTATGATAATAATATTGGTACATCATCTCGGGGAGAAAGTACCCTTCGGTGCGGTAAAGTATGTTTATTTTAAACTTCATCACCATTATCATCAGCTGAGCATTGCTGGATACAGGTCACCCTCTATTTCTCTCTGGGGTGTATCTGCCGACGCGTCGCCTCATAGGAATTTTCTGTCGAGAGGGGTGCTTCACATCCCTCCCCAAGACGGGCCCGTTCGATCTGGGCGCCGATCGGAGATTGCGGAAGAACTGCTCGATGTTATCCCGTGACCCTCGTACATATCTTCGGAAGTGATTGGAATACCGTGTGAAGCTTTTTAGCCGGTTGAAGTCCGACACTACCCCGTTACCAGTCCTTGTTGTTTCCGGTTGTGCGACCATTAGCATTTTGTTACACACGTAAATAAAAAATAAAATAAAAATATTATCATCAGCTGAGCATTGCTAGATACAGGTCACCCTCTATATCTCCACACCAAATGCGTGAAGCTGCAATGTATATGTTTCAATATTACCATTAACGTATATACACTAGTATGTACATGAAGCTATATCAGTCAGTGTTTGTATAACTTTAGCATGTAGGCTAGACAGGTGTAGCTCCTATCATTTCTTCGGAACACTAACCTCTTTCCCTAAAGACTTTCTGTTTTCGAATTTCTGCTGTAAGCTCGCAACGTTAGACGGTTTGGACGTGAGTTTGTTTGTGTTAGTTTTGTTTGTTTCGGTTCTTTGTACGTTTATTGTACTGGGTTTGGGAACTACTTTAGGTTTGTTCTTATTCAAATTATCCGCTATGGCTTTGACGTTAGAGTCTACTTTCGAATGTGTGCGGTTGAGTTGATTCTTTTCTTGTGTTTGCGATTTGTTATTGACGTTTGTGCTGCTTGCTGTTTTCGAAGGTGTTTTGTTTGTTAACTTCTTATCTAGTGTGGGCGCCGGTCTCAGTGGTGGCCGGTTGTCGACGGGTTTTACAGTTACGTTAGGTTTCGCTGATACTTTCGGCGGTTCGTTCAGTATCTTATTATTGTTAATGACGTCGGGCGCTTTGGTGCTTTTCGTGTCTGTCACCGCGCAACTGGATACCAGGTCTGGACTGTTGGTGATCGTTTTCGGAGGTGTATTTGCATTCTTGATGGGATTTTTTGGTGATTGGGGGACATTTTTAAAAGTAGTTGTTGTGCGTAAACTCGGCGGTGTGACCTGCCTCGAGAATGTTGGTATTTTGGAATTAGCTTTTAAAGTAGGGGATGGAGGGGCACTAAGATATTCCGCCTCTTTTGCTTCGTTATTGTTGTCTTTCATGTAAGTAGGTACGTTTACAGCTGATGGGTGCAAATAACCACTACTGGTGGTGGAGGCCGCGCTGGATTTCGTACCCGAGTTGCTATAAACGCTTTCCGGTGTTCTGTAATGGTCAGTGTTCATGTACGTACTATCTCGGTTGCCTGCGGCCTCACGTTCTTTTCTCTCCTTCTCCTTCTTCCTCGATAGCGTAGAAGCAGAATAAATAGAATCGAAGTTACGATTTTGGATTTCGTTTACAATTTCTCCTAGAAGGCCCATGCTGTCTGTACTTCCAGAATTGGAAGTAACAGGTTTAGGAGTATTGTAACCCACCGGGGGCGCTTGGGGTATTGTTTTGATCGGCGCGGGAACACCTGGGAGGGGCTTAGAGTGCTTTTCAGGGCTCTCTTCTATTATCGCATAAATATTGTCACCGGATTCTTCGTCAATGTGGGCCAGTGGTGCAGATTTATCTTCGATACAGTCTACGTAATCGACTGATTTCAGTTCGACATGTGATTTCGGGTTTTGATATATCGATGTTTCGTTGTCTTGGTTTTGGTTTGCGTTTGGGTTCGGCAATGGTGGCGGTGGAGCCGTGGGACGACCTACCACAGACAATGGTCGCGGTGCTGTTTGCCTCATGGATCCGAAACTTTGCAACGCAGGTTTCTGCGAAGCGGGAGCTCTCATACTTTGTGCTCTATTAACAAATGATTTCGTGTCATCAGTCTCCTCCGAATCGGAAACCACGGGAATAGTATTAACGGGCAACTCGATCTGCTTTTGTACAATAGGATTTGATATTTGTAAATTCCTTAATGTGACTTTATCAGCGGCTTTTGATACTTTCACTTGATAATTTGGATTTTTAGGCAGAGAGTGGCTACGCTCAACTGGATTACGTTCTTTCTCTTTAGGCTTCTCTTGTTTAAGAAAAGATGCCAGTCTATTCAGGGATATTCCTTCTTTAACTTTCTTAGGCTCCTCCGGTAGAGGTTTTTGTGGTACTGTACCGGAATGCATGCTGACGGGTCTCTGTCTCATATCTGCTGAGATGCCAGGCGCCGATGGGGCTGCTCGAATGGGTCCCAAAGTTTTAGACCCTTGCAGTGGTGATATTAACTCTTTAGCGGTACATGTTGAAGCTTCTAGAATTGGACTAGATATAACCGGGCGCGCGGAGAGGTTGGTCATCGGTTGTACATCTTCCGCTTTTTCCGTGCTCATTAGGGCTTTAATCCTATTTTGAACCGTGCTATTGGTACGTTTGACAGACGGACTGGTTTTGGGACTGGTCTTCGCTGTAGGTACGACCGGTAGCGGTGGTGCAGACCTAAGAACGGGTTTTAGAATACTCTGATTGATCAAGCTCTGACTGTTGCTTCCACTTCTATGCACCGGCGTTATCTTCGCGCTTTTTGCGTTCACACTTTCGCCTGTGCTTTTAGCTTCTTTAACTGCGGGAGGATTATTATCCTTTTCGTTCTGTGGTTGGTTTTTGTCCATAGGCGTAAGTGAGAAGCCTTTGAAATTGCCAAAGAAATTGACGGACGGATTTAGGTTGCCAGTCGGGCTGCGGTCTGAGTCGCTTCTCAAGAGGCTGGAACTCATATCGTCCGGGTTGGAGACCGTGTGCACGCTGACTGGTTGCGTGTTGGTTTGCCCGCCGTTTTGGAAGTTTGACGCAAACTTGCTGGCACTGCGGGACAGACGCCGTTGCAAACTATTCTTCTTCGGCGACTGTATTCTGTAAACAGTAATTATATTGATCATTTTACATTCTAAACCGTAAATTATTGTTAGAAAAATAGCAATGAAAATAAAATAAAATTAAATAAAATAATTTTAATATATTGCATATTAAAACAGTATATTAAGTTAATCGAAATTTTATTGCGATCATTTGTCCAAATCAGTGGTTCTCAAGCTATTGACTGAGTGCCCTTGAATTTTAAACAAAAAAGAATTCAAATAAAACCTTAAATTTGACTTAATTTGATTTGATTCTATCACTGACTGGAGGACGTTGCCGCCCGTTTGAGAAATACTGATCAATGGTCATGGTAATGAATAAGCGTTGTACAAGACGTCCCGCATGCTTTTAATACATGCAAACCAGGTTAATAATATGAGAAGAAAATGTTTGTTTAATAGTGCAGATGACAGAAATTTTTTTTAGATAAAGAAATAATTTCTAATTTTTAATGATTACGTAATATACTAACCTTTAGAAGAGGTAAAATATATATCATCAGATAAACCGGCAGTTTAATATAATAAAGGTTAGGAAGTAAAAAATTTTGACGAAAATTAAAACCAAAATTTCTTCTTGACTGTCTCGATAAAATACCATTTCTTTTGGATAATTAGGACACGAGACACAAGTAGCAGGTTCACTTGATGTGTGATACGTCTGCTTATAACAATGAGGCTAGATATCATGTTTGCATTGTATTCAATGATTACGTTTGTAAGCCGTATTATTGAGAAGACAATAGGAGAAGCCAATATCTAGTGGACGGACGTCTATCGGGTGATGATGATGTATTAGTATAATTACGTGTGTTCCATCATGCAACATTAGCAAAAAAATCGAATCGAGCAACTCACCAAAAACATAGAGACAAGCATCTTCTAAATAATATACGAAATGTTGCCATTATTTAAAAAAATTTAATGGCTAACATTTCTTATAAAAAATGAAAAAATTGATATTCATTACAATTTATTTACAGCACCATCACCGACTACAATTAATGATAATCTAAAAGCTAAGCAACATATTGAAAGATTTATCTCAACAGATGTTTTATATAAATTTAACTAAGTAAATAATATTTGCCAATGACTTTTATATAACAATCGAATGGAATGTTATAAATAGTATTCGTATACGTGTCAGGCTTTGATAAATCGATTGAGATAGATCCAGAAACAAAAATTAAACAAAGTTGAAGCAAAAGTGAGCTTATCACAAGGTACTAAGGCCTTAATAGTTTTGAGCTAGTACGAACAGGATTAAGTTAGCCCTGCCTGTCGTAGAAGGCGACTAACACGGTCTTCGATTTTGAGTCCGGAAGTATGAGTAGAATGTCAGCTTTTAATGAACAGTTACTACAACTTAGAGAGAAAATTAATGTAACATGCTAAAACAAATATTATTTATAACATACAAGTGTTATCTAGTAGGAAATAGATTACTAGAATATTAGGAAATCTTACAAAGGTTAGGAACAATACCATCGTTAGTGTGGAAACAAGATAAGAAATTTGTGAACATGCTCCAAGCGAAAATTTTCCGCTACTCGTGCGCATGAGCTTGTAGGGGCGCATGCGCATGCGCAGTTAACGTCAAAAACATTGATACCGAACAATATTTGCGATTACTTTAAAATTATAGTTGGAAAAGGTTTCTTATTCGACAAAGAGCCGAAGAGGGCCGTTTAGCACCTGATAATAAGTTAATTAAAAACGCCCGCTTATAACTAACTAATAAACGTGGCGCTAGGTAGGATGACACACACTGTACCACATAATGCTCGTTTTGACACATAAGATATTAAGTCTCGTTATACTAGTAATTACACTAGCTATACACTATAAGCGCTGTGGCTACCAATTAAACATGTTGGAATTGAATGCAGAAATTCGCCACGAATATGTTCACAAATTGCTTTACTGTAAAAACACACCCCCTAGCACCCCACCAACCAAGTACACGCATATTCTATGAGTTGTAACACTAAAAAATCAAAATGAAAAATTAAATTTTTGATATATCTAACTAAATTATACATTTATTTTACTTTATATAATTAAATAAATTCAATTAAACTAATGAAGTTAAATTTTATTATATTCCCTTAAATATAAGAAGCCATTGTTAACTGGATACGTACATTCTATATTATTATTATTATTACTTTTATGTATATTTCATATTTTTCTTCATTTCTAATGTAACTTTTTTTAAGGAATTATTTTATTTCTTACTTACACAGTATGGGAAAGCCGGCCCCAAATATAAAGATAATTTATTTCATTATTTTACATGTCTTTGTTACTTGAAGCTCCTGGTTCCTGAACTAGGAATTTGAACAGTATCTGAGGAAACAATGCCCCCTCCCAGTTTCATCGTTACGTAAATGCAATCTCTTCAGAATATAGACATTACAATATTGCCAAAATTTAAACAAAATAGAAAAAAAAATATAAAAATTCTGTGCCTTTGCCTGTATGTATGTTATACATATACAGTGGTTTTTGCATCGTCTATGTGTGCATATATGTGTGTGTATACGCGGGTGTTGGTGTGTTAGGTATGTGTGTGGTGTACATGTACGGATTGTAAAGTGAAGTATGGGAAGAGAAATAAAAGAAGATCCTAATCAAATTATACACGAAACAGCAATAAGTCCTCCGTTTGTTTATGGTCCAAAAACATAAACCAGTTCTTAATTTTTACCCTACATTTGTGATAAGGAAGTTGGTAAAAACATAAAACCCATATTAGGTTTGATGTATAAACAAACAGACAGATGACTGTGCTGTCTTTTAGCAAAAGATGTTCGAAAATTAGCCGGTGTTGTGACATTAGTAGTTCGTCTCCTCGTCTCATCCTCAACGTACGGAGTGACAAGATTATAGAGATATATGTGTATCACACTAAGCACCTGACAAGTAGCGTACAAAGTCTGAGTAGGGTGTCTGTATGGTTTAAATGTCATAGTTTTAAGTAATGATCGTTGAGCTCTTACCAATCTAATTATGGTAGTTTTATAGATACTACCCCAAACTGTGCTCCCATAAGCCAGGACAGATTTAGTAAATGCACAGTAAATAGTCCGTATAGTTTCATATTCTGCTACATGTCTAAGATGTTTAAATATCCAAAAACTTTTCCTTATTCTATTGGTTATTAGCTTAATGTGAGGCATCCAATTGAGTTTATTATCTAACATAACTCCTAAATCTTTAATACTATTAGAATTTTTAAGCGTGGGACACAAACAAGGTTGATCTAAATACAGATTGCACGAATGTAGTTTAAGTGAAATGTTTTAGTCAAGACTGTCTCTTATATTAAATTCAATGAAAGTAGATTTCCGAACATTCAAAGTTAGTAAGTTGCTTCTCAACCAGAAGTAAATTTTATGAAGACCTTATTCAGCCGATTGACATACCGAATCCCAAGTCTCACCATGAAAAATGATGGCAGTGTCATCAGCATAAGTATAAACCTTGGCATTAGGCATGTTCAACTGACATAAGTCGTGGATATAAATAAAGAAAAGACTAGGTCCCAAGATACTTCCTTGAGAGACACCATAAATTATTGTTTCATCACCACTAGTGTTGTATGCTACCAATTTTAACTTTTTGGACACGGATATGCAGAAAATCTCTAAAAATCGAATATGCCATTCCTCGTATTCCTACTTTCTCCAACTTTTCTGGAAGAATAGGCACCGGGACAGTGTCAAAGGCTTTAACAATATCAAGAAAAACACCAATACATTTTTGTTTGTTATCTAGTTTTGTTGTAATATGGTCAACCAAGTTATTAACAGCATGTTCTCGTATTGATTATTGGAGAGTATGTTATTCGTCTCTAGGAACTTAATCAGGCGAGTGTTTAACAATTTTTCTAATAATTTTGATAGCGAGGGTAAGAATAAGATCGGACAATAATTGCTTACGTTTTCTCGTGCCCCGTTTTTGTGGACTAGGGTTATCAACGATTTTTTAAAAACATTTGGAAAAATGTCTTGTTCAAAACATAAAGTGAAAAAGTTAGTATAAGAGGTCTCACAATGTTATTCTTCGCTAATTTTAAAAACTGACTAGAGATACCGTCCCATCCATCTGCAGAGTCATTTTTAAGACTCATTATTACAGATTCTACTTCTGCTTTATCTGGTGGAAATAAGCCACACGAATTGGCTATTTGAGGTGTACTAAATTGATATAAATTAGTTGAAATATTTTCTTCCATAATTTTTTTAGCCATGCTGCTACATTTGAGAAATATTTGTTTATGGAATCAATTGAAGATAATTCTGCAGAACTGCTCATTGTTTTCAACAACTCATTTGCTGTATCATTAAGTTTACCTTTTCTTGTGATAATTTTAATCGTCTTCCATTTTTTTTTATTACTGTGCGGATAGTCTAAAACAGATTTTTCATATCTGATCTTAAGTTTTCTAAATAGTTTATTACAAAAACTGCGATATCTTTTATAAGACACTAACAAAATTAACTTTTCAGGATCTTTTCTGAGTTTTGATGAAGTTTATCTCTGTGGCGAATACAGCACAAAGCGCCGCGTGTCATCCATGGCTTGATAGTTCTTTTATGTCGTGTTATAGTTATTACTTTGGTGTGGGACATTAGGTGTGGGACTCTCGAAAGTTTTTCAACCAATTGAGACGCCACGTCATCTGCACTGAAGTTTGAGTTAATAAACGAAAAATCAATCGTAGCTAAGCACTCAACCGCTGCATTAAGGTCTATTTTCGTGAAATGTGTAATTTTTTGGTGAATACGATGTTCCAATGGGAGATTAAAAAGCAATGACCTATGATCGGTAACCGTTGTATTCACGACATAAACTGTAGCATTGTGAGATGTTTTAAAAAAAACGTGATATAAACAGTTATTGTGTCTTGTAGGATAGATGTGTCCAGGCTATAGTCAAAATTCGGCTAGAAGATTCAAATAAGACGGACTCTTTCTATCTACGTTCTCCTCCTTAATATCTATATTCATGTCGCCCATAAAGTACATACTTTTAACATTAACAGGCCGTAAAATACATTCAACTCGATTAAATAAATTATCTATAGAATGATGATGAAGGAGATCTGTGAGTGGCCAAAATGAATGTCTGGAAGTAATTTTAATATTAAAAAACTTCCCTCGATTGGATCTAGTTCCTCAAATACACATTCTATTTCTGTTTTAATGTAAATAACTTTACCGTCATTTTGGTTTAGTGTTTTTTTTTTAATAGTAACAAGTATACTTTTCAATTTGTGGTGGTGGTTTATGACTACATATCCAAACTTCAGTTAAAATTATAACATCACATTCAAAAGTAAATCTACTTAATTGTGCCAAAATATTTTAAAGATGACTTATTTTTAACATAGAAGTTGCAGTCCTCGGTACTGCAATTAAATGAAATTGCAACAGAGATTTTGTCTATATTATGTGATAATTTAATATTATTATGATTATTATTAAACTTTTGCGTTTTAGTTCTTTAGCGTCACACAACTTTACACCAGAACAAACAATGACCAATAAAAACAATTGATTTGTTTGAAAATGGGATTAAGTACGTAATTAACTACTCTTATAATTAATGATATAATAATTAAGCACATAGACAAGGATGCATATATTATACAGTGCAAAACTAAGTACCATAAAAGATTTATATGTATTATTATTTTATTTATATGTTAAATTGAAAGAAATAAGAAAGAAACTGAGAAGGCGTGCAATTTTAGTTACGACTACTATGATTTTTTTTATTTACAAATAGAGTACTATGAAGAGATGGAGGATGAAGCGTGCTCGCCCAGACCAGTCTGGCTTTTATATTTTGACAGCCAGAACACAGTAATGTTTGCACACTATAAACTGTTTGGCGGTAGAAATAGGCGCTGATGTGGGTCCTACTTAGGCGGTCTCCGGCAAGAAAATTATCAGTAGTTGTTGGCACTAAGACAAGTCAATGTAATAATATTAAGGTTAATGTAGTGCATACAATCAAGTGGAAGTGGCGAAGTCAGGTCCTCTTAAATTCATGCACCTTCTGTCCTAAGACTTCATCGTATAGTCCGCTGCTTTTAATTTTGTACATGCGGCTCTGACAGTGATCATTGTTCGTGATCATCTGATTCGTTGTGGAAGCGAGACCGGTGTTCACGATAACTGATTTTTTATCTCTTTCTAAATTTACAAATTTTTCGCTTTTTACTGGAAGTTTACCGTTAACTTTAATTTGTATAGGCTTTTTGTCTAAACCGGAAGTACGAGTGGATGGAATGGTAGGTTGTTTTATATGTTCTTTACCTATCTTCTCGTTGGTTGTGGAGGTTAAACCAGTGTTGACTATAACAATTTTTTTTTCGACTAAATTTGACTTCACCGGTTTAGCTATATTATCGCTCGATTCGGAAATTTGGTTTTCGTCATTTTTTAATTTGTCTATCAACCTCTTCGTCGACATGGTCCTCGGTTCGTTTCCACTTTTTAGTTTGAAAAGTTTGTGGAAGCAATGTCGTGTTTTAGAAAATTTGACGACTCCATTTTTATTATCATCAGGTTTGTGTTCGTCTATCGTCTCGTAAATGTTTTCTGTATCATCTAGTTTGTTAACAGCGTTATTATCAGTTTTTTTGTCGGAGACATCTGACTCCGTGCTGTCGGAGCGCTTGAAGCTGAGAAGTCTTAGGACAGAACTGGTGCTGGAGCGAAGCCTGCTGAAGCGTCCGCGTCCCGTTGGTGCTTTGGCATTTCTTCTCGCGAACAGTTTATGTACGTACGTTTTTCGCGGTTTCTTCCACCAGGTGAGCACGTTGTGTCGTGAGTAGTAGAACAGGAACAACATCAGCAGGATCGACGGCAGTATGCCAAGGAATATCACGTACATGGCCACCATGAAGTTTCTTTGTACTGTATAAGAGATGTATTAATTTAAAACTGTATATAATTTAAGGGAGCATGAACAAGTTATTAATTGGTTATATTAAACTGTGAATTACAGTAGCGATATTTTTTTATAAGAACATTACATTTATAAAGAATTATTTAAAAGCTTTACCAAAGCTGAATTATTTATTATTTAGTATTTTTTCAATTACAACCTGCTAATATTTGTCCTTCATTTCACATGGTATTAAATGACAATGAGGTCGAGGATAGTGAAGCTTGCTCGCCGAAAATAATCCAACTCTTATAACTTGGCTAATAGAACACAGTAATGCTGTTATGGCGGCAGGTTAATAATATTATGGTGGTAGCTGAACAGGTGGGTATGAAGAAAACCCTACTAGCAAAGAAACTCCACAATGTAAATATGGTGATTAAATATCATACTGCTTGAGTCAGTGGCCGGTCCAGAGTCGTACGAGCCTCCCGGACCCGGTAAAGCACACAGCGGAGGCGCGAATCCTGCTTCACAATGGCAGTGGCCTGTGGAATTAGACTAACGTTAGTCATCTATAAGTATAAATAACTTGAAGTTACTGGAGTAACGACACCTAATATCTCAAGGTGAAGAGGGCAATTTGAAGTAGTCACCACTTTACACTATTTTCACATATTGTTATGTTATAATAAATTACCATGGTATAGGGTCATAATAAGGTTGGGAGAAAATTATGTTACTAGAGGAATAATAAAAATAGAAAATTGAAAGAAGAGATGTATGGATTGTGTGAAGGAGTTGATTGGGAGTAATCGATTGATAGAAGGGAATGGAAGAAGGCATGTTATGGAGTGGGGGTTCTTCATGATGTGGGAACAGGACAATTAAATGATAATATTACATAAAACAATATTCGAAGTATCGCATAACAACAATTGAATGTAAAACAAATAAGTATAGTATTTGTTGAGATATCATTAAATGGGTTAATATGATCAAATCTTAATTCTGTTGACTAGGAAATTAGGAAGACGTTATAGGTTTCACTCACCTTCAGAATTGCAGACACCGTGTCCCGAGCAGTTCGATGGACAGACGGCTGTCTCTTTGTTTGCGATCACTTCTCTAAGTGTCTCCACGTTAACGCACTTCTGATTCAGACACATCTGATAAATTAAACAATATATATTAAGGTAAGTTATATACATTCCACCCATGAGACATTAGTAAGGATAATATATCTTAAACTACATTGCGATTGTATCCTTGAGACAGTAGTAATTTCACTCACGGAAACGCTTTTCAAACCGGAACACAGTAATGTTTGGCGGCAAAAATAGGAGCTGCGGTGGTACCTACCTAGATGGTCTCCATCAGCAGAGACTTACTGTCAGGTACACAGTTATCACTGCCGCGAATGTTCTACCACCAGTGTAATATATATTGGATATTTAAAAAGCTTTCATGTATAGATGTACAAGTTTAAAAAAAGAAGTATTATTCGCTTCCTGGTGAGGTTTGCATTTTTTACGGTAAGAGGCAATCTTTAGAAAAAAAAATACCTTATCTTCGCCGCATTTCGCACCGTCTGGAACCATACCAGGATCCACGTCACTTAAACCGAGGTCGATAATAGCCGTGCGACATGGAATTATAGTACCTGCACATTGCATAAAATTAAGTTATCTATACAGATAAATAACATTAAATGTTTTTATTAAAAAGGTTTGTTATTTAAAGAAATATAATGTACTCATGTCGCCATTGTTGAGAATCAACGTTTTTCACAAAAAGTAGAGTCAATGCTATTCTATTTATCCACCGAACTGGCCAAACAACGAATTGGTGAATATCACTAGTCAAAGAAAGTCAAAGAAAGGTGTCATTCTTGGAACATGCAAATTTCTTCAAGAGGTTGCCTTCATCAGAAATCCAATCTTAGCGGGGATCCGACTGGTTTACAAAATTAACTATCGCAGTTTCAATTTACATAATATTTAAGTCATTAGAACATCGCGCGTATATTGTTAAGGTTTAAGGTTAATATTTTTAACTACTTTCAAATTAATTGCAACACCTTATTTATAACATATTTCTTGAGTAAACAGACAAAAAAAAAATATTTAAAAAAAATAGTTAACCAAAAAGACTTTCCAGACAACTGTTCGAGTTGCAACAAAAAAAAGAAAAGAAAACAATCTAGTCGAAATAATTACATAAAATTATTAATAGTACAAATAGACAGACAGAAAAGATATAGCAAAAAAAGATTTAAATATTATTTATACTTCAACATACTAGGAACGATCAAAAAGTAGTGAGAACGACATATATTCTCCTTGGTAAGAAAAAAAAAAAATAGTGGCATAGCTCAGATACATATTTGTAATATTAATAAAGAAAAAAATCTTCGATTCTCTTTTGTTTTTTTCTGAATGCAGTCATTTGTTTGCTTCCTGTCGGAACGTGCTCTCGAAAATGGAGAAAAAAGGAGTGCGAGCCGTTATTACATACCTCTGTTTAAAAAAGTTAACGACGCAAGAGATTCATCGCGATTTGGAGTCTGCTCCGCCGTATTCCACTGTCGCAAGGTGGGCTTCTCAATTTCGAGTAGGGAGAACCAGCACGGAAGACGAACATCGTTGTGGTCGTCACCACGCCCATCGACGTCAGTCACCCAAGAAAATTTTGCGAAAGTCGAGAAAATTGTATTGAGCGATCGAAGAGTTACCATCCGATACTTAATTCAAGAAACGGGCATTTTATATGGAAGTATTCAATCCATATTGAAACAATCTTTGAATATGAGAAGTCTCCGCAAGATGCCTGGTTGCCGAGAATGTTAACCGACACTCAGAAACAAAACACGACGACGACTTGACATTTTGTTTCGTTTCGTAACAATGGACGAAACATGGGTCCATCATTGTGATCCCTAGACAAAACAGCAATCGTCGCAATGGAAACGGTCATCATCACCGACCCCGAAAAAGTTTCGTGCCGTGGCATCGGCTGGCAAGAAACACTATTACAGGCCAATATTATGCAGCTTTAATTCCCAAGTTAAGGAATGCCATCAAAGAGAAAAGGAGAGGGAAACTTCGCTGGAGCGTGCTGTTTCATCATTACAACGCACCTGCGGACAAGTCGGCAGTTGCGATGGCTGCCATTCAGCAAGCTGGCTTCGAATTGGTTGACCACACCTTTATTGACCAAATATGGCTCCTAGCAATTTTTATCTGTTCCCCAAATTGAAAGAATACTTAAGGGGAAACAGGTACGAAGACGATAACGAGGTGATGGATGCCGTGGAGAGCTTTTTGCAGGACTAAAACAAAACTTTTTTTTTGAGAGGGATTGGAGCCTTGGAAAAGCGCTGGACTCGGTGTGTAGAGAGACTCGGAGACTATGTATAAAAATAAATTATTAAGTTATCAATAGTCATTATATTCTATCTCATTCTCACTACTTTTTGATCGTTCCTCGTGAGTACACATGTATGTAAGATAATAAATAAACGTACACAAAATATATGAATAGAAAAGAAAACTTTTCCTAATAAGCATTTGAATGTAAGAAACAAATAAGGATTCGTTTAGTGAGGGTGTGTCTGACAGTGTGACTATGTACCGTTGTTGTTGATGAATAGAGCCGAGAGTTGAGCGACGGACTCCATTCCAAACTCCAGGCGCTCGTTGAGGTGCCGGCATTGCAACAAGCCGCAGCGAGTGTCTTGTGGCGCGCACGGCCGGAAGATCTGTCGGATCCTGTCGTAGCCGCAGTTACCGTTCCTACATGGACATCAGTAAATGTAACTTTTTTTTTCTACAAAGGGCTTAACTGTTTAATTTTAGATAGTGAAGGGTATTTACCCAGAATGCTCCTGTCTTTACTTGTTGGCATACAGAATACAGCAATGCTGTTATAGCAGCAGGTTTACAAAGTAATGTATACATATTACTTTGTTTCGGCATGACGGGAATTCTGGCTAGTGAAATTACTGCGGTAACTAGATTTAACATCTTGTCTTCATCTTATCTAGCGCCATGTTGTTATAGGCAGGCGTATCACTTACCATCAGATCACCGAGACGTCTCGCTCGACTCGTCATTATAAACAATAAAAGACAAAACTTTATTAGAGAACTTCGTGTTAAGGTCGTTCTCAAAGCTATCTGTAAGTTTGTTTAGTCATGTTGTTGTGATATGTTCACGATGTATGGAGAAGTATAGGTACTGTACGTGAACGCACTTAGTGCCCTTGACGTTGGTGGACGTGTAGCACCTGGTGTCGGAGCTCTCACCGGTGGATCCCCACAGCAACCGACACTGGTCTGTGTGCGAGCGGCACGCGCCGCGCACGCAGTACGCCTGCCGATATAATGATAACTTGTTTTCAAAGACGAAACAAATAGTAGTTTTTTATAGCACTAAAACATGAACAGTTTTATTGGATAATTAGATAACTTAAATACGTTGAGTGCGAGGATAAAGTCTAGTAAAAACAATGAGACCTAAGAATGAGAGATATTGAAATGATAGCCTCGTTTGTGTTTTGAAAGGAGATTTCGCGAACACTTTAAATGCTTAAAACGACCACCGAGTGAGTTTTAATAGGCAATCCCCTCTTAATCCCATCCTACCTCAAAAAGACATGGTAAATATCCGAAGATTTTGTCTTTCCTCCCGATACAATAAAAGAGAGCAGAATTATATGGTAATATATACATCAGAAAATACCTCATTGTTCCCACAAGGCGTGGTGTCCATTCTGTAAACGTCTTTAGGACAGTATTCAGAATGTCCAGTGCAATACTCCGGTAGATCACATTCGCGATCTGCTGAGCGACAGACGGTACCTGCCGATTTTGGACTGCATGTCTGAAAATTTCAAGTTTAATGACTATAGTGCAACGGCTGTTTCGAACCAGGGACCTATGTTTGACTGTTCGTGCTGTTAAAGCTTCAATCCATAAATCACGAGGGTTCAGTCAGAATGAAGTTCACTGACCTTCAAATCGCAGCACTCGCCCGCAGCGCACGACGCGTTGCTGCGCAGCATGCACGTACTCGGATCACAGCATGCCAAGCATGCGGCGCGTGTCTTCTCCTCTCCAATACCGCAGTCGCATTGCTCCCCCACTTCTACGAAGCCGTTGCCACAGGTGGGTGATTGGAAGAGGCGCTTCGGTTTGTTCCTACAATATACAAATATCAACTTATTGGTTATTAATCCCAACAAAATGAAAGGTATCTTTTATAAACACCATACTTTTTAGTTAGTATTCTCAGATGTCTCTTCCTCCCTTACAAAGACAACTAAGGTAAACAGTCTTACTGCCCCATCTATGCGTGTGACAAGCCAAGATAATCGCCTAAGCCTGTCACTACACTTACCTAAGACAATAATCCATGCCTCTCTCGAACGACAGAGCTAGTGACCTCAGGCTGCAAGAGGACCAATGTATCGGCACCACGGACGTGCTGGAAGGGCTCATGATACATTTCTCGTCGGGGCACTCGCAGTCCTCCTCGGTATCATGCTCCATACCAAAGTTGTGGCCCATCTCGTGGGCTATTGTGGTGGCTACTAGCCCGATCACCTCCGAATGGTTAGTGGCCACGCCGCCGGAAAATTCGAAAGTGCAAATTGGACCCTTCAATGCTTTACCCACGACGCCCTCTTGAAATTTTTGCCGTCTGGAAATGTTACAAGAACTTTTAAAATACATTCAACATTTAATAACCCGATGATGTGGGAATCTTTGGGGGACGCCTATGTCCAGCAGTGGACGTCAATCGGCTGACGATGCTGATGATGGTTGAATACATGTCTTTTACTGTCGAATAGAAACCGCATAAAGCTTTTCGTGGTATTATTTGAAATGAAAATTACAAGTAGATGGTATACGTTATTTTTTTTAATTAATTAAATATCTTTTTTCTTGTTCTTTTTCCCTTTTTTTTGTACATGTTATTTTATTTCTCTATATTAAAAACAAAATACATTAAATGGGGGAAGGATGATAATAATAATAAACAGAAATAGTGCATTGGTGTGACAATATTGACATGAATGAATAAATGATAGCCATTTATCCATTGTTATCTAATCGAATACAACTATTTATGGGTGGCTGTATTAGATCTACGGGCGAACGAGTAGACACGACGCGCCCGTATTGTTATGGCTTATCGGTAATAAGTATACTGCTGGTAGGTCTGTTGCCGGAGCTACAGCAGCGCCTTATCTTGCCGACAGACAGTAGTATGCCAACATTACTGTGTTCAGCTTTGAATGGCGTAATATCTAGTAAAGTTGCTGGGTGTAGGTACTGGGTTGTAAAAACGTCTCTCTTAATCTTATGATGAGCTCAATGAGGTGCAGTGTATATATATTTTTTTTATTATAAAACCGCTAGAGTTTTTCTCTAGCGGCTGTGTCATCTGTGTGACACTTTCTAATTGTACCTGTGACGCAGGTCAAAGTCCTTTTTCATCTTGAATTTAGTTTTGTTATTTAGTGATTTATATTTTAGATCTAGTTTTTGAGTACTTAATATTATTTTACTATAATAATGTTATATCTTAAATATAATCAGCAATAGAATAGCAATAATATAGTTGTCTTCCACAAGATATCTACTTATAATTTATGTATTTTTTTTATACCTAAGGTACAGTGTTGGGTGCATTATTTACTATTAGCTGAATATACCATTTGTCTCATAGTTTCGTCGAATATTAAGATAATTTCATATACTCACGTCAATAGATGCGCGTTATCGTTAGGTATTTCGGATAATAGCCTCATCCTTCTGTACACTAGGAAATTAGTTAACGTCCTATCGCCGTTCTCTTCTAATTGTATTTCGTCCCGCTCATTCCATACCACTACCCCTACTAGCGCTATGAAGATGTTCAGTGGTGAGTAGACCTAAAAAGGTATACGTAAAAAAATATTGCTAACTTGTTTAAACAAAATTGAATAAATTTTTCATAAACAAAATTATTTGTAATGGGCTAACAGTTTAACTAATTTTATGAGGCATTAAATCATTATATGTTTGTTTTTATTGTTGTCATTGTATGTTGTCATTATATTCCAGATGTTAATTCTGGAATATAGTATGGTGTTGTAGCAACAAATTCAGAATGTGGGTGGAAGCAAGATGAGCGGGTTCGAAAAATCCGTCACCAACCTAAGACTACACTATGTTGCTCCGGAATCGAACCGGGGACTTACAAACACTTAGTTATTTCGCCACGGAGACAGTTAAAACTTAAAATTTATATGAAAACATAAAAGTATTATTTTTCTAAGATCTGATTGTACATTTCAAAACACTAACCGAGTTGATGATGTTGGCGACGTCCTTGAGCTGACGGTGCACCGTCTGCAGACTTTCGCCGTTCGCCTTGAACTCCCTGTTGTCAGCCACCAGCACCAGCTCCACGTAGCGGGACAGCTTGTTAGCGTTGAATGGGCCCCGCACCTCGGTATCATCGTACGCCTGCCGCTTGTACTACGGTAACAAAATCACGATACACTTAACCGATACATTTGTAAAACTAAAGTCCGATGGTAACCACTTATTATGTTATTTAGTTTGATGTAAACCGATTAACAAAAAAAATACTTAAATCATAGTATATATAAAATTTGTTAAAAAAAAATTTAATTCACTGGTGGTAGGTCCCTGTTTTTATTATTGTTTTACGTGGGGGAAATGTCTACGCATAATCGTCCTTGCGGGGGCAAGGATGGGTTATGTCGGACTTACACCGACTAAAACCCCCACGATGTTCCGTCTCATCGCCTGATGGCAGGGTCACGGGAACGCTTTCGCTCACAACCGCGAATCTGCCGGCGTTGGCCGCTTTCGCAGCCCGACCTCGGGAGGGAGCGATGAACCGTCCTTTTCCAGAGTGCGCCGGAACATGCAACGCGCCCCCTCCTCAGCCTCCTGCAGTTTCGCCGGCGACGGGCTCCCCCGAACCCTTCGTCCAGAGGCCATGGAAGCCACGGGAGAAAACCTCTCCCGGCTCCCTGCTGCGGAGAGATGTTGGGCCCGCCGCTACCAGTTAACGGCCGCGGAGGATAGGGAGAACGGCGCATCACAATACCGACACTGCTCTTCCCCCGCGGCCACACCGCCGCCGCATCGCCGGTGCGACACCGGTTAGTCGCAGAGGGTACTCCCTCCGTGACTCCACCTCGGCTGCAAGGGGCAGTATGAAACCGCCCCTGCAGCCTGGCCGCAAAGACAGGATAAAACCGCCACTGCAGCCCCCGGCTGCTCCAGTGAGCTCCAGTTATCCAACTGGTGCTCGAACCTGGAGCGGCTGCCTCGGCCGGCCCTTCGCCACGGGTCGGCCGGGTGGGTTCCACTCCGCTTCACCGTGTCGGTCCACGGTTAGGCGGGAACCCGTTGGGGGTTGGTAGGTCCCTGTTGCCGGAGACCGTCTAGATAAGTACCAGTGCAGCGCCTATTGCAGCCGACTAAAAGTACTGTGCAAAGATTTCTGTGTTTCTGTTTAGAGAGCGTCAGATTTATGAAATTACTGGTAAAAAGAGTTAACATCACATGTCTTCAGGTGACGAGTATAATGTGGTGCGATCTATATCATTCTAACTAGCGCTGTATTGTTATGAACAGGCGTAACAATTATTATCAGGTGAACGTATCGCTCATCCCGTCGCTGTGTAAAATAAAGAAAAAAATAGGATATAGGGAAAAATATTTTACTACCGTCCACTTATTGAGGACTCATGATGGTAAATTATCTATTAATAGACCAGTTGAAACATCTAGTGCATGTTATAAAAAAAAAATTACCCTGTTGCTTCTGATGTGTTGCAGCGTGCGCCTCTCGTCGTGCTTCTGCTTGAGTTGTGGGTCGTAGTACGTGTTGTTGGTGACTCCACCATCGTATCCGCACCGATGGACAGTTTTCAGGTGCGAGTGGTCGTAAAGATAATGCTGAGTATCTAAGCCTCCACCTAAAAATTTACGTTAAACTTTTAAGATAATATTTTTGTTGATTACTTGTTAAGTAATTTTACTGGTGGTAGGTCTCTCTGCTGGAGACCGTCTAGGTAAGTTACTGCAGTAGCTCCTATTTCTACCGCCTAAAAGTAGTATGATAACTATACCGTATTCCGATTTGGAGGGCGCTGTAGCTACTGAAATTACTAAGGTAACGAGTCATACATACGTGTCACAAAATACATCCGCCTAGAACAAGCACAAGTGCCACGTTGTTATAGGGGATGTATCACTTACTATCAGCTGAATGGGGCACCAGTCTCGACACTTCGAAAGAAAAAGCTAATAACTTAATCTCGTTTTCTCGACTGTATGAAGCTGCTAGTCTCATTTTTCTTCTCAAACAGGTTATATCAATATATGAATATTGGAGAGAAGAATGATTGATGACGAATTGTGTCCACTGTCTGTTCGCATTTCGCAGGAAGTTTTTATTTATAAAGGAGTAGAGGTAATTCAGGTTTATGTAGAAAGGGATTTTTACTAACTAAAACCCTTTTGGGAGCTTGCATTCTTGCATTACAAGGTACCTTAGCAGTACCAACAGGGTGCATTTCACTGTGGCACTACCCATAAACCTTTCTTTGCTGTTTGTCATTTTTTTCGAGCTCTTAGTAAAAATAGTAAAATGACTGTAAATATATAACAAATATTAACCTTCCGCTGGTTCTATATACCGCATCTTCCTGCCATCATAGACGAGCCCTCGAACTCCATGACACGTGGATACGGCCACCCTGGAATTCTCCTTGCCTTTCACGGTGCCAGAATACTGACACAAGTCTAATTCCTGAAAGGAAAAAGGTATATTTTATTTTCGTGGTCTATAATAGCGGTCTGTAGGCGTTCATTTTTTGAGTAAATGGTAAAAATATTAACTTCTTTCTTGGGTTTGTGTAAAACTGTCTTGCCATCCTTCTGATAGCTGAGGATATGGTTATCGGTGATCAGGTCTTCATTCAGTCTTAGCTCCAGTTCGTACTCCTCGCCGTCAACGTTCACCTTCACCGTCACCTCCGGATGGTGTGTGCCCGTCTGAAATAACAAAGAATATTTTTAAGTCTAGATTTTTCATATTTGAAAAGGCTTCGTTTTATTACTTCTATACCTAATTGTTAATTATTATTTTGCTTACATACCAATATTTCATCCATCTGATGTCATTCGATTTATGAATGAGAAAGTAAATCAAGTTTGTGATTAAAGGATCAGGATCAGATGAGACAGCAAGCATAATAATATTATAGAATTTCTAAACTCTTACATGCAAGTCAATTCTAGGTACACTAAATATTCAAAATATAACATAATTATCATCATCACACTATCCACTGATGGACGTCCACTGTTGGACATGGTCTTTTGTACAGGACTTCACAAACATATAATTATCCTCTGTTCAAGTCTCATGGTTTGTAATTTAAAAAGATATACAGCAATTTGGTGTGATTTTACGAAGCAATGTATGACTAGAAGAAACGTGAGTTTAATTCTCTGTAAGCGTGGGTTTCTGGTGAAAGACATCGAGAGGAAATTAGCATGTTCCATGACCATCAGCATTCATGGACATGTGACATCCATCTACCAACCAGTACTTGGTCAGCGTGTTGGATTAACGGTCTTGATTCTCATCTTATGAGAGGGCAGCAATAGGAACATTAAGATCTCTGTTTATATGTTTTTTTATAACGTTATAGTGACCAGAGTTGGAAGTTAACTTGATGGCATGTTATACATCTTATCCATATTTATATATGTCACATAGATTTGTTTATTTGATAAAACGACGAGACGAGCAAGACGCTCACCTGTAGGTAAGTGATACACCTGCCCGTAACAATATAGCGGTAATTGGGACGATATAAACTGCACCATATTGTGTATGTCGCCTTGACATTTAAGTTGTCAGATCTATAAGTTATAGTCACGTAAATAGATGCTGCAGTGGTCTCACCTGAGAGAAGAGAGACCAAAAAGATAGAGAGAGAGCATGTAGATGAGATAATAGTTGTCTGGTTGAAGATGAGATTCTCGTTAAATTGTATCTTTAAAGTAAGCGTAGGTATCTCTACATTTTAGAGGTCAAGTGGAATGGTTTCATCCGTTCTTATATTGTAGACGTTTTGCGCACGGATATGGATATCCGTCGACGGATATTGTGTGATAGCGGATATTATTGTATATAACAATTTGGCCTCTGTGTACACCTACTGAGAAAAAAGGCGTGATAGTATAAAAAAAAAATAATAATTTTGAGCGTATGTCGTGCATGGTAAAATGATTATCTTGCAATGGTTCGTGTATGGAAAGGATGAAGTCTTGATTGCTATTGATTTGAATTAAGTTTTTTTCTTTATTTGGTAGACTATGGATCATCGAGAATCATCTGGTGAATGTCCGGTACGTATTACGATTGTGTAAGCAAAATACATAAACTTATACTTTAATATGATCTAAAATTAAAAAAATTATGATTACTACTAAGAATAACGATATAGATGAAGTAGTAAAAACAAACTCATTCCATTATAAAGATAAGATTTGATAGATGTGCATTCATTATCATTAAGTCTCCTTTTCAAACTATACAATATTAATTAATTATATTATCAGGTTTCTGTTGCCGGAAGCAATACCGCAGTACATACTTCTGCCATCAAAAATTGCAGTATGCAAACATTATTGATTTTGGTTTCAAGGGTCTTGTATATCTACAATGTTCTTAACTATAATACTAATGTGACAATGAGACTTTGAATCTTATAACTCATGGCGAGTATAATACTGTCATCATCATCATCATCATTGACCGATAGACCTCCACTGCTGGATATAAGCTTCCCCCAAAGATCTCAACATACAATCTGCATGACTTCCGGTACCGCTGTGCTCTTAAGGTTGTTGTATGTAGGGGTTCATATAGCGGGATTCGGGCCATTTCCCAACACGCTAGCCCAATGCGAGTTGACGGAGCCAGAGCCTCGTTTGTTAATTAGCAGGGCGCACCACTAGCAGGGAGCATGGGGTGTAAGGAGGAGACCGGGATGTAAGGAGGAGACTTAGTCTCAGCCAGTCTCCTCAATTGCCAACCTCACCTGCTCGTAGTGCATCCTGCAGATTGACCAATGAGGCTCTGGCGACCGACTAATGGTGGTAAAACACATCACTGGCTGACTCAACTACTACAGACCGAAATCGGGCAGCAGCGATATCGGTGCGATGAAGTCAGCACTGCGATCACCTATCCGCCTGCCAAGCGTGGAGATTATTAGCAAAATCCTTACATGATACACAAAACACAAACACAGCACATAGTGCCCGGCAGCTCCGCAATTCCTGGCTCTGGCAGCGGTTATGGCAGTGGCGGGGCAGGGGGTGTTAAGAATCTCCGGAGTAGATTCCGCTACCAACCCCGAGGACTGGATTTGGCAACGTACAATGCACGGACCTTGAGGTTCGATGAAAAGATTATTGAACTGGAAGAAGCAGTGAGCAAGCTGCATTAGGATTTTATAGAGTTGTTAGAAGTTCGAAGAGAGGGGCAGGACACGACAATCCTTTAATGCGGCAACTTGTTCTACTACTGGGAGGGCGATCGACAGTCCCAGGGCAGTGTAGGGTTCATCGTCCGTAAGCCCCTCGTTAAGAGCATTGTAAAAGTCGAAAGTGTCTCGAGTAGGGTGGCGCACCTTATACTCAGAATCACCAAATGGTATTCTCTGAAGGTCATACAGGTTTACGCACCTACATCGGCATATCTAGACGAGGAGGTGGAGGCTATGTATGAGGATATATCGAGACGCATACATGCCTCTAGCACCTATTACAATGTAGTGATGGGGAATTTCAACGCAAAGTTAGGCGAACGAAACGGTGCAGAGCTGAAGATAGGACAATTTAGGTATAGGCAACGCAATCATAGGGGCCAGATGCTGGCTGACTTCATAAAGAAGGAAGATCTCTTTATGATGAAGCCATACAGGAAATGGATCTGGTTGATCCTCGACGGTTACACCAGAAACGAGATCGACTTATGATTTCGACGAAACGACATATTCAATAATGTCTGTGATCAATAGAGTAAAAACCGGGAACGATCACCGCATGATAAGAGGCACATTGAACATTAACATAAAGATCGAAAGAGGGAGACTGATGAAATCCACACTCCGACCCACTCATGCTCATATCCAAAACCCCGAGAACTTCCAACTAAAACTACAAAACCGTTTTGAATGCCTGGTTGACTGCGCAACAACGGACGAACTTAACAACAGGCTAGTGGAAATTGTCCATACCGCCGGTTTTAAATTTTTAGCACTCACCGAGTGAAGGACCAAGAAGTTCCCTGACCATACTCTCAAACTCATGGCGGAAAGGAAGGAAATGAAACTGCTGTTTTCGGTAGACGCGTGTGCGTATAACACAATGTATATCATCCTAATTAGCGCTATAGTGATATAAGAAGGCGTATTGCTTACATCAATTGAAACTTTTGCTCTAGTTGGTGTATGTCAAAATATAGTATGTACTTTATAAAAAATAGGAAGTACTTTTCCTAAGTTATCACTACCTAGCTAATTTTTTTTATAGCAATGCAAATTTAGTTCCCATATACAATTACTAGCTGTTCACCGCTCGCTTTGCAGGCTATACCACCCACCCAAGTTACATTGGGAAAGGAATTTTGTAAAACCTATACCCTAGCCGAGCTCTAAACGGCAGAAGCAATATTTTTACAAAATATGGAGTGTTTACGTCAACAGTTTCAGATATCTCGTGATGAGTCAATGAATCTCTGAATATCTCATATATATATAGGGTGGCGCAAAAGTAATCCTCCTATCAGAAAATGCTATAAATTTTGCCTTGATGTAAAAAAATTAAAAGACCAAATAAAAATAATCCACAAGAAGAATCAAAGTTTTTCATATTTTTTTTTAAATTACAGCCAAAAAACATCGGAAGGTTATTTTTCCGCCACCTTGTAAACAAGGTATTCTTCTTGTGGATTATTTTTATTTGGTCTTTTAATTTTTTTACATCAAGGCAAAATTTATAGCATTTTCTGATAGGAGGATTACTTTTGCGCCACTCTGTATAAAACAGAATACTATACAGTGACAGAAATATCTTAATACCTTAATGTATCTGTAAGTAATATACGTAAAACATTTTATTTTCATGGCCTTCACTATTAGACTGGCACTGTTAGATGAATCGCCAATTGATCAATTACGAACATGTTATTTAACATTCGTAATGTCAAAATCAATCAATACGATGAGGTTAGAATCTTAAATCAGCGAAACGGCTGGAGGTCTAAATAACAAATGTAAACGGATGGATATTTCGCGAACAACTGAGACCTATATGCTCTAAGAGATCTAAACGTTCGCGATCAAGGTCTCTCTCCTCTTGAAACGCTTCTATGTGAACATGTAT
Source organism: Ornithoptera alexandrae (assembly GCA_029030555.1). NCBI lineage: Eukaryota > Metazoa > Arthropoda > Insecta > Lepidoptera > Papilionidae > Ornithoptera > Ornithoptera alexandrae. Next base: position 2,775,738 of record JARDVY010000031.1, read on the forward strand.
GGATGTAGGATGACCTCACTGCGTGTTATGAATATATATAAGGCGTCGAGATGAGCGAGATGTTCACTTGATGGTAAGAAATACACCTGCTATAATACCATGGCGCTTATTAGGATGATATATACTGCACTACATTGCGCTCGTCGATTGAGACATAAGTTGTTGAGCCTTGCTATACCAATAATTTCACTAGGCACAACGCCATTCAAACTGGGACACTACTGTTTGTCGGTTGCAATAGGCGCTAGGGTGGTACCTACCTAGACAGTCTCCAGCAACGGAGACATACCACCAGAAAAAAATATTGTATATATTTTAATAAATAATAATGAATCTATATGGGAAAATACCATACAATTCTGACGTGAAATTCTAGTGTGCGAAGAGGTTTCAAGGGCGCTTAGGCTAGTAAAATTGTTGGGAGTAAAGAAAAAAAAACCTAAAGTTCAAAGTGATATGTACAATGTAGCGCAGTGTATATCTTTTAAAGTAGCGGTACTTTGTTATGAGCAAGCACGTATTAGTACAAACCATCTTATATCTCAAGGCGACGAACATAATGTAGTGCTGTATATCACTTTCACTAGTGTGATGTTATTACGGGCAAGCGTATCACTTACTATCAGGTGAATGTCTCGTTTCATCGTCGCTTTGTTAAATGTAAAAAAAAAAAACAATATTATTGTGTTGTAAGTTCTAGCAGAGAGAAAAAAACGACTTACTGTGTCTTTAGTAGAAGTAATTTCCCGCTTCGTCCGTCCATGATGCACGACCGGATAGACCAGTCTGTGTTTGCTGAACTCTGGTGCAGGATCACCTAAAACAATAGAACAGGTATAAATTTCTATTATCCTCAACAAGAGTTGATTAAATTGAAATGTTTATACAACTATTAACTATCTATTGAATAGATGCTATAACATTGTTGTGACAGGCTGATGATTATTAAATATGGTGTTAAACGCTAAGACGTGGATGGTGAAGCGCCTTCACCCAGAATATATCAGTTCTCATATGTTGACAACCGGAACCTTATAATGCTGTCATAGAGGAAAATTTATAACAAGACAGATAGGTTTGAGAAAATTGTTTCATCGTCCAAATTCTACGTGGGGTCCGGAATCGAACCAGGGTCTATCCTGTTATAATTGAAGCGGTTAGATATTACCTGGTTTTTTTTCATAAGTTTGTAATAGATACTTTATTGAACTAATCTCGTCCTCTTCAAGTTAAAACTAAATAAAGAGTGCAATATGAAAAAGGAATGGACCGGATTTAAGTAAAATCAATTAAAAAGATTAGCTGAGGATCGACTTGGTTTTCTCAATCTGATCGCCAAAATTCAGTTTGAAGAGGGAATTTAATGATGATAATGATGAATATGAAACTTATGAGTGATGAATGAATATGATCAACTGAAACAAAAACGAGCCAACAGAACTACACCACTCATAATTTAAATGATTCTGGTGGTAGGTACCACCGCAGCTCCTATTTCTGTTGAAAAGTGTACAAACATTATTGATTCTAGTTTGAAAGGTGTACTAGCTAATGAAATTACTGGGGTAACAAGACTTAACATTCTTTGGTTGAAAGTGACGAACACAGTGTGGTGCAGTGTAAACAACTTATCTTTATTCTTTAGACGTCTTATCAACCGCGCAAGTCTCGTTGGTTCATAGACAAAAAAAAATATATATATAGGGTGGCGCAAAAGTAATCCGCCTATCAGAAAATGCTATAAATTTTGCTTTGATGTAAAAAAAGTAAAAGACTAAATAAAAATAATCCACAAGAAGAATTAGTTTTTCATATATTTTTTTTAAATTACACCTTGTATACCTTGTATATACAAGGTATACAAGGTGGTGCAAAAATAACCTTCCAATGTTTTTTGGCTGTAATTTAAAAAAAATATGAAAAACTGATTCTTCTTGTGGATTATTTTTATTTGGTCTTTTAATTTTTTTACACCAAGGCAAAATTTATAGCATTTTCTGATAGGAGGATTACTTTTGCGCCATCCTGTATAGTGATGTAACAATTTACTAATGCCATTTTTTCCTTGTAATACAATCCTTTAAAGGTCAAGTGGTTAATTAGTTTCATTATTTGTAGTGAAGTACGCAAATGTAGAGATGTTATTAAAAAATATGACAAGTGTACTGCTTAACAGGAAATTACTCACAATCAACATGTGATTCATAGAAAAAAATGCATTTACAAACGCAAACAAGTAAACAAAGAGAATGTTTATGAAATATTCAGCTTCACACAATAAAATTGTCTATGAACCTTTTTTTTATTCGACAAAACGTCGAGACAAGTGAGACGTTCACTCATGGTAAGTGATGCGCCTGCTCGTAACAACGTGATGCTAGTCAGGATAATATACACAGAACCAAATTATTATCGTCGCCTTGAGATATAAGATGATAAGTCCGTTTACTCCAGTAACTTCACTAACTACCGCCCTTCAAACCGGAACACATTAATATTTTCATTCTACTATTTGGCGGCAGCGGTTCGAATCTAGACCATAGCTTCCCAAATCTTTATGAATTGCCGCTTTTGTAAGAAAATATACGTTTATCCCTTTTACATAAATAGTTAATAATAATCACAGATAAAAAACATATATTCTACCTCTTGCTAATAAAGTTCCAAAGCCTACTAAGGAAAGAGGAAACCTATGATCTAGTTATCGCAAAAAGACGATCTTCAGCAAAAAACATATGCTCCCAATAAACTGTAAGATTCATGAAAAGTTTGAAATTATAACTGACAGTTTATTGTCACTAATAGTGATAAGTAACGACTTGATTGAACAGCTGTATTATGTAATAAAAAAAAGCCCACATCATTTTATTATGATATAATTCAACCCTCGGACAGGCTGACATGATGTCACGGACGAAACAATATACGTAAACAGATTGGGGACGCTCAGCGCTGTTCAGTGGACAATTGGAGACGCGTGCGGGACGCAGGCTACCGTCCAATTTCACGCTAGAGACGTCAAGTGGAAGTGAAGTCGATAAAAATATATTTATTTATGACTTCGTTTGCGCAAAAAATAGCCCCGGATGGAAAAAAAGAATACATATTATATATAAATGTCCAGAGATTTATTGACTCATCACGAGATCTTTGAAATTATTGGACGTTGACACTCAAAATTTGGTAGAGATATTGCTTCTGCCGTTTAGAGGTCAGTTAAAAATGGACTTTACAAAATTTTCCTCCAACGGGTATTAAGGGGGTATTAATAACGGGTACGGGTTGCCACCGGGCGGGGGTATCTGGTTTTCATAACCAATTCTTTATTACGGCCAGCAAAGCGGGCATGGAACAGCTAGAAATATTATATGTTAACATAAGTATACACATAAATATGATCGACTCATAAGAACGAAAGGAGAAAAAAATCTAAATCTACTTAACATATATTAAAAGATACTTTCAAGAATGGACATCCACTAGTAGCCATGATGATGATGATGATGATGATACAACATTAAAACAAAACCTCGCATTTTAAGGCAACGCAAAGTTAAATATCTATTCTGTTGAGAACATGTTATTCACTTAATATTGTAAATTGTGGTATAATTATAACTTGGTGATAATGATTCTAGGAGTGAACACTTCCGCGTTTCCTAAACATTTTTACTTCCGGATCTAAATCGTTGAGGAATAAGTAATACCAACAGTTAACAATACTGTGCCGAAACGTTTGATATTAAAAGTTAGGATATGTGCCGTTGAAAAATTGTTGATTGTTGTTGTATATACATCTTAAATAACACTGCATTATTATGGTAAAATCATTGGATTGTTAATTATTATTAAATATAGTTTTACAAAAAAAAAATATGGAAATACTTAAAGACTTCATCGTCAGCCGATAGACGTCCACTGCTAAACATAGGCCTTCCCTTACGATTCCCACCTCGATCAGGTAGGGGTTTATACGGGAGGATTTGGGCCATTTTCCACCACGCTGGCCCAATGTGTGTTGGTGGTAGACTTAATGCTTTGAAGTTTTAAATGTATGAATGCTGTATATATTATTTTAAAGATGCATAATAAATAATGATGTATAAAGCAAGTATCCAAATATGGAATACGCGAATACGGTTACGTTGGAAACTAGTTGTGTTAATAAATACCAGAAGAGTTATCGAGTGGTACCGGTACAGTGGGCACGGACATCACTAATTGGAGCCGATGCTATCGTTCTATTAAAAGCGCACAACAGGTTTCCTCATCAGCACACTGCCGATGGAAGCGAATATGTGTCGAATGGCTACTGCACGGTTTACATGATAAATTTACAGAAATCAAAGTTGACAAATAGGTAGATACCACTGCCCCATTTCTGCAGCCGAATAGTAGTGTGCTAACATTGCTGTGTTCCGGTTTGAAGGGTGTTATAGCTAGTGAAATTACTCTCGTAATGAGATTTATCGTTTTACTTTTCAAGGCTAAATGCGAATAGCTGTATGTGGTGTAGTGCGTACCATTCTAACTAGGATCACATTGTTATGGGCAAGCGTGTCACTTACCATCAGGTGAAAGTCTCGCTTGTCTCATGATTTCGTTGAATAAAAAAAATTGAGAGCAACTAGTGATGAGGTATTTCCTATCAGTTCCTACTTGCTCATTTGTTTATATTAAGTGACCCTCTTCAATTGCCAAAAAAACTTCTCCCAAAATTTATATTAAAAATGTACTAAAATTTCGGGTAATTTTGAATTGCAACCATTCATGCCTCTCTTATATATAGATATCAGCTGTTCGCCGCGCACTTTGTTGGCTGTACTAAATGTAGACTTGAAATTTGTCTGATATATTGCTGGAGAGAAATTTGAAGGTTTGTTGAGGCCCCATAAGGTAGACCAACGACTTTTCTCGACTTTCGCAACATTTTTTTGGGTGACTGACGTCGTTGGACGTCCGCAACGATGTTCTTCCTCCGTGCTGTTCTCCCCACTCGAAATTGAGAAGCCCTACTTGCGACAGTGGAATACGGCGGAGCAGACTCTCCTAATGTTGCCTCCAGATCGCAATGAATCTCTTGCGTCGTTATCTTTTTTAACAGAGCTATGTAATAACGGCTCGCACTTCCTTCTCCATTTTCGAGAGCACGTTCCGACACGATACAAACAAATGACTACATTCAGAAAAGAATAAAAGAGAATCGAAGATTTTTTTCTTTATTATTACAAATATGTATCTAAGCTATGCCAGTATTTTTTTTTCTTGCCGAGGAGTATATATGTCATTCTCACTACTTTTTTATCCCTCCTCGTATTTGGTATGAAAAAGAAAAACTATTCAGAATTAAGAAGACAACGATAATGTACGTCCGTCCACGAAAGTAGTTAGATTTCAACTGTCGTACTGACTCATTACCTAAAAAGTATTTTTTTTTTCTTAATTTTAGAAACTTTATGTACTTTCTTATACTTTGTCGGATAGGCATTGAAGTTCGTTACTTGTTTATAAGTTTTATATGTATTTTTCATAAATAAAATTTTATTTTAAAAATAAATAAAAATGTAAGTATAACGCCTTATTTTTACTGTCACGACTTTCAAAGAATCTAATTTAAAAGTTTTAGCCTCTAAGTGATGATTATTAATTTAATTTAATACAACAATGATTATTACATTAAAATTTGTGCCGTAATAAATCACCCAATTTTTTACTAGAAAATCGGGATTTTTTGAAAAATATTTAAAAAATTAATAACTCCAGAAGCATTGTTTTTAGATGGGGTATTCCATACATAGATAGATAGGATACGGGTTATACTTTAGCCCCTACAGATCTTTTACACCTATTAGCCTTTATATACATAGATTGAAGACTAGCTGTTTCTCGCTGGTTCTGCTGGCCGCAAAGGTAAGGAATTTTGTAAAATCTATTCTTAACTGCTCTATACTCGGCAAAAGGAATATTCCTACCAAATTTCCTTTTACCTTGTGGTGCTTGAGACATCGTGAGGAGTCTCTACATAAGTGGAAATCTCTTATGTACATAGATATTATATATGTAAGGGTATATATGTACCTTTAGTTAATGTTGAAAGAACTGTAACGACATAAAAGATGAGAAAGTGTCTGAAGTAAAAGTGAACGTGTAAGAGTTGAATCGGATTCAATTGTCCATTGACAGACGCTGTTCGTGACCCACTTGGACACAGGTAATTGGTTATGTACCATCTCAATTCATTCAAGATCAATTGTTATAATAAAATTTGTAAATTTTTAGTATAGGTGAACAGGAAATCGCTGGTTGCGGAAAGCGCATTATAAATTGAAGTGGAGGTGTGTTTGGGAGCCCAATGCCCAGCAATGGGTATCTAACGGGTGATGACGATGATGATGTAGGAAGTCGTTTGAATAGATACTACTGTGAGTAGTTTGCGGTAAAGTACTTCTTACAGTTTCAACCAAAGACCTAGGGACTAGATTCGTAATGTTAGCGCTGCAAGCCAATGCGACTCTTATAGCTTATTTGATACTGAACTCGTGGACCCGGATCCACAGCCTGTTCAGACCTAGAGAATGGACACTATCATCATCAGTGTTTACTTGGTAAGAGTCTAACTTAACTCTTTTGATGTTATTGTCACGGAAGAGTAATCCTAGCAATATTACCCCCTACTAAAAAAAAAAATAGGTTACCATCACAGTGCTTATTTCTGCGTTCAAATATTAGTGCATCAACCTTATCGCTTTGTTATATAAAAAATCCATAGAGTTAAAAATTTAGAGCCGATTAATTACTACTTAGTCAAACTTATTAAGAAATATTTATTTTAAGTGAGGAGAGCGAGACGTTCACCCAATCGTAAGTAATACGCCTGCCCACAACATAGCGCTAGTTAAGATAATATACATTACATCACATTGTGCTCGTCGCCTTGAGACGTCAGATGTTGAGCATCGTTACCTAAGTAATTACACAAGCTATAGCGCCCATCAAACTGAGACAGTTATGTTTGCACAGTACTGTGTGCTGGTAGACCTTTCCAAACAGTCTCCGGCAACAGTGAACCACCTATTCATGAAATTTGTATTATAATAGACAGCGCCGCACCTCTTCCTATTTCCGCTGTCAGACAATACTGTAAAAACGTTACTGTGTTCTGGTTTGAAAGATGTTATAGCTAATTAAAATTAGTGGGGTAATATTTCATCTATTAAGGCGACGAGTACTATGTGGTGCTGTGTATACAACCTAACTACCCCCACGTTGTTATGGGCGAACGTATAACTTAATATCATATGAAATTCTCGCTCGGCTAGTAGCTTTGACGAATAAAAAAAATTTACGTCAAAAATAAATAAATATAAAATCATGGGATAATTAATATTTATACTATTATTAATATTGAATAATTTATATTATTTGATTAAAAACATGCATTAACTAAATATAATATATGTCTAAAACTTCATAGGCTCTATGTAAACCGTGCCTTTGACAGTCTAGTACTTTATGGAGTCTAGATAAAGACCATTGACCTGCCCGCCGTCGCTTAGTAATTGTGACAAATATAAAAAATTAGCACTACAATGAACGAGGATATTTTAATAAAGATCAATTCAAAAAGTTCAACAGATATGAGTTGTTTACTATTAATATTTTTTTTATTTAATGATACGACGAGAGCAGCAAGACGTTCACCTGAAGGTACGTGATACTCCATCTCATAATAACGTGGCGTTAATTAGGATGACATACACTGCGCCACATTGTACTCGTCGCACGTAAGATATGAAGTTTCATTACTCTAGTAATTTCACTACGTACATCATCCTTCAAACCGAAATAGTCATGTTTGCGCAAGGTCCGCCACCAAACAGTAGTGTGCAAATATTGTGTTCCGGTTTTAAGGACGTTATAGCTAAGGAAATTACTATAGTGACAAAACATAACATCTTCGTGCGACGGGTAGAAAGTGGTGCAGTGAATAACTTAGGCCACGTTATCGTCATACGTATCACTTCGTGGAATTAATATATATATATATATATATATATATATATATATATGTATGTATATATATATATATATACATACATATATATATTTATTTATAACATAAGTACATAGAAGAACATGTAAAAAAAGATTGCTTTAATTCCTAAAGGCATTCTTTCTGAGTCTACTACAGGGATAAGAAAAGAAGTACACTGTTGTGTATTGTATTAATGTGTGGGTTCGTGTGTGTGTGTGTGTGTGTGTGTGTATTAGAATACCTAGAACAATATGGCCACAGATAACCGAAGCACTAAAAAAAACTTCTCAGTACTTGTCTGTAAGATATATGTGGCGATATACCACACGCGTTGAATTAGCTTTACTTTAATTTCGCTTTTGACCCAGTTTAATTATTAATAGCGACAGGAGTTTAGTGTTGCCACTAATACACAACGGGCGACGACTTTTTAATTTTTTTCAGACAAATGTTAAATGTAATGTAAAAACGTAAGTTTGTAACTGTAAAAACTATACCAATTCAAAAGCTTAAAATAATCCATTGGATTCGAAAATTCTTGTTACATAACGTATAAGTTATTTTCTAACTTAAAAAAAAATTAAAAAGTTTTTGTTTTATTTAGCGTAGCGATAAGACGAATGGGGTAGTCACTTGATCGTGAGTGATACGTCTGTTCACAAAAACGTGGTGCAAGTTAGGGTGTTATAGACAGCAGCACATTGCGCTCGTCGTCACATAAGGTGTTGAGCCTCGTTACCCCAATAATTTCACTACAGCGCCCTTCAAACCGGAAGACAGGATTGCATACTACAGTTTGGCGGCAGCAATACCTACCTAGACGGGTTGACGAGATTACTCTTCATACTTTAATGTTTTTTAATATTTAGTTAAATTCCAATGAATCCTTTCATATATAATTTGAGCATCAGAATCAGGAAGGGTCACCCATTTTAAGCAAAATTTATTGCTCAATGATAAAAGTTACGCTATAGCAGGTTGGGCATGGATTCATAAATACCAACCACCCACGGGACCAATCTTGGATCTAGGCAAATTATTCATAAACCTACATCGTTAGTTTCCTAATACAGTAGCGAAGTAGATTTTGACACGCATGTAAAATATTGTATTGTATGGAATACAAATGTCATTAATGACATTTATACATTTTTGATCAAATTATTTAAAGAATATTCTCTCGTCGTCTTTGTCAAGCAAATATAAAGTAAGAGCTTTTTTTCGTTAATTTATATTCATTAGAGTTGCGTGCAAAAATATATTAAAATAGTAAATATTTTAAACTATTCACCAGTAAGTAAAAAAAATACTTGATTGTCTTTAAACATAATGTTAACATAACGCATAATGTTCCCACAGCTGGGTCCTTGATTGGAAACTAGTATTCTGAAACAAAGCTATAAACACCAAGTTGGAATACCTCCAAACCGCTCAACTAGTCTACAAACAGCATAATGTTCCCACAATTGGAATTCGAAGCCCAACTAATATTTTGAACTTAAACTATAAATATGATTCAGACAATAAACGCAAAAATTGGAAATTATCAAAACCGCCAAACTAGTAAATGAATAGGCCATTTAATGTTCCCACAACTGGGACTTGAGGATCAACCAGTATTTTGAACTTTAGTCATAATATACGTAGTAGAAACAACACAAATATTGTAAATGCGATCCAAGTGGGTGATGAGTTCGGATGTCATAGCAGATTCACAAATATACAAACATTTAATGTAGCTATTTTTTTTGGCTCATTGTGTACAGGTTTCGAATCAGGACCGTAACGGAAAGTAAATTATCCTCGTGCTTAGTGTTACTTAACTAACGGTTATTAACCGTCGAGTAAACGGTAGGAAAGCTGAATGGTGTGCAATCGACGTGGGCGGTGGGACTGCTTCGTTATCATCAGCCGGCTTCCTGCTAATGCAACACAAACAAACGGCTTTATGATGCTTTTTTATATATCGCCTCAAAGTGCACGAAAGGCAGATGAAGCACGATGTAGTAATAATATCGTTTATGACACTTAAGATATGGTAAGATTAGAAATTATAACATGGGATATAAGTAATAGGTCGGAGAAAGTGTTTCTCGTACATGGCACACCTTTTTTAAGAAAAAACTTTTTTGGTTGTACTACTTGTGACTGGCTGGTTTTAATGACATTAAAAGGGTTACATTTAGAAAGAAAGATAAATATACGAATCGATAAAATGTTGTTTCCAAAAATGTTTGATCTGTTTTTCTTTCTGTCAATGAGAGAATTTAATGAAGAAATCTATACATTTTAAAATTTTATCACAAAAAAAGGAAAACTACACCGCAACAAAATTGTATCGTTTATGGCGCTAATGTAGAGTCATTAAAAGTGCCACAAAGTTGATTTACGCCTTTTCAGTTCACAGATCCCGGTCGAAGTCGAGGGCGCTGTGCTGTTCACGCGCGTCGTCACGGCCCTATGGCAAATAGCGTTTCTCCTACCTCAAAGGTATTTTTGGAGTCGTGGACGGCAAGGATAGAGGTCCTTTCTGTGACGACTCTGAGGAAAATGATTGTTGCTTTCCGGCCATTGTGATTATTCTCGCGAGTATACTCTGGACCGCATAAAGCAGTCTCCAGGATGGACTGTTAGAGCATAGCGTTAAAGAAGCCAGAGTTGTGTTCCGAATGGAGATCCCTTCGAATGCTGAGAACAATCACCGAGAGGGTTTTTTGTGGGTAATAATCTCCACATAACCCTGGCTCCCCTCAGAAAATATGGTATCTTTTCGAAGATTTCTCCCCATACAAAAAAATCGGTGTATTTTGTTGTAAACGTTGTGCCGAGCTCTTGTCGCTTCATTATGGATAAAATCGACGCCATTTTTGACACTATTGTTTTACCTGTTTAGTCAGCCTTCAGGGTCACTCTACCATCTCTATGTTTTATGACTCAGTGAACAAGGCAACGTCATACTATGCAGTTATATACTATCGTTCCGTAATATTTTAGATATAACGATTTACTGATCTATAAAATTCCAAAGGTCTGTTCGGTACGAAACACGAAGTCTCCATTTCACGGAATTCGTAGGTTATAAGGTCAAAAAGTAAAGAGAAGAGAAGGAAGTACTAAAAGAAACTAATCTGATGCACTGGTAGTGGGTCTCTGCTGCCGGAGACCGTCTAGATTGGCACCGGTGTGTTCTGCAAAAGATCCCGGGGCCTTCTGCAACGCACAAAGGATGATCTCCGAGGGGGTTTCAGTGTGTAACAATCTTACATAATCTTGTCTTCTCCCAGAAGCAGGTTATCTTTTTAGTAGGTTTCTCCCCGGATGATGAAATAAAACGGTCTCTCTTGTCGGAGACCCTCTAGATAGGTACCACCACAGCGCCCATTTTAGCCGGCAAACAGTATTGTGCAAACAACTGTCTTCCGGTTTTAAGGGAGCTGCAGCTAGTGTGAAGTTTTATGTGGTAACGTTGGCGTCGAGCACAATTAGGTGCTTTTATCATCTTAACTAGCGCCACATTTTTATGGACAGGCGTATCATCTACCATCAGTTGAACATCTCATCCGGTTCATTACTTCGTAGACTAAAAAAAAAACTTACTGATAATTGCTTACCGTACTAAAAATATCAACATCGACATGAGCGAGTTGTTAGTATTGTATTGCTTTGAGATATCCCTTTGTATTTAAATCATTTTTGTATTGTTTCACTGAAAAACAAATCTTGAGAATAATAGAAATCAAATAACAACAAAATTTAATTGAAGCTGTGTACAGTAATGATACCTAACTATATGAAGCAGGGCTCTATGTTGTATGCTTATTTATATAAGCTACTGTTATTTGTTATACATGAAAGATCTGTTTAATGATGATTATTTTAAATATAAATATGAATTATTTAGACAAAGCCATCCAATTATTTGTTTATTTTATTTTATTATAAACCTTAAACAAATGCACAAAGAATAAAGCATTGTCTACCAATTACCGCTTGAGAAAACTGACTGATGGTAAGTCTCTGTTGCCGGAGACCGTCTAGGTTTTTGGGCAACAGTGATGTGCAAGCATTACTGTGTTCCGGTTTGAAAGGTGCTGTAGGTTGGGTAATTACTAGGGTAATGTGACATAACATCTTGTCTCAAGGAGAAGAGCGCATTGTAGTGCTGTGTATAACATCCTGACAAGCGCCACGTTATTATGGGCACGCGTATCACTTACCATCAAGTGAACGTCCCGCTCGTCTCGCCGTAGAATAAAAATAAAATAATAGGATTCAGGGCAAGTGGTATACAAGAAATTACGGGACCCAAGCAAACCTCACCTGCTCGTGGAACACTCTTCTAATGAACAAACGCGGCTCTGCCTTTCACCAACCCGCATTGTGCCAGCGTGAAAAATCCAAGTGCCAAATCCCCTCATATGAACCTACCACCTACAAACGACGGCTCTTAATGCCCGACCGTACCGGAGACCATGGTGATGGGAGATCTTTGGGGGAGATCTATGTCCAGCAGTGGACGTCTATCGGCTAATGACAATGATGATAAAATATATCAAGTTTCAGTTGCTCCAGTAATTTCTACAGCGTCGATTAAATCACAACACAGTATTTACTCTATTATATATATAATATGCTGTATATATTACTATATATATGTATATATATTATTTTTACTTTATATAAACAAAGTTCGAATAATATCTTCAATACTTAACAATAAATAGCAAACACGCGAGAATTTGCCATAACAGAGCAAGGAACTCTTTAACTGGAAACTCGTTTAATCGTAGTTATATTCTGGTTATGGTCATTTTAATTGGTTATTGGATAAGGATTTTTTTTAAATACTTCTTTTCATGGTATTAACATTCCTGATACTTTAAGCTTAGAGTTATATAAAGGTATGTAGAACGGCTGTTTTTGTATAAAAATAACAATGCATGTTATAAAGGACCGATGTCCAGCAGTGAATCTCCATCGGTTGGAATGATAAGGGTGATTTAAAAAATGCAATATGTGTCTATTTGTTAAATTATATTTAAATTTTTTACTCAATTTTCATTTATGTTTATATTATATTCAAGTCAAAATTATAAAAAAAAATTTCTATCTATTTCTTAATTAGTTGTATTATTATTAAAATTATTATTAATTTTCCCAAACATTTAGATCATCTTTAATGAGATCTGAACTGGCATAGAGCTCAAGATGTAAAATAGAACATAAGCAATTACTTTAAAAAAATATTTTTGTACAATTTAAAAAAAAAATCTAAATCAGTGTATCATATTACTTTGAAGTTTCATGTTGGTTACTGTCTACAATCATTTTATATAAATAGATACACCTGGGTAGCATCTACCACCAGTAAATCAGTAAGCGTGAGAAGAAATAAATTTTATATATATTATAGAAGAGTACTCTCTATCGTTTTCCGATGATAAAACAATATTGAATCCTAAATAATATATCTGGTATATAAATGGCAACTCTCAGATACCTTCATAGAGGATCCCTTTACGAGTTCCCAAGGTTGATCCTGAAGGCAAAATTTCTGGATTAAGAGAACCTGGTAGACAGCGGAAGAAATGATTTGTCGACATATAGGAATAGACCGGCCTAAATATCATCAGTTAAAAGAAATAGCTAATGATCGAATGAGACTCCTCGATCTGATCGCCAAACATCAGTTTGAGGAGGGCACTATACGATGATGATGAATATAAATCGCAGCCGAAACGGATTTCTTCACCGTTATATTTAAAAATGTTGTAATCTATTACCCTATCGTTCTGTACGTATAATTTTTGTGTTTATGAGTAATCCTCCTTAGGCGTTGTTCAACACACTTAAGCATTGAAAGGGTTTCGTAATAAAATAAGCGCTCATGTAACAGCTTGCACGTGTCGGCTTACACAAACAGACCGACAATCTTATAATTCTATTATAATATTCAATTGGTGTTGATGTTTTTTGTTGTCTGTCCTCCCCTCTTTCACCCTGTTTATCTACTTCCTCTAGTCACCCGTTACTGTAGAGTTATATCGTATATTATCATACACCTAGGAGCACGCGTTTGGTATAGGCAAACAAGCACTGAATAATATAGCATGTCAAAGAACACCTTGCTTCTGGGGATGACGACAGGTTTATGTAGGATTTGTACCCACTGAAATCCCTTCGGTGGCCATCTTTAATGCTTTGCAAGAGGCCCCAGGTTCTACGACGAAAGACACCGGTGCCTCTACACTCACTGCGCCTAAGCACGTCTCGGGTTGTGCCGTAACGTTCAACAGCACCTTCTTTCTTCTACGACAAGCACGAGATCACCTCTTACTTGCCGCTCATCTCCAACTCGCTTAGTGGACAATGAGGCATCTCACCCCATCTTCAACTAGGGTGAAAGGAGTTCCACACAACAACTTACGGGAATAGAGCCAACCTCATCTGCTCGTGGTGCACCCTGCTAATCAAGAAACGAGGCTCTAGCTTCCACCAACCCTCATTGGGTCAGGGTGGTGAGAAATGTCTCAAACTATTAACATCGACATACGACAGCCCCTAGTGCCCCGCGGAACCGGAGGCCATTCTGACCGTATGTGAAGATCTTTAGGGGAGGCCTATGTCCAGCACTGGAGATCTATCGGCTGATTATGACCCCATCTTCAAAGACCACAAATCCGAAAACCCTTCTAGTCGCCTTCTACGACAGGACAGAGCTCCATAAACTCATCTAAATAATAATCTCACAGCTCGCTTAAAAGGTAAAAATGCTAAATTGTCAAGTTTATTTTTAAGTACAGATAAGCACAGGGATTTAGGGTGATGCGCATACCCTACACGAAATCTCAGTACTTGTTCCTCCAAAGACCCTATCAACAAAACAAAATAGGCACAAATTTTGATGAAAAAATTTTAAATCAAGTTAGAAAAAAAAAATTGGACATAACACCGCATAAGTTCTACATTAAATAAAATATGATATAGTAATGATATTAATTAGGAAAGCAAAACACCTATCCTTGATAAGATCGTTCTCTACGATTGAAGTAGTGGTCATTTTATTAACTAAGTACATTTTATGTTGTTATTAGATCACAATTTTTTTTTTAAATATAACAACCCCTATTTGTGGTCTTGGATTTTAATTATAATTTTACGAGTAAGGACGCCAAGTTTAAATAATGCAGGACATAAATGTTTAGTACAAATGATGTAATGAATGTTCTTGTCCCGCAGGATAGCGAATGATTTCCCTCTTAAGTATCATTAAGGGACAGGATGCCTGTGCCCAACGTTCAACAATTTTTTTTTACTAGACATAAGTTTTACGATTCATAAAGTTAGTTAGCTTATTTAAACTTAAGACCAGCTTCTGCTTGTATTCAAGTCTGGATACCAACTTCGTCACCATTATATGTACAATGTTATAAATGATCAGATTAAATTAATTAATGTTAATAATTTATAAGCGTTTTTCTATACTACGAAGCAAGGAGATGAGTGAGACCTTCATCCGATGATAAGTGATACGCTTGCCAATCACGTTATGCTAGTTAGGATGATGTACACTGCACCGCATTGTGCTCGATGCCTTGAGACATGAGCTGTTAAGCATCATTAAGTCAGTAGTTTTATTAATTACAAAGCCCTTTAAACCGGAACACTGTAATGTTTGGCGGAAGTTATAGTATAGATTTTGTCTTTACACTGATTTTTTTTTATTTTCTTTTATATCATACAATATATTTACTATTAATGCTTATTACTACATTATTGCTTAGTACACCTATACTTTGTAAGAAAGCAGTTAAGGTTGGTTGGTTTGCTGACGCTGGTTCAAAACAATGGGTTTCCGCAGGGGATATGGATCGATGCATGCAATTGTTTTAACTATTTAATATATGCTACATTCTGATGGTGTACTGCTTGTCGCAGATTTAACTGGGAATAATAAATGTACAACATTTACCATTATTTTTAAGGCTAATATGCATTTACAGGGGTCCATACCCCTGGTCCCTATGGTCCCGCACAACAACTCATGGGACCAGAGCCAACCTCATCTGCTCGTGGTACACCCTGCTAATCAAGAAACGAAGTTCTAGCTTCCACCAACCCTCATTGGGTCAGCGTGGTGGGAAGTGGTCCAAATCCGCCCATATGAACACCCACAATCGACGGCACTTGGTGCCCGATGATGCAAACAGCGCACGACCGACCGATGTAGGGATCTTTGGGGTAGGCCTGCGTCCAGCAGTGGACGTCTTTCGGCTGATGATGATGACACATATACAGCCAATTATGAGTTGAATTCATAATTTGTCGATAATAACAGGTACGGTCGCCACACGGTCGTGTGCAAACATTACTATGTCCTGGTTTGAAAGGTGTTGTAGTTTGTGAAATTGCTGGGGTAATGAGACTTGACATCTTATGTCTCAAAGTGATAAGAGCACCAAGTGGTTCGGTGTTACATACACAATTTAGCCATAAATAGCACCACGTTTTTATGTGGTAGGCCTGTCCATGTGAACGTCAAGGCCTCCAGTAGTTATATCTTATAAAAAAATCAGTGGATGTGATGTAATGATATAAACATTTAATTTTATCAAAGATAGCGATTTTTTTTTTAAATTTAATAAGTACACAATTTCATGTAATATGTAAAGCTGTAAGCAATAATAATGCATCCTCTTTTATGTTGATACAGTATCACTTCTACAGATTCATCCGGGAAATCCATAACCGTAGATAATCTAAAAAAAAATGTTTCATTTATATAAAAACAATATTTTCAACATATACTAAATTATAAATATATTTTTATTAGAAATGTTTATTAAACAGTTATGGAGTACAAGCTCAAATAGCTCAAATTCTGGCTAAATCGTTTTCCCTGGGAGACACCTATGCTCAGCAATGGACTGTCACGGGCTGATCAAGATGATAATGTTGATCAAGAGTTATGGAGCGCGACGAAGCATTAAATATTTACTAGTATTGTGCATTGAAGGAGCGCCAGTTAACACCGAAAGTAAATAACTTTTCCAAGAGAATTTTTTTTTGTTTCTCATCACATCTCTCATAACCTAAGATAGATTAGAAAATAGCTCTAACGGCTTTAGGTCGCGCTTAACACAATATGTACAAAGATAAATATGTAAAAGTTCCAGGGCAACAGCTCCCCGTCCGCTGTGCTGGCTGTAACAACCCCTGCAATTCTCTTTGGGGAAGGAATTTTGTAAAATCTATTACTAGCTGGCCTCTAAACAGTAAAAGCAATATCTCTACTAAATTTTGAGTTTTTATTTTTAATAGTTTTAGCGATTTCGTGATGAGTTAATAAATCTGTCTCTCTCTCTCTTTCTCTCTCTCTCTATATATATATATAAAGAGAGAGATAAAATGAAAATAATGGAGTCATCTGTTAGCTCACTTATTTCCTTATTCGTTTCTTGTATAAATTATTTATACTTATTTGATAATCTTCGAAGTCGATCAGTAATATATTACTAGTGAGGTAACCTCTTAATAGTGTACTATTTGTGATATTACTAAAAATAGCCAATATACTAATTGAACTTGTTTACTTGTCAAATGTATAACAGTTGTAAGTTATTACAAATTTTTTTTTATTTTTATTTATTGGGGAAAACAAACAATTGCATGTTATATACACGAAATAAAGTTATTATGAAAGGATATAGGTAAATATACAATCAATTACATTTTCCAAGTGTTAACACAGGGTTTAAAAATAAGTGGGGCATTGCAATAAAGTGTTTAGAATATGTTAAAAATGAAAAGCGTAATAATAATTGCAAGTTAAACAATAATAAAAAAATAATAGACGAATACAAAGTAATGATTAAAAAAATAAAATAAAAAAATAAATAAATATCTAAATTACATTCAAAGAGAAATTTGTAAACAGGTTTTAAAGCAGCAAATTGTAACAATCCAGGTAACGGCAGAACTTTCGCGGGCGGAAATGGTATCAGAACGCAACTGGTGTTCAATTTTTTTTTTATCAAACGCTTGCAAGCGCATCGGGCATAAAAACAGGGCGTCGGGCCAACGCGTGTCCCTTTTTTTTTCCATTTTTCTGTACAATGACTCGATGACGCACGCCCTGTGAACTTCCTGCCATTGTGAGAACGAGTCTAAGTTTCGAAACGGTCCCCCCTTAGTGTAAATTTAAGGCGTTATTCAAATTACCAAATTCAAATCAACAAATTTACTGGTGGCAGGTCTCTGTTGCTTTGCCCTGTAGTATCAGGATATTAAGAACATCACTAAGAAAAGCCCCCATCTCTCGTAGAAGGCGACTAAAACGGGTTTCGGGTTCGTGGGCTTTGAAGGTAGGGGCCCTCATTGTTCACTAAGCGAATTCGGGATGAACGACTACGACGAGATGGTCGAGTATTTATCGTACCAAAGCGAGGGTGTTGAAGGCTACAGCCCTCCCTGAAACGTGCTAAAACTGGGAGGCACTGGTGCATTCCGTAGGAAATTCCGGGGCCTTCTGCAACGCACTGGAGATGAACATAGAAGATATTTTAATGGGAAAAAATCACACATAATCTTGTCTTTCCCTTACAAGCAGGCTATCTGTTTAAAAGATTTCCTCTCAATAAAAAAAACGGGCTCTATTGCCGGAGACCGTGTAGGTACCACCGCAGCGCCTATTTCTGTCATCAAATAACAGTATGCACACATTACTGTTTCGTTTTGAACAGAGCTTTAGTTAGTCAAATTTATGGGTTGACTTGACATCTTATCTCTCAATGCGACAAGCACAATGTCGTACAGGGTATATCATCCTAACTAGCGCCATGTTGTTATAGGTAAGCGTGTTACTTACCATTAGGTGCACATTTAGATTGTCTCGTCGCTTAATTGAATACTAAAAATAAACCGTTGTTTGACTTTATGACCATACTATAAAATAGTACGGTATCCAAATCATCATAATTTCGATTAACTTATTCTTCATAAATTGTTGTCTGATATAAACACTTTCAAGATAGATACAAAAAAATAATATAACAAAAAACTTGATATGCAGCTGCAATATTGAAAGCAGGTGAACTTACACCTGTCTAAAGTTCGCACCAATTTTTTTAAACTCAATACAAATCTTAGATTTAAGAAGGCATAAGAGG
This sequence comes from Ornithoptera alexandrae, assembly GCA_029030555.1. Classification (NCBI taxonomy): domain Eukaryota; kingdom Metazoa; phylum Arthropoda; class Insecta; order Lepidoptera; family Papilionidae; genus Ornithoptera; species Ornithoptera alexandrae. Next base: position 2,794,941 of record JARDVY010000031.1, read on the forward strand.
TATTTCCGAAATTTGGTCCAGCTTGTATTAAATGGGATAAAATTCTAAATCTATCTCCAATTGCTATATATGATATATGTGATGATTGTACGAATAAGAAATTATTTCTTCATAATTCTTAATGCGTCGAGCGCAATGTGGTACAGTATATATCATCCTAACTAGCGCGACGTTGTTACGAGCAGGCGTATCATCAGGTAAACGTACAGCTTGTCTCCTCGCTTAATTGAATAAATATAAAAAAACGTCGTCATGCGAGCGTCGCTGTGTCTTTAAGAAAATAATCAATAGGCTGATACTAGGTTAGTGGGCTTTACCACCACAGATTACCTCACGACTTAACATCAGGTGGGATCGTGGGCAAGCGTTACCCTGGTCGATTTTAAAAAGTTGCGTTTTTAGAAAGAAAAGTAGTTTTTTTTTCAACATATTTCCGTGAACCATGATATTGTGTATTTGAAGTGTTGATGATGCTTTGTTTAAGGTTTTCACTACTTCATATATCAGGCAATTTTAAACGCTCGAAATTGTGTAGAATTATACTATTAGTCATGTTATATCTTAAGTTTAAAAAAATAATCATCATGTATTATTTCCGGGAGATTAGTCTATAGATAGATCAACAAGAGGGTAACTCCTAATAATATATATTTATAATAGTAGAGGTTTTAGATATGGTTAAAAAAATACAAGTTCAATAGAGAAAACAGAAACGATATGACAAGATACATCGTCATGACTTTACGAGGAACGTTAAGAAAGAAAAGATACATATGGAAGAGATAAAAAAGAAAACATTGTTTCAAACAAGGAAATAACAGAAATATCACTTAAATTGTGTAGATAAATATTTAATAATAACATAAATATTCATTTCGAAAGCTAATGGCGTATAAGGTACGCGGTTTAAGATCGGCTTATCGTGATCAGGTCCTTAAAAACCCTTCGGTTAGACGTTTTCGAACCTTGGTCGCATACAAATGAGTTATATTGACACGAAACAATAGCTGGTGTGGAAGGGGAATCGTGATTGATACCGCTGTATATTATTTGTAATTTTTAAAAATTTAAATTTAAATAAGGCTTCAGTTCGCGAACAATGAGGTTTAACTTCATCTTTCTGATGTGAATATGAAGTATAACCATGTTACTAGGTTAGTGAACATTCTGCCCTATACTCTCGAATTGTTAAGAATAGGACTAAGCTAAGTCCTGTCTGTATTAGAAAGCAACTAAAAGGTTTATCGGGTTAGTGGGCTTTAAAAGTGAGTGGGCTTTGAAAATGACCCCCACATTCCAAGCTCGCGAACCGCAGACCCTTTTACTCGCCTTCTACAATAGGCAGGACATATCTTAATCCTATTCTTAATAGCTGGCGAGACATTAATTACATCTAGTGTTACTAGTAACTGAATATGCAGTTTGATTTACTTCCACAATGATAAGAAAATATGTATTAATTTTTATCCTCAAACACAAAACTTTCTTAAGTTAAATTTAAACTATGAGAATTTTAACAGAAACCGCAGGTAGTAGTAGTAGTAGGTGACTATCCCATCATGCAATGCGATCGTGTAAGGGCCCAATAACCGCATAAAATACTGTTGACCACCATTTTCAAGGAAAACCCGCGTCCGATAAAGCGCCGCGAAACTTGATTCAGGGTTGCCAATACATTAAAAAAAAAGATTTTTTCCTGATATCATTTACCATTTTTTTCTTGTTTATGACAAGTATAATACTCAATTGAAGTTATTTGGCAATTCTAAACTAACTATTAAGGACAAACCTTAGTCTTTAAAAGTAATAAAAACATCCTTTTCCAAAACAACAAGAGTATCATTCTCACAAAAGTTTATCAATCATCCCATCAATCGATGTTGGTTTCAAATAGGATGAGGGTTAGTTTTATAATTTCACGGAACTCTTTAACTTTATGTTCACTAAAAACAACGTAGAGTGAAGGGCGGAGGCGCTCACGATCCCCAGACATGAGGAATACGATTTTAGGAGGAGGAGGGACAACATATGGTTTTAATTCATAATTAATGTTTATTTGACAAGACGGAGCTCAACCACGACTTATCAAGTCACCATCATTTTTTTTATTTCACGAAGCTACGATAGGAGCGAGTCGTTTATCTGATGGTCAGTTATACACCTGCTCATAACGTCGTAGCCGCTAATTAGGATGATATACATAGCAACACATGGTGCTCGTCGTCTTGTGACATAGGATGTTAAGTCTCGTTACTTTAGTAATATCGTTACACAGGTGATACTTACCAGTTCGATTCCTATTTATGCACACAGATAACGTAAGAGCATGTAATAACATACGAGTATACTAGTTTTTTTTTTAGTTAGCACACAACACCATATTGTTCTCGTCGCTTTGAGACATAAGATGTAAAGTTACCCCAGTAATTTAATTAGTAACAGCATCAATCAAACCAGAACACAGTAGACGGTGTCTCGCAACAGAGATTTACTTAGTAGTGCAATAATCAGTGTATACAAGACGAAAGAGTAGCGGAAACAATTTTAAATTGTATCGAGGCAGGTATTTGGCTGTTTGATTTTTTTTCTATCTAGTACCTAAATAGAAAAAATATATAGTTGGCAGGGCAGCCCTGTTCAGTAGAGCCTCGTGACCGTCGCTTTTTATTTGTATCGGAGACCGGCTTAAATAAGACAAGGTCGACCATGCAGCCTGCTTTCTCATATTACAATATAACTATAACGGTTTCGTACTCCATCGGCATCGTATTTTAAAATACCCTTAACAGAAAATTGGCCCGTAGTTTATTGTCAGCCAAGCGACGAACAGGACGTTCACCTGACGATAAGTGATACGTCTGCCCATAACAATGTGGCGTTAGTAAGGATGATATACACTGCACCTTATTATTCTCGTCGCCTTAAGACATAAGATGTTGAGTCTCGTCACCCCAGTAATTACACTAGCTACAGCGCTTTACAAATGATTAGGGGCTTATGCATGCGATATAAAATCCTTAAATTTAAGTGTTAATGTATGTTACATTGTTTTTTCAATAAGACATTAGTCTAAATTTTTTATTTTTCCCTATAATCTGACTTACAGCATAATTCTTTACCCTATGTTATTTGACCTCGTTAATGCACACATCAATTTTATTGAACAGTAGTCAGCTGTGAACTCAATATCGTTTTTTTTTTATTTGGAATTTTTGGACATTATCTTCAGATATTTACTTGTATTATTGCAATAATGTGATTTTTATGTTCTAAAATTTTATAGCTGGAATCGTTCTTTTTGATACTTGCACTTCATTTAATAAAATGTTTCATACATTTTATTAAATCAAGTGCAAGTATCAACATTAATGGTCTAATAATTATACAAACATTAACAATATACGATAGAACTGTTGACATTGATATAGATCGCAGTTGAATTTGTGTAGCAACAGTTTCACTTGATGTGAAGTGGTTATATATTTTATGATGCTGAAAGCACTAATATTATATTACAGCGCTTTTACACTTTTCTCTAGAACTAAAGACTAGATTATGCTATTACACTGAATGAGTCGACAGATTTTTCTTAATAAATTGTATCCAATGATTATGGCGATAAATACCGATTTATAACAACAGACGCAATTTTCAATCATTGATCTATATTGAGACGTACGAGACCGGATGTAGGTGCTTATTTACAGCAATTCGCATAAGGTTAAGCGTATCAACATCCTGTGTATCAAACGGACTCTGTTTTGTCCAACGCCACGGCCATGTTGAATAGGTGAAATTATTTGTATCGATTGTTAAATGTGCAATGACTTTGATGACGTACATCCGCCAAAAGCCGTAGAGTGCCCGCTTCTGGACAACGTAAACACTCGATGTTTTGACGTAAATATATGTGTAGCATTGGCTTAGTAAGACGAATAATCTCTTTCATATGATTTATCGCTAGGCAAGTTTAGAATAGCCCTGTAGTCTCGGTCTGGGAAGAATACGATTAAGGTAAACCCTGCCAGTCGTAGAAAGCAACTAAAAACATTAATGGGTTTGCAGGCTTTGGTAGAGACAAGGACCTCATCGTTCGATATACTTGACTTAGAGGGACAGTAAATGCAAGGTAGTCTTTTGCAGACATTAAAAAATAAAGGCGATATTGCCTAGAATCAATAGCATTTAATTAAGATATATATTATTTTGAAAACTGTAATCTTTAGCATAAATTATTTTTAGATATCTATAGTAAGCAGTAAAAGTAGTGTTATATAAATAAAAGTAATTTGTAAATTTGTCCACTATGTCCACAATGCTGAAATTCGGGGTCTTCTTTCACAACGAAAGTCAAGGCTAGCCTTGGAAGAATTATGGTATACAGCTCACTGATTCAAGTGTGGCAGGACTGCAGATTAGCGGATTATAATTAAAAAGGGGATACGTAATTTGATTAAAGTTATAAACTTAACTGTTTTCCCAAAAAGTAACGTACATCTTCAGGCAATATTTCTTGATAAAAGGTAGTCATACTCTTCTGTAGTAGAAAACTGTTGACAAACTTTGACTAATACGGCGTTACTAATGTTTTAATATGAAAGCTATAAATATCTTGGTTTGTTATCCTTCGAGTTTAAGTCTTCAGCGTCTTGACTACTCTCGGAAATAATAACTTAAAAATAAACCGTGAGTCAGGCGGGCAGGTAGCCGGCGATGCGTGTGCGTGGACGCAGCCGAATTATGATAATATCTGGAATAATAAATACAGCTGCTGCATTGTCTGATACTGTAGAGCTCTCACAACCATAAGCTATGAAGGAATTGTTTGAAACGTTCTGCATCTTGACCTTTTAAAGAAACATGGGCTATGATAAGCAAATAAAGATCGCATACACTAGCCCCCTAAACGTATCTAAATAATAATTTCTCAAGTCACTCATGAGGTATGGTATGCTGAATTTAAATTTGTAGTTTTATATATTAAGTGTAAATATATAACCATTAAATATACTTACAGATTCGGCTACGGTATGTATACTATAACTACATAGCTAAAGTTGCATTATGAATAATACTATTCATTAACGTCATTACAATTTGCATTGGTTTTACCGTCATAAAATCCAATGCACAAACCTATTCAGTGCCGCATATGTCAAATATATACTAAAAATACCTTTTTCACTAAAAACTTAAAAACTAAATCACCTTAAACGTACAAATGATTGATAACAAGCATTGTGACTAAAGACACGTTTAAGTGACCGGTGACTCAAGTTTTTTTCCCCAAACAGTTTAATTATTTCACTTGAGACCGTAAATTATTACAAAAAAAAGAAATCTATCTAGTTTTTTAGATGGTTTACTCATTATAGATTTCAATAAAGTGTTATTAACATGACTTTTTAATTTTCCTAGAAATATCAATAATTCATTGCTTCCTTTTAGTTTGGACTGTCCTAAGGTAGAGTAGGGTCGATTGTAGATTAATGTGGCAAAGCATGCAAGCGGTGTAAGGGGATCCGCACAACAACTCACGGGACCCAAGGCAACCTCACCTGCTCGTGGTGCACCCTGCTAATCAACAAACGAGACTCTGGCTCCCGCCAACCCGAATTCGACCAGCGTGGTGGCCTATAATCATCATAGGAACCTCTACAAACAACAGCCCATAGTGCCGAGCGGTACCGGAGGTCATGTTGTTTGTGCGTGGAGATCTTTGGGTGAGGCCTATATCCAGCCGTGGACATCTATCGGCTGATGATGTGGTAAAGCATTGGGTTGCTAAGGAACAATTTGCACCAAACTGAACATTTGTTGTATTATAAGATCAGTACTCTAGCCACAGCGCCTGTAAGACTTTTTACACACTACTATTTTTAGGTGTAAATAAAACCAACAGTGGTACTCACCCAGACAAATTGCTGAGAGGAAAATCTAATAATAGTCTAGCATTTAAAGTTTTTGCACTTTCAAACCTTGTCTTACGTATTATATAATGTTTTTATATATTAAAGTACATACACAAAAAATGAGATGTGATCTCTACATATTTTCATTGTTGTGGTTCTTTCCGAACCGTAGAGACTATTGATAAAAAATTTGTGATTGATATATAATTAATAAAACACAATGTTTAAGTAAAGTAGTCGTTTCGCTGGGTCGTTGAACTTAGTTGCTAAGTAGAAAAAAAATTTAACAGACACACAATGGAACGGTTTTGCGGCATCAATGCAAATTACCGACTTATAAGGATTCATCCCTTTCGCAGTGTTGACTTACTTACTCGTTAAGTAAAGGCTTGGTTCTAAATTTCTTATTGAAATATTAATGTTTTTTAAGTACTCCGTAACATCAAATTCTTAGTGGTACAGATCAGTCGTAATACCATCCAATAACTATACTAAATAGCCTAATCTATCACTGTTAAAAACAACTCGAATACTTGGATCAAACCCATGGAACTTAACGAACTTATAATAATAAAAAACATATAGAGATTGATCTGAATGTCTAAATTCCTTGAGCTTTGAGTTGGATGTAGCTGCAATATCCAAATCAGCTATCTCCGTCAAAATTAAATCATTCAAACGTATATCACACAAACATTTCTTCATTACAGGAAACATACTTACATAACGAGATTGTTCCCTTTTTCGTAAGTTAAAAGATTAATGTAACATTGTTGTTGCTTAACTTAAATGCCCGTATTGTTACATGATACTTTAAGGTTGACAGCCGCAAAGTTTATTACAGAACTTAGTAAAATGTCAAGCTTTAAAGCGAACCGCAAGATCTCGTTAAGTGGGCTCGTTCAAATTTATTCCATTAATGTATGGCTAATACAAAAATATATTAATATGGTAAAATTTATTCGTGGTAGGTTTCTGTTGCCTGCACCATCTAAGTAGATATCACTGCTGCTCCTATTCCTGCTGCCAAACAGTGCGAACATTACCTTGTTCCGGTTCGAAGAAAGTGATAAGCGACTTTGGCAATACATTGTATATTTTTTTATTCTACGAAGCGACGAGGCGAGCGAGATGTTCAACTGGTAGTAAGTAAAAAGGTGGCGTTAGTTAAGATAATATATATTGCTTGTCGTCTTGAGAAATAAATTGTAATTTCGTTGCTTCAGCACTTTCACTAGCTACAACTCTTTTCAAACTATAATACGTTTCCACAGTTACTGTTTAGCGGCAGGTATGCGATGTCTGCGGTGGTACCTACTTGTCTAAGTTTTGTCTAGTGTTGGACAATAGAGACACGAGTAAATCCTCATTACTAACAGCAAAAATTAAGTCACGTCAAATTATAATACTCTCAATCCTTCTGCTCTAATCTCTCAAGGAGCTCGGACAGTTTGAAAGACGTTGGCTCCTGTGTGGGAAGCGGAGACCTTTAAGTCGTTGTGCCAGAGGAGTAGTAATTTATCATGTTTGCTTTGAACCCGCGACAGCAAGCAAAAAGACCAAATGCACCTGTCGTTTGGTTCCTGTATGACGCATTCGCAGCTGCCACAGGACGCACGTGGCCACGCGCCGTCTCAATTGCGAAAGTCCAACGGAACTCCTTGCTTAACTGGCTAACGCTTGCATAAGAGTTATACACCCATACGTACAACTTTTGCTACAATGAACCTTTCTTTTTATTCGGTAAGCGAGACGATCACCTGATGGTAAGACGCATGCGTCTGCTCGTAACATAGCGCTAATTAGAATAATATATACTGCACCACATTATGCTCGTGGCCTTAATAATTTCATTAGCGATAACGGCCTTCAACCCTGAACACAACTAAAATCGTCTCAGTGCATTACTTTCTAAACCAACAATGATATATTGTTTTATGTGAAGGTAGGGAGTACTTTAATCCAAGTAACTGTTACCTCACTTGGTTTTTTATATCCTCTCTCAAATCAAACTGTATCTTGAGATTAATGGTGTAATAGTAATCATAATTAAATTAATTTTTTTTTTTACAATTAGGGTTGAAATAGTTTAAACTCAAGACTATTAATTCATTATCTTAATATACTTCATCGCCTCAAAAAATGGACGAGAATACAACATCTACATATATATTCTTACTGGAAGACGAAGTATTGGGAGACCTGCCACAAGGTGGACCGTAGATCTCGTGAGAATCGTGGGAAGCCACTAGAAGCCAGCAACGCGAGACCGATTGATGTTGAGATCGTTGGGGGAGGCCTATGTCCAGCAGTGGACGTCTATAGGCTGATGATGATATATATATATATATATACGTATGAGTGTAGTAAGGACCTCTTTCTAGTCGGTTAAATGTAATAATTTTAAGTTCATGTAATACAAACATTAGGCTTTACTTATTACTTAATTTTATTATTTATATTTAACTTTATAACGTACATTTTCACGCAACATCAATTGTTTAATAATTCACTTAGATTATAAATTATACTGTAACCAAAATGAAACCTCGCTTAGTAACTAAGTTGTGGGTCAATGACGATTAACAAAAACAAAGTTAGTTAAAATATAAACCATAGTTACGTTGTACTAAATTATATTACGGTACGTTACAGTTTCGTCCAATACTGTTTGCGCAACTTCACAGGTCAACACGAAGATTTTTAGAAGAGGCCAATAAGATGATAATGATGATACAGTAACACATTGTGCTCTATTTAAAATGCCCATGTACTCGATTTACAATAGCCCCATATCCAAGTTTTACTGGTGCTAGATCTCTGTTGCCGGAGATCGTCCACGTAGATACCACCGCAGCGGCTATTACAGCCACCAAACAGTACTGTGCACTTACATTACATTACTGTGTTCCAGTTTGACTAGCGCTGCAGCTAGTGTAATTACTGGCGTAACGATACACATCTTGCCTCAGAGCAACGAGTATAATGTAATGCAGTGTGTACGATCCTAACTTTTTATCGCGGAGGAAATCTTAAAAGATACCTTGCTTCTGGGGGGAAGCCAAGGTTAGGTGGGGCTTATACCCACTAATATTCCCTCGGTGGTCTCCCCAGTGCATTAGGAGGGGCTCTGAATCTCCTACGGAACGTACCGGTGCCCCCCTGCACTTTGACTAAAACATCTCACGGAAGGGCAAAACCTCCCTTAGCACCCACGCTATGCTATGGCAAACACAAGACCACCGTGCATTTGCCGTCCTCTTAAGGCCTGCCTATTGAGTTCTGAGGGCCCCAACCTTCAAAGCCCACGTACCCGAGGAGTCTTTTTAGTCGCCTTGTACGATAGGCAGGGAATACCTTAGTCCTGTTCTTAATAGCCCGAGACTACAGATGTGTTTACCATCTTAACAAGAGCTCAGTTGTTATCGAAGAGCGTATAACTTACCATAAGGTGAACGTCTCGCCCGTCATTTCCTTTTGTAGAATAAAAAAAACTATTTACAGAGTTGCAAGGAATTCCTTATATGCTGAGAAATAATTACCAGCGCTTCTTTAAATGTTATGAATAAGAAAAAGGAGAATAAAGACTATTCTCTACAGAGCAACGATATATAATAAAATTATCACTTTTTATTAGTATCATTATCATCTCATAATAAAAACAGTTGCTACGGACTTTGGTCTCTATTGTGTTATAAGTATAATTTTTTTTTATCTTATATATGAAATAAAAATTTATCATTTAACATAACATATATCTTTTATAATCGAATACGCGGAAACATGGTAGGTCTCTATTGTAGAAGACCATCTAGGACGGTAACACAGCAGCTGTTACTTCTGCCGCCGAACAGTAGTGTGAAAACATTACTATGTTCTGGTTTGAAGGGCTTTTTAGATAGTAAATTTAGTGGAGTAATGAGACTTAACAATGTATGTTTGTCTCAAGACGACGAGTACAATGTGGTGATTTTTACGTATTCCTAACCAGCGTCAAGATTGAAATGGCAGGCGTATCACTTAGGAGCGGGTGAACACCTGCCTTGTCTCGTCGCTTCGTAGAATAAAAACAATCATTTTTGGTTTCAGATAGTTTTCACGATTACCAATTCTAGTAACCGTCTCAGTTGTCCAACAATTTCTAATGTTTTTTATTTTGTATATATAACAAAGTAGTTTCACTCAATGTCACATGATTTTAAGTGATAATGACATACTTAATTTTATCAACTAACGAATTACATGAAAAATTAAAAACTGTTACAAAGCCCATAAATCTATATGAGTTATATGAAAAGTGAACAACACATAAATAAGCGAATGTATTAAGATATTATGAATAGATCTTATATATATAATGAAAATGTGTTTTATTTGTTCGCCAAACACGTGAAAATCAGTGAATGTATCCACATCGGAACATGATCATTCCACGCGGAATGATTTGAAGATGGTTATAGGCTATATTTTGAATTTCATAAATCATTTTATTTCTAATTATCTTTTATAAACATTTAGTATTATTTACTCCGTTGCTATAGCAACGGTTGGTGTAGAAAGTCAGTTGCGTTTGCGTTTGCTCCCAAGGAATGTATCTGATAAATTTCAGGTTTAATTTCATATTACAACCAGCAATGCGTGCGGGGAACAGCTAGTATATATAAATGCTCAATTCCCGGCTAGAGCTGGCCTTAATGATGCGCCTACACATAATCTCCGACATTAAGCACCGCACCAGATTCTGTGAAGCGGATATTCTTATAGCCGTTGTTCATCTCTATATCCTTTAAAAATACACGCCCACATATTAATACGGAGGAGATAAATTTATATTCTAATAGCAACACAGAAATCGGTTCAAAGTTTCAGTTGATTTGAATAAGAAATCAAAACAATCGTATATGTATATATTTTTATATATCAATATGTTGATATGCAATCGCTGGAGACATGACTCTGACAGAACAAGACTAAGCTTTGAGGAATATATTACAAGAGACCACATTCAACAGTGTGGACGAAAAGTAAGAGATGATTGAGTTTCTCGAAACGTCGTCGGTGAAGGAAATGGTTACGACCCTCACTGGGATGTACTGAGATGCAGTGTAGAGAAGCACCGGCATGTTCCGTCGGAGGTCCCATTGCCTTTCGTAATGCATTGAAAATCACCAGCGCGGGGTTTTGGTGGCTACAAATCTCACATCATCTTGACTATCTCACCAGCAAGCAGTGTATTTTTTGAAGATTTCTCCCCGAAAGCCAAGGCTCAGCGCAAGCATTTGGCCAGCACGATCCCAGCTGCCTTCTTTTGCCGTTACTATGATTTAAGAATAGAAATTTACTAAAAAATAATGCTTATGTAAGAAATCAATCGTCATCATTATCAGCCTTTGTTTATCCACCGCTGGATATATGTCGTCCCCGATGTCTTCCACCAAATGCGATCCCCAGCTTCTCGCATCCACCCACTAGAAAGTAATAGAGATTTTTAATTATTATATTTTTTATTTGTGTCACTAAATTAAAGTTTAGCTGGAGACAAAACGCTGCAGTAGTAACTACCTACGCGGTCTGCGGCAACTGAGAACTACCACTAGTAGCGTTACTATTCGAACTTAAGTTTACTTGTGCTTAGTGATATAAGTTTAACAGATACTTAACACATTACGGAGTACGATCGCGGGAACGAATGCACTCAGTAACAAGGGGTCAAGCGCTCACGAGTACGTCTAGTCGTATCGAGCGCTGACTCATACTCCAACTGCAATGTAATGCAGTATGTACGTAAGACTTGCATCAAGAAAATGTTCCTTGAATATAAACAAACAAAGTATATATTTGCATAACACGATGTGCAATGTTAGATCTTGCAGCGCGTGCGAAGTTTTGTACACAATTTAACATGGAGTTACGTCTAGATTGCAGTGTTGTGTCGGTTAGTGAGTGTTATTGCAATTATTTAAATACGTACCTTGAATACATTCAAGGTACGTAAATAGGTATTTCTTTTGTAACTTTGTATAGTGACTAATAAATTATTTATATTCGTTTAAGACAGGGAGATAACATTAAGAACTAGACTGGAGGCAGGTAATGCGGTACCGATCGATGTAGAGATTTTTGGGGAAAACTTTTTGGGGAAAAAATTTTTGGGGAAATGTCCAGCGGTGGACGTCTATCGGCTGATGATGATGACGATGAATATTAAAGACACAATTAAACATATTAACGTGTTTCAACGTGTCCGTGTATAACAATTAAAAAAAGCTATTATGTAATGTAAATATTCCCATCAGTAACTTTGGAAGCGAAAAAATTATGTTTTAAAATTTTCTGAGGATATAAGCGATTCTCTCTCCACCTATCGATTTATCCACCTATAAATCTACCCATCTATCGATCTATCCACCTACCGATCTATCCATATATAGATCTGTCAACCTAACGATCTATCCACCTATCGATCTGTTCAACTATCGATCTGTCCACCTATCGATATAAGTGTCAATCGATCTATTCACCTATCGATATACCTATCTATAAATCTATCCATCTATCGATCTGTCCACCTAACGATCTGTCAACCTATACATATATCTATCTGTCGATCTGTCCACCTGTCGATCTACCCATCTATCGATCTGTCCACCTATCGATATGTCCACCTACCGATCTACCAACCCATCGATTTATCCACCTATCGATCTATCCAGCTATCGATCCACCTATCGATCGATCTATCTACCTATCGATCTGTCCACCTATCGATCGATCTACCTATCGATCTGTCCACCTGTCGACCTGTTCACTTATCGATCTGTCAGCCTATAGATATACCTATCTATCGATCTGTCAACATGTCGATATGTCCACCTGTCGATCTACCAACCTATCGATCTATGCATCTATTGATCTATCCCCTATCGATCTGTCCATCTCTTGAACTGTCTACTTATAGATCTAACCATCTATCGATCTATCCACCTCTCGATCTGTCCATCTATCGATATACCTGTCTATCGATCTATCCACCTATAGAACTGTCCACCTATCGATATACTTATCTATCAATATATCGATCTGTCCACCTATAGATCTATCCAGCTATTGATCCACCTATCGATCGATCTATCTACCTATCGATCTGTTCACGTATCTATCAGTCCAACTGTCGTTCTACCCATCTATCGATCTGTCCACCTATCGATATACCAACCTATCGATGTATCCACCTATCGATCTGTCCACCTATCGCTCTACCAACCTATCAATCTGTCCACCTATAGATATATCTATCGATCTGTCCACCTATAGATATATCCAGATATTGATCGATCTACCCACCTATCGATCAGTCCACCTATCGATCGATCTACCCACCTATCGATCTGTCCACCTATCGATCTATCCCTATCGATCTGTCCACCTATAAATCTATCCACCTATCGTTCTATCCACCTACAGATCTATCCACCTATCGATCTATCCACATGTCGATCTACACACCTATCAATCTGTCCACCTATCGATCTATCCACCTATCGATCTATCCCCTATCGATCTGTCCACTTATAGATCTATCCACCTATCGTTCTATCCACCTATAGATCTATCTACCTGTAGATCTGTTCACCTCTCGATCTGTCCATCTATCGATATACCTGTCTGTCAGCGCCCTTTAAACTAGAACACAGTAATGTTTAGACACTACTGTTTGGAGATAGATGTAGGAGCTGTGGTGATGCCACTCTAGACGGTACCCAGTAACAGAGACCTACCACCAGTAATCGTTTTCACGATACTAAGGATATTAACGCAATAATGATAACCTGCTTTTATGATGTTACTGCCATTTCTTTTTCTTTGCTGCCTTATATATATATAGTGGAGCATAGTTTTAAGTAAATTTAAACACATGTACTTTACGACGAAAATTAAATGTTTTATAGTCCCGGCTCAAATGGTTGGACTTTGATAGGAGCAGTAAAGTTGTAGTAATATTTAATCACTCATCGAAAGAAAACGTTGCACTTTATTGATCCAATTGTCAGTAGGCGTTGGCTTGAGAAAATTTATATTCTCACAGTTAACAGAAAGGAGTTGAATTGTGAAATCTGCGCAGTCTAGTTCAGAATAGCTGCATTATGCTCAATGTGTCAATGGATTAAAAATAATAACGATTTTAATCTAGTATAGTTTAAAAAAAATTGTACTTGTTTCGCCTAAATATACAGACCATCTTAAGCTATATATGCACATAAAAAATAACAAATATAGAAACAAGTGAAGAGGTAAACTACACTCGCGTGCAACTGAATCGACTCAAGCCGTATAATCGTATAAAAACTTGATTTTTAGGAAAACTGCTTTACCGACTTTTGTTAAAGTTTTTTTATTCGAAAAACTGATATTTTTTCATAATATAGCAATTTTTAAATAAACAATGACAAAACTTTTAAAATAAATACGGTCAAACATGAGCGTTACAGAAATTGCTCGTTGCGGTAGCCAGGAGTTGCGGGACTAAATCACGTATAAAAACTCACGACACCCATATTTCTTATCAGTTACTCGTCAGGCGTTGACAGGTACACATCTCCTTAAGCTTCCAGTATTTGAATCGAAATCCAATGGACACTAAATACCTCAGGAGCAGCGGCCCATGTTGTAGCTGTGTTGCAAGCGGCCATAATCAACGGCAAGTAGCTCGTAAACTTAACATGTACCAATCAGCTATTTCACGAGTACATAGAAGGTTTTAAGAGACTGGTGCCTTCATTCGGAGACCACAAACCAACAGACACCGGAGCATATCTGAGACGGACGACGTTTGGAGGGGGGCTGTAAATCAGTGCACAATTAGAAGACGCCTGAAGAAAGCCAATTTAACTCCAAAGCGGCTAGCCAGAGGCCCGAAGCTGACCGCAGCTCACCGTCAAGCCCGACTTCAATGTGCTCGTGAACACCTCAATTGGACTATTGAGGAATGGAGCTCCATCCTGTTCATTGACGAAAGCAGAATGTGTCTCCATGGCAACGACAGAAGATGCCGAGTATACAGGCGTCCAGGAGAACGGTTCTTGCAATGCTGTTTCGCTGAAACGGTCTAATATAGCTGTGGTTCAGTTATGATGTGGGCTGGAATATCATATGAAAGGAATACCGAGTTTGTTTTCGTGCCTGAGGGTGGTCGGAGAGAGGGTCTGACAGCTCTAAAGTACATGGAAGACATTTTCCTCGATCATGTTGTACTTTATGCAGGATACATAGAAGATCTTGTATTGATGCATGATAATGCTCGGTGCCATACAGCAAGTGTTACAAGCCAGTTTCTTGAAGAGGTGGAAATTGAGACGATGATGTAGCCAGCCCTCAGTCCTAACCTGAAGTCCATTGAGCATTTATGGGACGAGCTCAAATGTAGGGTTCGAGTTAGAGATACGGCTCCAAGCATCGTCAAGCTCAAAACTGCGCTTGAGGAAGAATGGAATATGATACCTCAAGATTTTATCGAAAATTGGATAAGCCATTCTCTGAAACATCAACCTCTTATACCAATATACGGCTTGAGTCAATTCAGTTGCACGCGATTGTAGGTCCATAAGGCCTGTGGCAGAATATTTTTAAAATGGTAAAAAAAGTATATTCGGTGTATCGAGACTGTAATTACTCATAAACAAAAAAAAAACTTTGTTAAGAAAAGCTGGTCAACAATCAAGTTGTATGATAATAGTTGCAATAAAGATCCAATACGACATCGGGTGCCTTGAAGAAAAGAGCAAATTATGCTCTTAAAGGTCGGCAACGCATTCTCGATCCCTCTGGTGTAGCGACTGTCCATGGGCGTCAGTGATCACTTTCCACCAGGTGAATTATTCGCTTGTTTGCTCACTCTTCCTATAAAAAAAGGAAACGTCGAAATCGTCAGCCAAAAACTAAGCTAAGATGATCGCAACGACATATAACCCACTGCTCTCTGAATAAACCTTGCTATAATTATAAGCAATTTTATCTCTGAAAATTACAAAAAAACACAATAAAGTAAATAACTCTGTCCCATTATCTTCAACAGCCAATTTACGTTCCCACTGTTAGGGCACAGGCCTGTCCTCAATATGAGGACGATGGGCAAAAGTCACCACGCGGGCCCAATGCGGATTGGTGACTTCACACATACCTTAGAATAAATTCTAATTCATGTGCAGGTTTCCTCGCGATGTTTTTCCTCCACCGTTTGTATTTCGCTGTTATTACTAAAGTTCATAAATGTACATGACTTAAATATTAAAGTCATCGGTACAGGCCAAGATTCGAACCCGAGACCTTCAGAATAAAGGCCACAGGCTCTAACCACTAGGCCGGCGAACTACTCTGTCCCATCATACGTTTTGTCAATACTTAAGTTTTATTTGATTTAGAACAGTAGCCAAAAAAGGTTGCCAACCCCTGTGCGTAAAAGAAATCAATAGAAATGTCATAAATGACTGATCTCAATTTTAGGTTATCATTTAAAGCACGCCCTTACATTTTACACAATTTTTTTATTTGACAATACAAGACGTTAACGTGATAGTGATACGTCTACCAATAACAAGATGGAGCTAGTTAAGATGATACATTATGCGTAGCCTATTAGACATGAGATGTTCAGTTTCGATACCCCAGTAATTCCACTACTCAAAACGCTCTTCAAACCAGAACACGGTAATGTGTGTACACATATTATTTGGTGGCAGAAGTAGAAGCTGCGGTGGACAGACTATTTCCAGCAATAGGCACCTATCACCAGCTAGTAAATACATTCGAGACTATTTAGAACCTGTATTTACCTAGTCCGGCCATAAGTTCTGCTACAAATGAAAACGCATTTATTTTAATGAAGTAATGTATATTATTAAAATTTATACATATATATTTGTTAGTCTGAGCCAATAAAAAAAATATGTTCTATTCGAAATGGCCACTTTTGGCTTTTAGCCTTTAATCTGTTTGGTTATTAATCAATGGATTTACACGCTGTTTCCAAGGGAAATTTCGCTACTACTTGCTTCAAAGATTATTTAAGTGACTCAATGACGCCATCTCGATTAGAGCAGGCCATGACCTCTAAAACTGACCATAATTTAAAATCTAAAGGGTTGAGGTCTGGGCTAGTTGAGGGCCAGTCTTCAACTCTTATAAAGTTCGGAACTTTGGTTTCAAGCCAGGCTTGGGTGGTTCGTGCCTTGTGACCAGGTGCAGAGTCCTGCTGGAAAGTCCACGGTATATTTTTAAAAAGTGTATTGCTGAAAGGTTTCGCAACATGATCCAAGACTGTATCTTGATACACTTTGGCTGAAGTTTTCACTTTTTTTTCACAAAAATATAGTTTTGTGACTCCTTGATAAGACACGCCCCCACCAAACTATCACCGACGCAGGATGATGACCACATTGTACCTTTCCGTCCACTTGAGCGGCTTCTTTAGTAATGTGAGCGTACACTTTATCATTTTGCTTATTGTAGTGTTCTTCAATCATGAAAATATTTTTATATGTAAAAAGGGATATTTCGACAATATATATATATTTTGACCGTGACCTGATAAGCACCGAGCTTCAGGTCTTGTTTTATAATACGCGACAGAGTCCTAGCGGGAATCTTCATTTCTGGTGATAAGATTTTTGGCTTCCTAATGAGGTTTCGACGAATTCTGGCTTTAACAGCATTAACAGCCTTTGTAGTTCTAACATCACGCGGCCGCCCCGATCTTTTCTAGTCTTCTTCTGGACAGAGGAAGTGTTGTTGTATCTGTTGATAGTACGATATACGAACATCTGGCTGATAGGAAGCTTTTGAAGTATCTGGAATATGACTGACCGGAGCGGCTCCATATCCACTTTGTGCAAGGCGATCGCTATTTTCTTTAACACCCCCACCCCATTCCATATTGTAATTTGATAATGAACCCGAACAAATATGTGAAATGGCGCAAAATCGAAAGAAGTTTTTAAAACAATATACGTGTCGCAAATTCAAAATAATTAAAGTTAAAAAAAATAAGTTTTTATGTAACAGTATTTATGGCTAGACTAATTATATACCAGTGTATATATAAAACGTAAAATTATGTAAATACCACATTGTATTTTTTTATAAATAAGCAACGAGACGAGCGGATTGTTCACCTGATGGGTAAGTGATACACCTGCCCATAACAACGTAGCGCAGGTTAGGATGTTACACAGCACCATATTACTCTTGTCGCCTGAGACATGATATTGAGTTTCCTTACCTCAATAATTTCATTAGCCACAGCGCCTTTTAAACCGGAACATAGTAATATTTGAACAGTACTGTTTAGCGGCAGAAATAGGCGCTGATGAATTACCTACCTAGACAGTCTCCGGTAACAGACTTACCATCAGTGTAAGACATTAAAAAAAATAGGGCTAGATAAAAATTTGTTAGTGTTAACTGCTTTCCGCCATTATTTAATTAACTTAGCTATTAACAAAGCCAATAATTGATAACGAAAAAACATGTATATGCTTCCATTTCTACTAAAACTTTAATTGTGTAAATACTCTACGTCGGCTATATTCTAGTTGCAACAGTAGTATGCAATCGTGTGTTCCGGTTTGAAGGGCGCTGTAGCTAGTGAAATTACCGATGTAACGAGACTCAACTTTTTATGTCTCAAGCCACAAGCGTAATGTGGTGCAGTATATATCCTAACTAGTGCCACGCTGTTATGGGCGGGCGTATCACTTACTATCAAGTGAACGTCTCGTTCGTCGCGTAATTGGATAAAAAAAACCACTGCTGTTTGTCGGCAAAAATAGGAGTTGCAGTGGTTACTAGTCACATACTTTTTTTTATACCCTTCCTCGTGCTACTGTTTTAAATAATTCGGTATTGGATTATAGTATGTGATATATGGTTATATTTCTTTATTTAAGCTACATTCCCTCCCATCCCCACTTTAGATACAGTTTGGATGAACGCCAAACAAACTGAACTAAATTCGAGAAGAGATATATACATAACCATATAACGGAACTTTACTTGATATTGTTTAACTATGGATAGATGTTATTACCTTCAAAACTCTATACAGTTGAAACATATTAAACCATTTTTTCAGCACAGGACGACCAAAAGAATGGTAAGTCACCATCCGAATGTTGTAAATATCTTCAGTATGAAAAAAAAGCAGGTTTACCACATCTTTCTCAATAAGATCAGCAAAAGAGTGGAAAATTTAATAGGAACTCCTTAGATCTCTAAATTTTGTTTAAAATTCGCCTTTAACTCTCAGTGATCCATTTTCGATATATCTTTATACATTGATAAACTTTAGACTAACATCAGCTAGTTAAATGTGTAAACAGTTGTTTATTCATGGAGATCCTCTTAACATGAGACATTATGACATCTTGTGGATATTTTTAAACTTACTACATAGCAACATAAATTCAAGCTTTTATCGCTTCAACACCGGCTTCATTTACGGAAGTGCGACACGATTTTACGATCAGCAGAAGTATGGATTGCGTTTATCCAAGGAACGGGTGCCCGTCTCATATTTTAAAGTACTTAAGAGTTCTGATAGCGCTAAGTATACAAACATATTTCATTGATAGTACCTTTAGATATAAATGAAATATTCCACCATTACATATAATTACAGAATGAATCAGAAATGAGGAGATCCGCAGGAGAGTTAAGGTCACCGACATAGTCCAAAAGATTGCTAGCCTCAAGTAGCAATGGGTAGCACACATCGCTCGAAAGACTGCCAGCCGATGGGGCACTAAGGTCCTCGAATGGCAACCGCTTAGCCGAAGATGTAGTGTTGGCAGAACCCTCACCAGGTGGTCCGAGGATCTGGTGGAGGTTGCGGGAAGCAGCTGGATGCAGACAGCGCAGGATCGATTGATGTGGGATCTTTGGGGGAGGCCTATGTCCAGCAGTGGACGTCTGTCGGCTGATAATAATACATATAATTACCGTACTGCTACAAAGCTGTAACTACAACATAAATAAAATTAAGTTTCACTCAATTGTGCTTGTAAGAACTTACATTAATTCACGTCAAGTCACCTCACAAAAATAACCCGTTAAGTGTTAATTAACTATAATTTAAGTTAACTTCGTTAAGGGCATCGAGTACGTGGGTAACCTAACCAGCTACAGCATCGAGGTCATCGATGAACCGAGAGTAAATCAGATACGGGCCCTTTATGAATGTTGCTTACATGACAATTAATTTAGACAAGGAGGTCAAAATGTTTAGGGAACGTTTCGGAAAAATTATGCATATCCTTACTAAGAGTGACAGGACAAACTGTTCAAGAATTCATGGTAGAAATATCGGTTCTATCTAATACGTGTGTTGTACTTGATATTTTACCACAGATAATTTATCTAACGGTAATCGACATACAAACGAATATACATATAAACAAACTTTTCTGTTTCGTTTTACAGGGGATTTAATAATTTAACTAATATTACTAACCTAGTATTACCCTTACTAACAAAATATGGACGCTTGTCTGAAATAAATATTTATTTATTAATAATTTTAACTTATATATGATTTTCTTTGATCCAAACTTTATAGGATCAATGTAAAAAAATAAATCAAACAAACATAAAAAAAAATTTAGTATATATAGGGTGGCGCAAAAATAACCCTATAAAAAGTACCTTATAACACAGGTAATAAGGTACTTTTTATAAGGTTATTTTTGCGCCACCCTATATGTTTAGTATGTATCGTGATCACTTCCGACTCCATCGGCTGTTTCACGTAAGTCTGTAAAAATTACTATACCAAACCATGGTATTGTTCTTTACGAAGACTAGTAGTGATCTCGGCGGTTTCTCTTGTAGTATTGTCTTCAATCAGTCTGGACAGACGATAGTAAATGTGTTGGGTGTTCGCAACATTGGCAGACTCCCCTACCTCATTTTTAATCTGCCAACCTGGGGCTTTTTGGTGCCAAATCGCACCCTGAACGTCCATTTGTTTTACAAGCTAATATCTCTAGAAAATTTTTAAACTCTACCCACAGCAATTGTCAACATTTTAAGTTATGCTTTTGTAAGAATAATTATTGTAATATTCCAGCTTTAAGTAAATGAGTAAAATATTTAGCAGTGTATATTTATTTAATGGGTCACCACTTCTCGAAATGTGTGTAGAGCATATTTAATGTTGAAACTAAGAAAAGGACAGGCTCTGCCCACTATCTTCTATATATATATATATATATATATATATATATATATATATATATATATATATAAAAAATAGTAGGATAGGAGATAGATCTAGAGAACATAGTATGTGTATATAGTGAAAATGGGTTTTATTTGTTCGCCGTGAAATCACGTGAAAACTAGTGAACGTAACAACATGGGAGCATGACCATTGGACGCGGAATAATGTGTAGATGGTTATAGGCTAACAATATAATAAAAAGTATGAGCCTAAGAAGTTTTTATTGTCATGCCACGTTTTGTCACGCAAGCGAGCGTGGGACAGTTAGTTTTATATAACTCCTTACATATGAAATTGGCGTTTTGTACGGGAGGAATATAAAGTCAATTTTTTTGGAAAATATTTTTAATTAATCAAAGTATGCAAGCTTTTTCTAAGTCCATTATCGTTTAGAGCAGCATTTGGCTGGGTCTCCAGGGTTCAGCCATTGCGACGAGCGCTTCAGATTGTCGTACAGTATCCACATTTCATCGCAAGTAATGATTCGATTTACAATCCCTTCATTATTGTCTCGGTTGAGCAAAGTAACACAGCAGCAGCAGTCGACGCGTGTTTGCAAGTCCGCTTCACTCAATTCATGAGGTACCCATCGTTCAAGTTTTTTTACTTTCCCGATTTGCTTAAGGTGGATATTTAGTGGATAGTGGGACAGTTTTGTCACGTGCCCTAAAACCTGCAGCTATCTCCGAAGTGCTTTGTGATGGATCCGCTTCCACAATAGCCTTTAATTCCTTATGTTTCACTTTGGTCTCCGGCCGTCACGGGGTTGGTTCTGAAGGTCGAAATTTCCAGAACGAAAAGTTGAAACCAAAAACGTACCGTGCTTTCTTTTGCGACACCAGCGCCGTACACATCATTAATCCTTCGAGCTGTTTCTGCAGCACTGGTACTGATGCCACGGTAGAACTCTTACTCGTATATATATTGTAAATAACGAATAATATATTTCATGTTTTCCATTGTGTGGTAATAAGCGACACCAAAGAAAAAGGTAATGAGGAAAAAACAAATGAATGACTTTTCAAAACTCAAATGTAACAGCTAATTAAATTTATAAATTTGAATTTGGAATTCTTAACCAAAGAGGAGATATTTCAGAACAAAGTAGTCAGTATGACAAAACGCTTATTTCATATGTGAGAACCTAATATGTGTATGTGATTATTGCCTATTTCAAAGACCCATCATAACATCTCTGGAACCATTAGGCCTGGAGACTTAAAGTTTGATAGTAATATTACTTTCAACTCTATTAAATAAATAATAAATAAAAAAAAATTAACATTCTACGATTTGTGTCATATAATAGAAATATAGATAAATCTTTAGTATTTTTTTCTGATGACAAATGGTGTTTCCAGTCGCAGACAAGGCGCCAAGTGTGATTAAGGATTGAGCTCTAACAAACAATTAAACGACGTCGCTGCAGTTTCCAGAATGTGATAACGTCAGATTTAAAAATGGATGCTCCGGGTTCACTGCTTGGATGGAAGCTAATTGAATTAATTTTTGAAGTAGCAATTAAATCGCCTTTGTTTGGTTCTATTTAAACATAATAGAGAGTAAACGAACCCTAATTTGGTTGACCAGTTTTTTTTCATGGGTAATTCTTACATGGGATACTATCACTCATCACCGGAGGAATATCCCACTCGTAATGCTTTTGGCACCACCGTTAATACTTTGGGTAAAGAATCTGTCTATTGAATACTAAAATTAATAAATATTATCAACTTTATATCTACCGTTTCATGACTAAAATAGTAGATCTGGAAATGAGGAAAGAAGATACTAAAATTTTGATTGTGTAAAGTATAATGTATCGATCAATGCCACAATAAACTTTTTTGTTTTGAAATTTATCATAGAGCAGTAAGTTTACTGGTGTTGGATCCCTGTTGCCGGAGACCGATTAGATAGGTAGGTACCACAGCAGCGCCTGTTTCTGCCGTCAAACAGTAGTGTGCGAATGTGTTCTGGTTTGAAGGGCGGTGTAGCTAATGAGACGTCTTGTTACGTGTTACGTCTGAAAGCACAATTTAGTCCTGTGTATATGTAACAAGTGTGACGTTGTTATGGACAAGCGAATCTCTAACCAACAGATGAACGTCTAGTTTATCTCGTTGATTAAAAAAAATTAAGTTTAAACGTAATTTCACATACATATATAAACAAGCGTCCCACACACACTGAGACAACAACTGAGCGCATTTATCTTCAGTTCACCTAACACCGTGGGATTACGGTCAAACGGGAACATGTAATAAACAGGAAGTGGGTGTTGCGAAATAACAGTCTGCAAACTAACCCTGTTCACACAAACATACAAACAACGTCTAGTCGTTCATACAAACAATAGTCGCATTAACAATTAAATGTCACGGTTGTATACAAGGAAGTTTTTATATAATGTGCATGAAGGGTTCATGGTCTAGGTCTGTCTGTGTGAGCTCTATATGAAAGATAGACTAATTGTTAGAAGAAAAAAAATACCTATCCTTTAAGCAGGTCGTTTGATTATACCAAAGCGAGAACATGCCAAGCAGTGTAAGGGGCACCAAGCAACAATTCACGAGTTCCAAGCCAACTCCACCTGCTCGCGGTGCATCCCGCTAATTAACAAATGAAGCTTTGGCTCCCACTAACCCGCATTGGGCCAGCGTGGTGGGAAGTGGACCAAATTCTCCCATATGAAACCCAACAAACTACGGCCCCAGGTGCCCGGTGATGCGGGCGGCACAGGACAGATCGATGGTGGGGTCGTCTTTGGGAGACGCCTATGTCCAACAGTGGACGTCTATCGGTTGATGGTGAGAACATGCCAAGTGATACTCCTGTTCATAACAAGTTAGGATTATTCTACGCATTGATACATAAGATGTTAAGTCTCTTTACTTCAATAATTTTACCAGCTACAACGCCCTTCAAACCGGTGTTTGCATACACAAGCAACAGTGACTTTAAAAAGTTTCTGTTATAGATAGTATGTTCAGGTATCAAGTAAGGACATATCTTATTCGAAGAAGGTGCTGTCGCGCTGACGTGCCTCTTTATGACTTTATAGTTAATCGTGTCAATATTAGTTGTCTTACGGTGCCTAGTTTCCTAATTCGCTTCCTCCACTTCACCCTATCTTGGACATCGTTTTCTTCAAGATCGCATCTTTTTATATCGTAACTATTCTTAGCCATCTCATGTACGGCTTTCCCTAGCAACTTCTATGCTCCTATTCATCTACTAGTAACTCACCTGTGAGTCACATCCGGCGCCATCCTGCTCATCGCTAGACTTCATTTACAACATAGTGAGAGTGCTTGTGTTGAATGAATAATTTTATATCGTGAGCACATGTTACGTTTACGATCACACGGATTACCAGTTCGATTCCGATTTATGTACACAGGTAACGCGAGCATCTATAATCTTAGAGCAAACCTATTTTTTTTTATTCTAGTTAGAATGATATACACAGCACTACATTATTGTTGTCGCTTTGAGACATAAGATTTACCCCTGTAAGTTAACTAGTAAACAGCACCCTTCAAACCAAAACACAGTAGACGGTCTCGGGCAACAGGAATCTACCAGCAGTAATGAAAAAATCAACATGCTTCAAAATCTGAATGTGTATATAGATAATAATTTTTCGTTTTACGTTAATATATAATAAAACATACGGCCTGTATAAAAATCTTTGAAGAAATAGCTTACTTATGTTTATTTATTTATTTTCATTTTTTGTCCCTAAGAGGCATGTCGTGTTTATTAATCATTATTCAATGGACACCTCTAAATTCAATACACGAACGAAATTCATAATTTTTTTATCTTCTTAAAGTGCCACTCCAACTAGTGAAGGTTGGCGATCAGCGTGGTACAGCCGTTTCTGTTTCTGGTTCGACGGAATAATTCGGACGCCCCAGATATGTACCAGTCCATTCCTCGATATTCCTCAACCATCACTTTTTCCTTCTTCCCACCTTTCGTTTTTTTTATCATTATAGAAAAAAATTTTTAGTCGTTAAGTTAATTTGTAAGTAAACAATTGACTTGCATAATATTTATTCTACTTAATGTGATTACGTTTTTTTAATTAAGAAATAAATATTAAACGTTCTACGATAACGTTTTAAAAAAAACATAATACCGACATAAATATATAAATCGCAAATTTAGTGCTTAACACTTCAGTTAGTATTTTATTTTAGAATTCTGAAATTTAAGTGTTTTTTGTTAAACGGATTACTACGACCTCTGTCTTAAGGTAGCATATTTAACAATATACATATTTTTATTTAATAACAATTTTAATGTTAATATTTCATTTAGCAACTATAGACTTGTGTAGAAGTCGTGGAGGCTCTATGGCTATGAACTCGGACATTGCAATCAGATGACGAGGGTTCTAATCCCGGCCGGGGCATGCACCTCTTAGCCAGTTTTACAATGCCTAATGTGCATATTGTTACAATTACCACGTACATAACGGTGAAGGAAAACATCGTGAGGAAACCCGCACACTGAAGTTATCTTTGTGTGTGTATGGTGTCCCCAATAGAGTGGCAACAGTCTCGCCCCCTGTTACATGGAACCCTTAATTTGACCACATCTGGCGAAAAATGGGTGTTTATTCGCCTCTGCCTACTCCTACTAAGAAAAAAGGCGTGATACTATAACAAAAAACTATAGACTTGCGCAGTTGTTTTCCTTTTTAAATAGTTACTTTTAAAAAATATCGACCATACTGATGGTAGCGTCTCCTGTTGGCGGAGACCGTCTAGTTAGGTACCACCGCAGTGTCTATTGCTGCCGCCAAACAGTAGTATGCGAACATTAGTGTGTTCCGGTTTGAAGGGCGCTGTAGCTAGTGAAATTACTGGGGTAACTAGGTTTAACATCTTATGTCTCAAGCGACGAGCGCAATGTAGTGTATAAAATCCTAACTAGCGTCACTGTATTATAGGCGGGTTACTTAACATCAGGTGCAAGCCCCGCTCATCTCGTCGCTTTATTTTTATTCAACGAATACATTTTTATTCATTATCATTACCAGACGGTAGAGACGTTCATTGCTGGACAGAGGTCTCCACCAAAGATCTGCCGATCAGATCAATGTCGTCGTAAAAGCGACATCGAAAAGTATATACATTTGCGCCAAATTTTTTAATGATCGAACGGATATGGAAATTACGTTACTAGAATAATTTATTTCCATATAGATTTTATTACGTTAATAATTGGCAAAAAGGATATTATATTAATTTTGAAACAGTTAACATTGATATTGGCATAATCACAAAATCCTGGAGAATTAATGACCTTTTTCTATATTCTGCGAGACGAGAGATACATTCATCTGATTGTCATACGCCTGGCTATACCAATGTAACGCTGGTTAGGATGGTATACCAGCACATGTTCGTCGACATAAGATGTTAAGATTTTTTTTTTAAATAATCTTTCTCCCAGTTTTATTAGGCTGGGGCTTATGTGTTTCTATTCTTTATCATCTTTATTATATTCTTTCCTAATAATACTTTTCTTTCTTCCTTTCCTTCAAGATGTTGAGTTACTCCAATAATTTCTTTATAACGGATTTGGTTCACACGTCGTGCGCACGTTTTTAGCCCTTTCGCTGTTAAACGTTTTAGAGCAACGTACTACAGTCATCAAATGGTCGACGGCCATGGTGAATTGTTAACGGTCCGTCCGCGCTTCGGACCATTTGTCAGGGCGGAAGAACGTCACGAATGCGGTCTTCAATTCGCGTGTAAACGGTCGTCGACCGCTCCATTGTTTACGCGATTTGCATTCTGTACCTTAAAAAGCGAACGGTGAAACCCCATTTCTTTTTTTTTATTCACTGCATTACATTTTTTTTTTTCAAATAATACTACTTCTACAAATAATTAACCTTTCGATAAAAAAAAAAATGTCTCAAAAGAAATTGTGATATACAAAAACCGTCTTGTTTGGTCTTAAAACTATGCATGGTCATTACATAAGTGACTACATTTTACTGGGGGTAGGTTTCGATTATTATTGCCTTTATTAAGAAAAGCACTAATGTAAATATCCTGCCCGTCGTAGAAGGTTAATAAAATGTCGTGTTCGTGGTATTTGAAGGTGGGCATTCATTGCCTACTAAGTGAGCCCGGGATGATCGATAAGTACTAGGCTGTCTAGTGCTTATCGTACCAAAGCTAGATTGCTGATGCGAGGAGACCTACAGTGCTCCCTGGGACATGCCCTGGCATAGTGCCGGCAGGCACCGGTGCCGTTTGTAAGTGATCCCAAGGCCTCCCTCAATGCACAAACAATGACCACCGAGAGGGTTTTAGTGGGTAAAAATTACCCAGAAAGAGGGTAACATTTTAGAAGATTCAACCCTCCTCCCCTCTCAATAATAAAATAAAACTGTCTGTTGCCGGAGACTGTCTAGGTAGGCTCACCGCAGCGCCTATTCCTGCAGATGCGACGCCATTAATATGTACCGGTTTGAAAGGTGTTATAGCTTGTGAAATTACTGAGGATAACAAGGCATAATATTTTATATCTCAGGCGACAAGCGCAATGTAGTGTATAAATCCCTAACTAGCGCCATTGTATTATGTGCGGTTGGTTTCACTTACCTTCAAATGAACCTCCCGCTCGATTTACTTTGTACAAGCGTTACTTTACTCCGGCTTGAAGGCCTATGTAGCTATTGAAATTTCATGACTAATGCTATAAGAAAAACTGGTGTATCGTCATTGTATTATATTAAATTTCTATTGACATCTATCATTAACATACAAGTATTTATTAGCAAACTCTTAATTATTTTTTAAGTATTGAAATTTTTTTAATGTATATATTATATTTACAGAATAAAAAAAATTATCATCAGCAATAGCAGAGCAATAGCAGTTCAGTATCGCTGGCCAGCGGTTTTGTGATAAGCGCCAAGATAACTGTACCGCTTCCGCATCATGCTGGAGAGCTTTCGAGTTGAATGAATCCTAATTGGGCCGCCTCCATACAACTGAAGGATTCATCGATTCAATAACATATCTAAGGATTATATATCCGTTTAAAAATATATAAACTTTTTTTTTAATTTAATTAACAAAGTAGACAGTTAACTCGGCAAAATTAGTTTACATTACATATTTATAAATAAACAATGTGCTAGGTCCCGATTCCCACAAGGGTGTGAAGGTTTAACGTTTACACCCTGGTTACATAAGTGGGAGTAACGACTGAACTAGGTTTTCTGTTTTTTTTTTTTTATTATTATTGTATGAGGCGATGAGACGAACAGGACGTTCACCTAATGGTAATTGCTACGCCTGCCCATAACAACGTCACGATAGTTAGGGTGATATACACAGCACCACATCGTGATCGTTGCATTAAGACGTATGTTATGCCTTGTTACTTCAATAATTTCGCTATATACAGCGCCCTTCAAACTGGAACACGGTGACATTTGTATACGACTGCTTGGCGGTAGAAATAGGAGCTGCGGTTGTATCTACCTAAGTGGTCTCTGATATCAGAGAAGTATCACCAATAATCTGTTGGTTATTTAAAATTTTTATACTTTTATAAAATAAAGAATTGCTCTTTATAAACTAAAAGACATATACATTCATATGAGTTAATTGCTATTACGTCCAGCAACAGACAAAGAATTTATGTCGCAACCATAAATTGTTCAAATAAATGTCAAAGCAATAAAGAAACTCTGTTGTCCAGGAAAAATAAGATTTTCTAGGAGTGTCGGCTCCTGGATGGATTCATTATTTAATAAATTTATAATATTACAGAAGTAATATATTTACGTTAATTTTACACACATGAACTGATTACTCTGTATTTTTAAACATAAACAATCTAGTAGTTAAAATATATAAATGAATGCATCGTGGTGTCCTTCAATCGTTCGCAACAGATAACATAAACATTTGTCTGTGGTTAATCTGTGGTCGTAGCTATGATACTTCGGTTCGTAATGCCATTGTACGCGATATACATCTCGAAGAGGCGCGGGTTCGATCCTTACTAAGCCCTAGTATCATGTGAAGGATATCGTGAGGAAATCGACATGCTTCAGGAACAACTTTGTTGGATAATGTCCTGTCTTTTCGCTTCTGATAGACCCCGAGTTCCATTAATGGAATATCATGAGGGCTGTTTATTATTACGTAGAATTTTTATTAAATACTATTAAAAATAAAAAACAAAGCTTTCCTACAATCTTATTGTCAACCGGATGGTCCAATACAGAATGCATTAATTTTCTTTTTGTTTCGCGCCGTTCCCAGCGTTCCCAGACGCAGTACGCGGTTTTAAAATTAGAACGCGTTCGCTTCCAACTGACAGCTTGATAGTTCCAATTTCAAATAGTATTCCTTTTGTAGAGTAATTAATCCTCTTTGTCATAAAAACTTTAATGTATTATTCTTAACGGTTTTAAAAATGTTTTATTTCTAATTCAAATGTCTATGTTCATCAAAGAGTAAGTTATCAATATTGTATTGATTGAACTTATATACTACCTTCATGCTATTAATCTGGCGCTGTATCTGTATTGTTGTGCATATTATCCAGTGCCCCTTTGTCACCTAAAATCGTGTGAAGTTGATGTCATGTCTTAGCCCGTTGTAAATAAAAACAAATTTTTATCGATTATCATTAGGATAGTTATGTTCTCGATGGGACAACGAATCTTATCATAGATTAAATAATCTTTCGACCATTTAAGATGTCTCAGTGGAATGTTACTAAGGCGTGATTATAAGGTAATGTTTGTTGTTTATTTATTTGTTCATTTATTACGTTCGCTAGGCATGTATAATGATCACGCCATAACTCAATCCCGCTTACCACACCAGCATACAAGCATTCACAAAACAGTCCAGCCGTGGACGGACAGATGTCACATACGACGTAAATCACACCATTTAAAATGGCCATTTGCAGTAACAAGGCCAGTGGAAAGATAATGGAGCACATTTAAAACCCGCTACAGCCGTCCGTTCACTGGACAGTTAAACTTTACCGTAAACCTAAGATGTTTCTAGAAACGTGCGACCTGTTCATGAAATGGAAAAGAAATGCGTACCGTGCCTTCGATTGGTGTAAAGACATTTTCTAGTTATACGATAATTATAGGATTTGTGGAGATTTAGCATTTTTAGGTCACAAAACAAACAGGCAGTTGTGACTCGTATGGAGTAAATTTAAAAGGCGTTTATATTTATGTACTACTGTAATCTACCGGACATATTTAGATTCTATTTAATTGTTTATTGTACAGCATATTTTTTTTATTCCACGAAACGATTAGATGAACCTGACGGTAAATGTCGCCTCTTTCCAAAATATAGTGCCTACTATTGATTGTAAACACTGCACTACATTATCCGCATTCCTTCGAGACACAAGACATAAGACAGTAATTTCTCTAGTCACAATCCTTATCATACCGACACACAGTAATGTTTGCACAATATTGTTTGCTTATACGGCCGACAAGAGGCCTTTTTTTTTAGATGTAACACCAGTACAGCATAAGTTTAATTTAGATTCTAAATAAACCTAGGCCACACACCGAGAGGCTTTTTTTTCCTTCACCTTAGTATCATCATCAGTCGATAAGGCTTCTTAGCTTATTTTATAATAAACTTGAATTTTGCGTTGATTTCGTATTCATAAAATCAACTCTTTAAATACATTAAACTGCGAGCCTTACACTTTCTGTTATAACTACTGAATAATTTATCATTAACGGGCCTGCGCACGCGAATCTAGCACTTACTACAATTTCTTTACATACATTGATCGCAAAGCACGGTCCAGAAGTAATCATAACAAATTTGAAAAGTAAACGAACTGAAGTCGGCTGCAACACGCAAAAATCTCAGCACAGCTATAAAGTTTAAAGTAGGACGATGCACGCTTTACTCGAAACGAAATTCGTAAACAGAGGGTAGATGTAGAACGGAATAAACCGTGGGCTAGCAGAAGAAAATTCATCATTGTGTTCAATTAGTATATGGGATGTTTTTTGTAATATAGTATATGAGTTAACCCAATACAATTGAAATGATTAAAAAAAAATAAAAACTATGTCTACATACAATATATACGAAATTTCTACCTATGTAGGTACTCATGACGATATCCCTGGAGATATAAGGTCTAGAGATTTATAATTTGGTATAAATATTCCTTTTACCAAGTATAGGTCAGCTAAGAACGGATTTTACAAAATGTTAACTTCAAAAGGGGTTAGTGTATCTACAAACCGGACGAAGAAGGATATTCCAGGTTTATATTTTAAATCAAATTCTATATTACGGCCAGCAAAGCCGGTAAGGAACAGTTAGTTATGTATATGCTTAGTTTTTGGCGGTTGAGAATGAAGGAAAATTAATATTCTGATGATGTTCTCTTTTCTGATGATTTTTAATATTGCCCTCTGTCTGTGGGCATTTGAAAGATTAACAAATGCGATCCACGATCTAAATGTAGAGGAGTATGTATTTGTTTTTGTATCGGGGGAAATCTTATAACGATCCATATTTCAGCGACGAGGACAGGGTTGTATTGGATTTCTACACATTAAAACACCCTCTGTTGTCTTCTTCAGTGTGTTAGGAGTGGTTCCGGGGTCTTATACGGAACGCGCTGATGCCACTCTGTGCTCTAGCTATAGACATCCAAACGAAGCATAAAGCACTCCTTACTCATGGAAGAGTGAGCACTCGTTGTCCTCTTAGAAGATGAATGTATACTTACCCGTCCTATTTTAAACTTCGTTTCAAAATTTTACCGTTAGAAGCCATCAGATGCTGATGATGGCATGGATAACCATTATCAGTATTACCGTTCCATACTTCTCGAAGCTTTTAGTCTCTGAAACCACGCAGACCGTTAGTGATGAGCAAAGCAAGAACAAGACCAAGACTTGGACAATCTTGGTCTTGTTCGTGTAAAATTGGTCGAGTTCTTGCTTTTTGCATGATCGAAAACACTTTTACTTAGTACTACAGACTATGCCATATGTTGAAGTCTAGGATTATAGTTATGTTTCTTAAGGAACATATGATTCTAACAAACTCTGGACTTGCACATATCACATCCAAAAATATGTACAATATTAAATACTCTGTGTACAGAACGTTTATAAGTACTAATTAGTGTGATCTCATCATATCTGCATGTAAGTGCTACTTCCGCGCAAATTTGACATGTAACGGTCTATCCTATTATCAATACTAATCAGCAGGAAGCAATCCTAGCTTCCGAATTAAGCGGCAAGAAGGACTTCATTTCCGGTTATTGTCTTCTAAATACAGCGTTAGAATATTATGGCGATAAATGTATCGTTTAACACACGGACTCCGAATGATTTCTAGTGCTTTGCCTATCATGACATATATGTATATAATTTTTGGAAAGTATATTGACAGTCGTAAAAAACGAGAAATTGTTCCTTAGATATTATCCTTTCAAGATCGGTCCAACCGTTGTGGAGATTAGCTGAAAGAGAATAAGTTTCTTGAACAGTATTTATGGTAATAACGTTATTTGGATAATACAAACAATTTAATTTTACTAATTTGTTGTAATTGTAAGTTGAAGAAAACTAATACAACTATCATATTTTTTTATACTAGGAAGCGATGAGACGAACGCGACGTTCACCTGATGGTAAATGACACGTCTGCCCATAAAAACGATGCGCTGGTTAGGATGTTTTACACGGCACCACATTATGCTCGTCGCCTTGAGATATAAAATGTTGAGTTTCCTTACCCTAGTCATTACATTGGCCTTTTTAACCAGGACACAGTAATGTCTGCACGCTACCATTTAGCGCAACAAATAGGAGCTGCGGTGGTACCCCTACCATTTTTTGAGGCAAAACTTAAAATGATATCCTGCTTCTGGGGGGACGTCAGGGTTATGTGAGATTTTTGATCACTAAATTGTGTAGAGACTTAACGTTCCTAGGCACCATCGCTGAGCCATACGCTGTCCCACACTGGTTAACTTGTTGATCGATAGCGGCCCTCACTTCCAAGGCTCGCGATTCTCCTTGACCCTTTTAGTCGCCTTCTACGGCAGGCGGGGCTTATCTTAGTCCTATTCTTACTAGCCCGAGACTACAGGGCTAACGGTAGTACCTACTTACAAGGTCTCCAGCAACAGAGACCTACCAACAGTACACTGTCTTCATCTTAAAGTTGATGCCGAAAAAAACTTAAACTACAACTATCATAGATCTAAACCGACTGGAATATAAAATTTTTACATAGTTTATTTTAACAGTGATTTCTATGTTTATAAACTACGAGTATTTGCTCTATGCGCAAGTATTCTGATGAAAGTAGTTGTTGTGACTAAAAAATAAAGTTTTTAAACGTATTCTGGATATTTGCTCCGGTCGAATATTTTTGCAGTGGTGAGAGCTAAACCTATTAATAACAGTATATCTTCCATCGTTTATTATAAAGCTCTAAGCTTTAATTTATACAATCCAGGTGAACAGGCAGATAAAACAATGCCCGAGTGCAATGAACCTAGGCGTTATTTCACTACGTTTACAAGGATTGAAATGTGTTTGTTTACTGAACATTCAGCTGGTTATAGTTGGCAATTTGCCAAATAGTTTGCCATATACAAATCTAGCTTAGATCGTCATGTTGAGAAGTGGTATTTTTTGGGAACGATGGGCGAACAGTTCACCTGGTGGAAAGGGATCACTGACGCCAATGAACAGTCGCAACACTAGACGGGTCGCCGCTTCGCTACCGACCTTTAAGTAAATAATAAACTCTTTTCTTGAAGGCCCTCCATGTCGTATTGGTTCGGTTTGTTAACTACTGTAAGGTCTCTGTTTTGACTGCCCGGTACTCTCGGACTATTAAGAATAGGACTAAAATAAGCCTTGTGTGTGGTTAAGGGTGTCTAAAAGAGCTTTTTGGAATCATGGTCCTCATTGTCCACTAACCGAGCCCGGGCTGTACGACAAGTACGAGGTGGTCTCGTGCTTGTCAAAGTAAAGAGAGGATGCTACAGAGGGTCTCCCGGAGTACCTAAGGCGTAGTGCAGAGAGACACGCGAGCAAGACGAGCGAGACTATCAAGTGATGGTAAATGATACATCTGCGTAACAAAGTGGAGCTAGTTAGGATGATATACACAGCCCGACATCGCGTTCGTCGGTTTGAGACATAAAATGTCTCGTTAACTCAGTAATTTCACTAGTTATAGTCCCGTCAAATCGGAATACATTAACATTCGCAGAGTACTGTTTGTCGGCAGGAATACTAGCTACCACCGCAGCTACTTCTATATATACAGTCTCCGGCTAAGGAAATTTACCACCAGTAAAATATTTGTTTTTGATCCACTGTTCCGTTTAAACAAAAAAAGAGAATATTTATTCTTTAGGGAATATATCTTTGTTTGTTCTACCTTTTAAATTTAATTAGGAAACAGAATTTAAAAATAACTTGACGTTGACAAATGTTTGTCTTGAGTTCTAAAGGAGCATTAATCGCTGAGGTATTTGGTATTTTTTTATACAATTAAGCGATGTGACGAGCGGGACGTTCACCTTATGGTAAGTGATACGCTTGCCCATAACAACGTGGCGCTAGTTAGGATGATATATACTTTACATTGCGCTCCTCGCCTGCGACATAAGATGGTGAGTCTCATTACTTCAGTAATTGTCCTAACTACAGAGCTCTTCAAAGTGCACTCTACTGTTTGTCGGCCGTACTAGTAGCTGCGGTGGTACCTACCTAGTCGGACTCTGGCAACTGAGGCCTACCTCCAGTAAAGATTCATAGTTGTGTCTTTTCCGTTAAAAAATTATGATGATAATAGCGTGATAGTAGATACTTGAAATAAATTAGCGACAGTGCGAAATGGCAGTTATTCTAGTTTAACTAGCCGTTCCCACTACTGACTGGAACATTTTTACTTAACACCATTTAGGATCAATTACCTAATGGCCAGCGCACCTTGGTTTGACATATTTTTTGTTTGTACCACTAATAAACCAGCCACACCTAATATAATATATAGGCGCCAAGTAGGCAATTAAGGAAATAATCAGATTATAACAGCGCAGGACCGTGATTTGTGAAATACATTTCATGAGTCCATATCCAACAGTGGATGTCCATAAGTTTATGACGATAACAATATGAAAATGAAAAATAATCAACTATTACCGCACTCCTAGCTACTATTACTAACCACTGCAGCTCCCATTTCTGCTGCTGATCAGTAGTGAGAGCAAATTTTGCCGTGTTCCGGTTTGAATTTCGCTGTAACTAGTGAAATTACTAGGTTAACGAGATCTATGATTTACTTTACATTCGGCGAAACAAAGAGACGAGCGAAACGTTCGCCTGATGGGAAATGGTACGCCTGCCCTTAACAACGTGGCGCTTAGGTTATGCTTATGAGACAAGACGTTAAGTTACTCCAATAACTTAACTAGGTACATGGTCTTTCAAACCGGAACATAGTAATGTTTGGACACTACTGTTTACCGGAAGAAATAGGAGCTACGGTAACTACCCACACTTAGCCTATGT
This sequence comes from Ornithoptera alexandrae, assembly GCA_029030555.1. Lineage (NCBI taxonomy): Eukaryota > Metazoa > Arthropoda > Insecta > Lepidoptera > Papilionidae > Ornithoptera > Ornithoptera alexandrae. The sequence continues at coordinate 2,830,732 of JARDVY010000031.1, forward strand.
TACAGGTGGTAGTGTCTCAAAGCAATGAACAATATGTGGTCCAATATATGTCATGCGTATACCATCCAGTGTATAAAGTACGTATGTGTATATATATATGAATGTTTGCCAGCGAAGATATCGAACACGTACGTGCTTAATAAACACCACATCAATGAAAACAGGCAGTAGTGTATACGTGCTTATCAGCTCGGTTATCTTCCGCTTATTATGTTGCCCACCCGCGTACTGCACGTTAACTGTTATAAGAAGGCTTTGTGGGTTCGAATCAATACAGTCGGTGTGACCTCGAAATCCTTACTTTTTATTATTCTCATTACAAGTAATGGGGAAATATTTAGTATATTACTTGAAATACTTCGTTATATCGTCTTTGTAATGTAATGGTTTTAGTCAAAAATATTTGAATTTAAAAATTGTGCCCGAGGTGCAAGATTCGAATCTCGCGCTACGCATCATAGAATGTTGGTAGAATTTCTACAATCACCTTTTAGTGACCCCATAAGAGTATTGTTGTGTTTATATTACTGGTTGTCTCTGCTGCCGGAGATCGTCCACGTAGTTACCAGCACAGTTTCTATTTCTAGCGATGAACAGTAGTGTGCAAATACTACTGTGTTTCGTTTTGAAGGGCGTTCTAGCTAGAGAAATTGAAGGGGTAACTTAACATAATATGTCAGGGTGAGGAGCACGATGCAGTTTTATGTATATCAGCCTAACTACCGCCACGTTGTTATGGACAGACGTATTACTTACCTACACAACAATACGTTGAAAAAGAAAAAAATATTGGAGTGGAGTCTGGACGAACATCCTATTTAAATTTTTATTGCCAGTTAACGTAAAACATTAGAGTCAAATAGCCCATTATGGACAGAATAAATGGTGTATCAGTTACTGACCAGTACATATTTTTCTTCTAAGTTTAACTGTACTAATATATTATTAACTTAAAGGTTTCCGCAGGGTCGGCAACACGCCCCGTGATACCTCTGGTGTTACTGGCGATCATAGGTTGCGGTTACCGCTCAACATCAGGCGGGACCGCATGCCTGTTTGCCACCTAAGTGGTAAAAAAAAAACATATTCTGATGGTCCACAGTCACCACCTTATCTGTGCTACAAACACATTGTTTAACTGTTTATTTGCGTATGTATTCAGTGCACAGATCTTGGCGTCGAAGAAACTAACTTGTTAAGATAATATGCGTGTGATTGCTAACAGCGAAACGAAATAACATAATGTATGTGTTTATTATTAATTAACAATGTAGCTTATTTTAATAACTTAAACATCCACATCTTTCAAACACATACGAACAGTACAGATTCCACCATATATTTATCGTTGTTATTTATATTTACTGGTGGTAAGCATCTGTTTCTATTGCTTTGTAGTCTCGGGCTACTAAGAATAGGGTTAAGGTAAGCTTTGCCTGTTGTAGAAGGTGACCTAAAGGGTTTTCGGGTTTGTGAGCTTTGAAGGTCGGGTCCCACTTTGTCCATTAGCCCGAGATGAACGAAGGAACGAATCAAGTCAGAGAAAACGAGGTGGTCGTCCTGGTCATATCAAAGTGAGGCTAACGAGGAGGGTTACGGCCCTCCCTGGGACATGCTTTAGGCGTAGCGCCGGGAAATACCGGTGCGTTCCGTATAAGATCCAGTGGCCTCTTACAACGCACTGAAGGTGGTAAAAATCCCACATTGTCTTGTCTTCTCCTCAGAAGCAGGGTGGTAACTTTTTAGAAGAAAAAATTCCCTCCCGATAACAAAAAAAATGCCTGTATTGCTAAGACTGTGTAAGTACAACCGCAGCTCTTATTTCTGCCGCTAAACAGTACAGTGCAAATACTATTGTGTTCCAGTTTGAAATACGTTGTAGCTAGTGAAGTTAGTAAGGTAACGCGACATAACACCTATATCTCAAAGCGACGAGCATGTGATGAGTTGTCTATCATCGTAACTAGCGCCACGTTGTTATGGGCAGGCGTATCACTCACCATCAGGTGAACGTTTCGCTAGTAACGTCGCTTCCACGAATAACTCCTTTATAAAGAGTTAAACTAAATGACTTTATATATTTTTTTTTCATATGTTAAACATATTCTTATTGAGCAATTCTATTCACAATAAGTTGAAGGTTTATAAATAAACAAATTTTTGTTTACACTTAATTTATTTAAATATTTAAAAAACGGCATAAATCATAAACATACATAAAAAAGTTCATATGTTGCTGTTGATTACTTTATAAATTTTTTTAACCTCATAGGTTATTATTTATGAACAATGAAAACGATTCCATAATTATATCTAAAATAACATTATAAATAGAAATACATAACAAAAGGGTTATTGTAATTAACTTTCACTAGGAATATTAAATAATCCTTCATATAAACTTTATTAATAAGAATGAGGGTACAATGCGCGTAATACATCTGGAGCTTAGATAAATCTAGATCAGTCTGAAATGAGTATCCTATATGCTGTGGAGTAGTCTAGCCAATGAAAACGGGGCCAAAGCATTGGGACAATAACTGCTACAATGCGGCCGCACGTGTGCCTCTGGTCAGTGGTACTCAAACTTTATTCAAACAAAACAAATAAGGCTAAATGTTAACTAAATCAAACACTGTAATATATAATAAGAAAGTAGAGATAAATAAGATTTTTTATAAATAGAGAAATTAAAATAAAAATGTAAAGAAAATAGGAATTTAGTTATAACTTAGAGCGAATAGAACCGACTATCTGGTGAGAATCACGGTAACCCACTGGATGCGAGCAACGCGGGACCGATCGAAGTGGAGATCTTTGGGAGAGGCCTACGTCCAGCAGTGGACGTCTATCGGCTGATGATGACAATGGTGAATAGAACTAATTTTAGGTTAAATGTAAATAGTTTAATATAAGTATATTAATAATATAAATAGTAAAATAAGAATGATGAGGCCTTGAACAACAATATCAGCGGAGAAGGCGAGAAAGAGAAAAACAATTACTGTCCGTATGCTTCCCACCAATACGAATTGGGCAAGCGTGGTGAGAAATGGCGCAAATCCCCCCATATGAATACTCGATCGATGTGGGAATCTTTTGGGGAGGTTTATGTCTAACAGTGAACGCCTATTGGCAGATAATGATGATGATAACGTAAGCTAAGAGAGAAATCTTCCTCTCCTTTTTCAATTTAATATTCAAGAAAATATACATTTCAAAATATTTTTGATACAAAAAAAAAACTAGTTACCGGTGGTAGGTCTCTGTGGCCGAAGACCGTCGAGGTAGTTACTGTATTTGAAAGACACTAGTGTAATTACTAGGGTAACGAGACTTAATATCTTATGTCTCAAGGCGATAAGAAAATTTAGTGCATATCATCCTAATTAGCTTCATGTTGTTATGGGTGTATAAATTACCATCAGGTTAACTGCTTCCTTGTCTCAACGCTTCGTCAAATAAAAAAAAAGATCGTCTAGGTAGATATCATCGCAGAGCCTATTTATTTTTAATTTCCAATCTCATCATCTCATCATCACTATTATTCTTATACTCCTAACGTTAACTAAGTTTCAGTTGAAAATTAATTACTGCAGTTAAATACATTGATCCTTTTCTCACTTATTATTAAAAGCTTAAGAAAAGAATTGCACTAGGTTATGTTTATTTAAAAACAAAGTTTGAGAATAACTGTGTTATTTGCTGATTCATGATACAGCGACCCCGTGATACGGAGCAGCGTACACACAATCATAACCATAAACTAAAGTCATAAACATGTTTCATAGTTAACGTTGACCCAAGTTCGATTTCCTGCGCAGTCGCACGGCTGAACATACGGACAGACATATGGTTTGCTTGCACGAGTAAATGCACTTTTTATTAGTGATGAGCGAAGCAATAACAAAACCGCGACTTGGACAATCTTGGTCTTCGTCTTGTATGTTCAGTCTTAAAATATATTAAAATTTTTGTTTTCAGAAAAAAAGCATAATCTCAAGTTATAATAAATGATTTTTATATTTTAGTTTGTTCTTGCTTTTTCGTAAGACTAAAGACCGAGACCAATTTTACTCATCACCGCTTTATATACATCGAATTTGTTATATTCAACGTCCTGAAATTTTTATATGGACGTAATTTCTGTTATAAAGAATTTGTATACTTTTTCATAACATGCCATAAAAAAATTATATTTCTTTGTCAATACAAATCATTGAAAAATTAGTGGTAGGGCTCTGTTGTCGGAGACCGTCTAGTTCCTATTTCTGCCACCAAACTGTCTAAATATTACTGTGTTCCGGGTTGATAGACGCTGTAGCCAGTTAAATTACCGGGATAATGAGACTTCACATTTTATGTCTCAAGGCGGCGAGCGCAATGTGGTGCTGTGTATGTATACTGTTCTAACTAGCGCCACGTTATGGGTAGGCGTATCAATTACTATCAGCTGAACGTCCGCTAGTCTCATCGCTTAATAGAATAAAAAAAAAGTGAAATACAGTAAGTAATAACTGCTCTTTAGTACAATTTCGTACAAACCGATGTACTTATATATTTTTCCCGTTTTTTAAAGATTTTTTATTATTACACTAATAAACAACAACAACGCGGGACCGATCGACGTGGAGATCTTTGGGGGAGAACTATGGCCAGCAGTGGACGTCTATTGGCTGATAATGATAATGATGATGAAGATGATGGTGACACTAATAAACTACATTATCGAACTTTAATATATCAGATTAATAAATAAAGTAAGTTAAAACGTTAACGCCACCGGTCGGCCTTAGTGCCTCATACAAAGGTTAACTGAACCAATATAGTAGCGTAAGTAGAGCGTTTAATATGAGCAAGCGTTTTGTGTAACGTTATATAAAAACATTGACTTTTAAAATGTAGAGTAGGGCCCTGTACAATCAGCCCTGTATTCTGGGGCTGGTAAGAATAGGCGTAAGGTAAGCCCTGCCTGTAGAAGAAGGCGACTAAAAGAGTCTAGAGGTTTCGCGGGCCTTGAGGGTGGGGGCTCTTATCGTTCCACAAGCGAAACTGCGTGGGGCAGCGTATGGCTCAGCGATGCTGCCTAAGCGGGTTAGGCTCCTCCTCAGAGACGTGTTAACTCAAAGTGTGGAGGGGCACCGTTGCGTGCTATAAGACATCCCAGATTCTCTTCCGAATGCACTGATGCAGATTAGACTGAAATTATAATTTATACAGTAGAGAAAACAATGTAACTTGGAACTGGAGATGTAATAATTCTTCACTGTTATATACACGTGGCGTTTTTTGTGAAAGCCCAATGTCCGATAGCGGACTACCGCAGTATGATGATAATAAACATATGACAATGGCTCTGTACTGGTGGTTGGTCTTTGTTGCGGGAGACTATCTAGGTACCACCGTAGCCCCGATTGCTAAACAGTGTTGTGAAAACATGACTGTGTTCCTGTTTGAAGGACGCTGTAGTTAGTATGTTAGCGTTGTAATTAATGGGATAACGAGACTTAACATCTTATGTGTTAAGGCCACGAGCGCCACGTCGTACTGTATAAACCATTATAACTAGAGCCAAATTGTTACGAGCGGGCGTATCAGTTACATCAGTTGAGCGTCCCGCTCATATCGTCGCTTCGTTGAATACAAAACGCCGTTTCGCTTAGAAGTGATTAACAGGCCGTGGATCCGTGTCCACGAGCCCAGTGTCAGATAAGCTGTAAAAGTCGCATGGCTTGCAGCGCTAACATCATCAGAAATATAGCTAGTTAAGTGATAGTGACGGCTTACATGGCGAAGCGTATCCGCCTAAAATAATCTGTATCTGATGTTGACAGCGACCACAGCGATGCTCTTATAGTTGCAAATTGTCAATACGAAGATGGTAACTAGCCAGGAGGGTTTTAAAAAATACTATCTTCATTTCAACTTAACCAACAGCATTGAAATAAGACCTCGAAGAGTTTTCTGGATTAAAATTGTTTTTAGGGTTAAACTCGCCTTTGTGTTATATATTTCGATATAGTTACTAAGAAATATTTGTATATACGTTTTTGCGTATGTTACTTTAGGAAATAGATATATAAATTAAAGAGGGTATTACTAGGGAAACAGTTACCGGAGCTGCAGAGGCAGTTGTCTAAAAACATCCTAAGAATAGAAATACACTCGCGTGCAACTAAACCGATTCAAGCCGTATATTGGTGCAAAAGTTAGATTTTTCGGAAACCGGCTTTTCCGATTTTTGTAAAAGTTTTTTATTCGAAAGACTGATAATTTTTTTCATAATACAGGAATTTTCAAGTAAGCAATGACAAAACTTTTTACATAACTACTACAGCAGCTCACAAGGTTTCGAGGAGTGGCTGTAAATCAGTGCACAATTAGAGGACGCCTGAAGAAAACCAATTTAACTCCAAAGCAGCTAGCCAGAGGTCCGAAACTGACCGGAGCTCACCGTCAAGCCCGACTTCAATGTGCTCGTGAACACCTCAACTGGACTATTGAGCAAGGGAGCTCCATCCTGTTCACTGTCGAAAGCAGAATGTGTCTCCATGGCAACGACAGAAGAAGCCGAGTATACAGGCGTCCAGGGAAACGGTTCTTGCAATGCTGTTTCGCTAAAACAGTATAATATAGCGGTGGTTCAGTCATGATGTGGGCTGGAATATCATATGAAGGGAATACCGAGCTTGTTTTCGTGCCTGAGGGTGGCCGGAGAGGGGGTCTGACAGCTCAAAAGTACGTGGAAGAAATTTACCTCGATCATGTTGTACTTTATGCAGGGTACATAGAAGAAGATCTTGTATTGATGCATGATAATGCTCGGTGCCATACAGCAAGTGTTACTCGCCAGATTTTGAAGGAGTAGAAATTGGGACGATGATGTGGCCAGCCCTCAGTTCTGACCTGAACCCCATTGAGCATTTATCGGACGAACTCAAACAAAGGGTTGAAGCTAGAGATACGGCTCCATCAAGCATCGTCGAGCACAAAACTGTGCTAGAGAAAGAATCGAATATGATACCTCAAGATTTTATCAAGAAATTGATAAAGTCCGTGAATAATCGCCTGGAAGCCGTTATAAAAGCAAGGGGAGGAAATACAAAGTATTGATGATATTAACTGTCTTTACCTTTATGAAAAATAATTTTTTTATTAATTTTGTTGTCGTTTTAATTTTTCTTCATTTTTTATGCATTTCTGTCCAAATTAAATTTCATCAATAAATACTCAACCGATTTTTTTCTATAGAATAGCATTTTTTAGAGAAAAGATTAGCCTCATAAACCCAAAAAAAAAACCAAGAAAATCGGATAAGCCATTTTCTGAAAAATCATCCTTTTATACCAATATACGGCTTGAGTTGATTCCGTTGCACGCGAGTGTATATTCTTAAGACTGTTGAAAAATATGTGAGTCAGTTGAAAATATCTTTTAAACTTTTATGAATACATTACTAGTTGCGCAAGTTTTACAATCAAGCTCGTAAACTGAATAAGGCATTAAAAATTTTTTTTATGTTGTACAGTAAAGAGACTAGCGGGACGTTCACCTTACGGTAAGCTATAACCCCATAACAATGTTATGGTTGTCATATAATCTATATGCAACATCTTTAATAAGATTCGTATTAGTATATCATGTTCGAAGTAATTAAAACTAGCAACACTCCCAAGGAAATGGTTGCTTAATTAAAAATCACTAGGACGTGACGTCACGCGGAGGAAGCGCACTGTGTCCCTGCGTGGAAGTCACCATTCCCATACGGGCTACATCCAGAAATAACTGTAACCGTTATAAAATGAGCCCGGAGCTGATTTTAAACACTTAACAACTGTGACTGTTCGTTGCATAATGAACTGTTTGAAATGAGTATTCATTTAATTGCGCTTCTCAGACTATTTGTTATGAAAAACCATTGCTCGTTTTTGTTAATTAAATGTTGAAAATAATTATATATAATATAATAAATATGAAAAACAAAATCTAAAAAGAAATGTCTTAAAGGGCATCGCCCGTAGCAATGTTGGCTGATGGAACAGTACGACAGTAAGGTTCTAGAGAAACTGGAGAGAAAGGTCCACGTGAACTAACGATCTTGTGTAAGTCGAAGGAAACCTCTGGATGCGGGTAGAACAGGCCTTTATCCAACAATGGGTCTCGATAGGTAGGTTTTGATGATTAATAAAGTATTCTAAAAACATTGAATTAAACAAGAAATTAATGTTAAATTTTAATTTTATAGTAAATTTGGTTGCCCCTATAAACTTTGATTCAGCCGGTTAAGCCCAACTACGAGGCGAGAGAGAAAGAGAGAGGGCTGTGAGGGGCCAACACAAAATTGTCAATTCTATAAACAGCTGTTGATGAAGAAGGGTGCGTTGGCTCCCAAATGGCGTACATTTTATTTTATTGCACGAGACGCCATCGTCTCGTTTAGTACTAATGGTTAATATTTAACATGACAAAAAGAGGTAACTGTAAAATAATATTATATTGATTATTTCTTTTCTTCTATAATTTGTAATAACTACAATAAATCCAGTAAATATTTGAGGTAGTTAAAAATTTATGATATTCATGCCAGATATAGAACCATGTTCTTGTTTGCAAGCTGCTCTTCTTTTCTCTCTGAGTTTCGCTAACATAATTGTGAGATTATGTTTAAAATGTTTCTATCTAAAATTTTAATACAAAACTACTTTAATCTATCCATCTCTATATAAAAGATTTCCGTCTATATAGATATTCATTATGATATCTCTGATAACCATAAGGTATGGAGACTTAAAATTTGGTAGGAGTATTCCTTTTGCCGAGTAAAAGTCAACTGAGTACGGATTTCACGATATGTTACCCCCAAAAGAAGTTGCCTGGTTTCATGACTAATAAAACGGGCGAGGAACAGCTAGTATAAAAATACTAAACTAAGGTACATCATAAGAACTAAAATCACAGCTAGCCTGTCTAGTCGCTATAAGAAAAGGAGTGTTGCCAGATATTGTACTCAAGATTGCAATCAAGCACTCGACTGTATAATAAAAAAAATTACAGTTATTATAAGGAATCTACCGTTGTTAATGTTTTGATGGAATGTTAACCGCGGAACCCTTGGCTTTTATTAGTGATAAGTCTCTATCGTTGGAGACCGTCTAGGTATCACCGTAGCTCCTATTTCCGTCACCAATCGATAGTGTGCAAACATTACCGTGTTTCGGTTTGAAGGGCATTGTAGCTAGTGAAATTAATGATGTATTAAAACTTAATATCTCATATCTCATCACAATGAGCACGTAGTGGGGTGTATATGATGCTAAATAGCGCCCCATTATTATAGGCAGGCGGATCACTATACCCATAATAATGGGGTTTATCTGATGATAAACTTTCTTGTCCCTGTGTCAAAAAAAGCACCTAAAAATTATTCGAGAATTTATCACTTTAGCTTTTCGCTTTGACTAAACTAGTTATAGATTATAAAACTATTAGTTAATTTAGTCGGAAGGTAAACCTGTTCAGTCCTATCGTAGAACTTTAGTTGCCTAGTCAACACAAAAACAGTACGATAATGTAAATAGATGTTTTTCATTCGTTTATTTAACGCTATCGACTATACACATAGGAATTCCGTGTGATAACAGCGATGGTTGTAATGGTGACAATATTCAAAAAGTACCACCCCTAACCCAACTAAATTTATAGACAATGCACATAAAAAAAAAACTCATATTTTTTTAATATACCATAAAATAAGAACGTGGAAATAGTTAATACGATATACACTATACCACATTGTACTCATCGACATTAAGTATAGTTACCGTAGTAATTTCATTACCTACAGCTCACATCTAACGTGCGAACACAGTAATGTTTGCACACTATTATTAAAGTATAGACAGTTTAGACTACCGTGTGGGTATTCTAGACCGTCTGAATATATGGCTATAGAAACTAACCATCAATAAAAATAAACTCTAAAAAGAGTTTATTTCATTAATCCACTGTAACGAACTTTTTAAATATAACTAACTAAAATCAAGTTATTTAGATATAGATTCATAAACACAGATATACATATATAGATGATTACGTAATAGTATAACTTTTTTTAAAAGATTGTTAAAAGGTTGGTGGTACTTTTGTGTGTATGCCACGTACCAACACAGCTCCCTATTTCTGCCGACAAACAGTAGTGTACAAACATTACTTTGTTCCGGTTGGAAAGGCGCTGCAGCTAAAGAAATTACTAGGGTAATTGGACTTAACATCTTATGTCTCGAGGCGACGAGCACAGTGTGGTGCTGTGTATAATTTAACTAACGCCACGTTCTTATAGACAAGGGTATCACTTACCATCAGGTAAACGTCTCACTTGTTTCGTCGATTCGTATAATAAAAAAAAATTAATTCATTCTCAAAAAACAGTTTAATTTTTTAAACAACAAGAATATTTTTAGTCGAGAAAATTTTTATTGTAACTACTATGCTGTTGGTATCTCACTGCTTGGGGTTAGGGTAAGTGTTCATTTCGTTTGTGATCATTTTACTAACAATATACAGGGTGAAAGGTAATAAGTGTAAAAAATCTGGAGGGCTAAAGTATAGCTCGTATCCTATCTATCTATGTATAGAATACAACATCCAAAAACAATGCTTCTGGAGTTTTTTTTTTAATATTTTACAAAAAATTCTCGATTTTCTAGGTAAAAATTCGATGATTTTATTTCTTACTTATTTCTACACAAATTTTAATGTGATAATTATTGTTTTATTAAATTAAATTAATAATCATCACTTAGAGGCTAAAAGTTTTAAATTAGATTATTTGAAAGTCGTGACAGTAAAAATTAGGCATCATACTTACATTTGTATTTAATCCTAAAATAAAATTTTATTTATGAAAAATACGTAAAAACCACATAAATAAGTACCTGACTTCAATACCTATCCGACAAGGTGTAAGAAAGTACATAAACTTTCTAGATTAAAAGATTAAAAAAAAAAACACTTGCTCAAACTGACGGCCACGGTTCCTGATACAAGCACGAAGCCATTTTCTTAAGTCAGATCGAGTGACTCGCTCTGTGAGCTGTTCTCTTATTTTGTCGGCAGCGAGGATGATGCGCGACTTTAAATCTTCTAACGAGTTAATTGGTGTTGTGTACACTAAAGATTACATGTGACCTCATAAGTAATAATCGTGAGGTGTTAAATCAGGACACCTTGCGGGCCACGGTGTTGATCCGCCTCGGCCAATCCATCGCTGAGGGAAAGTTGTGTCTAAGCACCGTCTTACGCCGAGACGAAAATGGGCGGAACAACCGTTATGCTGGAATACCATTTTTCTTCTGGTTTCCAATGGTATATCCTCCAGATAATTAAAAAAATGATTTCGAAGAAAATCTTCGTACGTCTCCCCATTTAAATTACTGGCCAAGAACACTGGGCCTATTAAGTAAGTATGAATTATGCCCATCCATACATTAAGGGAGAATCTTCGCTGATGAGCTCCTCTAATCACGTGGGCATTTTCACCTCAAAGAGCCCAGTAATGACTATTATGAAAATTTGTTATGCCGTCTCTGTTAAACTTCGATTCATCAGTCCACAATATTTTGGTGAGAAAATTATTATTTTCTAAGTCTGCATGCAGTATGAAACGGCAAAAGTTTAACCTCCTTGCAGGGTCTCCTTTCTCCAGGGCCTGCAGCGGTGTATAATGGCAGAGGTAGAGCCTTGCCGTATGCACAGTAAACCACACTTTCCGTTGTGTTCAATCCAGCAATCTTGCCATGATCCTGATTGACGTAGTCGGGTCTATAACAAAATGGTCTATGATTCCTTCTTCCTCTTCAGTATCGTAGATGCGTGGCCTACCTGCATCATGTCGCCTCTGTTGAACGCTGCCAGTTCCCTGACGCGGTGATACGCCGCAGCAAAGTATATATGACTTGGTAGGTGATGTTTCGGAAAACGTAGCTGATATCCTCTTCGTGCTTGTAAAGAATTTCCATCACTAAGTCCATAACAATAGAAAATGTCAGCGTATTCTTCATTACCGTATTCCGCGATTGAATTTAAATTTATTTGGTATGGAAAAGAAAAACTATTCAGAATTAAGAAGACAACGATAATGTACGTCCGCCCATGACTGTAGTTATACTTTAACTGTCGTACTGAGTTTTAGAAAGTTTATGTACTTTCTTATACGTTGTCGTATAGGTATTGAAGTCAGGTACTTATTTATGTACTTTATACGTATTTTTTATAAATAAAATTTTAGGATGACGTCTTATTTTTTACTGCCACGACTTTCAAAGAACCTAATTTAAATGTTTTAGTCTCCAAGTGATGATTATTAATTTAATTTAATAAAACACTAATTAAACAATAATTATTACATTAAAATTTGTGTAGAAATCAGAAAGAAATAAAATCATCGAGTTTTTTCCTAGAAAATCGGGAATTTGTTGAAAAATATTTAAAAATTAATAACTCCAGAAGCATTGTTTTTGTATGGGGTATTCCATACACAGATAGATAGGATATACTTTAACACCTATTACCTTTCACCCTGTATACCAGTATAACTATCTACGGGTGATAACTAATAAATTACTTATGACTACTCTGATTTATAAAGCATTTTTTTTCTTTAATAGCAGCGAATATTCCTTACTAAATAGATAACTAGATTTCATAGTGTAATTTTTGTTATAAAGAAAAAATGTTTATTACGTTATGTTGTTAAATTCCAAACTAACGCCATTGTTAAATAAAAAATTATTACCCTTCAAAAAAATGTGCATCAGTCACCGCTCCATAGTCATAGCCCCTGATGTTACCCAGAAAAACAAACTGGGGTGTGTTGCCATTGTTTATCGAACCCCACACGAGTGTACAAGAAGCAATACAATTTTTTAACAAACAGTTTTATTCATAGGTTAATATTTTTTTTAACGATGAGACAGGACTAGCGACATAACGGGGTCGCTCGTTAGAATGATATACACAACATCACATTGTTTGCCTTAAGACATTAAGTCCTGTTACCTCAATCGGAATACAGTAATATTTGATGGCAGATACAAGAGCTGCGGTGATAGCTACCTAAATGATATCCGGCAACAAAGACCTACCACCAGTAATATACGTATATATATATTACCTGAAAAAAAGTCAGAATTACTATAATAAAACCTTTTCAGTGGTAGAGTCACTTAGCCATACACAGCCAGAAATTGATCATATACAAGGTGAAAGGTAATAGGTGTGAAGAACTGAAAAGGGCTAAAGTATAGCTCGTATCCTATCTATCTATGTATGGAATACCCCATACAAAAACAATGGTTCTGGATATTTAATTTTTTAAATAATTTTCAAAAAATACTCGATTTTCTAGGAAAAAATTCGATGATTTTATTTTTTACTTATTGCTACACAAATTTTAATTTAATAATTATTGTTCAATCATTGTTTTATTAAAATAAATTAATGATCATCACTAAGAGGCTAAAACTTTAAAATTAGGTTCTGTGAAAGTCGTGACAGAAAAAAATAAAGAGTCATATACTTACATTTTTATTTAATCTTAAAATAAAATTTTATTTATAAAAAATGCGTGTAAATCACTTAAATAAGTACCTGACTTCAATACCTATCTGACAAGATGTAAAAAAGTACAAAAAATTTCTAAAATTTAGAAAAAAAAAAACACTTAATAAAACCAAATACTTTGAAAGAAACTGTGGAGACATAAAAGTATACGCCGCGCCGGCCCTTAATTTGACCTTTTTGTTTTTGTTGTAACACGTGCGAGCTTAATGTTGTCGTTTTAGATATTGAGTTCATTGTAAAATATGTGCAATGTCATTTTTATGTAATGAGTCAGTACGACAGTTAAAATTAAACTACTTTCGTGGGCGGACGTACATTATCGTTGTCTTCTTAATTTTGAATATTTTTTCTTTTCCATAACAAATACATTTAATTTCAATGGCAGATTACGGTAATGAAGAATACGCTGACATTTTCTATTGTTATGGACTTAGTGATGGAAATTCTTTACAAGCACGAAGAGGATATCAGCTACGTTTTCCAAAACATCACCTACCAAGTCATAGTGTTTGCTGCGGCGTATCAACGCGTCAGGGAAACTGGCAGCGTTCAACAGAGGCGACATGATGCAGGTAGGCCACGCATCTACGATACTGAAGAGGAAGAAGGAATCATAGACCGTTTTGTTATAGACCCGACTACGTCAACCAGAGTCGTGGCAAGATTGCCGGGTTTAACACAATGAAAAGTGTGGTTTACTGTGCATACGGCAAGGCTCTACCTCTACTATAATACACCGGTCCAGGCCCTGAAGAAATGAGACCCTGCAAGGAGGTTAGACTTCTGCCGTTTTATGCTGCATGCAGACTTAGGAAATAATGATTTTCTCACCAAAATATTGTGGACTGATGAATCGAAGTTTGACAAAGACGACATAACAAATTTTCATAATAGTCATTATTGGGCTCTGCGAGGTGAAAATGCCCACGTGATTAGAGAAGGAGCTCATCAGCGAAGATTCTCCCTTAATGTATGGATGGGCATAATTCATACTTACTTGATAGGCCCAGTGTTCTTGCCCAACAATTTAAATGAGGAGACAATTAACTCGTTAGAAGATTTAAAGTCACGCATCATCGTCGCTGCAGACAAAATAAGAGAACCGCTCACAGAGCGAGTCACTCGATCTGACTTTAGAAAAAAACTTCGTGCTTGCATCAGAAACCGTGGCCGTCAGTTTAAGCAAAATTTAATATAATTGTTACTTTAAACTTTTACTCTGAACTCAATATCTAAAACAACAATAAGCTCGCACGTGTTACAACAAAAACAAAAAGGTCAAATTAAGGGCCGGCGCGGCGCATACTTTTATGAGTCTCTACAGTTTGATATTTCATGGTACTTGGTTTTATTACAAGTATTTTTTTTTTCTAAATTTTAGAAACTTTATGTACTTTCTTATGCTTTGTCGGATAGGTATTGAAGTCAGGTACTTATTTATGTGCTCTATACATATTTTTTACAAATAAAATTTTATTTTATGATTAAATAATAATGTAAGTATAACGCCTTATTTTTTATTGTCACGACTTTCAAAGAACCTAATTTAAAAGTTTTAGCCTCTAAGTGATGATTATTAATTTAATTTAATAAATCAATGATTAAACAATAATTATTACATTAAAATTTGTGTAGCAATAAATAAGAAATAAAATCATCGAATTTTTTCTAGAAAATCGGGAATTTTTTGAAAAATATTTAAAAAATGAATAACTCCAGAAGCATTGTTTTTGTATGGAGTATTCCATACACAGATAGGATACGAGCTATACTTTAGCACCTCCAGATCTTTTACGCTTATTACCTTTCACCATGTATACAGCTACACGTTCTTTGCAATAGTAACCACATCCTTTTTCTTATATGTATATGTTTAAGTAGGAAAACAAACCGGATATGGCATTGGTCAAAGGATATTGCTAAATTTATTGTTATAATATAAAGCAGCTCTATAAAAATTACTGGTGTTTAAGCTGAGACCTACATAGTTTAAAGGTTTAAAGCAGCGGTTGCCAAAGTGGTATTTCATAGACTACTAGTGGTTCCCTTAAATATTTCTCTGGTCTGCAGAAAAATGTAGAATATACTTATTAATCAGATTAAAATGCATTAAAACATTATTTATTTTATTATTGTTTATTGATAAAGGCTTCATAATTTGGTTCTACTTAATAGTTTCTCAATCACAATTTATTCTATAAATATATTTAACTTAAAAATCTTAGTAATGGTCCGCGGGATATAATTTCAAAATGTATTAATTCGTGATACCGAAAAGTTTGGCGACCGCTGGATTAAGAAGCGCTGTAACTATTGTATATATTGGGGTAAGGAGGTTTAAATGTTCTGTATCTCAAAACGACAAACGCAAAGTAGTGCAGCAACGTGAACGTGCTCGTACCTATCTGCCTTCGTTGAATAAATATAAATACAAAGCTTCTCTGATTAATAACTAATCAGACAGACAGAGTAGGCACCACGCTCATGCTAATTGCATAGTTTTGCGGATGTTCAGCACGGGAACCGTACACTCTGCTTACGGCCAGTTTCCTACTGAATCACGAACCATTTCCGACTGCCGCGCAACTGACTCACGTCCACTCTAACTACAATGCTAATGGTTAATGCAAATAGTACTCTTATTATATACATTTGTTATTTTTTTTTTCAAGTATATTTTATGCTAACTATTTCTAAATCTACCTATAATTTATTTTGTTGTCCGTGACCATAAAAGCATTCAGTTTATTTCCATTAGATTTGTATTAACATTATTTATATGGTTTTTGGAGTAGACACTGAACACAAATTGCAGCTTTTGAGCTAATTTAACAATGGCATGCATATGTCCATAACTAAACACAGACAGTCTCAAATTTAGATTACCAGAAATAAACACAGACAAAACAGTTTACAATTTAAGTTTTTAACATAATTATCATATATTCACATTAATTACAATTAGAAAATAAATTATTATAATAATACAAAAATTTTATTTATTTATTAAGAATTCTATTTAAAGAAACTGAGCATTAATGTGGTTACAAGCAATTAGTGGTAATTAGTTGATGGGTGCCATATCAGCGGATGTACCTACAGGATATATTGCGCTTCAGGTATCATTCATGTCCAACATAATAGTGTTAATGACCATGTGCTAGTGACTGTTTAAAGATTTTTATGTGAAGCTTATTATATGATCTACTTGTAAAGAACGCATGTAGAAAATGTGTGTATAGTTGTTGTGATGGTCATTATGTGAATGGATTGGTGTGTATCTAATGTATGTTATGTAAGTAGTAAACAGAAAATGACTTAAATACGATTTCCTAGAAAAAAGTCCCAAATTTGCATCATTGTTACTGACAGGAACCTAAAAAGTGAAATAGTGAAAACTTTTTTCATAATTTAATATTAAATAGGTGTAAAATTTCAAGTTGATATGTTACAGATAATTACACTGATACTGTACTTAGCACAACTAATTAATCTTGATATTCTTTTTAAGTAAGATCTACTAATAAGATATTTTCAGATACACATTATTTGAAAGTATCATGGCAAGTGTGTAAAACATTTTTTTTAGTTGAAATAGCAACACTTTTTTATTCAACGAAGTGATGACACAAGGAGGATATTCACATGGTGGTAAGCAATACACCTGCTCATAACAATGTGGTGCTGTTATACTATCCTATGACCATAACGCCACATATATCATCTATCTACCAAAAACAATATGTATTTCTCTTTTATAAAGGAATTATTATTTATACTCTATTATATTCTAAAAGTGGAATACTGATATGCTATGATTTTTAAAATTAATTATGGCTAAAGTACAATTTTAGGATTTTATGGAATTGTATTGGACCTTTAATATTTGGACAGGAATGCTGGCAGACACAAAGGTGAAAATTCTAGTAAAGGTGCAAGATGCTAGAAGCAGGCAGTACAAAATTGACTAATGTATAGATCTTTAAAGGAAACCTGTACCATCAGGTGGTTTAAACTTACAGCTTTTGATGATATATAGCAAAACTAGTGGTACTGATAATGCATTTTACATTATTGCTATGACAGTAAAAGGCAGTATATGGAGCTGTTTATCAAAGTGCATACAAAATAAGCACATAGTTTATATGTAGTCAGTATAATAGCAACAATATTTTGAATAATTGTTGTATTTTTCTTATTAAAACACAATAAAGTGCATACTATTCTAAGTTATATGACCAATCTTTGTTCTGTATAACAATTTTATTAGAATTTTTAACCAAGTTAAAATAAAAGTTAGAAAATAATAACATGTAGCTGCCAAAAGCAGAGCTATAATGATACAATTAATCTAGAGTAAATTTAACTTTATATATCTAATGAATACAGTATGTATGTATTATTTGTTAACATATTATTTTTATCAACATTGTTCGAATAAACTTCTGTGTAATTTTGAATCCAAAATCTATAAGTTAATCTGCCGATCGTTCAATACTAGCTGAAAGTGTAGTAAGAATTAAATTTAATTTTAAAAAAACATAAAATTTCTATAAATTGATTACTGGCATTAGATGAATATTAGTTTCCTAAATTAAAAAATTATGAAACAAAATTAAAATTTCATAAATCCCTAATTAAAAAATTATGAATCAAAATTAAAATGTCATAAACAGTACAAGTCTTATACGTGACTTAAGAAAAACTTACTTAATTCCTGAGCTATAACGGTGTCCTTTGTCAGGGTTAATAAAAATAAGGAATTCACGAGAAACAAGCACAGAACACTTAAAATATCACATTTAAACATTTTACACTAACCGTTATTTATATAGTCGTACACTAGAAATTTGATCCTATATCAAAAATAAAGAAATGAACATATTTAGTTCAAATAAAAGTACGCTTTAGTTCTATTAACACGACACAACACACCATTCTTTCCCCCAATCGCAAACTGACATAAGCGAATATCGTGTTATGTTGCCAGATCATCTATTTCGATAACCCATCCATTTCTAAAAAATCAAAGCTTTAATAATATCCAAAATAACTGTTGAAATACTTTATTCATCGTGATAATTCTTTTAATAAAAACGTTATGTAACATTTTTACTGCTATGCTATGAATTAACAATATTTTTTTCACATTACATGCATAAAACTGAAATATACAAAAACAACATATGTACTGCGCCTACTCCAAAATAACGTTAAGCGTTTGTTAGGTTAGAGACGATGGTAAAACTGTAATTTAACAAACTATCGAGATGTTTAAACCTTAAAAAAATAATATTTACACACTTTTATTTGGGGGACAGAAATAAACGTTGCGACGAGGGTTACTTCATCGCGCAAAATTTATAAATTACGTAAGGAAAATATTATTTGTAGTTTTAAAATGAGATTTTGTTACAGCTTTGCCATCACACGTGCGTAATCATAATACAAAGATTTAAAATATCACAGATTTCACATTTTTTTATTTTTTTAAATATCTCCCTATTTTTAGGTAAACATTTATATCTGGTATCACTATAGATTGACATTAACTTGTTCAAGTTGCACAGATTAATTATTATATTATTTTACTGGAAAGTACTAAAAGTATTATTGTATTAAGAGTTTCACGATTTTATGTTTTTTTTTTTAAGATTTGTCTTTAGCTTCATCTTCTCTACACTTAGTAAAAAATAACACCTACAATACTGTGTTCTGTGTTCTTTTACTTACATACGAGCATAACAGAAACATTTTTTTGCCAAATATGTACAATACAAGAAATCTAATGCTTTAAGTTATAGTACAGTCCAGTATTTTTAAAAATCGGGTTCTTGTTGAAAAATTTCCCAATGCCATTATTTGCACCAACGTTTATACACTGATTTCATTATTAAAAATACAATAATGATTATATATACATTTTACATAAGTATATCGTAAGTCATAAATTTACAAACATCGCGGACCCTATTTTTATTAAATATATATTAAACTAATGTCACTAATTATAAATTATTTTTAAACTTGTACATATTTTTAGTTTGAAAGCGGTTATTACTGCGAATTTTGTAGTGTTTTGGTAAAAACGAACAAAAAAATAGCGCTTCATATAACTGAGGGCAGCCATACAAACTCTAGAGCTGTTCGAACGCTGCAAGAAGTAGAAAATCGAGTAGTTGCCTTAAACAGCATATTTATAGAAGACAAAGCCTGGCACGGTGTCATGGACAACACCTGTTTTCTTTGCAACATTGATGTTACCAACGAAAATGATCACGTGAAGAATCCATCACATATTTTCACATTGATCCAGAGTAAATTGGATTGTATTAAAAATAATATTTTCCGGAAGGTAAGTGAATATGGTTTTATAACTTTTATGTCATCGGACTGTATTAACACACAGCAGGACAATGGTCTCTTCAGGTCCACTCCAATAAGTTCTCTCTCCAGCATCTCCTGTTTCCTTTTCTTCATCAATAAAAATGCAGAGGAAATACTTTCATGCAACATTATTGTTATATGATAAAACATTGTAAACAATACGATCATGAAATCAGTACAGATTGTCATCGGGAGTCCAATTTTGTTGAAGTCATAAATTTCTTGCGTTTTCCTTAAATTATTGATTCCTAAAGTAATGTTTAAATTGATTGGGTCTGGCATTTATAAGTTCTTACTTACTTTACTAGTCACATTTCTAATTCTTCTCATTGATTATTTAGTTTTCAGGTGGAAAATGATTTCTTTAATTGTTAATTATGCAACTACTACTACACTACTAACAAAAAACTAGCACATTTATGATGCATATAAAAAATTAAAGTCATTTGACTCAACATAAAATATTAAAAAGCTTATATTATCTCTGTTAATGACACTGCTGCCAAAACAAATAATATTGGAAATGATAGCAAAAACAACACTAACAATGCTTACGAAGAATTTAAAACAACTGAACATCAGATAAACGAGAAAAAAATTTATTCATGTAATGAAAAAGAGAGAATTGATATTTCTATTACGGAGAAAAAAAACAAAAAAAGTTTAAGAAAGAAGATCAATCAAAAACAGATTGAAGATGGAAATAAAGATAAAAAAAGACGAAAAGAGGAAAGACAACGTAAAAGCATCGAATGATTTAAAAACAATTAATGATAATACTTTCAAAGTGGAATATGAAGAAAGCAGTGTCGTTAAAACAAATCTTGATTCCGGATCGGATTCAATGATTAATACAAATATTTTTGAACCATGCGAGGCTGTTCAAAGAGCAGAGACATTTTTTAAGAAACACAAAATAAAGTACAGTTTCGACAAACACAGTGCTTATTGAAAAGCGTGTATTGTAACAATTTTATCATCACTGCAGAGAATGAAAGACCATGTTTCACAAAAGGAACATAAAGAAATTTTTTCAAAAGTGTTTGTGTTGGGAAAGGAACCGTTCGCTAAATTTCTGAATAATTGTTTCAAAGAGCTCGCATTAAATGGTCTTGAGCATGTTGTTGTGTTGAATAACAAGATTTGTATTTCTTATGCGAGCTTTTTAATTATTACATCTAACCACTACGCAGAAAGATATTAACTCTGCCAGACAAGTGATAATTTATAACCCTAAGAATTATATGAGAAAACTCATCGTCACAAACCTTTAAGTTCGAACACGATTGTGATGGGTTTTTTAGCACCGAGTTCATAAGAGTGGTAAGTATCTATTATAGAAATTATAGTTTTAACGACATTATTATTTAGAATAGAATAAATACTTTGGTTATTTATTGACATTCGTAATACAGCATTGTTATCACAGTGGCAAATTTACAATTTGAGGATGGTAAGTGGCCTTGAAAAAATGGTGTGGTTTCAAAAAAACTCGCCATAGTAGTGCAGATATCTACTGCTGAGTTATCACAAAGGAAATAATAGGAACCCGAAATATATAACAAGTTACCTGCAGCTTTAAAAGAAAAAATCCCTAAAAGAAAATTAATGGCTTATTTAATTATATTAATTAAAAAATAATACATACACGTGCCTATATGTTCGTGTGTGTAAATGTCCATAAATATAAGAAAAAAATAATTAAAAAACAACTTCTGAAATAATGCATTTTCTGTATAACACACCATAAATGCCATTGTGGGGTAGGTAATGTTTTTATAAAACTACCCAACAAAATAATGATGCACGAATTATAGTTTGCAGGATGTTACTTTGGTTTTTGATTTTAGTTTGGTAAGAAAATTATAGTGACACAAAAATGTCCACCGCGGAGACACACCCACACGACAAAAAACTTGTTAACATTTATAGATAACAAAAAAAAAACACTATTCCATTCATAGGACATGAATATAAATATGAAATAAAATTTACTCGTTTAATGTATCAAATGCTATCCATTGCATCGCTGAAATCGAAAGCCAATATCGAAGAAAAATTTCGTATATTATTCAAATCTACAATTTAATAACAAATTATTTAATTATATTTTTTAGTAACAAAACTCTTATCCATTTCATTTCTTTGAAAATAAAAAAATTGCTAATGAAATGACCTAAATTATATCTTGAGCTATAAGATATAATTTATATATGCTATTGAGATGTGCATTGTGGATTTTGCAATCTTCTTATGACGTGGAGTGATGTTTTGGATCGTCTAAAGTCCACTTCACACAAAATTAAGAAAGACTTATATTCTTTATTTTTGCGTGATACAATAATACAGTCGTGATATATCATATCATTAACGATACAGACTAAATGCCTTAAAAAGTGTATCTAGGAGTTGTGTTGCTGTTACATTTTCAACTTTTTTCTCTGCCGTGTATCCTCTTTTATGCTTTATTAAAAATGTCTTAATTGTTAAGTATAATATATTATATTAAAATTTTATTATGATTTCGTAATTATTAGTTTATTTATCCAAATTTTACACATTTAATAAAGTAAAATTTTACTGATTTTGTATCTACGCAGAAGGACTTTACTGTGTGCATTAATCTGACTGAAATTTCAAATGTCACTAGAACGTAGTGACTGTGAGGTCAGAAAAACTGTCGCCTCGGTTCTCTCATGATCATGGCTGCTATCATACACTAATACACCCTAAACCTAGTCTTTAATTTCATATAAAAATCCAATACAAGTGAATGTCCAGGGATGTTATCGACGAGGTGATTTTTGATCGTGGCTTATGTCAAGCAGTGGATGTCTATCGGTTGACAATGATGATTATTGTAATGATTCTATTGCCTTTAAGAACTAAACTAAAACGTAAATTATATCGGTTCAGTATAAAAAAATATCCATAAGGTAAGATATGTAAGAAAAAAATGCAATCGGTCTATATAAATTTAATTCTACATCATGATAAATTATTTGGTTGATCAAACATTTTACGTAAATGTTTTACATTAGTATTACTTTGTGCAGTCTTATCAATAACAGATTCCTCCTTGCTATCTAGTTTTCTTAGATCCTTTCTAACTGTTTCATGGATCGAGTTGGAATGTGTATTTTCGTCGTGTACAATTGTAATTTCATTACATGTTATCGCATTGTTGTTCTTCTTAACGCCTTTCTTCGAGTTCAGTATCAAACTGTTCTTGATGGTTTTGACACTTCTTAGGTCTTTTGAAAAAGTTGGGGTTTTTGGCTTGACTGTACTACTTGATAATTTACCACCACAATTTGTGATATCATTGAGAGAATCATTGCTAATATTAATAAGATCCTTATTATTATATGTCTCAGACTTTTTTACGTTTGCAGGCACAGTTATTATTTTAATGTCTTCCTTTCTTAGTTTAGAAATTACTTCTTTGTCATTCACACATTTCTTTGGTTTAGTATCCAATTTCGGAATTTTTAAAACTCTGGAATATCTAGAATTACTCCATTTACCCCATCTTTGCTTGTTATTTCTTATGATACAGTATATCACAAATATAATAAGAAGTATTGACGGAAGTATTCCTAAGAAAATTATGTACATTGCTATCATGAAGTCCCTCAATACTGCAAATAAAAAAAAGGTTTGTTAGATGATGTACGTATTTGTTTTTCTTTAAGCAAGTCTTGTAAAATATGTAACCTTTAACATCAGAAGCTGGCCCGGAATCAACTGATCCGCCGGCTCCGGGTTGGTCACAGAATGGCGGAGCGAAACCCTCGTCACAATGACAGTTTCCTTAAACAGAAAAAAACGTTAAATAAAGAATCTAAAAGTTTGTAAATGTTACGAACACTATTACACTGTTAGCTCGCGGAGTCTACATATAATCTATATGTATGCAGAGAATACGCATCAATCATCATCAATTTGTTATTTAGCATCACATGGTTATGGGTAAGTGTATCTCTATCATATATCAGGAGAAAGTTCTATTCATCTGCAATAATAAATCAGTCCTCACCATTAGAATTGCAAACTCCGTGGCCCGTACAATCGGACGGACAAACCGATTTTTTTTTAGTAATTTCATGTCTCACCGCGGCTACCTCTACGCATCTCTGATTCAAGCACATCTGTATAAATATGAAGAACAATTATTCATGTAGTATATGATACTCTCGCAATATCAATTAGCAGCATCTTTCTGTCTCAGACACCGCAGTGCCTGAAGACGAGTCTTTAGGCACTGCGGGTTGCCAGTGTTGACATACGGATCCAAGACGTGACCCCTTACTATCGGCCTTATAAAAAGGCTCAAAGTCACCCAAAGGGCAATGGAGAGTGCTATGCTCGGGTATATCGCCGACATAGCTCAAAAGCTTGCTTGACTTAAGTGGCAGTGGGCAGGGTACATTGCTCGAAGGACCGACGGTCGATGGGGCAGTAAGGTCCTCGAGTGGCGCCCGCGTACCGGTAGACGTAGTGTTGGGAGATCTCCAACAAGGTGAACCGACGATCTGGTAAAGGTTGCGGGAATCCACTGGATGCAAGCAACGCGGGACCGATCGACGTGGAGATTTTTGAGGGAGGCCTATGTCTAGCTGTGGACGTCTATCGGCTGATGATGATAGTTCAATCCAATTTAAAAATATATCCGGTGAGATATACTCAACATCATCATATTACAACCATTCACTATAATAAAAATTGTTTCTAGTGAGAGTGGATTGATATCTTTTACAAACTTCATGTACGAGTATATCTAATGTTTAATGAGTTTTTATTAATATGTTTTGAATGAAGATATAACATAAAATTGTTCCTGAAGAAGCAAAGAAATTCGAAATTAACACCGTGCGAACACATCGGGTGAGATTTTAAGGCAGAACCTCAGTAAATGAAATAAAATATATGGATATGTAGATAGATACCTTATTAGTTCCACATTTTGCGCCATTTGGAACCATTGATGGGTTGTCGTCGTTAGCATTAGTTTCTATGTTCGCTGAATGACACGAAATTATTTTATCTGTGGACAAACTTCTTCAGTAAACCTTTAATAATTAAACTCGAGATGCAATGAATTATTTTGATTATTAAAATAGAAAAAAGTCAAAATTTTACAGTAAACCGTTTTTTTTTTCTGAGACGAGTTAAACCTTGTTCACAACGCTTACTAAAATATGTTTAGTCTGAACGCATATTTTTGATCACAACACAATAATTATGGCGGTAAACTAGAGAAAAGAAATGTTTTTATTAGTAGTAGGTCTCTGTTGCCGGAGACCCTTCAGGTAGGTATTGCCGCAGCACCTACTCCTGCCGCCAAGCAGTAGTGTGCAAACATTACTATATTTCCGTTTCAAAAGCTTTTTAGCTAAGGAAATTACTAATAATCTTATTTGTCAAGGCAACAAACACAGTATGGTGCTGTGTATATGATTGTAAGTAGTGTCACATATTTAATAAAAGAGGGTTAATAGCGTTTTAGTGTTTGGATTTCTACATGTAAGTATTATATCTAAAGAGATGAAAAACATGTTATCGTGAATCTACAAATAAAAATCATGAAAACTCCAATAATTCTGGAAAGGTGTTGTTGTCGATAATAGCTGATGTGAAAAGTGCACGAAACTTCTAGGGTACGGTTAGATGACCACACGCCACAGTTATATTACCATTCATGCTTATAGTCTTGCGATTTGAGCCGGAGTTTAAAATGAACTCCAACTGGTCGTTGTACTGCTCGCACTGCAACAGTCCACAGACCGCGTCCTCTTTGCTTAATTCGATGAAGGAGTTCGTGTATTGGTTATATTTATACTTGCTGAAATAAAACCGTAAATGTTTATATGTATAACGAAGCGACTCATTCACCTGATGGCAAGCGATAACCATATAGTAGTGGTGACCATCCTGATTCACCTCGTTTATCATGATATAACTAAATTTCGTTTTGAAAATTATACAAACGTCTTAACGTTGGGTGTTTTTAGGTTTTTGTAGCATAGATAGTGACCGTTGACAGCCGAGGGTCCCCACAATAAGCGGCATTGCGAGTCGTGTGAATGACACCGACCACCGATGCAGTAGGCCTGGAAAATGCAAGGGTTCAGATAATTTGCATAATTTTTTATTCATACATTTTACACATTCATACTAGTGAGGGGTGTGGGTGTGTGTCTCTGCAACAATGGATCACACTGTATTGTTGAGCAGAGTTTTACCAAATACAAAACTAGGCGCTACTAAGTACAATAGCGTTTAGTGCCGTCTTAATAATACGGAGATTCATAGAGATACAGTTAAGGGATATATTTACATACTCTGTATTGTCCTATTGTCTCAAATCAATGTTTTCAAAAATGTACGATCCTTACAAGGATTCGCATTATGGTAAACGATACGGTGGCGCCATTTCTGAAGATATTTGTTAACTTTTTGTTACGACATTCATTAGTTTAACCCGGACTAAGTACACTTAATGTCTTAAGAGCTTAATGTGTATTTAGGATTTTTATATTCATTTATCCAATCAAATATTTAATCGTTGTCTTTCATGGTTTACGAAATTATTTATACTTAAACTGATAGGACAAATAAAATAAATATTGATAATTAATGAAGAGCTAATAAAGAAACAAATAGTATCTTATCGTTTATGTCTAGTATATACGATACAACTATTATAGATAAAAAAAAAATTAGAATAGGTCTAGAAAAGTTAAACAGAATTTAACAAACGTAAAAACATTTTTTAAATCGATCATGCTTTTTTAAGAAAATCTAATTTTTTGAACGCCGGAACGCGTTAAAGTATGTACACTACGCATGGCAACCGTAACACAAACTACTCCATTCCACAATGACAACTTCATACTTTTCCAAAATTATATTTCTATGAGTAAGAATATTTATGGTCACCTTGTTGTTATCGCATGGTGTAGTGTCCATCACGTGTACATCGCTGGGACAAAATTGGGACAGTCCTGTGCAGTATTCCGGCAGCGAGCATTCCCGGCTGCCGCTGCGGCAAATCGTAGCCACCGGCTTTAACCGGCACCTCTGCAAGACAGACAAAATAAACTATCAATGTAAAAATGTCAAGCCACAAAATTGAACTTGTCAAAAGGACACCACTTGAATATGTAGGCTATAAAACACTTAGTCTAAACACACCCGGCAAACCTCGGGAAAACCAAAGTTGCGACCATGGCTGAGTTTAGTGAAAAAAGATATAAAAGGCTGCGATCTCAAAGAGAGCGATGACTCAAAAAGGGCGAAGTGGATTGAAATAACGAGAAAAACAAATTCTGTCATAATACGGGACAATCGTTAAGAAGAAGTCGATGTACACGATAACCAAGCTTGCAGCAAACGCCAGCAGAACCCACTAAGGGTAAAAGAAGTAGTCATCGATGTAAACAGTAAGTTATATTACGTTTATGACAATTGATCTAAATAGAACGCAAATATAGTTGAAAATAATCTTTTGACCTTAACATTTTAGACACTTTCGTTATACTACATTTCACAGAATAAAATTTTGAAAAATTAAAAAGATATACAACAAATTTTGGTTAACAACAAATTACAATGGACAATGATACTGGTTTTTTTATGTATATTTCATCTGATGTTAAGTATCAAGGAAGCCGATAATATTAAAGACTCTAGGGCCGTACGTTGTGGAATTTGGTTGGTGGTAGTGTTTTGAAAAGGTCTCGCAAGCTACCACCTTCAATTGTAAAGCTGCTACTAAAGCAGAATTGCTGTATTATGGTGGTTAATATATGAAATCCGTAGATTCTGTGCGAACTGTACTATCCATGGCTACATTGTAATTTAATAGCATATTAAATCGAGATCAAGTGTTAGTCCATCACAGATTATCTATCGCCGCTATATTGTTGTATGAGATGTAAACTTCTGAATGTTATTTCTAAAGTCAATATGCAAAACAGTATTCTACTCTGCGACGGTATTTTATGTGAAATTCATACTTTCATATCGCAGCAACCTCCTCCCGCGCAGGTGGCGTTGGTACGTAACCGGCAGTTCGGCTGGCAACACCTCAAGCACTCCGCTCGAGACTTACTTTCAGAACCACAATCGCAGTCCTCACCCCATTCCACGAAGCCGTTACCGCACCGCGACGGATTCATTAAATGGGATGGTTTGTTTCTGAAATATAATTCCATAGTTTTGTGTTCAGTTATTTATTTAATAATAAAATGGAGAATATATTTCAATTATATTATTTATTAAAATTAAATACTCTATAACATATTGGTACTTCACCTGATGGTAAAAGAATGGGGCGCAAGTAAGGATGATAATCACAACATAGAGCAGAAACACCACTTTATGCTCGTCCCCTTGCGACATTACATTTTGTCTTGTTACCGCAATAATTTACCAAGCTACGCCTTTCAAACCGGAACACTAAGATTTACACACTAATGTTCCGAGGCAGAAACAGGAGTTGTGATGGTAACTAATTAACTTGGAATATTATAATAAATAATACTTCATTATTAAAATTCAAATCATAATTTTGCTTTATGATAAGAAATATTTCGCAGGTTAGTTTGAATATTATTACATTTAGTTATCTCTTCTAGACTCCCAATCGAAACGAGACACTTACCTTTATTTGTATTAGTTTTGTTGCATCGGGTTGAGATAGAAGCTAATGTTCAGAAAAATACCCTGCCTTCTGGAGACAGTAGGCATGGCCAAAAGTCCACGGAACAGTCGGCGCGAGCGGAACACAGCCCCGTAAGTTAAATTTCGTTAACTCGTTTTACCGGGGCCGCTACTTTAACTTATTTTAACTCAATTTTTTCTAGCTTATGACTTAACAACATTTCAGTACCATGTTAAGTATCGCTGTCTAGTGTTAGATTGTTAAGGTGTTTCAAAGTGTTAGCTTTTCGTAAGTTGTTATGAATAGCGGAAATTTCTGTTGGAAATTATAATTTTGATGTTATTAATTATAGTACGGTATGTCGGTTTAACTTCCAATAATAACACACCTTAAGCAGTAATCACCACCTCTAACTAGAAACAGCGCCAATGATTGCAGGCTGCATTGGGACCAGCGCGTGGTGTGGGCGGCACTCGGCGACATTACGCACGCGATCTCCGAACATTTGCAGTCTTCGTTATCGTGGTCCATGCCCA
Source organism: Ornithoptera alexandrae (assembly GCA_029030555.1). Classification (NCBI taxonomy): domain Eukaryota; kingdom Metazoa; phylum Arthropoda; class Insecta; order Lepidoptera; family Papilionidae; genus Ornithoptera; species Ornithoptera alexandrae. Next base: position 2,859,943 of record JARDVY010000031.1, read on the forward strand.
GCGTGTGGCCTATCTCGTGGGCGACCGACGCTGCCATCACGCCGAGCACATCGCTATGGTGCGCCACCACAGTGCCCGATGTGTTCATATCGCACATTTTGCTTACGTACGCCTTTCCGACAACGCCGTCCGCGAATTTTTGATGACTGGAAAAATATAATTAGCATCAATATTAGTTTTTCATAGCACTAATACTAATTCATAGCAGATATTTAGCGATCAGCCTTTATGGACCGGTCTTCGGCGCTACATGTCACAAAGAGCAGGCTTCGGCCTCCTCTGATCTTAAGCTTTTATTAAGAAAACCGATACGTTCGAAAAACAGAGGGGTGAGTTCCGCCAAAAGTTTATTCCATATAAACTTAAAAAAAATGAGATATCATTATTATAACAATAATTAAATAGCAATATATATAATAAATAAATAACAATAACTCTTCAACCCTTCCGCATCCAATATTTTCTCACCTTTCTCCTTCCCCTTTTACATACTACTTTATGTACATATATATGTATATATAAAAATTTTTTGTTTTTATGTTTCGTGTTTAGTGTTTGTATTTTGACTTCATTTTAAGTTTTAGTTTAATTTCAAATTTATTTAGTATTACTTTTAGCTTCTTTTTTTTATTATTTTAGCTCGCGGATACTGGTATCCGCCTGCCCTGAATCCGATGAAGCCGCTATAGTTGTAAATAAAACTCCGGCGCAAACCTCACCATAAAAAAAAATGAATCTATGTTATCTGAATAAAGAATTATATTATTATTTTTGTGAAAGGTTTTTTTTCTCTCAGCTTTTAGGCTGGTGATAACTGCATTTACCGGCCCAAGCCAAGTAAATGCAGTGTGAACTGTGTCTACTGATCTACTTACATGAACTTTCTTACGATTCTACAAGTATTTAAAATTACAGCTTTTTGTATATTATTATTATTTATTTGTGTTATATTATTATTATATATTTTATTTTTTGTGGCTCGGTTCTATGTCAACCGGTTCACAGATATGCACGGGCCTAAGCCAAGTGCAAATCCGGGAGGGAATAACTAGAAGGTTTATGACAGGAGGACTGATGATTTCAGAAGGGTGTCAGTGTGTGCTTAATACAGAAGTTATGGATTCCAAAAGGGGCTGGTTGTTGCATGGCTCGATTTGTAAAAATTTCCTCACCATTCGACATATATTTAAAATGGCTGCTTTTTGTAACATTTTATACGTATTTTTTTGGTAGGTTGAGAGACTCGATCGAATCCTGTAGTTGTATAGGTATAGTATAACACCGGTTGTGGAAATAGCGATGGGAACTATTGTTAGTTTTTAAGACGCCAAAGTCGTTATTATTAGTTACTACTGTTAAAATAAAATGTCCAATATAACACTTACGTAAGTAAATTCGCATTGTCGTTGGGCATATCCAGCGAGAGCACTTCTGTCCTGTACTTTAGGAAGCTGTCCAACGTCGCCACAGCGTCGGCACTGAGTGCTATTTCATCTCTCTCATTCCAAACTTTAACGCCCACCAGTGCGACGAATATATTTAACGGCACAAAGATCTGTAACCGGGGTAAATATTGAGATGCAACATATAACCTCAATGGATGTAGTGTTAAGTGACAACGCCGAAGATGGTAAAGTTTGCTCACTCAATACTCCGGCTCTTAGATGCTTACAGCCGGAATACAGCAATGTAGTTATGGGGACACAAAAAGGAGCTGGTGACTTTAAAATTCCTACCGCTATCCAAGCAATGTGGTCGAGGAATCGAATCAGGAACTTTCGTAACAATACGGGGATGTATACGTACACGATGAATTCTGACTCCATCAGAAAACGCTCAAAGAAGGTTCTTCATCGCGAAGCACCAAATCCTTAATGGGTAGTGGAATAAACTGCTTCTTCTTTTCGATGAAGTACCCGCGAGCTAAATGGATACATTGCTAAATTGTCCTAATAGCAAACTTACAGAGTTAATAACGTTTGTTAGATCTTGCATTTCCGCTAGGACTTTGCGCAGGTCTCCGCCCTTATGTCTATACTGCGTGTTGTCTACGACCAGCACCATTTCGATGTAAAGCGAGCGCGAATTCGCATTGAATGGTTCTTCCAATTTATCATAGTGGTGGCTCCTTTTTAACTGTGAATAAAAATTATTAATACTGCGATATTTATTTATTTACTGTTTATAACAAAACAGCTTCCAATGCATTTTTCTGAGTTTTTAATCTCCATTTTTACATTCCTCTAAGCAACGAGGTGGTAGAAATCTGGGCAGTATTGAGGGCACTTTACAGATGCCGGATCGACTATCGGTATATCCAACTGTTGAAGAGTTTGTACTGAACTGCCACCGTGTCAATCCGTATAAAGAACCAGGCTACGAGACTTATTCAATTGCAGCGAGGAGTGCGCCAAAGAGATGTAATCTCTCCTAAGCTATTTAACGCTGTACTGGAGGATGTCTTTAAGCTTTTGGATTGGAACGGGTTTAACATTAACATCAATGGCGAGTACATCACTCATCTACAATTTGCTGATGATATAGTCGCCATGGCAAAGACTCTAGAAGACCTCAATATAATGCTCGGTGACCGCAGCAGAGTCTCTTAACAGGTAGGCCATCATATGAATATGAGTAAGACGAAAATCATGTCGAATACTCATGTTCAGCACCATCCAGTTATAGTCGAGAACTCAGCATACGGTCCAACTAGGTAGATTCAATTTCGAGAAAGAGATAAACCGCTGAATCCTACTGAGATGGGCAGCGTTCGGGAACTTCGCAAGGTCTTTACGTCCAAAATTCCTTAGTGCTGGAAGACCAATCTTCGAACAGTGCGTGTTACCAGTGATGATCTACAGCTCCGAAAATTGGTCGCTAACTATGAGCCTTATAAGAAACCTCAGAGTCACACAGCGGGCGATGGAGAGAGCGATGCTTGGAGTATTTCTGCGTGATAAAATCAAATATGAAAAGATCCGCAGAAGAACTAGAGTCACCGACATAGCCCTACGAGTCGCGAGACTGAAATGGCAATGGGCGGGGCACATAGCTCGTAGAACCGATGGACGTTGGGGTGTTAAAGTGCTGGAATGGCGACCCCGCATCGGAGCACAGAGAACATAAAAAAAGTCGCTAGGAGCCACTGGATTCAAACAGCGCAAGACCGTGGTTTGTGAAACATTGACAAGAGACCTATGTCCTAATGGACGACCATCGGTTGAAATGATGACGATGAAGCATCGTGACGATCAAGGGTTCGCCCGAAAGTAAGCGGCACGCCTGCCCATAACAATGTCGCGTTTGTTATGTTGGTGAACACTACACATACTTAATGCGATTGTCGCTTTGAGACAAGATGTTTAGTCTCGTTACCCCAGTAATTTCACTAGCTACACAGCCCTTCAAACCGAATCATAATAATTTTAACGCACTACCGTAACATTTCATCTTAATGCATGATTCTTTGTGCCATTAAATATTTACTTTTTGTGTCTTCGTTTTATTATTCCATACAGTTAATATTGTTATTTAATTATGTATAGTTATAAAAGTGAGTTTAGTTTTACTTATAAATATAGGTATTCTTATTATAGGTATACTTATAATAATAATATATTAAATATTAAGCACATACGTGTTTTTATTGTTTATTTAGAATAATATTTCCTTACTTTCATTTCGACGCTTTGTTCGGTTAATTGGTTATATGTATTAGTATAAAATAAAGAATTCGTGATATTAGGGCACCTCAAGTTCTTTTACTATAGTAATTCTTGATCACCTGTTCCAGCAGTCTCTTTCTGCAAAAGCCTACCATCAGTGGTTAAAATTTTCTGTTCTTAAAAGTTATGCTAACTATTGTATAGAAGATATGATCGTTTTTGCTGAATGCTTAGAAATTATTTGATGTAAATATACTACAAAAGTACAAACATTTAATAATTGTATCAGGGCATTTAATAATTATAAATAATTATTTCTATATTGATAGACAGTTCCTGGTTAATTAAAATGTTTATTTGTTACTAACCCTTTTCAGTGTATTGTTATTGTTTTTTCCGGGTACAATTGTTTTCCTTGACGGCACCAGTACTTTATTAATTTTCAAGTCTGAATGATTATATACGAAATGCGATGAATCAATCGTATTACCTAAGAAAAATATAAAGAACAAACTTAAATTATTGTGTGGTGTGCCTTAAGACTTCGCGAAAGCATTCGTACGAATTTTATGTGTTGTCATTGAAATTTTAGTTTACTATGTATCTGTAAATGGATGATAAGAAGTTGCTTGAGATGGTTAATGCAGCAACAATTTAATTTCTAGAGTCAGGAACCGTTTAATGAAATTTTCACAGCAATCATTGGTAGAAATATTCGTCATTAATTTTTGTACATACTCGGATAATACAATGTCTGCGAGATTCAGCTAGATCTAGATACAAGTTGTATAGAGTGGCGCAAAAATAACCTTATAAAAAGTACCTTATAACATAGGTAATAAGGTACTTTTTATAAGGTTATTTTTACCCTATACAATAATGTTTCTGTACAAAAGATTACATGATCATCCAATTACAAACCGTGTGCCGGCTCGATGTATAGCGTTTCACCATCATCGAATAGGACGCCGTGTATACCGCGGCAAGTGGACACCGCTACTCTTGAGCCGGGCTTACCCCGTATTCTTCCGTGGTACTGGCATAAATCTATTTCCTAAAATTTCATTTACATCCTTTTTATTTGCTTTTAGTGCAACATTCTCATATAAAACGATGAAATCTTGAAAACTTACAAGGTATATTTTTTTATTGATCGATGTCCGCCTATAACAACGTGGCACCAGTCAGGGTGATATAAACTAAACCACATTGTGCTCGTCTTAAAACATTAGTTATATCTCCTTAGTAATTTCACTAGCTACAACGCCTTTTAAAGCGGAATACCATACTGATTGAACAGTAGTCTTTCACGATAGAAATAGAACCTTACTTGAACGGTCTCTTGCATCAGAAACCTACCATCGTAAGTAGGTATAACAATTCACAATTATTTCACTTCTAAATAATATTATATGACTATCAGCCGATAGACGTCCACTGTTAGCCATAGGCCTCTCCCAAAGACCTCCACATATACTCAGCATGACCTCCGGTACCGCTGGGTACTAGGGGCTGTTGTATGTAGAGGTCCATAACGGGGATTTGGGCCATTTCCCATTATATGATTATTTTGATCTAAGTATAAGATAGATATAGATATGATATTATAGGATTTTTATTAAGACTTGATATTTCACATTTCCTCACCTCCCGTTTTGGCTTATTTAAAATAGTCTCTCCATTATTCTGGTAGCTGAAGACGTAGTTATCAGTGACTAGCTCCTCGTTCAATTTTAGGTCGAGCACATACTGCTTGTGATTAATAACTAATTTCAACATTAGCTCTGGATGGTGAGTACCTGCCTGATTTAAAAAATAACGGTTAACCATTGACGAGCTTATAAAATTTGAACTTGTTTTTTGTACGTCGGGTTCATGCGGTCATTTGTCTTCTTCATTTTACAAGAAGCTGTGATAAATCACTTTGTAATGTCATCGTACGCGCTATAGTTTTAGAAGAGGCACGGGATCGATCTTCACACCTTCCGGTGAAAAATACCGCACCGGAAGAATAAACACCAGCAAGTATTCCTTTGTGAATAGCGGGTGGGCAAGTGTTGCATATGCAAATTGATACAAACGCATGTAAGGCAGTGATTCACAAAACAACTATGAACAATATTTCAAAAAGTCTTCTCTGAGCGTATGAAATCATAAATCGAAATCTCCTTCATCTGTCATCCTGACGTTAATCATTCCCTCGTTCAATAAGGCGGTGGTACCGCAGATAATCTTAAAATATACGGACACACAACAATATAATAATAATAATAAGAACAACAGCTCTCTTAGATATATGACATCAACTATATCGCATTTGGTGAACGTAGTGGATAAATCGTCTTTACTCTCCTGTGAGAAAACTATCCGAGTTTCTTACAAGAACGTAAAAGAGTTATTTATTAATATCCATTCAACGGTGGGTTTTACGCTTCACAATAAATAACGTTTGAATGCGATGAATGATTAAAAAATACTTTATCCTGTTACCAACTCGTATTTCTAGTTATATAAAGCACTTCGTTAGTGTGTCAGTACCGTGTTATTTGTGCAGGAAATCGCTCGCTTGGTTCTCCCGTGGTATACCATCGGATGAACTAATGTATACTCCCAAAACTCTTCTCTAGGATAATCTGCAATTAAAAATTATGCTAAATATTAACTGCTCGATGGCGCAATGCTCAACAGCTTGCCTATCAGCATAGATCTGTTTCGATTTCAAAACTACGTGCTGTTGAGTTTGATTGGTAGTTTATACCACACTCGACTGCCTAGCTACCAGTATCCCATTATAAATTGGTTGCTACAACTGTGTTACATACGGCTGTGTTACGATTGTTATCAAATGAGTCACAGTATTCTGGAAAAGCACACTTCATCATCCACAGCCTCATTGTGAAATTGACGTCAAGTGTTGATAAAAATAATTAACATCGGTTTGTACATTATGAATTGTTGATATTTTAGTGATAACGTTAGGTTTTGAATATTGGAAGTTATAAATAATTGTTCATAATAAAAATAACAAAATGGTGAGGTTATTACGAAACCATCAGAGAAATGGCAACTCAGACGACAATAGTTATTAGAAGACTAATTCTTGTTATATTAGTAATTACGCAATAGCATAGGTTAGGAGTAACGCTTGTGTGTGGCACTGATGACCTGATGAGGATCACAGAATCTTTGTCACTGGAACAGTCTTTTTAGAAATATATTGAGGAAGCCTACGTCCAACGAAGAACGTGTATAGAATAATGATGATCAATTAAACCAAGGCGTATATGTTTTTTAAGATCAGATACTCGAGCGTAAAATTACTTAATGCGTTCGTGGCTATCCCCACATAACGTTGTCCACTTAGTACAAAAATTAAATTATTGTTTTTATATCAGAACACGTGAATATTTATTATATATACTCGTATAAAAGAACTGATGTATGAATAATATCCAGCAGCGTATTCACCAAGACATGAATCACCGACTTATAAAACATACTATAACCGTTTTCTAATTTCTTATTGTATAATAAGTTATACTGACTCATGAGTCGGAGCTTCATCTGACAGTAAGAGACAAGCCCGCGCATAATAATGATGCACCGAGTTAAGATATGGACAGCACCAAACTGCAGGAATAGCCCTGGAAAATTACAGCAGCGTTCATTTCTGCTGCCAAATAATAGTGTAAAAACATTGCTGTTTCAGTTTAAAGGGAGTAAATAGTTCGTGAAATTACTGTGGTTACGAAACTATCATCCTCAGTTAAGGGACAATACAGTGCAGTGTAACATCTTCATTACTTAGTGTTACTTACTATCAGATGAAGATCTTGTGTTTCCCGTCACTTTATCGATAAAGTAAAGGACTTATACTAGATCAAAATTTACGTATACCTATGCGGCCTCCGGCAATATGAACCTACCGGAACTACCTACCTAAACCGAAACGTTTGCACGATAATAACCTACACTGAGTAAGAGAAAATATATCAACTATATTTAGTTATTTAGCCCCCTATTGCTTTACATTATTATCACAGGTAAATTATTTTTTTTTAACAATTTATAGCAAAGACAAAACGGGCGGCTCAGCTAATATAATACTCTTGATTTTAATCATTGTATAACTTTATATTATACAAATAATTTAAAAAATTACCGACACTACTAAAGCATTGATTTGTATCGTCTCAGTTTTTTAATAATTAAGGTAATAAACTCATTTTTCAACTGTTGTCAATCTTTTTAAATTTTTAATAAATATAATATTTTTAATAACTTGCTATGTTTTCACACATTTGTCGTGCCTTCGGTTTTATAATTAAAGAAATATATTGGTTATTTTATATAAAGTTAGGGTGCTTAGATACTGTAAAAGATTAAAATAATTTATTTAATATGTTACTATTACTTTAATAAAAGTTAATAAAAAATACTTACTGAACATTAGTCCCGTAGTATATGTCGAAATAAATAAATAAAACACGCATCGAGAAACTAACAGATCTGTCCACATTTTATAGAGATTAAATAATTTATATATGTTTAGATGAAATAAGTTTCTTTAATAATAGATTCGCTCAAATTAAATTTTAAGAAAACATGTCCAATGTTGATGAATAATAAACAATACTAAAGTTCGCCGGGTACAATATAAGTTATATATGAATGTATATGTTGAAAGGAAATGACTAATATATATCCTTAACGTTTTGTAGCGGTCTGCTAACTTATTGTTTGTAAATTATTCTTATTTCATGATCCCTATGTTATGTTGATGATGTCCATAAATTACTTTTTTTTATTCGACGAAACAACGAGAGCCGCAAGATGTTTATCTGATGGTAAATGATGCGCATACTCATAACAACGTGGAAGTAGTTAGGTTGATACACACTGCACTACATTGCGCTCGTCACCTTGTGACTTAAGACGTTAAGTCTCGGTACCCCAGTAATTTCACTAGCTACAGCGCTCTTCAAACCGGAACATAGTAATGTTTGCATACTACTGTTTTAGTTAGTGTACTATAAATTATTTCTCAAATTTTACATGCATTTCAATCGTAGTCTTTTGGATCTTAAATCTATAACGTAAAAAATTTTGATAAAAAAAAGAATTTTAGATTACGATTACATTATCGCTACAGCCCTTACAGATATAGCAGATTCTTTACGATGTCTTTATATATGTACTGGTGGTAGGTCTCTATTGCCAGAGAACGTTTAGGTAGATAACACCACAGCGCCTATTTTTGCAACCATATAGTAGTATACAAACTTACTTTGTTGCGGTTAGAATGGATAGTGATATTACTGGGGTAATGAGACTAACACCTTATGACGAGCACAAAGTGGCCTTACCATCTTGACCAGCAGTGCATTGTTATTGACTGGCCACACTTACCATCGAGTGAACATCTCGTTCGTCTTTTCGCTTAGTCGAACATAAAAATATATATACTGCTACTAAAGTAGGAGTAGAGTACACTCTGAGGATAAATCCTCAAAGTGATGTGAAAAGTGATCGAGGAGGAAGGATATAATTGAAGGAAAATGTGGGCATTACAATCGTTCTGCACTTAACTGCAATGTCAAGTATAGGAAGTACAGAAATAATCCAATGTGGAGAGGACCATAGTCAGCAATGAATATAACACAACGGCAAAATGGTCAGTTCTATCAATCTCTGTGATTTAATTTGTAAATTTCAGTTTTTTTTTTTATTTACCATAGGTTGTCACTTGCACTTAAGTTCAAATGGTGTTAGATTGTGATGGTTAAGAAAATTATATAACTAATTTGTCTTGCGGATAGACAAATCTTTAAAAAATATAAAAAAAGTAACAAAAAACTGATACTTACCCATAGATTCCATTTATAAAGACGAATAGGTCTAAAATAAACGACACAAATCCAGCAAAACCTTTTATTTCTCCTATATATATATATATATATATAGATATATTATATATATTTCGTATTTATTGTTTAATAGTACAAAATGAACGCGGTATAGTAGAGAGAGTTCACAATGATACATAAACCAACATCACAGATCGGCTGGAACGTAAATAACAAACGCTTTTTGGCTCCAATCTTTGAGCAATACACCTACCCTCCCAAACCCCTAATTATTGCAGGGACTCTAATGCACATGTAAAACTAAACATGCTATCCTTTATACAAAAACATGCAGTTATTAAAAGAAAAGAGAAACAATTGTCTGTAAGTACAATCATCAGGATATTTACTGTAGCGTTAAAATCTGTGTCACCCTAAATTTTCAGTATACTGTAGTTTAAAGAACTTTAAGCAAACATAAAACAAAAAAAAATTTTTTTGAACCTCTTGTTTAAAGAATTATAAAGGTTTTGATCTAAACATTAACTTTAAAATAAATGTCAAACCAAAAATTCAATTACAACTGTAATGCAACTGAAATCCGAACTATAGTTTGATATTGAGTTTTTTTTAATTTTTGTTCACATTTAGTCAAATATAGCTTAATAAAGCAAGAGTTTATTCAATGATGGGAATTGTGTTTTAAAATGCTGTGAGACATTAAGTATGATACAATAAATATTATCAAATGTGTTTTTTTTTAATAAATGTAAACAAAGAACATACATTTCTCTTTTCCGCATTACTTGTTATTAAAATTACTACATATTTATCTATGTTTTACAATTGTTTCTTAAATTTTATCAAAAGTTCAAACAAAAGAAAAAAATCGGATGATACATTATGGTAAATTTTTGTAAATAATAAATAATTAAAAAGTTCAAAGATTGATTTAAAATATCAAACTTGTAATTTATTTTTATTGATAAAATGTTGCTATGATGTCCTTAATAAATTTTAAAACTTTTCGAAGTATAAATCTGATAAATGCAGTACAAATATAATATCAGTATCAAGTGAAAAAAAAACAAGTATTACTTAAAAAAATTATTTTCACACTTTTTTTTCACTCTGTATTGACATACATTTTGTATAACAAATGTTATTTTGTCTATTGTCATCAGAAGTGGCTTTTTTTTCTTAATTTTTGTACATTGTTTAATTGCGTGGTTGAAGATGTAGTGACAAAGATATGGAAAGGAATACTTAGATGGTTCGGCCGTGTTGAAAGAATGAATGAAAGAAGGTTAACGAAAGAGATATACAAAGTAAGAATGATTGGAAGAATTGGTGCAGGCCGACCTAGGCGGACATATTCCGATCAAATCGAAGATGTCCTAAAGGAAGGCCGGGTCAAGAGTACTCGCGACTACGACTAGACTACGAGCATGCATGCAGACGCTTATGATATTGGAGGCAGCGAGAGAGGTGTGCCAGGATCGTAGCAAGTAGAGAGAGGTGGAGGCCTATCCAACTGGGAACAAAGAGTGATATATATGTGTGTATGTTTAAAGACCGTTTTTACGATGTTGTTTCCACATTTTAATTATTTTTTTATACAATTTTGTAAATTTGGTACATGTAATTAACACTTCTTATGATCTGATGACTCTACCTTCCTGTTATTTTATGCAGCAGAAAAGGAAACTCATTCTTAGTGCTTGTGCGATGCACTAATGGCACTATAACATACAATCACCAGGAAATGACCATATTGAAGTATACTAAACAAATTTAATGGAATTATAAAGAGAATAAATATTGTTTATAAAAACAAGTTGAGGAATTTTTAACCCCTTTTCTCGCTTAACACAAATATCAAAATGTTTACCTAGATTAATGTAATTTATTACCATAGTGTAAATACAAATGCACCTACCCAATTTATCTATTCTACAATTCTACATAGTTTATGGTCTACAGCCCATTGTTTGTCAATTAATGCTCCATCACATCTATAAATATTAATTGCGCAATGTAAATGCAATCCCATAAGACCCTAAATTATTGACCCAATTGCTCTGTAAACTATTTATTCTCAATATAATAAATATATATTTATATTGTTACATATTTGTTATGCATACATATGTTGTACAAATGGCTAAGTTGAAATAAAGAATAAAATATGTCCAACAATTTTTTTAATAATTTAAATTATTTTAAAATCATATAAGAATAATTTCTTTTTATTTAGTATTACTCATATAATACAGTTTAACATCTTATGTCCAGGTGACATGTAGAAGTTTGTGTTCTGTTTACCATCTATCCAGCTCCTCATTTTTATAAGCAGTAGTTTGTTTTATTATCAGGTGGAAACATTCATCTCATTGCTTCAACATTAACCCTTTGCACTCCGTTGTCGCCGTAGCGGCGACACGGTTGTTTTGCTGCCTCGGCGCCCTTAACAGTTAGGTAAGCAAAATAGTCTGTGCTTATCATAGTGTTTTTGATATGTTTATTATGCTTACATTGTAATAAGAGTAAAAAGTGCTCTATTTAAATTTATTTCGTTACATTCATAACGTTATAACCCTTCGTGTAGTGAAGATGGAATGCCGATCAAGACCTTCCACTTCAGCAACAGAAATTTTAAGTCCTAAAATTTATGTTTTTTTTTTATAATATAAGTTAGAATATGTTTTGATTATAAAATAGCTAAGAAGTAAAAATTTTGTTTTATTGAAACCACTCTGTTTTTCTTCTACATCATAGGTATGTACTTGGAACTAATATAGTGCTGGAGTTGCTGGTAGCCTCTATGCATTACTAGGCTGGAGTGCAAAGGGTTAAAATATTCATAAAATGTATGGATTCTTATATTAATGTATAATTCTTTATTATAAAAACAATGCCAAATTATTGCTGTTTATTTTCAATTATCTTAGCCATGTTATTTTTCAAGAAGCTGCTATAAATCACAGGATTTTATTTAATAATAAAATATAAGATTCCATGTCAACCATACATACTTATTATATAAAACAAACTATTATCGCTTGAATTACAATGGGTGTTCAAGCAATACTTCAGACTTGATATATTGCTTTCAAAAATTGATCAGCATTAGAGCACCAGATTAAAAAGTTTCTGTCTGTTCATGGTATTAGGCTCTTGGTTAATGCGAACATAAAGAATATATATACCTAACTTACCGCAGTGAGTTATTGTACTGAACCAAAAAGACACTTCCACCACATAACTTAATCCTAGAATCACATTTGGTCACTACTTTGCACTGGGCACTGTTTTTATTACAACACTCTAAAGAGCTTTGGCAGTTTTGTCACTAAACACTTGTCATTGAGTGGTTCACTCAGCGTCGCTTAAGATGGGTGTGCACATGTTGAACTTGTATACATTGTTACACACTGCATCCAAGCTGCATCTGTCATCATACGGAGCAAGCACCTGCACCCTCCTCTCGCGACCCTCTGAATACATCTCTATGACGCCCCACTGCCGCAGCAGCTTGAGGCAATTCCTTATCGCGTCCGTGGAAACAGCTTCTCCTGAAAAGTTGTTTAGGACATATTATAAACAATAATGATGATGAGTAATGACCGGTAATGACATTTTGTTTTGTTCTGTTAAAAAAGGCGTTTTCAATAAATAGTATTATCATTTCCATCCAAATATAATGTGAGAATTTTTAATATCGAATAGGCTTCTTCTACTAGCGAACTTTAACATGAAACACTGCCTCCACTCACCATCAAGTGGATCGTCAAGCGATAGTCTAACAAATATATATTTTTTTAAATATCGGCGTAGTTCTTTTTCATTATATGGATGTAATATTAGCGAGTCTGTGATGTGCATCATAATTCCTAAACAGCAGGTCGTAATATCAAATGGATTTAATCTGGATATAATGTAGGTAGCAGGATGTCTATGTGAGAGTAATGCCAGCTAATAATAATGATATTTATAATATGAGGTACGAACCGTACGGCATCCTTTTCCGCATGTATTGGACTGTAAGAGAGTCCAGCGCCGCGTTGACCACGGCTTTCTGAGTGCCGCTGGTGACGCACTTGCACGTCACCTCATACGCCTCGAGCACTGGCCTGATGCTTAGTAGTAGACGCCGCCTATGTAACAACAAGGCATGTTTACTGGCTTTGAATCACTCCTCGTGAGATGTCCCAATAGTGGGTTCTTTAAGAGGCAGTTCTCTTATCTAATTAAATATACCATACGATAACAATAAATATTTACGAAAATTTACCAACCTCTCTGCAATTGCTTCGGGGCTTTTCGAAATCCTGTATTTGATAAGTCGACATGGATCCTGCCTCTCCTCATCATCATCATCTAAGGTTTTTGCAAAGCGCCGCGACCACCGCTGCTCCTCTAAATAATCATTGACCTGTAAAATATATTTTATAACTTGCGTTATGGATATTTACAGCATGTGGATATTTTATGCGAGATTGTAGCATAATCACAATATGGTAACAGATATGGTGTTATTTACTGCACCACATTGTTCTCCTTGGCTTAGATAGTCTTTTGTCTCGTCACGTCATTAATTTTGCTAACTACAACGACTTTCTAGCCGTTACACGGTAATATTTGGTTTTCTATTTAGCGGCAGCTTAGACACAAAAATACAAGCGTTGAGTCACGAAGGTAGTTTTAAATTTACCTAATTGTTTAAAAGCTTACTTGTACTTCACTGATGACGTCTTCAGCAATAAGAGAGTTGACAGCTTCGAGCATTCTCTCCTCTATGCGCTGACAGGGCGGGCAGATGATAAACTCCTGACTCAGAACCTCGCACAGTTGCAGTGAAGCTTCTATGAGATCACTGTGCCGGACTGTTTCTTCATTGCCTTGCTGACACACGATACTTTCCAAAGCGGTAGCTGAAATTAGTTATGGAACATTATTAGTTTTTCCTTAAAGTGCTTTATGAAGTTCTGTGTGCGCGTTGTCCCGTTTGTCTCATTACTTCGACGAATTACAAAATATATTTCTTTGGGAGACATTAAATATTTTTTTTATTTTTTTTTTTTGGATTGGGGGGGGGGGGCTTTTATCTCTCAGGGATACGTTAACCCCATTGGCTCAAGGAAACACACACAAAAAAAACTGGAAGGTGCTAATATTGTAGTTACAACATATCAAACAAATTTTGAGCTGCCTCAAATTTTGGTTCACACAACACCATGTGTAAGGCGTCCAAGTCCAAAGTATTGATGTTATGTTTACGTATCAACTCCTCTCTTTTGCTCTGATATTTTAGACACTCCATCACCAAGTGTTGGATATGTAGGTAAAAGTCGAAATGGTCAATGGCTAAAATGTATAGTTACCTAAAATAGCCGGCGCCGCGTAGTGTGCTACAAGCGCGTTTGCGTAGTACGAGAGCTCCAGCGAGGCGGAGATCGAAGGCTGCGCGCGCACCAGGCGGCTGTCGCGTCGTACCAGACCACGCCCCAGCATTTCCATCTAAAAAAGACACGCCTCCTTGCTTTATAAACAACGAAGACATTATATTAAACAATAATTTACTTATTTCATATATAAAAAAAAATTAAAAGAACCCATTCAACTTCATTCTGTTTGCTTTGTAATACGGAAATCTGCGGTTGATTCTGAAGCAACGTGTGGTGAAACTTGATTGCAGAGAGGATTTCTCAATATCCACCAGACTAGTGAACATTAAATATGCAATAACAGTATTGCTTTGTGCAAACGACAATAGAAGTCATAATGCTCTGAACGAGCATTCCATACACACTCATCGCCATTTTTGATTTCATTATTACTTCTATTTAAGATATCCAGCTAATCCTCGAGTCAGCCACCCTTTTCCTTTTTGTTTCCGTTGCACTCACCGCGTGTTTAACAAGTGCACCGCTCTCGCCTGTGTAGCCGAGGTCGCGACCAGCGCGACGGAGCGCTTCCCCGCGCGCTTCCACGCTGCTTTGCAGCTGCTTCAAGGTGCACCCGGCGCGCTGCTCCGTTAACAGCACGTACGATACCACGTTGGTGCTCATCAGGGCAGTTGATTGCGCTGCGTCTGTGTTGAAAAAAAAAATTATTCATCGTCAACAAAAACATCAACATCATGACTTTCATTTATTTAATTTTATAGAGATATGATAACTAGTGCCATTAATACTTTGGACTACTCATGTTTACTACTCAATGAAGATATCCCCGACCTGATACCAGCGCAACAGGTCCGATACAATCAGTGTCAAACTATTCCCTTTGACCTTTATCAAGTCTACCTACCACTGATAAACCATCATCGTCTTTATCATTATACTCTTGGCAGAACGGTCGTCGTCACATTCATCATCATCATCAGGTGCCTTCTATATATTGAAGTTTGTCAATTAGGCAAAGAAATATATTCTAGTCTTCAGCTACTCTTAAACTAATGCTATTAGAGCCTATACTCCTTTATGTCATGACAATAGGGGCAGCAGTATATGATTATATGATGTTTATTATGTTACCATATACAAGATGCCTTCCGATAGCTTCCACCATGATCTTATGGTCCGTGCTGACTTCATCTCCGTACAGACTGCAATGACTGTGGTTGTACAGGATTTGCTTATCTAAGTTTACTGCCAAGTTGTTATTCGGCGGTGTGAGGCAGCGCTCAATAGGCGCCTTTAGGTAATTATACTTCTGGAATGATGTCACTAATTCCTGAAAAAATAGGAAAGAATAAAATTAAATTTGAAAAACCATCGACAAAACTAGTGTCTACAGATTAAAAATTATGTATCATAAAGTTTGGTTTAACTTGTCCATTAAACAATGCAAACATTTTAATAGGACATGGATTATTAAGAAGTTATAATTTCCTTATAATTAATAATAAATATAAGGAAATTTATTTTATTTTTGTTTATTTAAATAAAAACAAAAACATTTATTACAAATAAAATTATAACTTTTGTTTATAAAACACCTTAGGACACAGAGGCGTTCTCGCACAGAGAGGGAGACATATAATAACAAAATAAGGAGAGCGAAATATACACATCTATATATTAGGTCCTTACATATGAAATGAGCGTTTTGTCGCACTGACCACTTTGATCTGAAATATCTCCTCTTTGGTTAAGAAATTCCAAATTCAAATTTATAAATTCATTTAGCTGGTACATTTGAGTTTTGAAAACAGTCATTCAGTTGTTTTTTCCTCATTATTTTTTTCTTTGGCGTCGCTTATTACCGCACAATGGAAAACATGAAACATCGGTATATTTACGAGTACGAGCTCTACCGTGGCACCAGTGCTGCAGAAACAGCGCTGGTGTCGCAAAAGAAAGCACGGTACGTTTATGGTTTCAACGTTTTAGTTCTAGAAATTTCAAGCTTCAGAACCAACCCGTGGACGGCCGGAGACCAAAGAGGAAAATGAAGAATTAAAGGCTATTGTGGAAGCGGATCCATCACAAAGCACTTCAGAGATAGCTGCAGGCGTCGGAGAAAGTAACAAAACTGTATTAATTCACTTGAAGCAAATCGGGAAAGTTAAAAAACTTGAACGATGTGTACCTCATGAATTCAGTGAATCGAACTTGCGAACACGCGTCGACTGCTGCTGCTGTGTTACTTTGCTCAACTGACACAATAATGAAGGGATTTTAAATCGAATCATTACTTGTGATGAAAAGTGGGTACTGTACGGTAATCGGAACCGATCGTCGCAATGGCTGAACCCTGAAGACCTAGTCAAATCCTGCCCTAAACAAAAATTTACTCAGAAAAAGTTACTTGTGAGTGTTTGGTGGACTAGCGCCGGTGTCGTTCACTACAGCTTTCTGAAATCTGGCCAAACGATTACGGCAGATATCTATGGTCAGCAACTGCAAACCATGAAGGAAGAACTAGCTCCTAAATAACTGAGATTGGTCAATCGCTCTAGGCCACTGCTGCTTCACGACATCACAAAACCACACACTGCACAACAAACAACCACTAAGTTAGATGAGCTACAATTGGAATATCTGCGACATCGACCGTACTCCCCGGACCTTGCCCCAACAGATTACCATTTTTTCCAGAATTTGGACAACTTCTTACAAGGAAAAACATTCAACTCTGATGCGGCAGTCCAAACTGTCTTCAAAGAGTTGATTGATTCTCGCCCCTAGTGATTTTTTAGTAAAGGGATCAATGAACTACCCATGAGATGGCAAAGGTGCATACTTTGATTAATTAAATATATTTTACAAAAATGAATTGACTTTATATTCCTCCCGTACAAAACGCCAATTCCATATGTAAGGACCTAATACATATATACACACACACATATACATGTATATATATACATATATAAAAATAACATATATATTTCATGGTTTTGGAGGGAAGTCAATGCCATTTATTGACGGTGCGGGCCAAGTGCGGGTTAATTTAATTTCTATTACATACTTAATTTCATTTTATAACAAATTTAATTTTCATTAGAATTTGTTACCAAATATACTTGCGTAGTTTTTCTTTGTGCATTTTACCTTAAGCGATATAGGCTGGTTGAAGTCCACGCGTATGCCGCCGTGGTTGGTGTTAAGTGTGCTCCAAATGCCCCGCAGCGCCGACCAGAAAGTCTCCATCTGCTTGGGCATACCGAACTGCTCGCGCACGAAGTTACCGTCCACCAGTTTCTCGTAGTTTAAGGTGACGGGCACCAGTAGTGCGTCATCTATGGTTCCGTCGAGATACGCGTCCATTATCACCGATAGGATACCAGCTAGAACATAGCGGAGATAAAATTTTATGACCTCAAGTTAACGAATCGGCATGATTCAACTATAAAAGAAGATTTTTATCAATTTTAACATCCTGTCAAAAACCGAGTAATTTGTTTGAAATTTTTATTATTTACAATTACTATTAGGATTTTGAGAGCATCCGCTTCCGTTCGCAGTTGTTAACCGCTCGCATAGTATTATAGTATCTATTATTCCGAGACCAAATTTTTTTACATGTAATTATAGATTATAACAACTTTTAATTTTATTATGGTCTTTTGAGTGTAAAAAATTTATTGAAAATCTGAAAATTAGTGCATCATATCCGGGTTGCAAGCACACGTTAGATTCCAAATTCGTTGGACTCTAACACATATACAGGTATATAAAAAAAATCCCTGGAACATCGCTTACCTACCAGACAAAACTTCTTCGGTATCCACGGAAGCAAAAAATAAGGTATAATATCATAATCAATGACTTTTACAGATGAAAATTTATCTACAACGATTAAGTGCAGATAAAGTTAAGATAAGACACGAAGTGTAAGTAACCTAATGTCAAATTTTCTCTAAAATCGGAAGCAAACATTTAAGGGTCAACTTTGTTACTATATTAGATGTACTTATTGTTTTCTCTCGTGACACACTCGTGCAGAGATATTTTGAATTACTTTCAGGTACTCTCAATGTATTTATTAAAAAAGTTACCTTTAGGCGGTTGCGGCTTTCCGGTTCTAGTGCGTCCGCCTTCTATGAAGAACTCCAGATTATTATTTGCACCCAAACTGTTCAGGATGTATGCCCTGAGGATAATGTATTAAAAAAATATTTATTCAAAGTCCACAATTTCAATTTAATTTCATCCATATTAAAAAGTGCTAGCCTGATCTTCATAAATATTAGCCTATATATTATTATTGTACAAGTTTTATTATTATCCCATTTGTTATAACTGACCATCAGATAGCGCTGCGGCTACATTATCTATAGTCTATGCAATTTATGTGTTTTGGTTGGTTTATTTATTTAAATACCTGAGCGCAGACTTATAAGCAGGCGAACCCCCCTGATATTCCGAGCCGTCGACACGTCGCCTGATGAAGAAGGCACCGCACCCACGTAATATCCACCTAGAAGCGCCAACAGACCTTATGGTCACTTTCATTCGATCACGACATATTAGATTTATGCATTAAATCTTTATTTTAAACGTCTGTTGAACGCACTCATTAATAGGAGGTCTCTTTTGACGGAAGCCCGTTTCAATCGGTATAAGCCGCACCACCACCACAGCAGCTACCTTGTTTGCCGCTAATCAATGATTCACGTCTTTATGGATTTAATAGAAAAAAATTATTAGTCATGTGCCTTACTTAAAATAATCTATAAAAACAATTATTTAAAAAAAAAACGGTCGTCAATGTGTTCAAACAATAACTACTATGTGGTATGAAGTACTTTGAATGGTGATTATCGATCAACAATAGGTAACAACCAGCTAGTGAACTTCCTGGATATTGGCGTTATTATGGTGCTGGGTGAGCATGCTAACGGCACTGTAATTACTATAACTGTGGGGTAACGAGGGTAACATATAACTTAACGCGACAAGCACAATGAGGTGCAATGTATAACTTAACAAGAGCCATATCGTTATAGTCTATATCCTTTTAACCTCCTCGTTTGATTGAAAAAAAAAACAAATAGGTCATCCTGTCTTCAACGATGATCACTTAAAAATGAACTCTTGCGATTTACAATATAATAAGGAATTTTAACTGTTGGTTGTGTGAGTAACTACTAAACCGTTAAACAAATGAAATGCCACTTACCCAAAGAACGGTATCCTCATGTTATCGCCGGCCGCAACCAGGGGCGGCCGCAGACCGGTCAGGTACAACGTAAAGGTGACGAGGATGTAGTCGAAGTGCGAGCGGTGCAGGGGCACGAACACCAACGGCAGGCCGGCAGCTTTAGCACGGCGGAGTCTTTCAACGCAGGCGATTCGGGTGCTGCAGCCGCCGCGGGCGATGCGACGGATTGCTTTATGGCATAGCCAAGCGACTAGTCTGAAAAATGTAACGTATATATGCAAAACAATTAAAACATGAACTTCCGCCAACCGGCACTTGGCTAACGCGGGACTATGACTCTATTCTTGTGAGAAAGCCCCGAGTTCCAGTAGTAAGATAAAGAACTAGTGGGCTGTTTATATTAATGAAATCTTTCTAATTTCTCCTTAGCTCTAACCACGCGAATTAAAGATAGTCTTTTAACTAGTACAGTTGTTAGTACATATACTGAGACCGCGGAACTCGGAACACAAGATGTCTTTGGTGTCAATTTGAACCTTATTTCATATGGTCACGGAGCATTTACATTGCACGCCCGGGCGTTCTCTGATCCGAGCATCAGCTGTTTTTTTATGTTTCATTGCTGGTTTTTTTTTAGTAATGTATTTTTTATGAAACTATCGTTTCATTTAGCTGTACTAACATGATGGAGCGTAAATAGTGCTAATAAAACTTTTTAAAAATATGTTTTTTTTTTCGTCCCATCATTAAAGGTGTCATTAGTACTATCGTCTGTCTTCGTTTCGGAAGCGGTCTCCTAACACCCAGTATAGACTAACAGCTGGTGATAAATAACGGTCTGTATACTGCAGCTCCTAATTCTTCCGCCGAACAGGAGTGTGCAATCTATATGTTCCGGTTTGAATGGCGCTGCAGCTAGTGAAATTATTGGGATGACCAGACATCTAATTTCAATGTTGGAAGACGGAACTTGGAGAAGGGTAGTACAAAGAAATTATTATATTCAAAGTGAAAACATTGCACATTGTCGATATCACTAAATTTATATTTATTTGAATTCGCTTTTTAAAGAAAAAATAAACAGTTTATTGATTATTAAAAGAAGTATTGCAATATTTATTAAGATAGTATTAATTAACTGAATTTTAATCGTGAATCGTAAAGTGTGATCGTGAATCGTAAAATGGGATCGTGACGCGCCGTTCTCTAAATAAAAATTATCAATAAACATACGGGGAATATAATTTGATTGGTGACAGGTCTCTCGAGACCGCTTATTCAGATGGTAATAAGCACTGCAGTGGACAAACCTTGGTTAAGTTTCGAAGAGCATAATCAGTGAAATTACTAAGATAATAATGCTTCATCATAACCATCATTATCAGCCGACAGACTTCCACTGCTGGACATAGGCCTCCCCCAAAGATCCCCACATCGATCGATCCTACGCTGCCTGCATCCAGCTGCTTCCCGCAACCTTCACCAGATCGTCGGACTACCTGATGGGGGCCCTGCGAACACTACGTCATCCTAACTAGCGCCACGTTGTTATGGGCAGGTGAATCATCTACTATCAAGTGAACGTCTCGTTAGGCACACCGCTAGGTTGAGAAAAAAAAGCTATATAAGGAATGTTTAAGTTTAACAACCTGCCGAAATAAAATAAAATTTAGTAAAGTATTACACCTCCTCAGATATATGAGCTTGTAGCTGAAACTAGTTTTTTTTTAAGCATTTTACATAACGATAAGTCGAACCAAGTTTACATTTGTATATATGACATCATAGCAACATTGTCGAAAAGTGGATATCAATTAAACATATCCCAATTCTGTATAATTGACGACTGCTGCTTTGGAAAATTCAATGTCATTCAGTGCAAATTTTTTTATTCAACGATGCGACGGGACGAGCGCGATATTCACCTGATGGTAAGTGATACGCCTGCCCGTAATAATGTGGCGCTAGTTAAGATAATATTACCACCATCACCAGCCGATAGACGTCCACTGCTAGACATAGGCCTCTCCCAAAAATTTCCACATCGACAAGGATAATATACACTACACCATCATCACCATCATTAGCCGATAGATGTCCACTTCTGAACATACACCATATTGTATTTGAATGTTAAGTCAATTAATTAGTAGTAATTTCACTAGCTACAACGCATTAATTTGTGATATGTATTGATATACTTAAATCATCCCTTATGAAACCCTACCCGATCGTGTGGGAATCTTTGAGGGAAGTCTATTTCCAGCAGTGGGCGTCTATCAACTGATGATACTTAAAATGATTGTGTAATAAAAATAATACAAAACAGCATTTTTTTACAAAACGAAACGTAATGAAAATGTTTAAGAAAAAAAAAAGCGACACGGCTTTTGGATCAGTTATCATTTTGTATTTACTACTAACGTCTAAGGCGTCGTAAGGGTCGTAATTAATTAGAATAATTTTTAATATTTCACAATATATAAAAACCCTAATATTTCTTTGAACTGATCTTTGACGTGAGTTTAACTACCAAGCAACTCCTTTTTCTGACAGGCGATCTAACTTATTTACTGAACCCTTAATCTACGACTTACTCCTATTTGAAGACTGAAACGCCAAAGATAAACACAGTCAGGTTGCACATAGCTTATTCAACACTATTAACAGACCTTCACGCTGTTCATCCACCACGCTGGTTGAGGATATCTGTCCTTCAAGTTCTAACTCAGTGAGATTAAAACCCGCGTCTCTTTAATAAGAGTGTGATAATTTTTTTATTTGTAATTTATCTTCGCTTATCATCGACACCCGCTCTCTACCGCTAAGGTTGCTTAGTAGATATTGTTACGAGGCAAAAAGTTCGCCTGCTATGACCTCACATATACGGTGCAATAAATTAAAAAATAATCTTTCTATAAGAATATTGTCCTCATTGATAAAATAAAAAATAATAAAAATTTTAAATTTCTTCTAACAGCCGACGAATCACAATTTTTATCCACTTTGGGTTCACACTTGACCTCAATTTGAAATGGTGTTAAGTGATAATGTGACGAAAAATTATTGAGCCTGAATACTTTAGCTTTCAAACGAAGATCCGCTATAATACAGCAATATGATCGCAAGCTGATAATGCGTCAGACGTGGGGTTCATAATATACCTGGATTTGATCTTGGGATCTCTGTGTTCACGCTTGTGGTTATTCGCTTCACCACATAAGCAGTCGTGTACATTTACTATAGAGCAATATACATAAAGGGTTAAAAAAAGAAATAACATAAGCATGATTTATTCATAAAAAAACTGAGTTAGTAATGACAACTCACGATTTTTTTAATGATTAACACTTATATTGAGACAAGTGTGAACTTCAAATCTGTTGATACCTGTTAAAAACTTGTTTCGACATTCGACATTATATGAGACCGCCAGGTCTTAACGACTGCCAATTATGTAAGACGAAACACCGGCTGTCTCTCATTAAGGTTATTATTACAAGGTCTGAGAATACAAAAACAATTGACAGGTTTAAATAATAAGGTTTAATACGTGGACAATCAAATAATTTAATAACACAAATATGAAACACAGCTAGATCAGTAATAGAACCTGGTGACCTGAGAATCTCTATTAGCGGTAAGTCTCCATTGCCGGAGACCGTCTAAGTAGGTACCAGCGGATCTTCTATTTCTACCACCAAACATCAGTGTGCAAACATTATCGTATTGCAAATTGAAGGGTATTTTGCCTAGTGTAATTACTGGGGTAACGAAGCTTAATATCTTATGTTTCAAGGCGACGAGAGCAATGTGGTGCAGTGTATACAATGCTAACTAGCGTTACGTTGTTGTAGGTAGGCGTGTCACTTGCCATCAGGTGAACCTCCCGCTTGTGTCGTCACTTCCTTAAAATAAAATCTAGATTTGATCCTCAATGAGCTTAAGTATTCAGTAAAAGACAACCGACACGCTCCAACAGTAAGTTTTGAAGGACCTGCCAACCTGCACTTGATCAGCGTAATTATGATCTCAAATCGCCTTGTGAAGCCCTAAGGTCCGACTTTTCGGGATCCTCAAAACTGTCTTACATTGACAAATTTTTTGTAATTCTTTGAAAAATTATAAATACTTAAGACAGAAATTTTTAACGGATCCTCTAAGTTTACACCCCGGACTTTCTTTCAAAATGAGATTCAAGGTTAATTAACCACTCTAATCAAAAGTGGGTTGGCGTGTTCGCAAAAGCTGTTGTTCTTACAGCATATGGATTTTCTATTACATAATGTTCAAACTCATTGGGTATCAAACCTACGTTCCACAGCAACTGAGCCTATCATTGTTTGAAATTTGTATTATTAAAATATTTGATTATCCATGTGTCAAAGATAATTTTTTGTATTTACAAAATAATTGCACAACTCAAACGGCTATACGTCTGTAAGTTTTGTCTCTCACCTTTAACTTTGTATTAATTGATTATAAATTATGTAATAACTATAAGGAAACATTATGAGGTGAATCACAACATATTTCATTGAAGCCTTCAAAAGTCGTTTGAAATCGAGGATTTAGAAAACGACGCAGACCCTTCTTCTTCCGTATTTGATACATTATAGATAAGCGTTCAACAGTTTACATGTACTATTCAGACATTTATTTATTATCTTCATTACAAAGAGAGGTTAAAATTTTTAAAATCAATTTCCGCATAAAAAACTGCGTTTTTTAAAGGAGTTTTAACTCGTATTTTATTACCCTTTAAAGAAGGGGTAGCTGCTATATTCTCGGTAAAAGGAATATTCCTACCTAATTTCAAGTCTATAGCTCTAATGGTTCCAGAGATATCGTGAGTCTCTACATAGTACATAGGAAATCTTCCATATATATGGAAGATTTATACATAGATATCACACCAACCCGCAATGGGCTACCGTGGTGGTAAATTGCTCAAATCCCTTATATGAATCCCTACCTGATCGATGTTCGTATCTTTGGGGGAGGCTTTATATACAACAGTATACGTCACGTCTATCGGCTGATGATATATATATACATACTCTACTAGGATAATCAAATTAAAATTGTTTAACATTGGACTATAATAGACTGACATAATGATGATGTCAAATTTTGGGATGAAAAAAAATGTTAGTAGATCAAATAACCGTTTGCGCAAAGTTAACAATGAACTTCGTACTAAAACAACTTTATATCGTACTCAATAACTTAATTATTAAAAAAAATAATTTGTTTAATTAGCACATGGTCATCGAGAGCTGATTATATTTGTACTGCGTATATATATCGTGTTACTATTCTTATAATTTTAAACTAAAATTCTTTTGTATTACTTTCGAGACATCTTCGTATTGTAGTATTTCTGCGCAAAACAAAAATAACGTTATTAATGTCACAGGGTCGTTAAGATAAGACGCAGATTATCACTGAGTAGTGAAATAACGAAGCTGTGATAGTCCAGTTCGAAAGACGGTTAGGATTTACAAGTGGAACAGACGCGGTTCTGATCCTCACTCAGCTTTAGTTTCCGGTGAAGGAAAACGTCGACCGGAAACCGGCACGTTCCGAAAAGAACTGGTCTTCCGTTAACCCGCACTTAGCTAACGTAGAGAGTCATGACTATGTCTTTGTGAGAAGGCTCAAAGTCCCAGCAGTGAGAACAAGAACTAGTGGGCTGTATATATCAATAAATTGTTTCTATTTTCCCGTTAGCCTCACGCCAATTAAATATTGTCTCTTAACTATCATCATCATCATCATCATCAGCCGATAGACGTCCACTGCTGGACATAGGCCTCACGAAAATCTCACATCGAGTATATAGTTAACTATAGTATATAATGAAAATGAGTTTCCTATTACTTTATTCACTTATACGGTTGCTATAGTAACGTTTGATATAGAAACTCATTTGCAGTTGCGGTTGCTCTGATGGAATGTTTCAAGCCTGATTTTATGTTATGTCCGGTAAACCGTGAGGGAAACAGCTAGTATGTATGTATATATATATATATATATATATGATAATAACGTGAAATTACTTGAAGTAAACTTAACAGCTTATGTCTGAAGGTAACGAACATAATGTGGTGCAGTGTATATCACCCTAACTAGCGCCACCGTGTTATCGGCAGGCGTATAACTTATCAACGTCTCTCTCATATCGTCGCTTTGTAGATTTAAAAGAAGATATCAATTTATACCTGAGAACATTGTTTGACATCGCCGAGCTGATGTCCATTAGCACCTTCATAGCTCGTGCTTCCACTAGCTTTCTGGTTTCGGCATAACGACTCGAACTCTGATCGTTGCTTTCGCCATAATGACTCGAGCCCTGATCTTTGCTTCCGCCGGCTTGCTTTTCTCCATTAGCTTTCCTCAACTCCTCCTGCGTCGTTTGCTCTATGGCTTGTTGGAACCGCTCATCTTTGATTACCTGTACATGAACATTATCTAGATATTATTTGGAATCCAATAATGTCAGGATAATTTAAGGTTAGATTCTGTGATCGTAATAAAGTAATGTTTGCCACACTATGTCGGTATAGTTGTAGTTGAAACTTACACTGGGCACTACATCCTTGTAGTCGTATTTCACGAGGTTGAAGCATTGTGCGAGGTCGCATAGATACCGCGACACTACACCACCGTTCGCAAAATTTTGTCGCCCAATGTCCAAAATGTTGATCACGGAGCCAGAATCACTCGATTTCGGGTCCTGCCAGGATTCCTGTGGACAAATGACCGTGTAAAAAAATAGTAATAATAATCTTTTGTTTATTGCCTCGGCAATTTTTTTTATTTTAAAAAGTGTCAAGACGAGGGAGTCATCACCTGATGGCAATTATGTATTATTATTTAATTTTAAAATTTAATTTTAAGATTAAGTAAAAATGTAAGTATTGACACCTTATTACATAACAGTTTTAGCTTCTAAGCGATGATAATTAATTTAATTTAATAAAACAATAATTAAACATTATACATTAAAATTTGTATAGAAATAAAATTACCGAATATTTTCTTAGAAAATCGGGAATTTTTTGAAAAATATTTAAAAAATTAATAACTCCAGAAGCATTGTTTTTGTATGGAGTATTCCATACATAGATAGATAGGATACGAGCTATACTTTAGCACCTCCAGATCCTTTACACCTATTACCTTTCACCTTGTATACAGACTTTACTTTTGCCGGCGGCTTCCTTGAATAATAAAAAAAACGTGTAACAGTATACGGTTAAAGTACCTATTTATAGGCTTTTCAGTGTTTATTTTAATAGTCTAATTTTTAACAGCTAATACACGTGCGAATGACGTATGGGGAGTTATTTTTGTATTGCACGCGATGTAGTATAAAAATAAACGCGGAATAAACAAAGTAGCCGGTGTGACATTACTGCGTGTAAAACAATATAGAAAGACGGCAAAAAATAATTACCAGTTACCAATTATTCTCATCAGAAAATGAAAAGCCGAGGTCATCCTGCGTACACACAACAATCCAGAATTGAAAAGTGTAAGAAATTATAAATATGTGAACAGGCATGAGGACTAATATGTAGCCCGAATAAGACATATATATATATATATGGACTTGTGTACGATGTACCGAACACCAACTTGGGAATGTTGTTCGCCCTCTCGGAAATAGAGCAGGTATCCGAGGGTCATTGTGTCTTTACCCTCTCTACGGATCTCAGATAGTCCCACCACAGTCCAGCGAACCCAAGATTGGATCTGCCGCAGGGAGTCGGGAGAGTTTTCTCTCTTGGCTCCCATATCCTCTGGATGACGGATTCGGGGGACTCCGTTGCCCGGGTGACGGTAAGAGGCCGAGGAGCGGGCGCGCTATGTGTTCCGGCGTGCCCTTACAGAGGTGGAAAGGGAGGTTCTTCCTTCCCTCCCGAGGTGGGGCTGCATTGTGCAGCTGGCGCTAGTGAGGTCGCGCATGTGGGCGAGAGCGTCCCCGTGACCCTGCCATAAAACGACGAGGTGGCACATTGTGAGGGTTTTTTAGTCGGTACAAGTCCGACATAACCTGTCCTTGCCCCCACGAGGGCAGGTAGGCCGCAAGCATTTCCCCCACGTAAAACCAAAAAAATTTAAAAAAGGGTGCATCACGAGCTGGGGAGGTTACCTTGGATCCCGGAGTTGTTGTGCGAGAAACTTTACAGCACTTACAAACAATAGTTAATAACAACATCGTTTATAAAATATAACAGCGATCCAAAAAAATCTTAACGACAAAGACCCAGACTAAAATCACCGTAAATTGTGCACTGTGTAAAGACATAGAAGGGTATAAGGAGTCCCGCACAACAACTCATGGAGCCCAAGCCAACCTGACCTGCTCGTATCGACTGCTAATCAACAAACGAGGCTCTGGCTCCCACCAACCCGTATTGAGCCAGAGTGGTGGGAAATGTACTAATTCCCCTTATATGAACCACTAGAGTCGAGACCTTTACGAGAGCTTATGTCCATCAGTCGACGTCTATCGGCTGATGATGATGACGATGAAGAAAGACCTAGTTTAGTACATCTAGACCAGACCTCCCACAACACGGCTTCTTATTAAAAGGTAGCGAGAACCTTTCTAGAAAACGGCATATTTTAACATGGGGTTGCCGTCACGATAAGGCATTTGCAAAAACCTTGCTAATACCCTATACTTCTACAGTATTCCTTCCGCAAAGTATTTCTTTTCATCTATATGTCCTGAAAATCAAAGTCTCACGCTGATCCGCAGTCAGCGCCGAGCCAATGTATTAAAGAATAAGTTGCACATTCATTAACACATTAAGTTTTAGTCCCAAGCTATGTACGATAATAATTAAAAAAAAAGTAATAATAAAAGTAATTTTAATAGACAACAAATTTTTTTTGGGAATTTACTCTTCTTTTTTTACTTGCTATAGATCTCGTAAAAGACTGCATTTATTAATAATTTAGATACCGTGTTATCGGAGAGTTACTTGTAGCGTTGTAGGCTATGGTTGCGTTCCGAACGGAGGATTTCAAAAAAAAAGGGGACAAAATTAAAAAAAACCGGTGCTTTTCTTTCGCCCATTCTTCTTAAGGCAGACATTTCTTTTGCGATTCGCAGGTAAATTTTGATGTTCAATAAATAAACGAATATTTCTATATTAAATAAAGATTTTGAGATCTCGTGACTATAGTGGATGAAGAAAGAGTAATTTTTCCTAGTCCTGTGCTAAACATAGAAAAAAATTACTTGTAGTACTAAATATAAATAAATAAGATGCAGTCATATAAACTCCACATCCTATTATTCATAATGTGTACGGGATCCTATTTTTTTTAATTTACGCACCAACAAAGAGGTCGATGTACGGGCAGGGGCCGCGGGCAGCGGAGGCGCGCGGTTGGTCGGTAGATGTCACGCCACCGCGCCCGGCGCGCTTTTGTGTTTATATTTGGATTATAAAGCAGCCATTCACATTCGCGATTCATCGCATCAATGGAGAGCTTAATGCACATTGTCAATTACTGTCTGCATAGACGATATTCTACTGCACTTTTCTACATCTATTTCGACAAATGAATAGTTGAAGACGACCTCGATTTGTTATGACAAAAACTGTAAACACCACAGCTATTCTTATTTTTGCTACCAAACAGTACCATGTAAATATTACACTGTTTCGGTATGAAAGATGTTGCAGCTTATAAAATTACTGGATAGTGGCACTTGATATCTTATGTCTAAAGGCGACGAGCAATGAAGATAATAAAGTACACTCCCTCAATAATCAAGCTATCCATCATACGTTGACAGCGGGAACACAGTCATATTATTATGGCAGATTTACAATATAAGGTAATTAGTTATAGGGGTTCGAAGAATCCCCACCACCAACCAAACTCCGTAATGTATGACCCCGGATTAAACGATGGACCTCCGTGTTAAGCAAGCGGTTAGCTTCTACACTTATAGACAGTTAACTATCGTTGTCGGCTGTGCTAACATCCAATGGTTTCCATTCGTTATGCAATGTAAGAAAAATATATAACTGAAACAAACAGTTATTTTTATAATTAATCTTTATTTACAGCCAAATATTTTTGCACGGATTAATGATTGTTATTGGGGAAAACTGAAGAGATAAACTCAAAGTTGTACGAAGGCATCCATCCACACCGTGAATCGAGGCTTGAATACAGATACGGTGACCGCGGCCTTCCGTTCAATGTTGACATTACACGGCATTGAAACGGAGCTATGTTATTGGTTAACAGGATCTTTAATAACTCCTTTAGGAATGTTTAATTTTTATTTAACTATTGCCTTCACCTGTCTGGTATTTCATGTTATTGAAGGGAATTGATGTAACAACGATGTTTGTGGGAAATATAAGGATTCAATAGTAAGTTGATGCAAATTGATTCTATGAATAATGCACGGTATGTGCTATACCGTTATGTTGCGTACGCTGCTCTTGAACGGCAGAGTGCGAAAACTATGAGTTATATTAAGAAAGATTTTTTTTTTTATTACGATTAATGTAACCAATATCTAACTTCTTTTCGTAGATAATATGATGATACAGCTTTCAATACTCGATGAAGAATTAAATCGACTATGGAGCTCAACTTGAAAAAATTGTTGATAAGATATAGACCTCATATATAATATTTAAAAAACATTAAAGAGAGAGTAAGTAGTAGAGGTTAGCGTGGTACGGGCATGTTATGGAGAGATATGAAGGACATATAACAAAGAAAGTAATGAGAATGAACGTGGATGGGTTAAAAGGGTAGAAGACCGAAGAAAGTGTGGATGGATTGTGTGAAATACCACATGTATAAGAAGAGTATGAGTTCAGATATGACGGCTGATACAGGGATATTGAAGAGAAGTACATACTGTGCCGAAGCCACATAGCTGGGAAAAGGGCAGGAGGATATAATATTTAAAAAGTCTTTTAAATTTTTAAGTTTCTTAAATTGAACATAAATATTTCCCTTTGGTCTAATGTACTAAAAAAGTTGGTACTAAAAACACTATTTTGTTGTTATTTCTATATTAAAAACATAGTCATTTGAGCAACTCGATATTCAATAGTTTATAAATAATGAAAAGATTAAACAATGCAAGCAATTTTTGCATCCCTCATATTATACAATTTAATCCTTTAATTATCACATTAAACCCCATTAATTAGTTCAAAAAATATATCTACAAAGTCAAAACAAGGAATGTTAAATAAAACTAAATATGTATCTAAATTTGCAAAAATTGATAGGAATGAATGTTTAATCTCGAAAAACGTTATGAAAGTTAATTCAGGGGAATGTTTTCCGAGTGTTTTTTTACAAATATTTTAGATCATCCCAACTAGATGAGACATGGGCAGAGGTGACGCTCACCCATCAGGAGAACGTTTCGCTCATCTCCTTCATTGAATAAAAAAGAAATGAGTTAGTTTCAGCAGAGAATATACATTTACTTATTAGCCTACAATATTGTAAAAATCCGGCGCGGTGCTTGTTTTCTAAGGTCAAGGAATAAGTAACAATAAACTCATGCTGAGAATGAAATGTCCGATCGGAAGTCCCAACGGCTGTGACGTCATGAAGGAAATGCAGTCACGGACGTGACGTGGATATTTATTCATTTCCCCAGTTTATTTATGGCCGTAACATCAAGGTACCGTGGCGCTAGTTAAGCTGGTATACACAGCACTACATTGTGGTCGCATTGAAACAAGATATTAAGTATCGTTACCCCAGTAATTTCACCAGTTACGCCTTTTAAACTGGAACACAGTAATGTTTACACACTTATTTGGAGGCAGAAATAGCTGTAGCAGCTGTTTCCGGCAACAGAGATCTACCAGCAGTATTCATATTGGAGATTATTAGTAGTGTAATATACTGTGCTTCGACTTTGTCTGATCAAAGTATTTTTGTTTGTGATTAACGGATGTTCAGCTTAAGCTTTTTTTGTTTATAGATTATCAACTTTTGTCTACAAGAGGTTTTTTGCCCATTAATCTACATCGTATAAAACTAACATTTAAGGCTTTCGTAATGTATATTGTTCATGATATGTTAATGTGATATGGCATATGACAATAACTAGGTGATCTAGACTGTCATCGATAGCTTGTGGTCAGGCGACACTGGAGAGTAGGGTGATATGATCATCTACTGGCAACGTATATAATAACATTGCTACAGTAAGTTTAACAGGATATAATAATATCGTCCCAGTACGTCGCAGAAAATTGTGGAATATACTTACTCATCACAACTTTTTAAGAAGTCCAATTTTATCAACCAGGTACATTTCGTATCATTAGTATTATTCAATTACAATTTTTTTTTTATATTTTTGATAATACCTAAAAAATCCTGTTAATAGTCCGCGGGATTTAAATTATTAATTTTCTGGTGCGTGAGGTCGAAAAGTTTGGCGATCGCTGATATTAACAATCATTACGACCACTCTGCCAAGAGTGTCACGACGTTTTTGGTACGATACAAAAAAAAATACTATATAATCCTCCGTTAGATTAGTTTATAAATAATCAGTAGTTGTACCATGATACAATCCAAAAAGTCAGACTTGGCACGCTGAAGCTTAAATGTGAACTATAAATAATAATTTTAAGTGTTTTGAAACGGAGCGGAATATTAAGGTAAAAAATTGCATCATGTTGTTGTATCAATACCTATCTATATATGTAAGAAATATCCACAGATTCATTGACTCACAACGAGATCTCCGAATCTATTAGAGACTTGAACACGCAACATTTGGTCGAG
Organism: Ornithoptera alexandrae; assembly: GCA_029030555.1. Taxonomy (NCBI): domain Eukaryota; kingdom Metazoa; phylum Arthropoda; class Insecta; order Lepidoptera; family Papilionidae; genus Ornithoptera; species Ornithoptera alexandrae. The sequence goes on from JARDVY010000031.1 coordinate 2,892,884, forward strand.
ATTATGCTTCTGACACTTAGAGGACAACTAAGATTGTTTTATACGATATCCTACTACAAAGGGGGTTACGTGGGTGATAATAAAGGGAACAAAGAAAGAGACCTGGGGCGATCGGGTTGCTGTCAGGAGGGAATATTTCTGACAAATTTCGAATCTAATTCTGTGTTACGGCCATGAAAAGCGGGCAGGGAACAGCAAGCAACACTTATAAAGTAATCCTTAATAAGTCAAAAAAAATACATAATTCAAGATACATATTTGTTATTACTAATATTATAAATTATTTAACCACATCATTTGGTGTTAGCTGATGGTGTGGTTTTAAGTGGAATAAACAATACAGACAGGATAAATTTCTTTACTGAGCTCTTGTCCAGCATATTCTACTAATACACTAATATGTATATAACCGTGAAAAGTTTAAACCATCATAAACTTTTCAGTCAGGCGAGGACATTGAAAATTTTAGCACTTTTTGCAATGGTGTGGAAAGTACTAATTTTAAATGCATAATAAAAATTAAAAATCGTAGCAACAAAAAACGTTATTTAACTAACGTTTTCAATTATCTTGTACAAGGCTTGTTAATAATAAGTACGATATATAGAAACAATAACTTTACTTTTAAAAAATCTTCTCACTTAAGAACGTGTCAATCCCACCAGGTTTTACATATTTGTGACTAATTTAATATTATACAATGTGAAACTAATATATTATATACTAATTGAGTTTTACGAATTTAATAATATATTTGACCTGCTAGTGCCTAGTGCTAGTCCCTACTAGATTAGAAAAAGGAAACTCACAATGTTTTGAAATTATTGTAACACGTATTACTGCATATACTAATATTTTGCTGGTATGGGTGCTGTGAATAATGTTTCAAGTATCAATAACTGTAAAGAGGTCAAAAAGTAGAAAATACATTTTTAATTCTGCTTAGATATCGTCAGCAAGATAACAAGGAGTTAAATGTCACAAATTGGGTAAATTATTTACATAATGAAACAGAAATGGTTAATAATAAAAATTTAAGTGCCAATCAACAAGAATTATTTGATAAATAAAACGATATCGAAATGATGAAGGCTTGAAAAACAAGGTCAATGAACAAATAAGCTTAAAAATATGGGCGTGGCGGGAAGTATTGGTGTGTTGTCATCAGTATAGTTAAGTTGTATACATCAAACATAAAGGTCATAATTCAATAAATTAAAAAAAATAACCGACGATAAATAGAAAGAACTTAAATACCCTATTTTGCGTCAACGAGATCGATAACTTAAATTTAAATGTGGTGATAAGTCTCTTGCTGCAGGCCGTCTAAGTAGTTACCACCGCAGTTCCTATTTCCGCCGGCAAACAGTAGTGTGCAATCGTTACTGTGTTCCGGTTTGAAGGGCGCTATAGCTAAACTACTGGTGTAGCTTGACTTAATATATATCATGTCTCAAAGCGACGAGCACAATGCAGTGCTGTGTATATCATCCAAACTAGCGCCACGTTCTCATGGGCGGGCGTATCTCTTATCATCAAGGCGAAAGACGTTCGTTCCGAAATGGTTAATGATTTTTTTTTAATGTCAATTGCATACCGGCCACCAGTAAATTTGTTCAGCTAATAAATAATAATTAACTGCGATAAGAACGGTTCACTTATCATCAGGTCAACCAACACGCGGCGTATTGGTGATGTTGCATAAGATATATTTCCGCAGGGAGTGTTATTTAGCATACATAGTTTAACATTTGATCAAAAGGTTATAAGTTATCTCAAGTAACTATATTATAGAAAATAGATAAATAAACAATGTTATAAATTAATTGATACATTATACACTCGCAACTAAGTCAAGTAAGTTTAAATTTCTATGTACGGCTCTTTTTACGGCACAGCTATTTTATAGATTTACAACCGCGAAAAAAAATTATGTACGAAACGAGGTAGAGAAGAAATTTTTTTTTTTATACAATTAAGCGACAAGACGAGCGGGACGTTCACCTGATGGTAGATGATACACTTGCCCATAACGACAGGGTGCTAGTTAGGATGTAATTCACTGCACCACTTTGCGTTCATCGCCTGAGACATAAGATGTTGAATCTCGTTACCAGAGTCGTTGTACTAGATACAACGCCCTTTAAACCGGAACACAGTATTGTTTGGCGGCAGAAATAAGCGCCATCGTGGTACCCACCTAGTATCAATAAAGAAATGCACATACTTGTATATCAATTAAGTAAAAAATGTAATTGGGTGCAGAGGGCGGGGGCGTACATATAAATTTTGTGTATGGTAAGAATACCGTACTTTAAAACCCTGTTTGTCTATATTTAAAAATAAACTTAACAATTCCACTTCAGTATAAAAAGTTAGGGTAGCAGTGCTCATTTACATGCAAGTAAAAGTCGAGCCAGTCAACAGAATTGACTGCTGTTCTAGTTACATTAAAATCCTTTAAATATTATCAATGTTCAATTGTTATGGAAATTGAATTTAACGATGACAATTGCATGCACGATATCAGTGCATATGAACTATTTGAATTCCACGCCAACTTCACTCCATTGGCTGGAGTAACAAAAAAAAAAACAGCAATTTAGAAATACATTTATCGAAAAATAAATTACTATAATTTTTTGGTTGACGTAATCATACTTGATTAAAAATCATGAAAAATAACCTTGTCTGGCTTGTTTCATTCGCATTTTGCTAGAGAATACACAAACTGAATACAATGATTGTTTATATTATAATACAGGTGGGAAAGGAAATAGGTGTAAAAGATCTGGGGGGCTAAAGTATAGCTTGTATCCTATCTATCTGTGTATGGAATACCCCATCCAAAAACAATGCTTCTGGAGTTATTAATTTTATGAATATTTTTCAAAAAATTCCCGGTTTTCTAGGAAAAAGTTCGATGATTTTATTTTTTATTTACTTCTACACAAATTTTAATGTAATAATTATTGTTTAATCATTGTTTTATTAAATTAAATTAATAATCATCACTTAGAGACTAAAACTTTTAAATTAGGTTCTTTGAAAGTCGTGACAGTATAAAGTAAGGTGTCATATTTACATTTTTGTTTAATCATAAAAAAAGGACATAAATAAGTACCTGACTTCAATACCTATCCGACAAGGTATAAGAAAGTACATAAAGTTTTTAAAGTTTAGAAAAAAAAATACTTGTAATAAAAACCAAGTATCATGAAATATCAAACTGTGGAGACATAAAAGTATACGCCGCGCCGGCCCTTAATTTGACCTTTTTGTTTTTGTTGTAACACGTGCGAGCTTATTGTTGTCGTTTTAGATATTGAGTTCAGAGTAAAAGTTTAAAGTAACAATTATATTAAACGTTGCTCAAACTGACGGCCACGGTTCCTGATACAAGCACGAAGCCTTTTTCTTAAGTCAGATTGAGTGACTCGCTCTGTGAGCTGTTCTCTTATTTTGTCGGCAGCGACGATGATGCGTGACTTTATATCTTCTAACGAGTTAATTGGTATTGTGTCCACTAAAGATTTCATGTGACCCCATAAGTAATAATCGCAAGGTGTTAAATCAGGACACCTTGCGGGCCACGGTGTTAGTCTGCCTAACTAATAATAACTAAATAAATAAAAATGTAAGTATGACGTCTTATTTTTTACTGTCATGACTTTCATAGAAACTATTTTTTAATGTCACGACTTTCAAAGAACCTAATTTAACAGTTTTAATCTCTGTCATGATTATTAATTTAATTTAATACAATAATTATTACATTAAAATTTGTGTAGAAATACGTAAGAAATAAAATCATTGAATTTTTTGAAATATATTTAAAAAATTAATAACTCCAGAACCATTGTTTTTGTATGGGGTATTCCATACATAGATAGATAGGATACGAGCTATACTTTAGCTCCTACAGATCTTTTACACCTAATTCCTTTCACCCTGTATATATTTGGGGTTAAAGTATGAAATTTTATATTTGTAGTGAAAAACATAAAAATATTTTTTTTTTTAAAGATGTAACATTTCGGTAAAATATTTACCCCTCATCTATAATATAAAGATTTCCTGGCTGTGAAACATAAAGAATTAGACCGGTGGACCATCAGTGTGGAACAACTGTTCCATATGGCTTAAGACAGGCAAAATTCTGAATCAACTTCCAGTAGTGGAGAAGAACTTTAAGAAAATGAAAAGATTTCCACTTGGGTGGCTCATCATGACTTCTCTGGAACCGTAAGGCATAGAAACGTGTAATTTGGTAGGAATATTCTTTTTACCGAGCATAGATCAGTTAAGAATTTACTTTACGAAATCTTACCTCCAAAAGGGATTGCGAGGACGTCAATCACGGGAAGAACTTTAATGCGCAGCGGATTTCTGGTCAGGGAATATTTCTATCCAATTTCAAATAAAAAGAAACAGCTAGTTAACTATACATTACAAATTGTGTGAAATCATTTTGTTCTGCCTCTTGGGAAGAAAATTTTTTATCACGTAGAAAATTGTCCAAATCACGAATAAATGGCAGTCAGTTGAAGCAAGGTCTGGGGAGTACGAAGGATGACGTATGATATCCAAATGCAGCTCTTGTTGAATTCCGACGGTTTCTTATGTATTGTGTGGTCTTACGTTATCATGGAGCAATAAAGGCGAAGATCGATTCTCGTCTCGGGGCTGATTCACTGCCAGTTTAGTCAACATTGCTCAAAGCTCGACAAGTCAACATCTGTCGTTATTACTTGACCAGACCTGAGAAGGCTATAGTAATTAACACCTTGAAGAGACCATCAGTTACATTACCTTTTTATTGGTATACTTTGCTTTAGGGCATTGCATTATTCGTCTACGATTGTCGCAGAGAATTCATCTTTCGTTACATGTCACAATTCGATCCAATATTTTAACTTCTGTATCGATCCAATTAAGCAACACAAGTTTCAACACGCATTTCCTTCTGCAGATCAGTCAAACCATGAGACAAATAATTTTCACCTTATTGATTTTACTTAAACGTTTCTCTAAGAGTTTCAAGTGGGAAAGTGAATAAATATTTTTTTTAAGAAAACTTAAAAAAAAAACTACTCGTAACCATCAAGTTAAGGAATAAACTTCTAGTTGACATTTGTTCTTAGACCCCCTGCCCCACCGTTACCATCACCGCGACCTTGGCCGGGAATAGCGGTGCTGCCGGGTACCGAGGGCCGTAGTTAGTGTGTTTTGTCCATTGTAAGTACTGTCGTGTCAATGACGACCGATGGGGGAGAAGTTTTGAAACTGGAGGCCGTGTACAGAAGTCGCAGAAGTATAGGACGCCATCTCTTCAGATGGACTGACGACATCATCAAGGTGGTCGGTAGTGGGTGGATGCGAGAAGTTGAGAATCGCATTTGGTGGAAGATATTGGGGAAGGTCTATATTCAACTGTAGAACAAAGACTGATAATGGTAGTAATGAATGATGACATTTGTTCAAGAAGTTTCAAAAAGTTGATAACGCTCTTGTGTTGTTTTTTCGTAAATAGGAACCGGAAGTTAAAAATGTGTATATTTGTTAATTTTTTTAAGAGGTCCCGCACACATATAGCGATTATAGATTTAAAATTGACACAAATAAAACAATACACCGAAACGGTGCCATTGTCGTCGCACTGATACAAATGTAAACAAGTAAAGTTCAAATAACGATACGGGTAAACAATAGTGAATGACGAAATTTATATCAACTATTCACTGGCGGAACACATATATATATATATATATATATATTTTGTTAAAATTGCGGCATTTACGTTTACATATATATTTTTTAATAAACTATATTAACAACCGTTGAAGAAAAGTACTTTCCTATTCATACATTAGTTTATCTATTATATTAGGTCCTTACATATGAAATTAGCGTTTTGTCGCACTGACCACTTTGATCTGAAATATCTCCTCTTTGGTTAAGAATTCCAAATTCAAATTTATAAATTCATTTAGCTGGTACATTTGAGTTTTGAAAACAGTCATTCATTTGTTTTTTCTTTGGCGTCGCTTATTACCGCACAATGGAAAACATGAAATATCGGTATATTTACGAGTAGGAGTTCTTCCGTGGCACCAGTGCTGCAGAAACAGCTCGAAGGATTAATGATGTGTACAGCGCTGGTGTCGCAACAGAAAGCACGGTACGTTTTTCGTTTCAACGTTTTAGTTCTGGAAATTTCGACTTTCAGAACCAACCCCGTGACGGCCGGAGACCAAAGTGGAAAATGAAGAATTAAAGGCTATTGCGGAAGCGGATGTCACAAAGCACTTCAGAGATAGCTGCAGGCTTCGGGGTAAGTGACAAAACCATAATAATCCACTTGAAGCAAATCAAGAAAGTAAAAAACTTGAACGATGGGTACCTCATGAATTGAGTGAGTCAAACTTGCAAACACACGTCGACTGCTGCTGCTGTGTTACTTTGCTCAACCGACACAGTAATGAAGGGATTTTTAATCGAATCATTACTTGTGATTAAAAATGGATACTGTACGATAATCGAAGCACTCGTCGCAATGGCTGAACCCTGGAGACAGGCAAATCCTGCCCTAAACGAAAATTGACTTAGAAAAAGTTACTTATCAGTGTTTGATGGACTAGCGCCGGTGTCATTCAGTACAGCTTTTTAAAATCTGGCCTAACGATTACGGCAGATATCTATTGCCAGCAACTGCAAACCATGAAGGAGGAACTAGCTGCTAAACAACCGAAATTCGTCAATCGCTCTAGGCCACTGCTGCGTCACGACAACGCAAGACCACACACTGCAGAACAAATAGCCACTAAGTTAGGTGAGCCACAATTGGATTGTCTACGACATCCACCGTACTTCCTGGGCTTTGCCTCAACAGATTACCATTTTTTCCGGCATTTGGACAGCTTCTTACAAGGAAAAACATTCGACTTCTATGCGGCAGTCCAAATCGCCTTCAAAGAGTTTATTAATTCTCGCCCCCATGGTATTTTTGTTAAAGGGATCCATGAACTACCTACGAGATGGCAAAAGTGCATAGGTAACAATAGTGGATACTTTGATTAATTAAATACATTTTCCAAAAAAAAAATGACTATATTCCTCCCGTAAAAACTGCCAATTTCATATGTAAAGATCTAGTGTAATTTACTATATTGCGATATTATTTTACTTAAACTTTTCGCTGCGTTTAATAATTTGTTAATATATTAATTACCATTGTCTATGTGTAAATACAAAAAACATATATTTACATATATAGACTATGCAAATTTTTGTATAATTTCATATGAATTTATTTTGTTTAATACTGACATTATGTTAATTATACATTGTAATATATGTTAATAACAACGATATCATCGTCGGCCGATAGAAGTTTACTTGTGTACGACATATATTAAATATATATTTTTGGTAAAACCATACGGCACGTTGAAAACACAATGGATGTAAAGCAATTTTTTTTTTCTAAGCCAGCGCGATAAAATAAAAATAAAATTGGATAAATTCAGTACAGTGTGGGATCGATCGGTGTGGAGATATTCGAAAGAGGCATATCTTCAGCAGTAGTCCTTTAATAATAAAACCTAAACTTTAACACTGAGCTGACATATATTTTCAGCTAATAATCGAATCTGGAACTGAACAGCTGTCTAATTCAACCGCAATGCCACCTCTCCAACAATGTATACATCCGTGGTACCCTTGACACTGGTGAATAAATATTATCACATATTAAACAAACAAGCTCTTAACATTGTGTGAAATATTTTTTTCCTTTCCGGTAATTTTGCTTTGTGAAGATGCAAACATATTCTTGTGAGATATGTAATGTAATACAAACAGAAAAAAAGGTTATGTTTTTTTTTCATACAAAATTGGTTTAATAAATAATTAATTTTATGTTGAAAATCATCACTTAGAGCACTTGAACTATCCTTCTCAAAATTACCTGATAAGATGATTCGAACCTGCTGTACAAGATCATATATATACTGAAGTAAAAAAAATATTACGACAGCAACACCCAGTTAATTAGGTAATCATAAAGAATTATAAAAAAAAAATACCGTAATAATCAGTAGAACTGGGCTGCAGTGCCAATGACACAGTAACATTTTATTATTGGTGAACCGGCATTTAATAATTTAAGTGTAATATATATATATATATGTACCATAATATTTATTTTTTCGAGAGTACGTAACTTCTTAATGTTACTAGAGTAACGTGTAGTAAAACCACTATTACGGTCAAATTATCTTGGAATGTTACATGTTAACTCTATTGGACAAACACTGTTTTAAACTTTTTTTTAAAAAACAAACTACCACCATCTTTTCCTATTATACTATCACCACCTTTAATTAATATGATAGATACGTAAAAGATTTAATAATATCAAACTAAAAACCCGTCGAACTTGTGCTCGATTGGTTCGATGAGGCATTGTTGCCTCAATATCGTTTGCTGTTTTGGGGTTTGGTTTTTCAATATACGTGACCACCAATTACACTCTGTGACATTGAAATCGAAAACGGTGAAGCGTGATCGCCGTGAATACTCTGGCTCTCGTACGTATGTAAATAGCAATGCTGTTAAGTCAGGCTGTTTCGAAGGCTGTATTACAAGGCAAGCTGTTATCCTCTACGCCACGGTGTGCAGTCAGGCTTCAATTAGATTAAAAGGCAATTAGACCTATTACACTTACTGCCTGTTCTAGTTCTTTTTACATCCCACAACCAAGTATTCCATATAATCGATTTACTAAATGATACATAGTTCATATTTATAATGCGAACCTGTTTAGAAGTTTCACAATCTATGGCTGCAAAACACTGAGCCATCACTGTCTCACGCTGTCAGCAAACAAACCTTTTCATGTTAACATTGTTTAAACGTATTCTGTTGTGTTGTTATGAAATAAATATTTGTTAGGTCCTCAAATATTAACTGAGTTATACTATTTAAATAGGATTCATCTAGACAAGGAATATAATAGACATAAAACACATGTTTATAGGACACCACACTGTCCATTCTGAACAAAGTTATGAAAATCATCGAATTTACGTATTTGCTGAAAATAAACTATTATATTATCTTATGATGAACAACACCAAGAATCAAGCTTCATACGTCATTTTCCTGTTCCTAAAAGTGTTCGGTAGAGTGAACTTTTCTTGCCTTACCTATTTTTTATATCTTATGTACATCACTATAATGAGCCAGTAGTCCTCCACAACTGGACGTAGATATTTATACATACACAATTGTTGTTCATTGGTCTGTCATGGATATTATTATAATCTTCCTTTTAATTGTAATTTATATATATTTTTTCTTCTAATTTGGTTAGTAAAGATGATCAAAATCTTGCTATTCGTTATCAAATAAAAACATGCGAATGGCACTTAATATAGTTTTATATTATGTAAATATTACAGTCCACGAATGTAGTTAAATAAATTGATAATCTAAAGAAATATTCTATCAATGTAACAGTTCCACGCCAACGTAACAACTCGTAAAAGCTTTTGATAGATTAGTGCTTCCAAAAATTTTTTTCCCGTACCTCCTTAAAAAAGTTTTCTTATACGAGTACTCGTCCCCTGATAACTCCACACTTACTCCTGAAATTGTGTCGCATTTATCTTAAAATTTATCTATTGTCAATCTTTACTCTGAAATATACTCTCTATCTCTCTCTTTATTCTTCGGCACATTTGTGAGTTATTAATTATAAGATTAAAGTTAAACCACATATTGTAGTCATAATAATGTTTATACGAGTTCATCATGAGGAGCCATATACAAAATTAAGTATGGGGGTCAGATTGAGAAAACTAATTCAGTTTTCTGCTATTCTAAGTTAAGACATAAGATGTTATTAAATTAGCTGTTGTAATTTCTGAATATCTAAGCCATGACTCTGCGTATCGTTGAGAATACGTGTACCATATGTTTGGGAATCGCTATGCTAAATAATGACTCTTCGACTTTATGGCAAATAGCATTCACATAAACCATACCACTCAGTTTATTTTGAGTATGTTCATTATCAAACAATTTTATGTCACACAAACGTTGCACCGTGTACACGTCTCTGCGAATAAAACAAAGCTGCACACAATTATCACAATGTAGCACTTGATCACGCATCTCGTCCGATGTTCGGCAATGACCTTCGCTATGAGTTTATCTGCCCGTTACAACGCGTCGAGTCATCGAACCTACTCACACTGTTTGTTCTTCGCAATTACAAAGGTCGAACAACGTTCATTGCGTGTTAAATATCTAACGAAGCGATAATGATCGAATCACCTCTAAACCTTAGAAAACCTACGACGTTGAAATAAAAATATCTTAACGTAAAATTTATATCATCGACTAAAAAAATCTAACCACAAGTCTATTGTTATATGCCTAGTTATATAACTAACGCTCTTGTGTCGGAGGCCAAGACTCGCGTTGGTGCGCCAGAGGAGTAAGTAAACAAAATAAGTCTGTAAAATAACTAGTCTGGCCATAAATAGTGTTACAATAAAAATTCTTCTTTATTTCAACTTTTTAATTACTTTGATGTTGGAACACGTATATTATTTTAAAACCTCTTTTTTTATTTTGCGGCATTTCACGTATTTGTTCGTGTTCATTATCAAATTACAATATGGAATGGCGTGGGGGTGTTAAAGAAAATAGTATTGCAGTGATCGCCTTGCACAAAGTGGGTATGGAGCCGGTACGGTCGGTCATATTCCAGATACTTCAAAAGCTTGGTACCATCAGCTGGATGTTCATATATCGTACTATCAACAGATACAACAACATTTAATTTGTTGAAGACCAGAAAAGATCGGGGCGGCGCCGCGTGCTGTTAGAACTACAAAGCTGTTAAGCTGTTAAAGCCAAAATTCGTCGAAACCCTTTTTATTAGGAAGCAAAAAATCTTATCGCGACAAATGAAGATATCCGTTAGGACTCTGTGGCGTATTATAAAACAAGACTTGAAGCTCGGTGCTTATCGTCGATATATAAGACACGCCCTAAATCAATCTTTACAATTAAAGAGAGTGGATCGATTAAAACTCTTTCTGTCGCGATACGCAGGCGAAAGGCAGAGAAATATCCTCTTTACTATGAAAAAATTTTTAAGATTGAAGAACACTACAATAACCAAAATGATAAAATATACGCTTACAGTTCTAAAGAAGCTGCTCAAGTGGTCGAAAAGGTACAACGTGGTCATCATCCTGCGTCAGTGATGGTTTGGTGCGTGACGCGTTGTGCGTGTGTGGCGTGTCTTATCAAGGAGGCACAAAACTAAATTTATGTGAAAAAGGAGTGAAAATTTCAGTCAAAGTGTATCAAGATACCGTCTTGGATCATGTTGGAAACCTCTCAGCAATACTTTTATAAAAAATATACCGTGGACTTTTAAGCGGTATTCTGCACCCGATCACAAGGCACGAACTACCCAAGACTGGCTTGAAACCAACGTTTCGGACTTTATAAAAGCTGAAGACTGGCTCTCATCTAACCCAGACCTCAACCCTTTACACTTTAAATTATGGTCAGTTTTAGAGGACATGGCCTGCTCTAAACGAGACGGCGACATTGAGTCACTTAATTAATCTTTGGAGGAAGTAGTAGCGAAATTTCCTTTGGAAACAGTGCGTAAAACCATAGATTCGTGGCCCCACAGATTAAAGGCACGTATAAAAGCTAAAGGTGGCCATTTGGAATAGAATATTTTTTTTATTTTTTTGGTGAGACTAATAAATATGTATGTATAAATTTTAATAATATACATTACTTCTTCAAAAAAAAAATGCGTTTTCATTTGTAACTGAACTTATGGCCGGACTAGATACACGAAGTTTTCACATATACGATATAGAAATACTCGTATATCTAAGAAAATAATATATCTCCTATATATATATAGATTAATATTAGGTGCTTACATATGAAATTAGCGTTTTGTCGTACTGACCGCTTTGATCTGAAATATCTCCTCTTTGGTTAAGAATTGTAAATTCAAATTTATAAATTCACACACACATTCACACATTTGAGTTTTTAAAACAGTCATTCATTTGTTTTTTCCTCATTATTTTTTTCTTTGGCGTCGGGTATTACCGCACAATGGAAAACATGAAGTATCGGTATATTTACTAGTACGAGTTCTACCGTGGCACCAGTGCTGCAGAAACAGCTCGAAGGATTAATGATGCGTACAGCGCTGGTGTCGCAAAAGGAAGCACGGTACGTTTTTGGTTTCAACGTTTTCGTTCTTGAAATTTCGACCTTCAGAACTAACCCCGTGGACGGCCGGAGACCAAAGTGGAAATTGAAGAATTAAAAGCTATTGTGGAAGCGAATCCATCACAAAGCACTTCAGAGATAGCTGCAGGTTTCGGGGTAAGTAACAAAACTGTATTAATTCACTTGAAGCAAATCGGGAAAGTAAAAAAACTTTAACGATGGGCACCTCATGAATTCAGTTAATCGAACTTGCAAACACGCGTCGACTGCTGCTGCTGTGTTACTTTGCTCTACCGACACAATGAAGGGATTTTTAATCGAATCATTACTTGTGATGAAAAGTGGATACAGTACGATAATCGGAAGCGTTCGTCGCAATGGCTGAACCCTGGAGATAGCCAAATCCTGCCCTAAACAAAAATTGACTTAGAAAAAGTTACTTGTGAGTGTTTGGTGGACTAGCGCCGGTGTCGTTCACTACAGCGTTTTAAAATATGGCCAAACGATTACGGCAGATATCTATTATCAGCAACTGCAAACCATGAAGGAAGAACTTGCTGCTAATCAACGGAGATTGGTCAATCGCTCTAGGCCACTGCTGCTTCACGACAACGCAAGACTACACACTGGACAACAAACAACCACTAAGGCGAGCCACAATTGGAATGTCTACGACATCCACCGTACTTTCCGGGCCTTGCCTCAAGAGAGTACCATTTTTTCCGGCATTTGAACAGCTTCTTACAAGGAAAAACATTCGACTCCGATGTGGCAGTCCAAACCGCCTTCAAAGAGTTTATTGATTCTCCGCCCCATGATTTTTTTATTAAAGGGATCAATGAACTCTACCTATGAGATAGCAAAAGTGCATAGATGACAACGGTGCATACTTTGATTAATTAAATATATTTTACAAAAAAAAAATTGACTATATTCCTCCCGTACAAAACGCCAATTTCATATGCAAGGACCTAATATTATACACCATAGCATCCAATAAATATTGCTGCTCTACAATCAGTCCTCCTTCCGTGATACTAGTAGCAAAGCGATAACGGCTTTGTTAAAATTATACTTTGCATTACTTTCCTATATCAACAAAAAACAAAGTACATTGTACTCGATTTAATTGCCGTCACTACGCGATAAGCCGACGTGCCAAGTTCTATTCTTTATACGCTCTGAGGGGTGGTAGTGAAATATGTTACTCTAATTTCAAACGACTAACTTTTAACCAGCTGTATGTTGCGAAGACCGTCTAGGTAGGTACCACCGCAGTCCGGCTTGTGTAGGTACTTTCTGTTTATAGGTGTTTTGGTAAGTATCTGTGCCATATAGCCGGAAGAGAGCCGACAACTGAGTGTCATCACTATGGATGGGAAGCGGATACTGCGCAGCATACTTTCCAGCATTGCTCGGTATTGGATGTCTAGCGCCAAGACCTCGTCGGTGTTGTGGGGGATGACTTCTCACTTTTTGGCTTTATCAAAGCTATGGTCAGTAGTGAGGGTTATGGGACGCCGGGGTGGCTTTCTGTGAAGAGGTAATGCTGCAGAAAACCTGCTAAGAGGCAGCGGAAAATAAACACCCATCTCTCAATCCGCAGACAGAGGCCGGGGCGTCGAAGGAGGATATTTTATGCCTTCCAACCTGCATAACAGAGGCTATGGTGGCGGATTCGGGGGTAATCTCTCACCAAACATGAAAGGCCTCGAGGTGGTGCGTGTGGCACTTCTGCCTAACAATTGTATAGGGTGGTCTTGTCAAGGCCTCTCGCTGTCGAAACCACGGTAGTGTGCGAAAACGTTCCCGTGGTTGTGGCCAAATGCGATGAATGAGAAACCGTGGGGTTTTAGTTTTTTAAGAGTCCGACATAACTCTTCTGTTGCCCCGACAGCAGAAGGGTATCCAATGCAGGTTTTACCCCACAGAAAAAAAAGATACCACTACAGCTCCTATTTCTGAAACCAAACTTGAAAAGGCTGTAACTAATACTTAGGAAGCTATGAATTTTTGAATGACTATAAAATAAGTATTTGAGTTTTATAAAGTATAAGTAAAGAAGTATTTTTGAATGACTATAAAATAAGTATGGTTACAATTTACTCGAAACTTTTTAAATCACTGTGATAGACACTATAATTCTCTTAAAATAATTTCATACCAACGATCCTCGCTTTTCTGTAGTGAATGACTTTAGACAGACAGCCCACAAAACATACTGACGTTTGTTCAATGTTGCCATATTAAAAATGTTGCCAATGTATAATTAACGAAGGTAGTGTTACCAATATAAAATACAATATATTTTATTATTTTTTTGTTGACGCTAACATAATGGCAGAAATATATTTATGTAGACTATGTGTATCTTTAATAACAGAAAATATAAGTGTTGGTTCACTAAAAGTACTTATAAGTATTTCCCTTTCCACTTCACAGTCCGGATAATATATGTTCAGCTCAAATTAGTTAACCGTGCAGCTGTATTATTTAGTCGGATGGCAACACATTACTTTAAGGAAATTGGAAAAAAAGTCTAGAAACATATCAAATGTGTTCTTTACTTACCCTCGATAAAGGTGCACAGCGAGCACAAGCGAGGCCCGCTGGTGGGCGACTAGGCGGCTGCGGAGCTGGAACTACAAGTCCTTCTTTCACTCTATAGAGAGAAGACGTTCGAGACTGCAAAAAAAATCAGAGATTAAACCCTCCTAATTTAAATTAATAAAAAAAATATCGTGTATGAAAATGTTTAATTGTTCAAAAATCAATATGTAAATCCTAAATATTGTAATTATTACGTATGTTATTAAATTTAATAGTTTACAGATACATCTCTTTTGTTCAAGAACTTCTAGGTGAGTCCTACATTTTTAGAAGTAGTGTATAATAACTTCTGTGTTCCGGTATGACGGGCCTTGTATTTAATTAAATTGCTCGAGCATCTTAACATACTGTATCTCAAAGCGACGAGCATAATGTAGTGCACTGTATATCATATTAGCTAGCACTCTGTTATTTCATTGAGTTCGTAATAAGATCTGAAACATCTCATCCATGTCTCGCTTACTTCACTTCGAGCGTGTCAAGCAGACGTATAACTTACTATCAGGAAACAGTCTTTCCAGTCTAGTCGAATAAACAATATATACATATAATACCCCATATAATAACCCTTGTTCACACTAAATATACGACTTACAGCAAGTTCGGCATCGATTTTTGAATACACATCGTTGAGTGGACGCCGACGGGCCCGAACAGCTTGGCGCAATGAAGTGGAGTCACGGCCGCACCACCCGCCTACCCTCTCGCCGACCACCTCCAGCATATCGGCGACACGGCTGCGGACAAACAAACTTTGTTAATTTTTGTTTGTTATAAATACAAACTAAATCCAAATTTGCATAAAAAATCCTGTTAAATATTTTAGCGAAAACTTAGAAGAGTACATAATCTTCAAGCCATCAAATATTTTTATACTAGCTCCACAAGACCTGTATAGATTAACATTCAAATAAGAAAAAAAAAACAAATTTAGTTCTGTTTTATAAGTACATTGTGTATTAAACTATAAATTCGTTTCATCTTTCTTTTTGGTTAATGGAAATAATGATTTATAAAAAAAATCCCTGCTTCTGGCTCTTGTAAACAATATCCGGTCGCGGCACCTTTCCATTTATGTCTCTAACAAATACAGATGTATCAAATTGTTTTAACTGAAGGTTTAAGTATCGAGCTAACTTTTAATTATTTAGTCTAAATATTTTACATTAAACCTAAATATTAATTCAAAAAAAACAATAAACTACGAATTAAGTTAGTATGGGGAAAAGATTTCAGTTAAGTGAAAGACCTAAAAACTTCTTGGAATATGAAATACGATTTTTTTATGTAAATTCTTGGTTATCGATTTATTTTTATTACTCTGAAAACAATTTAGTGACCGTAAAATTG
Source organism: Ornithoptera alexandrae (assembly GCA_029030555.1). NCBI lineage: Eukaryota > Metazoa > Arthropoda > Insecta > Lepidoptera > Papilionidae > Ornithoptera > Ornithoptera alexandrae. The sequence goes on from JARDVY010000031.1 coordinate 2,909,129, forward strand.
CTTTAAAAAAAATTCAATACATTTGATAGAACCCAATTGGTTCTATTATAAAAATTAATTCAATGCCGGAGACTAAGATAGTTTATACCGAACTATCGCTTCATCAATAAAAAAAAAAGTTTTAGCGAAATTCATGCTCAGTCCATATATCGACGTTACTCAATAAATTTAGACTATTGTTCATGTGCTAACACCACACCATCATGAGCCATATAAATCCATCACATTGAATCTCTTTGTATACATTTAGCAGCTTACAAAGCCGAGCGATAATAAAATATCCATATCACTCAAAGGAATAACGTTTTCTTTACAAACTTCATGCATCAGCACCTACATCTCGGCCTGCCACTACCGTCACTGAACACGATCGAATCGTGACAGTGAGATCTATCGGTCTCTGTTGTCGGAGACCATCTAGGTAGATATACCACCGCAGCGCCTATTGCACCCGACAAACAGTAGTATACAAACATTACTGTATTCTGGTTTGAAGAGCATTGTATCTAGTAAAATTACTAGGGTAACGAGACTTAATATTATATATTAGGTCTTCAAGCAACGATCACAACATGGTGCAGTGTATAACATCCTAACGCCATATTGTTATGGGCATACGTATCACTTGCAATCAGGTAAACGTCTGGGTCGTCTCATCGCTTCATCGAATAAAAAAAAATTATATTATTTGTTTGTAAAAGACTGAGTATTTATTTCATAGGCTACTTCCCACTGGCAAAGGTCACAGAATTTTATTACACAATGAGTTATTATAACTATTAACGATATCGTATAAAAGATTGAAAAATGATAATGTAGCGTAAAAGTTAATGTGAACTTAAGAAGAGGAGTTTTTTTTTTAATGCTAAGAATATTGCTTTGTTGGGATTAAATAGCCCACGCTATATCTTTAAAAGCTAAAAAATAACGATCTTTTTCAATCCGTATCTCGGTTAGTTATTTTTTTAAGCCATAAATTATATTGTATATGTTTTTTTGTACTATTATATATCAATATAACTATTTTATCAAAGAAATATAATAGGACGATCCATACCCCGCCTTGTTTCGGAGGCCAAGACTCACTTTGGGTCGCTGCGCCCGAGTAAGTATACCCCACTTAAGCCATAGTAAATAGTTGTTCGCTATAAAATAGCATTTTACGATAAACAAACACTACAAATGATAATACGATATTTGCTCACACTCAAAGCGATCGATGTGCGATAACTGTGCCAATATCGTTGATTGTAGTTTTATGCCCCACTCCTCTATCCTCTCCGTCAGGCCATGTTTAGATTTGTATCAACTGCTCAGGCGCACGTGATAAACAACACTGGGAACACAGATCATCACACAACACACAGATACAGATTAAATTCTCTCCTAGAGAAAGCCCCCACTCCTATTAGTTGGAAAAATAAGAGGGTTGTTTCATTAAAATACTAATAATTATTAATGTGGTATGTAATATGGTTCACATATGACCACCTCGTTGATCTAATGATTATGATAATTGAAGTTATATTTTTTTTATTCGATACGCTCGTATCTTCGTTACTTGATGGTAAATGATATGCCTGTCCATATGAAAGTGCCGCTAGTTATGGCGTTATACACTGCACGTCATTACACTCGTACCATTGAGACATAAGATATTCAGTCTCGTTACCCCAGTAATTACACTAGCGACAACGTCCTTCAAATCGGAACAGTAGTTTTTGCACACTACTGTTTGTTTGCAGAAATAGGCACTGCGGTTGTACTTTTTTTTTTTGTGGAGAAATCCTCCATTGGATACCCTTTCGCTGACGGGGCAACAGAAGAGTAATGCCGGATTCTTACCGGCTAAAACCTCAGGGTTTCTCACTCATCGCATTATGCCAAAACCACGGGAACCTACCTAGATGGTTGCGGCAACAGGGACCTATCACCACTATATTATATACATTTAAGCAAGTTAATTGGAAATCAATTATTAAAGCAGAATATCGGCGGTGTAGTTGTTTAAGTATCCACGTCGCGGTGGTGTTGAAATGTTTTGAAACACAGCCGGGTGAGTCATGGCATTAATGAAATCTCTCACATAACTATTGTTGCGATTTGTTTGACTATATGTATGGAGTAATTGTTTGTGTGCATCCTTGTTTTCGGGAGTTACGTTATTATTTTTTTATAACAAAATGCAGTGATGATTAATAACTTCGCCAGATGGGGATCTTATGCGACCCAAGTTATTTAAACAACAATTTTGGAGATATGCAAAATGTTCAATAGGATATTTCGTGTAGGGTAAATTATATCGTACCCCAAATCTGTTATCTTATCTGTACTTAAAATTAAACTTGTTTATTTCAATTCAGCACAGTTATGTACACTTTGATTGATTTGAGAAATTATATTATTCAGGTTTCGTGAGCTAGGACTTGAGGTTATTTACTCATTCTTAATTTTGTCCATACTCGTCACACCACCACATCTATCTTAACATTCGCATCTCGGCTACATGTAATCTCCTTTCATCCGAACTTTTGGTGGTCCAACGCTTAGCTCGATAAAATACGACAGCTCTAACGACCGACTTGTAGATCTGTCCTTAAGTTTAAGGGACATTCGTGGTTCACTAGTCGTTCTAGTGACCTGTCGCCATTTCATCCAACTTGCATTTATTCGGCTTTAAGACAGTTTACTGCTCTAAAATTTACTAATGAAATATTATTGAGAGAATGGACTTGTTCCCCGTACTTATTACCTGATAGAGGTCTAGAAAAGTTACGATGACCATAATTTAAGTTATCAGAACTAAAGGCTTCGTTAATGTTGGTCCCATAAGATACACTCACTACATACATATATTATTTATACAATAGTACATTTAGGTTTCAAAAAAAGAAAACTTAATATTTCACTTGTTACCACAGTAGGTCTTTGTTAACGAAGACTGTCTAGATAGGTACCACTGCAGTGAATGGTGAATTGACTGTGGTAACGACACTTAATATATTATGTGTATGTATGTATCAAAGTGATAATAATGTGGTGTAGTGTTTAATATTCTAACTAGCACCATCTTGTCCAGAGCGAGGTAAACGTATTCTTAGTTTCTTCGCGTTGTGAAATAAAAAAAATAAATAAAGGAAGTGCATCCTATAAATACAGCCAATAAAAATGTCTACGATTTTATCTCAGTATAATATAAAATATCTACTTGAGATAACAAAAAATATATTGATTGATTATGTATATAAATTAACTGCATTATTTGCATTACTTGCATTAAACATAAAAATCTGAATAATGACTACGTGGCGTGTGCAGGCGTCATTATAAGTCGATCAATGGTTATATTATTTTCAACAAATTATGGACTAAGCTTAGTGTTTATGAGTTTGATCCTAGTTATGTCAACACGCTAAACTTGTTAAGTTGTAAATATAATATTTATATGAGCCTTTTTTGCCCATTGTTTGCCAAATCAGAAGTCACCCGTATACCTTTTGATTGTTTCCTTTATCAAGACTCTATCAGCATCTGTAACTATATTGTCGATTATTTGAGAGTAGATACGGGATATGGAGAAATAGGATTAGCGATTTTTGAAAATTGCTCCCGAAGTGATTCCAGAGAAGACGACAAGTGCGATGGTCTCATATTTGTCGTAAGTTCTGGGGAGGGAGATTAGTACATAGACCAAGGTTTCATTTAGAAGAAGTTCACCTCCAACCAAAAAACTGAGGATTACCACTGAAAGGGTTTTAGTGGGTACAAATGAGAAGTAGGATATATTCCGATGAAAAAATTAATGGATAAATTGAGAGGACGGTTGTGTTCGAATATGAGCACAATAAGATAGAAGAAATTATCTGTAATACAAAAATGCCAATGAAGATGTTTATCTGAAACAGAATACATAATAGTTATTTCAAAAGTTCATGAAAAAATGCTGTAAAAAATCATAAACATCACATACAGCTCAAAGCTGAATGGTTTATTATTATACTGAATTGTGCAATTTAAGACTTGAAATTTATTTTTGACTTCCTTGATGTATAAGACAGTGAGTGACGCAAAAAGTTTCTATGTTGCTTTGTAATGATATAAACATATAATTTCCGCAGTACGTATATGATATATTGTACTATTGAATTATGACCGATGATAAGATAAACTATTGCCTTTTTGATTATGACCTTAATCTAGTTTTATTTTTTATACAAACAAATTCCATATCTTCAATTGTCAAACTATCAATGTAAAACTATATTCGAAGCACTCTTCACCATCGATGACTTCATTGTTATTGAACATCATGTTAAACTGTTGGTGGCAATGGGTTGACATGTTAACCCATTGGTGGTAAAAAGCAAAAAAATTTTGGTAATGTATTACGCTTATCTAAAGCACTAGAACATATTACTTGTCAGATAGTAAGTAATACGTCGATACTGTCGGTGGTTATACTAGTTACGGTAATTTGCAGTATTATTAAAGCAAAGTTCAAAAACTGTACACACTGTTGGATATCATCATCATCGTAAGATGACTTCTTCAAACTGAAATTTTAAGATCAGATTAAAACTATTCCGATCTTGTTCATATATTATAGCATTAAAGCCTGATCGAGGCAAGAGTTTTCCGGAAATATTGTCCTCCAGAATCAAACTAAGAATTCTTAAAGGATATTCTTTTTAATCTTAAATTATTACTCGTTTTTAATTTTTTATTTTCTCTTCATTAAAAATTAAAAAAAAACTTCTTTATTTTTTAATATAACATCCGTATAAAAACGAAGTTACAATTCATATAGAAACAAAGAGTATAGGAAAAACGTAGGATTTTTTTACATATTGTATTCAACCTTCTAAAATAAATAATTAACGACCGACATAAAACTAACATGAATCTTAAAGAAAATGTATTCAACAATAGTTATATATCAAAATGTAAAATCACTAGTTTATTGCTCAAAAAACGTAAATGCTAGAACGGCGGAAGCTCGTCCGATTTTCAAACAGGTTTTAAAATAACACGGAAGTAGAAATAAAAGAGATGAGGAAGCGAGATGTTTAAAAGATTTGCGATATCGAAAAAACAAGAGCATTGTGAAGTTAGTTTATTGTTAAATATAAATTAAGTAAAAATGAATACTCCAAAAAATGACTCTTAAGCTTAGCTGTAAAAACAAGCTGTTTCTACAGCTAAGCATATTTATTAGCTATTCGCTGTTCCCCGACCTCTTTGCAGGCCGAAATACAGAATTACATTTGAAATTTGTGCGGATTATTCTCGCTTGGTGGCCATCTCACCGTCCACCGTGCTTCTTCTTTTTATCATCACCCCCACAATTCCCTTCAGGGAAGGTATTTCGTAAAATCCATTCGGAGCAGACCTAAATGGCAGGAGCAATATCTCTACCAAATTTTATTACTTACACCTAATAGTTTCAGAGATCTCCTGAGAGTCAATGAATCTGTAGATATCTCCTATAAATAAAAAGTTATGTTTCATCTTTATGAGATTAATAATTTTGTATTTAAGCAAGGTATTCGTTAATAATAAAAACTTCAAATCGCAGTGTTTTTTCGATAAAACTTTGTCATGTTTTTTTAGGTCAGATTTCTAGGCTAGTACGCACTACAATTTTAAACTACTAAACCACGCAACAATCAGTTGGGGTCGTATTCAAGGATTAACCTTTTACAAAAAAAAAAAAACTAAACCCTTTACATTTACTATTCAAAATTATTTGAACAATTGCTATAAATAGTTGATAAAGACGAATAAGTACGATAATATGAATTGGTATGCCAAAAAAGTTTGCTATATATTATTTACATATACGAATAATATTCTAAAATAGGTTCCGATTAATTTAATCCTTTTATTTTATTAACACATTCTTTTATTGGAAAAGAAAATAAAAAAATAAAGGATTGATATGACATAGGTCAGCATTTAATGCAATAAATAATTTTAAACAGTTTAAATTAAACTTTTTTAATTCAGAAGCATTTTTTTTTTATTAAAAAAATATATAAAATCTTACCAATACCATAGGGATCAAATTATTTAAAATATTTAAATGTATAAAAAATTGTTTTTTTTTTTTAAATGAACTTGAGAAATATGCGTATATTATTTTAAAAAAGAAAATTAACCTCACGAAAAATAAACGTACCTAGATGTGAAGAACCAGTAGAGGATGGCGGTGAAGATGGCCAACTCGGCGGCACCGCTGGCCACCCGGACATGTTCCACCACGGTCCAAACGCTGATCATCGTATCCATTTCCGACCAGTTCTTATTAACGGTGGTCACTACATCACCAACCGTCCAATTATGGAGTGAAGCAAGTCGATCAATTTTGAACAGCTCACCGGCGATGATGATTAGAAAAGTAAAGTCGATTCACGAGTTCATATAGATTTTTAAATAGTATCTCACAATAGTTTAATTAAAGTTCACTTTGAAACTATGCGATCTATAAAGAGATGGTTTCGGTTGGAGTATGTGTCGATTTCGATTTCGTTCGTACGAGTGGAGACGTGCAGACTCGTCGGGTGTCGAGGCTGCGCTGATTCAATTACCCAATACTGGTAACAACAAAGGCTCGTTCGTTTGACTTTCCGTCCGACGCATTCACACGCTGCTGCGGTAGGCGGTGGCGTGACAGATAACTTAGACACTAACTCACCACTCGGTATCGAAATGAAAACAGCAATAAATACGACCTTATTACCGCACGATACGCGTGTACACAGGGTAAAGTTCACACAATATTACAAACATACAATATTAACCATTATTCAAATGGAGTTGAAAGAATTTTACTGTACTATCTGATGCCACCGTCCGACGTATACATGATAGCAGGCTTTCATCCCTTCGTTCAGGACAAAGATATTTTTTTATTATTAATTATTACGTTATATCCAATGACACGTATCAAAGATTTTATTTGGACACACAATATTTTTTTATAATGATTAATAGTTTCCATAACGACGTCATCATCACTACAAAAAATCGCTGCAACTTATGATACAATTTCAACATATTGTACTACAAAGCGAACATAATAAAAAATTATATCAAGCAATACTGTTTTTTATTTATTTAATTTTTTACGTTCTTTGTCCAATGGAGAAAGCGTTTCATTTCATCCTTCATAACGCTAACAGCGAAGGATTCCAACAGCTTGTTAGTGTTAATGTTTCCTTCCAGGTATATTGTGGTAAATCTTTAAAAGACGAAAGGAAAAGCTTTAATTTAGACTTACGATTATTATTAAGTGGGTTCGCATTCAAGCATATGTAAAACAAATAAATACTCATTCAAGGTGTTATGGATAAACATCCAAAATATCTAACGAATGTAATAGAAAAAATAATTACACGATCAATGAGTTGCTTGATGGCAAGTTAGTCGACTTATTAAAATATATGCAAAGCAATGAATCCTTAGATAAATATGAAAATAGAAACCACTATATCACGCAACATATTGTTAGTTAAAATCTTATTAAATATGATAGAAAACATAATTGACCTGAAGACCGCAAATATCGGTCGTGTATAGAAGGGACCATCTTTTCCATAAGTTCATCAGATACAAAATAATTTATAATTGGATGTTTAATTAGCTAAGGAGATTAACTGCAAACTAGCTGATAAAGGTGAATAAAAAAAACTAGGTCAGCATGGTTTGATTTTAAATTCTATATAATTTATAAAATAAAAATAATCTATGTATATAAAACATATGCATTTACATTTATTATATAGATGTAATAAATAACTGTAAATGCAAATGTTTTATCTAACGGCATAAAGAAATTTAGAAAACAGTAAATTGTCATAAGATCTTTTAGTTTCTGGTTCGTTTGATTGAAGTGGTAAGAAATTCGTACCTTTGTGGACCAACCCTACATATAATTCACCATAAATTCTACAGATAAATAAAAAATAAAGGAATAGTTACTCTACTGACAACTTTTGCTTCTATTTTTCCTTTACCCTCTAGGTGAGATTTGCGTAACATATATATTTTCTGTCATCTTTATGATTTATTATCTCGGTATTTACGTCCTTTAAATTTATTTACTGCACTGCACCAAAGTCAATCCCCTCTTATTTCCATCTTCTATATTGATATGCATCCTCTTTCAACATTGGACTGATCAAAAATAGTAGACCAGTTAAAATACCAGTATGATATTATAAAAACATAAATTGAAATAAAAATTATTTATTTGTATTAAATATATAAATGAAATAAGGAAAATCTGAATATCTTGTTAGATTATGTATACAGCAAGTTGATTATGTGAAAATATTCACCAATAATAGGTCAATAAACCATTCAAGATGCTGGTGATTTTTTCAACATGCTTATTAAAGTTTTCTTTACAACATGTAATAAAATAATTCTATAATTGTTGATAATAAACTATTATCTCCTATACTTAATCTTGATTCTATTATTATAAAATTATAAGTTTAAGATGTGCATCAGATGAAAGTTGCTGTGAACGTTTTGCTGATATACTGTTTCATTATTTCATTACAAAAATTGTTCAGAACAATTATAATCACTGCAATTTGTCAGATGCAGCTTGTTATGTTTTAGACTCCAAATCGAAAATATTACGTTATTGCCAAAATACTGTGTCAAGGACTGTTATATTGACAAAGATATATGTAACACAAGTTTGGTACAATTCTTAACATTTAAAAATTGGTTACATTATCGTATGGTGATTGCACAAGAATATTTGGCCAAGAAATTTACATAAAACTTAGATAAGGGCACATCGACTTTAGTTGAGTTCTATCAATGTTGTTCCTTGTTATGATTATTTGATAACATTCATTTGCGCATTATTTTAAAATTTAATCAAGAAATCAATGATTATTTTTTTTTAACTAATTCTTTAATCTAAACCGCTGTGTTACTTTCATAGCCGAGTCAGTTAGATGATAAGATTATTTGAAAGGACTTAAATAGGCAATCTTACTCTCTATCATAAAATAGAAATACAAGTAAAGCTAGAAAATATTAAGTCATTAAAGAAATAAAGAATTTAGTACTTTTACAAGCTTATTTGTGGGTATTTGAAATATAAACCAAATTATACTGTATTTTTCATTATCATTCATATATAAGTACACAAGTGAAACGGGCTGAACACTAGGCTCAATAAATTTGATTACGAATGGACAGCACATTATTATGACACAATTGAGTAATTAATATGAGCATCATGTGTTTAAAAGACTATTGGTAATGTATTGAATAGTCTTAATATTGATGACAAAATATAACAATCAGAATCATTCAATTCGTGGATCTATTCAGATGTACATATAATTATCAATGCCCTTCTAGTTATGAATTTAAAAGGTATTTGTGTCATCAGTAATAACTTTCTAATGATACAAATATTTAGACTGAAAGCATTAATATGTAATTCACATAATTTTTAAGTATGTTTTGAAAAGATGAAACCGTCGTTACTTAACGCAAACAATTAGACCGTAGCGACGAGATGCGAATGTGAAGATGTGAAATTAAAATTTTGCACGTGAACCGCTCGGACCAACCATACGGACACCATTCAACTCATCCACGCCGAACAGCTTCGAACCCTGACGAATCGCGTGATCCGAAAGTGAAATCGACATAGCAAATAAACAGGGAACAATCGTATTGTACATAGATGATTTATAAATTTTTAAGAATTATTTTACCTTACCAACACTGATCACAAAGTAAATGATATTGAAAATTTTTATACGATAAATTAAATGGAACTATTTGAAAAATGCATTGTACAAACGGGCGCGGGTGAAGAAACTAGGTGGATTTTTACATAAGACCGCAACGTCAGCGGCTTTGAGACGTAGAGACGTCTGCCCACGCGCACGGACGGTGGATGACTAAATGGAACCGCTATTCGATTGCCAACGTAGCGGCTTACTTCAGACAGTACTCGGCGCAACGTCCACGGGCGCGTCTTTTTTATCGTTCAATTTATGGAAATCGCAAAAGCATTTGCAAACCAAAAAATAAACGATTTTAACTCTCATAAAGTGTTGAAAAAAAAATATTTTTTGGTTAAACTGATTAAATGGTTCTGCGAATCTTACAAGTTATAGCAAATCCACTGGGATAAGATGGAAATAGTTTATGACGTATAAATATATTTTATAAAGTTTGATGATAATAATTTCATAAGAATTATTATTCTATTATTAAACTGATTAGAGAATTTGTGATACACCACAGCTTCTCTGTTTTCTGAAGATATTAAGCGCCTGAATGTCATATTGACTCTCACAGCTCATCTGATACTGGGTTCGTGGACGCGGATCCACGGCCTGTTATCATAGCTTCTATTTCTGCCGCCGAAAAGTAACTTGCGATACTGTTTTAGTTTGAAGGACGTTGTAGCTAATTAAAGTATTGAAGTATTGAGACATTTTATATCTCGAGGCGACAAGAACAATATGTTGCAGTGTATATCATCCTAACTAGCGCCACATTGCTTTTGGATAGGCATATCAGTTACCATCAGAAGAAAGCCTTGCTCGTCTAGTCGCTTAATTAAATAAAACAAAATCAGAAAGTTGAGGTGATCATTATTCTAACTAGTGTCACGTTCTTATGTGCAGACGTATCACTTACCATCACGTGAACATCTCGCCCGTCTACTAACTTATTTTTTTTGATAAGTAACTTTTAAAACCAAAAATTAAATTTTTGATGTATAAAACTAATTGCTGTTAATATCTTGTGACTTAATTATTTTTTTATATTAGTTTTGTTTGTTTCCCCAAGTCTAAGTCATATTAAGTAACGTTGGGCAGCACTTATTTATCCTCTATTAAAAATATGCTTTTTTTTCTTTTATTCGATGAAGCTACGAGACGAGCAAGACGTTCACCTGGTGGTATGTAATACACTTGGCTATATGAGACACCAAACGTTGTCTTGTTTTCTCAATATTTTTATTAGCGACAACGCCTTCCAAACCGGAACACAGTAATGTTCGTACAATATGGTTTGGTTGCAGTAAGACGCTGCGGTGGTACCTATCTAGGCGGTCTCCGGCAATAGAGATCTACCACCACTAACTTTTAAATTTAATGTTTGTGCAAAAATAAAACGAAAAAATAACTAGATTATAATGTATGCTAATAAAATATACTATTATTGAAAAAATTACTAAAAAAAATATAAAAAATGTTTGACTACTAGAACTCTACTAGAGAAGAACCTTTTCAAATTTCTAAGTCAATGAAAAATTATGCAATTATCATAATAAAGAAAATAATGCCATAGCAATTACTTAAGTAATAGATACGACGCTGCATATATATTACAGATATTTTTTTAAAATAGCAACATCTTAAATAATGAAAATTTAATGAAATAAAAAAAACAAAAAAACAAATTGTTTTTTTTTATCTATTATTCAAAAGCGCCAATTAATTTAGGAAATCACTTGTTCACGACGCGAATGAAATGGAAAATTCATTGTTTAATATAACAATAATGTGTTAATAAAAATAAGTTAGACTTTAAAGCCATAAAATAAATTACTTAAACATATTCAAAAGTTAATACATCTTACTTTTTATACGCGTAATTGTTTAAGCATCACATAATATTATCTAATGTAAATTAAACAAAATTACTAGCATCGCCTTGAGTTAAAATGAAAGGCTAACACGACGCAGTAATTGCTCTAGCACCGGCGCTCGTTACACTCGAACACAGTAAAGATTATCACCTGTGTTACCAGTGATACGTACTGAGCCAGTCTTCATCACCGACCAGAGAAATTTACCAACAGCAATTCAATTACAATTTATCTCATTTTACTGTCTATTGACTGTACTGCTTGAGGCTCCGAAATCTTAATATTTCTTTCTACGAACTAGACGGTATCTAATGGTAAGTTATACGCTGACCTATCGCAACATGGCTTTAAAATGATATACAGAGTACCACATTACGCTCGTCGCCTTGAGACACGTGGTTTTAAGAGTCATTACTCCAAGTATTTCACAAGCTACTACTCCCTTCAAACCGGAACACAGTAATTCGCACACTATTGTTTGCCGGCGGAAATGAGACGCGGTTATACATAGACGGTGTCTCCGGCTACAGAGACTTACCACCAGTATTTAGTTTTATATTTTAAATATCGAATAAATATACGGTATTTAGTGGTAGTAGGTCTCTGTTGCCGGAGATGGTCTAGGCAGGTACCACCGCAGTTCTTATTCCTGTCACCAAACAGTAGTGTGTTTATATTACTGTGTTCAGGTTTTAAGGGAGTTATAGCTAGTAAAGTTACTGAGCTAAGGAGACAGGCAAAGCAATGTGCACAATATATTGTCGTGAATAGTATCCTACGATCCACATAAGCATTTTAAATTTCTTGAAAAGATGCCCTATGAGGAAATCAGGGTTATGTGGAAATTTTTACCCAGAAAAACCTCGTATCAGTGATCGTCCCTAGACCGGGTAGCGAGGCTATAATAACTTTCCAGTCGATGCCGACCACGGTGACGACTTCTGGGTGTTACACCATGTTATATTATATTGCAAGCGATACATAACGACAGACATACATCATTTCTACAGCATTTTTTATTCGACTGTTCCTAATAATAATATTATACGTAACATGTAACATTGTACAGAAGCTACAGCGAACCTTTTCTACAATTTTTCTACTGTATCCTAAATATATCAATTATAGTACTTTTTACGTTCTTTACATAAATTTGCAGTAGAAAATTAGGTGTTAATATGCGATGTGAGAGACACAAGAGACCTATATCCAGCAGTGGACGTCCATCGGTTTAAATGATAATACGATGTGATTAATAAAAAAATTACTCCTTTATAGAAGTTGCGGATTTAACTTTTTTCTATTTTTTAGATAGTCATATTTTAAAGTATTTTGTTTCCATAGAGCAAACTATAACTTTAAGGCGAAGTTTCTTGCATTTAATAGTAGAGTTCAGTTTTATTTCATTTTGTTCATAATGTTCACTACCCCAAGATTCAAGCGGCTTATATTCAGCTTTGGGCATCCGTAGGCTAAAATGTTGATATGGTAAACTGAAAAAGACTTCGAGATCTTACTGGTAAATTACCCTCTTTTTGTACTAACGGCAATTTATTTTTACTGGTCATAGGCCTCTTTTGCCAGAGACTGTCTTTTAGGTATCACCGCAGCAGTTATTTCAGCCGCCAGACAATAGTCTGCAAACGTGCATAAGGGCTCTGTAGCTGGTGTAAATACTAGGATAACGAGACTCAACATCTTATGTCTCAAAGCATCGAGCACAACGTGGTCCAGTGTATAACATCCTAACTAGCGCCTCGTTGTTATTGACAGACGTATCACTTAACATTAAGTGAACGTCCCGCTCGTATCGTTACTTCGTCGAATAAAAAAAAAGAGTAGCATTAATATTATTATAATCAAAACAACTTACGGGATCCTAGCCAACCGCACCTGCTCGTAGTGTACCCTGCTAATCAACTAAGGAAGCTCTGATCCCCACCAACTCGCATTAGGCCAACGTTGTGGGTAATGGGCCCAAATCCACCCCAAATAAACATCTACAAACGACGACTCCTAATGCCCTCCGAGGCCATGCTTACTATACAACTTTGGGAGAGGCTCATGTCCAGCAGTGGACGTCTAACCGCTGACGATGAATATTAACCTAACTGAAACGTTAAAAATGTGAATAGTGTCAATAGGATTGCAACAATTTGTAACCTATTTGTTGTTGTCGTATTACAAAAGAGCAGCAGCTGTAAATACCGAACTTTACCTAACTAAAAACATGAGAAATTGTATATTTTGTTTTTGTTAATCGCCGAGATATTTCTTATGAAAAAAAGCCCGAAGGAATACTTTTTTTTGTACGTTTCTCGCAACGACACATGTATGTCACGGCCGCAAGCTGCACATGAGATATTTCTTAAGATAAATTGTATCTATTGATCGGTCATACATCTCACGTGACCCTGAGTTTTTGTTGTTTACCTTAACTTTAACTTAATGCTATACTATTAAGGTCGGATGTTTTTAAAATACAGCCTTGCCGTTATAGGGATAAATATAACTTCCTATTCTGTCTAAATTCTTACTTTTTATTGAAAATAATTTGTCTTTTGATCAAGTTCATAACCTTTACTATTAGATCTAACGACAAGTTATCCAAATAAATACATATTTAGCAACAGTCGCGCTGGAATGCATGTCATAGTAAATTCATAGAAAAACATGATTTAATACCACATTTACATTATTTATAATGTTAACATTATTCTACATACTTAAAGAACGTATAATAAATCTTACAATGTACAATTGTTTTATCCAAATAGATCTCAATTTTGATCTTTTCTATAGAACAAAGGGGGTGTAAACGGTCGCGCACATCAACTCACGGGATCCAAGCCAACTTCACTTGCTCGTGGCGCACCCTGCTAATCAACAAACGAAGCCCTGACTCCCATCAACCAGCATTGGGCCAGCGTAATGGGAAATGGATCAAATCCCCCCATATAAATCCTATACACGTGGAGATCTTTGGGGCAGGCCTATATCCAGCAGTGGACGTCTATCGGCTGATGATGACAATAGAATAAAATAATTAGACTAAATAATATAAATACTTTTTTTAGTCACATTATCACTCGCATTTATTTATATATATATAGACAGAGAGAGAAGATATCCAAAAATTCATTAACTCATCTCGAAATACCGTAACTATTAGACGACGTAAACACTCAAAATTTGGTAGAGGTATTGCTTCTGCCATATACAGGTCGATTAAGGATGGGTTTTACAAAATTCCTTATCCAAAGAGAGTTGTGGGGGTGTAAATAATAAGAATAGGCCTTGAGGGTGGCGGGTTGCTGCTGAGCTTCAATATTTCGAACACATTTCAAAGTGGGCAGGAAACAAATAGTTGACGTTTATATGACTGAGAATCTCCTACATTACATTCTTTAAACTGTGACTTCCAGGTCCTCAAACCAGGTATGTATGTGGTAATTTGTAGAAATCGGTCAATAACTATCAACATTATAAAACAGAGAACTGACTACTCGATCTATGAGCGTTATAACTTTTAATATTTATTACACTACAATTGTATTTTTGAAGACTAGAATCAGCTACATCGACCAAAGAACAGATCCAATTTCAGCTACATGACTAATACAAGAATTCAATCGTTTCTACCTCTTAAGGACTTTTCAAGGTCCGCTATATTTTTCATAGTGAATAATAAAAATCACATTTTAAATTAACATTTATCTTAATGATGCGTGTATTAATAACATTTCTAGAACTTCCTAATATTCGGCGAGCATTGCCGCATCAAGGTTAAATAGTTCTTTTTAGTGGTTAGTTAGGCAGAATATAAATAATTCAATAGTTTTGAATCTGTTTAATCAACGACGCGACGAGATGATCACATAATGGTAAGCGGTACCGCCAGCTCATAACATAGTGATAGACGAGCTACAGCAACAGATCGTGCTCAACGCTTTAAAACTTAAGCTGTTAATTCTTTTTATCGTCGTAATTTCACTAGCTACAGCGCTCTTCAAACCGGAACACATTAAACTTTGCACACTACCGTTGCGGGGTAGATTTAGGAGCGGCGATGGTACCTATCTGGACGGCCTCCGGCAACAGAGCACATACCAATAGAAAACTTTTTGTGCCACCAGTATTCATCATCATCAGCCGATAGACGTCCACTGCCGGCCATAGACCTCCCCCAAAGAACTCCACGTTGATCGGTCCTGCGTCGCTCGCACCCAGTGGGTTCCCGCGATTCTCACCAGACCGTCGCTCCACATTGTGGAAGGCATCCTAACACTACGTCTACCTTTATACCACCGATATTATTAAGTGATAATGAATAAATTGTTTTAACAATCATTACATGTATATTATGAAAAGGGCAAAAACATGTAGAGTAAATAACTATCACAATCATAACACTGTCTGTATTCCTTATTGTTCTTAAATTTTAATAAAACGGTAATATATTTTTTTATTTACTAAATAACAAAATATCAGAGTCAGAAATAACCCTCACAAAAATAACTGACGGTTAAATGCTTCAAGGATACCAGAACAACATTGTTTACTTTGTAGTAGTGTATTCTGGCTGTTCACAAAATAGTTATCACAGATCACTTCTTATCTGTTTTTTTGTCTTGCTAACAAGCTAGTTCATATTTAATGACTTTAACAGGATAACGTTTTTTGTTTTCCGAGAAGAGGTGAACCTTCAGAAGATACCCATGCTTCGCGGAGATGGATATTACACCCACAAACAAATTATTTTTCTCCTGGTTTAAATGACGTGAACCCTGTGATGTTAAATATGCCTATACTCTTAGCAGCCTGTAAACAATTTTTTTTTTTCATTAATACTTAGAAAATCAATATTAACATTATCAGATGAAAGAGGTGAAAAATTCGTCTAAATAAATTTTTTAAATAGCATTGAAAAAATACTTGAAAGAATAAAACTGAAAGAACGAAGATTGTTCTTTTGCCATATTTTTATTCCTTTGTAACTTTTTTTTATTGAATAAGTGACGAGACTTGCGGCACGTTCACCTCATGGTAAGTATTACGCTAGCCCATAACAACGTGACGCTCGTTAGAATGATATACACAACATCATATTGTGCTCCTGGCTTTTAGACATAAGATGTTAAATCTAGTTACCCCAGTAATTATAATAGATATAATACCCTTCAAATCGAGACGGAATCTAGCTTGCACACTACTGTTTGGCAGCAGAAACAGAAGCTGCGGCGGTATCTACCTGGATGGTTTCCGGTAATAGAGTACCTACCACCAGTAAAATTTATATTGTCCTTTTCACTCGTCCATCAGCATCCGGCGTCATTTTACGTTAATGACATATGAAAACTTAATCCGTTAATGAATAGATTAATCAGGCAACGGGACACGCAATAACTTCCAGGATACGTGGCTTTCAAACGAGTGTCACAATCGGCCCCTGACGGCCGCCCGACAATTGGCCAATACCGGGTAATTGATGGTCAACGAATATACTCGTAGAAACACGCAACCTACCGCACTTTATTCGTACGTTTGTTATACATTAAATTTGTATACTAAAGCAGATAGAATTAAATTTAACATTTTAGTAACGAGACGACACCATACATCTTGAGATGAGCACAATATTGTGCAGTGTATATCATCCTAACTAGCGCTACGTACTTACCATCAGGTGAAAGTCTTCCCAGTGTCATTAAATAAATCCGTAAAGGAACAAAAATCTATTGTAACATAGATTGCACTAGAATCACCGGTTGTGAAATTTAGGTGGTGGTAAGATTTTGTCCAGCCACACCCAGACTAATTCTACCTCCCTGATATTGTTTTCTCTGCTGTCACGACATGAGGGACAGAGTGTACTGGACGAGCAAGCTTCACCGTCAACGGCTTCACGGCGTTAGAGAGTTGTGAATAGAACGGCCGCAGAGAATAATGAACATATCTAAATGAATATGTTTTACAGGACCCGTCTTTGAACCTATAATAGTTTGTTCTGACCGACAATCTTCAATTTGAAGAATTTCGTCTGATGATGAATAGTTTGTTGAAAAAGGTATTGATTTAATTCTATTAAGTTATCCTTATTTCCTTACACAGCGTTTAATCTATTATTCGAGGTCGCGTCCTCTGATATTACTTTCATGTGGAGAGGCTGAGGTGTTTATCGAGTGTGTACCTGCGAAAAAAAAGACGAAAGCCAAGTGAGTATGTAGTAAAGTACCTATGAAGTGGACTGACCAGATCAGAGCGGCAATGTCAGAAAGAAGCTACAATTGGAAAGGAATAGAAGCGCATAGTGAGACGCGTCACTACTTGATGATCATAACCGTATCAAGATACTTCTTAAATAAACTGTTGCCAGACGAATATATTAGATTAATTAATATTATTATTTTAATTCTACAATTCATTATGCAATACACAAAAGTTCTAATCGGTCGTGAACCTGCAGCCTAACAGTGCACGTTTGGCAGGTTCAGCAAATTTTTTAAAACACTGCAAAATGGTTCATTTCAGTAGCATCTGTCGCCTTATGTCAACAGGGATTTCATCAAGGAAGAGTTGCAGTATCGAAACTGAACATATTACGTAAGTCCCGTAATGAATCATTAGAGAGGCTAGGAACCGCGAAACCAGTATTTACAGAGTAGTTACACCAACATAAAAAACGGCGACTCGCGCTTGGCCAGAGCGGTGAATAAACTGCCTTCACTGTCCTTATGACTCAGTCCCATCAGTGGAAATATTAAATGGGCAGTTCGTATATCCTGTACAGAAGCATTCAAAGTATCTTTCTGTTGCAAAAGTATTTGTAAAACTATATTAGTTACTGAAATTAAAGTCTTGTATGATTTTCTATAATTACTATTTCTTACTAAAATTGTTTAATTATTTTAGTAAGTAGTAATAATGCTTTTATCATTATAACAAGTTAAATTGTTTGATGCAAGTTTTCATATTCCTTAACGGAATAACAATTTTTTTTTCTATAATTTGTTACGACCTGTTTTCTAAATGGCTAATGTTTTAAAACGTTACTTAGGAAACTATTAGATAAATTGATACATAATTTAGATAAAAAATATATTAATTATGTATATAGAAAACTGTTCGAATAATTTCTTTGTGATAGCTGCTTTTCAAGAAACTGAGCGAGGTTATAAACTTCTCCCTTCTTATAACCATTTCTGGGCGTTTATATAAAATAATAATAATAACGATAAATTTATTCTTTGTAATATATATTACACTAAAATATCATTTAATAAGCAAAATCTAAGTAAACGTATTGAATTATCATACATTTAAGGTGTTTCATATACAATCCTTTTTCTGTTTCATTAAGCTTGCCTAAGATTTTATTCAGATTTTAAAATTCACACCTTGCATAGAAATATACAATTGTTAAAAAAAAATTACATGTGCGTAAAACATATTCGACAAGCAAGTCTAGCTTTACAAAGTGAGGGCTAAACCGGTTTCCTTTGCTGTCTATCATTTCAGACCATCTGCCGGATGAGCCCTATCTGAATTTGTTTAAATACATCCCTTCGTGCCAATTTAATCTTTAAAAACGTTTTGCAATACATAAGTTATCCTACACTAACTTCATAAATACTATACTTAACTTTAACTGTAACTTTTATAAATGCATATACCTAAATGTTAGATACATAGGTAATACTACGGTGGGTTTTTGGTGGCAGGTGCTTGTCGATTGAATCCGTCTAGTTAGATACCACCACTGCAGATCCTATTTTCGCCCTCAAACAATACTGTGCAAACAATGCTGATTGCTTTACTGAATGCTTGAAGGGCGCTGTAGCTAATAAGGTAATAAAATGTAATATTGTGTCTTAATTCCACGAGCATCATATGGTACAGTGTATATCATTCTAACTGGCGTCATGTTGTTATGGGTAAGTGTATAACACCGTATTTAACATTGCGCTACAGCTCTGAATCTAGGTACATAAATATACGCTATAAATATAGACTTCTTGAGCACTCGTTTTGTTAAAGTATATAACACTATGGTTGCTTAACGGTCTATAAAGTCCCGTCATAAACTAAATCTCTCTAACTTCAGTTAACACACCGTTGGATCTACACAAATCATACTCTCGTACTGTGTATGATAGTCACTTTAAAGGTCCGCCACGAGTGTTTGTAACTTTAAGTACGCAATGGAAGAACACAGGCAGCGCATCAAACAGGTCATTAGATCACGCGTATGACCTGAACACTGCTAGATACCATCCGGTAGCTGCATCAACGGTAAGCACCACAGATAAACATTATCGTTTATTATATTTTATTAACAGTTATTCGCAACTGGATATAAAATAAATATTAATAACAAATAAAGCTATTTTATTACATAACAAAGGCCTCTTTATTCTTTGTACGGAGAGCGTCATCGTTTTACTACCCGCATGGTGCTCCCAGTACCATTATGAATTGTGAGAACCGGAAAAACAAATCACTGAAATCTTTAGTCAGATCATATATCTTATTCCTTACTATGTATATAATCTAGAGACATCGTCTTGCTGGTGCATATATCTCTAAAATGAAATACAGTAAAGAACCAAATCGTAGGTGATAGGCAGTAATACAAAAATATTATCCATGTAAAAAAAAGCCCATAGATGTACCAATTAACACGACCTTCGATCTATTTGTGTCAAACATTATTATTATTATTATTATATATATATATATATATATATATATATATATATATATATATATATATATATATATTATTTGTAACGAGCAATTTTAACCATCATTTCTTGTATATGCATCGTAGATAATATTTATACAAAAGTTCCGTTAAACTCGGTCCAGGTATAGAGTGCCTTGATGTAAAAAAATTAAAAGACCAAATAAAAATAATCCACAAGAAGAATCAAAGTTTTTCATATTTTTTTTTAAATTACAGCTACAAAACATCGGAAGGTTATTTTTGCGCCACCTTGTATACCTTGTATAATTTTTTTACATCAAGGCAAAATTTATAGCATTTTCCGATAGGAGGATTACTTTTGCGCCACCCTATATTACGAAGATTACCTGAACTCCCCAGTTTGTAAAGAAATTTGCGAAATAAATAAAAAACTTAATAACATAATACGAATAGTATTACTCTCTAAATCTATACAAAAAAACGTATAAATTGTAAAGTATAACAGAGGCCAAATTACAACTGAAAACTGATCTTAACCTTTATTGTTATAAATAAAACTTATGTAGGCACTTATTTCCATAAACATATATGAAAGAAACAGTGAATAATATAAAAAAAAAAAATTAAACAAAAGTATTGTTACGGTGTCGTGAATAACAGAGGAAATCAACCGTGCGCAAAAAGAATAACTTGGACCATATCTTCATCTCTCTTTTTCTGAGAAAGGTAAAAAAGTAGGTTGTTTATATAATGTTTGAATTGATAAAGATGTTAGTATTCTAAAAGAATACAGGTTTTATTTTCGTTCCTGTAGTTACCTAACAATCGAAATATGACGTAATGATTATGCGAAGGGGCAAGGTCTTATAGGCGAATGAGCATTGCATATTCTAGCTCCTAAAACCTATTTAAATAATAATCACTCAACTCAAAAGGTACACAACTGTGCTGAATTGAAATCGTCAAGTTTATTTTTAAGTATAGATAAGTATACTGATTTTGGTGATTTCACACACATCTTAGAATAAATTCTAATTCATATGCAGGTTTCCTCGCGATGTTTTCCTTCACCGTTTGTATTTCGCTGCTGTTGCTAAAGTTCACAAATGTACGTAACTTAAATATTAAAGTCATCGGTTCGAACCCGCGACCTTTGGAATGAAGGCCGAATGCTCTAACTATTAGGCCAGCGAGCAGCATATAGTAGGAAAATCCTACACGAAATCTTTGTGCACGGCCCTGCCATGGGCGTTCTAGCTGGTAAGAGTTAGAAATAAATATTATTTTACTTCCGCTATATTCTCATGTAGATTTTCAGAAAGAAACAATAAATGATAATACTGTCTGCGTTTCTTCTTATTTTGTCTAAAACTAATAATAGAAACATTTCTAAAGTTATACAATTTATTACACGTGAATCTTTAAAACAAGTACCGTGCTTCTTTAATATATTACAT
The DNA here is from genome assembly GCA_029030555.1 of Ornithoptera alexandrae. Taxonomy (NCBI): domain Eukaryota; kingdom Metazoa; phylum Arthropoda; class Insecta; order Lepidoptera; family Papilionidae; genus Ornithoptera; species Ornithoptera alexandrae. The sequence continues at coordinate 2,930,937 of JARDVY010000031.1, forward strand.
TCATGAAAATTTCTTGTCAACAATTTAAAATAAATAAACATGAACAACAAAGGGTAAGAAAGTAAATCCAAGGTGACACAATAATTATTATAATGCGATACGAACAAACAACAATGACCGATATGATCACGGATTTTAACATAACGATAACGAAGATAACTTTCGTTTCCATGCCTTCCTCCGATTAAGAAACTAATGCGTCAATCGACCAACACCTCCTTATATATAATAAGATACAATCTAGATTGGATGATTTTTTGTGAATTTACTGGTCTTTTGTAGCCTGAGATCGTCTAAGCAAATACCACCGCGGCTATTTGCACCGCCAAAGAGTAGTGTTCAAACAGCTGTATTCCGGTTTGATGGGCGTTATAGCTAGTGAAATTACAGAGGTAACATCTTATGTCTAAGGCAAATCACTACTATCAAGCACCACTTGATGAAATATATATATTATTCTACCTAGTGCCACGTTGTTATGGGCATAATCACTTGGTTAAATAATAAAAATTAAACTTTGACTGAAGTCAATGACCAAAACTGAGTAGATATGGAAAGTATAGAGGTCACCGTGGGATAGGTCATAAAGGAAAAGAACAATAGAACGGTGAAAGAAAAAGATGGCAGTAACATAAATGTGGAAATCAATGGATGAAAAAGGCAGTTGGTAGAGTAACGAAAGAAAGTGGAGGAGGATAAAACATGAAAGGGGATTCCTATCATGGATCACCTCTTTTTTTTTTTTGTTTCGGGGGAAAATCTTCGAAAGATACCCTGCTTCTGGTGGTGAAGTCAGGATTATGTGAGATTTTTACTTACTAAAACCCCCTCGGTGCTTTGCATCAGTGCATTCGGAGAGGCTCCGGGATCTCGTATAGAACGCACCGGTGCCCCACTACACTTTGTGTTAACACATATCTGAGGAGGGGCTTAACCCTCCTAGGCTGTCCCACACAGATTCGCATGTTGAGCGATAAGGGCCCCCACCTTCAAGGCCTGCGAAACACCTAGGCCCTTTTAGTTACCTTCTACGACAGGCAGGGCTTACCTTAGTCCTATTCTCACTAGCCCGAGACTACAGGGCTGATCATGGATCACCTATATAAATAAATGAAAACCCTGCTAATTACCAACAACTTTTAAATGTAAATTTATTACCAAAGTCTTTTATGATAACAACAATTATGTGCATGCTTTATGATAGGAAATAAAGTTAACTTATTATTATATTCAACGAAGCCTCAATCATCAATAAATACCTCCAAAAGCAAAAATGAGCTATGATTAAGCTAATAAATAGTGTTATTGAATATAAATAATAGACATTAACGCCACGGCTTCGTTTATAAGTGATACCTTAATATCATCATAGGCCGGTAGAAGTCTAGTGCTGAACATAGGCCTTCCCCGAAGATCTCCACATCAATCGCTCCTGTGCTACCGCATCCAGCGGCTTCCCGCGACCTTCGTTTGTAGGGATTCGTCTGGTGGGATTTGGGCCGTTTCCCACCACACTGGCCAAATGCAGGTTGATGGGAACCAAAGCCTCGTTTGTTAATTAGCAGGATGCAAGACGAGCAGGTAAGGTTAGCTTGGGTCCCGTGAGTAGTTGTGCGGGACCCCTTTCATACCAAAATATAAGCATCGAAAACTTGAATACTTAAATTAAAAAAAGATATATCTTATCGTTATAGGATACGGCTCTGGCATCCGGCTACGTAAACCGGCATCATGGAATATTATGTAAGGATTCCGCTTCAGATAGCTAATCAATTGTAATCAACTGAAAATATAACGTATGTTTATTAAGCAACTTTATTTCTTTAGTCCAAAATGTGAGGAAAAAATAAATGATACTCTTCAGTTGTGTCCAACTAACAAACTAAATCAAAGAAATTATTATAAGGAATGTCTGTCTGATTTACCACAAGAACATTCAAAGGAATCTAGCGTAATAATTTATATAGGTTGGAACAGCCAAATACTAAAGGACAAAGAACCTAAAAGAAATCCTTGCTTCATTTCGTGGGTAGTTTAGCACTATTTACTGAATAAACTTGGTGCTATAGTAAATTAAATGAACACAATAGAAAAAAAATTTAACAATGAGCCCAATATTTTAATTTTTTTCATATGATATTATTATTAAGCGACGAGACAAGCGACACGATCACCAGATGGTAAGTGATACGCCTGTCCATAACAACGTGGCGCAACTTAATATGGTATACGTTGCACCTCGTTGCGCTCGACGCCTGAGACAAAATGTTCAGTCTCGTTACCCCAGTCATTACACTAGCTACAGCGCCCTTCAAACCGGAACACAGTAATGTTAGCACACTACTGTTCGGTGGCAGAAATAGACGCTGCGGTAGTACCCACCTTTTTTATCGCTGGGGAAATCTTAAAAGATGCCTTTCTTCTGGGAGGAAGATAAGTTTTTATGGGGCTTCTACCTACTAAAACCTCCTCGGTGGTCTCCTTTAGTGTATTAGGCGGGGCTTCAAGTTCTGATCCGAGAGAACACACCGGTGATATGATCTTTTGGGAGAAGTACATACCAAATTAAAATACAGAATCTTTTCATGAATAAATATGTTATAAAGATGACACGAAATAGTAAGTAAAAGGAAAAGAACAAGCACAACACTTTCGAAGACTTAGAAATGCTGTTAAAATTATAAAGCTGACTTGATCTCTCTTTCTAACCATATATCCCATATATAACTAGTTGAGAAATCTGGGTTCTTTATCTTTTGCTATACTTTACTTTACCCTTGACATCGTAATCGACGCTTTGGCCCTCTCGCATGACAAGAGACACTACATTTTTAAACCTCTTCTTGGACTTGCCTGTAGGTGCCCGACCAGAGAGAGAAAGCTACAGTACCAAACTTTGTGTACTACAATTCGGCGGGTTGCTATGCAAATTAAAATAATAACCACCTTGAGGGGGGCCTATGCTGAGCAGTGAGCGTTATCTGGCTGATAACGTAACAACCGATCGCCTTCATCCATATCCATGATACGCTTGCACTTTCAATGTCAAGAATTTAATAATTTTGATAATTATAATAATTTTAATTAGACATTAGTAGATTTTGATTAAATTACTAATTGCTAGCTCTCTATTGCCAGAACGTCTAGGTTTTTTTTCTTTGTTTTACTTGAGAGAAATGCATTCGCATACCTACGCTCGCGGCGGCAAAGATAGGTTATGTCGGACGTGCACCGACTAAAACCCCCACAGTGTTTCACCTCGTCGCCTTATGGCAGAGTCACAGGAACGCTCTCGCACACCTCCGCGACCCCGCCAGCGCCGGCTGCACCATGCAGCCCCCCCTCGGGAGGAAAGAACTCCCTCTTTCCACCTCTGTAAGGGTACGCCGGAACACAAAGCGCGCCCTCATCTCGGCCTCTCAGTCACCTGGGCATCGGATCCCCCCGAATCGTCACCCAGAGACCAAGGAAGCCAAGAGAGAAAACTCTCCCGACTCCCTGTGACGATAGAGAGAACGGCGAAACACGATACCGACACTCTTTTTCTCCCGCGGCCCCACCTCGGCTGCAAAGGGAAGTATAAACCTGCCCCTGCAGCCCACCGGCAGACATCCGAGGTAAGTTCACAGAGTTCACCTGGAGCGGCCACCTCGGGTCAGCCCTACGCCTCGGGCCGCCCGGGTAAGACAGTTCCTCTTAGCCTGACCGTGGATGTCTAAGCCAAAGCTACTAAGCCCCACCGCCACGACAAGGCGAGAACCTGTTCGGGGGGAGTACGTCTAGGTCAGGTTTTTTTTTTGTTTTATCTGGGGGAAATGCCTACGCATACTCGTAGTCGCGGGGGCAAGGACGGGTTATGTCGGACTTGCACCGACTAAAACCCCCACGATGTTCCGCCTCATCGCCTGATGGTAGGGTCACAGGAACGCTTTCGCTCACAACCGCGAACCTGCCGGCGCTGGCCGCTTTCGCAGCTCCACCTCGGGAGGGAGGGTTGAACCGTCCCTTTCCAGGGCGCGCCAGAACATGCAGCGCTCCCCCACCTCGGCCATCTGCAGTCGCGTGGGCGACGGGTTCGGGGTATCCCTAAGACCATAGGAGCCACGGGAGAAAACCTCTCCCGGCTCCCTGCAGCGGAGAGATGTTGGGCCCACCGCTACCCGTTATAATGCCGCGGAGGATAGGGAGAACGGCGCATCGCAATACCGACACTCCTCTTCCCCCGCGGCTCCACCGCAGCCGCATCGCCGGTGTGACACCGGTCAGTCGCAGAGGGTACTCCCTCCGCGACTCCACCTCGGGTGCAAGGGGCAGTATGGAACCGCCCCGCAGTCTAGCCGCAAAGGGCAGCATAAAGCTGCCCCTGCAACCCCTGACCGCTCCGGTGAGCTCCAGTTATCCAACCGGTGCTCGAACCTGGAGCGGCCGCTTCGGACGGTCCTTCGCCGCGGGCCAGCCGGGTGGGTTCCACTTCGCTTCACCGTGTGTCGGTCCACGGTTACCAAGCCTCTCCGCCACGACAAGGCGGGAACCCGTTGGGGGAACGTCTAGGTTAGGTTAGCTGTTTTTGCCGGCAAACAATAGCGTGTTAACAATACTGTGTTCCGGTTTGAATGGCGTTGGGGCTAGTGAAATTACTTTGATATCAACACTTAACATTCATTCTATATACAACAGCATTGTACGAGCACAAAGTGGTGCAACATAAACCATCCTAACTGGTGTCACATCGTTATGGGGCATGCGTATCACTTCCCATCAGATGAACCTTAATCTCGTGTCGTTGCTTTGAAGAATACGAAAAAGTTTCAATAATGAAATTCCTTTCATATTCAGTAGATCACTTTCCACATATTACTTCCATAACAACGTTTGACGTCACATCGACATATCAAACTATTTATCGATCAAAACAAAGTGAGACTTAATCAACAAGATTATGACGTCATAATGCAATCGCCAAATATCTTAGAAATATTAATAGCATCAACATATTAAGCTTGCAAGTGTTTAATTTAATTAACTTGTTAATTTGCCAACTGTATGAATCATTGAGTGACCATTTACCATAGTTAACCTGTTAGGACATGCCAAAAAAGTTTATAAACTAATTTTTTTATTACTAATGTTATATATTTATGTATACATAAATATATTGAAAATGGGTTTCATTAGTTCGCCCATCACGTGAAAACTAGTGAACCTATCGACATGGGAACATGAGCATTCGACGCGGAAAGATTTGTAGATCATCATTTTAATTCTAATTAAGTTTTATAATAGAATTCATTTCATTTTATTTCTGCGGTTACTATAGTAACGGTAGCTATAGAAAGCCATTTTCGGTTGCGGTCGCACTCAAGGAATATTGCAAGTAAATTTAATGTCTAACTTTATATTACGGCCAGCAAAGCGGGCAGGGAACAGTGTTTCGTATATATATGCATAAATTAAGTTCCGTGTAAGAAAACCAAATTACATGGTGGAACTTCGGTTGACACTGATGAACTGAATACTACAACCATAGAATTCTGAAGCGTAATAACAATCAAAGTCTACGACGAACAAATAGACTTAGGTTGCATACACTAATATGCATGGACTTCTAAATGGAGCCTACTTGGTGGTAGGTCTCTGTTGCCGGAAACAGTTTAGATAGATACCACCGCAGCTACAATTTCTGTCGTCAAACAACCGTGTGCAAATGTTACTGTGTTCAGATTTTAAGGTCGTTGGAGTTAAAGTAATTACTGAGTTAAGGAGACAACACCTTATGTTTCAAGGTGACAAGCACATTCTAGGGTTTTCTAAAGATTCCGTTTCATGGAGGAAAATATGGTTATGTGCGATTTGTACCTACTAAAAACCCGTCGGTGGTATCTTCAGTGCTGTGTGCGGTGTTCCGGAATCTCCTACACCAGTGTCTCCTTGCACTACACTCTTCGGCACAACTTGATTTGATACGACAAATACGTTTACCACCTCGTCTTTGTCATCCAGCCCGGACACGTTTAATACGCAATGAAGACTCCACCTACAAAGCCCACGGTAAACCCGATAATCGCCTTCTACGACACTCAGAGCTTACTTTAGTGATATTCTTAACAACCAGAGACTACAGGACAGTGCATCTATCATCCTAACTAACGCCACGTTGTTGGGCCAGGCGTATCACTTACCATCTTACTATCAGGTGAACATCTCGTCTTTCATCATAGGAAAAAAAATCTGAAAGAGCTTCCAGATTTGCACACGATCTTGTTTGTTAAATACTATTGTTGATTATTGTTATTAACGTCCTTTTCGGTCATGTACGTTTATTAACAAAGGAATTTAAATAATTCCGATAAGCGCCACGTCATCGCCGTTACTTGGCAACGAAGCTGATTATAAACGAGTACAGTAAAATATTTACATCGAGTGCAAACGACCTGAAATTGCACGAGACGAATGTTTAAATGTCGCATTGGCATTTTTGCAGAGGTTGGCAAACTTTTAGACGTCATCTCTCAGAAAATTCATCATATAAATACTGCAGACCAATAATGCTATTTTTATGTATTAAGTATATTTATAAAAAAAAATGCGGTTTTGGAACATTTATTTATAATGATCCACATTCTATTGTAAAATAAATTATGTAACAAGGTATGTTAAACAAAACTTGATAAATAGGTACATTTCTCATTTTTCTGAGGGCCAGCAAAGATTGTATATGGATCACTGTAGTGGAGGTTCAACATTCAACCGTTTTATTATGTTGAGGAAAATAGCTTTAAAAGATACCATACCTAGAAGGGAAAATCAGGGTTACATAGGATTTTTTTTAAAATATCCCTATGGAATAATATCCTATGGAATACTGGTGCTGTTCCACACTGGTTTAGTATGTCCCAAGAATGGCTACAATCTTCCTCAGCACCCTGGCCTAATGTAGAAAATTGCCAATAAATGAAACAGTTTTGTGATTTTACAATGTTTGAAATTTTAAATTAAACAAAATCATTTGCATAGCAATCTTTGTGAAATGCTTGTGTAATTAATGTAACAAATACTGTTCCCTTACAATTACAACAATTGAGCAAATGTTTATAAATACATTAACAAAACAACTGGCTAAATTCTATGACTTAAGATCTGATATGAAAAAATGTCATAATAAAAAGAATAATAGGCCTGCAACATCTAAAAATTATGATAGAGAAGTGATTAGTGATTAGAGATTAAATCCATGATATCTTGTTATATAGCAATGTATAGAAAAAGTTTTTCTGCTACTGTTTTAATCACCATTTATATGAATCGTATTTTTTGTGGTAAATGAAATAAAATAATTGCTGTTTTGTTTCTATAAACAGATAGGTTTACTAAATGTTAAGTGGAATAAACTGAAGAACTGTTGTAAAATCAATTATTATTCAAAAATGGTTCACAGTTTTCATTTCTAAAATATTTTTCCACTTGTTCTATTTTAATTAGGCTGGTATTTTAATTGGTGAAATAATTTACATATTTACCTTATAAAATTAACTTGAATTTATTTAGTCACCACACTTGCGATGGAAAGCATAGCATCCAAAAAATTTTGCAAACATATAGAAAAGATGCTTGTTTTAATGCACCTTGAGAAAATTGAGAAAATAGTGTCAAGATACCAATTTCACATTTCTTAACAAAAAAAAAATATATATTTTAAATTGAATATTGAGGATATAATTTTTCATAATATTGTTATATCTTTCATCCTTATTTTGACAATAAAAAAAAACTTTTAGTGTTAGAATGTTTAACTGGTCTCCTGGTGCAGTAAGCACTATTGAGCCCAAATATTATTTTGTATCCTTATTTGTTTAATAACATTATTTACACAAATTGTAATATACTATTAATTATAATAAATAAAATAATAAGTATAAATATGTTATAAAATATTGTAGAAAGATATAATTAATTATATTCATGCTTTGACAATAAATGGATACAGTAAATTGCATCATTAACTATGATTTTCAAGGATTTACATATGTTTGTGTTAAGCATGGACAGACTGTTTTTAAAACACCAAAAATGTTTTTGAAGTTTCCCTAAAGATTTAAGCAAAGGCTAAAAAAGCCAAACATATTATTACCATTCATTTTAAATCAAAGTATCAGTGAAATAATTTTCAAGTTTTTTATATGCCAGGCTGTACCAGATACCAGTACAGTAGATAACTCTATATAAATGAAATTCCTATTATCAGTTACATTGTACATCCTTTTCAGTAACAATATTTTAATTTTTTTGATACAGTTAGTAAAATATTTTAAACATTATGTAACATGAACCAATTATAACATTGTGTTAAATGTTACTTAAAAAATTTATTCCAACTGTGAATTCTTTATGTTTCAATACCAGTAATTTTAATAAGTAAGATGTATGCGATATTTTGTGTGACAAAAAAGTTGAAATCCATATTAACCGTCAAAGATTATTTTTCATAAAAGTTAAATAGTAACGAAATTATTTGATTTAAAATTATCACAAAATTCGCGTAAAAGAAAATAAGAAACCGTTCTTATAAAACATTACGTGGTTCTTTTTTTAATGATCACACAGGAATTTAAAGATTTCATACATTGTAAATGATAAATTGACGCACACGAAGCGCTTAAAATAAACAACTCACCTTGTAATAAATGAGATGCCTCTAAAATCTCCGCTATTTGAACACACAATCACAATATAAACGTTAATGGTCAAACGCAGTATTTAGTTTGTTATTGTTAATTTTTTCTAAATAAAATATAGTTTTTAGATCACGTTTGTTTTCCCGCAACAGACAGAATATTTGAAGTTCTTGCCAGATCGCTAATGAGTTACTATTTAAATTATTTCTAAGTCCACATGTATGATTTTCATCAATAGAACAAATAATAATTGAATACACCAGCGTTCATTCTCATATCATTTTAAAAAGATAGGAGTCCCAAAGAAACTGTAATTACAGTGTGAACAAATACCAGTATAGGTATTTTGAAGCGATAATATATTCCGAATGCTGTGATGGTAATAATGTTGAAACAAAGATTTAATGGCAGCGCCAGGTGGCAACAAAAAAATAAACTATGATTATAATAATAAAGAAAAAAATTTAAATAGAATTCTGCTTATCAATACTTCATAAACATTGGAAATTATTTGTTTTTCATTCGCCATACAATAATTGATGTTCTTTACTGTGATTCAAAATAACATAAAAGTCAAGTGGCTGTATAAATTTTAGTCTTTTGCTTGTATTAGTAAACGTAGAAAACATAAATGTCTAGAATTGCTGGCAGAATATTTAAACGTTACCAACTACGCATATTTTCTTAAATATTATTCAACATAAGATTTATAACTCCGTACATCTATAATTAAAAATTATTCAACATTTCATTACTTTAACTTCGTGTTATAAATATTAATAAACTTATTTTTTATTACATAATTAATTTGTTTTTTTTTAATGTTTAATGCGATGGGAGTTCATGAGGCATCAATGAGATCATCACTCAGTTGACAATGTCAAATTCGACTTGGTGTTAAGTTCACCTAAACAAAAATTTTAAATCATAACACTAAATAACATTCAGCAACCATGGGTTTATTTGGTAAATCTCCAGAGCGAAATCCGAAAGAGATGGTATTTATAATAAATAAATAATAAATTGAACTCTGTTAAGTCAAGTTATAATAAGTAAAAATTTTTTTAGGTAAATGAATGGTCTCATAAGCTTCGTAAAGAAGGATATAATTTGGATAGACAAATTCGAGGTAAATAATATATAGACTACTAAAAAGTGCAATATTTTTGTGGATTAAAAATAAAACGTTAAAAGTTCTAGAATTACCAAATTTAATGTCTTTGCTATAGGATATTTCTTGAATTCGTTTAATACTTACTACATAGAACTACGTAAATTGACCATAAAACAGACGGAAAATTTTTGTAAACTATTTATGTATACAGCTATTTATTTACATTATTATATTTTTAAAGTAATTATACTTATAGGTAGTATTTTAAAATAGGAAGTTTTCTCGCTTTTACTTTCATATCGTTATTAATGCAGACACTGGCTTATATGGATAAAAATAGAAGTTATATCTGTGTAAACTGTGAAAACTAATATGATACCATTATATAATAATCAAAAATAACTATGTAGGTAAATACAAAAGCTTACTCCTTGCTGTTCAACAATCGTAAAATCCTATCATGTTTAACAAATGTATAAATTTTGAGTACTCTATACCATTTTGTGTTTGATAAAAATTTTTCTTTAATATCATCATTTTTTCTTTCAGCAATTCAAAGAGAAGAGGACAAAATCAAAAGGTCTTTAAAAGAGGCAGCTGGAAAAAGTGATAAACAAGTATGTACAATATTAGCAAAGGAAATAATCAGATCAAGGAAAGCAATAAGTAAAATTTATACAAGTAAAGCACATCTAAACTCTGTGCAAATGCAAATGAAAAATCAATTAGGTAATGTATTTTCAAATTTTAATGATTATTAATTCTTACATCAATATAAACTGATTAGCCTATTATTCTCATCATTATTTAAAATCTATTTTAGTGTTTGTTTATTTTAACTCACAAACTTTTCATGAGGTTGTCGAAATTATCCTTGCTTGAAAATTAATGTCTATGTGATATTATTGCATGGAGACCATTAGGTCGCCATTTTATTTTTTACTTTTTAAATTACTTATCACCACTCAGTTTGAAAAGAGGACTCTTTTATTATACATTTTTTCATAACTGCAAAGTTTGTAATATTCATGTGCAATATACCTAAGGTGTGGTATACATCCCCCAGTGGGCATACTCCTGCTCCAACACTGTTTATTGTGAGATCCTTTGTTTTATTAAAAAGTAATATAGATAATAAAAATATGTCTTTTTTTTGTAGCCACATTAAGAGTAGCAGGGTCATTGCAGAAATCAACAGAGGTATATTAACTTGTTATGATTTAATAGACATGATATAGTGAAATGAAATTGTTTTTTTTGGTTTCTTAGTAGCTATTGCTGTAATTTTTTTTTTAAATACTTACTATTTCTTTATTATTAACACAGTCAAAAAAAATACACATTATTGTTAAATACATACAATCACATACAAGTGTAAACCATACATTTTATATTTACATTCTTAAATAATTTGTGTATGTAGGCATTTAAGTTTAATATGAAACAGAGATGCTGGTTTTTGATATATAGGCTAATTTCTTAGTTCTGATCTTCAAAGGCTAAGTAATTAAGATTAGTAAAATTGTGATAAATTATCTATTGCATCTTTCTTTAGTCAAATACATTGCATATTTGCTACAAATCAAGAGACCATAATAGTAATAAGATTATCATTATGGTCTCCTGATGATAAGTGATTTACCTAACTTTGAACAGGTTAGGATGTTTAAACTACACTCAACTACATTATTAATAGTTAAATGCCATTATCATCTTTTTGTCTCTGTTAAGTAGTAAAATTATTTTTAAAAGGTGATGCAAGCAATGCAAGCTTTAGTAAGGTTACCTGAAGTAGCACAGACTATGCAAGAGATGAGTAAAGAAATGATGCGAGCTGGCATTATTGAGGAAATGCTGGATGAAACTATGTCTGCAGTTGAAGATGAAGAAGAAATGGAAGAAGCAGCACAGAGCGAAATTGATAAGGTAGAAGTTCTATAAACTTTTATAATAATAGTAAAAATATCATATATGGATAAGGATACTCAGTATGCTTGTTTTGATTAACAGCTCGTAGTAGATACACTTCATATGATATCCAGCCATTGTATAACTACTTATAAATTTTTTTGATATGGGAGTGTGGCTGGGAAAACTTTGGAAGGTAAAGTATTCAAAGTGCTGCAGTAGTAATTTTCACTGATTATTATTTATTGTTATGGCAGGTGCTATGGGAACTAACTCAAGGTAAACTGGGCGAAGCCCCCGCCCCTCCGAGCGCCGTAGGTGCGCCGTCCACAAGTCGCGAGGCAGAGCCGGAACCTGACGAGAGTGAACTCGACGAGATGCAGTCGCGGCTCGAAGCGTTACGGTCGTAGCTAGGGCTTCACCATGTGTAAGTATCATCCATTCATTTAAGAAAACATTGAGTTTATTCTCAAACAGTGTCGAGTGATAATAAGGCTGAGGATGTTGAAGCGTGCTTGCCCTGAATACTCTGGCTCTCGCATGTTAAAAACTCATAGCACAGTGAATCATTGCAACTCGGTGATCACAGTATATTTACCGTGGAGGATGTTATACACTGTACCACATTGTACAGTCTTGACTGTAAAGTCTTGATACACAAAATGTTAAGTTATTCAAGTACTCTCGTTAACTACAACGCTATTCGTAATAGGCGGAATTAATGCCCTTAACATACTCCACCAGTCAAACTAGGACGTGTGGAGATGCAGCGGTAGGTGAAGTACATCGCATTTCATGTCTCAAGACGACAAGCATAATGTGGTGCAGTCATCAATAGCATGTGGCAGTCCACAACTGAACAGCCTCTCCCAAGGAACGCCACTAAGTCCGATATTCAGTTATATGTAACCAATTGCTGCCAACGACCATGCGAAGATCGTTGTTATGGGCAGACGTATGACTTACCACCAGGTGAACGTCTCGCTCGTGTAGTTGCTTCGTTGAATAGAAAATAGCACTTGCCAAAAACACTAAATTTGAAACCATATTCTTTTCAGGCAATCGGATTTGAGATCGCTTTTTGAGCACAGTGCAGTGGAGTCGTGACGTTCGCAATGCTTTCTTGTATTGTAAATAACTTAAGTTAACAACAATTACGATTACATAGTTTAATAAATTTGTTACGCAAAAAATTCTCTGCGAGCTTCCTTTATATAATGTTGCTTTATATGTTGTTTTTATGTGATCTATTTATTGTAAAGCTTATATATATATATATAAAAAAAACATTTAATTGATAAGTAACTTGGACACCCAAGCCTCTCCACTCACGAATCAACAAGTGACCCACTTTAATTCCGAAAGTATAATATGTACATACATATATGCATCTATATATATAAATTATAACGAAAATTAATTTGACCCTAACGTCTCATTAATAGTCACTGGTTTGTAGTGATCGCGGCCATAAAGTGTTGCCAGCTGCTGAATCGGTATTAACTACAAACTTTAAGCCAGTAGTACTCGACCTTTTTTTCACGGGGGCCACAAACACATGTTTATAAGTGCGTCGTGGACTAAAAAAAATTAAATTATGAGTGTGAATGATTTATTAAATTCTGGCGATTGTTTTAGATTGTCTTAAACAATTATAATGGATTCATAACACCAGATATGCCTACCAAAAAAGGGTCGGCAGGTCGACTATAGCTGCACTGTGCAATACCTTACTTCCGTACTTATTTTACACAGGTTTTGTCTTTAACGAAACTTATTATACATAGACCTTATGTATATGCAAATAGACCATATATTTTCAAAATCCATAAAACTACACATAGTCAAATTTCAAACACCTATAAAAATTAATGTTTTTTACTATTGGTAGGTATCACCACCGCTCCTATTTCTGCCGCTAAACAGCAGTGTGCAAACATTACTGCGTTCCGGTTTGAAGGGTGTTATAGCTAGTGGAATCACTCGGAGACTTAAATGTGTTGTAGTGCATATCATCCTAACTAGTCATCTGTCATCACAGCGTTGCTATGCTCCTGTTCTAAACATACGGGACCCAAAGTATTTAGGATTAGCGCGATGCTTCCCTATCCGCGACCTCAATGTGCTGCAGCATACATCATCCTAACCAGCGTAATGTTTTTATGTATAGCGTACCACTTACCTTTACGTAAATTTCTTGCACATGTTGAATATACAAAATATACATAAATGTTCTATCTGTAGTAAATAAGAAAAGCCTTACATTCGGAATATGTGTATATTATACTTTTTTATATACGTGATATGCTTAGCGATGAGTTGTAAAGTTTATAAAATATATTTATTAATTAAAATAAAATAAATTATATTTACTTTCATATACTACTTTTGTAACCCGAAAATAATCCTTTAATGTTTGTATAATAATAAAAAAAGATATAGGAGGGACTGGAGAAACAGAATTTACACCTTGTCTTAATACAAACGCAATGTGGTGCAGTATCATCCTAACTAGCGCCACCTTGTTATGGGTAGGGGTATTACTTACCATCAGGTGAAAATTTCGGTAGTCTCGTTGCTTTGTATAATAAAAAAAGCAAGTAAAATGTCTTCTTGAATAAGACAGAATTTTAGGAAATTTAGCGCATTTATTTATTTTATAAAATTTGAGCTTCATTCAAGTATAACATTTGCGTTAATAAGAAAATACTTATCTTTCGCATTTTGTAATGTATGAGTTTAAATAATTTCATGAAGATCGCAGGGTAGGATGATTGGGGCTACCCCTTGTTCTACACTAGTCTATCGGCTGATAATGACGATGAATTTGGGGATTAAATAAAACAATAAAAATGTCTTTTGATTTCTATTAATATAGATATAATACTAAACATTGCTTAGAAATAATCTCAATAACTAAGATATATATATCACAGTTGGTTACAACATCTTGGAGGACAACTCTAAATCTAATTGTAGATCCTGTATGGACTCCTTCTTCAGGAGCGGCTTCCTATCGTTCTCTTTAGCCTTTTTAGGATGTTTTTTCTTTGTTAATCTAGAAAAAAATAAGTTTAATTTAGTACGAAAAAAACCTTTTTTAATGCCTAATAAAGGGCAAGCCCAAACCTTTAAATATACAGCAAAACAATAAAACGTATATTATGTCATCTTTTTTCTAATATGTGATTAAATATAAAAAATAATAAATATAAACTTTATCCCTTAATGGATGTCCTTCCTTTTATTTAAATTTCCTCATATTACCAATTTTGATATATCTAATGAATAAGGCCCTCATCACCCACCAGAAGGTAACCTCAACATAAATAAATCTATATTGAAAATTAGACCTGTTAACGACGCCGTCCTGATGGTCCATCATGCGTATGATGTCTGCTTGATCGGAGGAGTCTAGTGGCGCCACGGAGATGTCCCTCACGGCGCGAAACTTACCGCAGTTGTTCAGGTGCTCGTTCTCCAGTCGGAAGAAGTTCCAGATGAAGCGTCTGCACGAGAAACCACAAATTCATAAACTCCCTCAATGATTTTATATTGATATCACCACCAGCGCCGCCATACCACCCACATGCCAAAGACATCAAATAAGATCAAATTTACCTTTAAGAGTACTCTTGTCAATCAAAACAAGTTTAATGAAACATAAATACGATGAAATTATGAATTCAAGGGTTAAACACTCCAAGCTCTGTGCCGATGGATTGGTTGATATAAAGTATCTGGTTCGAATCCAGGGTCATCAATGGTAAAGTTCATTTCAGCACGCAACATCTTCACGTAAAATGTTAGCCTTTTGAAGATAAATAAAATACCTGACGACTTCGAGCGGCGATAGGATTGATACCATGGTCTCTCCGCTCACCAGATTGTTCTCTGTCAGTACGAATGACACGGTCCAAATGAAGCGGAGCACAAAGTCTTCCACGATGGCGAAGTAGTAGAACTTTAAATAGGTAAAAAACCATGTATGTTTTATGTAAGCAAAAATGCATGAATAAATATTACGTTAACTTTAAAGTTTTGTTAGTTAAAAATAGGGTTGTTCCTGTTGTCCATAATAAATTTAAATTTGAGTTATGTAGCCCTAACGTAGAGCAAGCTTATCTTAAGTGTTACATTCTTAGCGATAACTTTAAGTTGTAATATAAGGCTTTTCATTGTATTCTTTAGTATAAATAGAAATAAGATAATTTATAGAAATTGAGTTTGCTTGTTACTGTACTACAAACCGGTTGTCTGTCTGTATAATAAAATAAATAATTTTTTAAAAGCTTCTTAATTGCATAACATAACTTTAGTCAAATAAAATTATTATGCATTCAATGCGATAAAATTCTAATCGAGACATTAAGTTACGCCATTTTGTGACATGCCTGGAAAGCACAAGATGGCGTACTTATTACTAAAATAAATACAAATAGTACTTTAACAGTAGAGCGACACGTATATTCTAAACGTATTTTATTAATTGTTAATATTTTGTAGCAGGAAATTAGTAAATCATTAGAAACTTATTAATTTTAATACAATAATAAACATATACATAGCTTCCGATATATTTAATTCAGTTGCTTCCTAATATTTTGAAATTGATATATTATATTTAGTGGCTACCTAGTATTTTGTCAGTGAAATATTTAAACAAATCGCTTTGAAATCTTAAGCTAATTTTTTTTTTATCAACAAAGTCACGAGTGCGTGACAGTGTTCAATTTCTCCAATTTGCTTTAATTACCCCAGGACTGTAAACGATCTCCTCCCTAAGGAACTTATTCTCAGCAGACGGTCCACAACTGAACAGGCCCCAGTCCATCTTTACGTCCCACGTGTACGTGTAGACCGAGGACACCAGCTGGCACGCGAACCACGCGTACAGGAACGGGTTGTCGTACGGATCGGCGTAACTGTCTAAAAGTATTATAATTATATAATAACTTTTAATATTTTATCGATCTTGACCTTAGTTTCACATGGTGTAAATTTACAATCAACACTCACCCCTGTATATGATCCTGAGTGTTGCGAATAGCACCACGAAGAAAGTGGTGGAGTACTTGCCCGCGTTGACGAGGTGGGGGAAAGCCTCGCGGCTGTCGCGGTACCTGCGCAGACACTGCCAGAAGCGCGTCCAAGCGGGCACGATGTTCACCAGCGCGCGAGTTATTGTGAACCACTTGTTCGATTCGAACGAATCTGTAAGTTGCGGATGCTTAAGTTATCTTATCTGTACATATATCTTGAAATCAATAAATAATAACTAGAAGAATGTTATTCTGGTTTTCATCTAACGGTATTTAAGGACGATCCACCCCTTTATTTCATCAATCCATTTCTTCAGCTTTTATATAAAAAAATTTGCTTACAAGGACTCAATGATCCTCCAACTGTCCTAAAAATAGAACCTTTTTTTGCATAAAGTTCATCATCAGTCTACATTTACTGTTAGCTTTATTAAGAATTTGACCGAATTGGACAAAATTTTTCCCAAAGGAACTATTCTCATTATTTCTTCAGAACCTACGCTTCACAATTATATAGAAAATAAGACCAATCATATCTCAAATAACAAATTTAAGACATTTAATTTAAATATAAACTCTGTACAGCATAATAATCGTCAACACACTTGGCCAGTGCGTGTTGGCGATTATGTGGATTATTTTGGCTTTCTCCTAGCGGAAAAGGATCTAAAATTCCAGCAAAGACCTCTGGTGTATTTCATATACTAACCGTTTACATTAAACCAATCTCCACCCATTATATAAAAGGCGATTAAATAGTGGAAGTCGAGGAAGGCGGATGCAAAGGAGTTCCATTGATCCGCCAGCCAGAAGTCCGCGAACAGAACTGGCATGAACGGAGCGGCCAAGATACGACCCTGGACAGACAGACAGCTTTTTATATAATAGCTCTTTAATTATAAAAATCTTAAATGTACTGTGGAAAAATGTTATAGCCTAATATAGTATTATATTGAACATTTCCACTTTACTGGTGGCAGGTCAGTGATCGTACGTGGTACCTGCTAAGGCGCAATAAGGGTAACCACTTTGTCGGTAGAAATCCCTCATAACGTTGTATTCCTTCGATAATTATTTCTTGAAAATCCCTCCCCAATCAAAGCCACTTATCAGAAACCTTCCAGTTTGCTTCATACCGTTTCCTCTGGGATATGAATAAAGAACCTCGATATATAATTTCGGCTATTCAAAGCTTATGAGATTTTATGATCAAAACTACACTTTTACTTATACTTACGCATATCTTCAAGAACCAGAACCTGGCCTCGTGCCGGAAAACTTTTAGCGGATTGACCAGGAACACTATCATGATGATCACCAAAGCCAGCGGGTTAACGAATGGCGGTATGCTCAGGCTCGCACTGTATATGAAACTGAGTATACTCAAGGCCCATACTACGCCGAAAATGGCCGCCAGTTCCATCAAGTGCTGTTCGGATAAATGGTTCCTGGGGTCCAGCTCGAATATTAGTACGTGGTTTACGCCGGAGGACCGCCATCCGTAAACGTTGATGCCTATTAAGAATATGAACTCCACTAAGAGGAAAGGTCCGCGATACAATCGGAAAGCTGTCTTGAAGTTCTCCGTGGCACCGTCGTGGAATAACGCTGAAAGAGAGAGATAATCTCTATTAAGTTAAATTATTAACTTATGAGAAGTTAAGATATTGTTGGAAGAGTAGTTCTGACACGTTTTCCATAAAGATCACGGAAATCTGACGGATAGGGGTACCGTAGATCAATTTAGGAGGGGCCTATATTCAGCAATGGATTAGATTATTAGCTGATGATGATAGGAATAAATTAGCTTCCGTTTAATATGACAAGTGAAACAGATAAAACATGAATGGTGGACCTATTTGAGTAACAGATATTTAAAAAAAATACTTTATGGTCCCTATTAAATGTCACAGGAATTCAACTACTTTTGGATTCAGTTTCTGATTCCTGAACTAGTTTACGTTCTACTTGTTAAATCGTGCGCCATTATTAATACTATGCAAGTTTTTTTTATACGGTGAAGTTACGTCACAGTCAGGACGTTTATTTGATAGTAAATAACATCATCAGCCAATAGATGTCCACAGCTGGATATAGGCCTCCCACAAAAATCTCCACATCGATCGCTCCTGCGTTGCCCACATCCAGTGGTTTTTCGCGACCTTCACGCAGTCAGCATACCTTAGGCTATGTTCACTGCGTGAAGGTGACTAAAGGTACCGGATACCATAGGGCAAAAGGACCATCGTTTGTAGTTCATATAGGAGGACTTAGTCTATTTCCCACCACGCTGGCTCAATGCGGGATGGTGAGAGCCATAGCCTTGTTTGTTGATTAACAGGGTGCACCACAAGCAGATGAGGGTAGCTTGTGTCCTGTGAGTTGTCGTGTGGTAAATAGCCCAAATGCCTCCATAAGATGTCCCTACTCTATTTATGTGGAAATCTTTGGGGAAGGCCTATGTCCAGCAGTGGACGTGTATCGGCTGATGATGATGATATATAACAAAGATGGCTGCTGCTTTCTTTTATTAAAATACTTCTATCTCAAATGTTTGTTAATATCTTAATATAACTTATGACCGCAACACAAATTACTTACTATATAATCACACAATGAAACTACTTCAGCTTAATATAATCTAGACAAATTGGTTCTGGATTTAGCCATGGTCAATATTAATTGCTTTTGAGATAAGGGGAGGGCAACACATGTACAATGCGAGCTCTTTGAACAGGCAACAATTTATGAGGCGGTTATCTCGTACAGTTGGGGAAATATTTGATTTTATCCAAGTTTGTGGTTTAATCCTTTTACAGTCGCCATATACCTACCCCCGTTACCTTGTAAGCGGTATGCGCAGATATTGGAATTACTTCATTATACCACTTTGCTTTTATGTAATGTTTAAATACTAAAGAAGAGGAAAAAAGTAAAGAATTCTGTTAACATACATTTTGAATCAGATTAACTTGGAGAGATATTTGAATTATACATGTTTATAGAGTATGGAATTTTTATATAAATCTCTGTTACCGGAGACCGTCTAAGTACCAGCAGCTCATATTGCTGCTGCCGAAAAATAGTATGAGTAAATTACTGTGTACCCATTTGAAGGGTGTTCTAGAATTTGAAATGACCGGGGTAATGAGATTTAACAACTTTTTATTTTATTCAACAAAGCGACGAGACGAACGGGACGTTTATCTGATGATAAGTGATACGCCTGCTCGTAATATCGCGGCTAGTTAGGATGTCGCGCACTGCACCACATTATGCTCGTCGCCTTGAGTTACTTCAGTAATTGCACTAGTTATAGCCCCTTCAAACCTGAATATAGTAATGTTTGCACACTACTGGTTGGCGGCAGGAATAGGCGCTGCGATGGTCCCTATCTAGACAGTCTTCGGCAACAGACACCTTAGCAACTGTACATAATCTCAAGACGACGAGCCCAATGTGGAGCTATGTAGATCATCCTAACTAGTGAAACGTTATTAGGAGCAGACATATCACTTACCATCAGGTGAACGTCCCGCTCGTGTCCTCCCTTCGTAGAAAAAAAAATTAACTTTCTCAATGAGTAAAATTACTAACAAAGCACTTTCTTGTAAACACTTATTAATTTTTTTTTTTTTTAGCACCACTAATAAATTCATCATCATCAAGGACATATCATTCAGGACGTTTCAGGACAAGCACGTTTTGCAGTAATGAAATACATGGAAGAGAAAAAGACGCATAGCGAGAAACGGAAATAGTAGTCGCTACTAACTTTCTTTTACAAATTAAGTGCCAAATAATTTTTTAATCTATGTAGCGACGAGTTAAATAATTATTTCACTAGACAAGTAAATAACTAAATTATTTAACACCTTCTGAATTGTATGTCGGTTAAAATTAAGATACTTAGTTATTTTGCACACTATGCTATTTGATGTTAGAAATAAACTTTGTTTAATTCGATGTTCGAGTTTTTAAGCGAGAACGTTCACCTACTTGAAGGTGACCTGCTCAAAACATCGTGGCACTAGTCAGGATGATAAACACAATACCACATTGGGCAATACACATAAAACATAAAATCTCGTTGCCTCAATAAATTCACTAACTATATATTAGATTATTATAAAATGTTTACTCACCGGACAGGACTACTGTGATGAAGAGCACTATGAACGAACCAGAGAACAGGCCGACCTTAAAGGTCGTCCACGGACTCTGCTGCTCCCCCAGAGGCGGCACCCTCAGTTTCTTCATCGCCTTCTGCCTGTCGCCGCCCTCCAGCTCGTTGGTTACCGTCGCCTCCGTATCGCTGATCAGCCTGTCGATGTCCTTGTTGGTGTAGAAGTGCGAGGATTCCACATGCTCCGCTCGCCACAGTGCCCCATTGCTAACGTTTAACAACTATTGACAATAAATTGTACCTCTTATAAGTTTGGAAAGGTATGCTCGTCGCACTATTCAGGCGTACCATCAGCGATTCATGTTTATTACTCTTAACATCCGAAATAAAAGGAGGGTGTGATAGGTTCATTACTATGTGGCACAGAACTTGTTAACGGCTGAATCCACTCTAACGATCTATGCAAAGACAATCGGTTCAGCGATTTTAACTTAGTCCAACTATTTCTAATTTCTGTGCTGTGGCTGTAAACACATGAGAACTGGATAATTCTTGGCAAGCGCCTTCATGAAATTGAGAGCAAATGCTAGGCCATTGTCCTTCCTTTCTCCTGCCCTTTTCCCATTCTATGTGGGGTCGGCACAGTATGTACTTCTCTTCCACATGCTAGGCCATTGTAGATGATAAAAAAAAAATTATCTCTATTTCTTTAGGTGGGGTTAAAATATTTTTTTTTATTTAACGAAGCGACGAGATGAGCGAGACGTTCACTTGATGATACATTAGCCCATAATAACGTAGCGCTGGTTTGGATGATAAATACAGCACTACATTGTGGTCGTCGCCTTGAGACAAGATGTTATATCTCTTTACCCCAGTAATTTCACTAGCTACTACTTCCATCAAACCAGAGCACAGTAATGATTGGACACTACTTGTTGTCGACAGAAATAGGTGCTGCGATGGTACTTCCTACATAGACGGTCCACCAGTCGATATTCCATCTTAATCTTTAATCACGACCTGTGGTAAAAGGCGACTAAGTGGGAACTTCTCCAGAAAAAGAACAGCAGTTTTTCGTGTGACTTACCAAAGCAAAGTGCCAATTGTAGCAAGTACAATAATACCTCGAAAGTAGAAATGATGATGATTATGTTATACACATGTAATACTTAAATAACGGTGATTTATAATTCTCAATTTTATATCATCATCAGGGTCTGTTTGGAGAAATTGTACATTGTTTCAGCTTCATCATAAGTTTTTATAACTTATTCAATGTATACACTTCATAAGTAGTATCATTCCTCATTCACACAAGTGTACCACATTCTCGCAAACGATGTAGTCATTTATAAAAATTGATTCTTACCTTATCATGCTTCTTCAGTATCTTTCTGAAGCCCGTGTAGTTTAGATTCTGGTAATTTTGCAGCAGTATCAAGCTGAGGTAGAACTCGCTGAATGCGAGCTTCAACTCTTGAACCTTCCGGCGTGGTATCGCCTTCTTGCTGTCCCCGCCGCCTTTGGGTTTCATCGTGTCGAATTGGGACTTGAGCTCGCTTTGCAAGGTCGCAAATTTACGTGTCGCTTCAGCCAGTTTTTCTAAAAATATTTTTTGTTTACAAGTTTACTCTATGTTACATTTTTTTTGTCATTTACGAAGACCGTAGTCTACGCTACCTTTAGATAGAGGTGAAGAACTCTTGCAGAAGTGATAGGCTTACAAGATGAGTTATGCACAGCATATAATAACATTGTTCTGCTCTGGCAAATGTATACATTTATAGATAATATTTTATAAAATATTCTGAGCAAATACTCTTCATCCTGTTTCAAGCCTGTTCATAGGTAGAGAAAAATACCTGAGTAAAAAGTGTTGATTTTCTTAAGCTCCTGGTCGCAGTAATGGAAGAAAGTTTCATCGAAGTTGGCGAAATGCCTGAATAGCACCTCGGGCTCCACATTCTCTGCTGATGGCGCCTCTTCCACCGCAGTGTATAACATTGCCTTCATTTCCTACATATAAATGTTTGAAGGGTATTTTTACTTGATTTATATTATTTATTCACAAACAACATTTAGTCAGTAGTCTGAATAAATAAAATATTATTTTACAGTAATTTAATACTTCTTTTAATCATTTATTTTTATCATAAAAAAAAAAATTATATCCACTTTCTTAAATATATAGGTACAATCGATGTCTTAAAAATTTCTGTATTACAATTTAATGATAAGTTATGTTTTATGGACTGCATGTATACATAGATGTGCATGTTATAAAATGCACACAGCGTTAGATACAAGAACAACATTACAAGTAAAACAAACCATTGTTTTCATTATTATCTATTGACCTAATAGAATAACATTCACAATGTACACTTAACATAGTTTGATATTTATGATAATTGGTCATTTAGAGAACCAACATTAATAATTTTTGCAATCTACTGATACATCATGTAGCGCTGCTATTATAATAAAAAAAAACAATAATACATATTGTATGATGAAGCTTTTAGCAGCTAACTTTGTAAAATGAAGGTTGATTTCAAAAGAGTGTAGGTGACTCGTCTAACTTGCACTCACCCCTAAATTGGTAATCTACCACTTTTAACACACTGCAGTGTTCCAGCAATCATATATATATGACAGCCAAACTATTGTGAGTGAATCCAATGTTGTGACAAAAAAGGATCACCAAGATTATAGTTATACTATATGTATTGGTATAAATAACAAAACAGATCATAACAACTAAAACCTTTTTAAAATATACATTAAATACAAACTCTCTTTCATTGAATTCTATTTTTATATTACTATATCACATGTTCATACATAACAGTTTATTCTTATAAATCATGTGACAATTCGAATGATAAATACAGCGACTGAACAATACAAAATAATCAATCTCATATGACAGGAAAATAAAATGAATTGAAACATTGTTTTAATTTTTTTTTATATTTTCTATTCAATATTTATATATTATTAATTAACTCTTCATTGTTTTGACATATTAAACTGTCAACAAAATTACCAAAATTTCTAATGCAATTTTTTTAAGGCTGAAGACTTCTGTAAAACAAACACAGTTAATATTTTGTATTAATTTAAGTCAGAGTAACATACTTGTAACTGGTAATAAAAACATGGTGCAATATCTTTTTTTATACCAGCAAGTTAAGACTTGCATGAATTGAAAACGACAATAATTCAGATGGGATTCTAATACCTCATTTTATACACTTATGGTTGACCACATTCTAAAGAGAGTCAATTACAACTCAATTGCAATGTGATGCTAAGTACATCTCAATCTTATGGGCAAGTGTGTCCTTCAAGCAAAATTACTTTATAGTACAAATAAAAAGAACTTTACATGTATCGTATGTTATCTAATTTTAACTTATCTTTTATTGTCATAAACACATCGTAATCATGAAAGTATCAGTTAACTAGAACATAACAGGTAATAGGGACGATGATAAAGTTTGACATTCATAATTCATAAGAAACTAAGATATTTCTACTATTTAATTATTATAGAAGAATTTCCCTATGGTCAATAAAAATTTATATTTTTGTACAATTGTCATGCAATATTTTATATTATTTAATAAGAAAATTAACACATACATATATAATAGAATGGTTTTAAAAAGAAGATATTAGTTAATAGAAATTTTGTATGCATATATGTATAACAGAAATTAAAAAACATACTCCCATATGCATATTAAAAACAACAGAAATTATACTAATGTGTGCATACTCCGGGTTGATTTCAGTGACAGTGACTGCATTAGTTATACTTAGTAATAAAGTATAAATAATACGTAAAAATTTTTTAAGCTATTTTTTTTTTAAGATAAAATGAATGAATAACCTTATATTATTGGCACAGATTGAAGGTTGATATAATATAAACCGACCGCGGTTTAGATTTTGGTATATGTTTATTAAAATACAATAATGTTTTTTTATTAATTTATCTTACAATAGTACGCGCAAAATTACTGTATGAAAAAGTAACATATGTTTTATGTTTACATATTTACCTCATAATTAATATATTGTTTTCGCCACTCTGGTGTTATGTGCGCACTCAAGTGTTCCGCGAATTTCATTTTTGAGCTTTCCCGTATACGTCTTTATGATAAGAAATACCACAAAACACTACAGCACTTCACAAAAGTTTGTTTTATGATAACTGGACGTTATGACCTAATGTTTGCTAAAGCTAATGCATAAATATATTGGAATGATTATTACCAAGCACTTACCACACTTCACCATATAAAACATATTAAGAAAAAATTCAGTAAAATTTAACTCGCACGTACAATGTAACACTTAAAAAAAACCATTGATAAAAAAGTTGACACTAGTGACATTTTGATTAACGTTCAATAAAACTTGCGTTCTTTTTTTTGATATTTTTGTTATCGTGACGAATCACATATTAAGTAATTATTGTAGGTTTTAAAAGTCGATCTTTTTATTCATGTTAAAAATATTTGTAAGTGCACCCATAGACTAAGCCAACTAGTATATAGACACGATATTGGGCTAATATGTATCAATGTATCGACAGAAGTTGTACAAATAAATACCGGATTTATTAACGAAAAAAGTTAAATAGTCCCTCTGTTCTTAACTCACAGAACTTTATAATATAAAAAGCATAAAAATCTTCATAAATAATATTGTGGTGAAATTTATATATGAGGCAGATCAAAATATGTTAGTAGCTACAACCAGTACCTTTGTGAACTCTGCTTTAGAGGACAGGAGACATTACTTATTATTTTTTTAGTAAAATATTCTTTGGATTAGGTTAGGTAAGATAGAAATCATTTATAGATATTATTAGAACTGTATTTTTAATCAAATAATTCTAAAAAAATCAACCCCTATTAGAAACCTGATTTAAAAAAATCTCTTTTTATAAAAAAAATATTTATTTCTGGTCTTCATTATCTTTGTCACTTTCATTAATAGGGTAAGGAATTTGATTTACATCCTCTGGTATGACTCTGGCCACTTTTCTTGGTTCTTTAATTAGAGTTTTAGGACACTGCATTTCTGACCAACTTATAGGCACCATGCTCACACCTTGTGGTGATTCCATACCTGTTGCTATTACAACTCCTAATTCATTTTCAGCTGTAGAAAGATGGTACCAATGAAGCTCAGTCATAGGTAACTAAAAGTTAATGTTAAAGAAAATTCATAATTTTTTTTTCGATTAAAATTACAAATATGAAAAAAATATTACTACTTAATGATTAGCAACAAAAAAACCTAGGTTCCTAAAAAAGAATGAATGAATTGGGAAAAGTTGTGAGAAACCACAGGATGCCTGCATCACAGAACTGATCTGTGTGAAGACCTGTAGGTAAAGCCTAACTCCGCAGTTGTAGTGAATGTCTAATGGCTAATGATGGTAATGAACCAACAAATGAGTAACTTTTTTATTTCACATTTAAACTTTTAAACCTCTATTAAACCAGTTATAAAATAAATAATACAATAAAATATTATCACAAATTTAAAAGTGATGCAAATCCATTTCTTTTTTATTTCCATGACAAAAAAATATAGAAATTACTATTAAAAAGGATACAACTCTAGCTAAAATAACATCTCCTGGCCTGAAGCACTTGTATGGATCAATCTTATCTTTATCAGTAGATTTAATGTCTTCTTTCTTGAGTATTGCTTTATAAGTTCTGACCAAAACTGAAGGACCCACACATAGTATGATGCATTGAACAACTCGAGAGTTTACAACTGTGACTTTGGCTGTGACTATATCACCAGTTTTAGGCAGAATACTTGGTGTTCTGATACTTTCCACTGAGATTATTTTTATCTGAGACAAAATAAAAGTTTTAAGAACAATAATATATGCATAAAATCTAAAGTTAAATTTTAGTTTTCTGAAGTTAAATTTAAGTTTTATGATGTAATATAAAGCAATACAAACATTTTTTTTCTTTGTCGGTAAAAATGTAAATGTCAGGTAAAAACATGATTACTGCAAACCTTTACTTTTAAAAAAAAATATTTTTGCTCCTTGAGGTGTAACCCTTAAATGTCGTCCAAGTACATATGAACATGATTGGATAGAACATAGCGATTATAATCACTTTAGCTGTAGTAAGAATAAAAACAATTATTGTAATATAAAGTTATTGATGTAACACGAATTGTATTACCTTTGTGTTTGGGTCTTCTTTAGTTTTCAAAATACCTGCCAAGGCTGCATGTATGTAACCTATACCTTCATAAGTGCCCGGTCCGGCAACGTGTTCCTTATCTGCTACACTTAATCGCAAACCAGGTAAGCAAATAGTACCTATATCATTTTCTTTTTTAAGAGAGCTAGCCATAGTTTCATAAAAAAATAACCTATTTTCATACAATATAATTTTTTTCTGTTAGAATTGTACAATACAGAAATGTAAATTAAATGACTATTAAACAAAATTCTTAATAATCCTACGAACAGAGCAATGAAAACAAATCTTGTTTATACGCACTATTCATACCACAATTCTACACTCGATAAAGAGCACAGAGTATAGGAGTGAGGCGTATTTATCATAACATATATTAATCACAAGTATTCGAAGATATTAGATAACTGTTAAAAAATATCATTTATAATTCACCATACTCAAGTTATTCAATCACTATCAACAATCAACATTTTCAGTATTCGATAAGAGCCGGTCACTAACGTAGCTTAAAATAACAGAACTACCAATAAAAATTAAACAACTATTCTTGTCTTTATCTTTATCTCTATTATAGTATAAGCAAAAACGAAACACACCTAGTATTTATTTGATAGACATCTAAAATTATAGTAAGTCATTTCATATGAAGAAATCTTCTTTGAAAAGCGAATTCTTAATTAGTTCGTGTTATCTGTTATTTGGTTGATTAATCTTTTCGCTCACACTCATTTGATAGAGTGTTGTTAAAACGAGAAACATAGTATTATAACCTGAAAAATACAATATTGTAATCTTAGAGGAAGATAATTATCCACGAAATGTCACTCTTTAATTAGTTTGTGTTAGCTGTTATTTCGTTCATTAATTTATTTCACTCACACCCATTGTATATACCGTTACTAAGATGAGATGCACTTAGTATTATAATCCGAAAAATACAAATTGCAAAAAATAACACTTGTTATTTAATAACAGAAACTGGTACCTGTTATTATTGCGTAACAGTAATAACAGATATTATGTTTGTCCGTATAATCCACACCACCCACTATCTAACAGAGTACTTTTTTTATTATGAGATTTGGTACAGTATCTACGTTATTTGCTTGCGGCAGATTAAGAAATAACTTTAACATTAGAAATTATTGTGACAGTTCCATGTAAATAATAATTTATGAATATTATTATAGCTAGAAATAGTAAAACAAAAGTTTATTTACAGATAATATGAAAAAAATAATGTATTGCACGTTGTGTTGCGACATTTTTCATGTTAATATTAAATTTCAGTTTTATATATAATTATGCAATTAAAAGCAGAATAACAGCACGGAGGTATAGACATTAATCCTTAGATGATTTTAATCAAATTGGTATTACTTCCAGGGTAGATAATATTAGTAGGTAATTTGTTGAGGTTTTTTGTATGTGATCGAAGTATATTTATCGGTGTGAAGCTTTTTAGGGAGACCATGTACCTTTATCGGCTGATGATGATAAACGAAGTATTGTAGCTTTTTGTTATTGTTTTTTATCTAGTTAATGAAGATCTTAGAAAATTACATCCTTCACTTTGGTCTTTAATTATTATTTTCTTGTAAAAGTTTATTGTATTTTTTTAATGCATATAAATATCGTGCAGCCCTTGCTAGTAGTATTTACGTGTCACGTCAGCCGGTTTGACGTTTGACATGTCGACGTTATTGCTGGCGTGAATTGTTTGAATTCATTTTGTTGTAAAAGAAAAGTGTAAAAAGTTATAAAAAAAGTGAAGAAATGTTGACAAAATTTGAGACTAAATCTGCCCGAGTAAAGGGTATATCGTTTCATGCCAAACGGCCATGGGTCCTCGCAAGTTTACACAATGGTGTGATTCAGCTATGGGACTATCGGATGTGCACGCAGATAGAGAAATTTGACGAACATGATGGTCCTGTGCGTGGTATCTGTTTTCACATCCAGCAGCCACTTTTTGTGTCTGGAGGAGATGATTACAAGATTAAGGTATCTCTTATTTTTTGGCTTTTCTTGATTATCTATTTTATCGGTTTTCTTCGTCAATTTTATGTTGAGTAGAGACAAAGCTGTCGTGCAAAAATAATGCTTCAGACATACAAATTACATTTTTCAAAGAAACTTCAGAGAACATTACTCAAGGTTATTATTTAATTTCTGTGTTATGGATTTTATTAATGCAGCTGCTGCGAATTTTGTGATTGTTATTAAATTTTAATGAAAATAAAGAAATATTTTGAATTTTCCTATATCAATAAAAAGAATGAGAAAGCTAATAAGATTTATATTGTAAACAATTACAGTGTACCAATTTTTATCTGAATATTTCTAATTTCTTATTTAGTGATTTGTATTTGGATAATAAAATCATCAGATTCTTTCATTGCTATTGTTATATATTTCAATAGATTTAAATTTCAGATTCTCATATTCTTTAACAATTACTGGAAATAAAAATTGAATTAACACAATTCATTTTTGTCCTGTATCTCAATAGTGTGAAATATGTAAATAAAAAATTATGAGGATCATTTTAAACCTAAGTACTATTATGAATGCCCTCAGCATTTTAGAAAATAAAAACTGTACAATGTAATAACACTTATATAATTCATAAGGTAGTTAAAAATTCTGTCTCTACCCTTAATTATTAATTTTTAGCTGTATTTCTTAACATAAGTAGAAAAATGTTAAATTATGCCAGGACTGAATATAGGCACTGGAATGTAAATGTCTAATTATTCCAGAAAGTATACTAAATGCTGTAAACTAAAAAAAAATAATAATTTCATGATATTAAAATTGTATTATTATCATAAGTTTTCGGTTATACTGAATATTTTTTGATGTTGGAGTACCTTATTGGTATTATGCTTGTATTATGTACTGTGTATAGCATTTAGAATAGGTGATGTGTATGCATTCAATTTTAATCTCTATAAGTAATTATGATCATTTTAATTAAAACAACTTGGTTTTTAGGTGTGGAATTACAAACAGAGAAGATGCCTTTTTACTTTATTAGGTCATTTAGATTATATCCGCACCACATTTTTTCACCATGAGTATCCATGGATCTTAAGTGCATCTGATGACCAGGTAAGCATTTAGTTTTTAGAATAGAAATAAAAAAAACCTATAGCAAGTACTTGTTATGAGTAAAAAAATAAAATAAATATCACACTTTGGTGCTAGGTTTAGTGTTCTAAAATTTTGTTGATGAAATGTTTTGTAATTGTCTACATTGGGTCTGCTTAGTAAAACTAAAACTGACAATATTTACAACTTCATACCTACATTTTTCTGTTATATATTTAGAAAGTATAGTAATGTACATCTAATTAATATAAAACATCTGTTAAAATTATAATGTTTATATAGTTTAATAAATTGGTACTATTCAGCAGAAACTTGACTCATAAGTTCAGTTGTCTAACTAAAATTGATATTCTTGCAGACAATAAGAATATGGAATTGGCAGTCACGTCAATGCATCAGTGTACTGACTGGCCACAATCATTATGTCATGTGTGCACAGTTCCATCCCACTGAAGACTTGTTAGTTTCTGCTTCCTTGGACCAATCTGTACGGGTGTGGGACTTTTCTGGGCTAAGGAAGAAAAGTGTAGCGCCTGGTCCCACTGGTCTAGCTGAGCATTTGAGAAATCCACAGGCTACTGATTTGTTTGGTCAGGTAATATATGTATGTATGTGTGTTTATATTTATATAAATAAAAGTGAAATTCATCAAGGCCATTTAAATATTGCATGTCATTCAGAGAGTGAGGGTCATTCACCAGGTGAGGGTTTCTATTGAATATTAAGATGATCAATGATTCTGGTATTTTCAGCAAAATTTTAATTTAAACTAATACAAAGCTTATCTGACCAATATAATTTTAGCCGTCTTAATGCCAAGCTTTAACCACTACTGTAATCTTTTGTTAAAAATAGATAAGGAGAGTAAAATAAAAACTGTGTTACTGATAATTATACTACTTGTATATATTATAATTTTATGGTATGTAGTTCCTATTGGTATTACTTGATATTGATTATAATCACTAAAATAGCAGTATTACAATACTGCTATAATTGTTTTGTTTACTATATGATTACCATAATAATTTTCCTATGCGCACAATTTGACTTGAAGAGACTTTCTAATCTGATGAAACTTGAGCTTTTGTTGAGAGAAAAACATTTGAGGAAAACAATATGTGTAAAATCTATTAGCCTTGTTAATGTTTCCACTGATGGAACTTGAGCATTTTCCCACAAGGAGAGTCAAGGCCATTTATCCACCCTGCTGGTCACATCATATTTACAGGTTAATGCATATATGTTAGGAAGTTATGGGAAATCCCAAACGCTAAAAACAATTGCCAAGGAGGTTTAAATGAGTGAAAATTTTACCTATTTATCGAGATCTCACCACCTAACACCAAAAATAAAATAAAATATTGAAGAAAAACTAAGTAAACATTACTTTTCCTTCAGTTTGACTACTAACTAGTATGTAATAGCAATTTTTTTTAGGTTATGGGTGTGTTAAATACTATTATAGTTCTCATTAAATATTTGATGTTTTAGGCGGATGCAGTTGTGAAACATGTATTAGAAGGTCACGATCGAGGGGTCAACTGGGCTTCTTTCCACCCTACACTGCCATTGATTGTTTCCGCTGCAGATGATCGACAGGTCAAACTGTGGAGAATGAATGATGCAAAAGTAATTTTTTTTCTGTTAGCTAAAATAATATTAACATAATAATTTAAGTACAGTTAATTCTTTAATGTTTCAATTCATAATCACTTTTCAAACCAATCATTTGTTATTTTTAAAATAATTATGCAGGCTTGGGAGGTGGACACTTGCCGTGGTCATTACAACAATGTGTCGTGCGTACTGTTCCATGCCAAGCATGAGCTGATTCTATCCAATAGTGAGGACAAGTCCATCAGAGTGTGGGATATGACCAAGCGTATATGTTTGCACACTTTTCGAAGGGAACAAGAACGGTATGTTTTAACAGCTTATATACAGTAATGTTATATCTACAATAAGTTAACACTTGACATCAGTTTCACATGGTATTAAGTGACAATGAAGAAGAAGAAACATTAAAGTAGGATTAATGCTGTGAAGATGAGAAGCCTGAGAAGTATAACTGGAGTGAAGCTGATGGACAAAGTGAGGAACAGTGTGATAAAGGAGTGGTGTGGCGTGGTTGAAGATGTAGTGACAAAGATAGAGAAAGGGATGCTTAAATGGTTTGGCCATGTAGAAAGAATGGACGAAAGAAGATTAACGAAAGAGGTATACAAGGTAAGAATGATTGGGAAAATCTGATCAAATCGAAGATGTCCTAAAGAAAGGTCAGGTCAAGAGTACTTGCAACCGACGAGCATGCATGAAGACGCTCATGAAAGTAGAGGAAGCGAGAGAGGTGTGCCAGGATTGTAGCAAGTGGAGAGAGGTGGTCTCTGCCTACCCCACTGGGAACGAGGCATGATGTATATGTATGTATATATGTATGAAGCTATGGATATTATGCATTGCACAGAAAGCGTTATCCAGCTGTTGACAGCCAAAGGGTTTCAATATTGTGGTGGTTTCAAGATTGATACAATATAAGGGTGGTAGCTAATCAGGTGAATTCCAAATAATCCTTCTACCGATTAAACTTCATAACACAACTAGCCAAATTTGATTGAATTAAGTCGGTTACTAAATAATAAATTAATAACTTATTCTTTATAAGTTTTAAAGTCTTATATAATGCCACACATTTTTTACTGTTTTTTTTTAATTGATTTAATCACACATATTCAATTAATGTCGACATCATAATGAGTGCTAAATTCTGATTCTGGCAGCATTTCTACCACTCAGAATCTTTTGTGCTTGGGCAGTTATTTTAAGTGAATGTTATAGGAACAGGAAAACATCATAATCAGCCAATAGATATTAACTGCTGGGCGTAGGCTTCCCTGATTAGGTGACACGCATTTAACAGTTTGTCACGATTTTCACCAGATTGTCGGTTCACCTTGTGCTACAGGGTACTGTAAATTAGTTATTCATCAACAGGTATTGGGTGTTGTCTGTGCATCCCAGCTTGAATCTTTTCGCAGCGGGTCATGATGCCGGTATGATACTGTTCAAACTGCAGCGTGAACGTCCCGCTTATGCTGTACACAACAATATACTGTTTTACATCAAGGATAGGTAAATAATTTATGGATTTTACAATATCCATTTTATTATGTTAATACTTAAGTCATTTTCGGTGAAATCTTTGAGGTAGGAATCCCTGAAGCACCGCTAATTCTTCTTTCATGTAAAGCTGTGTAAATATTGTTGCTTTGGTGTGGATTAGGATAATAAAATAGACATAGCAATAAGCATGCGCGTGAGATGCAATAAATACAATTTCTGTATTTGCTGTAGTACAGGCAGAGTGCAAAAAAAAGGGCTTTCCGTTGCCTTTACTGGGAACATTCACAGTCAAAGTGTGGAAGAGTACCTGTGCATTGGAGAGATTCTGAAATCTGTTTTTACACACTCACGGAAGCCACAAAGAGTTTTAATGGGTGAAAATCCCACATAATACAGACTTTATCTAGAAGCAGGGTGGTTTTTTACGATTTCCATAGGTCTTCTCCGCCTTCTCTCTAGATCTAAGTTGAAATAGATCATTCATTTAGTAAATGTTTTATTTTTTATTTGTAGACAGTTGCGTAAACTGGATATGCAGACCAATAGAGACTCACCTGTGATGCAAATCAAAGGTAGCGGCCGTCACCAACCATACAGGTACCATATATCATCTGTTTTAATAACTTTTTATATCTACCCTAAAACTATGAGTTCAAAATTATTTTAACCTGTAGCATAATATAATATCAATGATTCGATTGTTATAAAATGTGGGTTTCATTTAATTTGCAGTATGTCACTGAATCATGCGGAGTGGTGTGTGCTGATCAACTGGCGAGTTGGGGATAATCATTCATACGAATTGTACTCGGTTCCTCGTGACGCCACCGAGACGGCCACCGCGGAGCCCGCTAGGGGACAGGCAACTTCCGCCGTGTGGGTGGCCAGGAACCGATTTGCTGCTCTCGAGAAAAATAACCAGGTGAGTAGTGCTGTATGATTGTTAGATGTTTTTCTGACTATGTGCTTTTATTTTATAACGGTGGGAATTTTTTCAACTCGTAACTGCCTGTATGATACAGTCCTCACATTGAAATCATTGCCACACCATGTGAAATTAAGGTCAAGTGTTACATACCATTAGCCTACTTCTAAAACTTAATGTTAAGAAATATGATTCACGATCATCATTTAAACTGATGGGGGTCCACTGCTGGACATAGGTCTCTTGTAATGTGTTACATAAAACATGGTCTTGCACTGTTTGATACCACCAGTAATGTAAATCTATTTATTATTAATGGTGGTAGGTCTTTGTTTCTGGAGACTGTCTAGGTAGCTACCATTCTAACTAGCGCCACGTTGTTATGGCCAGGCGTATAACTTACCATCAAGTGAACGTCTTGCTCGTCTTTTCGCTTAATGGAATAAAAAAAAACTTACAATCACAATTATTTCTTAACAGTTGGTGATTAAGAATCTGAAGAACGAGGCTTCAAAGAAGACCACTACTCCAACTTGTGAAGAGATAATGTACGCAGGGACCGGGATGCTGCTGCTGCGCGAACCAGAGTGCATACAACTGCTGGATGTTCAGCAAAAAAGAATCGTAGCGTTTGTAAGTAAACTTCGTTATAGATTGTAATTATAGATAGATTACTGCTGCAGGAGTTTAAAAATTATTCCTGCTAAGTAATAACAGACAGAGAGATCCGCCAGAGATGTACATGTAAGGGTTCAATAATTCGTGCAATTATCGCACTAGTGATATGCCATCGATGACATAAATTTATCGAAACTGTTGCCAGGGTAACTCTATAATCTCAAGCTAGTAAAATATCTATGGAGGGAGACAGAAAAAAATATTATAAGACTTAAGCAACAATGGGTAGTGCATATCACTTGAAAGACCGTCTGCCGACGGGGCGATAAACTCTTCGATTGGCGGTAGCTTACCTGCTGAACGTGGACGGCGCCGGACCATTCAGTGTAGAGATTTTCGGGGGAGGCTCATATCGAGCAGTGGACATAATTGACGATAAAAAAAAAATCGCTAATGAACATTGCATTGTTGTGCACTTAGGTGAAGGTAAGCAAATGCCGTTACGCAATTTGGAACTCGGACATGTCGATGGTGGCGCTCCTGGGCAAGCACACGGTGACGCTGTGTACGCGCCGCCTGGAGCAGCTTTGCACCGTCACAGAGGGCGCCAGAGTCAAGTCCGGTGCTTTTGACGATACCACACCACAGCCAGTATTCATATACACTACAGCAAACCACATTAAGTACTGCTGTAAAGATGGGTGAGTTTATTAATCAATTGAATGGGTTAGTGCTTGACTGCGATTGCAGCTAGTATTAGGCGGTGATGTAAGCTGCAGTGATAAACCAATTTTGCTGCATGTATTTGATAAAGAAATAGTTAAATATTGTTTCAATGGATGACATTATTTAGTTAAATAGATAGGTCAGTGGTGGTCAGTTTCTATAACGGGAAACCATCAAGTGTCTTATCACAGCAGCACCTATATCTGCCTCTAAATAATAGTGTGTAAACATTTCTGTGTTCAGGTTTGAAGGTTTGTAGCCAATGAAGTTACTGTGGTAAGGAGACTTAACGTTTTTTGTATCAAGATACAAGAGCATGAGTGGTGCCAGTGTATACATCCAAACATCTTGTTTGGTTCTTCGCTTTGACAAATAAAACTTTTAGTTTATGTCATTGCTTTTAGAACCAGGAAAGAATTTGTCTGTCAGTGTCAACCTTGGCGATCCCATACCGGAAAGTGCAGCTTTGGTAGACCTGACCCCACTAAGTGGATAGATGACATTAAAGAGAATGCTAAGTCATTGGACTCAAACGGCACAAGACCGTGCGTTGTGTAAAATGTTACAAGAGACCTCTGCCCAGCAATGGATGATCAGTTGAAATGGTGACGCTGATTCAACCTTATTAATTTGTACGTTGTTTGCAGTGATTATGGTACTATACGTACTCTGGACGTGCCCGTTTATGTAGTGAAGGTGGTGGCCAACGAGGCCGGCGTCCGTGTCGTCTGCCTCGACAGAGAATGCCGACCCAAGGTGCTGAGCATTGATGCCACAGAATACAGGTATATTGATATTCTATATGTACTTTCTTAATAGCTTCAAATAAAGGATGTGGAGCTTTTGGCTTCGGTTTGCCTTAGGATACATAGGTTTTGAGGTTTTATATGGAATAGTAGTCAAATGTGAATTATAATATTTTTGGTCTACCCAGGTTCAAGTTGGCGTTAGTGACCTGTCAATACGATCAAGTACTCCACATGGTGCGTACCGCCAAATTAGTGGGGCAGAGTATCATTGCGTATCTGCAAGAGAAAGGTGACATTTTAAGTATTTTGTATATTTGTATTATTTGCTAAAACTTATCAGTTTTATAAGCTTACCAGTGTTTGGTTTTGAAGGTTTCAAATGTTGCTGGACATGGCTTTTCAAATTATTATAAATAATAACCATATAACAATACTAAGTAACACACATAATTTTTTTTATTTATAGGTTATCCAGAAGTAGCTCTACATTTTGTGAAGGACCCCCGCACTCGTCTGTCACTCGCATTGCAGTGCGGTAATATCGAGGTGGCTTTGGAAGCCGCGAAAAGCCTGGATGAACCGGAGGCTTGGGATAAATTGGCACAAGCTGCTTTAACCATTGGTAACCATCAGGTATTGTAACCGTTGCAAAGACAATTAGATATAAACTTTTTATTGTTTTAGTACATAGATATTATTAATATAATTAGTCAGTAATAAATATTAGTTTATTGTTATACCTCAATTAGATCGTGGAGATGTGCTACCAGCGCACCAAGAACTTCGACAAGCTGTCTTTTCTTTACCTGATAACCGGCAACCTGGAAAAGCTGCGTAAGATGATGAAGATCGCCGAGATAAGGAAGGATGTCTCATCACAGTTCCAGGGGGCACTGTTATTAGGTGACGTTAAGGAGAGGATCCGTCTGCTGAAGAATTCTGGTCAGGTAAAATAACAAATCCGATCTTATCTGGCGCTTACACTAACTCTTTGTCTTGTAACATGGGTACCCATGTTACAAGACAAAGAGTTAGCTAGTCAGCTACAATGGATAATGAGTTATAAAGCACTTTTTCTCTTCCACAGCTATCTCTGGCATACCTGACGGCGATAAACCACAAGCAGTTGGAGGAGGCGGAGCAGCTCAAGGCAGCGCTAGAAGCGGCTGGGCTGCCGATACCCGAGCCCAACCCGGACGCCGTGGTACTGCGGCCTCCGCTGCCCGTGCATACGGCCCAACCGAACTGGCCCCTATTAGCCGTCTCTAAGTATGTTTAAGGAATATTCTTAACATTAGATTTAACTGCTGTCCTAAATTATTTTAGTAAATATTTTTGATTATGTCATACCCTATCAACTTCTTGATTTCTTACATTATATGCTGTAGAATATTTTTTTTTATATACAAATGGGCTAACACGTCCTCAATTTCAAATGATGTTAATTGACAATAAGGCCGTGGGCGGTGATACTCGTTCCTTCTAGAAGATTCCGACTGGGTAAAAGATTTGCTATATTTAGGTTGTAGCTCGGCAGGAATTTGAAAAATTCCACCATCTGCCTAACATCACATGTGGCCTAGTTGAATTAGGGATTTCCTTGTTACTAAGTAAGCAGTTAGTTACTGCACCATAGAGAAAATTGATTTATACTGTTACGTTGTCTCTGCTTTTCTTTATATTTTCTCATAACTGATGAATACGTTCTTTTAAAGGAGCTTCTTCGAAGTGGCAGGCGGTGCGCGCGCAGGCGGGGACAGCAGCGCCGTGGCGGTGGTTGCGGACGACGAGCCACTGGAAGCAGCTGGTGCTTGGGGCGACGATGACGACGTCTTGCAAGATAACAAGGTGAATGTGGAATAAATAATAAATAATGTCCTCATTTTTAAATCACTACTGTTTACTACTACTTTGACGACAGAAAACGGCGCAGCGGCAGCACCTACCAAGATAATTCTCGGTTATAGAGACCTACAACCAGTTATATTATAGAGCTTCCCCTACAAATGGGTTGTAATGGTTTATGTTCTTGTAGGAGGACGGCGATGAGGTAATGGAGGACGCATGCGATGACGGTGGGTGGGACGTCGGCGATGAGGATCTAGAGCTGCCGGAAGAATTGGCTCCTGTTTCAGGTAAAGCTTCAATGAGACTTTATTACTTCATTATCTTTTTTCGGTGATTGAAGGCGTATCATTATTTTTGCAAGAAGTTGTAGAAAAAACATTACAGTATTCGTTTTGCAGCGGACATAGACGGCGGCGATGAGGCGGGCGCGTACTTCGTCGCACCAACACGCGGGCCGTCCGCCGCGCTGGCCAAGCTGCGCACCGCTCATGATCACGTTGCAGTCGGACAGTTCGAGGTTGCGCTCAGGTTACAGACAACTTTTTATTTCTTCAATTTGTTTATTATCAACGAAAATACGAAAAAAAAATCGCAGATGTTCTGAATAGAATGCCTGTTATGGTGTGAAATGTGAAGATCGATTATATACATTTTAATTCAACTGGTTCTAGATCTCTGTTGCTGGAGACCGGAAAACATTATAAAGAATATATTAAAAATTTTGTATTATCACTCCCGTCAACAAATTAGGGGTCAAAATCAAGTTGGTGTTCCTCCTCCTTGATGTTAACTGTATTTCGTTATTTGCGCAGGCTGCTGAATGAACAAGTTGGCGTGGTGAACTTTGAACCGTACGCGGAGGCGTTGCCGCGCATGTACGCGCACGCCAGGCTCGCGTTCGGCGCGCTTCCCGGTCTGCCGCCGCTCGTCGCCGTGCTGCACCGCAACTGGAAGGAGGCCAGCGGCGCTGACTTGATGCCGATTGTCAGTGAGTACTCCTGTATGCTTCGTATAGACTCGAAATCTTTGATGCCTGAGACAAGCAAGCTATTTTCCAATGACAACTGATGATGTGATTACTATAAAGGCTCAGAGTCGCTAAGAATGGGAAACAAAGAACCTATGCCTGACGTTTATCTAAATCACTCTAGGTAATAAATTGAATATGAAGTAACCCGCCAAAAAATATCAAGGTCATGGACATTATGTTTCAACTATTCAAATTAAAATGGCAATGGGCTGGTCACGTTTGTTGTTTTCGATTAAAAACCATTTTATTAATTTTACCAGCTATCAAACTGAACGACTTGGTGATGCAACTGCAGCAGTGTTATCAGTTGACAACGGCAGGGAAGTTTACGGAGGCGGTGGAAAAGCTGCAGCGCGTCGCTCAGAGCGTCCCCTTGCTGCAAGTTGACGGCAAACAGGAGTTGGCAGAGGCGCAACAGTTACTGACCATATGCAGAGAGTACCTGCTCGGTTTGCAGATGGAAACTGCTAGGAAAGGTGAGGACTTGCGTAATTTAATTTTTTGGTAGGTACAAAAAAAATAATTGAGATTACCGGTCATATCACATATCTATTGTTTATTACTGATATGGTTCAAAAATTACTTTTACGTTATCAGGTCGCAAAACATAGATTTATCTTCTTTTAGGAAGGCTCAAATTTTGTAACGGACTTCAATACACTGTAAAGATATGCCACCCTTTATTCATCGCGGCCAATGTGCTCATGTAATAATGATGAAATTTTAGTCCCTAACAACTTATTTTCATATCATTGATGGACCATAAAAGTTGGTATGATATATTCGAATCATGTAACAGGTATGCCGAAAAACACCCTTGAGGAGCAGAAGCGTACATGCGAAATGGCCGCGTACTTCACCCACTGCAAACTGCAGCCTGTGCATCAGATACTGACATTGCGTACCGCGCTCAACATGTTCTTCAAGCTGAAGAACTTCAGGACAGCCGCGTCATTCGCGCGGAGGCTGTTAGAGCTGGGACCTAGGCCAGAGGTCGCGCAACAGGCGAGGAAAATCCTACAAGCTTGTGAGAAGACGCCAACAGACGAACACCAGCTACTGTACGACGAGCACAACCCCTTCAACATCTGCGGTATAAGCTATAAGCCGATATACAGAGGCAAACCGGAGGAGAGGTGTCCATTGTGCGGCGCCAGCTTCATGCCCGAGCACAAAGGTAAGCTGTGCCCAGTGTGTGGGGTCGCGGAGATCGGGAAAGATGTGCTCGGGATGAGGATTTGCCCGCTACAGTTCCAGAGGTAACTCACCATTGGATTTAATATATGTCTTTCTCTATATGTAACTACTGTTTAAGAAATATAGAATAAATATTATTATGTATGATTGTTTGTTTTGTTTCTCAAATAGTTTTGAATAAAAGTGTTGCTTCACTAAACCACCATACTGATCATCATCATCATCAATATAAGATACCTTCTTCAAACTGAAGTTACTATAGTGATAGCTTTATTTTTAAACTTTGTAAATCAAATCACATATGGTGATAATAGAAGTCTTCAACAAGACCTACTAGACAGTAAAAGACCTGAATGCAGTAATGTACAAACATTACTGCATTCAAGTCTTAGCCTACTGGCTTTTTATTATCTCAGTAATATTACTGGGATAATAAGACAACATCCTATGTTTAAACGCGACCACTATAAGGTGGTACAGTTTGGTTCGAATAAAAGAAAAAATAAATCATTTTATAAATATTATTTGGAAATACGTATATATATAGGTATATATATATACTTATATATATTTTATTAATTGTTATTAAGTTATGCACCTTACATTCCTAATTTCTTGAAATAAAGAATTGCTAATGTATCAAGTATGAATAATTTTTTTTGTTACTTCTGCAGTTTTCAGCGAATATAAATCAATAAGGTTAGAGAATTACTTTATTATTATTATTATAAAAATAAATAACAGTTTTGAAAATATTTGATTGGATTCATGTTGTAGAGTTGGTTAAGTGGTAAGGTCTTCACAAAAGTCCACCTTACATTCTGCACAAGAATAATTATAAATAAATATCGAGTGCTTTTAAACAAATTCCGTTGTTTTTATAAATGTTAATAGAGCCTCAATTGATACTCCAGACCTACATGATAAAATAAAAGATTATATCTATATGTGTCTTTTTTTATTTATCAATATACTTAGATGACTAAGTGATGACATGAGTATCACTTAAAACTGTAACTATTTCTTAAAAAAAATATTTAACGGGCATTGAACCTTTGTTGTTTATATTAATTAAACGTTAACTGGTTCCACCTCTTTGCTCCTGTAACAAAGAAATCACATTTGTCTTCTGTCTTAAAACGAGGAGTAGTGTGGTGGTGTATATCATCCTAACTAGCGTTATGGCGTGCGATTTGCTTATAATCAGGTGGTTATCGACTTGAAGTTTCGTACTAAAAACATTTAGGTGTAATGCCTAACCCGCCGAGGGTTTCCTAAGTGTCTTCAGTTTGTGGTTCATGAAAAGGATGTGATGGTTTCTCTGGTGGCGATGCGATCGTGATGCCTTTGGTAGTCGGGAGTTGATCTATCCCGTAACAATATAAAACAATGTTTTTTTTTTATATCTTGATTGGTGGTAGGTCTCTGTTGCAGGAGACCGTCTAGGTTGATACCACCACAGCTCCTGTTTCTGCCGTCAAACGGCAGTGGACTCCAGTTTGAAGATTCCAGATTGGGCACTGTAACTACTGAAATTACTGGGGTAACAAAACTTAACATCTTGTCTCAATACAACGAGCATAATCTGCGGTTGTATATACCATCTTAACTAGCGTTACGTTATGGTCAGGTGTATAACTTGCCATCAGATTTCGCATGTCTCGTCACTTCATAGAATAAAAAAAATTTCATACTGTGGTTTTATGTGGATTGTATAAAGTGTCGATCGTAAAGCTTACTTATTATTGAGCATGTCCTGTATCTCGTCGAAGGTTTTCCCTTTGGTCTCGGGCAGCAGCGGGCTCACTGAGAATATGAATCCGAACCCGCAGCACACCGCCAGTATCCAGAACGCGGTGTAGATGCCGTACGAGGCCGCCACGTCGCGGAAAAATCTTGTCGCGGGGATGACAAACGTTATTAAATATGCCTGATGGTATCATCATCAGCACACAGACGTTCACAGCTGGATCAGATCGTCGGTGTTATAGCTAATAAAATTATAATGTCTAGCTGTTTACTGTCACAATAATAGAGTTAGTGTGTAATATGATACAAGTGTGTTCCTTACTTTCTGCGACCTCGTTATCACTTATTATCATGTGAAATAAGGAGGTTTTAAATGTTAAAGTGAAGTGGTGTAATTCTCCATTAAATTAAATACTGGTGGTAGGTCTTTGTTGCCTGAGACCGTTTAGGTAGGTACCACCGCAACGCCTACTTCTGACGCCAAACAGCAGTGTATATACTAGAGCAAATGGGTTTTGTACCTGGTCCATATAAAGCCGGCCAGCCAACACATGAATGAGGCGATCCCACTCGCGAGGCACTTCGTCTTCACCGGGAACATCTCCGCCACCAGGATCCACGGCACTGGACCCACGCCTGATATAAATAAATCTATACGTCAGTATGATGCACAAAGTAGGTTTTGTTTTCTTTCAGCCTAATGCTGAAGCGACGTGTTTTGCAACCTTGTGTTTGTAATGTTTGTCTGAAAAAAAATTAACAACTCTTAAAGCAATGTTTCTTGTCATCCAAGTTAGTACT
Source organism: Ornithoptera alexandrae (assembly GCA_029030555.1). Classification (NCBI taxonomy): domain Eukaryota; kingdom Metazoa; phylum Arthropoda; class Insecta; order Lepidoptera; family Papilionidae; genus Ornithoptera; species Ornithoptera alexandrae. The sequence continues at coordinate 2,973,939 of JARDVY010000031.1, forward strand.
TCTTTCTTATGGATGGATTTATCGCTTATCATCAAATGAACGAGATTCTGCATGTTCTTTCAAGACAGATTAAACAACTCTATTGATTTGTCTTCTGTGTGATGGTTGGGCGTGTTTATCTGTCGCGGTGTAAGCAGCACTGACCGAGCGTGAACAGCACCATGTAGACGATCAGGCAGAGCAGTGGTATAAACGCGACGCTCGCCACGTCGTATTTGTAGTGGGAGTCGAGCAGTGCGTACACGCCGATGATGCCCTGCAGCCGCCACGTTGAATAAGACAAATATATACGTTTATAGAGAATCCAGTGAACGTGTTCGCATCGCACAAGCTGATACACATACATGCAGGAGACGTTTATGGACTGATTGGAACTCAGGGTCACACTTCTGCTTACATACTTGCGATGTCGTATGAACGGACTAGTTCAATCAACAGTTAACACAGACAACGTTTCGACGGTGCATCGTCCTTTTTTTTTGTTTCGAGGGGAAATTTTAAAAATACTTTGTCTCCTAGGGAAAGTCAGAGTTACGTGGAGATTTTTACCAACTAAAACCCCCTTTGCGTTTAGAGAGGTCACGAGATCTCCGTACTGAACTCAACCGCGGCCTCTCTAACGCTATACTGGGATAACCCGTTTTATACAGTCCCTAACAGCCTCGGTAGCACTACCTTACTGGCTGGAGACCACGTGCAGTTTACCTCAGGGTCGTTTAGAAGGCGATGAGAACCCCTATCCTGACCGCCAACGATCCCAAAGGCCCCAATAAGGCAGGGGAACACCATTCATTGATGCATCGTGAATCCGCGCGTTAGCGCGACGACGGCTTAGTCACCAACCAGGATCTATCCTCTCTTGATCCCGCTTAGTAGCTTCCTTTTGTACCATAACAGTTTCATAAAAGGAGGCTGCATACCTCCTTGCAAAATCTCCACGCAGCATCGCCGATACGACTACTGGCAAGAAGAGGTTCCGCCTGCGGTCCATCGTCCATACCTCAACTAGTAACATTATTATACAGTTAAACTAAACGGTCACAATATTCATATCAACTAGCAATGCAGCGACACATACACAGTCGGTTAATACAGTTCTTTTGTTTGATCAAACAAATTTGGACTATGTTCCCTAGAACACAGGGTCCATTTGAATAACTGTTTCAAGTACAGCGCAGCTTGGTGGAAACACGATTAAAGTAAACAATCACATTGTTCATATCTACTAACAACGCGACAAGTAAGCTTACACTTAGTCGGATAATACACTTCTTTTGTTTGAATAAACAAATTTGAAGTATGTTATCTAGAAAATAGAGTTCATTTCAATGTTTCTGGTAGATGGTACACCCCACAGCACGACGCGTGAATTGGAATCGATTTAACTTTGAGTTAAGTTAATCTTTAACTTGTAGGTAATAGAGTTGATTTTGGAATAATTCTTTGGTATAGATGAAAACATCGGATTGTAGGTTCTATGCGGACTTCTATCACATACACGTTGACTTACATGCTCTCATATACGTTCATATACATGCTCCCATACTAGTTTAATAAAAAATATATTAATAAAATAATTAAAATCTAACTTAATTCCACGTAATTAATAACATATTTTAATAAGACGAAAACCGGAGACGAGCATAAAGTTAACATGATGGTAGAAATACGTGTACTTACAATAATGTGGCACTAGCGAGAATGATATACACTGCACCATATAGTGTCCGTCGCCTTGAGACAAGATGTTTGCATACTACTACACTGTCTTATTCAAGAATAAAAATATCAAATCATGATCAACGGCAGCAACTTACCAAGAAGATGGTAAGTCCCAGCGAGGTGGTCCACATGAGAAGTTTTCTACCGAGTCTGTCCACCACGAGAGGTGTGATGCAACTGGTTACGACCTTACATTAAAAAGAAAGGTTAAACATGTAATTAAACCACAGTTAAAAATTTTGTTTTTCTTCCAAGTGTTGAGACGCGCCATTTTGATTCGTGTTTGTTCTCTAGGTTGGTACCTCTGCAGCTCCTATTTCTGCCGTCCAACAGCAGCTTGCAAGCATTATTATATTCTGGTTTGAAGGGCGACGTAGCTAGTGATTTTTTTTTATTCAAAGAAGCAACGAGATGAGCAAGACGTTCATCCGATGGTAAGTGATACGCCTGCTCACAACAACGTGGCGATAGTTATGATAGTATACACTGCACCGCATTGTGGGCGTCGCTTTGAGATATAAGATGTTGTCTCGTTAAATTTTATGATGTTTATTTGGTGGTACTGATTTTTGGACCCATCTGGTTGGCTTCTATTATATCCTAATCCGCCGACACAATAGCTGTGTTGCATTTATCGACTGTCAATGCAGTGTATACTGCACTCCACGCTTCATCACTGACGTTTCATTATTACTTAAAACCAAGTGAAATCTTATTTAAATCAATAATCAAATTACATCGCGGCTACGACAACAGTCACCTGAACAACTCCCATGATGATGGTACCGTCGGACGCCGACATCCTGGTGCCGACCTTCACCAGCAGCTCTTCCATATAGAACAGCAGCACGTCTATACCGGACAGCTGCAGCAGCATAGCGAGGAACACGCAGATACCTACGTTAAACAATATCGAATGTATTACTGGTAACAATCGGTTTTAACTGGTTTCTGAATAAACGTCTGGTAATGACATTGCGGGTGCTTAAAAAAATCTACAAACCTAAGGCTTTCACGTGTCCCCTAGTTGCCCACAGATCCTTGATGCTGGGCTCCACTTTGAACTCCCTCGCGACCATCGCCTGCAAACCGTTCAGTTCCGCCTGGACTTGTTCCTTATTCAATCCGCGCAACTTCTGCAGCACTTCTGAAGCCTCGTCAACTCGTCCTATACAAATTTACTTGACTTGAGATAAAGGTTTCAGTGTTTTTTTTGTAACTATTATATTTACTGCCTACCTACTGATGGTAGGTCTCTGTTGCCCGAGACGGTCTGGGTACCACGGCAGCTCTTATTTCCGATGCCGAACATTGTACAAATATTACTGTATTCCGGTTTAAAAGGCGCCGTAGTTTATAAAATGACTAAGGTAACGAAAGAACATAATATGCCTCAGGTCCACGAGCACAATGTGGTGCTGTGTATACCACCCTAAATTGCACGAAGTTGTTATGGGCAGGCGTATCACTTACTATCAGATGAACGTCGCGCTCGTCTCCTCGTTTCGCAGGATACAAAAAAAATACCTCGTAAGTTGACCGTCGAGAACAGTTTTGATGGTTGATTGACAACTAATATATCATCATCAGCCGATCATCAATATCCCTCAAAGATTTCCACATTTTTTAAGTGGTAGTGGGCAGGGCACATTGCTCGAAGGACCGACGGCCGATAGGACAGTAAGGTCCTCGAGTGGCGCCCGCGTACTGGTAGACGTGTGTTGGGAAGCGTCCGACAAGGTGGACCGACAATCTGGTGAGAATCACGGGAACCCACTGGATGCGACCAACGCGGGACCAATTGAGGATCTAGTATATAGATAAAATTATAACCTACCAGTCTTCACATGTGTGGATCAGATATCGAAAATGGCCAACATTATATATCTCATCCACAATGGGATGGGTATTGGTTTAAATTTCACTCGGTGTTAAGTGACAGAGATAGTGAATGGTCAAGCGTGCTCGCTCTGAATACTGTAGCGTTCATATAGATACCTCTGGGTTCAAAGAGCGTAAGGGCCAATATAATGATTTTTTTTTTATTCTATGAAGCGACGAGACGAGCGGGATGTTCATTTGATGGTAAGTGATACGCTCACCCATAACAACATGGCGTTAGGATGTTATACACTGCGCACGCATTGCGCTCGTCACTTTCAGACAAAATCTTTCACCAACCAAGCTTCTTGTGTCCACGGATCGAACTGAAACCTACGTGTTATAATTGAAGCATTTAACCACTGTGCCACAAGTGTTACAATGGCAAGTAGTCATATTTTGTATCATTCATCATGATCATGAAGTGCTTTGTTCAAACTGAAGCTTGGCAGTCAGATTGAGGAAACTAACAGTTATTCTTTTCATGTAAAGGAATTACCTCGTTTCAATCTATATATAGATACATACCCTTGTAAACTAAAAAGAAGGGTGTCTCAGGTATGACCCATGTGAAGGGTACGTAGAACAGTGACAGTATGCCGCCGGTGGCTGTCAACCCCCAGTAGGAGGTGAACGGGCCGATCGCGTACGCCAGGAGGAAGCCCACGTTGATAAAAAGGAGGAACAAGGCGCTTAAGGATCCGCGAATTTTGTCCTGAGGATTAAAAACAATTGCAGTGTAAATATCCTAATTGTACCTTTTTTTATATATTGAATATTAAATAATGTTATTGATATGAAAGTGAATGACCTCAGCGATCTCTCCAATGTATATTGGCACGGTCGCGAACTGCATGCCGGTCGCGCATCCCCACGCCAGCCTGGCCACGTACATGGTGCTCAGATCGGTGGCCACTCCAGCGAGCAGCCAGCCCAGCAAGAGGGGCAGGTTCGAGCCCATGATAACCCACCGACGGCCTATGTACTTGGACAGAGGAACCGTTATCAGGGGACCTAAAGAAAAGTATGTGCATATTAAAAAAACAGAATCCATTTAGGTTGGTATTGCTGCAGCTCTTATTTTTGCCGCCAAATACTTGTATGAAAACTTAACCGTGCTCCGGTTTGAAGGGCGAGATAGTCAATTACTTGCGTAACGAGATTCAACTCCTAACATCCAAGACAGACAGGCACAATATGGCGCAGCATATATTTTCTTAACCAACACAACGTTGTCATGGACAGGTATATCATTTACCACCATCAGATCAAGTCTTGAAAAAAAAGGCAATTAAAAAATTTCTCAAAAAAAAAGGTTTTTTTGCCATATTTCTTTTAATAAGCAACACCAAGTATAACTTACTATTTATTATATTTAGGATCAAAAGATTTAATTATATTTAAAGTTTTTTTAATTTATTTATTTATTACGTTTTTATAATCTGCCTTTTATTGTTATTTACTGATTTTTTTTAAACAATTAGGCGACGCGACGAGCGGGACGTTAACTGATGGTAATTGGTACGCCCTAGTTAGGATGATATACAATATTACTACATTGCGCTCCGTCGCTTTGAAACAAGAGACTCGTTAATCCAGTAATTTTAATATCTGTAGCGTCTTTCAAACCGGAACATAGTAATGGTTGCAAACAACTGTTTGCGGTAGAAATAGGCGCTGCAATGGTACTTACCTAGACGGTTTCCGGCAACAGAGACCTACCACCAGTAGATAAATACGAAAGGCTTGCATTTTTTATTCTATGAAGCAGCAAAATATTTAACTACAAACAATTTAACTCTATGAGCCACCATGTCTCATTACCCCAGTAATTAGATTAGCTCGCCCTTCAAACCGGAACACATTGATATATACACACTACTGTTTAGCGACAGAAATTACTTAAACGGTCTCCAGAAAAAGTAGAGACTGTTTATCTCTTCCTAGCTCACATCACTGTCAGTCACTTGGCTTCACGCATGTATCGGTGACTATTGTCGGTGAAGGCACGCCAAGTCCACCACGCAGGTACTTGTTGCGACGTTTATTAAACCTAGTGTTGCCAGACCTCCATCTCAGCATTTTCATTATATTTTTTTGAGTAACTGACCAGGTTTCGCTGCCATATAAAAGGACTGGTCTTTTTATGGTCTTGGAGATCAAACCCTTGAGTTTCATAGGTATCCTTCTATCACAAGTAACAGCAGTCACTTCTTGCCATTTTAGTTAAATGGCGGCTATCCGGTGCTGGATGTTGCATTCTATGCTCCTAGAGCTGTGGAGAGTGTTGAAAGTAATAAAAATTATTATAATTGTGTCCTTCATTTTGGATTTGTTACCTAAAAGCCCGCCGAGCACGAGAAGCGACCCTATCCAGGACTCCTCTTGTAGTGTTGGCGCGTGGGGCAGTGGGGAGCCCGGTCCGCGCAGCTGCGGCAGCACTGGCGACGTCCATCCCATCGACATGCCCGTACACAGGCTGCCGTAACTTGCTGCCGGGGATATACAAAGAGTTAATACCTCATTAAATATACATTTAATCATCAGCTGATAGACGTCCCGTGTTGAACATAGGCCTCCCCCAAAGAACTCCACAGCGATTTAGTAAGCATCGCCTCTGGGTCCTCGGGACATTAGGGGCCAACGTTTGTAGGGGTTCTTATGAGGAGAATTAGACCTAGAGATATTTCCTTCCACGTTACCCTAATGAGGGTTGGTAGGAGCCAGAGCCTCGTTTGTTTGTTGCAGGATGCAGCAAGGGCACCCTTACACACCCCTATTAAACATTACATTGAAACTATAGATATTACCTATCAAATTATTAATTACTGCAGATCCATTTTCATTTATTGTTTTTATTGACCTTGTATATAGGTCATCATCATCATTAGAAGCCCTTTTTGAACTGAAGTTTGGCGATCAGATTGAGAAGACCAATTCGATCCCCAGCTATTATTTTTAATTGATAGTATTTAAAGACGGTCCATTCCTTTACGTTGTGTGTGTACTTTATTTTTAATGTGTGCTAGTGTAACCACACTGTATGAGAAACTTGTTATTTTATTTCTCACAGATTAATCTTACGGGTGTAAGAAGTCCCGCACAACAACTCACGCGGCCCAAGCCAACCTCACCTGCCTGTGGTGCACTCTGCTAAAAAACAAACAAGGCTCTGCCTCCTACCAATCCGCATTGGGCCAGCGTGGTAGGAAACGGCCCAAGGCCCCCCTACATGAAAGGCTACAAACAACGGTCTATGGTGCCCGGCGATGCGGCAGCGGAGGAGCGATCGATGTGGGGATCTTTGGGGGAGGCCTATGTCCAGTTGTGGACGTCTATCAGCTGATGATGATGATTAACTATATAATTTTTTTTTTCATATAATTACTTAAAATGACGAGAATGTGTTTGTATTATAATGGTAATACCAATAGATCATATTAATGCTGTTGTGACAATAATACCAAAAAACAAATAGAAAAAAATTTGTCTGTTTCATTCATAAAACTGAAAAAATCGGTAAATTATTTTTTTTGTTTATGTTTGTAAAGGCTTTAATCTTAAACAGTCTTATATTGTGATGTCCTTTTTTTATTTACCAGAGTGGATACACGAATCGGAAGAAAAGATTCACCTAGTAGTTAACAAGGTACCTGTTTAAAATAATGGAGAGCTAGTCAGGATATTTACACAGCAGCTACAATACGTTTGTCGTTTTGTGACTAATGATGATGTCTCGTTATCTTAGTAATTTTCTTCAGCTTCACCGACCTTTAAACCGGAAGACAGCATTGTTTGCTATGAGACATGTATTAATATGTTTTGTTGCCTTAGTAAGCTCATTCGTCTATTGAAAATGCAATATTTCTTTCGTTATACCACAATATAAAACATAGATTTTTTTTTTCACATTAAAATACAAAAGTTTGAGAATCTCTGTTTTCCAACTTTGCGTCTAAAGTATAGTAAATGGTATATATCACACGCGGACACAATACTGCTTGAATATATTAATCACCAGACCCTTGGCTCGATTGCCTTGAGGTTTTGTTGCACTTATAACGTAGATATTATCAATACAGATTTGCATTAACAGCAATATCTTGCGATATCTGCAAAATACTTGTAAATCAATCTTTATTATCCTACCTTCTAATATTATTTTGCTTTCGCTATTGAATGGCTCTGTAGCCTGTGAAAATAAAAACTATTTTGGACTACGAAGCGACGAGAGGTGCGGGATTTTCATCAGATGGTAAGAGATACGCCCGCTACATGGCGCTAGTTAGATCGTTATACACTGCACCACATTGTGCTCGCCCCTTTGAGACATAAGATGTTGAGTCGCGCTAATTCACTCGCCACAGCGCCCTTCAAACCGGAACATAGTAATGTCTACACAATACTGTTTGGCGGCAGAAATAGGTGCTGCAAGCGGTACCTACCTAGACGATCTCCGGCAACAGAGACCTAACCTCAGTAAATATGTAATATTATAATTTATTACATAGATTATAATTAATTATTTAACGAATCCGCATTTGCCCATAATAGTAAATAAATGGCCTTGACCCTCCTTTGTGAGAGAAGGACACGAGCGCTCACAATAATGGAGACAATAAATGTGCGTTTATTTTTTTTTAATTATTAAAAAAATTCAGTCTCGTCTACATAGGTCACGGAATCAATGGTTTTTTTTTTAATTAAAAAGTTTAATAGATTATAAATTTTCTACATTATTTAAAGCGTCACATATTCCTACTTTCGTCTATAAATACAGAGGTTATTTTGTATTTCCTATATAAAGTTCTAGACTGCTATAAAATTAAATAAAAACCAGCTTTTAATATAATTTTAGTTTATTAATGTAACTTTTGACTTTATCGAGAATTGCGAGAATCGATTTCTTTTTAAAAAATAAACTCGAATTCATTATTTCTTCATAAATTTGGACTCATCCCTTTTAACCCTCAACTATTTATTATTAAACTTCTGTAGAATATTATATTGCATAAGACTATTTTAACAGACGTTTTTTTGTGCAAGATTTGTATATAAAAGGGAAAAACCTTAGCCTTTATCTTTTATATTTATTGTTGATTAAATAAAGGTCACTTTAAGGTGGGACGGCTATTTCCGTGTGATAATAACAGATTTTTTTTTCCATTCAATTAAGCGATAATACGTGCGACAATCACTTGATTAAAAGTGATGCGCCTGCCTGTAACAATGTAGTGCTAGTTAGGATGATATATACAGCACTACATTGCGTCGTCGCCTAAGACATAAGATCCTCAGTCTCGTTACCGCAGTAATTGCGCTAGCTACAGCGCCTTTCAAACCGGAACATAGTAATGTTTGCACACTATTGTTTGTCGGAAGAAATAGGTGCCGCAATGGTGACTACCTAGACGGTCTGGCAACAGAGACCTACCACCAGTAAAATCTTTAAATATGCACATATATTAATTCTTAAACTTCTGTAAATTTTATTGCTCTACGCAGACAAAGGTAGCTTGTTTGTACAGCCTATTAAATTAATACTATAAACCATTTTTTAAACAAATAATTTATAATAACACAGTGATTTTTTTTCAATTAACATTTTCAAACTATTACATAAATTTTTATTGTTCCTGTTACCTGAAAAAAAAATCCTAAATAGTTAATTTTTTTTTGCTTCAATATCTTATCTATGATCTCCATATCCACATCTACATCCATCTATAATTTTTTAATATAATATATTTTTTTTAAATATTGTTACGACTATGTTTTATAAGTTTAAATACTGCCATTGTATTATCCTAATTACTTTTAATAATATAAAAAGTATTATTATTTTTTTTTTAATTTTCCTACACACCTCTAGAAGTTTAACCGAATTAATGCTTTGTAGCATTATGTTCGCCTCTTTGTTTATCTGGCCCTATTGTTATATTTGTTATTTGTTTACTCTGGAAAAATGATTAAATAAATAAACTTACCTAAGGAAGCCGCTAAATATTGGCGCCATTTTAATTTGAGATTCGCTTTGAAGACTTCAAGCATAATCAATGATGATGCACTTTTAAAATGAGATTAAATATTATATTTATTTTTATATTGTGTTAAAATAAATAAACATTTAACTTATAACAATACGCAGAACGTGTGCACAGTAAGCCATTGCGTTTAATTCTGTATTCAGGTAATTGTTTAAATGCCAAAGAGAACTAGTTTCCCTTCACAATCTGTTTTTTTCTTGTTGTAAATAAGTACTTTAGCAAATTACTTATTTACAACTTTAGCGATGGCAAGAAAAAAATAATTGCCAATCAATAGAATTGTGCTATTTTACATAAAATTGATTGTTTCTTGTCTCTAGGAGTGGATGCTTTGAGTTTGTTACAATTAAAAAGGGATTGCATGTTTTTAAGTAGATTAATTAATATGAGGTTATTGTTTTGAAATAGGGTTAAAGGAAAGTTATTATTCGACTAAAAAATTCTCGATAACAAAAGGAAAAATTTTATAAAGCAAAAAATAAAACAATATAGAAATCTTCAAACTTTTGATTTTATTTGATGATTAATATCCTTTGCTATTGACCTAATAGGAAAGTAAATGAAGTATTTTAGTTGCCCTCAACATTTATGACATTCTGGTCTAAAACCCTTCCATGCTCGATTGTTACCTAAAGGGTGTAAGGGTGTAAGATTGTTAGAAACATCTTAAAATAAGACGTAAAATGTACGAACATTTTCAGCTTCTTTTTTCAAATAACAGCCACAGTCCTTGATCTCGAAGTTATTGTTTTTTTTCGCATTTCGCAGATAAGTGCTGATACAGATTACTACTGTAATAAGTATAGATTTAAATATATTTTTATATACATATAATCTTCTTATTTATGACTAGTGAAAGACGGGTTTATTACTGCGGTACAGCATTTTTTAAAAGTAAGCTAACGACACAAAAACGGTTTCAGTTTTTTTTTGATGCCCGCTCAATGTCAGAGGTGAACGTAACAATACTGTCTATATAAACCGTTTTTTTTTTCTATTCAGCATTTAACTTAGTCATTATTTATTTCTTTATGAAATGCATGTTTTATAACAATTCGCATTTACTTAGTAGCAGCTTATTACATTTTAATTATTAACATATAACAAGTGCTATTGATTTGATGACCTGCAGAAAGAATGAAGATTTATAATATTAGTTAAATAGTAATAAGATTGATTTAGAGATAACTTGAAAAGAAGTAAGATTTTATTTTAGAAATACATTAATATGAGTAAGTTTGAATAAGAGTAAAGATTAATTTTGTTTTAAACTTTTTTTAAAAATTGAGTACAATAATAATTTTTTTCGTGTGATGAGATTGTCATGATTTTATATTAGGTGCCTTAAATCGAATAAAGAAAAAAAAGAGCAATTATAAAAGGGTAGTACAGGTAAGTATTATATAAATAAAATATTAATAAAAAAAGGATTTGTGTTGTACATTCGTAAGATAGCCTAATGTTTTGATAAGGACGTTAAGAATATATCCGTTGATCGCGATAATAATTTTTATAGTTGTTCTCCAGACGAAGAAAAAACCTATTAAAATCATTAGTTCGTTATGTTCTGTAACAAATCTTCCTATCTATCTATATATAATGAAAATGGGTTTTCTTTATTCACCGATCACGTGAAAACTAGTGAACGTATAGACACGAGATAACGACCACTCTTTCAGAATGTTTTGTAGATGGTTACAGGCTAATTATTTTATGAATTACCTAGACCCTTCATCATTTCATTTCTAGCTTTTGTAAACATTTTCATTTAGTTTAATTTATGCGGTTGCTATGGCAACGGTTGCTATTGAAAGTCACTTGCGGTTGCGGTTGCTCTCAAGGTATACTTCAGACTGATTCAAGTTTAATTTTAAGTTTAATTTTATATATACTAGTAGTATATTTATATATACTATTATATACGTACCTACTGTTATATATATACATGCATGTCTATGTTCCACTTTACTTGTAAATTAATCTATCACGGTGATAAATGGTCAGATGGTGATTAATTATAATGTCATAAAAGTATTATTACATTGTAATCTCTAATATGATTATAATAAGATCATTTTGTATAGTTGTATCAAACGTATAAGGACATTTGAAACAAGTGCTATACGTAAACAAACATGTTTATACACAAGTTAAAAAAATTTATAAATAAATAAGTTTCTCTAGATCTTACTCTTTTCTGTCGTTAAGCAGTAGTGTGTAAACATAACTGTGTTCCGGTTTGAAAGACGCTGTAGCTAGCGAAATTACTGGGGCAACTACTTATAATTTAATGTTTTATACAATGTAACCATCTTATCTGCCGCTGCTGTTAAACCAGATCCCTGATAGGGAGCCAGGAGAATTTTCTCTCTTGGCCCTTGGTGATAGATTCAGAGGAATCCCTTATCCAGGTGACGGTAAGATGCCGAGAAAAACTATTTTTTGGCGGCCCTTGCAGAGGTGACAGGGGGGTGTTTTCTCTTCAAGGGTGCGGCTGCACGGTATAGTTGGCGGTAGCAGGGTCACAGAGGTGTGCGAAAGCATTCCCGTGGCCCAAACGTAAAGCGATGAAGGTGGAACCTTTTGGGGGTATTAGTTGGTGCAAATCCGACATAATCTACCTTTGCCCTCGTAAGAGAGTACTCGAAAGCATTTCCAACACGTAAAATAAATAAAAAAAGGTATCACTTTATATCTGGCAAAATAAAATTCGTTATTAATATGAATAAAATAAAAATAAACATGAAAACCTCGTGAGTCGTTGTGTGGGACCACTTATACCCCCGCGGGACCCCTTACACCCCTCATAGGACCCACGCCAGATAATCAACTAACAAGGCTCTGGCTTCCAGCAACCTGCATTAAGCCAGCAAGGTGGGAAATGACCCAAGTTCCTCCATATGAAACTTTACAAACGATGGCAACGCAGGACAGATTGATGTGGGGATCTTTGGGGGAGGCCTATGTCGAACAGTGGACTTCTATCGGCTGATGATGATGATAATGAAAAGCTCTATTTGAACCGCAGTATAACTTTTAGTAGCCAAGAAGTTTGTAAGTGTCGCTGTGTTCCAGATTGAAGGGCCCTGTAGCTATTGAAACTGTTAGGTAAACAAGTGCAAACATTTCATTAATTTAAGAATAGGGTGTTTTACTTTTATTTTAGACGGGGAACCTATTGGCTATTAAACAGGCCGACACATTTATTGTAATTGGAGCCCAATTAAAATACACCGAAGGAGGTTCTAAAGGGATGAAAAATATTACTCAAGATTTTTTCTCGCTTATGAATAATAGCTTCACGTGATACCATTTTTTTCGTAATTTTATAATTATTGTTTTGGTTATTACAATATATATATATATATAAATAAAATCCTATAAATTTTATTTTTTGTCTTAGAAAAATACCAAACCTATAACAAGAAGAATAAAACACGTAGGTTTTCTTGGTATATTTCGGTTTCAAAATTTAGAAAAGTATTAAGAAAAAATTTACAAGCACCGTCTTGTGGTAACATAAGCAAATATTACAAAGTATGGTATTATATAAAAGAAGTAGCTGTTCCCTGTCCTTCTTGCTGATCCTAACACTCCCTCAACTCCCTTTGGAAAAAGGAATTTTGTAAAATCCATTCTTAGTTGACCTCTAAATGGCAGAAGCTCGATTCATGATGATGTCAGCGCTGCAAGCCATTCGACTATTACAGCTTATCTAACATTGAGCGCGTGGACCTGTATCCACGGCCTGTTTACAATATGTGTACTACTTGTATGTAGTTATCCGACGGCGGAGTTTTTATAACGTGTGTCTGGTTATTGGTTACTCTGGCGAATCTACTCGGTCGTCGAAGGCGGGCGCAGACCCGTTCCCCGACCACCTTCGTCTGTATCGGAATCTCTGGGCGGTGAAAACCGCCCCTGATCGCGGGTGTACTTAGTGTACGCGGTATGTGAGTACCTGTGGCGCCGCGTTCTGAAGCGAGGACGGCGTGATGCGGAGATTCGGAGCGTGTTGGTAGTGTCCGAAGTGTGTGTGGTGACGTGGGTGTTGTCGGTGACTGCGGGTTCGTCGTGTGTGGTGTGAGGGACCCCTGGGGATGACGGAATTAGCGCATGCCGTGGCCTGCGCTTATTGGTCTTGGGATTCGAGGACGGCTCGTAGTCGGCCGTTTTGGCCACCAAAGGGTTCGGGTGAGTTGACGCCTTGTTGAAATATGATTCGGAGCACTCTCTGAAGTGTTCCGCAATGGTCGGGAGTTTGAGGTCGCTGTGGAGGTCCACATTGCGCTGGTACCGTTCGGCACCGGTTGCGATGCGGGTGAAGCGGTTTTGAATAACCTGCAGGGGTTTGAGGCATGCTTCGGACGAATGGGCGAAGACTACGCTGGCGTAAGACATTATAGGTCTTACGCATATCTTGTAGAGGTGAAGCTTGTGCCTGAGAGAGAGCTTACTCTTTATGCACAGCAGAGGGTATAGCTTGCCCAGCATTTGGGCCGCTTTGTTTCTCGCCCCGCGAATGTGGGCGATGAAGTTGAGCCTGGTGTCGAGCGTCACGCCGAGGTATTTGACCGAGTCCCTCCATGGGATGGACTGGCCGAAGAGGGAGATCTGACCACGTTTATGGGCTTTTAGGACCGACTTCCAGTGAAGGGTTGAGGGCTTACGATGAGTGAAGTGGATGGCTTCACTTTTTTCCGGGTTTACATCGATTCGCCACTTCCGGAACTACTCGCCTAGGCGAGTGGTCGCCTTTTGTAAGCGACTCGTTATAACACCCGGAGCTCTGCCCGAGTGGTAGAGAGCGGTGTCATCCGCGAAAAGAGCGAGGCTGACGTAGCGGTCCTTGGGAATGTCGCTCGTGTAGAGCGAGAAGAGTAGCGAGGAGAGGCAAGAGCCTTGGGGGACGCCGGCTTTGATCGGCCGGATCGAGGAGAGAGCGTGCTCGACGCGGAAGCGGAAGGAGCGGTTCGAGAGGTAGGCTCGAACGATGGTGACGAGTCGGTCTGGCACTTTGTGAGCGTAAAGCTTGTATAACAAGCCCTCGTGCCAGACTTTGTCGAACGCCTTCGCGACGTCGAATAGGACGGCGCAGGTGACGATCGGACGCTTGTGGTCGAAGTCGGCCAAGATGTGTTCCGTCAGTCTGTGGACTTGTTGAACGCAAGAGTGGCTACTCCTGAACCCGAACTGTTCATCGGAGAGGAGCTTGTTTTCGGTGGTGAAGTGGCGGAGACGCTCTAATATGATGCGCTCGTAGACTTTGCCTAAGGTGTTTAATAGGCTGATCGGGCGATAGCTGTCGGGTAGGTTCCTCGGCTTACCCGGCTTCGGAATACCTATCACTACGGCCTCTTTCCAGGCGTCTGGGAAGGAGCAGTCGGCTAATAGGGCGTTAAAGATGGCCACTAGCAGCCCGATGATCGGGGGCGGAAGACTTTTCACCACTCTATTGGGGATGTTGTCGGAGCCAGGAGCTGATTTGGCTTTCAGCCTCTTGATGATGTCAACGACCTCACCGGGTGAGACCAGTTTAAGGGGAGGACCTTCTGATTGGAGGGTTGCTCTACGGCGCACCTCGTCCTCGACAAATTTGAGGTGAGCGGGGTCCACTGGTGTGGTTGGGAGAGTGAATTGGCTCTCCAGACTGTCGGCAAGACACTCGGCTTTATCGGCATTCTCCAACGCAAGGGAGGAACCATTGCTCATTACGAGGGGAGGCATACGGGCCATGTTCTCCGCTTTGAGACTGCGGGCCAGACGCCAGAACGTGGCGTCCGAAGGCTCCAAGTTGCAAAGCAGATTGTCCCATCTGTCAGATCTGAGTTCGGATATGCGCTCTTTTACCAGCCTTTGAAGGCGGCGCAGTTTTATCCTGCTCTCCTCGGATCTATATCGAGAGTAGAGTCTCAAGACGGCGTTTTTGGTTCTGATCAGCCGTCGAAGGTCGGCCGGGAAGGACTCGAGAAGGTAATCCGATCAGGGAACCGTCTTCGACGGCCGTGGCAATGTGGTGGGATAACGAGTCGATCGCTCGGTTTGCAGTTTCGAACGAGTCGATCGTGCTAGGGATTCCGTCTAGGTGCTGGGGTTCTGCGGCCTTGAGTTTGACCTCGAGGCTGCGCCAGTTGACGATGGTTTTGGTCAGAGGGACCTCACCAGCGGGCCGGCCCAGCTTCATAAGAACCGGGCGATGGTCGGATCTGAGATCGTCGATGGTCTCGATCGAATGCAGAGGGATGGTGACGTTGTTGAACAACGCAATGTCCAAAGTGGACGGGTTGTGAGATCCGTTAGGTGGAAATCTCATCGGGGTTGGCGGGGCTACAATGTTAAAATTGAGCTTACCTGCAAGTTTATATAAAATTAGACTGTTTGGGATGGAGTTGTTCGTGTCCCAGGTGCTATGCCTGCTGTTTAAATCGCCAGCGAGGATAACAGACTGGCCTAAGTCGAGAAGGGTTCTTATGTCTGTTCCCCGCGCCGCTTTGGAGAGGGACAGATAGACGCATGCGATGACGATCGGTTGATGACCGGTGAGGGAGATTTTGCACGCCGAGACTTCTATGTTGGCGAGGGGTGGACTATGTAGCGGTATGCAGAGCAGGGACCGTTTGAAATAGATTAGGGTGCCCCCTTTTAGGCCGGTCAACCTATCGTGGCGGATGATATGATAATTCGCGATTTTCGGGTCGCGATTAAAAGGTTTGAGGAATGTGTTCTGAATGAGCATGACGTTGACGTCGTGGTTCCTGAGAAATAGGCATATTTCCTCCTTTTGAGAGTGGATGCCCTCCGCGTTGAAGTACGCGACAGTTAGAGAGCGGGGTTTAATTCTGCCCAGGATTTTGGTACCCATTTTCGAGGATTAAAAACGAGAACCAAGGGTCGCGGACAGAGTCCTGGGAGAGTTAATTGAAGTCTTTCTCCAGCGCAGCGAGAGTTTCGCTGTGCTCTAGGAAGGCTTTGAGCCTGTCCTGCTAGTTCTTCGCGACTCGCAGTTTTTCGCCGAAGACAAGGATATCTTTGATATTCACCTTTTTAATGTAGGCGATCAGCTTTTGGATATCCTTAAACGGAGGCATTTGGCTGGGAGCAGCCTGGGGTTTTGACGGCCCCGACGTAGGGGCGGCTTTGGGAGCCTCGGTGGGTTTGGGTCGGGGAGCGGTTTGCTCTACGCCGAGACTGCTGGCGAAGGGGCCGGCTGCGTGGGCAGAGGCCCCGAGCGGGCAGGGGCGGAGGGCTGCGGTGCAGCCTTTGTGGGAGCGGTGGTTGGGCGCTGGGGACCCCCGGGGGGTTTGCGCGGGGCTTTGGAGCACCCGTGGTAATTCGCGGGGTGCCCCTCGGCTTTGCACAAGACGCAGCTCGGGGGGTTCGTCGCTTCCGCGGTGCGGGACCACTCTTTCGTCCCGTGGTCCCCGGTGCATTTGAGGCATCTCGGGCGGGCATAACAATTCCGGGCCGAATGGCAATAGAATAGGCATCGGTGGCATGGCATTTCGCAAGTGCTTGGTAGCAGCCCGGAAATCATCAACCGTGGTGAGGTTGATTCTGATGCCCTGCGCGGTGTTTTGCGCTTTCGGGCATTCTATTTAGTGGTCCGCGAACCACTTGGAAACTGCGTTCCACTTGCTTTTGTCCTGAAGGACAATCGGGGGATGTGGCTTCGGGCCACGTTTCTCAGGCGGGGCCGAGATATTGGCGGGATGCGCGGAAGGCGCGGCCATTTTTGCCGGCGTGCTCGTCGGCGAGGCGCGGTCCGAGTTAGACTCGGAGGAGCGTTTGGAAGCGCGTTCGCTCTTCTCGGCACGATTGGAAGGTGAAGATTCCACCTCCATGACGCTGCCGCTGTTACTAACTTCCGAGTCCGAGTCGGAAGAGGCGGGCAGGTCGGGCTTAGACGGCCCCGCTACGGGGGCCCTTGGTTTGGGTGGGGCGCGAGTCGCGGGGGTTGGGTCCGGAGATGCCGGGCTGTCCGTGTCGAAATTCACGGACACTGAGGGAACGGTGGTAGGCGCCTTAATGAATTGTTCCCAGGGTTCTGGGAACTGTTTGCGCGCTTCGCGCGCAAACTTGGCGAGTACGGCGTCCATTGGTATGGCCGCCATTTTGTGGTGTAGCCGCCCCGCCGTACGGCGGGGGGGGGATGTGTGCCTACTTGCGTAGAGAACCTATCTGTCGCCTAAAGCGACAGGGCCTAGTGGTAATTATAAAAACGCCTCTGAGGCGAATAAAATTGGCTACTTACGGTGCTGGAATCAAGCTCCGACAGAGTTTTCGCACGCTGAATACACGCACTAAATCACTGCACTGCACGAGCGCACGCGAGCACTAACGGTGGCCGACCGAGCGGCGTCTTCACACGCACTGAGCACGAGCGGGTCGGGCGGGGGTGGGGTGTAGCGGTAGCGCGCACTGATATCGGCAGCATGGAACGCGTCCGAACGGTACGGCGGACTGAACCCGAATGTGATGGCAAAACCAATATCTCCACTAAACTTTAAGTGTTTACGTCTAATAGTTTTAAAGGTGGCGTGATAAGTCAAAGAATCTCTGCATATCTCTTATATATAGATTAGTATTTCCTACTTGTCTCATCGTTTAGTTAAATAAAAAAAAAGTCCGGGCCACAGATCGATGGCGACCGGTATTGTTAATAAATATAAAATCATTGACATTAATAAATAAGATATGTTTCTGCAATGATAATTTAGAACAATGAAGTCTATTTCCGAAACATACTAGACCATTGCAATAATTTCATGAGATAAATTGAAATGGCAATGTTTAAGGGTACAAATTTAAAGATACAACAGTTAAAGTGAAAATATAATAAATTTACTTATTAAATATTCTGTAAAATAATGTTTTATATTAAAGAATACGAATTAGATTGCGTTAAGTGCCATCTTTCGGTAAACTGACACAAATTTAAAATTTGAAATATTTTAACTAAATGTCGATAGATGTCGATAAACGTTTACGACTGACCTGAAAACAGATTTTGAAGGCTTCGAAAAATAAGTATCTATTTCATAATACTAAAATGGTTGCTGTCAATTAATAGAACCTGGTAAATAATTACCGATGGTCTCTGTTGCCATAGATCCTCTAGGTAAGTAAAACCGTAGCGCTTATTTCTGCTGCCAAATAGTTTTGTACAAACATTGCTGTGTTCCGGTTTAAATTGCGTTGTAACTAATGAGTTTCTGAGTTGAGGAGACTTGACATCTTGTGTCTGAAAACATTGCACACAATGTGTTGTTGTGTTATTGTTCTAAGTGTGTTCTAATGCCAAATTGTTATTGGGAGCGAATCGCCTACCATTCCGCTCGTATAGTAGATTCACTCAAAAAGAAAGATTACAGTTATGTTTGTAATACTCTACGTAGTCCATAAACATTTTCGAATAGGTATCAAATGGCTAACACTCAAACACCTCAAAGGAACGTTAGAATTTGTACACGTGTTTTTCTATTTTTTAATCAATTCGGACTACAGAACAGAACGAGAGACAGCAATCAAAGCGCCTCGTAATATCCGTACATCTCGTTTTTTTATAACCTCACATGTGGAGTTCTTTTTTTATGGTCTGCCAGTATCAAATCCGTGTGCACAGTTTTTTTTTAAATAATCCCCTTTTTTCGAATGTAATTTGTATCAAAGGCAAAGGTTCTATACAGCTTTAATACGAATGTAAACAAGAAATAAATTAGTAAAGTTGTTTTACCACATTTATATTTAAAACAGTTCAGTGTCCTATTATTAATTATTGCATTCGTTAATTAAGTATCGATTAAATATATGTATAAAGTAAGTAAAAGTAATTTAAATAGTCTTAATGTATGTCAAAACAATCTAATAAAGGTACTTTTCCACTACGATTATTTAACATCAACCGAAAAGATATATAAAAATACTAAGATTATGAACATTTCTCAAACATACTACTTCCGCACTTGCATGCTAGTGCATAAAATACTAAATAAAGAAATACATACTAAAATAACACTTCCTAAAAAATGACTCATTTTTCTTGTAGAAAAACTTCTAATCGAATGAATAATTTATATCTACGACCTCCGCGAACTAACTATGGGAAAAAAAGTCTACTATACGAAGGAGCTAAATTATACAACAGTCTACCCGATAATATAAAAAATTCTAAATCATATCAAGTTTTCAAAAAACTACTGTTAAAACATGTCTTAAATTCACCACAAAACATTTATTTAATATAACAAAACATTGTGCATGACTATTCTAGTTTGACTCACTCTATGTAACCGACTTAAAAAATTTTTAGCGACTGCCCTCCGATGTCTGCTTATTGTAGAATTCTACCGCACCGACCACTGCCGCGAACTACTAACGCAGACTACCTTCCTTTGGCTGACTGTAGTGTCAGTTGTTCTATGCATTAAGTTTATGGAATTACTGTGTCCTTTTTTGTACGCTCGTAATTTTAGCTTAATCTAATGCTTATTGTCTTCTCGCATACGTGAATTGTATATATTCTTGTGAGAAATAAAGATTCTTAAACCTCATAAGTAGTATGTATATTTAAAAAATTGCTATATGATTTCTTATGTTATGATTAATAGTTTTTTAAATTTTTAAAAATGTTTTTAATTATGAACTTCCGTGTTAGCATACGCCTTCCCAATAGAATTTCAGAAGTAGTTTCTTTTTGTCGAAAAAGTTAACATAGAAAGTGTAAAATCATTATGAATAATAATACTAATATATTTCATGTCGATAATTAAAAAAGAGTTGTGATGCATCGTTCCGTCGGCATCAATTTGCTTAATATGATGTTATTGAACAGCAACCATTTTATAAACTTGTCTCCCCACTTATTATCATTGGAAGTAGCTAATGGTATACTTCCTCCCATGCATATTTCTTATTCAGTCTTCAGACGTTTGTAGGTTAATATCGTTCATATTAGACCGCAATGTCTACTAAAGCTTTGAATGGTTTTATTAAAAAAAAAATACCTACTCGAGACTGTGAGAGCATTGACTAATTGACGTTTCGGCATCCGAATTAGATTCGGTGTTTCTGTGAAGGAATCGAATGATAAAAACTCGATGTTACGAATCGATTACAACGGCTGTCAGCGTGCGATGCGTTTGCCCACAGATGGCGCTCTCCGGGAAATGGAGGACCTGACGCGTACTAATTAACTTTATTTGTGTAAACATGTGGTGCGGTGTATACTAATTTAAAATCTTTTATTGTGTTTTAATTAGATTGCATGTCAGCTTACAGTTTACAAATGAAGAAAGTGGTTCAAAAAAAATGAAAAAAAAAAAATAAAAATCTAAATCAGTGTCCTTTTAAAATTAATTCAGTAACCCTCACAATGTTTCCACTATTGGGCAGAGTTATGGCTGTTTATCGATCACGCTGGCTATTATACCAAACCGCACTAATATTATAATTTGATATAAATAAATCTTATTTTATTAACAGTTTTGGTGAAAGGTTTAATAACATTTATAATTTTTTTTTTCATCATTATGTGTATTTTTAATTCTGTGTGTCTAATGTTATTTCAAACATTTTCGGGAACAGTTTTTCGATGTTTCAAAAAAAAAGCGCCTTTAGGAAAATCGTGAAGAATATTAGAAAATTATGTTCTTAGTGAATGACAAATGAAAGGTTCAATAGTGATTTTTTTTTTATTTCAAAAATATTGTATAACAGTGTTGTGTTGCACAAATGGTAACAAATGCAATTTATTAATGTTTCTGCATATGTGGTCATTGTGTAGCAGTAAAGTTACTATATGAAATAATAGAATGTTGTTAAAATCGTTTAGCACATGTCTCCATGATAACCGTAAAACCAAGTTGTCTCCACCAGCAAATTGATTTTTCAACGTCCGTATAAGGATGTGGCCGCGCGTCACACCGAGGCAATCATTTACTCGCGACATCCAATTTGTGCTCGATACGATATTCTAACGAGCCGTCAAAGCGTTCCTGAAATAGTCGGCTAACTAATTACGCACGAACAAGGGAGGCCGGCGACAATTGACAAATGCGTCCCGAACAGATCGCGATGCTTACAATTAGCTTAGGAATGCAACCGAACGCTTCGCTAGTGATGAACTGAAACGAACTGCGTTTACGTTGAACGTTGATCGATGAAAAAAAAAAAACACTACCGTTTTAATTAACATTTTTTACAGTTTCACGCCGTTTACCTATCTTACAACAAATTATTTATATTAAATCAAGTAATTGATACATATTTTATATTATTACAATATGATTTGATTACAGTACAATGTTCGACAATTTTAAAATTAAAACATATGTATATCGATAAAATTTTATCACTTCCACCAAGTCCTTCCCATCAAGTGATGCTGTTCATCACAACGCTTCGTAATATAAAAGAACTAAGCTATACAGCAGTAGTAATTCAATAGACTCGGTTTCACAGTGTGTTACTGATGAGAATAACAGAAATTCACAATGCTCGATATAAAAATCCACAATTTCACAATAAAATTAAGGTTGGCACGTTTTTCTTTAAATTGTACGAAATGATGAGAGCAGCGAGATGCTCACTAGAGGTTTAGCGATACGCCTGCCCATAACAACGTTGAGCTAGTTAGGATGATATACACTGCACCACATCGCGCTCGTCGCGCCGAGACATAAGATATTAAGACTCGACACAGTAATGTTTGCACAATATTGCTGGGCGGCAGAAATAGGCGATGTGTTTACTACCACAGCGCCTATTTCTGCCGCCTGCATAGATCATCTCCAGAACCCTACCACCAGTCAGTAATTAAGAAGATAGAAAATTTTTTTTATTAATAATTTTTCTTGATATTATTATTCATGGCTTTACCTTATCCTATTATATACAACATAATTTTTTTATATAAATTTTTTCTAATTATTCATTTTTTACATTATTTATACTTATGCTATATAACTATCTGATATACACGAGTCTATGCAAATCCTACGAACCACTCTACTTCCCTATCGCCTAGAAGTATCTGGGGCAACCCTCTCCTAGTCTCATACAGGTCGAACACCTCCTGAATTTTAAGATCCAGTGGCAGTATCCCCGGTTTCGTGTGTATTGTCTCCGTCGAAAGAAAATTATTATAATAAATAAAGAGCTGAAAGCACAGCCGAAGGTCTAACTATGTGGAGGCAGCTGGTTGATGCGTTAGTAAGAGTGGTTTATGACAAACAAGGACGTTGGTAATGAAGCGCAAGAAAGAAAGAATACAGCAGTCAAAAGGGTTACTATTATATTTCAATAATATTTATTAGGGGTGTAAGGGTTCCCGCACAACAATTCACGAGACCCAAGCCAATGTCACCTGTATGTGGTGCACCCTGATAATACACAAACGAGGCCCTAGCGGCCACCAACCCACCATAAGGCCAGTGTGGTGGGAAATGGCCTAAGTTCCCCCATATAACTCCGTATTCGATCGATGTGGGAATCTTTTGGGGAGGCCTACGTCCAACAGTGGACGTCCATCAGCTGATAATGAATGAATGAATGACTATTCATCAGTAATAAATTTGTATGAAGATGTCTATTTGTGATTTAAGATCTTATTGATTCAGATTTGTTATTTCCAGTTTCGATTAACATCACTAGCTTCCGATAGCGCGGCAGCCGCGAGCTACGTCCGGGAAAAGTAAACTTTTTTTGCGAGCGTCATAAAGGTTACTTTCCCTCCGTAATTACTTCTAAATTGACTGTTTGCTTTGCGATGGGGGGGCTCTATTTAAAGAGGTCTTTGCATGGTCGGCAATAAATCATCGGGTGCTGTCGAGCGACGGCTGTGCGGTGTGACAAATTACTTGCACCATCTACCGCAGCATTACATATACAATTGGAAGCATCACTAAGATCTAAATTACAGCATTTGTATCATAAAGTAGTAAAACCCACTACGTAATTATTCAAGTAGATGTTTCAAAGATATACATTTTACAATAGAAATCCGTTATTTAAATATTCCCTATTATTTATTGAAGGAACACGATTTCCCGAATACTAGTTTCGTTTCAAGTGCAAGGACGAGCTGGTATTTACTCGTATCTGTGGATCTTCAGATGTAACGACTGTTGCGTGCCAAGCGTTCGAAAGGGAAAGAGTGGAATAGGAAATAGAGTTAGATTTAAAAGTAGACATACGTAGGTACATGCTAAAAACTAGAGAAGAAATGGATATAAAATTGTTACCGAATGTTATCCCAGATATAGCAAAAGAAGCAAAGAGGCCAAAGTAGACAATAGGAAGAAGTAATGAAGGAAGTTGCTGGTCCAGAATGGAGGTGTGTAGAAATCTTTACAGGAAGCCTGCGTCGAGAGAAAACACACAAAATATTATTAGTTTGTGTGTATTTAGATTAAGTTTTTTTTTACTGACTAGACATAGTCAAGTATAGCGAGGAGATAATAAGCCCGGTGGACCTGATGAAAATCCCTGGGAATCTTTCGATGCTGGTGACACTAGATTAGTTGCACTGGAAATCGACTGTGGAGGTCTATGTTCAGCAGTGAACAACAAAAGGCTAAAATTGTGAGTATAGATAATATAAGAAAAAAAAAGTTTTTACACTTTACCACACACACAATCTGTTTAAAATTTAAAATGATTACATGAATATATGAAAATTATTCGTTTATTTCAATTATGTTTCCGTTTTACGAAAATTTGTTTTTGATAATACATACGACGAAAGCATGCTTCTTCCGGTGCGAGCCAATAAAAAACCTAATTATAAGCATGCGTCTTGAAACACTTCGGCGAGAAATATTTTTATTGCGAAAAAACGTTAAATCGTAAATGTGTATTTACAATCATTATTTTTTTTTGTTACGCAACCGTAAAATGTTTATTATTTGTAATATTTGTTGTAATATATATTTATTTAATTTATAGAAACGACGTTACTAGCGAAGCGTTCAACTGATGGTAAGTGATACGTCGGCCCATAACATAGGCGCTAGTTTTGATGGTATACACATCACCATGTGCTCTTCGCTTTAAGACAGTATATAGTCTCATTATTTGAATAGAACAGTGTTAGTAGTCATGTAGAAGTTAAATATCGTCTGATGAAATGTATCCGTATTTATAAATGAAGATCATAATATATTATTCTCTTGGTAATGCTGATAATTATAATAAAAAAGTGTAAAAAATATCAAAAACAATGACTATATTAATAATAAGATACGTTATATTAAAACATAACCTCAATTGCTATGAATTGCATTAAATGTTTCAAACAGATACATATACCAATATGTTGATAATACAGTTTAAAAGTAACTCGCTGGTCTAATGGTTAGAGCGTGCGGCCTTCGTTCCGAAGGTCGCGGGTTCGAATCTGGTCATGTACCGATGACTTTAATATTTAAGTTATGTACATTTGTGAACTTTAGTAACAACAGCGAAATACAAACGGTGAAGGAAGACATCGCGAGGAAACCTGCACATGAATTAGGATTTGTTCTAAGGTGTGTGTGAAGTCACCAATCCGCATTGGGCCCGCGTGGTGACTATAGCCCCATGGTCCTTGTATTGAGGGTAAGCCTGTGCGCTCAGCAATGGGGACATAAATTGGCTGTTATCGACAATTTAAAATCCCTTTTTATCTGTTATATGCAAACACTTGATCTCAATTTCACATGTTAAGTCGCTACGAAGACTTGGATGATGAAGCTATCTTATCCATAATATTCTGGCCGTCATATATAAACAGCCTGAACACAACAAAGGGGTACGGGTACGAGCAACGGCACTTACTGGTGGTAAGTCTTTGTTGCCGGAAACCGTCTAGGTAGGTACCACTGTAGCGCCTATTGCAGCCGACTAAAAGTTCTGTGCAAACATCACTGTGTTCCGGTTCGAATGGCGCTGTAGGTATTGTAATAACTAGGTTAATTAGACTCAACCTCTTATGTCCCAGGCGAGGAGCGCAATATGGTGCAGTATATATTATTTTAACTAGCGCCACGTTGTTATGGGCGTATCACTTACCACCAGGTGAACGTCTCGCTCGTCTCGTAGCTTAAATGAATAAAAAAAATGTTTTTATTACCGTAGATTTTCAATAGAAGTCTATATGTCTGATGAATACAGGAACCACAGTGTAAAATTACAGTAATATGTAATACTAAAGCAAATTGTTTAATCTTATACGTAACTTAACACTTTTATTTGTAATTACTTTTAGTTTGTGGTAACAAATACAAAAAAAGGAAAAAAAAGGTAATAAAATTATATATTTTTTATTTCTAAAATCAATATATAATCGTTAAACGTGTCTGTGCTGTCAAAATTTCCCGCCATTTCTGCTTTAAACGCTCTAAAAGTTCTAAAATTATATTTAATCTGTCGCGTGCGCCGCGAATGTTGCCCGCCCGCCTCGAGCCTTCTAACAGAGCAATAACAATCCCATCTCGTTCCAGCGTGGGCAAATTAATTCAGATTTATCTCCGCGTTCAATTAACCGAGGAAGACGTCGTTTATAATTCGTTCGCAGTTTCTCGTGGATAAAAAAATGTACGCGGGCGCGACTTTGAAATTTGTTAAATACAAATTGGTTATTAAAATTCTTGGCGCGCACTCCGTGACAGCAGATTGGACAAAATACTAATATTACTTTTTTTATTTTTATTAACCGAAGCTACGAGACGAGCTGGACGTTAACATAATGGTAAGTGATACGCCTGCCAATAACAAAGTAGCGCTAGTTTGCACGGTATACGCAGCATCGCGTTGCGCTCGTTGTCTTGAGACATGTTAAGTAAGTAGGATGTTGTCTCGTTAGCCCAGTAATTACACCAGCTATAACTTCATTCAGGCTGGAGCACAGTAATGTTTGCACACTACTGTTTGGCGGCAGTAACAGTGGCTGCGGTGGTGCTTACTTAGACGGTATCCAGCAACAGAGATCGATAGGTCTCACCGTCACCAATGAATTCTTTTTAATATTTTAATTGGGTATAATAAAACAGTTTTAAAGTGAAACTTGATAATTCGGGAAAAGGATCAATCTTTCTACAATTTTTTTTTTTTATTAACCTATTTAACAAAATGCTAACTGAACGCATACTATGGAACCAAGGGCCGGTAACGGGGTAGTGTCGGACTCCAACCGACTAAAAAGCTTCACACAGTATTCCAATCACTTCCGACGGTATGCACGAGGGTCACGGGATAACATCGAGCAGTTCTTCCGCATCCCCGATCGGTGCCCAGATCGAATGGGCCCGCCTCGGGGAATCTTTCTACTAATTGGATTTTATTAATTGGCAAATGAATGTGAAAAAAATATTATCAGGTACTTATTAGGTTTTTTAGTTAATCTACAGTTCTAAGACCTATAAAGTGTGTCGAAAGAGGTTCTTAAATCTTTTTGGTGTAATATTTGAAAATGATAAGAGAATTTAAAAACCCAAACTTAATATTTGGCGGTAGAAATAGAAATATACTTTTTATTTAAGTTGTAACCTATATGGTATTTGAACCGTTTTCAAAAGGTTTTTTTTTATCTGTTGTCTGCGGCAGATTAAATATTTAGTTTTTAATTCAAATAAACTTTTTTTTAGGTTGTAAGCTGTGAAGTCGCAGCGTGGGTGAATTCACTGGTCGGCGTGATAATGAACGCCAGCCGCGGGTCTAATCACGCGGGAATAAACGCGGAACGCGGAGGAATCTCCCGCTTTTTTTTACCCACTTCACAAGATACAGGGTGATTGTAATCTAATTTTTTTTTTATTAAATTAAGCAACAAGAGGAGCGAGAAGTTCGTCTGATGGTGAGTGATACGCTCGTCCATAACAACGTGGATATCTAGTTAATAATAATGATATGCCCTGCGCCGGATTGAGTTCGCCGCCTGAGACATAAGATGTTGAATCTCATTACCCCCAGTAATAACACTAGCTACAGCGTCCTTCAAACTGGAACACAGTAATCTTTTCACACTAGGGTTCAGCGGCAGGATTAAGCATAGCCGTGGTACCCACCTAGACGGTCTCCGGCCATGGAGACCTACCAATGGCAAATATTTTTGTTTTTTTTTTTCATAGGATGTTTAATTAATACAGTTTATAGTAACGTATGAATAACTTGTTTTAAGTCGTAAGCACGAGCTATTGTTGCTGTATCGTCTTCAGAGATTATGTAATAAATTTGTCTCTTTTGAAATGTAAGTTATATGAAAAAACGGGTCCTCTATTGATCCAGGTTGTTTAATATAATTGTAACATAGAAATAACTTAATTATTAACATACCGCAAAACTCATATTTATTACCGTGAATGAGGTTCTTTATATTTTCGATTAATGCGACAGCCTGTAGGTAGACGATTGGTGAGGCAAAGCGTGTCCGAAACGTCGAGATCGTGCATGTCATTGGTGACCCTTAATGGAAGATCTTTAACGGCTATTAATTTAAAAAGAAAAAGAAAGCAACGGCCGCTGCGACATTCAGCCACTCGACAATGTTTCATCGATACTATTGATAAAGCACACATGTAAAAACGGAACGTAGAACAAAATAAAATATTTTTTTTTATTCGTAGTATCGATGAGTCGAGCAAGATTTTCACCTGATGGTAAGTGATACGCTTACCCATAACATTGTAACATTAATGACGGTGATATACACGGCACGACATTGCGCTCGTCGCACTGTGGTATCACATTACTTCAGTAATTTCACTAGTTACAGCGCCCTTCAAACCGCAACACAGTAATGTTTGCACACTACTCTTTGTCGTAAGAAATAGGCGCTGCGGTAGTATGTACCAAAACAGTCGGTTTGTATAATTATATTATAATATATAAATATATAATTTAACTAATGGTGAAAGTTACTTGTGTATTCTGTTGTCGGAGATGGTATAAAATATAAAATTTTCTCATATACGATTACACACAATACATACACACGTACATATATATACAAACGGTCAAAACTTGACCCCAATTTTCCATGGTTTTTAATGATAATGAGACAGTGGATCGTTAAGCTTGTCCAAAATACCCTGGCTCTCATATGGTGACAGCCGGAACACAGCAACGTTATTATGGCGGCATTTAAAAAATTTGTGTGTGTGGTAGCTAGCCATGAACCACATATTTTTTAATAACCAATTCATCAATTTTACTGATGGTAGGACTCCTTTGCCGGTCACAGTCTAGGTAAGGACCTCCGCAACGCTTATTTCCATCGCCAAATAGTAGTATGCAAACATTACTGTCTTCCGATTTGAATGGTGCTGTACCACATTGCGGTGCAGTCTATAACATCCTTACTAGCGCCACGTTGTTATGGACAGGCGTATCACTTACTATCAGATGAGAGTCCCGCTAGTCTCATCGCTTTAATGAATATAAAAAAAAAATACAACAGAAGCTGATAGGTGTATATTATGTATTTTATCCTACAGTTGAATAAAATGAATAAAGCTTATTAAGTAATAAAAAAATTACTGATACTGTTAAATAAACGTGTTATGAAGTTTCCAAGTTTGCAGTTTACGAAGTTAATCTGGTAATAAAAAAAACGTTTACCAAATTGTTGATCGGAATGGAGCCATTGTTGTGTAAACATCTCTAACCGTCCACTTCAATCATCCGTTAACAAGATTTTTAACATTGAGCTTGCTTTTTTTATATATTCTCTGTTAGGCGACTATAAATAGCGACTAATACAGCATCTCTTATAAAATTACTATTCTGTCATATTGTGAGTAACTTTAGAAATAGTTTGACAAATCTAAAAGTGCGTTTCATTATTTCAGTTATAACAAAAAAAAAACAGGTGTCTTAGGCGTTTGTGTGAGAGAGATGAGTTATTTACTCATCTGGCACAGCGACCCAAAGTGAGTCTTGGGCCTTGACAGAAGAAAGCACTGCCATTTGCCAGTCTACTGCTTGAAGCTCGAGCAGGTCGTGCTCTACAGCATCCCTCCAGTGGTATCTGGGCCGACCAACAAGCCAGCGGCCAATTGAGGTTTCGACGAGCGCTTAGAAGCTCGTATACCAACGTCTTGTGGAGATCTGAAAGATGAGAAATGCAATATATTTTGTTATTATAAAAGTTTAAATAAATAACTTTTCCTTTATAAAACACCATTTTATTAATATACAACTACTTCGTTGGTATCACTCTTGACATAGTGATCGTGGTCATCATTTCAGGTGTTGGTGGTAAGCTTCATTACATGTCGCGACTCTTCTCTCACTACTATTACTAAAACTACTACTAGGCTGTAGATACTAAATAGTTAACCAGTTCATATCATTCCGTCCACGTGTTTTTATTTTTAAATAACAAAAAAAGATTGTTTTTAATGGAATCTGAGATAGATTACTTGAACTGTTTTCTTGAAACTCATATTATCGTGTAAGTGGTAATTGCTTGTGGTA
Organism: Ornithoptera alexandrae; assembly: GCA_029030555.1. Taxonomy (NCBI): domain Eukaryota; kingdom Metazoa; phylum Arthropoda; class Insecta; order Lepidoptera; family Papilionidae; genus Ornithoptera; species Ornithoptera alexandrae. The sequence goes on from JARDVY010000031.1 coordinate 3,004,040, forward strand.
GAGGCGGGAGAAGAGCAGAACCTCAACCGCTTGGTTATGAAGATTGATGAAGATGATTAAAGAATAGCGAAGAGTTAGATGTTTATCTTTTGTCCATGGTGGTCCGAGAAATACGGGGGTCCCTAGGCTCTTCTACAGATCACAACAGAGCGCGTTGGTACGCCGTAGCACGTCTCTCCGGATGCAGTGTCAACGCTCCCTGCTGTTCTACAGTGTACTTTGGGGGACTTATGCTAAAAAATTGCGGATTTTTAGTTTGTGTGGCAATTCGACAACCCTCTATATTGCTTATAGCTGATTGCAATAAAAACAAAATCTTATTTTATCGATTGAGATCTTGTGGGTAATTGCTAATAATAATTTTTTATCTATTTATAAATAATTTGTAATGATCTACTAAAATAATAATTGCTTTGATTTATAAGTATGAATCGAAAAACTAAGTTATGTACATGCAGCATATATTCAAATCGAAGGCGCTCTAGTCGCTAATACGGCATTCTAATGACTATTCCATATAACAATCGCAGTTAAATGTAGCATAACAAATAAGTGGAAAAGCGCTACCCAAACATACGCGCGAGCTGAAAAACAAATATTTCGCGGTAAACTAACCGGTCACACCAAACACGATAATGGCGGCAGCGGCTCGTCCGCACACCGGAACCTATTAAGTTCTAAACTCAATAGACGTCATTGTTCCAGCGCTTAACTAGGAGAGGCGCGCGCGGGCCGCACGGGGCCTCTTTGGCCTCTTCAGTTCGCCGCGACCTCTAATATTCATAAGTCAATTTCCTGCCCCATTAATACGTAACGAAGTAGCGCAAATGGCCTTATCGCTTGTGCGCGATTACTTGCCCGCCGCTCTCTTACATAATTCAACGTATTAAACGAAATTGTTTAAACCTTATTGCTCGATTACGCGCCTCCACTCGGGGCACGCCTCGCTTCGCGCCGCCAATCCGGGGCTCGGCGCCGCCCGCCCGCAGCCCGCGCCCGCCGCCCGCGCGCGCCGCCCGCCGCGCCGGCCCCGTGCCCGGGTACCGCCCGTTTCCCCGGCGCCGTTATCAGACGGCGTCCGGTCGCTGCGGCCGCGCGACATACGCTGCCAGGCTTTGCGCGCGCGTCAACGGATCGCAGTAGCGCGCGTAACCGTCGGCACTTACGCACGTCGCACGTCGCGCGTTATGTCCGAGCAGAGCCGGTGAGCGAACCGCGGAGTGTAGTGCAGTGCCCGCTGACCGCCGTGCCCGAGCTCCGGTGTTACACCTGGGATCGCTCATGTAGATGTTGCTATGACGATGCTTGCGATGGCGCGAGGCTCGGAGGACTGTCGCGAGGACGAGGCGGAGACAGAGACTGAGGCGGGCGGAGAGGTGGACGTCGTCGGGGTCGAAGAGGCCGCCCCCGTTGACCTCACGAGGCGGCTCGGGCTGACGCGCCCGCCCGACCGGCCGGCCATAGCGTTCTCCGTGGAGAATATATTAGATCCTAATAAATTCACCGGCCGCTCCGACGTGCCGCTGAGATACGACGAACATTACTGGAGGCCGCATTACGACAGGGATGACAATGATTCTGGTAAGTTCAGTGTTGCCGGTACAGGATTTTATTTATAATTATTATCAGAAGTAGTCCTAGCCATTAATAACGTAATTACTTAACCGCTTAGATCTCACGCAGACTTATGCGTGTAGTGATAACTATAAATAGAAAGTTTTACGTAAATTAACGTGTAATACATGAAAAACTATTTATCAACATTTTTATACATTGATTTCACTAGCTACAATCACCATCAAACCGAAACACAGTATTGTTTGCACATATCTGTTGTTCCTACCTAGATAGTATCAAGCAATAAAACTTATATCACTTATCACGTGAAAATCTTTCTAGTCTTGTCGCTTAATTACTTAAAAAACAGAATTATGTTTCCAACATTTTTTATTAAGAGTATTAACAAATATAAATTTAGATTAAATAACTACTTTGATTGGGATATCCGCATTAGCTTCAGTAGATAAATATAGAATTTTTTTTTTAATTTTCATATCTTTTTGGTATAAAAATAAAGAACATAAATAAATAAATGGCTTCCTTATCCTAAAAGGTATTGTGATCCAGCAGTGGGAACATTAAGAGATGTTCATAACATATAAAATGTAAAGGATTACAAAAGGAAATATTAATCTATGAAATAAGTATTGCTTTGGTTATGTATATACATATACGTATTTGTATATAGATATATGTACTCTGGAAACGCCCAGAGGGTGTGACTTCGTTTACAGCAAGGTTTTCAGAAAGGAATAGACATTTTCATTGCATCAACTGTACAATAAATACAACTGGAATTATTTGAGGGTTAGAAAAATTATTCTCCGCCGGCGGGAATAACTTCTTCAATTATGATTTTTATCATAAAATATATACACTATGTAGCTAATAACCATTATTAGTGATATTTGAAATTAAAAAAATTATTTGGTTATGTTTAAACTAATATTTGTCCATAACTTCTGCTATTTCTAGAAAATTAAAGGTTATCTAAGAGTTTTTGATAGCGTATGTGATTGTATAGATTTGTTTTAATCAAGTTTAACTAGATTAATATATTATGAAAATAAAACGTGTACTTTTAATATATTATATACTAATTTCCAATTGAACAAATTAAGACATTTTTTATGTAACAACTTCAAAATAAGTTGTGTATATGTCTTATGAAGTCTTGCTTTTGACTTTGTAATTGACTCTCATTTACTATCAATAGTCAATTTATATTTTTTAATCTTAACATTGATTATGATTAATTAAATAAATGTCTTTGTCTACTTCATGATCGGATCAGATAGGTTTACAGTTTCGTCAAAAACTGAGCCAGTGGAGCCAGAATTTACGAATCAAAATCAAGCGGTTCTCTAAAACTGCCTATTGGTCCCTTTGGAAAATAATGACCATAAATGTATCGTTGAGATCACACTTGCCAAATCGTAAACACCCTGATTACTTTACCTCTCATATCTAATGTAACATATAGATTCTGTTCTAGTATATTTTATAGCTAGTAAAGTAGGTTAGTGAAATTTAAGAGTAGGAGTTTGCGTGTGATACAAGTAAATAAGTATTCTATGTCCTAGGTTCCCGAATCTGAATAATAATCGCACAATTTATTCAAAAGTCGCGTAGCATACTCTATCGGAAATCTCTTTGAAACTTATGTGGTTCCCGAATCGAACCGGGGACCTTCGGAACTTCACGGCAGTTGGACTACTTCATCCTATAAACGTGACACGAATACCAAATGATTTATATAAGAGCATTTTTAACATATTGTAGGTCTATTGTGTCCTTGATTGGATACGTGATAACTATGAGCAGATAACAAGGTTGTCTGCGTTATTAAAGCCTTATGGGACTATGTTCTTTATTGTTATTGACGGTAGGGTGCTTTTGGGTCCCATCGGGCCGTCCTGGCTGCGAGCCGATCATTGACAACCTTTGAAGTCTTAATTAAGTACGTGATGAAAAGTTAACGTTTACAATACAATGGTGTATCCGGAAGCGGCGTGCGCGCGTTTAAAACTCAATTATCGTTGTGTGAATTGAAATGTCGGTTCCGTCGTCATTTTGCTGTGTTTTTTTTATCCCCAATACTTGTTACTTTCACTAAGTGTAATAGTTATTAAAAAAAAACTAAATTGATTATGTAAATGTAGATATGACTTAATATGTAACCATGAGACTTATGTAAAATCTAGTCTATCGCTATGTAAAAAAAATCGGCTGCAATTTTTTTAGTTTTTTTTTCTCTTTTTATCATAAATTTTGAATGATAATGCCTTCGGTCTTTATGTCAATCTCTTTATAATACTTTGGAGTATTAATAATAACCGTCTTATTTTTTATAATTTATCAAACTGTTCGTAGCATTGCCTTTAATGAATACTGCCCAAATTTCGATAAGTATGCAGGTTTCACAAAAAACACTAGTTAGGTTCATAAAAGGTATAAAATACTACATATTATAAATATTTTTCGCGTTGATTGTAAGTTAAGTAATATGGTATGCATATCGAGTTCGAGAGTATGTTCGCTAACATTATTTTGGATAAAATATTATGGTTTTTTAGAGTTATGTATTACACAAACTATTGACAGATTAACTTAAACATTTTCTTTGTAATGTATTAGAAAAAAAAGACAGATATCTTATAACTACGCACTTAATATTACTAGTATTACAAAAGAAAATTTTACAGATCTTATATTTGATAGATACCGGTTACTATCAAGGATGATACGCGAATCTATTGATATTAAAAAAATCTTAATTTCATTAGAGAAGTTGGTTGGATAACACCTGCTTGGGATCCTATTATTTTATTACTAATACTAGCTGTTCAGTTTGCTGGCTATTACACCCCGCAACCCCGCGACAAGATATCGCTTTCGCCAAAAAATTAAAGTATATCCATTAATTCAACCCTCTCGTGATTATAGGTGTTACAAACCACTCGTAATGTCGTAGTGATAAATAATTAAATACCAGATAAACTCAGTAAAATGTAGTTTTATCAAAAATAGTGTTTTTTCTCTCGCGGCGACCAGTGCCCGCCGTGTCCGGAAACTACAAAGCTGTCGTCGGTACATCTGCCATGGTGTCCATACAAATGTGCAAATTGATTTATCGATAGTTATTTTATAGTAAATTAAACTTTTAATTATGCGCTAACATATATACGGTTATAAACGTTATGACATATATTATAAAGATATGTTGTTATTCATTTTATTTTATAACTTTTATGTTTTATACGCGCTAAAATCATCCAATAATTTTTAAACAAGACAGAATCACTGGTGGTGGTGAGTTCGTCCTGTTTTATCTTTGCCGGAGACTGTCTGGGTAGATATCGCCGCTGCTCTTATTGCAGCTGAAAAAGATTAGTGTGATCATCACTGTGTTCCAGTTTGAAGGGCTCTGTAGTTATTGTCATTACCGGGGTAATGAGACTCAACATACTATGTCTTAGGCGACGAACGCAATGTGGTACAGAGCATATTGTAACTAGTGCGACGTTGTTATGGGCATAGGGGGTATCACTGACCATCTGGTGAACGTCCGGTCCTCTCGTCTCTTAATTTAATAAAAAAAAATATCTTGATATGGTTTTATTTTTTCTTTCATCTATTATTCTTATTCCTTATTTTTTTTTTATAATTTTACATCTCATTTAACATAATGAACTTGCACAGTTCCTACTTGTGGCACTTACAAATTATTTATGTACACTACTAAATTATTATACGTGAAGATTAGTATTGTTAAACCATTGCTTATGTTTCTTTCCTATTTTGTCTTTATCTAAGAAATCTGATTAAAAAAAAAAAACAACCGCTAAGTAAAAACAATATTTAAAAATATTCTCTCTTTGCTTTAACGTATATTATTTATATTTATATATTATATCGGATCAGACAGACGTTCTGCTCATGTTAAGTTTATTCTTCATGTTACGATTGTTACTAATGTACAAGAAAACTTAACCTCACGAATTCGGACATTGCTACATGTGATGAGTAGGATTGGTCTTGGCTGCGACATAGCAAGACCAAATGTGCAAGACTAAACGAAAAAATAAAGCTTCCGTTGATATGATGACTTAAATTATTTCATAACTTGAATATATGCATTTCTTCTGGAAACAAATTATTTAATATTTTATATGATATGAATATGTATGACCAAGACCAAAACCAAGATTGTATTGTAATCTTATTAATTTTGTGCAATACTTCGAAATTTATAGAAACTTGTATTATATTTTAAAATATCTGTAAAAATGCGAACAAGATTGATCTAGACTTTAAATAGGTAACTCGGAATTAACATAGAGGTAAACTAGTTAGTTTTTTATTGCAAGTATCGCGTAAACATCAATATGAATGAAGTAAAAAGATTGTATTTAGATATTACAAAGAGACACTTAATTTTTATTTATGTAGATCAAATATATCGTTGCTCTTATCGTGTATACCTAAAACAGGTGCTGTGATACCGATTCTATTACTTGAATCAAATATTTATGGAGTGGAAAGATTGGAGATAATATCTAATGCGATCGAGGAAACTCTTTATGTATGTTGGCCAATATCCCATTGAAAATAAACTTATCTTTTACACTTTGTCGTATACAAATTGATCCCGAGAAATATACTACTATTAGATATTTAAGTAATTTAAATTATTGTTATCATTGTAATCAATAAAACATTATAAAACCTAGGTGTTTCTCAAAAAATTATCGGTGCTAAACAGAGTTGGATTTATTTATAAATTAATTTATTAATGTTTTTTTTTTGGGAAGAACTCATTTTTCTTTTATAAAACCAACCTGTTTGACGAATTTTCCATCAAAATCTGTGTAATTTTGAAGATTTTTTAATTACAATATTATATCATTTAAGTGTATCGTATTAATTGAGATATGTTAAAAAAAATACTTTGAGTCTATTCTTAAGTTTATTATTTAACAAGTTCCTTAAAACGTTTTTCTTATAATAAAACTTAAGTTTAACTATAAGACTCTCTTTACAATGTTTATATTGCAGCCGAATATATCGTTACCTCTTTACTTCCACCAGTTTCACACACAAGGAAGTGAAAATACTACATGACGGCTGTGTCAATTGTCATTGGTGTCACTGTTAGTCCTTTTGTCCTTTCGTCAACATTTTTGGCTGATAATCATCATTGGATCCTGTTTCGACGAATAAATTTTGGACAGCGATAACTCTTTATGTAATTGAGTGAGAATATTTAGTTTGTTAATAACATTTAACCGTATAATATAAGATCGGTTTGCGGCTACAGCGCAAAGGAGTTCCTTTAAGAGCGTCGTTATACAAAACCCGCAAACACTCAAAATAAGAACGCGGAGCTTGCGCCGCACGCGATTGGTCGGCGTTAGAGGGAGACAGCGGCTAGTTTGTCACGCGTGGGACCGGGACAGACGCGACCCTAAGCCAGCGTCCCTTTGCGCAACAATCCGTGAAATTAGAGTCGTCTAAACGAATCTAACGATTATTTTATTATCCCTTTTGCACTAAGATTTGTTCCTTGCTCACTCAAATAAAAATAAAAGGTGAGTAAGGCGTCGCGAGGGTCAAGGGGCCATAAATTTTGCCAGTTTACGGTCTGAACCGGCTTATTATCCGGACCTTTAAACCCGAGTGGGCGGGGATAGGTAGTTATTTTTTTTAAATGTTCATTTTTAAAGTGCGTATTTGTTTTTTATATAACAAAGTCAAGACTAGAAGCTCACCTGCTAGTAAATATTACGCCTACCCATGCGATGCTAAATAGGATGATATACATTGTATAACATAATGTTCGTTGCTTGGAGATAAGAGCTTGTCTCGTTACTTCAGTAATTTCATTAGCTACTGGATCTTTTAAACCAGAACATAGTAATGTTTGTACAATATTATTTGGTAGTTGCAGGTACAAGGTTTATGGCAATCGAGTCCTACTACCAGCTTTTAAATTTGGATACGTAAATATTTTCTAATATTCGTTATCTGTGGCTGTTTGATAGAATCAAATACTGTCTATATGTAGTTACCACCTGAGAGCCAATTTTTTAAGGTGAATTATAAAGTAAAGGCTTAAAGTCACCCAAAGAGCAACGGAGAGAGCTATGCTCGAAGTATCACTGCACGATCGAATCAGAAATGAGGAGATCCGTCGAAGAACTAAGGTCATCGACAAAGCCCTAAATATTGCTAAACTTAAGTGGTTGTGGGCAGCGAACAATACCTGAAGGACTGACGGCGGAAGGGGCAGTAAGATTCTCAAGTGGCGGCTGCGTACTGTTAGATGTAGTACTGGCAGCCCTCCACTAGGTAGACCAATGATCTCTTGAATATCCCGTGAAGCCGCTGGATGCGGGTAGCGTAGGACCAATCAGGACGTCTATCGGCTGATGATGATGAAATTATAGTGTACAATCACAAATAAGTTCCGGTTCGTAAATCTAACAAATCAGGCAACTTGGTATTCATGCATAAAACAAATTTTAACTTTTGCTATTATGCTTCTATTAGATGAAGGTCTAGTGTATATCATTTCAACTAACGCCATATGGGAAGGCTACTTTACTATCAAATGAACGTTTGGACTCATTTCTTCATGGAATAGTAAATAAAATCAGGATAATATATTATAAAGAGTAAATATCTTCTAAATGAAATTGTGAACTCTTTGGTGTTTCTTAAAATCGAAAGGGTGTTTAAAGCCTTCAGTAAAAGCGTGCGGCGTGTTAACTAGGGGCTTAATGTTGGCAACACTGTTGGAGCTGACTTTTTAATTACAAACCGGAAATGACGTGATAACAGCCCGGTGTAGTCATTTTGGAATAGAAATGGGGTTTAATCCCAGCTTATTAAATGTTTTATGTTTTTATTTATATAAATATTCTTTATTGCAGCTGAAGATAAGGTGAACGTTTTCAGGTATTGAGGAAATCAAATGATCATCTAGCTCGTACAATTTTCTTTGCTTACATAAATTCATTTTTCTTCTGGTTTTTATTTAAAAAAAAATCGTCGTCGTGCCTTCAGGATAATTTTAATCTAGAAATATCTTTTCTTCTACTTTTTAATGTATCGGTTAAATTACCAATCAGGCATATAGATTGGAAATTAGGATTTGCTGATAATAGGTAACCGTTTTCAAAGAACGTTACGCTGAGCACATATCCGCTAAGGAATTAAGTTTAAACGTTCAAATATCTCCTAACATAACTGCGAACACGGCATCCATCCGTACGCAGCGATCCGAGAATCCTTTCCAAATTACTCCTCTCCATTTTCTTCATTTAACAAATTGATGGTTCTTGTTTGCCGATACACCTCGCCAATCCAAAACAAATCTTAAACTTTTAATTACTAAGTCGAAAATCCAACGGAAAATCAACAAAGCAGACGGCCCTCTCGGAGCGAAACGCCCAGAGATAAGGTTGAATTTGGGTTAATGAAGAACAGTTTGAGGATTTTTAACCTTAGCAAACAGAACTTAAAGAGCGTAATTGTTCGACAATGGACGCCCCGGGGGTGTGGGTGAATGGGGTGGAAAAGGGGTTGCGGTCCAAGTTTGTAATTAATAAAGCCCTCTCGATTACAAGTGCCTTTCCTCGCTGGAGATTTTGGGTGTGGTGGAATATGAGAGCCGTGCGGTCGGGGACGTCTGGAAGGAGTTGTGATGTATTACGTTGTGACGTGGAAGTTGGTAATTTCGACGCATAGATAACATATACTCGTAAATAATGAGATACTAAGAACATACCTTCTTTTCCATTTCAGACTCTGATCAGTGCGGTCGTGTACACCTTTATTGATTTTGATAGTCACGGGAAGCTAGGGAATCTTTTCTTTTATTTTTACTTTAATATTTTTTAATTAGTATTTTTTTATCCAATTAAGCGACTAAACGAGCAGTTTACCTGATTATAAGTAATACGCCTGCTCATAATACCGTGGTGTTCGTTAGGCTGATATACACTTCATCTCTTTACGCTCGTTGCCTTAGACATTAGACGTTGAATCCCGTTACCCCAGTGATTACATTAACTACAGCGTCCTTCAAATCGGAATACAGTAATGTTTGCAGACTACTGTTTGGCGGTAGAGATACGCGTTGAGTTTGTACCTAGACATTGTACGGAAACAGAGACCTACTACCAGTACAGAATTTTTTGTCTATGCACACGCTATCCAAAATGTAATTCATGTATAACCGTAGAAAAAGAAAGAAGAAAATGCTTTATATGTATATAAAAAACAAAGTTATCCTATATCCTTTACGTGGTAGCTTTGAAGTTTAATTTTATTTGATTAAGGTATTATCTATTTAAAATTTAACTAAAGCGAAAACATCTTACATTTCTTAATTGCAAAATTAAGACCGTTCAGTAATGGATACACATAATACGAGTACAACATAAATATCCAATATTAATATTAGGTATTTATAACAACGTTGTAGGCAATGTAATGCTATATACTTCCATTTTAACGATTGAATAGTTTGAGCTTATTCGCTCTTTAGTAATTATTATTATTATTTATTTACTGAATAAATCGATTTGATTAGATTAATGATGGATAAATAAATTTTTTCGTCTTGATATTTTGTATTTTATACGCTATATTGTGAAGTAACTACTACAAACAGTTTTAGTGATAAACCACTAATAACCCTTTTTTGGTGCCGAGTTAAAATAGCTGATACCGGAAACGTTTTGGTGAAAATGGCGAAATAAATTAGAGAACGCTGGGCTTAAGTTCAGCAGGACCAAAACTAAACATTTGTTCTGTGACTTCGGCGGTCCCACCAGCTTTCCTCCAATCGCCTTAAATGGTGTATGACTACCAACCTGCACCGATTTCATGCACCTAGGTTCACTCATAAAATGCGACGACGATATTGATCGAGATGTGAGAAGTCCAATAAATGCAGGTTGGATGAAATGGCGACAGGTCACTGGAACCACTTGTGATCCACGATTGCCCCTCAAACTTAAGGGACAGATCTACAAGTCGGTCGTTAGACCTGTCGTATTGTACGGAGCTGAGTGTCGGGCCAGCAAGAGTTCGGATGAAAGGAGATTGCATGTGGCCGAGATGCGAATGTTAAGATGGATGTGTGGTGTGACGAGGATGGATAAAATTAAGAATGAGTATATTAGAGGAAGTCTGAAAGTTGCTTCAGTGACAGAGAAGTTGAGGAGCAAGAAGTTAGCTTGGTACGGGCATGTTATGCGGAGGAATGAAAGACATATAACAAAGAAAGTAATGAGAATAAACGTGGATGGTTATAAGGGTAGAGGAAGATCGAAGAAAGTGTGGATGGATTGTGTGAAAGGTGACAAGTGTAAGAAGAGTGTGAATTTAGATATGGCGGCTGATAGAGGGATGTGGAAGAGAAGTACATACTGTGCCGACCCCACATAGCTGGAAAAAGGGCAGGAGGAAGAGAAGAGACCACAAACGTTTTTAAAAGCCAAAGTATTTTCAACTCGCATTTCCGGTAAGTTCGCTGCACGACAAGTGGTTCCGGAGGCTTCGTTGCGTCACCGGCACAAATCCACCCGGTTTACACGCGCTCAGAACTTTTCCACTACATCGTTGGACAGGCTAGTGTATATTTAAACTAAGCCGGTGTAGAAATATTTTTGAATATTTTGATATTATTTCTAAACATTAATGATACACAAATTGTTAATTCCGCCGCTAAATAGTATAAATATATAATAATTGTTCCGGTTTAAGGTGCTGTAACTAATGATGTCACTGTGGTGCTGGTAATTAACATCTTACGTCACAAGATCATGATCGCAATGTGGTGCAATGTTTACTGTCCTAATTGCTACGTTATGACGGTAAATCTTATCTCATACCAACAAGAGTTCTTATCTTAATTTAACTTAACTTATCTCATCATTTTTGTGAGAATTTCTATAATACAAATTGATAACAAAATAATGATTAATTGTTCACTTTTAACATTAAACTAGCGTTTCTTTTTATAATGCAAACAGCGTAGGATTGGAACAGTCTGCCGGCGATAGTGTTTCCGTCCATGTATGACATGGGAAACTTTAAGAGTAAAGTGAATAGATTACTTCTGGGCTGGTGCACTTTACCATCAAAGACTAAATATCGTTTATTATTAGGTTGGATGGTAGGCTAGTCTAAATAATAATGAAATAATGTTATCTACATATATGTAGGAGATATTGGCTTACCTCGATATCTCCGAAACTATTAGACGTAAACACTCAAAATTTGTTAGAGAAATTGCTTCTGACATTTAGAGGCTTTCTGACGAAGAGGGCGGGGAACAGCTAGTACATTTTACAACGATACATGGAATCATATAAGAATGGATGGATAGGGACAGAAGAGGATCTATTGGAGATCTTTGAAAGAAGTGGACATCCAGCGGTGTACGTCTGTGGTGTGTATCCAGCACTACAAGGGTACCGTCGCGATGCCGTTGTGGACAGATGGTATTTATTATTAAGTCGTCGTCCTCTCACCTGACACTCGAAAACTAAACAACCGAATCTGATGCCTATAATAAATATAAACAAATGTAGTGTTATTAATTTGTTTAATCATTAAGTACGTGGAAGAAAACCAGATCGCGATGTCGTGCTTTTACAAAAATCTAATAACTACGAGGAGCGATCAAAAAGTAGTGAGAATGAGATAGAATATAATGACTATTGATAACTTAATAATTTATTTTTATACATAGTCTCCCAGTTTCTCTACACACCGAGTCCAACAATATCTTCGAAATGTTAAGTCGTGTTTTGTTTCCGAGTGTCGGTTAACATTCTCGGCAACCAGGCATCTTGCGGAGACTTTTCTCATATTCAAAGATTGTTTCAATAAGGATTGAATACTTCCATATGAATTGCCCGTTTCTTGAATTAAGTATCGGATGGTAACTCTTCGATCGCTAAATACAATTTTCTCAACTTTCGCAACATTTTGTTGGGTGACTGACGTTGTCGGATTCGTCTTCCGTGCTCGTTCTCCCTTTTCGAAATTCAGAAGACCTATTTGCGACAGTGGAATACGGCGGAGCAGACTCTCCTAATGTTGTCTCATGATCGCAATGAATCTCTTGCGTCGTTAACTTTTTTAAACAGAGGTATGTAATAACGGCTCGCACTTCGTTTTTCTCCATTTCCGAGAGCACGTTCCGACAGGAAGCAAACAAATGACTACATTTAGAAAAAAGTAAAAGAGAATCGAAGATTTTTTTTATTAATATTACAAATATGTATCTGAGCTATGCCAGTATATTTTTTTGTAAGGAGTGTATATATACTCTTTGGTAAGAAAAAAAATAATACGTGTCGTTCTCACTACTTTTTGATCCCTCCTCGTATAAAGGTAGGGTGCCATGAAGTCTCCCTAGCAGGTTCCCGCCTTGTCGTGGCGGAGGGGCTCAGTAACCGTGGCGTGGTTTCCCACGGTAAAGCGAAGAGGAATCTACCCAGCGGACCCGAAGTGTAGAGCCGACACGAGGCGGCCGCTCCAGGTTAGAGCTCGGGGGCTCCATGAGCTAACGTCGGATGCGTGACGGTGAGCTGCAGAGGCGGCTTTATGGTGCCTTTTGCAGCCGAGGTGGAGTCGCGGAGGTTGAGTACCCCCTCGACTAAGCGGTGCCGCATCGCTGATGCGGCGGCGGTGGGGCCGCGGAGGAAGAGGAGTATCGGTAATGCGTTTCGCCGCTCTCCCTATCCTCCGCGGCTGTATAACGGGTGGCGGCGGAACCTAAGATCAGATCCGCCGCAGGGAGTCGGAGAGTTTTCTCTGTTGGCTCCCATGGCCTCCGGGCGACGGATTCGGGGGAATCCGTTGCCCAGGTGACTACAAGAGGCCGAGTAGGGGGCGCGCTGTTTGTTCCGGCGTACCCCTACAGAGCTGGAAAGAGTGGGTGCTTCCCTCCCTCCCGAGGTGGGTCTGCGTTGTGTGGCTGGCGCTGACGTAATCGCGGACGTGTGCGAAAGCAATTCCGTAACCCTGACATAAAGTGACGAGGAGGAACATCGTGGGGGCTTTAGTCGGTACAAATCCAACATAACCTGCCCTTGCCCCCGCGAGGACGGGTACGCGCAGGCATTTCCCCTACGTTAAACAAAAAAATGGGTGTCATGAAGTAGAAATCGCTTAGATTACTATGACAGCGGAGTTAACTAGTTAGTACATGCTAATGTTAATTGTCTTTTATTGATTGTAAGTGAATTTTAAGAGAATATATGGATACTGTTTCAAGCAGACGTTATTTAGTTACAAGATCAAAAGAACAACCCTATACGTCTATCGGATGATGATGATTACATATATAATGATGATCTGATTCAATTGAATGTAGATTTCAGTTTATATTTAAATGAACCGGACTCTTTAATAAGTTCCCGCTTCATATCTACTAATCAAACAAATAAAATATATCCTTTATATATATATATATATATATATATATATGATATCGGTGTAAGGGTTGCTGCATAACAACTCACGGCTTCCAAGACAACCTCACCTGCTCATGGTTCACCCTGCCAATCAACAAACGAGGCTCTGGCTCCCACCAAGCTGGCACAATGCCCCGCATCCCATCATATGAACCTCTACTCGATCGATGTATAAATCTTTGGGAGAGGCTGATAATGATGATATAGGATTAAGTTTTCATTATTATCAGCTGATAGACGATACACTGCTGGACATTGGTCTTCCCGAAAAATTCCCATGTCGCTTCATGGATCAGATACTCGCAACCTTTACAAGATTAGTCCTTGTGGGAACTTTAAGCACTACGACAACCCATATTCAGCCGCCGTTTAAATAACTTATTGAAATTAAACAGCTATCTGTATTGCATCTTAATATTATCATTGGAAGTCATTAACATACTATATATATATAATATATCTTTATGTTGCTCGATCGGTACTGCTCGCTACATGTCATCAAGTACTCTTCTGTTTGCCAAGTTGACAATTAGCACGGTATGCGAGACGCATCAATCTTTCAGCACTCAATTAGGATAAAGATATTGCTTACATGAAACTAAATTTTGCAGAATTTAATCCGCTTATTAAATTATTTATTACACCTACATTTCTAGTGCTTTAACAGCAGCCATGGTCACGAGATGACTGAGCTGATACATGTCCTGTGTGACCTTACGATGGTTACAGAGTACAGCTTTTAATTATTATTTACAATCTCATCTACAGAACGAGCTCACTGTTATTTATTATGAATTTCATATTATTGCTTTTAAAATATTTTAAGGGATTGTTATCATCATCATTATCATCAGCCTTTACTGATCTACTGCTGGATGTAATCTTTATCAAGATCTTCCACAAAATACGGGTCTCAACCTTTCGCATCCACACTTCCGACTGCTCTAATGATGTCGTCCACCTGAAGGAAGTGCAAACGTTATGTTCCGGTTTAAAGGGATTAAAGTATATAGTGAAATTACTGAGGTAACGAAACTTAACACGTGTCTCATTAGTTTTATTGTTTTCATCGACTCCTATGTATCATTAATAAGAGAGATGTACGAGTACGATATAACTTAAACTATTACTTTAACTGTTAGAATCTTAACCATTTCTTTGAACATTAAATACACAAACGATTTGATGTACTTCATTTAGTTTACCATGAAGACTAGCTTCATTTCTTAGCATTAGTGCTACTGGGAAAATTAGCTCAATGTATATACGTAACATTCATCAGTATGTCTGTTTGTATGGCGCTAATTCATTTCAACTGCACTTGACGACCATCACCGTCAAAGAGTTAAAGCGAGGCAATTTTAACTTAATTGCAATAGATTTAAACTATTTAATTGCTTGACAACGAATTTCTTAAACGAACAGTTACATTATTAAACTAATTTAAATCTAATATTTTTGCTGTTTAGATTCATTTTCGTTTAGTTATAGTTTTCATGTTTACATTCCTCAACGGCAATAAAATTTAACTTATATGTGTTGATACTGTAAAAAGGGGTTTAGTAAAGCATCACATAAATCTCCAAATAAGGACTATAACATATATTTGAGAATTTAATTTTGGGTTGTTTTTATTGTGAAGATTTTTTTAAATGATCTTCATCTGTAGCATCAAGGTCTGTAAACAAAGATATTAATATAAACAACAGCTCTCCTTGAAAGCATTATATTCAAACACGATAGTTTCTGGAATCGGATTTTTTTTTAACAAAAGCTTAATGGAATGGTAATATGTGTTAACGATACAAAAAAAGAAAGTTGTTACTTTATAACAGGGATTGTTTGTCAAATATCAATAATCATTTTCTTAAACTCACTTTACATTCCGTTATGTAGGTTTATACCTTTCAGTGTGGATTAAATAAAAATAAAAAAAAAACTGCAGCACCAATTTACCACTATTTAAATCATCAGTTCCACTTTGATGTTAATAAATGTATTACTATAAATTTTAGATCAAATACCTTGAGGATTTCTGTGCAAAATGCAATGGAATCGTCCACTTTACAAGCAAATCGTAAATTAGATCTAAATAAAACGATATATAATACTTTCTTCTATTAAGATCCATTAGCGTAAATCGTTATAAGATGTTTAGAGTAAAAACATCAAAGGAGGTAATTTTTTGATTATTTATATATAAAAAATAAGATCTTAGAGAATAAAAAAAAACTTTTAGACAAAATAACAGTCGTGATCTTACCACCAGGTGAAACTGTTGGGTCGTTACTTCTTAACTAGTACTAGAAGCTTCAAAGCCTATTCAAAGAAAAGCTTCTGTATCGACTGACATATCAATATGTGAAGTTTATTATTCTTTTCTCCTCAAAATTAAAAAAAAATTAAAAACTTGTCCTTTAGAGTCTCTTTCATCGAAGGGGTTTATATGTATACAGGGTGAACATCTGTATATAAAGAATGTATACCTATAAGGAGAGATACGTAAAGAGATTTTTTTTAGTAAAGTTTATTATTGTTTAATGTACGTCTCGCTTTTGTGGATTTTTTTAATCTTTACAAGAAAACTTGACAGTAATAAAAAAATAATTGATTATGTGTACTATAGTTATTTGTGTTGTGTTATACGATTCCTTTATGGGTGGGGGTGTAAGGGTTCCTGCATAACAACTCACGGGATCCAAACCAACCACACCTACTACCTTGGTAATCAACATTTGAGGCTCTGGCTCCCACCAACCGGCATTGGGCCAGCGTGGTGGGAAATTGCCCAAGTCCATCTATTTAGATCCCTACGCGATCGAGGAGGGAATGTATGTCTTGCAGTGGATGTATATCGGCGATGATGGTACGATTCCTTTAAAATGTAAGTTTGTAACATACCGATAAGAAGTGAAAATATTATTAAAACTCACTAAGGACGCCAAATTTAAAGCAAACATATTTTACTTTTAAAACGAACGCATCAATTACTGTTCTACAAGATGGCGGATCAAACGTTATAAAAAGTTATCAATAAGACATATAAATATTAATTTCATTCGGACTTAAAAGAGATCGTTAATTTATTTCGAATGTGGGTTACATTATCAATAATGGATGGAGAGATTCTTCGTTTAATGTTTATGTGACGAAACCTAAATGTTATGACAGCATAACCGCTTTGATATCGATTTGAGACTTATTAGTGATGATTTTATCGCCATTTCGCGCTTACCGCGCCCATAAGAGCCGCTAAACAGAAAACCAATTTAGACAATATTTATACATCCTGTCCACCATTAGGATACGTATTTCACTAATTTTACTAAGCGCGAAGTAATCATAAATTACAATTTAATGTTTCCGGATGTTAGAAATTTGCTGCCGGTGTTGCCGTCTCAAAAATTAATAGCTGTTTTAAAACTATTTCGCACTGTTAACACTGCCGCCCGACGAAGGAAACGGATACGTCCATTATATCATCTTTAAACATGAAAATTTCAGAATAATCGCCATGAGGAAATTATAAAATGTTGAATTTATATGAAATTTATTCTTATTTAACGCTCTTTTCTTGTTTATATGTGGAGCAGTTAGAAATAGTATTGGCTATAGTCATTAGTTTGAGAATTTTATGGGACTATAAACATCGGTTGCCGACGCTGTTCCTAACATGGCATATATGAGGAGATAATTTTCAAATTTACCCATATCACGTGCCCGCCTGCCCATGTCAATTAAAACTAAATATTTACGATGTATTTGCTTATAATAGATTGTTATTACCAAACATAAATATCTAAAATCAATGTATGTAATATGGAATGTAGTTACTACTTTATCTTCAAAAATATTCTGACTTACTATTGCAAAATTAAGAAAAGGAGCATCGGTACAAAAAGATATTAATCGTCATCTATTTTTGTTTCAGTTAAAGACCACCTTCAAAATTCCGACATCGACGCCGACGATGTCGAAACGGACGATCAGACGTCGAATATGGACGACGAAGTTCTCACTCAGTCAGATCTTGACGAGAACGGGGATCCGAAGAGTCCGGTTAGTTCCAGTTCGAAGAAAGGCAAAAATATGTCTTCGCGGGACTCCAAAGGCGGCACGAAACCACGCAGAGCTAGGACAGCATTTACTTACGAACAGCTGGTGTCTTTGGAGAATAAGTTCAAGACTACGAGATACCTGTCGGTGTGTGAGAGGCTTAATCTTGCGTTAAGTCTAAGCTTAACGGAAACGCAGGTTGGTAATGTTTAGAATTTTCATATTGCTTCTCCGCCTGATGGAGGATCTCTGTTGTTAGAGACCGTTATAATAGATGATTAATATTGCCTCTTGTCTTGAGAGGACAGGGTTCAAATAATTAGTATTAATGCAAGTTTAAAAAGTATTTTGATATATTAAATGCAAACATTTATAAATACTGTACAGTATTTCTGTAATGTATTCTGGAGATGTATTTCGATGTAAATTCGTCCAAGATGAAGTATATTCGTCTTCTTATTTAGCATTGATACATTTAATGTTTTTACAAGTAATTTATTAAAATATTTCCACTTTACTCAGGTCAAAATCTGGTTCCAAAACCGCCGCACTAAATGGAAAAAGCAGAACCCGGGGATGGACGTGAACAGTCCCACAGTGCCGCCGCCACCTGCTGGCGGCTTTCCTTCCGGCCCTTACCCGGGTGGCCTTCTCTACTCCCACGGGGTTCCATATCCTTTCACAGGGCCGGGGCCCTACGCACCATATTTCCACCATCTAGCCGCTAACCATCATCACACGCACGGCAGCTTGGGGCACTCCCATACGTGATTGTGGGCCCGCCCTGGCTCTGGGGACGCTAGGGTCGACAAGGATAACGAGAACAGTTGCGGACTATCGAATTAGTAACGTACGCTGTCTGGATAAATCGATATGTGTTTTTAAGGACCTATTTATATAGTGCAATTTATTGTTTAAGGTGAAATTATGAATCAATTGTGATACATATGTGGTAAGAAACGTTATTTTAATTGTACTCTCAGCTTTATGTGTAAGATGGATATTTTATTTATATAAAACCTTTTCAATTTATTAATTGTAAACTAGATCATTCTCCAAATCACACATCGGTTATAAAATAAATCAAAATTTGCTGCTAAGCTCAGGATTATAATACCCACGTGTAGCCAACCCATTGGACAAACTATCGTGACTTTCCTCCTGAGTAGGCCCCAAGACCCAGCATAGGGATATTTAGTTGGGCCATTTACTATTTCATTATTTATTAAACTATAGGATGCAGTTAAGGTGCCATTTAAATGTTCTAGACGGAAACGTTGATATATCAAATAAAATTGGTTAAAACTGATAATTTTTCTATACATTACCCTAACGAATGCCTTTTAATGGTTTTTTTTTATAGTATTTTTGACAATGTAACTCAGTCAATAAATATGTCGAATTTCACCGTGCTACTGTATAAATTATTGTAAAGGTGTAATAATTTAGATAACTATTAAATAATAACCATACCAGCTTTTCGTGGACTCCAAGCATCCGACGGGTCCAGTTATATCTGTACTAGACTATAATAAAACGATTGAAGACATTTTTAGTGAATCCAACGTCCTATAGTGATGATAATGATATTTATTAGACGAATGTGTAAAAATCTCCTTTGCCCTTTTCCTCCAGTTTCATATGATTGGTAAAGACTTCAGTTCATAATTTTTTTTATACATATTTTTAACCATTTTCTTGTAGACATATGTAATAATAATTTACAGAGAAATTTATAATTTTTTTTGGAAAGAATAATCTATAACTTGAAGTAAGTCCCATAAATAAAATAAATATGCAGAAATGATAGTAAATATAAGATACTGATTTTACGCCTCTTATACACTATTGAAATTTTAAACACTTTCAATGGGAATTTAAAATAAAACTTATATCCGTAGCATGGATTGATGAAGAAACATTGCTGAAATTCGGTAGTTTCCACTTCCTATTTACCCTTGGTTGAAATATTTAATAAAAAAAAGTATTATCACATTAAGGGAGGATAAAATGTAATGATGTAAAGGGAGCTGCTTCATCCGTAATCATGTTTTGTAAATAAAAACTACTTAAGTGCTGTAAAAAGTAATCATTTGTAAATACAATATAATAATTATTAAGATATTATAAACAACTTGATTAATTTATTATATACTTTTATTTAAGGTTTACCAAAAAAACAATAGTATTGACAGTTGTATAGCTATTTATGTTTATTAATGAATTTCATACGTCTTAAATTTCCTTAAGGCGAATTAAACTTCAATCCTCGATTTGTAATAATAATCTTGTTTAAGACCAAAAACCGTTTTTTGCGTTAAATTTTCATACCTGTCTATGCTCACTATTTGTAAATCGATGGTAGATATTGTTAAATATATTGTAAGTAGCGTTTTGAGTCAATAAAAGCGGACATGCCAATAAATATACATATTATGATTATTATATAAACGATAGAAAGAAAGATGTTTTATATGTTTTCATATAATCTAATTATTTGTCGCTTCCAGTACACGGCTGATCTGAAGATGAGAGGCTAAGGATCACGTTTCGTAGAATATCGATGCCTTATTTCCTCTCCTTTACCTCAATAATTAGTATCATATAGTGGATTAATAAATGATAATGATGATAATAATTGTATTTTTTGTTAGAAATCTTCATATCAAAAATTATATGTTTAGAGGAAAACTGCGCACTCATATAGTCTGGAATGATAACGACGACCAAATTTTTGCATTATGAATGATTTTTGATGATTATGATTTATTACAGATTATTATTAATTATGATTAAGGAATATTGTTAACTGATTAACCAAATACCTTTTACAACTTGTAGATCAGTTTTGTTGTGTCCGCTTTTATTGTAATAATTTGATACATTGATGCTCAATGCTGTAAATACCAGTGGCCGGTGATAACATTACATTGTAAACTTGATGTTGACATTAAATAGTTTACAGTTACATTATAATTCTTTTATTTTTACACATACACGTAAAGGGCGTATTGATTAAATGCCATTTTTGAAGATTGTTCCTATGCCTATAAATGTTGAGTTGCTCCACATTTAAAAAAAAATCTGTTATCACCATAACGTATCTTATTATATGTCATTATATTTACATTATACATTATCTCAAACAACATCACCTCTTCTCTATTATAAAATCAGCACATTTATCAAACTCCAGAAGGTTTCATAACGAGGTTTAAGTAGTGAACGACTGTTGATGATGATGATGATGATGAATACCACACACAAACGACAAATAATAGTTAGTATAACTGGAGAAATAGAATAAAGTGCTTTTATATATAATAATATAAAGTTATTTTATACTATAAAAAATTCGATAATAACTTTCTTTTGCTAACTACTAGTGGATATCGGGTTTTTAAATATAAAAATTATATGAAATTTCCTATGCCACCAAGAAGTATACCCGCCAACGAAATATATACAGTGGCATATGAATATAACGGCTATTTGTTTCAACCAGTACTGATTAGTTGTTCCTCGTCCGCTTACCTGGAGGTAATAACCTCGTAACATTCTTCATGGCAAGAATTTTGTAAAACCTATTTCAGCTGACCTCTAAACGGCAGAAGTAATATCTCTGCCAAATTTTGAGTGTTTACGTGTAATAGTTTCAGAGATATGCTATATGTGTGAATATATATATAGAATATCATTAATATGACTATGCCTTACAACCTTTCCGCGAATCATATAACTGATGCTGATTAAGATATTTGTTTACAATTTCACTGTAATAATATAATGGGACTAGATTTTCCCCGTACACCTTGTTGACTGTAATATAAAATTAGACTTGAATTTTTTTGGAAATATTCCTTGAGAGCAACCGCAACCGCAAATGACTTTCTGTACCAACCGTTACTATAGTAACCGCATAAATAACACGAAATCATAATGTTTATTAAAAGTTTATTAGGAATAAAATGTTGAAAGATCTATGAATTTCAAAAAATAAATATCCTATAACCTGCTCTCATGTACTCATGTTCACTAGTTTTCACGTAATTGGCGATCAGCAAAACCCATTCCATTATATACATATAAATATGTATATAATGGAATGTGTTTATTTACTCTTCTATGTAGAAACTTATTTTTGTTTAGTTTTAGCTTGTATTTTATAAAAGTCCCCCAATAAATAGTTGTGACCTTGCGGTTTAGGGTCCAGAGATACAAGCTTATCTTCGTTCAGGACCCACAATTTTCAGTGTATTATAATATATATAAATACTGCTAATAAAATATTATTATTATAACTAATTATTATAATATTATAGATAGAGATATACACAGAGTAGAAAGTGAGATAGTGGTGAGATTGAGTAAATATTTAGAGAGTGGTGATCCCTGGTGTGATAAGAACGCGTCTTAAAAATAAATCACAATTGGTTGTGAACAAAACGATTAGAATAGAGATAAGGTGTTAAACAACAAAGTGATTACAACTTAGCTAAGTGATTTACAACACACGTGATTACATGTAAACAAGGTGCAGAGTGATCAGGGTAAAAAGGTATGAGAACGTGTAACAAGCGCCCTAGGTGGTTTTATCATTACTGGGGTAATGAAATTTAACAGCTTGTGTCGATGCGGTGAGAGCAATGTGATATCAATTACCATCAGTTGAATGTCTTGCTCCTTACGTTACTACTCTGAGTAATTATAAAAATGCGTTGCACTAATTAACTTTTTTTTTTATTTTACAAAGCGACGAGATAAGTGTTACGTTCACCTGATGGTAAGCAATACTCCTGTCTATAATAACGTGGTGCTTGTTAGGATGGTATACATAGCTCCATTCTGCAAGCTCGTCGTGTTGAGACGTAAGATATAATGTCTCGTTACCCCCAATTACACTAGCTACAGCGTCCTTCAAATCAGAATATTGTATAGTACTGTCTGGTAGCTGTAATAGGCGCTGCGAGGGTACCTATCTAGACGGTATCCGGCAAGGAGACTTACTACCAGTACTATCATCATCATCATCAGCCTTTGCTTATCCACTGCTAGATATAGGCCTTCCTCATTGTCTTTTGCCAAATGTGATCCTGAGCTTCTCGCATCCATCACTCCCGACCGCCCTGATGATGTCGTCGGTCGATCTGGAGAGAGGGCGTCCTACACTTCTGGGACCTGTATAAATAATAACCATACCAGCTTTCCGTGGACACCAAGCATCCGACGGGTCCAGTTCTATCTGTACTAGACTATAATAAAACGATTGAAGATATTTTTAGTGAATCCAACGTCCTATAGTGATGATAATGATATTTATTAGACGAATGTGTAAAAATCTCCTTTGTCCTTTTCCTCCAGTTTCATATGATTGGTAAAGACTTCTCTCTCCCATTGGCCGTCACTAACACGACAAACATGACCGGCCCACTGTCATTTCAGCTTGCAGATTTTGAGAGTTACGTCGACAACTTTAGTTCTCCATCGAATTTCTTCGTTCCGGATTTTGTCCCTTAGATAAATGCCACAAGCATAGCTGCCTCCATCGCCCGCTATGCTATTTTGAATCAGTGGATCAGCCCGACGGTCAGGTGCCATATCTCTGCGCCGTAAGTAAGGGCCCAGTACTTTCATATACTGATACATGAATGCAACGTAATATGATAATTAACGAGCGCATTGAGTCCATAAAACTTCACGAGGACGTTCCGCTTCCATCATCCGAATCCATCAAGCTAACTAGCTCAAAATGTGTCGAAAGGTTTTTTTTCTCCAGGCGCTCACTTTCAAGGGAACACCGCCGCCGCCCCCGCCGGCGTCTTTTGACGCGCGAAAACAAGATGGCGACGCATCATCTGTCATTTTTAATTGTATGTCAAACCGCGCTCGTTCGGGAGCGCGTCATGCGTCGCCGGGTGTATATTTAGTTTATTGCGATATAAACGGAGCTATTATTGTGGCGGTGGTGTCCTCATTAGATTCGCATTTTGTTTCGCTTAACTCACTAATGGCATTGGTTATATAAACTAAATACATATTATCTAAATCACGTCAAATAGCCTAGTTAAATGTTGTCTCTGCTGCTGGAGACCGCATAGCTAGATATAACTGCAGCGCCTATTTCTGTCGTCAAGCTGTAGTCTGAAAGAATTACCGTGTTCCGGTTTGAAGGGAGCTATAGCTAATATAATTACTTAGGTAACGATACTCAACATCTTGTCTCAGGCGACAAGCACAAAGTGGTGCTGTGCATAACCACCAACTAGCGCCACGATGTTACAGGCAAGAGTATCACTGATCATCAGGTGAATGTCCCGCTCGTCTCGTCGCTTAATTGTATAAAAAAAATAATGAAGTATTTCATTATATTGTATAAATAATGAAAGTCGTCCAAATATAAACAAAATAGCTTTTACCCCTGTCCCTCGTGCTTAAAAACTTTATTAAAAAAAAAATTATACAAATAGTATCATCCCACGTGTTTTATAGAGAAAAATCTTATAACAACCGTTTCTACGGCACCTCCTATCTTAACACTAAAATTCATCATAAACAATTCACTGGTTTAAGTGTGAGACGTTACTAACTAAAAAAGAACCTTTTGCATTTATTTTAGATAAGATTGACCTCTCGTACGTTAAAGTGACATTTGAATTTTTTAAAAAAAACCACCACAAATATCAGTGAATGTAGCTCGGTCTCTCTGGAATGGATTTTCTGATAAGCATTATGTGCAGCGACTTGAACGTCAATGTAGCATGTTTTTAATATTGGTTTAACACTCTATATAAAGTGATTATTAGTTGTTTATTTACCAAATGCCATATAGCCCAAAATAATGTATATAACAACAAGTAAGTTACAACTTTTTTACATTTTCCACTTTGTATCGCTGAGAAAATTGATAAATATAAAGCAGGAATAATAGATGATTTAGATGGAGTACTCAAGGAAATTTATCACGAAAAATAAGAGTCATTATTATTGCGACTTTATACTACAACGGTTATTACATTTACTAAAGAATACTATTCACAGTATACAGAAATAACTTTGTAACTGTATATTAAATCGGAAATACTAGATGCCGAAATCTTTACACGTTTAGGCGCCGAATGTTTCCGAAATAGTATAAGATTTTTCATAACATGAAAACGGACGGACGTGACATGTTTTTATAGTTTCAATACAGCGCTTTCACAATTCAGTACAAGCGAACATCAAAGCCACTATCAGCGACGACGTATAAATAAGTCCTTTGAACATAATAACTGCTTCTGCTCCTTCTAATGTCTTAATTTCGAGCTGAGAACCGTCGCCGCGGCGCTGGGGACACCTTACCGCGTTTATTTCACAATAAACTGAATATATAGCTCTCCTTTAGACATTTTCGACAGCCAACAAGTGGCAATTAAAAGTGACAAATGGTATGAGTTATATGTGTCGCTGCCGTGTCGACGCTCGGTTGTTCCGCCGTGTTGAATCCGACAGCGGCTGCTCAAAAGCGACGCACGCCTCCCTCTGATCTTTCCACCGTCCACTTCATTCTTTTGAGGAGCTGACAGAGCCCACAATGGGCTTTTAGGTTTGAATATTAAATCGTTAAATTTAAAGCAATGTGAGCTTTACTTCGCGCCAATAGAGAGCGCTTGGCGCCTGACGGATGTCCGTTTAACATGCGAAGATTAAAGCATACGTTATGAGTATGGTTATGGTCGGCCGTGCAGCGACGTCGTCCCTGTCGTCTACCACATTAAACAGCGATAAATGTTCTCGCAAAATATAAAAAACTCTTTGTAACCGCGTCGCCGAGGAGCTTAGTAAGTGATTAGTGTCATTCGTCAGACAGAAATAAGCGACGGCGTGTATTTGTTATCGTTCGAGGCTATTTTATTAATATTTCTCTGTACGATGCAATTATAAAATATGATATGATTGCGGACGAATTTATTGTGCCATTCATTTCGAGCGGAACAAGTGCCATGCGGTGGAAAAAAAAAAAAAAACTCGTGCAAACGACGTCGACGTGTGAGATAGCTTTATTTGTGTCACTTTTGATCACATAAAATATCTTACAAATTATCTCGTGGATTGAAGTTGAACAAACAAAAATATAATCATTACATTACAAATAATCACTCTAATTTTAAATAAGAACCATCTGAGTTTTACATGGAATGATATTTCTTTTATATTTTTATTTAAATATCGAATACAATATCATTCATATTTGTTTAAAAAAAAAAACTCTTTATATCGGATGATATCTGATGTCGTTGGAATTTCCTTGAAGCATTTAATTTCCTTTGTATCTTTAAGTCTAATAAGGATAGCTTAAATTGTAATTTCATAAATAAAAAAATAGTACTTCTATAGCTACTAGCTGTTCGCCGTCTGCCGTAACACCACTGCATTTCCATTTCCATTTGAGTAAGGCATTTTATAAAATCTTTTCTCAGCTGATCTCTTAGTGGCAGAAGCAATATCTCTACCGAATTTTGAGTGTTTATGTCTGATAGTTTCGTGAACCTCGCGATGAGTCAACGAATCTCTGGATCGTCATCATTAGCTGTAGACGTCTACTGCTGGACAGGCCTCCCCTAAAGATGTCTACATCATTCTGTCCTGCGTTACCCGTTTCCACCAACTTCCCGTGACCTTCATCAGACAGTCAGCGTGGCCTCCAGTATCGCCGAACACTAGGGTCCGTCGTCTGTAGAGCATCATATGGGAGAATTTGGCTATTTCCCACCACTCTGGCCCTAGCGAGTTGGTGGAAGCCAGAGACTCGTTTGTTGATCAGCTGAGTACATCACGAGCAGGTGAAGTTGGCTTGGGTTCCGTGAGTTGTTGTGCGGAACCCCTTACGCCCCCTAAAATCTATGGATATCTTTACATATATGGGTAAAACGTACTACAATTTTTAGTAATTTTGAGATTATTTAGGTTTCTTCCAATGTAACCAATTAATCTAGCTTTTTTGAGATTTGCTCATGTAGGGTAAAGGAGAAAAGGAAAACGTTGTGAGAATGGGACGGTGCTATAAATGTTTGATTTGTGCTCGTATTATCGTATTAGTAATGCTACTACCGTGGCCAAGTGTCACGCAACTAAATGTTAGATTTGTTAAAATAGAAACAATTAGATGCGGTGGTGGCGCGTCATCAGGATCAAAGTGTCATTGCAGCCGTGACGACGGTAATGGTGGTAAATTTACATTTAATTAAACATAACACCGACGGCTTCCTTGCTGTTGCTCATCAATTTTACGCGTCTGTATTTAAGGGGGAGTTTCATCTTTGTATCTATATAGACAGTACGTATTACTACTACCAGTTAGTTAACCATATTGACACAGCCTCTAACTGCATGCCGTGGTTCTATTATATACCACTCTCGGTTGTTAATATGTCGTTTAAAATTGCTAACCTATATGGATACATTAGGAAGATAGAGTATTTTAGGCTAGCACACTTAGGCATCTTAGACCTTAGTATCAGTTACGTTAGCTTATTGTAAAAAAAAATCATTAGCTTTGTTATATGAAATGATGGTGGAACCGTTTGTAATTATGTTTGAATGATGATGATCATGAAGCCTATCCCAGGGTTTTTGACGATTTGTTATTATGAAATATTTAAATTTGCATTACTCTAAGTAAGAAAATTAAATTACGCATTAGTATCGTGATAACCTATACAAATATTTATTAATATAAAATATACCAAGAAACAAATCATCAAAAAACAATTGTTTTTTTTTTTTATGGTACGAAGCGACGAGACTAGCGAGATGTACAATATATGGTAAGTGATACGCCTGCCCATAACGATATATCGTTAGTTGGGACGTTATACACAGCACCACATTGCGCTCGTCGTTTTTTGACGTAAGATATTGTGTCTCGTTACCCCAGTAATTTCATTAGCTACATTACCCTTCAAACTGGAACAAAGTAATGTTTGCACATTCCTGTTTGGAGGCAGAAATAATTACTGCAGTGGTGCTTACCTAGACCGTCTCCGGGCAACAGAGATCTTTTTTTTTTTGGTTTTGGGTGAGAAATCTTCCAAAGATACCCTCCTTCGGGGGGGAAGTCAGAGTTATGTGAGATTCTTACTCATTAAAACCCCTCGATGGTCTGCATCAGTGCATCGGAGAGGCTCCGGGATCTCTTATAGAACGCACCGGTGCCTCTCTATACTTCGTTTGAACACGTCGCTAAGGAAGGGCTTAACTCTCCTAGGATATCCCACACAGCCTTCTACGACATGCAGGGCTTACCTTAGTATTCTATACCAGGTACCAGCCCGAGACTACAGGGCTGAACAGAGATCTATCACCAATAAATCATGTATTAAACTCTCAGTTTTCATCTATCGTATTTATTACTAGCAAAATTAACAGATTATTATTCTCCGTCGATACTTTTTACCAATTTGTTTTTATAATCTGATAACGATGATGTAAAAAGTTTTGTTTGATCATCATCGTCATCAGCTGATAGACGCCCACACCATAAGGCTCCGCTAAGGGTCGGGTAAGTATACATATGAAGGGATCTCGACTATTTCCCATCACGCTGCCCCGATGTGGGTTGGTGGGAGCCAGAGCCTCGTTTGTTGATTAGCAGGATGCACCACCAGCGAGTGAGGGTGGCTTGGGTCCCGTGAAACCCTTACACCCCTTATTTGATGTTCATAAATAAATAATATGAGATATTACTAGCCGTGTGTCTCATTAGATAACTATTGATTAGGAAAATGGATAGTGAAAGCCAGCCTTAACAGAAGTGCGCTTGTAAACGGTAAGTTAGGATCAGTCGTCTCTTTCCCGCATTATCAAATTAAACAGAGACACAAAGAGACTTGAAGATATGCTAGCTTAAATTAAGCAGGGAAGTGGAGCTCTTTGATAATGTGCTCGCTGAAGTATGATGAGCACGCGAAGAATATTACTCCCGCTGTTTTTAAATGCAAATTGTGTTTATTGTGCCTTAGTTTTCTGTAAGTCTGCTGCAATCAACTTTGATATTTACTCGGGATAAACATGTTTGTCTGTTCCTGTGTTCTCGCTATAAACATGTTCAAAATATGTCCGGAACAGGAGAAGCTGAAAGACACTGATGGATAACCTAAATCAATTAGACATCAGTCCATATCACAGGGTTCTATCTCGACTAGAAGACTAGAGCACTGTTTCATTTTGTTCTAAAATTTTATTAAAGTTTTAGGGACAGCATTTAGTAACGATTAGACAGTCATTATTTTTAATTAAGAGACCCACAATTAAAAAAAAAAAGAGTGTTCAGATAGACCGCACTTTACTGTCCATGGTCTCTTTATCAGTTAACATGACATTAAAGTTAGATTAGTACGATATGAATAAATAGATATCTAGTTTAGTAGTAAAGTTATTACTTTATCGCTTCTCTGCCTTTTGGCTAAGATCTACTTGTGGTAGGTCTCCGTTTCCGGGGACTGTCTAGGTAGGTATGACCGCAGCACCTATTTCTGCCGACAAATAGTATGCAAACTTTACAGTAATCTGGTTTGAAGGGCGCTATAGCTAGTGAAATTACTGGGATAACGAAACTTAACATTTTATGTCTCAAGGCAAGGAGCGCAATGTGGTGCAGTGTACTGTCCTATCTAACGTCACGTTGTTATGGGCGTATCACTTACCATCAGGTCCACGTCCCGCTCATCTGTCGCTGCGTTGATTCATGTGTGTAGATATATTTTGTGTCATAAATTATAAGTAGGGGTGTAAAGGGTTCCGTCTAGCATCTTATAGAGCTCAAGTCAACCTCATCTGCACGCGGTGCACCTGCTGAATAACTTACAAAGCTCTGAGCACCCACCAACCCGAAGATCTTTGGGGGAGGCCTATGTCCAGTAGTTGATTTCTATCGGCTGATGATGATGATAATGAATTATAAGTTTTTTGACTAATAAATCGATACTATTTCACCTGCTAGTTAAACAAACTTCACCAGATTCTTTTTCTTCTACTTTCTGCTCCTGCCTGTAGTGCGTGCCACTCGAGGACCTTGCTGTTCTGCCATCCATTCTTCAGACACTACCCTTGCCTATTACTACTTAAATCTCGAAACCTTTTGTGCTGTATCGTCTGGCGTGTATAGTGTAACGTCCTTCATTCCAAATAAAAGTCATGGATCTTAAATCGGTTAAAATTTACTGCACAATGAGTTTAACCATTTGTCTATTGGTTATCTATTCTATTTCTACAGTTCCATAATAAACTGTATTCAATAGAGAATAAGGTAGTTTTTAGAATGTACACCCGGAAACTGAAACAAAATGTTTGCTTCATACGATATATTGGCGATGATAAAAATTTATGTTGAAATTTGTTCAGCGTTACTGTACTATTTGTTTTGGAGAACTCCTTTTCAGATTTCTTGCTGCTGAGGATATGTTCCAAATGGTAGTGTGCAAATATTAATGTGTTTTAGTAGTTAGTGAATTTACTGGACTAATGAGTCCAGTATGATATAGTCCATCTTAACTAGAAGTACTTTGTTTTCAATGGTATCGCTTAGCATTAGGTAGACGTTGTTAAGGATGTGAAGGTTCCCGTACAACAATTCACAGGATTCAAGCCAACCTCACCTGCTCGTGGTGTATCCTACTAATCAATAAACGTGGCTGTGGATCCCATCAATCTACATTGGCCTAGCGTGGAAGGAAATAGCCCAAGCCCTCCCTTGTGAATCCCTACGTGATCGACGTGGGAATCTTTGGGGCAGGCTTATGTCCAGCAGTGTACGTCAATCGGTTGATGATGATGATAATGGACGTCTTCATAACATGGCTTCGTCCAAATATTTCATGATACAGAAGAGTACACTCAAGAGTATACTCTGCTGGTGGTAGGTCTCTGTTGCCTGAGATCGTCTAGGTAGGTACCATCGTAACTCCTATGGCAACCGCCAAACAGTAGTGTGCGGCCATTACTGTGTTCTGGTTTGAAGGACGCTTTAGCTAGTGATATTACTGCGGTAACGAGACTTAACGTCTTATGTCTTCAAGCGACAAGAGCGATGGTGTAGTGTCAATACCATCTTAACTCGCGCCACGTTGTTATGGGCAGGTGTATCGCTTACCATCAGTTGAACGTAGTGCTCGTCTCGTCGCTTCGTTGAAAAAAAACGGGTTTGTTACCCTTGTAAGTACATCGTGGAAAGATACACAAATGTAAACAAGATGGCGGACGGCATGTACTTTGCATGCGCTGTTTAGGACGTGATATTGAGCGTAGTTCCGTTACCATTTAAATATTTGATGAACATGTCGGTTGAAGCCACCGTCGGGGGATACGGCGTGCTTGTAAACCGGCATATATATGTATATACATGTATATATACGTTTATATACAGTTGATACACCTTGTACGAACACAAAACATGTCATGTTTACGGTGTCTTCTGAAGATCTAAACTATTTTTGGTACTTTTTTATATAACAAAGCGACAAGGCAAGCGGGTCGTTTACTTAATGGTAAGTGATACACCTGCCCATATCAAAGTTGCGCTAGTTAGTGTGATATACACTGCATCTCATTAAGCTCGCTTTCATACATAAGATGTTAAATGTAAACCCTCAATATTTTCACAGGATACAACGCCCTTTAAACCGGAACACGGTAATGTTTGCACACTACTGTTTATCGGCAGGAATAAAAGCTGCGGTTATACCCACCCAGACCGGCAACAGCGACCTACTTTTATCTAAAACATAGGAGGAGAGTGATAACCATACAAACTCTTCAACCACTTGGAGTTGAACTAGGGATCGTCGTGGTAAAAGGAAGTGCTTCGCCGTCCGCCGTAGTTGAAATGACCTCAAAACTAATTCAAAACTAAAAATCCTTTATGATCTACTAATAATGTTAATCATTATTTAATTTATGACTTTTTATAAAGACTATAGTCAATACGAAAAATGTAATAAAATTCATCATCAGCCGATAGACGTCCACTACTGGACATAAGCCTCACTCAAAGATCCTCACATTGCCGGACACTAAAGACCGTCGTTTGTAGGGGTTTAAATGGGGGGGAATTGGGCCATTTCTCACTACGCTGACCGGATGCGAATTCCTGGGGGCCGGTGTCTCGTTTATTAATTACTACCTACTTAGAAATATAAATATATTATTAATAACGTTCTCATTAGTTCTATCTAATTGTTATTTATGTTAATGTGATTATTTTTCCTTTTACTTAATACAAGTGTTTTTTTCCACATACGCTATGATATACTTAAAGTGTTGTGTGTTTATAAAGATTGTTATCCAATTATGCTTCAGTTCCTTAGTTATGTAACAACAGCTGAATGTCTGTTTAAATAAATAAATGTCAGTCTTTATATATATGTATCTCACCATCAGTTAGCTGGTAGAGAATGTGTCTCAGCGTCAAGTCCAGATTTATTAGGCCATAAAATTTTCTTAAAAAAATCTGTTAAAGTTAACTGTCCAGACGACTTACGGCTCGGGTTAACTAACTGCACATTTATTCAATTATTTAAAAATATACATTTAAATTCTTAACTTCTTCATTCGGCTCCGGTGAGCCGGTTCAAGTCGGATGGAGGGGATCTTGCCGTCGTGCAATCGGCACTTAAACGTCACGAATCGCCAGTAATTGAGTATTCAATTCTTTAATAAATTGCCGCTGAGATCCCGACCTCCTCTGGTTGAACTGTTTCCGTTGTTCATGCCGTATTTAACGTTGGTGTTAAGAAGTGGTCATACCTTGGTGATGAATATGGCTGTTCTTTCTATCGTATAATTCCCATCAGCACGGATTTGATATCCCAACTGTTTAAGCTTTAGTTAAAGTGAACCTTAGTAAAGAAACCTTCGTATTTCAAGAATTTCTGTCATGCACATGTAATGCTGGGGGTTGAAGTGGTGCAAATAGTAAATGGGCGGGCATTTATCCACCCCCTGGCTAAGTGAGAGGTGGTCAGGTTTTTATTCAACTAAGCAAGGAGACGAACGGGACGTTAACCTAGTGATAAGTAAAACACTTGTTCGTAACAACGTTATGCTCATACTTACTTCTGTAACTACGCAAGTTACGGCGCCCTTTAAACCGGAACACAGTAATATTTGCACATGACTGTTTGGCAGAAATAGACGCTGCCGTAGTATCTACTTAGAAGATGTCCGGCAACAAGGACCTACCACCAGTAAGTCTCGAAGCTCTATAATATATCAGTTGCCTCACGATATTTCCCTTCACTTGATGCTCAAGTGCATTAAATATAAAATTAAGTCACTGGTGGTAGGTCTCTGTTGCCTACTGTATTCTGGTTTGAAGGGCGCTATAGCTAGTATAAATACTATACTATGCTGTAGCTAGGGTAACGACGAGCGCAATGCGGTGCACTGTATATCATCTTCCTGTCCATAAGGACTGACGTATCGCTTACCATCAGGTGAACATCCGGCTCGTCTTATTGCTTAATTAATTAAAGAAAGTCTCTTCTAATCATACAGTACTTAGATCCGCCACATTTACCAACTAAGCTATGACCGCTTCAATTACAATCATACTGAATCTTTTTAACTTGCTACAATGGAAACAGACACATCTAAGACTTTCATTTAAAAGCTGCATATTTAGGCGGATCCAGAACGCGCTTTAAGCTTTTAAAAAGAATCATAGCGACGGCAGTGTACACCCGGAGGAGGTACAGGATAATGAAAGAATAATATACATAAGTATATTTCTTTATATATAAGGAAGCGATGGCAATAGCAGGACGATCATTTGATGGTAAGTGATACTCCTACCTGTAATAATGTAGTGAGAGTCAGCCAGGATATTTACATTGAATTCATTGCGTGTCGGAAGAAAAATGTTAAATCTCTCAACCCTGTAATTTCACATGCTACAGTCTTTCAAACCGGAACATAGAACATACAATAATTCAATCTTGCCAGTGATAGTCTTCTACTGTCGGAGACCGTTTGGGTAAGTATCACCGAAATCTTATTTCTGCTGCCAAAAAAAATAACCTAAAACATGTGTTCCGGTTTAAAGTACGTCGTAGTTACGATAATATACTGAGGTAATAAACCTTAATATGGTATCTCAATGTGACGCGGTGTATTTCATGCTAACTAGCACCACTTTACTGTGGATGGGCTATGTACTTACCATCAGGTGAATGTCTTTGTGGTATCAACGCTTAAAAAAAAAGTTTAAACTACCTCCGCCTGTGCAAAAGCCAGGCGCAGTAAAAGCTCGCATTAAATCCGTATGA
Source organism: Ornithoptera alexandrae (assembly GCA_029030555.1). NCBI lineage: Eukaryota > Metazoa > Arthropoda > Insecta > Lepidoptera > Papilionidae > Ornithoptera > Ornithoptera alexandrae. The sequence goes on from JARDVY010000031.1 coordinate 3,038,457, forward strand.
GAAAATTGCCTTCCGCGATTTGTTTTGTTAGAGGCATGAGCTTTTTGACTTGCACAAATTACATTCAATGCTTCACCCTTAAAGTTTCAGTTCCAATTATATATTACAACCCGAGGGGTACCTGTTAAACATTGTCATCATCAGCTGATCTATGTCCACTGTTCGATATAGTCGTATCCCAAAGATCTTCATACTGCTTCATTGATTTATTTTTTGGTTTGGGGGGAGATCTTCGGAAAGAAACTCTGTCTTCTGAGGGAAGTCAGATTTATTCGGAGATTTTTACCCACTAAAACTCCCTCGGTGGTCAATTTCGGCGTTTGGAGAGGTGATGGGATCTCCGTTCGAAATAGAACGCGGCCTCGCTAACGCTATGCTGGGATAGGCCGTCCCGGAGTCTGCTGTATGCGGACCCTATCAGCTTCGTGAGTACTTCAGTGACCGGAGGCCATGTCCAGTCATCGTCCTCGTCAGGGCCGTTTAGGTGATGAGAACCGCCATCATAACCGCAAACGACTCCGAAGTCCCTATTAAAGTAGGGAAACACCATTCACCATTGCGCCGTGACGCCGCGCGTTAGCGTACGTGGCGCTGGTTAAAATGATATATACAGCGTGGCGCAAAAGTAATCCTCCTATCAGAAAGGTTATTCGGATTATACATCGGAAGGTTATTTTTGCGCCACCTTGTACAGCACCACATGGCGCTCGTCGCCTTGAGATACAAGATGTTAAGTCTCGTTACCCTAGTAATTACACTACTACAGCGCCGTTTAAACCGGTACACAGTAATGTTTGCACATTACTGTTTGGCGGCAGAAATAGGCACTGCGGTGGTATTCACCTCCGGCAACAGAGACCTACCACCAGTAAAAGTTTTATTCTATATTGATAATCTGTATAAAACTTTAATATAAAACTATGTTTTCTGTCCTACTCGGCTTCTTCTCCAACTCGGCTGTTATACAGACCTGTCACTGAAGATCCCATTTGCTTCACTCTCCATGATCAAGCAATGACTTCTGAGCCCGCCACCATCAGGTATTAGTGAAGTATTCCATCTGTTACTTTACGACCACAAACATGTACTCTGAAATATCAAAAGTTTTGTTGTTATTTTATATGTTTAAAAACTTTATTGAAGCACCTGAAAATGAGATTAGAATAGGTATAGGCACTAAGTCTAGTCTATGACAAGGAAATAAATCACTAAAATTAAATACTAGAACGAAAATAAATAAATTAGTACATTACGAAGTATTTACTTGTGCATTTAAACAATGCCTTCTAATCACTTCTTTTTGAAGAGCTCTTCTAATATTATCTAGCGAAGAGTTCCAGGGTCTATTTTATAATAAGTACAATAAAGTTTTTATTGATGTTTGTGAGAATATACATTAAAACTGTCCGAAGTTCCCTCCCCGTATAATTTCAACATTATCAGCTCCCCATTAAGCATTGTCGCATTGTGACTGTCCCTCATATAATTTTCGGCTTTATTAACTTGCCATCGAGGCATGTGATTAAAAAATGGATCAGCGCGATGTATTTTAAAAGGACAAAAGTACCGTTAATATCTACTTAAACACTTTGTTATTAAGTTTTTAATAGATAACATAGCTTTTAATTCGATACGTATATGTTTCATAGTCTACTTGAAACTCAATGCAGCGGTTTTGTCTGCAGTATCCAACTCAGCTGGTCACCATTTTTGTGTTACTTATGTGTAATTGCTTGACATAAGTAATACCAAAATACTTATTTCATACCTATTTCTAGTTTATAATACTGTGAAAAGTCTTTCCTTTCTTTTCTTATATTATCAGCTGCTAGATGCTCACTGCTGAGCATAAATATAATAGTTATGTGATTATGTATAACTATAATAAGTCTTTACCAAATAATTCTGTTTGACTATTTTACATATGTTTTTTTTATTCAACGAAGCGACGAGACTAGCCAGATAATCACTTGATGGTAAGGGATAATATAGGTGTAAGCGGTTTCCGCCTAACGTCTTACGGAGCCCAAGTCAACCTCACCTGAACGCGGTGCACCCTGCTAAATAACAGACGAGGCTCTGACCATCCACCAACTCACACTGGTCCAGCGTGGTAGGTTACGGTCTAATTCCACTCAATGAACTCTAACAAACGATGTGATCCTCGGGGAAGCCTATGTTTAGCAGTGGACGTCTGTCAGCTGATGATGATGATGAAGTGATACGCGTACCCATAACAACGAGACGCTAGTTAGGGTGGTTTACACAGCACTGCGATGTATTCGTCCCATAAGATGTTGAATCTCGTTGCCTCAGTAATACCAATAGCTACAACTCCCTTCAATCCGGAACAGTAATGTTTGGATACTACAGTCTGGCGGCTGCAATAGCAGCTGCGGTGGTATCTACACAGACGGTCTTCGGCAACAGAGACAATATACACTAGACAGAGAAGATACATACTTTCTTCTCTTTCATCTCATCTTCAGCCAGTTGTTTTTAAGTTAAGCTATAATCAGGTATGGCCGTAGGCATACAATTCTAAACATTTTTTTTTCTGTATCACAAAGTCCTTATGTACAGTAAGAAAATTTAACACATAAATAGATAACAGTGTAATTTTTTTATTAGTTCATCGAAGGAAATAAATTGTGTCAGTGCAGCAACAGCTGTTTCCGCCGGTGCCACTCACCTAGACTCTCCGTCGATAGAGACGCATCACCAGTAGAAACTCTGTTAACTCATGAAAAAGCCCCAGTCATCGGAAAATGGCGGAGATTCGCTCCGCTCGAGCCAATAAAAGCGAATCCCGCTTACTCGCATATTATTCTACAACTACCCCCAATATCGCGCGTTCTACAGTATTAGCTGCTTACTCGGTCGTGTGATTAAAAATTATGCAAGCAATCGCTACCGTTACAGTTGTCCGATGTAATATCGATAAATTATTAATAAATTGATTTTTTTATAAAGCTAAGAGAGATAAAAGCTTCTCCTTATACCATGGACAGCCAAAAGGACAAATAAATCCATCCTAAAAGAACTTAATAGAACCACTAGACTCTCCTCAGTATGCCAACAAAGAGCCTTCAACTTTTTTGGGCACATCATGTGTTCTCCGAAGAGGACCGAACTACCACATGTACGGAAGCGGTTAAAAAAGCGGTGGGTGGCCGTAAACACCGTGCTGTCCACTCTGCATATGACCGCACTCAATGGAGACTGTGCGTAGTCACGATCCTCAGCAGTGAGAGAGCGACGAAGAAGAGAAGAGACGAATAAAAGGTTCACCTGAAAATGTATCGGCTGCTCATAACATAATAGCGTAAGTTAGGATGTTTACAGCGTCACATTGTGCACGTCGCCTTGAGTCTTTAGTCTCTATCCAATTTTACTTGCTACAGCAACTTACAAAGCAACACAATAATATTGCACAGTATTGTTATGTAACAGCAACTTAGTAGACTTAATTTTTATAGAAACAAAGTATAAAATTATGAAGTTAGAGGAGCAGGTATGAATTAATTTATTAAAATAAAAAAAAAACAGTTTTTCACGAGTACACCAAAACTTAGTTTAGATACCATCTTAAGAAGACATTAATGTGATAAGTTTATATCAAGAGGTATGTTATAAGACACTTTGTTTTATATAATGACTTTTTTGTTTTATATAATAAAATATTGATTTTTTTTTTCATAATTAAAAAAATTTTGCTTATTGTATGGAAGTGAATTTAATTCATGCCTTTAGTTTTATTTTGCGATCTTAGATGATGCAAGGATGTAATGAGGTGGGTGAATAGATATAAATAGGTAATAAAAAACATATGCCATATGAAACATATCATCATCATTAGCAGGTAGACGTCCACTGCTGGACCTAGGTCACCCCCCAAAGATCTCCACAGCAATCGGTACTGCGCTGCTCACATGCAACGGCTTCCCGCTGAGGTAAAACAGATATATTCATATAAAACAATTATCTATAGATAGCATGAACATAACATATTTTTTATAATTTTGTGAACTTATTTTTTAGTCTTTAGTAATTTTTTTTTATTTATTATCGATAAGTATGAACGCTACTATACCGTACGGGGCCGGACGCGCGGCGCGTGTGCCTATTATTGCTTTAAAAGCTTTTTAAAAAGATAATACGCGGCCGCTGTGGCTACCTAGTGATTTTTATATGTTCTCAAGTTTAATATTTCTGGGGAATGATATATAGGGTGGCGCAAAAGTAATCCTCCTATCAGAAAATGCTATAAATTTTGACTTGATGTAAAAAAATTAAAAGACCAAATAAAAATAATCCACAAGAAGAATCAAAGTTTTTCATATTTTTTTTTTTAAATTACAGCCAAAAATAACCTTGCGATGTTTTTTGGCTGTAATTTAAAAAAAAATATGAAAAACTTTAATTCTTCTTGTGGATTATTTTTATTTGGTTTTTTAATTTTTTTACATCAAGGCAAAATTTATAGCATTTTCTGATAGGAGGATTACTTTTGCGCCACCCTGTATATAATAACTAAATTTAAATTATTAGAATTATTTATATCGTTGAATACAAGTATTTGAATGGCTCAGTGGAATACTTATAAACACGTGGAAGGAATTTGTCTCAAATGCAGTAGCTCTTCATTCAAAGAAATGTTGCATTTTTCGGACATTAGCAAAGAGGATCTATATATTAGTTTCCAAATTTCAATTTGGTTTTAAAACGTGTTCTTGATAGACAGCGGAAGAAATGTTTTACGATATAAAGGAGTAGCTTGAGTTTAAATACCATCAGTTGAAAAGAATAGATAAACAGAATAATTTTCATAATCTGAAAGCCAAACTTCAATTTGAATAAAGCACTTCACAAAGACAATGAATTACACTAGTAAATACACTAAATGCAGATTGGTAAAACAGTATTACCTCTTCGTTATATATGTACGTATATATTTTATATATGTTTTGCTTGTTTATTTATATTATTATTGGTATAGCACTGGATTGGCAAGAGGTAGTGCGAGACAAATAACGCTGGCGCTGTCATGTCGCTCGGAGACCAAGACTAACTTTGGGTCGCTGCGCCAAAGGAGTAAGTTGTTTATTTATTTTTAGTTACATTTATTGATTTGTTGATTTATACATTGTATGTTTTTTTGTTAATTGTTTCTCTTCACCTGCTATAACATCTCCACATTTCCTTGGTTGATTGACAGAGAATGCTGATAGATATTAAGTCCGCCTATCGTAACCTAATGTTAGGTGCTGCAATAAATATTAAAAAAATTATACTTCTCTATAAAAACTCTGTCTTTTTTAGTGAGAATATAAAAATACAAATCCTTAATAGTAAATTTTAAACAACTATTTCAGTGTTACCACTCTTGATATTGTATTATAACGTTATTACTATTTATATATTATGAACTACTGGCTGTTACTTCAGCTCGATTTCATGCGATTTTATTTTATTTGATGAAGTATCAATACATAATAATATGGTGCAAGTTAGGATGATATACCATAGTGTCTTCGTGCACTGAAGTTAGATCTCGTTATCCCAGTAATTTAATTAACTACAACGCGATACAAACCGTGACAGTAATGTTCGCAAAGTACTGTTTGGCGGAAGTTGTTGTCGTGGTACCTAGACGGTTTCGGTGTACGGAAACCTATCACCAATGAGACGTACGTCATGGTATGTGATATTCCAAAGAATATTATTGGGGGTGTGGGTGCGGCGCGGGGTGTGATGGGGGTGGTCCGGGGGATGGGTGTTCATCCGTGAAATGGTTCGCTCTTGCCGTATATCGATTTGGGGCTTAAGCCCTCCTGAAAGGCATTAATAGACTACCAGGGGGGGCTTCATGACACCGAGATTCCGTATGAAGTTTGCGTTAAGGTTGTTAATGGGAGCTACGCTTTATTAGTTTGTCAGCTAAAGGCTTGAAAAAATTTCAATGTCTTTTTATAATAGCAAATTTATAGCTTTTTTTTTTTCATATGAAAGTTTACAATGTACTAATACCAAACTCAATTTATTTCTTTTAGGTGTTTTTCTTTATTTCTGAGATATACTTCGAAACCAAAATAAATATTCAACGTTCTTTTTGTTACTGACAAGTCAAGAAAAAATTTAAGTTCCAATAATAAACACTAAAAAGCATTTTGGCTAATATCTAGCACGTTACCTGTGTGGTAAAGCTGCTAGTATAAGTTGGGTAGTATAAGCTAGTATAAGCTGCTAGTATAAATGGGTTTTTGTTAATAACTGACCATAACAAATGATAAACAAACTACAATAAATAATATTTAACAGCACAAACAATATTTACACGGAAGCTTTTTTTTTTAACAATAATATTAGTTGATTTTAATTTCACACGGTGTTAAGTTCCAATGAGATCAAAGAAGATAAAACGTGATGGAGATACCCTGGATTCTATATGTTGAGAGCAGGGAAGCAGTGATACTGCGATAGAGACAAATTTACTATTAGAGATTGTTCTTAGTTAGGCGAGCACCAAAACTATTCTATCGCCATCTCAACATCAGTTTTTAAAAGCAATTATCATCGCAGATAGAAAACGTTTTCAAACTTATAATATATACAAGGATAAAGTAAACTCTAACAGCAATACATCTGTAAGGTTAAGCTAGTAACTTAATAAAGTAAATTAATTGTTAATCAAACATCAAAGTACGAATCGGCGAGGGATCGTGGCTGGGGTACAAGTATGCAAAACAATAGGGCCGTCTCCGAAAGTTGGACGATCTTGAAACACCCAAAGTCTCGTGCAAACAATCCAATTATTTCGAAACGGTATGATGCCGCGACAGCTGCTGGATGAAGAGTTGCTCCAAACTTTCCGAAGCCCCATCATGTTGATTAAATATTGTCTTAATTTTCTCTATTTAAGTTAAAAGGAATAAAGTTATGAATTTGTCTTAAAAAAATTAATTAACAAAATTTAACAACACTTCAATTGGCATGGATATATTAGGAAAAGGAACCCTGGGAAAGGCTACCTAACTTAATCAATGGCTAATTATAGCACTATATATAAAAACTTCTCACGCTGTCTAATTTAATAATTCCAAATAAACAGAAACTAGATCAAATTTTGATTGAAAAAATTATCATAGGCAAAGACCTAAGTGACTACATGATTTTTTTATGCCGCTTGCAACTTGGGGGTAAGTAATACATATGTTATAACTAAGAGGTGATAGAATACACGGATCACTACATTGCATTTGTCTCCTTTAGACATAATATATTAAGTTTCTTTAGTAACGTAGTGAAGCAATAATGAATTAATTTGTATCGTAAAGGAATAATTATGTTCCTATGACTACAGTTATATATGTATATGGTCAAAGTGGTGGTTGAAGTCGAATCTGTCCTTCTGAAAATACATTTCGATTCCCAGCTGTAGGAACACTAAGATACTGTTTATTATTAGTGACAAACCGCCGCCAAACACTACTGTGCGAACACTACTGTGTTCCGGTTTGAAGTAGTAGCTAATTTAATTACTGTGATAACAAGACTGAATATCTTGTCTCAAGAAGCACTCAATGTGGTAATATATTTATCATCTTAACTAGCACTACATTGTTATGGACATTGGAATACCTCTGTCCATAACAATGTAGTGCCAGCTGATGGATAATAACCTATCATCTCTTGAACAAATCAGCTGTTTCGTCGCATCGTTGAATAATGAAAACAAAATATTATCTACACACAGTAATGTTTGCGGGTAGTTTCGCAACAGAAAAAGAGCTTAAATTACTGCGTATTTTATAAAATATTTCAGATGCAATACACAGGTTTGTAACGCGGATATATTTTAAACTCTGACCGAACAGGTTTAAAAAAAATGTTACGGTTCGCTATCCACGTCTCGCTTGCAGTGGTGGCGAGCGATCGGCAATTCCACGTTACGGAGCGGCTTTGTGATGCAGATAACCTTAATCCGTGTCTGTCGCCTGCGTGTCAACGGCAGCCGCAAGCCAGCAACATACTAGCATGGACATCCCCTATAATATTGTTACTTAAAATTACCGCGATCGAGTAAAGTACTACAACAGTGGAGAGCAACGTGTCGTGAGACAGGCGAGAGTAGAATAAAGAATGGATCATCGCTAATAATAATTTCTGTTGCATCAGACAAAGAAGTTCTTTGGAAATTTCTGTAGCGGTCTTCGCTAGAAGTTTCTAGAATGATAGGTGGACTTCTTTTTAGCTTTAAACCTTGAGGTGATACGGCGATTAATCCATACGGGTGATACGAGCGATACACAATCAGGCTAATGATTTCTGACTTACGAAGAGTTTATTTTAGTGGACTTGTGCTGTCAAGAATTAATAAACGTTTCCATTTCGGAACATCGCTTCATTGGACCTAATTCAAACCAGTGGGTAACAATATTATTATACTTTTTAATTATAAAGTAATTAGTTCGTTAGTTGATCATATAGATTTGAATGAATAGAAAGAATGATACTGGTGATAGATCAGTTCGTAAGATAGAAATAGGTGTCATACTGCTTTAGGAAGCGAAAATCCCAACCCAAACTGATGAAAAGGTTTCGGTAAGGAAGCGTCATGATCCAAAGACGCTCTAGTGCACCTAGACCAAGCTCTAATCATGCTTCCAAGTGAGAACATTTGTTTATTAGCTCGATGAACCGGCGTCCGCCATCTAAATTTACAAGAGCTAATAATAATTAATAACAGATAACTTTTGTTGCATTTACTTAGTCATTCGTCAGTCTGTGAAAGGCTGGAGTGGTGAAGCTACTCAGTTTTTGAAGATGGGCTAGGATTTGCTCTCCGAATAACTTCACCCGCGTGAGAGCTCTGGTCGATGGGAACCCTTGTGTGTGATAAAGAAACTCGCTAGAATACTCTAAACCATTTTTGTACAGCACAAAGGAAACTAATTTCACGCATTTCTTTTATGTAAATATTGAAAAAGTAATACGAACAGCGTCATCATGAGACGAGTTACACGAAAACGGATGTAGTATGATGACCGTATCCACTGCATATCAACGTTATACTGTACATGCAACAGCGCGGAAGGATTATGAAGGGCTGAGATAGCTATTTGCGGTGTACTTAATTACGAGATAAATTAGTATGTAAATTAATCGTCGTAAACACAACGAGCGAACGGCGCCTTCTGAGCATTACTGCGCGTCAGTGCCGACGTCTATGTAGTGGAAAAACTAGCGCAGTACTTGGTTTTACGAACTACAGTTAAGACAAATATATAAAACGTTGCTTTTTCGAATCATTGATAAATAGAGGCAGAATTGAATTCTTTCTTATTTATACAAATTTTCAACTGTTAATTGTTATGCAATAAAAAAGTAAATTATCATATACTCTCATCAATATGCCCTAAAGCTCGAGAAGTTTTATTTATAATGTACAATATTCATAAGCAATACTACATAAGTAGGTACACACCGAAATACTTAATACTCATCGAAATCAGAATCATCCCCTAAATTTACCCATCGGCTATGTGGTTAACTTTAAACTCCATAGAATAATAAGGGATGAAAAAGACCAATTACGAAAATCATATTTACCCAATTCCCCACGTATAGAATATTTTATTTACTGATCTAATATTAATAACAATTTGATTTCGCTATCGGCCGCCATGTTTATTTAGCTGTCAAACACGTGCCCCGGCGCCTGCGCAGCACGTGACCGTTCCTAAAAGATACAATGTAATCTTACAGGCCAAGGTAATCTAACATTATGCCAGAGGCATAATAATTTTGGTAAAAATTGTATTTAAATTATCTCATCATGGAAACATCGCACTCGTCTCATCGCTTAGTCGATGAAAAAAATATATGTTTTTAAAACTTTTAATTATTTATTACTAGCTGTTACTAGCCCGCTTTGCTGGCTGTAATATAAAGTTAGACTTGTAATTTGATTGAAATGTTCATTGAGAATAACCAAAACCGCAAATTACTTTCTATAGCAACCGCATAAATACTAAGAAATGAAAATGTTCACCAAAGTTAATTGGAAATAAAATGTTGAAGGATCTATGAAATTCAAAAAATAAATACACTGTTACCGTCTACAAATCATTCAGCGTTTAATGCTTTCCTATGCCGATACATTCACTAGTAATCATGTGAATGGCGAACAAAGAAAACCATTTTCATTATATATAGAGTTTTTTATTGAACAGCCATCAGATCCAAATAAAGATAAAATAGGAATAATCATTTTTGCACTTCTTTTTAATCACAGTTTATTTGTCGACACCGTTTTTTTTATACTACTTATTACATAATGTTATTATTAAATATAGAAACGTCGGCCCTACAGGGATTTTATAGTACTCCCTCATCATCATTTTTGTCTATTGTTATTCTCTCCTAAACAACAATACTATTTGTTTAAAAATGTTTACGAGAAAATATGTAAAGAGTTTTATTATATATACTATATACAAAATAATTCCAAAAAGTGTTTTCTACATATTTTTTGTAAGTGAAATGTTTTAGTATATGTACATATATAATTTAAATAGCTAATCTAAAAAAGAGATAAAAAGTGACAAGTGATGATATTATTAGTAAAGAATATTAGGCAGCTTGGGGTGATTGTCAAAAGATATTAGATATCAAATCGCAATTTGGCGGGAGATGGTGTCGTCAGATCGGTTGTCGATAAGTCCTGGCAACCCTTGTTTGTTTGATTAGGTGTTTTTATCACGGCAGGGGACCTCAAATTATTATTTGTTGCCAAGGGATATACTCAGGCGCTGGAGTATGTTAGTAATATGATAAAATTAATTCAATGCTACATAACTCTCGTTTTGTTTGATTTTTTATTTGTCTCTCTTTCCAGAGACCGACCATCTAGGTAGGACCGGAAATGAAGTGGCCATCAAGGTAGGTGTAGATAGGATCCAAAATGAAGTGGAACCAAAGCACAGTTATGTTTGCATTCTATTGTTTGGGTGCAGAAATAGGAGCTACGGTATATGTACTTCGACAGTCTCCAGTAAGAGTCCTACCACCTGCTATTTCGTGTTTACTATAGCATAAAATAACAAAGACTACAATACTAATTGACAGCCAATTAAAATAAGCGCAGCGAAACTCATTTATCTTAATTAATATACCGATTAATCCGAAATTAGTAACGCCATTGTTCCCTAAGTTAATTCAGAAGTAATTTGAACGTTTCGCGCGCTGCGGCCGAACGATAGCTTTGACATTTCTCTTTAAAACATAATGGAATAAAGAAACGGTAAACTGGCAACCCCTCGTTTAGGGGAGCACTTCGTTACTGGACGTCAATTTGGATTAAACAATTTTGAGCTTTTCTTCGTCATCTATATCTCAACCAATGGACGACGATATTAAGCTTTCAAGTGAAACTTATTTCAAGATTTTGCTTTTATTTATATTTGAAAGAGAAGCCGTGTAAATTTTTTATTCATTTATATGCCATACGATGAAGGGTAATATAGTGAGTTAACAAACATGGGAAATTTGGTCAGTAAGGTAGATAAATAACTTTTTTCCTTGTGAGAGAGAAAGCTTCAAATTCCGGTAGTGAGAAAATTAAGAAGAGTGGTTACTTATATATCTTTATCAACTTAACAACAACTACTCTTGAGAAATGCATAAACAAGCAATTGTTTTAGGCTTCAAAAAAAATCAACCTAGATAAAAAGTATCAACAGCAGCTGGTCGTGGTGCTCCGTAATGCCAGAGGTAGCACCATTCATAGCGAATCACCGTACAAAATGATATTATTTGTAACGTAATCCGCGAACAACTATACGCGAGATTGATATTACACAGGGGTGAAATTGACATTAATTTATATGGATACGGTTTAAAAATGTATAACGGGTGGGTCGCCGCGCTAATAAACTCCCTCGAGACGAACGTGAGTTTTGTCGCCGAATTAATATATAATTTTAAATCTTTGAACCTGTGTAGTCGATGTGTTTGTTAAAAAGTCAAATTAACCTAGTAATTGCTGAAGTGTTAATGTCTTGCCTAAATCTAGAAAAAATATTTACATAGTTACATCCCTACACGACGTGATGGTAGGTGATATATATGGCTGCCCATAATAATGTGTCGCTACTTTTTTTTATTCAATTAAGCGACAAGACGAGCGGTACGATCACCTAATGATAAGTGACACGCCTGCCCGTGACAACGTGACATTTGTTAGGATGTTATAAGCAGCATCTCATTATGCTCGTCGCCTTGAGATATAAGATATTAGGTTTCGTTAGCTCGGTAATTTCGCTAATTACAGCGCTTTTTATTCTGGAATATTGTTTGCACACTTATTATTTGATGGCAGAAGTAGGCGCTGTGATGATATGTGGCGGCTTTTTTTTGTTACTGCGGGGAAACCTTCTAAAAGATACCTTACTTCTGGGGGGCAGACAAGGTTATGTCGGATTTTTATCCACTAAAACTCCATTGGTGGTCATCTGCAGTGTGTTGCGAAGGAGGAAGCTTCTGCCACTACAAGTACTAGACTACTTCGTACTTGTTGTTCATCCCGGGATCGTTTAGTGCATAATGAGAGTCCACCTCCAAAGTCCACCTTCAAAGCCTTCTACAACAGGGCACATCTTAGTACTATTCTGAATAGCGCTAGACTGCAGGACAAGTAGAGGTACCTATCTAGACGATCTCCGGCAATAGAGACCTACTACCAGTGAATAATAAAAACAAAAATGTAAAAACGCCGCGAAATTGCGTTGCGTTCAAAAATGATGGATCGGTTAATTGTGTAGGATGACGCAGGGGCGGCGTCCGGTATCGCTGCTCGTCATGGGAGACTTCCGTTTTTATCTGTGGCTTTATAAAGCGCGGGAATTTCGCGTAATTGCGGGTTAGTTGACAGCGGGCGACCGTGATTGATGTTGTTTTTTTATTTTAGTGTGATAATCGTTTTAAAATTAAAAAAGGTATCGTCTGTATGGTATATATAAATATAGATATTTATTTATATATATGTGTATATACAGGGTGGCGCAAAAGTAAACCTCCTATCAGAAAATGCTATAAATTTTGCCTTGATGTAAAAAAATTAAAAGACTAAATAAAAATAATCCACAAGAAGAATTAAAGTTTTTCATATTTTTTTTAAATTACAGCCAAAAAACATCGCAAGGTTATTTTTGGCTGTAATTTAAAAAAATTATGAAAAACTTTGATTCCTCTTGTGGATTATTTTTATTTAGTCTTTTAATTTTTTTGCATCAAGGCAAAATTTATAGCATTTTCTGATAGGAGGTTTACTTTTGCGCCACCCTGTATATAAATAATGAAAATAGGCTATTTGTTTTTTAAATTTCATAGATCCTTCATTATTTAATCTTTAATTAACTTCTAGAAACATTTTCATTATAACATTTCGTATTATTTATGCGGTTTCTATAGTAATGAATGCTATATAACGTCATTTGCTTGCGGTTTCTCTCAAGGAATATTTCAGATAATTTTTCAAGTCTAATTTCACATTAGGACTAGCAATGCGACGGGAGAACAGCTAGTTTTCTATAACTGCATAAAAAAAAGAGATATATGGCTTTAATTTATAATTATTAAATTTCATATCTTCTTATAACTAGTACTATGTTTCTGTTGCCGGAGACCGTCTAGATAAGTATCACAGTTACCGTTTTCCGGCTTCAAAGACATTGTTGCTAGTAAAAGTACTTATTAGTTATATTCTGAGATTATTCAAGGCCAAGGGGTGAGTAATTAACATCATCTATGATTTCATTGTTACAAATTTTGTAATTTTAAATGTGAAAGTTGGAAAAATGGGAAAAAGAGGTAAAGATTACTCTTCTGTCTTCTAATATTTTATTTAAATGCACGAATGGATTTTCTATATTGAATAAAGATAACAAGGATGACTTTAAATGTATATTGCTTTTACTGCTATGGACATTCTAAGTATTGTTATGGGGTGGAAAGATTCCCGTACACACTCACGGGATCCAAGCTAACCTCATCTGTACGTGGTGCACACTGCTAATCAAAAAACGAGGCTCTTCATGGTGTCTACCACTAAGTAACCAGGGGTCAGCTTGATGGGATATAACCCAAATGCACCCATATGAATCCCTACCCGATCGATGTGGGAATCTTTGGGGGAAGCCTATGTCCAGCTGTGGACGTCTATCGGCTAATGATGATGATGATCAATATGGACATAAGAGTCAAAGTATATGTGTATAAGTGAAGTGTATTGTAAATTGTAGATGAAAAATATTTTAAAGGATACTTTGGATGAACTATAAACAGTTTCCCTGTCTACATCAGCTAATAATAGTTAAATTGTAGTCGTTTTGCATATATTTAACATTAATATTGTTAACAAATAAATTGTTCACGTCACGGTGCCTAATAGAATTATTGGCGTAATACTTTAATTTAACTTTTAATAAATTTGATTATGCAAATTGCACTAAACACAATCACGTGGCCGTGTCAGTAGTAAATAGCGTGTAAAATTTATCCTTGCTGCCTTTGTGTGGAGAGAAGACGCGCTGGGGGTAGTTGCGAATTTTTCAACCGGCCATACTCGTTCATTCGAAGTCAACTGCGTGTTAAATTAAAATAAACGATACTAATGCCCTTCAAAATTCAAATTTCCCCCCAAAACCGCGGTTTCGACGTCTCTATTCAAAATGAGCGTAATAACAAATTATGTACGCATCGGCGCGCGCTTTCATATTTAAAATAAGTTAATTCTGCCTTTACTATCGCAATGATTCATTTCATCTGTGCCTTATTCAATTAAATAAACAATTTTATTTTTCAATACAAAAATTCATGCTTCGGATAATCTTAAAACATTTTTCGTGTAACTGAGTAATTAAGATATTTTATCATTAAAACATTAGCCTTCAAATGTTACTTCAAATGTCACTAATAACTAATACAGAGTATAATTCAAATAAACTTAATTTTGCTGTAATTGATCTAACATCATCATATACCATACATCACAGTTAAAAAACCGTGTCGTATATAATATGTTGATTCTTAACAAATATTGTTTCCTTTGAAGTAAGCAACAATCCTTACCAACGAATATGAAAAATTTAAATCAAATAATCTTCATTACAGAAATGTGATTGTAATGATCATTTGGGAAACAGATATTTTAGTTTAAATGTTTAATTTCATTCATATTTAATATGTTACTTTCGGAACAAAAATGGATTATTCAAAATTAATAAAAGAGCACTAAATGATCCCGCGCATTACGAGTTGCCGAGACCTGTAGAGTCTAGAACAATCTTTTACATTGTAACTTTAGGTAACTACACAATTTTCAACTTGCATTAATCATAATAATACTAGAAATAGATTTAATAGCAATAGAGAGAAAGTAAATAAATAATTGTAACAAAAAGAGGAACGAAACAGAAAGGAAATGTAAAATAGAAACCAATGTAAACAGTATAAGCGGCGATTGATATCTGAGATGTGATGCATGAAAGGAGAAAAGAAGAAAAATGTAAAGATTACATAGTATAAAACAGAGTTCCCCAAACTTTTTTGTGTCGTAGACCCCTTGCCATGTTTTTCCATGTTGGGTAGTCCCCCTACTTACCTCATATTGATTTCCTGTAAATTTCTAACTGTAGTGAAGTTTAGTGTTAAAAACTTAAACATGTTAATTTATACATTTATTAATTGAATTTAAATTAAAACTACTCAAAATAAAATTTTGTATACTACTACTACTCAAAATAAATGTTTTGATATTATAAGATAGTATGATGTAAGTAAATAGGTACTATCAGTGTATGTGTTGAGATCCACTATCGTGGACCCCCATTTTCATTTCATGGACCCCCAAATTTTTTTTTGTTGACGTAGACCCCTTGCAGGTTGTCATAGACGCCTACGGGTCGATATAGACCACTTTGGGAATCACTGGTATAAAAGACAGAAAATATGAAAAGAGAAAACAAGAAAAGTAAAGAATAAAATAAAAAGAAAGAAAGTAACATAATAAAACAACTACGGTCTCACAGAAACGGAGGAACAATTAAAAAAATCTGCAGTAATCGTTCAATCAGTAAATGTTAGACAAAGGTCTTAAAGAAAGGGTAACTAACCCGATCTTTTGATATTCGTATCTCGTTATTGTCTACTTATCAAATGACTTGTTCGCGATATAAATATCACGCGAATGTACCATTGTGGTACGAAACTGCTAATTATCGCTCCATGGTACAAAAACAAACACCTAACGCTCCCGGGGTGACGATAAATCAACGAAACTGAAATAACTCCCCCCTGGGTGCTCTCGGATCTGTCAGTTGACATAATAGGGTCCTTTGTAACCCTCGAGTCCCGGTAACGAGCCCGTCGCAACGATAGTTTTATCTATTATCTGTACCTATCGCGTTAATGGCAAACTGATCTGTTCGACCGCTTTCGATCCTTACACTAAAGTTTCTTGCATGTGTCAAATAAAAAAAAACTTTCAATGAAAAACTATACATTTCCATCGGTATCGATTTTTGGATTACATTTACATTACCAGGTAAAAATAACTAATACATCAAAAAAAAAATAGATACCTACAACAACTTTTAAATCATCATCATCAGCCGACAGACTTCCGCTTTCTTTATCTTTATCTCCGATCGGTCCTGCTCTGCCCGCATCCAGCGGCTTCACCTTCACCACAGTCAGCATGGCCTCTTGTACTGTCGGGTAATAGGTGCCGTCAATTGTAAGGGTTCATATGGTAGGTTTTGGGTCATTCTCCACCACGCTAATCCAATGCGGATTGGTGAGCCAGAATCTCGTTCTTTGAATAGAAAGGTGCACAACGAACAGGTGTGGTTAGCCTGGGTTCCATGAGTTGTTGTGCGGGACCCCTGGCACACCACTTTTAATTATGAAGATCATATTGTTGTTCGTTTTTTGTTTTTAAATTTATATCAGCCATGTGAAAGGGAAGTCCAATTGTTCAATCATTTCCGGTTTTTAAATTTAAATAAACGGAATTGAATATAAGAAAGTATCCGGTTAAAGGAAAATCGAAATGTTCGATTGCTTTTTCTGTACTTAATTAAGCGACGAAACGAGCGGGAACTTCACCTTATGATAAGTGATACGCCTGCTCATAACAACGTGGTCCTAGTTAGGATGGTATACACTGCACCATATTGCTCTCGTCGACTTGAGATATAAGATATTGAGTCTCATTTCCCCAGTAATTACACTAGCTACAACATCCTTTAAACCGGAACACAGTAATGTTTGCACACTATTGTTCAGCGCCAGAAATAAGCGCTACGGTGGTACCTAGACAGTCTCCGGGATCAGAATCTTACTACCAGTAAATTTTGTTTTTTAGATTCAAATTTGTCGCGTTATATTAAAAAAAACGGTCAATGGAAAATTGATGTGTTCTATCGTTTCAGATTTTTTTATTAAAATTAGCGAGATTAAAATTAGAAAACCCGTTAAAGATAATATAATCGATTTTTAAGTCGTTTCTGAGTTAGGAGATTGAACGTCTGCGAAATCGATTTATATAAAAAAAAACGTAGCAGCGTGTACAGCGACACGTGGCGGTGTAATTTTCCCCCGCATTGAGCATGCCCATTAAGATTCCCGCAGGATTAGCGAAATCAATGACGTGCTTTGGCGCAGTGGGTGTCCGCTCATTGTCATTCCCTGTGTTGCAGTGTACAGCATTCTAGTTCATGACGATGAATTCAAAGCTGTAAGTAAATTTTTACTCGATTCATTTCAATAGTTTTCGATAAGACTTTTCAGTGGAACTATACGCGCATTTTTTTTTGTTTAATTTTATATATATCGTATTATCATCACCATCATCACCCGATAGATGTCCAGTATTGGACATAGACGTCCTCCAAATATCCCCACATCGATTGGTCCTGTGCTGCCTGGATACAGCGGCTGCCCGCGATGTTCTTTTGTAGGGGTTCATATGGAGGACTTGGGTCATTTCCCACTACGCTGGCTTGATACGTTTTGTCGTTTGTTGTTTTCGGAGTCAGAGCCTCGTTTGTTGATTAGTAGGGTGCTCAACTAGCAGGTGAGGTTGGTTTAGAGTTATTTTATGTGCGGGACCTCTTACGCTCCTTTAAAGTATATTGATAGAGTTCAAATTCCCGTAAAGACCAGAAATATGATATACAAATAAAATGACTGGAGTACATCTCTTGCCCGAGACCGTTTAATTAGGTCCCAACGCAGCGCCTATTTCTGCCACCAAACAGTAGTATGCAGACATTACTGTGTTTCAGTTTTCATTTTCGGAAGAGCGATGTAGCTAGTGAAATTACGGGAACGAAATCTAACATCTTATGTTTTAAGACGACGAGCACAGTGGTGTTGTGTATAACATCCTAACTAGCATCGGGTGAACGTTCCGCTCGTCACGTCTATACGGAGAAACAAAAATAAATAAATAGAAAAGCTAGTCCATTGATAGTAATACTAATATTTAAGAACTGCGTTATATAGTTTATATTTTTAATTTAATGACGTACATGACAAATGTCCACAAACGCAACAAGCCTTTTTTTTTTTAAATATACAACAGGATTGAATCTAAAACAATGAACTGGAATGATTTCGTTGCGTACAGCGGTGACCGCATGCAATCCCTTCACCATTGATTTATCGTCCGACCCACCTGTTAGCGCAGATTACTGATAAAACTTTCCGTTAGGCGCCGCCGCTAATGACGTCATCACTATTGATCAGTAAAAAATTACTTTTTACTTAACATCAGTGTTAACAATGTCATATAAGATTCTGAACTATAAATTATTGGGATAACGAGACATTACATCTTATATCAAGTGACAACTACGTTTTATTATTTATCATCATCAGTCGATAAACTGATGGTCTTTCCAAAAGATCTCTACGTTTGTAGTGGTTCGTTCTTTAAGTTTGTATTGGCCATTTTCCATCGCGCTGGCCCAATACGGGTTGGAGGGAGCCAGAGCCTCGTATGTTAATTAGCAGGGTGCACCACGAGCAGGTCAGGTTGGCTTGTCAATTGGCTAATCATTGTGTATCTTAATTGTAATCACTTATGGGGATCAGAGAACGCCCGGGCGCGCAATTTAGATGCTCCTTGGCCCTATGTAATAAGGGTCAAATTGAAACCAAACACATCTCGTGTTCCCGCCGCGCCCGTGCCTTCGTGTTTTTTTTTTTTAGTAAAGTAATGTATTTTTTATGAAACTATCATTTTATTTAGCTGTACTAACATGATGGAGCGTAAATAGTGCTAAAAAAACAATTTAAAAAATAAGATATTTTTTTAATCAAGATAGATTTTTTTCCGTTCCATCATCAAACGTGTCATTAGTACTATCGTCTGTCTTGGTTTTCGGAAGCGGTCTCCTAACACCCGGTATATATTTCATTTAGCTCAAATTCGGGAGGAATTTTTATATAGATATGATAACATATCATATATGTATCATATTCTTATTGTTTCATTACGTCAAAAAAATCGGAAGCGATACAGGGATAATAGAATCACATTTCGCGGTCTCGACTCACCCCATGAGAGCCGGCACAAGAGTAGAAATCGATTCCGTATTCCAATAACTATTTGGCTTGGACCCGCGGCCGATCGCCGTAGTGTTTGTACATCGGTTACTGTACCCACAAGGTCTCGATACATACAGATAGACTGACCTTCTATCAATAACTTATATTTATAAGCTTAGTGTATATTATATATATTTACTATATGTGACTATATTATTTAGACATGTATCCATTTTAACCTTCGTAGGTTTAGCGTTCGTTTACGCTGCCGTGAATCTTCCGCCTTCAATATCTTCCTGTGGTATGAGGCCTATTTCTTTATTATACAAAGCGATGAGACGAGCAGGACGTTCACCTGATGATAAGTGATACGCCTGCACATAACAATATGGCGCTAGGTACGATGGTATACACTACACCACATTTCGCTCGTTGTTTTGAGACATAAAATGTTGTCTCGTTACTCCAGTAATTATATTAGCTACGACTCCTTTCAATTCGAAACACAGTAACGTTTGCACACTACTGTACAGAAATAGATGTTGTGGTGGTACCTACCTAGATGGTCTCTGGCAACAAAGACCTGCATCCGTAGCGCAGTGGCTAAGCCGCTACCTTGGGATACTTCGTTTCTCTGTTTGATATCAGGATCCAACCTTTTTTGAACTCGCCTGGTCAGTTATCACCTTCATATTGTTAGTATTTTACTATAATAGTATGGTTTTGTTTCGGCTGGTCAACATATGAGAGCCAGAGTATTCTAGCAAGCACACTTCACGTTCCACAGCGTTTATGTCAAATGTTAGCCCAAACGCTGATGAAAGAAAACGTCATAACCTTCATAGATAAACCGTTTACACTATAGACTGTAGTGCAGAGTCTGTTCACAAAACTGCAGCTCAGTTTGGTAACTGTAGCGAATATTTATTTCGCGCCCCTCTCAATATGAATCATGATGGTCACCCTAAAGCGGTGGCAAAAGAGTGTAATCGAAGATGTCGGACCTATTTGATTTGTTGTTGGCATAGGAAAGTGGGTTTTAAACAGCATTCGTCGAGTCCATGTTTGGGCATTAAAAGTGGTTATCTAAATTCAAATCTGATTTGAATTTGAAAACGTGGGAGATGTTGTGTGCACAATACTCGAGTGTTTTGTTTGTCGTAGGATTCACAAACGTCTCGTGTATATACTTTGGGAAAACGTCGCATAAACATATTATATCATACATCTTCATTTCAACGCATGAAAAGAATTATGCAATAAATCATACGTTAAGTAGCAGTGCGCAGGGTAGATTGCTTGAAGGACTGTTGGCCGAAGAGGCAGTGAAGTTCTCGAGCGTCAGCCGCGTGCCAGTTAGACGCAGTGCTTTTTTTTGTAATTGTTCCTCCAGTTGTATTGGATCCAGCCCTACTGTCACTGTCATTTACCATCTGTTTTTGTATATCGCATTTTTCCTCGTTCTCTTCTTTCACTCTTACTTTCACTTCCATTCCAGTTCTCTCTTTCGCATTATCCTTCTCTACCATACTCCATCCTATATCCTTCTGGCATCCGTCTCTCATGAATAAGGACACAGTACGTACGTTATTAAATTCTTTACTTTTCTATTCTTAAATCTACACATTCTTGTTATACATAATATCTCAGTTTGCCTTATTTATTACATTCATTACAATTTTTTCATGGTAGGATGTAATGTTGGGACTGATAAGGTGGACCGACGATCTGGTGAAGATCGCGGTAAGCCGCTGCATGCGAGCAGCGCAGCGCAGCATCGATTGATGTGGATATTTTTGGGGAGGCCTATGTCCACTTGTGGACGACTATCGGCTGATGATGATGATGATGACATATATATTTAAATCTTCTTTGTTACCTTGATCTATGTCCAGCAGTGGGCGAAATCCGGCTGTTAATGATGATGATTTTTTGTGTGGTTCTAATATTTAAATGGTTAAATCAATAATGATAACTAATAACCCTTTGCATTTCAATTCATGAAAGTAAACAGGTTTTTTTTATCTTCGAAAAGATACTCTGTCTTCTATATCTATGTTGTTCTATAATCTATATCTATACTCTGACTTCCTCCACATGAAATTCATGTGGAGATTTTTACACACTAAAACTCGTCGGTGGTGATCTTCAGCGTTTGGAAAAGTGACGGGATCTCCGTTCGGAACACAAGCGCGGCCTCGCTAACGCTATGCTGGGATAGCCCGTCCTGGGTCAGCTTTATGCAGACCTTACCAGCCTCGTGGTTACTACCTCAGTGATCGGAGACCACCTCCAGCCATCGTCCTCATGAGCAGGTTAACAGCTTGTATTGGCTGGAAGTATCTAATCGGATTTCCATACTAGATAGTGGAATTTGTTTGGTGGTATGGTTTTTTGTTCCTAACATCTTATTGTTTTCATTTTGTCAACCTAACACCCAAGTCATAATATTCTGGAAGCGCTTCATCATTTTGTTCATTTAAATCTAAAAGCAAGTGCAACGATTGTAATTATATTAAACTGATGTATCACTTATCATCGAGTGAATGTCTAGCAGATAATGCAGCGATTAAACCGTTCTTTGTGCATTTATATTATAACATTTATTATATATATTTTTATAGCAAGGGTATGTAAACGAGTGAACAGTTCACCTGGTGGAAAGTGATCACTGACGCCCATGGACAGTTGCAACATCAGAGGGGTCGCAGCTGACCTTTAATAGGTCTTATTTATTAATTTAATTATTTACAACTTAGCTACTACATTTACAGAGAACCTCAAATTTGTACATAGGCATAAAATTTTGTGATTTTTTATTATAACATTATAAAAATAAACTTTAATAATGTTATTAATAAAAATAACAATTTTTTTTTTAATTTGCTTTAAGGTCCGTAAAGCTTCTATTTCGTCGCTTAAAGGCATCAAATAAAAATTCAAGCACAGATAAAATAAGTTTTATATTAGTTACTAATGGTCGATTGTCGGAGTAACTTCTATAATTATTATTAAAGCAAATTAAATCTCGTTGTGGACATCCACTACAGAAGTTTCCGGCGGCTAGAACGTCTATCAGTACAGATACGGGCGGTGGGGCAGGGCCTTTAGGGTGGGGGGGGGAGCCTGTTAAAACGTTAATCGAATTTGAACGTAATGGGATTTCTTTCTTGAGGGGCGCATTGCTAAAGGATTAATTTATATCAATTTAAATGGGTCTGATGTTTACAGGGTGTTACTTTATCAAAAAAGTTTATTATTAATATGACATAAGATATATTTTTATTTTATTTCTAGCATTTTCTTTTAACTCAATATCTTTCACGAGGTTTTACTAGTAATTAAAAAGATTGATAACAGAACAACTAGTAATAAATTACTACTTATACCAATAGATTATAGCCGGATACGAATAGCGCAAGACTAATCGGTGTGACAGTCTTTGTCAGAGGCGTATATCCAGCTGTAAACATCTGTCGGCTGATGATAGATTACTTAAAATTTATAGAATCAACAGCTTTCACAGTGACATTTATGTATTAAACCAGTGGCGGTGGAAAGTAAGAGTATTTTCTCGGGAAACGACGAACATGTGATGGGTAAGTCATACTTCCGCTCATAACAAAGTGGCGCTAGTATTCATAATTAACATAACATCACATTATGCTCGTTGCTTTAGACATTAGATGTTAAGTTTCGTTACCGATTATAAGTGTTGCGCTATCTTTACCTAAACAGTATCTAGCAACAAAGTTCTACCGCCAATATACTATCAAGAATATACGAATTTTGCCAACCTGCTGATCTGATCCTGATCTAGCAGTTTAAATATTAAAAGAGTTATTTTTATTCAATTAAGCGAGGAGACGAGCATAACGTTTACATTATGAGAAATGATACGCCCGCCCATGACTATGTTCGCTATTTAAGATGATATATTAGAAAAAAAGGAACTGTGTATTTGCTAACAAGAGCATTTTCTTTTCAAGTATAATTTAGAACAGCCTGTACATCATCCGCAGACCACTCTTACGGGCCGGTATAATCCGGTGCGTTTGTTTGCGTCGCGCCGTAATGTATGTGGGAGCGCCGGCACGCGGACAAAGTAAGAACGAGCGGCGCAAACAGATAAAGAATACGTATAAACATTGCAATATTTATCATTTTTTTTATTCAATGAAGCGACGAGACGAGCGGGATTTTCACCTGATGTTAAGTGATACGTTTAATCATAACTACGTAGCGCTACTTAGAGTAGTATACCCAGCACCGCATTGTGCTCGTCGCATTAAGATATAACATCTTAAGTATCGTTACCATAGAAATTGCATTAACTACAGCGCCCTTCAAACCGGAACATAGTATTGTTTTGCGGCAGAAATAGACGCTGCGGTGATGTCTATTTAAACGGTCTCCGCCAACAGACTTACTAGCAGTGTTTGTGACATTTTTAACTTTTAGCACAAAAGGGGTTGCTTTATTACATAAACGCAGTGCTTAAAGAATCATAAGATAGAGTTCTTGAGGTTTGAGGAAAGTAGTTGGATGAGGACAGCGCATGAGCATCGGCATGCAGATCTTTGGAAGAGATCTATTTCCGATAGAGGACGATGATGATGGTAGAATTAGTCAGCAGGTGTTGTTGTACCCTTCTGGATTTTGTAAATCCAACTATTAGTGGTAGGTATCTGTTGCCGGATTTCGTCTACGTAGGTACCACAACAGCGCCTATCTCTGCCGTCAAAGAGTAGTCTGCAAACATTACTATGTTCTGGATTGAAGGGCGCTGTGGCTAGTGTAATTTCTGGGGTAACGAGACTTAAATTCTTATGTCTGAATACGACGAGCACAATGTGATGCAGTTTACATCATAAGTAGCGCCACGTTGTTATGGGTGAGCGTATCACTTAACATCAGGTGAACGTACCGCTCGTTGAATAAAAAATAACTTACTTGTACAATAAGGCAGTATTTAAATTGTAATTGATGGATTTAACAAAATAAACGTTTGGGCAGGGAAACAATAATAATATGTAGGTATATAAGGCTATTCTGTACATATATATATATCATGTATATTATATATTATAGAATATTGTATAGGGTGGCACAAAAGTAATCCTCCTATCAGAAAATGCTATAAATATTGCCTTGATGTAAAAAAATTAAAAGACCAAATAAAAATAATCCACAAGAAGAATCTAAGTCTTTCATATTTTTTTTTAAATTACAGCCAAAAAACATCGGAAGGTTATTTTTGCGCCACCTTGTATACAAGGTATTCTTCTTGTGGATTATTTTTATTTGGTCTTTTAATTTTTTTACATCAAGGCAAAATTAATAGCATTTTCTGATAGGAGGATTACTTTTGCGCCACCCTATATATATTGCTTGCAAGTTAAGAATAAAAAAAATATCAATTTTTTAAGTAAGCATTCATCGTATAGCCAACGAACTGACGATCAGTTAAGCGAATAGCTTTTATTTAACTTTATGTACATTGTAAATAATAATAATAATGTTTACCACGTTATCTTTGTTTTGTTTAGGGATAATTAATCATCATCATCAGCCGATAAACTTCCACTGCTGGACACTGGCTTCCCCCAAACATATCCACATAGATCTGTTCTGCGCTGCCTGCAACCATCGGCTTTCCGCGATTTTCAAATAGTCGGAACTATGTCTTCCGGTGCGCGGTCGTCGTTCGAGGAACTTGCAGCCCCATCGGCCGTCAGTCCAAAAAGCAATTTTAATATTAATATTAATGCTCTACAACAAATTAAATAAATAATATTTTGGCTCTTTACAGTTAGCTGATTCAATAATAGTTCAGTTGGTTGAATATTAAGGTGGTTTCGGTGTAAACGATATTTACACTACTAAAAGCCGATATTAGCATTCTCTTTGTAACTAAGATTTATTTTAGATATTTTTACTGAGACTAATTTTCCACATTTACTGATGTAGGCTCGATCAACTTAATTCATAAATAATCGCATTTTTTCCTTTTATTTTAACTATCTCTCTGCGCATACTAACATACTAATTTGTTGTACAAAGAAATCTTAACATTAGTCTTATAAACATAAGCTTTAAATATTTGAAAAAAATTGATAATTAGTTTCTTAATAATAAATAATAAACTAATTGAAACCTACACATTTTATTTATATAATAATCCACGTTCTCCAGGTAAAAACGAATAGTTACTAGCTTAGCCTTTTGTTTCTTGTTATTGGAGGGGAAATCTTCTTATATACCTTGCTCTTGTAATGACAAAAAGGTTAAGTGAGTTTTTTACCCACTAAAACCACTTAGGTGGTCATCTTCAGCGCATTGCGGGAGACAGGATCTCCTACGGAACTCAACGGTGCCACCCGGCACTACGCCTAAAATGGGTTGTGCGCATTGGTACGAAAAGAACTAAACTACTTCCTTGTCGTTCATCCCTCGCTTATGAGACAATGAAGGCCCACGAAACCTTCAAAGCCCACGAACCCTAAAACCATTTTAGTTGCCTCTACGACAGGCAGGGCTTATTTTAGTCCTATTCTTAATAGCCCGAGATTACAAGGCAAACAGATAGTATAACCTAATATCTACAGACCTTAGTCCGTAAATTTAAAAAAAACCAGTTATTTAAAGACATATGTTTAATTAACCGTTTTTTTATCTGCTAATTTTAACCAGTTATGGATATTATAACTCATTTGTAGCCTGTACGTCATATAACTTTTTGCTAGTTAACTTAGTTTTAAAGTAACGAAGAACTTATTTACAAACTACGTGGAAACCTTTTAATTCGTTTCAAAAGATATCGCATCCGAAGCCCCTTTAATACTCGCTCAGATCCGTCGGCTTGCGGACGTAATCTGCACCGAACATTTTTTTTTGCCCCTGCACTATTGGCGCACTTACAAAGCCCTGGATCTTCTTACATCCGTATACGAGCCCTGTGGTAAATTAAATTTTTTCATTTTCTACAGACAGGTTAGATACACAATGAATCTTTTTGGACTTGTTTATTTTTTAATTTTTAACTTCAATCTTTATCATCATCAGCTTATAAACGTCCACTGCTGGACACAGCTCCTTCCCTTCCCAAAAATTTCCATATAGTTCGGTGCTGCGCTGCTCGCATACAGCTGCTTCCCGCGACCTTCATTAGATCGTCAGACCACCTAGTGGGGGGCCTTCCAACACTGCGTCTTTCCAGTACGCAGTCGCCAATCAAGGATCTTCAACCTTTATATGGTTATAATAATTCAATCTATGTAGATACATCGGACAATAAAGCCATTTTGCCATTCTCTACCAACTCGTCTTTGACATGGATAAACATGAAGTATGTGTTTTGAATATTAACAAAATAAATTCTTTTTTTTTACGTAGTCGCTTTACGGCGAGGCCACGGAAACGCTTTTACACAACTTCGTGACCTCCCCCCTCCCCAGCGCCGGCTGCACCACGCAGCCCCATCTTGGGAGGAGCAACCACCTCCCTTACCAAATACGGGCGCTCCAGAACATACAGCGCTCCCTCTTCTTTTCGGCCTCTTACCGTCACTACGACACGGATCCCTTTGAACCCGTCACCCAGAGCCCACGGGAACCAAGAGAGAAAACTCTCAGCTTCCTGCGGCGGATCTGGTCTTGGATTCCGCAACATAACGGCTAACTTAAAGAACATAAATACTAGATAACTTATATTTAAATACATAGTACAACGTATGAGAAAGTTAGCCAGTTTGTATATTTTTGTTTTGTGGTACAAATTTATTATAAATTTATACAATGGAAATAGTAATCACTTTTCAAATTATTAATTGCTAAATTTAGTTAAAAGCTTAGCTATACAACAATATATATACATATATTAAACTACAAATATACTAATTCATAGACAATTGGAGTTAAAGTTACTATTATGCATGCCTAGCCGCTGTATTGAATATGAATTAACTGATTTTACTAAAATACTAAAATCTATATTGGGTATAACAATATTTACCCAAAAAAATTAATATAGGAAATTTATTAATATTTTTTTTAATATAAGGTATTACTTACAAAAACAAGTATAGTTCAAAGATTTTTATAGTTATGCAAACTTCGAATAACGTATTAAGTTTCAATAACCAAGTTAGTGTATTCCGTTAACAAAATACATAATAATCATAAAAAATACAGGCAACTAGGTTAAAATTTTAAAGTGAATAAAAAAAAACAATATTACAGTATCCCAAAAGGTCCAATCCACTTTGGGAATAGGAAAACAAACTACATTCGCTCACTATATACCAAACTATGATAACTACAAGAAGCGCCATTGATAGATGTAGTAACATACACATACCTTCCCAAGATAATAGGATTAAGAACTTAAAGGAACTTTTCTGGTGGAAGATGCTGAAGTCAATTTAGATAAGTCATCGCTTCAACTATTTCCACCGCATATCACTGGCTTTTAAATATTATCATATTAATGTATGAAGAACTGTGTAACTAATGAAATTACTTGTATAACGAGACTGAAGATCTTTCGATTCAAGGTGACAAGCATCTTTCTGGTCATCTTGTTGTTTCGCCGTACACTAAACAATAAAGACATTTATTTTCTATTTCAACACCTGAAAATACTTTTTTCTTATAATTTGCTAACAACTGACAGTAATTTTAAATTACTAGTGGTAGGTATTTCCTGAGACCGTCTAGGAAGGTACCATTGCAGCGCCTATAGCAGGCTGCAGAACAGTAGTGTGCAAACGTTAGTGTGTTCCGGATGAAGGGCGTGGCAGTTAGTGAAATTACTGGAGTAACGAGACTACCTTATGTCTCAAGCCGACGGGCGCAATGTGGTGCAGTGTATATCAATCTAATTAGCGCCACGTTGTTACGAGCACATGTATGCACTACACCACATTGCGCTCGTCGCCTGAGACAAGATGTTGAGTTTCATTACCCCAGTAATTACACTAGCTACAGCGCCCTTCAAAACCGAACACAGAAATGTTTGCGCACTACTGTTTGGAAGCAGAAATAGGCCCTGCGGTGGTACCTACCTAGACGATCTCCGGCAACAGAGATCTACCACCAGTAAACGTAAATAGCGAAATGGCGATGTTAATACTTATAACCTTTACTGTTTTGATCTAGTTAATTGTCGGTGACATTAAAGGATATACTGATGTCACATCCAGCAATACAAGTTCTCCGTCTGAATGCCTGGTGAAATATTGATACAGTACCGCAAAACCCGAGCGAATATGATCGAAAAGATTTAGCAATTAACAAAACTGTAGCCCAGGGAATTCCACTGGGAAACTGTAGCCTCAGGTTTAAATAATCTTTATACATTAAAATTGAGGATATATATTATTTGATTGTTGCTAATTATCAAAACTCTTATACCTATTTTAATTTAGAGAGAACCTTTCCATTTCGTTTAGCACTTAACGTTGTATATACCTGCAACTAACAAAACAAGATCATTGCTAAGCACAAGGTAGGTAAGGTCAGTACGAGCAACGCAAGAACAATACCAAGTCTAATACAATCTTTGTATTGGTCTTGATTTTATCTCTTCGGTCTTGCTTAAATACTACTAGTCTTGCTCTTGCATATTCAGTCTTATAAATTATTAAATGTTTTGTTTTCAGAAGAAAAACATGTTTTGTTATTATATTTTAACTCATCATTTCAAGGGCATTCTTATTTATTAATTCAGTCTTGCACATTGGATCTTGGTCTTACTCGTGTAAAATTCGTCTTTGTCTTGAGAAAAAGCAAGACGAGAACCAATTTTACTTGTCACTGGGTAATGTTATTATTACAGAGCAATAGTTATTTATAAAATTATAGAATATCCTCTTTGTATCATGTTAACATAAAAGGCTAAAGGATTTAGGAAATTAAATATTATACTGCTTATAAATACGTAAAGATCTTTACGACTTTAAAAGCTCTTATTAAAATTACTGGTGCTATGATGATGTGTAAAATTAATCTATATGTATAATGAGAACGAGTTTCCTTTGTTTGCCAATCACGTGGAAACTAGTGAACGTATCGATGGCCATTCGACACGAAAATATTTATAGATGATTTTTTTTATTTTATAGTTTATTCCTTATTTTATTTAAAATTAACTTCTATAAAAAAAATTATTTCGTATTATTTATACGCTGCTATAGTAACGGCTATAGAACTACATTTGTCGTCTAATTCTATATTAAGGCCAGCAATGCGGCCGGGGAACAGCTAGTTATAATATAATAATATAAATTAATATGAATAATTTATATTATAAATTCACGTAGTACAAGTGCATCCTAACAACATTTGCAACAAGAATTCAATCGGTAGGGATTTCATTTAACGGTCATAAACGAAGGTAACACATTTATTTGTGTAGATGTATTAACATCATATATAAATATTTTAGTGTGCACAATAGCAACACGTAGCAGTCGGCCATGACAGTTCGCCGCCCGTTGCGTAGCAACGCGACTAATTGGCGGGAAATCGGCGAACGGATTAATGTTACGGGCCAGCGACGCGTGAACCGAATGAATTTCACTCATACTCGGCGTCCATTAAATAATACTTTTATTTACTGTGCGAATCGATTTCGATGCGTTTAAATATTTCAAAGGATGAAAGAAAAGCGAATGTTTTCAAATGTTCTGTTTTGTGTTAAGAATTCACACCAGGATTCTGTCTCACCATTTAACCGACGACAAAGGAGATATTTCTCATTTTCTGTGTATATTTCTTTTATGTATGTATTGTTAACAAATAGTTTTATATCACGAAGGAGGTCCTATTAAATACATTTGTAATATTTTGAATTGTAACTACATGAAAATTTCTATTTCATATTGTTATAATGTTTATAGTAATATTGTGAAATTTGCATATTTATTTATTTTTTTGTTAATAAATAATAACAATAATTAACTAATAATAAAGCTTTTATTTGTTTTAACTTAAAGTTAATAACTGGCACGTGTGATTGTTGTCACCTTTAAGCAATTAAATGCTTATGCCAAGAGACTACTCTTCTTCAACAATAATATATTAACATTATATAACCTTTATGTATCCATATAATTGAAGATAAATTTTGCAGGATATTGCGGCGAGCTAAAAATTGTAGAAGTATTTTTCTTTGTTTAACTATTTAAATTCTTCCAGCATTAACCAATAATCTGAAATAAATAAACACTTAGTTTTTAAGTTAATGTCTGTATCTATCGACAGTGGAATTGGTTGAGAAAATCAACATTAACGCGAGAGAAACCGCCCGTAAAAACTAGTAGTTGATAAAACAGATCTCATTATTCCCTTATAAAAAGAGAACCGCGTGCTTGTCGCTTCCTGTCACGTGTCACGTGTCTCTTTATGTCAAAACCTGCTCGTCACTATACAATTGGTACGAAGTTTTAGGGGTTGCCCGCTTTGTAATCATTTGGCACCTGCTGCAGATTATAATTATTGAAGTGTAGTGACCGTTTTAATACTTTACGCCAATTAAAAGTAAATATAAAATTTTTGCTCTTTTATTGCATTAATTTGATTTTAAAAATTTAAAGCAAAAAAGTTATAAGCTGTTAAGCATATTTTTTTTATTTAATTAAGGGACTAGATCAGCGGGATAGTCGCCTGATGGTAAATGATACGCATGCCCATAACATTGTGGCGCTAGTTAGAATGATACATGCTGCACCATGTGCTCACCGTCTGAGAATTAAGATGATGAGTCTCGTTAAATTATACTAGCTACAGCGCTCTTCAATCCAGTACACAGTAATGTTTGGCGGCAGAAATAGGTGCTGCCGACTACGGCAGTACCTATTTCTGTACCGTACAAACCTACCTGGAGACTTTCCACGAGTAATCGGAAACCTACCACCAGTACAATACAATATTGTTCGTTTTTTCGATTTGATTAGATAACACTGAATCTGAATATGATTATAAATGTTTATTGAAATAATAGTCAAAATAATAGTTAAACCAATATATTATAACAGTAACTTACAATCACAGTAATACTCATTTTTGAATTGCAATTGTATATTTTCGTGCTCTAGTTTTTTTTTTTTGCATTTTTAGTACCCAATACAGGTTATTTTATTCTATTTGTTATCGAGAATTAGGAAAAAAAAACATAATCGTATTACCGTTCGTCAGTTACCGTACCAACTAGCTGAGTAGCTCAAAAGTGGGTAGCAGTAGTTTACAAATTTAGTATATATCTTGTTTTTCTATTGCTTTTACTAAAAAGTGGAGTAGAGTGGCAATAATACTTGAATTATCTACTTTAACTAAAATGGCAATTCATAGTTTAGTAAATACCTTCAAAAATCCGAAATAATGTTTTTCCTTTAACAACAAATTAAAAAAATATATGACCACTAATAAAACGAGGTATTGTATAATGTTTATGTATAGATTATATAAATTCAGGGTACAGTTTATTGGTTGTGGATTATTAGCTCATCCATCAGGCGGCGCGGGAGCAACGTTATCGTCCCAATTATAACTCACCGGGCAAATGACGCCGTCATTAACGGCCGTTCATAACCGGCTTATCCGTGTACCCAGCCAACGTGTTTCTACCGTCGGCAGAACAATCTCACCATGAAATATCGCGTGGTAATCCTGCCAGCCGTTCGACTTACTTATACAGCTCGTCGGATGTTATAGATATCATTATCGGACCGGAGTTCACGGCTTAAAGACAATGTTGTTACAAATAGTTACTTTGTTGGCATCATCAGATGCTGAAAACTTTGTAGATTTCTGTATCGCTCAAACATATTAGTTTTTTTTTTTTATTTTACGAAGCAACGTGACGACTGAGACGTTTACCCGATGATAAGTACCCACCTATACCGAGCTAGTGAAAATGATATACACCACCACAATATCAACATCGCCTTAAAAAGCAGGAAGTTGTCTTATTATCAATTCCACTAGCTACAGCACCTTTCAAACCGGAACACAGAAACGTTTGCACATTACTTCTTGGCGGCAGGAATAGGAGCTGCGGTGGTATCTAAACGGCCTAACAGAGACTTACCACCAGTAAAATTCGTGGAAAGTTAATAACTATGCTAATCTAGATTTATTAGTAGTTGATAATGGTCATTGTCAGCTAAAAGACGAATCAATTTACTTTATAATGTTATTTGAATTTTTAGATTGATTAAGATGCCAGAAAATATGTTAGATATCAAGTCCTCTCGATCTGAGGATATATATAGATAAATAAACCTTTCCTGTTATAAATAGTAATACCTTTTTTGTTGCGTAATATTATACTTTTATAGTATACTAGCTGTTCCCTGTCCGCTCTGCTGGCCGTAATATAAAATTAGACTTGAAATTTGTCTGAAGCATTCCTTGACAGCGAACAAAACCGCAATTAACTATAGTAACCGAATAAATAATAAGAAATGAAATTTTTATAAAAGATAATTAGAAATAAAATGACAAACGATCTATGAAATTAAAAAAAATAATTAGTTTAAAACCATCTATAAATTATTCCGTGCGAATGGTTATGTTCCCATGTCGATACGTTCACTACTTTTCATGTGATGGCCGAATAAACAAAACCCATTTTCTTTATATATATATATATAAATATATATATATATATATATATATATATATATATATATATTTAGTCAGTAATTAATCTACATTTATTCATTTAGCTATTTAAAAAATTACAACAATTTACAGTCTTTCTTGTACTATAATAAAGATTACTGTTTTTGGTATATGAATGAAAAATATTATTTTTTTTATACTAAATACATTCCATACTTGTTCTGGTGAAGATTATTACATATATAACTATCGCTGTAAAGAATTGATTCACTACCAACAGTCGATAGACGATCCCTGCTGGATGTAGGCCTCCCCCAAATATCTACACACCGTTCGCCCTAAGGATATGTAAGTAATAAAATATTAGGTTGATAGTTTATTCTGCACTCCGTACTGAAGTGGGTGGCAACGCAATCTGACCCCACCCACCCCGTTAAACAAAGGGAAGCCAATTATTATTAAATATTCGCCGCTGAATTTACGAGCAGCCAACTCGGTAATTGTCCAGCGGGACAATGCAGCTCCGTAATCGGCGATCCAACTTAATTACGGTAATTAATGCGTTTACAATAGTTAATAAAGTATATTAGCTCTTATGTGATCATAACTTGGTTACATACAGAGATATATATGTCTACGTAACATTGTTATCATCATCATCAGCGGTTTCCGGCGACCTTATCGAATCGTCGAACTACCTTTAAGTCTAATAATCATTCGAGCTATGTTAATGCTTTCTCTTTTTACAGATCTTTGTCTAGGTCTCTGTTGCCAGAGATCGTCTAGGTGGGTACCTACGCAGCGTCTATTTCTGCTATCAAACAATAGTGTGCAAACACTGCTGTGTTCCGGCTTGAAGGGCGTTGTAACGAGTGTAATTCTTGGGGTAACGGGACTCCACATCTTATGTCTCAGGCGATGATCGGAATGTGGTGCAGTGCATACCATCTTAACTAGCGCCACGTTGTTATGGGCAAACGTATCACTTACCATCAGGTGAACGTGCCGCTCGTCTCGTCACTTAATTACATAAAAAAAATATATTTCTTTGTGTATCTCTCGCAACCATGGGTGTTGTAAATTGGTAGAAAATATATTGAATTTACTGCAGATAATCTGTTACATATATCAAAATGTATTATATAAACTGTTTGAGATAACTCATCTTGGAAACTATCAAATAGTATATATATACTTTGAAAATTTGATATTGAACATATTCATTTACGTAATAATTTTAATTTTAATTGTTTCATCTTCTCTTATTCTTTTCCGTTTTTATTAAGTCATCTCCTAAAATTAACCATTCACTTCTAAATATTACCATACTTTATGTAATCTTCCGTCACATTATATCTTTTTTTAGATTTATCTTGAAACATCACCTAGCTAGTACTTTAAAAAGTTTGATGCTTAACCTAAACTGTTTTTATTACATGAAATATTTTATGAAAATGTTGTAAAGCGCTTTTAACAACTTAAAATAAATATATTTGATCGATAGACCGTAATCGGTTTTTTATATAAAGGTTTAGTCAAGTGACGCAACACCAAATCAGTTTTATCTTATCACAACAGCGATAGTTCATGGGGACACCAAAATGTGACCCCAAAAATTATACTCCATTCAGCGCCGAAAGCGGCATATGGGCGCGTTGTAAACGCCTGTCATTAAGAATAACTAGAGATGGGGTGTCAGTTCAATTCTCCGGCGGTGCAACTCTCCAAGGAGCGCTATTGAGTCGCCTTTATGGTGACTCGTTTATTTTAAATGATGCCGAATTATCGCGAACAGTATACAGCTGCTGCTATGATCTCTGGGACCAAACATCAATCTTACCTTTTATAATTGCAATTTTTGTAACGATATTTTAAACTAATATTTAACGTTAAATAAAAAAAAAAACTGTTATTTA
Source organism: Ornithoptera alexandrae (assembly GCA_029030555.1). Taxonomy (NCBI): domain Eukaryota; kingdom Metazoa; phylum Arthropoda; class Insecta; order Lepidoptera; family Papilionidae; genus Ornithoptera; species Ornithoptera alexandrae. The sequence continues at coordinate 3,073,615 of JARDVY010000031.1, forward strand.
TTTAAATACTTATATGTTAATATTCATTCGCCAATTAGGACTTGGCCTGAATGGTAGATAAAAATGATGTTCATTTTATTAGAGAAGGCCCGTAGTTCCTTTTTTTTTTTTTTTTTTTTTTTTTTTTTTTTTTTTTTTTTTTTTTTCAGTTCATCACTAGCCGATAGACGTCCACTGCTGGACATACACCTCCCCCAACAATCCCCTCATCACCGGGCTGGGTAGGACAAGGAGCCGTCGTTTGGAGGGGTCATATGGGGGATTTGGGCCATTTCCCACCACGCTGACCAAATGCGGGTTGGTGGGAGCCAGAGCCTCGTTTGTTGGTTAGCAGGGTGCCGTGAGTTGTCGGGACCCCTTACACCCCCTTCTCTTTCAATATCCCCAATACTTTAGTTGTTGCTATAGATTTATTTTAATTTGACTTCAATTTCATACGATGTTAAGTTACATTGAGGGCTTAGATATGTGATGTGTGTCCACCCAGAATACTCTGGCTCTCTTGACAGACGAAATGTGGAACCGATGGTATTAAAAAATCTCACTATATGTAGTTCTGGAATAGAACCATGAACCTCCACTGCCCCATGTCAGTTGGTAACGTATATTAAGAGAACAGTTTGAAAGCTGTGATGCTATTATTCATTCACAGATACGTGTTAAATCATAATCAACTTTACTTTTGGGACGGTGTTAAAAAATCGTGTTTAAATCATCCGTAGTTAAAAAAAAAAACCAATAAAACTATATAGTTCAAAATCCATAAGTCTACAGTGAAATGGTATCGCTTTGTAACGCTACCTTTATTGTTAGCCGTAATTTGTAGCTTTGTAATCCATATTAATGATGTACAGTAAACAAATTAAGTTACGAATCAAAGCTTGATAAATGAAAGTGATGTTGACAAAAACGTCTAACCTTGTAATAAATGGATTGTAAAATTATGTTATACTTATTTTTTCCATTTTTCTGTTCTTTAATTGTTGCTATGAAGTATTTCCTTCTGTTATATTTTAATACGCCTACTGATGGGACTTGGAACTCTGTCCTACAAGGAGACAGTCAGTGTCGTTTCATCCTCCACGTTGGACTAGTGGGTAGATATCATACGTCTAGGAAAGTAAAGGTTCTTTGAACATGACGGTTTCCAAAAGGAGCTTTCTTTTACCGGAAGCTCAAACTCAGTGAGAATCTAATCTGAATATATAGCGCATGGGTTCTTTTGTCATGTTATCTCTATGATTTTAAACTTGCACAACACTTTGTATGAGCATTTGCTGGTATCTAAAGTCTAGAAGAAATAAATTTAATTAAAAATATATAAAATGGAGTATAAGAGGTGCATCCTGCTAATCACCAAACGAGGCTTTAGCTCCCACCAACCCGCGTTTATCCAGCTTTATGGGAAATAGCCCAAATCCGCCCGTAAGAAGCCCTACAGACGACGGCTACTGGTGCCCGACGGTACCGGAGACCATGCTGACTGTGACAGCACCACGGCAGTGCAGGACGTCACGGCCACAGTAAACCTCTGTCGGCTGTTGATGATAATTAATAATAAAAGTAAATAGTTTAGGGAACATGTAACGCATTTCATTATATTTTAATAATGGCTCAGCCAGTTGTTCGCTCACCCCTAAGGCAAGAGGGGTTCAATGTTTGACTTTACTTCTCTCGATTCCCGACATTTTAATGTAATTTGCTATTAACGATTGTAGATTACAGTACTTCGTTTTAGATTTTTCTAAATTGATATTTAGACTATTACCATTTAAAGCTGATTTTATACTGTGCTATATAATATACATTTTATATGTAGGAAGTAACATATATATTTTATTTAACTTCGGAAAACTTTGAATAACATAATATATAGAGAAATATGATATCTTAAAGAATACAAAATTTATCATATTTATGTTATATATACAGATATAAATATTTATTTATATCTGTACATATTAATAAATTATTCTGTTCCCATAATGTAGTAAAAAGTCATAAATTTTATTTTCTACTTCTCGAAGCGACGATCACTTTATATTAAGTGATACGTCTGCCTATAACGATGTGGCGTTCGGATGATGAACACTACAATATATTATGCACGCCGTTATCAGACAGGATGTTGTACGTTTAATATTATATATATTTTTTTTATTCAACGAAGCGACGAGACAAGCGGGACGCTCATCCGATATTAAATAATACACCTGCTCGTTGCGTAACATTGTGCTCGTCGTCTTGAGACATAACATGTTGATACTCTTTACCGCAGTAATTATACTAGCTACAACACCCTTCAACTCGGAACACATTAATGTTTGCACATTTTTGTTTGGCGGCTGCAATAGGCGCTGCGGCCGTACCTACCTAGACGGTCACCGGCAAAAGAGACCTTCCACTAGTAAGTGTCACCAGTTACATCACCCTTGCCCGAAACCGGAATATGTACACACTTCCGTTCGAATCCCATGTATATATAATATAAATATGGTTTATGTTGTAACAATGGCATAGCTACAAATAGATATAATTAAAGGTCGTTACCGAGCTAAAATTAAGACGTAGTGGTTAATATAACTGGGAGCGTTAGTCTGAGCGAATTACCTCACAAATCAAAGCCTATATTCCCCTCCTACCTATCCCCCCTCTCCTACCCTCTCCTGCAATCAGAGTAACGACAATGTACCGAACTTACCTTAGAGCTGGCAAAACAAACAATACATTTCATTTGGCAAAGCTCTGGCCAGACGATATGTAACCTTGTGGACGTTAGCTAAGCTTCGGTTTCAAGCGCCTTGAGAGTAAAATAATTTGAAGATGCTCCCGCCACTTCATTTGCGAAAATGTTGGCGCGCCCGGCTTAAGTGTTGCACGCTGTTAAATTAATGAGCCAATCCCGGCCGACAGGGGTTACCAGCTACGAGTATATTTTACAAGGTGGTAATGTATTTTAGAGTAGCGCTTAAGCTGCGAATTTGTAACGGTGCTTTTTTACACGACGAAATTACAGACATGTGTGCTTTGTAGTTTGGAGTCATGATTCTATATCACCCAAGGTATACCAGAAGATACTGCCGAGTGCACATTTACACAGTTTTTAAATATAAATAAATACCACATGTATAGTTTTTTTTATACTATGATGCGACGAGACGAAGGGAACGTTCATCGAATAAGTCCACCCATAACAATGTGGCGCTAGTTAGGCTATACATAGCATCACATCGTGCTCGTCACCTTCAGACATAAGATATCAGGTCTCGTTACCCCAGTAATTTCACTAGCTACAGCGCTCTTCAAACCGGAACACAGTAATATTTGCACACTACTGTTTAGCAGCAGTAATAGGCGCTGCAGTGCTTCCCACCTAGATGGTCTCTGGTAACGGAGACCTACCCCCAGCACAGAATCTACCTTTCACCATTAGAAGCTACTGCCGAATGAGCATTTACACAACGTTTTTAAATATAAAAAAAATACTACATTCGTAGTTCCGTTACATAAAAAAAAATAAGTTAAGTGATTGTCGCAGCGGTTATAATTTTATAGTTATCCATACAAGTGAGATTTCCAAAAAAGTTAGCTTTCCTGCGTTATATATAACCTCCATACATTATCTTTTTTTTTCATTTATGTCTTCATTATTAAAAGTTTATTAAGGGTTTTTTTTTTCATTATTCTTCAAATTTTGACAAGCAATAATATATTAGCATTAGATATTAATATAAATATACTTCTGTTATAAACAAAAATCTATATACCAGAATAGAAATGGAATTATTACACAAAGACTTGGAAAGACCTAGGTCCTTCGTTACTGGTGGTAGGTTTCTGTTACTGGAAACAGTCTAGGCAGGTAACACCGCAGCGCTTATTGCCGTCGCCAAGCAGTAATGTGTAAACATTACTATGTTCCGGTTTAAACGTTGTAGCTAGTGTAATTACTGGGGTAATGAAACTCAACATCTTATGTCTCAGGCGAAGAGCGCAATGTGGTGTTGTGTATGTGTTGTACTAGCGGCATTATGAGCAGTCGTATCACTTACCATCAGGTGACCGTTTCTCTCGTCTCATTACTTAATTGTATAAAAAAGGAGTTTTTTTTGAAGCTGCCGTTAACTTCACGTCTGATTTTTAAATCTACCACCAAAACTGTAGCAGGAATCTAAAATATTTTCCATTGCTTACTATCAACGTCTCATAATAGAACAAAATATTATCAATAAAAAAAAAACTTGAATATAGTAAGAAATCTGGCACCTGGCAAATGTTCTCTTGGTTCTCCTCTTGCCGTAACTTCCTAATGTGTAGCGTGGGGTAAATCGCGACCTACAAATGTAGCAATTAGACCCTCACTCCTGAGTAATGGTCACCGGTTCGTGATTAAGACGGGCCCGAAGATAGTATACCTCTCGTATTACGTATACTTACACCTTTATCTTTTCAAAGTAATACAGATTTTATTTTTACATAGAAAATATTTTTTTATTATACTTGGTTGTCTAGAAGAGTATACTAAAAATTTTGTTATATCTACTTAGGTCAAATTACTACACCGTATCCAAATTTCTGGACGAAATTCCACAATACCACTTGTGGTAAGTTTCTGATGTCGGAGCCTATATCTGCCGCCAAACAGTGGTGTGCAAACATTACTGTGTTCCGGTTTGAAAGGCGCTGTAGCTAGTGAAATTCCCGAGGGTAACAAGAATATCTCATGTATTCAGATGACGAGCACAATGTGATGCAGTGCTTATCATCTTAATTAGCGCCACGTTGTTATGGGAAGGCGAATCTCTTACCATAACATAAATTACATTTATCACATAAATTAAAATTAAAATAAAGCTCTTATAAGCGTTTTATTCATAAATAAATATTTCTCTTAGTAAATAAATATTCCGCCATTTCATCGTCAGATATATTTTCAAGAAACGTTTCAATAAAATATATAATGGGTATTAAAGAATGATGAAACACGTAACAAGGGAGGGACGAAGCTCGCCAGGGGTGCGTAGGTTGATAAGTAGTTTGGCGAAATCTTATTTGTTTTCCTTAAACCACTGTTTGTTCAGACCGACCGCCCAATTAATAAAGGCATCGGATAGATTAGCCTATTCGAGAGTTACGGGGGAGGGAATTTTAAACAAATCCATTGGTATCGTTGATATTTTGTTGTAATTAATAATACTTTGGTAACTTAATTCGTTATACAACAGAAATGAAAAAAAATAGTTACTTCCTTTATTACTATAGAATTCCTTTTATTCTGATTTACCCATCACAGTATTATTTTTTTTATGTAATGGGTTATTGATGATACCCTAAAAACCAAGAAAAACTGATTTATATATGAAAAGAAAAACGAACTAAAAATCTCCCTCGTGGTCAATGATTAAAAATATATCACAGTTTAAGTGGATGTATATGTATCGTGAAGTGAAAGTAAAATATAGTATAAAGTTTTTTTTCTTAGGAGTTTTAACATTTCTCTTCCTACATGCTTAATTGTGTCCTAAAAGTTTACCTATATTTCCTTCTTTTAAGGCACTATCTTTGGAAGGACGGCAATCATTCAAATAACCTGCACTTGATACCTTTGCTCTAAAATGAAAACTGTGGCTCTTTGCAAACTACTAGTAAGTTTTTTAATCTTTACAATCTTCTTCGCCCTTCATGGCACATTCCTACTAAACACAATCTCACCATTTGAAAAATTATAATTTGTGCTAGGTTTATTGAAAACCGGCATAATCCAATGTTTAGACTGAATCTATATAAATTCAATCATTTACTGAACATAGATCGAATCGATGCCCTATGTGTTGTAATAAAAGGTACAAGATTGCATGGAACTGCAATGTTTGATCAAAATAGGCGACTCTGAGATCGACTCGATCAATTTACAAGTCCTATTTGAATAGGGGAGCGCTCGGTTTGGAAAACTAGTAAACGAGTTAGGGGGTAGACGCATTAGCTTACATCTATCGCTCGGTTAAAAAGATTTTAACAGACTGCTTTAGTGGTAACCACCGTTGAAACTAAGCCAAATACTGTAACATCTAGTAGTAATCAGTAGACATTGTGTTACTATTATACAATCAATTATTATTTCTTATTTTATTCAACAAAAGCGACCGGATGACTATACCGCCTTGTAGCATTAGATATGTCTTGTTATCCCAGTGATTTCACTAGCTGTAGCATCTTGTTATTATTTATTTATTTAAATATTTTTGAACAATAAAAAAATGAGATATACATACAATAGACAAAGCATAGTTAAAAAGGCGGACATGATGCCACAAGCTTTCTCTTCTAGTCAATAAGATACTAGTGCCATAGGAAACCTGAAGTGTTTCACAGATATAGTTAAATTGACAAAACTGAACCAAAAATTATGATCGGCTATTCTATAGGCTGATGATGATGAACTAAAAACGTGTTTTCACTAAATCCTAATTCTCAACCCTTAACTTTATTAAATAGAAGTTATGTTGCAGCGCGTATCTTAAGCTACATGCTATTAAAAATCGTGATATCAATAATCCAGATTTTCAGGACATTGTCTAAAACAAATAAGCAGACGGACGGATTTTTCAAAATTTATTTTTTGATATTCCAAATTAATACTTACATTTTATTTGCGGAAGAGACGAAGATTATCGCAAAAAGGCGGAGTTACATAAAAGGTGAAGTTCAAAATTTAACAAATTGGAGGATCACTAAGAAAGCGTTCAGCCCTACCAGAATATAACGTCAAGTAAGTTAATAAATATACAATGAAAAATTAAGTAATGAATAGTAGAAAAAAACCATAACTATCCTAAAATTAATTACAAAATAAGGTAACAAAGGAAACAATAAACTTGTATAGAAATTTATTTGTTATGTGTTTTCAAGCGATTTTGTTTCATCTATAAAGTGATACAATTAAACGAAGATTGAATTAATAATGTTAATGTTGTAGTCGCGCCATTTTGTAGCGCGTCAATAATTCAGATTTGTGAAGTGAGAGGTATCAAAACTAGTCCGCCGCGGTCGGAGGAGGCTATGCAAGCCTTGGGACTTAAAAGGGTGACCAGTTATCACAGTATCCATGACACATTGATGGTAATAGAAATGATCAAACTTATAGCAGACGCTTGAAAAAATCATCAGATTCTTTGATGTCAGATTAGCATTACAATATACAGCCATGTAATGAAGTTTCATTGTTAAAGCTTAATCAAGTTTTTTACCTAAAATGACAAAGTTCCTTATTCAGAGTCCTGAAGTGGTCAAAAAACGATTTTGTTAGGAAAAGAATACATTCAAATATCCATAAGAAAGTATCCTTAAGGTCCATTCATCGGCGTTTAAATATTTCCAACGTCACTCTAGTTTTAGTATGTCGTATAAGGCGACTGAGGATGAAAGAGAGAGACCAGTAGATTCCTTGTGGCAGTTACCAATATACTGTGATCACCAAACCTGACGCTACAGTTGGTGTAGGAAACAACACACTTATGATCCCCAGAGTATATTAAAGAGCTTAAATTATAATGAATCTCGCGAATTACTTATGAAGGATTAGGAAATAAAGTGTTGTATGTTACTTATGATTTTTTTGTTATTGGATGTTGTTGATATTTTTACATAAAAAATCATATCTTAATGTTATGTTTTAAAAGCTAACAGTTCTACTGTGTTTGCTATATAATATTAGTTCAGCATGGGCACCGTGGATCTCTCTGTGAGGCTGTGGTAATAATGTATGAGTGCATTATGTACATGTGTCGGCCATCTTTTATTCATTCGCAGCCTCCTCTCACGCGTTTCGGCAGAGATTCGCACACACTGACACACAGCATCTTAGAGAACCGCTGAATTTTCCTGTGATGGAGCTTTATTACTTGGCATTCGCCTGTGAGTTTATCACTACTTATGTATTTTATTGTATTTCATAGGTTTTCGATAATTTAAAAAAATGATTTTCTGTTTATGTAGGGAAAATGTGAATCACACTTTAGAGTTGACTTTTTTTCTTTATTTAGTTTTTGTTTAACATATTTTTCGTTTATTTTCTTTTGTATCGCATTAAGCCAAACATAATAATAACAAAGTAATAATACATTTTGTATTATTATGAGTTTCTGACATCAATTTACGTCTCTTTCGGTTTAGCAAAATTATTTGTATTTTTAGAACGATGAATTTCGGACTTGCAGAAATTTTAATACTAAATCTCTTACTTTTCTCTTCCTCCTGCTCTTTTCCCATTCTATGTGGGATCGGCACAGTATGTACTTCTCTTCCACATCTCTCTATCAGCCGTTATATCTAAATTCACACTCATCTTACACATATCATCTTTCACACAATCTATCCACACTATCTTCGGTCTTCCTCTACTCTTATAACCATTCACATTCATTCTCATTACTTTCTTTGTTATATGTCTTTCATTCCTCCGCATAACATGCCCGTACCACGCTAACCTCTTGCTCCTCAACTTCTCTGTCACTGAAGCAACTTTCAGGCTTCCTCTTATATACTCATTCTTAATTTTATCCATCCTCGTTATACCACACATCCATGTTAACATTTGCATCTCGGCCACATGTAATCTCCTTTCATCCGAACCCTCTCCATCCGAATCTCTTACTTTTCAAAGGCATAAAAAAAGAACATATGGCACAGGTTAGTTTCTTTTGATTTATTTGTAAAATGCCTATACTTAAGAAACCTAACTGTTTCTTTTAAACAATCTATAATTTAAAATGATAAATATGTTGTTTGTACCTGTAATCTGTAACGTACACATTTTTAACTTTAAAAATATCAAGAATAATCTTGAATGTTATTCAATACCTATCACTCGAGACTTACAAAGATTAGTAACCACACCGCCTCGAGAAAAATCTTCTATTTGCATCAAACCATAAACCTTTAACAGGAAGAAGAACTGGAACATTTAGATTCCTATCTACGGCATAAACTGATTCGTATCGAATAAATTTCATTCGGAGTGTCCGCACAGTAACACCCTCTTAACTCTATCCGGCACTTAGTAATTTCGGCTAATCCGATATACAAGTTTTAATACCCGGCCCCACTCAGCCGGCGGCAAGGGAAAAAAGGGACCGGTGCTAAGTCTCAAAAAACTGCACCGATTCACACGCTCACACAGCTGAATTATAAATGAAAACTTTAACAAACACACAATTTGATTTTCATCAGGAATAAAATAAAAATTGTAATTTTTTTTATTATTTTACTCAAAGCAAAAAAATATTTATCTTTTACAAATCGCATTAAAATAGTCGGCTACTATTACATGTATACATACATTTCAAAGATCGTAGGAATTGCGGGAAATTACCTTCAAATGGTCATTTCGTAAATTGCATATTACTGATGGTAGGTCTCCATTGCCGGAGAACATTTAGGTAGCAATCAAATAGTAGTGTGCAAACGTTGCTGTGTTCCAGTTGGAAGGGCGCTGTAGCTCGTGTAATTATTGTGGTAATGGGGCTCGACAATTTAGTGTATATCATCATCCGTAGCACTTCTCATCTAGTGAACCTCCCGCTCGTCGCGGCGTTTAATTGAGTAAAAAAAAACATGAATACTCCTTAGTAAAACAACCAAATACGCTTGTTAATGACCTGACCCGAACTGAAGGTACCATATATACTACATCATAAATATAATACGTTAACGAAATAAAAATTTGAGTGCTTTATAGCTTTAACTTTTTAATATTGTATGGCCTAGTGTTTTGATTACGATTACATCTGATTATAAGCGGGGATGTAATCTAAAGTAAAGCGCACTAATCCGGAAGAAGCCTATTCACTCTTCTATATTTTACTCTCCTTCTCTCCTGTTAATTTCAGATCTACGGCACACTTGAAGACTGCCCCATCATAATAATTTTTTTATTTATTTATTTATCACTCCAACGCTTTAGATGGCAGGTAACGTCAAGGCAATAAATAATAAAATTGACGTAAAAACATGAATTTGTTTTAATTTTATGAAATGTGTAATATTCGCGTAAATATAAGAAATAATTGAAAGGGAGCAAAACTCCGATGCGGAAGGTTAACAATGTAATTTTTCGTATCGCATAAACCGCCACCGCAATCAACAAAAGAAACAAGACGAAACTTGAAGCGCAGACTGACTCCCCGCTCGATACAAAAGGGGGGGTGTAGTCAGTAGCTCGTTACCATTCATAATTCAAGCAAAACTCCGCGTACGTTTTCCCATTAGAAATTTTATAAGGTTTTTATTGCTACCAGTGATGTTTATTTTGATGTTTTTTTATATGACGAAGCGACACGACCAGCTGAACGTTCACTTGATGGTAAATACGAATTCCCATAACAAAATAGCGTTTATTATGATAATATACACTGAACCACGTTCTGCTCCTCACTTTAAATCGTTAAATATTTGATTTAGTTACCCTTTTAGTTTCACTAGCTAACCTTTTAAACGTAGGACTTTTTAAAAGCGGAAATATGTGCTCCATATCTAAACTTTCTTCAGCAATAAAGATCTGTCCCCACATTTACACAACGATCGATCTTGCGTTACCAATATCCAACAGCTGGAGTGAGACTTTCTAGCACTAACGGAACGTGACCGGCTTTCGAAAACCATAATACCGTTCCATCCACCAGCAGTACTACAAACTATGTGCTCTTACCCCTTGCTACTTGCGCAATCCTTTGTACTATGACTGTGACCTTAGCTCTTCTACCTAAACTCTCCCTTGGGCGTGATAACGTACAAAGCAGAATTTAGGTAGAGAGCTAAGGTCCCAAAAGGCTAGAAGGGAAAGAAGAAGAGAACGGGAGAACGCTAGAAGATTAATTACATTAAAAGAAACATTAATTGTGTTCATTGATTGTTATAATATTTATTATTCGATTTTGATATCCACGATTGATGAGGAACATCACTACTCGCGACCTCCCCCTAGCGTCAAAAGTTCGCGCGTTGTGGTATTTGACAGCTCGCAAAACCGGATGCGTTCACGTGAAATTCGTTTTGCTTTTTAATAATTTAAAAAAAAGTTACCACGAACAACAGCCGGTAAGAAATATTTATTGTATTTTATTTAATTTTTCATTCAATTAAGCGACGGGACAGGCCGAACGTTTAGCTGATGGTGAGTAATACGTCTGCACATAATAACATTGCGCTAGTTAGGTTTATATATACTGCATGTAATTTCGGTCGTCGCCTGAGACACAGATGTTGAGTTTCGTTATCACGGTAATATCACGAGCTGCAGTATCCTTCAAACCGAAACACAGTAATGTTTGCGTACTACTATTTCTCGGCAGAAATAAACGCTGCGGTGGTTTCTCCGACAGAGACCTATAACCATTAAAAAAATTTATGTTTTTTTATTGCGTTATAAAATAACAGTAACAAACGGAAAAAAATTGGCATATTATGATTTTTAATTTAAGTTATAAAAGTAAACTTTTTTTTCGTGTTCATATAATCATTTATTATCCCAAATGTTTCGAGTGCTTTACAGCACCGTACACAGGGTTCAATGAGTAAAAATCTGTACATATCCCTGATTTCCCCTGGATGACAGGGTATGTTCCCGAATATTTCTTTCCCGATATCAAGAAAAATATGGTAGTAGGTCTCTATTGCCAGGGCACGTCTAGGTACCGAGACTCAACATCTCAAGTCTCAGGTGACGAGTACAATGTGGAGCAGTGTATATCATCTTAACCAGCACCACGATGCAATGTGCAGACGTATCACTTATCAAGTGACCCTCTCGGCGCTTAATTAAATAAAAAAAAAATTATGTTATTTCCTTAAGGAAAGTGATATTAAGATCTTAATATCACTTTCCTTACATACAGTTATTTATTAAAATTTTTCCATTAAATAAAATATTAGTTCACTAATCGCGTTATATCGAAATTTTCTTTCCCAGTGAATAATGTCGTAGATTTTTTACCTTAATATTTATTTAAAGGTAAAAAAAATATCTTTTGAAATATGAATTGCGGCTATTACATCAGAATTTTACTTACTCCAAGTTTACTTCTAAGAAACAAATTTGGTGGAAAATGAAAACGTCGCCTCCTTTGCAGGCAAGAAGTTAATTTGTGCCTTGGTACACGCCTCCAAAGATTATTTCCTGCTCCGTAAACAGATTTAGAATCCTGGAGAGGAAACTCTGGGAGGAATAATATTTTTTTTATTTTTATAACCATAATATATATATATATACTTATGTACTAATTCTACTCGCTTATATTTGCTCATATAAGGGAAGACTTATATCGTGAATGTACTTTTATTTAAGGAAGCGACGAGACGAGTGAGATGTTCCCCTGATGGTAAGTGATACGCCTGCCCATATTAACGTGGCGCGAGTTAGGATGTTACATACTGATCCACATTGTGTTCATCGCCTGAGGCGTAAGATGTTGATTCTCGTTACCCCAGTAATTACACTAGCTACAGCGCCTTTCAAACCTGTATCCAGTAATGTTTGCACACTACTGTTTGTTGGCAGAAATAGAAGCTGCGGTGGTACCTACCTAGTTGGTCTCTAGCAACAGAGACCTACTACCAGTAAAAAAGTAAATCAAACGTTATATTTTTTCTGTAATATAATTCTACTCACATTGTTCTCTAGTTTCAAAATAAAACAATCTATTGGTATACTTCTATATACTTCATCATCATTAGGTGCCCTTTTCAAATGGAAATTTGGTGAAATTTATCGATCCTCAGCAGTTCTTTTTAACTGATAGTGTTTAAGCAGTTCATCTTAATGTTTACATAAGAATAAATATTAAAGTAACACATTGTACAAAGATAGAATTATCTCTTTGTATGGAATTATATTTTTCGTCCTCAGTATATGATATAATAATAAATCGTTACTCTTTGAAGCCCGAATGAGGCAACCAGAGGAGTTTCCCGACTTGATTACATTAAATTTTGGCGAAATCATTCTCCGAGAATTTCCACAGCGACTAACTTTAAAAGAGTATCAAAGTTTTATTGCAAACAGACATTTGTTGATAACTTTCTACATGGAATTATATTTAATTATAATATATTTTAGTAATATATAAATTTAATTATTATTATGACATTTAGTTGGGATTTTTTTTAATGAAACAGTTGTGTTTAACATGTTGATAATCATATTAATCGAAAATTGATTTGTTTGCTTCGTTTTCATTCAATACTTTTATGTACTTAATATACAAAATATTCCATTTACAATTTATGACTATTAATATTTTTATATCATGTCATTTGTTTATAATAATCACTACAACCTACGAATGTATAGTTTTATCTCTACTAGTGGTAGACTGGGCTGCTGGAGACTGTCCTGGCAAGAACCACCTCGACGACTATTTTTATCGCCAAACATTGGTATACATATATCACTATGTTCCGAATTGAAGGCTGGTGTTGCCAGTGTAATAATTGATGGAAAGAAACTTAACTTCTCATGTCTGAAGTTGCAGTGTATATCATTCTAACAATTACCACATTGTTATAGAAAGTTACATCACCATCAAGAGGCATATGTTCGCTACGACGACGCTTTGTTAAATAAATAAAATCAAAATAACATGTACTCGATTGCGGGAGGCAATGATTTGCAGATCGCGTGAAGCTTCTGGACAACACAAGAGCGATCAGAATTGAGAGACTTATGTTCAGCAGTAGACTTTTTCCGGCTAAAAAAGATAATAATACTTTTTTAATAATTTCATTTTATTGTGCTACGAAGCAACGAGAGTAACGGGACGTTTACCTGATAGGAAGTGACACGCTCGCCTATAACAACGCGGCGCTAGTTAGATGTTATACATTGCACCACATTGTGCTCGCCGCCTTTACACATAAGATGTTAACATTATACTAAGACGTTAAGTGCATGTTTTACATATTTAAATTATATTATTAAATTATAATATATTTAAATAGTCCACAGCTAGGTGCAAATATTTGCCGCAGTAATTTGCGCCGACCCTAACATCATTCAGCGTACTCTCTATTAATTAAAACGCTGTGTAAACGGAGCTTTATCGCGCGGCGGCCGCGGCACCCAATTAAAGCGCGCGCAACCAACGCGCCAAAAATTATGCCGCTTAACGATTCCCGCTAATTTTGGCAGGCGACCGTTCGGAAATTGTGAACAATGGGGACTATGATTGATTACCCTATTACCAGACCTATTTTGACCCATTCTTTTTGGTAACATATTTGTATATAAAATTAAACTAATTTCTTTTTAAGTCTCTGTTGCCAGAGATTAATATTGTACTTGGTAAAATAAAATTGATATTCATCTGCAAAAAAAAATAAAAAAGTAGTAAATTTTTTTATCGTAAACTAATATTGATGTATCATATAAAAAATTGACAAAAGATATCTTTTCGCTGTGGTGACAACAAAGGAGCTGTGCTAGATTCTAACCGGCTGTACGGACTTACCGGAATACATTCACTCATTACTATAGTACTGGTGGTAGGTCTCTGTTGCCGGATACCGTCTAGGTAGCCTATCACCGCAGCGCATATTTCTGCTGATAAACAGTAGTATGGTAACTTTACTGCGTTCTCGTTTGAAGAGCGTTGCAGCCACTGAAATTACTAGGGCAACGAGACTTAACATCTTATGTCTTAGGACGGGGAGCGCAATGTGGTGCTATGCCATCTTAACTAACGCCACCTTGTTATGGGCAGGCGTATCACTTACCAACACGTGAAGGACGAACGTTGAACAAAAAAAATAGATTTACGAAATGAAATATTGTAAAGATATAAATATTACGATTTTACAAATAGATTGGTGCGCCATTATACAAACATCAGATACCGTTTAATACAGTGTTTTTTTTTCAAAATGTATCACTTTTATTGAATTATTAACTACCCCGACTTTTCGAGTGCTTTAGAGCAAGCATGGTCTCATAAAGACGTAGGTGGCAGATACCTTAACATCACAGTTATCATGGAGTACACAGCTTTTTAATTATTGTTTTCATTGTCTGCTACGAAGAATCTGCTCACTGTGCCTTGAAGTCTTCGAATGAACGTAAATGTCGGGGTAGTAAAAATTTAATAGAATCCATATATAAAATACGATACAATGTATAACATTTAGTTTTATGAAATGTGTAATTTTCGCAGTAAAAGAGTAAATTATAATATGATTTAACTTTCTCCACAATCTAATAGTTAACTGAGTTACTAATCAAACGGCCTAATAATTCCAGTTGAACTCTTATTTTCTCTAAATATATGCAAAAAAATAACTGATTTTTATACGCAGCCACCCCGCTTCAAATCTTATAGCTATTTCCAAGTTCATATTAAATTAAATTTGAGGTAACATTTTAATTTGTTTCCGTATGATCTTTTCAATAGTACCGTGAAATGTACAATTATTATTGTATAAAGAAAATTTTCGTTATGAATTAACCTTACGTATTAATATGCAATAAATATGACTTTATTTAAAATTGGAGGATTGTCTAATTATTCGTGGCGATTTCAAAGCTTCATTATTGGCTTTGCGATAAACTACATTAGTCTTTACTATCAAAATATTTAAACTGATAAAACAATGACATTTTTGTTTTACGTAATAGCATTCAATTCATCTCAGAGCAGCGCTAAAGACCGGCGGCTTCCAGAGATAACCGCGCAGTAAACCGGCAACAATACCCGGACTCGCACTCAATAAAAGATGATAACACATGAAATATGAACTGATGACACCCCTCTCACAAACCATAGCTTTGACACTAAAGTGTACTATAGTGATCACATATAGAGCTGAAATCCCTTTCCTGCTATTACTACGTTAAGATGTTTTGGAGCAGAGGTAAATGTAAGCATAATAAAGTAGCGCCAACGAAAACAAACCGCAGTCCGATCACGAATACAGCGAAATTTGCCAAAGGAAACAATCTAAGTTACTACGTTTTGGAACGCTACACTCATGGCGCGAAACAAAAGCGCGGGAACCGACGCCATTGGTGGAGGAGGTAGGCGGACGCCCGCATAATATGGCGGAAATATTAGCAGCCGAGGAGGTATTCAAGGTATAGTACAGAGGAAGGGGAATGGGGAGAATGGAGTCTCCCTCAGAAAGGTTAATTACCCATCGGCCGATAAGGCAGCGGCTCGCTAATTACGTACTTATGGCGGACTGAAATTAAGTTATCGTTGGCGGGGAAACGACGCTCACTTTGTTTGCCTTCCGTTTTACGGATAATATGTATTCTGCGGTGCTCGAGAGTAATGGAACAAAATTGGCGGCCATTCAGTTTTATCTTTTATGGCTAAGAAGGAGCGTCGCCTCGTTTTTAGATAATGGAATCATTGTTCAAGCACAGTCTGCTCTCGGGGCTCCTTTTAATCGTTTACTTAATTTTTCCTTTGTTTCCTATTACGGAGATCTCTTTCATAAATGGAGCGTTAATCGTGTTTTATTTCCACGATAAAAGTAACATTAGTAAACAAGTCACGATAAACAAATTAGCATTTTGATTTATGTAAAAGATGTTATTTATGCATACTGGAGACGTACAAAAGATATTTCTACAACCACAAACAACATTGCCTGGCAGCTGAGCTTAAAAAAAAAGCAATAAAATGAAGAGTCTCCCGCGACAAAACGTAGGTACTTACACACGCACAAAACACGTTTGAAGGCAATTTTTACTGTACTGCGTAAAACTTACAAAGAAACAGAGCTCAAATTCGTCCGCCACCCTGCTAGCCTGAAAGCAGGTTGTGTTTTGGTAGGTTTATACATATTTACCACAAAAGCGGCTCAACGAGAGATCGCGGGATCCGTTCGCCGGTTTTATTTTTCCAAGCTCTAAATGGAGTCGGTGGAGCATTTAAATAAGCTCCGCCGCCTGAAGTATGGTAATGTTGGTACTTAATACACGAAAAGAAACCGCGCGATGTCGTTTCAAATAACGGCCATTTTGAATTTTTATATATCACAATTTAAAATATTGCCTTACTACCCTAACTATGCATAAAACTTTAATTCTTTTCATTAAAAAGTTAAAATATTGCTAAATTTTAAATTATAATAGAAAAAATTACTATTCAATGCCTATTATATATTTCGTAACTTATCACGCCAAAGAAAATTTCATGCAACTAAAATTTTACAACTGATAAAGTAACAGTAAATTTCAATTCAGAAATTACTTAAATTACATTTTAAATATTGTTATAATAACTTGAATAGGTTATAAACTTATTATTTAAGTATACTGCCTAAAGATATAAGGTATTATGATGTAATAATGATAAAACAAAAAAAAAATCTTTGTGAATTAATAACGTCCATAATAAGAATAGAAGCAAACTGTAATCTGGTAACACTTAACTTATGAGTCTATTCCAACACGTAATTAATCAAACATGCGTAAGAAAAAATATGTCACCATATGGGCGGCACAAAAGGATGCCGTTACTTTTTGCTTAATAATTAGTTACAAATTATGAATAGAAAAAAAATTACGGTAGAATAAGAAGCGGCAGGTTTCTTAAATATATTGGTGTGAGGTATGTTTACGCATGACCTATTAGAATGTTAGTGATGTATCCGAACACCCAAAAGATGCAACATCTTTGGGTAAACGTTTTTTATATCATTATCTGTTGTCGTTATTGGTTTTTAACTTATCCGTCGGTTATTATTTAATGATTTTATCTTTAGTTCACATTTTATTTTGCATTTTATACTACGACGAAACCAGCATGACGTTCTCCACTAGTAGAATGTCATGCTGGAACATCAATATCTTGTAAGATCGTCAACTACACATATTTAACGACAGAAACTATATCTTTTATATCAGAACACAACGGATAATATTCGAAATTTAGTGCTTGAAGGCGAAATTACTAATTAAGCTGGCTTTTACTAATTAAGTATCGTTCAGTATCTCTTACCACAATATCGGAAATGAGTGACCATTCAAAAGTCTTTGTTTACTTTAATACAGTATTATACAACCATTCGCAGAAACTAATTGTACGATCGGAATAGTTAAAAATCATCATCATCAGTTGATAAACGTCCATAGTTGGACATAGTATTACCCGAAAAAATAAATGCTATTTATCTAAATAGTTTTTATAATATATCTATTTCGTTCATTAAATTAAAGACTTCAAAAATTTATAAATCGCTCCGCTAGTGGCCCATGAAGTGCGTTCCGTTCCTCCCACGCCGCTTAATTAGCTTCCGTAAGCTGTAAATCTAACGCAAACCGCCGACATCATCGCTGCGCTCTTTGATCACGCTGCAAGTGAAACGGAACGCACCAGCCGCATGAGCAAACGTCGCGAGCGCTTTTTGAACGCGACGTTTAATGTCAAATGTGGCGGGAATCGAGTCGGTTAGCGTTAATTGCTTCATTATGTGATGTTTCATTTGATGTGAAGAATTTATATTTTATCATATCAGAGTTATTTTACAGGATAATAATGTGCTGTAGTCTCAATTTAGTAAGATCACTATTGAACTTAGACCTAAGTAAACTGATAAAACTCAACTATGTGGAACAAGGACAAGCAATAATAAAACCTCTTAACAAAATTATATTTTCCAGTTCATGACTCTTAGCCATCAATGGTCCTCTATTGCCGGAGACCATCTAGGTAGGTACCACAGCAATGCCTATTTCTGTCAGTAAATAGTAGTGTGTTCTAGTTTGTAGGGCACTGTAGCTTGTGTAATTACTAGAGTAACCTCTTATATCTTAGGGGATCAGCGCCATGTGGTGCAATATATATGATCCTTACTATGGCTACGTTGTTATGGGCAGGCATATCACTTACCATCACGTGTACGTCCCGCCGTCTCGTTGCTTAATTGAATAAAAAAATAATCATAACACTCCGGATTATGCAAAAATGTAAGCTATATGCACGTCTTATGATAGAGTCTTGAAAAAAAATCTACTAAGAAAGGTCTCAAGCAAATTTTCTCCTATTATACTCCAGTTAATAACACATGTACCTGTGGCGCAGCGACACAGTGAATATTGTTCTCCAACACAAGAGACCATCGTAGCCGCCTAGCTAGCACTGTCTCCTGTTTATCAACTACTTGGAGGTCGCATAGCTTATATAGAAAATTATAAAAACTAATGAAAATGTAATGGTACAGATAATTATTATGCCACTTAACTTTATAATTATATTAATTTACTTAATGATTGACGTAATGTTAATAAACCATGCTTGTATTCATCATCATCATTAGCCTTTCTCAATCCTTTGTAGGATGTTTTATGTTGTATACAATTAAGTGACGAGAGCGGGACGGTCACCTGATGGTAAGTGATACGCCTGCCGATAACAACGTGATACTACACCACATTGTGCTCGTCGCCTGACACATAAGATGTTGTGTCTCGTTGACCTAGAAATTACACTAGCTACACAAACCGGAACACAGTAATATTTGCACACTACTGTTCGGCGGCAGAAATAAGCGCTGCGATGGTACTTACTTAGGCAGTCTCCAGAAGCAGAGACCTATCACCAGGGTAATGATGTAAACCTTCCCCAATGTCTTTTAATTGGGGAGTATTGCACGTAAGTCACCACGTTGGACGTACGGGTTGGCGGCTGTGAAGTGGGGATAGGAATACAGAGATGTGAGAGGAGTTTGGACTTTCGCAAGGAATGTAGATAATATACATGAATAATGGATTTTACATGCTGTTACTATTTGGAACAACGTTGCTTGTGTTAAATGAAAATGCTGAAATGGAGGTGTGGCGTAACCAGGCTCGATTATTTCCGCAACGAGTCCGTGCCTTAGTGTGCGCGATATCGCCGACAAGATGCAGGAAGGTAAGTTGCGATAATATGGTCGTGTAAAAAGAATGCCGTCTGACTACGTTGGTAACTTGGATTCAGATTTAAAATAAGGTGGAAAAATGTGTTCTCAAGAGACGACGACCGATGATGATGTCGAGGACAGAGCGAAGTGCAGAAGAATAAACAAAGCCGACCCCACCACCACATGAGATAATGGCTATGAAGAGAGAGAGGGAGAGTTGCTAGTGTTAAATTTATTAATTAGTTCAGGATTTAGGTACGAGCCCTCGTGATATAATGTCGCATCACTGGAACTGAAACTTAACGCTTCGTGATCTGTTATCTGATTGTAATGACGGTGCGAGGCGGCGGTCCGAGCTTCCGTCCACTACTAATGTCCATAACGGAATTAATTATATTACAAATGTATTATTACTAATACTCGTAATACATTATTATTTATGGAGTATTTTTTATTTGTTATAAATAATCTTTAGCGATATGGGGACCAAAGTCTGGGACAGCACGAGATATTTTTGATATGTTATAACCATAGTATTACCACCTTAATTTTTTTTGTCCTTTTTTTGAGCCAATAACACTGACATACTCCTAAAGGGTGAAAGCTCCGAAAAAAAAGGAATTAAAAAAAAAAAAAAACTTTAGTGATATATTTAGTATCTTGTAAGGCAAGAGACAATGAAAAGTATCACGAGAAGAGAATAATATTGTATCTTAGCTGTAAGTTAGTGATACTAAAATTATCTATAGTTTAATTCAGTGCTTTTATCATATCACCAACAAACTATACTACTAATTAATCATAAGTATTATCACACACTATATTAATATAGACGAGCATAATTCTCACTGAACTTTACTTGTTAGGTCTCTGCTGCCGAAGACCGTCTAGGTAGCCATACAGCAGAGTTTAAGCTTTAGTGTGTTCCGGTTTGAAGGGGCCTGTAGCTAGTATTACTTAGGTAACGAGACTCAAAATTTTCTGTCTCAGGCAACGAGCACATTGCGCCACGTTGTTATCAGCAGGCATATCACTGACCATCAGGTGACTGTCCCGCTCGTCTTGTCACTTAATTCTATGGAAAAAATAATAATATCTGCGGGCATAACTCTCACTGAATTTATTTATTAGTAAAAAAGCACGCTGTTGTTATTAGATAAAAAGATAAAGGTTCAAGTTCACCTTTTATAACCTCTTTAGATGTTT
Source organism: Ornithoptera alexandrae (assembly GCA_029030555.1). Lineage (NCBI taxonomy): Eukaryota > Metazoa > Arthropoda > Insecta > Lepidoptera > Papilionidae > Ornithoptera > Ornithoptera alexandrae. The sequence goes on from JARDVY010000031.1 coordinate 3,094,717, forward strand.
CTATATAATTAAAAAAAAAAATCGGAGTGTCCAATGGTAGTATGGCGTTACTAATTAGGTCGCATATCGCACGCGCTGTAATCGTTCTATCATATCAATCAGTCGGCCAGAAACAATCAATTAGAAAGCGATCCCCATTCAATTATTCGCCGTATCGGTACGTAATTGCCTCGCCCGCTCCAAGGGGGCGGAAGCCGATAGCTCACTACGTGTTCACATCCGATGGCAGAGTAATATCTATAGGCAAAACTATTTAAGCAGAAAGCTTTTTTTAACGAGCAAGTCGTGCACTTGTAGGTAAGAGATACAAATGTCCATAACAAATAGTGATGAGGAAAGCAAGAATAAAACCAAGACTGGGACAATCTTAGTATTGGTATTGGTTTTGTCTGTTCGATCTTGTACTTGATAATAAGACTACGTACAATATAAGACCAAGACTAGAAGCATTCTTCTAGTCTTAGTCTTGGTATTTTTTTTGCATATTCAATCAGCACATGTTCAAATCATTTCAAGTAAGTTTTTATATTTTCATTGACTTGATCTTGCATAATAGGTTTATCTTAATTTTGGTCTTAATTGTGTTCATATGATCTTTGTCTTACTTTTTCGCAAGACCAAAACCAACCAATTTTACTCGTGACTAATAATAATGTGGCGTAGTAGTCGTCGGTTGACATAAGGTAATGTCTCGCTATGCCAATAATTTGTAGTTACTAAAAGTGTTTTTTTTTTTTAACTAAATTCATGCACTATATAATTAATGTATTTGTTTTTTTATGCCCCATGAATAAATAGGTGTTTTACTAAACATAAAACGAATAAATTACTCAAATACATAAAAAAATCTTAAAGAAACGAGTCGAACTGTCGGAAGATTAAATCTAAAATAATTTTATAAACTCCAAAACTAAGAGTTCTTGCGCCGGATGAACAACCTGAACACAATCGGCCCAGACGTCCATAAGAAGTACCACAAAGTAATGGACTTCCAGAACCGATCTACTGCTGCTACTGATGGTAGGTAGGTCTTTGTTACCGGGGACCGTCCAGGTAAGTACCACAGCAGCGCCTATTTCTGCCGACAAACGGTAGTGTGCAAACATTACTGTTTTCCGGTTTAAAAGGCGCTGTAGCTAGTCTAATTACTGGGGGTAACGAGACTTTACATCCTATGTCTCAAAGCGATATGCACAATGTGGTGCCGTGGATATCATCCTAACTAGCACTACGTTGTTATGAGCAGGCGTATCATTTACCCTCAGGTGAAAGTCTGGCTCATTTCGTGGTAAAATAAAAAAAATGTTAGGTCCTTACATATGAAATTGGCGTTTTGTACGGGAGGAATATAAAGTAATTTTTTTTTTTTTAAATATATTTAATTAATCAAAGTATGCACCGTTGTTATCTATGCACTTTTGTCATCTCATAGATAGTTCATTAATCCCTTTACCAAAATAACCATAGGGGCAAGAATCAATAAACTCTTTGAAGGCGGTTTGGACTGCCGCAACGGAGGTGAATTTTTTTTCCTTGTAAGAGGTTGTCCAAATCCCTGAAAAAATGGTAATCGGTTGGGGCAAGGTCCGGGGAGTACGGTGGATGTCGCAGACATTCTAATTGTAGCTCATCTAACTTAGTGGTTGTTTGTTGTGCAATATGTGGTGGTGGTCTTGCGTTGTCGTAAAGCAGCAGTGGCCTAGAGCAATAGAACAATTTCGGTTGGTTACCAGCTAGTTCTTTCTTTACACATTAGACAATAGATATCTGCCGTAATCGTTTGGCCAGGTTTTAGAACGCTGTAGTGAACGACACCGGCGCTAGTCCACCAAACACTCACAAGTAACATTTTCTGAGTAAATTTTTGTTTAGGGCAGGATTTGGCTGGGTTTCCAGGGTTCAGCCATTGCGACGAGCGCTCCTGATTATCGTACAGTATTCATTTTTCATCACAAGTAATGATTCGATTTAAAATCCCTTCATCATTGTGTCGGTTGAGCAAAAAAACACAGCAGCAGCAGTCGACGCGTGTTTGCAAGTTCGATTCACTGAATTCATGAGGTGGCCATCGTTCAAGTATTTTTACTTTCCCGATTTGTTTCAAGTCAATTAATACAGTTTTGTCACTTACCTCGAAGCCCGCCGCTATCTCTGAAGTGCTTTGTGATGGATCAGCTTCCACCATAGCCTTTAATTCTTCATTTTCCACTTTGGTCTCCGACCGTCCACGGGCTTGGTTCTGAAGGTCTAAATTTCCAGAATGAAAACGTTGTAATCAAAAACGTACTGTGCTTATTTTTGCAACACCAGCGCCGTACACATCATTAATCCTTCGAGTTATTTCTGCAGCACTGGTGCCACGGTAGAACTCGTACTCGTAAATATACCGATATTTCATGTTTTCCATTGTGCGGTAATAAGCGACACCAAATAAAAAGATAATGAGGAAAAAACAACTGAACGACTGTTTTCAAAACTCAAATGTACCAGCTAAATGAATTTATAAATTTGAATTCGGAATTCTTAACCAAAGAGGAGATATGTCAGATCAAAGTGGCCAGTACGACAAAACGCTAATTTCATATGTAAGGACCTAATATTATGGGACTGAATGTTTAAGCGAACAAATAATATCATTATGTTATAACGACACGTAATACATTCCGTCAAGTCCCGTCACCTGAGTCGTCGACAGCGGCTGATGGATGACCGCCATTGTCATTGGGCAACCGAAATCGTACCCGTCTCTTGCCCAACCAGGGGATTGTTAATTATATATGGATTACAAAAGCACACCGAACGGTTATCTTAATTTTAAATAAAAAAAATCCAATATATAGTTAATTCTGACAAACAGAAAATTTTGTAAAATGTATGCCATTCTTTATATGTAGTTTATTTACCAGATAACAAAGTAGTTTCTGAAGATGAAGTGGTGATGGCTCAGTATGTAAGTACGATCGAAAAGGCGCGGGTTCGATCACCACTGATCTTATGGTTCCGGTCACTGAAAATGTTAGAAAATAATCATATTCCAAGAACAACAGTTTTCATGTATTCTACCAACTCGCACTTTTCAAGCGTCTTGGATAAATGGAGACTCTTCTTATGAAAGAAGATACCGAATCCCAGTTTAGGGACTATTAAGTGGGCCGTTAATATATTAAATAACTTGTTGTAGGTTCTTACCTTGATTATTTTTTTTTGGTTTAAAAGATTGTACAACAAATTTATTATAGTTCAAATAAGGAAAAAGGCAGAAACTATAACTTCTGGTGGTAGGACTCTGAAGCCGGAGACCGTCTAGATAGGTACCACCGCAGCTCCTATTTCTGACGCCAATCAGTACTGAGCAAATATGGCTGCGTTCCGGTGTGAAGGGTAGCTAGTAAAATTACTGAGGTAACGAGACTCAACTTATTTCTCAAGGAGACAGTACAATGTGGTGCAGTGTATAACGTCTTAACCACATTGTTATAGGCGAGAGTATTACTTACCATCAGGTGAACGTTCCGCTTGTTTCGTCGCTTCGTAGTGTAATAATTTTTTTTAATAAGTATACATTGTAGTTGATCCTGTGAACATTACTACAATGTCTGATGAATAAATTAGGAATGATCAACATTGCTGGTGTAAATAAATTCTGTAGAAACTGTTTACTTGCAAATGCAAGAACTGAAGAACTTCTCATTATTGTCGGTTAATCTTTAATACTTAATAAACGTTTTTTTGTTCAATTGTGTGTGGAACATTCACCGCCTGCTCATAACAAAGTGGCGCTGGTTGAGATGATATATACTGCACTACATTGCCCTCGTCGCGTGAGACGTAAGATGTTGAGTCTCGTCACTCCAGTAATTACACTAGCTACAGCATCATTCAAAATAGAACACAGAACTATGTGGAGGCAGAAACTGGCGCTGCGGTGGTACCTACTTAGATTGTTTTCGGCAACAAAGACCTGCTACCAGTAAACTTATTCTCAATGAGCACAACCTCCATGGTGTAACAGCTATATAACATAACCAATTGTCACATTTGCGGATGTTAATAAAAAACATTTGACATTGACAAATCCTTTGTGTAAGCAATGAAAATGATGAACTTCCAAAAAATTCTTGTCCAGTGGTAGGATGGTAGATACCATTCGGACAGATCATGTACACAACGGTAGCTGTGAGCGTTGGGTTGATATGCGTCGCCGCTTTCCTCTACTATAAACGCACACGGAAACAGGTTTGAAGTTTTTTTTTTGTCTATACACAACGAATAAGCTCATTCTTATATTTATCAGGAATTAAGTCTCATTGTCAAGGATTTTTCATCATGTATTTATTTGAGATTCATTATCTGTGGGAAACGTGTTAGATTATCACGCCACTTCACACCAGGTATGTGGAATGTTGAGAGGCAGTAATCAACAGCCTTTTCTATTACCAACATGTACCGTATATGAATTATACAAATAATAATAACATTATATATATGTGTGTAGGATATTTAATTATTTTATTGGTATAGAACAGCTTCATGCTATTGATTTCGAAAAGAACTCCTGCAGCTCTAAACATGCCTTTTGAATGATATGGTTTTTGAGGTTATAAAAGAGTTTACCCTCAGCATTGAGGATCCGACTTAAAGAGAGAGACAGAAGAGTTCAAAATTCATTATCTTTTTTTATAATAGTGCAAATCTGTATTAGGGTATTATTTAAATAAAACCTCTGATTTCATTAATTAAAAAATAACAAATAGATTAAATTATCGTATTAGGTTACCTAATTGTAATATTATCCTTGAGTTGTCTGATTATTTTCCATTATATGGTCCGATATATGGTCACAGAATATTCGTTACAAAACCATTTGGATTACAGACAGAATACCCACCCACCGCCCCCATACAACTGGTGCATCGCTTGTGCCCTCATCACAACGTGGTGCAGCGATTCGCCGTAGAGCAAAAAGACAGTCTTGACGACCACCTCGATGTCCTCACACGAAAACTCGCGGAGAAGGTTCCCCAAAATTGTTTTTTAGTACAAGTAAATGAGATCAGTCATTTCATATCGTGATCTGACTCTTTTTATCAAAAAGGTAATGTCGGATTGCTCCGTTTCTCTGGTATCCACACTATACTGGTCATAGACCTATTTAAGATTTTTATTCGTGGCGACAGAACAGACTCTTGACGACAGCACTATTACCTAAACGTAGCATATAGTCGAGCTGGAAGTTTATATAACAGTTCCTCGAGTTGTACTCGTACTTATCGTTACCTCTTTCTTTTTATGGAGAAAAGAGTATTTACAGTCTATATCCTAGTGCCCGTGTCCAGAGGCACCATACTGAACTCACGATCTTCTGACGTAACTTGATTGTGTATCATCTTACACAAGAAATTACTAACTACATCACCCTACATATGTCAATACAGTTTATCTCATGATGCCACCACCACGCTTACATTTACATAATCAACAATCTAAATATAAATTGTGTGTAGGAGGGACGACTCCGCCTCTCTAAATCGAAGATCCGGGAAACCCAAAACGAGATCGACAACCTGCACGCGATCGGCCAAGACGTCCGCCAGAAGTACCACGAGGTGATGGACTCGCTGCGCGCCGACCTGCTGAACAACGAGACTGAATGCAAACGGCTTCACGACCAAATAGAGTGGGTCGCGCGGAGGAGGGCCGAGCTTCACGATGAGGTAAAAACATTTCATATTTATTCATTCTATTCAATGTAAAGACAAGGTAAGTATCATCATCATCATAATCATCACCAGATAGACGTCCACAGCTGGACATAGGCCTTCCCCAGAGATCTCCACATACAGTCAGCATGGCCTCCGGTACCGCCGAGCACTAGGGGCCGTCGTTTGTAAGGGTTCATATGGAGGGATTTGGAATTTCCACCACGCTAACCTAATGCAGGTTGCCACTTGCTACTTACCACTAATGTCAGATAAAAAGAGATAAAAGGGAGAAATTGGGTAAAGCTCCAACTTCCACATACTCATGTATATATTAAGTTATAGTTACTTTAGGTAGTTTAAATTTAATTTTTAGAATTACTTTGCATTTCAAATAGATAAATATTTAATCTAATTTCCATGTAAACGGTGCCTACTCGGTGGTCGTCATGGAAAGTGTACCACTAGTTAGTTTGATTATAATTTATATAAATGGTACCATCCTGGTTGAAGAACTATGCAGCTGTCCATTACGTGAAAATCTATTTTATGCAGACCTGTCCATGCTATTTGCTTATAATTTTATCTCCAATACTAATATAAAATAATATTACCTCAAGTTTTTAAAGGAAACAGAATCTGCATGTAAACCTGGTTGGGTTTAAGAAACCCAAGTGTTATTAAATATTGTATACCTATAGCATATAATGACGCCTAGTATCGTGGAATAAATAAAAAAAAAGTCAAGCTGATCTTCATTTATACAATGTTTCTCATACTGTCCTCGGTCTCCATGCTGGGAGCCGCGGTCTGTCTGGTTTGGTGATATGTTGCAAAAATATTTAATCAAATGATTTTAAACTAGGTGCGGAGAGGAGAAAAGTTGTACGGTGAAGCTGCGATGAAGCTCGCGAACAACTTGGCGGACCTGCACAGGAGTCGGGAGACTAAAGTGATTGATAAGCCGCAAATACAGAGCTCGTACGACTCCTTGCGGCAGCGGATGGAGCCGCGCATCCCTCGGACTTCGCCCTTTTCCTCCGTCGTTATAAAACCGTCGATGCATTCGGCGCCGGAGCCGTTCCCACATTTCAACATGTAACATCCCGTCACGAAAGTACAAAGCAACCGGAACCAATGTATTAATTTGACAGAATTTTTCTCTTCTATTTATTTTTTATATTTATATGCACCGAACGGGAAATAAAGCTTTTATATAAAGAGTGTTTTATTTAAACAATACAAACTATATTTCTTTTTTTTATAACGAATATAGACTAGACGTGCCAGGCCCCGCAATAGGTGGAAAAACGATCAGTTGAATGTCGCTGGAAACCACTGGACAAGACCAATCGGTGTAGAGACACTAAAAGAGGCCTATATCCAGCAGTGGACGTCTGTAGACTAGTGCTTGACCACAAGCTCGCCTGCGGCGATATAGTCTAGAAGTAGCCAATCACCCGTTTGTTCTAGAAAGTTTTTTTCTTTAAAACATATTGCTAGTATAAATAATGGAAGTAAAAAATGTTTATTATAAAATTTTGACGCATATTTGATAGATTGATTTCTAATTTGTTTAAATTTTTGTATTAGATTAAATCATACAAATGTGCTCTTTTATTTAGTTGTTTTTAAACTAATAAGATGTTCCTTTCTGAAGAAATAGAGACTGCCTTTAAAACACAACACTTGAATCAGATGAATTTTTTATTGCAATCGAACAGAAAACAAAACCATGACGTTGCTATCACTCTAATGTCCCGAACGCTTCCGAAGGGAGAAAACAACCGCATCGCAATCCCTACCCCCTTTTATATCTCGTTAATACCGAGGGTTAAAATCCCCGAAAAAGTGAGCACTTGCCTTGTTTACAAGGTTTTAGATTTTAATTTAGATTGGGGTCGAAATACGTTTGCGCGCAGAATGACGTATACGTCACATAGAATTACGTGAAAATTGAGCCCTTTTGCGAATGCCCTAGGGTCCGATGGTGTCATATAAGGGGTGCGCCAACTGTATCCATTAAGATCCCATTCGTATGTGATCACCTAATACAATATCATCAAGTCCGCGCCGTGGGCGCTTTGTGAATAATTTCTCGGCAATCTGCTCGCATTTGCTACGGATGTGTATAATATTAATTTCATAATTAATGTGTGAATAAGACATTTTTACTTCAACATAAACACATGTAAGTACTTATTTACTCTTGATTCATATCATGATATATGTCTTTATATAACAATATGTAAATAGCTTAGAGGTGGTAAGTCTCTGTTGCCGGAGATCGTCTAGATAAGCACAGCGGCTGCTCCTATTTCTATCAAAAACAATAGTGTGCAAACATCGCTGTGTTCTGTTTTGAAAGGCGTTGTAACTTCACAAATTACTGGGGTAACGAAACCATCAACTTAGGTCTCATGGCGACAAGCACAATTAGTTAAACGTCTCGCTCGTGTCGTCGCTTCTTTAAACAAAATCCAGTACAATGTAAACCAGAGGTCATCAAATGTCGTCGTTGTGATCCATGGAACACTTGCGGTCCCCATGAACTGGCCCGCAGAAAAATGTGAAATACACTTACTCATCACACTAAGATATGTTTTAAGATGAAACAATTCAATTCACAACAATACGTGAATTGTTATAAAAACTTGATGTTCTTAGATCACATTTTTATTATAATTATATTTAATACTTAAAAATCGTATCAGTGGTCTGAAGGATTTAAATTATGAGTTTACTTGACCATGAGGTTAAAAAGTTTGGCGACCGCTGACGTAAACCACACTAATGAGGTTAAGTAATTTTAATTATTTAGAATAAAATCTTACATGAAATTTATCTTAACATGTTCTCTTATAGTTTATGTTCTTTATAATATTTAGGAAAGCATATGCTTTTGAAAGGCCACTCACTATAGTCTGTGGATGACAGCTAAACTTCTTAAACAGGTCAAAATGCATTTTAGTAAGATCTGTAAAAGATCTTTTTTTTATTCTTCTAAACGAGACGAGCAGGACGTTCACCTGCCCATAACAACGTGGCGCTAAATAGGATGATACACACAGCACCACATTGTGCTCGTCGCCGTAAAACATAAGATGTTACGTCTCGTTACCTTAATAATTTCACTAGCTATTGCACCCTTCAAACCGGATGAATATAATGCTTACATACTACAATTTGACGACAGAAATAGGCGCTGCGTTACAAAGATCTACCCCCAGTAAAACTTCTTTACAAACGTACACATTGTCGGAATGTACGTTAATTTATATGGAATATGCTGATCACTGACGATAGGTCTTTGTGGCCGGAAACGTCTAGGCAGGTGAACACCTTCCATTTCTACAGGCTAACGCTAGAATACAGACATCCGACGAATCACTTCACCGTTAAAACGTCCCCATTAAATTTGTGATGTTTTCTCCCAACCCACTAAGCCAGCCGTAAATATAATCAAAGTAGCCATCATTCAATTAGTGACAGCAACGTCACATCTGGTCTCCTCAAACAAATTAAATAGAGTTTTGTCCGATTGTTTGTTTTTCTTTTCGCCTGTTTGTTTCGCCGGGGGCGCCGAGTGCCTGTTCAATTGCTTCTACAAACACGCTTGTATGTCAATAGGGCAAGGGATGTACACGCTAATTGATTGATAGTCGTTTTATTTTTATTTTCGTTTTCTACACATTCCAATTTAATTTTAATCATTAGTCTATAAGTGTAATTACGATAAGAAACACTCAAATAATATATTAAGACAGCCTGAGCTGATTAAGCATCCTAATTTCTGGATCAAGCTGTTTGAAACTTCAAAAACATTATATAATCTGATAAATAGGTCCCTGAGCGTTGGATACATCATATAGGATATACAAGTATATATAGGTTCAAAAGTTAACCTGATGGTAAGTGGTACGCCTGCCCGTAACAACGTGGCGCTAGTTAGGATGATATGCACAGCACCACATTGTGCTCGTTGCCTTGAGAGATAAGATGTTGAGTCTCGTTGCCCCTATAATTTCCCTACCTGCAACACCCTTCGAACCGGAACACAGTAACGTTTGCACATTAATGTTTTTCTTATTTGTATACGCGTTAAAGTAATGAGTGAGTGCATTCCGGTAGATCCTTACAGGCGGTAAGAATCTAGCACAGCTCCTTTATTATCACCGTAACGAAAACATATCCTTTGTCATATTTTTCGTCAAAAAGCAGAGAATATGATACATCAATATTCAAATACAAAAAAAATTACCAACTCATTAATTTTTGCAGATGAATCTTAATTTTATTTTACCAAGTACAATATCAAAAGAACAGCACAAGTAGTTATATAGGTATTATATTAATTTTTATTATCTAATACTTCTGTAATAAAACCTCTTTTTTTGATTAATATAGATCCAGACGTATTAATTAATTATGCATCTCTCAAACCTGGAGAAGACAGGCCTGATGCTTGATGATTTCAATTAATGCCAAAGGGTAAAATCCAACAGGCCATAAAAATTCAAGCGGGTCCCGTTAACGAATTCGAACCAGACTGAACAAACTCCCAAGTAATTAAGATCCGGTTTACGGTGTCAGTTATCGGTTTACACCGGAATTACAATCACTCCCGCACCCACCACCATATCGACCAAAATAAAATACAAGCAAATTTTATGCTTTATTTTATTCTATAAGAAAGTCGCTTTATAAATTCTTTAACACATATAAGAAAAATTTATAAAAGTATTTGTATATAAAATAATGCCGTTGAATAGGAAGGGAATGGGAGCTACCCTTCACTAATGACGATATACCGCAACGGAGTCATAGGGTAGTTTACGATATTTTGATTGATCTGAACAGTCTTAACACTGGCTTATTGTACCCTCCTTACTTTAGGCCTGGCTAATGATCACCACTCCCATCAGTCATCTTTTTTAATACTGAGAACCTGATGGTAAGTGATAAGCAACGTGGCGCTAGTTAGGATATGTGTATACACAGTACCATAATTTGCTCGTCGCCTTGAGACAAGGTGTTCAGTCTCGTTACTCCAGTAATCTTACTAGCTACAGCGCCGTAATAATGTTTGTACACTACTGTTTGTCGGGTACAAAAGGCGCTGCGGTGGTACTTTGACGGTCTCCGGCAGCAGAGACCTACCCCAGTAAATATATAAACTGGCTGATAATATAAACTGGCTTCTTGCGATCTTCACTTGATCGTTATCACCATTTACCCGTAGTTAGTTTTCAGTTATGACCACATACATGAAGTAAAAGAAAGCTTTAAAGATACAAGTAAATATTTAAGTCCTAACACTCGGCGACAGTCGGAAGATAAAGTAAATAAAATAAAAATGTAAATAACGCCCTACCGCGCTTCAGTCATGCTCACGCCATGTTGCACGGACTCCGCCGCGACAGCGCTCCTCAAACTTTTTGAATATACCCATACTGGTATCTGACTTGTGATATTTTTTTTAAACAGCCAATTTACGTCCCCACTGTTGGAGCCCAGGCCTACGCTCAATATGAGGACGATTGGCCATAGTCGCACGCGGCCGCCCCGATCTTTTCTGGTCTTCAACAAATTAAGTGTTGTTGTATCTGTTGATAGTACGATATATGAACATCCGGCTGATGGTACCAAGCTTTTGAAGTATCTGGAATATGACCGACCGGACCGGCTCCATACCCACTTTGTGCAAGGCGATCACTGCAATACTATTTTCTTTAACATCTCTTTCCATATTGTAATTTGATAATGAACACGAACAAATATGTGAAATGGCGCAAAATCGAAAGAGATATTTAAAATAATATACGTGTTCCAAATTCAAAATAATTAAAAAGAAGAAAAAAGAAAAGTTTTTATGTAACAGTATATATGGCTAGACTAGTTATATTATATACTCTCAGTGGCGACCTGGAATGTTCGTGGACTCTCCAAACCGGGACTGCTGAAGTTGTTGAGAGAGAAATGGAGACGGCTCTCAACAATCTGTAGGCAGAGAGTCCTCAAATTCTTCGGATACACGGTCAGACAAGACCCAGACAGCCTGGAAAGGCTGATTATTACTGGTTGTGTGGAAGGAAAGAGAGCGAGAGGGCGGTATCCTACAAGATGGACACGCACAACTCAGGACGCTACGGGAGCTACCCTACAATCATCCATCCAAATGGCGCAAGACAGAAATGGTGGCCAGGGCAACGCATCATAGTCACGTCCCTCAGTCATGAGGTTACGACAAAGAAGAAGTTATATAAATATTACTTAACAAATATATATACGTATAGAAGTGTTCGTAAATTAAAATAATAATAAAAAAAAATATTTTGCTTATACAAATACCTTTTGTCAGGATTTTTAAGATCTTAATAGTATTGGTAAATTTAAAAGTTCGATAAATATAGGCTAACTCCATTTTGTGTGTTGTGTGTCCTTTATGTATGATAGATGTGACTGCTACCCTTGCTACTTGTAATAAAAATGACTACGTACAAAACCTGTATTAAATTCTGGATAGAGAACTTTGAGAGCCGTACAATTTTTCCCCACTCGTAATAAGCGCATTAAGGGTGGAAAAATTTAAACTCGCCGCGTCCCGAAACTTTTCGCGTTTTCTTTTTACATTAAGGACAAAGAGAAAAAAAGATCGTCTACTTAGAAGGGTGGCACAACTTTTAATATCCCCCGCTCGAACTAGCGGCGACGGGAAACGAAAGAATTGCTCCTTTTTTTTTAACCACCGAAGGTGTATTTTCGTTTAGTAAAAAGTTTTAGGGAAATGAAAGCAGAAGTTGGTACATTTTAATATAAGCGCTCTGTATGTGTGAGCCGCTTAGCGAATTTAAAAAAACCGATGGGAGTCGCTCTCAGGGGGGTGATATACGCTTCCGTATTTTGTTGTTATATACTTTACAAGATCGCTTAATATTTAGTGTTTTAAAAACTATGTATATGAATATAAAGAAGTTTGTCATCATCATTCAGAGTAACAAGAGTTCTATGTAAAGCATTGTCTTTGGGCTAAAAAACGATTACTTTACATTTTCGATTTAAAAAAAAATAAGACAAATGGAAAACGATTGTAGATTTTGTTCAGAGTTGATCGATATCAGTCGTATTTTTCAAATTACCACAATTGTTTGTGATAATAAATATTAATGGATTCATGCGAGAAGAAGACTCAAAATTGAAGACTTGAATGGAAGCGTGAGCAACGCCGAGAGGGGAAGTAGGGGTAAGAGAGAGCGGGCGATTAAGTAGGTGGGAGAATAAAATTTGATTCTTTATTTTGCCGTTACTTCGAAAATTTATAATTTCAATGAAAATAACGATTAATAACAGGAAAAAAAAACCCTAAAATCTTTCGCAGATTACAGAGTGCTAACAAAGGTAAATTTAGATATAAATACTGATTTTGATTCTACTTGATTACTATACAATTTTTTAATGGGTATTATTTGATCTTGTCATATAAAAACGAATAGAAGTTGAGAACCAATCTGGGTAGATATTGGCGGTACATTCCATCATCATAGTAGGTTGTTTGATGTGTTTTCCGTAACGGTCGTTAGATGGCGCTGTAGTAAATAAATTTACGTCTAACCAAATCCTAGGGCGTTAACCTGTACACATCAAAAAGGTTTCCAAAATGCAGCTGTAGTGCCCAAGCTTTACATTCACGTATGTATGAATATATTAACTTTGGCATTCTTCCTCTCTTTTTCTTTGTTAACGTACTACCTTTGTGAGGCAGTTGTTTCACCGTAGGCGAATAAAACAACCACCTAGTTTATCCTTCAAGTACAGTAGATACAGGTCGCGAGCGAATGGAAGAAATGGATATATGAATAGTTAGTCTGTTCACAGTGGTGCGGAGACATGCTCTTTACTAATATTGTCGCAACAAGGGCTATCAAAAAAAATCGCTGACCGATACTCGTTTAGGATCGGATAGCTGGCTGAACTTGCATTTCTCATTACGTCCCGTCTCGAGAGAGTAATCGTTCGTAACCTTCACTCTCGCTTATAGTCCAGCGACAAAACTATCAGTTATGCAGTTGTTCACGAAATTGTTATAGTTTCTAGCTCTACCAGTTTTCCGTTCATCTCCGACGGTGAAGTGTCTCAGGGAAAAATGAGAAGCCCTACAGATAGGTTATTCGAAATTAGACAAACAACCTGGCAAGACATTTGCTTAGAATACCCAACGTAGAATGGCAGTATAGAGGTTGACATATAAAATCCTAGTGGTTGTAGTTTTATGCCTTCTGTATATAACGGTCCACTACAGGCCATCGCGTACAGCGGAAATGGCACATGATAACGGACAATTTGCAGCCTGTTCGCTGACAAGCCATGCTGGCCTATCGTACTGTATGGTCGTGCATGGGCCAGTGTGTACTGGGGTCTGTACAAGGAAGACTTCACATTAAAAGGATAGAAACTGTAAGCGACGCGACCTGTATATTTATTAATAGAACAATAAATTATGAGGGTAAGCAGACGGACAGCAACACCTCGGCGACAGGTACTTCGACAGGTTTTTACCCAATCCTTAACAGTGGTCCATTCGAGCGAATCTTACCGGCGATGTTTAACACACATCCGAAAGGTAAAACCGATAAACTTTGTGAATGGCTGAACGCGCGTTTGTTGAGCGCCTGCGAGCTCGTGTTAGCACAACATAATTTAAATGTTATGCGAGCGCCTCCACAGAAAGGAGGAACCATAAGCATCTGCCATGTCAATACGGTAAGAATCGGCGAAGAAGCAAGTTGCGTTTGTTAAGAGATCCGTATCGGCCACATCGGTCACGTCTTTAGATGCCCGTCGTAAGGAGTTGCAGCTGACAGCGGCGAAAGAAATAGCTAAAATCCAGGTTCAGCTCATAAATCAACGGCTTGAACTGGGTTTGGTAAAGGTTAATAGTGACAGTGCTACAAAAAAACGGTCAGAATTAAGTAAAAACCATTCCAAGGTGGAGCAGTAGTTAGAAATGAACAGGCAACAACCGCGTCTCAGAGCAAAAGTGGTAACAGCGGCACCAGCAGAGGTAATGCAGACACGTATTGTATCCCCAGTTCGCACATCGGATCCTCACATGCCGATCGATGGTATCTTCCAATTTGCCCACGTAATAAAAGATGTAGTAATTAATTCATCAATACAGCGGGAAGAAATACTTCTCAGCGGCCTATCTACACCAAGGGAGCTGCCAACATTTAGTGGAGACTGTGTAGAATGGCTCTATTTTAAAAGCGTCTACGAGAATTCTACAAGCATCTTTGTGCAAATTCAGTGATTCTGTAGATTTGTGGAGATTGCGCCGAGCACTCAAAGGCGAAGCCAAGGAAGCTGTGACGGACCTGTTAATCGCAAATACGGTACCTGATGCAGGGATGGAAGACTTAAATCCAAGGTTTGGCCAATCTGATTTAATTATACTTAACATTGTGTCACGAATTATAAGACTCCCCCCTTCGCCAAATAATTGAGAACCACATTATAGCATATCGGTAAAAATTCATAATTCCGTGGCGACATTGCACGCAATTAATCAGCAGGATTACTTGCGTAACCTTGAGCTGGTTACAGCAGTAACCTCCAAGCGGCCCAGTGTACTTATAAGCAGATGGACTGACTATGCTTATACATATTTATCATCTTCAGCACCTAAACTCCAACGGATAGCTTCATTTTTCAAGTCAGAAGCCGAATAAGTATCTTTAGCAGGAGTTATGCATTTGCGAGACCAAGGAAGCTGGAATTCATATCACCGAGCAGAAAAAATTATGATAATTTAAACGTCTGCGGACTTGCGCATCGATTACTTCATTATAAGAAACGCGATATACCGCAAACGATGGAAGAGGAAGCGGCGATATCACCTGAGCGACAGAGCGAGTCGCTAGCGGTGATACACGTCGCCGCCTCGCGTATCGAATGTTATCGCCAGGAAGCGCTCGCGCAGCGCCACAGCGAGCCCTGCGCGGCCCGCGCACTACCCGCACCCCAAGACCTGCACGCCGCTCGCGCCCCACTTGAGCGCTCCGCGCCACCCGCGTACAGCAGCAGTGATGGGTTACTCAAAGAGATAAAAATGAATCTCAGTGGCCCGAGCGGTGTTGTAAGTACTTACGCGTTGTTAGATGATAGCGTATCTATCTCAATGATCGACAAAGAATTAGTCAAGCAGTTAGGTCAGCGAACGGTAGGTAGGGTGAGCGGACGGTAGGCGGGGTGAGCGGACGGTAGGTCGGCTAGGCGGACGGAAAGCAACACCGCGGCGACAGGTACTTCGTACTTAGTACGGCCGCGCTCTACCCGCACTTGACATTCTAGCGCACGGACCGATAGCAGGCGGAGCTGCTGATCGTTCAGCCCGCTTAATCTCCAAAATCACCGAGTTTTCTTTACCCATCCTCAACAGAAACAAAATAAATTCAAGACAGAACTCCTTGGATCGACTAATTACAGACGTAAAAATAAAACAACCATTCTTTTAATTATTCGAACTGTTCCATTCTATTTTCTTACATAATTACCGACAAAGTTAAGCGTAAAACTTCTACTAAAGAACAGGGAATACGCACATGATTTAAAAGGTCATACATTTATTTCCTCTTCGTTACTTCCAACAATATTTTTAAGTTTCTTTTAAGTGCAGAATCTAATTTTAAAAAACAAAGTTGATATAAAAATCTATGTGAGCAAAGACACTTGCCAAGTGAGAAACAGCTTACAGGGACGTCATAGAGATCACAAGCGAACCAATATAGCGGCCATTTAATATTCAGATTGGTTGCCTTTATTTAATTCATTTAAATATTACTGTCGAGGCTATGATTATCCTTTTACTATCTACACGTTTTTACACTGCAGATCACTTTACCACTTAACATAAGGAAGAATTGTGGTAAACCAGTAACCTATTTTTTTTTAAATAAAATCGTATATTGTATAGCGATGTAAACGATCGAATTGTCAAACAAAAATACATATCGACTATTTTTGATAATACTTAGTACAGATGATCATGTTTTTTTTTTGATATTTTTTTTGACTCTAAGTGTAGTATACTAACATAAGTTCTCTGTATATTTAACAAATACAATACAAAGATTTATTTACAAAATAGTTAATACATTTATATTACTGCACCTGATGTATTCACATTTGACATACTACTCCTTACTATCTTCATCTTGTATACAAAAGTCAGCATCAAGAACAACCTGGAAAAAACATGTAAATATAAAATAGAAAAGGAAGCACTAATAGTACGATCAATGTTTGTTATAATTCTCAACAGATAAAGTCAGTCTGTGGATGGTGAAGCATGGTCACCCAGAATTCTCCAGCTCTCATATATTGCAATGCTGTCATAGCTGCAGATTACTCTACGGCAATGTCCACGGATTTGAACCATGGACTTACTATTTTAACAGACAAGCATTTAAGGATTATTATGCCATGGACAGAGTAGTCATTTCACATGTTAAAATTTTTTGAAAATTGAAAATTTAATAACTATTTATCAATTGATAATGAACAGAAATATACATACCGCTTGCATGTCTGCGACGGCACGATTTGTTTCCTTGTCGCTATCCTCCTCCTGATCATGCTCCTCGACAACCTCCATTTGTGTCTCCTGTTCTCCATCTATTTATAAACATATTATAAAACAATCTTTAAAACTTCCATATAAAGAAATATTTCTAAGGGTTAATCATGAAATTTAAATAATTATTGAATATTATTTTGTGTTTGAATGAAACGCATAATCACTCACTGACTACATACTACCAAAATACATTTTTAAAAACATTTAAATGATTTTATTTCATAGGTAAAGATTTCTGTAATAATATATATAGTTTACACAAGCATTTCTCTCAAATAAAAATGACATGACATTATACAATAGAGATAACATTATGTATGTGTATACTTGGCACAGAATCGGAAAAGTTTTCTCCGATTGACTGGTCAAGTCCAATGTTAAAATGGCACGCAATAATGATAATGAGTCTGTGGATGGTTATAAGGGTAGAGGAAGATCGAAGAAAGTGTAGGTGGATTGTGTAAAAGATGACATGTGTAAGAAGAGTGTGAATTCAGATATGACGGCTGATAGAGGGATATGGAAGAAAAATACATACCATACCGACCTCACATAGCTGGGAAAAAGGCAGGAGGAAGAAGAATGATAAAGAGTCTTCGAAACCATGATTATTTTACTTTAAAAATTGCCGTTATTTGTATATTGCAAAGCAGATAAAAAGAAATAATTCTATAATTTTATTTATGTATTATTTGTACATAGAATAATTTGTATAGACTGTAAAAAAATATATAATTACCTTTTGAAGGTGCATGTATAAGTTGCAATGTGCCATCAACAATCTGTCCCGAAATGGCACCCGTGAGGTTGTTGACATTCATCTGTTGTCTGATCTTCTTAGCCTCAAGCTCCAGCTGCTGCTGTATGTATAGCTCCTTATGGTGCACCTTGTTGTGGTATTTGAGGTGGTGGGCTTTCGTAAATTTCTTGTTACAGGGCCCACAGCTGAATCAACAAATAAGCTCTATTTAATTTTTTCTTGGTTTTTCTTAATATGGAATTTTATATTTGGCCATGGTCTTAAATTACTCTATTATTCTTCTCTAAAGGTTCACATGATTAGGTATTACTTCATTTACTCGTATTATTACAGTGGACCACCATTGATCAGATGAAGCGACAATCTGGGTAGAGATTGGCAGTGACTACAGCTGAAGATCAAGCTAAGTGGTGTTCTTTGGGAGAGGCCTATGTCCAACAGTGGACTGATGATAATATTGTTACACATCTTAACGCCAGAAAAAACGTTATCAGAGAACCTGAAATGTACTTACGAATATTTCTTTTCCCCAGTGTGAGTAAGCATGTGGTTAGCAAGCACATAAGAGTAGGTAAATGCTTTACCACATAGCGAACACTGGTACGGCCGAAGACCCATATGTAATCTGTAAATGATATTTTTGTTACAATTATTATGTAAATAATATAAGACAAGGAGTCGAAAACATCAGTAAAGCTTAATTCAGAGGTTTAATATGAGGATATTCATACTTATCATGTATTTTTTGTTATTTACTATTTCAATTAAAACACCTTATCAATTCCTTTTTCAACTTACTTGAAAGTGCATTTTATTGTATTTTTTTTTAATTATTTGTAAAGGTTTAACTACCCTGTATCTTTTGAATCTAATCACAAAAGTTATTTAAAAATGGAATATGTTTAAAAACACTTTCTTGTAACAGATGAATATCACAAATCATTAAATTTTGAACATTTATAAAATCTATAAACACCTTACAAAGTACATAGTTTTGTCAATTCAAAAATAGATAAACATCGATAATTCTTGCATTTGGTTGGTGTAAAATGTAAACTTTTCCAATTCCCTAAGAGAACAGAAGACGGGGATACCTTTCGTGTTTCTGCCTAGTGCCGTAGTCGCTGAACTTGCGATCGCAGATGCGACAGTTGTACGGGCGCTCGCCGGTGTGTCGCAAGCTGTGCCTCTTTAGTGCCTCATTCGTGACACACGAGAATCCACAAGCGCTACGTATTCATGAGCATTGGATACCAAATGTATATTATTATAAGATAGTCTAATGTGAAGACTGAGATAATATTTTTCACTCAACTGTTCCAGAACTAGTAAATAGAATACAATCTTGCCAAGCCATGTATTTCTCATTTCCATATTAGACCATCTTATAGCCGCCTCAAATTCTGCTTTTTGGTATCTGCTCTTGAAATATTCCTTTGAGACTATCAAGAAATGGTCAGACAATATACAATATGACCACCAAGCTTCAGTTAAAAGCTATGTTACTGTGAAGTTGAACAGACTATAAATTTTTTTTAATGTTTTGTCTATTTATGTATTAAGTTACTCTTACATATTTTGCGGCATTTAATATCGTCTTTATGGATGAAACCATAGAAATTCAAGATAGTCTCGTCAGAATTAGGGAAATAGTGGTGGCACTCGCCTCTCGTGCTTCTGCCGGCTGCCAAAGTCCCCAAAGCGCCGATCGCACACCCGGCACTTGTACGGCCGGACGCCCGTGTGGCGCATCATGTGCCGTCGCAACTCCATGTTGAGAACGCACGCATACCCGCAAACGCTAAAACGTCAAATTTTAATATAAATCAACGCTCGCGACCATCATATACGGGATAAGCAGTTACAATATATTCGATTTATTTATCAAAATTCTATTTACTTTGATTTCAATATAACATGGAACCATATGTTAGTTTGTAGTAAACCAAATTCAAACTATATTTAAAACCTAATAATTAGATGTAAATGAATAATTGATATGTTAGAAAGCTGCTAATTTAGCTCCTTGTTACTTCATGCGGATTTTGTATATACAAACTTAAGGTAGAGTACTTTAGTACGCATTCGCGGGTGCGGGTACGTTCACATAACGTATGCAGTGACGGACAGCGGTTGTGGGGCGCAGGTGGTGATGCTTTGATTTATAAGCTATTTATGCTGTCGAGTTAAAAGCAGCTTAGTACAGAGTTCATAGCGAATACATCCCACCCCACCCGCACCCACGCAGTAATTTGAGGCGACTACTATATGCATACACAAATATATATATAAAACAATGAACAACACAATTATATGATAATAATATTGACACAGAAATGATAAAAGATTACTGCTATTCAATAAAAAATATTTTTAAAATTTCACAAAACATTAAAGATTGCATGAAGAAAGCTATTCAGTAACAACAGAATTATTTTTTTCTTTATTGTTACCGTTTTATGTAACAAGAGTTATTTCCTTTACATTAATATTGAATAACTTAGTGGTAATGAATATTGGTAGTGGAAGAAATCTACATCTCTGCTCATCATGTAAAATTTTCAATTTTTCCACCACAGAGTAAAGCATAAATATTTCTTATTTATCAGATTAATTGGTTTATTCATATAATTATTTGACTGTGCTGTCTAAAACCATATTAAAATGATCTATTATCATCCAAACCTAAATATCTCAAAGCATTACATTGAATATAATTTTAATTTATATTATGAGACTAGACTGATTTTTTTGGTAGTATTTGGAAATAGTGATTAATGATTATCCAAGTGTTGTTTTGAATTCTACAGTATGTGAAAATAATGCACATACTTGCTAACCCGCTGGTCAACGTAAAGTGAAAGTTGAAGAGGAATCAAAGGTTGGTAATTAAAATTGTGTTTTTTATTGTGAAGAACATACCTGCAGACAAAAGGTTTGATGCCCAAATGTCGACGTATATGCGCTTGAAGTGAGGCATTCGACGTGAATGATGCACCACAGGTCTCACAAGTGTGACTGCAATTTAATAGTACAATTAGTTCCCTTTTTTTTTTCTCCAGTAGGGTAATATTTGACCAGGGTGTCTTAGGTAATAATCAGGCAATGAATGGCAATCAATGCGCGCTTGTCCTAAATGTCTATCGTTTGCAGCAAAAGCACAATACTGTTATAACAGCAGATCTGAAGCATTAGGGTGGCAATTA
This sequence comes from Ornithoptera alexandrae, assembly GCA_029030555.1. Classification (NCBI taxonomy): domain Eukaryota; kingdom Metazoa; phylum Arthropoda; class Insecta; order Lepidoptera; family Papilionidae; genus Ornithoptera; species Ornithoptera alexandrae. Next base: position 3,116,017 of record JARDVY010000031.1, read on the forward strand.
ATCAGGCATGTACATAAAAAATCCTACCACTAAAGAAACTCAAAAATAAGAAGTAGAGAGTAAGAAAATATTTCTCAGAATCTATAGTTCCTATTAAAACTACCTGCAAGAAAAAAAATTTTTTTAAAAGAGTATTTGAAATTGTACATAATTGTATTTTTGAATTATACATAAAAATTTACTTAGCATTTTGATTTTGACAAGAATATCTATAGTAACATATTATTAAGATGTCACCTTTGTAATTTTGTAACATTAAACAATTTGGGAGACAAATGTGTGTCCATTCACTCATACACAATAAAAATGTTATGTTAGTTCTTACGTTTTCTCATAAATATATTTCTTCTTTTGCTGGTTTGACTTTTTCTTCTTAGGCTTAGGATTCAATATATGGTCAGGGATAGGCTCAGAGTATGCCATGATGGTTTCCTTTAAGAGAACATCTTCATTATCCTGAGCCTTTTGCTTTATTGGTTCTGTGCGAATTTTCGGCGGCCGCCCCCGTTTTTTAGGCGGCGCCTGACAAAATTAATAAATAGTTAAGTCCTCATTGTTAACTTTATGGATATAATCAAAACTTTAAATTTTAATTTACAAAAATGAATATAACAATTTAATTCAATAAATTTTCATTATTATAAACTAAGGGTTCATCATCATCATCATTTCAACCAATGGACATCTACTGTGTGAAAATAGGTCTCTTGTAATGTGTTCCACAAAGCACTGTCACAGCAAAGGGTTAAGAAATGCTTATTTATTCACCTCTTTCTGGATCTCTGTGTCCGATTCTTGATCTTCGCCGGCAGGATTGAAATCGGGATCATCAGTATTATCAAAGTCTGTTCAAAATTAAAATAATGATTAAATAAAATGAAATAGGAAAATCTTTACAAACCAGTAAAACTCCATAGGTTTTCAATTTGATACAGACACATACATACATAAATGTGTTTTTTTTTTGTACTATAATAATATAAATATTTTCACCTTTATTGTAAAGGTGACAATATTCAATTCAAAACTATGCATAACAAAAATATTTAAAATGTTCATTGCCACAGTTGTTTCATAAAAGGAAATTAAATTCTGTGAACCTGTCTACTCGACTCGAATTTAATTTGAATTGACATGAATAAAATCTATTTTTTTTGTTATCTGGTTATAATTTTAAAAAAATCATACTATCTTCTTCAAATGTTTCCTCATCATCTAATGGCTCTTCTTTAAGGTCTAATGAGCCAGAAGCAAGCAAGGTAGTGAGTGACTCTTCCTCTTTCTCTGAGTTTTTAGGCTTTTTTCGTTGATATGGTGAAATAACTGAAAACAGAAAAAATAACATAACTCACAAAAATTTTTAAAAACTAAACAAAACTTTAAATGAAAAGCATATATTGTGTATTCATTTAAAAGATAAATTTTTGGTTAAAAAAACTTTACTTTTCATCTGGATGACAATGTGTTTTACCATTAAAATCTTTAACATATATCCATAGTTACACTGCATTAGCATTTTTTATTTTATGACAATTATACAAGTGTTAAAACATTAAATACATATTGACTAGAAAATTAAATACTTAGAGAATTCATAACCTTTCTAAAAAATAAGTATCTAATAACTTTAAAATCACTCACTAATTTCTCCTTGGTCATTAGGATATTTCCGTGGTCTACCTCTTTTTCTTGGGCCTGGTGCTTTGGTGACAACTGCTTTACTTGGTGTTTTTGTGAGTGTTCTTGTCCACTGAGAATGTGGATCATGTTCAACTGGAAGCTCATACTGTAGGAGCAGACCATTCTCTTGTTTGATAGTTATGGTTTCTGTTTCACTACCTGTAATAAATAAAAATAGAAATACTCGAAGTAGGTTAATAAAATCTATAAGACTATAATGAGTCAATATTAGAACAAAAAAATTTAACAATAAATATTTTAAAATATTTAGTGGATTGCAAAAGAACGCATTTAATAAAAAAAAAATATAAAAAATATTGTACATTACACGACCGTGTTTATCCTCTATACTTACTCTCTTTTTTCGGTACTGAAACTTCAGCCTGGCTCTTCATAAATTCGTCTAGACATTCTTTCAAAGTTTCCGTTGATGTAATACATTGTTGTTTAAATTGATAAGCAAATGTTAAGCGATCGACGCAATTTAAGCAAATAAGTGTAGGTAATGCGTCATTTTTTGTAACCTAAAATAATTATAAACAATTAGTAAAAACTTCAGAAATAACAACACTTTTACCTGGGATGTCAGTAAAAAATCATGATAACATTACAAATAAACTTATATAGCAACATTATTGTATGAAAAAATTGTGGGGTGGCCATCGCAACCATTTTGTGTGGCAATTTTTCCGTACCTCAATACCGCAGCAGAAGATATATTTATCGGCAAGTTGTTCATTGTTTTCATCCCAGTCAAACAGGGAGACCATATCTCCAGTTTCTAAGCATACTCGACAAGTTAATTGCCAGTCCATTTTTATAGATACACTAAAATGTTAAGGTGAAAATTGATCTAAAATACAACAAAATGAACATTAAATGGATCCGGAAATTATTCTGTACCAACATAACGAACTTATGAAAAGGGCGTCACTGACATTCCTTTTTACGCATAGATGTGTCAGTTATGATTTTGTCAACATCGGCTCCTGTATTTCCAAATATAAGATTTATAGATATGTGTGCTTAATAATGTCAATTTTAAATTCACAATTTAAGATTAGTTTTGACATGACCAATTAAAGAGTTATTAACGTTGTAATTATTTTATTGATTTTACTTTCAATCATAATTTATAAAAAAAATGTAAAAGTGTAGTAAAAAGCTTTATGAAAATTGTATTAAAAGACATAAAATGGATGTTCTTTTGCAAAGAAATGTAAAACCAGGTCAACAGATTTGCCAACCTTAAGAAAATATCTGTCTGCTTTTGCCCCTTCCCCATTCGATTGAAAAACGTCAAATTGGATACAAATTACAACAATAATAAACACCATGAAATTATTAAGAAAGAACGCTAATGTGAAATAAAATTTATACAAAATGGAATTGTTTAGATCGGAGCTTTATTATATATTTGTAAGAAAAGAATCAAGTCTGTGGTGGAATCGCGTAACTGGCGCATTTTCTGTCCGATCAGGTATCTGATTTCGTTTATTTCTATGATAAACATTGATCGCAAATGGTTTTGACGTCGAGACTTTGTAATTGATTCTTTTCGTGATTGGTCTTTCTGATCAAAAATAAAATTATGTGTATAATTTGTTGGATAACTTTAGCAAAATTAATATCAATATTATTTATTTTTTATTTTAGCATGGGATCTCTCAGACATCGAAGATATAGAATGTTTAGGAATAACAGAAGGTATAATAGGCAAGGTAGAACACTCTACAATATATGAACCGCGCTTAATGATCATAAGAGAGAGTGTCCCAGTGGGTCAAATCTATTTCCATCATACTATTTATAAAATTAAATCAATATGCTTTTTAAATATGGGTGTAGCAAATCAAGAAGTCGAATTGTGCCCTTGCACAAAACATAGTTCATTTACTTCAATACAAAGCACAAATAAAGGGTCAAACAGAAAGATGGGTAGCCGTTTATTTGAAAATTCTGCATTCTTAAATAAAACAGTAGGGGCTGTAAAAAATGTAAGCAACACAATCAAGACCACAACACAACATGCTGCTACTCAGGTAAAAATATGTTACAAAAAAAACCTTTTTTATATCTAAAATATATTACATAAATTTTTTAAAAGAATTCCTATTGGAATATTTAAACAAGTACGGTTTTAAATGTAAAAGGTAACATAAGTATATAAAATGTAAAGTACTTTGAAAAAAAAAAATTTATAGCCTCAATAGGTTTTAAATGTGGCAATGTATAATATTTAATATTTTATTAATGCAGATAGGTTAGTTTAAATAAATTAGTAGACTAGTTTAGGTAAACTATTATATTATGTAATCATGGGTTATATTACATCACTTATTTTTATCTAAGAATTAGTGAATCAATGATTAATTCACTAGTATTGAAAAAGTTCATTCCATTATTTTCTTTGAGTAATTAATTTATAATTGTTTTATCTGAGAATGGAAAAACACATGGAAGATTTTATGGCAAAACTGACTTAATTTTTTTCTTTAAGTTTACTATAAAATAATATTTTCACTGTATAAATACCTTCCTATATTGATAACATCACACCCCATTCTACTACTAGCACTACTACTGATTCTAGCATTGTGGAGAATTAGTAATGGCTATATTTTGTGTGGAGGTTTAGATTACATAGATAAATGATGTTAATTGAGTTATTCCTACATACCTACATACATATATATCACGCCTTGTTCCCAGTGGGGTAGGCAGAGACTACCTCTTTCCACTTGCTACGATCCTGGCATACCTCTCTTGCTTTCTCCACTTTCATGAGTGTCTTAATGCATGCTTGTCGGTTGCAAGTACTCAACCCAGCCTTTCTTTAGAACATCTTCGATTTGATTGAAATATGCCTAGGTCAAGCTGCACTGATTTTTCCAATCATTCTTACATTGTATCTCTTTCATTAACCTTCTTTCATCCATTCTTTCTACATGGCCGAATCATCATAGCATCCCTATAGTTATTCCTTATGTTAACATTTCATCAATTAATTGAGTAAATAAAAAAATCTGTGCATTGCATTTATATTCTGAAAAAATAAAAAATTTGGACAAATGTATATAATTTAATACCACGGATTATTGAATGTAATTCATTATTTTGAATTTTGCTTCACATTCAATATCTTTTTCACATGAAAATGCACAGATACGGGTCAGCCTGGCAATTGGTATAAACATGATTTGTCTTGAACTTTGTGTAGAACTAAAGTAGAATTACTCTATGAATTCTGATATAGTACTATCTAGCATTAAAATTAGACAAAATAAAAATAAATTTGAGACAAAAATCCTTATTTTTTTTAATAGGATTTATTAATATTTTTGTCTGCTACTCATGATAATAAAATAAAGCAGTGAAATCAATTTTTTTTGAATTTCCGTAAACTTGTTCATATCTATAGTGATAAGCAATATTCATAATATATGGAAAGTAATGTATTAAGCTGATTTGCCTGCATGTACATGTATATATTTTATCAGGTCAAACAAACTGTAAAAAAACAACGGGATCCGAAGTTGGCCGAACGTTTCGAGAAACGTCTAACTGACGAATTACACAAAATATTTGATGACGCCGACAGTTTTTATTACTCTAGAACGTTAGATATAACGAACAGTCTACAGCGACAGTACGAGATTGAGAAGATCTTGGAGACCGAGGACGGTGGTGGAAAAGCTGTAACCGATATAACAAGATGGTGGAAACACGTCGACGATCGATTCTTCTGGAACAAACATATGTTGAAGGACATCATCGCGTTGAATGTGAGTCATGTATATATTGTTATAAACGCAACAATTGTAATTTGGGGTAATTGAAGCGTTTTGTAATATTTTTATAACAATAGCGCTTGACCTCCATATTGTGTATTATCTCGCCGATTTCGAATCTGCGTGTGACAAGAAACGATAAATGTATAATATGCCTAAAAGGTGTTACCACCAAAATACGTTTTTTCAGTACGGCAAAACAATTACAACCTGAAAACTATAGACATATTGTTTTAAAAAAGGATATAGGGCAAATTTTTTAAAGTTCTATTAGACTCATAGGTTATTAGCTAAAAAGCATTTTTATTGTGTTATTAGATTCAAAGAAAAAAAGAAACATTTAGACGACACATTAATGAATAGTAGTAATCAGGGGTATAAGGGTTCCCGCATAACTCGCGGAATCCAAAACACCCTCACCTGCTCGAGGTGCACCCTGCTAATCGACAAACTAAGCTATGGCTCCCACCAACCCACATTGGAACAGCGTGGTGGAAAATGGCCCAAATCCTCCATATGAATCCTTACCCGATCGATATGTCAATCTTTGAGGAAGGCCTATGTCCAGCAGCGGACAGAGTGTATCAGCTGATGATGATGATGGCTAATGTATAATGTTTGTCATTATATATATATATATATATATAGCTGCGGTGATACATTTTTAGACTGTCTCCGGCAAGAGAGACTTACCACCAGTAATTTCTGTTAAGTATTTATGTTAACACAATTTACTCACTGGTAAAACCCATTGTGTATTTTTATTATATTTATTGATGCTAAATAATATATGTGTATGTCTGTCTAAATAACAATGTAAATTTAATAAGTTAAAAGGAAGTGATACTAATGGAGGATAATAAACAGAGTTTATTATGTTTATGGTTATGTATGACGTCATTTCCTGTATACATCAATTTATTGAACATATCTAATATTTATTAATATTCTTTAAATTTTTTATTATTATCTGTATAACTGCTTCCCAAACTTTTATCTCCTTTGCACTATCATCTGTCTAGGTAGGTACCACCGCAGCTCTTATTTCTACCGCTAAACTAGTAACTAGTGTGCAAACATTACTATGTTCCGGTTTGTAAGGCGTTGTAGCTAGTGGAATTACAGGGGTAACATCTTACGTCTCAGGCGATGAGTGCTACTTGATGTTGTATATATCATGCTAACTAGCGCCATGTTATGTATCACTTATCTTTAGGTAAACGTCCCGTACGTCTCGTCGCTTAATTGAATAAAAAAAGTATTCACGTCTCTCTCCTCTATCTCGAGCAATTTAGTAAGTTATTAGTTGTAAGGTTTTTTTTAGTCAATGAAGCGACGATAGGAACACGACGTCCATCTGAAGTGATACGTCCGTCCAAAACTATGTGACGCTAGTTAGAATGATTAAAACTTCACCATGTGTTCGTGGCCTTAATACCGGATGTTAAATCTCATAACCCCAGTACTTTTATTAGCTACAGCATCTTTCAAGCCGAAATATAGTAATGTTTGCAAATTACTATTCGGTGGCAGAATTATTCGATTCGTTAGACCTTGGCTGTTTGCTATCATAAATCTATCACCAGTGCCTAGTATTGATTTTGGTATTTGTTTCAGAGCCCCGACTGCGACCAATGGATCCTACCGATAATCCAGGGCTACGTGCACCTGTCCCAGATAGCTGTGGACCCGGCTGACAGCAATCCGTTAAACCTGGAGTCCCTCTCTAACACAAACACTTGCGATGAGACCTTCACCCTTGGGCTTATATCTAGACGGTCTAGATATCAGGCAGGCACGAGGTTTGTACATTTGTTACATAAATATTATGAGTATGTCATTGAGCATTAAGATTCTCCGGTTCTCTTTAAATACTGACGAGTATAATTCAAATTATATAAATACTAGTAATATAATTATAATCTCATCTCTAAAATCATTAAAATGTTACACCGTATATAATTACATAGATTTTTTTAACTACAACTAAAATTAGAGGTAAGTCTTACTCACATATCTTGATAGGTCTTATTAATTATGTTTATATATATATATTTCTGGCATTACGTTTTTATTAATATTTACAAACTAAACTGATATTGAACTTGAGTGCTAGTTATATTTTCAATCTTAAAAAAACCGGAAGTGTACTAAATATGTATATAATATATATATAAATAAAACAATGACTATCTCACATTGTGATTCTACCTCACCTTTTTTTTATTCCATTAAACGACGAGACGAGCAGGACGTACACCTGATGGTTAGGGATAGACCTGCCGATAACATCGTAGCACTAGTTAGAGTGACTGATAGAAAATCCTTGTAGAGATTAAGTCCGCCTATTGAACCCTAAATTGAAGTGTCAATAAAGAGAAAAAAATTGGTATATGTACAAGGGAGTCTTTAAGTTCTTCGTCCAAATCGCTCTATATTTTCTCGAATGTTCTAGTAATACATTCGGCCATCATATTTCTTGAGATTGTTATTTTTTTATGAAATGATATTTTTAAAATATTGACACAAATTACTTACTGGCAGCAAGATGCGAGCGGCGCAGGATCGATCAATGAGGACATCTTTGGTAGAATCCTATGTCCAGCATTGAACGTCTATCGTCTATTCCACTTCGATCAGCTGAGATGACGATGATGATGTTTCTTTCCTTTATTTGTAGGTATAACCGACGGGGCATCGAACCAGGTGGCAAAGTGGCTAATTACGTGGAAACGGAACAAATTGTGTCCATCATATGTTCAGACAGCATCCATAGGGCCTCCTTTGTTCAGGTGAGTAGAAATGTAGTTAGATTGTGATAAATATCTCAACTATGTCTGTGGTTCAGTAGTTAAACGTTTTGTTACAAGGAAGGCTCAGGTTAGATTCCAGGATCACGTGTCATGGAGTTTGGATAGTGATAGTTTTTCGAACCAATCTAGCTATTATATTGTGAATTTCCTGCAGTAACTACTGTGTTCATGCTGTCAAGTGCGAAAGTATGAAGGCGAGCTCACTTCACCATCCACACCATTGACACTTAACACCTTGTGAAATTGAAATTGCAGCTAAATAATTGTTTTAATTATTATTCAGTTTTGTTTAAAATCTAATATTTTTATCATTAGCTTTTATATCTACTATAGGGCTGTATGTGTAGTACGGGGTTCAAATCTTCAAACGATAAAACTTTCATCGAGGGAATTTTAGTGTTTAAAAATCTCCACCTAATTCTTCCCTCAAGAAGCCAGGGTACCTTTACGGAAAATAAACCCCAACCCCCCTACGCACAAAGGGGATAAAATTTACATTTCTTATTATCTATATAATACTCACTTGATATATAAAGTATTATGGAGAGGTAATTATCTACCGTTGTTAAGTTTGCTGTAGTTTTAAACACTAAATAATTTTCACCTTGTTTCAACGTAATTTTTGTTTATTTTCCTCTCAGTTCTTTGCACTCGAAAGTTTTCACCGCCACTTCCAGGCGTACGTACCTCTTTATTTCAAGCAGTTGGAACCTCGCTTTGGCCGGATTCAAGGATTATTAAAGCCCGAGTGCTAGTTTTTGGGTCAAGTGCGTGTGGGCGCTTGGCCAACATGCTGTTAAGCAAAAACTTGCTATTTATCATCTATTTTGAGATTTTAAAACATTGGTTTCTGATGCTGGAGACCGTATAAACTAGTGTGCCAACACTTCCAGTCAAAGCTTTAGAGATTTTATATCTTATGTGTTCTAGATGAGAGCGAAATGTGGTGAAAAGATACCAGCTCCTCTCGTCGTCTTCACATTATAATAACATAGGTCAGCTCTACATAACCCGCAGCTCACCGGTATTTTGTGGTTGGCTCTTATGGTGCTACTTTATTTTAAACCATTAAGGGTTTTCGCGTCCATTAAAAATATTATTTATTTATTTAACTTCATACACCTCGTGTAAAGGCGGATTAATGCCATTGGCATTATCTTCCAGTCTACCTTAGGTAATGCAGAGATGATGAGGTGGGTTCATCAAATAAATACAATATAATATATAATACACGAATATACATATATAAAACACATATAAATATACATAGATATATATACAGACACACATGATATTAACTAAATATTAAAAATTATTACAAGGGAGACTACTCAGTCCTAATGTCCTTAAGAAGAATTTCTTGCACTCCCTGCTTAAAAGTACACCGATTAGTTACTGTTCTGATATTCAGAGGGAGTGCATTCCAGAGAATATTAATATATATTTCATAAAATTGGATCGCGGAAACCTTAGAAATTACCTATTTTTTTCTTTGCTACCCGTGACACCATTAGTAACGAGTTTATGGCCCCTCGTGAAAAAAAGGTTGAATACAACTGGTCTTGGTTGGCGATTATGACGGTCATACCTTATAGTTAAGCAGCATAAGACATAGTCCATAATTATAATTTGTAAAATAACTGCAATTAATTATTATTATTAGCGAATATCTGAACTATTTTCTCAAATATTAAAAAAATATGTGTATATAATCAATAGTAACATACATCACAATTAGTATGAAAATTGTGAATTAACAGTGCATAAATTTCAAAGAAGCAACCATATAATTCATTTACCATTCAATTTGTTGAAAAACATTTAAAAAATTAATAACTCCAGAAGCATTGTTTTTGTATGGGGTATTCCATACATAGATAGATAGGATACGAGCTATACTTTAGCCCCTATACATCCTTTACACCAATTACCTTTCAACCTGTATATTATTATTTTTTTATTTAACTAAGCGACCAGACGACTACGTTGTATTTGGTACTCCATTAATTTCACAGGCTACAAAACGAAACACAATAATCTTTATATGATATTATAGATGATTAATTTATTAATTTATAAATAGTAATGTATACATTTTCTACAGGTCCGTGGTTCGGTACCAATATTCTGGAGCCAGCCTGAATACAAATTCAGGCCGCCACCCCGGCTCGATAGAGGTATTTTTCTTATCATTACGTTTTCATTGGCCTTTGAATTGTTTATAAACTAGCGCTATAATTAAATAAATGTAAATATTCATATTTCCAAATCCCTATTTTCTTTCAATAGACACTTAAGTGACTACTCTCATAAAGTTTAAATTATAAATTCTTTCAATTTGTGCTTTTTTCATCATATGTTTTTTTGCTTTAAGTCCATGTCTTCCTTTCCAATGGTCTGTCTGGAAGCAATTGCTTTTTGAGCAATAAGACCGTCCACTGTACATCTATGTATATATATAATGCATTCCATATCTTGTAATTGGTGTAGCAGAAATTTGAAGAAATTTTCTGAATCATTTCATTTAAAATAATTTCACTTCCTGCTGCATCTACATACTTTATTAACCATTGCAATTGTCCTGGTTCATTTTATAACATTGAGATCCTTGGTTATACTGGGTGTTAGCAGACCGCTTCCGAAAACGAAGACAGCCGATAGTACTAATGACACCTTTGATGATGGAACGGAAAAAAAATCGATGCTGATTAAAACGATAGTTTCATAAAAAATATATTAAAAAAAGAACAGCAATAAAACACAAAATAAAAAAAAAAATCGCTGATGCTCGGATCAGAGAACTCACGGGCGCGTAATCTAAATGGTCCTTGGCCCTATGTAATAAGGTTCAAATTGATACCAAATACATCTCGAGTTCCCGCCGTTCGTGTTTTTTTTTTTTGTAAAGTAATGTATTTTTTATGAAACTATCGTTTCATTTAGCTATACTAACATGATAGAGCGTAGATAATACTAATAAAACGTTTTAAAATATGATTTTTTTTATCAGGATCGATTTTTTTCCGTCCCATCATCAGTGTCATTAGTACTATGGTCTGTCTTCGTTTTCGGAAGCGGCCTACTAACACCCTGTATTTCCGGCGAGAAAAGTTGGATAAAGATAGGGATTTCTCCGGACCTGCTTGGGTACGGATCGCTCTCATATTCATTTACCACCAACAACGCAACGTCCCTGTGTTCAGGCTTTTCAATATACCTAGTTCTGCCGTAAGTTCTGTAACAAATGAAAATGTTTTTTTTTTAATGAAGTAATGTAATCTTAAAATTTTTACGTATATATTTATTAGTCTCAGCAAAAAAAAATATTCTATTCAAAATGATCACCTTTGGCTTTTACACAGACCTTTAATCTGTTGTGGCCACGTATCTATGTATTTACGCACTGTGTCCAAGGGAAATATCGCTACTGCTTGCTCCAAAGATTATTTATGAGACTCAATGTCGCCGTCTCGTTTAGATCAGCAGTAGGCCATGTTCTCTAAAACTGACCATAATTTAAAGTCTAAACGGTTGAGGTGTGCGCTAAATGGGGGCCATTCTTCAGCTCTTATAAAGTTCGGAACGTTGGTTTCAAGCCAGGCTTGGGTAGTTCGTGCCTTATGATCAGGTCCAGAGTCCTGCTGGAAAGTCCACCGTATATTTCTAAAAAGTGTATTGCTGAGAGGTTTCACGACATGGTCCAAGACTGTATCTTGATATACTTTGGCTGAAGTTTTCACTCCTATTTCACAAAAATTTTGTTTTATCACTCCTTGATAACACACGTCACGCACCAAACCATCACTGACGCAGAATGATGACCACGTTGTACCTTTCCGACCACTTGAGCAGCTTCTCTCTGTGAGCGTATATTTTATCATTTTGCTTATTGTAGTGTTCTCCAATCGTGAAAATATTTTCACCTGTAAAGTAGAAATTTTTCTGCCTTTTGCCTTTTGTACCGCGACAGCAGGTGTTTTGTTCGATCCACTCTCTTTAATTGTAAAGATCGATTTAGGGCATGTCCTGTATATCGACGATAAGCATCGAGCTTCAGGTCTTGTTTTATAATACGCGACAGAGTCCCTAGCGCGAATCTTCATTTCTCGCGATAAGATTTTTTGCTTCCTAATGGGGTTTCGTCGAATTCTGGCTTTAACAGTATTAACAGCCTTTGTAATTAGCCTAACAGCACGCGGCGCCGCCCCGAACTTTTCTGGTCTTCGACAGGGGAAGTGTTGTTGTGTCTGTTGATAGTACGATATATGAACATGCGGCTGATAGAAAACTTTTGGAGTATCTGGAATATGGCCGACCGGAGCGGCTCCATACCCACTTTGTACAAGGCGATCACTGCAATCCTATTTTCTTTAACACCTCATTCCATATTGTAATTTGATAATAAATACAAAAAAATATGTGAAATGGCGCAAAATCGAAAGAAGTTTTTAAAATAATATACGTGTTCCAAATTCAAAATAATTAAAACGTTGAAAAAAAGAAAAGTTTTTATGTAACAGTATTTATAGACTATGTATATAAGAGATGGAGTATTCCAGACTGGCTTGCTCCAAAACCATTGCAATTCATTGCAACTTGTAACTTTTTTTTTTTATTTCATGGCTATTTTGTGAATATAATTGTGAATGCTATACTCATGCACAATGCAGGGAAGTGCTCAAAGATTTCGAGTAAGATATGCAATCCACACCCGATATCTCTCTGCTTATCTATACTTAAAAACAAACTTAATAATTTAGCATCAATTTATCAATAGTCAAATCATAGCTGCTTACCTTTTGAGTAACTGGAGAGATTATTATTTAGATAGGTTTAGAGAGTCATGCCTTGGATGTAGTGCTTATTTGCCTGTATGGAGCGCACGCTCCTGCTACAATTGTGGATACAAATTTAATAATTCCTTCGGCGGTCTAGAAAAGTCATTTTCTATAACCGCTGCAGTATCAACTAAATGTTTACTACTATAAATTATATCTTCAGGTGAAGATGAAACTCACGCGGCGTTCAAGAAGCACTTTGAGGAGGAGTTGAAGATCTACAAGCGAGTGTGTATAGTTAACCTCGTGGAGCAGCAGGGCCGGGAGCGGGTTATATGGGAGGCGTACGGGAACCACGTGCTCAAGTACAACAGCCCCGACGTCATATACGCAACCTTCGACTTTCACGAGTACTGGTAAGACCAAAATTTAAATAACATTAATGCTTTTTTTATAATTGTCATCTTGTAGAAGAATTCACATTTTTTCATGTATTTTTTTTATTTTCTTTTAATGTTTTAATCCTTTCAACATCATTGTAGATTAATCTTTTATATGAACGTGTAGGATGATTTTAATATAGTTTTTTAAAACTCAATCTCATTGTGAATTAAGATGCTGTAAGTCGTAAAGTATTATTATGTTCCATATTTTTTATGATTTATATCGTACTAAATGTTCTCCGCGCGCTTTTCTGGCCGTAATATCCCAGTATATCTCTCTTTGGTGTAAGAATTTTGTAAAATCCATGCTTAGCTGACCTGTACATGGCAGAAGTCGTATCTCCACCAAATTTTGAGTGTTCGCGTGCAATGGTTTCGGAGAACTCATGAAAAGAATGATGTCGGTGTTTCGTCGCTCTCCTTACCCTCCGTGACTAAGCGGTGCTGAACAGCTCATGTGGCGGAGGTGAGGTCGCGGGGGAAGAGGAATGTCTGTATTTTATTCCGTTGCTTTCTCTATCTGCGATCGTATTACGTTTGGCGGCGGAGTCTGAGATCAAAAGGAGTCGAGAGAGTATTCTCTCTTGGGCCCCATGGCTCAAGTGATGAATTAGGGGGATCCGTTGCCTTGGTGATAGTAAGGGGCCGACCGGAGTGCGCGTTGTATGTTCCGCCGCGCTTATGCAGAGGTGGAAAGGAGTGGGTTCTCCCCTCAAGGTTACGCGGTGCAACCAGAGTTCCCGTGACGTCGCCGTAAAGCGTTGCCTGAGGAACATCGTGGGGGCTTTAGTCGTTTGCAACTCCGACATATCCTGTCTTTGTCCCCGCGAAGACAGGTATGCGAAGGCATTTCCCTCAAGTAAAACAAACAAAGGTCTCTTCTGTAGGAGTCCGTTTGGGTTAGGTACACCCACCATATCTCCTGTTTCTACTGCTAAACAGCAAGTGTGCAAATGTCACAGCGCCCGATTTGTAATACGTTGTAGCTATTGAAATTACTTGAGTAACGAGATAATGATTTCTTGTAGTCCTCCTATGACTATAGCTACAAAGCGATCGAGACTGCAATAATAAAATAAACAAATTCTTTAAACCCAAAAAAAAAAAGTTTTATTAATTACGGCTATATATCTTATGCCACATGTATCGATTAATTATATGCTATTGCGGCCAATTTATACGACCGTGGTTGGTAACGAGGATCAGGGTTTGAAATTCTACCGCCAACCCATACGTACCATAATATTTAATGTTATATTCCAGCCGCGGCATGCATTACGAGAACGTCAGTATTTTAATAAACGCAATAGCTGACATCATCGGCGAGATGCGTTTCTGCTGGCGCGACGACCGCGGCCTCATCTGCGCGCAGGGAGCCGTCTTCCGCGTCAACTGCATCGACTGCTTGGACCGCACTAATGTTGTGCAGGTGATAAATTCAAACCTGCACAACACACGACACAACGTACAACACAGTATTGCTGTATTTTGACTGAGCACAATGAAAAATATAATTGGGCCGTCAAACAGTCATCATCATCATTAGCATCAGCCGATAGAGGTTCACTACTGGTGCACGTGTGTGCTTGCTGTTACAGTTATAAGAATTATTAGTATTATTTTCGTTTTGCATTTTTTTTTTCATGATTTATAACAAGATTCTCTGTTTTTCAGACGGCTATTGCGAAATATGTATTAGAACTGCAACTGTGTAGATTAGGATTGGGCACCCCCGGATGCGGTCTGCCTTCAATGCTGCGAAATGCTTTCCTCACCATGTGGGCAGACAACGGAGACATTGTATCCAGACAGTATGCTGGCACTAAGGCACTGAAGGTATTGTATTATTGTTATCTGTTTTTTTACTAAACGCCTTACTGCTTGCCTTACCTTTTTTTTTCTTCGATTAACTACGAGACGAGCGGAAGTTTCACCTGATGGTAAGTTATACGCCTGCCTATAACAACGTGATGCTATACACAACACCACATTCCGCTCGTCGTCTAGGCCAAAGTGGTGAGTCTCGAAAGAGTTACGTAATGTAACGTAGGCGACATAACAAAACTCATTATACAAGCTACAAAGCCCTTCACACCAGAACACAGTACTGTTTACACACTACTGTTTGAAGGTAGAAATAGCGACTGCGGTGGTACCTACCTCGACTGTCTCCAGCAACAGACTACCACCAGCAACATGTTCTTATTTTTTATATAATTCTAAATAATAACGGCCTTCATGGTAATGCATCTATGTCCTGAGTACTATGATCTTAATATGTTGTCAGCCGGAACTTGTCATGTGGTATGATCAAAACTATAGTACGAGGGTGGTAGCAAAAAATATTGTGTCTTTAAAGACTCCGTATCATACTACTTTCTCTGTATTTTTGAATCTTAATAATATAATTTTTATTGAAAAAACTTGTGGTTTTACTGATGGTAGGTCTCTATTGTCAGAGACTGTCCAAGTAGGTAGAGATGGGCGTATGAGGACAACGCCTGATAAAAGCCACATTTTGTCACAATATGGGTAGCGCTATCAATTAATTTGATGAATAAAATATATTAATTATTTCATTAGGGCGATTACACGCGCACTGGTGAAAGGAAACTCACTGGAATGATGAAAGATGGCGTCGCATCAGCTAATAGGTAATGCCAGAACTATTTTTACTTTTTAAACTTTAGGCTGTTTATGCTAGAGTATGTCAGAATCGATTCGGTATGGATACTATTTCCCGTCGCAGATTCATCATCCGCCATTTTAACGACGCTATGACACAATGCGCCATAGACATCGCTCTCGGGCAGCCGATTGATGAGTCGACCATAGACAAGCTAGATAATCTATGGCGCGATATTAAGACGGCTTCGATGATGGTGTTAGAGAACTTGGAGACTAATAAGTCGAAGTTAGGAATGATGCCGTCATACTTTGGGCATCCGCTGAGAAATGAGCTCGCGTCTGCTGAGGTTGCGTATGGAGTGGGGAGGTCAGTTTACACTGAACAGTAAGAACTAAAACCTTCGCTCACCTCTGGCGTAGACTTACTATTTAAAAAATAAATTCACATCTAATAGCGGCTTTAAACTTTTTAATGCTTAACATCGTTACCGCTAACTGCATTCTGCTAAACTTAGTTTTGATTTTAACTTTAGTAACAAGAAATTCCGCTTGCGATAATTTGACAGCTATTAGTTTTCAAACATATAATATATTTAAATTAATTATTAAACCTAATTTTTCAAAGAGTATATTAATATATGAGGAGTGTTGAAACTTCACCCCTTCTAAATCGTAGTAAAGTATTTAGAGCAGACTAACAAACGTAAAAATATATTGCTCCACCATATTTTTTTTCCGAAGTCGTCTTGTGATCATCGAGTCGTAACATTATTGCTTTACTGGTACAACCGTGCTTCTAGGCAGAGATTGCCTCTCCGACGTAAAACCTTGTAACATGGTCATGGAGGTAGTTTGATTCCGGGATCATATAAAATGGTCTCAGTCAGGTGAACAATGCTATTGCCATAAAAATGTTGCAGTGTCGGTAATCTGGTTTGTTTTGGGCCAGCGTAAATTGCCATATCGGGCCCCATTGTCGCTTGACAACGTTTAGTGGTAGAGCAGGAAAGAAATTAAGTTGAATCAAAGTGATACCCCAACTACTCCTTAAAATCAATTGCAATTGTTGCAGATACTACCTGTCTACGTTCAAGGACGCGCTGCGGCAGGTCGCTATCGACGTGATGACTGGAGAGTCGCGCACCATACCGGAGCAGCTGATAGTGCCTGAGTGCAGCCGGTGCACTTCAGTCAAGGTGCTGACACTTAACTTGCGTGCATGATGGCTTATACTTAAGAATGAGCACGGGATCAAGTTTTTTTCAATTCTATTAAGGGATGAGCCGAACGCAATGTTTATCCAATAGTAATTGACACGCGTGCCTATAATATTCTCATCAACTTTCTCTGCAACTTTACTAATATTATGGCTGTAAACGCATATACGCCGCTGTGTAGGTTACACCCACCTCAAGATGGGTCATCAGTGGTGCACACCGCCCGAAGGTCCGCTGCGTGCCGCCGGTGATACAAGAGTTAATTGTGAACGTTTTAATTTAATCTCGTCACGCAGGAGCAAACCGAGCCTGACACCGCCGCTATGGCTCTGCACGTGAAGTCCCTCATAGACGACTGCAAAAAACTTTTGGTGGATACCGAGCCTGTCCTGGGCTCCTGGGGTCTCATAGACGCTGATCCGAAGTGAGTTTCACAATCATACTATAAGTTGCGTAAGACTCCGTTAATTGTTGTTTGCTGTAAAGAAGACTTGTTATTTAATAGCACAACAAATTTAATTATAAACCCCTTATTAAAGATTTAATTGTCTTTTATCCATTGATTTTTTTAATTCTAACGAGGGTCAAAACGAACAGATTACATGATTGTGCTAGGGCTGCCCCTAACAAAAACAACGATGACAAATACATTGTGGTCATCATCTTGAAACTTTTCGACTTTGACTTGATTTATTACCTCAGTAATTTCACTAATTTTAAAATATGAATGTGTGCCACTTTTTCCCATAGCACCGGTGACCCTCAAGAGACAGAGATGGACAGCGTTATGGTGTTAACTAGCGACGCGTACTACGTCACAGATTACGACGAGACGTCCGACCGCCTTCTCTCCGTGCAGCGCGTACCGCTGGGTGACGTCACCTCCGTCGAACTCGGGACTCTAGACAGTAGCTCTACGGTGATAGAGTTCATATTTGTTTATATTTATATGTACAGTTCGCTAATAATTGACCTTAATTTTATATGGTGTTAAGTGACAATGAGGCCGTGATAGTTACTAAACGTTGATAGCTGAAACATGGAAATGCTGTTAGTTCGGATGATTATTATAAGAAGGTGGGTGGCGAGACGAATTCGAAGAAACTTTCACCAGGCGAATGTACTGCCCGTCTCGTCGAATTGTTAATGAAAAAAAAAATGGTTCGATCGATTCCATTTTTTCCGTTTTAAAATCAAATTTTTTTTGTTTTAGATTTTTGGCGTAGGCCGTAAGAGCAGCATTGAACCGGTGCACTGTATCCGCATCAACTACAATTGTAATGGAGAACCGGGCTACTTCCACATGTTCCGCTCGACGTCGCTGCGCTTTTTTAACAACATGGCCGTCGTTATCAACACCAAAGACGAAATGATCGGTTCGTTATATTTATGTTTTGAAACTTCTAACAGTAAAAATAAGGAGTTCACGGGATGCACCCGGGCCAAATTAAACATCATGTCCAAATGGAAATAGTTATCCTTACATAGAGCGATGAAACGTAACAACGTCGCTCCGCATCTTTGACGGCCACTGTTTACCAAGAAAAAAAAAAATATTATTACTTTAAAGTTGTAGTTTCATTCAACCATATTGATCTTTTCATTTCATCAAATTTCTACTTTCTGTAACTTCATAAATATTAATTTGAAATACAGTTTTCCTCATAGTAATACGTTAGAAAGATATGAACTTGCGTTTCAGAGTCCTTACATTCGATCTGCGAGTCGTTGCTGGTCGCTCGTGACGTGGCGAAGCTACCACCGATACCTTTCCATGACGGTGTGAAATTGGAGAGAAAGAAATCTAAGGTAAACGGATCGCAATGAATTTCTCGTCAGATATTTTTTAAACGACGCGGCAATACGAGCAGGACCCTTACTGGTAAATGAAACAGGTTCTCATAAAATCATGGCCTCAGTTAGGATCATAAACACTGCACCATATTGTGTTTGTTAAGATAATTGATGTTAAGTCAATTACCCCCAGTATTTCATAACTTTTATACTGGAACACGCTATCGTTTGTCAACCACAGTTTACTGGCAGAAATAGTCGCTACGGTGAAACCTCCATTGACGATCTACGGCATCAAAGACCTACCAGTAAAATTTTTTATTTTATTTTAACCATGAGCCCAAATGATGGTAAATGGAGATTTAGTCTACGCCGTATAGCACACTGATCTAGAAGACGCATATTCCTTCTTTTATATTTTATTTTCTTTGTTAATTTCAGATCTACGGTACGACTCCCGGCGGTGTTAGAAGCGGCGCTAGATCGGCATTGTACTTAGACGTATCGCGGCTCCCGTCACTCACTCGCAACGTGAGCGAGACACAACTTGTCGCGGACATACGGAGCGTTGGTAAGATATTTCTACACATACCCACCTTCGTACTAATATTCTTATCTGTAAATCTAGCGTCACATGTATCGCTCTTTATCTATAAGAATTACCAGTAATGAAACACCAGTAGTAACTATATCAATAAGACAATGTTGCTTTATATAAAAGTCAAAGGCCTAACCAAAAACCTTCTCCAAGTAAAAGACAGTGTGAAGTAATGATGACAGGTGTATCAGTATAGAATATGCGATTATTGATACTTAATATTTATAATTGTTACGATATCGTTCCCATATTTCCGGTGGAAAGAGTTATGAGGGACATCGTGCTGGTTGACTATTCTTACCTCTGTTAACTCTAAGTAGAATTATTTTTATAATATTACGAACTGTAGTGTTTCGGTACAATTCATTTTTTTTTAAGAATATAAACGCTTGTAATAATAATAATGTACGTACCATTAAAGGTCTAAACCCTTGTAAGTATTTCTGACCCGAGAACATAACCAACTTAATTTCGCCATTGCCTGGAATCAGGTTCTTGTCTCATGAAGAGTGAATGAAGACCACTACACAGTTCAAGTATAATTTAGCTGATTTCTCATGTCGACGTAAAAATTCTGTTGTTTTCCTTAAAGCTCAGTGGGTATCAAACTTTTGTATAATGAGTTCCTGACGTATTGGGATTTCTTCATGGTGTGCCATTAGCACGGTGAGGTGTGATCAAAACGCCCACGCAATTTTCTCACTCATACGCATCATGGTCATTTTAATTAGACTCAGGGCAGCGGCCTTCACTAACGGAAGCGGTTTTAGAACAGATAATACGTCTCGTCAGCGATTGTACGGAGTGCCGCTTCATTTCCGGCGCTAACGGCCACTTGCACGGCGCCACGCAGACTGTTAGTGTTACCATTATAACTTTACAAAATAACATTTATTTCTTGTAATAAATATTTTTCGTTCATAACAATTACATTGATCATTAGTTGATTTAATTAGTCGTACGTAATATAACTAAAGCTGAATGTTAATTTTTAAAAGGCAACTCATGATGGTGATGATTGTTAGGATTTGATACAAACGAACAATACGTACTTCGCATACTGCGGTAGTATGCAAACACTACACTGTATGCTTTTCCGGCACAACTCGCTATTCCCACAGTGAATAGGTTGACATATATAGTATATATAATATTTAGTTTTTCCTACAAAACTAACATTGATTTTCACATTGGTAAAGAACAAACGACAACTTTTCAATCATGCAACAACAATGAACGATGGCTAGTGGAATGGCACGTTTACTGAGAAAACCCAAATACAAGATTTTACACCAACTTTATTTTCCCCTCTAAAACATACAAATTTTTATATATTTATTTCAAATAACATCATTGCATTAGTAATTAAAGCCGGGTTACATAGTATTTATGGATCGTAATCATTCAATTGTTACTGGTTAATTTGGTAATTAACACATTTTACACACATTAACACACAAACAACATTGGTAATAGATTTAATTCAATTCAATTTAATTTGTGGAAGGTGAAGAATGTATTCTAAAGAGGTGGAAGGAATATTTTGAAAGCTTGTTCGAGAAAGAGGATGTGCAAGTGAGAAACTCCGTTAGGGGCCAAGCTGAGAATGGGGATGAAAGTAATATTAGTATGAAAGAGATTTTAGATGCAATGAATGGTATGAAGTTGGGTAAGGCATGGATATTGATAGGATTATGCTGAGAGTTGGACAAGGCGCAGTAGCTAGTCAACTGTACTGCCTTTTCAACCTTTGTTGGAGGAGCGGCAAAGTTTCAGATGACTGGTGCAAAGCCGTAATCGTTCCGTTATATCAAGGAAAAGAGTCACAACACGACTGTAAAAACCACCGTGGGATGAGCTTTCTGAGCAACGTCGGCAAACTGTATGCTAAGATACTATTTAAAAGAGTGATGAATGAAACTGAAGAGAAGATTTGGGATGTACGAGTAGGATTTAGGAGAGGGATGGGATGCATGGACCAGGTCTTTTTCTTACGTAGCATAGCCGAAAAATATTTAGCACATAGTCAAAAGGTCTGTTGCGTTTTCGTGGATTTGGAAAAGGCCTATGACAGAGTGGTGAGGAATCAATTGTGGTCTATATTGTCTGTTTATGGACTAATCAGCGCGCTCATACAAGCACTGAAAGCACTTTAGGGTTCCAGTGCTTGTGTCAAGATAAACGGCGCTTACTCAGATTGGTTTAATATCCAGAAGGGTCTTAGACAATTGTCTGGCTTCACAGTAGCTGTTTAATCTATTTATAGACAATTGCTTGAAAGATTTGAAAGATGGTGAGTATGGACCAGGAATGAATGTGTTGATCGTCAAATGCCTCCTATACGCCGATGATCAAATTTTATTATCATCGTCAGAGTAGGAGTTGCAAGCAATGGTAGACATGGTGCATGGTGCTTTAACAAGCAAAGGAATGAAAGTGAATGTAAGCAAGACGAAAGTGACAGTTTTTGAAAGAGAAGAATATATGACAAACTGTGACATTATGATTGAGGGACAAAAAGTTGAACAAGTGAAAGAATTTGTATATCTGGGTTCACAGTTTACGAGATATGGCAAGTGTGATGGTGATGTTGACAGAAGAGTTTTGAAAGGGAATCAAGTGAATGGGGCACTTCATATCTTTATGAATAGGCGGAACGTATCACAAAGAGCACGACTGGCTGTGCATGGAGGCATGTTGATCCCCACACTGATGTATGGTAGTAAATGTTGGGTATGGTAGAAGAAACATGAAAGTAGGATTAATACTGTGGAGATGAGAAGCTAGAGAAGTATAACTGGAGTGAAGCTGATGGACAAAGTGAGAAACAGTGTGATAAGGGAGCGGTGTGGCGTGGTTGTAGGTGTAGTGACCAAGATGGAGAAAGGGATGCTTAGATGGTTCGCCCATGTTGAAAGAATGGAGGAAAAAAGTTTAACGAAAAAAGTATACAAGGTAAGAATGATTGGGGAAATCGGTGCAGATCAACCTAGGCGGACATATTCCGATCAAATTGAAGATGTCCTAAAGAAAGGCCGGATCAAGAGTACTCGCAACCGACGAGCATGCATGAATCCGCTCATGAAAGTGGAAGAAGTGAGAGAGGTGTGCCAGGATCGTAGCAAGTGGAGAGAGGTGGTGTATGCCTACCCCAGTTCCCATTGGGGTAGGCATACACCATCGAGGCGTGATATGTATGAATGTATATATATATATATATATATATATATATATATATATATATATATATATATATATATTTATATCATAAAATGTTCTTACAGGATCCAAAGCTCTGAACAATATGACTGAGCAATTCAATAAGCTCAATAAATTAAGCCACTCGCTCAACGCGAAGGCAAGACCGAGTTTACAATTAAAATTCGACCAAGGCGCCTCGCGCACTAAGAAAATCTTCACTATTGGACAAAACAAGAACGAAAAGAAGAAAGGTAGCCTCTCGGACGGAATGAGCTCGGACTACTCCTCCGATGACGAGAACCGAACGAACATCTTCGAGCCCACGTTAGACAACTTCGAAAACACTCAGCATTACATCGGAAAGAAGTCGGCCGAAGACAAGAGCGAAACGGAGAATGATTGTGAACTCATCGAGAACCCATTGTACTCGTCCAAAATAGAACCGAGTGACGTCACAGAGATTTCCTCTACAGCCGTCGTCGAAACGACTGAGCGACAAACACTGAAAACACCGAGCAACATGACAAAAAAAAATCCATTCGACATGGACTCATCGAAAACGCCCGAGATACAAGTTGATCCGGGTTTCACGAAACCAACGCCGCCCAACACTCTGTTGCTTTCGCAGAAGTTATCGCACAGTTCCAGCGATATAAATTACGAGGAGGAGCAGGTCCACGAGGGGGTCAACTACCATGTGCGGTCAAATTCACAACATGAGATCACCTTAAATATCGCACAGTCGCATAGCGAATCTGCTCTGAAACAGCTGCGGAACATTGCCAGTCCCATGTCGAGTGCGACAAGGGAGATGGTGCTGTCACCACTCTCCAAGCTTGCCAAAGGCGTACAAACATTAGGTGCCAACTTAGACCCGAGAAAAATAAAGGTCAGTAAATTTTGTTTTTCTCTATATCTCTCAATAAACAATCATGTATTGCGTTCAGAATATTGAAACTCCCAAAATTAGTTAACTCTCGTAAGAGTTTTTTTTTTATAAGACTACTAATTGTTTCTAAGAAAATATTTCTTAGAAAACTTGTGCAAATAAATACTTTCGCAATTGCAAATAAACTTCGTTATCGACCAGACGATGCCCTGCTGACATATATATATATATATATTATCTTATAAAATGACTACTCTTACTAGATATATTAAAAGCAATAGCTTTTTGTACTTTTACTGTCAGATACATCTCATCGGGTGCTGGCCTCGTGGAACCAGACACATTTGATTTTTTGATTTGATTTTTGTCTATGCTTAACATAGACAAAAATAAAGTTAATTGTTATTTTTACTGTGTTTGCAAAATGTGTTAGTGTTCATTCATTGTGACTATCACTAAACAAATACACAGGCATCCGGTTCGGTGAAGCAAATCTCCGAACAGCAGTATGAAGAGCACAAAAAGCTACAAGAGAAGTGGTACGGTTGCAACACGCGCCTCATCGCCCTATAATTCCAATATTGCCAACACAACGCCCAGAGGGTTGCTAGGTGAAAATATTATTCGTAATATTTATTGCTTTATTAAATGTTACTCGCGAATAGTTAATCAATAATAATTTATTGTTAAATTGACAATTGTTAATTAAAATTATTTGGACATGTTCTATTTAATGTCTGTAGTATTAAAAAATCTTGTAGTGAAATGACTGGTGTAACAAAACTTAACATTTTGTGTATCGGAGCAGTGTGCACGATGTTGTACTTTATATCACGTCCGGGCAAATCACTTACTATCAAGTGAACATCTCGTTCGTCTCATTTTCGTAAAATTAAACATAACATTTTTAATATTTTTTTTTTATCTAAATGAACATCTTTTTTACGATTATAAATTCAACCGCTACAATAATTATAGATTATAAATATTTCTTTACAACTTTAAAATTTTAACAATATTTTCCAATTGAAAATAATTTCTTTTATTATTAATTCCTTTTTCAATATAAATGAATAATGCCAGGTTTATTCACTGAGTGAACAGGCTTTACCCACTCATAGCCCTTTCACCGTGTGAAATTGAAGTCAATATAAAACACAGAATATAAATAATTTGTATTATTAATTTTTTAAAACATACCTCAGATTGTGCATCGTAACCACCTAAAAAAAGTATTAAGGATATATAAACATAATAAAATATAACTAATCGTAGTTACCAAACTAAACGTCTAATAATGTATTAGTAAGTATTACCGTCGTATAAAGGTACAAAATTACTTCTTTTTTTTTAATAGGAATTCTTGCGGAACTAAAAAAATATTTCGAAAAATGTAGCAACATTAATGAAAAACAAAACTGTCCAAAAGCCTCGAACTGGTGTTGTTGGTGAAATTTAAACTTTCCAATGTTGCTATTATTTATAAATAATGAACGGCTTAGAATTTATGAACGAAGCCTTTTAACGGATACAACAAATTAATAAATGTATTCATAACATATAATTATGTGGATGTGTTAGATGAATAGCTTCATTCACTTAATCCTTAGCTTAATATGTTAATAAACTTTACCAAGAAATAATCAAAAATATTATATAATTCGTAAAATCAAAACCTTTATAGAACTTAAACATTTTACTCTCTAATGAACAGAAAAAAAATGTCGCCGACTAGAATATAAGAACTATATATTTCAAAACATTTGCACTGTTAATGACAAATTATTGCTTTATTAATGTATTTATTTAATAATGTTCATAAAAACTTTAATAATAATGAAATTAGTTAAAGCTGTACTGTTAGTAATAATTAAACATTACACACGTTTATTCCTATATCAATGAGGATTTATATAACGCATTATTAAAAAAAAAAAATTAGAAATATATACTCAAATTATATGTAAAACCGAATGTATACATTTTTTTAAAGTATTGCCTTTTTAATGTTTAAAGTATCTTTTATAATGCCTCTTGCACTAAATTTTTTTGTAAATTAATAATAATTCGGTCAAAATATGATCACCGTTTTATATGTAACGTATATTATTAAAACACACACCCACACGGACATAATGATGAACACATGTACATTCTTCTGATGATATCAGGCGAACAGCTTGTGTTCATGGTTTAAAAAAAAAATACAAATAAAATTATGGTACCATGTACATTGGAAATATACACAACATCCAATATATATTATAAAGCTTGCTTCAGATAAAATACACACACACGCATACAAACAACATTACGAATAGTTGCATTAATAATCTATATATATATATATATATTTATTATTATTCTGATCGATGGTATGTATACTATATCCTGACAACGACTGGTTTTTGTCAATCCACTCGCCTATATTTCTGGTTAGTCGTACTGAAGCTTTATATTTATAAAGTTAGCATTAACTCTAGCGGTTACAGTATTCCAAAAAGTGAGATTAAGATTTAATGTTTAAGGTAATAAAAAATGGCGGCCATTGATGTACAAAAAAAAATGCAAGCAAAAAATCCGGCTGTCAAATGGTAGTGTGCAGAAATTACTGTGTTCCGGTTTAAATGGTGCTGTAGTTGAAATTGCTGAGGTATATCGAGACTTAACCTATTTCTTTAACCGGGGATAAAAATTCGATGCAATGTATATGATCTTAACCAACGCCACATTATTATGTTTTTCTGTCTTCAATTTTTTTTATTACAATATGATAAGGTCTATATCGTCTTGAATATTAGAATATATGTTTGCCATACTTTCTAGATAAATTATTATGAGCTATGGAGGCGACCATCAGTAAAAAAAAAAATCTTACCGCATCATTTACATAATAGGTAATTATACCAATTTAATATATGCCTATTATCTATTAATCACAAATTAAAAGTTGATTCTGTCTCTCTTTCTCTCTCTAATCATGTTATAATAAATCTTCAACGCTCCATATCCGAAACCATATTTAAAATATATCTTCCATATCTCTCTGATAAGAAAAACATAGACTTCTCGGTCTTAGGGCATCATAACTTCAATAAATATTACAGGGTCGAACAAGCCCATTACCGCCGTAATAATAGTTTTATGACCACATGTAAACCGCTGTGTACTGAAGGTCAATCATATGAATTTTATTAAAGATTTCTTTTTAAGTAAAAAAAAATTAATATGCTCTATACCTTTATTGTTCTACCTTTTGTCTGCAAGTATATCTTTAATGTTTTGTACATCAATGCGACGTCTAGTAAATTATTAGTGCGCGGTAGTGTATACGTCCTGTTTAATTAAGTATTATTCTCAGTGATAAATGTTCGCGAAGTTGTCGTTAAGATTTGCATTTGTACAAATGACTTCCGCTTTACTTATCACTTATTCAACACTAATACTAGTAAATGTGAAAACAATTTTGTATATGTAAGGTCTGAACTTTGTGGATAATAGCACTGTAATCAAAGTTCAACTTGCTCTGTGGCGCAGTGGCTAAGCGGAAGCTAGTTTGTCTATGATTATGTTCGCGGCCCATTGCCATAATTTAACCCGCGTAGCTTGCTACAACCCTCATATTATAAATCTCCTGCCGTGACAGCATGGCTGTTTTCTGGCTGCCAATAACAGAGCCGGAGTATTATGGTCAAGTACTTTTCACCATTGTCAGCTAAAATCTAGCTAAATCTAAATCTAGCTCATTTAACCAGCATAGCGACAATAGAAACGCAAGCTTTTAATGCTTTGGGATGATATGTTTAATTAATATTCATTATATTCCTAAAATAATAAAAAAATCGATGAAACTTAATGAGTGTATTTTTAAATTGGATAATTGTGGATCAGTTTATAGCCCCCCTCGCGTTTTTATTTATTATAGATCAAAATATAATCATATGAATATCGAGGGCCATTTAAAGTCGCTTCTAGTTAAGTACTATACAAATAGTCGTACTATTGGGTAGCCCTCTGGCAGTTCTGGTGAAAGAAACCACTGGACATAGCACCATAACAGCGAACAGTGCAGATGTTTAATGTAGCTCTATGTCTACTGGCTGATGAAGATTATGCAAACGATTTATATAGCATATATATAATCTAATGTAGTAAACTGTATAATCCATATAAATGCATATGATCATCATATTTCCTTTTAGACGGTTACCGAATGAAACAGGAAATAGCCTTTCCTTATCTAACAACGAATTGATAGTAAATAGTGAAGTATCTTTTAATCTCTTAGCTGCCAATTTGTCAAATTGAGAAAATTTACTTTGAAATGTAACTGAGGCTTAATTTTTCTTCCAATCTATAATATAAAATTTGTCGTCTCTTCTGATTTCATTAATATTTAATTTGTAGTTTTCTTTTACTATTTACAAGGATAGTATTTTTTTTAAATTGTTATCAAACAAATTTTTATGTAACAGATTTGTTATTGAAATTTTATTAATATACAAAGAGCATCCGTAATAGTTGAATGCAGATTGTATTTGACTCATCACTTTGGAACCAGTGAACATGCTGATGCGATGATCATGTAAGAGTATCTCATAAAATGTCTTTTGCTGTTCAAATAAAATCTGAACACATTACTTCTATAATCATTCCTCGTCAAACATGGTCTGCAGATAATTGTTGTATGGTATGCTTACATTACTTTTGTTTTTATTACCTATTTTTACTTCATATCTTTCCAGTTTTTGTACCTGTGATTGATTTTGTTTTGTTTATAAGTTATTTATATTTATTAAAATAATAAATTGCTTTGACTATAGTATATAAATGTGTTTTATTCATTTGGAATTCTAGGTGAACCCTCTTGCATGATGTAACCGTTACCATAGATCAGCGGCTAACACTTTGTCTAAGAACACAGGGGTTCTAGTTCGATTTCAGTTCAATGTTGTTGAGTTTGGATGGTTTTCATGTTTTTTGAACTAAACATAAAAATATTCTCAACTTAATTGAACACTTTTGAGATGAGCGATCTCTAATAAGTTTAAATATTTAAGTTCAAATAAAGTAATAATATTTTGTGAAAGTAACTCATGATACATAATCTAAGATCATCATCATAAGCTGATAGCCCTCCCCTGCAGGACATAGGCTTCTCCCTTACTTATATCTTGACATACTCATTATCAACATCATTCATTATCAGCCTTTGTTTATCCACTGCTGGATATAGGCTCTAACTCTATACAGGGTAAAAGGTAGTAGGTGTAAAAGATCTGGAGTGGCAGAGGTATGAGTATCTACCAGATTGATATTTCATGGTACTTGGTTTTATTACAAGTGTTTTTTTTTTCTAAATTTTATAAACGATGTACTTTCTCGTATAGGTATGGTATTGAAATCAGGTACTTATTTATTGCGCTTTATACATATTTTTTATAAATAAAATTTTATTTTAAGATTAAATAAAAATGTAAGCATGGCGCCTTATTTTTTACTGTCACAACTTTCAAAGAACCTAATTTAAAAGTTTTAGCCTTTAAGTGATGATTGTAAATTTTATTTAATAAAACAATGATTAGAAAATAATTATAACGTAAAAATTTGTGTAGAAATAAGAAATAAATTCATTTAATTTTTTTTAGAAAATCATGAATTTTTTGAAAAATATTTAAAAAATTAATAACTCCAGAAGCATTGTTTTTGGATGAGGTATTCCATACATAGATAGATAGGACACAAGCTATACTTTAACTCCTTCAGATCTTTTACACCTACTACCTTTCACCTTGTATTCACTCTATTAATATTCTAACTTATGCCAGTAAAAGTCTATCATAACATTGCAATAAACAGGCAATATTATAATTAGTTTTTGTTACAGAAATTATAAAATTAAATAAAAACTTATAAACTGCTATTACATTAATTTTATTTCAATAATTTATTCATAATAATGTTAAGTAATATGCATTTGGATATTTAATAAACATTTCAAAATTTTTCTACCTTCTTCTTCTTCATCTTTATTGTAACCTCATGACTGAGGGGCGTGACTATGATGCGTTGCCCTGGCCACCATTTCTTTTCAGACATTTCTGTCTTGCGCCATTTGGATGGATGATTGTAGGGTAGCTCCCGTCGCGTCCTGAGTTGTGCGTGTCCATCTTGTAAGGATATCACCCTCTCGCTCTCATTCCTTCGACATAACCAGTAATAATCAGCCTTTCCAGACTGTCTGGGTCTTGTCTGACCGTGTGTCCGAAGAATTTGAGGATTCTCTGCTTACAGATTGTTGAGAGCCGTGTTGTTATGTTCAACTGTTTGAGGATTGACTCGTTTGTGCGATGTTCCGTCCAGGATATCCGCAGCATTCTGCACCAGCACTACATTTCGAACGTTTCAATCCTTTCCATCTAGAGCACTCTTAATTTGAAATTTATACTCCATATTAACAATAGCTCATATATAAAATACACTGTCTACATATAGATCTATTATATACAGACATCAGCTGCAGAATCTTTAAAACTCATATAATTTTCTTAGAAAACAAAAAATATGAACAAAAGTATTCACCTCCATCACTATTCTCCATTAAATTAATCAACCGTCATGATACTTCTGTTCTGCTTCCAAATATGAAGGCATACGACCAAACAAGAGTTTTTCTCTTTTATGAACATGTCTCTGGTGTTTCATCATAGCATTCCTGTATCCGAAAGCCTTCCCACATATGTTGCATACATGATTTTTAATTCCCAAGTGATCTGCTTCGTAATGGCGTCTCAACATAAGGTTAGTGTGGAATGCCCTTTTACAAACATCACATTTAAATTGTGGCTCTTTATGTTTCAACATGTGACTATTGAGATTGCTCTTACACAGAAATCTTGCTGGACATTCTGTACACATGTATCTATAGTCCCCTGTGTGAGTTCGCGTATGAGTCTTGAGTAACTCAGCATATCGACCCCTGTAGGGACAGAACTGGCATTTAAAAGGGAAATCATCCCTGTGCCTCAGACTATGGTTATGGTAAGCGCAACGCAGTCTAAATGATTTACCGCACACATCACAAACATATTTCTGATGGTTAGGATCATGCATAGTTAGATGCTCTTTAAAATATGAACGATTTACCACTTTGTTGCAGACATGACATGTAACTTTGTAGGCCTGTTTTACCTTTTCTTGTTTCGTTACGTTAGTGTTTTGCTCATCCGAAGACCAATTTTGTTTTGATTCACATTCATAACTATCAGAATAGTCATGATCTTGAGATTGTTCAAAAGAAAACTCTTCTTTTACAGGGCGACGTAAAAATGCATCAGATTCTTTTGCAGTTTTTCGAAATAAAATAGCACCTTGAAGAAACTTATAGCATACACGGCATAATCGTTTTGAATAAACATCGTCCTCCTTTATTTCAACATTTGCGAAGATATTTAAAGCTTCTACTATCTCCGCCGCTTTCTCGTTTTTATAAATTGATATTTCTCCGTGTTTTAGACATATTCTGCAAGTTTTAGGATATTCTGAGAGCTTCTTTAAAATTGGTTTTCTGTTTGTGTTGGTGTAATATTCAATAACATCTAAATTGTTTCTATGTTTCAACATTTTCATAATATAGTACGAAGTTACCATGATGTTAATTATAAACTGCTCAACTAAACGGTGTGTGTTCTGCTCAAAAGAAAATAATTTCTTTTCCAAACATCAAATATTTCTTGCGCCAATAAGTAAACAATATTCTTCTTTCATTGACACTTCCCTTGTTTTTTTTTAAAAAAAGGCAAAGGGTAATAAATTTTATATCCAGGTTACCTTATATATCAAGCGATAAAACGTAAAAAAGTATTATTGAATTATTTGACTTTTGATGAAGTCAAGTGTGAATTAAAGGATTAGTGAAACTTTGTGTTAAACCAGCACCACTTTAAAAAACAATCTGGCACGAAACGTATGTATTATATATAAAAGTATATATGCAAAAAAAGTTAAAATATTTTTTTGTTACATTATTCATATTTTATTTGTTGTATCGCTTGATTGTGTATGTTCTGTCCGCACAATGCATTCAAAATTCCCTCCACGCTAAGGTTTGCTGGAAGAAAGTTCCATTTGAGTTGAGCTCGCCTTTGTTCATTAATTTTAATATGTTAAGCACGTTAAAGATACAAAATTACTAAAGTTTTTAAATACAATAGAAAGAAGTTTTATATTTGCACCACACATAAACATAAAAGAGAAGTAAATATTATATTATTAATATTATAGTATTAATATTATTATTAGCTAGTTCGTTTAAAGCAATCTCTTTCAAACAGCTAACAAATGGACATATTTGAATGATACTTATAATTATGCGCTAAATATCCATAGATTAATACAGGTATTTAAATATACTATTACCTTATTCATCCGTCATATTAGTGGTTTTTTTACCAATGCACAATTGCAAGATGATGATAACATAACTCAAGATTAATAATCTTGCTTTTTAATTATACGACTCATTAGTTAAAATTACTTTATAATATACAAAAAGCTAGAAAGATTTATATCATTTGATGCTAATTAGCTCAAATGTATTTTATTTTTTTAACAGAGCAATATTTTATATTTAAACAGGGATGGAAAATGCTTCAAAGTCGGTCTGGAATATATATAAAAAAAATATATTTTTAGATAAAATCACTTTATTTTATACTCACAAAAACAATCAGCACACATACAAAAACCACTTGTTGGTTTTTATAAAACAAAGCTATCCAGAAAGAAAACAGATTTAGTGAAATTTGTATGCAGAAGAGCCTAACAATAAATAAATAAACAATTGATCATGTCATCAATCGTTTTATTTTTATTTACGGTTGATTTTAATTTCACTTGGAGTTAAGTAATAATGAGGCAGCGGATGGTGAAGCGTGCTCGCCTGAAATGCTCTTGCTTTCATATGTTGACAGCCGGAAAACAGCGATGCTGTTACAGCGGCAGATCTATATGACGGCGGCAGCTACACTTAGGTTTGATAAGACTGCCATACAAGCTCTACAAAGTGTGTCCCCAGGGTCGAGGCAAGATTATGTTATAAGGTACTTAGCATGGTAAACGGTACATAATAGTCACATTAAGAGAGTGCGTGAAGAATATTACCTAACTTTGCCAGGAATAATATAAAATGACGTTATCAGGAAGACAAAGTACTTATATTGTACTGGTTACTAATGGGAAATGCTATCATTATGGCTTTATTATTTTTAGCTCAAAAGATTTAAAGAAGATAATTTGAAAAGATCGTCTTAGTTTTATCTGCAATAAGTGGCACTGTAGTATAATCATAAACTTATAGCTTTCTTATAAATTAAATAAATACTAAAAAAAAGTTATGATATGGTTATTACACATTTAAAGTTTAATAATTCCCGCAATTATAAATAAGATAAAGTTGTGATGTCATTGTTAAAATTTTACAGTAATAACGTAAAAATTAATTAATGAATAAAAATCGCCAATATTTATAATTGGTTTATATATTAACCAAAATATGAAAAAATCATATATTTTTCAGATAAAATATTGTATGAAATAGAAGAGTTTATTATTTATTACACAAATCGACGAGACTAGCAGGACGGTCAAGGTGGTAAGTCGTACTGTCTTAAGCCTGCCCATATAAATGTGGCGCTGGTTAGGATGACGTACACTGCATTACATTGTGCTCGTCGTTTGAAATACAATATGGTACCATCTCATTATTGTGCCCCGGAAATCGGGCGAGAGGTTTACACAATTTTTTTATTTATATTTTTATTGTATTAAAAGTTATTTTGTTATGTGTAACTATAATGACCGAGATAAGGGATAAGGTGAGATTTCTGTCTATGATATATGATCCCCAAACTGTAACCCGTGCCGTAGGCATCACCTTCCAAATAAACATTATTTGACATAATTAAATTTTTTCTTTAGTTAAATAAATATATATTAAATTACATGTATGATTTATAAATACGACAAGGATGACTAATTAACATAAAAAAGCAGCACAATTTCTTTGCTGTTACCAACTGTTTTATTTGCTAATTATTAATAAGTAAATAATTATTAATCAGATGCAGGACTGATATTTTGTCCAATATTGAAAATGTATTTTTACATGTTTTTGTATGATTGTTATTGATGTAAAACATTGAATTAAACGACTTTTGTCATGAACGTAATTACTTAATATAACTGAGATTATTTAATGAATAGACATACATTAATAATATAAAATATAGTACTGGTTTTCGCATATTACGTTATACCAGACCAGACCTAGTTTTTTAGTAAAATTGTGGAAAATAAATATATTAGATTTAGATTCAGATACTAAGCACTATTGACAATCAAACGTTTAAATTGCAGTGGGTTCGATTTTATTTTCTGTATAGAAATGCGAACATTGATACTTTTTGACGTTTATTACAAATTTATAGAAGCATCAGCTAAAGCGAGGAACATAGCTGATCGATGATAGCGATAGTATTATTGCAATGAAATGATGCGGACGGTAGAATTGGCGACACGAACCTTACCCCATCTTTGCTTGTGACGCGAAATGTGGTGGGTACGATTCCATGATATTTAATGCCGCTAGTCTTTTAACCCATTTATCACCGCATCAGATACTGAGTATCGCAACCTAAATAGTTGGCACGATTTAAATGTCGCTACGCATTTACCGTCCCAACCCCCTCCAACACTCGGACTCGCATGATGACGTCATGTTGCAAATTAAAGCGATCAACTTCCGCATCTACATATACAACAAAATAAAATCAAATGGAACTTTCGGAATTTTCGCAAATTGATTTCAAAATGATAATTTAATAAATAAAATAGGAATTTATTGTAAAATAAATATCAATCGGTAAACAGGACCTGCTCTTCGATAAGAGAACCTTTTTGGTAATAAACCGACATAATACCTTAAATTACATCATTTCCTTTAGTTACGAAAAACTAGCGTTCATAGGTTTAAAAATGAAAACACCGGGAATGTCATTTGGCTTCGGCCTGTTTTGAACTGAACGCATAATTTTTTAACCATCACATAAGTCGTCATTAGTACAGCCTCTTTCTAGAATGTTCTTGTTTCTTCTGATACCACATAATGCCTAAAACAACTATAACTATGATAACGATCGCTACAAACATCATGTACAGGAAAGTTTTGACGCCCGACATAGCCGGCTTGGAGTCCTCCACCCTGTCTCTGGGCGCATCGAAGGATGCAGCCGAGGGTATGATGTTAGATCTGTCCTCATCGTTCCTTTGCTGTGTAAAAATGGAAATAATAAATTCGTTATTTTTTTTATTATTCAAAGAAGCGACGAAAGGAGCTGATGGTAAGTGATACGCCTGCCCCTAACAACGCGGCGCTAGTTAGGATATTATACACTGCACCAAATTGCGCTCGTCGCCTTGCAACATAACATGTTGAGTCTCTTTACCCCAGTAATTATGCTATATTACGCTAGCCGCAGCACCCTTCAAATCGGAACATAGTAGTGTTTGTACTCTACTATTTATCGGTTGCAATAGGACTTGTGGTGGTATCTACCTTGACTGTTTTCGGTAACAGAGACCTACCACCAGTAGTCTTTGGTTGTATACAAATATTGTCTATATTTCCTTCTTCTTCTATGATTGAAGATGTCAGTGTTTCCGTCCAGAGAAAAGGAAAGTGAACAGGATATGTTCTAGCTAGCACACACTAAATATAACAATGGCAAATAAATGGTTTGGAAAAACCCACCTCCATTAATGTGGGCTTAAAATTAAACCAGGGACCTTGGGATTACAAGACAATGTTTAACCGGCGTTATCATTTAACGGAGGCCTTATAATGAAACTGACATCAAATTATATTTAGTCTAGAAAACGGCAACAAGTGTCTTTCAATGTTTAGTGCTGCTAAGAAGCATCATGATTAATTATCTTACCGTATCCAGGAGGTCTAGCTCGTACATCTTTATGGCTATAATATCATGGTTATCGCTCAAATCTCCGGTGGTAGCAGACGCACCGAAATAGTATCCCGTGGGTAAGAGTAGATTTTCCACTTTGAAGCATTCTTTCCAAGCGTTCTTTCCGTCCAAATCCGTAGATACTGATGAAAAAAAGTATTTGTTATTTTATCATTATAGTAATCAAACAATTAGCATTATCATGATGTGTGTTTGATAATTATGCGATCAACGTCGATGTGCGATAGTTCCCATGGCCAAGAGCAGGAAGAACATTATGAGTCAGCCGCCGTGAGGTCATGCGAATATATTTTCCTTACCTATAAAAAGTGTATGAGGTGAACATTAAAAAAAATCAATCCTACAATCATCATCATCATCAGCTGATAGACGTCCACTGCTGGATATAGGCCTCTCCCAAAGATCTCCACATCGATCGGTCCCGCGTAAAATAACCATCAATTTGTTATATATGCATCATCATCTGCTGAACTTCATATAAATCACACAGCCTTTTATTGTTCCCACAATTGGGCCTCGTGACTTCTCTCACAGGAAGAATGAAGTCCATAGATCCATCACGCTGACCAAGTGCAGGCTGATAGATTTTATATGTCGCTAGAAAACCGCTGTTCTTGACACACCTCGGTTTCTTCACGACGACAAACCTCATCCAGAATCAAAGCGACGCCTTTTCAAAACTTCCAGCTAGTATAACCGCCTTACAAAACGAGTTAATAATGCTGCTTGTTTTTTTTTAAAGCTAAGCATTCTTGTACATTGAAAAGTATATTGGATATTAGGATTATTGCTAGTTAGGTTAATGTACACAGCCTCACGTTGTGATCATCACTTTGAGGCATAAGATGAAAGTGTCGTCACTACAGTAATTTCACTAGCTACAACAATCTTCAAACCGGTACACAGTAATTTTTGCACGCTACTGTTTGGCAGCAGAAATAGAAGCTGCGGTGGTACCTATCTATGTGGTCATTAGCAACAGAGACAAATAAAATTTTATATCAACTGCGACTAACCTGTTAATACATCATCCTTATAGATTATGGATATGTGGGTGTCGTGGTGGAAGTTCCGGAACTTCGCCTCGCATCCGGCTAGCTGTGTGTGAGTGCCATCCCTGTCGTGGTCGTAGTGGAGGGTTCCGTTGTTTACCATCGCTGAGATGTAAGGATGCTGATGCTGCGGTACACAGAATGTTCATACTACAGTAACAATTAAAATGCATGTATAAATATTTTTAACCGCTTTCGTGGCGCAATGGTTAAGCGATTGTCTAGTAACACGCAGGTCCTTAGTTCGACCTAGTGCTATATGTCGAGGAGATTGGTTGGTTGCAAGGTTCAAACCCGTCTGGCTAGCTACCATTTTGACATTGTAAACCTTCCGCCTTCACAATGTGTTTCAACTGTTGACATAGAGCCTTATCACTTACATATCAGATACTTCATCATCTAAGACCAGGTCGCCACACAAAACCAATAATCATGTCAACGGTTGATCTGATGTGTAATAAATTTTACTGCTTACTCACATTATGTGCACCGTTATGATTGCTATAAGTGTCAAGCACGATCGCCAGACCCTGGAAGTAGTCCTTGCTGCCAAACACGGGCCCGGGCTGCATCCTATCTCTAACGTACCACAAGGCGAACCCGTCGCCGAACAGATCCTTGCCGCGTCCATGCACTTTGAACTGCACTTGCATCTCCCAATTACGAGTGTGGCATGGCTGAGGAAAAGGAGAAAGAAATCGAATCTCACATATTTTCACACGCAATATAATTCACTCAATCGTATAATAAGACGAGCCGGACGTTCACCTGATGGTAAGTGATACGCCTGTCCAAAACAACGTGGCGCTATTTTCGATGATATACACTGCACCAAATTGCGTTCGTCGCCTTGAGAAAAGATGTTGAATCTCGTTAGCCCAGTAATTACACTAACTACAGCGCCCTTGAAACTGGACCACAGTAAGGTTAGCGCACTACTGTGTGTCGGCTGCAATAGACGCTGCGGTGGTACCTACCTAGACGGTCTATAGCATCAGAGACACTACCACCAGTAAAATATATAACGACAACTTTACTTATAATAGCTGTTTGAATTGCGTTATAACCTACTTCGATATTACGAGCATATTTAGCATCGCTAACATTTTACACCGCAATATATTCAATAAAAAAAAAACTATTGATTAAAAAAGTATTTAAGCAACATTTTAAAGAAAAAGGAATATCTTTTATTTCTCTAACGAACATTCAACAAAGAAAATTTCCGGATGGAGTGAAGTTGAATTTACTCATGTGCAAACATTACCGTATTTCGGTTTGAAGGGCCCTGTAGCTAGTGTAACTGATTACTAAGGTAAAGAGATTCAACATCCTATCCCTCAAGGCGAAGAGAACAATAGTGTGCTCTTCGCCTTGTAGTCTCAAGTTCTATTTCGAAGTTCGGACTTGCCTTCTTACTGCCGTTATAGTATAGCTGTTTTACTGGTGGTAGGTGTCTTTTGGCAGAGACCGTCTACCGGTAGCTACCAATTTACCAAGACAATCTCTGCCGCCAAACAGTAGTGTGCAAACATTACTGCGTTCCGGTTTGCAGGGTGCTGTTGCTAGTGTAATTACTGGGATATTGAGATTGAAAATCTTACATTTCGAAGCGACAAGCACAATGTGTTGCAGTGCATAACTAGCGCCACGTTAATGTCTTATCGCTTCTTCGATTAAAAAAAATATATCTACGGCTTCATCGTCACTTAACACGACATCAATATGGTTCAAGGTATTTGGTGTGAAGGTCTGTTATTGAACATGAACACAAGTCTCCATTATGCTCCGATAATAGATCATATATATATCAATCATATATATATATATATATCAATAGAGTACTTATTGTCTATATATTGTTGCCTACTATTTCTTTTAATTGATACTCGAGTATCGGAATATATATAAATATGAGAGAAGCCTATAGCTTATTGGTTTTGCATAACAGTGCCGGCCAATGGAGTGAAGTTGCAACGGTATTCAAATAGTCAATATACAAATACCATGCATGCAATTATCATTATTAAATTCAAATTTCCATAACAATTAAATATTGATAATTTAAGATTGTTTATAAAAAAATATTCACTGATTTAATTCAATTACTCCAACAAATAATACTAAAACAGCAGTCAATTCTGTTGAATGCCGGGCTTTTACTAGATGAATATAAACAAGGCCATTCAATGACACCAAGGTTGCTCCTACCCATTTTTTTTTCCACTTTGAAATTCGTACACTCATGTAATTGTAAGTGACAAACACATTTTTTCTGTAATGAAATCAATAACACTTTGGCTTGTATCAAGTTCATTTAAATAGTGAAAGATAGCATAAAATTTAAGGACGGATATTACCTATTATAGATTTTCAAAAGCTAATTTTATATATCAGTCTTTTAAAAGGATTAATTAAGTTTGTTATTTTGCCTAAGGGATAAGAACCCTATTTATTTGTGATGAAAGAATAAAGTACTGATTTTTTTTATTTTTAGTGTACCTTTATAAAACCTTTGTACACCAAACTTATGAATATAAAGTCAAATATCACACGCTAATGTATTAAACGATCTGAACTAGCATACTGACATAGAAATAACATCAAATATTTGCCTTGCTCTACATAATAACAAAGTATAATTAAACTGAATTAGTAATAAATAATTTATGAATTTAGTACTATTTGGATGTTAATTGTTTCCCTATATAGATAGTACCACATAAAATGTTTGTGGTGTAAAAATATTTTATTATTCTTTTATCTATGAAACAACAAGATTCACCTGATGATAAGTGATGCTACTACCCATACCAATGTGGTGCCAGTTAGAATGATAAACACTGGACTATGTTGTGCTCATTACACTGAAATACAAGATGTTAAGTTTTGTTACCTCACTACACTAGTTACAACATCCTTTAAATTAGAATATGTTTGCTCAGTACTGTTTGGCAGTAGAAATAAGAACTTCAGTGATATCTTGAGATCACTGGTAACAGAAACCTATCACCAGTATAAACATGATATATTAGAAGTATTTCAATTAATATAACAAGAAAAAAGGCACCTGGTATAAAATTATACATATATCCTCAATACATCCTCATATATTGATTCATTGTTTGTAAACAAAATAGATCAAATGTAACTGATATTTCAAAGCACAAATTGTTTTCTTTCCACTGAAAATATGCAAGTTTCAGCAGAAAAAAAGAGTCAAGAATTGCATAGAGTGTAGTTTTGAGTCAACTTAAGTTTAGTCAGGTTAGATAATTTTAAAATGTTTGTAGTCCTATTTTATTTTTAATATTTATTTTCTTGCCTTAAGTGTTTTAAGAATCTTATTGTGTTCTAAAAGTTGAAAGGTTTTATTTCTTTAAATAGTTTAAATATATTGTATTCTTATGTTTATAACCTGACATGTCTCGAAGATATAATGTCCACCAAAAAAATAATAAATAAAAATAAAATACTAAATATAACTTGAAATTGCAGAGTCATCACAATTAAAAATGGAAACAGTATTATCAATTACCTAATATGTTAAGGAATAATTTAGTTAAAAGATAGACATGCATGTAAGTAGCTATAATTTATTATAAGTTTCTTATTCATGGCCTTATCACAGCGACATCACATCTGTGCACACATTTTTGAAAATTTTGTTTGTCTTATATTTTAACCTTCACAAATATAACAGAGGCATGAAAGTCTGAATTAGCTATATTATAATAAAATGAATTATGTGTTCAGTGGTATGATAATAATTTACCCGTTTTTTTAAAAGCTCGATTTAATTACAGAATTCAATTTATTTCATTGATAAATATTAATATGATTCTAATGCCCACTACACTTTTTATCATAGATGCTTTTTAATAAAATAACATACTTTTTATTGACTCATAGATAATTAGTGATTTATGACTGTGAGGGATAATGATAAATAACTTGCCGATGTGTTCCAAATAGCGCCGGATTTGGACTGCAAATCAGGAGTTAATCGGACATAATTTGAAGTAACTATTGTGCTACCTAAGAAGTCCCAATGAGGCACTGACATACCGCTACCTGTAATATAATAAAATTGTTATACTCTAGATTTAATGCGACATAAATGACATACAAGTTCAGTCACTACATTTTATAGGGTTCACTCACCTTGGTAAGGTCTCGTAAGAGAATGTTGTCTCATTATATAATCTTTTGTATTCCATTCTGCAAATATGGGTGTAAAAAATAACGATATGAAAAGGAACTTTGTGTATACGAACTTCCCGTAAAACATTTTGATAGTAAGTTTTATTAATTAGCTACTGACAAGACAAACACCATAATGGCATGGCAGCCGCGGATCAATGTTGCTATTTGGTGACATTTACGTGTTGGCAGTTCATTTAATTTTTGACATAACTACAAAAAATTATAAATATTTTCTAAACATATTTCAATTATCAAAAATAAATACAATTTTAATTACTATTCCATTAATATTTGTTTTTAAACATTCCATGTTTATAAAAAAAAAAATATTTTTAAGCTAGGCTATTTGCTATGTGTTCCTTTTATTATTAAGTTGAAATATCTTTGACAGAAAAATTAAAAATTACAAAGCTAATTTAATTTGAATATTAGCCATAAAGGTTTGTGTATTATACATAGGTAAGATAGATTGTGATATTATTTCGAAATATCTTTCTGAAATACTTTTTTTTTCACTGAAGAAATGGTTGTAATTTTTTAATTAAAATATAAGCGCCTTAAATTTATTTATAACTTTGAACATAGTGCCTTTAGTGCTATGATATTTATTCAGGCGGTTATTGTCATTATTTTTCTTTAAATTGAAAAGTTGTCATTTATATTCAACAACTTCCCTATTCACGATTCTTGTAATAGTAAGGAGTAATTACGATCGTATATTTTGCATACCGTATCTTTACAAATAATTATTTATAAGGCTGTTCTTGCATCAATTATTATTATTTATATGTATTTGTTATGACATGCCTAAATACTGTTTTTTCGTTCTATATTACTTATAATTATAGTTCATAAAAAAGAATTCTAACGGCGAATAGTAATTATACATTAGTAGCAAAGCCAATAAATTTCGATAGTGTGTAGGAAATTGTTATTGAACGTTCTGTTAATGTTAAAATTTCGGTAGGGGCACCGCGTGTGATCTCAAGTTAAGGGTGCGGCCTGCTTTCTCCCGTTCAGGTGATGGATGAACACACTTTCACTTTGCTACAATATAGACCGGCGGTAAGGTCAAAGCCGCACTTATGCAGCCGGTCAACGACATTTTAAGTTTGCAACTTTTACCGGCTCTGTTGATTTCGTCTGGTGGTGACGTTTATTGTAATTCGTAATTGTTTATTGCTGTTGTTGAGTTAAAAGGTCATCTAAGATTATAACCAGTAATGTCCTTAAACGATTTATTGCTTCCGAAGGTACAAGGTTTTTTTTTATTTGATAAACTTCATATTAATGTTATTGTAATTGAAAATCAAAATTTCTTGTAATTTATCGAGTTTATTTATCCCAATGTTTTGAGTTCTTAATAGAAAGAGTATAAGAAAAAAAAATTGTGCCATAACTGTACTATTTGTACCTGAAACTGCAGATATGAATATATTTGATCGTTGTTGCATCATATATATTATTAAAAGTTGGGAAAGACTATAAGTAAAATATTTAATAGTAACAGGAAATTTTAGCAAGTCTTAGAAAATTACATTTTTAATACATTATTTTACACGTACAAGTAAGTTGTTTATGCCCATTTCTTTTAGTGTTTAAATATCATGATTAAAATCTAATTATAGAAGTATAAATATTAAATCTTAAAGCATGTAATATTTGTATAAACGAATCCGTCCTATCGACCATTTACTTGGAGAAATTGTTTACCTTGAACGTGTAAACAAATAGTACCGACATCGGTTTGGAAATCGACCGTTGCGCAATTTTTTTCTATAGACAAACAATTTGTTATTTGCCAACAATCAGATTATTAATCAGTTATTTCCTTAAAAGGTTTAAAAACCTAGTTCATTATGCATTATTGTGTGTGTGTTATTTATTACACAAAAATTATTTTAATACACTTTTTAAATTGTACTTGTAGTAAAATCCGAAAACGAAATAATGTTGAAATTATTGTAGTTCTTCGAAAGTTCGACTTGACCTCATTGGATCCAAGAGAACTTTTCTTACACTCTTACCTTCTGTGCCCTAAAAAAGCCTCGTCACAACTTTCTACCGTGACATAGATTAATGAAAGTGACGGATAAAACCAAAAGTGGAGCCACCCTGAAGGCCAACGGCTCGACCTACCACAATAAATAAAACCAGGTCAGAGAAAGCAGTGAAAGTGTCTATTTGGCCCTGATCTACTCTTCACATTCTCCCAGACATTTATAAA
The DNA here is from genome assembly GCA_029030555.1 of Ornithoptera alexandrae. Classification (NCBI taxonomy): domain Eukaryota; kingdom Metazoa; phylum Arthropoda; class Insecta; order Lepidoptera; family Papilionidae; genus Ornithoptera; species Ornithoptera alexandrae. Next base: position 3,159,375 of record JARDVY010000031.1, read on the forward strand.
TTGTTATCTTCGTACAATCTCGGGAAACGGAGAAAAAAAAATAGTCTCTATCTCGTTGCAATAGGAACAAACATCGAGTAAAAGTTTCAGTTTTTAGGTCAAACAAGTGCTTTTTGTTTGTATGATTGCGTACTGATGATGATTTGTTTTTAATTTTTGTGTTTCATGAAAGTGAAAGAAAATCCAAGAAAGTGATCTGAATAGATTTACACGATAGCGTGCAGTGCCGAATAGTTTGGATAATGTTTTTGTTATGATCTCTTATTTGTTGTCTTCATTAATAATATAAAAAAACGCAATACAAAATATTAAAACGAAGCTGTTATTTTTATAATTTATATAATTTAAAATGTTTCACATCTGCCGTGAACACTAGTGAATGTTTTATTTAGGAAAATATAATGACTTGATATTAAATTTCTTTATCAGTTATGATTAAATCTAAAAAAATTATTTTATGAGAAATACAGTGCAAATTATTTTTTTTTTAATTAAATTTTAAATTTCATTTTCCCACTTTTTCCTGTTATTAAGAGCGGCGTTATTAATTAGTGTTATTAAAACTTGTCAAATTGCTGTATTCTGGTACTAAAGGACTCTGATTTTGTTCGAGATCAGTCAAAAAGACAGGCATAATAAAACTTTACGTAAGTGAATAATTCTATACATGAAATAGCAAGTCTTAAAAACAAGTTCTATAATTAAAACTGTCGCGACTGTCATATAGCTTTTTCTAGAATTCTAGTTAATCTGCAAGTAAAACTGCATAAGACGTTGCATTTAATTTTGCGATCGTGCCGAGTAGTTTTCACCGCTTTCTACTCTGACTTTCACTTCCGATGTTCTGCAGACAAAAGGTCTACTGCAGACTATTTACTACAGTGTATAGTTTTTATAGTTAAGTAAAATTTAGTAAAATCAACTATCCCTTTACTTCATTTTATAATGGTAAGTTTTATTTAAAAGGACACTAGTTGAGGACTACGAAATATTTATTTCCGTCGCTCAAGAGAAAAATGGTAACGGGCGCACATTGTTTTATAATTTCTCTGCAGGAGAACGAAGTGCACTGCAGCAGCCATAACTGCCTTATAGAGGTATAGACGATATGATCAAGGATGACATCTATTGAGATATTAATATTTATTATGAAAAGAGCATAAACGCTATGCTGAAAAGTATTTCTTTTTAAAACCCTTATTAACTTATAGCTTTGATAATGGCAGTAATTACCAATTACAGTTAGTAAACTTTGACAAATCAATTTTTGCAAAATTTTTAAGGATCCTTCTTTTTGTGTAAAAAAATATCCAGGAAGACTTAAATTCGGTAAGTGGTCTAGTATAACTAAGGATTTTTTTGAAATAAAATTTAGAGGTATCAAGAACTTTTATTAGTGAAAAATATGTTTTAAAAATATCCACGAAGTACAAACACTCGATACTGTATAAGGTAAGGAGGCTACTTTGCCCATTTAACTAATGTAAATCAATGCAAAGGTCAGGAAGTATTTTAAACTTGAACAATGGTATAATCCAATCGCGTATTAATTGAAGTATTCGACAAGTGTAATGTTATAGTAGCAACTACCATTGTATTGCTTCTAACGAAAACGTTTATTCGTTTTATATTTACTAATAAATTTAATACATATTCTTTAAATTTATGCTCTTTACCTATTCATAAATTTGTATGACCTTTACTTTATGACATAAATAATTTTAACGAATTGTATAATTCCTCATAAATTATCGCTTACTGAACAGAAAGGGAAACCAATGTTATAAAACACTATTTATTGCCTTAAATAAACTATCAAGTTTTGGTTAAACATGCAAATGAATAGCATACCAACCGCATCTGTCGTTTTCACTCCAATGCAATATTGTATAATTATAGTTGCAACTCATCATATTGTGATACTGAATTAGAAAAATTTCTTTTAAATTTGCATTCTGTATAGTCTTTCTATAACAGATTAAAAATCTCATCGTTTTAATTTTGAAACTATGAATATGTTTATTATCTGTGATGCGTCAATCAAAATCTTTGGGAGGAAAACGCGGGTCGTTGACCGCGTGACGTCGTAATGTTGCGAATTACGGACTTGATTTGAAAGACAGATGTCTGCCTGAGAGTAGTGTTGTTTATATGTAAAGAAAAAATGATTTTAAATGGTTCACATGTTTCTTACACGCGAACATGTTGATATGACGCAGTTATTTGTTAAAGCATACCATACGAACACGAAAATATTTACATAATTACGGGTCGCAGAAAAAAATATGTATTTAACGAATATAGGTTACGTTTGTTCGCTAATCACGTGAAAACTAGTGAATTTACTGAAATGGGAACATGACCATTCGACGCGGGATTATTTGTAGATGGTTATGTGCTATTGTTTTTATTTCATACATCCTTCATCATTTTATTTCTAATAAAAATTTATAAGGATTTTCATTTCGTATAATCTATGCGGTTGCTATAGTGTCATTTACGGTTGCGGTTGCTCTCAAGGAATATTTCAGATAAATTTGAAGTCTAATTTTATATTGCCACTATCAAAGCGGGCGAGGAACAGTCAGCATGTTATAAGCATATATCGTTCACCACTTAACGTTTCACGGTTGGTTTTTAGAAAGAGGTAACTCTGATCTTAAAATTAATGACACAGTATTTTTAGTATCATTTTTTATGTAATTAAATAAGTGATACTTACATAACATCTTAACTAGCGCCACATAGTTATGTGGCGCTAGTTAAGATGGTATGCACTGCACCATATTGCGCTCGTCGCCTGAGACGTAAGATGTCGAGTCTCGTTACTTCAGTTATTACTCCAGCTACAGCGCCCTTTATACTGGAACACAGTAATATTTGCACATTACTGTTTGGCGATTGCAATAGGCGCTGCGGTGGTACCTACCCAGACGATCTCCGGTAACGGAGACCCTACCACCAGCAAAATAGTATTTCATACGCAGTGCTCTGTTTGAGCTAAAATATTTTCCGTTTCTTCAACGGTACTATAATGGTAAGTGTAATATTATTACTAAGTAAGGCAAGTAATAATGTGCTTATTAATATGATTGGTTAGGACATCTACACAGCAACGTATTGTGCCCGCCATCCACAACAAGGTGAAAGACTATCTGTGATTTATTTCGTTATAACTTATTGCTTAATCTATGTGTGTATGTATATGTTTTCACTATGTCATTCAAATTTGTGATATTCAAGTTTTTTAAATAACAATCATCATCATCATCTTTATCAGCCTTTGTTTATCCACTGCTGGATATAGGTCTTCCGTGATGTCTTCAATCAAATGCGATCCTGAGCTTCTCGCATCCACCCACTTCCGGCCGCCTGGATGATGGCGTCGGTCCATCTAGAGGGAGGGCGTCCTCTCCAAGACTTTTCTCCCCTATCGGCCGTCACTGACAAGACAGACATGACCGGTCACTGACAAAAAACATATATAAAATAACAATATTTTACTTCAAATTGTTTTAACGTGTAAAGTAGTTGTTAATAAATATTGATTGATAGAACATAAGGAAAACGTATTATAATGTTATTCCGTAGAAAAGAAAAAGCTGCGTGGTAAAATTGAAAGATGGTGATGTAAATCATATTTATCAGCATGATACAGTCGTTTCATTGCGAGAGATACCACAGGCGCGGCAGTTGATTTAAGATACATCATTAATTGAATCTAAACTTAATTGGCTTGTTTGATGATGGGTTGGCGAACCTTTTTTTATTGTACACTCAAAAACAAATATATAAATGTCTTTGATTACGTATTATATAACAGGTTAACATAAAAACGTTTATTTTATTTCACGAAGCGACGAGACGAGTGGGACGTTCATCTGATGATGTGATACGCCTGCCCATAACAATGTGGCGCTAGTTAGCAGTATGCACGACATTATGCTCGTCTCCTTAAAACTTAGACAAGATTTTAAGTCTTATTACCTCAGTAATTTCCCTAGCTATAACGCCGTTCAAACTGGAACACAGTAGTGTTTCTATGTCACTGTTTGGCGGCAGAACGGAAGCGGCTGCTGTGGTACCTGTCTAGACGGTCTCCGGCAACAAAAACCTACCATCAGTACATTTGGTCATGATCATCTCGTTAGTCCTGTCTTTGAATTAGTGGAAAATTATAAAACAAATAGAAATTCAAAAACAAATACATGCCTAAATTCCTGATGATGAATAGGAAATATTTTAAGTTATTATGAATCATTTTTGTATGACCTTGTGTTGTTAGCTTCAATTCGTTGCAGGCGTATTAATAGTATGGATTATTTAAGGAAATCTTAAAAAAAGCTATGAAATTATATATAATTTTATAATATGATAAATGTTAATAATATCTATTGTATTTGTTTCAATGTATTGTCTATTTATTCACTATCATTGATATGAATACACATTTGCGACTGGATCAGACAAGAGGCAAACATCGAAGCATTGTTAATATTCCTTGTTATTTTATTGTACTGTATAAACTGAGTTTTTTTTTTATATTAAGTTTTTTTTATTTCTTGTATAATAATTAATATGGTTAATAGGTTTATTATTTATGACTTCATATACGCATGGAGAATTATGATGGTGACCATGAAGAATATGCAAGATAAAGGACCCAATATTCAATTGACAGTAATAATAAGAATTTAACGTTGAATATAAATATTAATTATAAATAATTTTATAAACAAAAAAAGTGTTGACTAATAGAAAATTTGACAGATCTGTGGTTTGACGATAATATTAGTTGAGAACTTCTAGTAATTTTTGATTAAATATGTTTTATTAGATTCATAGGAGAGTTATAATTATCTTCTAGATGTCAATTTAATGTGTATCGTAACTAATTATCGCGCCATTCCTTATCTGCATTAAATATATAAGGCGTGTTATTATAGCACCGCGCATAGATATAAATAAGCAGGCGTGCAAGAGAGACAGGTGGTTCAGGTTGTGTGAACCCGCCGGCTCGGTGTGACCGCGAAATTATTTTCAAGACTACACCAACCTCAAGTAACGCACACAACCACACTACACACGTCCGTACACTCGTCTCACTACTTGGCTGACGATGTAGTGGTAGTCGTGAGAAACTTGCCGTCCTGTACCAAAACGATGTACGACCGCAACGTTGGCGAATAAAATGTGACTTTAACGAGAGGCGTTTGCGTTTAAACCGCGATAACACGCGAAAGGTGTTTGCGGCTTTAAACACTGTACTAGTGTATGGTAAAGTTGCTATCTTGTTCGTAATGTCCGCGAACGGAGGTACATTCAACTTTTAGCCCAGTAAACTCTCCGAGTTCGTTCACCCAGTGCTTGTCAACTGACGTAAGTGGGGAGAGAGAGGCGCTTTAAACCTCAGCCTCTCCCTCCCGCTTTGTGTTCAAGTTTATATTTTTATTGAGCGTTCGCTTGTCGAAAATAGTATTGCCTCCGTTCGGTTTATGCTCGCCTGGTAGTTTTGACGGTTTACGTAAGTTATATCGACAGGTAAAACACCGCACTTGGGCGCGTTCGCGTGACGCCGCCCGTACTTTATCGACATTCATTTTTAAGATGGAGGTTGGATGGCCTTGTTAGACAAACGTCACATAAAAAAATTTCAAATTATAAACATATGTACGACATATTGTTACATTATATAAATCATAACAATTATACATACATTAGGGAATGTAGCAATTAATATATATATATTTGACGACGCGACACAGGGAGTTTATCTGATGGCAAGTAATACATACCATACGCTCTCTCATAACAATGTGACGCACGTTAGGATGATATACACTACACTATATAATGTGACGCATGCATGCATGTGCTTTCCTAAATATCGATCGAAAAGCATAAGAAATATATTTAAGACTAAATAGCTTCGTACTGTAATGGCAATTGTAAAAAAATGGCGTTCATCTCTATTCCTTCCGTTGTGCTGTACCATATGTATGTACGTTGAATATAAAAACAAACTTACGTCTCCCAGGTCAATGGACCATTGAGACGAGCAATATAAATATAGTGCCGATAAATGGAAAAAACGAAAGCATTGCACAGCAAAGCGGCGTGTAGGTGAAATACCCACGTAGTATTACGAAACGTTAACGCATGCCCCATACGGGAACCGAATTTATATTCACTAGAAAAGCGGTTCACACGTTATAACGAATACAGAGTCGAGATGGCGCCCACATGAAATTATTCGTCGGAATGAACCTCACCACATTAAAATAGTCCCAATGTTCTTGACTCCAGGCGAAATACTCTACGCTCACAAGTACAACACCATGGGTCAAGAGAAAATGGTGGAATAAATTCTTCATTGTCTCTGTTTACAATGTGGGTACACCGGTTTTTATAGGAGAGATTATGTTTTATCATTACTGTGCGCACACGGAGCGTATTGTTGAAATTTAAATTTATAAAACACTAGCCGTTGCCCGCCCGCTCTGCTGGCCGTAATATATATAGCACCAGGCCCCTAGTTGACCTTCTATAGTAACCGTTACTATAGCAACCGCTTAATACGACATGAAAATGTTTACAAAATTTATTAGAAATTAAATGATTTAGAAACCATGAAATTCAAAAAATAACTAGCCTATAATCATTTACAGATCATTCCGCTTCCAATGGTCACGTCACCATGTCGATACGTCCACTAGTTTTCAGGTGATTGACGAACAAACAAAACCCATTTATTATGTATGTACAAAGATTTACCGGACTCGTGCTCATCATTTTGAACTACAACGTACTAGCGAGTTATGTGGTCCTGGTAAAGTATGTATGTATTTGTGGTAACAAAAACAATTTGGTGGATGATCCACGGATCGACCACGAACTTTGCAATATAGGGTGCACCATCGTCTTAAAGAGGCACGGCTTGATCCCAATTGTCCCAACAAAGCCTTTGAGCATATATAACTTTCATGAACTAGCAGAGTTGCCCATCGTGGTGGATTCTCTCTCCTTATGAGTGAAGGTACCACGTCTCAATACTGGATTATTTAATTAGTCTTTATCAATTTCTAAAGTAACATGCACCGTCAGCAACAAAGGGGCGTCTAGTTTATTCTAGGTAAATAAGCAAATGAAAGTTGTTGTTAGACAGTGAGTTTGTACAGTAGAAAATGTTTGCCGAACCGACCACTCTCGAAAACAAGACACTGTAGACACAGTTGTAGGTGTTCTGTACAAACAAGCGGACGAGCTTTTACTAACTTATAGTTTCCTAGTAACTTGCTGGCTTGTGTTGGAGTCTGTTTACCTACTCTTTTTGAACTGGTATAGTAGTAGCAGTAGTAGTAGCGCGGATTAAGGAATGATGATAAGAAAATTAAATAAACAACCCTAAACAAAATGAAGGCCGAATCACGGACCTCGGTGATTCAAGACGAGCGAGCGATCAGTTAGTTGCTGGGCTGTTGAGCCAGTTTTTAAAATTAATTAGTTTTAAGCATACCTTTGTTGTTTTCATTAACTTAGGATATGTTTAAAGCGTTACATAGTTTCTAATATTGCCCGGCGTGATTCGAGCCAACAAATAATATTTATTGACTATCGATTTTCACGTCGACATTTTCCCGGGCCGGGGAATCGAAACGTGCATTAATTGGCTCCAGCGACGGGTTCTATGTATTTGCATTGGCAGTCATTCACCCCCATCTTCGGGAGTTCGCACTGCCAATTGATTAATCTCGAAATGTTTAGAAATTATTAATTGGCCCACAAAAAAATTTTTATCAACGATATGATGCCGACCAACACATGTGATGTTTTTAATACTTGACGATCTTTATCTATAAATATATATTTATATATATCCACCAACCTGTATTTGGCCAGCCTGCTGGAAAAATTGGCCTTTTTTTATCAGAGTAATTACACTAGCTACAGTGCTATTGAAACCGAGACATAGTAGTATTTGCACGCTACTGTTTATCGGCAGAAATATGTGCTGCGATGATGCTCACCTAGACACTCTCCGGCAACAGAGACCTACCATCGGTAAAGCCTTCGCTCTTTTCTCGGGATGTAAAGATGTCCACGCCGAACGTTCTTGCGCTGCTCGCACTCAGCGACTTCCCGTGCCACATTCACCAGATAGTCAATGATTGCGCAGATACATCTAGTACTATTTTTACAACTCCGGACATAAAGGTCAATAAGATTTCAAAATTATTTTTTGTATTCCCTTGATTTTTGATTTATAAATAGATTAATTTATTTCGGGATTTTTACCCTCAAGGAAAACGTTAGTTATTTTGTAATATTTAAATACTTTTTTGTTATTAATTAGTTTAAGAACTTTTTTTCTGATACGGATCAGAGTAATAAAATTCTCTTAAATTTATACTAATACAGTTACATTTAAAAGTCCACAGATAAAAAATATACTTTACAAAAATTACCTTTCTATGACATAAATCGTACAGTTAAATGTGTACAGAATACAAAATTAAATAAATAGAAAGATTTTTTTTTTTATCTTAAAACCAGACTATACGCTATATGGTCCTTTTAAATAATAACAAGCTATTTTTTTTTAAAATAGAAAAATTTATTTGAATTGAAGACTGTTACAATAAATAAATTACAATAATTTGTAAACGGGAGCGTGATAACAATTTTATCAATTTTGTTATATTTAAGACAAGAAAAAAAAAATTTATACAAAATGGATGACGAAAACTTAATATCAATTTTATTTAAGCCCAGCATTGTATTTTTTACAAGTGCAATAAATAAAATTTATTTGTAAATGTATTCAAAATTCCTACCACACGCCGAATTTGTATTCAAGTGAGGTAAAATTTTTAGACAACAAGAACGATGTTTTTTTTTTAATTTTCTCGACGCGGAAATGCCGAAGACAATTTTTAAGAAGCGGCCTCGTCGAGCCGGTCGGCGAGTGAGTTTATTTTAAACTGCTCAGATGAAAAAAAAACTTGCACTAAAATGTATGCGCAAACAAGATTCGAAGTACCAGGCTTACATAAGACGAAGAAGTCCGCCCAGTCATACGAGTTGCGACTACTACATCGGAGTCTCATTAAGTGGGTACGGGTCGCCTACGCGCGGCCACACACACCATTGCATTCATATTAATTGCCGCACTATCTATATTTGATAATGCTTTAAAAACTACGGATTTTGGAATATTTATTTAAAGTATGTTATCTAAGTATACATATACTATACATATGTGCACGATAAATGCTTCGAAAGGAAATGCTGAATAATTTATCATTTGCAAAGACCATCATTTACTTTAGGTGTATCAACAATGTATTATTCCAACGAAGATGTAAAACTATTTCATATCATGCTTGAAATAAAAAAAATTGGAAAAATTTTAGATTCATAATTATTTTTCTTTGTTAACCTAGTATTTAATAACTAAACGTTTCACTTATGATAAAATTAAATTTCATTTTAATATTTACTTAAATAAATATTCACACGAATATATGATTTCATTATGAATGCTCGACTAAGAAATGTAGCATAATTTGTCTTTAAGATAGTAAAGATTTGTATACTGTTTTAATCTAACATAAACAAGTAAATAAATTATCTCGAACCGATTAACATTAGTGGGCTATTTTGTTAATTTATAGATGTTTTAATGAAATAGGAAATACATCAATGTCATCGGATATTTGAGTGCCGAAGTCAGACTCGGAAGTGACGACGGAGCTCACTAACGCAGGTGAGTTATCAACATTTCTCACGCTTCGTACTATTAGTGTGTGCTATCCATCTTTGTTTCCTTGCACTTGTGTCGTGTTTGTGCTCGTGTGTGTTATCTCGTCGCCTCCGTGTGCGAGAGCTGAGAGGAACGAGACTTGAGCGCTTCCTAGGTTCGTTCAACTTTTAGCCCAGTAAACTTTGTGGACGGCTATACATAGCCGGCGTGTCTATAGGCTATATATATATGCACTATAAGAATTGTCTAAGTACGTAGTGTATCTATTTTCTCTCAGCTCCCTTTGTTCTATCCTTTTTACGATGCTATTTCCGTTTTAGTACAGTTGTAGTATATAGAGGCTCGGCGCTCTGTTTTGTTTTCGATAACAGATAAGCGAAGGCGTACTAGTTTTATACAACGATAAGTTGTGTTGTTTTCATTTATTTATTTACTATGTTAAATTTAACTATTAAAAATAAAAATGTCTATCAATGTGTCCGGTTTTTATTTTGACAAGACTTCTGTCCACATCCTGCTCCATCCACTCCATTTAATACTTTATTATTTTACAAAAATTTACTTTATAACAATAAGTCAATATTTCTAATACTAGTTATTTAAATAAAATATGCTGATTATCCTGTAGTTACTTACTACTACAGTGTAGTAATTTTTGTAATAAATAATTTTTTATTTAAATTCATAAAATAATATTTACATTTGTGTTTATTTATTTTTATGAATATAGTAACGTCGCGTAATGTAAAACACTGCTGTTTATCGTTGACGTATCAATTAGCTTGTGTGATGCTAATTTAGTTTGGGCACAAACCCCAGGGTCAGGGTCCCCGGGGTTGATGACTGAGCATTTCATCGCAGTGTAGGTGTGCTTCTACGAAACGCATGCGATACGGATCACGTATGCCGCATGAGGGCGCACTTAACTTTGTCATAATAATTCAATTCCCAAATTAATATAAACTAGCGGCCATTTTGGTAGAAAACGATTATAAATTACTTACTAATAATTTTTACTTATTCTAATTTATAACGGACATTTTGCCTAAATACTGACTACTATAGGTCTGTTGCCAGAGACCGTCTAGGTACCATCGCAGCGCCTATTTTTGCGGTCTAACAATAGTTTCCGTAGATTTATATGTTCCGGTTTGAAGGCCCTTGTCGCTAGTAAAATTATTGAGGTAACGACTCTTAACGTTTCAAGGCGACTAGCACAATTTGGTGTAGTGTATATAATTTTAACTAGCGCTACATTGTTATGGGCAGACGTATCACTTATGAATAGATAAATAAAAAAACCTTTCTACTTCCTTGATCATTGACTGATCATTGTCTATTCTTCCGACTGAAAACAATTTAAATGTTATATCTATTTGAAGCTCATCATCACATAGCATTTTAAATTTTACGCTATTGACTGGCTCCGTGCGCAATAGGTGACTGTTTACTATGTGAAACAGAGGTTTGAATCTGGAGCCACATGCAGCAGAGTTTGATTGGTTGTAGGGTTGTTTAGATTCCATCTGGTTAGCTATCATTTTCATATTTAATGTTTATCGTGGTTACAGCATTGCCGTGTTCCGGTGGTAAATATACGAGAGCCTGTGTAATCTGGGAGAGCAAACAGTTCCATCTGCGACCTCATTGTCATTCGGCATGAAAAGAAAACTTAATCAAGATTAAAAATTAGTTTCCGGTGAAAGAGTAGCAGAAGCGAAAGTGTAGTTGATGACGTTGCGTACATTTCATTTTGCGGTGAATTATTTTTTTTTAATAGAAAATGGTTAATGATAATCGTTAAGAAATAATTTATGAAAAATGTAAAGTGTTTTCTCGTGATGATGACGTCAAGTTTAGTTTCATCAATAGCTAAACGATTTCTAATATTTCTAATAGCTTTATAATAATATTGCATTCTGCTTATCTATTACTTGTTTTTTTTTAGAAAATTGTTTTTTTTGGATTTTACACTTTATTTCAGACTACACTACAACTGCTTGATCGCCGATGGTCAGTAGTGGTTACTAATAAAACTCTAAGAGCGACATTCAGCATAGTTATCACTATTTTTTCTAGTTTAGTGACAATAATAAATTTGTTAAAGTATTAAAAGGACTTAACGCCATCTGGTATTGAGTAGTGAAATTAAGTATTCAAAAATGTCTTCAACAACGGGAAGCGGGAGGGTAATAACTAAGCAATTAAATTGATCAAGTTTAAAACAAGCACAATATCTTAAGTATTTTATTAGCCCATTGGGGACTGAATTATAAATTAAAGTTACTTATTCCGAGCGTGTCCTTCAAATATATGTTATTACGTAGGTCAGCGTTTTTTTCCTTCTTATGAAGGAAGGCAGAGAGTTATCTCTCTGCTATACTTATTTTTATAACTTCAGTATTATGTTCGTTGTGTATGAGTAGTTGTGATTGTTAGTTGGTAATAAATTGTTATTATTAATATTATTACAATATTACGGGAATTAATTTATAAAAATTGTTGTTTTGACAGGAAACCATTTTTATGTTTTTTTTACAAGAAAAATTTGTATATAGTGAAAAGAAAATAAGTAATTGAAGTTATTTAAATTCAATTACATATTTTATATAAAGACGGTGATTAACTCAAATAAGATAAAAAATTCTTTTATTATTTTATCATCGTCATCATCATACAGGTCCATCGTAGGACGTAGGTCAACAAAGATCTCTATATAAAAACAGCAAAGAAATGGAACATCATGCCGGCATCAGTGTTGTCGTCGAAATAAGACGTTAGTGCTTTCAAGAAAAGACTGAATAGGCTATTACTAGGGTAGTGCGCTTTACCACCACAGACTACATCACCATTGAACATCAGGTGGTACCGTGATCAAGCGCTATGTCGAATTAAAGAAAAATATCGATCAAGCCTGTCTTGTTGTATCTAACAGCTTTTATTATTTATTAAGAAAAAAATATGTATTTCATAATCTGAGTCTTATCTACTTAAGAAATAAAGTTGGTATTTAATAATAATAATATATATAAATAAATAATTATGTATACATTTAAATTTAAATCGCACAGTTTTATAATGGTATATATTTTATATGTTATTATATTTGAGATTGTTAAATGGCAACCCAAATGAGCAGAGATAAAATGCGAAATGCAATTCGGATGCGTCCGGCGTACGCGAGCAAATTTGAAACTGATTACTCCGGAATAGGGGTGCCCGGGTCAACGGCCTCACTTAGTTTTCGGCTGGCACGCTGGTGGCATTGTAATTGATACTTCTAGAAATAAAAATCGAAGTTCAAGCGTTACACAAGACGCTTTCACGGCGAGTCTATGCATATTGGCTGCTAAGCGTAACATGAACTCGTTTAAATTAATAATTATAGTATATTTTTTTTTTAATTATCAAATATACAATTTTAACTATAATACATATGCTCATGCTGCCAATAAACATACAATGTTAGTGTTGGCGCTGAACAGTCCACAATTAAATCTTACCTTCATATAAACTAATTTAAAGTAGGTTTATCATCATGAGGTGCCCTCGTCAAACTGATCAGATTGAGAAAACCATTGCGATCCTCAGCTATTCATTTTAACTGATGGTATTTAAACTCAGTCCACACCGGTGAAACCATTTCTTCCGCTGTATACCAGGTCCACGTTTTTCAAAAATTTTGCCCTCCAGCATCGACCTTGGGAACTCATAAAAAGATCATCTTTGAAGGTGTCCGAAAAATGCAACCTGTCTTTGCATGGTGGTTGTCATCAGTGTATGTCTGCAGTTAGCTCTTAAGGACTTTGGACATTGGAGACAAACTGCTGCCACATGATCTTAAATATTCGACGGAGTCCCCACATCTCAAATGCTATAGTAAGTTGTATAATTAATTAATTTACTAGTAGTTCAATGTTTTTATTTTTATTTGACAAGCAAGGAGACGAATAAGATGTTCACCTGATGATAAATAATGCACTCGTCCATAATAATGTGACGCTAGCTAGGATGGTGTATACAGCACCATGTTGTACTCATCGCCTTAAGGCATGAGGTCTAAGCCACATTACAGCAATTTCACTAGCAATAACGTCCTTCAAATCGGAACACAGTAATGTTTGCACACAATTGTTGGACAGCAGAAATAGGAACTGCAGTATAACCTACCTAACAATCTCTGACAAGAGGCCTACTATCACTGAAAAAAGTATAGCCGGAGATCATCCAGGTAGTAGGTAATGAAATTATAGGAGTATAGAGATCTAAGTTGTTTTCATCTTACATCTCAAGACGATGAACAATGATGAAGCAGCATTTTACTTGAAATTATTTAGTAAAAAAGATAAATATAAATCTAAAGCCGTCGTAAGTGTAAAAAATATTTTTTTTACGACAAATCGATGAGATGAACAAGATGTTCATCTGATGATAAGTGACACGCCTGCCCATAACGACGTGGCGTTAGTTAGGACGGTATACACTGCACCATATTGCGTTCGCCGCCCTGCGACACAAGTCGTTGTCTTGTTACGACAGTAATTAGTATATTAAGATAGTGTAAAGATACAACAATCAGAACTGAAATCTGTAAAAACACCGATTACCGGTAATTAATCTTAATGATGAAGAAGGAATGATCCATGATGCGATATTAGTGGAGTTATATACTCGAAATCTGAACCACAGTAATTCATAATAGCTTAACCGATTTTTATGTTTTTTTGTTATTGACTTAACTGAGAGTATATTAAGTTATATAAAAATAATTAAATTATATAAAAATATAGTTTCTGATATAATTTATCAGTTTAAAAATGTTCTATATTAGTATATTTTTTTATGGAGGAAGAAACTTCTATTAAATTATATGTAATCAATTAAAGATGTCAGTTCATGTTTTGAAGCAGCAATTTTGAGTGTAATTCTTTTTTTATTATTTACTGCATTATATGCTAAATTAAATATCTTTTAAAGATTATTGCAATTAAACACTTAACAAGTACGTATTCATTAAAACCTAATTATTTTAATGTTTCCTTAACTAATTGTCCCGTAAGTGCTCAATTATAGAGTCGATCATTTTGATTTTATCGAATTCCATTTTTGAAATAACAATATACAAAATGACGTCATTACATTTCGATCTCGAATTAACAGCTTTTTTTACACCAAACATAATTAAAAATTATATTAATAGATCATCATCATTATCATGGGATAATAAGTATGCATCATAAGTAGTAAAACATATAAATGTTCCTGGTGTAAAATTGGTTAATGGTTGATTTGACAAAGTAGCTTTGCTGGTGATAAGTTTCTGTCGCCGGAAGCCGTCCAGGTAGGTACTGCAGTGGCTATTTCTGCCGCCAAATAGTGGTTAAAACATTACTGTGTTCCGGTTTGAAGGGCGCTGTAGTTAGTGTAATTACTGAGGTAACGAGACTCCATATCTTATGTCTCAGGCGATGAGCGCAATATGGTGCAGTATATCATCCTAACTAGCGCCACGTTGCTGTGAGTTGTTGTTACCATCAGGTGAACGTCCTGCCCGTCTCGTCGCTTAATTGAAAAAAAAAGCACTCGGGCGACGTTCTGTTGTCACTATTTGATTTTAAGAGATTGCATCTGCTTCGCCTACCATTCTATTATTACCCTTGTCACTTCATCTGAAATCTAATCTGAAACTGACGGCTCTTCGCCCACGCTTTATTTCAGCTAAGTGGTCATACCGGTTCCAATGAGACTCGCGCAAAATAAATCTTATCTTCGCTCATCACCATTAAGTTTAAAACACTCGAAACAATAATTTCTTTAATGAAAACTTCATCTTTTACGAACTTGACAATTACACAAACTTAAAAAAAAACTTCTTAGCAACTTATTTGACACTTTATGGTATTAAACACATAAGAATTTCATTTAAAACATTTGACTTTATACACACACACACACACACACTTGTAGACGCACACGCATACATTTACATATAGTTTAATATTACTATTTTTTTTCTGCTTTATTCGACTGTGCTTGTTAACAAATGTTACTTTTTAGTATTATTCACTGTTTATTTTTTCCAACACTTACTGTGTTCCGGATTGAAGGGGGTTGTATTCAGTGAAATTACTGTTGTAAAGAGACAACAGCTTATCTTAAAGCGACGAGCATAACGCAGTGCAATGTTATTCTAATAAGCTCCATATTGTTATCGGCAGGCGTATCAATTACCATCAGGCGAACATCTCGCCCCTATCAAGCCGCATCTCCCAGCAAGCCGCATTTGGCTAGCGCGGTGGGTAATGGCCCAAACCTCCCCATATGAATCCCTAGCCGATCGTGTAGGAATTTTTAGGGGAGGCCTATGTAGAGCAGTGAACGTCTATCGGCTGATGACGATGATGATGCACATCTCACTTGTCTCTTCGCTTCGTTGAATAATAAAAGTTTAACTATAACAAATAATATATGTGACGATATGATTATTGAGTAAGCCGTGGGTTCGTGTATCGACCTCAGTGATATTTTGTGTATTGAAAGAAAGTCACACGGTTGATAAATTACGTGAAATATTCAAAGTAAAAGAAGATGCAAGTACACAATTATTTTAAGTATATTAACATCGCGCAATAAAATGTTTGATAAAATTTTGATTTCGCGTAATTTTTGAACCGTTGGCTTATCTCAGTTTTAACAAGTGTCCGAGATAAGAGGGAGTGCATCGGAATGATTTAAAAGATGAGAATCGAACTCATAAATACGTTATGTGGTCAATCCCCTTACTGCGTACGCGTTTATTGTTTTCTTAATGTAGCCGGAAAGTTTATAAATCTTTTTAATTAGTGATCCATTAAAAGAATACACTGCGATAGATTTTAAAGCTTGAAATCAATAACGCAAGAGGTCTAACTGTTCGTATGTATGCTCTTCATATTTCTGACAATGGGTAAGGGTCACAGCGGAAGGTAGTGGCAATGAACGGATGGACGTTATGTGGTTAGGTTCCTACAACGATCAACAAGACACAGATCACATGTAGAGATCATTGGAGAGGTTTATTCTTAGTAATGGTCATTCACCATGCAATGATGTTGACGTTGATGAAGTGTCAATTTTATTGGAGGAAACCTTGGCTAAAACAATGAAATGTTTTTAACATTAACAATATAGAGGCGTGTCTCCAAATCCAATATTTTGAGTATAAATATGGTAAACCTCAGTTGCCAATATAATTTTTTATTAATTAGTACCATAATTCTTAAGAACAATCTGATTTTTTTTTAACAATTTGGAGAGTTGGTTACCTATTTAAGCAATGAAGAGGATACCATTATTCCTTCCTTCCTCCTGCCCTTTTCTCAGCTATGTAGCTTCGGCACAGTATGTACTTTTCTTCTATATCCCTCTATCACCCGTCATATTTGAATTCACACTCTTCTCACACATGTCATCTTTCACACAATCCATCTACACTTTCTTCGATCCTCCTCTACCCTTATAACCATCCACGTTCATTAAGACCACAACATTATTAAAAACGGCAAAAACAACTTCTCTTTTGTCTTTTATTTGCACATGATCATAATTGTCGCCTGCTCATAGCACATATTGAGCAGGTTCGTACAAATATCTATATTTTTATATATTTATTTGGAAACATAATTAAAGTTTTAAAAATACTTAATATACTTCATAAACTATATGTTAGATTAGCTCTTTTTCATTACAACGTAAGAATTAGATATGTGTCCTTAATGTAAATGAATTCTGTTCGCAATTCGAGTTTATTTGACTGTGAAAAAGTTCCGTTTTAACCTTTCCTGTATTTTTAATCAGCTTTTAAAAATAACTGAATGAATAAAAAGATATTAGCAACAAGTGGCAGCAACCGGGAGCAGAAATACGTCTGGATTATAGAATGCCACTGTCACAGCGCACTCCCAGTAACATGCAATTAGATCGAAAATATATGAACAAGGAAATAAGCCTTAATTGCAGGAGCCGAACCGATTTTAATTATACTTTTTTTTTTTCAGAACTAATTACCAAAAGCAGTCGCTTCCGGTTGGCGGTTCAAGATGGGAGGGCTAGGACGGCCGACGAACTTTGCCAAGCATATCGAAAAACGAAACAGAGAACGACTTTTATGCGAATCTGGCTAACAAACAAAATTGAACTCTAAGTGTAAGTAATTAGAGTCGTATATTAATATATCGTGGAAGTGGGATCATTGCGCTTGAAGCAGTTTTATTAGGCGGACTTGAATAACATAACAGACATATTTAACGCTGTTCAATTTTGAGCGTTACGATTTAGGTTTAAGGTTTTTTATCGTTTGTGGGTGAATATACAAAGATCGATGATTTAGCTTCCTGGTAAGTCTAATAACAATTAAGCGAAGTGGCCGACTAATTTATTAGGAAACGGGGGCGGTCAACTCGCGCCTGGCTGATGTCTTTGTAATATGAAACAATTGTTTGTATGCTCATTGTCTAAACTGACTATGATTGATGATCATTCCCCGTGTTATTGGCCTACTGTAACTTTCTATTTCGTGTGAAATATGTTTCAGTTTCTTTTTATTGTAGCGATTCAAACATTTCGAAATAAAGGGAATTTGTTTTTTTATTAATAAAGTATATGTATAAAATACAAGTTTCTTATATGTAGATACATAATATTCGAAGGTGGCTGCCCTTAACAGCAGAAGGAAGCCAGATTATGAGCAATGCCCGGTATCAGGTAACAAGGATAAGTAAGTATTACTTTATATATGAACACAATAACAATCTATGTGTTTTTGTGAATATTAGATAATCAGATAGCATAAGTATAGACATAATGTAAAAATAAAATTAATAATTAAAAAAAAAATGTAAATAGCCAACAGTAATGAATATGTTATAAATAATAGGATAACGTAAAAGCCCTGAATATATCAGGGATAATTGGAAATAAATAAAACGATATTTATTATTTATCTATATATAAGATATATACACCTATGTGGATATCTCTATAGGTACGTACCGGAGATAAAAAGGAATATTCCAAGTAAATTTCAAGTTTATAAGCCTTATAGTTCCAGAGATATCGTGATGGGTATGTACGTAAAGCTTAGATTTGTTTAGAATATTCCTGATACCGAATGTCAGCTAAGAACGGATTTCTACAAAATTCCTTCTCCAAAAGAATTTACGAGCGTAGGGAGGGGTGTGATATTACAGACAGGAAGGCGAGTATTCCATATATATTAATGATCCAAAGATTTATGGTCTGATTACGAAATCTCCCAAATTATTACACGTAAGTAAACACACAAAATTTGATAGAGATATTGCTTCTTCCGTTCAGAGATCAACTAAGAATGGATTTTACAAAATTCTTTCCCCAAAGGGAATTACGAGGTTGTTCAATCAGCAAAGCAGGCAGGTAACAGCTAGTTTCTTCTCAAAATTGCGGAGGAGTTACAGCCAGTAGAGCAGGCGGGGAACTACTAATATAGATATTTGATATGAATCAATCAGTGGATGACGAAGAAAAATAGCACAAAAAGGAGACATAAGATAGGGTAGAAATATGTTCCATCTCACTATCTCACAGCCTATACTGTATAAATAGATTTATCATCATCCTCATTATCAGCTGACAGACGTCTACTGCTGGACATAGGCCTTTCCAAAAGATCTCCACATCGATCAATCCTGCGCTGCCCGCATCCAGCTGTTTCCCGCAACCTACACTAGATTGCCAACACTACGTCTTCCGGTATGTGGTCACCATTCAAGAACCTTGGTGTCCCATAGGGTATCAGTCTTTCGAGCGATGTGTCCTGCCCATAGCCACTTGAGGCTGGCTGAGGAGTTCTCCTGCGGATCTCTTCATTTTAATACATTTATAGTTGTATCTTTTTCGTTTCAAAAAATCCAATCCACACCGTTTCAGAAGAAGTATCATTTTAAAAAAAAGTTCATAACTATATTGAAAATATCAATATCAGTGTGCATGCGGCTTTTTGTAAACAAAAACAATTTATTTCGACACAATTTGCGCCACGTGAGTTACATAGTCACATTTTCGTTGCAACGGTGCGTATATTGACATCACGGAATGCATTTCGTGGGTCATCTGAATTTTAGAGTAGGCAAGCAATGCCCTATGTATTATTTATTGCAAACTAAATGTTTCAACACATTGGATTTATAAGCTTTAACTGTTCAACATTATTTTAATCCATGTTATCCTTTTGAATTTCATTGTAAGGGCTGACAAGTACTCCTATATGGGAATATTTGTTTTTCTTATTTATATAAACCTAGGTATATACACGTTCATATACACTTATTCAAATCGGAAATAATATACCCTGTCATAAGACGGAACTAATGCTAAGAAGTAGAAATCCGGATAATAACATAAATACTAGATTTTATGTATATAATATCCAAGATTTAGAGTATTTTATCATCACTTATTTTAATTGTTAAAAAATGTTATACTGAGAAACATGAGATGTTTTTTGTATGACATATCATCAGAGGACATAAAAAAAACATTGGATTCAAACAGCGCAAGACCGTGGTGTGTGGAACACATTACAAAGACCTATGTCCAGCAGTGGACGTCCATCGGTTGAAATGATGATGATGAGGATGAGACGATCTTTAGTGAATATGTTTAAACTCACCGATGAAAATAAGAAGTACCATGACTTATACCTGTAGCATGAGTTGTGTACATGTTCTAGCTACTACTGGATAATTTTTATCAAGAGGATATTATTTACTGGAAAAATCCAAAATATAGTACGCATTGCCTCTATGTTATACAGTAAAA
Source organism: Ornithoptera alexandrae (assembly GCA_029030555.1). NCBI lineage: Eukaryota > Metazoa > Arthropoda > Insecta > Lepidoptera > Papilionidae > Ornithoptera > Ornithoptera alexandrae. Next base: position 3,179,974 of record JARDVY010000031.1, read on the forward strand.
AAAAATTAAGATTCAGTCAATGATCCCTTTAGGATTTTGTAGTTTACTCGAACAATAAAACGGATAAATCGCCGGAAACGTACAATAAAAACATAAACGTAAGTTCCCAAATGTTTATATGTTCAAACATGTATTTACACAGTATTGATGTTAAAAGTATTATAATTTTTTAGATGAAACAGTGATGGAAAAGAAAATTAAATAAAGAAGTCTTGTAAAACAAGAAAACGCGTAAAACATCATTTCTAAATCGTTGGAGTCACATTGAAGTATCGTCGCATTGGATATTAGATGTACTACGAGCGATGGCCTATTTTCGCACCTGAAAACCCGAATATATTAAAGAGTATACAATCCCAATGTAAACTTAGATAGTTTCGTTATATCTCGAATTTGTCTGGGTTATAGAAAATGTCTTCAGGGTAAGTGACCCGTCACGTTATGCTCCACGTTACTCCGCAAATAAGTGCGATTGAATTGAATTATCTTATTTAAATTTTAAAATAAACCTTACCGTTGTTATTATGGGAATATATTCAAGAAACTTTGTGTTTATTAATACTATTAGAACGTACTTTTCGTAGAAAGTACAGTGATTGACTTCACCGTTGGGCATTTGATGTCCAGTTGGGACGGCTAAAGGAGGGATATAAACCTGTACTATGGGAGGTTAATGTTTCAGTGGAATAACAAAATATTTATTTATACGACGATATCAGTATTTTTTTTTTTTTGCAATGAGAACCAAGTGAACGTCGGTAAGCTCCATTGAGATATTATCAAAATAATACTAATTTATATTTACTTGTTACCTATCTACAATAAAGACTCATTAGTGATTATGAGTGTTTTTTTTTTTATTATAAGCAATCACATGACCTCAATTTCACAGTGTTAATTGATAATTAGGTCAAGAGTCAAACCCTACAACATGACAGTTATACAGACGGATACGGTTAAATATGTTAAAAAGCTAATTTGAGGATGTGTCTCTTCTTACTTCAGATAACATTTTTTTTTTAATATTTCCTGATTTCTAAAAGCACATAAATATGACGCTCTTTCTAGTTGAGCTGCTTTTAGTATACGTATGTCATAATGAGTGTATGATGGTAGCAGTTTTCTTCAATTAACCCTTACAGCGTGGAGGGACATAAACATCCGGTGCGTGCGATTAAATCCTGATGCATTTATAAATTGTAACCACTAGTTGCATAAGAGCTGCAGATCTACTGCAACTTATAATGTATACCATGATACATGATGATGATGATCGATCATGGCTCGAGGTTAGTTTTATTTATAGTAACGATACTTTTGAATTAGGATATGAGTTAGCAACACATTGCTTAACTAGTAATTTGTTTTATTTTTTGAAAAATTGTGTTTGAAGATTGTCTAGTGCTTGAGATGTTAGCTTTAGGAGAATCAACGATTTGGTGGAAAATAGAGGGAATTTATTTTTAAACCGAATAGGTGAGCACTTGACCACGATCCCGCTTGATGTTATGTGGTGGTAAGGTGCACTAACCTAGAATCTCGCATTGCAACTGTTCGCGCCCAACATCCATGCGGCTTCATTAGGCATCACGCCGAAACATGACTAGGTCTTTTGGCAGTGTGGCATTGCCCAAAGAGTGGTACCATGAGCTGTTAGCTTTAGCAAATTGTAATGAAATATGGAGACCAGAAACATAGCATACATAGCAACCAAACGGAATATTTGGAGGCGTAATATTAGGCAACAATTAGTAAGTTTAAGTAACTGCATTAGTGCAGTAGCAGTATAGTGAGTAGAGATCATACGGGAGATTTTAAATCTTGAGAACATTGAGAGAGACCTCTATCTAATACCGTTATCGTTCTGTTATTGCACAATATGCATAATGCATTGTCTAACGCTCCTCGTTTCAGTTTTCAGCTTGTGACGTCCAAGAATTTGTTAGTTGGCTGTTGACTGACGGTTCGATATTTTATTTATAGTTTCGTTTGAATACTGAAAGAATAAATTTTCAGTGATCTAGTACAATATTTTTTTTTTCCTTGGTTCGTTTGAATCTTTACATGTTACTGCAGTATATTATTAACCAACCGTTTTGGTCGTGTTTAATGCTCAATAAAGCGAAACGGTACTTCACGCCGAGAGACTATTGTTGTATAAAGTCCAAGTCAGGCTGCAGATGGAGTACTGCTCGCACCTTTTGGCGCAAGCACCCATATACCAACTTAGTCCTTTCGACTCGGTACAAACGTGTGCTGTCAGAAACGTCGACGATCCCAAGCTTATGGACGGTCCCAAGAGGGTCTGGAATACTTAAGTCTTAGATCCGATTAGCTGCTTTATCGTCTGTATAATAGAATGTGTTCTGAGGAACTCGTCGAATATATCTCCATCGCCACATTTCATCATTGTACCGTCCGCAATCGTCAGAGAATTCATCGATACAGTCTTGAACCGTGTGCTCACAAACAGTCTGGTTTCAGAGAAATTTTCTGCCAAGAATCATTAAGTTATCAGTTATAAAAAGATACAAAAAGTAATGTTTCAAAAAGGATACGATATAGTTTGTTCGGGGCCGACAAAGCGCCTGTGATGTCTTTGGTATTAAGTGTCCATAGGCTACCATCAGGCTTTTTTGCCACCTTAGAGGTATAAAAATAGTTAACCATGTGGATTTGCTCTCCCCAAACAAATCTTACACATATAACAGTGAAATCGAACTATTGGGTTAAGGACTATAAGACAAGCGATATAGCCGCGGTGCCAGTAAGTAGATACAAAGTTATCAACTGACCGATACACAAAATATGGGATATTTAAAGACTTTCAGATCTTTTTAGAATACATTAGGAGTGTATTGAAAAACTCTGCACATCCTGTTGGCCGCCAAGAATTTATATAAAAGCTATAAAAATGAAGTCGCTATTTAAATCGACGGTCACGTGGTCACGTGAGGACAGTGTAAGCAGACTTTGGGATTGACTTTTTTTAATCTACAAGTTATTTCAATTATGTAGAAAGAAGTAAATGTTTTATTTGCCCAAAACCTGTCTTCCTTTTTTATACATACAAAATAATTTACACAAAGTGTAACTGGACAAACATGGACTACGCTCAGTCTGCATGTGGGCATGCACCCACAAAACTGATTTTCATCACAGCCATTTGATTGTGCCCGTACACACTACCCTAACTTAATACACTGCTGAATGCAAGAGTTACCACCAAATGCAAAACAACGCAATACAGAGCATAGCTACAAAGTTTTTCTATAAATACATAGTAAACAAAACATGAAAGTAAACGTAAGGAAGCACACAAAACAAACGCCAGCGGGAAGTGCTGCAACATACCCTGAGGATACTTGGATTACAGAATATTTATGTTTTTGCTCCATTATAAGCCGTAAACTATATCTCGTCATGAAGTTTAAATACATAACATGAAAAAAATTAGGGGTTACATTAATTATATTATTGGTGCTTCTTAGGGACACTTCAATATTATTTGCTATAAATTCTTCTTAATTTATTAATAGCACTAGTCTAGTTAGGTACCACTGCAGCGCCTATTTCGGTAAATATATTATGCAAACATTACTGGGTTCCGGTTTGAAGGGTATTATATCTAGTGTAATTACTGGGATAAGAAGACTAAATATCTTGTGTCTTAGTCGACTAGAAAAGTGGATACTGTACGATAATCGGAAGCGCTCGTCGCAATGCCTGAACCCTGAAGGCCCTAAACGTAAATTGACTCAGAAAAAGTTACTTGTGAGTGTTTGGTGGACTAGCGCCGGTGTCGTTCACTACAGCGTTTTAAAACCTGGCCAAACGATTACGGCAGATATCTATTGTCAGCAACTGCAAACCATGAAGGAAGAACCTGCTGCTAAACCACCGAGATTGGTCAATCGCTCTAGGCCACTGCTGCTTCACGACAACGCAAGACCACACTGTGCACAACAAAGAACCACTTAGTTAGATGAGCTACAACTGAAATGTCTACGACATCCACCGTACTCCTCGGACTTTGCTCCAACAGATTACCTATTTTTCCGGAATTTGCACAATTTCTTACAAGGAAAAAACTTCAACTTCGATGCGGCAGTCCAAACCGCCTTCAAAGAGTTTATTGATTCTTGCCCCCTATGGTTTTTTCAGTGATCAATTAATTACCTATGAGATGACAAAAGTGCATAGATAACAACGGTGCTATTTTGATTAATTTAATATATTTTACAAAAATAAAATGACTATAAACCACCCGTACAAAGAGCCAATTTCATATATAAGGACCTAATATGAAGATTTCTGCTTTTGAACAAACTAGTAAGTTATTTAAAAGCAGTAAAAACGATGGGTTCTACTGGTGGTAGGTCTCTAGTATCGGAGACTGCCTAGGTAGGTACTACCGCAGCGCCTAATTCTGCTAAACAGTAGTGTGCAAACATTACCGTGTTCTCAAGACTCAATATTTTATGTCCCATGTTATTAGCGCAATGTGGTGTAGTATATATCATCTTAACTAGCACCACTTTCCTATGGGCAGGTACATCGTTTGCTATTAGGTAAACATCTCGATGGCCTTGTCGCTTAATTATATACAATCTTTAAAGTACATAGTGTACATAGTAAAATCGATTTTTTTTATTTGATTCGAAATAAAGTATATCGATTTTTGTTGTCGTATTGAGTGATATCGAATGACTTCACTACCAACGACCGCTGTTTTAATTTTCAAATGCATCCAAAAATCCAAAAAAAAATCGTAATGGAGTATAAACAGTACCTCAATTTTGATTTTGTACTAGGACCACATATAGATGAGGAGGTAACGTTTGTAAAATTTAAATATGAATCTAGGTCGAAATTAAAAAAAAATATATTGCTACATAACTACTCCGGTATGATGCCACGCCCTCTTAAGCTTCTACTAGAAAAGAGGAGGAGCGAAGTGTTCTTTCTCTTTCGACATACATACGTCAAATAATTAACAATTTATCGTAATCGATATTTCGTTATACCGGGTATTTAATTCGATCTTTGTAATTGTATTTAAAACATTTTCTAATAGAAGCTGCTTGTTGCTGCTATAGAGTTTCACTAGGCAAGATCTTAAAATGGAAATCATCCTAATTTTAATAATTCCTACCTTCATATTTTTTGGGTTTAATATCAAATTTGCTTATATTAAATCTACATTGTAAACATGAAAACTCTTTTGCTTTGAACCTTTGCTTTAAATTTGTTTTAATCATGTTTACAAAGTTAACATTGTATTATTGTTAATGTGTTGTAAAACCTTTATAACCTTCATGTATAAAAAAAGGTTTTTCGAGTATAATGAATGAGAGTGGGACAATATTTTATTATATTTATACGTATACTTGTGTGTTGGTCTTTATGTTCCTCTTTGATTTTACATATGTCATACCGAAACGCATCAGTTTTTTCCCTTTAACAAAATTTACATCACATTTTGACGGTCAGATGACGATCACTGCATTATTAAATAAATTATGGTCTTTATTTCCATTTCGGACAAAATTGGGTGTGTTTTAAAACAGAACCATATTTTGAAACAAACATTAAATGTTTTCTTGTAATTATTTTACTCGTGTTTTGAATTTAAAATAAGTATGTCTTTGTAGTTTTGTTTATTTATTTATTTGATAGGAAGCCAACATGATATATACATTAAAATATATTGACAATATAATTATAATAATTTAGTTTTAGTACAAATCATACTTAAACGCTAACTCATCCTGTTTACAGTACAGTTTAATAACAATTAAACAATAAATCGGTTTAAACCATAGCGTATGAGGTTATTACATAGATGATGTTATATTAGAGTAAAAGTGTTTTTTGATCTTATTCTTGAACACTTGAAACGAGTCGTTTTGTATGTCGATATTAACCAATTTAGACATTGTATTGTATTGTTTTAAAATTCTATTTATTGCAACGATTAGTTCAGTGTTGGTTTAATAGAAATTAGTTTTAAAAAGATTATAGTTTTTCTTCTTAAATTGGGCCTAGGAATGACATAGGATACTTTGTTTACAAGTTCTGTGAAGTTCAATTTACCGTTTACAATTTTATGTAATAAGCACGATGTTTCGAGACTTGGTATGAAAAATTTCGATTGTCGTTATTTATGTCCGTATTTGTATCATCATAAACATCGACAGCCTGCGGTAGTCCACTGCCAGCAGTGGACCTATGTCCAGGACATAGGTCTCTCCTAAGGGACTTCACTTAGCCTTAGAAGTGCATTTGTATAATACGCGTTGAGTAATGTTCCTTTGGAACAACCGATTTCCAGCAGTGAGGTGCCGCGGGCTGATGATGATGATAATGTATAATAAACAGTACGTTACTAATACTAAATAAGTAATAAGCGAGAAACTCTCAAATAATAAGTTAAGTTAAAAAAGTCTAAGGGAAAGAGTATCAAAGAAAAAGACTCTTAAATTTCTAGGAGATATTATATAACAGGAGTAATAATAGGTTCCTTAATATGACAATACTACAGTGCCGGTAAGTATAGCAACGGCTTCTAAAACTTGTCACTGATATGGACATGACGACCAAGATCGTTGTGCCAAGAGTGTAACGGCGATGAAGAAGAAGAAAGTGGTGATGTAAAAATTACGGAGAGAAAATCATATTTGACATTAGCTCCACAGCTCATCATCATCATTTTGTTTTCAATTATTGTCAAATTGTAGATGGTTTAAATAATTATAGATTTGTTTGTTGGATTGATGTATAAAAGTAACTTTTTATTGACCACTTTATTCCAACAGAACGCAAAACTCATGACCCCAATGGGAACACAGGTATCAACAACACTGGATAAGTAAATAAACAAAACAATTCGAAGGTTCGTTTCACAACCAGCTCGCGAGGGGATTTATTCAAACATGCGTGACCCCCTTGCCGATGCAATATTTCCCAATGTCGGGATGAAATGATGGAATCGTGCAAAGTGCATCGGATTCGTGTTAGGGAATATTTCCAGCATACCAATTGGAAATTATGACACATCATTCTTATAACGTGATACGAATGATGTGTCATTTTAACGGATTTTATTTAACTTTAGACACTAAGTGCATAGGTGCATTTAATGGCGTTGTTATTACTTCCTAATCTGTCTTGGATGATGGAGAGATGTACATACATATAAATAGATATTTTATAAAAAATACACCAATCGTCATAAACCAATAAATATATAAATGTTTGAAATATATTTAAAGATGCATTTTCATTTTTTTTATTCTACGAAGCGAAGACTCGGGCGGGATGTTCACCTTGTGGTAAGTGATACGCCTGCCCATAAAAACGTGGCACTAATTGGGATGATGTATACGGCACATCATTGAGCTCCTCTCCCGAGACAAGATGTTGAGTCTTGTTATCCTAATAATTTCACTAGCTACAGCGCCGTTCATACTGGTATACAGGAATGTTTGCGCAGTACTATTTGGTGGCAGACGTAGGAGGTGCGGCGGTACACATTGATGACTCACACTTGATTATTTATGTGAAATGTAATATTAACATTTATGCTAAAGTTATCAGTTAAAGTTAAAACAAGACAGATTATCATGGTTAGTGTATTAATCCCCAAATCATGCTTACTGTTGACTATATTAAGTTTTAAATCGAGTGTTTTTGTCGACAAACTTACGCACGAAAATAAATCGATTTATTAATATGTATGAAGTTAGCATTTAAAAAAAACACTTGTAAGCTATAGTTATGTTAATAATGTAAAATGGGGCGTAAGGGTTCCCGCACAATAACTCACGAGATACTAGTCAATCTCATCTGCTCGTGGTGCACCCTGCTAATGAACAAACGAGGTCCTGGCTCTCATTAAACCGCTTTGAGCCAGTTTGGTGGGAAATGCTAAAATCTGGAATTTTTGGAGGAGGCCTAAGTCCAGCAGTGAACGTCTCTCGGCTGATGATGAGATATGTTAATAATTGTATCAGTAATGTTAATTTATGATAAACTTTCGTAGATTAGAAATTACAAATAGAGTCATGTTATGCAACGGTGAGACGGAATTGGACGTATTTATGCGAACTTGAACGCCATTATGCATTCAATATGCGAATTTTTGTATATTTGCAGTATAAAAAATGTTCGTCTTCCGGTTTACTACGTCACTACTATTTCAATAATTTTCTGTTGCTATTTCAAACGCATTTAATTTTCAAACTAAAGTTGGATTCATGATAAGAAAAACATTTAAAATTTTATAAAACAGGCCAATGTCTCGTTTCAGACACCTATATCTACTGGTGGTAGGTTTCTACTGCCGGAAACCGTCTAGGTCGGTACCACCATAGCGTATATATGTGCTATCAGACAGTTGTGTGCAAACTTTAATGTGTTCCGGTTTGAAGGGTGCTGTCACTAGTGTAATTACTGGAGTAACGAGACTCAATATCTTATGTTTCAGGACGACGAGCATATCCGGGTGCAATATATAACGTCTTAAGAGGGCTATGTTATTATGGGCAAACTTACCACTTAACATCAAGTGAACGTACCGCTCGTCTTGTCGCTACATAAGTCTCAAGGCCACAACCACAATGCGGTGCTGTGTATCCAGTCTGGCAGCACGTTGTTACGGGTAGGCGTATTACTTATCATCAAGTAAACGTACTCCTCATCTCGTCTTTATCTTAATTAAAATAAAAAGTTTTCACTGATAAATAATAATATCTATATATGTTAGTTTCTGGGGGTAGAAGGGGTTTCGTCTAACATTTTACATTTTAAGTTAACTTAACCTGCACGCGGTGCTCCCTGCTGAATGACAGACGAGGCTCTTCCTATAAACGGCAGCTCCTGGTGACAGATCAATATGGGGATTTTTAGAGGAGGTCTATGTCCAGCAGTGAACGTCTATCGGCTTATGATAATGATGTTAGTTTCTTATGCATTGTCAGTCAGAAGTTGATTCGGCTACATTATAACGAATCATAATTTATAACTGCGGTTTTGACATGCGATCATAAAGTGTAGTTTATATTTAGTTATTCAAATTATCATTAATAATTCGTGAACGAGCGTGTGGGCATGTGCTTTAAAATGTGATGGTCATTTTGGAGTATATTAAACGTGTAATTCCATTGTGAATGGTCGATAAGGTGTGCGCTTTGGAGCAGGCTGCGTTTCGTAGGCGGTAAGAACGAGGTGAAAAAAGCTATTGGGCATGAATGACCGCGCCTTATACATGGTGTTTCAATGTAAGCCGTGACCGGTTGGTGTTCTCGATATAGTCATTGTTAAGTCCGATATAAGTATTAAAGCCGCATCTATTTGTTAGTGTAAAACTAATTAATTATAGGTTTTACTGGTGGTAGGTCTCTGTGGCTGGAGACCGTCTAAGTAGGCTCTACCGCAGCGCTTACTTCTGCCGCTAAACTATAGCGTACTAGCATTACTGTATTCCGATTTGAAGGGCGCTGTAGTTAGTGTAATTACTAGGGTAACGAGACTCCATATCTTATGTCTTAGGTGACAAGCGCAATGTGGTACAGTATATATTATCTTATCTACCACAACGTTGTTATCGGCAGTAGTATCAGGTGAAAGTATTTTGTAACTTAGTACTTGCGGCTTGTTATCCTGTAGCGTTGGTGGTATTAGTTACTATATTTTATAATCATGCTGTATAGTTGTTGTTCTGTGGACAGTGTGCAGTGTGGGCCCGATTCGTCAACAGCGAAGCTGGCGGAAGGACAATGCGCTGGAGACATGCCCGTAATTCGCAAATCGACGCTGCCTTACGACGTCAGATGGTACGTTCATACGAAAGTACTGTTCAATTTTATTACTAGTTACTGGTGATAGATTTCTGTTGCCGGAAACCATACAGGTAGGCACCACTGCAGCTCCTTTTTCTGTCGTCAAATAGTAGTGTTCAAACGTTACTGTATTCCGGTTTGAAGGGCGTCGTTGCTAGAAAATTACAGGGGAGACGAAACTTAACATCTTTTGTCTCAAAGCGACGTGCACAATGCAGTGCTGTGTATCATACTAATGCCACATTGTTTTAGGCGGAAGTATTACTTACCTTCAAGTAAAAATAATATAAAAGAATAAAAAAAACACATTTTACATAATGACTAAGTAGTATAGTTTCAAAATTACTTAATAATTATACACAATTAATAGTTATTAAACTCTATTAGATCGGACTATATAAACAAAATGATTTTTATTAAAGGGTAATTAAGAAGTGTTGGTACTTCCGTTAGTCAATGCGTCCAAGGACACAGTACTGTCCATCAGTCATTCAGTGTCCACAATGTGGTCAAGCGGCGCTCTGTGCCTCTATTGTTGAGGGGTAAGAAAAAAAAACACGAGATTAAGCTTTACATACATTTTAACCCATCTTTCGGCTTACTATTGTCCACTCGGGCTCTTTGCCAGAATATTAGTTATGAATAAGTGGGCTTCAATACTCAATAAAGGGTTAATAGTGATGGGAATGGTCGGTAAAAATTTATTTAATATTCAAATTCTTAAATAAATTTTCTTTTATTGCTTTATATATAAAATTGAATCGATTTTTTGTTGAAATTATATTTGTTGGAAGCAATGTTATAAAATCTTTAAATCTAAAATACTAGCTGTTCTCGGCAGCTTTGCTGGCCGTAACACCCCCGCAACTTATATTGGGGAAGAAATTTTGTATAATCCATTCTTAGCTGATCTCTAAATGGCAGAAGCAACGTCCCTACTAAATTTTGAGTCTTTACGTCTAAGAGTTTCAGAGATTTAGTGATGAGTCAATGAATATCTCTAACTCCTATATATACTCGTGTAGAAAATTGCTCTCTAGAGACACTACTGAGACTGAGAATCAAGGACATTTATCCACCAAGAGCGGATTGGCGAGTTGGTGGAGCTTACAATTATACGAAAGTTTATGTTCTTGGAACATTTCCGTTTCCTTGCGATGTTTTCTTTCACTGATTATTTTTGAGTTACGTTATATACTGCAGGGTAGGGAAATATTTGCATAAAAGTTTCAAACAACTTTAATTATATATTTCTTCGATCTAATGAAGTGGAGACAACATTATCAATTCATCATCATCATCAGCTGATAGAGCACTGCTGGACATAGGCTTCTCCCAGGGATTTCCACATTGATCGATCCTGCGCTGCTTTGGTTCCGGTGCCTTGCCAACATTCGTCACAGTCAGTAGAGTCTTCGGTATTGCCGGGCACCAAGGGCCGACACTGGCCCAATGCTGTTTGGTGGGAGCCATAGTCTCGCTTATTGATTAGCTAGATTCACCATGAGTAGGAGGTTGGCATGGGTCCCGTGAGTTGTTGTGCGGTATCGATACATAGTTATCGCAAATGGTCCAATACTACTGCACAAAAACTGCGGATATGCCGCAAAATGTCCAAAACCCGCAAGGTGCTTTAAGTGACCACCGGGTGGTTAAGCGGAAAAAAAGAAATCATCGAAAAAAAAAAGTTAACAACACAACAATTGCATAGCGTGATGGATTGCCAATCAGCTTTACTGAAGTGCCTTATGCTGGATGTAGGTTTGTAAGAATGGAGTTGCTTCCTTATAACTATTGCGTGTGTAAAATTGCTTTCTCATCATTATAATGCAGAAACGGAAAACTTGAAATATTTAACTTGAACTTGTCTAGAAGATACGACACTATCTAGACTTTCACTTAATGACTATTACTACTTCCTAATGTGGCGATAGGTAGGAATACTGCATCACATTATGCTCTACTTGCTTCAACGCTTTTCTAACTGGGACGCAGTAAGCAGACACAACTGTTTTGTGGCGAAATAAGATCTCCGACAGTAGAGACCTACCACTAGTAAACTTGATTGTGTCGCTATCTAACGAGTATGAGAGGTTTATGGGCGGCAAAACTTTACTGGATGAACTTTAAATAATGATCCATATCATCATCATCCGATAGATGCCCACTGCTGGTTATGGCCGTCTCCTAAATCCAGTAATCCATATCTTCTATACAAAAAAATAAAAATTCAATTTAGTGATATCAAGTTAGCTAACTTATAAATCATGTCAGTTTATAAGGTGTAAGTAATAATTATTTTGTGTGTTTTCCGTATAATTTGATCAGTCATTACCGAATTTATGAATAGTTCTAAAATTACTTAATTTACTTAAGTTTGCTATTAATAACTCTAAAGATTTATTTCTTCGTATACTTCTGTAGTGGTTCCGCTTAAACTAGTCTTCTCCATGGATGTCTTGCTTATTTCTGCCATTAAAAATATAATATAGGGTGGCGCAAAAGTAATCCTCCTATCAGAAAATGCTATAAATTTTGCCTTGATGTAAAAAAATTAAAAGACCAAATAAAAATAATCCACATGAAGAATCAAAGTTTTTCATTTTTTTTTTAAATTACAGCAAAAAAAAAATATGAAAAACGTTGATTCTTCTTGTGGATTATTTTTATTTAGTCTTTTAATTTTTTTACATCAAGGCAAAATTTATAGCATTTTCTGATAGGAGGATTACTTTTGCGCCACCCTATATATATATATATAGATTTGTGTGTTAATAAAAAGTTATCTATATTAGAGAAATAAATGTTCTAATATGCATAAGGAATCCTAAAGTGTATTCAAATGGTCAAGAGATAAAAAAAAGCCCACCCAAACTTTCGTTACGATCTTTGTCTGCATTTAACACTAAAATTGTCGTTTAACTAACGTCCAATGGTAGCGCAAAACTGTGGATTAAATGGTGGAATTAAAACTCTTCCTTGGGTGGCAAGACGCCGACGGACTCGAGTGCTTCCTAAGGATATTTATTTAAAAGATTAAGGAGATTACAGTGAAACGTTTAGTAAAATCATCCGGTAATCGGGTTTTGTTAAAGGTATTCTGTTAAGAATATTTCTAAGTGCACTTCACTGACAATAGTTGCGTTTGAATAAATAATGTCACAGTGCTCGTTATTTGTATAAGGTTTTAAGCTTTTTTCGCTTATTATTAAAATAATATATATCTATAGACATCTAGACATATAATTTTTAAATATAAAACATAAAGATTATGGTTAATTAGCAAGTCTTTATGGATATTGTCAAAGCTGGATCGGGTAAAGTCTATTTCTATAATGTTTAATAGTAACTCTGATGTCTTTGGCCTTTAAGAGCCATGTAGGGGGTGAAATAACAAAGATGACGAAATTTTATTATCCTTGTAATTTCATTAAAATGTTTTATCCCACATCTTAAGTCTCAAATCTGCGAGCACAATGTAATACTATGTAAACATTCGCGTTAATATCGCCGCATTATTGTCGTCTTCTGGTCTTGCTTGTTTTGATACATAGCTAAATATTTTTATTAATTTAACTGAATATATATAAAAATAAAATCTAGAACACTTACATGAATTTTATATTTAATTGGTATTGCTTAAAAATATTAATTTTAATATTATAATAGAATGTTAATAACTAGCGGCACTTGTGCCATTCAAACGTAATCCCAAAGGGGTTGGTCATTCCGTCGCGTGACACGAGAAAATGTTTTGTTAGTTTTTGTCCAGCTATTTCCTGAATGAGTTTCTGAACATTGTACATGTGTAATGTGCAGGAAGCCGTCGATTTCGCTTGTCCACGCTTCAATAGACGTCAGTTCGTATTATCATAAGAAAGTGAGCGCGTAACCGGCAACAAAGTAGAAGATTTCGTTGATATCGTATCATTAAAATATTAGATTTATTAGTAAGAAAAATTTGCATGTTGACCATTTTAACTATGTTGTAATGTAAACTTTACTGGTGGTAGATTTCTGATGACGGAGACCATCTCTGCAGGTGCCACCGCAACACCTATGCTCACCGGTAAACAATACTGTGTTCCTGTCTAAAGGTCGTTGTAGCTAATGAAATTATTGAGGTACGAGATTCAACATCTTATGTCTCTAAGCGACGAGCGAAATGTGGTGAAGTGTATAACATCCTAACTAGCGTTACTTTGTTATGGGCAGAAGTATCACCAGAAAGTGAATGGCTCGTTTATCTCGTAGATATGGAAATTAATAAAATATAGTTATGTGACAATGTGAATTAATTCCTTAATATAATAAGATACTATTATTGTTTGCTGAAAATTTACTATATATGTAAACGAAACAATATCTCAGCTCGATTCGTTTGAATGTAATGTAAAGAAAAATGTTTTAACGAGTGTAACAAAAGAAACTACAAGAACTTTTAAAACTCGTTTAACAACTTCCTCACTTTTAGTTACGTAAAATATTTGTTCAACTATCTATACGACTTTAAAGAGAATAAATAAAACAAAATCGTAAACAAATTTTTTGCTTCATAAATGTTAAGTATAATAAATAAACAGTTCACTTAATGTCTGGTACTCAGATCCTTCTCTCACAAGAGAGTCATGGCAATTAAAGCTAGCATAAAGACATAAAGGAGTGGACCGGTTTTAAGTACCATCTGTTATAAAACTGATTGCCAAACCTCAGTTTGAAGAGTGCACCAAATGATGATGATGATGATATTAAAGCTGTTATTTATGGAACATAGCGGTCTCATCACGATGTCGTATATTCACTGATCATGAGCTTCCGGTGAAGGTAAAGGTCAGTGGGGATCGAACCCGCGTCTCTTTCAGTCGTAGAGCGCATGCAACCGCACTTGCAAACTGTATTAGCTTCACACTTGCTATAGCTATATCCTATTAAGGAAGAACTTAAAAATAGTTTAACCTCGTTAATTGTTTTCTTTTTTTAATGAAGCACAGTGTAAATATCATATTAATTTAACAAAATATATTTGCTCTGCGGTACATTAGAGGTTATGATATTCACTCCTGCTATCCACTAATAGATGGCGATAGTTTGAAGGCTTTATTGCAAGTTTAACATATTTAAAAAAAAGTAATAATTACTGAGTAAAATATTTCCTTTTGAACTTTATTAATAATTAAGACTGTAGTAACGTCCTTATTTCTGTTTTGCTGAAATCTTTGAGAAAATAGCTTCATAGTGAATGTTTTCATTCCTGTGAAAACTTCTCTATTGTTTTTCTTTCATTATGTATGTGGAATGCGGATTTTGCTATATCATACTCGCCGTCGTAATGATTATTATCATGATGGCTTTTTGCCACTATTTATTCAATGTGAATAGTATTTCCCGTATAATTTTCTAAAAAAAATCATTGAATGAGCTGCATTACTCACAAGAATCATATATCTCGTTAATGTTATGGAATTGATTTGAGGGCGAAGAGGCTGTTTATTTTTCGCGTACCGTCCGCGATTCGGCACCAATTCGAAGACTCGCGAATCCAAGAGTTGACTCACGAGGGGTCGCCGGCTGTCGTGGGTACATCGGCATACATTCCGTATGAGTTTTTTTTTCTGACTCAGACAAGCAGCTAAACGCTAATTCGCATCTCTTTATGATGCAAATTGCCAAAAATCGACTCATTCCGCGTCGAATATCGAAGTGTGTCAGTCAGATAAAGAGTATTATTTGCACAAACGGTTCGCACTTCGCGCTTTTTAGTATTTGGGGGCACAAGGATATAGGCTATGTAAATTACCATTCGATTCGTGTCCAAAATTTAACAGTTTATTTAAAAGCGTCTACCTTTAACGTTTACGATTACTTTTAAGTTGGATAGGTGCAAATTTTTGTATGCTTATTTCTTGTTTGTACATATAATCATGTAATAACAAGCCGATTAAAGTAAGTTTATGTTTTAAAGAAAAAAATTATCGCCATTTCATGGATAATATTTTAGTGAATTAGTAGAACTCTCAACAGAGAAGTCACGAGGATTACGAAGAGTTGTAGTTGTAGCTCTAAAATATATGAGTATCAGAACACAGATATATTAATAATTTGGTAGATTAAGGATATGAGTGTTACAACTGGTCAAACGTTTATTATCATTTTAATTTCACAATCTTTGTATCTCTACAACCGAGCCAGAGTGTTACAAAATAAATATTAGCTTTTATTAGGTCAATTTTTAAATAAAATATTACTATTGTACTACAAGTAACGGATTCTTATATTTATTTGCGATATTTCAAATTATATAATGTTTTTAGGTAAAACCAAGATTATCAAAATACCCTGCACCCTATACCATGTGTTGAAGTGTCCATCATGACGTTCTTGTTATTCTCGTATGGTTCGCATAGTGGACGAAGGCGATGCAAACCATCAAAGTTAGATGAATTTGAAGACTTTAAGGGAGCGTTCAACTCAGACCTTTTCTTAACAGTCTGGGACCACACTTCGAAACTTTCATCCGATATTAAATTTTTGCCTGTACCTTTCTATTTCAAGGCACGTACTAACTCTCCACTAAAATTAATTCAATAAAAATGTTTTAGTATTCATACCAATATACGTTTGCAAAGTATTGATGTTGTCCAGTAAAGTATGTAAAGGTTGACGTCATAAGCCTCTCTTGGCAGCGTATCTGGTCAGCGAATGATAGCAGCTAATAAACTCTGTATTTCATTAATAAAATGTATAGTAATCTAAACGTGTAGTAGATTGTAATAAGTATACGTTTGCGGTCGGCGGAGTGCAGTGAAAGCAGACCACGCCAGGCGGTCGACCCTTGCGTTTTCTCTTTCCACGATCGTTTCCGAGTTTCCGTAGACAATTACATCTATATATTTACTACTCTTTATATTTATATATAAAAACCAATTAAATATACTCGAACTGGTTAGAATTTTCAAGACAGATCTTCGTCGCTTCATAGCACGTCTACCGAAATGCTCTTACACACATCTGCGACTGCACATCTTCTCTTTTCTTCTGGTGATGAGAATAATTTCGAAACATGCAGCACAGTTTCCTACACGATTCCTATTTCTGATTTTGATGGCAGAAATTTAGGTCAAACCGCGACCTGTTGTCGAAGTTTGCTTTAAGGGCGGACATATGTACAATCCGTGTATGGACTTCTTTAGCTGTAACTTTAAGTTCTATGTTTTTTCCTAATTTAAAACTTAAAAAGAGGAATATTTATGTTTGTCGCGGAAAATATCTGTTTACAGTATCTTAGCTTCAGCAGTATTATATGGATTTGTTTAGTCTTCTTTTTCATAGAAAGATTACTTAGATTTCTGTTGTGTACCCTACCTTGGAATTAGGTTTTATTCGATGTTTTTAGTATAGCTTAAGCTTTTTTATATTTTTATATAAAGTCTTCATAAATATTTGTATTATTTTGTGATCATTTCCTTTTGATAACTGTGCAATGCAAGCAGACATTATCCCTGTTATGGAGCGATGCAATAAAAGTGTTACTTTGCTTACTGAAGATTGTAATCTAATAAAAATGTACAAAAAAAGATTTTGATTTACTTACTATGTTATAAGAAACCTTAGTAGTTTCAGTAAACGTGGATGTTATCTTAATGTATTAAATCAAGCATTCTTTACCAAGCACAGCAATGACTAACATTAGCTAAATACGGACGTAGAAAATAGCTTGATTGCACCCGGATCCATACAGGTTTCCTAGAAAATAAAGCTGATTGAGGAAACGTAGTTTTCTACTATATTTACGGAAGAGAAAGCCGGCGGGTGGCCGCCTAGGCGCGCTGCCATACGACAAATAAATATTTATTTATGTAAAGGCTTCCTATTTTTAAAAGTACGAATTGTAATCTTAATCAATATATTGATCAGAAACTATCACTTTAATGTACTTATTGTTTACTTATTTATTTTACTACTTTGCACAAATAAAGCAAACGCAAACAATGATTATGCGAAAATGGAATGGAGTTTTCTACCAGCTAATGATAGTGAGGAGTAAGCCTTTATATATATATTATAATATGTATACTTTAAAAATTCTAAATAATTTATACAGTTTATGTTAAACACTGTGATATTGTTTTCGTCGCTTTGAAATAAAGATTTTTTTATTCAATTAAGCGACGAGAAGAGCGAGGCGATCACCTGATGATAAGTGATACGTATGCTCATAACTATGTGTAGGATAATACGGCACCACATTGCATTCGTCCCCTGAGACGTAAGATGTTAATTTTCGTTACCCAAGCGATTTCACTTGCTACAGTGCCCTTCAGACCGGACCACAGTAAAGTTTTCAAACTGCTGTTTGGCGGCAGAAGTAGGAGGTGCGGTGGTACCTATACGGCTGTATGGCAGCTGGTATATATATACTATATATATATATATATATTCGGTGTTCCTTGCCTGCTTTGCTGGCCGTAATATAGAATCAGACAACAAATGACCTTCGACAGCAACCGCACAAACAATACAAAATAAAAATGCTTATAAAAGTTAATTAGAAATAAATTGATGAAGGATCTGTGAAATGCAAAAAAAAAACAAATGTAATAATACTCACATTATCAATAAAAATGATTAGAGATAAAATTTTAAATATTATTTTGTATATCTATCTATTTTGAATAACTATGAGTTACGTATTCTTTTTAATAAAAAAGAGTATATCATATTGACCCTAAAAGTCAAGTCCTTCCCAACGAGCTGAAGAAGACCGCCAAAGAACAAATCTAACCACCATAGCAGATCTTATTTCTGCAAGTAATCATTAGTGTGAATTGTTAATAAAATTACTGGGGTAACGACACTTACCATATTTACTAATGGTAGGTCTGTATTACCAGAGATCGTCTAGGTACCACCGCAGCTCCTATTTCTGACACCGAACAATAGTGTGTATACATTACTGTATTCCGGTTTGAAGGGCGCTGTAGCAAGTGAAGTTACTGGGGTAACGAGACTTAACATCTTACGTCTCAGGCGACGAGTGGAATGTGGTACGGTATAATAGTTTCAACGCCACGACGAGGGTATCCGTATCATTTACCATCAGGTGAATGTCTCGCTCGTCTCGTCGCTTAATAGAATAAAAAAAACTCTTTGTTTTTAAGTGACAGAGACAATATGACATTGTTTAACATTATAACATTAAAAATCAATTAATCAAGTAATACGATCTAAGATAATTAAACTAACTTTATTGTTAAAGAACGTAACTAAGTCGTCAGTCTTACTTCATTTTTGTAATCAAATGGAATAAGTATTCAAGTTTTAAAACCTTTAAAATGAGTTAAATAACAAATAGGCAAGTGCATGTAGAGATGTCTAGATGCGTCGGCGCATATCCTGTCCTACTTTCTATATATAGCTAGGAGGGTCCCCGGCTAGCGATTGGTAGGTCCGCCATTAAATTCCCATGGGCTCGTTCCATGAATCACACTCTATTATTGTTACTTTCTCTTTTAATATTAATATCAACGCTTGCCAATGTTTTACGTAGAAACAGTTTTTTTTTTCATAGACATAATATCTCGTTTGGGATTCAAACGCATATATTTTGTTGGGAATGTCTTTAGGTTAAATTATTAGCTGCATAAACCAGTTTATTGACTAAGGTATTAGTCTTGGTGTAACTTTCATATATGATTTATTGATGGAAGGTCTCTGTTGGCAGAGTCCGTCAGAGTAGTTGCCAGCACAGCACCTATTTCTGCCGCCAAACATTAGTAGTGGGCGTTGTAGCTAGTGTAGTTACTACGGTAACGAGACTCCACGTCTTCTTTCTCAGGCGATGAGCGTAATGTGGTGCAGTATATCCTAAGTGGCGCCACGTTGTTATGGGCAGGTGTAACACTTACCATCAGGTGAACGTGTAGATCGTCGCTTAATTGGATAAAAAAATATATTTTTAATATTAAATGTTATAGATATAATCTGTCCTTGCCCAGATGACACGACCCGAGCATAGTGACTGACAACTACCCGGTGTTACGGCCCATAATCGAGCTATGTGGTAATCCTAGTGTAAAATGTCAACCTGATGGAATCCAGCAGTAATGTTGATGTTGATACACGACTAATATTATTAATAACACTTAATATTTGTGACGCGGAAATCTTTAGCCTTGACATAGTATAACAACAAAATATAACGTTTCGTCTATGAATGTATAGTATTTTGTCTATGATTCTCACGGAGCTGTCAGTTTGTGGCGGGAATTATTCGAGCCGCGTGCACCGCGCATCCGTTTTGATGTAATTCTTAATTAGCAAGTGTCATTTCCATGTGAGGAGGCAACGGAATGGATCACAATCACTCCCTGTTAATTGTGTTTATGTAAACAGCCCACTTAACGTTCCCACTGCTGAGATTCGGATCTTTCTATCACAAGTAGAGACACAACACGAAATTGTACTGGTCAGCTTGGGACTTATAACGTTGTCTCATTACCCCCAGTAATTCCAGTTCCCCAGGAACACGGTAATGTTTGCATACTATTGTTTGGCCGCACAAATAGAAGCTAAGGTAGATACCACTACTTAGACGGTCTGCGGCAACAGAAACTTACCATCTCCAACAGGAGCTGCGGTGGCAACTATAGCATGTTGTAAAAGTAGTCCCATAGTGGGCTATTATCAGCTGATGATAATGATAAGAAGCAATAACTGAATTAACAGTTGATATTGAAATACCTCTTGATAATGAAAGAATCAATTTCTTCAAGATCTTCAAGATAACCTTTTTGATCTATTCAAAAGTAGATCTACTACCAGTAAAGTTAAAAGTTGTGATAGTAATGTAGTAATAGTGTTCAACGAATAAGTTTTAACGCAACGGTAAGTTGAATAATCAATCTCTGCCGTGTAGTCTTGAGCTATTGAGAATAGGACTGAGGTAAGCCCTACGTGTCGTAGAAGTCGACTAAAAGTATTTTTGGGTTAGTAGGCTTTGAAGGTAGGCGCTCTCGTTGCTCACTCCGCAAGCTTGGGATCAAGGACAAATATGTATTTTTTTTATGATGAAGTTAGCGCTGCAGTTTTATTGATAATCTGGATCTGGTATCCGCCAGCTCAAATACGTGGTGAGTACGTATTTGTCGTAGCAACTGATGGTAGGTCTCTGTAGCCGGAGACAGTCTAGGTAGGAACCACCGCAGCGACTATTTCTGCCGCCAAACATTCGTGTGCGAACATTACTGTGTTCCAGTTTGAAGGGCGTTGTAGCTAGTGAAATTACTGGGGTAATGAGTCTTGTCTTGTGTCTCAAGGCGACGCGCTGTGATCCAGTGTATACCGTTCTAACCAGCGCCACGCTGTTATGGGTTATATCACTTACCGTAAGGTGATCGTCCCACCTTTCTCGTCTCTTCGTTGAATAAAAAAAAATATTTCTATATAACTTTGCTTTCTCTTCAAAAGCAGTGAATCTTTTGAATATTTCCTTCGTTAGAAAAAAAAAAGATTGACATTTGTTGATAAGTTCAGATGAATTGAGCTCGATGTGTAATCTAGATTATGTCATGGGATTACTAGAACTTGAATAATGGCATTTCACCGTGTTATTGTCGCTCATTGGTTAGGCGGTGCGCGGAGCCGTCGGCCAATAGGCGTTTAGAAAGCGATGCACGTCCGGAATCATTCCCTATGCTGTGCACTTTCCTCGCGCTGCGTGCACGTAACCTTGCCTGGAGACATGGTGTAGGTGCACTATGATTGCATAAATTCTTAATTTGCTATGTTTACGTCATTTTTTTTGTTCGGCGAATTGATTATACGAGACAGACTTTCAACTGATGGTAGGATGATATCCATAGAGCCGTATTGTGCTCGTTGCCTTGACACTTAAAATGTTAAGTCTTGTTACCCCAGTAC
Organism: Ornithoptera alexandrae; assembly: GCA_029030555.1. NCBI lineage: Eukaryota > Metazoa > Arthropoda > Insecta > Lepidoptera > Papilionidae > Ornithoptera > Ornithoptera alexandrae. Next base: position 3,201,735 of record JARDVY010000031.1, read on the forward strand.
TAACTGGCTAAAGCATCCTTCGAACCGGAACATAATTATATTTGCAAATAACTGTTTGACAGCAGAAATAGAAGCTGCGGTGATACCTACCTAGACGGTCTTCGACTACAGAGCGCTACCACCAGTAAACTTAATGTAATATATATCATGCTAAGTTATTGGTCATGAATCTCTGTTGGAATTACTGGTTAGTACCTAGACTTTTTTAGGTACTAAACTATCTAGATTTTCTCCAGCAACAGAGATTACTTGCGATAGTTCGCAGCTTCTATTTATGTAGCCTAACAGTAGTGTGCAAACATTACTGTGGTCCAATTTAAAGAGTGTTGTAGCTAGTGGTGTTATTACTGTAACGAGATTTATGTCACAAGTTGAGGAGTACAATTTTGTGGTCTCTCATCATAACTTGTTCCACATCGTTGTCGGTATATGTATCAGGTGGACGTCCTCTTCGTTGCTTCTGTTCTTCGAACATATGTACGAAGTACCGGTTTATACCGCTTAGAGACAAAACATATTAATTATTGTTATTCCAGTTATTTCATATGACACAGAGCCCTTGAACCTAGATTACAATAACATTTGTACCTTAGTGTTTAGCGGTAGTAAAAGGAACTGCGAGTTTTACGTTGAAGATCACTTGCGAGAAGATTTCTTTACTTCGCGATAAAAGTGGAACCGTATATTAATGTTTTCTGTAAGTTTGCGTATAAATATGAATATTTATAAATGAGTAAATGAATATTTATAGAGCATATAAAAATTTTCAACAGATCATTATTAATACAAGGACTTTATAGAATAATTAGCAAAATAAATTAATCACAGATTTCAAAAGGTAAAACTTCTGTATATGAATCTATAATCTTTAACGAATCACACTTGTTTGTGAGTGTAGTTCAAAAAGAAGGTATATATATCTATATATATCATCATCATCAGCCGATAGACGTCTACTGCTGGACATAGGCCTTACCTGAAGATACCCATATTGGTTAATCCTGCGCTGCCTGCATCGTTGGGCACCAATGGCCGTCATTTGTTAATATGGGGGGACTTAAGCTATTTCCCAACATGCTGGCCCAATGCGAGTCGGTGGGATCCAGAGCCTCGTTTGTTGATGAGCAGGGTGCACCACGAGCAGGTGAGATCGGTTTGGGTCCCGTGAGATAGATAGTTACAATACTCTCAGAATAGACAAGAAGGTATTTTAAATATAACGGGTATAATCATCATCAGCAGCCGACGCTCGTTCACTGCTGGGCATGGGCATAACATATACACATTAATATAGTGCTAACCAATCTTATCATTACAGGTCAATGTTTGTTTATAAACTTCAGTTTACGTGATAAAACAATTCTATCAAAACATTCTGACTCTTATGTGATTGTCAGAACAGACTAGACCATTTATGACGCAAATTGAAATTTTTAGAGCAGTAGGTGGTAAGCAGACAAGATGGGTTTATGAAAACTTCCACGATCATGTTAGATGTTAGTGTTATTCTACCAGTAGAATTTTTTTTAGGAAAATGGGACCTGGAAATTACTTGATGATAATTGATTACTGTCGAACCACAAAACCTGAAGACTAGTAGCTGGGTTCTTATATCTTGCTTGGTTCAATTATTATAAAGGAAGAGATATATGGTTTTTGATATCAAGTATATGACTTTATATCTTAAAAATCTTGTGATAAGTAAGAGTTTAAAGCACATTCATATTATCGTTTATCATGTTTCCTTTAAATAAATCATTGTTAGTCCTAACATTACTAATATAATTAAGTTAATAACAAAAATATGAAGTAGAATTTAACATTGGAGGTCAGCACTAGGGTATCATAGTTACCCTACGTGGTGGCGGGTCAATGGTGCAGTGGACTAAGGCGGCGGGCCCCGCGTCCGCCTCCGGGCACCGAGCCAACTGCTAATGCACCGGGAGCAGATAACTTGAGAAACTTAGAGGCTCTTACTTAACCGTCAGTGATATTTTAAAACGAGGCTCCGTCTCCTCGCATTCACATTAAACAATTCCTATGCCATATTCCGCTTTACTGTCTTTTTACTACGTCAATACGAAAAATAATAAAAATAGTGAAGAATAATAAAAAAAATAATATAACTAAATTATAAGGATTTTATATAAAGTCCAAATTTTTTTAACACGTTCAATAAGTTATGAGATTTAAAGGATCCTCTACGAGTTTATCAATTGGTGCGGCGCCAAAAATCTTTCTCTCCTTCTGTGAGAGAAGTGGTAGTTTTTTTACTTCTATCTCTTTACCAGAGATAAATATACATATATGCTTCAGTCTTTTAGTTGGATTAAATAGTTAAATAAAAAAATTTAAGATATTTAGGTTCCAAACGCACTGCGATTAACGTCGGCCACGAGATCTAAAAGGAGTAAGGGGTTTCGTCCAACATCTTACGAAGCTAAAGAACCACATTAGCACGCGGTGCACCCTGCTAAATAACAGACGAAGCTCTGATCACCCACCAACCCGCACTGGGGCAGCGTGGCGGGCTAATGACCAATTCCTCTCCATGAGGATCCTTGAGAGAAGCCTATGCCCTGCTGTAGGCGTTATCTGGCTGATAGGTAGAAGAAGACGAAATATGCTGTAAATCCTCTAAAAATGGCTCCGCAGTTACGGTGTTAATGTGAAATGAGAAATGATAATTACCCAATTAATGCGTATATAAAATATTAGCCGTTTTCTTCTGTTAACTACCCCAAAGTACAGTGATTAAGCGTTTGCCTTGTAATAAAAAAGGCTCCACTTCGATTCTGGAGCCGCATTACGTGGAGTTTGTTTAGTGTTATGCTTTCAGACCTGTCTTCCGGCTGTCAATAAATGAGTGGCTGAAAATTACAGGCATTTCGCCATCTACCGGTAAATTGTCAATGAACATCGAGTGAAACTGAAGTCAAGAGCAAAACCATATTGTGAGTAGTCCAAAGTTTCACTGGTGGTCGCTGTTGCCGAAGACCGTCTAGGTAATTAGTATCGAAGTACCTATTTCTACCGCCAAACAGTAGTGTGCAATAATTACCGTGTTCTGGCTTGAATGTAGCTGTAGCTAGTGAAATTACTGGATTAACGAGACTCATAATTTTATGTCTAAGACGACGACCGCAACGAACAGCAGTGTAGCACCATCAGGTCAACGTCCCGCTCGTCGCTTAAATAAATATTTTTTTTTTTTTTTTTACGTTGAAAATTTGGCTATATGTTTAGCGAAGGGTTAAAAGTTTCATTGTGACACAAATGTAGTTAAAATTGTTTATGTTGTAATTAAATACCAATGCGTCGTGGTATATCCTCTGCTAATTATTTAGTCTGTAAGCAGTATTATATCCTGATCACGTGTGCGCACAGTAAAAGTACTTTCGTTCGAGGTCGCATTGTCATTCAAGCTGCTTTACGGCCCCGGCTGCCTATCGCCTAGCCTCTCCTAACTTGCCCACGCTGAATACCTACATTTTATGTGACCATTACAACACACACGCACATACTTCTAGCTGCCAAATCGCATCACTGGCATCGAATAGGAATTCGTGATTGTCTGAGATTAACCTTCCTATATTATTCAGCATGGCCAAATTAGAAGATGCTCTCCTGACGACGTTCGGTCAATACATACTCAATTTATCTGTCATCATCATCAGCTGATATACGTCCACTACTGGACATAGACACACTGCTGTTTGTCGGCTGCAATAGGCGCTGCGGTGTTATTTACCTAGAGGGTCTCCAGCATCAGACGAACATTTTCATAAGTAGGCCAAGTCGTACAATGTGAGATGCAATAGAAAATTAAAGAAACCTTTGATGAATACAGATTAAGTTTTATCTAATGATAAGCCATCACTTTGGAGGGACGCCAAATAAAGTTTTATGGTTAGTTTTATATCTTATCACCACTAAGTTGAGTTTCTTTTCTTCTGTTATTTCTTGCCTCAAACATGACCTTCACAAGAACTATTATACCTGCAGCCTGAACTGTGGTTAGCGATACTTATTATATAAACAAAATCTGAGTAATCTTAACCGTATCAGGATTCTATATTTTTTATAATACGTTTGTAAGGAACAATGGTATTGTTTATATAATTTTTATCCTTTACTGGTGTTAGGTTTCTGTTGCTTTGTGCCCTGTAGTCTCGAGGTATCAAGGTTAGGAATAAGGTAAGAACTCTGCCTGCCGTAGAAGGCGACTAAAAGGGTTTCCGGGTTTGTGGGCTTTGAGGGTGGGGGCCCTCATTGTACACTAGGCGAGTCCGAGATGTACGACACGTGCGAGGTGGTTTAGTGCTTGTGATACCAAAGGAACAGTGCCCAGAAAAGTTAGGACCTGGTTTAGACGTAGTGGCGGTAGGCAACGATGTTTTCCGTAGGGGATCCCGAGGTCCTCCCGCAACGCACTGATGACGACCACCAAAGAGGTTTCAGAGGGTAGAAATTCTACATGAAGCAGAGATTTTTTAGATTTCTTCCTCGATTACAAAAAAAAAATCTCTGTTGCCGGAGATCGTCTAGGCAGGAAGGTGATTTATATCTTCCGCTATAATATAGTGTGCAAACACTACTGTGTTTCGGTTTGATAGGTGCTGTAGCTAGTGAAATTACTGGGGTAACGAAATTTAATATCTTATGTCTCAAGGCGACGAGCACAATGTAGCGCAGTGTATATAGTCTTAATTAGCACCAAGTTGTTACGGGTTGGCGTATCACTTAGCAATACAATAAAATAGTTAATTTAACTGTAACAACAGGTTACTAAAGTTAAATAAATAAAATTTTTACTATTGATTATAAGAAACCTACATTTTTTTTATTTAATTAAGCGACGATACGAGCGGGACGTTCGCCTGATAGTAAGTGATACGCGCCTGCCCATAACAATGTGGCGTTAGTAACGATGATATATACTGCACTACATTGCGCTCATCGCAAGAGACACGAGATGTCGAGTCTCGTTACCCCAGTACTTTTACTAGTTACAGCACACTTCAAACCGGAACACAGTAATATTTGCACACTACTGTTTGGCGGCTGAAATAGACGCGGCGATGGTATCTACCTAGACCAACAACAGAGGCTTACCACCAGTAAAAGATATATATTTCAAATAAGAGTTATAACAAGAAAAAAAATTAAAACAAAGATAAAAAATTTTTTAGTACAAAAATATTTCCTCTTTTAAAATTTTGTTCTATGTTAATTAGGTCAAATGCAGCAGCTAGGTCAGCGCAGTGTTTAGAGATTGTAGAAAGCCTATACTCCACCACTAAGCGTCTTCCGATGATGATGACGATCATGTCACCGTGTATCACGATATCATGTTACCGTTATCATGTATAATATAATACAAATTTAATTTATATTTTTCATAATGTAACCCGCCCGCCATCTTGATGTATTATTTTTGACGCCATAATATTTTGGCCAAATAAAAAAAGAAAATGAAAACGAACTAAAATTTCTTCGTCTATGTTAAGAAGAAGATTAAACAAAAACCTCTACGCGCCGGTCGGAAGTACCAGGGCGTCATTAAATCAAAGAGTCTATTTACTTACAGCGTAAACAATCGTAGCAACGCTCTCGTAAACAGAGTTCATTAGGCGAGAATAGTTATGGTTGCCATATCCATTTGTTCAAACTATTTATATATATGTATAAAGAAGAGCATTTATTTCTATATACGCATGGACTTATTAACTCTTACCTCCGTAGTTATTATAATGATTTTTTTTTGTTCTACGAAACGACTAGACGTAAGGCAAGGAGTGATAGGAATGCCTATAACAACGTGTTGCTACTTAGGATGATAAACACTGCACAATATTGCTCTCGACGCCTGACTTGAGACGTTGAGCCTCGTCACCTAGCAACAGCATCTTTTAAACAGGAAGATAGTAATATTTGCACAGTACTGTTTGTCAGCTGCAATAGGCGCTGCGATGGTACCTACTTAGACGGTCTCCGGCAACAAAGACCTACCACTAGTATATACACTGTATTGTGTCGTGTTATTTTGTATTATTATATTAAATATTTTATATTATGTATTAATAAAATATCAGCAATTCATTAAATTACATTATTAACCTTATTTGATTTATATTTTAGTAAAGTTGCTTGGTGCGGATGCTGGTGGCGGACGAATAGGTTTTACATAATAAGTACTAGTGATCAAAATTAATGTCTGATGCTGAGAAGGACCGGCACCGGCAGCCCTGATGGGTTGTGACTCACGGCACCCAGTTTTTGCCTCGCTCCCGTCGGGGTGTCAGTGCAACCACGTGCTCTGCCCGGGCGTCGAACCCGCGCCGTCTCCTAAAGGAATTGTATGCGTCTCCAGCATTGTGATGCGGATACCGCGTACCAGACGGATCCGCTTCGTCTACATGTTGATCTGTCCTTTCTACTGTGATTACTTTTACGGTTAATATTGTCGGAATGTGATCGCTTCCGCCGATATGTAAACATTGATTACTTTGTCTGTGTTATACCTCATCAGGATTTTTTTATCTTACATATATTTGCATATTTATAACAGCAATAATATTTCATTAAGTATCTTAGGAAGTAGCTCACACAGTAATGTTTTTGTGCCCTTGAAATAGGCGATGAGGCAGTAGTTACTTCCACGGTTCCTCTTCTATTAAAGATTGACCTCTTTTGGAATTGTTTGGTACAAACTACTCATACCGTAACTGCAGTGTGGTCTCCATTACCACGAAGAATGTTTGATTTTTTTTTATTTTTCATCATTAACTATTCTACCTTTTTTATTCCAGGAACAAAAAAATCGCTGAAATATTATTTAACCCTTTTGCTCCAGTGTTTGGAGCGTATATCGCAGAAAATATTCTGAAATCTTCGATCAGATGGTTAACGTTGAAATGTCAATTATCTAAGTAATATAGAAAAGGTCGTGAGGAAACTGATATTCCATTAACTGCTGTTTTCATGCGAGATCCAACAACCCCCACTTAGTCAGTGGAAAATAACCGGTCTCATCTCTTCTTGTGAGAGGGGGTCCCAGCTGGTTATAAAAACAGTTTTTTATGCTTTAGCTTACATTATTACAGACTACATCAATACTTAGCAAATCAAGGGAGATCTTAGTCTTGAATCTTGGTTTGTGATCTACTATGAATTATTAAAAACGACGTATAACCGTATTATGTGATAAAAATTAATTGAGTTTGAAACATGTTTCGCGTTCAGGAAATATCCGGCGTAAACAAACGGATATGTTAACTTATCATTAATTTCAACATTCACACAACCTGCGGCGTTAATTTGTTTGTTTATTAATGAATAATTTTTTTTCTTTCAAGTGAGAAAACGTTCACCTTTCCGGCGTATTGCATTACACTTGTAATAATTTCTTAACATAAAAACCTTACTTCGGGAATGTAATTTTAAATTTTTTCATTATGTGTATTTGCATGATTTATCTTGATATTAAATATTATATTTTTCATGTACAATAGGTTATTACATAACCTGAATTTCAAATAGGGTAACGTGACAGTGCAGACATGGATAGAAGCCGTTTCATCCAGAATACTCTAGCTCTCGGATGTTGAGTGCCGGAACAGGACTAAAATATACAAGTGGTAGCTAAACAAGCTGTTTCCAAAAAAACTATACCGCCTAAGTAAACTCCACATTTTGCTCCGGAATCTCAGACCTCCAAGTTACTAGACAACTAGAATACAGTAAACTCACTACCGATCACGGATCTCACGACGCTTTAACGATCTTCGATGAAAGAACTACGTACTCCAGTGGATGACAATGTTCATCATTGTAAACAGTAACGTGTACGAATTGGAACAGACATTTTAATTTATTTAGTAACATCTACTAGAAACAAGTATTAGCATTAATTAGTAAGGTAGGTACTATTTTTTTTTAATTCTTCTTCAAGGACGAATTTGCTCGTACAGTAAAGGCGATCATTCATATATAGACTGCACGGAGACTTGTTTACTTAAATCAAACGTTTTTAAATTATTCCTTTAAATATAATTAATGCATTTATATAGTTATTTAATTATTCAATAAAAATAAATGAATTAACCTTTTTTTTATTGCCTATTATATACTTTATATATTAAACTATGTTTTGCACGTTCTGAAAGAGAAGTTTGTGGTTTTGTGATCTAATTTTTAATACCCTTAATCGTTTCACATTTGTAGCAAAATAATAATAATAATATGTATATAACGAATATAAAGAAAATAAATAGACACAGATGTATGACTTTATTTGTTGTTTTCAACTTCTTTTCTCGCTTTATTTCTTACTTCCGTTCGCTTGTGAAGGTCAGTGAATTCAGTACTGCTAGTACAAATTTTGCATAATGGTTCTATGTCTGTAATATAAATAGATTTCTTATGGTTTTCTTAATCGCAGGCAGCAGGATAATCTGTTGATAGTGTAAAACATGAAGTATGTAAATGAAGAATTTATTTATACATTGATTTTTAGCTTTATTGTTTGGTTTGTTCATCCCCCGTTTAGGGATTATTTTGTCATTATTTAATCGTCGAGCCTTTGCTTTCTTACAAGATATGGAATGTCTCTATAATTGAGAATCCTTCATATATCGTTTTGAAATTCATATACTAGATTAGCTACAATCAAACCTGATTGAAAACGTCGATCCCTGATGGTAAACTCACTAAAGGAAGCCGATTCGTTCGTCTAAAGATTCCTGACAACACCACGTTATACTTTGAGGGAAACTGTGATTCCGAGTTTTACGGGTTTGTCCCGTGTCGATATTTTTAAGATCTACAAATTTCATCGACGTCATGCCTCGAGCTGATGTTACGTAAGGTAGTTAGAATAAGAAAAAATAAATGTGCTGTGCGAAATCACGTGGTGGCGAACTACAGACAGTGGCAGCGAACTTTTTACACACGGGGTTATTGACCCGCCAGACGCCGGCCAATTAAGTTCGCTATCAACAGAATAACTAGGGCTGCCAAAAATTTCATGTACATATATTTTTTTAAAATAAAAATTAATCACAATTTTTATTTTAGTAGTAGTGACAATACAACTGCGGATGATGAAATAAGCTAGCCTGTAATCTATATATATAGGAGATATCCAGATATTTATTGACTTATCACGAGATCTCTGAAAATATTAAACGTAAACATTCAGTATTTGCTGGATATTTTGCTTCTGCTATATAGAGGTCAGATAAGAATAATTTTACAAAATTCATGCAATGCGAGACGGAAGGCAGGTGGTTGTCGTTGAACACGCGTATTTCTGATAAATTTCTAAATTTCAAATCTAATTGTACATTATGGCTAGTAAAGCAGGCGGAAACCAGCCGGTATTCTTATCATCATAATCGACCGATAGACGTTCACTGCAGTACATAGGCATCCCCCAAAGATCTTCACATCGATCGATCCCGCGTAGTATTCTTACCATTGAATAAAACTGTATCGATGATGGCATGCAAAAAGGTAGATAGCCAGGCTGGTTGGAAAACTCCCTACCATCACACAAACCCACATAACTTCCCTAGTAAATATTATTTATTGCTTGGTTTAATTGTGTCCTCGCCTTTATACGTATACATACTTATTTAAAATTCTTGAGCTGATTAAAACGAAAACAGAACAATGATATCTATTAACATTTAAAATGGTATACATATAAAACACAACATAATACACATATCAAATACTTTTCTTTTAAAAGCTTTATCACCCTCGAATACATTATTTCAAGTGCCTGGTAACAATTATGTACATCTTCACGGTTATAAGTGAAGAAATTATTAACTGTTAGTTTATCACAATCTGTTTCGGGTTAAGATATTTATTAATATAAAATTTCTTTTAACTCGATAGGACTCGCCATTTGTTTATTAATCCGAATATTGATAGAAATATAACAATTAGTCTTTATCATCATCGTTATCAGCCGACAGACGTCTACTGTTAGACATGAGCCTTTCCCAAAGATCTCCACACCGATCGATCCTGCGCTGCCTGCGACTAGCTGCTTACCACAACTTTCACCAGATCGTTGGACTACCTGGTGGGGGGCTTGCCAACACTACGTCTTCCGATACAAGATCATCATTCGAGGATCTTGGCGCCCCATCGGCTGTCAGTCCTTCGAGCGAAGTGTCCTGCCCGTATATAACAATGGTCATGTCCAATGACTCTTTAAAAAACGAATATTTAGAAAAGGCCAAAATGGGATTGAAAATTAAGGACTTCGTATATTTTTTTAATCCTACGATAAGACTAAACGTAAGGTAAGTGATACGCCTGCCTATAAAACGCGTTGCTAGTTAGGATGATATACACTGCAACACATTGTACTCGTCGCCTTGAGACATAAGATGTAAAGTCTCGTTTGCCCAACAATTTTACTGGCTTCAACGCGCGTAATACCGGATCGTTGTAATGTTAGCAAAGTACTGTTCGGTGGTGGAAATAGGAGCTCCGTTGGTACCTACCTTGATGGTATCCGGCAACAGAGACCTCCAACGGTAAAAGTGATTAAATAAATATATATTATTTAAACTGTATGTAAGCCAAATATGACTTCAATAATTTATGAAAATAAATAAATAACTATTAATGGATAGTGTATACGTTAACAGTTATTTTAGATTTTATTGTATGGGCCATTTTTATGGTTTCTAAAACAAAATTATTACACAAAAATATTCGGGGTGTAAGGGAACCCGCACAACAACTCAAAGACAACTTCACCTGCTCGTGGTGCTAATCAACAAACGAGACCCTGTCTCCCACCAAACCGCATTGGTCCAGCGTGCTGGGAAATAGCTTAAATCCCTCCATATGAACCCCTACAAATGACGACCCCTAGCGCCCGGCGGTTATGCGGGCAGCGCAGTACTGATTTTCGGGGGAGGCCTTTATCCAGCTGTGGACGTCTACCGGCTGATGCTCGATACGAAAATAATTTCGACTTTAATAAGAGAAAGGTCTAATAGGATACTAAATAAAATATGTTAAAAGAGAAAAGATATTTTTTAATTCACACAGAAGAATGGCTATAATTTTGTGATTTCGAATAGAGATTCTAAATATTTAGTAATTTCCGGTATCATGTTAATGAAGACTTAAAATATATTCTAATTAAATAAGAAAGTTAAAATTGGTCTCATATTAAAAAGTAAAATTTGTTATTAATACTGTCTGCATTTTTGTTGTTAATGTAAGTATTAATTAAGTTAGCATAAACTATACAGTAAGTAGTTACGAGTTAAAACTATGTAAAGACTGATAAATTAACGTTGGCGATATCCTGTCAGTTCTTTTTAATTCAATTAAGTGAACAGATGAGCAGGACGTTCAACTGATACCCCTGTTATAAGTGATACCCCTGTACTTGCCACGTGGCACTGGTTAAGATGGTATATACACATTATGCGCGACTCCTTGAGATATAAGATGTTATGTTTAATTACCCTAGTAATCTCACTAGTTACAACGCCCTTCAAACTGGAACCCAATAATGTTTGCACACTGCTGTTTGGCGGTAGAGATATAGGCCCTGTGGCTACCTAGACACTTTCCGGTAAAAGTGACCTACCACCAGTGGACCACTATGCGTTTATACTACCAGCAATAGTATAAAAAGAGGCTGAATTTTGTGACTTGAGACTAAAGTACTATTATTACAAATTTCTAGATTACTAACTACACCAGTAGTTCGTCTTAGTATTTTACCATAAAATACTAATAGTTAATATAAGTATCATTAAAAGCATATATATATTTTTATAATCAAGTAAGACATGTCCACAGAAACAATGTAGTTAAATGATATATGATGATGGTATTGTAGCCGATGGATAGACCGGGTTATTGCCCTCCCATACCTCCCGATCACGATCACAAAACAGAACGCAAGTAGTTGATTTAGGGTGTGACCAAAAAAAGATTTTTTATCTTCAGTAATGAAGTGAATGATTAAGATGATGAAGTTCTGATTTATCAGATATTAAAAGTAAGAGGATAAGTTTGACAGTAAATGCGTATTCAGAAAAAAAATTGGAAAAGGTCAATGAAGTAGAGGGCGGATAAGTATATGATAGTTTTATCACTTTTTAATGTTTCATTGATCTCTTGAACGGTTTAGAGGATGTGCATATAACATCAGGATTAAACTTTTTACGTAAATATTGTACAATATTCTACGTTCACAAATAGTCAATAGGTATAAGTACACGACAATAGAATGACAGCGAAATCGTTTCTTGGGGGTAACGCACGATAAATTGGAGCATAGACCTAGCCGACCGACTGTTGAACTTGCCTACTATCTATCAGAATTAATGAATTTGGGGTTATCGGTAGAGGCAAACCGCCCGCGGAGGTGGAGCGACGGCCCCTCGCTTTGGGTTGCTACCAGCGGAAGTTCGGTAGCCTTGTCCGCGTACACAATATACTTACCCTTTTTATTACATATAAAATAATAATTGAGCAAGACTTCTACGCCGTCTCAACCCTTTAATATCATAATAAAAAAATCTTATTAATATTTTTTTTTATAATGTAATAAAAACGATAATGTTCATAGAGAATTACAAATATCCATAATAAACATTAATTATTATCATCGATACAATACTATAATTATATAAAACATATTTTTAGCTATTAGTGATTGTATTTTGTAATTGTTTAAATACTGTCAAATATTCAGTTGAAGTTTATAATATAATAAACAACTAGATATTTTTTTTTATATATAAAGACGCGGAAATAGTACTTACCCGGCCGTTCTGTGATCTGGTCATGGACAAGATTTGGCAAAGTTCGTTGGCCGGTCAGGCATTTTGTCTGCCCAAAAAAAAATTGCAATCATACTATCATGACAACAACATAATCTGGAATGATGATGATGTTAAAGACTATTGCGACGTCTCTGGCTTTGTGTTATTTATTAAAACATTATAATTTAGTGTACACTTATTAATCTGTGGCCATTTCCTCTGTAAAACATACGAAATGTTGGTGTAAAAATAACTAAATGACGTTTTATTAATATGCAACATTCGCCTACATAAAAGAAATAATCATAGTTATTTTTATTAGTGTACTGTACAGCTGCCGTAAGAAATACTAGGATTGTTTTTAATTCAATTAAACGACGTGCAGCACGTTCACGTGATCGTAAGTGATACGCCTGCCTATAATAACGTGACGCTAGTTAGAATGATATACACTGCACCGCATTGCATTCGTCGCCTGACACGTAAGGTATTTAGTATTGTTACCCAGTAATTACACAAGATATATAGATACAGCACCCTTCAAACCGGAAAACTGCACACTATCGTTTGGCAGCAGAAATAGTAGCTGCGGTAGTACCTACCATCAGTAATTAAATAATTTAAAATTGTTTGTGTTGATGTTTTATTAATATAGCGTTAATTTCAGATAAGAGAAAATGTGAGAATAAATTAAACAAGCGCGAGTATTGCGAAATACAAAATGGAGGCTAGCGTTTTTTTTTTTTTGTTATCATCGACACAAGCCAAAATAAGCTGGCGGTCGTTCGTTGAACCGCGGTGCGTCGCGCCCGCTGTGACGTCACGTGACGTAGGCGCCGCTACGTCACGACATGGCGTGCACGCGCCGCGCGGCCGGTTGGCGCGATGTTAAATACGTCGCGGTTCAAGGTTCCCTTTTTCTTACGAGCGTCGACTTGTTTTATGAGTCATAAAATTTTCCAGATTAACATAATGTATTGTTGTTCTCCGATTGCTATTACAGATTTAAACATATGCTACATTTGTTTTTTTTTAAATAAAAATTCTAACACATTTTGTGTTTGTGTTGATCTCACGTGAATTGGGAAAAAGCGGATAGTTTTTTTTTGTTATACGCCCATAACAACGTGGCGCTTGTTAGGATATTTAAACTGCACCATATTGTGCTTGTTGCTTTGAGATATAAGTTTCGTTACCCGAGTAATTTCACTAGCTACAATGCCCTTCAAATCAGAACAAATTAATATTTGCGTACTACTGTTTGGCATAATTTAATATTTAGTATACATATAATGCATAATGAAAGCTATTACAGATTTAGGAAGATGTTTTCCAGTTCAATTCTACCTAGAATATATAATTTAGTAGTAATTTAGTAAATTAGTTTTTGTAGTAACCGTTACAATGTCAATCTCTTAGATAATATAAAATGAAAATGTTTATAAAATTTAATTAAAAACAAAATGATGAAGGATCAATGAAATTCAAAAAGTAAATAGTCTATAATCATCTACAAATCATTCCAGGTCGAATAGTCATGTTCCCATGTCTATACGTTCACTAGTTTTCAGGTGATTGGCAAACTAACAAACCCAATTAATATTATATATCTTTAGATTTGACTTTGTCATAATAAAACAGAAAAAAAATAACAATTCAGCAATAAACAAAACCGTAACTTAATTTCTTGCTATTATATCTGTTGACTGCTCTAGAATATATTTTTATCTACTAGATCTAGCTTTAGATTTTTACTGGTGATAGGTCTCTGTTGCGGGAGACTATTTAGCTAGTTACCACCGCAGCTGCTATTTATGCCGCCATACGGTGTAATTATAATAGATATATTGTTTATAGCAAAATTAATGAACTAACGATGCTTAAGACCATATGTTTCGTTTCAAAGCGACAACAAGTAATGTGATGTAATGTTTATCATTTTGACTATTGCCATATTGTTTTGAGCAGATGTACCACTTTACCATCACGATTTTCTTAGCCGTGTCTTCGCTTCGTGGGATGACTAAAAATAAATACATAAGATTTTTTTAACTGCGCCTAAATCAGCTCGTACATGTGTGAATTAACGTCATTTTTATCAGTCCGAACAAGGAGATAAATTATTTAGCACTTTCATTCAAACTAGTTATTGTATAGTTATTTTTATTACGTTCGTATAAGTAGTAAAATCGTTAATATTTATGGTAATGATTTGTTTGAAGAACTGGTTTTAAAAACTATAAATATACATAAAGAACTATCGCTTTAGCGTGGCGAAGTCAATGACCGAGTTGCTACGCCGTAGTATGGCTACGATCGGACCGGATTTACTAGTGGTAGGTTTCTGTTGCCGGCAGCCCTGTAGTCTTGGGCTAGTTAGAATAGGACTAAGGTTAGCCCTGCCTGCCGTTGAAGGTGACTAAAACGGTCAAGGAGTTTCGCGACCTTGAGGGTGGAACGGCGTATGGCTTAAAGACGTGGTAACCCAAAGCGTTGAGAAGCACTAGTGCATTACGTAAGAGATTCCAAGGCCTCTCTGAATGTCCTGATGTAGTCCACCGAGAGGGTTTTAGTGAGTCAATCTTACATAACCCTGATTCCTCCCCGAGCATCTTTTGGAGATTTCTCCCCTCAAACCAAAAAAAAGGTCTATGTTGCTGGATGTCTAGATGAGTACCATCACTGAGTCTATTTCTACCGACAAACAGTAGTAACTTAACATCTCATGTCTCAAGCGACGAGCGCAATGTGGTGTATATATCATCCTAACTTATCATCAGGTGAACCCAACACCTGCTGATGCAGTGTTTAGAATATCAGAGCAAAAGAGAGGTCTACATTGATAAAGATAGTATCAATATACTAGACTTGGGCACCTTACACATGGTGTTCCGTGAACCAAAGTCTGGGGCAGCACGAGTAATAGTAGTAGTAAGTAAGTAACAACACTATTAGCATCTTAAGTTCTTTACCATGTAAGTAATTTTGTGTTGTTGTTTTTTTTAAGCCAATGAGGTAGACGTATACCTAAGGGCAAAAGCCCCCCAAAAAAAAGAACAAAAAAAATCAGGTGAACGTCCAGCTTATTTGTCGCTTAATGGTATAAAAAAAAATTATATCACACATTTTATTTTTAATTAATTAGTAATGAGACTGAGGTTTTTTACTTAATTACTTTATAACTTTCTGTAGTGAAGCTTCTTTTCTGATTAGTTGCACTATGTACCTAATTCCAGGTAAATTCTTCCGTTTCTTTGTACTCATAATACTTCGCGAAATGTTTAATGGGTCGTGAATGTTTTTTTTTTCACACAAACATTTCGTTTACGACTTAGTGCGTGAGATACACAAATAAAATACATTAAATATTCAGTTTAGAGACAATACACAAGTAGAGCTGTTTATTCTAACTGTAAACCGACTCACCTCGTTTCATAATGACGCTGTAACAAGTCGCGAAAAGTTCAAAGAACTGCAAATTGGAGTCAGACTATGACCTACATCCACGTCAGCTCTGTTCTCCGAAAAAAGAAAATATCTTTGTTACTAAGCAATACATTTTTACATAAATTTCTTATGCTTACATTAATATAATTATTTAGTCTGCTTTACAGGTAAACAGCGAGGATCCTGATGATCGTTTAGATGCAACATTCCAATAACTTAAAACTTTACTACAAGATATACTTTAATACAAAAAAAAATTAAATATTTGTCTATCGACAAAAGCCTTAAACTTAATATCATGTGATGTTAATCGCTTATAAGGGACTTAAGTTGGTGATGAAAATGTTCTCATCCAAATTACTTTGCATGAGCGTGGCAGTTTGGAATAACAAAACTTATACTACCGTCTAAACCTTGTAACCTGATGCCCCGGAATCGAACCAGGACCTTCGTGTTACATGGCAATTGGTTAGCCGTCACGCCACAGGGACAGTCCTCATCTTGATAACAGTTAAAATTTATAAAACAAAAACTCGATTGTTATTGATAATTACCATAATCTCTTTGGGGTGTCTCGCCAAATAACTTACAGGACCCAAGCCAACTTCATCTGCTCGTGATGTATCCTGCTAATCAACTTACGAGGCTCTAGCTTCCACCAACCAACATTGGGCCAGCGTGGTGGAAAATGGCCCAAATCTATGTGATCCCTTATGAACGTAAAGATCTTTGGGGGAGGTCTATGTCCATCAATGAACGTTTATGGGCTGATGATAATGATGATGATAACCTGTTTAATTTTTTGTATCGTTTCAAATATATTATAACATTCGCATGCAATTAAAGTGTTATTTTTAATCGTTTGCATTCATTTCGCTTTTTGATAATTTAGATAATTTTTTTTTCCCCAATCTCCGAATTTTTAACTGTGCCTCTCATCTCTTTCTAACGATAACATTTTGAGAGAAGCTAACGAATGCGAAATACGTTATCATTGTATGTTATCTGCGGCTTCTTCTGTAAAATTATCTTCCCCACATAAAGCGGATGTAATATGTATTTAAATTGTGGAACTGTGCCTCGTCTGAATGTAGCGTCTGCTGCTGTGGAGATAGTGTTCAGAATCGCATGTACCGAGTGGTACGACAGGCGGTACTGACAAACGGTTGACCCACATACCGGTCGCGAGGATGTGACCTCGCGAAGTTTATTGTCAATAGCATCGATCTTGAATACGGAGCCGGTGCCTGCAGCGACAAACTTTGAATGCAAATGCCACGGAAATTATCTAGACTTGCTAATGATTTACGTTTTCTTAATACTTCAATGCTTCCGTGGCGCAGCGCCTAACCGCCTTCCGCGACGGCAGTTCGATCCCGAGCTGACCTCCATGTGAAGTTTAGTGGGTACGCCGTAACAGCGTCGCTGTATTCCAGATGTCCAACATATGAAAGCATATTCATGTTGATATCTTTATTCGACCAAACGACGATACGAGCATGATGTTCACCTGATGGTAAGCGATACGCTTGTCCATAACAAAGTGGCCCAAGAGAGAATGATATACACTACATCTTCAATCTGGAATACAGTAATGAATGCACAGTACTGTTTGTCGGCAGATATATGCGCTGCGGTGGTACCTACCTACCTAGACATTCTCCGCCGACAACAGAGATCTACTACCATCAGTAAAAATCTAGTGCTAGATTTAGTAGATAAAAAACTATTCTAGATCAATCAATAAATGATATGATGGCTAGAAATTAAATTAATTGTCAGTGCTTTTCAATTTTTTTTTATTTATTTAAGGAAGTACGTTACTCCGCACAACCGATCTTCATTTCTATTCCTGCTTCTCTTCCTTCGTTATATCCGCTTGGCATCATCCATTTAATTTGATCCTCGTCACTTAAAATAAGTTAACTGAAGTGTTTCAATTTATTTTAGGTTTAAAATTTGTAAATAAATTCTCATCAGTTATTAATTAAATAACGGTAAATATTATTACGAAAATTGCCTTAATTCATTGGAACATACAATTTTACAAATACATACATACGTAAGCCGCGGGTGTGTGGTGATTGGTACAACCGGTTCCCTTGCTCAATTTTAACTTTTTTTATGGAAAATTTTCAAAATGCACCAGGGGAACATAAATGTAAGGCGTTAACATATGTTCAACTCAAGTTAATTTTTTTTTTGATATGAAATTTATACAGGTTGTATTATATATAGCAACATTAAGATATTTAACTGAATTTGTTGTTACATATGTTGACGAAATGATTAATACAATAGTTGTTAAGCTATACTCAAATGATATAGAGATTAGGGGTGTAACGGTTCCCGCACAACAAATTACGGGACCCAAGCCAACCTCACCTGTTCGTAGAGCTCTCTAATAATCACTAAATGAGGTTCTTCCTCCCCATCAATAGACCATAGGTACAGCGTGGTGGGAAATGGCTGAAATTCCCCTACACAAACTGCAAACGACAGTCCCTGGTGCGCGGCGGTATAGGAGGCCATGCTGACTGTAAGGTCGCAGGAAGCTGCGGGATGCGAGCAGGGCAGGACCGATCGATGTAATCTTTGGAGTAGGCGTATATCCAACAGTGGACACCTATCTTCTGATAATGATGATATATAGTTAAGAACCAATAAATGATTCACATGATAAATAACAATCGGTGCATTTGTAATTAAACCGGAAAATGCTTAAGTAGGTAACACTGAACACTGTGTTACCATAGTTTTATTTTTTTAGGTTTTGTTTGTTCGTCAATCACGTGAAAACTAGTGAAAGTATCGACACGGGAACATGACCATTCGACGCGGAATAATTTGTAGATGGTTATAGACTATTTATTTTTTGAATTTCATAGATCCTTCATAGTTTTATTTCTAATTAACTTTATAAACATTTTCATTTCGTATTGTTTATGAGGTTGCTATAGTAACGTTTGCTGTAGAAAGTCATTTGCAGTCTAATTTTATATTACCGCCAGCAAAGCGGATAGGGAAGAAATTACATTAAATATAAAAATATATTGCACGCAGTTTCTTTGAAATCTAAATCAATTGTGATTCACATCGTTGATGACAGTGTTTTAACAGCAGCAGCTTTATTAATGCGGATGTCGATTGGAGATGTACGTTGGCCCACTTACAAAAAAAAATTGTGTGTTCAAGTAATTCGTTACTTAATTTCCTTATTTTTTAGTCATTATTGTGGAATGTTCTTGGATTTTTCGTTTTCACTTCATGTTCTCTCACGAGTTTTGGTTAATTTCGGTATTTTAGAAATGTTAGGTAAGTCTTTTATAATTTACAAATTAAACTTTATTACAGATAAAATATCTAACAATCAATGACTATGACTATCCATGTTGAGAATAATCTTTATAAAATGAGCAAACTCAATAAAACATTGTAAGACAGGCCCAGCGGCTACAGATACGCTGGACGTGCGCACGCGGCACTTAACATGGAGTCCAAAGGTTGGAGCCAGCATTGATACTGTAACGGTCGTCCCAGAAACAACCTCTCGATCAGCTCAATACAGCAAGCAACGCCAACGGCCAACACTCCGTTATATCCCATAAACATTTCCTATTTACTTCAGATGGACGAGAGGAAATTTATAACAAAAAAAAACTTGTGCGAATTTAGTTAAAAAAAATGCCTCAAGAGTATGAGCTTAAAAGAATCAGAGTAATATAGGATTAAAGCTAAAATTTCTTAAGCTCTAATAGCTTATTATGATATATAAGTGATCGTATATTATTCAGGTTGAACAACGCCTGGTTCATACAAGCCGTTATAGATAATGAAAAAGTTTGTAAATCGAATAGACATCGAGTTTAAATCGATTTTTTCTACTCTACGAAGCGACAAGACGAATAGTGCTTTGCACTTGATGGTAAGTGATACGCTTGTCCATAACAACGTGGCGTGGCGTGCGGTGATGACATTACCACATTGTGCTTGTCGCTTTGAGATAGATAGTCTCGTCCTTCCAGTAATTTTACTAGGTACAACACCCTTCAAACCGGAATTCATTATCTGTTAGGCAGCAGAAATAGAGGCTGTGATCGTAACTGCTTAGATGGTCTCCAGCAACGAATACAGAATGGGAAGCACCATAGTTTCTTTTAATAAAAAAATAATTTTAAAGCGGAAGTGAAAAAAAAGTAAAATTTGACCACTTTGCATTAAAATAACAGATTTTACTACCAGGCAAACATAACATCGGCAGAGATAAGAGAAAACATACAAAACAAAAAAAAGAGCACGACGTACGCAAAATACGAGTTTATTTTACCAAGGTATCATAATCTGTATGGAGTTTTCTTATTAAACGTAAACGGGTTCTACTGGTGGTGTAGGTCTCGCCGGAGACGATTTAAGTAGGTACCACCGCCGTGCTTATTTCTGCCGCCATACAATACTGTGCAAATATGTGTTCCGTTAAGATGATATATTGCACCACATTGTGCTCGTCCCCTGAGATGTAAGATGTTGAATCTTGTTACACCAGTAGTTACCGTAGCTACACCACCCTCCAAACCGCAAGACAGTAATGTTTGAACACTACTGTTTTGCGGCAGAAATAGGCGCTGCGTGGGTACCTACCTAGACGGTCTCCGGCAACAGTTACCTACCACCAATAAAATGGGTGGGTGTAACATAATTTATAAAAAAGTTCTAACGAATGTATTGAGTTAAATTCTAAAAGCAAATAATGGATTTCTCATAATTTGTTGTATACCAAATTTGGAAAACTTAATCACAATTTATCGAAGTTTCCGTTTCCTATTAGAAGAATAGTATAATTTCCACAGATATGGCAAGAGAAATTATGCTACAAACCATATAAAGAATTTTAATGGTATACCTGGGGTTATTAGACATCGTGTTGTTTTTAAATAATTAAAAATCAGTATTAATAACAAATAAAAATGCTCAGTTTATAAAAATTAAAGAATTTAGGGGTAGTTAGTAAAAATAGTTACCCCCTATATATTATCTTTGGGATAACAAGTCGAATTATCCATAGCCAAAGTAAAATAGTTATATATATGTTATCTACCGCCTTAGCGATGAGAAGTGAGTAACACTTACCACCAGGAAACCGTTACTCTGTTGACTAAATAAGAATAGTTCCGGAAGTAAGTTACAGTCTTTAATTGAGATGTAACAGAATTTTTTTGTTCTTACAGGGTTTAGGGTTTCCATACAATATGGACCTACTTAGGGTTAGGCTCGATGAGACTATTTTTTATTCAGTAAAGTATTACTGAGGTATGATGACATTAAGTCTTTCACATACACGCCCTAAAGAAACAGGATCGATGAACTGATGCTGTTCGGTAAATTACCTTCTTCATCAATCGAGAAGAGTTTTTCTTCGTGTGTGGCGCTAATTAGGAAAACAAGCACTTCACTACATTACGCTCGTTAAGATAAGATGCATTAGTATTCCTTTAAACCGGAAAACGGCTAAGTTTACATAGGACAGCAACAGGAAGTTTTTGTGGTACCTTGTTTCAAATAACAGAGGCCTTTTTTATTCAAACAAGCGACACGAGTGGGACGTTCACCTGATGGTAAGTGATACGCTTGCTCATAACAACGTGGCATTAGGATGGTATATTATATGCGCCACATGGCGCTCGTCACCATGAGATACAGAATGTTGTCTCGTTACCGTAGTAACTTTACTAGCTACAACTCCTTTCAATCCGGAACACAGTAATGTACATTACTGTTTGACGGTAAAAGAGGGCTCCGGTTCTACCTTGACAGTGCCAACTGAAGATTTGTATAAGAATTTGTTCCTTTAAATATACAGGTCCTATTTATCCTTTCATCAGTATCTTCAATCCGTCCATTCGATCATCGGTAAATGTATTTTCGTATTAAATACTGTGTTTGTTTATACATTGTTTCCAGCTTCCGCTACTAAAGTGTGACCATGATCTGAGTCAAGCAATAAGTTAGAGCTTAAAGCGCTAATGGTGCCAGATACGGTGTTGCCAGTGAATCACTTTAAACAGCCGCACACAGCGGACTAGACCATAAATTAAGGTGTACTATCAATAACGGTTGACCTAGATAATGGAGTTATTTAACGAGTCGCTAACAGTTACACCTCACCTGATATGGGGCCTCTCGGAACTGGGATGGAGACATAACGGGGATTCGAACACAGCCTTATGACACAGCTACAGTTTTAACATGAAGAGGTACAGCATTTAATGATGGACCATGCATTGCGGTGAGCTGGGTTACAATTAGTAGCTCGTAGACCTCATCACTATTTAATTGTGAAGAGTTCGGCACAAATAAATGAATAAACAAGCATGTTATATGTCTTAAATTTGTGTACTTTTTTTTTATTCAATTACGCGAAGAGGCGAGCAGGACGGTCATCTGATGGTAAGTGATATATCATCATCATCAATAGGCGCCCTCTTTAAACTGAACTTTGACGCCACCACATAAAATTCGCTATGATAAAAACTCTCTGTTAGAAGAAATAGCTCAAAAGAAAAAAAAATGTTGATCAGGGAGACGAAGAAAACCTCACCAACGATGATTGTGATGTCGAAGCCGGTACTCTTGATTTTTTTCATACAACAACGCGATGAAAGACGGCCACCTAATGGTCAACGATACACGAGCTCACAACAATGTAGGGGTAGTCAGGATGATATACACAGCATCACTTTATGGTCGCATCCGTGAGACATGAGATGTTAAATCTTGTTACCTCAGTAATTTCACTAGCTACAACGACCTACAATTGATACTATACTGTTTTAGGACAAAAATAGCTGCCGCTTACACGGTCTATGGTAACAGTGACCTACTATCTGCAATACGAGCTGTGGTGGTAACTTCAGCTAGCCGTAAATCTATCGACTGATGATGATGAGTAACTGTGTAAGGACTTGCTCATAACATGAAAAAATCTAATTCTTCAATATCCTCTTATTCTTCTTCTTTTAGTTAAGACGAATTGGAACTAGTTGTTACTTACTGGAAGTGATTTTTTTACTTCTACTCGGATTACAGGTCACTCTACAAGCTTGCACTATTAAATTTAATTTTTTTTCCGCTTCAATGTTATAACCTAGAAAATAGGCTACTATTTAAGAACAATATAGACACTATATTTTTTTATATTATAGTGACAATTAGAGTGTTTACTTAATTATTAGCGATGTTAACGCCGATAATTTGGATAAGTTGTTTCATCAACACCGGATATTTCGATTTCTTACAATATACCGTGAGCACCACGACTGATAGTTGGTAAGTGATATAATCCAATGGTAATATACCCTGACGGTGTCTAACAGTAGAAACCTTTCACCGGAAGGATATTTATAAAATAAAAAATACTTAAAAATAAATAAATACTTAAAATGCAGGTAATGTTATTAATAATCTGTATTAATAAAAATTTATGTGTTCCTAAAAATATTTTTTATAGTTACGGAAGGTTCCGGAATATGTAGGTCTAACAGGATGTAGCGGCAAATTTCGTCCCGTTATGTCGGTCGACACTAATGACATGTATATATATACATATTGAAAGAAACGCGGCGACTTCGCGACTTATTTCGGTCAATAGGTTAAAAGTTAGACGGGAGGTAGAGTTGAATATTTATTACCATATTACTGTGTAGGTTTATTTATCAGTTTTCTTTGTAACATACATTTTATCATTTATTTATTTTCAAAACAATAATATAATTTTTTAAATTTGATGTATTATTCGAGAATATCTTTACAACCTTTCAACTCTCAACCTTTTTAAGAGAACTTTCAAAGGTTACTTGTTTTTGGAAATTTACAAAATAAACAGCAAAAAATAATCATCAGCTGTTTGGGAACATGCTAATAAATTAGTTACATATATAATACATCCTTGAGGAATGGGGTTAAAAGCATTACAAATAATCGAGCAAAATTAAAGATACACGATGACAGAGACATCATACATAGAGAAACCTGAATGTAATAAAATCCGTTTCCCCGTACCTTGTGATATCACCGCTATGTAATCGGCGCGTGTTACATTACGATCTAAATAAAGTCGATACGATGTGAACAGCTATGCTCCATAAATGTCCCACAACAACTCTCGGGGTGTAGGAGGTTCGATGCCCGGTAACGGTACAACTAAACTGGGTTACAAGGCTTCGCTAATATCATCGCAACGCACTTACCGTTAGCGATCATGTGCCGAGATCTCACGCTATTTATATACATAGAAGTAGCACAATTGTCCTTATGATTACAAATATTAAAATTAAGGAGCAATTCGTCCATTTACTGTCCTACTGATCGATGTAACACTCGTTTGAAAAATTTTAGTACACTTATGGCCTGTCAAACTCGGCGCCAAACTCTTAAATTCATATTCAAATGTGATGTAGACTTTATCTCAACAGATAACACAAAACCAATAAATTAAAAGAAATGTGAAAATCTGTTTAATTTTTTGTAAAGTAAACAAATCCGCGAGTAACAACCAGCCAGTGTTTACGCCGGCCATATATATCTGAACTCCACATAGTTAACCAACACTGAACGAAGATTTATACATGAAAGGTCAGCGTTAGGTGGTGGGCTTGCATGTGTAATCCAAGAAGGTTGTATTGAGGTTACGTAACTGTCCATGTGACACGTGCTGGGGCCGCGGCTGCGCTTGCTGGTTTTGCATTAGGCTGTCTTATTACAGGCGCGCACGTAATGTTTTTCTAACTCGAGTCTAGACTAGCACAAATGTGGGTGACGCTTGTGGTGTATCCTCTCATAAATATGACCACAGGCATTCCTGAGCATGACACTCGAACAAATAAAATGCGGTGAGCACAGCTTTTATTAAAGAAGGTTATAGTGTCACATTTTATTTTATATTCAATTAGGTGACGAGACCAGCGGGATGTTCACCTGATAAGTAGGATGATATACACTGTCCTACATCGTGCTCTGGGGCATAAGATGTTGAGTCCGTCACCCCAATAATTTCCCTAGTTACAACTCTCTTCATCTCAGAACACAATAATATCTGCACAGTACTATTGGTATCTGCCTTTTTTAGGTTTCGGGAGGGAAATCTTCGGAAGTTACCCTGCTTATGGGGGAAGACAGAGTAACTTACTCACTAAAACCTTCTCGGTGGTCTGCACATCCGTAGAGGCTCCGAGATCTCTTATAGAACGCACCGGTGCCTCTCTACACTTTGTGTTAACACGTTTCTAAGGAGAGGTCTTACTCTTCTAGGCATCATCGTTGAGCCATACACTGTCACACGCAGGTGCGCTTGTTGAGCGGTAAGGGCCCCCACCCTCAATGCCCGCGAAACTCCTACTCTTTTAGTAACCTTCTACCATAGGCAGGGCTTACCTTAGTTCTATTCTTACTAGCCCGAGACTACAGAGCTGACTGGCTGGTGTGTCCATTACCACCGCCCCGTTGTCTTCTCCTATCAGCGGTGGTACCTACCAAAACGGTCTCATGCAACAGAGACCTGTCACCCATAAGTAAGCAGAGAGTGTCATAAAATAAAATTATACGACATGTAACATTAAAATTACTTTTTCTAAGATTTGTAAAAGTTCACGTTTATTTTAAAACTAAACTATCCGTTTATTTAATATGTGGTTAACTAGTTAATGTAATTAATGAAATACCACGCATTATTATGCAATAATTAATAAACACGAACGAACGATGTACATCCGATGATGGATAGCTTCAGTCAATAGTAGTGACTTTATCAGAACCAATCTATTACTATTTGACGTGGCACACTAATAACTAATCACTTATCAGTTGCCTTTACTCACAGTGTATCTATGTAATAAAATCAATGTATTTAACCTTTTAATTAAAATATTAGACATTGCGAACCCTTCATAAACAATCACGTTGGTCATTTTGGTGGTAGTATAAGTAACGTTTTTGGTATTCAAGGAAACTGACTTCAAGGCGTAGCTACTCAACAGGAGTTGTTGTTTCAAACGATGTCGGACGTTTCTGGCTGAACTATGTGAGGATCCTATTGTAAGTTTTGTCACCATAGCATTATTGTTGTGTCTTGTACTTCCAGCAGTGGTATATGGAAGAAGTTAATTATGGTAATATTAATTATTTTATTTTAATTTTATACACCTCGTGTAAAGGCGGACTTAATGCCATTGGCATTATCTTCCAGTCTACCTTGGGTAATACAGAGAGGATGAGGTAGGTGCATCAACTAAATACAATATAATATGTAATACACAAATATACACATATAAATATATACAAAAATATATATATGATATCAACTAAATATTAAAAATTATTTCAAGGAGGGCTCAGTCTTAATATCATTGAAGGAGAATTTCCCGTACTCTCTGCTTAAAAGTACACCGATGTACTGTTCTGATATTTAGAGGGAGTGCATTCCAGAGAAGAATAGACTGAATAGAAAAAGAAGAGTCGACAATATCAAAGTTGTGAGAAAGACACAAAAGAGGCAGGTTATTAGAGGAGCGAAGATCTTTGTCGTGGTTAGTACCTCATTACTTAAAACAGGAAATAAGATAGGGAGGTGGTGTAGAAGAAGTCAAAATAGAAAATAGGGTGTTAAGAGCACGCAGGCTTCGCTGCTGACGGATCGGTAACCACTTTAGCTGTGAACGGAACAATTAGTCTTTTTTAATTGTTAATGATTTTTGGACTTTTTTTTAATAGAAAAATCGATCATGCTATAATTATTACCACGACGTTGGTATTTAAACAATTTTAATTTCGCTTCACATAATGCGGTCTCGTCTATTATTATTTTGCCATTAATGTTTTTTGCAATAAACATTAACATTATGTTACTACTATAAATAATTTAGGCGACAATGCTTAGTTATCTGCAATTAGTGTAGTATGTTCTTTACCATTCAAAACTATTTCTTCTTTAAAGGTCATTTCATATTTCTTAGGTGCTTACTCTTCGAATCTCACATAATCAATCTCTGTTAATTTATAATAAAAAAAATTATAATATTGATATGTAAAACTATACCAAAATACTAAGGGCTTTATTAACTATTTTCTAATTATTTTTTTTTATTAAATTTAGCGGACGACACGAGCAGTACGTTCACCTGATGGTAAGTGATACGCTTGCCTATAACAACGTCGCGCAACATAGAATGGTATACACTGCACCACATTGCGCTCGATGCCTTGAGAATTAAGATGTTGAGTCTCGTTACACTAGCTAGTGTAATTACTAGAGTCTGAAAGACGCTGTAGCTATAGCGCCTTTCAGATCGGACCACAGTAATGTACAAACAGTACATTACTGTGGTCTGTATTGTGGTGGGTACACTACTGTTTGTCGCCTGCAATAGGCGTTAAGGTAATACCTAGCAACATGGTCTCCGGCAATAGAGGACTACCACCAATGATATCTCTATTTCAATCTCTCTAGA
Organism: Ornithoptera alexandrae; assembly: GCA_029030555.1. Taxonomy (NCBI): domain Eukaryota; kingdom Metazoa; phylum Arthropoda; class Insecta; order Lepidoptera; family Papilionidae; genus Ornithoptera; species Ornithoptera alexandrae. The sequence goes on from JARDVY010000031.1 coordinate 3,229,495, forward strand.
AACTTAACATTTGTAAAATACTTTATATTATTCATTTTTCTTCTTAAGATTACGGACTTCTCCCTCTGTGGGGACAGCATCCCTTCTCATGTTTTCTCTTCTATAAAGTACTCTGAATTATTAAACAAACATGTATAGTTTCCAAGTCCAATACACTTTCTACTACCACGCCCAGCGAAGTCTCAGAAAAAAACCGCCTCTCACTACGCCGACCTTTCTCCAGCCACTGACGCACTGGTCACGTATTTTTTCCACGAGTCTAAACGCCAAAAATCCGCGGTCGTTGTGCCAGTTCCACGAGTTCAATGACGATACCGTTTACCGACCTACCTTCACATGTTGCCGGCATTCATTTTGGACGGACAGTTAGATCTTATGCAGCATTAAAATGCCGGACGAGATGAGATCGACACGATAAGATATTGACGGACTGGGGACGTAGTTTGACGCCTTCTGTCCCGGCGCCCGCGGCAGCGGAAGCGTCCGAACGGATGGAGAGCTTTTCCGAAACGGCGCTACAATAGCAAAGCCATTAAATAAAAAATTAAATAGCAGTCTGTCCATACAGACAGACTACTTTGTTATTGCTGATAGGTCCCTGTTGCCGGACACCGTCTAGGAAGGTACCACCGCAGCTCCTGTTTCTGCCGACTAACAGTCCTTTCAATACTGTGTTCCTATCTGAAGAGCGTTCTAGCTAGTGTAATTACTTAGGTAACGAGATTCAACATTTTATGTCTCAGGCCCTTAGTAATCTTATCGTGGAAAGAGGTGGTCTCTGCCAACCCCATTGGGAGCGAGGCGTGATATATATGTATGTATGTAAGTCTCAGACGACGAGTGCAATGTGGTGCAGTATATATTAACTAAACTAGCGCCACGTTGGTATAGGTAAGTATATCACTTATCGTCAAGTGAACGTTTCTCTCGTCCGTCACTTCATCATCAGCTAATAGACATCCGCTGCTGGATATAGGTCTCGTCGGACATAGGCCTTCTCTTCCTAGCTATTCATCCATCATGTGGAAAAAGTTGTCTTTACCGTCCCAAATATCACTCTTATCTACGTGTACGAGTTTTGCTGGATAACTAATTGATATACTGGACCATTATCAATAATTCTAAGGTTTTACTGCCTTTACCGGGTTTAATCTAGGAATGTAAAGAATAACCAATCGAAGGCGTCGTTTAGTAAAATTTAGAGCAAGAGGTTATTCATGCTTATCCAAATTTACTAGTTGTTGTTTGCAAAGTTTTTAAAGTCCCAAAATTTAACGACAGCATTTAGGAAACAATCAAATTTTGAATCTATACATTACTATAAAACGGATATACATTTTCTTACGGAAACAAATATCAAACGGAGTATGCATTTTCTTTTAAATTTCCCCGTATAATATGTAAAGATGATACGACCAAGTTCAGGTCGATGTAGACTTCTATTTGCTACAGTGATCAATTAACCATCAACGACGACAGTAGTGGTTAGTGTTTTTTAAGAAAAATATATACTTAATCACAGAAAAGTTCTTCACTAGCATACACATACAATATATAACAAGATCATATAATAACCTATGATGAGAACCACAAAGTTTAGTAAAGAGATTTGGAATCCAAAGGGGCGATGTACTTTACGTGTAATCACGTGATAGTTGTGTGCCAATTAGAAATTAGCTATTGAGTAAATTACCGCTTTCTATTCTTGTTCACTATTCGTCTATAATTATTATTTGACTAATCGCTGATCGCCAACCTTCACTAGTTGGAGAGGCACTTTAAGAAGAAGAATTCTAATTACTTGGTGTAAAATTTGTAGGCTTAAACCTTATAAATGTTCTCTTGGTCGATATAGACACAATGATTGAAGCATTAAGATATTCTTAGATTTTTAGACTATTATTATAAGTTAGAATTTCCTTTCAGATCAAAACTTAAAAAGTAAAATGATCGCCAAACTTTAGTTTGAAGAGCACACAATGATGAAGGTATCTAGATTAAGAACTTAAAATAATCTTTTATATTTACAAAACCAAGCAATAGTCGAAAACTTAATACGAAACTTGAATTACCACGACTTCATTGCTCGAACAAATTTCCAAATGTAGGTCTAAAAGTGGATTTATTTAAGTTAAAATCATTTCTAATAATAATTTTATTGATTTTTTCTTACATTTCTTCTGTTTAAAAATAATGATGTTTATTTCATTCAATGCTATTAAAGTAACAAAATTAGGTTGAGATCTTCTAGTAAGCAAGAGTGTGCTTGTATCAGAAAATCTCGCTCTTTCACAGAAAAAAGATGAAATAAATTAAAAGTAAGGTAAACAACACAATAAAATACAAAAAAAAAAACAAAAAGAACAGTACGTAAAAAAAAACAAAAACACATTGATAAGTGCTTGAGCGATTTTAAAATAACAGTCCTCATAAATACCTGAAGATAGAAAGTAGAATGTACAGTATTTATTAGAATTAAGTGTAATAAATGTTGCAGGTCCTATGTGTCAGTTCAGTTCAGCTGATCTTTCAGAGTTTTTAGCCATTCTGAAAGCGTTCTTTTGGATGCGTTGTAGTTCATGGGGTAAATATTAATTATTTTATTTATTTTATTATATAAGTTAATTGATTGTGTCCCATACTGTTGACATGCAAAGTTAGTATTGATCGGGTGAAATGGAAGAACATTGTCTTTTAGTCGTCTATTTAAGATGCTTGAATCGTATGGTAGGTGTTTATGAGTTCTTAAGATTATGCGTAATATGTATAATTGTCTTATAGTTAAAACTTTACTAACGAAATACAGTAGAATTATTGGGTATTTCTATAAAGTTGTGCTACTTTTAATAGAAAACGTTGAGCCCTTTGTACTTCGATAAATCTAGTTTTGCAAGCTCCTCCCCAAGCAGAAATACAATACGTCATAACAGGATGTGCTGGCGCAATATATATATTTACAACGAGACTGGTGGGTGTGACGTTCCGAAGGGTTTTAAACATAATCGTTAGTTTTCTAATTCTATTAGCTACAAAGTCAACACGAGTGTACCATGATAGATGTTGGTCAATCTTAACGCCTAAGTATTTGGTAGATGACGACTGTTCAATAGAATTGCAAATACATGTCCCCGATCTCACATCTCCGCAGTTGTGGATTTTAAGTTTTGAGAATTGGGTAGGCTGACCACTATTATAAATAGAGAAACAGATGTAGTTTGTTTTATTATAATTAAGAGTTAAAAGATTACTGTCAAGTCAGGCTGATGCCTGCGTTAGTCCATTTTCAGCATTATTGTGAACAGCTTCCCAGGAATTGCTCCTAAATAATATTGCAGTATCATCTGCATATAAAAAAAAATATTTGTTTTTATTCATGTATGTTGTTTTTCTTGTGCCTTTTCAAGTCATTAGGTGTATATTATTTTAATAGGGGTTTTATTTGGATTAAAACAATTACACCAAAGGAACGTTGTAATTTTTCCATAAAAGTGTTTCTGGTTTCCGATGTTTCCTTTCACTGCCCCACTTCTGGCACATTTTTAACATAGCGGATGTCAGAGGGAATTCTTTCGACATGAGAAATAGAGATTTATTTATTTTATTATTATGAAATAAGGGTACCATAGAGTAAATTTTTTCTAGGGTTGGTATTTTAAAATAAATATGTATTAAGAAAGGACTCACCTATTCAATTGTATGAAAATTTTATTTTCGTTCCATATATCAGTAGATATTGATTTAGATTTAAAACACTTGTATCGTCCATTATTTTACTTAACTTTTACTTAGTTTATAAATATATTTATTAATAGCGATTATGAACTAATTAGTAGAAACAAAACTCGAAGTTAAGTCAAGATATTATTTTCAATGGACAACAATCCTTAAGTAATCTTATTCCAAGAAACATATAGACATTAAATTTTAAAGTATAGTCATATAACCTCCATTTCTACTAATTATTACTTTTTTATATTTCTCTCTATGTACTTGCGAACCTGTGTGTGAACTATAACTGTGATTACTATTTGTCTACTAGACAAAATAAGAAGAAAGTTCTAAGAAAAAGGTGCTAATGTAAATTATAGAATTTTAAATAAAAAATTCAGTGGAATTATTTACTTTCGAAAGTAGATAAACAAAAAGTGCGCATCAATAACGCCAAAAGCGCGTGCGCGCGCTTGCGAAAACAAAACGTCCGAAGTGGCGACGCTCACGCTATGGCAAGTGTTCGCGGCCGTGCTTTAACGCAAATTGGGTGAAAGGTGAACGAACTACAGGAATCATTTCACCGGGCGTTGACTCACCGCAGTGCGATTACATTGCTATCATTATTGGCCCGAATTTCTAACGACGACACTCGGCATTCGTCGTTCGGATCGTTTTATATTCGTACGGCGTCTAAAAGAAAAACTTCGTATAGAAATCGTCGCCTTGCCTCGAAATCGTTGATTATGCGCCTCGGCGGCGTATACGAAATTACCTGATACCGCCAAACGGGCCTCTATTGCAGCTGGTTATGTATTGACGTTTCGAGCGGAACGCCCGCCCACTGCTGAGCATAGGCCTCTGCCAAGGATATCTACACTTATCGCTCCAACGTTGTCTGAGTCCAGCGGATTCCTGTGACCTACATTAGACTGTCGGCTTACCTGTCGTACGTAACTTTTAGAAAATATCTTATTAAATCTATTGCAATTTACATTTTCGGGGTAATTTCAACGACTCGCCGAAGAATCTCTCCTTTAATACACCACTTTGTTTCCATGATTCTAAATAAATAATTGGGAAGCATTATTTGAAATAAAAACAGATTTCTTTCAGCATCAATTCAAGATCGAATAAATGTTTTTACTATTGCGGTAGGTTTATCTTATAACCTAATCTAACCATTGTTGTGAAGGCTGACGATGATGATGATAGTTCAAGATATACTATTGCATTTAACAACGGTTAAATACAAGAAGCTTTCTAAATTCTCAAAATATTTCAATTAAACAAAAAAAGTTTTTACGTAAAATTCTAACTTTTGGGGTAACAGATTATCCAAAGTTATATTTTCTAATACATCGCGATCATAACTTCAAACTTACTTTGAATATACACATTAAAAGTAATTTTCGTGTTTTAGTAGCACAGGATTAATCAAACTAACTTATCCAGGATAACGGAGGATGAGTTATAAGTGCCGGAGACCATCTACATAAGTATCATACTTATAGTAATACATATTTCTGTATGTATATGTGTATATATGTATTCTGTATGTATATTCTGCGCGAACATTACTGTTTCGGTTTAACAGAAGTTGTACCTATTAGGTATTTTATTTACAAGACTTGAAATATTGTCTCATGGCGAAGATGACAATGAGCTGAACGTCTCGTCCTATCTTCGGTGATTCTAAAAACAAGTTGCGTTTGAAATGCGTGAGCGTTCAAAGTTTTGTGTTAGTAGAAAGTTAGGGAATTAGCTATCGAATGAAAGTGGAAAGCGCTGTACTTCGCACAAACGGGCACTGGTGGAAGTTAACTACATCACTGAGGTTCCGCTCGTTCACCGATTTAATGCACTGGTTGTCTTACTTACTTTTACTCAGTCTATTCTCACAACAATCTATATACATAGAAGATATCCAGACATTCATTGTCTCATCGTGAGATCTCTGAAACTAATAGACGTAAAGATTTAAAATTTGGTAGAGGTATTCCTTCTGTGATTTAGGGGTTAACTAAGAAAAGATTTTACAAAAATTCCTTCCCCAAAGAGAGTTACGAGGGTGTTGCCGTTTAACTCGAATATTTCTGACCAATTTCAAGTCTAAATTTCAAATCTAATTCTATGTTATGGCTAGCAAAGCGAGCGGGGAGAAGCTGGTAAAGTTTATTTGCTATATAAAATGGTGGGTTGAAGGTAATTTCATAAATAATCATCTTCTTATCAAAAAACGATATTATGCGCTATCAAATATTTTTTTCGTTTGATACATTAAAATAAATTTTATATTGCTTGAAAGAATTTCTAAGTTGGATTTACCAAAATGCAAACCGCTCTGTTATTGCAGCTCATCATCATTTTACAAAGCCGTTAAGCGATTTATTGATCTAATATTTCAATCAGTTCTCATCTATTTCAAAGTTTTGGTCATTGACACTTAGTGAAACTTAATAGTAAAATAATAAATAAGGTATTTATTTTATTTTATTTTCCTGCTTCTCCCTCATATTATTGTTCAGGGTTTTATTGAAAAATTGGTAAAAAATTGTCTAACCCTTGAAATCATGACAACAGCAATTTAGCGATATTGTTCCCATGGTTTAAACGTGTTAGTTACCCTAAGTTACACATAACTACAATACAACGAAGTAGCTCGTTGGCCTAATGGTTAGAGCGTGCGGCCTTTATTCCGAAGGTCGCGGGTTCGAATCTGGTCATGTACCGATGACTTTATAATTTAAGTTATGTATATTTGTGAACTTTAGTAACAACAGCGAAATAAAAACGGTGAAGGAAAACATCGCGAGGAAACCTGCACATGAATTAGAATTTCTTTCTAAGGCGTGTGTGAAGTCACCAATCCGCATTGGGCCCGTGTGGTGACTATGGCCCATCGCCCTTATATTGAGGGTAGGCCTGTGCCCCAACAGTGAGGAAGTAAATTGGCTATTGAAGAAGACATAAATACAATTTTTTTTTTTTTCGATTAAGCAATATCTCGAGCAATACGTTCTTACCTGATGGTAAGTGATATGCCTGTCTATAACAACTTAGCGCTAGTTAGGATAATATACACAGCATCATGTTGTGCTTGTCACCTTGATGGATAAGATATTGTCTATTTAATTGTAATTTTACTAGCGACAACGCCGTTGAAACCGGAATACAGTATCGTTTGCACTATATGACGGTAGAAATAAAATCTGCGGCAACGGACACCCTATTATATTTGATCTATCCCCGTTTTATATCTATCTATAGGACTGGGAGATAACACTGGGGGGTTAGTTAAGAGGGATTTGTACCCACTTAGATCCCCTCGGTGGTCATCCTTAGCGCATTTTAAGAGGCCCCGGAAGCTCCTACGGAACACGTCTCAGGAAGTGCCGTAACTCACCCCTCGCTTCGCTGGCATATACGACACCAACTCGTACTTGCTGTTTACCTTGAGCTCGATTAGTAAGCAATGAGAGCTCCTAATCTTCAAATCCCACGAACCCGAAAACCTTTATAGTCGCGAGTATTTTAGTCTGATTCTTAATATTCGGAAAATACAGAGCTGGGCAACAGATACCTACCACCACCTAACCTTCATTGATTACTGTGTCAAGTTCAAGTAAAGACCATATATTGAAGCTGCTATAAGTACATCTAGTTATAAAATCTTTATCATATCCCATTATTACATTTATTCATTATCATTACCTTCTTTGGTATCCTTTTTTTTAAATCAACAAGTTTAGCATATACTACCTTATGTTTTAGATCAGTGTTATACCAAAAGCTAAGTTCATCAATGTTGCCAACATCCTCGTCGTTGGTGATATCACTTTGTTTACGTTGTAGTAGTTACGAAACGTCTATCGTAACGCGCCGCACTGACTCACGCACTGACTTCTTACAACTTTTACGACACTTCATTGATGCTGCTTTGATGACTAACGAAAATCTCCGGTCCCTGTTGCCGTAACCTGGCTGTACAATACCTTAGCGCTTATCACTGCCGCTTAACAGTAGAGCGGGTGAAGGGTGCTATAGCTGGTGAAATTACTGAGGAAACAAGATTTATTGTATTACGTGTTGGTTTTATTCTACAAAGCGACGAAACGAGCGAGATGTTCTTCTGGTGGTAAGTGATACCTTATATCTCGTTACCTCAGTAATTTCACTAGCTACAGCGCCCTTTAAACCGGAACACAACAGTATTTGGACATTAATGTTCGGCAGCCGTAATAGGAGCTGCGGTGGTGCCTACTTAGACAGTCTCCCCAATAGAAACCTACCACTTTCAAGGTGACGAGAGTATTATTATCATCAGATGAAAGTTCTGCTCGTTTCATTGCTTAGTTGAATAAAGTACAAAAAAAATATATATTTAGTGTTGTTTACGATGAGTAAAACATCCAACTGTTGATATATTTGATACATTCTGTCCAAATGTGTAAAGTAGGATAAGTCAGGGTCCCAGTAGCAAGATGACATGCTCTTATGACCTCTGGGTCTTGAATTTCTACAGTAACACAAACTGGAAATAAAGAAGCGTACTACTTTCATATCCTTCTTCAGGGACCCCTACAAAGATCGACCCCTAGTGCCTGGCGGTACCGGAGGCCGTGGTGACTGTAATGAAGACGTTGGACCGATCCATGTGGAGATATTTGGGGGAGGCCTATGTTCAGTAGTGGACGTCTATTTAACTCATGATGATGATGATGACTTCCTTCTCAGTGGTAAGCGTACCCCAGATGTTGCGTGATAATTTTTATTTCCTTGGGAAATCCTGCATTGAATACTATTATGCTTCGGACGCTCCAGAAGATGTGTGCCGGAATCTTACCAGATAAAACCTCACGGTTCCACACTTTTACTTGATCTTCTTGGCATTTCTACTATGATGCTGTATCTTAAATTATATAAATATCAAAAAACGCTAAACAAATCGATTTTTTAACGATCAAATAAATAAATATTACACTAAATCGTGATCTAGGCTCTCAAATAACTGACCAAGGAAGTAGTTTAATGTGCAATGACTATTAGTGCTTAGAAACTTAGAAAGCGACTTTCTCACACAAGGATATTATAAAGCAAACAACAATTGGGCGGTGCTGGTATTAATTAGCTCATCATCAAATCGAAGAAAGCAGCATGAGAAATTGTTTCCGGCGATGTGCAATTTGTTATCTCATACTTCATGTTTGTCTCAATGGTTGTGTGCATTCTTTCAATTTCCTTTTTTTATTTATAATTATTTAAACCAGTCGACGGTACTAGTATATATCTATATACTTTATCTATATATTATAATGAATTCCGGTATAAAGGAGAAACATAATATGTTAGACAAAGTCTAATATTTATATGACCTATATCTACTATGTATTCCAGTTTTCCTTGTATTATATATTATTAGAAATTAGTGTATCGTCTCCATTACCCGAAGACACAATCAGTCTAACGTATTTTATATGAAGTAATTGTTTTGTATTTTCATATAAATATTATTTAAAACTTTGTATGTTTACCTAAGGTAATTTGCGTACAATGTTACTTAGGTACTAAGTCCGCCCTCTATACTGTGAAGAGCAAGAAAATAAATAAAAATTGTACAATATAATGTATTTATTTACCTGAATAATGAGTAAGGGCTCAATAATAATAATACGTTATGACTATCGTAATAAGTAAGCAGTATTTATTTTGAAATCACATGCGAAACTCACGAAGTGACTGATGTAAATAATTCTGTGTTCATATCTTATACTATAATTCAAAGATTTTCACCTATGTAGAGATTCATCACGATATCTCTAGAACTCTTAGGCTTGGAGACCCGAAATTTGGAAAGAATATTCCTTTTATCGGGTATAGATCAGCTAAAAACAGATTATACGAAATTTTACCTCCAAACGGGAGTGCAGTGAAAGGGCCCGAGAGACGGCGCGTTGCTGCTGGGCGGAAATAGTTCTGACAAATTTCAAATCTAATTCTCTATTACGGGTAACAACTAATATTTTATAATATAATTCAAAATCTAAATAATTTGAGCAATTAAACAAAATCGCGAGTGTTTTTTGATTAAATAAATCAAACACCGACGAAACGAGCGAAACGGAAAAGAGCGGTCCGCGAAATCCGTATGAAGTGCTGTTATAACGCCGGGAACAGTTCAACTATATTAGCAATATATCAATTTGACGAACGGAAACTTGCCAGATGTGTAATGTGATGATGGAGCCGCGGTGCCAACGACCTCCCCACGCACTAGCATTGGGAGCTGGCGGCTCTGCGATTTCTCGATATCACCGTGCATTACTGAAATTTGATTCCGTCACTTCAGTGTAATGTTTATGTATCCGATTTGTTAAGGGGGCGACATTAAAATAAAACATGATGTTAATTGTCAGCATGTGCTCTGCTTTTCGTGTTGTGTCAGGTATTTAAACTGTACAGTTAAAAAAGTATTTTTAATTACTAACCTTAAAACATTGCGGAAGTGAGAAAGGTTTTCAATTTGCATGCTCATTTTGGTATGTTGACACTGATCTTGATGGTCAAAAAAAATAATACTAACTATAACTGTTCCTGATTTAATCTTTAGATCGGTTTCGAGGTTAAATTACCTGCATAATTTGTAAAAAATAACCGCGAGATTAGTAATGAAAAACGACGAATATCTTTCATCTTATATTTCAATAGAAGAAAAAAAAGAGCATTTGCTTTTAAAGGTTTTTCCGAGATTGATAAGAAGTTACATCATCACTTTAATTGAGGTGACACTGAATGATTGCTTTAATCAAAAATATTAAAAATGTCGCAAGTAAGTTTATTACCATCATAATGTCAGTGTTTATACTCGTATATAGTTATCAATAAAACATAATTCCTATGTTCCAGCTGTCAAATAAGACCTAACATATTTTGGGTTGGCATGCTTCACTATCTTCAGCATCAGTTTAACTTAACCTTTAACCCTTAATATAATATTTAATAAGCTGATGGCAAGATAAATGTAGTGATGAACCGCTTTAAGAATAAACTAGATCTTTTATAGTATATAAGATTAATATTTTTTGAAAACACAGTAATATTACATCGATATTGTAAATATAAGTTTCGAACCTGGGACTTCAGTTGCAACGTGGAGTCATACACATTTTATGAGATGTACCACTTAATACTTCATTTAAGAGAAGACATATCAACTCCACCCGATAGACGTCCACAGCTGGACACAGGCCTCCAAAGATCTCCATATCAATCGATTCTGCTCTGTCCGTATCCAACGGCTTTCGGTGACCTTCAGTCGTATGTATGGTATTTGGGTCATTTCTCATCACTCTGACCTAATGCGGGTTGGTAGGAGTCAGAGCCTCGTTTGTTGATTAGCAGGGTGCACCACGAGCAGGTGAGGTTGATTTGGGTCCCGTGTATTGTTGTGTGGGACGAATTACACCCCCGTGAGAGAAGAGATATATGTAAATTTATCGGAATCGAATCGGATATCGGTAAATCATTAAAAATGCATTTATTGCAAACATAGCGGTTAAGTATAAAAAAAGTGCTTATAAATAGTAATGATTGAAATGTTTTTGCATACCAATTCGATAGACCTTTAGACTTTATAAAATTCGTATGATAATATACAGTTCATTATAACAACGGACATGTCGTAAATTGAATGGCGAATCATTTTATTGGCGTTATTAAATAATTATTATCCGGTGTACGAAACGAATGAACTGTCAAAGGATAATATAACTTATTGCTTTGGAAATAAAGTTTATTTTTATTAGACGATATTTCACAAGTAGTTTCGGTCATCGGCTTTTCACCTATTTCTATTTGGGCAGCGGCCGCGGAAGGAACTTCGGACGCTGACAACTTATATGAACTATATTAGGTTCACGGCCGTGATACGTTATCGAATATTGGTTATGTCGATAGCCCGATGCGCTATGGTCGTGGACTCTTAATTTGAGTTCAAAGACCGCAATTAGACTCTTGTTGCTAACCAAATAATTGTTCTTTATCTATGGACCAACAATTTAGACTTGGACGATGAAGTGTACTCGCCAAGAATGCTCTCATATGTCGAGGTACATGGCCATGCTGTTATAGCTGGCAGATTTACAGTAGAGAGTGGTAAACAGGAGACTAGATAAAACCCAACCGTAAAACCACCAAACAAACTCCTTGATATGTGGCTACGGAACCGAACCAAGGCCTTCGTGTAATAAAGCATGCGTTTAGCCACTGCACCTTTGAAGCAGTTAATGATACGGTCATGTCTTATTTTCATTATTATATGGATAACGAGCTCAATTAGATAAGCTAACAAATTTTAGTATTTATCTAGTCTAAATGTTAACTAAATGTTTCTAAGAAAGGAAGATCACTTCCGTTTTCTTATGTTATGACAGTGTTAAAAAAAAAATTATCAAAATTAATTTAGTTTAAATAAAGCAAACAAAAGTTAAACAATGCGAATGCTATGGAATTTTTAATTTTATAACTTGCAACATTGTTGTCCATCACCGTGCACCAAAACTGCATTTGGCCTGTGGTGATTCAATTGACACAACTCATCCGTCGTTAGAGAGGCTGTCGTTTGTGATTTATATTAAATTTATATAACAGAGATACATCTGAACTGCGTATAAAAGATTTCGACTTAATAATCTGATTTAAATAACATAGCTTTAAGATTAATACTACATTGATAAGTTGACCATAGTTGTGTCAAATTGGCCAATTCTTTGCAGTTGAGTTCGGCGACCTTACTAGCGCATCCACACGATTTTTGGCTAGCTCTCATACACTACGTGACGGAATTTTTTAATTGTCTTCCGCTCGCACAAAGCGGTGCGCTGGCCCGTGCGAGCGGGACAGCCGCGGGAGCGTCGGAGATGACAAATGAGTCCGATAAAGCGGTTCATTATACTTGTGGAAGCGACGTTATTTCCCCAAGTGGCTTAACTACAAACCTTCAGCCGAAAGGATTTTCTTAAAAGAGGCCGCATTATCGTCATTAGCCGATTGACTTCTGCTTGATATAAGCTACTGGTGGTAGGTCTATTGTCGGAGACTGTCTAGGTACATACCACAGTAGCGCCTATTTCTCCCGCTAAACAGTAGTATGCAAACATTACTCTGTTCCGCTTTGAAGAGCATTGTAGCTAGTGTCATTATTGGAGTAACGAGATTCAACATTTTACGTCTTAGACGACAAGCACAATGCGGTGCTGTATCTCTCTCTTTAAGTCGCTTCCTCAATACTGAGGGTGGTGACTCCTAATACATCATCCTCATTGTTATGGGCAGGCGTATCACTTACCATCAAGTGAAAGTCCCGCCCGTCTCGTCGCTAAAGTGATTTAAAAAAAGGCGTCCTCGAAAGACGCTCCACATTGATCGGGCCTGTACTCACATTTAGCGGCTTCCAGTGACCTTTTCTAGATACCGACAGTCCTTTTTGTGACTGGACCCTTGCCTTGAAGCACTGTCTCTTCTTGTTAGTAAATAATGAGGGATTTCATATAATGTATACACATCACAACATTTCAGGATTTCGATAATCCATGTACAGAAGTTGACGCGAGCAAGTTTCATTAATGTATTGTAAATTCATTGAACTTGCGCTATCTTTGGGTTAATTTAAAACGATTTACAAAGATATATTCATATTACGTAATATCACCTAAGAAAAATTCATAGTATTTAAATTTTTTTTATGACTTTTCTATAAGCAACCTTCTTTTGCTTTGCAAATAATGTGGAGACTTCTCTCACGTATATTTTAGCATTTAAAGACTTATCTTTCAATTTAGTTTGAATTAGCTTCAAAGGGATAGTAAAATAAAAATAGTTTTCTTTAGTATAATATATTATAATTTGAATTATTTTGATCATCACTGCCATGGCTTATGCAAATTTTATCTATTACAAATATTTTTTATTGCAGTCAATCCTTACTATGGCGATGCTTAATACATTACAATAAAATTATATATAATTACAATATATGTAAATATTTTTTTTTTCAACAATATACCATGGTAAGCAGGATGTTTATTTGGTGGTAAGTTCTACGTCTGACCATAACAATGAAAAAATAGTCAAGTGATTTTGACAAGATCATAATACGCTCGGCGTACAGTTACGCAATTAATTTTCTCACCGATGATATTAGGTTGTCAAACATATTTTTGTCTATCTTTAAAGAAAATATGGAAGTAATTAGTTTCTTTTAAGATAATTCAAATCTAGACGCATTAATGAATCATGTATAGAAATTTGGTAACCTTTATAAGCATGCGTCCCATGAATACGAAATAACTCTTCATTCAGAAGAAGGAATGCTAAATAACACAATAATAATGATAATATAAACATTTCATCAAATCATTCTCTACAGCAGCATAGGAAATGTAACACGTGAAATATGTCTATAGATCAATCAATCTAACAGATAGGGCGAATCATCGATAGCTTATAAAGTTCCACTACTAGACATTTTTCTACCATCTGACTAGGTGCAAGAACTATGAGATATCCCAAAGACATGAGGATTTTAATACAAACAGCCAGCTGGACAAAGACGTCGTCCAAGGATCTCGAAACTGATCTGTTGTGTACATTATCAATATTATCATCATTATCATTATCAATATCATTAACTGCTGATCTGCCCGCGTGATTAATGCTAGTTATAAACACCCTTAACATTATACGTCTTGAATTAAAACTTCTGTTTTCCTAGAAGGTTTTCATTATTCTTTTTATTAGTACAATAATTAATACGTCGCTTCCATTGTTCACCAGTGTGGTGGTGCCAGGGCCCGAATACTCTCGTATCACTGATGTAATGATGTAATTGCTCAGTCGGCGACATTATGATTTACCTCTATTAAACCCAAATGACCGTTCTTTGAACCGTTTTTTGTATTCAAACGATAACTATTTTCCAATTGTAATATCTGAAAGTTGCTCAGTTACCGATTCCGATGAATAAACTTTATAAGGGTTCATTTGAATTTTTAAATATTTTTTTACATTCACGGAAGTGCTACAATGTTTATGCCTGTCCAACGTTATGGGAACGGAAGACGTTTTATATCTAACCTCAAAAGTTTTATCAGAGAATTTGGGGTCATAGAAATAACATAAAACTGGAATACTGGGACCTTCTTTCCAGACGAGATAATGAATCTACTTAGCCTAATAATTTTACAGTTAATGCTTTCTTCACATATGGAAACGGAAATGTTTTCACATTCATTTCTAACGTCATGAAAAAGCCTCGATGGATTTATATATCCAAACGCCACTTTAAATGACAAACGATTATTTTTTATATACAAAAGTATCATGCTTTTTTTAAATATTCCAGTGGCTCACGAAGATGGAGGACAAATATGGAGATTAAAATTCATATTTCCTTTGAACTGCTGTCAAACTGTTTTCGGTATTGTATCGGCAGCTACTTTAAATGATGGGGTAGAAAAGAATTTTAGGAATCGGGCCACCGTTAGATTTCACGCAATAAAACTGTTCAATGGACAATGTTTTGAAAAAGAAGAAAAAAAAACTGGTCAAAGCTTTTATATTGTTTCAGCAAAACGGGACGAGACACCGCACCGTAAACTGTCGTAAATTAAACAAAATCATAATTGAACGGTACCATTTGTAAAACATTTTTTCTTATGTCCTTTTGTTTCACGACGTCCCCGAACTGTTGCAGTGACGTAGCCATTTTGTGAAACAACCGATTTGAGACTTTATATGCTGTTCATCATTCTGAAACTCCGTATGTCCCGTTACTCATCCCCCTTTGTTGCTATGACAGCTAGTTACCCCTTTTGTTGTTGTTTGGAGACTTTGTTGTTTTATTTTGTGAGAATGGATGTCACCATTTTGCGGTACGGTAAGAAAAATAGTATACAACGGCGCTGATAAATGTTCTGCTTATCTTTTATCATCTATCATCGTCTACTGGTGATATGTTTCTGTTACTGGAGACCGTCTAAGCAGGTACCACTGCCCCCAAAAGGTTCCCGGCTTATCGTGGCGAAGGGGCTCAGAAGCCGTGGCTTGGTCAACCACGGTGAAGCGAAGAGGAGTCTATCCGGCCGGCCCTACACCTAGGGAGGCGGCCGCTCCAGGTTAGAGCTCCGGAACTCCGTGTGCTCAACTCAGATGCGTGCCGGTGGGCTGCAGGGGCAGGCTTATACTCCCCTTTGCAGCCGAGGTGGAGACGCGGAGGGAGAAGAGTGTCGGTATTGCGATTCGCCGCTCTCCCTATCCTCCGCGGCCGTATGACGGTTGGCGGCGGAACCCAAGATCAAATCCGCCGCAGGAAGACGAGAGAGTTTTTTCTCTTCGCTCCCATGGCCTCTAGGTGACAGAGTCGGGGGAATCCGTTGCCCAGCTGACTGTAAGAGGCCAAGGTGGGGTCGCGCTATGTATTCCGGCGTGCCCTTACAGAGGTGGAAAGGGGGTTCTTCCCTCCCACCCGAGGTGGAGCTCCACGGTGCAGCTGGCGCTGACAGGGTCGCGGAGGTGAGCGAAAGCATTCCCGTGACCCCGCCTTAAAGCGACAAGGAGAAACATCGCGGGGGTTTTAGTCGGAGCAAATCCGACATAACCTACCTTTGCCCACGCGAGGGCAAGAATGCGCAGGCATTTCCCCCATATAAAACAACAAAAAAAACTGCAGAGCTTATTTCTCCCGACAAACAATAGTGTGCAAACATAACTGTGTTCCGGTTTGAAGAGCGCTTTAGCTAGTAAAATTATTGAGATAATAACACTTAACATTTTAAGTCTCAGCGGACGAGCGCGATGTGGTGCTGTGTATGTCATCGTCACTAGCGCCACGTTATGGACAGGCGTATCACTTACCACCAGATGAACGTCTCCTCGCTTCTTCGAATAAAAAAAAAGATTTAAATTTATTCATTCGTGATAATTGAATATCGGTCCTATCGTACCGATTTTGGGCATCGACATTTTCCGGCCACCACCTGCGCAGGATACGTCACCGTACACCATGTGTACGTGACCAAACGCTTGTTCATAAAGGCTCTTTACATATCTAAAATTTTTTTTATTCAATTAAGCGACGAGACGAACGAAAGGTTTACCTGATGGTAAGTGATACGCCTGCCCATAATAACGTGGCACTAGTTACAATGACATACACATCACGATACTGTGCTCGTCACGTGAGACATAAGTTGTTGATTCTCGTTACCCCATTAATTACACTAACTGCAGCGTCCTTCAAACCGAAACTTGATAATGTTTGCACAGTAATATTTGACGGCAGAAATAGGAGCTGCGATTATACCCACCTACACGGTCTCCGGTAACAGAGACCTACCACCAGTAAATATAATTATACTATAAACCATATTTTTTTTAATTATTGATTTTAGCTGCTTCGAATTTATCTATACAGCCTATTATTCATTATATTTTTTTTACAATCGCAACGACGTATAATTCCCTGTATATAATATAATTCAACAAGGTATACAAGGTGGCGCAAAAATAACCTTCCGATATTTTTTGGCTGTAATTTAAAAAAAAATATGAAAAACTTTGATTCTTCTTATGGATTATTTTTATTTGGTCTTTTAATTTTTTTACATCAAGGCAAAATTTATAGCATTTTCTGATAGGAGGATTACTTTTGCGTCACCATATAGATAGATAGATAAATCCGTTCATTTGCCTACGCAGTACAGAACAGATGTATACAGACAAACATTACATAATAAAACACAGATAAACTAAAATATGTCGCCATAGTAATATTTGAGATAATCATTGCTGCCGTGTGTACTGCAATGGTACAAAATGGCCGTAGATCATTGTAACTACGTAGTGAACAACGCACTTATTTTCAGCTACTACTTTATTAAGAAGCGACTACATTTTCAAGATGCTGGTGTACGAACATGATGTAGCCGGATAGAGAAAAAGAACGATTAAATTAAAGTTAAATTATTGACATTAAATTTGAGAATAAATATAACTTCTGATTGTGTGCTGGAATTATAGAATTAATTTGTTTTTCTAAGAGATATGTTATAGGTTTAGATATAAAACAAACAGGTATGTAGATAAAGTGAATTTCTTAAAGGGGGTGGTACATTATTCCAGCACTTTGTCGCTTCATGACGGAAACTACAAAAACCACAGATTTTTGTTTATTGAACACAAGGCAAGTGCGAGTGCTTCTAGCGTTGCATCTATCCCTAGCTGATGAAAGATTCAGCTTAACGTATACATATGAGAGAGATATGATGATGTGATTTGATAATGACAAAGAGGAGAGTAAGAAAAAAAGAAGAATAGATTTTCTGACTTTCTATGCACTAAATTGAACTCTAATACGCATTTAGTCCCACCGGAGAGAAGAGAAGATGATTTTTTCAATTTCAACTTAACGTTATTTTTATGGCAGGGGTGTAAGGGGCCCTCATAAGAACTCACAGGACCCAAGTCAATCTCACCTACTCGTGGTGCACCCTGCTAATCAACAAATGAGGCTCTGGCTCCCACCAACCCGCATTGAGCTAGCGTGATGGGAAATGGCCCAATTCCCCCACATGAAACTCTACTAACGTGCCTACTCTTTGGGGAGGCCTGTGTCCAGCAGTGGACGTCTATCGGCTGATGTAGTAATTAATTTTCTAAGAAAAAGTAGTCCAAAATACTATATCCGTAATAGTAACACTATTTTATATTATTATTGTTTAATAAATTATTATTTTTAATAAACTATTGAATTATGTTAAATAAAAATCTTAACGTTTTTCCTTTGGAGGTATTCCTCTTGTCTAAAGTCTATGGTGTATACGAATCTACCGGAAACCTCTGATGCCGGAGACTGTCTAGGTAGGTGCAAGCATTACTGTGTTCCTGTTTGTAGGGCGCTGTAGCTAGTGTAATTACTGGGGTAACGAGAGTCAATATTTTTTCTCAAGGCGACGAGTGTAATGTGGTGCAATGTATATCATCTTGACTAGCGCTACGTTGTTACGGGCAGGCAGTAACCATATGGTAAGTATACCATCAGGTGATCGTTCCGCTCGCCTCGTCGCTTCCTTAAAAAAAAAAAATCTGTCCTTAAAGTAATGTTTTATGTTATATATACAACAGTAACAATTTGCATTTACAACAAATATATTTGTTTTTATTTTTATTTACATGTTTATATACTTTGTAAAGGTACCTGCTGGTGCTTAAGATGTTCTCCAAACTGCTCATTATTTCACTTTGCGGTCTCGTGGCCGAGGACAGTTTTATTGCCTGGTAGCCGGTGGCGGTGCTTAAGTGGGACAATAACCAAACGGAAATAATCCGACTTAATTTTTTCCGTGCCTATAAAGGAACAAATCGCCGGTAGCAGGAGAAACCAATGAATTGTCTCATGAATACGTAATTAACATTTTGTTACCTTCTCCTTTTTTGATTTGACGAAGCGAAGAGATGAGACACTCGTAACAACGTGGCGCTAGTTAGAATGATATACACTGCACTGAATTGCACTCGTTGCCTTGAGAATTTTGTTGTTCCGTTATCTTAGTAATTTCGCTAGGTACAATGCTCTTCAAACTGGAACACAGTAATGTTTGCACACTGCTGTTTGTCGGCTGTAACAGGAGTCACGGTGGAACCTAGACGTTCTCAAAGGACTGAATCTTACCATCAACGCAGTTCATGATACTATGAACCAGATTACTAATGGTAGGCCTATGTTGCTGAAGAGCGTCTAGGTAAATACTACCATAGCGCATGGTTCTGCCGGCAAACAGTAGTGTGCAAACAATACTGTGTTTCGGTTTGAAAGGCACTGTAGCTAGTGTAATTACTGAGGTAATGAGGCTCAATATCTTATCTCAGGTGACGAGCGCAAATGCTGTCGTACATGTCATCCGAACTCGCGCCATGTTGTTATGAGCAGGCGTATCACTTACCATTGTCGTGATATCCAAGTTAACATACCGTTCTTCTTGTCACTAAATGGATAAAAAATTTAATTTTTTGATCTGTACATAAAAAACTTAAAGTATCTGTGTAGTATGTCTATTTGTCTTTCTCTTGTTTCGGCTAACACCCAGTTTGGCTAAACCGAATTTAGAAAGAAGATACCAACATACAGATTCAATAAGTAATCAATTCTCTTTGGTATCAGTAAATCGTTTCATGATATAATGGAGTCAACCATGTTTTAATACCACCAGTTGAAAAGAGTAGTTCGCTGGCCTAATGGTTAGAGCGTGTGGCTTTCATTCCGAAGGTCGCGGGTTCGATTCTCGGAATGTACCGATGACTTTAATATTTAAGTTACGTACATTTGTGAACTACAAAAGCGAAATACAAACGGTGAAGGAAAACCTCGCGAGGAAACCTGTACATGAATTAGAATATATTCTAAGGTGTCAGTGAAGTCACCAATCCGCATTGGGCCCGTGTGGTGACTATGGCCCCATCGCCCTCATATTGAGGGTAAGCATGTGCCCCAACAGTGGGGACGTAACTAAGCTTTAAAGTAAGAAAAGAACAGCTGAAGACCAAAGTTTTCTCAAACTCCTCTACAAACTTCAATCTGAAGAGGGCACATGAAGTTATTGACGGTTAGTTAAATAAACTGACAGTATGAAAGTTAAATTTTATGTCTTTAGAACACATTTTGCTTAACTAAAGCTTGAAGCAGTAAGGAGTCACTGGAATCAAACAGCGCAAGACAGTGGTTTGTGGAACACATTACACGACCAGCTGTGGACATCCATGGGTTGAAAAGATGATGATGAAAGCTTGAAGTGAAAACACCTGTTTTCACTCGCAAGAAACTCTCACAAGAGACACTCAAAGCCATAATCTAATGCCAAGTGCAGTGCCAAGTTGAAGGACGTTGCATATCTTCGAAGACTTCATGCGTACGGCATACAAGTGTTCCTCAATTACAATATTTGAAGATATATTAAATATGTGGATCTAAGTTGTGGTGTCGTAAGTAACTGGGAAGAGTAAAAGTCTTTCCAGGCCAATAGTGGCCGTCTATAGAATAATGATTATGATGATGATGATGATTAAATACGGAGACAGTTCAGAACTGAGTTATGTCATTAAATTATTGCGTAATAAACTGCATCTGCTTTAAATCTCTTCAATCATATATAGTTTATTGATTTATTACAATGAACAGTATCTATTTTGTTCTATAACTTCAGAAAAGTTTTTTTTTAGCCATTTATATAAAATAATATTAAAGTTCATGAAAGTAAATAAAATTTTTGTGACACAATTTTTTTTTTATCTATTCTATAAATAATACTATGTAGAAATCAAAGCATACTTTGATATAGTCTTCCTAAATTAATATTTATTCGTTTCCTTCCTCATTAAATTTAATTTGTGTCCTTTTTTTTTATAACAAGCAATGAATCAACAACAAACAGCTAATAATTAAGAAAAAATTTTCATTTAAATGTCTCTTTCAAATATACATACATGTATATATAAGATATTTCCGCCTGCGTAAAGATTCATCACGATTTCTCTGAAACCATAGAGAGTTGAAGTAAGAGTGTAAGAATATTGCTTTTGCCAAGTGAAAGGCCGCTGAGAACGGTTTTACAAAATCTCTTCCCCTAAGGGAGTTACGAGGGTGCTATGCCTAGCAAAGTGGGCGAGAGACAGCTAATATCTAGCCAACAACAAATGTTTATTATCTCGGCAATAATAAATCATTTACTGACAAAGAAACAGACATATCTCAGGTCCGCGTCATTTTTATATATGGACCGTTTATTTTGAAAGTGGTGTAAGTCCATTTTCTTTTGTTTCGAGAAAATTAAAGGTTAATATATTTGTTGATTTAAAAATACAGGCAAATCATATGAGGTCTGGCATTGTTTATATTGTTTTATCAACATTTAATTTGTTTATATAAATTTGTTTTTGGCTAATTAGACTGCGATAACACATATTTATGTGCTGTAAATGGACTTACACCACTTCCAAAATTAGACAATTGTAAAAATCGTTTAATTTAAATTTTTAATCAAATCAAATATCGCTTAAAATATACTTCATTTTAATATAATTTTGTTTACAAATACGCATAACAACACATAACATTTTATTTTAGACGGCAATTACATTGTCATTACAAGATACCGAATACAAGAATTTACTTATTCTCTGCATGTGTGCATGTGGTAGTGTTTCAAAATATGCATGATGCACCGGAGGTATATAGGGTAGTAGCTGCTTCATGTCTTTATATTTTTCGTACGTAATAGGTCTGGCATTTTGGTACAAAGGCTCCAGGGTGATTTTTTCAAATTTTATCGGTCTTCCAGGACGTAGAGGTAATAAATTGATAATTTTAAATTCTGCGTCCGTCATCATTGTTTTATAAAAAATGGTATATGGTGCAATTTTGAGGAACCTCAACCAACATATATGCAACCAATTGACCTGTTCCCCATTAGTATTTTTTTTTATCTGCTTTTTAATTGCATTTTGGAGATTTTTTTGTTGAAATGAAATTCTCCCGTTTCATTTCATATAAAATTAATTTATCCTGTTTTCTACATTGCGCTATTACATTATAGTAATCTTGTGGTGTGTACACAAAATTCATTTTTCTCAATGCCATTTCTATGATGCCAAAATCTGCATCGTTCGGAAGGTATGAATGCCCCGAGAGTAAAAATTTGTGGTCAATTATCTTAATGCTGTTTTCCGACTGGACAACCTTCAACCACATCAATGCCATTTGTAAATTTCGATTTTGCCCAGTACACATGTCACTGTAGGCAACAACATGGCTTTGGGTCATTACATTTTCTAAATGCTTCAAACAGCATGAAGCCACCTCTTGCGATCCCCTAGAAGCAATGGTTTCCTCCCACACGTACATATTAACTTTATTATTATGTAAATTGTGAAAACCCTCGTTTGAGACGTACATATTTCGTTGTAATATGCGTTTTGTTATTTTTCATTTAATGAAAAATAACAAAATAATGATCGGCATCCATCTGCTATGCCACCTACCTCTGTCAATTGGACTTACACCACTCTCATAATCGATGATTATGCAATTTCATTTACCGACCGATATTAAGTTGTATAAAACATGGGATTTTTTTGAGAAATTAAACACGGACTAGTTATATATAAAAAATTTACATTAAATTAAGCATGAATTACGTGATAGCTCATTTTTCTCAAAAATGGACTTACACCACTTTCAAAATAAACGGTCCATATTTTGATTGGAATTTTCTACACTTGCGTACAACTGAATCGACTCAAGCTATATGTATAAAAGGTTGATTTTTCAGAAAATGGCGATTTTCTTAGTTTTTTTTTTGTTTATGAGACTAATCTTTTCTCTAAAAAATGTCACCCTACGGGGAAAAATCGGTTGAGTACTTGATGATATATGATGAACTTGATGATATTTAATTTCGACAAGATTGCATAAAAAATTAAGAAAAATTAAAAAGGCAACATAATGAATAAAAAAAAATATTTTCATAAAAGTAAAGAAAGTTAAAATCAACAATACTTTGTATTCCCTCCCCCCGCTTTTATAACTGCTTGCATGCGATAATTCATGGACTTTATCAATTTTTTCATAAAATCTTGAGGTATCATATTCCATTCTTCCTCTAGCGCAGTTTTCGACGATGCTCGATGGAGTCATAACAATGTATCTAACAACGCAACGAGCAAATTCTGTAACGCTCACATTTAACCATATTTATTCAAAAAGTTTTGTCATTGTTTATTTCAAAATTGCTGTATTATGAAATAAATTATTAGTTTTTCGAATAAGAAAACTTACAAAAATCGGAGAAGCCGTTTTTAGAAAAATCAAACTTTTATACTAATATACGGCTTGAGTCGATTTAATTGCACGCGAGTGTAGATATTTACAAAGGTCCTCTTATAAATTAAGAATATATTACTAGTAAACATTTTAGGGGAAAATTAAAGTATATTTAGAGATGGAAAAATCTAAGTATATTACCGTGTTAGTGACTAACAAAAAATAGTAGACATTAACATAGTACTTCGTGATAAAGAAAGTTGTCTCTCTGTTACCGGTTACTGTCCAGGTGGCTACCACCGCAGAGCCTACTTCTGCCGCTAAACAGTAGTGAGCAAACATTACTGTGTTTCGGTTTGAATTGCACTGCAGGTAGTGAAATAACTGGATTTACGGGACTCAACATCTTACGTCTCAGGCGACGAGCGCAAAGTGATGCAATATATATCATCCTAACTAGTGCCACGTTGTTATGGGCAGGTATGTCACTTATGATTACGTGAACGTACCGTTCGTCTCGACGCTTCATTGAATAAAAAAAAAAACACAATGTGTTCGACGCATCAGGACAAAAGATGGCGCTTCCTGATCACTCTTCTAACCTTAACGAAATAATAGTTAGCATTGTTTAGTAAAAAAAATTCCGATCTATTTAGTTTACATGAAGCTAAGTACAATTAAGTGAAAATATAATTTCTAAGGTAAAGTATTTTTTTCTTTTGCATAAGAACTGTATTTTTTTTTGTTCTCCGAGACGACGAGAGGAACGAAACATTCATCTGATAAGATATGCCCATAACAACGTAGCGCTAGTTAGGTTGCACCAGATTGTGCTCTTCGCCTTGAGTGACAAGATATTAAATCTTGTCACTCAAGTAATTTTGCTATAGTGCACTTTAACTGGAACATAGTAATGTTTGTAGACTGGTGGTAGGTTTCTGTTGCCAGAGACCGTCTAGGTAGATATCACTGCAGCTTCTATATCTGCTATCAAATAGTACTTTACAAATATTACCCAGTTTCGATTTGGATGATGAGATAAATAGTGCAATTACTGGAGTAACCGAGACATTTTATCTTGTGGCGTGTATCCATCACCATAAGAGTACCGTCGCGACGCCACTATCGACAGACGTTCTTTGTTATTCCGTCATCGTCCTCTCACCTGGTACTCGAAGACTAAGCAATCTAATCTGTCGCTTATATTTGCAACAAATGTTGAGTTATTAATTTTTTTATTTATACAATGCGTTGAAGGAAACAAGAGGGCGGTGTGGAGTGGCGCTTTCAAATAATCAATTAAGTATAAGAGATTGGGCGGCTTGATGTAAAAATCATTTAGATTCCTACAACAGCCGAGTTAATTGTACCTGCTAATATTTAATTTCTTTTACCATTGTAAAGTAAATTTTACGAAACACATGGGTACAGTTTGAACCACGCGATTTATTTACAAGAACTAAACAATCCCCATATTGGTGACCCGATATCATCTGCAAAAAAGCCCATAACCTTAAAGCAACGAACACAATGTCGTGCTGTGTATATCACCCTAACTAGCGCCACGTTATAAGTTATACTACTATTACCGTATCGTACATATCGAGACTTACTACTGACTACTAGATAACTACTGGGTTCGAAAGTCTCACTCGTGTAGTAGCTATGTGGAATACAAACATTACTATCATATTAGATTTTTAGACATGTGTGAAATGTTAATATTATAATTACTACACGTGCTTCACCACATAATGGTATTACATTGGGTTTTATATAACATGCTAATTGTAATATTTAGTGGGGGGGACAGCCGAAATTGAAATAACGATAAATAATCATGCAACGCTGACGTCAAACAATGTTTTATTTAGCAGAGTCGAAATTTATGAATAAACTTTATGGAGCACTGTACGTCCGAATAGAAATTAAATTTTAATACGCAGCAGTCAACTGTGGACTTTATAACTCTGTAAGGAAAATACAAAATGGCGGACGCGTTTCAAAATGTCTGTTCGCATTTAAAGTTAAGGAAAATACGTTCGTGTTGAATAAGTATCAAATATTTGCCGTTTAAAACCTTAAATTTAAACCATACATATCTCTAATTTTTTTTTTACTAATAAATTTCGCTTTACTATTAAAAATTAACGAGTCTTATATTTCAAGAATATTCATACAATCTAACTACATATATATATTTAAATATATGTATATATGGATAAATTATATAATGTATATATATATTTTTATAATAAAAATGTATTTTATTTGTTTGCAAATCACGTGAAAATTAGTGAAGGTAACCACATAGGAATATGACCATTCGACGCGGAATGATTTGTAGATGAGTTTTTGTACTTCATAGATCCTTCATCATTTTATTTCTAATTAACTTAAACATGTTCTTTTCGGATTGTTTATGCGGTTGCTATGGTGACGGTTGTTACAGTAAGTAGCTTGCGGTCTAATTATATTTTACGGCCAGCGAAGCGGGCGTGGAACAGTTAATTTTATATAAATTTGACCTAGTGTATGTGAGCCCATTAGAGTTTTAAACTTTGGTACATTGACTAGTACCAATTGTTCCTTTTTTACTTCCATAAAACAAGGCACAAACCATTTGCCGCCAAAGGCGTTTTTTATAAAAATTGTTACCTCATCGCCATATTTGAAAATGATTTTTTATTCATTATTTTATTTAGGATATTTACATAACATTAAAAATAATTTTTAATTGCTTTAAGAGACAACAAACTATGCAATATTTTTCTTGTTCAAGGATAAAAAAAAGGATAACATTTTATATTTCATTTGTTAATGCACTATCATAATGTAATTTATGAAATACGAGTAAATATATATATACATATACAGTAAAAGACATGCTACAATAATGTGGCACGAGTTAGGATGATATTCACTACATTACACAACCTGTTGCCTTAATAGACAATAAATCTCGTTATCCTAGTAATTTCAATGACTACAGCGTCTGTCAAAACTGAATACAGTAATATTTGTGCAGTCGTATCTACCTAAATGGTCTTCGGCTACAGAGACCTACCACCACTCGATTGTTGATGATCAGAGATTATTTTGAATGTTAAATCCAACTTTTTTCAGTCTTTAATATGCGTTTATTATCTATGAAAATCATAAAGTGCGTTAATTATCTGCAGACAAGGATAAAGATGAAGATTCATTTCAACAATATTTCTTAGAATCTTAGAAAGCCAGCCCTAACACGCTTTCTAATCGTAAAAAAAAACCTTGCAATTTTTTAGCAATTGTGGAAACAAAAAGAGTTTTGTACTTTTGCGTGCGTTTAAAAGATAAATGCGTAAGCTTATACCTGATGTCGTAAAGTCATTGTTTAAATACTTTAAAAAAGCTTTAGATACTTCATTCTGTTAATACGAAATATATTAGACATATCATAATCATCAGCCGATAGACGTCTACTGCTGAACATAGGCCTCCCACAAAGATCTCCACATTGTTCGGTCCACCGTCAGCAAGGCCTCCACTACTGCATCGCATTAGGGACCGTCATTTCTTCATATAAGGTGATATGGGCCATTTCCTACCACGCTGGCCAACGGAGGGTGCTTGGGAGCCAGAGCCTCGTTTGTTGATCAGCAGGGTGCACCACGAGCAGGTGAGGTTGGCTTGTCCCGTGAGTTGTACGGGACCCCTCACACCTTCGTTATTAGACATATAACATATTTAAATTTCAAGTGTCAAGTAAAATACAGTGAGTAAAGGAACTGTTGTCGATAAATGACATCCGCCATTTAGCCAGCGTGGTAGATAAATGGCTGGCTCGCTGGTTCAATGGTTAGAGCGTGCGGCTTTCATTCCGCAGGTCGCGGGTTCGAATCTCAGCATGTACCGATGACTTTAATATTTAAGTTATCTACATTTGTGAACTTTAGTAACAATAGCGAAATACAAACGGTGAAGGAAAACATCGCGAGGAAACCTGCACATGAATTGGAATTTATTCTAAGGTGTGTGTGACGTCACCAATCCGCGTTGAGCCCGCGTGGTGACTATGACCCCCTCGCCTTCATATTGAGGGTAGGTCTGTGCCCCAGCATTGGGGACGTAAATTGGTTGTCTTGAATATAAAATGGGCTATTTATATGAATCTAACTAAAAACAAATCTGAACTACATTGTCTCATTAATAACATTAAATAATTGGAACTATATAGATGCGAAAAAGTAATAATTAAACCTATTATAAGTAGCTACCATACAATTACCAGTAACTTTAATCCCATCAGTCTGGCTACACTTTTAATCCGCTTCCCAGATAAAAGTTAATTATCAATAACGTTTATGATCTGTGTATCTACCCAGAATGGAGTGGGCTGCTTGAGGATTAAATGTAGCGTCTAGAGAGCGGCGCTACTATAGACAGCTTAAACAAAGATTAAATATACTTTCAGCGATAACTTAATAATAAGTGAGAAAGCAAATTTCGCAGCGGTAGCTTTCTTAGGTGAAATCTTTTCAAGTTTATCTAGGTCTTAAGATAACTCATATCGACCCCAAAAATTTTGTACCAAAGCGGCGGCAGCCATTGTAAAGTAGTTTTAAGAATAAACCAACAATAACTTTAAAGTATGAGTAAGTTGTTACTTAATAACGATGATCAATGTGAACAGAACTGTGTAAAGATTACTGTATATACTTTACTGGTGGTAGGTCTCTGTTGCCGGAGTCCGTCAAGGTAGGTAACACCGCAGCACCTATTTCTGCCACCAAACAGCAGTGTGCGAACATTACTGTGTTCGTGTTTGAAGGATGTTTTAGCTAATGTAATCATTGGTATAACAAGACAAGGTTAATATTTTTTTCGTTTCGTGAGGGAAATCTTCGAAAGATACCCTGTTTCTGGGGAGAAGTCAGGGTTTTTTGAGATTCTCCCTCATTAAGACCCCATTCGGCGGTCTACATCAGTGCATTCAGAGAGGCTCAGGGATTTCTTAAAGAACGCACCGGTGCCTCTCTACACTTTGTGCTAACACATCTCTGAGGAGGAGTCTAACTGTCCTAGACACCATCGCTGAGCCATACGCTGTCCCTCTGCTGTGTTCGCTTGTTGACCAATAAGGGCCCCCACCTTCAACGCCCGCGAAACTCCTAGACCATTTCAGCCGCCTTCTACGACAGGCAGAGCTTATCTTAGTCCTATTCTTACTAGCCGGAGACTGCAGCGCTGATTACATCCTATCTAGCGACACATTGTTATGGGCGAACGTATCACTTACCATCAGGTGAATATCTCTCTCATCCCATCGCTTCATAGAATATAAAGAGAAGTCAGGAACATTGGTATATAATGTTTATTATAATGTAATAACAATAAACCTTGTCACTACCTCGCTGTTGTCATATTCATATTTTGAGGTGGATCTGGAGATAATCACTACGAGGGAGATTAAAAGATATGAAGTTGCCTACTTGTTGTAGGAGTCTATAACTAAATACGGGCTGTATACTTGTATATGTATATATTCTATTTATCGACAAGCAAGTTTGTGTAAACATTATTGTATTCCGGTTAGAAGTTAGAACTCTTTAGCTAGTGAAATAACTGGAATGGATAGAGGGACAATGGGCGACTATTTCCGCATTAAGACAACACGGTGACTTGAGACTATCATGAAAGGTCAAGAAGCGAGGAGCGTAATGTGGCAATGTCTTGACATTCTAAACAGTTCCCTTATTGCTATGGGCAGTACCATTTACCACTAGAAATACCAATAATTGTATAAGAACATAGTATTTGTCTTAGTTGTATACGAATATCAAAATTTAAGTACTACATAGACATCTAGTGTAAAGGCTCTATACAATAATTCCTTTTAGCACTAAACAAGATGTAGTTAGCAGTAAGTTTCGCTTTACCATAAAGTTGAACTAATCTCTTTTTAAATAACTTAACATGTACATATTTAAAGTAATTAAATCTTTTCACTAACATTCAGCTTTGATGTTAAAGCGTGTGACAACTCGCGTGGTCTCCGCAAATGTGTGTCATGGTTCAATGACATGTGTTATCATTTCTATTTTTGGGGCCTATAATCCGACCGATTGTTAACGTCCAACACCGCCAACGACGTGTTCAGTGATCGTGTGAACTTCGAATCGGTCGTGTAGCTCGCGAAAAGCGTCGACGGTGCCGCGTCTACTTTCTTTTACACAAACTTGTTCACAGTGAAATTAACAAGGAAAATATCAAAACGAAATCGTCTGGTTAGATGTGAACTTTTGGATTGTTAGCAGACATGTTCCACTGATGTTTGGTGACATTATAATAGTTGATTTCATTTCGCCTGACAACTTTTTCTTCTAATTCTTCGGTCGTTTATGTGTGCGTATATAGATACAACCACTTAACGAACTTTTTCGCGGATGACGACTCTACAAGCGCAGAGATAAATCCATAATAGAATATCGGTAGAACATTTTTTTATACTACGAGATGAAAAATATAAACACCCAAAATTACGTGATGCCATAACAATACAGTGTATCTGAAAATATTTACGTAGTACTACATCGCTGTAGCCGTCTTACTCGTAAAACCTACGTTTCCTTGTAACAATTAAATTAACTACAATGCTCTTTAAATAGGAAGTCATTTCAATTAAGTATACACAATAACCTTATAGTCTTACTGAATTACTGATCAGAAGTAAGAAAATGTCTGAATATATCTTTAACAAGTTTAAAATAAATGAAATCATAACGTTTATATAAAACTTCATAGACAAGTTATCTGTTTATGTCATGGTTTAATCGGTTGGGTTAAATGATTATAATTAGAGTTAAGAACATGTTGCGGCCTGTTCACTGTGAAAAGGAACAGGTACCAACTTTGTAGACAATTGGTGGTTTGCACCATAGAGACAACTGGTAGCATCACAAACCGATACATTGTCCTGTGAATATATAATTAGACATCGTAAGCATACAACAGACATAACGGTAACAATTAAAGGGTTGGTAGTTAAATTGGGGGTTGTAAATTATGAGATGAGCTTTCGAACGGTAAACAAGCGAAATATGTAAAGTGTTTTTAAACAGCGGCTGTCAAACTTTATTTGTTTGGACTAACGGAGCAGGTTGGATACCACTGGGGATACTCAAAGATCAAGTTTTGATGATATTTGATGTTCTTTATCGTAAAGGCTAATGATTTTTCTTGCGTAAGGAATATCTCAAAAAAAACTTGTATTATAAGGCTACAATAAAAACATGATAAATATAATATTAATAGGTAATGTCCTTGTTATATTACATAAATAACTTCAGTGGTGAAACAATCACCGAAATTATACGACTTAATGAACTACACCATCAGTCGATAGACACTCACTACTGGTCAGCTTGTCACGAAGATGACTCCAATCGATGATCTACATGATAAGGGCATAATTCTTTCTCGAAGGTCTGTAACGCAGCTGGCCATATGCGACAGTGACCACTTAACACACCAGCCGCTAATCTCCTTCTCGCATAAATTCTTCAATGTCCAAGTTGAAAGATCGAGTTAAAACTTAGCTGCTTAACTTAACCACTGTAAACCAGGTCATCAATTAAAACCATGTTGAATCGTGGTCAAGTACAAACATAATTAAACAGAAAAAACTACTCCAAAATGATATAATAAGATCCTTTTGGCAATAATTCACACGTTGCCAGCTCCTTTGAAGTGTCCGAATCAACTTGAACCATTCCACGCGAAATTGTTTAATTACTTTATTGTTTAGAAAATTGCACAAAGGTAAACTAAGCAACTAAAGTGTTGTGCTTAAAGAAATTTTTAATGTCTTTATTGTGGCCTTAGCATGCAAGCTTTTTTTTTGGGATGTTCCTTGCGCAAAAATTTTTATTTGCTTTTACGATAAGGTAAAGGTTGAGCGTTCTGAATTGTGTAATAGTTATTTCTTTAACTATTCCACTAACTGCGTTATAGTTTAGAAGTTTGTATATTATATATATATATATATATGGGTGTGTACCGAAGTAAAAAAAAGAAGTGTACTGCCAAACAGTAGTGTGCAAACATTACTGTGTTACGGTTTGAAATCGTTATACCTAATGAAATTACTAAGGTGACGAGACTCATGTTTTATGGCGACGGGTGTTGCAATGTATATCATACTAATTAGCACCACGTTGTTATAGACAGGTGTATAACTTACCATCAGATTAACGTCTCGGTTGTCTCGTCGTTTCGCGAATAAAAAAAAATGAGGTTTCTTGCGAAACTCAGCTGCTGATGTTTTTTAACATTTAAGTCTCTGATCCCTTGTCCCTAATTTTATTAACAAATTAAACGGGGATACATATGATAGGAGTCGGTCACTTATAAATTCTATTCTCTAATCTAATTGGGTTTCATCATCATCATCAGGCGATAGACGTCTACTGCTGGACATGGGCATCTAATTGGGTTTACCTAGACATAAATATCATATGATGTCACTTAAAAATTAAACGGTATCACATTCGACTGCTTTAATAATTTCAGACTATCATCGACCACGGCTAGACATGGGACTCCTTTGTAGTTTGCCAGCGCGAGAGGTCCGATGAAATCTACCGACGACTGGAGCTCTGGTCTTCTGGTTTTTTCTCACTCGGTGATTTACATCGACAGCACAGCAGTACGCTGGTAAAAGGAACGGGAATAGCTGCACCCTGTTTCCTAACGCTGTTCATTCCAGTTATGACATAGAAGTTTGTAAGTGGCTATGCTTCTTCTGCTCTAGTAAGCTTTACCATCTAGATTACCTATATGTTTACCATCACGTGGATTCCTAGTTAAGTGCTAGTTTATATAATACAAAATTAGTCCCTTCTTATATCGCATATACAACTATTATTATCACGGCAAAACTATCTCATTTTGGTTTTTATTTTATATAACCTGATACAAATTCATCATCATCATTATCAGCCACTGATGGACATTCACTGATGGATATAAAATCCCCCAAATTTCCTTTATTATATATATTTCGTATGAGGGGATTTGAGCTATTTCCCACTACGATCGCTCAATGCGGGTTGGTGGGAGCCAGAGCCTCGTTTGTTGATTAGCAGTGTCCACCACGAGTAGGTGAGGTTTGACATGGATCCCATGAGTTGTTGTGCGGGAACCCTTACACCCCTTACAATTTGGAGATGACTTAAATATGAATTAACATAATTTTAGATGCAACTAGCTGTTTCTTGCTGGCCGTAACATTTGGGTAAGGAATTTTCTACCATCCATTCTTAGCTGACCTACGCTGTGCTTCTTTACTTAAGCGAGTGTGGAACAGCCCCAGCACCATACTGCGTGCATTGTCAGATAGATAGGGCCCGGCGATGCTAGCTCGCTGGATACAATTACACGCTGTCAAGTAAATAAGGGTTGTGCTGGTTTCGTTGTGTCAGTATATGAATATTACTAACACAGCTTTTAAGTATAACTGTAACTAACATGATATGCATCACATATAGTTATCTGACAATGATTATACTAGGCAAAAGGAATTTTCCCACCAAAGTGTGTAGCTAGGTCTTACAGTTCCAGAGATATCGCGATTAGTCTCTATATAGGTGGGATTCCCTTATTTCCTATCCTTTCTCTTATTAGATGTACTTTATATTAAAAACAATAAGTTCATAAGTTAAGTTACAATCACAAAGTTATTGTCGCTTAGATACAGTTAATTATACCCGTGTAATTTTAATTTCGATTTGAAACGTAATAAACTTGAAACTATTACGTTTGATATCGACGTAATAATATATTAAACAACCGCGAACTAATTATAATACAATTAATACCTGCATGCGTGTAAACTAACATTAAAATGTACTTAAAATAAATAAATTAAAGATATTTTTGCTTAATAAAAATTTTTTAGTAACTTAATAGTACAGTAATTTAAATAATAGAGGAATATACATGTACTATATATATATATATATAAGATATTAACATCATCAGTCTCAGATGGAAATGAAACTGTTATCTTTTTAATTGAACAAATCTTTACTGCACTTACAGCGCAGTGGCTAAGCCTTGAAACAAAGAAGTCTCTGGTTCGATTCCGTATTCATTTATATTTGAATAAAGGTGGGTTTTTGATAACCTACAAAATATTATAAATCTGACAACAGGATTGATGGCAACTACTGTTCCATCCGCCACCAATTCCACTGTCATTTTACTTATATGAAATTGCAGTCAATTTTAACCTCTTTTAAATAGAAAAACACGAATTTTAAAGTAATAACAAATTGTTTATAAAACAGTCTAATAGCATTGAATATACTTACAAATTAGTATCTATATCTTAGTGTATAGGTTACCCGAGACCGTCTAGGTAGGACACACCGCAGCTCCTATTTTGTTTTCAACAGCCAATATACGTCTCCTCTGTTGGGGCACAGGCCTACGCTCAATATCAGAGCGAGGGAAGCTCCTATTGCAGCTGACAAACAGTACTGTTCAATCATTACTGTTTCAGTTTGTACGGCGCTGTCATCGTCTTCAGCCGACAAACGTCCACTGCTGAACAAAGGCCTCCCCCAAATATCTCCTCATCGATCGATCCCGCGTTGCTCGCATCCAGTGGGTTCTCGCGATTCTCACCAGTTCGTCGGCACACTTTGTGGGAGGCCTACCAACACCTTATTACTCTATCGGCCGTCGGATCTTCGAGAAATGTGCCCTGCCTACTGCCACTTAAGTCTAGCAATCTTTTGAGCTATGTCGATGACCTTAGTTCATCTGCGGATCTCCACATATCTCATTCGATCGCGCAGAAAACTCCGCGCATAGTCCTCTCCATTGCCTTTAGAGCCTTAAGGGCTGTAGTAAGTAATTACTGGGGTAACGAGACTCAACATCTTAGGTCTCCGATGAAGAACGCAATGTGATGCTGTATATCATCCTAACTAGCGCCACGTTATTAGCGGCAGGCGTATCACTTCCCATCGGGTGAACGTCTCATTCGTCTCATCGCATTTACAAAATTCTTTTCATAGATTATTGTTGTATGAATTCTTCAGCTTAAATACATTTGTCGCCCGCATTTCACACAAAAGAGGAACAAGTTACTCATTAATCCATCTAATGCATCCCATAAAAACAAAACATTAGTGATCTGTCAAAGCATCAGCCGCAGCATTATATTATCTAAATCCTGTATAATTTATTAAACAAATTCTTTTACTTATTGAAAATATAATAAATTAAGTATTTAGTCATTCCACAATGTTTTACTTAATAAGAGAATTGAAAAGGCGAACTGGCGAATCTCCCATTGTGCAGCTGGTTCTTTTAAAGGATTATAAGGGTTGATTCTATTACGGGGCTTACGTGAGATTATATTTTGCCGGGTACTGGCTGTCCAGTGGCGATACCTTCCGTCTGAACACATGGTTAATAAAACACCCTCATTACCTTTGAAAATATTTAATCCTTAAAACAAACGGTGCCGAAATTATTATAATTGGAAATTTTTCTCTTAAATAGTTTTAAGTAAAACTAGTTATAATTATCAACATCATCAGCTGCTAGACGTCCACTGCTGGACATAGGCCTCCCACAGAGTTCACTAAGGAAAATTAGGCCTTAGTCCACCACGCTGGTCCAGTGCAGGTTAGAATGTAAAATTTCAGTGTCTGAATTTCTTTTTAGTTACCAAAGTAAATTAAATTTAGAGAAATAATTTTAATATAATAACAAGTAGTTTTATCTATATACATATATAATGAATATGGATTTTGCTTGTTCGCCAATCACGTGAAAACTAGTGAACGTATCGACATGGGAACATGAGCACTCGACGCTGAATGATCTGTAGATGGTTATAGGCTATTTGTTTTAATTTCATAGATCATTCATAATAATATTTGTAATTAACTTTTATAAACATTTTTAATTTATATTATTTATGCGGTTGCTATAGTAACGGTTGCTATAGAAACTCATTCGCGACTGCGGTTACTCTCAAGGAATATTTCAGACAAATTTATAGTCTAATTCTACGGTCAACAAAGCGAGTAATGAATAGATAGTTTTTATATATAAATGTTTAAACATATAATTTTTCATATTAATGTTTAAATATATTAACTGTCTTATTAATTATTATTTTTTTGTTATTATAAAGGTTATTTAACTTATTTATAATTAGCTAGTAATCTTTTTGCTGTTTGTCGTATCAAGAATCTAACGTACAACGATCATTGGACTTATAAAGGAACATTTACATTTGAAAAAGTTTTTTAGAATTTTTAATTATATGAATAAATTTTTAATTTAGTATTTTTTTTTTTTGCATAAAATAAATACAAAAGTAAAAGTTATAATTTATATGATTTCTATACTAAAAACCATTTTTAATTTATTTATTTACATATGCAATGAAAAAAAATTTTGAGGACGTTAACCTCCATTGCCATTGTACTAATTAATATAAAATATTTAAACAATTTTTTTTAATACAATTAAACGATGATGCGAGTGGGACGTTCACCTGATGATAAGTGATACTCCCATCCATAATAACGTGGCGCTACTTAGGATGATACAGGGCCACATTACACACGTACAGCGTCAAAAAATTTCTAGATATATATATTTTTTTCAGAAAAATTGTTTCTTTATCATTCAAGTTAGTACAGAGGAGCCCCATTTAAGATATCGGAACATTCCTCTGACCCCTCCAACATGTTCCCGCCTTGTCGGGGCGGAGAGGGTCAGTAACCGTGGCTGGGTCGCTCACGTTGAAGCGAAGAGGAACCTATCCAGCCGACCCGAGGCAGCCGCTCCAGGTTAGACCTCCGGAGCTCCACCGTGAAGCTCACCTCGGATGCGTGCCGGTGGGCTGCAGGCGCGGCTTTATGCTGCCTTTTGCAACCGAGGTGGAATCGCGGAGGGAGTACCCTCTGCAAATAAGCGGTGCTGCACCGCTGATGCGGCGGCGGTGGGGCCGTGGGGGAAGAGGAGTGTTGCTATTGCGATGCGTTGCTTTCCCTATCCTCCGCGGCGGTATAACGGGTGACGGCAGGCCCAAGATCGGATCTGCCGCAGAGAGTCGGGAGAGTTTTCTCTCTAAGCTCGTATGGCCCCTGGGCGACGAGTTCAGGGGAATACGTTGCCTGCGAGACTATAAGAGGCCGAGGAGAGGACGCGCTATGTGTTCCGGCGTGCCCCTACAGAGGTGTAAAGTGGAGCTTCTTCCCTCCCTCCCGAGATGGGGCTACGTTATGCGGCCAGCGCTGGCGGGGTCGCGGATGTGTGCGAGAGCGTTCCCGTGACCTTGCCTTAAAGCGACAAGGAGGAACATCGTGGGGGTTTTAGTTCGTGCAATCGAACATAACCTGTCCTTGCCCCCGCGAGGTCGAGTATGCGCTGGCATATCCCCGACATTAAACAAAAAAAAAAACCTAACTCTGACCCTTTTAGCCAATCCTCTCGAAAATGACCATCTCATCCCTAAACCAACATCTACAAGCTCAGTTAGTACTTCAGAGAAATAACTGAAATGTTTATAAAGTTAATAATTAACAAATTGTTTAATAATAGTGACATCAAAATAGTTAAGAAACAATTCCGTGTAATAGTCGCGGACGTGCCATGTGACGTGTGTGAGTAGACCTTCACTTAAAAGCACGTACAAATACATTTATTGTACTATAATAAACAATATTAAAACAATTTTTAACTACAAATAACAGGTTACTTAATTATGAAAGACTGTTAAAAGTTTACTTAGATTTTTAAAAAAAATATATGATTATCGCTGGTGATAGGTTACTATTGCTGGAGACTGTCTAGGTAGGTACCACCGCCTATTTTTGCATTCAAACTAGTGTGCAAACATTATTCTGTTCCGGCTTGAAAGGCGCTCTAGTTAGTGTAATTACTGGGGTAACGAGACTCTACATCCTGTCTCAGGCGATGAGCGCAGTGTATTGCTATATGTCATCCTAACTATCGCCACGTTGTTACAGACAGTCGTATCATTTACCGTCAGGTAAACTTGCTGCTCGTTACATTGCTTAATAGAGTTTTTTTTTTACAATGTTTATTTATATTAATTTAGTTACATGGAATATTAAAAAAGTATGAGTATATAGTAATAAGTATTTATTCTGTTATAGTATAGGTTCTAACTTTGCTCATGTACCAACTGGCAGCTTACCATTTTTTGCATTTGACTAAAAAAAATATAGATTAAAAAACTCAAACAAGGGCGGGGGCGCGCGGACGCCCACGCGGCTGAAAGCTTCCAAATTCAAATCGCAAAAAAAATACGCAACTGCGCACGAGAGCAGGTATAAAAACAAGGCACGTGGTCGCGCAGCCACCAGTCGTGAGGCACGTACTGTAACGTTTGCACGCCGCACGCCGCACGCCGCCGCACGCCGCCGCACGCCGCACGTCGCACGCCCGCGCGCTCCTTGCTCGCCGCTCATCGGAAATAAGATCGAGCGTGTTTGAACTGTCGCTATGGACATCAAAGTCTTGGACCCTACTGGAGTTTATTGAAAATAAAACAAACAAGATCTGAGAAGAATTTTCTAATTACAAAGTAAAGAAAAAAAATATTCAAGATGTTCGGCTTAGACCCCACTGGAGTCTATTGATGCAGATTTTACTGAAAAAAATAAAATCTATCAATATGTTCGTGCTGGATCCTACTGGTGTTTATTGATTGAGGTTACCTTTGAGCAACAGTTTCAAGCTTATCACGAAGATGTTCGGCTTAGACCCCACTGGAGTTTACTGAAGCTAAGTGTGGTGATTGCGGACTATTGAAAACTAAAATGTTCGTACTAGATCCGACCGGGGTGTACTGAAATACTGAAGTGCTAAGTGTAACGATCAAAATGGCCCTTGATCCGACTAACGTCTATTAAGTTATATTTAAGTTGCATTTGTATACCGACCATGGCGTTCGGTTTAGATCCTTCGGGAGTGTATTGATGCGGTTTGCATTTTTATTCATTATTTTCGCATTTAATTGTTAATTTTACTTTATTCATAGTCAAAATGTTACAAGCTCACTTCTATTCGTACATACGTCAAAAGTTAATATCCGCTTGCAGAAATGAAAACTCGTCGAAGAGGAGGAAGTGGTCGCACAGTTGTTAGTACTAATCAAATTGTATTTATGTATATAAGGAACCAAAGACTGCTGACACCTGCCCATAAAGTTTCAAGTCCGATCCGAAGACTTAGGTTTGAATCCATTTAATTTATTAAAGTTACCTTAATTTAAGTGATTATTTATTGCCTTGTAATAATTAAGTACGATGAAGTTGAGAAGTGTTTTAATAGAGATTGTGTTGTCTTTATTTACCGCTTTGTTGAGCGACGTTAGTTGAATTTACTGTTAATTTCTAGAATTACGATGAGCCGTTGCATTTTCGTTTGATATCAGCAGTACATGTTATACTCTTGTAAAATAATAAGACTGTTAGTTAATTACTCTAGCTAATTGTTTGCTGGGAGGCAACTTTAGAATAAATTTTTCTAAAAAAAAAATACACGTATTTGTTTTAACCATCCTCACTCAAGGCAACACTGCAACATTTACACATTTTCTTTGATTCAAATTTAACTAAACAAATAATTTTAATTAGCTTATCAGACATCATAATTATAAAACTCGATTAGAAAATGTATCTGAAGTACACATTTGTATATTTATGATAATATTGCATCAGCCAATTCGGAGAGAAAGGACGCGAGGTTTCAGAGCCTATGGTACAGTAGAATGCCGACAAATCAAAGATGTACTTGACTAAAAACATTACCAAGTTCCTTTGAATTGTTGTGAAATCGAAAAAAAAAAATTACATATACACAATCGAAAATAACAAATGCGACAAACATTTCAACGAGATAAAATTATATAAAAATGTTACTAAGATTTTTGATGATTTTCTATTTAACTTTGAAATCATACACATTTACTATTTACGTACTGTATCCAAATGTACCAGATAAAGATACCTTTAAACAAAAATAATCTAGTGTCCAAGACATGCACTAAGAGATTGATGAAAACAGTAAATATATGAAAATTCTATAAATATATAAGACTTATATATAGATATATGCTTAACTTAGAAACTTAAAGATTTACTTTAATAGTAGGTTTAATCAATAGCAAATTTTTAATGTTGAAGTACCACTGCAGCTTCTATTTCTGTCCCAAGGAGAAGAATACAGTCATCCTCATCATCATCAGCCGATAGACGTCCTCTGCTGGACATAGGCCCCAAAGATCTCCACGTCATCGGTCGAAGAATACAGTGTTGTTGTAAAAATATTTTAACTAGCTCTTCATCCTTATGGGCACCCGCTTAAAAAGGGGTGAACATTGTACTTGCATAGATGAAAATTAAAAAAAAAATTGCTGAATCTAGTAACTATTGGGTTGCTTTTATAAACAAGATCAATTCAACTAGGATAATTAAAAACTATTCAAGAGAACCAGAGGTGTGACTGATGGTACACGAGCGAATAGACAAGATTGCATAGATTGGTTGTAATTATATAATTTCCCCATCCCCGTTTTATTGTTGGTTAGTGGTAAACTTCCCCAGTTTTTGAACAAAAAGATTTATCACCTCGGTTTTGATAAGAAAAGGAATGGACCGGAAAAATTTGCCAGCGCCAGTGTTCCTGTCCAAATATGTCGTGAATCTCTTCACGGAAATAGATGAGTTGACTGATACTGGATTAGTGCGCTTTACCACCACAGACCACATCACTATTTTACACCAAATAAGATCGTGGTTAAACACTGACATTTTTAATTATTAAAAAAGAGAGATAGTTTTTTTTTATTTCTCCGCCAAAGTACAGTTTAAACACGCATGATGATAATGATGAGAGGAAACACTGATTTGATAACAGCCTCCATCGAATTCTAACCAAAGCAAGTTTAGTTACTTGAGTATATGCGCGCAGTTATACTATGTGTGATGAGTAAAATAGGTCTTGAAAGAGACTAAGACCAAAATCAAGACAGACCTAGTATACAAGACTAAGACTAAATGATAAAAATAAGAATCCCGTTGCATTGATGAGTATAAATATTTATCATAATTTGAACATATGCTTTTCTTCTGGAAACAAATTATTTAATATATTATAAGACTGAATATGTAGAGATCTTTGGGGGAAACCTATGTCCAGCTGTGGACGTCCATCGGCTGATGATGATGATGAATATGCAAGATCAAGACCAAGACCAAAACTAGAAGTATTTAAGCAAGACCAAAACCAATAGCAAGATATCCAAATTTTGGTGTTGTTCTTGCTTTACTCATCACTACAATGTAGAGATTCCTTGAAAAACCACTACGAGGATATGTAATGAAATTGAAAAAAAAAAATGAACACGCACAAAAATATATCCCACGTAAAACCCCACGATCCGCAGTAAACGTAGCGATTGTCGATTACAAACTGAATACATTATTGTTTCTTAGAAACCTAAGCGCGCCGAGCTAGATTCGAACCCGGTACTCAGTTGCGGATCTTGAATTAGAGGGGAACGGAACTGCGCCCTTTATTGATAACTCAATTAGGTATGTTAAGCTGTAATTGCAAGGATATCGGTGTTAGATCCATGAACTGGTTTTAATTGTGCTAGACATTTTGCTGTGATGACGTGGCGACAGACATTTGATAAACGTACAAGTGTAAATATAAACATTCATTATTTTAAAGTTCGTCTTTTTTTTTATTCAATTAAGCGACAAGATAAAGACGGTCACCTGATGGTGAGTGATACTCTCGCCA
The DNA here is from genome assembly GCA_029030555.1 of Ornithoptera alexandrae. NCBI lineage: Eukaryota > Metazoa > Arthropoda > Insecta > Lepidoptera > Papilionidae > Ornithoptera > Ornithoptera alexandrae. Next base: position 3,270,923 of record JARDVY010000031.1, read on the forward strand.
TAACAACTAGTTAGGATGATACATACAGCACCACATTGCTCTCGTCGCTTGAGAATTAAGTTGTTAAGTCTCATAACCCCAGTAATTACACTAGCTACAGCGCCCTTCAAACCAGAACACAGTTGTTTGCGCACTACCCACCTTAACGGTCTCCGGCAACAGAGACATACCACCAGGTAAGATATGTATAATAGACTTCTATTTTGACCTCCATTTGAATATATTTATGTATTACTATATGACTAATTTTGACCCTTAATCTTTTGTATAACTGGACTGATGGTTACAGGTAATAGAATTATTCTTATAATGGTTTTATCAACATATATATCATCATCATCAGCCGATATACGTCCACAGCTGGCCTTAGGCTTCCCGCAAAGATCTTCAAATCGATCAACAACAACATATATATAAAATAATCTAATACAAAGTAATGTTTTGTGATGATATATCATAGTATTCTAAGGTTACTACCTTTTACCTACCCAGAGTAAAATTACTGTGGTAACAAGAATTCAGGTCTCAACTAAATCAGCTCAATGCTGTGGTTATTGATGTCTTCGTACATTTTATATTTATATGCGGGTTTTTAGCTTATCCTCCGATGATCTATAGAAAATGGGAGTGAATGAAAGAAAGGTGCTTTCTGAAGACATGCTCCCGTGGAGCAGAGGCTGAGCATCTGCTTTAACACAGAGGTATTCACTTCATTGCCGGATTGATATTTATAGATATATATATATTGATTAATTTAAATTATTTAAATAAACTCTACAATAATGGCTAGTCCATTGATCGCTTCTTTTCAAGTTCACGTAGTTTTAAGTGACAATGAAGTAGATGGTCAGACGTGATTAGAATATCACTCTTAGCACCAATCTAACACCACAGCGGACGCGAAATTTAACCAGGAATCTCCGTGTTACTACGTAACCGTTCATCATCTGCACTGTGGCAGTTATGGTATGAGAACTTCAATAGTCAGAGCTCTTCATCATCATCTGTCTCATAATCATTTAACACCATGTGAAATTGAGAGTATATCATTGTCGATAGTAGTCTTTCTGCGAGATGTTCTGATGCTAAAGGATACGCCTGTCCATAACTTGCTAGTTAGAATGATATACACAACAGATTGTGCTTATCGTTTTACTTAAAATGTTAAGTATCTTTACCTCAGTAATTTCACTGGGTACAACACCCTTCAAACCGGAACACGGTAATGTTTGAACACTACAGTATGACGACAATAGAAGCCAATAAAGACAACATCAATAATGGCGTGCATTATTAGATATTGATTTATTGGTAATTTTTGTTATTTGTTAGTGAAACAGGATCCATCGGCTATCGGCTGATGATGATGATGAAACAGGATCCCGGAACACTTTGATAGATTACTTTGGATGTTGATAATAGGACATTTATTTTTATATCAGTAATTTATTTCCCTTGTCTTCGCTCAACAAGATGTGCGATGATATCACAACGCCTAGGCATTTACGTAAACGAAGCGCTGACGTCGCCTTAAATTGATTTTACTTGGTAGTAGTATTCAGTTGCTTAATTTTTTTTTTAACGCCTAGTAAATTCCCTCGTCCTGTCGCGGATATTCCTTATCGATAAGGAAATACAATAACCAATACATTAATTCAGCGATTGTTACCACCGCCATGCATCGCTCTATGTAGCAAAATTACATCACGATGTGTTGCATTGTTACTAGTGGTAGGTCTCTTTAGCAGGTTTGAAGGGCGTTGTAGTTAGTGAAATAACAGGAGTAAGGATATTTAACATCTTATATACAAGGTAATGAGCATAAATTGGTGCTGCGTATATCATCCCAATTAGCATCATGTTTATAATGACAGGCTTATCACTTACCATCAAGTACATTTCTCAATTTTAGTCGCTTCAGCACCATCACCATAAACACTGTTATATGATAGATGTCTTACTATAAAATAAACATCTTATTTTTTAATCGCTTCTTTAATTACAAAAGATATTTTATTATTTAATTAAGGGACGAGACGAGCGGGATGTTCACCTGATGGTAAGTAACACCCCCGCCCATAACAATGTAACGCTAATTAGGTTGGTATGCACTGCACTATACTGCGCTCATCGCCCGAGACTTAAGATGTCGAGTCTCGTTAGCCCAGTAATTACACTAGCTACAACGGCCTTTAAACCGGAACACAGTAATGTTTGCACAAGACTGTTTGACGACGTAACTACGATCTCCGGCAACAGAGATATACCACCAGCAATATGGACAAGGTTTCCAACTATATGAAACTAGTACATGATAGTAGTCAAATAGTTACATTTAAATAAAGGTGATTGAATAAACAAACACAAAAATAGCCGAATAATTACTAGATAATCGACAGAATGAAGTTTTTACACGACACTCGAAGAGTTTTCACCCGGAAACTTTGTTTTCACGTCAACCTTTCACTTGCGAGAAAACCCTAGTGCACGCTCAGCCGGCGTACGAATTCAAACTATAATGAACCTTATTAAACTGGACGAAGTCTCATTTTACAATAACAAAAAAAATTTATCGAATGCAACGCAGTAACTTCCTTTTCGCGTTTGGTTTTTTTTTTATCTCCATAAACACTATAACGGCTATGAACTTAAGCACCAAATGCATTATGTCTACGTAGGTGGTGATTTTTTTTCATCAGTCGATAAACGTCCAAAGCAGGAACCTCCTCCAAAGATTGCCACGCGATCGGGTAGGGATTCATGTGTAGGGATTTGGACCATTTCCCAATACGCTGACCTAATACTATATACCCAATAACATAATAATTTCCGGAGATCTCGTAATGAATTAATAACTTTCTGGATATCTCTTATATATATTAGGTCCTTACATATGAAATTCGCGTTTTGTACAGGAGCAATATAAAGTAATTTTTTTTTTGTAAAATATATTTAATTAATGAAAGTATGCACCGTTGTTATCTATGCACTTTTGTCATCGCATAAGTAGTTCATTAATCCCTTTACCAAAAAAAAACATTTTTTTGCTTGTAATAAGTTGCCCAAATTCCGTAAAATACGGTAATCTGTTGAAACAAGGTCCTAGAAGTACGATGGATGTCGCAGACATTCCAATTGTAGCTCATCTAATATAGTGGTTGTTTGTTGTGCAGTGTGTGGTGGTGGTCTTGCGTTGTCGTGGAGCAGCAGTGGCCTAGAGCGATTAACTAAACTCAGTTGTTTAGCAGCTAGTTCTTCCTTCGTGGTTTGCAGTTGCTGACAATAGATACCTCCCGTAATCGTTTGGTCAGGTTTCAGAAAGCTGTAGTGAACGACACCGGCGCTAGTCCACCAAACTCACAAGTAACTTTTTCCGAGTCAATTTTCATTTAGGGCAGGATTTGGCTGTCTCCAGAGTTCAGCCATTGCGACGAGCGCTTCCGATTATCGTACAGTATTCACTTTTCATCGCAAATAATGATTCGATTTAAAATCCCTTCATCATTGTGCCGGTGGAGCAAAGTAACACAGCAGCAGCAGTCGACGCGTGTTTGCAAGTTCGATTCACTGAATTCATGAGGTACCCATCGTACAAGTTTTTTTACTTTCCCGATTTGCTTTAAGTAGATTAATACAGCTTTGTCACTTACCTCGAAGCCTGCAGCTATTTCTGAAGTGCTTTGTGATGGATCCGCTTCCACAATAGCCTTTAATTCTTCATTTTCCAGTTTGGTCTCCGACCGTCCACGGCGTTGGTTCTGAAGCTCAAAGTTTCCAGAACGAAACGTAAAAACCAAAAACGAACTGTGCTTTCTATTGCGACACCAGCGCCGTACATACCATTATTCCTTCGAGCTGTTTCTGCAGCACTGGTGCCACGGTAGAACTCGTACTAGTAAATATACCGATATTTAATGTTTTCCATTGTGCGGTAATAAGCGACGTCAAAGAAAAAGATAATGAGGAAAAAACAAATGAATGACTGTTTTCAAAACTCAAATGTATCAGCTGAATGAATTTATAAATTTGAATTTGGAATTCTTAACCAAAGAGGAGATATTTCAGATCAAAGTGGCCAGTACGACAAAACGCTAATTTTATATGTAAGGACCTAATTTATCTCTTATATACACATTAATACAGATTAGTCTTACATATATATTATTCTTGTGCTTTTTTTTAATATAATTACGTGACGAGGCAATCGGTACGCTCTCCTATTGATAATTGATACGCCTGCCCATAACAACGTGGCGCTAGATAGGATGATATACACTGCACCACATTGTGCTCGTCGCCTGAGACAAGATGTTGCTGCTCATTGTCCCTGTAATGACACTAGCTATAACGCCTATAAAAATGGAGCACATTACTGTTTACACAATGCTGTTTCTCGGCAGATATAATCGCTGCGATGGTACCCAGATGGTCTCCGGCAACAGAGACCTACCACCAGTAAAGTTCACAAAATAACGTAAATAACACATATGTCTATAACTCTAGGTTAATACCACCACGGATTGTATTACTTCCGATAAACAGTAGTGAGCGAAAATTACTGTGGTCATGGCTGAAGGAAGTTGTAGCTAGAGAAATTGCTACGGTAACAAGATTTTAATATCACAAGACGTCGAGCCAAACTATAGTGCTGTGTATATCATCCAATTTACCATCAGTGAACTGTTCGCTCGTCTCACCGCTTCGTCCAATAAAAAAAACTTACATACTACTGTTTGGCTGAAGGTATAGATGTTGTGGCGGTATCTATGTATACAGTCTTCAGCAACAGAGTCATATCACCAATAATTAACCAACTTCTTCCAGTATCATCATTCTTCACCGCTGGACGTCCACAGCTGGATACAGGCCTCTTGTACTCGTAATTCATTTGCTTAAGAAACAGTTAAAAATAATTAAGTAACAAGTTACAGAAATTCCTTGATAAATATACTATTCAATTTAAGAGTCGATCATTGTTTTCTTTTTCAAGTACGTATCAGCGTCCGACCGAGCAGTAAGTGATGAGTAGTTATTGGATTAAGGCTAGCCAGATCTCACTAGTAGCGAGTAAGAAGATAAAATATTTGAATGCCAACAAGCAGGTGCCGACGACCGGACAGACGCACTTTACGGCTCCGTCGCTTTCTTGTGCTAACCTACTTTTACAGACAGTGAATGCGGGGAGTGGTCATACGATTTTTTTTTAATAAATACCCATCTCTGTTGCTAGGTCTCTACAGCCGGAAACAATCTAGGTAAATACTACCTCAATTTCTATACCTACTTCTGTGTGCAAGAATTACTGCGATAACGAGACTTGACATTTTATGTCTCATGGCCACGAGCACAATGTGGTCTTGTTTAAATCATCCTAACTAGTGCCACCTTGTTATGCGCAGATATATCACTTACTATCGAATGAGCGTCACGGTTCTCTTGTCGCTTCGGCGAAAAAGAAACAAATAGTCCGTGCCCTACTCCCATTTCCACCTGACCCCAGATGTTTTTACCATGTTCTAAAGAAAGTTATTGAGTGTTTCACGACCCCTTGTTTGGCCTCTCTCACGTCAACTCTGCTTGAAAATATTGTTGTTGATAGCACCATCACCAACGTCCAAAAAGTGTTGGTTGATAAAAAAATATAATTGATTAAGAGATCTGCATTTGTTCAACGACCACGTGACAAGATGAATTGGTACTACTCTCTTTATTTGTGGCACACGGCATATTTAATTTTTGAAAAAAAATATTTTAGATTCATCATTGTCATCCGATAGATGTCCACTGCTGGACATAGTTCTCCCCCAAAGATGTCCACATCGATCGGTCCCTCTTTGCTAGCATCCAGGCAGTTCCCGCGATTCTCACCAGATCGTCGGTCTCCATTGTGAGTCTCGCAACACTACCAAAAAATAGATTCGTTTTGATTAATATATTGCAATATAAACATCTTGAGAATATCAAGTTTATTATAAACATATATGTATTTATTAATAAGAAAGAAAAAAATCAAACATCGATTTTATTACTTAAATACTTGTCCCTATTACCTTCCCAAGGTAAACAACCCTTTATGTTACTAAATTTTTTAATCCCTCTAAGTTAATCTAACTCAAAATCGAGATCACTATACTCAAGTACTGGTAATTCAAATTTAAAGATTATTTAATTTTGTCATAGTTTTGAATAGTATCTATTCTCATAACTTATAGAGGCTGATAATAATTAATCATTATTAATTACGACAAGTGTTCATTAATACATGGGCAATAGCAATGTATAGGAAAATAATAAAAAAAAAAGAGATTTATAATAAACAAAAGAAGTCGACTCTACAGTTTTAACTGTGCGAAAAATCTTCTAAACAAAGGTAGATGTCATATTCTATGTGCATACTCTCTCCAATAGATATTTAGATTATTCAGATTGAACACCAGCTGGTGATGTGTAATAAGACGACTTCGGCTATTTCACCATCACTCACCAGCGCAATATTATCACACTTATAAATAGATACTGTGTGTAGTATATATATCTATATATTTATACATACGAAGAATATTAAAAGTACAATCCAAATTTTGCTAAGATAATATACATATGTACATGAAAACGCGAATAATGAATATCCGATGTACATGAGGTTAGGATGTTCCGTGAAAGAGTAAACCAGAATCCGAATCCATGACCATTGTATTTAAATACGTAACAAAAATATGACAGACAGTAACAAAAAAAAATATTTGAGACCTCTAAATATGTTACCTAAATAATTAAGTCAGTTTTACCAAATTTATTAGTATGAAAATTGATTATACTATTCATAATGACACAGCGCCATTTTTTAAAGTTTTATAACTAAGTAAAATTTTTTGTGGATATAAGGGATCCCGCACAACAATTCATGGGATCCAAGCTAACCTCACCTGCTCATGGTGCACCCTGCTAATCAACAAACAAGACTGGGGCTCCCACCAACCCGCATTGGGCCAGCGTGATGGGAAATGGCCTAATTCCACAGTCCCTCTTTGATCTTGTGGGGATTTGGAAGGGCCTATGTCCAACAGTGGACAGAAATGTTTGCACAGTACTATTTGATGGCAGAAATAGCAGCTGCAGTAGTACCTATCTGGATGGTCTCCGGCAACGACATATCACCAGTAAATTAAAATAGAACAACAAATACAAAAGCTTTCCATATGGCTGTTACCATCAGGCTGTGCTCAGCAACTTGGTTAAGGGCGCATTAGAAAATTACCATGACGTGTTCTTGGATGAAATGGATTCCAGAAAATTAATTACGAAAGAACGATTGAATGAAATTATTGATATCAGTCAAAAATAAACTCAGCAGTATAATGATCGATAGATAAACTGGTTTCTTTAAGTCGTGGACGGTGTTTAAATTCTATTTTGGTGCGAGACATAAAAAGTATGCAACATCTGCCCAGGGTCCATTTTGTAAAAGGCGACTGACGATAACGCGCTATTTGTATAAAGTGAACGATTCCTTTATAACCTGTCAGAGTTCATACACTACGACGTCGGACACCGCAATAGTTTCTTCAGCCCGACCTCTCAATTATCTTACGGAAAGAATTGTATGTAAAAAATTTCATTTCACACCATCACAACTCACAGGACCCAAGCCAACCTCAACAGCTCATGGAGCACCCTGCTAATCAACAAACGAGACTGGTTCCCATCAACTCACAATGAGCCAGCGTAGTGGGAAATGGCCCAAATCCCCGAATTAGAGATCTTTGAGGAAGGCCTGTGTCGAGCAATGTATATCTATCAGCTGATGATTGATATAAAAGTTAATATTTATTTATACATAATTAGTAAATTTTTCCTTCGTTTATTGCGCTTTACAACGTATACGAAAAAGTTTTATTAATAAATAAATAAACATTTTAATACACAAATAATGTGTGTTAAAGCCTTAAGTTTTTTTTTAAAAAATCAATTTTTGTGTAAGACTTATTAAAATTAAATTACAATATAAACTTATTGTAAAGAGGTCAATCTAAAGCGATATTGAACTTCTTCGTAGTTGCTTGCTAACCCGTGGGACCCGGTGTCTCCAACGGTCTTAGTGTCTTGTTACTTAGCACGAACTACTGATAAGGAGTTGCACTGTGAATCGGAATTGATGCAACTCAGCGGATTTCATATATTAGGAGTCCGCAACAAACGGAAATAATGAATACCGTAGTAAGAACAAAACATTCGATCGATATTTAAGATCAGCCTCATGTAACTGCATCACCAATCTTTGGTCCGAGTTGTTCTCAAGTATAATATTTAGAAATTCCACAGACCTCAAGGAACAGAATTCAGGGAGACTTATGAATATTCCTCCATATTACATTGCCTGGTACATCTTGACCACCTAACTGTAGCAATCGCAAGATTATGGTGGTATCTTGCCAAATGGATTCGAAAATATCCTGCTCACCATATAAATTCCACTACTTGTGACCTCGACGTCTAACTAGACTTCCATGTTACAAGACGCGTCGTTATGCTGTGTTTTGGAAGCTATGCAAATATCTAGGAGCTGATGACATGTGCTAGACACCAAAAGAAAAGTACATTATATCTATAATAAAACTTATAGCCATCAAGATTCAGTAGGCAGTTTCGTTCGTTGCGATCTCGTTAATTAGCAAATGTACAGAAAGTCAAGAGCAAGGGAACAGTCTATAATTTAAATAAACTGCTCATTGAAATAATTTGCATATAAAATATTATGTGACGGTTTGTAGGCAAACTGGCACCAACAGCTGCAGCTGTTCAAATTGTAAGCCGTGATGAAAAATAAGCGTTTTTAATTTCACAACTAGCGACATTATATACATAAGTCAATAACAGCTTTGTTCGGATCAATAATACTAGCGAAAACAATCGGGTATCTTTAGACCATCGTCCTCTGTTACGAGTACGAAACGTTTTATTATTATTTGAAATTAGGTTATATTTTTTACTTAAGTGATTTGTAATTTTTAATCTGTGTCATAGGGAGGAGAGTAATAACTTTAACGTGTCTGTATAATAAAAACAATAAACAATGTTCATTTACAAAGACCTAAAAATAATGTAGTATTAGCGTACTGGCAGTTTATAATAAAATGCTTTACACCTCATTTAAAAAAGAAACGGGCTTTTAAAGAATATATATATCAATGCCATCTGCCGTGTGCTCGTAACTAGGATATCAGAATATTGCGCAAGTGCTACGGACGCGAGTTGAATACTTCACCAGGCGGTGCATTATTATACGGTGCGCGTGCGAAACCCGCGGTGAAAACTTACCGGGAACCGGGCTTTTGTATTTTGGATAATTGTTCAACTCTCGATCTGCAACGAGAATTTTTGATGGCGCATGCGCAATCTCAAATAAAAGGTAAGCCTTTTAAATATTACACCTATTGCTGTTATTTATTTTCACTATATAAAGAAAACTAAGTGTTAATGTATTGTAATAAAAATAACAATTATGTGGCGTTTACTCTCACCACAAATGAAACATTAAATAAAAATCTTCTAAGTAAAATTCTTGCAGTTTTAAGACGGAATGTGCATTATATACCAACTCTCGTAGAGATAAAGGTTAACTCTAAATAATATATACAATACAATAACAAATCTTTTGACAGATTTCCCTTAACTAATAATAAATATAAAGACGAAAGTTTTGTAGTATTGCGTACGTATAAACGCCGTATATAAACGTGAAGATCGCGGGGAAGCCACTAGATACGAACGAGCAGCGCAGGAACGATCGATGTGTAAATGTTTGGGAGAGGCCTATGTCCAGTTGTGGACGTGTATCGGCTGATGCTGATGATGATGCGTACAGATATAAACATAAATAAAAAAGTTTATTTAAAAATATCTCAATACGAAAACGCATATCAAAAGAACTGGGCGAGGCAATTGGTTATTCGTTTATTTTACTAATAATTTTTACTTCGAGGTTTTAGAGTAAAACAGGTAAACAAACTCAAAAATTGAAATGATACATATTTTTTTTTTATCTACTAAGCAAACTCTATAACATGATGCTTCGGAACAGAACCAAGGAGCTCGATGTTATGGAGCAAGCGGTTAGCCGCTGCGCCTCTGATGTAGTTAAATATTACTATGTAAATATTAATTAAATTTATCTTAAATATGTATAAAAAAAAGATATATATGCAGTTATTTAAATATCACTATTACTTATAAAGCATGTGCTATTTATAGTACTTTAGTTGTTTGAATAAACAACTTTATTTCTCGTTTATAGCAGTAGTAATTTTGTAAGGGTTAAATATTATAATTATAAATTTAAATTGCTGTTATGACCCTTGTAGAGAAGAAGCGAAGAGTTTGTTTATATTTATCGTTTATTTAACTTGTTCATAAATATTAACTAACAATTAGTTTATAGTTTCAAACTCGTAATGATTGAAGGTAAGTTTTAGAACGACTATAAATATTATAAACCTTTAATATTTTAGTGGCCGATGTTTGAGGAAATCATATGATTGCGGCTTAAACTTTCATCAATAAGTGGCAAATGAAACACTGAGATGCGGAACTAATAAACTATTACGAGCTTCCAGCGTCTCTAATAACTCGGGTACAGTCACAGCGAACGGTTTTTAACTACTAGAACAAAAAAAAAATAACTAAAATACATGAAACGTTGATGAAATATTTTATTCTTTAAATATATAATTACTATGAAAAAATCTTTTATCAGATAACAGAACATGAAACGACAATACGGTTTCTGTTTAGAAAAATCATATAAAAAATTTTTTTCCATCTTCGGAAGATCAAGGTTAATAGTAATGTACTCGTATCTTTCTCAGATAAGAACCACCATGAACACTGATCTACCATTTTCAATTTATTATGGTTTAATGAAGTGGATTTGCAAAACCCTAATACGAGATCAGACTTTTCTTACATATTAAATAATACAAAAATGTTATTATCCTCGAAATTCAAAACACAGGAATGAAATGAATCATTGCACTACCCTCCATATCGTTTAACCTTCTAATAACCTGTGAAATAAGAATATACAGGAAGTAACCCACATCGAATGTAACCTTATGTTAAATTTTACCTTATCCACAGAATTATACGAATATTTCGTCATCAAACTATGTCTCAAGACTAAAAGCATCCATGAGAAGATCATCTTTATCAACTTAACATTTAGTTTTCAAAGTAAATGAACAATCCATCGATTTTAGTAATGGTAAACTATGAAATAAGGTGCCAAAGGAAATCAAAATCTAGGTAGTAGTTAGATAACGGTTAAGATCCACAATGTTTTAAGATTTGGAAATCTTTGGTAATAAGCATATAAAAATTAACAAACATGTATAGAGACATATATTAGCTTAATCGAAAAAGAACCTTTATAATATAATACAGTAAATTCACTTTCTTGATTCTATAATGATTGTATCAGATGATAATTAGTAACTCTATAATAGACTAATCTGTATGTAATATAGAGATTGGAAAACGTTACGCTATCATCGCAAGTGATATAGTTAACATTTGTTTTAACTATTTAATATAATAAATACCATTTCATTTATTACTATTTAGTCGAAGATTAAAACAATAATAAATTTGTTCATTTTTGGTATTATCTATCGAAAGTTTTTGAGTGGATGAATCAAGTAATAGTTTCTAAAAAAAGATTGAGACACATCAGTCCAATAAAACACAGGTGTTAAGTATTTTTAAAATGCTGTGATTTAGGAAAATTTCGCTTTTATTATTATCAAAAGTTAGATAAAATTATAACGAATGTAACAATATACAATCGGTTGCTAAGTGATTATCGGTTAACTGAGATCAAACTTGTTAAATTATAATCTTAAAGCCTCAATGAGATAAGATTCAATTTAAATGGAGTCTAATCTTTATCAATTCAACTTAATATATATTTTGGAGGATGTAGTAGTTAATGGTAACATTAAATGTTGAACAAATATACTGTAGTAGGTAAATGTACGCGGGCATCTCTATGCATTGGATCGGTTGATAGGAAAGCGGGTTTTCTCTTGGACAGGGAAAGGAAACGGCGCAATGGCCGCCGGCTGGCAGGGTGAGAGATTTGAACTGCACCATTGCAACTGATAACGTTATAGAATAAACAATTTAAAACATTTTAAGCTCCATTATATATAGCAACATTAATCGATATCATCGCTCACTTATTAAATCTATTATTGATTTTACTTACTAAACCCATAATGGATGCACTGATATCAGACATACAGGAGGAGGCATCCTGGTGTATGATTTTTGCCGACGACATCGTACGAATAGGGAAAGATGAACGTAAGGTGCAGAGCAGGTTGGAAAAATGGCGAAATAAATTGAAAAAGGCTGGGCTAGGGATCAGCAGGACCAAAACTGAACACTTGTTCTGTAACTTCGGTGGTCTCAACAGCTTTTCTCCAATCGCCTTTAATTGTGTATCCCTACCGAACTGCTCCGATTTCTTGTACCTAGGTTCACTCATACAATACGACGGCAATATTGATCGAGATGTGAGAAGTCCAATAAATGCAGGTTGGATGAAATGGCGACTGGCCACTGGAACGCCTTGTGATTCACGAATGTCCCTTAAACATAAGGGACACCTCTACAAGTCGATCGTTAGACTTGTCGTATTGTATGGAGCTGAGTGTTGGGCCACCAAAGTTCAGATGAAAGGAGATTACATGTGGCCGAGATTCAAATGTTAAAATGGACGTGTGGTGTGACGAGGATGGATAGAATTAGGAATGAGTCTATTCGAGGAAGTTTGGAAGTTACTCCAGTGACAGAGAAATTGAGAAGCAAGGGGTTAGCGTGGTACGGGCATGTTATGCGAAGAGATGAAAGACATATTATATAACAAAGAAAGTAATGAGAATGAACGTGGATGGTTATAGGGGTAGAGGAAGACCGAAGAAAGTGTGGATGAATTGTGTGAAAGATGACGTATGTAAGAAGAGTATGAATTCAGATATGACAACTGATAAAGGGATATGAAAGAGAAGTACATACTGTGCCGACCCCACATAGCTGGGCAGGAGGAAGAGGGAGACTTACTAAACCCATAATATAAAATACACTGATGTAGTAATCCATCGATAAATGTAGGAGATAATCTGATATTTTTTTTATATTTTATATAATTTAGCGACGAGGCGAACGGAACGTTCACCTAATGGTAAGTTATACGCCGGCCTGTAACAACGTGGTGCTAATTACGATGTTATCCACTGCACCACATTGCACATGCCGCCTGAAACATAAGACGTTGAATCTCGTTACTCCAGTAATTACACTAGCTACAGCACCCTTCTAACCGGAACACAGTAATGTTTGCACACTACTATTTGGCGGCAGAAACAGGCGAGGTGGTTTTACTTAAATAGATGGTCTCCAGCAACAGACATCTAGCACCAGTTAGCTTTGCATGAGTGAACCATAATTACCTTCTGGTGTATTAATTATTAATGATACTTTACTAAACCGTATTTATCAAAGTAGACCAACCAAACTGAAAAGTATTTTTTTTTATATATTTTTTATTTTATAAATACGTTCCTCTCATTCTAGCTGATAACTAATTATTTTAGCAGCATTATTGTGATATCATCTTTGGTATTTATAAACATCCTTCGAAATATTCGTCACCAAATAAAATATTTTCGGCTAAAGCAGGACGTCGCATTGATTTAAACATGATTCTCTCGACTCCATATGTATGAGTTAGTCTGAATTTTTATATCGATGTAATGGATGGGAAATAAATACTTTATATATATATACATATATTACACGTATCTAATATGAATGGCTTAATTTACTTACAATTTGCACAGCCAGCGCAGTGACTGTGGATTATTTTGTATTTATAGTGTATGGATCTCTGTAGTACATTCATAGTATTATTTTTCAATTATCTGTTTGTTAGCGTTACCAATTAAATAATAAAATATATAGCATTTTATATCCGTATCATTACTTTTGTTATTTATAAGTTGGCATCATTTATAATATGACAACACTAAAAGGAAGTGCGGGTATAAAATGGCGTCAGTCTGTTGTGAGGCAGCGGCAGATCCGATCATTGCCCGTTTCTTATGAAGCTGGGCCAGCCTGCTGGTGAGGTCCCTCTAACCAAAGCCATTCAACTGGTGGAACCTCGAGGTCAAACTCCAGGCCGCAAAACCCCAGAACTTAGACGGAATCCCTAGCATCGAGCAAATCGAGCGATCGACTGCTTGACCCATCTCATCGCCACAGTCGTCGAGGACGGTATCCGAATCGGACTACCTTCTCGGCTCCCGCGGACCTTCGGCTGATCAGAGCCAAGAACGTCGCATTGATACTTTGCTCTGAATAAAGATCTGAGGAAAGCAGGATAAAACTGCGCCGCCTTCAAAGGCAAGTAAGAGAGCGCATATCCGAACTCGGATCCGACAGATGGGACAATCTGCTTTGCGACTTGGAGCCTTCGAATGCCACGTTTTGGCGTCTGACCCGCAGTCTCAAAGCAGAGAACACGGCCCGTATGCCTCCCCTCGTAATGAGCAATGGTTCCTCCCCAGCGTTGGAGGAAGCCAAAAAAACCGATTGTCTTGTCGACAGCTTAGAGAGCCAGTATACTCCCTCAACGATACCAGTGGACCTCGCTCACCTCAAGGTCGTGGCTAAGGTGCGCCATAGAGCAACCCTCTTACCACAAGGTCCCCCTTTAAAACCGGTCCCTCTCTGTGAGGTCTTTGACATCATTAAAAGGCTGAAAGCCAAATCGGGATCCGAGAACATTCCCAATAGAGTGGTGAAAAGTCTCCGCCCGCGATCATCGACCTGCTAGTGGCCATTTCCAACGCCTTGTTAGCCGACTGTTCCTTCCTAGACACCTGGAAAGAAGCCGTAGTGATAGGTATTCCGAAGCCTGGAAAGCCGAGGAACCTACCCAACAGCTATCGCCCGATCAGCCCATTGAACATCCTAGGCTAAATCCACGAGCGCATCTTTCTAGAGCGTCTGCGCCATTTCACCGCAGAGAACAACCTGATCCCCGACGAACAGTTCGGGTTCAGGAATAGCCACTCTTGCGTCCAACAAGTCCACAAGCTGACTGAACACATCTTGTCCGGCTTCGCGCACAAGCGACCGATCGACACCTGCGCCGCGCCGTCTTATTCGACGTTGCGAAGGCGTTTGACAAAGTCTGGTATGAAGGCTTGATATACAAGCCTTACACTCACAAAGTGCCAGACCGACTCGTCACCATCATTCGAGCCTACCTCTCGAACCGCTACTTCCGTTTCCGTGCCGAGCATGCTCTCTCCCCGATCCGGCGGATCAAAGCCGGCGTCCCCCAAGGCTCTTGTCTCTCCCCGCTACACTTCTCGCTCTACACGAGCGACAAGCCCAAAGACCTCGACGTCTGCCTTGCCCTGTTCGCGGACGACACAACTCCCTACCACTCCGTCAGAGCTTCGGGCATTACATCGAGTCGCTTACAATCGGCAACTACTCGTCTAGGCGAGTGGTTCCGGAAGTGGCGAATCTACATAAACCAGGAAAAAAGTGAAGCTGTTCACTTTACCCACCGAACGCCTACGACTGTTCACAAGAAAGCGATCTACCGCGGCCATAAACTTGGCCAGATCTCCCTCTTTAGCCAGTCCATCCCATGGAGAGACTTGGTCAAATACTTCGACGTCACACTCAACGCCAAGCTTAATTTCATCGCCCATATTCGCAAGGCGAGACACAAAGCGGTCCAAGTACTGAGCCAGCTTTACCCCCTGTTATGCAAGAAGAGCAAGCTCTCTCAGACACAAGCTTTACCTCTACAAGGTATGCGTAAGACCTATAATGTCTTACGCCAGCATAGTCTTCGTCCATTCGTCCGAAGCACGCCTCAAACCTCAGCAGTTTCTCTAAAACTAGTTCACCCGTGTCGCCATTGGTGCCGAATGGTACCAGCGCAATGTGGACCTTCACAGTGACCTCAAACTCCCAACCATAATGAAGCAATTCAGAGTGCTCCGAAACCTACTTCGCCAAGATGTCATCTAACCCCAACCCACTGGTGGCCAAAGCGGTCAACTACGAGCCGCTTCCGAATCCCAAGACCAACAAGCGCAGACCACGGCATGCACTAATTACGTCATCCCCAGGGGTCCCGCACACCACACGCGAACCAACGGTCACCGACAACACCCACGTCACCACGCACACTTCAGACACTACCAACACGCTCCGAATTTCGACATCACGCCGCCCTCGCTTCAGAACGCGGCGCCACAGCAACACACACGCCGCATACACGAAGTATACCCGAGAACAGGAGCGGTCCTCACCGCCCAGAGATTCCGATACAGGCGAAGGCAGTTGGGGAACGGGTCTGCTCCCGATCCCGACGACCGAGTAGATTCGCCAAAAAAACTAAAGAAATAAACACATAATGTGAAAATCCGCCATCGGATAACTACACTCCACGTAGTACACTTTTAGTAACAGGCCGTGCATCCAGGTCCACAAGCCCAGTATCGGACAAGCTGTAAGAGTCCCTTTGGCTTGCATCACGAATCTAGTGACGCATCATAGCGTTACTTAGAGGAAAGCGAGGGTAGTTAGTGTTAAGTGGTTTCAAATGTATTGTATATATTTTAATGTGTGCTGATTAAAAATTGAAGGTAAACTCTCAACCATCTATTATATATCAAACTGGAAGATGATAAGCTAACATTTCAGAAGTGAGATGGCAACCTAACATACGCAGGATCCTATCATACTCACCACTCATCACTCACATCAAGTTTATTATTAAGCTATAATGGGAGGATAAGTTAATATGTTAAAACGATAAAGTAATAAATATAAAAATATTTACTAATACGTTAGTTAATGTTTCTTTATTCCTACTATAATTGCGTTTTATTGCGGTTTAATTTCTTTCATATAAAATTAATGAAGAGGTGATCGACAATAAAAATTTACTTACACTTTAAAATTATGAATAATACTAACAAACGAACAGAGTACCTGTTACCATTATTAAATATTATTTTAATTATCAACTTTTAATTAGTTCATAAAATTATCTTAAATAATAAATTGTAGATATAATAACCAAGTTATATCGTTTATAATCTGTACTAGTCAAAAGACGGTGACCAGAGAAACTATGTATTAATGTTATAGTGGAATTATTTACTGAAAGTATTGTTTTTTCTTTATACAATTAAGAGACGAGCGGGACGTTCCCCTGAATGTAAGTGATATATTCGTCCGTAATAACGTAGCGCTAATTAGGATGATATATACTGCGTCAAATCGCGCTCGTCACCCGAGACAAGATGATGAATCTCTTTACCGCAGTAAACTAGCTACAACGCCTTTCAAATCGGAACACAATAATATTTGCAAACTACTGTTTGTCAGCTGCAATAGGCGCTGCTGTGCTGCTGTGCTATCTAGACGGTCTCCGGAAACAGACCTACCAGCAAAAGCATGTCTCAAAGACGAGGAAAATGTAAGGAAAAAATTCAATCTTAGTTCTACTTTATATTGAACTCAGGACACTAGAAGTAGTCACTCAACACTCCACTGCCTACTTAGTATAACAATACAAACGACTTACGTACGGTATAAGCATAGCCAATTACCATCACTGATCATGCTCTAAAACACATTCGCATATGATTATGAGTATGACAGCCTTTTTTTATCTTCACTTTCGCATCAATTCACAAGGAGTTTAATGTAGGAAAATTATGCGATACCTGTCGCGTTAGAGTAATATTGTAATTGAGCATAAAAATAAATACGAATGTAGGTTACGAGAAAAAAAAGGAAAATAATACCTATGTATAACTTACTATACTGGTGGTAGGTCTCTGATGGCAGAGTCCGTCTAGATAGGTACCGACGCAGCATCTATTTCTGCCGCCGAATAGTAGTGTGCAAATATTACTGTGTTTCCGTTTGAAGGGATTCTGTAGCTTGTGTAATTACTGAGGTAACAAGACTCGACACCTTATGTCTCTGGCTCCGAGCCCAATATGATGCTGTATATCATCCTAACTAGCGCCACGTTGTTATGGACGGGCGTATCACTTATCATCAGGTGAACGTGTAGCTCGTCTCGTCGCTTCGACGAATAAAAAAAATACTCAAACATTTATATATTTTAAAAATTTAAACGTATTGGCGTTAAAACCATTACACATTGTATTAGAAAGAACTTGTAAGTTTTTTTTATAATAATTTCGTATATCTCGGGCGACGAGAGCAGTGATGCAGTATATATTATCTTAACTAGCGCCACTATAAGCTAGCGTATCACTTACCATCAGTTGAACGTCCCGTTCGTCTTACCGTTTAAATGAATAATAACAAAAAAAAAGTAATGTTTAATATTTAAACATGGCGTGTACACGCTTATCTTTTTCAATTGAAATGAACATGTATTTGTGTCAAACATGTCATAATATAAATATGTTAATTACGAAAACAGATAATACAGTTTTTTATAATTTCGTCATGTAATTTTTTTTTTTGTATTTATGTGTGATTTGCGGATATTGATTCAGGGAGCGAAAACGAAAGAACCGTATCAGATAGGACGGATCGGAAAACTCCCTTAGTGCGGCCGCTCGCCGCGAGATGGCGGTGCAGTACGGCGGTTTCATCATATAAACGCACACCCGCGCCGCACCGCGCATAGCCCGTCACGGCATACGCGCGAACACATCACTGTTTATTAAAAAAAAAAAAATCACTTCCTACATCGCGTCTCAGTGCACGAACTTACGAACAGTTGTGTTTCAACCTGTGCTAAGAAAATTATGGATATTCTCACTCTGGACCCAACCGGACTTTATTAAATGAAGCATCGTCAACCCGGAAATATGGACGTATTCACTTTGGACCCCACCGGTCAGTATTGACTTCTGTACGATGGCAACAGTCAAGAGTTTGGATCCGACCGGTCTGTATTGAATTTTCTTATTAGAATCTTACTCGATAAAATGGGTGTGAAGGTGCTTGATCCTACTGGGCAATATTGACCACCTCAAACAATGATCGGGTTAGACCCTACTGAAATCTACTAAACCCCTTTAACTTTGATGAGTCAAGATGTGTTGCGGAAGGCGGAGGATATCCACGGGCACGCGACCGGAAGAGACGTCATCGTGCAGAAAGAGGAGGTTCATAGCTAAGACATAGACTTGACCGCTCAATAATAACTCACTGGCATCCTGTAAATAGTATGAATAATATGAAGGGGGACCGCAAGGTCATTGAATGGAAATCAGCTGTGCCGCGCACCGCGTGCAATCCGGAAATGTACTCATATCGGAAAAATACTTTCGTTCTGCTGCGAAAAATCTGCTTTCAGGAAGTTTTCACACCGTGCTGCACCTGTTCGGATTCATGTGAGTATTTGTCTATAGATCATCCACAAATGTAGACTCATCCGTCATAGCTGTATCTGTTTAGATATTACACTTATTATTATAAAAAGCTTTGAATGATAAGTCTAGATTTAATTTAATTATAGATTTTGTCCTTTTTTTATCCTTTCGGTAAATTAAACTGGTAATAATTTAACAGGAGATTTATGACTGTATTTACAAACTAATCAATCTACGCAACCGAATGTGGTATTGTCTAATAATTTAGTTTAAATGTTCCAAATTGTTTTTGCTTAAGTTGATCATGATAAAGTTGACTTTGGACCCCCTGACACTTAATTTCCTGCCCGAATTTTGGTCAGTATCGCGATTTTTATGGCACCGAGCGCAGGTTCGTTGACCGGACATATTTTATTTCATCGCGCGCTTCCACGTACACACAGAACCAGCGCACACACGAACAGGTAGATGAAAGCGCGCACACTGCCGCAGCAGATCTCCGCATGTTTGCGTCCGACTTCGCAAAAACAACTGCGCTCATTTATATCGTGAATGTTATCATAAAATTTGCGACAAACGCTTATCATCGACGGTCCTATACAATTAAAGCGTGATAATAAAACGTACGAAACTAGTTTTTACGAAGGCGGGCCGGTGATTTATTTCCTGAATCGCGCTCACTGTGGCTGCACTTCCTGAACACGAGTATCGCAATTTTCCGAAGGTGTGTTTCAGTCGAGCACTCGTCGGGCGCGTGTCTTGTGTTTGGAGATTAACGAGCGCGTAATGCGCTTGTGTTTGCCGAATTCTTCCAGTTCAACAACCGGGCGAACGTCCGATCGGCAGTTCAAAATAGACGCGGAGTCGCGACTCGCGACTCGCGGCGCATCGGCGACATTCAAAAAGTACGGCTCTTCGCTCCCAACTAAATTATAATCACCATACTTCCTTACACATTTCTATCCATTATCCAGTAATCTATCATTTGTTAACGGTGGAAGGGGTGGAGAGAGTTTATACACAGATTTTAACAATTAAAACCCTCACGGTGGTCGTTTTAGTCTACATACAACGACCTTGTTGTATCATTTACATTTTATAATTCGACATTCCCCGCAACTAAACCGGAAACTTGTAGTTATTTTTTATATTTATATACCTATATTTCCGATGATATAAAATGTTGTTTTTTTCTATAATCAATATACAGACGATTTTTGAATGTATAATAAAGCGACATAACCAAAATATTTATCGCAAGTGTGAGACATTTCATATTAAATTAGCTTTCTCTGACTGAAGTAATGTTTTATAAATTTATTAAAAGAAAGTATTATTAACTCGCCTGTTACTAGATTATCTGTGGTGTGGGGGAGGGAGGGGGAATGGGATGGTGGGGCGTTGTGTTGTGTTTCGCAGTAAATACGTTTAATAATTGCAACACAGTATCTACAAAGTGCGCGCTGCAACGCGATATACAGCGCCGTGCGATTTACATAACGCATTCGTAATAGGACGATGCATAAACACTCGATACAATTTTCAGTGGAAAATTTCAAGTACTTTCCTTTATTAACTTGAACTTGTTAAGTTGACACGCGGTCCGCCATTAGCTTTTACAAGATTTTCGACTGAACCTCCTTGACCCCGAGGATCGCTGCCGCTGCAGTGTGGCCTGTTTTTGGCATTGCGTCATCATAGGTCACTACCTCCCTAGTCCGCCAACATTTTTTGCTCATAAAGTTATGCCTCGCACGTTGTCTTCTTCCTTTGTCAGGTCCATTTAAACTCGCGCCAGCTATTTTGGTTGGCTCTATATGGCCGAGACCAGTTGTTATACCTTAATGTGGCGTAATTTGATTACTCGTCGCCGTCTCCTTACATTTTATATGAAAGATCTTATTTGATTTAAAATTGTTGATTTCTATCTAAGATCCCACGCGGTAACTAAAAAAAAACTTCTCTAATTTCGTTTTCCACTCCAAAAATTATATGCACTGATGAGTTCTTTAAGATTTACGAGTAAAGAATTTATTACAAAACCTACCTACCACAATATTCGTTGTGATATCCCTACTTAATAAAAAAAACATACTTATTTGCATTATGTTATAAAAGTAACAAGGCCATAATACTGAATATGGTACGTAAAGCGAGTATCGTGGTATTTAAATCCACTTATAGGTATTAATAAGTTGAATTAATTGCCAAAGTAATATAATTTCGTTCAACGATATTTTTTAATGTTTAAAATATTTCCGCGTAGTTACTAGTTTCTTAGAACTATTTTGAAAACCTTTAAGCATTAATTATAATATTAAAGTGTTTATATTAATATCAATAAGATTATACGAAAGAAAAAAAGGTCTGATATACTGCTTTACCGATCTATTCTAGTCCAACTAATGTAAAATGGAGAAACGTATATCCTTGATAGTAAAATAGGGAGATATATGTTAAAGACTCAAAACTATTATTACGTAATTTAATTTAAACTGATGAATATTTAAGCGAATATACAACAAAATATGTGAAATTCCTACGAACTCTTCCTTTAGATACTTCTGTGAAAGACAATATTTAATTATGACAATTAAGGCCTTTATAAATATTTAACTATACTTTTTAAGTTGATTATTAAACATATACCGACTACTTTTAATAGCTACATCTTCAAAACAGTAGCTTCAGTAACTGCAATGTAGATTTACAGGCGTCTTTTATTTTAATTTTTTTTTATTTACCTTCAAGTATAACTACAAAAAGCAGCCGCGAATTGGATCTTAAAAATGTACATTTTTTACGATGCAAAATACATGTCGCGTTACAAAGGTGCAATACAAGGTCGGAGGACAGCTGGCGGCTCTAATTAAAGGTTTCACGTTTAAATAATTAAATGGGCACTGTTCTAGTGTGCCGTGGAGGCGTATGGCAGGTGCCCATGTCCTTTATGCAAAAATAAAATCATTATTTAAGTGTATGCCAAATTGTAAACATTTACAGCGCGACATTGTATTTCATATGTCTAGCGGTTGGCAAGTAGCTCACTATTCTAATTATTTCCTTATTCAACATTGTTCCGAGTTCCGAGTGCTTTACTACACTTATGTTCACGGGAGCGTTGAAGTATTGTCCTGACTTCACAACCATCAAAGAAACTTGCAGTTTTTTTTTTTAATTATTGTTTACAAATCGATCTACGCAGAATGAGTTCACTGTATCTTGAAGACTTATATTGGTGTGATAGTTCTTAGATCTATTTTATTAATAATAGGATACCAAGCAGGTGGTATTACCGAACCGTCTTTTCTATTGAAATCAGCATTTTTTAATATCAATACCTTTGCAAGTGATCCTTGATAGGAGCCGGGTTTCCTTTGCATGGATTTGGACGGAATGGCACAGAACATTGTCCTAGATTAGATTTTTTCTACCATCATTGTGAAGAATATCCCCGAAATTTAGTTTTATTAAACGTGTAATATTCGCATTAATAACATTTTCCGTTAATTTTTTTTTGTTTCCATTCACAGAACAAAATTGAATTATTCAAATAATCTAATCTATATTATTAATATTTGCATAATAAAATGTGATTAATATGTTCAGTAGACATGAAATATTAATAAACTAAAAGCATATTTTTATAAAGCAAACGATAACCAAAAAAAGAAAAAGAAAAAAAACAACAAACAACTATCTACAAATCGAAAACATATTTCACGACATTTTCACCGATCAAACATTCATAGAGATAGAATCAAACGTTGAAAATATTTTAAGGAGTCAACAAACCCTGGGCTAAACAGGTTCTTTTATTACTTTGAACACTGATATTTTATTTGACTATACACTTGTAACGACAGACGACAAACGAAATGAACCTAATCTGTTTTGATTTCTGTATAATGTAGTTAATTATAGCGACAATTTGATCGCATACTATGATGGACGACCTCACTGTGATAGATTTACGAAGCGCATCAGAATTTATTACGTCGACTTTAAATTAAATAACATCATTAACTATACAAATTTAAAAAGACAACAATATTAAAAAGATATTATTAAATATCTCCTATTATATTTATAAATAATGTAGTTAAACAATAATGCTTAAGTAGCTTAATGTAACATGCTTCATCTGTAATTTATAAAACGAATTTCGTAATAGTCAATAAGTTTTATCATTGGTCAGATCAAAGGCCGGTGGGTATGGTGAGTGGGTCAAATGTTGGCCCCAGACAGACATCATTACACTTCCCCCAGCCTTGCCTGTACCAAGTTTAGTTGCATAAACACTTGCATAACGTATTGCCTCAACTTGCGTTATACTGTGCACACTGCCCATAACTTTACCTTGTTTCGTTATATTTCAGTTATATTTTTAGAGTAATTTTTTACATTATTAAATATAAATAAAACATCTCTAATATTATCTATATTTATCAATATATTTAGTTTTCAATAAACATGATGATGTCACATCAAATGGCAGATGATAAAATGTTGATTAGTTTGTTAAATCGGATATCTTTTGTAGTTTTTCTAGCGAGCCACCGATGGATTCGTCATCTATCATGTCATTGACACCGCTGCATCGGACGCCAATATACTGAGAGATGATGAGATCGCGAGCGTTCAATCAACTCTCCCGGTGCATCCGCCTAATCATGACCATACTCATGCCAATTTGACGACCGATAAAACTGCTACACTTGTTTCCTCACAACAGAATTACGTTGAATTTTTGATATGAACGTTGTTGACGCGTACGAAATGTTGGCCGATACGATAACGCACACACCCGTGTACACACAAACGATATGGTTAGATACCTCTTGTCACTTTCTGTTACCTTAGTATCCGGAACATAGTAACGCCTCACTAACAGAACGACCCGCCAGTGTGTTCGGCGAGTGAATTTTACACATATCAAAGGTACACTAAATAAATACACAAATTTATATACACACGCACCCGTTCAATGTGAGCGTATTTGTGCGTGTGTGCATAAAGAAAATCTTTTCCCTATGTCCACAGGCGTGTACCCATTATGTATTTATATGTGTATGTACATACGTAAGTGGCAGTATCTCATAGTACATGAACGCGTGTTAATAGCAAAGCTGTGTTTCCGCATAGGAGCTCCTCGAGCCGACGAACACTAGCGGGTGCGCCGTGCCCCCGTGCGAACACGAGAGCGTCAACCTTACGGCGGAATCACAAAAAACTCTTTATGCCATTCCCCTTAATTACACTATTTCGATAAAATATTTAGTGACTCGTTTCATCGGTACGAGTACGTCTGAAACGAAAGCTACGTTGACATTTCAAAATAAGCTAAAATTATTTTTAATAGTTCTTTCTAAATGCTAACAACAAGTGAACGTATGAAATATAATTTAAAAAAAAAAATTGTTGCGTCAAAATGTCGTCAGATATGTGATATGACGCGCCTACACGCGCTCACCCACACAAGAATGCGTGCACACGCGCAAGGACGATCCCCCGTGTACAGTACACATTGAAACTAGGTTCGTCATAAGCTGACCTCTTGCGACGTCTGCGAGCCTGGTACCTCGTCTCCCTGTAATAAGCTAAAAAGATGACTCGATTTTCTTGATCTTTATTTTTTTAAATGCCGTTTTTTTTCTCTTTAAATTTTTAATCTGTTATGTTACCAATAAGCGAAAAAGTTTGCTTTTTTAAACCAATATTTGAAGATGATATCGAAAAAAAAATCTATGGATTCTAATTTTAAAACATATAAAGAGGCATATAATCCACCTCCTTTAGATATCTGCTTTCCTGGTACAAAGTGTTCCAGTTGACGATCCGAGCGATCATAGACGGATGCGAACTGATGATAGGTGCCGAACGAGAGGAGCCGCCTTGCTTGGTTTGTTTTAATTCAATATTTTTTTTTTAAAAAAAAGTGTGAATATGCTGGCTGACAGTAAAAAAAATAACATCATATTACATTGTACCGCCATCTGTTGCCAACTAGCCTTTACTTTACTTAAAATTAATAGTTTTATAAATTAAAAAAAAAATTGTAATTTATATCCTTCATGCAAGCAAGCTCTCAAGTCCATAGAACTATTTAAGTAAGGCAATGTGTCGTGGGGCTTAATTTAACAATGACAGGTGCATAGGACCCGCTTTTAACCAAGGAGGACCACTGCAGGCCGGTGCATTGGGACATTGCCGTATTACCTTGCCTTTTTTTTTATTAATGGACGCGCGAACGGTGACGTGTTCAGCTCCTCTACTATAAATTAGAGATTATAATTACATAATTCAGTCTTTAAATAAGCTTGCATTTTATTTCCATGCCGAGTACAAAGCAGTAGTTTTCATAAAACTGTTTCACAATCATAATTCTAATGCATTATGTATAAGATATGTAGATTGCAAGACGGATAGACAAGGCGGTAACACATTTCCTCGTTGAAATGGGATTTATAGTTTTCCTATACAGATCACTTCAGTGTCGGCTCTCGGTTCTATTTTGTAATACCGAACAGCGAACACATACCGGGCCATTTTTTTTCTATTGAAACTCGTCTATTATGATATTTTATTACCACAACAAACGCCATTTAAAACCAACCATCGCATTAAAAATGTTTTAATAACAAAAGGGCTTCGTTTATTTTGGAGACAGACGTACTTGCGCAAACAGAATGAAACTATTAGTTCGAACAAATGATCATTTTTTCTCCCCACTATTTTTGAATTGCTAAAAAATCGACGGACCTTTGCAAAAAAAAAATTACTTTGTAATGACACCGCAATAAAATAATGCCCTTACTTACCTCTCTGTAGGTTGTCTCTGGTGGTCACAGAAATCTTTTATTTCTGAAATCTTTGTGTTAATATAGGTTATTGTTAATTTTTTTGCAAAGCTTTGCCGATATTTTACCACGCAATGCATCTACGACTCCTTTTTACAAAACGACGACAACTTATGGTGTACCGTCGGAAAATGGAGAAGCATGTTCTTATTGTATTCCATATGTATAACCAGTACATATTAACATTTTAGTAATACGAGAAGATGAATAAGACGCATTGTAATAATGGCAAATTATTTCAAAACATTTGAATACCTCATTGAGCTGTCGTTGCATAATTTCATAAGGGAAAAAAGTAATAAAGAACTCATCAGGAGCTCGACTGGCCGAAAGCAATTTTATACTCATTATAAAATTTCCACAGTAGCACACGTTTTGTTTTAAACTAGTAAACGCACAGGCGAAGAATATAAATAAAAACAAATATGCAAAATGTAGCCGACCACCTGACGGCATGTGCTTATTATATCGGCCATTGAAAAACAAGTCCAGTTTACATCACGTATTATCTTACATCAGGTATTATTTGAGGCAATATGTTCACTAAACAATTAACGCTTCATTCAATGGGCCAGCGAATAAAAAAAAAAAATACGACCATAAATGAAACGAAAATATTTCAGAAGCAGATAGTCCTCATTATGAAGCAATAACGTAAATCGACATTCAAACGCTTCTAAATATCGCATCCATCGCACGCTTTAGTGCGTACTAGCGAGTAAATTATCAGACCTTCAAGTATTAGAGGTCCGTATTAATTTTGTGTTTTTTTTTTTTTTCAGATGAAAGCTACTGCAGCTGGCTGCCCTCCCCGGCATATCGCTGCTTACCCTGACGCGATTGAAACCTACAGTGTCTTGACAAATCTACATTTGAATACTCACTAGTATCTAAGTCTCCACTGGACTGATAATAATTATCATCACGTGAATTGCACCATACGTTTCATGCATTTGTATTATTATATAAATTATTTGTAATGTAAAATCTAAGAATTAGTCGATGCTGCTTTGCTGACTGAAGCTGTACATCATGTCGATGTGACGAATGTCGCGCTGGTCTTCTGTCAGCGAAGAGGCATTAAGGATTTAGTATTAAGAGATATAAATGACAAGCAAAAAGAGGCAAAAGGGTTGTTTTGAACGGTTTTCTTTACTTCGACTGTACATTTTGAGAGACCTTCAAAATTGACCAAGCGTGTAAATGTATGTAACGTTAAGTATTTTTTATTATTTAGTTTCCATACTACTTTATGTAACTTTGCGCATAATTCGAGTTACCATTGTTTGACTTTCTTCCGCTTGAACAAATTGTAAATAAAGTTATGACGATGCTTCTCCCTTCGCTTTGTTTTTTTTTTTTAATTATTAATATTATTATCATGAATTTATGTCATTACATTTGTTAACAGTTAGTGACAATAGGACTGACTTGATTATAGACTGTACGGCTGAA
This sequence comes from Ornithoptera alexandrae, assembly GCA_029030555.1. Lineage (NCBI taxonomy): Eukaryota > Metazoa > Arthropoda > Insecta > Lepidoptera > Papilionidae > Ornithoptera > Ornithoptera alexandrae. The sequence goes on from JARDVY010000031.1 coordinate 3,298,695, forward strand.
TAAACGCAGTCAATTCGGTGTTGCCAATAAAGACTGAATGAATATCGAATTAGGGTAAATAATTCAACTATCCTTTAAAACTTGATAGCCCATAAAGGATCCCACCCTAGCGTATTGTTTTTGAAATCATGTATTTGTAATTATATAAACGTTTAGATACTACGGGAGAATAAAGATGTTTTTATATTTCAATCGGATGTTTTTTTTTTTTCAATTCCTTTATAACCTACTGAACATCGACAATAGAATTATCATAACACATTGTTTCTTTTAAAAACAAAGGATTACTACAAACACGGAACAAATAACAATAATTAGTATTTTATATAGTAACTAGCAGCCCTCCGCTCGCTTTGCCACCCGTAATAAAGTTAGAGTTGAAATTTGTCTGAAATATTCCTCGAAAGCGACCTCAAAAGAATTTCTAGAGCAACCGTTGCTATAGCAACCGCATAAATAATATGAAATTAACATGTTTATAAAAGTTAATAAAAAATAAAATGATGAAGGATCCATGAAATTCGAAAAATAAATAGCATATAACCATCTACAAATCATTCCATGTCGATAGGTTTATCAGTTTTCATTTTATATGTATATGATATTAAAAACTTAATTAGTCGGCAGTTGTAAACAATTAATTTCGATCGTAAACATCTTACAAGATGAAATGTAAATTTACAAGTATGTGAAGGAGATACCAAAAAGACATTGATGTCCTTTCTCCATAATAAAAAGTTCTATTAAAAAGTACCTATATAATTTACAATGAAATTTGTAAAATAGACGAAAAGGCGTAATATTGCTAAAGGATATTTCCTCGACCTTTTAATTTTAGTAATAGAAATATTCCTACAGCGAAAAAAGATACACCAACATATATATGATACTTGCTGTGTACTTACAGTGCCGCTTACTGTGGGCCTTGTGAAAAGGGTTCAAGTCGCACAGGGAGCAATGGAAAGGGCTATCTAAACTCGGGGTTTCCCTGCGTGGTCTAATCGGAAATGAGAAGATCAGCAGGAGAACTAAGGTCACCGACATAGTCCAAAAGATTGCTGGACTCAAGTGGAAATGGGCAGAACCAATCGCTCGAAGGACTGACAGCGCATCGGAAGGCGTAGTGTTGGCAGGCCCCCTACCAGCTGGTCCGACGATCTGCTGAAGGTTGCGGGCAGCACATGATCGATCGAAGTCCAGCAGTGGACGTCTGTCGGCTGATAATAATGATGATAATGATGACTGCGTACTAAGTTTTGTGATGACACAGTGATGTTATTAAATAACCAGTAATACCAACATATTAGTACATTTTCTCTGGTTGTAGATCGTTTGCCTGACCGTCTAGGTACAACCGCAGCTTCTATTTCCACTGCCAAACAGTAGTGTGCAAACATTACCGTGTTCCGATTTGATGAGCGCTGTAGCTAGTCCAATTACTAGGGTAACGAGACTCAACATCTTGTCTCAAAGCGACGAGCGCAATGTGGTGCTGTGTATATCATCCCAACTTGCGCCACATTGTTATGAGTGTTACCATCAGGTGAACATCCTGTTCGTCTTGTCGCTTCGTAGAATAAAAAAAATATATAGTTTTGTTTTTTTAATTAAGATAAATACTGTCATTATCTTATAAAGTATAATATTAAAGTAATTGAGGTCAAATGTTATATCCTAATGTAAAAAAGTAATATCTTTTAGTAAACCTCCTGCTTGTTCTGTAGTAGTATAATAAGTTATATTAAACAGAACTGTAGTTAAATACAATACCAGGTTTTATTAGTAGAAACCCTATGCTTATGCAGCTTGGCTGATGGAGAACATTTAAGTATAAGTATGAGTTTAATAACGAAGCTAACACTAACATTTGATGTATCGTCTAGCGGTACCTATGTATCGGCTATGTAGGGCTGGGGTCCGTTAAGCACCGCTCTAGTGACGTGCACGATGTATTTGTGATCGATGTTGTGGTCTTATTAAGTGCTTTATTAATTACCAATGTTTTACTTAAACATAACGAAGCGAATAAATGAGCGATACGTTCACCTGATGGCTAATTATGCTTGTATCTAATTATGATATTCAGAATGTTTACACAGCGGCGCATTGTGATTGTGGTTTTTGATTGCCTTTGTCTCAGTATCTACTAGCTATTAAACCCTACATACCGGAAGTCAGTAATATTTATAAATTGGCTAATAGTAGAATATAGCGCTGCTGTGGACCTTCAACCAAAGACACCGCTAAGGTTTAATTTTTGAATTATTTATAATGATAATAAAAAAAGAACCAAGCTTCACCTGCACTTGGTGCATCCTGCTAATCAACAAACGAGGCTTTGGCTCCCACCATTCCGCATTGGACTAGCGTGGGGGGGAATGGCCCAAAACTCCCCTCATATGAACCCCTACTAACGATGGCCGCTAGTGCCCGGCGATGCGGACAGCGGAGTGCCAATCGATCTGGGGAACATTGAGTCAGGCCTATGTCCAGCAGTGGAAGTCTACGGCTGATGATGATGGTTTCATTTGTTACTATTTTCTACAAAAGAAGAATTGTTAAACTGATCTATAGGAAGATGCTTAAATTCCTCGATTGGAAGATTCTAATCTAATACAAAAAGGCAATTACTGTATTTTATACGACATTTTCTATTGATTTTCTTTACACAGGAAGAATATATACAGTAGAACATTTTTCAAAATATATATCTTAACCTTAACATAGATTAAAAAAGACTGTAATACATCATTTATAGTTATAATAAGTTATTACATATATTATAATACAAATTAAAGCTCACTTAACAAAACAAGAGTGACATTAACCAATAACCAAACAAATACATATATGGTTAATAATCTTTATCACTAAATAAGATGAGACAGATAAAAAAAATTAATGCGGAAACGATTTTAATTGTCACCAAATGATCTTTATTCATTGCAATATAATCTATATTTATTATGCCGAAAATAAACATAGTATTGGTGACGACTGTTAAATGTCACTTTGTTATAAACTTAGTTACTTATTGTTAATTTCGATGATTTCACTATTATTTCGTTATAACATTTAAACAAGTGTACACTTATCTATCAAAGTAAATGTTTGATAAGTTTTTGTTAGAAATATGTTTATTTATATATTAAAGCCCATAACAACGTGGCGCTAGTTGGGACGGTATACGCAGAACCACACTGTGCTCGTCGCCTGGAGACATAAAATGTTAAGTCTATTTACCTCAGTAATTTCTCTAACTACAATTACCTTCAAACCGGAACACTGAAATATTTCCACACTACCTATCTAAACAGCCTGCGCCAACGGAGATGTACTACGAATAAAAGTAAGGATGATGTCCACAGCATCACATAGCGCTTGTATATAAGATGGTTAGTCATTACCTCAATATAAGCTAAGGATCATTTAAACTGGATGACAGTAATGTTTGCTGACATCTAAATTGTAGTTACTGCTGTAGAGCTACTACCACTAGATAATTTAATATGAAACCTTAAGGTATTAATTAAAATCTAGAAACAAATAATATGTAATAGTACAGTATTTGGTATAGTGTTTTTAATATATTTATCGATATTACAATGATCTATCGATGGTTCATCCCTTTACAGGATCAGGGATACGCGGCCACTGGCACAGTGGGTCGGCGGCCGGTTGGAATGCGGAAGAGCCTGCATCTTGACCCACACAGCGTAAAACTATTGAGATTCATCTAAAGTTTTCTTAACTGTACAGAACGTTAACTGCATTTAATAATTAAACTTTGACCTTTATAAATAATAAATGGAAATATGTATTATATAATAAATATCATCAATTACGATTGGTGGTTATATCGTTATTAGATATGTACTTGTAATTAGAGATTACGCAACCGATCTCTACATCTATGTACCACCGCAGCTTCAATTTCTGCTGATAAACAGCAGTGTGCAAACATTACTATAATCTTGTTTAAAAAGATGTATAACTTCTTTAATATTACTAGAGTAATGAGTCAATGTACTAAGGCGAAAATTTCATTGTGGAGTTGTGTAAACATCTTATTTTCATGAACAGTAGCATCGCTCATTATCATCATTTAATAAAAAAAAAACAACGTTTGTAGACAATAAAAAATTATTTAAAGGTCAAGTATAAGATACACTACACAAAGAAACAAATGTACTCTCTTTATCTCTGTGAACCATCCTTGGTGGTAAAGGTCATAGTTCCATGATCATCATCATTATATCTTCTAGTGTACCTATTCTTCTTAACTCTCTGACTTTTCCCAATAGAGGATATTTCCTGTACAGTTTGGGTGCGGAATATCTACTGCAGTATACTTACGATTACAGAAGAAGCTGCTGCTCTTTCTCATGAAATATTTTACCTCTTTAGTCGCCTTTTATAACACACCGATTAAAAAGTAATATTCTAACACTTCCGAAACCTAATTACCAATTTGCTTTTACCCATATTCCAATTTTTTTTTAATTTACGTAAGTAATATACCAATCTGTCTGAATGTATCATGTAAACGTTTATATGAATGAAGTATTCTTCTTCTTAAAATGCCTCTCCAACTAGTGAAGGTTGGCGATCAGCGTGGTGCAGTCCTTCCCGTCTCTGTTTCGGCGGAATAATTCCGACGCCCCAAATATGCCACTCCATTCCCTGATATTCCTCAACCATGACCTTTTCCTACTCCCCACCTTTCGTTTTCCAGAAACTTTACCCATTATAATATGAATAAAGTAAACAGTGGGTATTTGAAATTTCAAACTTTTAATATTTTTTTTTTGTATTATTATAAACATAATAATAATAATTTTTTTGGGAATATTTCATCTTCGTTCGTGATGACCTTCAAACTCATTTTTCTTCGGATCTGTGCTCGTCAGTAATCTCATGTGAGTTTGTATTTAACGGTATCTATATAAGTTTGAATCAGGCGTTAGGGGGTATTGGTAAAAAATGGGTGCCCCACACTGAGAGCCATTTAAAAAACCATGGAGTCCTGTTAGCTGTGGGGTACTGACCCCGTGTTAGATACGGGGTGGAATGACCCATTTAGAACGAATAAGGTCATTATAGGAGCGATGGGTGTAAACAGTTAAGTAGTAAGTTTCGAATAAGTTATCTTACGAGTAATTTGTCGACGTCGCTTTTTAAACTTGCTCTCTTTGTTAAGTAATGCGTTGACGGTGATGCTGCGGTAGAAAAAAAAAATACTTCGTGAGTCACTTCACAATTATATTCAGGAGGATGATTAGTTGAAAGACTTCGGAGACGTTAATTGTATCAATTATTCTGTTTACGATTTTTTTTTTTCATTGACGCTGCTATAATACGAGAAGGACTTTCACTGATGGGTGGTAAGTGATACGCTGGTCCAAAACAATATGGCGCTATTTGGGATCAATTAAACAGCACTACCTTTGGTGAGGAGCAATGCAAGAACAAGACTTGGGACTTGCTCTTAGTCTTGGTCTTGCTCTTGTAAAATTGGTATTGGTATTGGTCTTGCGAAAAAGAAAGACCAATTTTACTAATCACTAATTACCTTTCGCTTGTCCTGCGACAATTCTCGTTTCCAGCGTTTTTTAAATACATTGATTTGCTCATTAACGCAATCATGTTTGTACATTGCAGCTTTTCTATACAAGAGGCTGCGGTGGTATCTGATAACATCTCCGGCAATATTGACATAACAATATAGAACACATTAAAAATGAATAAAACTTTTATTTTTTGTGTATCGAAAAAAAAATTTATAAGTAAACATTAATAAAATTTAAGAAACTGAACTTAATTTTTTTTTTACATTTAAGCGATGAGGCGATCGGGATGTTCACCTAATGTTAAGTGATACTCCTGCCCATGACAATATAGCGCTAGTTAGAATGATATACACTGCATTACATTCCGCTAGTAGTCTGTAACATAAGATGTTGCGTCTCATTACTCTAGTAATTACACTACCTACAACACCTTTCAAACAGGAACACAGTAATATTTGCACTATACTGTTCGGTGGCAGAAATAGGAACTGCGGTGGTAGCTATCTAGACGGTCACCGGCAACGGAGACCTATCACCAGTAATTGATAACTTACAATCAGGATTCAAGCTATAACTGCGGCCTATTTCCGCTGCTAAATATTACAACGTTCCGGTTTAAGGGGCGTTTGAGTTGATGAAACTTCAAAGGTAACGAGATTTATTTATTACGCCTCAATATGATGTGCATACTGCAATGTATGTCATAACTAGCGGTGGTATCTAATTATAGGTCTCTCTTGCTAGAGACAGTCTAAGTAGGTATCACTACAGCGCCTATTTCTGCCGCCAAACGGTATTATTAGTGAAATTACTGGGGTAATAAGAATAAACATCTTGTCTCAAAGCGACGAGCAAAATGTGGTGCAGTGTGTAATATCTTAACTAGCGCCATGTGTTGCTATGGGCAGGCGTTTCATTTACCATCAGTTGAACGTTTTGCCCGTCTCGTCGATTCGTTGAAATAAAGTAAAAGTATTACTTATTTTCATGGAATGTGAAAAATTACTGCTGCTATGAGTTTAGTGTAAAAATTGAACGCAATATCCACGATGGAGGTTTGTTTTGATTCATTGACACGGTATTCATAAGCACTATGCAGATGTCGTGCGACGGTCGTGCAATCACTGCATCCGTTCCTATACAACCTTAATTTTACGTACGTCCGTCTGGGCTGAATATCATGAAAACTAATGCCGACCCGATACAGAAATAGAACGTGCATAGAGACGTGCGCTACTCTACAAATATTTAATACTCCGATGTTTGTGATGTCCTAGTACACGCGGCACCGCAGTCAGACCGGATTTATGTTGTCTTGGTAATTGCAGTTTGTTTTCGTTAAACGCAGCATACGCGCTCGTCATTTCCGCATAAATTCCGTTTTCACATGAAAAACTTAAAAAACCAATAAAAAAAATTTTCTATAATAATGTGATTTGTTTTAAACGTAATTTTAGTAAATTTTTTTCCAAACAAAATTATTTTTTAAAAAAAAAATATTTTTACAATAATTTTATGTTTTGTTCACATTTTATTTCAACTGTCATTTATTGTAAATAAAACAACAGATTAAAAATAAAAATAATTTACTATTTTTTGTACTAAGTTTGTAACGTAAAGATGTACGCGTAAGCTTTTTGCGCCATATATATTTTTTATACAAATTAACATATGGTTATAAAAAGGTGTTTTACAAAGAGTACATTTTTGTCGCATTATATTCAAGGTAAGGTAAGGTATAATGTCATTTACTACAAAAAAAACTAACAAGTTCTTTCTAATACAATGTGTGATGGTTTTGCCGCGAAAATCTATAAATTTTTAAAATAACTAAATGTTTGAGTATTTTTTATATTCGACGAAGCGACGGGACGATCTTTACATTCACCTCATGATAACTGATACTCTTGCCCATAACAAAATGGCGCTAGTTACGATGGCCAGTATGGTATACTGCCCTATATTGCGCCAGTCGCCTTGAGATACAAGATGTCTCGTTTCCCCAGTAATTTCAGTAGCTACAACACTCTTTAAAACACAACATAGTATTGTTTGCTCATTACTGTTTAGCGGCGGGAATTGGCGCTACGGTAGTCTCTACCCAGGCGGGCTCTGGCAGCAGAGACCTATCATTAGTAAATATTCATTTACTCTTATGAGAGATAAAAAAATACGATTTTTTTTTAGTAATTTTTTATCTTTTTAATATATTATAAAAATAATGATAACCTATTGCCTGTTCTGTTGTAGTTTTAGCTATCGTTCTTCGCGTCCTCTCCCATCCCTAATGTCCACAAAAGCAGATGCCCTCAGCGCTAGGAATACATTACCAGAAACACGATCGGCGGTTTCGTTACCTTAAAATAACTACGTAGTTAAACCGTACTGTGATTTACTATAAGCCGTAAATACAACTAACTAATTAAGACCCTGATTGATCTATTTCGAACTATTTTTATATTTTATGAAAATTTTAATTGATACGTTTATAAGATATTCTGACATGAGATGTCTTTTTAACATTATCTTATGGATGAGCTTAGATCGATTTGTTATGATTTTCTTATACCACATTAGGGAAACTGTGTGGTCTGAAGTTACCGTCATAACTTAGATTACATTTCGTTTATTACTAACATTTTCATTATATACATTATTTTCTTTTTACCACTTGTTCTCAACATGTTTAAGTCACCATATCGGAGTCACTCAGAACACTGGCTACTATATGTTGGTAGTCGGCAGTCCGCAATGCTTTTAAATTTTGATAATTTGATGGTGTGAGGATTGATCATGGCAATTTAAAAAATCTCATGTTAATCCAGATAAAGATGCTATAAAGGCAGTTCAAAAAGTAATACTTCGTAACTCTGCGCCATGGTATAAATTTAGACAAAATATTTGACTAAGGACAGTTTGTCAATCTTTCGGATGAAAAATTGCTCATTATCTTGATACATCATCATTACATATAGATTCATTAATGACTTACAATCCACCTAATTATTAGTTCTTTTTTTATATAAAATTAAATTTTACGAAAAATTTAACAATAACTTAATAAGCAAATTAGTGTTGGTAGAACTTGGTTACGGGAGACCGGCAATGTAGGTACCACCGCAGCGCCGATTTCTGCCTCCAAACAGTAGCATGCCAATATTACTGTGTTCCGGTTTGAAGGGCGCAATAGCTGGTGACATTACTGGGGCAACGATACCCAACAATCTCATCTCACAAATAACTTAAGCGACGAGCACAATTTGGTGCAATATATCATCCTAACTAGCACCGATTGTTATGAGTGGGCGTATCACTTGCCATCAGGTGTACGTCCCGTTTATCTCGTCGCTTAATTAAATAAAAAAAATTAAAAGCAAAATGTTCAATTATGAAATACTAAAAAATATTATCATCACTATTAAGCTTTTAATTAAAGCGCCGCCCATTACCTTTGGACCTACCATCAAATGAATACTTATTAGCATGAATAATAATAAGATTCACCATTTGAAAGCCATTCGCCATTAGTTTATACATTATATAGATTATAATGCGCATAAACTGAAAGCCTGCGCACCACAAATACACACAGGTGGAACACCTGACATGTTCAGTGAAACATGTTTAAAAAATAACAGATAAAATTTTTGACATATCGCTACACTCAGAAATGTCTTTCAATAAAATGAATATTTTATACCTTCTTTATCAATAGGAAAAGGCAAAACAATAATGTCCATAAGGCAAAATCAAATAAGTGTTCCTTTTTTAATAAAAAAAATATAATTATAGGTAATATGACCTTAAATCGCGTTTACTATTCGTAAAAAGTTATTATTTAACTCTAAATTTTAATGTCCTCATAAGCAGTTATTTTAAACATCGTTTCCACGTTTAGGTGGGCTTAGGCTTTTGCTTGTATTTTCCTTTTTTTCTATTTAATTTTTTATTCCAAAAAATTTTTTCTTTCGTTGTCTTTGTTTCCTTTCATTCTTCTAATTTTCTTTTATACTTTACATTAAAAACTATTATATTTGTTCTTTCATACATTACCTCTCCGATTTCAATCATCGCTTTTATAGTATAACACAATTCTTACAATTTGATTAATTTTTTTTTTCATTTAAATGTTTATCTAAAGTCATGAGCATTTTATTGAGAAATATTACAATGAACTTACGGAGGAAACTTCAGAACATAATAAGGGATGAGTTACTGATTGAATTAGTGGGCCAAAAAATCTTTACGACAACAGTTATTTCAACTTTTCTACTTTCTTAATCAATAGCGTAAGATCGAGGGGAGATTATGCTCTCATTAAAATTGAACGTCCGCTTTATAATTTAACCAGATCATGTAATTGGTTAATCTGTCGCTTCTCCGACGCCTATTAACGAAAACCACCCTATCTATAAGTGGTGATGTAGTCTGCGGATGGAAAGAATATATTTCAATCATATTCAATTTTCTCATTAAGAAGTAAGTTCCATTCTTGTAATATTAGTATTTTATAATATAATATTGTATATGAGCATTTTGATGCATACAATCCAAAGTTGGATAAAAAAATATTTTTAGAGATCTCAAAACTGCCCATAAAGTGTTTAAGGCGATAAACCGCACGAATCTCAGCTCCCACAAGTCTTGGCGGCTTGAAATGTTCTTCCTATCGTTTTAACCTGGCTGCTGAACTATTCTATATCTGTGGTTATACTATCGAGGAAACAATAGATCATGTCGGTACTGTCTTCCCACGATTTACTCTACCAAGAATTGAATGTGAATATAATGGATCCGCTAGGCACAGTACATAATGCAAATCATGGAGGACGACAATAAAAGAAAGGCTTTCTCGGATTACTATCTTAGAGTGGTAAGAAGAGTCAAGAAAGCAAGCAGCTCAATTACGAAATAGACAGCCAAATGTGGAGATTCTCTTGGAAGAAAAAAGAAAAACACTTGATGTATTAAAACAATCCAAGGCATCAGGTACATAAACATTAAGGTCGGCAGAACTCGCTAATAAACTTATCAGCATATTTTCTTCGCATCATTCTTAATGTATTCTCTTACCTAACTTTCTTTCATTCTATTAAGCGATGAGACGAGCGGAACGTTCATCTGATGGTAAGTAAGCACGCCCATAACAAAGTGACGCCGGTTAGGATGTTATATACAGCATAGGATAGTTCAGTCTCGTTACCCCAGTAATTTCACTAGTTACAGCACCCTTCATCCCGGAACGCAATAATGTTTGCACACTACTCTTTTGTGGGAGAAATAGAAGCTGCGGTGGTACCTACCTAGACGGTCTTTGACAAGAGACCTACCACCAGCCTATCAGGTTGCAAATATGCCATAATTTACAATATTCTAGGCGAACATGTTTCATTATTTACGATCTCGTGATGTTGAGGTTTTAAATGATGAAGCATGTTAATGATAATTTAACATGATTTGAAATTGCGGTCAAGTGTTTGCTCACATAGTTCCATTCATTAATGCAAGAGCAGAACCGATCGTTGAGGGTCGTCTACATCCAGTATTGGCCTTTTTCGGCTAACAATAATGATGATGATAAACGGAATAGGATAGAAAAAGCTTTATTACTCATCAAATAATATTACATGTAATTAAAAAAAAAATCTTACATGATAATTAATGCGTAAAGGTCTTATCGCTAAAGGTGATTTCTTCCAGACAACATTTAGATGGAGAATATGGAAAATAATAAATAAATTTGGTGTAGATAATTACTTAATATATATCATCATCATCAGCCGACAGACGTCCAATGCTGGATATAGGCGCCTCCCAAAGATCTCCACAGCGATCTATCCCGAATTATACATATAATATTGATAGGAGTAATAACATACAAATACGTACATACGGCTCATGATGACGATGATGATGATGATGATATACATACACATACATTAATACTTAATATGACTAGATATGTTTAAAGTAAAAGATGAATGCTGACAAGGTTTTTAAAAGCTTACAGTGATCGTGCCTGTCTTATCATATTAAACATTAACTACTATATTCTGATCAGAAGCGATGCTCAACATTTTGCAACTGAAGGAGACGGGTGCGATGTAGTAGATTAATAACTATGATGCTGTAAAAACATCTTAACACCACATAGTTATGGCTAAGCGGACCGATTACCACTGTTAACTCGACTCGTCGATTTGTTACAAAAAAAAACCATACAATCCTGTATCCATGCCCGCACAGATCATAAAAACAATTATTATATTAATATACATGATATGTTATTAGCGCTATAAACGAAGATATACGCTTTTGCTACTAATTCTGCTCGTACCGAAAGCTATTAAAATCGGTACGCCGTACCGGGCATCCCTAATTAAAGGCACGCGGCGACCGGCTTTAAGTAATATGTGGAATTTTCATCGGTTTCTGTGTAATAACATACACTTCCTACTGGCTTATGTATATAATAACAACAAATGTAACTTGGTTATTAATATATGTTATTAACCATTTTATGAGTTTAATAAATGGCGTATTGTTTCCATTGCCGTAGATTTTGGTACCACGATTATTTCCGCCGCCCAACGATATCGTGCTCTTGAAAGTCTTTGTAATTAACGAAAGTTACCGAAGTAACGAATAATAAATATGTCGTGCCTCAAAAGACTACATCAGTGTTTATCATTCTAACAAGCGTTGCGTTGTTATGGGTGGGGTGGCACATACCATCAGGTGAACATCCTGCTCGTGACATCACTTCGACGATTAAAAAACAACTCTGCCAACATATGGAAATTAGAAGTTAATCCTAAAGTTTTATGCCGAGTTAAAGCTTATTTAAAAGTTGTATATCTTCAATGGTAATTTGCATTCGTCATCATTTCAGTTGATCGACTTCTTGCATCCCTCTAATCTGATCCTGCGTTACATTACATATTACTAGACTATTAATTAAATTTAAAATAAACAATTATCATCTCCTCACCCTGTTACCACTTCGATACATATTAATCGTCAGCTCATCCACATGTATATTTATCATTAAGATTACAGTTAATGAGATCCTTCGTATGCGCCGGATAATAAACTGAATATGTTATATATTGCCATCTCCGTTACTATAACACACTAGATATACTTTTAAAAGTATCACCAACGATCGTTTCCTAAATCCGATCGAAGAACTTTGGTCCTTTACCGGTTCAATAAAAACTCCTATTAATTGCGTAAGCGTTGTAATAAACTTTTGGATTGCTTGAAAATAACCGAGCGAACACCACCGTGTACGTTCGGGTATAAATTCTTAAAAAAACGTAAACTTCACACAAACTGTAACAAATCCGTAGTGGCATTACCAACCGATGTATATAATTCAACTTTAAGCATATAACATAAGCAACAAAATCAATTTTCGGTAGTTTAATTAGATCGACTTGTGACGTTCTGGTCTGGGGTATAGGCAGCCGAATCTATGATTAGAAGTGAGTTCTATCTCGCAAAGGATAGAGTCTAATATGGTGTCTGGACCGCATGACTGTTGGTTCATTGTTGCTCGCTTGATTCCAGCTAGGATATAGGTCATTGCTCCCCTAAACCTGAGCAGTCCGGCCAGTGGTAATGTACTCCGGTGTTTAAATTGCCCAACTTGTATGTACTCTCGGTACAGGACGCTACTCTCCCACGATGGGCCCCGGACAAATAATCCTGCCGGACAACGTCCACGAGCTATCCCATCTCGAAGGTACTCAATTATTTCTGATGTATTGTGAAGTGCTTTTTTTCCATCGCGTGTTCAATTTTAACTTTAACATTTCTATATTCATTTATTCTATCATTGTATGAAATGGAAATCAGATAAAAATAAATTCTTTCTATTATCTATTTACCTATAAACAGGATCGGAATGATAAAGGAAGATATTTAAAAAAAAAATATCCTTATGATAATTTAACTTTAAGACGAGTGTTTGTCCACCAATCTACTATTAATAGATAATAAAGATCAACAATGTCTATCGGCTGATGATGTAATGCTGTGATGAATCAATAAATAATAAAACAACCTAATTGGTAAATATATTCTAAAACAATTGTTTTAATAAATAAAAACAATAACAATATATTGTTTATTGCGTTGTTATATTCTTTACTCCTTATACCAAGACGATGGAAAGATACAAAAAATTCTGACCTGATACTTTTAAATGAAGCCTCCAAGATAGGTATTGCCAAAATTATTTCTTTTTAACTTATATAAAATCTATTTACATACAATCATTATACGAGATAAAAATAAAAAATATTATAATTTAAACGCATAATAATTAATATACCTACTTCCAAATATGGACGTCCATCAGTTGACATGATGATGGTCATAATAATTTACTGGTGCTAGGACAATATTGTCGGAGATTGTCTAGGTGAGTACCATCGCAGCACTTATTTCTGCCGCCAAACAGTACTGTGCTGACGTTACTGTGTTCGGGTTTGAAAGGCGTTGTAGCTGGTGTAATTACTATAGTAACGAGACTAGACATCTCGTCTCAGGCCACGAGCACAATGTGCTGCAGTGTATAACATCTTTACAAGTGCCACGTTATTATGGGCGAGCGTATCACTTACCATCAGGTGATCATCCCGTTCGTCGCGACGCTTAATTCTATAAAAAAAATTAACGATATTAACACATGCAATAATATTTAAGTTTTATAATCTGTACTCCATCGTCCTATGATCTTTGTCTGTTTTTAAGATCATTTCTAAAGCGAGTAGAAAGATAATTTTTTGTTTATTTGTTTATATTAATCAGAATTATATCGGTTATTATATACAAATTATTAACATATATATATTCTCTTATTAACTAATAAAAATAATAATTATGTATAATAAAAAATATATACCTATAATTAAGATAAAATTAACGTAGTTAGATCTTCAGGACACCGTCATACTATTATGAAGTAATTTTAGAGGGAGTTTTATTAAAAAAAAAAACATTATAAATCACTATATAATATATAGACGAAATATCAACCGATTTTTTTTATTTTAACTCGTATTGATGTATTAATTTAATTCAAACTATAGGCTAAGCTAAACTATCCTATTAGCAAGGTGATACCGCCATTACCAAAGTCTGGCTTGATGATGATTAGCCTGTTTGGAACCTGGGTTTAGAAAGCTATCGTACTTCTGAAATATGTAACAGACAAACAGCTGTCTATTACCATTATTTATTATAATAAATGATGGTAATAAACAGCAGTTTGCGTTTATAATAAGACATACGATAAAGTGTTGGTCCGTTCGTTATCCCAATATTCTCAACTTTAAACCGGAATACGCACCATCTAATATTACTCCATCAATTCTTATTGATACACCACAGTAAATTATTTCCGGTTTGAGTAACGTACACTATAACATAGGCTTTAAGTAATTCACACATTCTTTATGTTTTATTACAACGGTCTGATATATATGATTGTATCACAGATAAAAACTTAATACTCTACTTGTTTGATATTGTATGTTTTATCATATTCTAATAAATCTAAGATTGCTGGATTTAAGTGGCAGTGGGCAGGGCACATTGGTGGAAAGATCGACGGCCGATGGGGCAGTAAGGTCCTTGAGTGGCGTCCGCGTACCGTAGATGTAGTGTTGGGAGCACTCCTACAAGGTGGACCGACAATCTGGTGAGAATCGCGGAAACCCACTGGATGCGAGTAATGCGGGACCGATCGATGTGGAGATCTTTGGGGAAGACCTATGTCCAGTAGTGAACGTCTATCGGCTGATGATGACGATGATGATTCGATAATTATATTATAGTTTAATGAATAATATTTTTTTCCTTTACTATGATAACTCTAATGTAGATAGGTAGTATCAAAACTTTATATATCTATTCTCTTATATAGTTTCTGCTGCTTCTGACTCCTATCATTAAAGTAACGTTAATTATATCTTATTTATATTTCTCATTATTACTTTGTTTTAAATAAAGACGTGATGCTGTTATAAGACAAGCATAAATCTTGATAAAATTTCGTATGATCTTTGATCATAAATTATTTTTAGAGGGATAAAACATCATGATCATTATTAACCGTATACATACATTATTGTGAAGGTCACTGGAAAAATGCAAATCTTTTTCCTGTGTTTTTCCCTCTTGGTCGCCTTTTATAACAAGCAAAGGATAAATGGAGGTGAGGATATTATATGTATATCTCCCACTTGAGGAACCGTCGCAATGATTCATTTTTAATGAGGATAACTTAAATGTTAGATTTTTAAAACATTAAATCTCTACAGAAAATTTGTTATAAAACAAATCATACATATTATTGTTAATAACAAAGTGATTTTAATGTGAATAAGTTTAATAACTTATCGGTATTATATTAACTTCCACATGGTGGAGTTTTATTTTTGTTGAAGAGATTAAAGTCGCAGATATGACAAACCTGGTGCATCGTGTTTTTTTACGATGTCACAACATGCAGCATATTAAACACGAAATGCAATTAATAACCTTATAAAATACGGTTAAATTAAGCGATTTCCGACTTTACCGTTTATAAAATAAGTATACTTAAAGTTATGAAGTGAGTTTGTTAGTTTTAAGCGCAAAAAGCCTCAGTGTTTCCGGGTGTGAAATTCGGTCGGTCCATTTGGTTCGGGTGCGTTTGCTTTGAAGCGAAAAAAAAAATCCTCGATGTAAATGTTTCCATGTAAAAATAGCGGTAAATTTTCGTTTTTGCTGTGCTGCCATCACATGCAGTCTGGAGGGACCCGTGAGAATGCACTTCTTGTATTCTAATCAGGTTGACGACGTCTTCCGCCGTATTAACTTAATTCCCATAGAAGCAACTTTATTTTTCTTTTTCGTTATCCGAAGTAAAAACATAACGTACGAAAATTAACAAATTTATTTAAGAAAAAATATTCAAAGAAGACCTGATGTCAAGTCATACTGCTGTCCATAGTAACGTGGCGCTAGTTCATATGTTATGTAAATATAATACAGCATCACACTGTGCTCGTCGCTTTGAGACATAAGATGTTAAATCTCGTTACCCCAGTAATTTCACTAAATACAGCGCTATTCAAACTGGAGCACAGTAATGTTTACACACCACTGCTTGACAGCAGATATAGGTGCTACAGTGGTACCTAAAATGGCCTTCGCCAACATTGACATACTACCAGTAAATTATTATTACCTTTATCATCACATCAACCTATGGACGTCCATAGGTGGAAGTAGATATCTTATATAATGTACATTAAAACGGAAGTTCTTAACAGAGTAGCAAGTGATAAAATATTTACAGTAGAGACGTTTATACAAACGTAAAGGGTCCCGTAAAACAACTTTAGGGACCTTAGCGAACTTCACCTGCTCGTGGTGAACCCTGCTAATAAACAATCGAGGCTCTGACTCCCGCCAACCCGCATTGGGCCCCAACAAACGACGCCCTGTAGTGCCCAACGTTGGCAAGACCCCGGAACCAGGGCATGGCAGAACCGATCGATGTGGAGATTTTTTGGGGAGGTCTACGTCCAGCAGTGGACGTCTGCTGATGATGATTATTTTTAATACACCACAGCAAAAATAAAAACGAAAAGTTATACTTAACGTTACGGTTTATAAGATATTTTTATTTAAAGCAAGTAGTTTTTACAGTAGCTGATGATATGAAGATGATAAAATAAACAAGCAATGAAAAGAAGATACGGAAGCATTACGAAGATACTAAATGAAAAATTATGTAAATTTCTACTAGCTGTATATAATAACCAAGTCAGAGTAAATACATATTTATACTGATTATCCTAATTTTTTTTATACGCCGAAATGTTGAGACGAGCAACACGTTCACCTGATGGTAAGTGACACGCTTTCAACAACGTAGCGCTAGTTACAAATCATCCGGTTTATATCATACATGGCGCCACGTCACGCTCGTCATCTTATGACACGAGATCTTAAGTCTCGTTACTCTGGTAATATCACTAGCTACAACGCCCTACAAACCGGAACACGGTAATGTACACTACTGTTTGGCGGTCGAAATAGGCGGTGCTGCTAAACGGTCTCCGACAACAGAGACCGACGAAAGGTTCGCAATTGATACCGGAAACAGTCTAGATGAGTCCGTTTCTACTAACAACTAGTAGTACACAAACATCAATCGGTTCCGGATGTTGTATGTAGAAGTTATTGTTTTTTTTTTATTCAAGTGAGCGACAAGATGAACTGGACGTACACCTGATGGTGATACGCTAGTTACGATGTTATACACTGCACAACATTGTGCTCGCCGCGTTGAGACCAAAGATCTTTTGTCGCATTGCCCCAGTAATTTTACTAGCTACGACGCCCTACAAACCGGAACATAGTGATGATTGCACAGTATTGCTTGGAGGCAGAAATAATATACCTTAATATATAACCTATGTAAACGGCCTCGGGCAATATGAGGCGTACCACCTGTTGCAATTGAGTTAAAATCTAATTTATTATAGCGAGCTCAATGTGGTTTCACTGGAGGTAGGTGCCAGTGACTGTCTAGGTTGGTACCGCAAGCACTAAATCTACCGGCAAACAGTAGTGTGCAAACATTACTACGTTCCGGATTGAAGGGCGCTGTAGCTAGTGCAATATGGTAAAGTATATAGCATCCTAACTTGCGTCACGGTGTTATGAGCAGGCGTATCACTTAACATAAAGTGAACGTCGCACTCGTTGCGTCAAGTAATGTTTAATTAAAAAAAAATAAACATCAATTTAAGATAGCTTAGAAGGACGCGACGCTGCGCCATCTACGCGCGCGCGAACGCGTTTAAAGAATATGTGCTTAGATAAAGCTCTTCCGAATGCTGCGCTCCTAGTACTCGGGACTAACGTTAAGTCTGGCGCTAATCCAACGTAAAAAGCACCTTTAATCAGAACATGGCTAATCTCAAATGTTACACAAAAATCAGTCTTATATATCAATTTTAACGTTGTAAATCGAAGCACCGTTGTTAAAGCTGTATGCATCATTGTAATTTAAACCTTATATATAACTATTTTAAGGTTGCCTATTAAATGTATAAAATTATTATTATACTTTTAATTGTCACCATTTGCCAAATATTTTCACTGATGGCAGGTCTAGGTAGGAACCACCGCAGCCACTATTTCTGCCGCCAAACGTAATGTGCAAACATTACTGTGTTCCGATTTGAAGGGCGCTGTACCTAGTATCATTACTAGGGTAAAGACTTAACGAATCATGTCTCAGACGACGAGTGCAATTTGGTGCAGTATATATCATCTTAACAAGCGCCATTATGGGTTGGCGTATCACTTACCATCAGGTAACCCTCTCGCTCGTCTCGACGCTTGAGTAAAAAAAAAAAATCTACTAAAAACGTTCTTATATGCTACTATATACCAACTAATACATTATACTAAAAAAGCATATATTAAAAAATATTTACTCCCAATGTAAATAAACTAAACCCTTCTTCAGCGATGTTTATTATTTTTTAAATATTAATTCTTAATAAAAAAATATTCCTGAAAATAAAAGGTACACTATAGTTTATTCATGCAAACTTTATCTCAGTACCGTCTTATAGTTTCCTAGATGATAAAGAGAGGATCTCTGAAAACACTCCCTTCTTAGAGGAAGTCATGGTTATAGATTTTTACTTTAGTAGTGTCTTCAACACACAATTGAACAAGGAATCGGCATCTTAATCCCAGTGCCCAGTTGTGATGAAGAAAGAAAGAATAATACCAAAACTTGGACAATCTCGGTATTGGTCTTGGTCTTGCTTTAATACTTCTAGTGTTTGTGTTGGTCTTGCATATTGTCTTAGAATATACAAAAAAAAATATTTCTAAAAGAAAAGCATATGTTCAAGTTACGATAAATATTTATACTCATCATCATTTCAACCGAATTTTTACTTTTTTCTTTAGTCTTGCAAATTTGATCTTGGTCTTCCACAATACTCAATACTACCAAGATAACTGGAGACCTCATCAGCCATCGTCATGGTCATTGTGAGGGCGATATTCTAACGTACAAAATAATACTAATAAAGCTGCCCCCTTCTTATGCTGTGTAACAAGAAATGACATTAAATTACTTAACGATATATTTTTTTTACAAACCGGAAGTAGCTGCAACCTGTCCGTCATTGAATTCTTCTAACCAAAGTTAGACTTGAGCAGTTCGCTAGCATATGTAAATTGTTTCCAGGACAACAAACAGCCGGATGTGTTCCGATTAAGCACGTATACCTGGCAGCGAACTGCCAACGCTCAGATAAAAAACAGCGCAACAGGTGACAGGATCGACCGTTTAATAGACTGATTTTGATGTGACAAGTGGCCAAGGGAATAAAGAAACATACGGAATAGCTATTGAACTAATGAATAAGTTTTATGTATTTTTGTAACACTGATACTATTCTTTCGATGTCAAGATTTCATCATCATCAGCTGATAGACGTCCACTGCTGGACATAGGCCAAGACAAAGCCGTCAAGATTTACATGATATTGATTCGATACATTTCGACAATCCTGGTTACCTAACCTAGACTAAGACGATGGTAGGGACGAGTAATGCTGCCCCAGGACCCCTAATGCTTTTCGTAGTTTATCTCGGAACCAATATAATTAATTAAAGCTAATAGCTAACCCACCATCCTCTTCATCTACAAGAAACGCTACAGGAAAGAATCCGTGATTCGTCTCGAATTTGCTCAATCAAACCAGAAACTTCTCTTATGGGCTTTCAATGTCAAGCTACTCCGATTATCAACTTCCGGAAATGCTTGTAAATTATCCTCTCAAAAATAAGTTTGTCTACTTTCCTTAGTTATAATTTTCTTTAAAGTAAACGCATGTTAAATAAAAGTCATGTCAAATTACAGAACTAAAAAGTCTTATATCCATGTTTTGAAAATCCATTGGTCCCTCTTACAGGATAAAGTCTAAGTAACTGCAATGACAGTAATCCTTATTTCTGCCGCCAAACATTTGTATAAATAGTAATACTTTTGGTTTTGCTGGTTTGAAGGACGATGTAGCTAGTGTAATTAACGTAGTCACGATATTTAACATCTTGTATCTCAAGGCGACGAGCGTAATGTTGTGCAGAGTGCATAGTGTTAAATAGCGCTACATTGTTATAGGTAGGTCAAAATATCTCACTCGTTTTACTGGTGGAATCATCATCATCAGCCGATAAACGTTCACTGCTAGATATAGATGTTCCCTAAAGATCAAACAGATCATACCGGTCCTTGTGGAATAAATAAAAAAATAATAAGTCGAAACGTATCTCCATACACTTCGCTATTCTTTTAAGGAGCCCGCGCGTCATAGAGCATGTGCTAAATAATTACAGTAAAGCCTACTGTGCCATGTGCCGAGACGCTCTGAGCATCTACTTGTTTATTGTACACTTATAATGGATGCAATAAAGTCGACTATCGTAAACACCACACGAGCCTACACGAATTCTTTTTTTTTTTTAATAGTAAGGCGCCAGCTCTTCACCTGTACCAATTACTTTACATTGCGAGACCAATGATGATATATTATGAGATAGCATTATGAGTTTGAGAGAAACATGAACATTGTAATTATATTATAAATATTATATTATTATTTAATATAATTACTAAATTTGGAATTAAACGTAAAAATTATGTATTTATATTATATCTATAACATAGTGTTAAGTGCCTTAAAGTACTTTATAAAATTATTCAAGTATAGTATTCTAGGTAGGTCCACCGTAGCGCCTGTTTCCAACGACAAACAGTATTATGCAAACATTGCTGTCTTCCGGTTTGAAAGGTGCTTTAGCTAGTGAAATTACTGGGGTAACGAGACCTTACATCTTATGTCACAAAGCAAGGAGCATAATGTGGTGTAGTGTATCTAACTAGCGCCACGTTGTTTTTGAGTAAACATATCACTTACCATCAGGAGAAGGTCCGGAGCGTCTCGTCCCTTAATTGTATAATAAAAATCATTAAATTGAGGTGATGATGATTCCTATACACATATTAGTTACAGAGCTTTTAAAGTATGCTTACTACTAGCGGCGAAGTAACTAGTAAAATCACCAAGATAAAGAGACGCACATCTGAAGTGTGAACTCGGTTAGAACAATGTGATGCATTGTAAACATCTTAACGTTATAGTCCTATGTGATATTTACCACCGACTGAACAATCCCACTCTTCTCGTATATCATTTAACAAAATAAACTAACTGTTCCCTGCTCGCTTTGCTGGCTGTAATACTCTCGTAACTCCCTTTAGGGTTAAAATCCGTTCTTAGCTGATGGTGGTAAAAGGAATAGTCTTACCTATTGTCGAGTCTGTTGGCCTTGTGGTTCCAAAGGTGTCGTGATGGGTCTCTACATAGGTGGAAATCTCATAAATACATACATATACATACATGTATATATATATATATATGTATATAACTGTAAAAGTTTTGAAATGGGATGTGGGGATCAGGAACTGATACTTACATAACAATAGTAGTGTCCCCCTATTACAAAGATCCAGAACTGGATACAATTGTATATTTTGTGATGAATTGCTGACCATGTCAATTTACACAAAGATGTACGACCTTCATAAAGATTTTCACTATGATAAACAATAGCGTGATCTATTGTTCATGGTGGCGCCATCTGTTGGGTTACTTGCAAACTTCTTATTACAATATATATATATATATAGATTTACCGACAAGATTGCAGTGTTAAACATTTCAGCTATTTACAGTCAAGTCGATGACATTTATAAAACGCATACAGTATTTAATAAATGTCAAAACATCAAAATAACAACAAATGGCAGCAAATATATAATTATCAGATTAAAATCATGATATTTGTTTTTTTTTTATTTGCGAACAACATTTCATTACTGTTTAAACTTTTAAATAATTACATGTGATCGGGTTAATGTTATGAAATAGCTGTTGCAAATAGAAGTTGTGCGTTAAAACCACATTCTCCTTTCGTATATTGGCTTTATGAAATCCATTCAAGGTCACAGCGCGAACACCTTTGCCTTAGTGCGAAAGAATTTTTACTGGTGGTAGGTCTCTGTTACCAGAGACCGTCTAAATAGGTACCACCGCAGCGCCTATTTCTTTTTTTCATCAAGAAGGCGACGAGAAGAATAGAACGTAAATCTGGTGGTAAATGATACGCCCGGCAATAATAACGTGGCGCTAGTTAGGACGTAATACGCTGCACCACATAACGCTCCTCGCTTGAGACATAGAGCGTTGAGTCTCATTACCCCGTTAATACATTAGTTACAACGCCCGTTAAACCGGAACACACTAATGTTTGCACACTACTGTTTGGCGGCAGAAATAGGCGCTGCGGTGGTACCTACCTAAACGGTCTCCGGAAACGGAGACGTACTACCAATAAATTTCTCCTGATAATGAATGAATGAATGGATAAATGAATGGATGTATGAATTAATGAAATAATGAATGAACGAACGAAAGACGGAATGAATGAACAGAAAAACGAATGAAAGAATGAATTAATTAACGTTAAAACGAACGAACGAAGGACGAAAACAATGAATGCATGAATTATTTAATATTTTTTTAACTAACTACTAATTAAACTTTGCGCAGGCGTACGTTGGAACTTACACCTGCACAACCAGGTCATCAAAAATAATAAAGATATTGTATTGTAGCAAATTGAAATGTTGACCCGGTTTTTACCCACTTTATTGCGTTTAACTAATAATTGCTCCGCCATTTTGAATATTATCCAGCAACCGTGCTCTTGGTAAAATTGAGACTACAGCTTTTAAATTAGTATTATACAATAGTTTACAGTCCGATCTATGCAGAACAGGCTCACTGTCTCTTGAAGTCTTCTTTTATTTAAATTTATTATTAATAGGATCCCAAGCTGGTGGTATTACCAAACGTTCTTCTTTATTGAAATCAGGATGTTTTACCTCGGGATTAATTTGTCGTAGGAAACGGTGTTAATGGTTTTCAAACTCTTTTGTATCGGTAGGGATAATGTAGAACATGCTTGTAGATTGCAGACTGCATTGATGCTTCAGATCAATTAATATTCATTTACGTGGATTACCACCTCACATAAGATCACCTGACTCGTTAGGGTAATAAATAATTAAAGAGCGAGAAGAACTCGATAAAATTTTAATTTTATTACATAGTAATTGCACGTTCTCCTATCTTCAAACAAAGGGATATGCTAGGCAATAGAATGGATCTAGGCGTTTCACTTACGAATTGCATTGATGCATTTAAAAATTATGCAGCGATAAATGGCGGCCGTGACATTATAAGAACCGTTGTTACGCTGTTCATGACAAAACGCGGCGTGAATGTTTCAATAAATACTCCGCGGTGAGTACTTTCGCTGGCATAATTGCTTATTGCTCTTAATTTTTGTTTTTACTACAACACCTGGTACATTTTCCAAAAGCAGTATTATTGTTTTATTTTTTATCAACAATAGGCTAACACCTGACTTTAATTTCTCTTGATGTTATTTAAGTTAAACTGATTGTAAGTGATCCGATCGTCCATCGCAAGGACGCGCTAGCTAGGATGGTACATTGCACTATACAGCGCTTTTCGGCTGAGGCAACGTATCGAGTCTCGTTACCCCAGTAATTGCACTGGCTACAGCGCCTTTAAAATCGGAACATAGTAATGTTTGAACACTCCCGTTTGGCGGCAGAAATTGGCGCTGCGGTCGCACCTACTCAAACGGTATCCGGCAATATAGACCTACCACCAGTTTACACCTCTACCATTTTACCACTAATCGTATAGAATACTAAACTTTTGGATTTTACCTGAATGCACGAACCACAACCATTTAAGTACCTTAAAATTACACATTTCAACAAGGCAAATAAACCATCATGATGAGAAATAGCTATATAGAAATAGTTATTTTAAGAAGTAGGAACTCAGTAGAAGGAGAAAGGGAATGGACCAGCTTAAACAGCAGATAACAGCTCGCAGAATTTTCCAGTATTTGAGTTTCCAGTATTCGAATTGTAAGGTTGCTCATATTCAGCACTTAAAGAAGAGTTTTAAGAAGAAGAAGTAATGATCATTTTTTAAAGAACATCAAATAAAACTGTTTAACTAATTATGAGAATGATCTTCCAAGAGTAATATTACAGATATACCTTGATTACATGTAGATACAAGTTATCTATTGTTATTATAACGGTTCGGTTATCTAAAATAGCAAAAATTATCTAGGATATGATTTTGTGGGATATATTTAATAAGACTTCCCACTTGTGGTCTGTCTACGCAGGTACCACTGTAGAGCTTATTTCTGCCGCCTGTTTTCGATATGAAGTGTGGTACCATTCGAATATGGTGCTGTGTACACCATCCTAACCAGCATCACTGTTTTGTTGTTGAGACAGTGCCTATATGTACAAGACTTAAATCCTGCTCTTCTCTTCAAATAAAAAAAATCTCATATCACACTTTGCATTTAAATTCCTAACCATGTTAATGCTTTTCTACGTCACTGTACAAACAAGGAAACACATGAACGCAAGACAAGTCAATGCTAAAGTTTGAGTTTTACAGTTGGGGTTAAGCTAAGCTGCGTCAAAACAATTTTTCCCACTACTGGGATTCAGGGACTCCTCTTACACGGAGAAAGTGAAGCAACAACACAAAAGTAACCAAGTGCGAGTTGGTAGATAACGCTCATGAAAGTTTTGATTGACCGGAAGCTGACCCCCGCTCTTTGAAACTGATAGCGATATAACAGCATTTATTGATCTAAAATTAATAAGCCATTATTAGTGTAATAAATATTAAAATATTTTGCAAGTTATAAACAATAAAAACATACAAACTATGTTTTTAAACTGAGCAATAAAGTAATTATCATCTTTTTAAAGAGCACATGGTCAAAAGTATTATATCGTTTGGCAATAAATGAATTAAATAAGTTTTGAAGACTGGACGAGTAAGGTCACTGGTGGTTCAACACATAACTTGCAAGTTAAATGTGAACTTGTATGTTTGTAGTCATTATTCCAAGCATTCCTCGAGCTGATTGCGCGCCGGTACGTAAGTTGAGACAAGCGCAGAGTTACGTTAAATTCTTGCATCGGAATTACCAAGGGCTTTCCCTTTCATCTCCGTACAAGGGAAGCCTTATAATAGAATTTACGTCGCATACCGTAGTAAGATATGTCCAGTTTACTTCGAACTAGATATAGTTACAGGCGGTTACATTTTAAACTGTATTGTTTAAGTAATAAAGTTTAAAATAATCTGCAGCGATCGTGCGGAGAGATCGCAGTAAGCCGGTATGAAAGGTTGATCGGAAGGCAGTTTTGATCGGTTTTTGCGGTGCAATTACGAAGGACGTTTCTTTATGAAATTAAAAATGGCGCTTCGATATATCACTTTTAGTGACTTAACTTTATCCGAATAGGGATGTGTAATTGAAACAAAGTTCTTCCATTATGTTCAAAACTTTTGCTGTCGTTTTCCAAGACAGATATATTTTTTTATTCATCGAAGCATCGAGAGGGAAGTTAACATGATAATAAGTGATACGCCTTTCCATAACAACGTGGCGCTGGTTAGGATGGTTTACACAGCAACACATTGTGCTCTTTTGTCTCGCTCGTTGCCTTGATACAAGTTGTTAAGACTCCTTACCGCAGTAATTTCTATAACTTCCTCCAATTCGGAACAAAGAAATATTTGCACACTACTCTTTGGTGGCAGAAATAGAAGATGCGGTACCTATCTAGACGGTCTCCGGCAAAAGGTAACTTACAATACTTACACTACAGTGCTACAACCCTTTGTGGCTTTAGACTTCCTGTACAATTCTCCTTCAGATGTTGTGACTGTATCTTTTACCTCAAACCAGTAAATTTTTCCTTTATTCTATATCAACTATCCATTTATTCCTTGGCCTATCCTGTGGTCTTCTCTATTGACACCTCCGATTACTTATTGCTCTTACTGCTCTGGTATCTACCTAAGTATATATATCAAATGTCCTTGATGATATCCTGTTACTGGGGATAAAAAATTATGAGTAATATTTTATCGGATACATAATTTTGTACGTAACGTAACCTTTAAAGAAACTAACGATTTCATTTCTCTAAATAGTTTTTAAAGATTTTACGTTATCATATGTGTATGTACTTAGACGTTACAAGGTTACGGTACCACTTAGCGATTATTTCGATAAAAATCGCTAGGAATGTAATAAAATAACAACTTTTGGATTTATTAATCATATATTATGTTAGTCAGAGCGGACAAAAAGTGGCCCTTATAAGGCGGGAGGATATCTAATACCTAAAATGGCCCGACGCCAAAGCTCATCGGAATTCGGTTACAAGATGTCGTTGTTTTTAGTCACGGCAAAAAACCTCGCCTGTTATAATGAGGTAACTTCGGACATACCCAAAGGCTTAGTGGTGAACGTACCATTTTTAAGATTTGAAGATAACAAGAAGAAAATCTCTCCACTGGTGGATATAGATCTCAAGATTTATACAGCAAAGAAAACAAATCACGTCGGCTGATGATGAAGAAAATAAATAACGAGAAGTTAATAAGTAAGAATATTTAATTTATATGTAAGCAAATTTCGAATGCTACTTGACGTTTCCTTGTTGCTTAATTTAATCATTAATAACATCAAATAAAGAAAAACTAATGATTCTGTCTTTTTATAAAGAGTTTAAGATGTTGGCTGCGGGGATAAAGGAATTAAGATGATAGATTGTAAAGAAAACATTAGAATTTGTATCATATGAGAAAATAAACTAAGTCCCAATCATCATCATCATCATCATCATCATTTCAACCAATGGACGTCCACTGCTGGACATAAGACAATATTAGACAATAATTTAAAATGATATCTTTAGATTAAGGACGCTATAATTATTTCCAACAGCTTTGTGCTAAATTTACAAAGATATTTACTTAATGGATAAAGGCATAGCAAATATCGATTAATCATATCTACTTTTCAAATACAACATTTAATATCCTGGTTAATATTACAAAAAAATAATATATTTTTTAACGCTTTAAATTAATCAGCTCATGAAATATCCTTTGAACAATGAATGATTTTTGACAGTCTCCCCATAACGGTTCAAACCTATTGTTTACAAACGATGCGTCCGGTATTTTTTAATAAAAAAAAAATCTATCAAACCCTTTCTATTTGTGGACATCTGCCGAAATCGATTTTGCGCTTTTTTAATTTAGAAGAAAAAAAAAAGCACGCGGGTGCAAAACGCCCGCAGTTTTTCCTCTGCAATATTTGTTATAAGGCAACCCTTTCAACAAACATGCCGGAACGTAATCAGATTTCGGCATGTGCTGTCTTTTTTTTTTGTTCAAGCAACATGATATAGTTCTTGAGTATGAAGTGTGCCTATTGTGGCTGACAGCATTTGCTTTCGTCGTCTTCCGCATTCAAAAAAAAAAAAGGCACGAGCCCTTTTTCGGCGACGGCACTTATACTTACCCCTACCTTTTTATAGACACGTGTGTTAACATCTATTGACAGCACCTTTACATAAAACGTACGTTTTATTTTAATGTTTGTATATTAAATAAAATGTTATCATCGTAATAAAATACACAAGATTATGACTTTATTACCTTTGTTTGTTTCGAGGGTATCCTCGAAGTCGTATGACTTTTAAGGATAAATAAATCAAGATATAAATACTACACGACTTTACAATATTTCGAAGCTCACATAAATCTTTATATTCGTTTTATTTAACGAGCAACGAATTGATTGTTATAAATTCAATATTATTGAAGTTTTATTTGTACAATGCAAGATTACGAGACGAACGGGACGTGATGGTAAGTGATACGCTCATAACAATGTGACACCAGTTAGGAAGTTATGCACTGCACCATGTTGCGCTGAGACAAGATGTTAAGTAATTTTAGTACCGACAGCGCCTTTCAAACTGAACCACAGTAATGTTAGTACACTACTGTTTGGCGGCAGAAATAGGCACCTAGATGGTCACCGGCAACAGAGACCTACCACCACGGTTTGATTAGACTGTAAATCTAGTAGACCAGTGACTACTCGATAGCAGGATTCTATCGTAATCGTTGGACGTTTATAATATAAGTAGTATACTTACTCAGCACCACATTGAGCTCGTGATCTTGAAACTTATCCTCGTTACTGTATTGCTTATAGAACAGCCCATCAATCAGTTCGTGTGTAGATACAGTTGACAATAGCTAAGGTAATATTTTGTAGTCTAGGTAATATCAGGCTTTATGCCCTGTAGTCTCAGACTATTAATAATAGGATTAAGGTAAGTCCTGCGTGCCGTAGGAGGCGACTAAAAGGGTTTTTGAGTTTATGTGCTTTGATCGTGATGGCCTTCATTGTCTACTAAGCGAGCTCAGGATGAACAGGTACAAGGTGATCTAGTACTTGTATCAAAGCGATGGTGCTAAGGAAGGCTACAGTTCTCCCTGGGACGTGCTTAAGGCGCAGTAGCGGGAGGCGTTGGTGTATTCCGTAGGAGATCCCTGGGCATCCCGCAAAGCACAGAGGATGACAACCGAGGGAGATTTAGAGTGAAAAAATTCCACATAACCTTATCTTCCACCCAGAATCAGGCTATCTATTTAGAAGATTTCCCACTGATAAAAAAAACAAGGTGATACCATGCTTTATACGAGAGTATCTTAACTAATGAATACCATAACAATAGATCGGACGACACAGTGAACAGCCATCTGTTCACGTCGGTTCATACCGACGACATCATTAGGGCGGGCGGAAGTAGATGGATGCGGGAAGCTGAGGATCGCATTTTGTAGAAGGCCTATATTCAACAGTGGATAAACAAAGGTTGACAATGATGATGAACAGCGCAAATAGATTCCATTGTCTAATTCACACATACGTGATTGACCACCATTTCAATTTGTATCACACTTATCACTCTTCATGGATATCCATAATAAGTATTCAGATCAAGATTAGTGCTTACGTATTAAAATATATTTACGCTTAATAAAAAGTGACAGCGTTATCCGAGGACATTTATTGACATATAACGAAATATCCAGAGCAAACTCTTCGAACATTCTACGAGTACATATAATTACCGTAAAATTAAATGTCACCGGAGTTTGTAATTTCTTTTATTAATATTTTATCTGCACATTTCACAATCGTTAATAGTTTTTTATATGAAGACATAAAAATGTTAACAATTTTTTGTTACTATAAGGGACAGCGACGACGTGATAAGTCGGTAATATTATTTACTTACGTACATGCAATTTTGCTGGCCTCAAGTAGCGATGGGCAGGACACCTCGCTCGACGGACTGGCAGCTGATCCCCATCGGTCCCAAGGTCCTCGAATGGTGACCGTGTTCCGAAAGACGTAGTGTTAGCAGGCCCCCACCAGGAAGTCCGACCATCTGGAGAATGTTGCGGGAAGCAACTGGATCGATCGATATGGAGGAGGCCTGTGTTCAGCAGTGGACGTCTGTCGGCTGATAATGATGATGATTAAATTTAGCACACGCTTAGTTTTTTTCACTGGTCGCAGGTCTCTATTGGCGGAGACAGTCTAGGTAGGCTAGGCAGCTCCTATTTCTGCTGCCGAACAGTGATGTGCAAACATTACTGTGCTCCGCATTGAAGTTAATTGTAGCTAGTCAAATCACTGGAGTAACGAGACTCAACATTTTATCTCAGGCGAAGTTCGCAATATGGTGCAGTGTATATCATACTAACTAGCGCTGCGTCGTTATAGGCAGGCGGTGCACTTACAATCAAGTGAACGTCCTGCTCGTCTCGTCGCTTTGTTAAAAAAATATATATTGACGTAAATAAATATTACAGTAAAGGAACAAAAAGGGACAAAAGGGTTTATTACACAACTCACAGGACTCGAGCCAACCTCACCAGCTCGTGGTGCACCCTGCTAATCAACAAACGAGGCTCTGAATATCACCGACCGCCATTGGGATAGCGTGGTGGAGAATGACCCAAATCCCCCTATATGAACCCCAACATACGACATTCTCTATTGCTCAGCGGTACTGAAGGCAATGCTGACTGTATGTGGAGATGAACGGGGGAGACCTATGTCCATCAGTGGACGTCTATCGGCTGACGATGATGATGATGAAATATTACACAAATTTAAATTATTTCTTTATAATGACATGTAGATTTAATTAGCTGCAGCTAGTATAATTATTGAGGTAACGCGACTTAACATCTTGTCTTAGGCAACGAGCGCAATATGGTGCAGTACGTACCACCCTAACTAGCGCCACATTATTATTGGCGCGCGTATCACCATCAGATAAACTTCCAGCTCTTCTCGTCATCAAAAAGGAATAAATCAAGTCTTTTGATATAGTCGCAAAATTTTATTTAGCGCTTAAATATTTTTTTTTATTCTA
Organism: Ornithoptera alexandrae; assembly: GCA_029030555.1. NCBI lineage: Eukaryota > Metazoa > Arthropoda > Insecta > Lepidoptera > Papilionidae > Ornithoptera > Ornithoptera alexandrae. Next base: position 3,329,826 of record JARDVY010000031.1, read on the forward strand.
TTAAGTAGATTACTTTGACTGATAATATATAAACATAACCATGTATTGAACTTTGTATATTGTTTAAATATCATTAATATATATAAAAAGCAACTTTTATTTGATCAAGATTATAATTCAGAAATTAAAGCCACTATCAATAGCACTTACCTATATCAAGTGCTATATAATTACTGTAATTAAATTAATATGGAATTCTTTCAAAATACCTTGGGTTCGAAAAGAAAAATTTAAATATGTCTTTTCTCATACATATCTGCGATATTTATATTTTTTATTTATTCAAAATCATTATTGTACACCTTAATTATAGGTTACAAAACGCGGACGTAACGCCTATAGGCATTTTCTATCAATCAACTTAGGACATGAGAGATATTTTATAAATAATGATAAAATACAGACAACGGGTGGTAGGTACCATAGCAGCGGCTAATTCTGTGAAACAGTAGTGTGCATACATTACTGTGTTCCGGTTTGAAAGGCGCTGTAGGTAGTAAAATTACTGGAGTAACGAGATTTAACATCTTATGTCTCAAGGCGTCCAATGCTATGTGGTGCAATGTTGACATATTTACGCTACATTTATATGGGCAGGCGCATCACTTACCGTCAGGTGAACGTCTAGCTCGTCTCAAATAAAAAAAAAAAGAAAAACAAACCATATTTTATTACTATTTATAATCTGTTGTGCGTTGTTCACTGACATAGTTTTAAAATGTACAACTTACAATGAAATTTTTTTCAAAAGAAACATAATGTATGAGCGGGATGGAGCGTTATTTTTTTACCCCCAGTACCATATTCAGTAATGAAAAAATAATTACAATGGTACTAAATGGACTGTTTGAGGGGCCGATGCGGATGGTGGGCGGTGGTCAGGTGTGAGGTCACCTGTGCTTAAGAATCTTGTTTTGACAGGTGGATCAGCATTGTCACGGGATCACCGAGAGCGTGTGCTTAACTGCGAAGCTCTTTGTTTCGTCTATTTATATGGAGTTTCGTATTGCAATGCTAATAATTGACGTTGCCACCTGTTCACAGCCTGTTTCGGTGGTGGGTTCGTGTCAAAAGTGAACAAGACTGCAGAATATTAATATATATTATAAAAACACACACAGGTAAGGTTTTAGTTCTTGTTATAAGAGGCACAGTATTTCAAGTTTCATTGTATTTTAAAAAGAGAAATGAGTGGCGCCTTGTTTGGATGGTTGCATGTTCTAAGTGGTAACATATAATTGATTAACTTAACTTTAATTTCGTCGATGGCTCAGCAGCTAATCGCATGTCCTTCTTCAATTTATGATTGTTAACTTAATATGGTTGTAGAACTTTTTCTAAACCATTTTGCTTGCTGTCGTTCTTGTCCTTTATATCTGCCGCTGTAATAACTTATGAAGGCTCGAGAATTTTGCATGAACGTACTGCATAATCCTCTTCCTCAATATCTCTTAGTCTTAGGATATTAAGTCGAATGTTAGTCCATAAATAATAAAATAAATCACATGGTGTGAAAACTTTAGTAACCAAAAACCATAATGAAGTATTATAAGTATAAGCACCAATGTAAATTTAAAACTGTTACCGTGTATATGCAATGTCTGCGACATACATATGTACAACACCAAAGAATCTTTAGCATTTACCCAGCGCGTCCCGGAGACACAATAGGGCCCGCTTATCGCTCCCGAAGGAATTCCTTCAAAATCTGGAAGGAGCTCATCAATATCCCGACAAAAACCGAAGCAAAAAGCAAACAGCAGATTTTTATTTGATGGAATCCGTCCACATAAGCATCAGCGGAGAGGGACCCGCTCCCGAGGTGCCGTCAAACGGGCCGAATCGGCAAAAATGTGCATAATTGGCTCCGATCGGGAGAAAAAACCCTTCAAAAAGCGACCTCTAAATGTTTCGAAAAAGTGCACGAATATAGGGTGGATGCAAACGCTCTCCGCGCCCAGCCGGCGCACACGCACGGCATTCATTTACACTTGTCATATAAATGTTTGTACTATGTATACGTACTCTATCTTCCATTTAATTTACTTTTAAACCTAACTGTTGGACCTAAAAGTCAACAGTTTTGAGAAATACTTGTATGTGACAGGAAATATAAATAGTAGAGATGGAAATAAGGCTAGTTGCTATAACACTGTACACGCGCACCCAAAGTAGTAAATTTCTGATGGAAGGTTTCTGTTACCAGAGATCGTCTAGGTAGGTACCACCGCAGTACCTACTTCTGCCAAACAGTTTTTTTTTAATAAGAAATATGGGCAAACCAGCGAACACATCACCTGGTACCATGGTAAGTGATCACTTACGCCCATGGATAGTCGCAACACCAGACGGGTCGTGGCTGGGTTGGCGACCTTTAAACGAATAAAATACTGTGCAAACGTTACTGAATTCAGGATTGAAAGGCGCTGTAATTATAATTACTAAGGTAACGAGATTTAACACCTAACATTCAGGCGACGAGCGCAATGTGGTGCAGTGTATACCATTCTAACTAGAGCCATGTTACGCGTAGGGGTGAAACTAACCAATAGGTGAACGTCCCTCTCGTCTCGTCCTATATTTGAATATAAAAAAAATTTACTTGGGTCATGTGAATCAAAAAATAATGCTATAACTCTCCGAAGGTCTGAACCTCGCCTTATTTGCGAATGATCCGTATAGCAATGCAGTTCCATCAGGGATTGATTTATTCAAATCGAAAAACTTTAGATTCCCTCCGCCGCGGGCCCGCGAATTATTTGTTTTTGAATGGCAATTATATTTTATTTTATTAAACGCACCCTCTCTCGCATGATTCGCTAAATGCCTAATGTTTCCGCGAACTCCGGCGGCCCCTGGACGTCCAGCTAAATGGCCCATATTTAGCCATAAATAGGTATAAAATTTTTGATAAACAGGGGATCATGTCTGCGTTTAAGTTACTTAGTTGCTTTGCCACGCGAAAGATTTTGGATGTAGGAAACTTTCTTTATACACACTAATTTAATTTATTGGACAATACATATGATCACATATTATCTTTTTCGTCGGCATCACTCCTGACAGACTGGTCGTGATCTTCACTTCAGGTGTTAGTGGCAAGCTTCATAACACACCGCTACTCTTCTAAACATTAAATAATGACAAAATCTTGAATCGTAATTTTTAAAGGCCACCGCAGCGCCTATTCCAGCCGACAAACATTACTGTATTCCGGTTTGAAGGGCGTTGTAGCTAGTGAAATTATTGGGGTAAAGAAGCACAACATCTTATGTCTCAAGCGACGAGCGCAATGTGGTGCAGCGTATATTATGTTAACTAGCGCGGCGTTGTTATGAGCGGACGTGTCACTTAACATCAAATAAAAAAAATCACTAAAGGAAAGCTATGGAGAACATTATCATAAGAAAACATTCAACACCACTTGCTTGACATCACTTTCCACCTGCTGTATAAACACTGATAAATAATTGTTTTATATCCAAGGGACCTTATCATCGTAAAACATTCTCGATAAAACGTAACATCTGCCATCGAAAAAAAAAATATCCATATCTCAAAATAAACGACTAAAAATCGCACGGCGCGCGAAAAAAAAAATGTCATCTGCATACAACATCTGGTCAGTGGTAAAAAATGAAAGCCGGCCTATTGCTGTGCGCAAAAACTTACGCTAAAAACTTCATAGAGCAAATATGATATAAAAACTTTTTTCATTGCATAATTCGGTTTTTTGGCTCGATTATGGCATGTGCCGAACTTCCTCTAGCCGCGGAACAGATAAAAAAACCCCATTGAGTTTTTATTTACGCGATTTATTTAAGCTGTGGACGGTCGGTTTCCCCTACCGTGTCTGTGTGTTTGTCGGTTCGTTTTACATTATAAATACTCGATATTCAGTGGTCACTTATATATATATTTTATATGTTATGATAACATGTGTTTTCGGCTGGAAACTTTATATGTCATAAGGTGAGGAGCGCAGTGTGATGCTGTCGCGGACGAGGCGGTGGACGATCACAATATATTATGCTTAATAATATTTTTTTTTATTTCATTAAGCGACGAGATGAGCGGGACGTTCCCCTGATGGTAAGTGATACGCCCACCAAAACAACTTGGAGGCAGTTAAAATGGTCTGGTATACACCGCACCCTATTGCGCTCATCGTCAGACATAAGATGTTGAATCTCGTTACCTCTGTTATTACACTAGCTATAACGCCCTTCAAATCGGAACACAGTAATCTTGCACACTAATGTTTGGCCGCAGAAATAGGGGGTGCAGTGGTATGTACAGACGGTCTCCGGCAACAGAGATCAACCACCAATAAAAATTTGAGGATGACTATTTCTTGTCTTTTGAACTCTTTGGTTACATCCAGAGGAAAGGGAGAGCGGCGAATCGCAGTACCGATACTCCTCTCTTTCCGCGACTCCACTTCGGCTACAAAGCGCAGTATAAACCTACCCCTGTAGCCCACCGGCACACATCTGACGTGAGCTCACGGAGCTCCACTGGAGCGGCCACCTCGGACCGGCCGGGTAGGTTCCTCTTAGCTTCACCGTGGATGACCAAGTCACGGCCACTGAGCACCACCGCCACGACAATTAGCAATAATCGCACCTCGGATTAACCTCATCAGCCCTCGGTGGTCTGCAACAGCGCATTCGGAGAGGCTCCGGGATCTTTAACAGAACTAACCAGTGACCTTCTACACTTTGTGTTAAACGTCTCTGAGGAGAAGCCTAACCCTCCTAGGCATCATCGCTGAGCCATACGCTATCCTTATGCTGTGTTCGCTTGTTGAGCGATAAGGGCCCCACCCTCAAGTCCCGCGAAACTCCTAAACCCTTTTAGTCAGCCTCTACAACAGACAGGGCTTACCTTAGTCCTATTTTTACTAGCCCGAGACTACTGGGCTGAAAAAAAAATGTGGAACGCTTCACGATTTGGCGTGTTATCCTTGCGCAGGAGTCATGGTAATCTTCTCTGTATCGTTCCAATTTTAGTATATGTACTGCCGAAGCAAGGACAGAATATGTACAATAAAGAGACTTACTGATGATAACTGGAACATGAGGGGTTGTCTCTTAAGCCATTAATTATTACCAATGTAGCATTAAAATGCGAATTGGAATTATCTGCATCTGCCGAGGACTCGCCGCGCCATTAGCCACATGCCGCTAAAATGAATTTCACTCAATTGCATAGAAAGGTGGAAATAAAAAAAAAATTGTCGAGAAAAAACAAAATGGCACCGGCGTTTCCGTAAAAAATGAGAGTCTGCGAGCACGTGCCTTGTGTTTTTTTTTCCTCCCTTACTTTCCCCATCTCCGCTGCGCTATAATCCCAACAATTGTTAGCTAAATTAAGTTTGCTTTCAACGAAATATATATATTGATACGTCCCAATCCATCCCTAGATATATTAAATAAAATATTATTTGTTATCACATAAATTTATAATTATTTACTATCCGTCAAAAAAGGAAATTTTTATATACTACGAAACGAGTCGAGCGTTATGTTCACGTGATGGTAAGTGATACTCTTACGTATAACAATATGGCGCTAGTTAGAATAAAATACATTGTAACACAATTTGCTGGTCACTTTAAGACATAATACGTCAAGTCTTGTTACTTCAATAATTTCATTAGGTACCAACGCCTTTTAAACCGGAATACATAAATGTTTGTAAACTACTATTTTAAAGTAACATTTTGTAAGAACATAAAAGTTGAAGGTAATGTTTTTTTCTTCTACATCTTATTTGCAAACTTCAAGCAGATGGGAGGAAAGTTTGGAATTATTTTTTCCAAAAAATTTTTAATTTTAAACAGACCCTTGGTCACATATTCTTCACTGGTGGTAGAGAGGTTATTGCTTGAGACCGTCTAGGTAGATACCACCGCAACTCCTATTGCTGCAGCTAACAATAGTGTGTAAACAGTTCTGTCTCCCAGTTTGGAAGGCATTGTAACTAACGAAATTACTGGGGTAACGAGACATAAGATCTCATGTATCAAATCGATGAGCACTATCGAAAAAACATGAGTTTAATAAATAATAATACATAACACCAATAACCTTTCTTTATTCGACGAAGCGACGAGACGAGCAAGACGTTCATCTGATGGTAAGTGATACGCTTCATCATCATCATCCGATAAATGTCTACTGCTGGACGTAGGCCTCCCCTAAAGAATCCCACATCAATCTGGTAGAGATTCATATGGAGGGATTAGGGCCAATTTCCATCACGCTGGCCCAATGCGGATTGGAGGGAATGTGACGTTTTCCCATAACAATGTGGAAGTGATACGCTCTTTCATAACTATCTAATTTCATACAGGATTGTCAAAAAATAAACACATGAATAAATATTTTTAAAATCATATCCATATTATTCTTACACGTGTTAGCAAACCGCGGAAGTGCCCGCAATATGCCGCCTCTTCCTGTCTTTTTACCTTCCTTGCCAAATTAAGTGTTTTATCAATTTTTTTTCTCTTAATGTATAAAATTCGACGGCTGGGTCTTTTGGCTCGTGCTTCATCCAGCTGCCGGAACAACTTTTGCTTTTACGTAAATAATTATTTTTATCTTAGTATTAGTGCTGGTGGTAGATCTCTGTTGCAGTCCTCAAACTAACTAGGTAGGTACCACCACAGCTTCATTTCTACCACCTCAGTTATATGCGAACATTACTTTGTTCCAGTTTGAAGGGTGTTATAGCTGGTGAAATAAATGTGGTAACGAGATTTAACATGTTATGTCTCAAGGCGAGCACAGTGTTGTGCAGTATCCAGACGGGTGTAAAGAGTCCCACGCAATAATTTACGGGATCCAAGCCAACCTCAGCTGCTCGTGGTGCACCCTGCTAATCAACAAACGAGGCTCTGGCTCCCACCGACCCGGCTTGGGCCAGCGTGGTGGGAAATGGCCCAGACCCCGCCATATGAACCTTTGCAAATGTGGAGATCTTTGGGGGAGACCTAAGTCCAGCAGTGGAGGTCTATCGGCTGATGATGACGATTATGTATTTCATCCTAAGTTTTAGCATACATTCATGTACCAATTTGATAGTTCAGAGATTATAGAATTCTTGGTGAAAGGTTTCTGTCGGCGACCGCCTGGGTCCACTGCAGCTCCTATTTCTGCTGCAAAACAATAGTATGCAAACATTACTGTTATCCAGTTTAAATGAAGACGAAGTTAATTACATTACTGGAGTATCGAGACTAACCCTTTGTCTTAAAGTGATGAGCACAATGTGATGTAACATTTATCATCCTAACGCCACATTGTTATGGACAGGTGTGTCACTAATCATCAGGCACACTTCCCACTCGTGTCCCCACTTCGTGGAATAAAAAAACGACCTGGAAACGTATTAAAATATATTATTTCTAATTAAATGGAGATTACGACAAGCACGAGACGACTAACAAGGGAATATACATTCAGGGCTGCTACTGGCTTTGGCAGTCAGCCAGTGGCTCCTATAACAAGCGCTGGTGTATAAACTTCCTGCAAAACCTTCCATGGGAAATAAATTATCAATGCAAATGTGTATCATTTATTGCAAGTAATTTTTTTTTTCCATCAACAGATAGACGTCCACTGTTGGACACAGAACTCCTCCAAAGATCTCTACATACAGTTAACATGGCCTCCTGTACCGCTGAGCACTATGTCGGTGTTCATATGGGGATTTGGGCCAATTACCATCATGCTGGCCCAATGCGGATTGGCGGGATTCTAACTAACATACATTATTTTTAGATTAAAGTTACTTCTTTTATATTCAATGTAAGTCAAGGGTGTAAGGGGTCCCGCACAACATCTCACGGGACCCAAGACAACCTCACCTGCTTGTGGTGCACCCTGTTAAACAACAAACGAGGCTCCGGCTCCCATCAACTCGCATTGGGTCAGCGAGGTGGTAAATATCATAAATCCTCCCAAATGAACCCTTACAAACGAAGTCCTTGATGCTCGCGGGACCGGAGGCCATGCTGACTGTAAGACGTTGATAAAGCCCCGGAAGCAAGGCAATGCAGGACCGATCGGTGTCGAGATCTATACGAGAGGCATATGTCCAGCAATGGACGTTTATCGGCTGATGATGATGACAATAAAGCGATGAGACGAACAGGACGTTCACCTGACCAAAAGTGATACGCTAGCTCATAGAAACGTGGCGCTAGTTAGGATGGTATACACTGCACCACATTGCACTCATCTTGAGACATAAGACGCTAAGTCACGTTACCCCTGTATTTACACTAGCTACAAACCCCTTCAATCCGGACCACAGTAACGTTTGCACAGTACTGTGTTGTTGTTTTACAAGTGGTAGTTCGCTGATGACGGAATCCATCTAGATAAGGACTATCACAGCTCCTACTTCTTCCTCTTACAAAACCGTGTTCCGGATTGAAGGGAGTTGTAACTAGCGAAATTACTGGGGTAACGAGACTTAACGTTCTGTCTCAAGGCGACGAGCGCAATGTGGTGCTGTGTATCCATGGTAATTAGCGTTCCGTTGTTATCAGCAGGAGTATTACTTACCATCAGATGAACGTCCGCTCGTTTGGTCGCTTCAATAAATTAAAGAAAGTAAGGTTTATCGATTGCAATAAGTACTGCGGTGGTATCATTGTTGGGCTATTTTCTTTGGATACGGTGGCTATATAAATATTTTTTTTAATAATAATATACTATAAATATGTACCATATAATCCAAAAGACATCATCAATTACGATCATTATATTTATAATTTATGGTCGACGTCATTTTCAAAGAACAGAGCGCGTCGTGTTCATACCAAATGGCGTGCGAGGGCCGGGTTGAGTTTGTTTAAAAAAAACCGTGCGATCTCGTGCCAGATAATTAAGGCTTTTGGTGGAATCATTTTATTAGAAAAGTAAAAAAAAAAGTTTCGCCTTACCTGCAATATCAAAACTTCCAACTTATAAGGATGTTGCAAAAGTGAAATATACTAATGAAATGTTTCGCACCGCTTAATTAAACAGTAATATAGTGCAGCTATGAAGTTTAACAACAATAGTTACAATGAAGACTTTTCTGAAAAACGCTTTAACCATTTAATTTAAAGATAAGGTGAAGAGGACTAAGCTCCTAACCATCTCTTTAAATATCTTCTTAAATTAAACCCATCAGCATCTTAAAAAAATCGAAAATTTCAAAATTAAACATACACAATCCTCTGTATTTTTAGCAGTAAAAGTAAATGTTGGATTATGTACGATTTTTTTTTAAATAATAGCTAATCTATTGTTCATATTCAAAATACTATAACTTGTCTCTCCATACACATATTTTTTTTCCATCAACGGGCTAATAATTGAAGTCAATTGCACATAGTATTAAGTGACAACGAAACCGTTAATGCTTACTCACGTAGTATACTTTGTCTGTCATACATTGACAGCTGGTACACAGCAATGTTGTTACGGCGGCAGATTTTCAATCTGAGGATGCTGACGAGCGTAGTTTGACTATCAACAAAACTACATGTGGCCCCGGAGTCGAATCAAAACCTGCCATACCAAAGAGACAGAAGAAATTCTTGTAAATATAAGTAGGAAATCAGAACACTCTGTGTGTCTTAAACTATACGTCACATAAGCTACGTGTTCCGAATCTATCCGATACGCGATCACTAAAAAACTCAGTAGTTTTTTTTTAGTAAAGTGAACACAAAAGAAATTCTAATAAAAAAGTCCGATTTCGCAGATGTTGATTTTATAAATTTCTTGCACGTGGTTTTCGGGTTCCCTTTTTTTTTAGCCGGCTCGCTGGTGTGCGGTCCTCATATTGGTTACAAAATTGTCTAAAATTGCTACAACTTCTCTTAATTATAAATAAATTGCGTCAGAGGAATGCGAATATAGCTAGCAGCTGTTTCTTTCGTTTATAAACTCTGGATAATGTGGACACAGATAATTTATGGAGATCGCGCTTTTTAAAAAGAGGATCTTCTATATTGGTAGTAAAGACATTAAGGGTAAAAGGTTTTATGGTCTTGGTCTTAAATGTTTTCTTTTATAATACACCGTAAATTTATGTTATCAATTTTGTATGGTTTAATGTATATGATGGTAATTTGTTAAATAAATTTAGTCTATTCACTTAATTCTTAATCTTGCATTTTATTGAGTGTATAATCAAGGAACGACGAATAAAGATTTTCCATTTAATTCTAGCATATAATTTATTTCTAATATTAAGGCGAGACAAAGTTATACTTAAAGTTTTTTGTTCATATTTAATTATTTCTGTTTTGTATTTCTAACTATAAAATAATAAAAATGATAAAATTGCAATTAACAATTTAATTTTTCACATAGGCTAACCTACCATTCTTATTTTTTCCTTACATATTTATTTAGTTAAATATTAGTTTTTGTTTTAATGGAAACAATTAATTAAAAAGTACATAATCAATTCTATAATTTTTACTTTATTACAGCGACCTCTTGTGTCCTGCTGGAATATTCTCTTAAGTCTTTAAGAATTATTTGAGAGATTTTAATTAATTGCAGTAGATGCCGCCATAATAAATTTTATTTGAGTAATATTTGTTAGTATAACATTTTTATTAGTTTTTGTTACGGCATATTATTGTTACAGAATTAATTCTTTAACTTTTTTATTAATACAGTGTTCAATACAACATCATACTGTTATAGAAAATTATTAATTAAACACATTATATGGGAAAATATAACTAATACAACATTATGATTTCACCAAGTATTTTTTACTGACACATAAAAGAAAGTAGACAAGAATAGTTTACTATTTATGTATATGTTTTAAACTAATTATAAGTATTGCAATAAGAAAGCTTCAGACAATAGCGCCTATATATACATACAATATATATACAATAAATCATACAATAATACTATCAAACATCTTAATAAAAACTTCATTATAATTTTCGTGTCTGTGACATATAAACTCATCCTGTGTCACACAAACGGGATGTTCACCGTTATACTTCACAGCATTATATGTCACATCCATTTCCTTAACTTCACGAAGTATATCTCTTAAACATGCACATTGCCATGGATTCTGGTTAAAATAAAACTTAGAAAGCCTCGCGCCAAAGTTTTTCAACTCCCCACAAAAGTTGTATGATAAATATGTCATTTGGTTGTTTGAAAGGTTCAAAATTTTCAGTGCAGTTCCTTTAAAAATACTGACCGGTACATTCGTAATCGCATTATGAGATAAATCAATATTATTAAGTGTAGGTAAATTTCTAAATAAATCATCATGTATATACTTCAATCTGTTATCTCTAAGAACAATCATTTTTAAATATCTCAGCGGCTTTAAAGCCTTTGCGTTTATGTATTCCAAACAGTTCTCTGCTAAATTTAATATTTCTAAGTTATCCAAGTTGACAAAGGTAGCAGCATTATCGATTTTACTTATGAGATTTGTGGATAACATTAAGTGTTTTAAATTTTTCAAATTGGGTATGGTAGCAAATCTAGGTACTTCTTTGAGGAAGCACCTATCTAAATTTAGGAAATCTAGAGCACGAAATACGTGTAAAAGATTATCAACCGATTCAGACATATCGTTTCTTGAAAAATCTACAAATTTTATATGCTTACTGCGATCAAAGATATACGGGTTTATATCTCGTCCCACTAAAGAATTACTAGATAAATCTAAATGTTGTAATTTTGTTAATGCATCAAATATTCCTAACTTTAAGAAAATTATAGTGTTTCCTCTTAAATCCAGTAGTTTTAAATTTGGTTTCTGGTCAAATAGTCCCAAAGGAAATTGTGTAAACAGGTTGTATGATAAATTTAAATATTCTACTTGTTTAGCACCATCAAGAACGCCTAATTTGAGTGTTTTTATTTTATTTTCTGATATATCCAAATATTCCAATGCAACTAGACCGTTGAATGATTCGAGCTCGATATCTGATATTCGACATGCCTTTAGAGTAATTCCCGTTGTTTTGTTATTATCGGAAATGAGGCCCCTCCTTAAAATGTAATCGCTGTCACCAGCCATGCACCCTATATCCTTGAAACCATTGTTTGATTTACACACTGGTTTAGCTTCTACAATAAATATCGCGTATAACAGGAAAATGCAGAGCGACAAGAGCCACATTTCTTCTAATCTGAAAGAAGTTTATAAAAAATTTTAGTAACAGATATTACAAGTTTTTCTGACTGTAAACTGTTTGTATAAGTTGATATACAACCGCAGTATTTATTTCAGCACTAAAAAATTACAGAAACAATTAATGGAATATAAACAATACAATAATGATAAACAAAATTAGATATCCTTTTTGTAAAAGATGCCTATGCAAATTTTTTACTATTTCAAATTGATTCTTTATGTGAGCGACATTGCAATATTTACAACTTTCAAAAATATTAATCAGTCTGCTACTATGTGGTTGCAAAAGTAGTTTAGTACAAAAGCAATGGAAGCTGGCAACACTCCAAGATATTTATTGCAGACTTATAATTTACAAAAACTATAAACATTATTACTAACACTTACCTTTTGGCAAAACTTATATCAATTGAATGTCACTTATATTAAAATTACACTTTAAACTTAAGTTTTATAAAAATATCTCCAGAAATTGTGTCGCAAAGTAATAACTATGCAGAGGACGGCTCGTGTCGAGACGAGGCTGGTTTTCCCAACGCAGTGTTCGCGGCACTAGTATAAATACCTTCAGGTAGGCACATCTACGATTTTATTGTGATGTATAACACTATGATAGCAAAGGAACATATAAAGGTTTGGGATAAAAGAAGTAATCGTTTTTCTTCAATCTTTTATTTACTGCCTTGTATAAATTGCACAGATATATTGTATACGTAAGGTCTGATGATAAAACATACCTAACAAAAAATGTTTTATCTAGTAATTTGAGTTATATTCGAAAATGTTATAAACTATAAGTGCTAATTTCTAACACAAACAAAGCCTCCAGAAGCGAAACACACTGAATGCTCTCCATCAAAGTTGTAACTGTTATATTTAATGTCCATAGACATCACCTCCTGTAACAATTCATTTAAACAAGCACATTCCCACGGATTGGGAACAAAGAAAAGCTTTGATAACTTCGTTCCCGCTTCCTTCAATTTTAAACAAAATTTCTCTTCTAAAAATTTTATTTTATTGCCCGATATATTAAGATTTTTTACCGAAGTACCTTTAAAATTATCAACGCTGACGGATGTTAGATAATTATGAGATATATCAATATTAACTAGTTTTGGTAAATTTTGTAAAAGGTTACTTGTAATGGCTGTTAGTTTATTATTGCGTAAATAAATACCTAATAATTTCGTCAAAGGCTTAAAAGCATTTTCGTGTATATACTCTAAATTGTTTTGTCCTAAATCTAATATTCCTAAGTTATCTAAATTGACAAACGTCGCGAGATCATCGATCCGTTGAATTTGATTACCGGATAATATCAAATGTTTCAATGATTTTAAATTGGCTGCTGTTGCAAATTTAGGTACCTCTCTTAAAAAAGTTCTGTCTAAATTTAAAACTTCTAACGATTGTAATGCATGAAGTAGATTATCTGGAGATTCAGACATATCGTTTCTAGAAAAATTTAAAAGAGCAATATGGAGACTTTGATCAAATAAATATGGATTTAAATCTTTTCCTACTAAGGAATTACTAGATAAATACAATGACTTTAATTTTGTTAACGGATCAAATATGCCTAATTCAAATGAACGAAATGTATTTCCGGATAGATCAAGTGTAACTAAATTCGGTTTTTGATCAAATATCCCCAGCGGGAATTCGGTTAATAAATTGTAAGATAAATTTAAATGTGTCACTTTTAAATCATCATCCAGAACTCCTAATTTAAGCGTTCGTATAGTATTTTGTGAGAGATCCAAATGTTTTAGAGAAGGCAAATTTTCGAAAGATTCATAATCAACTTCTTTTATTCGGCATCCACGAAGGACTATCTTCGTTGTTATGTTGTTGTCGGAAACCAAACCTCTTTCTAAAACGAAGTCACTATCCCCTGCTTTACATATAACAACAGTTTTTGAAGCAGCGTAAGTTTTACACGAGGGCGTTCCGTTAACAGATGACCACAGCAAACACAAAGCTGCAGTCCACCTGTGGGCTTCCATTGCTCTTTCTGTAAAAAAATAAAAATGTATTCAATGTCATTAGTTTTTAAAACAATTTTTAAGTTATGATTATTATTAACCTTTGTTGCTGTAAAATTTCACCTTTATATTATTGTTTGTTTTTTTTTTGTAATATTTTCCTACACAAAACTTAAGTTATAACACTATTATTTAAAAAAAAATAATAATTATCGATCGTTGTTCACGATAACTTTGCACCGATTCTCTATATATAATTATAAAACTTACGTTTGTGAATTTGAGTAGGAGTAATTAAGGTGTTAAGATATTTAACTTACTATAATTATATTATAACAAACAGTAAAAATGTTAACTTAAAATATAACTAATAACCTATAAGACACGATCAAAATTGTTAAACGACTAACAAGGTTGGAGTCGTATTAAACGACAAAGTTTTCCTCATCCAATAGAATTTGTGGTTTTTGTACTGCTTACTTCACAACTTTTATAAATGAAACAACAAATTTGTTTTGAAATATTTATAGTGTAAATGTTATAACAAGTTATATCATAAAAAATGTATTAAGAAAACTACGATAAATACTAAATAATAATAGATTAAAATAAATGGATACATTATTTGACCAGTAACAGTAATTGCACTAAGCGTTGGTTTACATTAAGTCTATATTCCTGTATTGTTATTTGGAAGTTATGAAACTTATGGACGCCTATTATCTCATAATCTACATAAATTATATTACAAGGAAACACAATTTCCATTACAAACATATTCTTAGATCACATGGTACTTCTGATACTGTTATAGTGTGAAAACAAATAGTTATTATCCTTTAAACGAAAAAGGGTCTAAAAATTACAAATTACAATTTTAAAGCAAAAAAAGACTAAGATTTCGTTTAAGTCAATAATATAACTTCAATCTTATTTATTGTTTAAATGTAAATTTAATGTACATAATAAAAATAAAAGTATCTACTTTTCTTCATCATTTAAAAGCAATTAAAGTTAAAAAGGAACAATACTTATAACTATGAACAAATATTGGGGTAAATCTGTAGCCATAGGTATGGTTCACAAACATGCATTTATGTGCATATTGAAATTAATTAATTAATTTAAATGATTGTGAATGTAACAAAAACTAGTTATTTATAATAGATATATAGCAGTGAAGGCATTACTTAAGCTATTTTGATATATTTGAATCTTATTAATGCTATACAACACAACTTGCCACAATGTAAAGTTATTTTCTTTTGTACATATAGGTTTGCTTATTCTAAAATTTTGATCATTCTTATAATGTAATACATTATTCTTTTACCTGAATTAGCGCTATTACATTTCATGTGTATACCAAACAAGAGGATATCATTTGTGTCCAATTTATATCTATGCGTACATAAACATGTTTGTAATAAAGGCATCATCATCATCAGTCGAATTACCAATTAGGTATTGTTCCTTTTTTAATTTATTGCTATTAAATGATGATAAAGGCCTATTATTCATTTAAAGACAAGGAAACTACAAAAAATATTTTCTAAACTTAAAAACATCAATTGTATCGTAGTCTTCTCATCATCGGCTTTGTCTCTCGATTTTTAGTAATGTATTCATATAACGCTTCTGCCAAGTTTTCTAAATATCTTGTATAAATCAATAAATTGAGTGAGAAGCCAGACGTTTCACTAGCTAACAAAATTTATAAAAAACAGACTTAATTTTTAAATAAGCTTTTTAATATAAAATCTATGTGTTTGATTGACCCTGCATATCATAATACATGTCTATAAAAATTTGGTTTTCATATTCTTGTCTCTTGCAAACAAACTGGCCTGTTGTTACACAAACCGGATGCTCCCCATCATAATTACTTCTTTCATACTGAACATTCATGATATTGACTTCCCGTAATAACTGCTTCAGACATGCACATTGCCATGGATTTCTGCTGAAGTAGAATCTTGCCAAAGTGGTTCCAGAATTTTTTAATTCCAAACAAAAGTTGTCTTGTAAATATGTAATCCTATTATCCGACACATTCAGATTAGTTAATTTAGTACCTCTAAAAGCGTTAACTGGCAACATTGTAATTAGATTATTCGATAGATTTATATCAGTCAATAGAGGTAAATTTCTAAATTGATGATCCGATATCGAATTCAGTCTATTTACACTCAAATCGAGAATTTTTAACTGTTTTAACGACATAAACAAATCTGCACTTATCAATTCAATGACATTGTTAGTCAAATTTAATACTTCCAAGCCATTTAAACTATTAAATATGTTAGCGTTGTTGATTTTGCGTATTTTGTTACCAGCGAGTGTGAGGTGGGTGATCGTATCTAAGTTCTGTGTTGTTATAAATTTAGGTACTTCTGTGAGAGAACAATTATCCACATTTAGATAAACCAGTTCTCCCAATGAACGCAATAAGTTATCTGGTGCTCCATCCATGTTATTTTCATTAAGTAGCATAAAGTTTATATCACTGGTTTCGAATACATCACGATGAAAATCTTTTCCTTGCAAGAGGTTCTTCGACAAATACAGGAGACTTGTTTTCCTAACTAAACCTGGATTGATCTTCTTCAAATGATTTCCCGTTAAATCTAGTTGTATCAAGCTTGGAATATGATCGAACAAGCCTGGTGGCAGATCCGTGATAAAATTATAAGAGGCATTAAAATTTGTTAATTTTGGTACTTTATCAAGAATACCTAGTGGTATAGTAGATATTTTATTGTGCGATATATCCAGTTTTTCAAGTGAAGGTAAGCCGTCAAAACAATCCTTGTTTAATTTTGTTAATCTGCAACCTCTTAGTGTTATACTAACAGTTTCCACATTATCAGACAGAAGACCTTTGCTCAGTACATAATCACTATCGCCAGGGGCGCATTCAATATATCTTGATCCGTCATCGTCAAATTTACATAATGGTTTCGAATTAACGGTCAATAATACTTGAAATAATACAAATATTAACCATTTGCTTTTGAACATTATTTCTTAATCTGCAACATTAACAAAAACAAACTTTAATGTTAAATGTTTTATATAATTAATTAGAATTATACGAATTTAACTATATTATAGGTATATATATACTATATATTATAGGTATTTCACTTTATTTCAAAGTTTAGAAATTATGCAGTGCTAATATTAGTGTTACTATTAAAGTAGAACTTACCAGTAATGCACTATTTAATTCTATTACTAATATTTCATATGATTATCAATGAATTTTTATATGAATAGTTATTAATAAAAACTTGGTAGGTCCAGGATATTACGTAAAAAATCCTGAATTAATTTACGTTGTTACATAATTGTAAAAAGCTGGGTTTATTGATAGAAAATGATATTTACCTTACACTACAATTTTGTAAACCTCGCTGGGGCAGGGTCTCGTGCAGAGAGTTCCAGTTCCGACCGACTGCCACTGAACTATATTTAGAGCAAACTGCTTGGACGCGTTGTAGAAGCGAGGCGGAATTCACTCGTACGAGTATTTCGACGAGTTTTCCCTGAACAGATCATTGGTTTTATGACGCGCTTTATTATTGAAAAATAAATATAAACTTGTTAAAGATATAAGTGCATTAAATTTCCTAAAGAAACCAGGTACATTATGAAACCCCACGTTGTTGTTGTTGTTGTTGTTGATGATGATGATGTTGTTGATGTTGTTGTTGTTGATGCTGTAGTTGTTGTTGATGTTGTTGTTGATGTTGATGTTGTTGTTGATGTTGTTGTTGATGTTGATGTTGATGTTATTGTTGTGGTTGATGATGTTGATGTTGTTGATATTGTTGTTGTTGTTGTTATTGATGATGATGATGATTCTGATGATGATGATGATTCTGATTCTGATTCTAATCTTGATTCTGATTCTGATTCTAATGCTGCTTCTGATTCTGATGCTGCTTCTGATTCTGATTCTGATGCTGATTCTGATTCTGATGCTGATTCTGATGCTGATTCTGATGTTGCTTCTGATTCTGATTCTGATTCTGATGCTGTTTCTGCTTCTAAATCTGATGCTGATTCTGATTCTGATTCTGATGCTAC
This sequence comes from Ornithoptera alexandrae, assembly GCA_029030555.1. Lineage (NCBI taxonomy): Eukaryota > Metazoa > Arthropoda > Insecta > Lepidoptera > Papilionidae > Ornithoptera > Ornithoptera alexandrae. Next base: position 3,348,104 of record JARDVY010000031.1, read on the forward strand.
TTCTGATTCTGATGCTGCTTCTGATTCTGATTCTGATGCTGAGGCTGATGCTGATTCTGATTCTGATTCTGATTCTGATGCTGCTTCTGATTCTGATTCTGATGCTGATTCTGATTCTGATTCTGATGCTGATTCTGATGCTGATGCTGATTCTGATTCTAATTCTGATGCTGATTCTGACTCTGATTCTGATTCTAATTCTGATTCTGATGCTGATTCTGATGCTGCTTCTGATTCTGATGCTGATTCTGATTCTGATTCTGATTCTGATGATTTTGATGATTTTGACGACGACGACGACGACGACGACGACGATGACAATGATGATGATGATGATATACTACATACAGCATCGTTTACAGAAACTGTATCGAGTAACTTGTAACGCTTAAGTCTTTTAAAAGCATTCAAGTTCTCACTTAAGTTTTGGTCATATCTAAATCATTGCTATGATGATTTTAATGGGATAATATCCAGGAAATCGATTAATTATCTTGGTTTGCAAGAGCATTTTAGAAACTTTATTATATACCTAAATTGTTTAAATAAAACCATGATTAAAAGTAAAGTATTGACCAAATTATTCTTAGCACAATCTACTAAGCTTTGTATTTTTATACATTAGATTTAAAATTTCCAATTAATGTATCAAAAATAGATCTTTACACGTATGTTTACACTTTAAGATATCTTTGACCGATAGATGACCTGTCCTCGAACACTATCATACAGTAAATGTTTTAAAGATGACAACGTCGAAACTTTTACAGATTTAAATATGAAACTCAATCTTTTAAATACTAACAACTTCTATTAGAGATCTAGGATCAAGCTGGTAATTGTTACTAAAGTATTATGTGATAATTTTTAACAATCGGAAGTAATTTAATGTCCCTGTCAATACGTATACGATAAATATAATAGAATTTCCAAGAATCTCTTCTTTTATTCACACATTAGAAACAAAATTTATGAAATGTATTTGAAATTGATCATATAATAAAATACAACTATAACACAATAATTGTTTATTATCAATTTGATTATATGTTTAAAACTACTTACATTAAGTCATTTGTAAGTTATGTAGATAATATTAAATTATAAACTCACCGTAAGATACAAATAACTTTTAACATGCAGCTTGCACCGCCAATTTGTTTTAGTAACAACAAATATACGCTAATAAATAAAATAATATTTACACTAAACCACACATATTTCCTAAAGTATTGAGATTTTTATTAAGATTATTACAATAAATATTCAAAGACACTAATAACGATGTAATAATCTGTTTGTGAAACATGCCACTCGCGTGAAACCAGTTACATACTGACGTGGACGCATCTTGTGAACATGTTCCATGCAGTGGTAATTTGTCCAATAGTGATAGTGCAAATATATAGTTTTTATATTATTGACGAGACGAGCCGGACATTCATCTGAAGGTGATACGCCTGCCCATAACAAGACGCTAGTTAGAACGGTATACCTTGCACCACATTGCGCTCATCGTCTGAGACGTAAGATGTTGAGTCGCGTTACCCCAGTAAAAACATTAACTACAGCGCCCTTCAATCCGGAACACAAAATTATTTGGAAGCAGAAACTGGCGCTGCGATTTTTAATATAATATATCGAGATGAGCGCAACGTTTATCAACATCGTACTTTGCTTGAGTGTTAAGTTGTTACTCCGTTACTTGGAATTTATTAAACATAGCAACAAGTAAATATATTTTTATTGAGCATATTTACTATATTAATACATTTCCATAAGTACGACTTCTTTGAAAAACATCACGTAGCAGTTGTTACTTAAACTTTTTCTATTTACTTCTTATACTTACATATTATTTTGTTCTGTCCTGTTCTTACAAGTAAACTGTTGTTAATATTTCGTGATTACATCGTCACTGACCTGAAGAGTGCTTCAATGGCATTCCAGTCTCTCATTTGGATTAGATGTTATTAAATCTAGCTCTAGTCTACAAATACTTTTAGGTCTATCTATTTATTTTATGGCAATAAACTGGTTATTTTCAAACATTAACAAAAATCTAATATTATGCTTCAGCGGGTAAGCCTATGTCGAGCAGTGGATCAGCTGATGGTGATGATGATGCTTCTAATATTTTCGAGGAACTGTTGAACGGATCAACATAGAAACTGTTAAGACTCTCATCTCTTACAGATAAACTGACTGGTGGCGCACACAGGCTTCTCACTATTGAAATATTTAACGTTGTAAACAATATTTAGATCTTTGACTTCACTTAATACCTCCCTTAGGCATGCGCACTGGCACGGGTTACGATCAAAAGAGAAAAATTTTAACGCCCCTATGTTTTGTTGTTGCTTGCAAAAATTTAATTGCAAATAAGTTAGTCTATTACGTAACACGCTCAAAAATCGTATGTTGGTTTTCTTAAACAGGTTTTCTGGTACATTAGTTATTAGATTTCGGGATAAATTCGGTAATTTCAAACTCGGCGCATTTCTGAATAATCCCTGCGGTATAGTAATCAATGAATTGCTATTTAAAGAAAGAAAAGTTAGAGATAAACTTCGAAATGAATACTCCTTGTAAGTGATAATAGCCCGAAAACTAATCACCAAAACCGCCATATCGAACGTAACGACGCAAAACAGCATCATTTTAGTAAAATAGTAATTGATATAGAAATAACATTTGTTTTAGATGATATTTCTTAAACAAAACCGGATAATGCGAGTCACTATTTTTTGTCTTTTTGCTGCGTACCGGCGGAACGCCTACAGTTAAAGAAACATTAGCAAAATTATAACTTTTTCCGCATATGACATATAGAAAACGTTTAAATCAAGCATTTTCCCAAAAAAAAAAACGTTTTAATCAACACAACCGTAAACAGAAGTGAAAAATTACTTCATTTATACAGTTTAATTAGTGACGATTGAGATTTTTATATAGTACCACTAAATTTATCGCCTTAACTGTTAAGTTACCCCAGTTATTTTACAAACTTCATGGTCATCCTCGTATTTACTCTGTCTCCGTTTAATGTACAAAATATATAAAAACAGATTAGCTTTTATATAATTTATTAATCATAACCAACATTAATGAACAATAATTATGAACATTAAAAACACGAAATTGCTCAGCGCTTTCGTTAAGATCTACCAATAATAAATAAAGTCATTAATATGTAATTTTTATACATATAAAAAAAATAAAGTTAGAATTAATATGGGGTGATGATCATTATTCTACTGGTGGTAAGACTCTGTTGTCGGAAACCGTCTAGGTAGGTACCACCGCAACTCCAATTTCTACCGACAAAGTAGTGTGCAAACATAATTGTATCCCGGTTTGAAAGTAGTTGTAGCTAGTGAAATTACTGGGGTGAGTACACTAAACATCCTATGTCTCAAGGCGATGATCACAATGTGGAGCAGTGTATACCTTGTTGTCACCTACCATCAGGTGAACGTCGCGCTCGTCTAGTCACATCGTTGAATAACAAAACTATGATGATGAATAACATAATTTATATAAATTAATAAACACCATTTAACATCCTCACAACCTTCGAAAGAATTGGAGTAGACTAGAATTCACATACAGCTTCTCATCATCCATCATAGGCTGTATCACAAAATTAATTGTACCTTCTAATATTTCCCAATTTTACTCACCTAATAATTCAAGATAAAACTATAATATAGCTTTTGACGCATTTTAAATAATGTAGTAAACAGTAAATAATATTCACGCAAAACAACAACACACATTGTTAATTACTCGTGTTTCTTAATATAATCAAAAAAAAAATTAAGAATGTAACAACGTCGAAATTTGTTTGTAAAAGACACGACTCCGCTAAAACCCGTTATGTACTGGCGCGGACGCCATCTTGTGAACATGTTTTATACGACAGTTGTTATATAGAGATAGTATAACACATTTAATTTAAGTTTTTTAACAAGTGGGATATTTAATTTACCTTGCATAACTTAGCAGCAGGGTCTGCTTAGTTAAGTAAGTAAGTAAGTTAGTAATAATTGTAATTTATACTCTTTTTTTATATTCAACAAAGCGACAAGACAAGAAGTACGATCACCTGATGGTAAATAATACGCCTGCCCATAACAACGTCGCGCTAATTATGATGTTACACACTGCACCACATTGTGCTCGTCTTCTTGAGACATAAGATGTTGAGTCTGGTTATTCCAGTAATTTCACTAGCTACAACTCCTTCAATCCAGAACACCGTAATGTTTGCACACTATGTAATGTTTCTATTCTGTACTGCAATAATATTGAAAATTTTCAATGATTGTCTTTACTGTGTTAAAATATTATCATTACGAGTTTTAGGATATACCAAAAACCATCACATGATAAACAAATATTTAAATACTTTATTACGCGTAACAGTGGCAATAAGTCTCTCTGTCCTGATAACGTTTAAGTAAGTATCATCGCTGGTCCTGCTTTTTCCGACAAAGGTCTGTACTGTATTAAACTGAAGGGCGCTATAGCCAGTGAAATTACTGGAATCATGAGTCTTATCATCCACCGTCATTAAGAGATGAACACAGGGATCGCTATATTATATTTGTATGCTTATATTTATTAAAAACAACTTTGATTTATATAATAATAACACCGATATTTACTTTCAAAGGTTTTCATATAAGCATGTCAGATAACATTAAAGGAAAATGAATAAAACCTTTAATTTATTCTTGAATACAAATTTTATAAATTTAAACGCTTATACCTTATAAAATATTTTAGTATATAACTAACATATTGATTATTTTCGATCTTTAATAAAAGTGATATGTTAAGTTTAAATGTAATAACAACTAGAGAGCAATCCTCGTCAGGGTAATGCACCAACCCTTTATAACAAATTATGTAATACTTAACTGTACAGCTCGTTGCTCATGTAATATTATTGTGATTTATGTCTTCTGTATTTTAATGTTGTTTCTCAAAATAGTGTTGTCAGAGAAAAAAAAGATTTAAAGGCTTTATAAACAACGGATTTTCTCCACAACTTTTTGTCCTAATTCAAAATTTATACTGATTTTTAAAAGCTGCTTTTGTGTAACTATTATAATAATAACTATGACCATGATTTTTATATTAACATATGATTATTTGTTTCTGTGTGACTTCATCAAACGGTACTATTAAAGAGATCTACGTAGAAACTGTTAAAAGTTTCATCCCTTTTGCAAATAAACTCACTTGTGGTAGCGCACACCGGGTTACCATCGTCAAAATAGGCATTATTGTAGTTAATTCTTAAATCCTTGACCTCGCTTAATAACTCTCCGAGGCAGGCACATTGCCATGGGTTATGATCAAAGGCGAAGAATTTTAAAACACTTAACCGCTTCTGCTGTTTACAAAAATCTGATTGCAAATATGTTAATCTATTATGTGACACACTTAAGTACTTCAAACTGTTCCTCTTAAACAAATCATCTGGTAGAACGGTTATCATATTCCGAGATAGATTTAGTAAATTGAGATGCGGCAAACTTCTAAACAACCCCTGCGGAATACTAACTAACAAATTACCATTCAAAGAAAGAAATGTAAGATGTGACAAAGTTCTAAATGAATTTTCAGCTATATACTCCAATTTATTCCACGACAGATTAAGTATTACCAGATTTACCAAATGATCGAGAACACCATTGTCAATGTGAGTTATATCATTAATTTTCATAGATAAGTTAATTAATGTTTTTAAATTGTATGACATTAGAAAGGATGGAAAATCGTTAAGATAACATTGTTTAACTTGTAAACTCTTTAAATTATTAAACTTGCTTAATAAATCGGCAGGGGTATCTTTCATAATGTTTTCTGAAAATCTTAATGACGTAACGTTGACATTGTAATAAAACAACTCGCTTTGTAAATATTGTCCCTGTATTGCGTTATCCGACAAGTCTAACTCCGTCAAATTGACTAAAGAATCAAACACTCCTTGTTCGAACCAATATAATGAATTACTTTTTAAATTTATTCGTTGTAAATTATAGTTTTGTTTAAATAGATCAACTGGCAAATATTCTATAATGTTATTTGATAAATCCAGTTCTTCTAAAGCCGGTACTCTATCGAATGTGCCATCTGTAATATTAGACAAATAGTTTGAGGATAAATCAATACTTTGCAATAGTGGCAGATTTTCAAACACATCTACCTCACATTCCTCTATATTGCAATCTGACAATGAAATACTCTTCGCTTTGTTACTCACTGGTATCAAATCTTTATACAACTTAATAGTATAGAATGTTTGATTATTTTCACATTCGACTGTCTCTATTCCGTCCTCCTCTAGCCGTTGACACCATAGATCGGCTCCAACCTTTTCTAATATAAAGTATGCGATGATAAACTCAATGCTAATCCTGATCACTGCCATTTCTGTAACAAAATGTTATTTATTTATGTACATATTACAGCAAATCGTATCATGATGCATTTATTTTAACTGTTGACTCTGGTTACTTGTAATTATTGTTCATTGTATAAATTATGAACATAAAAATCTTTATCATCCAATTGTGTATTATAATTCGAGTTGATCTAACCTAAAATAAACCTACATACTAATTGAAAGCTTGGATACAAAATTTTAATAAAAGTAACGAAATTGATGAACCCAAAATTATTTTGTTAAACTGAAATGCGTTTCGTATGTCAATACTTTTATAAATATAACTAAAAAAATTAATTAAATAATATCACAAAATTATCTTTTAACACATCACAAATAAAGAGTCATCATCTATTCTCCTTACTGGGGCCCCATCGTGCAAACTGATATTACGATTAACAACATTACAGAATTTTTATTAAACTGCTACAATACTAACCGAACAAAGAACAACAAATACTCTTTCAATTGTGAAGTCAAACTCTTCAAATACTTTAAAATTCCGGTCAATGAGTTCATTAGTTATTATCTCGTGTTCCACACAGCACTCGTACGAGAAATGTCCAACAAACTTCTAAAGAGGCTGACAAATATAGTCCTCCATTGAATCGACAACATCCTACAAACAAACGTTATTAATAGTGTCCAACAAGAATTTTGATACGTAAACTTAGTCTGGTAGAAAACATTCCTTGTATGAAACCGGATTAGTTCTGACGCCATTTTTTATCTACGTCACAACGAAACATTAAAAATTGTAGTAGAAACGGTACATATCACAACTAACTGTTCCCTGCCCGCTTTACTAGCCGTAACATACAATTAGATTTGAAATTTAGACTTAAAATTTGTCAGAATTATTCCTAGAATACTTCAACTCTCTAGGCCTTGTAGTTGCAGAGATATCGTGATGTGCCTCCACATAGGTGGAAATCTCTTATATATATAGAGAGATGATAAATTATAGCTTGGTTACTGTCCACCTCTTCAACCCTTCCGCATCCAATATTATCACATCTTTCTCCTCCCCCTTTTATATACAAGTTTGTATATATATTTAGTACTGATGTCGATGGATGTGGTGACGGCCGCAACGATGTTTGTCTTCCGTGCTCGTTCTCCCTACTCAAAATTGAGAAGCCCAACTTGCGACAGTAGAATACGGTGGAGCAGACTCTCCTAATGTTCTCTACAACTCGCAATGAATCTCTTGCATCGTTAACTTTTTTAAACAGAGATATTTAATAACGACTCGCAATTACTGTTTCTCCATTCCACGTTCTGACAAGAAGCAAACAAATGACTACATTCAGGAAAAAACAAAAGAGAATCGAAGATTTTTTTTCTTTATTAATATTACAAATATGTACCTGAACTATGCCAGTAGTTTTTTTTCTTACCAAGGAGTATATATGACACTGTCACTACTCTTTGATCCCTCCTCGTAAAAAAACAACTAGTTAGATAATAAGTCAACATTTTGCGATATCATTGTGTTTCAAGTTTACTACAAGTAGTCTAAAGTATACCCTAATTATATCAACTTTATATGTTTAACAAATCTTCAGCTCCCATTGGAAGGCGATAAATATCTAAAAGTACCCTACACAAAAAACCTTGTATCGTTTGCAGTGTTTCATTTGTTCATCGTACCTGGGCGCTGACGAACCCCGCGCGTGTTCACAACTATTGGAATACAAAACCAAGATGGTACAAATAAATAAAAAAAATAAGATTTTAAAGTTTTTTTTTAATTTATTTCCAATTTTCCCTGATATTATTATTCAAGGCTTTACTTTATCCTATTATTTACAACATTTACTTACAACATATTCTTTTTATACATTTTTTGTCTAACATTATATCTTTTCATTTAATTATTTATTTACATTATCTATACTTATGCCATCTAATTATTTAACATTTACAGAAATACACAGAATATTATTGTGTCCATGTGTATAAAGTACATTTACTTATCCCTATTTTTCTTGTTAACTATCTTACATATTTTTAAACAATAGTTTATGAGCTTACTTCGAATTAATTTATTTTTTATCATCTCGGGTAGAGTGGCTGTATTTATTCCTCCTCCTGCTCAAAACCAGACCTCAATCATCTATGTATAGGACACTCCCTCAGCAAATGAGGAATCGTTTCCTCACAGGCATTATCACATTAGCACGGCGAGGTCTCCCGAGACTCATTCAAGTATTGGGATTATCCGCTGTGGCCAGTGAATATCTGGGCTACCTGCTCAGTTGGCCGGACCTTCCTTATTAACTGATATGCCTCTGCCGCGTTCGGAAAAAGTAACTTGGTGATGGACGAGGTGCTAGCCTCGCTATATCGGGCGCTCCATCTCGCAACTGAGGCATCCCGAAGCAAACGTTTAACATATGATATCGGGCACTGGTCGAACACCTCCTAAATTCTAAGATATAGGGCAGTATCCCCGACAACAACTGGCCCCAATGTAGAGAGACGGTGCGGTACGATTTGCAGAGTTTCATCGCAAATCCTCTTTGTATGGTGTTGAGATGCCTCTGATCCCCTAGTTTCTTGCCTGCTAGTGCCCATGCCCCAGCTGCATATAGCACAATCGGCTCCACCGCAACTATGTAGATGGACCGGATGATTTTAGAGTCAAGACCTCAGGAGAACTCGGCTACCCGAGCGAGTTGCCTATACAATCCCAGTACCTTTTTGCACTGATTCATCACGTGTCTATTAAACGTTAGGCGATCATCAATAGCAACGCAACCTTTCGTGGTATTGCAGATGCATTCCTCGCTAGCAAACCTTACTGTGACTTTTTGGCAGCTCAAGTAACTATCTATTAGCCTCCTTATATTTACGGGACACTTCCTCAGCACGCCTGACTCTAATTGCAGGCCACCAGGCGCTGTCCGAGGCGCCCTCTATATCCAATAACACAAGAGTAATTAGCTTCTTGAACTTTAACTTGCTATGGTGTACTAGTTTATAGAGAACGTCTTCTGTGCTCTTCCGAGGCATAAATTCGAACTGGCAATCTTCGGTATTTTGTACAATTTTAACCACGCTATCGTCATTTTCCGAGGATCTTCTCCAAGACTGGCAGCAGACCAGAAAACGTAAGAAGCATAAAAAAAATGCATCTTATTATTTTGTAGATATTTATATATTACATTACAGTGATATATAATTCACTAGTGGCAGGTCTCTTTTGCCGATTATCGTCTAGGTCGCATTTCAAACTGAAAGTGACGTTTTCAAACAAGAATTTAATCCTAGAAACAAACTCTGTGGGGTTACAGTTAGTAAAGAACCATCTGTCATCAGTATATCAAAGCATTGTGATAAATAAATATAACATGTTGTATTATTAATATAAAAAAGAAACAAATATAACGTTATTTTTAATATTTACAATTTAAGAATTTTTATTAGAAAAAAATCTTTTAAGAAAAGCTTGAACAATTTTGCTATTTTATTTTGACAGGCGTTGAAGAATTTGCACCACGGTACTATGTTCTTACTGTTGGTAGTTCTCTATTGCCAGAGAACGTCTAGGTAAGTACCACATCAGCACATATTTCTGCCGACAAGCAGGGCAACTAACATTTTTGTGTTCCGGTTTGAAGAGTGTTGTAGTTAATATAATTACAGGAGTAACTCGACTTAACGTCTTATGTGTCAAGGCGATGAGTGCAATGTGGTGTAGGGCATATCACCCTAACTAACACTATGTTATGTGCAGGCGTATCACTTACCATTAGATGAACGACCCGCTCGTCTCGACGTTTATTTGTATAAAAAAAATTAAGTCCAGTTTCTTAATTTTTTTTTCGGGGGACAAAAAATAAAAGTTTTATTTATTTTTAATATGTTTTATCTTGTTATGTCAGTGGCAGACATGTTAGAAGTGTACAAATATTTCTATTTAAACCTATAACTCCCTTAAATATAAATTTTAATACTTATATTGAAAGGAATTGTAGCCAGTGAAATTATACTGGCTTCATTTCGCTATTAATTTCAGTCAACAGTCGCATTAGACTTAACATCTTAAGTCTCAGGCGATGAGCGCAATATGTGCAGTGTATATCATCCTGACTAGCGCCACATTGTTATGAGCTGGCATATCACTTACTATCAGATTAATGTTCCGCTCGTTTCGTTGCAATGAAATTTTTATAAATATTTTCTGAAACAATGCGGCGGTTAGTATAAAACTTATCTATCGGCAATTTTTTTAATCTACAAGTATGAAGCGACGAGTCGAATGGACCGTTCATCTGATGGTAAGTGATACGCCTGGCCACAGTAACGTGGCACTGTTTAGTATGATAAAAACTGCACCACAATGTGTTCGTCGCTTTTAAAACATAATTCAAAACACATCTTCATATAAAATTTTATATTACATCCAGCAAAGCCGGCTGGGAACAGCAGTTCATGAATATTCATATCCTAATGACAACTTTGGTAGTTCACTTCAAAACACCTGTTTAGATCATTGGATGTTAACGTTACATTGACGCATTGTAATGTTTGCTTTAGAAAGGTCTTTGATATTTTACGTTCATATTTTTTTATTCGCCAACGGACGTGGTGAGCAGGACAGCAACATGGTGGTGTAGTGATACGCTCGTTTAACACAATGTGGCGCTAGTTAGTAACTTTACTGTGTTCCGATTTAAAGGAAATTAGCTTTTTTAGCTTCGGAAGAAATCTTAGAAAGACACCTTACTTCTGGGGAGAAGTCAGGGTTATGTGAGATTCTAACTCACTAAAACTCTCTCGGTAGTCTACATCAGCGCGTTTGTAGAGGCTCCGGAATCATAAAACGCGCAAATGCCCCTTTAATGATGGAAACTGTACCTAGCGAAATTAGTTGGACAACGAGACTATATTGTATGTCACAAGACTACGAGCTTAATGTAGAGCTGTCTCAATATGTTTTTATCATCATCATCAGCCGATAGACGTCCCCTTCTGGACATAGGTCTCCACCAAAGATTTCCCCAGCGATTGGGTAGAGATTCTAATGGGGCGATTTGAATCATTTCCCACCACGATGGCCCAATGCGGGATTGTGCAAGCCAGAGGCTGGTGTTTTGATTAACAGGTGCACCACAAGCATGTGCAGGGCTTGGATTTTTCTTTCAACATTTGATGTGAATGGGGTCACGTCTCCTTATCGAGACAAATGCATAAACACTAAATTCTCATAGCTCTCATGTAAGAACTTAGTATTTATACGTTAATCACGTAACTTCAAGGATAAAAAAAAACATTTTTTTTATTTAAAAGCAGCCGTCCTGACTTTTATTATTTAGAAATGTCCATTTTTTATTATTATAACATCAGTAAAAAATTTAATTTTACAGAAGTATTTTATAATCGAGCGACTATGAATTTTAATTGAATCTAACGAACTTAAAATTAAAAGAATAAAACAAATTTAAGAGAATACTTTTTATGATAAATACACAAATATTCACCCCGTACCAAACCTGTTCCATTGGACGCGCTGGTAATCATAGAGTCTATCTGCTGACCTCTGTTCCAACTTAAACTATTTCGTTTGAGTGTGTATAATCAATACGCGAACGCATTATGAATAATTTATTAAACTAAACTACACATGCTAATTTATTCATACTTTGCGTCGCCTTCGGTAACTACTTCACCTTGTTCTGTCGTTTCTTCTTTAATGACGTCATTGAAATCATTAATACGGTGATCCGTCGTCAACACGTCACTTAGAGCATTAGAATTAATGGATACCAGGTTTATAGACGCACTATTTTCTTCTAAATTATTTGACAAATTTCTCGACAAATCCAACTCACTCCTCAACTGTTGCACCGCCTGGATGACTTCATTTTGAAAGTTCATGTTCAATTTGTACAACTGCTCCGAATGTTCTTTCTCTCGTCTAATTTCGTTTTTCAATTGCGTATCTTTGAATTTTTCGTAATCCGTCATTATCCTAACTTTCGATTCGTAAGAGTGCTGCACCATGGAGACCAATTTGAATAGCTTTTCTATGAGTTTTTCTTTAACCTCTTTAGATATATTTGGATCGGATTCCAAGTCTGATTTAGCGTCCAGAGCCAAATCGTTTGCGGATGAGGGATAACCGAGAAGAGACTTGGAACAACTCGACCCATTCCCATATTTGGAAGGGGCTACGCTTTCTACTTTCTGCACTTTCTCCTTTTCCACCTTTTTGGACGTGAACGCGCCATGTGCCACAACCTCTGTGAACACGCCCGAGCTCGGTTTGTTCAACTGGTACTCCGCAGTTTTCTTATTTATCTTTTGTAACAATTCGTTATTCTTCTCTTTTTGTATATCGTAATTTGTTTTCTGTAGCACTTCTTCGTGAACATTCGCAGCAGCTTCAGGTTGCGCTTCCTTGTCTTTCTGGAATGGACTGCCGGTTCTTTTACTGAAATTCGTGACGGTTAATTTAGACATTATGTTAATAAGGAGCAGTTAACGGTACAGGGTTTAGCGACTGCTGGAGTACTTTCTCGTCACGAGCACATATTTCTGTGCAGTCCGCGCGATGATAGGCAAGGAACTAAGCGGTCACATAATATTGAATCGCTTGGGCCTTACCTTTCGCAGCGTGGGTTTCGCTCCATAGTTTTGGAGCGTCAGCGCTTCCTGAGCGTGGCAATGAATATATGATCAGCGAACGCGCACGCGTGGGCCAGAATGCAGTTTGCATTGAGAACCGCCGCCACCTAGCGCTGGGGCATGTTTAGTCAGGTGTTTGTTCAGCAAACTATTTTAACTATAGTGGGATGATGTAAGACGCTCGCGTGCACACTGAATTGTGCCTAAAACACGGTGCCGGAGAATGGATATAACTTGCCTTTGTCAATTTTATTATTTATATAAAATCCATTGATTTGTATTATACTTATTAGCATTAGAAAATAATTTAAGTAAAGTAATGATAAATTATGATTTAGATAAAACACTAATGTATTTTTTCGCTATAACAATATACTATGTTTGCAAATCATCTAATACGCGTAAATGAATATTATTGGCTTTATATGAAAACTTAAAACTGTTAAACATTAAAAACTTAAATATATGCAATAAATACGTAGTAGAAAATTTATATAACAATTTTTATAGTTTTTAGGATGAACTTTAGTAAGATTTATTCGTATCTATTCCAGTGTTTCAAATTGTAAGAAATCCGTTTAAGTTAAAACTTAGCGACATTTTTGTGGCATTTAAAAAACTATATATCATGTGCAATTTGATGAAATAATATATTAAAAAGAATTCAATGATATACATCGACCACATCTCACAATAGTTAGAGTAAGTCTTTTGAATCGGATATCCTGATTTCGAATAAAAATATTTACATCTATTTTTTGGCTTAGAACGTCATCAAAACAAAACATATCTAGAAAATTATGTAAAATACAAAAATTTTATCTTTACCTTAATAAAGATATTTAGGTAGATAGATAGATAAATAGTTTATAGCAGTAATCATTTACACAAATTAAAAAAAAAATTTAAAGCATGATGAAAATAAAACATAAACAATAATTATTAAAAATCAACAACAATTACAATACATTACTATTCCGTGTATAGTGCAGTACTGCAAAGGGTCCAGGCTCAGTGCACAAGCCTCCATAGGGACGACACCGGTTTTTAGCCTTCACCCTTCTGAAGGAGACCACAGCAAATGTGATTTTATTAAACGATCTGGGCTAGTGAGTAACACCCCCACAACTTCTAATATCTTTATTTGTTTTGGGGGATTTATAAGGATTTCGTCCAAGTTTATAAATCCTATGTCCAGCTGTGGCCATCTGTCGGGTGATGATGATGATCATAAGGATTTCGTTTAATAATTTTGAATATAAAATAGATATTAATGGACAAACATTTACAACTGTTATAACGTTCTTTCGAAGAGTGTTCACTGATGATGTATTCTTCTTATAGCCAATTGACTGCTCTTCGGATTTTGAGGTCACGGCCCAGGATATTGGAATAATACGGTTGTATTTCGTTTTTTTTTAACGTAGAATAATACTGTGATTTTTTATAAGTGGTAATACAGTAAACAAGATGAAAATTTGACGACAAAATAAAACATCTTTAGTTATTATGAAGAATTACTGTAAATATCTTCTTTTCTAATCTATATTATTTCATATATATTATACTCAATTTCTACTTTAAACTATTTTCTTCCAATCTACATTAGACTTTACAGCGTTTTATATTTTTAACTTCACGTTTTTCCAATTTGTTAAACATATAACATACCTTATCCACACAACTTAGGGTTGAAAATATGTTTGCTGTAGTTTATATAAACTGATATCGTCCGGGGTCGATACACTTTACCACATTATAATTAAAGGCGTTCACTAATCAAGTAATTAGTCTGTTACCTGCACACGTTGAGTTTTGCCTAGAGACTACAGTTTTAATGCGGAAATGTGTAAAACTGCAAGAAAACTTCACATTTAAGGCCACCAACTTGCATTCGGCCAGCGTGGTGGGAAATGGCCCATATCCTCCCATATGAACCACTAGAAATGACATCACCGGTGCTCGTCAGCTGCTGGATGCGGGCAGCGCAGGCCCGATTGATGTAGAGATTTTTGGGGAGGCCTATTCTAGCAGTAAACGTCTGTCGGCTGATGATGATAACTTAAATTATCAATATAATTTCTGCTAAAACTACTTAAAGTGTATGTAATATTGTACACCTGTATAAGTGTATGTAATATTGTACCACTGTACCTGTAAAACTGAATTGGAATTAGTTCAACATGTTATAGATTATAATTTTATGTAAGGAACCCTAAAGAAAGTTTGTCTTGCCTTATATTTTAAGCTAAGTGTAAGTAACCGTAACAATAGATCCAGCCCTTCCGGAGTTTACTCTAAATTAGACAAAGAGACTGCTATCTTAATTATTTCATTAATTTCTACAGGAATAGAATAACTTTGTCCTGTAATACCCTATCCTGCATAAATTATCTTATGGACCTTAAAAAAAGCAAACCGTCGAGACTTCCGAGACAACTTTATCCCTTGGTAATAAACATTTATACATTCCGATTCAAACGTTATATACATGTAAACAAAAGTTCCGTTTGGCGACGGAAGTAGGTGAAGGGTAGGGTAGAGACCGAAGAGAGACTTAATAGAATTTTTTTTTCATTTCTTTAATATTAATTGACTTTTAACTACAATAGAAAAATTTCATTAACGTTAAAAAAATAATTGAAATACGTACACTCGATTCTCAAACCCAGGTAAAGACGGTTGTGATAATACTACAGAAACTTAAACGTACACACTATAGATTTTTTAGAAACAAAATAACTTTTGAAGCTCATGGAGTTGCATGTGATGCGAATAGAAATGAACAAACAAAAATCCGTACAATTTGCACTCGTCCTACATACAGCGACGCGCGCCTTGCGAGAAACGTTTTTACTTTCCGCGATACTTTGATACAACGCGAGCTTTCATTGAGGAAATAAATAATTGAAAAATAGCAACTCAACTAATATTAATCACCAATATAACTATTATAACAGCCTTTAGATATAAAGATGCAGAGCCAAAAAAAATTATCCCAAAATTTAATAAGGCGAAATGTAATTTAATGTAGGGGGTCTCGCACAACAACTCTCGGGATCCAAACCAACTTCACCTGCTCGTAGTGCACCCTGCTAATAAACGAACGAGGCTCTGGCTCCTACCAACCCGCATTGGGCCAGTATAGTGAGAAATGGCCCAAATCCCCCATATGAATCACTACCCGTTGTAGGGATCTTTAAGGAAAGGCCTATGTCCAATAGTGAACGTCTATTGTTTGACGATGAATGTAAATTAAAAAAAATTACTCTTGCATCTTTTAGACATGTTAATTTTCAGCATGACAAATAATATGCTACTTATACTAGCATCAAGCTATTTCTTCTACCATAGCAATAATACTTAAACTCCATTTAAAACAATGTCAATATATATTAAGCACATACTTGTAAGTATTGAAATATCTCTCTATCTTTCATATGTTGATAACCGAAACAAAGTAATACTTTGATACATGAAGGTGGTGACTAGCAAAGCGAGTGTGTAAAAGTCCTATTACTATCCAAACCCCATCACATATTAGCCCAAAATCGAACTAGCTTAATTTATAACGAGCCAATAAAATAATTACAGATATTATTAACATGACAACACTCACTGCGGGGCATAAGCCTCGCTCCATCCGCGGGA
The DNA here is from genome assembly GCA_029030555.1 of Ornithoptera alexandrae. Taxonomy (NCBI): domain Eukaryota; kingdom Metazoa; phylum Arthropoda; class Insecta; order Lepidoptera; family Papilionidae; genus Ornithoptera; species Ornithoptera alexandrae. The sequence goes on from JARDVY010000031.1 coordinate 3,364,851, forward strand.
AGCTGCATCCAGCGTCTTACTTTTATCAGATCGTCGGATAACCTTGTAGGAGGCCTGCCAGCGCTGCATCTACCGGCACGTGGTCGCCACTCCGACACCTTACTGTTTCATCGGCCGTCAATTCTTCGAACAGTGTGTCCTGCCCATTGCCACTTAAAGTTTGCAATCTCTTTCAACTATGTTGGTGACCTTAGTTCTAAGAATTTCCTTATTTCTAATTCAATCATATAGGGAAACTCCGAATATGCCCTTTTCCATTACCTTCTGTGCGACTTTCAGCTTTTTCATGATGCGGTCATGACCGAGACGTGACCGTAAGTCATCTCTGGCATCGCGCACGAATTATAAACGTTCGTCTTCAGACACTGCGATAGTTAACACGAGAATATATTGCGTTGCCTTCTGGACCCTGACAAACTTATCATAATAAATCATTGCTTTAGTAATATAAGTCAAGCCTTTCTGGTATAATATCATCACCATTGGACATAGTTCACAATTTTTCAATACGTCAACCATATTTTATATAACTTAAGGTGTTTGTAACAACCTAAGTTCAACAACACAAGGCGACGCAACGATTTTCAATAAGTAGAGATTTAACAACACCGACGAAACTTACCCAACCGATCATGACACTCATTAATATATAATTAAAGGTCTGAATTGTAAGTGGTCATCACTTTCACCGGCGGCGGAACTATTCCGTCAGCGGTGACCGTCCGATTTGTATTCGGTTCGGGTCCCGCTGTGGATCACAAATATTGAGGTCTCGATAAGTTTAAGTTATGTGGTATTCGTGTCATCCCTACACCCGCTATCAGTGCTGTGCAAAACTCCGAAGACCTTTTTTCCGAGTCGCTGTGTAAAAATCAGTGGACCGGACTTAGATACCATCAGCTGGAAAGAGTAGCTGAAGACAGGAGTAGTTTTTCAATGTGATCACCGAACATCACGTTGAAGAAAGATCTCATGATTATAATACACATGTCACTGTCAGATTCAAACTTTATGTATTAGTCCCCCAAAAACTGGAGTTTATCCGTCATTGATAAAAATTCAACTAATATATTGACATTTCTATCGGGTCTTTTCATAAATAAAACAAATCGAATTACAGAAATAACACGATATTCCTGTATCATCAACTTGACATGAGGATCCTTCAAGCCTTTGGCCTTTAAAGATTTTGTTCCTGTTTTCAACAGTTAATCTTCCACTATGTGTAAGTATATACAAAAAACAAGTAGTGAATAAATGATTATAAGCACAGAACATATATAGAATGTTTTAAAAACAAAATGCTTAACTTTTATTCATAACAGAATTGGAAAAAAAATTTTGGTTAACGCACTAAAAAGGTAATTATGATGTATTTCACAACCTTAGAAAAAATCTCAAGAATTCTTATTATTGTTTACTGTGTTATACCATTTCATTTATAGAGGATGATTAAATCCGGCCACCGCGAGCTTTACGTCCACTGTTTCAATAAAGAATTAAAATTAATATGAGGAGCTCTGTCAGTCTAACGACAAACCAACCCTCGTTTGTAGATTTTAACGTCTCGATTGTAAACTCACTCGGAAAGTCAAAGCTCGGACAAATTTTTAAACCGCCGCTGTCAAAATATTCAGCGCGTTCATAACAAAATATAGCATAACGATAAAAAAAATACTGTAAGTAATGTAACAAAATCGTTATATCTTATTTCAAATAAATTCTGTAAAATTTAATGGTATAGAAAAACACATGTTATCACCAGCGGGAGTTTACACATAGTTGTCATCACAGGATGGATGGACAGTTGTCATCTCTGGACTATATATGTGGCTAAGTAGCTCTCCGTTATGATTCTAACAAAATCACTGGTTAAAACATCATCATCATTATCTGCCTTTGTGTATCCACTGCTGGATGTCGGCCTTCCGCAATGTCTTCCACCAAGTGCAATCCTAGATTCATAAACTATGAGAACTTAACTATTTCTTACTGTAACTATGCAATCGCCTATATAAGAGACGGACGGTAAATTTTAACTTAATGTTTTGATATATATAAAACTTTCAGTTCAATTTTTTTTCTAATTAAACGTATTTGACCTGGCACAATATTTTTATTATCGATCCAGAGGTGCAATATTACTGCCAAATAATAGGAACTCGAAGTACTTATCAAAACTTTGCGAACTCCTAAGAGGACTACATCAACAATGTTATCTCTAAAGTGGCTACAACCATTTGCAATTATGTATGCAATCGACGCTTTAAGCGAGTCTTCTCCTCCATATCAAATGCTTGGCTACTTCTCATTCTTCACCTTTCGCTCTTACAACGCCGAAAAGCTATACAACTGACAAGGATGAAGTAACTGGATCATGCCTGTGTCAAATCAGGGTACGGTGTCACAACAACAGAAAAGGCGCTCAGTAATCAACAATTCTAAAACGTATATAAGAAAAACATCGACATTAGAAGTTAAGCCTTTTTACATTCAAGCCGATAAAGAGGATTCGTATCAAATAGCTTTCCCTTACACTCCTGTCCTGTGCATTCCAAAAGGTCGTAACCGCATCATTGGCTCGTACAATGAAAGACAATGCGTACCGGAACTGAGGAGTACGCGCTGAATTTGAAATGGCTGTATAAAAACCGACGGGTGGTTCTCGAATCTATCACAATCTCACCAGCTGTCTTCCAGTCAACAGCAGAAAGTAAAAAATATATTAAAAATGACGTTAGTTAAATTGACCTGCTTGGTTGCTCTAGCGCTGTTTGGAAGCGCCGTAGCTCAACCTTCGAAGCCTGCCTTCTGGAAAGGCACACCCATGGACAGCATGGTCGAGGAGATGAGATCTGGATGCGCCGAGGGATCTGACCCGACCGCCTGTATCAAGTACAAGGTGATGTCGCTACTGGACAGCATCTTCAAAAAGGATTCATTCCAGGTATTTCTAGTTACAATTTCATGGACGTATTTTAGTAATGAAACCGTTAATCAATATTAATTGCACAATTTCACAACAGATCTCTGATGCAGTTGAAGTGACTAAGAATGGCGCAGGCAGCGATTTCACTGGCCGCTCCTCTGGAGATTTCTTCGATGGCGTCGAAAACTACATCCAATCCCATGACGTCACCTTCCAATTACCCATCGCCGACACCAAGGTCACTGTTAGCCCCAGGAACCTTGACAATGACGAGCTTAGCCTCAACATTAAGTTCAACAACGAAGGTGCCCGCTCAGTCGGTGAAGCCCGCAAAGCCAAGTTGAAGAAGATCATCGTCCCCATCCTTGTATTCGTCCTGCTCAAGGCCATGACCCTCATTCCCCTCGCTATCGGTGTCCTTGGTCTGAAGGCATGGAACGCTCTTCAGCTCTCCTTCTTCTCTTTCGTTGTCTCCGTAGCCCTCGCCATCTTCCAGCTGTGCAAGAAGGTATATCCTCTATAATTAAATTCATATAATTAACAAATACAAAGTCCTATGAAAGGTTTCTCTTCTTTGATGTTTGCAATAAACAAAAAGTTTAATGTTAGCTACATTAATGTTACTAGCACGCCACAATTCAATTGTTCAAAGTAACTGCACCCTGTCCACGCACATCACAAATAGCGCACTTAATGTTCTTTAAATTTGCTGTAGTGACTACGTGTGTTGACTAACCTATCACATATCGTTTATCTCCGCTAACATTGTAGTTTACCCAGATCGCGGCGGACAACTCGCACCCGCAGATCGCCGCCCACGGTCCATGGGACGCTGCCTACGCCGCCACCCGCCGCAGGAGGGACGCCGAACCCCAGGAACTAGCCCAGGAGCTCGCCTACAACGCCTACCACTAAACCACCAAAGCCACCACAGACGACCCCACGACCCGATTTGAAGCGAACCGTTCCAAGATGGCCGCCCGATCTTTAACACGGTTTTCCGAACGGATACAGAACCAAATAGAAAATGGTTTCCTCGCGAAACTGTGTACGTGTAAATACTGTGTAATTCGTATTATTTATTATTGTGTGAGTGAACGCGTGAATGTGTTGTGCGAATGATATTTAATTTGCTCAAATAAATCATTGACTAATGTATCAAGAGGTTTCAATTTCCTAACATCCTCACTCATACACTATATTACATGTATTACTGTATGTACCTATTTACATGATCGTTTTTACATTCAAAGTAACGAATACTCTAATGACTGTTCTTAATATGACATTTTGATTGTAAATCTATTTTAAGTATCTTTCTTTTTATTAGTATTTCCGAGAACCTTGCAAGGAATATTAATAGTATATATATAATAGTATGTATATTTATATAGAATTTGATCTAATACAATGGTAGAAAATAATATGTTACTAATCAAATCATTAATGTTACATATAATATAAAACATAACCTTTGTAATTATAGTTAAATACATTGTACAAAACTAGGTTATAGAAATTATGCCAATTGTAACAATGAAAGCTACAAGCTACTTCCGTGAATACTGTCCTGCATAATAATCATTACATTAGCAAAAATAAAACACTTTCTTAACAAGGACACAGTGAGAGAAAATACGAAAGAAAGTAGCCGATGAAGAAACAGGATTAAACATATTTGACCGATGTTAGGTTATATATATATATATATATATATATATATATATTATTGCGTCAACAAAGAACCAATTTATTTATTATTTAATCACTATTATTTAATATACGTAGGTTGTTGTAAATACATACCACAGAAAAAAATATTTCTCCCTTTATTGTTACGAAACGTAAATAAGATAAAAAATGATTTCGCAAAATTTCATAATTTTAAAAGATCACTGAATATCATAATTTCCCTTTTGCATATAGATGATAATTGTAATTTATATTAATTAACGAAAGGATTAAATTTAGCAGCATTTTCTTTTATCTTTTTATATAGCCTTTTTACGGATTTCTCGGAAACGTGACTCAAAAACGCTCCTTTAAAAATTTTAATAAAACTTACGATTTACACCGATACTGTGTGTTTGTTTTTACAATTTTTATGTAGTTCAATTATATAGACTCATATACATCTTATCTATATAAACATATACTAATGAAAGATATCCAGAGATTCCTTGATTCATCACGAAATCTCAGAAATAATTCGCAACTCAGTTTGATAGAGATGTTGCTTCTGCCATTTAGAGGTCAGCTAGGAATGGATTATAAAAAATTCCTTTTTCCAAAGGGAATTACGAGGGTGTTAATAGAAGAAGGAACAGCGGGCTGTCACCGGGCGGAAATATGTCTGACAAATTTCAAATCTAATACATATTCTACAATCAGCAAAGTGGGCGGGGAATAGCTACTTAGAAATATATACAAACACAGTTCACAAATTCGCCCTCCAGAGTTCAATCAGCAAATTGGTTTCGCTATTATTGTGGTTAAAAAAACATTTTTTATACACATAAAAACTTTGTTACTATGCTTCAACCGGTAAGTTACTTATGTTTCAGTAAGACATGCTCAAATTTTATTATTAAGTTCAATCATATTGCGTGTATTATTAGCGAGCATAATAAACATCGCTTAATCAGATGTAAACGCGCACAGATTGAAAACTAACCTGAAGCATTAACTAATTAACAGTTAGCAATAAAAGTAGCAGTAAGTAATCAATTATAGGCACAGAACTCGTTTTTTCTTAACCACAATTTAACTTGATTGACGTTTCTCATATAAAACTTTAAATGGTGGTAAATCTCTCTTGTCGGATGCCGTCTAGGTAAATACCACTGCAGACCTTATTTCTTCCACCAAACAATAAATACTATGCAAACATTACTGTGTTCCGGTTTGAATGGCCCTGTAGCTAGTGATGTCAGTGAGGTAACAAGACTTCTGACGTATATGACAAGTGTAATGTAGTGTTGTGCATATCATCCAACTAACGTCACTTTATAGAAAGGAGAATCCGTTACTATTAAGTGAACGTCTCGCTCGTCTCATTGCTTATTTAAATAAAAAAAAAAACATTTAGCTAACTTCCAAGTTATTTTTTGTTTCCATGTACTGGCATTCAACATCTCTTTCATCTCCTAAGGTAGATTAGTCAGAATGACTTCATTTAGGTGGTATCATGTACGGCGAGATTAAATAATTATATTATCTTTAAAATTTCTGCAGTCCTTTTTTGTTTTATCAAGGCGACATCTCTTGGTATTTGCTAAAAACGGAAATGGTTGTAAAGATTAACAGCAAACTCTCACGGATTATACAAAAACGGATTTTTATTACCTAAAAGAAACTTCTAAGTACGTATCAAGAAATGTAAACGGTGGCGTGGTAGTCAATAACCATTAAACAGCTGTTTCTTAATCGGGTATACAGTTTATTGAAAAATATCAAATACACGTTTATAATTATTGATGTACCTGACTTACTAACTTAAAAACAACAACAACAGCATATAAACTTACTCAAAAATTTTATTTTGAAATAAGACAAAGAAGATATCCAAAATTCATAAATTAATCATTTTCATCATCAAAATATCATATACAATATCTTTTGACTGTAATGATTGTTTTAATTTTTATAGTGACATGTATCACGAAAGTAACCAAAAATTTTAAAATGAGTTTTATTTATCAAAAGTAAACCTTTGGTGATAAAGTAAATCATTAATCACTGTACATTTATTTATACAGAGAACAAAACCTTTGTTTTAAATTCTAAAAAAAATTCCTGTCTAATGTGTTAGCAATACATTTGTTGTTTAACATTTTTACTTTTTTTCGTTAACACGAACACATAATACAAGGTGGCGCAAAAACAACCTTCCGATGTTTTTTGGCTGTAATTTAAAAAAAAAATGAAAAACTTTGATTTTTCTTGTGGATTATTTTTATTTGGTCTTTAAATTTTTTTACATCAAGTCGAGAATATGATGTCATGTAAATGGCAACCGCCACAGTTGATTGTCATTTGAGCCAATCGCAAAATTTATAGCATTTTCTGATAGGAGGATTACTTTTGCGCCAGCCTGTAGATTATAATGTATATTTTATTATCTATTTATATTATTAAAAAAAAGCGGAAAGTAAAAATGTGAAACGAAATTGAAATTTCCTCCTCATCCCCTATCCAATATTTATTGTAATAAGAAAACGAAGTGTTATTAAAAATTTATAATGAAGAACGTACAGAGTACTAGATCGTATTAATAGTATTTAAAGAGTAGCCTTTCGCGGACGAAATAAACCACTGATTTTAAAATAAACATAAGGACATTCACAGAAGTTGTTCTTATTATTTATATTTAACCATTTAGAAATAAGGAGTCTGTAGTTGTTTATTTAATATAATAATTATTTTAAAATTAGGATTCGTAAAAACAAATAATAAATGGAAGGATGTCTACGCGTATGATTTTTACGCTTGGAAAATCGTGGTAATAATACAATGGTCTCAATACTACCTGCGGTACCCTTCATTGGAATTCATTGAAGACGCGCAGGATACGCTCTATGACCGACGACCATAGCTTCCTTACCCTCCTAACCCACTATATGGTACATTAGCACCGATCGATTGCTATACGGTGGATTATTATGGCACCTACGACGCGACAAACCTTGTCGGATGCTTTTCATAAAACTATCAAACCTTATCCCAAAGCTTTAAAGTTCATATTTAATTGAAACTTTTTCTTTTTAACAGAAAACGTTGATTGTTTAAATGTTCGGAAGCCTTCGGATCTGTGGAGGATTCGCTTAAACATTTAGCATGTGCATCACGTTGCATAGTGTAAGCGAACTGCTATGCGCTACTTGTTACCTAATATGGATAGTGATATGTTATATAGAAAAGAAAATGTAGCGTTTTATTTTGATTTGTGACTAACTACTCCGTTTTTTGTATCCCTCATTTTGATAAGTTTTACACAAAATCTACACTTATTAATTGATCGAAAGTTTTATAACACAAAAATCAATAAGATTTCCTAAAAGACATTAATATTAAATTTTATTACAGTGTTGTTAAAAATAACTTGGGAATATAAAACTGGATCAGTGATCTATCTCTTCATATTAAGTTAATCCTTGTGTTTTTTCCATTATTCTTAATTTCTCAATAAAATAAAGAAGATCGTGTGTATCCACGATCACATAGGATCTAAGACAATCCTATAGTAAAAATTTAATTATTAATTAAACTTAGATTGACGATTGTTTTATCACCTCGAAACGGAAGTGAAATAGTAATTTCACAATCCGGACATGACAGTTAATGCAAATGGCGGCGGGATACGCAATGAATACAAAATGGCTTGCAACCCTTATTGCATAATGTAGCACAGAGAGACACGCGAGCTTTTTGCAAAACAAACGCCAGTTTCACTTTCCGAGAATGTTGTTGTCATGTTTATGTAATTGTTGTAACCAAAGATACACGTCGAGAACATAGGCGACAAGATCTTCATAACATTTAACATAATTATTAATTTTTGTACTAAATTAACACATTCTGACTATTTTTTGAGGATATGTTAATAAGGCAGTGTCCCGCCCGAAAAAATAAAAATAATATGTACATCTAACCTTAGAAGTACAAGAGAAAGAGAATTGATATTCTTAATTTAATATCGAAACGTCGGGGTATTCACAATTAAATAAACGCGATAAAATTTACTTTCATTAAATCCTTAATTTAAGTATAAATTAATTAATATGTAAAATAATAAAGAAAAATCATTGACGTCACCTGTAAGCAAATTGTCAAGCATCCTGTGCTTGTTGTTTATATTTTTCGATGTAAGGCGTAACTTACTTTATATCACCATCAGCCGATAAACGTCCACTGCTGGACATAAGCCCCCTCCCAAAGATCTCTACATCGATCGGTCCCGCGATGCTCGCATCTAGTGGGTTCCTGCGATTCTCACCAGATCGTCGGTCCATCTTGTGAGAGGTCTCTTAACACTACGTCTACCGGTTCCTTTATATAGCCGCACATAATGAATTAAAATTTTTATTAAGTTTATTTTATTAAGTAAAACATCCTAATTTATTAAGATTTATTATATAAATATTTATTATGTGCGTCAGACTCTTGCCAGTGCATGCGGTTCTTTACTAAGCGCCAAGACTTCGTCTTTGGCTCCAAGTTCCAAAATCAACCATCGTTTTAAATGTCGACATAGACAATCAGGAGATTGCTAACAATGTCATAAGATGGTTTGTTTTATTTAGTTTAATCTTTATATATTAAATTACATTTAGTATATGTGTAAAAAAAGGCTCCATTTTAATGTTAAACTAATTTAAATGGAAGGTGGTAAGAGTATTATTTATCTTTTGTTATTACATCCAGCATCTTATAATAAATAGCAATGACTTGAAAAGTTTCACAGGCAATAATTTGCGTGGAAATCTATATGTATAATGAAAATGGGTTTTGTTTGTTCGCCTATCACGTGAAAACTAGTGAACGTATCGACATGAGAACATGATCATTCGACGCGGAATAAATTGTAAATTGTTTTAGGCTATTTATTATTTTTAATTTCATAGATTCTTTATTATTTTATTTCTAATCAACTTTTATAAACATTTCGTATTATTTATGAGATTGCTATAGTAACGGTTGGTATAGGAAGCCATTTGCGGTTGCGGTCGCACTCAAGGAATATTTCAAACAAATTTCAAATCTAATTTTATATTACGGCCAACAAAGTGGCAGGGGAACAGCAAGTGTTATATAAAACTTAAATACTTAAGCAAGATTTTAATGTAACCAAAACAATGAAATGTGATTGATTGATATGTATGAAGTGGCAGTGAGAGCTGGAGCGCGGCGAATGTTCAATGAGGGAGCTTCTTGATTTATAGACACAAGGCACCAGCCACTATTCACCAAATCAATATTACTATGTAACTAAATGTTACACAAGTCTAAATGCAAATCAGATGATATTTTCAATAGGTGCATAAATAATAATGTCCAATTTGATTTTTATTGTCAATCGTCTAACTGTGGCATCGTAGCGTCCAAAATTCTTGATCAATGTTGATCTAGTTTTGTATCTCATAGAAAATCTCGTCAGAAATTATTTTTTTTTAAAAAAAGGTGTCTTGGATATAAGTTAAATTTTGACCGTCAAGATCTATATTTCGGAAGACAAGAATAAAGCCTAATTTGGATCTCCACAGTCTTCTCAGGTCTTCATGTGTGACTGCTATCCGTGAACGATAGTCGACACTTTACATGATATACTTCTTGCATGCTTATATGATGAATTTTGCGCCGCTAGTTATAATGACAACTAATGCAGCTTCATCCGACTGTGCTCGCGGATCTGCTATCCGAGAGTATATGCTTAGTTACCTTTCCTATAAAATATAATAATTGTTATCTTATAAATATTCAGACCGCCAGTGACAAAATAATCTAAAGAATGCAAAGTATCGTTGAACAAAATATTTAAAGTAAGGTTAACAGAATAATAAACAATAATTTTTTTACATGTGAAATATAATGATTTACTGCTCATAAAACTAGTATGCAAATTTAGGTATATAAACTTCTTGATGTAAAAATGCTTTACAATTATTCAATATAAGTGACTGAAGTACCAAAATTGAGCAATTTATTAATTTTTTTTTTTAACTTTATACTGTAATTATTATATAAGAATTAAGAAAAAAATTATCTTCAAATCTTTTAACGAGAATAATAAGTAGTATTTGGTGATAAAAGTGACGTTTCTCCACGATCCATTAAATGAAGAATCTGGTTATAAAAATATGAAATTATTTTATTAATATTATCGTCAAAACTATACACACTCTCACCACCAGGACTTTCTTTAACGAAATTAAATAGTTTGCCAAGTATGAAAGGTGTTTCTATTCGAAGCACGCGCCGGTTCCGCGTGCCTCGACGCCCAAAGGATCACGTATAAATACCAAGCCCAATCAAAAATTAAATCATTGTTCTTCCATTAACCGGCCGCGCCGAACGCATCATTAATCAAATCTAATGACACAGTGAAAATCGCGATAATGAAGTGCCTTTGCATCTTACTGGCTTCAGCTGCCCTCGTACACAGTTACGCCATCAAGGACAACGAGATCGAGACGACGCGGCTAAAAACTAGTGATGACCTCCTGGATAGTGTTATCAGTGATTGTTTCGAAGCGAGCTCACCTATGTCATGCCTAAAAGTGAAAGTTCTCTCGTTCCTGGACACCAAACTCGGCGTGAGCACGGAGTCAGCGAGAGCCTTGGATGAGAAGAATATCGACAAAGTCATCTTTGACAGAGTTGGAAGAATCTTAAACAACAATGAATTCAGATTCCAACTGCCCGAGTTTCTATTCCAAAATGCAGAGATTTCTTATCGTGCTGACAGAGGATTAGACGTCGAATTCCCAGAAGAGAAATCAGGAAATGGCGAAGGTACATCCCGTCTCACAGTTTCCTTAAAAAAAAAAAAACTAAAAGTTATTAAACAAAAATATTTTTTTCAGCTCGAGGCATCTTGAAGAAGAAGCTCCTGCTGCCGGTCCTTCTCCTTTTGAAACTGAAATTGAAAGCCCTAATGCCCATCCTCGTAACCATTATTGGAATTAAGGCGGTGAAAGCTCTTATCCTCAGCAAGCTCGCAATTACTTTAGTCCTTGGATTCCTCATCTACAACTTATTGCTGAAGAAAGGAGGTATGTAGTGATATTTCATTTGAAAAAAATCTTATTTTGTAATTTTTTTAAATAACGTTTCTTTTGTATATAGGTATGCCGATGATGATGGCAGCTACTGAGGCTCCGCCAGCGGCTCAATACGGTCCACCCGCATCTCAATATGGACCTCCATCTACACCAGCCGCTCCACAGGACTCATACAACCCGCAATGGGAGCCAGCGAGCTCTGGACCGTACTCTCGAGTTTGGGATCCATCACAGCTCGCCTATAGCTCTTACTACCCAGGCGATTCCAGCGCTTCCGCCTCCTCTAACCAGTCTCCGAGCTACTCGAGCGTCGCGTCAATATCTTCATCATCATCATCGTCGTCTTCCTCTCCCACCTACTAAACAACGTAAACCTACCTCAGTATGTAAATAATGGCAGCACGTTTAAGGAGTCGACCTCTGTACATAGTGTTGAATGCACTCCATCGGATGGGCTAGTGTTTAGTGCTAGTTATTTATTGTCAGTATTTATTTTTTTATTTATTGTACACAATAAAAGGACTGTTGTTGAAAGACTACATTTATTTTGCAAAAGGAAAACTCATATTAGAATTTTTTTGGAAAATGAAAGCAACATTTATTTGACTGCTGAAGAAAAGACTTCCCGCCCAAAAGAAGTAAATGTCGTAATGGCCACGCTAGGCAATTGTGCTAAAACAGTATGCTAGAAACAGCTACAAGGAAAGGTTTTTTTTATTCGAGTTTAGCGATACACCTGCTAATAACAACTGGCGTTAGGATGTTATATACTTCGCCACATTGCACTCGTCGCCTGAGACAAGATATTAAATCGCGTTACCCCAGTATTTTTATTAGCTATAACACCCTTCACAACGTAACTCAATAATGTTTGCAAAGTACTAATCGTCTGCAGAAATAGACGCTGCGATAGACGATCGCTGGCAATAGACGTACCATCAGTGAGACCATTTCCAGCTACCGGCCTTTATCCAATTATTTCCTCATTAGACGCCTTTTACATCAGAGCAGGAAGGGACATGCAAACCCATTTATCACACAGGGTATAAATTATACAAACATATTTTTCTAGCTTTGTTGATCTTCTTCACAAAAGAACATAAAACGATCTTGCTTCAATATAACAACAGACTTACAGTGGAAGCTGTCACAGCTGTATCTTTGACTGTCTTACACAGAAGAAAAAGTATTCCATGAGCAAGCCCATTCTCCATCATCAGCGTGTGTCACCTAACATTAGATAAATTTGTGGTCAAGTGCTAACACAGTGCATATAGAATAAGTCTAGGTAGGTACCACCGCAGCGCCTCTTTCTGCCGTCAAACAGTAGTATGCAAACGTTACTCTGTTCCGGATTGAAAGGCGCTGTGGTTAATGTAATTACTGGGGTATCGATTCTCAACATTTTGTTTCAGTCGACGAGCGCAATCTAGTGCGATGTATATCATCCTAACTAGCTCACATTGTTATGGGCAGGCGTATCACTTATCATAAGTTGTACTTCTCGCTCGTCTCATTGCTTAATTGAATAAAAAAAAAAATAGACTAGATTTTTAATTATTCTATAAGCCTTCATATTTAATTCAATAACAAAAGGGACGTTAACTGTTTTTGTTACTGAGTTTTATAAAGGTCCAAAAATTTTATATCACTATGCATAACAGTGATTACAAATAAGCAAACGATGTAAAAAAACGTTATTTTTTTCGTTTTTCTTAAAAAAGAAAGTTTTTTAAAATATTATATATTGAGTATTTACACAAAACTGTATCAGAAATGTACTAATTGAAATAAAAAAATATATTATATTAGACAAAAGTATAAGAAGAATACAGTTAATAGCAGAGAGAAAAATGTTAGCAGGATAAATAAAATCAAAATTTATAAGTTTTTTTTTAATAGTTTAATTATAGCTTGAATACAATTTTACCAGAAGTTTAGAGAAAGTTTTTTTTTTAAAAGTGATAAAGTAGTACATAAGAGTGGAAAAGTGGAAAAATACGGTAAAACTACGAAAATTCACTATTATTGTCGCTCATGTAGGTTTTGTTAAAAGTATTAATTTTAAATGTTATAAAATTTTATATGTTCACATATGGGTATAAAAAAACATGTCTTAAGCACAGAACTATACGTTTACGGTATTTTATATACTCTTATGAATTACTAAATGTCGGTGTTTAACAAATCCTGATATTGATAACAGTCTGAGTATTTATTGATAGAAAATGGAGCGAAACATGAATATTAGAAGTCAAAATGCAACAATAATTTATATGTATATATATCAAAATATAGTATAAACATTCTAGCATAGGATACCAAGATAATTTTTTTGCTATATAGGTATAAAACCCACAAAAGATATCTAAAATACTATGCTAATAATTTTGTTTTAATTAAATGAAAATACACAATTTCGAGATGACTTAAATTTTTTAAAGCGATCGATTTTTTTTATAACACAATTCAGCGATGAGACGAGTGGGAAGCTCACCTGATGGTACGTGATACGCCTGCGCAAAACGTGGCGCTAGTTAAGACTTTATAAACTGTGCAACATTGTGGTCGTCGCCTGAGACGAGATGCTGAGACTCGTCCCAGTAATTACACTAGCTACAGCGCCCTTGAAACCGGAACACAATACTGTTGCCAAACTCTCGTTTGTCGGTTGCAATAGCCGCCAAGGTGGTATTCACTTAGACTGTCTCCGGCAACGAGGACGTACTACCAGTGAATGGTACAGAAATAGTACCGTCTAAAAATAATAATAAAAAAACCCTTATAAATAAAAATATACGTACATATATTATTTTCGTGGTGGTGCAATCAAAGTTTCAAAGATTTTTTTTTTCCTATTTTTAAAGATTTTGAAGCAAGGCACACGTCAGCTCAAAATCTAATATTAGATAAAGATAATTATCTATTATATTGCTCTCTTTAAAATTCAGTATATATACTTTAACACCCACTTATTAATGTACATATAAAATACATATATATTATTAGGGTACATGGCCTGTAATATATATTGCCTTTTTTCGATATAAAAGTATTTAAATGGAACTGTTTAAATGTTCTTATAAAGAAAATAAGACTAGCTATTTTGGATATCTTTTGTAAAGTTTTGCATGAGGATAAATTCGAATTGTGTATATAACTATTCACTCACTAGAATAAATTAGTCGTTTCACACCCTTTCAAATACTTTGAATTCGAAAAAAATTAAAAATCTATGTATATCCTACAGGAAATTTAAATAAATTAAGGGAGGAGACGTGCAGGACGTTCCCTTGATCTTAAGTGATACGTCTGTACATAACAACGTGGCGCTTGTAAGGATTACTGCACCATATTGCGAATGTCGCCTGAAGACATAAGATGGTTAGTCTCGTTATCCTAGTAATTACACTAGCTACAACGCCCTTCGAACACAGTAATGTTTGAACACTACTGTTTGGCGGCAGTAGTAAGCGATGTGGTGGTATAGGCTAGACCAGTGTTTCCCAACCTTTTCTAAGCGATGCCCCACTTTAGCAATTTTCAAAGCTTCATGTCCCCGTTATAAATATCAAAACATTTTTTTTTATATTAGTATAAATGAAAAGTTTTATAATAATATACTGTAAAATTTTAACTATTTCAAAGAAAAAAATTAATATTAATAAAACAACTTAAAAAATAAATTCGAATAAAAAGAAACTATTTATAATTAATTAAATTATAGCGAAGAGGTTAAGTCGTCTTGGTCAATTATCAAATTGCTCCCTGTGGGGCGTACTCCCTACGTTGAGAAACATTGGGCTAGACGGTCTCCGGCAACTTCACTCACCAGTGAATTCTTTACAGTGATTTTATACTAGGACAGTTACATTTTAAGGTGGTTTAAGCAACTTTCGCGATGGTACTTCATGACAGTCAGCTGGTCAGCCCCAACATAGAAGCAATCGCAGTTACATTACCGTAGTTTATGTTCACATGGAAATGCGTTTTAAAATATCATTAATGTATAGTAAAGTTTTACAATAGCATTCGCATATTTATCCAAATAGAATTGGAATACTTCTTATAATACGTCTGACTCCAAATTGGAAGCATAGTAACTAATCTAGATTTTTAACATTGACAAAAAATTAGTATACGTGGGATTGTTCATGATAAATTCTATTCAGAATGAGCGCAACAGTGAATGTTATTTATTTTCTTTTTAATTCGTTCAGTCTAACGAGTAAATTGTGTCTGTCACTCTAATCTTCAGTCAGTTATTAAAATGTAGTAGTGGCTACGCAGTCTTAAATACATAAGAATCGAAATTAAAAATTATTTGTACTAAAGGTGTGTGACTGATGTGTTCAGGTTATAGTTCATTCAAATGTAAAGCACCAAAAGAGCCTGACATAAATATTTTGTTAATGTTAAAAAAAAATCGAGTTTTACGGGCAACAATACAATTACCTTTTCACACCGTCAAGAATAAATAAGAGACAGATTAAAAACCTTTAACCTATGGTAATAAATCGTAAAAAGATGCTGTACGTATTTAGTACCTAAGAAATAAAAATATATAACGGAGAAATGGAGAAAAAGAGAATCAAGTAAAGAGTTGGAGAATTTTCTGTTAGTTTCTCAAGTAATAATATAGACTTATGTTTATTATTTTTCATTCCGTGCTTTATATTTGAACGAATCAACGATAAGAGCATATCTAGATTGGAAAGGTTAAAGCTATTATTTCACAGCCCTCAACTCTAAAGGAGTGCACCTTATATAAATAGGAGATTTATTATATCATCGTGATTCAGCACTAACCCCTAAATTTAATAATACGATTACATTTTAATGAATAGAATAATGTGAGGATTAACCACTAAATACGATTTAATAGACAATGACAGTTCTATAACAAACAATGAATAGTAACTATTGTTAAAACCGCCATTTTTATATTACATTAAAAAATATTTTAAATAGCCTAAAAAATTTTGAAAAATGCTCAATTTTCAGTTAATTTTGAACAAATAAAAATTATATAATACACAGCATCTGTTAAGTGATTGGCTAAGTAAATGAAGTGGCTTTGAAATATAAATGTTTTTGTTTATTAAATCGTATATTATTCGACGATGAAATAGAAAGTACAGCAAAGTGCGAAATGAGTACATCTACTGCCTAGAATTTAGATATATTCATCACTGATATCAATTATAGTACATTTGTTTATACAAGTGATGAAAAAATAAACTTCCTAATCTATTTTATAAATCCAAATTTCAACATTTCATCGCATTTATTTATTTAATTACTTCGATGTTTCAGTAGGTAAGCATGTTTGCGTTATTGCAAACAGAGTAAATAATTAAATAAACGCAATAAAATCTGTCACAAAAAAAAATATTTGTGTAATATTGAGGTAAATTTCCTAATCTAAATTAAATATTTTTATGAAATTTCGAAGTCCATTAAATGGAAATTTTAATCTTTTTTTTTTCTATTTAAAACTCATCAATACTCCCGTTATTGTCATTGTTCATATTATATAGCCTGTGACACAAGTAGATGAAACTGTCAAATAAAAAAAAATTTTTTTTTGATTGTTTTAACGTGTGAACTGCGAGTTCTATGAATATCCTAAAACCTACTATGAATAATTAATTTTTAAATTTTAATTAATATATTTATATTACTTTTTAAATAATGAAAAACTTAAAAGAAATCATGCAACTTAGTATAAAGAAGTTATATTTTATATTTACATAGAAAAAATAATGGAAACAGGATAAGGCACCGCTACAGGTCATTAGAAAGAAAATTAGTTTTTTTTTATTAAGAAATAACTAGGACAAGACTAAAAATACCATTGTTTAAATAACTTCCCGCGATTATACATTACGGTATTTTTTGTAAGGTTTTAAAATATTTTGAAATTGCCAAATTCTCTTGTTTATGGACGTTGATCCAATGATTATATCTACACAGAACCCAAAAATTTTCTACTTATTGCCGATAATATTGTAGAAAATTCTATTTATTTTTTGGCAGTGAATAACTTTTTAGTTAATGTTTGAAATACTGCTATGAATAGGAAAGTTTTTATTGCTTGATAAAATAATTGGACGGTTTTCACTTTACGTATTCTCCCGTCATAAACAATGAACCAATATTTATAGTTTGTATTATAGTCTTCTTTATGGTAGAATTACTAAGTCACAGAGTAAAAAAAATACTGGTTTTAAATGACTCGTGCTTAATGATATTCATATGAGGTTTATAAATTAAAATGGTGAAATGAAACGAAAACTGAAAAAAAAACGTTTACTATCAAATTAATTAACACAAAACTGAACTGCTTTGAAAAAAAACAAAAACAAATTAATTTATCATAATTTTATAATGAAGCTAAAAAATATTTAGAATTTAATGGTTATTAGAGGATTATCACAAACCGTAGTAACTTTCAAAAATTTGAAAACTGTAATCGAATATGTAA
The DNA here is from genome assembly GCA_029030555.1 of Ornithoptera alexandrae. Lineage (NCBI taxonomy): Eukaryota > Metazoa > Arthropoda > Insecta > Lepidoptera > Papilionidae > Ornithoptera > Ornithoptera alexandrae. Next base: position 3,383,047 of record JARDVY010000031.1, read on the forward strand.
AAAAAGTAAAATTTTTCGGTTAAAAGATTATCTACAAAGTTAACAAATATTATCCTATATGGTCCTTAAACATTAGTTATTTTAAATTTGCGTAACTATATTGAGAGTTTAAACTAACTTTATATAAAATTATATACGAGAAAAAAATTAAATGCGTCAAAAAAAAACACTGAATTGTTCACACTGTTACAATCTGTTGAATAGAATAAAAAAAAGCAACACTTCATTTAAATGACGACCCAAATTTTAGCTTCAGAAAAAAGCTCCGATATAAAGAATCGAAGAAACATGAAAAAACCCTTTTTGTGTAATATTACACAAGTATATATAGCATACAATTTTTTTTTTACAATTTTTAATAAACATATTAAAGATTTCATCTAGGCTAGTGCTTTACCGTCACAGACCAAATGATTATTGTGGTATCCGTGGAAGAAGCACTAACCTATTTAAATGAGTTCGATAATTAAACAGTTGTATATATTTTAAAACTCAACCTTTATGTGAATCTTGCCCAATTGTATATATTGTTGTCTATATATCATTCACACTGATCAATAGAAAAGCATTTTATTAATGTCCTTTATTCGCAAACTACTAAAATTACCTATAGCCTCAATTCTTTGGTGTTACCATCACGGTATATTGTAATTTTTTCCCCATAGATATGCCTGTTCAGAATACTCCGGCTCCTATATCCGGAACACAATTATTTTGTTAGAGAGTAGATTTACATCATTAGGAGTGTACTCCGGCAGGTTACAGTGGTTACCCACTTCACCATGAAGGTAGTTAAATGTAATGTCATTTAAACAACAATGGGCTATAGTTATATTTGAGCTGGAATAATAGATATAAAACATTTTAAAGCTGAGTAATGACTTGATAGTTTTTTTTTTAAATACGCCCGGCAAAAATTGAATCGTCATTCATCTTAAAAATAAAACACCTGCCAAAAAGACGAAACTAGTCATACGATTTGTGCGGTCAATCAGCGACATTAGTCTAGGTACACATATCATACTTTGGATTAGATTTACGAATAAACGTCTTAAATACTAGGCTCATATATTAGAAGTCAATTTTTACCATCAATTACAATGTCTCTATACCACCAGTTTATAAACAAAAGTCTTCAACATATTTCCATAGCTGATTATATAATCTATTGCAATATATAATCATAATGTATTTGTATAATTTATCGCATATCTGTATGTAGCTATTGTATATAAATCGACAAACCCACCACACTTGGTGGATTAATAACCTTGGTACTTGTGGTCATCTTTTGCAAGGAATGCCTTGTGAAAGAAGACCATGACATCACGGGTGCGGAATTATTAAAACGGCTATGTATTTATTAATGTATATATATAAGTAACTATAAACTTGAACAGCGAGTAAAAGTTAAGGCAAGATACATTTATATATATACATCTTTGTATTTCAATCTAATGTTTAATTACTTTGTCCCACTATTGGTTTTATTATTTATACTAATATTTTTGTGAACATGTGTATGTGTACTAATAAAGAAAATTAATAACAAAATTATGTACCTAAATAAAATATATATTTAGTGTATGTTTTGAATAGATTTGTCAACTTTTCAACATATATACCATATTAAAATTTTCGTTAATAATAAGCACTACCATAACAATTCATATCGATTCCCTCTTAATATAGTTTTAAACTTCATTAATCAAATAATATAACATGATCGTAATTTTTTATTCATACACAAACCAACCGCACAGCGAACGGTTACCGGGTTATGAATAACAAAACAATTGCGATCATAATAACAATCATCCTTCAAACTTCACCATCATTATTACCCTCCACTTTACCACTGTCAAATACACAAATGGTCACTTGGCGACGAATCACAGTTCGAAACGTCTCGCTAGAAAGTTCCAGAAGGTTCCAGCGCGCGAAAGCGCCCGCTAAAGGGACCTCCAGAAATCTAGTGTGACGAGATCCCTGCATATACTGGAAAAAGTGACCCCAGAAACTAGGCCCGTGACGAGCATAGCGCCTCCGATCATGCCGGCAGTGGAAGCGTACTCAGGGGCAACGGTACTGAGGAACAAAAATAAATCAATCAATGCCACTAATATATAAAACAACAACATAAATACCTTCTATTTAAAGCTTATTATTGGACGCTTTTATCTCTTATCAAAACTATGACATAAATATTATTTTTAAATATAATAGTTTAGTGTCAATAATATAGGCATAAAGATAAAGGCTCGGAAAAAAAAATACTAAGAATTATATGTAAAGCATACTTTAAATATTATATAGATGAATAGTTATGATTTTTTTTTTACGTTTTTTATTAGGAATATTAGCTCACAACGGATATGTCAACACTGAATAGTATTTAAATTAATTATTTCATCAACTGGAACTAGTCAAAATATAATCATTTTTATTGGTGGTATACAGTGGTGCAGTGTAAATCATCCTCAGTGGCTTGCGTCTCATTGACAAGGGTAGCTGCATCATTTCCTATCAGGTAAATAGGCTTCTCGATGCTACCTCATATTATATATAATCATCGCCGAACATATGATATTTACACAAACACATGATTAAATTTTTTAATTACATTATTATGTTAAAATAACATACACTTCGTTTTAAAAAGAATTAAATACTTACCCGCCGACATACATCATGCCGAGCGAGCTGCCGTGACCAGAGCTCCAGCCGAGTAAGACAGCCATCAGCCAGTACAAGCCGTCGTACTGAACCAACACAGGAAGAGTTCGCTCCGTCGGTATGTAGTTGGATAACAGGAACAGCGGTATGAACACCAGTCTCAGCGTCGTAAATAACGCCAGCCACCTTGGATTAGGCTAAGCATAAAAAAAAAATTGAAATAATAAGGGTCACCACACGCTTCCACATATGGCGCTAGTTTGGATGATATACGCTGCACCACATTGTTATCATCACCTTGAAACATAAGATCCTTAACCTTATTACTGCAGTAATTTATTTAACAACGCCTCTCCGGTGTATTTATTTATACACAGTATCTATTATGTACATTTATTTCAGATAAAAATGTACTCTCTCCTTTACCGCAGCATCTCTACACTTCTTAGGTTGATTGTAGGGAATGACTATTGGAATTAAATCCGCCTATTGTTACTTAATTTTAAGTGTTACAATGGTTTAAAAAAAATATATAAAAACAGTAATGTTAGGAGAATACTTTGTTTAGCGACAGAAATAAAGGCTCTGGTGGTACCAACCCGGCGGTTTTCGGTTACAGAGACCAACCACTAACGAAGTGTAATTAGTAATAAAGAAGATACCATCAGAACATTCTAGAGTTATGTGGTTAGAAAAGAAATGAGTATTGAATTGAGAGTATACTAAGGTCTATATGAAAGATACGGAAGATGTAGTTGTACTTACGAACTGCCAGAAGCTAGCTGTGATATTACCAATCATAGCCGTCAAATTGAAGGTCAAGAAGCATGTGAGTTTTGTGAAATTTTTACCAAGGAAACCCGGCGTAATTGGTTCTATATCTGAAAGCGTAACCAAATTTTATTTAATTAAATATCTAATCAATATATGTATAAAATCTTATACGGCAATATATCCACAAGTAAAAACGGATTACGAAAAATATTTATTGAACAAAGTGTAGATAACTTCATACTATAAAAAAAAATCATTTCATCCATCGGCTGGTATAGTTGATGATATACAGAATTTAATGTATACTCACTGGAATGGACTTCCGGGAAAACGGAGAGAGTGACAAAGAATACTATAAATACGTTATAGAGTTGAACCCAAGACTGCCTGAACAATAGACAGTAAGGTACTCGTTGTTTAATTGGTCTCGGCTGATTCGTGGCCGCGAGGGTCGGGTTCACGCGCATCGTCCTCTCTTGCAAGGTTTCATGATAACGGTAGAATCTCTGAAATAACAAAAAAATACATAAATAAATAAATATTTTCTTCATTAACTAATTAAATATTTTTTATATCGCAAAAAAGAAATATTTATTAAAAACGAGTCTGAAAAGTTAAATGAATTTAGTTGATGTACAGCTATAATATTAGTCATCTATCATATAATGAAAAAAAAAAGTTACATGAAAATTGATGTAACGATTCGGACCTTTATATTAAACGATAGGACGTTCTACACGCAGGAAGGGATTCTGATGTCTCAAAAATTGCAACTTGCTAATGAAACTGATCAAAGAATATTCTTACTTACAGATAATATAATAAAAAAAAACGCAATAAAGATTTTTTTTTTTGAGGAAGCGAGTAGACGAGATTGATGTTAAGTAATCCTACCCATAACAACCTAGCGTTATTTAAGATGCATACACTGCACCACATTGTGCTCGTCGCTTTGTGATTTAAGACGTTAAGTCTCGTTACTCTAATAATTTCATTAACTACAGCGAACTTCAAACCGGAACACAGTAAACTTCAAATACTTCTGTTTGGCGGAAATAGGAGCTGCGATAGTACCTACCTAAATGGTCTCTGGCAACCGAAACCTACCACCAGTAGTTTTACTTAATTCATATTAAGTAAAAACTTGTTATAATACAATTAAAATATGCTATTAATTTTTTTGTACCGAAATGAAATTGTAAAGTAATTTAATGACAGCGACATCTTTTAGTAAATGTAGTCCACAGTTAACCTTGTAGTCATCAGTCACAGGTTCGATCCAAGTTGGAATTTTTTAGTAACTTGATAATTTGACAAATAAGTTAGATTTTATTTTAAATTAAAAAAATATTGTAGCTAAACTTGGTGCACACATATTTATAATGAAACATGCGTGTGTTTTAGCGGAGCATTTATTGTACCCACAGTGTATAAATGTGACGTCATCGGCAAATATCAATGATGTCACAGCGTTGAAGTGGGAAATATACACAAGCACACCTTTTTCTTAACTTAAACTAACATAAACTTTTACAGTTTTTTCAGTTTCATTGAATTTAGCCCGCAGATACAGCTTCGTCATATCGGATATCACTCCGTATATATACTAAGCGGATGTCAAAACTTTGATAGCGTGATTTAGCAGAACATACTTTTTGTACATTTTAAAAAAAATATTTTTATTTTCTTTTATAAAATATAAATTTACGTACTTATGATTACTCGTAAAAAAAATTAGTGTGATTTTTATTTAAATGTAAATATTATTATTATTGTTATTCATATCGATAACTTTTATTTATTATTTTAAAAACTAATATAATTTAATAGGTTAAAGCTCGTTTTGAGATATTATGGCTTACTGGTTATAATCCATCCTTTCGGCTAGATTCGTTAACCACACAATTATTATATAATAAAAAAATTCTTTATGAACTGAAATAACTAAACTTGTAAATGGTTGAAAGTAAATAACGAAAATATTAGTACACAAGCATGATTTGTAGTATTTTTTTATTTAAAAACAAAGTAAATTAATTTAAACATATATTTAGTAATGACCATGAAAATTAAATTGGAAATAGTGCCCTCTAGTGTAAAACGCGCACACTACTGTTCAGAAAAGCCAGATAGAATTTAATATTATAATTTCTTCCATAAAATATTATTAGTGAAATTTATTTAGGAATTTACTGGTATGCCACTGGTGTGCCAGGATCGTAGCAAGTGGAGAGAGGTAGGCTCTGTCTACGCCACTGGGAACGAGGCGTGATATATATGTATGTATGTATATGTTCTTTTGCCGGAGATTGTCTAGATAAGTACCACCGCAGCTCCTATTACTATTCTCATACAGTAGTAAGCAGATATTATTGTGTTCCAGTTTAAAAAGCGTTGTGGCCAGTGAAATTACTGATGTAATGAGACTTATTATGTCATGTATCAAAGTGAAGAACACAATGTGCTGTAGTTTATATCATCCCAACCAGCATCATGTTGTGATGAGCAGGCATATCATTTATCTATTATTATATATATTATATATATATATTATTATATATATTATATATATTATTATATATATATTATATATTAAAGTTACGCTCGTCTCGTTTAAAAAAAATAATAAATATTTATTTATACTGGGTGTTAGGAGACCGCTTCTAAAAATGAAACGCAATCTAAATGCTCCATAGTCATATGTAATAAGGTTCAAATTGAAACCAAATACATCTCGAGTTCTCGCCGCGCCGGTGCGTTCGTAGATCAGAGCATCAGCTGTTTTTGATTTGGTGTATCATTGCTGTTTTTTTTTTAGTAAAGTAATGTATTTTTTATGAAACTATCGTTTCATTTAGCTGTACTAACATGATGGAACGTAGATAATGTTAATCAAACGTTTTAAAAATATGATTTTTTTTTAATCAGGATCGATTCATTTTCCGTCCCATCATTAGAGGTGACATTATTACTACTGTTTTCATTTTCGGAAGCGGTCTCCTAACACCCAGTGTTTATATGAAACTGAATATATATCTTTATTAGTCTTATATCATAATAAATATACTCACATTCAACGGCAAAGCGAAGTATGTGTCGAAACAAATCAGTAGCACGAACATCCCGGCTATGAAGTAGTATATTGCCGAGGTGCGGTAGCTGGAGGTGAAGGTGTCGGAGAGCCAGTTGAGCAACACTATGAGAGTGCCACAAATATTCGAACCCAGCACCACGGCGCCCGTGTACTGCGGGGGCAGCTGTGCCGCAACACCGTACACGGAGTTTTGGAAGACCGCGTTGAACGCTGCGATAAAAAAAAGTTAGGAAAGATTTTATAGTGAAATGTTATTTATTTAAATAATTTCGTAATTAGTCTATATATATATATTCTTATAATATATATTTTTTTATTATTGCTAAGCAAACTTCAATTGAACCGGAAGCTGCGGAGACAGAGACAGATGCGCACAGGGGCTATAATGTTTTGCTATGACAAAGCATTGAAATGCACAGGACAATTAGTATTACCGCCGTCAACATGACCTTAGTTAAGATGTTTATACAAATCCCCACATTATGCTCATCGTCCTGATACGTAAAATGTTTAATCTTGTTTCTCCTTTAATTTAATTAACTACTATGTTTTTTGAAGCTGGAGTTACTCTAAGGCAAACAGGCGGTGTATTGTTACCAGCCCATACTGATCCAGCAGCAGATATCCGTTACTAGTATTTTCTTCAAATTATATTTTAATACATGTACCGTATGAGTAAAAAAACATTTTGAATTATTATAATATTGTATAAAAGCAACTTATTACTTAAATTACGGTTAATACATGACAAAGGTACATGAGCACTCGGGACCCTCACCGAAAACTCGACGGTACATGAAGCGTCCTTTGTTGTGGAGGGATAAGTAGCGAAAAGGATATTTGAACGGAGATAATCTTTTCTACATACTTTATATAACCGCTTAGGCTGAACAAATATTGCACCATATTTCTAAATTAATTATATACGTTATTTATTACAAGATTTCAGTAGATAAATAGAAATTAGTCCCCCTCCCCTTCTGCAAGGCAGGGTATCACATCGAAGGTTTCCTTCGGATAGAAAAATGAGTTATAATAAATAATATGAGGTACATTTTTGCAACGAACTTTTCCATTGTGACCTTAATGTTTCTATGACAGTCACACTAAGCCTAAGAAGCTGTTTGTACATACTTTTGGTTCGCATGAATAGTGTTTGTGTATTTATATAAATATTAAACTAACTTAAGTTGCACAAAACTTACAACTAAGTACAAAAACAGAGCCTAGAGTGATCCAAAAGAACACAACGGGCCATTCGCTGCTGTCGACCATCGCAAGGATGACGGTCACGACGAACACCATCACCTCCAATATCAGCGACCACACGATGCGAGTAGTTAGATTACCTCTGAATATATATAATAGAAATATGATTGTTACATTTTTTTTTAAATAAATTTCCACGAGGACCATACCATTTAGTACGTTTTTAAATTGGTCATTAAACATTTAATATATGCATGCATGATAAAAGTTAAATATGTTTAAGTCCAAAAAATAATAAAAAATCATATATCTGTTGTATGTAGCAAAACTTGGTGCTCACAAATTTATGGACAAATTATGCAAGTATTTTAATAGTGCTTTTACTTAACCCACTCTTAAATGTGATACATCAATGGCGTTTGAAATACCGCGGCGTTGGATAGCGGGGGCAAGTAAACCGTTGACGGTTAGCAACATACTGCAAGACCATAAACATTTACCACTGTACATGTGGTGACGGTGACCAATTACCACCAAGTGAGCTGATTGTTTGTTTAACTGAAGATAGTTAAAGTTCCGCCTAGAACTACGGCTGTCATTTACTGACAGCCGAAACAGCAGATTTAAAATGTGAGGATGATCGCTGAAGATGTAAAACGTTCTTTCTTCATCAAAACTCCGCCGCATATAGCCTCGGGTCGAACCAGGGACATTCATGTTACAACGCAAGTATTTAGCCACTGCGTCTCGGAGTCAGATGTGTCCTGCTATATTTGATATGTTTTGTCTTCAATTTTGGAATTGATGGATATGCCATTCGGTTATAATAATTTAAGTTAAGATTAAGTAAAGTTTGAGAAATGAAACAATACAATATATTCCCAAATAATCATAAATATTCACTATAAGAAGAAATGAAATATAACGGTGTGAAAAATAAATTGAGAGGAAGAGACCATAGAAATTAAAGAGGGAAATAGGAAGTAAGAATTAGAATAGAAAATAAAAAAGGATAAAATATATCCATGTAGCAACTGGCAAGAGGAAAGAGCTTAAAAAAATATTCACTATGATTTTGACTGTTTAAATATTACCCTTACCCGATTCGAACGAAGACATTGAACCAACTGAACAGCAAGTTGGGTATCTGGCATGCCCAGCCAACGTACGGAAGAAATCTCTTGGCCAGAAACTCCGCATTGGCAAGTTTGTAAACAACGAAATAATCCTTGGCAGTTATGAACATATTCCACGCGGTCAGAGTGCCAAGTCCATGCAGAACGAGGGTCAGATAGATAAGATACCATCGATCCTTCGGCGGCGCTAAGTCCATAGCAATACCTGTAATGCAAATAGAAATAAAACTCAAAATAGTATTTAAGATTCATGAAAACTCTTTTTTTTATATAACAAGAAAATTCACAGAATTATATGATTTCTCATTAACTTTGGTGATATTCATAGATATGCTTTTGAAACTAAGAGTTACCTAACCAGTTTTTATGCTAAAGTAAAAAGTAATTTTTTTTTTTCAGTTTAAAAATGCTTGTTGTCATACATTATTTACCAAGATTTCAACTGTCTCTATAGTGCAATTAGTTAACCAGGTAAACAGTCTTGTAAACATAGGTATGTAGTTTGATTCCCAGGCTACATAAAAATACAGTGTTAGACGGTAGCGTTTCTTTAATGGTCTGTCTAGCTACCGCTACAGTACTATTGTATTTAGTCTGCCAACATATTCGAACTAGAGAGAAGCAAGCACGTTTCACAATAATCGATTTCATTGTCACTCAACATCGTGTGAAGAGGAAGCCACAAGTTAACACGGTGCATACTAAAAAAAATCCATTTACATTTCATTCCACGTACGCACTCACGATCAAATTGATCTGAAGTTTCCGATTGATTTCAGGTGGCTCTACTCTTAATTGGTTCTGTCTCTTTATCATTTAATAATATCAATTCCATGTCACTATAAACTAAGTGAAAGTAAAAAAAATATATACAAACAAATTATTTTGGTGATACAGGACCTTTTTTCAAGAAACACATTTAGCAGAAACGTTGGCACAACTTTAACACAACTTAAACGCTCTTGCCGCGTTTGTAACCGACTTGTTACAATTTAACTACTGCTCCGAGCTATATAGTTCATACGGAGATTAATTAAACCCATGAAAATATAACAGTAACCGTATTGTTACAAGTAAACCGTTAGAACTATAAAACTACTATCGATACAGCATTGTTACTTATGATTAATTAGCATAACTATATTAACAGAAAGAACTTAGGAGCAGTATATTTAAATAAAAAAAAATCTTTTTTCATTCATCACCATCAATCGATAGACGCCCACAGCTGGACATAGTCCTCCCGCAAAGATCTCCACTGCAATCGATCCATGGCGACTAGACGAGTAAACCTAATGATAGAAACTAAAAAACTAATTGGTACATACACCACCAGATACGTAGTGTTGTGACTAAAAGGCCAAGACGATAAGTCTTGTTACTGCAGTAATTTTACTAGTTCCTTTTAAAATTTCACATTAACTGTTGGCGGAAATAGGTGTTGCGATAGAACTTATCTAGTCATTGTGCAACAAAACAAATCTATCAATAACCTTAATTAATTATATGAGATATAGAATAAATTGGATCCTTTTCATCGGGTGGACCGACGACTTGGTGAAGATGGCAGTTAATCTTTGGAAGCAGGTACCAGTGGACAAACAGCAGGAAATTGATTAGTGAAGCCTATGTTAAGCGCTGGATAACGATGGGCTGAATTGATGATTATGATAGGATAAGCTAAAAATATGTTGGATGTTACTTTACCTTTCAAGTTGAGGGTGTCATTGGGTAGGTTGGAGCCTTCCCAAGCCGGTGTTAACCTCACCGGCTCGTTGCGCAGGAAGGGCAACTTCTCGCTCTCCGCCGCCTCCCACCCTGGAAAATATAAATAAACTTAGTAATTTTATTTATGTCCAGTAGTTGACAGTTGTTCTCGATTATACTTAACATTTAATTTCTTACGAAAACATTAACACATTAAGAACTATACGGTATAGTTATGTTCTTACGTTACCATCTATTTAAAACAATTTAACATTAATCCCTTGTTACATTGAAAATATTCAAATTAATGATTATATATTGATAGAGTATTTATTTACCAAAAAAAAAAAAACACACGGGAGTCATTTACCGATGACCCCATACTGGGCAAGCCTGTCCTGTGGGTGGCTGTTTGGCTTAGCTTATAACCATTCTTCAGTTTTACAGCATTCACGTTTAATTTATACATAAACTAAAGGAGTACTTATTGACCTGTTCATGATCCCTTAAATAAGACATACATAAATCATGAACAAGTAATACTAATATCTAAACTCTGATCTAAAAGTAGTGATCTCATTGACTCTGAGACCTATGATTTAAATGGATAGAACATGTTACAGAGTTAATTAAAAATTAATAGATAAACGCACATCCTTGCTCTAAAATGATATATAAATTTGATAAACAATCTGACCTATAGATCATCCGAAGTTTTTAGTATACGTTTGTTTGCTTTAGCAATAATATTAAGGCCGATTCATTAAATTACTTTAATAATTGCTATAATCTTTAAATAAACATTTGCTATAATAACTAGTGACAATACTTACATAATCTGTCAAACTAGAAATCAGATTATTAATTTATATTAAAATATAGATAATGCTATAACAAAATTAAAAAATTACAGAGATTAATAAAATACACCAAATCTATATTTTCTGTTCTATTTTATAACAACAATAACCATTTTAGAGTAAACTAACAATTCACTAAGAAACAATATATGGTTTATCGGTTACGGGCCGCCATATAAACTTTGGTAATTTTCAGATTTAAACGGTACAGTCAAATAAATAAATCTTATCATATCTGAATTTTTCAGTGTATAATAAAAATATAACAAAAAAAAGTCACCAAATTTAATATACCATATGTCCACTGCTAGACATAGATCACTAACAGAAAATGGAAGTAATATATAGACGCAAATATAAGCTAAAGAATATTTTAATTATAAAACAGTTTATTATAGGCTATCAAATAAAAAAAAAACCTTACATACGCTTGAAAAAGTAAGTCGGGACAATTCACTCAAGAAAATAGATTGAACGAAACCAAGAAAATGATCTTATTAGACGCGTGTGATAAAACATGTATACTCTGTTAAATATCATTGTGACATACAATTATAATTGAAAGAGATTACTGACAAAGTCATCATCATCATCAACCGATAGGCGTCTACTGTTTATGCTGCTGATAGGCCTTGCTCAAAGACGAATACATCGCTCAGTCAATGGTTTCCCGCGACCGGCACCAGATCGTCCATCAACCTTATGGAGGACCATCCACCGTCACGTCTACGAGTACTACATGGCCGCCACTCCAAGACCTGGCCCATCGGCTGCTAATTCATCTCAATACTCATCAATGCCGGAGCCAGTGATCCTAACAATCCCCGGTTAGCTATGACGTCCCATTGAAAACTCATACAAACACAAATTCCTTTAATTCCGCATCCATATAGATATCATGTACTGAAATGCTTTTGTGTTCATTCCTGCTTTGAGGCAAAGATACCGGGAATTATTATAATACAGGCAAAGCTACATTATAATACAGGCAAAGCTACATTGGATAGGTAGTACATAGCAAGCATTACTTAATGATGCTCTTATATAATTAGATTAACAGTTTTGACTTTGTCCTATGATTAAAAACAATGATAATAAGATTAATTACGTTACAAACACATTAAGTATCATAAGCGACTAAACTTTAATACACAAACATTAAGTTAAAATGCTAAACGACTGGTGATTGTTATTAATAAAGACGATAAACGAATATTACAAACAAATCCATTAACATTTATGACTTTATATCATAATACAAAAGAAAATATTAGATCTTTGATAAGAGACCAACATGAGAATACCGAATTGTTAAAAGAAGTATTTAGATTAAATGTTATTAAAGAACAAACATCATAATAAGAAATTCCGTACAAAGAAAATATTTCAGATATTGAACGTAATAAAATTATATACTTAGTACATTTTTTTTGTATCTAACGTTGATATATATACATACATGTAATACAACATAGGAGAGTCCATTTATAATATACAAGTATACACGAATTGAAATGATTTTTCCCATACAACTTTTTTTCATAAGTTTTTCTCTTTTTGTATCAAAAAACAATATATATAAATATAGATAGAAATTTTTTAATGATATAAATGTTTAATATATAAAAATCCCTGCAACTCCCATTGGAGAAAAGTTTTTGTAAAATCTGTCCTTACCAGACCTATACTTGGCAAAACGATTATTCTCTATGCCTTATGGTACCAGAGATTTCTTGATGACCTAGATGGGAATCTGTTACATGTATATAGAGATGATAAATGAGTTCATCGTCAAAGCACTTATTTTTATCGTATAACTCGTATGTTGTATTTCGGTTTGTAAGACTCAAATAACCTAAGTAAAAAGACATAACGACGTATCTCAAGATGACGAACACGTTTGTTGCAGTATAAACAACCTAAGTCACATTGATGTAGGTAAGCGCATCCATTACCGTATCCTGAACATTTCCCATATTATATCGTAGCATAAATAAAAAATGTATTTTGTTCAACAACCGGCTTGCGAAATGATCACTAGAAACGCAGCGGCGTTAACAACACAATCCGCTTACATATCTGGCTAATGTAAACATGATGCGATACTCTCTCATGTTACCAATAACAAGAAACACTTGACCCGACGTGAGGTATTGTGTTAAAATATTATCAGAAAATTATATCTGAGAATAGTAGTGTGGAGCCATTACTATATATTATATTTAAGCAAAAATATGACTAGTAAATTATGTGTAATAAATATAAATGAAAAATTTTAACTATGTTATTTATAGAGTTTAGGTTGTGAGGGAATGTGATAAAACGCGTTTCTATATCCTTATCCTTCGTCTCTTCTTTGTGCCATGGTTCGCAGCGTGTAGTAATACTCAGCATGGAGACTAATATCCATGCTGAGTACTACTACACTCAGAATATACTCGAAATATACTATAAAGAGAGGAGAAAGAGGGAGAAGCGTTGATAGCTATGATACATTATTTTACTCTTTTGTTCTTTTCTGCTTCAATTATTACATTTCCGATTAAAGGCTCACTCTCTCTATTTACTACGTCTATAGTGTAATTCTCTCATTCTCTTAGAAATTAACCAGAACATAGAGTCACTTCAACATCGTTTGAACAACGGAAAGCTGTCAGAACATTGATCCTAAGATCTACAAAGCGGACAATCTTCCTTTTTTTTCTTTTATTATATATTCTTTCACTTTGATTTGTATGGGCCAGGGGGTCTATTCTTATAATTTATTTCTTCACATTCATTCTATGCTTTTCTTTCATTCATTTCTCAATCACACCTTTATAATTCCCATTCCTTCTATCATTCATTGCGATCAAATAAGGAAGTCAAGGTTTTTTATTTATTTCAGTTCTTCACAGTGTTTTTAATTTATGCAAAGAGTCATGGCTTCGTTTAGCAATTGTACCAAATAAATATATATTTGACTATATATCCCTTTATTTTTCTTTTCCACTTCGGTCTGTCCTCGACCTCGTCATCGATCACTCCGCATTCACGCATGTCCCTTGGCACTACATGTTTCAACCTTTCCAACCACGTAGGTGACTTGTTACATCGATGAATGAAAATTATCACTTATTTTTGAAGGCGTTGATTGATTTTAATTTCGACCCGTAATTTACTTTGGATAGATACAAGCTTTCTATCTTTCCGTAAACAACAGAACATAAAAAACTAATCGGCTTTAACTTCCGTGTCAAGCTTGGCTTAATTTGGGTCTAACGGTATCTAAGGTTTAGAATACACGCTTACTTATTTGGAAATATGTATACCGTACGAGTATAAGATTGTTACAATGCCTAAAAATAAAAAAAGTTGAAATATGAAACCTATTTCTATTAACCGTTTTTTAATTGTATTATTTGTTTTGAAAATTTGTACTATAATACATAAATACCTATAATCATATCTCTATGATGGCATAATGGTTTACTTTAAAACTCTATAAATTTGATTTTATGGCTCGTACTGAATATTAATTAATTAGATCATTTGTGTTTCATAGGGATTGTTCAAATGCAGTCAGTAGGTACTATGTTCTACTTTAATATACACGAGTATAAGAATTAAAAACAAGATAGTGTTAAAGGAATATAAAATATCCCTGAATAAATAATGCTATCAACAAATATGATTTAACTGCAAATACAATTAAATCCATACCAAGATACGTAACAGTTAAACAAAACGTAATAGTAGTAGATAGAGATGTATATAATGTTAACAAAGAACAGTACGTGTACCATAAATCTAGAGCCTTCTTCAGTAAGTTTCAATGGCCTCTCCATTAAATCTTGGTTCACGTAATGGCTTGCCTTTAACTAAATCAATACCTTAATAAACTTTGCTATAACAAACGAATCAGGTAACTTTGCTTGGTACCCAACTTGCCTCAATAATTTGTGGTAAAGGGCATATCGACGGTCAGGGCTGCCTATTAATCATGATTATTATCAGCCTATCGAAATTGTAGTAGCCATTCCGAGAAGTTTTAGGTTAGTAAAAGTAATCAGTAGAAAATGTAGTAGTGCCTTGTAATATTTTGTAGATGATTATTCTTTTACTAAGAACCAAAGACATAAGGGAAACGTTCGTCATTATCATAAGCCCGCGACAACTCACTTTCACGAGACGTTCACTTGATGGCTTGAAGTGATACACCTGCCCATAACAAAGCTGCGCTAGTTAGGATGATGTACACTGCACCATATTGTGCTCGTCGCCTAGAGACTTAAGATGTGTGTATTTTCACTGTCTACAACGCCTTTCAAACCGAACAGAATGTCTGCATACTACTGTTGTTATGTGGCAGACATTGGAGTTGTGGTAACATTTATTTAGGCAGTCTCCGGCAATGAAGACCCACCACCAGTACTTGACAGAATTGAGGATGACAAGTCAAAGACAGAATTGAATGAACTCACTGTCTCGTCGAGTTGACGTAGCTGTTTACGGAGCGACGGAAGTCCACTTCTCTGTCCATTAAGCGTATAAGTCAGTCGTAGGTAATTGAACAGTATGTTATGGTCGCGATCTTCCATTCAATGATAATAAACTTTCATTCCACAGTAAATATAAAAGATTTCCCAAAACATTAGTCACACAGTAACCCTGTACCCTACAAGGGGACGTACAAAGTGCCGTGAAGAATCACAAAGCATTCTTGTTAGGAGGAGTACTCCGCTGTTAGTGCAGTTTTGAACTCAAATATGTCATTGTTCCAGACATGGCAAAGAGATACTAACATAATGAATTTTGTATTATATGGTCCTCCTTCAATAGAAATTATAAATGACATTTTTTTTTCTTTATATATTAAAGTGAATTTTAATCAGGATGGTGCTAATTGGATTTAATGAAACGAAAAAGTGTAACGATAAAGAGACGATTATAAATACATGTTTTATAATTTATACTTAGGCTGTGAGACATCATAAACACATTAAACTCGTATTTTTTATAATTTCTCTATCCTTCCTCTCCTCTCTCTGTTTAGTTCGTAGCGAGGCCACTACTCTACCATCGTGTACGGGTCCACATAAGTACGAACTGGAATATTATAAAAATATATAATTAAAATATTTCTGTATTGAACAGTTTTTATTTTTACTTAAAACATTACTATCTTTAAATGCTTCCATTTATCTTTTCTCACTCTTTCATTCTTACCTACAGCAATAAAAGAATTGTTGACTAATCGCTGTCTCTCTCTTTCTCTATCATTACCATTGTATTCATCTCATTGTCTTACAATTTTTCACTTCTTCCGCGTGTAGGCAGACGCATAATACATCTTATTTTAAATTAAGATGCACGAACAAGAATATAATATATATAGATATTTTTAATTTTGAAGTATGTGTTAATGACTAATGGCATCTGAAAAGCGATATGAAAAAATAATACAAAGATCAATATTACATATATGCTATAAAAACTCGTCCAAACTAAAAATCTTATAAAACTTCTTATCGTATGTAATATATTCGACCCATACAATACTATGCATAAACAATGAGTTGTTTGGGACGAAATATATTTATGCCCGTATTATCTTTTTGTAAAAGTAAAAAATATATAAAATATAGGTCAGTGGATGGTTTACAAGGAATCAAATCAAATATACGCGAGGCTTAGACAATAAAAGATGCCAATTGTCCAATGGTTTTGTTCATGTTCACAGGACGAGTCATTGATCCGTAACTGCCAAACTTCATTTCATTGAAAGCCTGTACGTACAATACTTAATAAAAGCACTAGAAATTATTCTAAAAAATTAACATTGATTTAAGGAGTTATGAGATAATAAGATGCCTAAAAATCAGTCTTATGCATCTTAATTTTATGTATGGTGGTATGCTAACATCTCTTTCGTTGATAAACATTAATTTATATCAATTTCTTTTATTAAATACATAATATATATAATTGGACACTTCTATAATTAAACTAGATAGAAACTAAAATATTTATATTCTAATATGACTTTTTTAAATGTTCAAAATAGATCGTATAACGCTGTTACGAAATCTATAGGCAATACAATAATAGATAAAGAGTTGAATAACGAATATAGATATTTAGACCGCTAAGTCTTTACCAGTTATTAAAAACTTATAAAATAAAGAAGAAAACGAAAAGATAGTAAATTTTTGATTCTCTAATCAAAAATCTTGTACCAAAATCGCAAAACACTCCAATCCACGTAATGTTATACGAAAGTCTCCTTTCCAATATAATAACCATTTCATTATATTATTCAAACAATTTCACTACATCGAAAGAGCCCTATTCATTTTTATTACTATATTCCTATTTATTTATTGCAATAATCTTAATAATTTATACACATTATTTAGTAATCTAACGCCTGACTATTAACCCTAACATATGCCTAGATATAAGACGAGGTAATTAATATACATATATATATATATATAGTAGGACACAATATAAAATGATTTAATACAGTTGTGCGTTACAGTACTTTACGTATTAAATCCAACATGGATATCGTTACAGAGCGATCGTAAAATATTTATAGTTAAAATGGTCGCGAATGTTTTCCATATATAGCACAGTCCAGAATAGTGTTCGTCTTGTATAGATATATAACCATATGGTTATATTTCTATACACATTTATAAAGACGGGTATCTACGCGTCTTTATAAATGTGTATGACAATAGATATCGACTGAGGCCAATGAACTCACACCTAGAACTCAAAAATCAACTAAATATCAGCCACTAAATGGATGAATGAATGTATTTTAAGGTATTGTTTTTATATTTATATTTTATTATACATTTAGAATATTTTATCTTCAATAGGTTTGTAATGACTTTTGGGAATATAAATATGTATATGTATCATAAGTAAACGTACTGTGGACAAGCACCGTTTGGGGTGAGGATAAAACGTGTTCTATAACTTCCTAAAATAAATATAAAAGTAAAATAGAAGTTCAGTGCATTATCATCATAATTACAGCCTTTACATACGCACTGTTAAAATAAACTTCCTCAAGAGTGCTTATTCTCTTTTTCTACTTACTGTACGCTCAGTGTGCTCGTCAATGCGAACTATACTGGTAACGATTCCAGGGAAAGCTACTGTATTATAAGTTGATATAAAATTAAAAAAATTATTAATGCACACTAATTAAAGCACTGAAAGTTATTAACTCACTAAGAGCTATAAAAGTCGGTTGGCCGCGCGAGAAAATGTAAGAGCAATTCATCTAAAGACCCCTTCTGCTGCACATTATACAAATCTTTGCATTAACAAAAATACTTACCGTTATTCACGAACACGCTATATTGTTACGTTGTAAATAATAGTGTGAATTGATTGTTTGCTTTCAAAGAAAATTTCTGGATTTGTCCGCGACTTATTTACGTCTGGACTTTATATTTAAACAATCGAAATATGCGCACCCGCATATGCGCCGCAAATACGGTAATGTAATCTTTATTACTGTATGAAAATTATATCAAAATATTGTTTCTTTTTAGGAATAATAATAAGTATTTATCAATAAACATTTTCAGAAAAAACTGTGACGGCGATAAGCAGAGCAGCAATAACAAATTATAGTTGGAAGTAAAATAATTTTATTAACGCACGTGTTAGAATAGAGATTTTTTTAATTTTATGTTAAACTAAAAATAAAAATAGCATTACCATAAACATAAAAATATACTTTTTATTTTAACGTTTTATTCACGATACCTCAGTAAATTTACTAGCTAACAGCGCCTTTAACAAACCGAAACAGTAATGATACTACTGTTTGGTAAAGAAATAAACTAAAAAATTATAGATAAAACAAAGCATGAAAATAAAGAAACCCTCTCATTTGTTATGGATATTAAACTAAAAAACGTAATTTTTTTATACCAAGTTCACATAGCTAATAGAGAAGAAAACGTCTTAAAACAGTTTACATACATTGAGCAATATTTTGATATTTCTCAAACTTTATAGTAAACTTAATAAAATTTTATTAAAACCAGGCTTGCTTTAAAAGTATATATAACATCAAAGTCAACCCAAACACGAAAAAAAAAATGACATCACATAGCAGTAATGATGTCACCGCACCGCGACGACAGTCTAATATTTGTCAATAGTAAATGGAAAGTATTGCCTTCAAAGAAAAATGTCAAAGTTTACTAAAGACACAGCAAAGTGGCACTTCGTCTCTTAAATCTTCCAGAGAGATAATAAAACCTTCAAATACAGTAATACCTTTTAAAGAGTTTGTTTCCAAAATAATTTATAATAATGAGTGAATATGATAGTGGGATCTTTGCATGTCGTAATAGGTAAAGATACTGTAAATATCATCATCTCAACTGATAGACGTCCAATGCTGGACATAGGTTAATATGAATATGTAATGTGTTGCAGTGTTGTAGTTGAATCCGGTGTCCCCGAGCCATTCTTTTAATGTCTGTCTGTGGGAGGTCTGTCAACGTGCTATAATAAAGCTCCAGTGCCCAGTAGGGGGTACTGTTCTCGTTGGGAACCTATGTCCAACAATGAACTCTTCATGATCATTTCCTGTACCTATAAATATATGCATTACACAGAAACGTTATATAACTGTAACTTGAAAGAATATATATAATTTCGCAATGTCTTATGTTAATACCACCTTCAATGAAAATACGATACATTTACGATCAACGTGGTATACCTTAAGATAGCGGTCTCCAAAATGGTGTTCCGCATAACAATGTGGAATATACTGCCTCATCACGCTTTGTTTTAAGATGCATAACAAAGCATAATATAAAACATAATTGTTTATTTTCTTGTGGATTAGTTAATAAAGCTTTCATAATTTGGTTACAATTAATAATTTCATTTTATTAACTAGGTACATTTTATGTTTTTAGTTCACAATTTACTAGCCCGTGAGGTTTTTAGGTTTTGCGATCTCTGCCTCGAGAAACTTGTTTATCCACCAACAAGGTCGCTATTGTTGTACAAAAAAGACTAGGTCCCCTACAAATTGCTCGCTTAAAGTCTCCCTATGTATCGGCTAGCAGCTGCTGGTGTACATCGTTTATTGCCATATGCCAGAACACAAACAAGTATGACACATTGCTGTAAGACTGGAAAGTCGGCCACCCATCCTTTGTATACAGAGGAATTTATGACAAAAAAAATGTAATAGTGTTAATTAGCAATGGGTGGTCTCATGCCTATTCGTGTTTTTAGCATCTATATCTAATGTTTAAAATTACGTATGTAGTATGAAGGGCGTAGTAGCTAGTGAAATTACTAGGGTACAATGTGGTGTAGTGTTTATCACCGTGACTAGCGTTATACACCGTCATGTGAACATCCTGTTCATTCATCCAAAAAAACGTAAATTCATTTAGACAATGTTTAAATAAACTTGTTTAAAAATTTACTAAACTTATCTAAACTTATAAAAAAAATTCTATTATGACTGGTAATTAATTATGAATTGTTTAATCATCACTCACAACACACTAATTAATATATAAAATCTATATTTCCTTTCTTAAATGGTTTCGTGGCACTGTGGCTATGTGTACTGTAACACAGCAGTCCTTGATTCGACTCCGCAGCCTCATCTCGAGTTTTATTCGTGGTATAGTTTTTTCCAGCTTGACTAGCCACAACCGTCCAATGGTAAATTTGCCGCCACAACAGCATTTCCGTGTTCCGGATGTCAATATATGAGACCTAGAGTATTCTAGGCGAGCACGCTTTACGATCTATGGCGTCATTGTCAATATCATGTTTTTTTATACCATTAAAGCATACGGCCCGCCTGTTACACCAGAGACATCACAGGCGCTTAACCGAACCCGGAGAAATCTTATCAGGCCCTTTTTTAAACGGAGGTCAAATATCAACCTATTGTCGATAAGAAAATGATATTTTGTAGCGAGACATAGCGAGAATATCTTTCATCTCTATCTACAAAATTGTCATTTTAAATAACGTTGTAATCTTAAAAAAATATCAGTTCTCGTCACCGATTCTTAACAAGGTGAAGATGGGCTAACAAGCAAAGCTTTACACGTAGGAAGGGGAACGTTGTTAGAATAATATAAAATGTACCTATGGAAAATCAATATTCTTGTATACGCGTAACTGAATCAATTATCGCTAAATAATATTTACGCTCGATACCATCAAAGAATATTAAATGTATCTACTGAACGGAATAATACGTTTGGATGGTATGCATGAATATTTTCACTGGTAGTAAGTATTTGTTGCCGGATACCGCCTAGGTACCATGTCCTATTTCCCTCACCAAACAGGTGTGAGCAATCATTACTGTGCTCTGGTTTATAGGTAAAGAGAATTACCATTTTATCTTAAGAGAGCACATTGTGGTCCTGTGTATGTCATCCTTACGCCACGTTGTTACATGCAGGCATATTATTATCAGCTGAATGTCTGACTCATCTCATCGCTATCTAGAGTAAAAAAAAAACACCAAAGAAAAACAAACATAATTAAATATTAGATATCTTGACATATATATCAGTGATGTACCACATAAACTGTAACCCATATTATAAGAGGAGACCTTCAGTATCAGCGCATAGAAGTGTACCGCTGAACATAGACCTTTTTCTAAAGATCGATATACCGATCACTATTTGATGTTCTTGATATATGTCCTTTTCTTCATGTTTTCGATCAACAGAAACTCAATCTTATTGGGGATCGAACCCACGCCTTTTCGATTCGTGCAGCAGATACGATCGCACAAACTTAGCCTGACATATACATATATTACTTAACAATAGATAGTCAAACACTTAATTCTAGTTAGGATGATATGCACCTTGTGCTAGTCGACTTGAGACATATTACGTTAAATCTCATTTCCCCGGGAGTTTCACTAGCTACAACGCTCTTAAAACCAGAACACAGAAATGTTTGCACAATACCATTTTGCGACAGAAACAGGAGCAGCGATAGAATCTACCTACCATCAGTCACATGCCGTGTGCGTCAAAAAGGAATATAGCATTGCAAATGGACCTCTGCAGGAGATAAATCCGTTCGTGTTCACGAAATGGCACAAGCTTCCATCAATATTTCATTTATGGAAAATATCACCTTTTAATATTTATCGCGATTTAATTTCTTTGCTCACTACAAATCGGTAAAAAACAAATGATGAATAAATTTTACTTTCGGATAGTATCAGCTATGATATAGTTAGAGAGTTAGATAGTAGATAGGTCCATTGAAAAGGTTTATTAAGCAAAATCCGATTCAGTTTGAATTTAATACAAAAACTGGGTTCTTTTGGCACCAATAATCGTCATCTTTGTCATCATTCCGATCTATTGTTGATCACAGTTGAAGAAAAGCCTAACCAATAACAATAACATACAACTAATAGACATACATAGGCATTACAACATCAGTCGTGTTTAGGGTGCGAATGTATCAAAACTTTTTTATTCTATAAAGCGTTGCCACGATCGGGACGTTCACGTGATAGTAAGTGATGTGATGCCTCGACTATGTATAACATCATATGTATATCATAACAGCGCTGGTATGCTAGTACCTATGTATAGTATAGTGTACACATCACCATTGTACTCGTCGCTTTGAGTCATAAGAAGTTGTTTCATTAATCATAGTAATTTTACTAATTACAACGCCCATCAAACCGGAACACCGTAATGTTTGCACACTACTGTTTGGTAGCAGAAATAGGCGGTGCAATGATACCTACGTTGACGGTCTCCGGCTACAAGAGAGGCCTACCACCAGTAAACTAAGCAGATAGTAACAAAATTTTTATATATATAATAAATTTCAATATTAATGAATTTATTAAAAAAAAATAATAATATTCATTATAATCAAACTGCATTGAAAATTGATTTATAGTTATAAACATTCCAAGGTGAGTGATTGAATGTTAATAAAGAATAACCTCCCCCGCTTTAGCATGAAAGAAAAAATAGACTAAAATTCTAGAGATCCTAGAGCAGTCTAGAGGAAAACCAGTACTTAGTAGTGGGACGTAAAAGTAAACTGCAACTTTTTTCACTTCAACCGTCTCGACCCCGTTTACTTAACAGGAACGTGAAGAGACGTCGGTAGTCGAAAGACGTTATATATATATGGTTATATATATTTATATATATATTACACTTCACTTATAAACGTGCGTGTGCCATACTAATGTCTAAGAGCGGAATGTTAAGGAAAGAACAAGTCATGATAGAGGCTTTAAAAAATAGAGTCATTAACCTGACACTAGTCTAGTAATAATGACTATGTAACTTTTTTTGCTTTATGATGGTTTCCCTAAAGTTTGTGTTATTGGACGTATTCTGAAATGTATCGCTAATTTTATAATCTCAAGAGACTTATTTATACACTTAATGTAACCTGCTAGATTTAACATCATCATCATTATCATAGACGACAGCCGATAGACGTTCACTGCTTGACATAGGCTTCCTTTGACGATCACCACATGATCGAGGTGCTGCGTTTTGCCCACATCCCGTGGCATCTCGCAACTTTCATCAGGTTGTTGGTCCACCTTGTGGTGGAGGGGGGTCTCCTAATATTACGTCTATCAGCGTCATTTTGCTAAAATTAACACAAATGTGAAATTTAAACATACATACTTTAACATAAAATAGGCTTAGCATATTCTTATTTATTTTAGCTAAATTTACAATGTATAATGTCAACATTGATAACAAAAAAATAATTACCGTAATTAGTTCATTTTAAAATATTCGATTTTAAGTATATATACATTTAATATAGAAAATTCGTATTATATATAAATAATATATAATACGAATACATAATCTTTAAGTATCGTCTATATATTCAATATTTTTTTTTATTCAAATGTTCTATTTATGCTATGGTTTTCGATTTTTTTTTTTATTCTCTTAGAATAACTGAAGATTTGGTAGAAATTTAAAACGGATTCTAAGATGTGATAAACGTAAAATCCTTCATTTAATAAAAAAATAAAAATCGTCCACTGTTACGTAATAATACATACGTATGTAAATAGTACGTCAGAACAACGAGCAGCCCGCATACCAACTGCGAAATGCTTTATAACTTCAAGTGCTTCCAAATTTCATTACTACCTACCCCCATCTATATTTAGACCCTGTTCATTAAACGGCGATGTATTATGTATTGAACATACAGTGCGTGCAATTTCTAATAACAATGTTTCTATTTATAGCATGTAAAATAGGAAATGTGTAGTATATATTTCTCATATATATTACTATTATTCAATTAAGCAACGAGACGAGCGGGACGTTCACCTGATGGTAAGTGATACGACCGGCCATAACAACGTGAGGCTAGTTTGAGTAGTATACACTGCATCACATTGCACTCGTCGCCTGAGACATAAGATATTGAGTCTCGTTACCCTTGTAATTAGACTAGCTATAACGCTCTTCTAACTCGAACACAGTAATGTTTACACACTACTGCTTCGCGGCAATAAGAGCTGCTGTGGAATCTACTTAGACGGTCTCCGGCAACAGAGACCCACCACTAATAATAATTTTGGATGGTGGAGCCTTATTTCGTCTAGAATACTCCGGCTCTCATGTAGACCGTCGCAACACAGCATTACTGTTATGAATGGCAGTCCAACAATAAAACATTTAGTCTAGGAATAAAATCATAAACCTGTGTTACAACACACTAAGGTTAAATATATGTATATTAGTTATAATATGCATCAAGTTGTCCTCAAAGTGTTTGTATAATGTAAGGGACTTTTGTCCTAAGAAAACATCCGGGAGCTATTCAGATTGTTCTGCGGACCATAAAAGCAGTCGCTTCTTCACTCCTGATCCTCCACTCGAATCAGAATCTTAGTAAACGTAACGCAAGTATTAAGTACGATGGGCTTCGTCAACTTTGAAAACAAACATATATATGCTAATTTTAAATATATATATAAACTATAACATATAATAGAAACTACCCACATTACGATTAAGCTTCAGTTCTAGAAATTTTAAGTTATAGTTTTTTTTTATTAAAGGATCTTTCTAATGCTCACCATAACTGGGTCTCGAGGATTTCTCTCACAAGGAAAGAATCAAGACTATTTATTTATTTAAAGCACTGGGTTATCACAAAACATAGTAAAACTACTAGTAACGACTAGGTAGATACAACAGCTCCGTCCATTTCTGCCGAACAGTGGCGTAGTTCCGGTTTGAAGGTCATTATAGTCGGTGAAATTACTGATGTAACGAAACTTAATTTTAAGTTTGAAACACAATGTCAAATCTCACAATACAAAGCTACGTGTTATAAAATGAGAAATATTTTTTTTTGTAGAGATTTTTAGGGGAGGACTATGTCCACTAGTGGGCGTAGCTGATAATGATGAATACTATATACTAAATAAAATATTCTGTGAGAGTCTTTCAGTCAATTTTCACGAGCTGAAGATATTCTAATGTTAATCATATGTTAATGCCTAATTATATAAAACGTACAAATTAAAGATTATTTATAACATTACATTTATCTTTTTATTACTACATTACAGTAACAAATTGTACATGTAAGTTCACTGATAACAATAAGAGGGCTTTGAATACGTAACCGGATCTTATCTAACGTATTATGTGTAAGTTAGATAAGTAAAGCAAATTCAGATAACTTGTCGACAAGTTTAAAAAGAAGCTATAAAAATTTTTAGTTTGGCCTAAAATTTATTATGTTTAACATCTAGCTTATTTATTTAGTTTTCATAAATAGAGAGAGCTCAGATTGTAAGTGGCGTAGCTTCGTTACTGTCACTAAGCTGCAGCTTCCGTAGGAAAAATACGAGTGGAAAATTGACATTGGACCTTTTCAATTTACCTCACGTGGACATGTGACAGCTGCCATCCTGCACTTTGTTAGCGTAATGGCCTTGCCTGTCTTCTCATGGAAGAATGCCCTGAGTCTCAATAGTGGAACAATAAAAACGCTGTTTCATTAATCTTAGGGTCATCTTAAGAAGTAGAAGAAAAATAAAATATTAGATTATATATACCGAATATATCTATTATTACATTTTGTATGTCAAGGAAACGATTACATTCACCAGGATGTTTATCTCCTTCCTAACTGGAACATCGTTATCAAAACGAGATGATAATATATTGATGTTTACATAAGCACCACTCTGATCTTAAGATATATGAACTCAAGTCTTGCCCCAGTAATTTTACAAACAACAGCTTCCTTCAAGCCGCAACACATTGTTTGTACGCCTTCTCATAGTCAGCGGAAATAGGCGCCACTGTGGGATCTACCTACACAATTTCCGGCAAAAGCTACCTACCACTAGTAAAATCAGTGTTATCAAATTAAGACAGAACCTTGGTTAAGTAAATAACTGGTAAGCAAGATACGGAGAATAAGGTGGTCATAGAAGTAACTCTCAGTGTAAATCGTAATAAACATCCTTAGTTTTTCATGCGATGTGTGGTCTTCTATTATCCTGCTTTCCAAGCTGTTTTTCAACAAGTGTCTGTGGTACCTTTCGCCAGCTAAACCATAAAAAAATCTCTTCGTAATTCTCAGAACTTTCGGAACACCCTCGTATGTTTAAAATTAATTACAGATACCAATAAAAAAAGTAACAAATGAAACTCTGATATACTGTAGTTAGATAACTAGGTCACCGATTAACCAGACGTATTATCTAAAATAGATAGCGTATAGTACACGCGGAGATTGCAACAGTATCAATATGTCCCGGAATCAGTGTACCGATTTTTTTTTGCTGCCGATATATTTAACATGTCAAAAATCTGCTCGGTAGGTATCTTCGGAAGACCTAATTCTGCTGCCAAAGCAAGTTTGAGTAAAATATTTACTCAAACTGTGTGGCGCCAGAAAACTTTAGTAAAGTTTACTGGTAGGTCTCTGTTGACGAAGACTCCCAAGGTAAATACCACACCGATACCCCTATTCCTATAGCCAAACAGTACAGTGTATATTTTACAATGTTCCGATTTAAACGACGTGGTATCTAGTGAAATTACTGAGGTAACAAGACTTAGTATTTTATATCTCAAAGCAACGAGCCAAATGTGGCGCAGTACCTGCCCATAACTAGCACCAGTTTGGTACGGCGTATTATTTACCATCAGGTGAAAGATTCGTTCGTCTTGTCATTTTGTCCAATTTATATAAACACAATGTCAAGTTGTGAGAATATTCTAAGTATGTTATAACTTGTTATGGATAAGACTCTCACTAACTTCGCGCAGTAAGGTAAATAACAATGAAAGTAATTTTTTTGTTATCAGGTTATAAGAAATTTTTTGAAGACGCTATAGGCTTGGTAGTGACAGGACTCTCACGGCTAACGATGTACTCGACAGTTGTCTTTTCCGTTTTATCAATTATGATAAATTACTTATAAACAAACTACTTACTACCATCAGATGAACATTTCGTCCGTCGGCTTCGTAGAATAAGTAAAAAAAAAACTTACATTTATTTTTTTCACTACTGCTTCAAAGATATGAAAAACATTAATGAATCGTCTATTCATGAAAGCTATCACCTTAGTTGATCTAATTGCATTAATTACTCTCCGTTTAAAAGGAGCGCTTCACCACCGCCGTCCTGCAGAGTTTCACCCCGAGGCGAGCCCCTAATGGGACACTCTAATTTCTAGTATCTTCATTACGAGAACGGCTCGACATACTTAGCGGCATATATACTAGTCTGGCCATAAATACTGTTACATAATAACTTTTCTTTTTTTTAAGTTTTTAATTATTTTCAATTTGAAACACGTATATTATTTTAAAAACTTCTTTCGATTTTGCGTCATTTCACATATCTTTCGTGTTTATTATCAAATTACAATATGGAATGGGGTGTTACTGAAAATAGGATTGCAGTGATCGCCTTGCATAAAGTGGGTATGGAACCGACCCGTCGGTCATATTCCAGACACTTCAAAAGCTTGGTATCGGCCATATGCTCGTATATCGTACTATCAACAGATACAACAACACTTCCTCTGTCGAAGACTAGAAAAGATCGGGGCGGCCGCGTGCCGTTAGAACTACAAAGGCTGTTAATGCTGTTAAATCCAGTCAGAATTAGTCGAAACCTCATTAGGAAGCAAAAATCTTATCGCGAGAAATGAAGATTCCCGCTAGGACTCTGTCGCGTATTATAAAACAAGACCTGAAGCTCAGTGCTTATCGTCGATATATAGGACACGCCCTAAATCTAAATCAATCTTTACAATTAAAGAGAGTGGGCCGATCAAAACGCGTTCTGTCGCGATACGCAGGCAAAAGGCAGATAAATATCCTTTTTACCTTTGAAAAAATTTTGACGATTGAAGAACACTACAATAAACAAAATGATAAAGTGTACGTTCACAATTCTAAAAAAGCTGCTTAAGTGGTCGGAAAGGTACAACATGGTCATCATTCTGTGTCATTGATGGTTTAGTGGCGCGTGTCTTATCAAGGAGTCACAAAACTACATTTTTATGAAAAAGGAGTGAAAACTTCAGCCAGTGTATTTAAGATATATTCTCAGCAATATACGTTTTAAAAATATACTGTGGACTTTCCAACAGGACTCTGCACTTGGTCACAAGGCACGAACTACCCAAGCCTGGCTTCAAACCAATGTTCCGGACTTTAGAAGACCTAACGACTGGCTCTCACCTAGTCCAGACCTCAACCTTTAGACATCAAATTATGGTCAGTTTTACAGGACATGGCCTGCTCTAAACGACACGGCCACATTGAGTCTCATAAATAATCTTTGCAGCAAACAGTGCCGAAATTTCCCTTGGAAACAGCGCGTAAATCCATTGATTCGGAGCCAAACAGATTAAAGGCCTGTATAAAAGCCAAAGGTAGCCATTTGGAATAAAATATTGTTTTCTCTTTTTTCTTGCAACTAATAAATATGTAGGTATAAATTTTAATAATATTACGATACTTTATTTTAAAAAAATGCATTTTCATCTGTAACAGAACTTATGGCTGGACTAGGTACACTTTTCACTTTGCTAATGGACTTTATTTTATCGCTTTAGTATTGAAACCAAAGATCACCAATGTATTTATTTATTTAAATGGAGATCTATCTGTTGTTATATTACTTAGGAACTAAAATAACATTAATCTATCAAAAGTAAAGAAAAATACGCTTTTTACTATCCAACTTGATTTATTACTACTGTGCTACTGCTGCAGTAACTATGCAGACGGTGTCGGCAACAGAGGCTTACCAGCCACTCATGTTTGCAATCATGTCCATGTCTCATTCGTATTTTACTTCAGCTGCTTTGTATATGTAAAAGGAATGGAGGTTTTTAGGTTTAACCAATCTTTTATCAAGTTAGGAGACCGCAATAAAAGAGACCCCATCCCGAACGGTATTCACAACCCAGTCCCACTTAGCATTCATTGTATTTAACTAAGGGTGACGCATGCTTTTTAAATGCATTTGTATTATCAACAACAATGACGAGAAACGAGGTATCATGTAGGTCAAAGTCCGGTCCAGGACGACTTGGAGCTAAAGTATATAGTATAGCAGATACTTTTTTTTTCTTCAACTTCTCCCTGATAATATTCTTCAGTTTCGATTATTTACACTGTTTATATTAATTGTGATTTTATTTTCATTATTACTTACTAATAATGTTGTATACATACGTAATATTAGGTCCATACATATGAAATTAGCGTTTTGTCGTACTGACCACTTTGATCTGAAATATCTCCTCTTTGGTTAAGAATTCCGAATTCAAATTTTAAATTCATTTAGCTGGTACATTTGAGTTTTGAAAACAGTCATTCATTTGTTTTTTCTTTGGCGTCGCTTATTACCGCACAATGGAAAACATGAAATATCGGTATATTTACGAATAGGAGTTCTACCGTGGCATCAGTGCTGAAAAAACAACTCGAAGGATTAATGATATGTACGGCGCTGGTGTCGCAAAAGAAAGCACGATACGTTCTTGGTTTCAACAATTTCGTTCTGGAAATTTCGATCTTCAGAACAAACCTCGTGGACGGCCGGAGACCAAAGTCGAAAATGAAGAATATAATAAATAAGAATAGAATAAAAGAAGTAAGTGACAAAACTGTATTAATCCACTTGAAGCAAATTGGGAAAGTAAAAAACTTAACGATGTGTACCTCATGAATTGAGTGAATCGAACTTGCAAACACGCATCGACTGCCGCTGCTGTGTTACTTTGCTCAACCGACACAATAATGAAGGGATTTTAAATCGAATCATTACTTGTAATGAAAAGTGGATACTGTACGATAATTGGAAGCGCTCGTCGCAATGGATGAACCCCGGAGGCCCAGCCAAATCCTGCCCTAAACAAAAATTGACTCAGTAAAAGCTACTTGTGAGTGTTTGGTGGACTAGCGCCGGTGTCGTTTACTACAGCTTTCTAAAATCTGGCTTAACATTACGGCAGATATCTATTGTCAGCAACTGCAAACCATGAAGGAAGAATTAGCTGCTAAACAACTGAGATTGATCAATCGGTCTAGGCCACCGCTGCTTCACGACAACACAAGGCCACACACAACCACTTAGTTAGATGAGCTACAATTGGAATGTCTGCGGCATCCACCGTGCTCCCCGGACTTTGTCCCAACAGATTACCATTTTTTTTCCGAATTTTGGAAAACTTCTTACAAGGAAAAAAATTCAACTCCGATGAGGCAGTCCAAACCACCCTCAAATAGCTTATTGATTCTCGCCTCCATGGATTTTTTAGTAAAGGTATCAATGAACTACCTATGAGATGGCAAAAGTGCATAGATAAGAACGGTGCATACTTTCATTAATTAAATATATTTTACAAAAAAAGAAATTGACTTTATATTCCTCCCGTACACGCCAATTTTATATATAAGGACCTAATATTAATTGTCCTTGATTATATCTATTGTTCACTATATTACATATTTTTAAGTCAAATTTCATAAACTTACTTCTATTTTCTTTTTATTCAACGAAACAGCAATACGAGCGAGACGTTAATCTGATGGTAAATGATACGCCTGCCCATAACAACGTGACACTTGGGATTGTGTATATTGCACCAAATACAAAGTACTGTAAATTTTTTAAGTTATTTATGTTTCTAAAACTCAGTTTGACTTATTGAATTTCTATTTAATGATACTAATCTGTTGTCAGAGACAATCTAGGTAAAAACCACCGCAGTTGCTAATTCCTCCCCCAAACAGTAGTGTGCAAACATTACGGTAGGAGGAGCGCTATGCCTAGTGAAACTACTGGGAGTAAAGAGACTCGACGTATGTCTTAAGGCGGCGAGGACAATATGATAAATGGCATCAGGTTGTTATGGGCAGACGTATCACTCACTTTTACGTGAACGTCCCGCTCATTTAGTCGAATAAAATAAAAAAAAAAAACAGTTTTCGAGCCGTTGTATCAGAGAATAAACTTTCACTACTGTTACGGCTCAGATTCACAGCTGGTTAAATTGTCAAAGATAGAAAGATAGAAAGTTTATCGAGATTTGGTTAAATCAAAAAGAAAAAAATCATAGAGAAATTTTTTTTTAACAATTACAATAAAAATACTCGCAAGTTTCTTGTAAAAAGAGTTTATAAAATCTATATGAATAATGAAGTGAATTTTCTTTCTTATTATTATTTCTGTCTTATACTATAGTAGGAATTCAGTTTATTTAAAGGTTGATTGGAAGATATTGCTTTTAACAATTTGACTACCATTATATTAATTTCTGTAACATATATATTTCGCTATAATTTAAAAAATTATTTGCTTCCGTATTTTTTTTATTTGTTTGTTTTTGCACTGGTATGTTAAAAGCCATTACAGGCGTTATCCATACATAGAATTTTTGTAAACGAAATTGTATGTTTCTTTACGTATATATTTACATATGTAAAAAAATTATAATACTGTTGTATGCAGGAGTATTACCTACGATCAAGTGAACGTCGCGTTCGTTTTATTGCTTAGTCGAATAAAAAAAGTTTACATGAATAGCTAACATCGTTTATGGTCCACATACCCGTGAACTAGGGGTTAGGGTTGGGATCGTCACCGCTTTAAACAAAATTAGAAATATTTTTAAAATTAGTTTTAGAACAGTTAAAAAAAATCAATATGCACATTACATATGATGAAATTTTTTATATGATATAAGTTATATGTAGCTTTTTTATAAAACCTGAAGTTAGCTCTCTCACGGGCTCAAAACGCCAAAAAATTCGTGATCCATTTGTAAATCTCAATGTCAATATGTTTAGCGTCTAATATAATAAAATACGATACGACAATTTTTTTTTATTCACTTTAACAACGTCACGAGTGGGACGTTTACCTGATGGTAAGTGATACGCTTGCCCATTACAACGTGGCGCTAGTTACGATAATACATATTGCACCACTTGGCGCTCGTCGCCTAAGACATAAAATATTGACCCTCGTTACCCCAGTAATTACACTAGCGACAGCGCGCTCCAAACCGGAACACAATAATGTTTGCCGACTACTGTTTGTCGGATGCAATAGGCGTTACGGTGGGTCCTACTTAGACGGTCTCCGGCAACAGAGACCTACCACCAGTAATATATATATAAAGAAATCATTTCTACCATCAAAGATTCCAGTCGTGTATTGTACGATAAATCTCACTTCGGCGGCCATTTTTGAATATAAAGCGGGTTTACCGCATAATTAATTTAACACAGATAAGTAAATTAGATCGCACCGGCCAAGGTTATGTAATCGATGACGCCTCCGGTATCTAGCAGCGTCTTGTGAAATTGGATACCGAGCAGTGTTATAATACTGCTGGTGAGAAATAACAATAGACACTATTTATCCGTAAACCGTAATATTGTGCCCACCCGAAGTAGACACCGTGGGCATTCATCCCTTCGTTGTCCAAGGCCCACGCATTAGGGCAAGGCGTGTCGTTT
Organism: Ornithoptera alexandrae; assembly: GCA_029030555.1. Classification (NCBI taxonomy): domain Eukaryota; kingdom Metazoa; phylum Arthropoda; class Insecta; order Lepidoptera; family Papilionidae; genus Ornithoptera; species Ornithoptera alexandrae. Next base: position 3,416,570 of record JARDVY010000031.1, read on the forward strand.
CGTCAACGTCGGAATCTTCAGGAAAAGATTATATCATCAGCAAAAACTACATCAACGCTTACTGTCAGGTGGCATCATAATTAAGAGCTAGTCTATAAAAGGACCTTATAGATTCGTAATGATGTTAGCGCTGCAAGCCAATGCGACTCTTGCAGCTTATCTGACACTGGACTCGTGGACCCGGATCCACGGCTTGTTAAAAAAAATGTGTACTAGGTGGAGTGTAGTTATCCGACGGTGGATTTTCACAATATGTGTCTGGTTCTTGGTTTTCTGGCGTATCTCCTCGGTCGTCGAAGGCGGGTGCAGACTCGTTCCCCGACTACCTTCGCTTGTATCGGAATCTCTGGGCGGCGAGGACCGCCCCTGTTCGCGGGTGTACTTAGTGTACGTGGTGTAGCTGTGGCGCCGCGTTCTGAAGTGAGGGTGGCTTGATGTCGAGATTCGGAGCGTGTTCGTAGTATCCGAAGTGTATGTGGTGAAGTGGGTGTTGTCGGTGATTGTGGGTTCGTGTGTGGTGTGGGGGACCCCTGGGGACAACGGAATTAGCCCATGCCGTAGTCCGCGCTGTTTGGCGAAGTCAGTTTCGGAGCACTCTCTGAAGTAATGGTCGGGAGTTTGAGGTTGCTGTGGAGGTCCACATTGCGCTGGTACCATTCGGCACCGGTTGCGGTGCGGGTGAACCAGTTTTGGAGAACCTGCAGGGGTTTGAAGCGTGCTTTGGACGAGTAGGCGAAGAATACGCTGGCGTAAGACATTATAGGTCTTACGCATACCTTGTAGAGGTAAAGCTTGTGTTTGAGAGTGAGCTCGATGTTCTTGCATAACAGAGGGTATAGTTTGCCCAGCACTTGGGCCGCTTTGTTTCTCGCCTCGCGCTGGTTAGGTTAGCTTACATAGCACTATATTGTGTGTGCTTGTGACGTAAGATATCCAGTGTCCGGTACCCTAATAATTTCACCAACTATATCTACCTTTAACTAAAGCTTAGTAATGTCTGCAATTAATAAAGAAAAATCCGACAAAAAATAGAGGTCCATCACCAGTTAAAGATACAAATACAAAAGGTGAAACTTACTTCCAGGACGATTTCCTTGTGGCATGACGACTCCACTCCTTTGATCAGGGCGCAGAAGGCTCTCGGCCTCCGCCCCTCCTTGGTGAGACATCTCCATCACGATTCACTAACACTCAAGTAATATCATAACACCGACACAGTCATCTGTATGTAGGCGTGAACTCTTGATATTATCTGTTGGCAAAAGAGAGAACCATTAAATTAAGACCAGCTGAAGTATTTATAATAGATTTAAAATGATACATAATTTAAATCAATAACTTCCGGTATGCGCGAATATTAAAAATCGCCTAATTCTGGTTAGTTTTAGTGACTGTTTATGTGATAACTAACTATTAATGCATCATACTTTTAACTTGTCGGCCTTCGTTAAAATGAACCATACTAAGTATTTTATATGTAGAAAATTAACCGATAACTAGTAGTTAATTTTATGTAAATTGTTAGTTATTATTATCGAAGTGGAAAAAAGTTTAATACGTTCAAAAGTTTAAAAACGGTTCGCGTGCTTCAAAACTGTTGAGTAACTTTTAACTTTTACGTTGGTTTGTTGTACTTAACTTTTAGGGGAGGAGAAAGGACTTTATATGAAAAGTGTAATATTTAAATAATATTCGAAGGAAAATCTGTTTTTTATTTTACTTTTTATTCTGTGTTCTGTACTCCACGATTCAAAATCAGCTTCTTGGTGGTGCTGAACGTAGACTTTCACGAACGGGTATTATAACCGTACTTCGCCTCACGTCTGAGAGATGACGAACACATGTCTGTAAATCTATTTAAGCTGCTAAGCACTTTCTGAAGTTCACTCTTAGTCGCCTTTTACGACACGCTGAAGATAGAACAGCGATGTAGATATTCTAACCTGGCTCTCCACACTACAACTTTACTGCATACTATTGAATTATTACAATACTCTTATGAATAAATTTAAAATTTTGATTTGAGATACTATAATATGCGATTCAGGATTCGACAAGATACACAATTAATCTTTAACTTTATGGCCTCCTTATCTAAATCTGTGGTTTCCAAACTTATTGACCTTATGGACCATTAAATTTATAAGCCCCGAGACTATTGATAAGATTTTTTAAGTGTAAATATATTTATAAAAAATATTGCAATCTAAATTAAAACACTTAAGATGAAACCATTCATTATAACCAATTAATGAAAGCTTTATATATAAACCATACTAGAATAAACAAGCATGTTTAATTTTTTTTTATTTAATGAAGCGACGAGATGAGCAGGACGTTCACCTGATGATAACTGATACGCCATACGCCTGCTCATTACAATGTGGCGCTAGTTAAGATTCATATCGCCACATTGCGCTTGTCGCCTTGAGACATAAAATGTTATATCTCGTTACCCATGTAATTTCAAAAGCTACAAGACCCTTCAAATCGGAATACAGTAATGTTTGGACGCTACTGTTAGACGGCAAAAATAGGCTTGCCGGTGATACTTACCTAGAAGGTTTCTGGCAACAACATCATCCTAACTAGCGCCACATTATTATGGGCGGGCGAATCACGTACCAACAGGTGAGTGTCACGCTCCTCGTGTCGCTTAATTGAATAAAACAAAAATCAAAGGTTTCCCGACTTTTTTTCTCATAGACTACTTTCAAAATTTTGCTGGTTCCGATGGACTGCCTGCAGTTAGCTACATTTCTATCATACTCCCATAATACGACAAAAATTGTAAATATTAAAGCCAGCGTCCACTCCCGTGGAACCCTAAGGGTCCACCTGGATCAATTTGGGAAGTAAGGGTATGAATAATATTTTATTTTTAAATAATAAATACGATACCAAAGATATACATACATAAATGTTTAAAATACAAGAAGCCCCAAGGTCACAATACGACCTCTAAAAGTGCAAATGAATATCGAAGCATTTGCAAATAAGTATGGTACCTTTTTATCACGCCTAGCAACGTGTTCTAATACTTTATCAAACTTATCTTACTTTTTTATCATTACTTGTTATATATGGATTATATGTTATATATGTATAAAAAAATTCAAACCTAATACAATACAAATCTTATCACAATTTAATACTATTAATATGTTTATTAAATTTAGCTGTGATCTAAGATATATAAGTGGAGGACATCATTGTATGGAATAATTTGCGCATGGTTTTATTTCATACTTAATACTTCATCATCATCAATTGGTAGACGTCCACTGCTGGACATAGTTAATACTTAAAGAAACTTAAACTTTAGTGGTGGTAGGTTTTCTTGTCAGACACCGTATAGGTAGGTACCACCACAGCGCCTATATCTGTCGCCAAACATTACTTTGTTCCGGTTTAAAGAGCGCTATAGCTAGGTAATTAATGGGGTAACGAGACTCGAACATCTTGTTTCAGGCGACGAACGTACCGTGGTGCTGTATATATCATAATTAACGTTACATTGTTATGAACGGGCGTATCACTTACCATCAGGTGAATGTCCCGTTCGTCTTGTCGCTTGGTAATATTAAAAAAAAATATATCAAATCATATCTCAAAAAATATGAAGAGTTTAGTAAAACATTAAAAAATAATTATTAATCAGGGAACCCCATTTCTTGTGTGACACAGGCCTCCCAAAGATCTCTCCACATCGGATCATATCTCGTGTAATGAATACTTAGTTTTAATTATTACGATTGGCAACTGGCGCGTAATAAATTGAATTATAACGTACGCACCGCAATCTGAACGGCATGAGGTCAGTGGTCAATTGCATGATGGTGATGATTCAATAGCTACTAATACTTGCTGAATGCTATGTTATTTAATAATAAAGCTTATTTTATATTACGTGTACAGCGGTTCAAGATATGTGTTATAGTTTATATTTAACCTGCGGTTATAATGGTTTTAGCAACCGTTCAATGCACCATGTGGAGCTGTTTGGGATAAGTCTGGTGGTAGGTCTCTATTGCAGGAGAGATCGTCTATGTAGGAATTACAACTAAGCCTATTTCTGTCGCTAAACAGTAGAGTACAAACATTACCGTATTCCAGCTTGAAGGGCGTTGTAGCTATTTCACTAGGTGGAGGAACGAGACTATACACTTTGTGTATAAGTAAATATCCGATTAACCGGCGGTAATGTAGAGAAAGTAAAATTTTGTTACTTTCTGAATATTATTTTTTTTTATTCAACGAAACGACGTTACCTCCTAGTAAGTGCTATGCCTGTTTATAATGACGAGGCGCTAGTTAGGATGGTATACACTACATTGCGCTACCGCAGTAATTTCCCTAGCTACAACACCTTTCAATCCGGTACACGGTAAAGTTTGGCGGCAGGAACAGGTGCTGCGGTGGTACTTAGGCGGCCCTCGGCAACAGATCTACCACCACTTTTTTCTCATGGCATAATGTTTTGACGTAGTAGTACTTTTAAAAGTAATCCTGACTCTCCTGCGAAGATATTTCCCACGATCATCCTTCTCAATAACAGGACTAAAGATATCTATTGATAACAATGAGAGCAAAGTTCAAATGACGTTATGACAAGGCTACGTCCGTCTTACTATATGATTAGACAACAAAAGGACTTAATTTGCATAGGTGTTCCTTTATCAGGATGTTCTTTTCTCCTGACAAGCTTTATAGGAGCCTGCATAAAGGCTGATAGAAAGAGAAATCAATATATCTATATATGTATACTGATAGTAGGTCTCTATTGGCGGAGACTGTCTAAATACCACCGCAGGGCCTATTTCTACAGCCAAACAGTATTGTACAAAACTTACTGTGTTCCGGTTTGAAGGGCGTTGTAGCTAGTGTAATAATTGGTGTAATGTTATTCATCGCCTTGTCTCAGGGCGACGAGCAAGATGCTGTGTAATGTGTCACCTTAACTAGGGCCAGGTTGCTATGGGCTGGCGTATCACTTACCATTAGGTGAATGTCTCGCTCGTGTCGTCCTTTCGCTGAATATTAAGAAAAAAATGTTTCTTTGAAATGTAATCATAATTTTGCATCTATTATAAACATTGTATAACATTAAAAAAAACTTATATTTTTTGATAATAACATATACATCTTCGCCTCATTCCTTGTTAACGAGTATTAACATTTTTTTTTATAGGAAGGGTGGATAAACATTTCACCTGATGGAAAATGATCACTGACTCCCATGGAAAGTCGCAACACCAGGATTGCGGCTGCGCTGCTGACCTTTAAGGACATGATATGCTCTTTTCTTGAATTATATACATAAATACATATTTTTATGACATTTAGGTCGTTATTGAGTTTTTTTTTAAATTAAATAATGTCTCGTGAAACGATAACCTTACCGTGGTTAAGGTCGTCAGTGTTAACCTTAGGACGATAAAAATTGAGTCTTTTTTTTTTGTAAAAATTGTTTCAATTAAACTATAAGTCAATAAATTTGGTTAATTTTAAAGGGAATAATAACAGATTCCTGTTAGTATTGACATTTCGCATTAAATTCACATTTTGTGTTGTTAAATGTTTACCAATATAAAGGATTATTTTGACGAAGCTACGTGATGAGTGGGACATTCACGCGATGGTAAGTGATACGTCTGCACATAGCAACGCGGCGCTAGTGTGGGTGATATACACTACACCACCGCATTGTGCTCGTCGAATTGAGACATGTTGAGTCTCGTTACCGCAGTAATTTCACTACCTGTAGCGCCTCTCAAACCGGAAGACGATAACGTTTGCACACTATGGTTTCATGACAAAAATAGAAGCTGAGGTGGTACCTACCTAGATGGTCTATGGCAGATCTATCAATAGATTCGTTTACTACCATATTGCATCAAACCGCATTTTGACAGCGTGAAGGTTAAACACCATTTACTGGAGGGTCACAGTAGGATAGACTCTTATCTTGTCTCTTGTCTTGTAATCGAAAGAAAGCACCGAGTCCCAGTTTTGGGAACAGTGGAACTATTTATAATTGTAGTTAAACATTTGTATTATTAATTACGATATCTCATTCCATACATTTTATATCAAACTATTTCATTATGTTATAAATTTAAGCTACCAAATTAGGATGCAGAATAGATAAGTGATATTGTATAAAAAAAATTGTGTTTAATATATTATAAGTGTTAAAGAAATATCAGAGAATTTTATATTTTAGAAAAAAAAAAACTTTTTAGCATTATACATCATACATTAAATTTGAACACGGCGTTTAAAAAGACGTTTCAACTAGGTCACCGGGCGAGAGTTACCCTATTTCCTTTCACAAGTTTAATGTCTCAAAGGTGTAAGAAAAAAAAATCACACAATGCAACATTATCTCGGAGAGCTGGCGTTTCATCATCTGAACAAAGTGACTTCTGTAGAAAGCGTCTTCATAGAAAAATTTAAAGACGTTTAAGGCACTGCTGGTAAGTTTCACCAGGTAATGCCGTCGCATTGACACGTAAGATGTAAATTTCGTTAGACTAGCTATAACGTCTTTCAAACCGGAATACAGTAATGTTCCGACTCTACTGTATGGCGACAGATATAGTTTGCGGCAACAGTGTCACCATTAGGTGAACGTCGCCCTTGTCTCGTCTCCGCTTCCAATTAAAAAAAGCAAAATTATCGCAAAAATGAATTCACGTATAATATAAATTATAAATACATCTATTTATAATTTATATAATAAACAAATAAAAATTACTTTAATCATCAAATAGATAATTTTTTTTTTACTTAATTTTGTTTACCCGTTTGATTACTTTTAAGAAAACCCTTTAACTAGAAAGATAGATAAGAAGGAACTACTAGATAGATATATATGTTGAAATTAGGTAGAAATTTCTTTTACTATAATATATATAACAATTGGCTGAAATGATGATGATAAATAACCCTGGTTTTCTTCACACGAATACTTCACAATGATGGGACCGAACATGATGCAACATATATATAATTCAAAAATTATCTATAAATTTCGATTATATATATATATATATATTTTATAATACTACAGTTATATGGTGTAGCCACACTTTTAAGTAATATTATCAGGAACCAGCAACCTAACTTTATCTTGTAGTAAGAATTTTTATTGAAACCTTGAATGATAATGCAATGAATTTTAAATGTTTGAGGCAAAAAAATATTCAGCAACAAGTTTTGCTGGCGTCAGGTGAACAAAGTACTATTACTTATTCAAAACTATTAAGTCAAGTTCGATAGTTAAATACGTATTATACTCCCTGATATAATAAATTAAACTATTGTATTGAAAACAAGGCATTATCAATTGGCAACAAAGGTTAGCTTACTATAGGGACTCCGTAGATAATACTAAACTCGCACTGATGGTAGGTCTCCGTTGCCGGACACCATCTAAGTATCACCGCAGCAATATGCAGACATTACTACTGTTCCAGTTTGAAGAGCGTTATAGCTAATCAAATTAGTAAGGTATAAATTCAACATCTTATGCATCCGAGTGACGAACATATCACCATCAGGTGAACGTCTCGCCAGTCCCGACGCTTCGTCGAATAAAAAAAATCTATTGTATTTAAGTTACAATTTTACGCGTTATATTATTAGTCTTTGAAAAAAAAATTTTTTTTCATAAAATTAATATAATAATAATGGATACGTTCATATATTTTATTAATCTGACAAAGCGATGATACGAGCAGGATATTAACTTGACAGTAAGTGATACCACCTATCCATAACAGGCGTAAATGAACAGCATCACAATGTACTCGTCGCTTTGGGATATATGTTGTCTCGTTGCCGCAGTAATTTCACTAGATACATGGTCCTTAAACCGGAAGACAAATGTAATGTTTGCACACATCTGTTTGACGGCAACTACAGGAGCTGCGGTGGTACCTACTTAGTCGGTCTCCAACAAAGGTGACTCACTAACAGTAAAGATATTCAAAGATCCTGCTCCGATCTATTAATTCAGTTTTTTTCATATAATTCTCCGTAGATAATAGTTAACCTTCGAATTCCATTTTAACGTACTAATTAAACCGATTGCAGTAAGAAGTAAATTTTATAAGTCACGTATATATTACGAGTACTTTAAGTTAGAAATGGTTGATAAATAATTTGTATTTTTCAGTGTTATAGCAAAGATAAGACAATTTTTTTTTTAATGACGTGTTTTTTTTATTTAGTTAAACGATGTGACGTGTAAGACATTCACCTGATGGTAAGCGATACGCCACTCATGAGAACGTAACGCTAGTTAAAATGATATATACTGCATCACATTGCGCTCTTTGCCGGAGACACAAGATGTTGAGTCTATATACCTCAGTAATTACATCAGCTACAGTTTCCTTCAAACCGGAACACGGTAAAGTTTGCACACTACTGTTTGACTGTAGAAATAGGCGCTGCGGCGGTACCTACCTAGATTATCTCCGGCAACAGAGAACTACCATCAGTATTTTTTAAATTATGCTTATGTAAACAATAATGTGAATGTTAATATATTTAATATTCATTATGGTTTTAAATGATCAAATATTAAACATACTTTCACTATAGATGTTTAAATTTTTTTTAACAACTGAATAATTACTCTTTTGTCTACGCAATGAACCTTTAATAGTGAAGAGGGAGGATGGTGATATTACAAAAGCGCATAGATATTAAATACCGTGCTGATGTTAATATGTAGAATTTTATTAAGGTAGAATACACATAAATGGCATATATATTTATATATAACCAATATTTGAGGAAATTTGATAAGATAAAAATATAATACTTGTTCCTGAAATTTGTTTTTAGTTAGCAGCTTTTATGTATACTGTGTATACCTAGTTATTTTATCCGTTACCGTTACTGCATCATTATAAAGTAGATTTGTATACTCAAAACATATTTTCTATTATCTTATATTTTGAAGAAAAATAATTTTTGTAGTTTATTTTAGCAAAACAAATTATATCCCACAAAACGTTTATTTATCACAATAAATTCTAATTAGAACAACAGTAAAATGTTATTTGTTTCCATATAAACATTATTGTTAATACTATACGCCGGAAGTTAAACAGTAATGTTTATAGTACTATTTTATATCTAATTATATATATCAAAACGTGTTCTTAAAAGCGCGTGGTTCGTCACCTTTACTATTAGTAGTTCGTACTTACCATATCATATTCAGCCGTCACTACAGTTTGCAATATCACTAAATTATTATATTTATTTACAATTTTATAACCGTTTTATTCATAAAATATTGATATCATCTTACAAATGAACACTCCACGGAACACGACCACCTACGCTCGAGTCAAATAGTGAATCGGATCAGATAAATGGTCAAAAAATTTAGTTCATTCGTACATTCATACGTTCAATGCACTTTTAGTGTTGGCAGTAATAAAAAAAGAAATTAAGCGAAAAGATATCCAACGAAAAATTTTATATTTAGCAGAAACTAAACGTAATAAAAAATCTTTAATGTTTTCAAAATTTTTAGACTTAAATAGTAATAATATTTTATTTGCTAATGAATTTATTCACACGATGTCTTCGCTGGTAATTTTTTCAAGGACTTTACCAGACGCTGATTATCTATATTTATATTTTATTATAAATTTTTATTTACTACATATACTAGGTTAAAACTAAAAATAATCAATAGCTTAAAATTTTTTATAGTTATGAATGTCCTATCAATGACTTATGTCATTTAAAAATCAAATTCTGTACTTATGTTCTGGCGTTCTATTTTTAAAATTTCTTCGAAAAATTCTCTTGTTCTACTTATCATTTATAATTAGTACTTGTAATTGTAACTCGTAAAGCTGGTATTAATTAAGAAAGCGCAATGGTTAATTCAAGTTTAGCATATGAGATTCTCCTGTACATAAATTCCTTTTATTTCGGTCTTTTCGCTACTTGCGAATTAGGCACACTCATATTGAAATCTATATTGATCGGGAATAAACACAACAGCGATAATTACTGGACAACAGTTGGTCAAGACTATGGCGTTTTGATGGGTCTTTTCGTTGTTGAAGGAACTAGACTGTTGCTTGGACGTAAAGGAAGTCTTAGCGAAAAAGGTAAGAATAAATTTAAAATATGAAGTACATATAACTTAAAAGTTATCAATTTATTATAAAATATTTCTACCGTTGATCTAATAATTTACTTTTTGTGGGTGCATTCTGACAAATAGACCAGTAGAGTGAAAATTGGTTTCTACCATTTATTATTGATTTTATGTTTTTAATTGTATTGCTTTAAATTATTAGACCAAAAAACACTTTTTTTTATTTTAATTTATATCTCAAGGTGCAGATTAATATTAATTTTAGATTTTTTTTTTCGTTCCGATGAGATAACTTAAGTGTATGTGTAGTAATCCATAGCAATATGGCGCTTGTGTGGTATATACAGAACCATATTTTAGTATTCTCTTTAAAACAATAGATTTTACATTAATTAGTATTTTCACTAGCTATAATATTTTATTGTGTTCAATAATATGGCGTTTTTCTCCAAAATGTGCCATTAAACTAAAATACAGCAATATTTTTAATTTTCGTGCTATGTTTATATACTAATAATATCAATTAAAATTAGATAAGCAGTTGTTAAGGAACAAGTCAATCACTGCAATTAAAACCTTTGCATAGGATTTCTGTTCACTCGTAGATATAAATGTCAAAATTAATAAAATTATATATTTTTTCATTTGTTTAGCTTCAAACAATTTTACAGAAATTTTGTGAACATGGATGTGTTGTTTGTGTAAACAGGAGTTTGTGTAAACTCTACATGTGTACATTTAAATGCTGTATTGGTTATAGTAATAGTACTGAATTCGCAGTGCACTAATGCAAAACATGAAAGAATTTATGTGTACTGTGTTAACTTAGAGATAACAAATATTAAAATTACAAAAAAATTACAATAGTTCATATTTTATTTAAACTTTGTCTTTGTTTCTCAAGTTTTAGTTCCATTAGTTTAAATTGCTTTCCTTCTCTCTCTCTTAATTCATTGTAAAAAAATGTCAGTGCACTATTAATAGAAAGTTGTACATGTACTGGTAATTATGATTATCGTTTATATTATTTTCAGATATACCTGTGATGTTTTCTGTTATTCTAACAGTGCCATCAATAGTTGGTGTTCTTTATCTTTTAATATGGCAAGTGGTGGTTCTACGAATTGAATATATTTGGTGCACATTGATGCTTAGTATACAAGTATTGGAATTTATATTTGCATCCATGTTCATTGCTACTATGTGTAGGGGCCCATCATATGACTGAGAAATCTTGATAAATGTGTTGATGAAGTTAATGGAGAACAAAATTAAGATTTACACTTTTTAAATTTTCTCATTTATATGGTATGTGATCTTAATATGTTATTAATATTTTAGACAATGAAATATTAATAATTTTTCTATATAAAAATGTTTATTTAATGTTGGATAAAATTTATTACTTTATTCTACATTAATGTGAACTTGAACATAATAAATTATCCTGGTGTGATTATAAATATAGCACAAATACTTCATCATTTTGCCTGAACAGAATTAAAATAATGTAATAAAAAAAATTTGATGTCATGCTGCAAATTATGTTATATATTTTATGATATATATTTAATTTATGTATCTTTCAATATGCTATTCAACTAATTAACCTTTGTAATATTGAGCACAAAATCTCTATATTCTTCAGTGGTTATAAAAAAAGTGAACATAAATTTTTATGTACACAGTTTTCTCTATTGCTTCCATTGCTCTATATACTTATCTAATTAATAATTTAAGTTTTACTTTGAAATACATATTACATAACTACTGGTGGTGCCACAAGTTGTGTACTACCCAATACTAGCTAACTCCAATTAATTTATATTTTCGTCAATGTTTATTATTATCATGTCTAGGAGCCCCTCAAAGTACTGAAATATGTTCATTAGATAACATTCATAAGTTTCATGGTTATTAATAATATGCATTTATTTATCTGATATGCCATTAATGCTCTATAAAATTAATAGAATATTCGGATTGCATGTTTTATAAAAATGCTCATTCCGAATAAGTGCTTCCCATTCAGTAGTTAACTGAAATTTCCTATAAACTTATTATTAATACCAAACATGAAAATTATTTCAATAACATTGATAATTGTCCCTAACACACTCTGTGTCATGTGTACCACTGGTGGTATGCGCAGTCATATTTATACAGTTCTGAAAATATATATTGCATTACAAATATAATTCGGTAATCTATATTTCCACCTAAACAATGAAGCATTATACAAGATGCAGTATACAATAAAACAGATAAGTTTATTTAATTTTAAATATTGTGTGATAATATATCCATCTTTAGTCAAAATATCAAGTCAGGCAAAAATGGCTTGGTATGAAACGTGTAAAAATAAATTAAAAAAGAATAAATCTAAAACTTTTAAGAGAAATAAATCATACTTATTAATATCGTAATCACCCTTATGACTGTTCTTTGTATTAGCACAGTTCTACTAATGTTTAATATAACATATAATATTTATACCGATTTAAAGTAAATTGATAAGTAATATTATTAATTATCCTGCCAATAACGCCAACAGTAATTGTTTATTAAATTTTAAACAGTAATATATTTCCAATATTGGAGTTTGAAATTGAAACTTTGTAGGTAATGCAATAGTGAAGTATTATTCCTGTTCTTGAAACGAGTGATAATGTGGCCTTTGTGTAGAGCATATACAAATTAATTTTATCAAAGAAAAATCTTCCATTGTGAATTAGAAACCTCAACATTAGATATTTATAGATGTTTACAATATTGTAGAAATAGTTCTATGTACTCCAGTTATTGAAAAATTTTAAAGTATTATATTGTATTAAATATTTTATTAATTAGTATTTTAACCAAAGTATTCTAGTCCAACAAATAATTATTTATAGCAAATATATTACACAATTTGAAAAGATACAAAAAGTTTTATTCCTATTTAATTACCAAAGACGTGGATACTTAGACATGGTCTACAAGCACGGGTAGAACGTGTTTTGAAACAAAATAAATCCTAAATAAAACAAATTACTGCGGTAACTAGACGTATCATGATGTCTTAAGGCGACGAGCGGAAATATGATTTAATACATCAGTTTTCAGCATATCCTAACGTGCGTCACATTGTTATGGGCAGTTAACACATTCAGGGTCTCACGAGTCGACCTTAATTTTACTCCAGTGCAGGCGGCCGGGGAGGCAAGTCCACGGAGTTTTGTTGATATTTCCAAAATGCATATGTATGTTCTGTTTAGGATTATATTTTACTGATGTTAGGTGTCCGTTGCCGGAGACCGTTCAGGTAGATACGATCACAGTGCCCCGAGGTGGTGCGTACGGTACTTCCGCCTAACTCTTGTACACAAATGTGGTCTTGTCAAGGCCTCTCGCTGTTAGAACCACGGCTGTGTGCGAAAGCGTTCCCGTGGTTCCGGCCAAATGCGATGAGTGAGAAACCGTGGGGTTTCCAGCCGGTATACGTCCGGCGTAACTCTTCTGTTACTCCGACAGCAGAAGGATATCCAATGCAGGAATTCCCCATAAAATAAAAAAAGATACCTCTACAGTTGAATTATAATAATTATAAAACACAAATTGGGCACCTAAAGTGCCATCTCTGGACAAACAAGTAAATTTCGGAAGTACTATGAATACATGGTCACATCAAAATTTATAGTTCTCTTCTGCGCCATCTAGTGGCAAAGAGAATTTTACTAGATTATCTTTTCGTCAATAGATTGTTCTACTGAGTAGTAGTTATAATTTTTTTTAATTCAATTAATCGACGAGACGACCGGAACGTTTAAGTGGATGATAAGTCATACACTTGTTTGTAATAACGTGGCGCTAGTTGGATGATAATACTGCACCAATTTCGCTCGTCGCCCGAGACGTGAGGTGTTGTCTCGTTAATCCAGTAATAATCAGATAATTATTCCTGTCATGTAAGCGATACGAAAATATTACTCATCGCGTTTATTCATTTTTGTTTTTATTTATCCTATTGGGCAAGTCATTGTGCCTAGAATGGAGAAAAGCAAATTACTCGTATTAAAAAGGTTTTCCCTCATCCATTAATTGTTACGGTTAAATAAAATAAGTATCTATAAATATCTAATCTATTTATGTTTTAATAAAAGTATTATTTTACTATCAAAATATAATAACATTTATAAATCAATATTCTTCCATTTGCCTAGGCACTTCTTACTTCGATAAATTGCCTTTAGATAAATTACAATTGTGGTCGGTCAGCACCAGAAACGATTTGTACGTTCAGGGATTCTCATTTCAGAAATTGTTTTACGTGAAACGTGAGTTTCAATGAAATTCAATACTCGTATGGATTAAAATATTTTTTTTTTGTTTAATTAAGCGACGAGACGAGCTGAACATTTACCTTAAGGTGAGTGATACCGTCTGCTCGTAAGAAAACGCGGTGCGAGTTCAGATGATACTGCATCACATTGCGCTCGTCGATATAAGATGTTACGTCTTGTTACTCTAGTAATTACACTAGCCACAGCGGAACTAGCTTCAAACCGGTACACAGTAATGTTTGCACGCTACTATTCGGTGGTAGAAATAGGAGCTGTGGTGGTACCCACCTAGACAGTTTCCGGCAACAGAGTCGAACCACTAGTAATGACTATATCTTAAGGCCAAGTCTCACTGGATGCAGTCTTAAATTGCTTCCTTTTCTTCCAGTTGTTCTAATCTTCCTTTTTCCTATTCCTCACTATCGGCTACCATAGTTTTTACAAATTTGATACTGCTTCTATCTTCCTGATTTTTGTTAATATAACTTAATGTTAAATTCTACATTCTTAATAAAGTTTAATAAAGTCGGTTTTGTTAGCTTTATTGACGAGGACCTACGTACGATTACAGCTTAGATAAAGTAGTGAGTTTGAGCTCATGAATCTGGGAGCTCCGAGCTACAATAAATAGACATGACGACTATGCTACGTAGCCTACTTTAGTAATAGCTACGATAAACATGGACTATACTGTTGCTAGGTTACTGTCGCCAGAGATGGTCTAAGTGGGTACCACCGCAGCGCCTAATTCCACCGTCAAATCGTAGTGTGTAAACATTATTGAGTTCCGGTTTGAAGGGCGTTATAGCTAGTGTAATTAATGGGAGAAACTTGACTAAACGTCTCAAGGCGACGAGCGTAATATGGCACTATGAATATTAACTAACACTACGTTGGGCAGGTGTACCAGTTACCATCAGGTGAACATCCCACTCAAGCGGTGAGCGCTTCATTGAATAAAAAAAATTAAACATGCTTGCTTATTCTATTATGGTATATTTATAAAGCTTTCATAATTTGGTTATAATGAATGGTATCATTTTAGATCGCATTTTTTTTATATATATATTTACTGTATGCTTGAAGGACATTATACCTTGTGTAATTACTGGGGATACGAGACTAAGTCTCACCGTGACTAGTGCCATATTATGCCCACATATAACTTGCCATCAGGTGAGCGTACCGTTCATCTCGCCGCTCTATTTAACTTAACTCAATTTTTAGACAATATGTTATGTAATTATGTAATTGTGTAATACTTGGTAACGGTTTTCTTCCATTTAAACTCTTAAACTGTAATTATATGAGAGCGGCAGACATATTCAATGTTTCACATGGTTGTATCGCATTACGTTATTTGTCGTACGAAATGAGACTTTATACTTAAATAATAAATTATTGTTGTGTAAATCGCGTGTGTGCCCATCGCGTGTAATTTATGTTACATCTATCATTTGTAACGAGCGTCATTATGTTTATATTAAACTTCAAGTTGTAACATCGTATGTATTTACATGGGTATTAACTTTGGACGATAATGGTATTGAAAGGAAAGATCAAAAGTTACACAATTTTAAAAGTTCTTCGAGTCATCGTTATATGTAGTCATATATAAAAGTACTTCATGGGGTTATATAAGGAAAGCTCTTATATTAATGTGTATGTATGTTTGTGTTCCTTTTGACTATAATAAACGATTTATCTATCTATCTATCATCAGCCCATAGACGTCCACAGCTGGAAATAGGCCTCTCCCAAAGATCTTCACACACAATCAGCATGACCTGCTGTACCGTTGGGCACTAGGGGCTGTCGTATGTAGTAAGGGTTCATATAGGTGCATTTAGGTCATTTCTCACCACGCTGGCCCAATGCCGGTTGGCGGAAACCAGAGCCTCATTTGTTGATTAGTAGGGTGCACCACAAGCGAGATAGGCTTGGGTTCTGTGAGACCCCTTACACCCCTGTTCTTTGCGTATTAGTTTTAAATTACAAAAAATCATAAAAGAAATTGTATTTTCTTATGTAGCTTAAGTATTAGTATTAACTTAAAAAAAACTATACTTCATAAAATTAAGTTATTGAAATAATAGAGGTTAAATTATTTAGAATTCGCTTTAAGGTTAACTATTTATCTTTAGACTCTACGAGTTAATTAAAATAATTTACTCGCTGTAAGTTAGATCTGTTTGCTGCAAGTAACATAAAAATATTATTATCTTACTGTTTAAAAGTTGTAGAGTTACTGGATAAATAAGATTTGATATCTTGTCTTGAGGATGCCAAGGCATTGAGGAGCAGTGAGGACATTCGTACTATTAAGCTATTGTCACCATTCATTCAGTGATGGTAGGTCTCTGTTGCCGGAAACCGTCTAAGTAGGTACCACAGCAGCTCCTATTTTTATCGCCAAGCAGTAGTGTGAAAACATTGCTGTGTTCGGGTTTGAGGGGCTTTATAGCTAGTCTAATTACTGGGGTAACGAGACTCAATATCTTATGTCAAAGGCGACGAGTGGAATGTGATGCAATGTATAACGTCCTAACTAGCGCCACGTTGTTAAGGGCGGACGTATCACTTACCATCAGGTGAACGTCCCGCTCGTCTCATCTCTTAATTATATAAAAAAAAAGATTCGTTCAGCGTAATTTTAATATAATTATTATATTAATATATTTTAACAATGAAGGGATCGATAGTGATACTCCCATCCATAATACAGTAGCGTTAATTAGGATCACATACACTACACCATTGTTCTCACTTTGAGACTTTTATTCTCGTTGCCACGGTAATTTCATTAGCTGCAGCGCCAATCAAACCGGACCACAGTAAGGTTTGCACACTACTGTTCGGCGGCAGAAATAGGGGCTGCGGCGGTAACTGCCTAGGCGGTCTCCGGCAACAGTGACCTCCCACTGATGCTAAAGATGAAAGATGAAGAATACATTTAAAATGTATATTAGATATAAAACCTTTCTGCGGTTAAGTAAAAATATAAAAATGAGTTTACTTCTTAATAGAGAATTAAAGTGGAAACGTCAAAGTAGATTCGATATCTTTCAGTAAACTTAACGCGCTTCCTCTTAACTTACCGTATTGAGTGATGTACTTTGGTCGATAAGCATACATTTAATTTATGGCATAAACAAACAGTAGTTTTGGGTTGAAAGGCGTTGTTACTGGTGATACCCCTACAAACGTGGAGATCTTTGGGGGAGGCCTATGTCCAGCAGTGTACATCTATCGGCTGATGATGTTGGTGATGATTTATTTATTGATTAAGTCTAGAATCGATCATACGTTATTACATTAACTAGAATTTACAAAGCATTTTGACAACAAGTATTACTACGTGATTGTTAAGAAGTAGACACAGCATTCACTAATTATACTTACTGTTTATGGATAAGATAGGTTTACTATATATGACGTTGTCTTTAACTTTAGTAAATTTACTAGCTACAGCGCCTTTCAAACTGAAATAAAAGTATTTTTCCACTACAATATTTGATAATAACAGTAGTTCAGTTTTACAATGCGATGTCGACGTGGGGCCGTTATCAGGGTACGCCACTATCGCAAGAATGAGATGCCCTTAAGTTAAATCCGTTTCCTGCCATCGCGCAATCTGTGGAAGGCCCCCGCCAATGGGAGGGACGGAGGGCGGCGCGCGGACGCCGGACGCCCTCGCCGATTGGACGAAATTATTAAACGGATTGCCTGTTGTGAAAAAAAAAAATACACGTCAGGGATATAAAGCTTACAATTGAGTGCCTCTTTTTGTTCCTTGTTAAATTGATGAAAAAAGACCAGGAGAAATTGGTACGGGGATGAAATAAAAAAAAATGATTTATTATTTGGCCCGCTTAACTTTTTAACTTATTGGACGTTAATGACTTTTGATTTTGCTCGGTAGCGCCGTAGCACCGTAGCGGAATAGCTACGCTTTAAAACTCTACCCCCTCTCCCTACCCCGGTTGTGTTTTTCATACTCTTTATTAATGTGCCAGGACGGAGCTTGAATAATTTGGTCAAGGAAATTTAATACAGCTTTAGATTGGATTGGAGAGTTTCCGCCATTTTAAATTTAGAATGCTGGATAAAATTTATTTATTTCACAGCTCTGGAAATTTAATTATATAATATATATTAGAAGTAACTGTCGTTCAGTAGTAAGTACTAGTAACAGTAGCTCGCTGGCCTAATGGTTAAAGCAAGCGGTTTTCATTCCTAAGGTCGCGAGTTCGAATCTCGTCATGTACCGATGACTTTAATATTTAAGTTGTGTACATTTGTGAACTTTAGTAACAATAGCGAAATACAAACGGTGAAGGGAAACATCGTGAGGAAACCTGCACATGAATTAGAGTTTATTCTAAGATGTGTGTGGGTCACCAATCCGCATTGGGTCCGCGTGGTGACTATAACCCCATCGCCCTCTTATTGAGGGTAGGCCTGTGCCCCAACACTGGGGATGTAAATTCTCTGTTTTTAAGTTAATAAGCGGTAATAAGCAAGCCGCGATATCTCAATTTGTAAGGCCGCCATACACGCTGTACTTGGAGGGCTTGATTCGATTCCCATACACGGTGGTATGTCTTTGTTGCCGAAGACCATCTAGGTAAATACCACCATAGCTCCATTTTCCACCGCCCAACAGTAATGTTTAAACATTACACGCCGGCCGAGTGGGGTCTGATAGATGTCACATATACAAGAAAGCTGCTGGTAGTGAAACATCGGTTTTCTGACCTCCACCGGAAGCTCTACCATTTTTTTATTATCTACAAAGCGGCTATACGAGCGGGACGTTTACCTTGTAGTAAGTGATACGATCGTCCATAAAAAGTTACACTAGTTAGTAATAATAGTAATAGTATAATATATTGCCCTACATTGTGGTCGACGCTTTGGAGACATAAGGTTTTACATTTCGTCATACCAGTTATATCAGTAGCTACAACGCACTTTAAACCGGAACACAATAATGTTTGCACAATACTGTTTGTGGATAAAAAGAGAAGCTGCAGTTTACTTAGACGTTCGCCTGGTGATGAATTAGATTATGACGAAGTACCATGCAAGCCACGACGACTGTATTGTCCAGATAAACCTAACTGGTTTTCGGGTAATAATTGTGTATTTTTTGAAAATGATTTTTTTTCTGTGTCAAAGAATAAATGAAAAAAAAAAGCAATAACGTTTGGGGGTAGAAATAGTTGCTGCGACGATACCTGTCTAGACGGTCTCTGGAAACAGAATAAATATTTGAAACGAAGATGTTATTGCGATGAAAATAATATTTGTCGTATAGTTAAAGAAAATATCAGAGGAAGAGTGTAAAAGAACGACACCATTGTCTAGAACAAAAGAGCACAGGACCTGTCGCACCGTACGATGATATTGAGCCGCGTGCACTTTATTTGCGAGATAACCGCCGCCTTGAACTGCGGCTCGCTGGCGGACGCTTGAGTCACACTTGACTGGAGGAAGCGTTTACACTGGAGTTAAAAAATTATACTTTTTTTTTAAAATGAAATTTTTTAAAAAAAAAAATATAATGTATTATAATTTGAGGATTGATAAAATATTTTTTTTTATTCAACGAAGCGACCAGATGAGCGAGACGTTTATCTGATGTTAAGTGATACGCCTGCTCATTACGTGGCGCTACTTAGGATGTTATATATTGCATCACGTTCACTTCACTCCCGTAATTTTATTAGCCATAGTGTACTTCAAACCGAAATACAATAATGTTTGCACACTATTATTTGTCGACAGGAATAGGCGCTGCTGTGGTACCTGCATAGATGGTCTCTGGCAACAAACACCTACCATCAGAAAAATCATGAGTTTTAATACAAACACTGATTACACCGTTTAGGTAAGTACAACCGTAGCTCTTACTTTTGCCGCCACTTCTTCTGAATTCCAGGCTTTTATACAAATTAGACATACACCAACTCGCGCTTGGCTAAAATAGAGGTACGACTTACTATCTCCTTGTGACAAAAGATTCCAAGTTCAATTAGTGGGTAAAAGGCTGTTTATTTTGTTTAAAGACGGATATGTATATTTTAATTTTTTTTTTCCCTTTAAAGCCTGAATAGACGTTTTTTCTTGTTCAATTATTCTTGAAAACTTCATCTGTATTTTAATAATTAGAAGTACAGAAGTTGACTATAAGAACTTCACAGAAGATATGTCAGAGTTGAACTTAATATTGTTGGTATGTCTTTAAGAAACGCGAGTGTGACAGCGGCCTAAGCGGCGTCCCATGGCTCATATATCGTAACCGCGCGACGGCTCGTGGGCCGCGGCCGATACCGATACGATATCGTGACGACTTTATTCAGGGACGAACCCGCGATTTATAACCTACGATGCGACCGCTGACGCTCCGATAATCATGTGTCCGCGGCGCGAAGTGTTATAGCCGATGCAGTCGCCTCGTAAGCATCAGCTTGCTGGAGCCTGCGATAAGCGTCTCAAATAAAACTAGTGCTTTTAGGATTACGATTCAGACAGAGATTCATTCGTCATAATCCTAGCTGTAGCTTCAACTGTAACTATCATCATTAGCCGATAGAGGTTCACTGCTGGGCACTGGCTTCCCACAAAGTTCTCTGCGCAAGGTTGTTGTCGGAGATCTCTATCTAGATAAGTCCGTGTATAAACATTGCGTTGTTCCGGTTTGAAGAGCGCTGTAGCTAGTCAAATTACTAAGATAACGAGCCTTAATATCCTATGTCTTAAAGTGACGAGCACAACTTGGTGCCGTGTGTATCGTCTCAACTAGCGTCACGTTATTATGGGTAAGCTTATCACTTACCATCAGGTGAACGTGTCCCTCGTCTCGACGTTTCGTAACTTACCAAATTCCTTTCCCCAACGGAATTGTGGGGGTGTTACAGCCAGCAGATCAGGCGGGGAACAGTTTGTATTGTAATAATCACCCTGTGATTTAAAAATCAAGCGCATTCAAGCAGCTGGATGTAGACAGCGTAGGATCGATCGATGTCGGTCGGCTGATGATGATGAAATAAAAAAGATATACATTATACATGGAATTACAATAAGTTATTTTTTTATTATATATACACAATTGATTGTGCCCTCATCCATCCCCTAGAGACAAAATGCTGAAACCTTCCAGGACAGCCTCCAGTAAGAGAAATACAATATATAAATTTCTATAAATAAATAAAACTTGTTCGTAAAGTAATATTATCAGATTTGTACTGAAATCATATTAATGTTTAATCATAGTAATTTTAACAGTACTTTCACCATCAGATAGCTGAAGATATAAAGCATGATATAGGTTTTGTTTTTATGTAAAATTATTCTGTGATGTCTTATAAAAATAAGATTTTTAAACAAACCGTCTAGGTACGCACCACTAATTGCCCTGTAGTCTTGGGCTATTAAGGATAGGACTAAGGTAAGCATTGCCTAATGTAGAAGGCCATAAAAAGTGTGTTCGGGTTAGTGGGTTTTGAAGGTGGGGGCCCTCGTCGTCCACTAAGCGATAAATGACAATTACAAAGTGGTCTAGAGCTTAACGCACCAAAGCGACGGTCAGTACCACCCACACTAGCTCGTATTTCTGCCGCTGAATGGTAGTGTACAAACATTACTGTGTTCGGGATTGAAGGACGCTGTAACTAGTGATAAGATTGGGGTAGAAAACAAGATCTTTAAAAAGGACCTGAAAAGGTTTCTGCAGGGTCATCAACACGTCCAGTGTTACCTCTGATGTTGCTGGTGGTCATAAGCTGCGATTACCGCTCAACATCACACGAGTCGTAAGGCTGTTTGCCACTTAAGTGGTATAAAAAAGAAGTAGAAACTTAACTCCTCACCATTTAAACGACTAGTATAATATGATGCTGTATATATCATCCTAATTAGCGCCACGTTATTGGCAGGCGAATCAGTTACCTTAAGGTTAACTTCTTGTTCTTCTCATCACTGTGAGTTAGGATGCGAAGGTCTGCATAGGGTTTTTAAAAAGATGACTTGAGCTCACAGAGCGGCTTAACACTAATTTTATTTTGAATAACACATTTCTTATATACTATTAAATACAATAAACAAAGGGTCTTTAGTTTATCTTAATTAAACACTTAGATCCTTTCACTATGGTCCGATGCGGAGTCCTGTCCTTATTTTAATAGCTTCCATGTACTAATGGTGTTTAGTAATGGACCCTTGTATGTTCTGTATAACTTGCTTAATTAAAAAAATAGATACATATAATAATCCGATAGGTCCTTGAGGTATGTAATGTTATCGTCTGGCGCTGATGACGATGATGATGATGATGACAGGCGCGTGTGGGTGTCGCCGTGTAAAATTTTAAGAATGTATGCCTCTAAAGTTGTCCGCGCACCGCACATTCATTAATACGGTGCCCGTTTATCGCGCTTTCATTTAAATACCTTCGTCTTGTAAGAAATGTGAACCGGCACAGCACCGAGAAAGTACCGTCACGAATATTATTTATTTAATTATTATTATTTTTTTAATACTTTTGATTTTCACTTGACAAAATTAATTAAAACAATCCTTTCATAATATTAATGGTTTTCTTTAATGCATTTAGAGCAGGAGTTCGGAACCATTTTAGAGGATTTACAGCAACACTTTTATTGTAAGTGACAATCATGTCCATAACAACGTGGCGTTAGTTAGGATGGTATATACAACACCACATTTAGCTCGTCGCCTGAGATATAAGATTTTGTGTCTCTTGGTCATCAGCCGATAGACGTCCACTGCTGGACGTTGGCCTCTCACAAAGATGCCTCATATCGACCGGTCATGCGCTGCCCGCATAGCCAGGCACCAGGGGCTGTC
The DNA here is from genome assembly GCA_029030555.1 of Ornithoptera alexandrae. Lineage (NCBI taxonomy): Eukaryota > Metazoa > Arthropoda > Insecta > Lepidoptera > Papilionidae > Ornithoptera > Ornithoptera alexandrae. The sequence continues at coordinate 3,439,901 of JARDVY010000031.1, forward strand.
GTTTGAAAGGGTTTATATGGGAGGATTTGGAGCATTTCCTACCACGCTGGTTCAATGCGGTTTGGTGCGAGCCAGAGTCTCGTTTGTTGATTAGCAGGGTGCATCACGAACAGATGAGGTTGGCTTGGGTCCCGTGAGTTGTTGGGGGGACCCCAAATACCCCTGAGTCTCTTTACCTCAGTAATTTCACTAGTTACAGTCCTTCAAACCAGAACACAGTAATGTTTGCTAGGTATAGTTGCCGCTGTGGTACCAACCTAGACGGTCTCCGACAACAGAGAGCTGACACTTTATGTTTCATCATCAGAAGATAGGAGTCCACTGTTGGACATGGGTTTCCTCCAAAGATTTCCACTTCGATTGGTCCTACGCTGCTCGCATGGATAGGCACTAGAGGCCATCGTTTGTAGAAGTACATATGGAAGGATTTGGGCTATTTCTCGCCACGCTCGCTCAATGAGGGTTGGTGGGAGTAAAAGCCTCGTTTTTTGATTAGCAGGGTGCACCATGAGCAGGTGAGGTTGGCTTGAGTCCTTTGAGTTGTCGTGCGGCACCCGTTACACCCCACTTTACAAGTTTATTTAATGTTAATTGAAGTAATCTATATTTAAGTTATGTGTAATTGGGTTCCGTACTTACCTCGCGTCGTTCGGGTTCCGTAATAAAGTTTGAACAGAACATAATATTAAATAGCTTTTAACATTCCGAGCGCTATCTTAATGTCCGCCGGAGACATTTATATTTAGCCCAATACGTGTCCAATGTTTACCTTTTTGCCTCTTTATCGTTGCTTTGCCTTTTAAAGCTTCGTATATTTTGGGTTCCGCATATCAATAATACATCCTACTACATTTTTTATTCGAGAAATCCATGTATCGAGCGAGACATTCACGTGATGGTAAGTGATGCCTATATCAACGTGTTAAGATGGTATACACTGCACCATATTGCGCTCATCGCCTTGAGATGTTACAATCCGTTATCTTAATAATTTCATTAGATACAGCGCCCTTCAAACTGGACCACAGTAAAATTTGCATATCACTGTTTGGCTGTAGAAATAGGAACTACGGTGGTGACTTATCATTAGTAAATAATTAAACATTTCAACGTTTTTTTTTTATACATCATAGCCTGTTCATCTGATGGTAAGTTATATGACTGAATACAAAAATGAGCGGCGAGTTAGCATATTTACACTACACCACTATGCTAGCGTTCATATATCAGATTTAAAAAAAAAAAGGATTTTTTTTTATTCAATTAAGCGACAAGACGAGCGCGACGATCGCTTGAGACATGATATTGATAGTTTCCCTCAATAATTTCACTAGCTACAACGCTCTTCAAACCGGAATACGGTAATGTTTACACAGTACTGTTTGTCGGCTGCAATAGGTGTTGCTGTGGTATCTATTTAGACAGTCTCCGAAAACAGAGACTTATCACCAGTAAACATATCGTATATCATATACGTATCCTAAGCCGCCAAGCACAATGCTGTAGTGTATATCATTCTAACTAGCACCTTATTATTATTGGTAGGAGTGTCTCTTACCACCAGGTAAACGTCTGGCTTTCATCGAACAAAAGACAAAGCTTTTCAAAAACAGTGCACTATATATATTTTATCAGGTACTGAACCCGCTGTCGTGCGGAACAGTTCGGTGATCGTGGTGACCACGGCGCCCATACGAGAACGAGTGATTTGTGAGGATTCGCCTCACATACAGCGATGCTTTAAAACCTTTTAAGCTCCAACTCTTGGCTGATAGCAGCGTTATAAACTTGTAATTAATTGTCCGTATTAATAGCGTGCTTTTAATCGTTTTTTTTAAATGCGATATGATTTTTGTTAAAATGCTTTTTTTAATTTAATTTATTTTGATTAATCGCCTCCATGCGACCCCGTGACTAGATTTATTAGGATTTACCTGTAATAAATTGCCTTATATTCTGTTTATATTTAAATAATTATTAACAGATAATAAATAATGATTAATTAATAAATCTACGGGTAAGTATGACTAGTATAAAATTAAACGGTTTGTTTATGTTTACTTCTAGTATTTTTACCTTTATAAACTATGTATTTATTTATATTTTTTTTTATCGATGGCACGAGACCAGGAGATGTTCACCTTATGGTAAGTAATACGCCCGCTCATAACAACTTGGCGATAGTTAAGATGGTATTCATGGCACCACATAGCGCTCGACGCTTTAAGATATAAAATGTTAGGTTTCATTACCCCAATAATTTCACTAGGTACAGCGCCCTTCAAACCGAACCACAGTAATGTTTGCATAGTATTGTTTGGCGGCAGAAATAGGAGCTGCTGTGGTACTTACCTAGACGTTCTCCGGCAAGAGAAACCTACCCCCGATAATTCTTCATATTACGTTAATATTAACGTACGTTGCTATTGTACGGATATCTATTGTTAAGATGTTTATACAGCATCATAACATATCTTGAAATATAACATTAAATTTGGTTATTTTGTTAAATGAACTGAATAGCTTCCGTCAAATCGGAACATTATAAAATTCGGCGGAAAGAGCAGGCGCCGTGATGATTTATCTAAAATGATTTTTTACTACTTTATTCCGTATTTCGTGTAAAGATCGACAAGTGACAAGTAAAAAGTTGAATTCAATAAATCAAAAGTTAATAAAAAAAAATAGCTAAAGATAGTTCGGAGAAATTTACAACAATTGTGTTCAACATTTTGATAATATATTATAGCAATTAAGTTCACCTGGTGGTAAGTGAAATGCGTGCTTCTAACACCGTGGAGGAAGTTAGGATGGTATACACTACACCACATTCCGCATGTCGACTTCTGACTTAAGATGTTAACTCTCGATACCCTAGTAACTACAATACCTACAACACTCTTCAAACCCGATCACAATGATGTTTGTACAGTACTGTTTGGCGGCAGAAATAGTCGCGGCGGAGGTACCTACGTAGTCGGTCTGCGGCGAAAGACCTACCCCCAGTAAACAGTATGGCATCACATATCTAAAAAAGCATTAAAGTATTAGAAAAAAAAAACGTAAAGCTTGATCAAAAAGTTTAAAAGTTAAATCAGGAAAGAAAATATAAAAAGCTCAATGTGAAGTGAGGTCGTGTGGAAGTAACGCGATTCAATCTAACTCCAATAAGCTTACAACAACTTACACGTTCAAACAAACGCGCACTATGACACTACCACCTAAGTGTGCCTCGTGTATAACTTTTTAAGTTCCTCTGCTTCGTTTGTACGGCGACGAAGCATTTTTGATACTTAAATCGCGATACTGTTTCAATTTAAACAGTGAATTATTTTTATAAATTTAACATGTATGCGGATCGAGTTATTCACGTTAAAGGGATGTTTATTTTTAATTTATCGAGACCAGCTTGTTCACCTGATGGTAAGTGATTATTCGTTTGCATCACTCGCATACACTACATCACATCGTGCATAAATATTATAAACTGAACTACGTGTGTGATGAAAAAAATAATAAATAAAAACTGGTGATCATGAATGGTACAGGAAATAAAATAAAATAACAGGTATATAATACATAAGGGGTGTGAGGGGTTCAACACAAGAACTCACCGGACCAAAGCACACCTCACCTGCTTGTGGTGCGCCCTGCTATTCAACAAACGTAGTTCTGGCTCTCAATAACTCTCATTGGGTTAGCGTGGTGAGAAATGGCTCAAATACCCCCATAATAACCCTTACAAAAGTCGCGGGACCGAGCGATGTGAAGATCTTTGGTGGAGGCCTGTGTCCAGCAGTGGACGTCTATCGATTGATGATGATAACATAATACATATACAAATGGAGCCGAATTAACCCATACTCTTCTGATAGTATTGCCAATCAAGCGCTCGATTAGATTTCACGAAGGAAACAAGAAGCAAGTGTCCCAAAATTATTATTAAACAGTATTATGTAAACATTATTCTGGCTTGAAAGGCGTTATAACTAGTGAAATTACTAGGGTAATGAGACTCCACATCTTTAGTCTCCAAGCGACGAGCACAACGTGTTGTGTATACTAACCGAACTAGCGCCTCTTTGTTATGAGTAGGTGTATAAGTTACCATCAGATGATCGTCTCGCCCGTCTCGTCGCTTTATTGAATCATCATAATCATTACCAGCCTTCGTTAATCCACTGCGAGATAAAGGCTCTTTCTACTGTCTTTGACCAAATGCGATCCTCAGCTTTTCGCATCCAACCACTTCTGACAGCCCTGATGTTGTTGGCGGTCCATTTGGAGGTACGGCGTCCTTCATGTCTGCTCGCTGTATTTCTGCCGCCAAACAGTAGTGTGCAAACATTACTGTGTTTCGGTTTGAAGGGCGCCGCAACTATTGTTATTACTAGGGTAACGACATTCAACATCATATGTCTTAAGACGACGAGCATAACGAAGTGCGTGCTATGCATAATATCATAATTAGCGCCAAGTCGTTAGGAGCAGACGCATCACTTAAAATCAGATGAACAAAAGATTATACTTTAATAAAAAGGTATTGAGTCAAGTAGGTCAAACACTTATCAAGTATGTTTGATCGCGTTACAGTTTGTAAGACAGCCGAAACGCAAAGCAAACGTGCTCTGGGCGCAAACTGTGCCATTGTGTATCGCGTGCTAACTCCTCTCCCTGCCCTCTCCCTACTCACATCCCCGCTCCCTCACCCACCACTAAAGTGCTGTGTATTGTTATGTTGTTCGGCGGGGACATTTACGACTTTGCGGCGGCCATTGCTTACGTACCGGGGCCTATACTACATGATTATGTTAAGTACAGAATTGTGGATAAGTGTGTTACGGCTTTATGATAGTGCCTCTTGAACCCGGCTTTATTTAATTTTATTTATTTATATATTTATCTATACGATGTATAAATACTTAATGACTGTCTTTATATTCCAGCCATAGTTGATGCAGAGATATAGTAATGTAAGTACGAGTACCATGTAGATAAAATTGATTATGAAAAGAAAATTAATACAGATAATAAATACACATATAAAATACTGTCTTATGTCCTGTTCTTAAAATGTAATTTTTTTTTTGTGAAAATAAAAAATCATTATTACATTTATTTATTTTCTCTTTATTCTGTAGACGATAGGTTTCTATCCCTGTCAAAGGAATGGCGGGAAAATGAAAAAAGTATCAAGAACATTTGTTTTTGTTCCTTAAAGCGATAAGAGGAGCAGAACGTTAACGTGATGGTAATATACCATAACAGTACGGCGCTAGTTAGGTTGGTGTACACTATTCCATATTGCGAATATAGTATATGGTATAAACATATTCCGTATTGATAGCAGTGATTTAATAAAAATGACAAATTATTGACATGAGCGGCGTTCCGCCACATTAGTTACTTTCAATAACTAAACATCAAACACTGGTGGTAGGTCTCTGTTGCACTGGTGGTAGGTCTCCTAACCGTCTAGGTAAGTACCACAGCAGCTTCTGTTACTGCCACCAAACAGTAATGTGTAAATATTAATGTATTCCTGTTTGTAGCTAGTGAAATTACTGAAGTAACGAGACTTAACATTCGTGCATTGTGATGCCGTATATACCATGCTAACTAGCGCCACATTGATATGGACAGGCGTATCATTTACCATCAGGAGAACGTCCGGTCGCTACATTGAATAATAAAAAAAGTTTCAACAAAATTTTAAAAACTTTTAAAAATACGGATCCTTGTTTAAAATGTATTATGTATTTTAAATGCGCAAATCTTTTATAATTAATCATTGTCATCATCGTCATTTCAACCGATGGACGTTCACTGCTGGACATCATTATCATACCATCATAACAGCCAATTTACGTCCCTTCTGTTGAGGCACAGGCCTACCCTGAATATGAGGGCGATGGGCCATAGTCATCACGCGGGCCCAATGCGGATTGGTGACTTCACACACACCTTAGAATAAATCCTAATTCATGTGCAGGTTTCCTCGCGAGGTTTTACTTCACCGTTTGTATTTCGCTGTTGTTACTAAAGTTCACAAATGTACATAACTTAAATATTAAAGTTATGTTCAGTGCTGGACATAGGTCTCTTGTAATGTAGTCTACAATATCTCCCAGCATTTTATGTCGTCTGTCCACCTAGTGTGGAGAGGGGTTCTGATAAAGCTGCGCTTTCCGCAATCAAATGCTAATTAACCATTCTGAATGATGTGTTTATTCATAATGAGCAGTCATCGGCTCTGTCTGTCGGAATTATTGATTGCTTTGTTTAAACGTTTTCAAAGATAACAACGTGTTAAATGAAAATAATTATTTATATGTTAAAAGTAATTAATTAACATTTATCAAAGCTTCATCTTGTCCGGCAAAGGAGTTTGTCAAGTTACTAGGTCTCTGTTGCCGGAGACCGTTAAGGTTGATACCATCGCAGCTCAGCACTGCCGAAAAACAGTAGCATGCAAACTTTATTATGTTCTGGTTTGAAGGGTGTTGTGGCTTATGAAATTTTTGGGGTAACGAGAGTTAAGATCTTATGTCTCGAGCCGACGAGTGCAATGTGGTGTGCAGTGTATATCATCATAACTAGCGCCACAATGTTATGGGCAAGCGCATCACTAATCATCAGGTGAACGTCCCGCTCGGCTCGTCGTTTAATTGAATAAAAAAAACGTTATATAGAGTTTTAGTCATATACTATCTATGGTGTTTAGTTTTGTATGGTATGGGTTTCGTGTTCAGTGGGGATCGAATCCGTGTCTCCTGTAGTCTGTAGCTTACGAACTGAACCATCACATCTAATACGCCAATCCTATGGAAACGTGTAACGGCTACTTATTATATTGGCGGTGCTAAACATTGGAACCGATTGATACACGCGCGTCCGCCGGTATGAAACTTTGATGCTGACGGACAGCGCTGCAGTGATTCCAATTGGTTCCGTACTAGGCTAGCCATTACAGTAAATGTTTCAGGATATTTACTATTAACCCAGTAACATTACTAGTAACGGTGCCTTTTAAATCTGAACACAGTACTGTCACGATGAAATGAAAATGCAAAATAAAAAACTAGTGAAATGTACAAAAATAGAATGTAGTAGAAAAATTTATTAAGAACGGTTGTCTCACTCATTTAAGCGCGATGTATGACAGAAGGAAATGGAACAGAGAAAGAATGAGAAACAAAAAAGGTAAAGAAAGATGAGAACGGAAAGAAAGGGGAAGAGCACGAAAGTTGGTTTATTACGTTCTTTCTAAAGAAATAAAATGTTAATAAAAAAATATTAAAACCTAGGCCTACATATTCCCGGGGGAACAGAGCAAAGGTAAGTTAGCTGAATATGATCTCAACATAAGTTAAGTGACAATAGTTAAAGGCATATTTTTTTATTCATCAAAGCAACGAGGCGAGCGAGAGGTTCACCTGATGGTAAGTGATACGCCTGCTCAAAACGTTGCGCTAGTTAGTATGACGCACACAGCACTTCATTGTCTTTATTTACTTGAGATATAAGATGTGAAGTCCCGTTACTCTATTATTACTAGCTACAGCGACCTTCGAACCGGGACAAAGTAATTGTACAGTACTATTCAACGGTAGGAATAGGAGTTGCAGTGATACTTAGATGGTCTCCGGTAACACAGATCTACCACCAGAAATAATTGTCAACATATGAGTAACTATATATTTATTTATTAACGCATAAAAATGTGTGTATAATATTTTAATATATATACCCAGAATATATTTATGTTATCTTTTATATGTACATGCTCTTTTTGTCCTATTTTTTTGTAATTTTAGTTATGTGCAAGGGCTATCTCTTTCCCATACATTAGCTTGTAGAAACTTTAATGTGAGCTACCTTAATAACTTAAACTACCGCGTCCTTCAAACCGGAGCAATATTTACACTCGATTCTTTGGCATCAGATATAGAGAGTTGCTGTAATATTCTGTGTTACTTGTTGTTTTACTTCATTAAACATACATTATATAACACATAAAAATAAAATGGAAATAAAAATTATAAATATTGTTCTTTTATGGTCACCCTAGTGATACGTGACCGTAGTAGGGGCCTTGCATTTTATCGGCACAGTGATTTTATACGAGCGCTATGAGGTGCGGCCTCTGCTGTATGTACTCGTATACTATGATCACATTACCGAAATAGATTATACAATACATCAGAATATACCAAATTGGATTTCTTTGACGATCCAGACGTTCATCTGATGGTAAGTGATACGCCTGCCCATAACAACGGGGCGTTAGTTAGGATGATATACACAACACCACATTGCACTTGTTGCCTTAAAACATAAGATGTTACATTTCGTTGCCAGAGACATGAGATGTAGAAACTGGTTAAGACAGTAATTTGACTAGCTACGGCGCCATATAAACCGGAGCACAACACTTCGGCGTAGAAGTAGGGGCAGTGTTGATACCTACCTAGACGGTCTTTAGCAGTGGCTACTTATCACCACCATTGTTTTGATAACGCAAATACAATCATTTTAAACAATTATTTCAAATTATAAAATTTGGTCGCCAAACAGTAGTGTGCAAACATTATTGTGTTTCAGTTAGAAGGGCGCTGTTGCTAGTGTAATTACTGGGGTAACGAGATTCAACATTTTATATCTTAGGCGACGAGCGGAAAGTCGCGCTGTGTATACCATCTTAACTAGCGCCAGGTTGTTATGGGCGGGTGTATCACTTACCATCAAGTGAAGGTGCCATTCGTCTCGTCACTTAATTGAATAAAAAAAAATGTTTTAGTTCTTTATTATGAGTTGTCAGGAAGAGATCGTTTCCTAAGTAATAGGACCGCGTATTGTATATTTTTGTTTAATTAATATATTTCTTATTTGTGTACAATAATGAATAAATAAATAAACAGTAAAGACATAGTTAAAATTATTAATAAAAGTAATCCCATTTCGCTTAAGAGTCGACAGTTGGTTTAATCTGTGGTCTCCTTGTAGAAACAGTGGATGCTATCGAAATATAATAGAGTTTAGTAAATCGGCAGTGACCCACGCAACGCGTTAAGTAATTAACCGCACTCGCTATTAATAGCTTTAGTTAAATTTATAACTGTAACTCGATCACATAAATACTGTTACGTTGGACAGGTTAACTATAGTTTATACTTTTAACTAAACTGGTGGTAGGTCACTGTTGCCGGAGACCGCTTAAATACCAACCGCGGCTACCATATCCACCGCCAAACAGTGGTGTGCAAATATTGCTGTGTTACCGTTTAAATGGTGATGTAGCTAGTGATATTACTGCGGTAACGAGATTTAACATCTTATGTCTCATGGCGAGAAATATACATTGCTATAGTTTACATCATCCCAACCATTGTCAGTTTATTATAGGCAGGCGTATCATAAAACGTGGGCGTCTGATTTATTATATCGGTTTGTCGAAAGTAAAACTAGAATTTTCAGATGGTGATGGTAGATTTGCGTGAGAACGGTAGATAAGCATGTTCAGAACAACTGTCCATATCATGGTATGTGGCCCTGGAATCGAGCCAGAGACCTTTGTTTTACAAGACAATCATACCAAGTTTAATCTCAGATTCGGAGGCAGATGAATATAAATAAAAAGTTTTCTGTTCAAACAATTGGTTTCATTATTTTTTTTATATAGATCATCAGCTTAAGTCTTTTTGTTTGATAAAAAGAGATAAATATTTTATCCTACATATATATGATGACGTTTTTTTGTTTATTTAAATGTATAAATAATGTATTAAAGTAAATACAGATTGAAAATCGTAAACTATAACTTTTATATGTATCCAACAAAACCTGTTATAATACGACGGAAAGGCTGCTTGTTAATTAAACGCTTTTTATTACCTGCTAATAAAGCTAATTAAGTACACTTTTTTTATTTAACTTATTACCTTTAATAGTTGTAGCTTTTTCTGTGATATAATTGTAGATCATGCAATAGAACTTTTTGCTATTGCATGATCCACAATTTAGTTTGCAATTTAATAATACTATTATTTAATATATACTTTAATAATATAGCAAAAGAGATAATAAACGAATATTTTAACTATTTCCGGTTTCGAAACAACATTAACATGATTTAATCGATATAATATTAATATTTATACAATATGATAGTTAAAAGCATTAATTAACTTTTTTTTTTATTTAAAATAACATTTCCTACTAATAGTCGGAAATGTTTTGAAGGATAATTGTCATAATATCTGCCAACACGCACCTGACCAGCATGAATTTATTTGTGAGTGAAGACCCCAAGTATCAGTAAAGGAGAGTACTATAAATTTAACGAATGTATTTGTATGTCTGTCTATATCATAGTAAACATTAAACGACTAAACAAAGTATAGTTTTGCCATCATTCATTTTTATTTCGTTTCAGAGGGTCTCCATCTAGAAGATTCCACGTCATAATAAAAAATCGGTTAAGCCATTAGAAGATATAAATAATTTAATATTATATATTGTCTCCTCTTGTTTAAGGTCTATATATTTTATTTATTTATAAGATTACTGAACAATTTACATCTCATGTTACAAAGACTGGACCAGTTACTTCGTAACAGTGAACAGTGTACATTAAACAATCCTCAATAGTAACTTAAATGTTCAAAATTAAGTTGTGTTTTTTAAGTATTTATTAGTAAGTGTAGCGGCTGTGGTGCTCGGAGTGAACCGGTCGCGTTATAGCAACCCATCCATCTCTCCGCAGCGTCAGATCATCCAAACCCAATTAATGCGCAATTTCGCCGCGTGCCGTTAAAATTTATCAGTTGGATCCCACCGCCCGTATAATGCGATTATATTTATTTATTGCTTCTGCCAACGTCTGCTAAGGTTGCCTGTCGTCATCATCAGCCGATTTACATCCAGAGTCAACTCATAATATTTACTGATGGTAGGTCTCTGTTGCCGGAGAGCGTCTAGGTAGGTACCACCGCAGCGCCTATTTCTGCCACCAAACAGTAGTGTGTAAATATTACTCTATTCCTGTTTGTAGGTATTGAAATTACTGAGGTAATGAGACTTAACATCTTATATCTTAAGACGAGAAGTACACTGTGCTGTGCTGTATATTACCCCAACCATCATCACGTTGTTATGGGCAGGTGTATCACAAAACTTGGACATCTGATTTATTTCATCGATTCATCGAAAATAAAACTACAATTTTCAGATGGTGATGGTAGATTTGCATGAGAACGGTCGATAAGCATGTTCATAACAACAGAGCACAATGTGGTATAGTGAATAACATCTTAACTAGCGCCATGTTGTTATGGGCGGGCGTATCACTTACCATCAGATGAACGACGTCGTCCGGCTTGTCCTGTCGATTATTTGAATAAAAAAAAGTTAAAACTGATTCTTTTTATTGAACATACTTTCACTACCATCATTATCATCAGCCGCTAGACTGATATACATACTACTGCTGGACATAAGCCTCCCCCAAAGATCTCTTGTGCTGCCCGCAAAACCACCAGGCACTAGGAGTCGTCTGTAGAGGTTCATATCGAGGGGATTTGGGCCTCTTCTCACCACGCTGGCCCAATTGCGGGTTGGTTTATTGAATAGCAAGGTGTACTGTGAGCAGGTGAGGTTGGATTGGGTCCCATGAGTCGTTATGGGGGGCATCAAATCAAATATAATTACTTAAACCCAGATTGGTATCTGGTATGGTTTTAAAGCGTTAGTTTAATTAATTCATTTCTAGTTTATCAAAGTTATTTTACACTTAAGCTTTTAACAAAGTTAAAGTTAATATGACAGATGTATCGATTACGCCGCGAGCTGGTTACTGATGCCGATCACCCCGCGACTTCCGGCGCCGTCCCATCAATAGTTTATTGATGACTTTAATTACTTAATGATTGTACGCGATGATTACAAACACTCGTTTTTACTATGACTTTTTTTTATTCAATTAAGCGATGATACGAGTGGGACGTTCACCTGATGGTAAGTGATTCCCCTGCCTATAGCAACCTGGCGCTACTTAATGTTATACATCGCACCATGATATGCTAGTCGCTTTCAAACATACTCGTAAGATGTTGAGTGTTACCTCAGTAATTACATTAGCCACAACGCCTTTTAAACCGGAACACGGTAATGTTTGTAGACCACTGTTTGACGGTAGAAATAGGTGCTGCGTTCTTAGCTATCTAGACAGTTTCAACAGAGACCTACCACCGGTATTCTTTAACTATTTTAGTTTATTAAATGGTTTGTGTATTATTAACTTCAGGAGAAATTTCAGTTAATTTCAGGAGAAAAAAACTAGATATCTTAATTCTGAAGAACAGTCAGTTATAGATAAGTTTAGTGATTTAAAAAAAATGTTACGGGGAAAAACGTTACAACAATGTATCACTTTAACTTAAGTAAAACTAATTTCAAACTCTCATTTGCTCAAATTAAGCATTTATAGATTTACTTCAGTAGTCTCTTCATTATTTTTGTTCATCATCCAGTTATATTGTCTAGTTAGCTTTTTCAGTTCGTCCTCTTATCTTACTCTCCTAGCTTGTTCTCCTACTTCGTCTCTTAGTTTGATTTTTGGATTTCTCTCCTATAACGAATAGTATTTACTATAGTCATAAGAGGGGTGTAAGGTGACCCGCACAACTCACGGGACCCAGCCAACCTCACCTGCTCGTGGTGCACCCTGTTAATCATCAGACGAGGCATTGGTTTCCACCAACCCGCAATGGGCCAGCGTGGTGGGAAATAGCCCATATCCCCCCATATGACCGCCACAAACAACGGTGCCTAGTGCGCGATGTTATCGGTGGCTATGCTGACTGTAGTCACGGGAAGCCACTGGATGCGGGCAATGCAGGACCGATGGAGATCTTAGGGGGAGGTCTATGTCCAGCAGTGGACGTCTATCGGCTGATGATGATGATGATGGTCATAAGTACCTCAGCTCTTGTAAATACGTACTGTTTGTAGGTTTATAATGTCGGAGAAAGTCTAGGTAGGTACCACAGCAGCACAGCATAAGCTGTCATCCTATTCTACGATGATTTATATTTTAGTCAATTGACTGTCTTTGACGGATACAGGGACTCCAGATACAGGGCTCATCGATCTGGAGTCCAAGGTCTAAATAATTCTTAATTACATTTATACTACTTCTTCAACAAAGAGTGTAGTTACTGCGGATTCGGAGATGGAGGTGAAGGAAAACATGGTGAGGAAACCTGTGCATGAATTAGAATTTATTCTAAGGTGTGTGAAGTCACTAATCCGCATTGGGTCCTCGTGGTGACTAAGGCCCATCGCCCTCATGTTGAGGATAGGCTTCTGCCTCAACAGTGGGGACGTAAATTGGCTATTGAATTGTATACAGTATTTCGTTGACAAAGCGTACCGTTACCGTTAAGTGAACACGGTCAATATTTTTCACTCAGCCGAGTGAATAAACTTAAAAAAAACTACAAAACACGTCCACGTGGAAATCGATTTCATTAGTTCGCGTATCATATATTCTCCCCTTTGCGTTGTACAGCAGCGACAAAAAAACCCGCTTCCAAAATTGCAATATAATCGAGTTAAGCTGAATATGCTCTGGGACGGGGTTTATCACTGCATCGGGCTTACGTTTGATGAATTAAAAGAGGGTAGGCGGACATAAAACGTGTTACAAAGCGAACGATACTGTTACCGATGTTAATACAGTAACATGATCATTATGACTTAACTTCCTAACTAGCACAGCGACTAACCATTTCATTTGCATTACAGTAATACTATAGTTCGATCATAGCGGTGTAGTCCTACCGCAACTCCTAAGTACCTACCTAGACGGTGTGATAGGATGATATAAAAACACCACATTGAGCTCGTCGCTTTAAGACATAAGATATTAATTCTCGTTAGTCTAATTTCTCTAGGTACGGCGCCCTTCAAACCGGAACACCAAGTCCTTTCTGTTAACATATGAGCGTCACAACAGCCATAAACTAAGTACTTTGAGTAAGCACAATTCAAATCTCTTCTCTTAGGACGAATACAAAAAAAATTAGAAGTCTTCTGGTCTCCAGAAAGTCGTAATCGTAATAAGTTGGACACTAAAAGGAGGTCGTGCTTAACGTTATCTCAATAACAATATAACGGTACGAACCATAACCCCCGCCCCATCAACGAGAACAATTAACTTATTGTAACGATTGTGGGGTTAGGCACAGCTTAGTTCACAGAACAGATAACGTTCAGATATTTCAGACATTTTTGTTTATTACAGGCATTAATGTGACGAGCTGGTCTTCCACCTGACAGTAGGCATCGCTACTCATATCAATGTGTTTCTGCTTCTAATTTTGCTAATGCACTTTATATATATCTTACTAGCTGTTGCGCGTCCACTTTGCTGGCCTTAACATCTCCGCAACTTCCTTTGGGGAAGGAATTTTGTACAATCCGTTCGTAGCTGACCTATACTCGGACATAGGAATATTACTATCAAATTTCAAGTCTCTAGGCTTTATGGTTCCAGAGATATCGTGATGAGTCTCAACATAGGTGGTAATCTATATAATATTTAGATTACCTCTCAGCCTTAATTTTACAAACAACCACGTCGTTAAAATATCTATTAAAAAAACCATTCTCTACATTAGTATATAATGATGAAATACTGTTTACAATGCGCAGTATTTAAAGAAGAACTAAGAAGAAAATCGTTCATATCCTAGATACCACAAATTATTTATGTATAATCTTTATCTTTTTTTTTCTTATCTAACACTTGAAACAACATAATTATCAAATAATTATCATGTATGAATGAATGAAAATTTTATGTATTTTACCCAAAATCTTTATTTTATTCTATGTTGTTTACTTAATCTATGACTGAAATAACTTTTGTATCCTGCCCTATCGAGTTTTAATACGCTTTTGAGGGTTAACAAATGTGTCCATCTACTTTAGACCCTTTCGACGGGTACTTTGCTACATACTTTATAATAGTGATAGAGGTCGTACTATGCTAGTTAATGACGTAAAATTTATTTGTTTGTGATCAAATTACGTTTTGATATTTTCGCTTGATAGATATTCTTATAACGATTCAATATTTATGCAATAAAATTTAGTTTTCTACATCTTTATCACCCATGAGTTCAATTTCCTTTATTACATATTTTAATACATACTTTCAGCAGTAATCGTGGTTAGTCTCCTTAGTTCTTTCAAGTATTAAAAGGTAGATATAATATTGTGTGCATGGTATATACTATGAGAAACCAGAGAAAATTGTTATAGTAAGTTATTCAATAGATAGCAAAAGAAGACAAAGTAGACGATATGGTGAAAGTTGACGGTCCAGAAACGGATTGATAGTGCCAAAGAGAGAGACATCTGGAAATCTTTAAAGGAAGCTTTTATAGAAAGACATCACAAAAAATATCAAGAGTTTACATATCAAAAGTTAAATTGAGTGTTATTAACTGAATAAAAGCTAGATAAATAAATAAAATATGTATATATTAAAAACATGGTATCAGATACTCATATTTATATATATTTATAACCATTATCAACCCATGGATGTCCAGTGCTGGACAAAAGCCTCCACCTTTACAAGAATAGTCTTGCTCTGTATAGATCCGATGGATTCACGACTTACAGATTTAGTCATTCAAATAATTATTCTCATGAATTTTTAATAGTTGCTAATAGTTTATAATCTATTATAACTGAAAATCGTCTGGATCAAGCCTGAGCTGTGCTCTTATCTCGCTGGCGATACAATAAAATGGGGTGGCCTGATCGAATTATAACACAATACGATGTAGCGGCGGTGCTTAATAATTGTTTGATGGCGCATTGATACGGAGGGGTGGGCGCGGCAGATTCAATTGCTTCAATCATTTATTTGCTGATTTATTTTTGATACGCAAAAATTATAATAAACAGGGTCTTGATGTGATTCAAAACAGTACACCTCATGTTAGGTGGTTTTATCGTCTTAAAGATAGAAAAGGAATAGAAGAATCACCGCGGAATGTAGTAAACACTTAAGTCGATCTACTGCTTAATGGTATGTATGTTAAAAATAATATTGTGTTTATTATGTAAGCATTAAGATTTCTCACTTTTGAAGTATAATTCGGTTAAGGCAATAACATTTGCAATTCAGTTCAGTTCTAGTTTACCTCATCTCAATATTCCTGGTTTAGGAAACAATTCAAACTGTTGCTGAATAATGAATTTAGCAGACAATTGAATCAAGATAGTTGAAACCTTTGCATAATGTATTATACTGAAAGCGTTATATTCTAGTGTAAATTAAAAAATTGTGATAAACGATAATAATGACAATATAATAATATAATAACAACAACAATAATAAAACAAATCAGAAAGTAAAATCATAAAACCTCTAACATTCGTTACTTTATATTAAAAATCAGTGACAGCAGCAGACTATGATGTAGTTGCATTAACTATAAACAATTTCACGAGAGATTAAGTTATAAATATAAGCAAACCGAGCGTGGGAAGCGAACAATATAGACGTCAATAGGCGAGGTATGTCGCACCGAGGCCGACTACCACCCCTCTAATTTAGCAACAAGATGTAGCCCATTCATTGAGTGCGCTTCTAAACAGTCAAGTGCAGAATTCACTACTGCATTACAGATTATGGGAATCACGCCTGTCATCTGCACATAGAAAGATCCTTTGTACTCTTTAAGGTTCAGTTCAAGATTCAACCGTAACTTCCGTAGATAGAGTACCTTTTGGAAGCGAGAGTTCGTGTATAGAGATGTAAACTGATTCAATAATGAAAAGGCTTTAGTTGTGTTATAGCGTTACTTAAATTTGAACTTTAAATGTATTAAGTTACAGCATAGCTTCGTCCGTTTTGAGAAAGTAATATCAAACGCCAGTTAACACTGGTAATCTCCAGGGGCCACGCAAACCCCAAAGCTTTGCGGGATACAGATGGAAAGTTTATGGAGGTGCACTTGTTAGCCGGGGGATTACAAAAATGTTATTGTTTTATATGAGGGTGGGGCCGATTTTACGTGTTAATAAAAAGTAGGGTGAGACGCTTTCGCCCTTTGTATATAAAGAATACTGTCTGTCTGTTTTTATTGTGCTTAATCGGATTGTTTAATTGTTTATGAACTTATACGTAGACCTGCTGTTCTCCATTACGATGGAGATTTGGAGCTCATATGTTCAAATCTGTTTTAAATTAGCTGCACAGTGTGAAGTTTATATGGTTATATAGTTTCTTGTTTGGAAGCTACTACCCTAGAAATATTATAAATGGAGGACTGCCAGAAGGTAACAATACCATCACAATGAATTTCCCCATATGCGTGTGAAAATATATCTACCATATTCAAACATTTTTATCAATTTTGAAGACCACAGCCCACTTAATATTCTCACAACTGGGACTAGATATGATATTTCAGAAGGAACATGTCAAGGTTATAATTATATTATAAATTCTTAATCGGATGTTCTTTGGTAATGTCGGTTCCATCATGATGTCTTTCTTTAGCGGAAGGTCGAGGACAGTAGGGATTGAACCAACGCCTTTAGATTTGTAAGCATGTAATTCCACTTTACTTAGTCTATTTCGCTGTAATAAGATATTATCTGTTGAGTAACTTGGACGTCTGATGATGATGATGTCAAGTAAAAATCACAACATCCTTCAGTGTGACGATGAATAAATTTTTTCATATTTCTATTTGTCGTTTTGATTCCGATGACTCCAATCTTTAGTAAGATAGTAGTTACCTCAAAGATAATTAGAGTGAAATCAAATTAGGAAATTTAGTAATAACACTACGGAACTGTGTCACGTGTGAAAGTTATTGTATAGGAGCGTAATCGTGGGAGTGAATCGGATACAGGCTTTGTGTGATGAGATACAAACGTTTGTGATGTGTCTCCAGAGGTTCATATAATTTTCGGAGGGCTTTCGCTGTACGACCGTATTAAAGTGCCCTCTCCTCTCCCTCGTGATTCATAGTAACTTTCAACTAATGCATTATGGGCGACAGTTCAAGTTAGTTTGGTTCATTTCAAAACTCAATTGATATTCGCACGGATATTAGATGCAAGAAGAGATACTACCGGATTATTATCAAGAAAATAATATTATTTTATAATGTTACAAGGGTCAATAGGTATGAGGTCAGGCGTGAGGGTAATTTGGAGAGTATATACACATAAGATTAAATGTATAGATAAATGTAATGCGTTTTCTTAAGTATTATTACTATTAACTGGAAGACGATCACTGCCTAGCATAGGCATAGATCTCTACACCAATGAAACCTTTATTAGATCGTCGAAGGTCTTTTATTGAAGGTTTAAGAAAAAAAGAAATTAAGACTTCTTTAGACGAAGACGGACTTTACTGTTAGCAGGTCTCTGTTGCCGGAGACTGTCTAGGTAGATACTATCTCAACGCCTGTTTCTGCTGCCAAAAGGTAGTGTGCAAACATTAATGTGTTCCGGTTTGAAGGGCGTTGTAGCTAGTGTAATTATTGGGGTAACGAGACTAAACATCTTAGTCGACGAGCGTAATATGGTGTTGTGCATAACATCTTAATTACCGCCACATGATTATGAACGGTCAGGTGAAAGTCACTCTCATCTCTTCGCTTATTGTTAAAAAAAACTTTTTCTTTTTAAGATGCGTCTTTCATAAGCAATGATTGGGGTTCAGTTCAATATATTTGACCCAGTCCTTTACAAGGCGGGTTTATTTTTTTATCCAACGAAACAACGAGACGAGCGAAACAGCTAGTTAGGATGATATATACTGCACCACATTAGGCTCATGTCTTTGACACATAAAATGTTAAGTATCATTATCCCAGTAATTTCACTATCTACAGCGCCCTCCAATCAAACTGGAACACAGTAATGTTTGCACACTATTGTTTGGCGGCAGAAATGAAGCTGCGATGGACCCTATTTATGAACGGTCTTCGACTATAAAGTTCTGTATACTGAATCTATAATAGAATTATATCTACAAGCAAAGGTTTTGATATATATGTTTGTTAGAAAAAAAAACAGTAACCAGTTTCCATGATGCATATAAAATAAAATTTACTCTAGGGCATTAATATCCATTGCTGAACATGGACATCCGCAATTGGGAGTAGTCGTCATTAGTATTATAATTTTCACCAACTTTTTCTCCTTTGGACATCCTTCACGATTTGTGGTAGATGCGAGTGAGGGTATGGATGTTCTAACCCATTTACCACAGGTAACAAATATTATATGATCGTAATAACATCACAACAGTTTGATACAATTTAACGCGCGTTGAAGGTTTCGGAAAAGCAATTAGTGCTGTTAGTGAGACTGATTAGCGCAGCATCAAACGTAATCCAGTGCTGGCGCGTAATTTGAGGTCGGCCACGAGCTACGAACAAACTGGAGGACACACAGATATATTTTGTATACCATAAATAAATAAAGTCATGACTTTTTTGACTGATAACCCTTGATTATAATTCCACGTGATATTCAATTAACAGGGTTTAAATATTATTATCAGATGATAATAATAGCTAAAGACCGGAGCAGTTTCCTCAATCTGACCGCCAGACTTTAGGTTAAAGGCATCTCATGATGATGATAAATAAACGATAATAAGACCATGGATGGGTTAAGCATGATTACTTAGGATACTCCTGCTCTTATACGTCAACAGCTGAAACATGTTAATATTGTTATGGCGGCGGATTCAGAATATGGTGGTAGCTGGTCCGGTTCGGAGAAAATCTGACTACTAACTAAAATTTAATATGTAGTCCTCAATTCAAACCAGGTATCATTTGTCGTCATGAAAATTAGTTTTAGTTAATCAATTTTGAAGCTTTCATATTACAAGGATACTTCGGTCCTTTTGAATACAAACTACAATGTACATAATAAAGTTCATCATCATCATCCTAACCAGGTTTTGTCTACTGTTAGTCTCATGACTAAACTAATATAAAATTAATATGAAAGATTCCGTGCGATCCGCAGCATGTACTAGCTGGCGGCCATTTTGAAAGTTCAATAATAGGGTAGACAACAGAATAATATTTACTATTACGATAAAAAAAACATATCACGAGTTCAATTAAATTTCATCAAACCATGGATCGTTTAAATTCACTTATAAAATATGCCAAATTTAGAAATATAGTGAAAAAGAGTATCATCATCATCAGCCGATAGAGGTCCACAGCTGGACATAGGCGTACCACAAAGTTTTCCACGTCGATTGGGCAAGAAATCATTTTGGGGCGATTTGGGCGATTTTCCACCACATTAGCCCAATGCGGGTTGGTAGGAGCCACAGCCCCTGTTGATTAACAGGATGCACCACGAGCATATTGGCTTGGATCCCGTGAGTTGTTGTATGGGAACACACACCCCTATTTAATTATCAGAAAATTAGTTTACAACTTTTTAAATTATTTATTCATTATCCGTTTCCTCTGAAAATTTATATATCATATTAATGTCTCCTTAACCAGAAGTACGATGCTGCCGACTCATTAGGGTACCGCATTCACATCAAATGGGGACTTACGTGAACCCCACATCATAACCAACGTAGCAAATACACTCTGAGCTTGCGGCAAACAAACAAATTTAATCATAATATTTAATATATAGATTGTTAAAATAATCAACGGATGTAAGGAGGTCGTATATGTTTCGTTTCGGGTTAGTCGTGAGGTTGGTATTACCGTAGCTCTCATTCTGCCGCCTAATTTACAATGTTAACATTACTCTGTTCAGGTTTGAAAGGCGCTGTAGCTACTGAAATTACTGGAATAATAATAATGAGCAGTCTATAACTAGTGTTACATGGTTGTAAGTACTCCGGTCGAATGAAATATCTTCGTTGAATGAAACTATAATCACAACTTTATTGTCGATAAAAAAATGTTTGAAGGTGAAAAATTTCTATAATACTTTACCTAGCAGTGTAAAGGCACTTTTTTATTTTTACTAATTAAAGATTTTTTGAGGTCATAATATTATATTTCTTTAATAAATCTTTTTCTTTTCTTTTTCTTTGAAAGTGTAGATGGATTGTGTAAAAGATGACATGTGTAAGAAGAGTGTGTATTCAGATATGACGACTGATGGAGGGGATATGGAAGAGAAGTACATACTGTGCTGACCCTACATAGCTGGGAAAAAGGCAGGAGGAAGATGATGAAGAATCAATTTTTTAAGAAGTATGCGCCGCCCGTTTAATTAACAACTATAGCAGCTTGATCGGACTCAGGGCTCACGGATCTGGTATCCGCGAGCTAAACAAACAACTTTACTGCAGTGTATAAGTACCCTAACTCGTCAATGATACGTACTCCCTGTCTCTCCTGCTATAAGTTTTAATTTTTAAAATGTTATATGTCCAATCTCCGATTTGTACACTTCAGAGAAATAATAAAGTATCTTAAACGTTCAAAAATAATACAGTGATGCCGTCAGTCAGTTTTATCACAGTTATCACATACGTGTCGATGTAACCAATCGCATTAGCTCACCCGCTTGGCCCGTGCCCACGGAAGGCTTTCAAGGTGTTGACAATTCATAAATATTTGAACGCAAGACGGCCGGGCCCCGGCGTCATGTCGTCCGTCAATGTCAATTTGGCAGTTTAAATTTACAGTTTATTTCATTTTTTTTGCCGTAGATCGGGGGTAGGTGGGGAGTATAAAAGCGTTATCGGGTAGGGACGGCGAAAATAATAGGGGGGCTACGAGCGAATTTTTTAACAATGCAAAAGTTGCCTGATCAATTATTTAAAGTATTCCATTTGATTGCGCTGTAGGAATCTAGGTTTCATTCGGTTTGATAAAGATATAGACGTGTCCATTTATCCAGTTAGCAGAATGGGGAAAAATGGAGGGGAGGATGTTTTTTGTCGTTTTTGCTTCCGTATGTAACATTCGTTTATACCTACGGTGCTACATGAACTTTAATAAATATTTGTTTTTGAATTTTCATACCGAAACGAACTGGTTTCTGATCTCTGGTGCCAGAGACCGTATAGGTAGGTACCACTGTAACTCCTATGTTTACCGCTAAACAGTAATGTGCGAACATTACTGTGTTTTTTTTTTATTAAATTAAGCCAGGAAACGAGCGGCATATACACTTTATGATAAGTAATACACCTGCTCATAACAACGTGGCGTTGGTTACGATGGTATATACTGCACCACATTGCGCTCGTCGCCATAAAAGATATGATGTTGAATGCCGTTATCTCAGTAATTACACTACCTACAGTGCCCTTCAAACCGGAACACAGTAATGCTTGCACAGTACTGTTTGGCGGCAGAAATAGGCGCTGCAGTGATATCTATCTAGACGGTCTCCGGCAACAGAGACCTACCACCATTATATATGTTCTGGTTTGAAGGAGGCTAGTGCAATTGGTATGTTTGGATAAAGTAAATTTCTTCCATTGCCATCGAGAAAAGTTTGAAGACCAGAGATAACATAAGATTACAATAAGTATGATCGAGTTATATGACGAACTGTGATTTTAAATCTAATTTACTCCTTTTTCCTGTTTTTTATTAACAAAAATTTTATCATTTCCTATGTATATTTTGATGACGTTTTCGTCGCGTCACCAAACTCAATCGACCGGCTCATCAATCATTCGCCGGTTTGTCAGAGTTTGGGGACGGACTAATTTCGTAGTGTAGATCCCCCGCATGAGTGCATTTAGTAATGAGAGGGGTCTTTAAATAACTATAACAGAAAAGTTCGTTTTTTTTTAAAAAAAAACTATAGTTTTCTATGCAATAAATAAGTAAAAGTATATATTTTTTTTAATTTCTGACCTCAAACTATGAGTAGGTAGTTATAGTATAAAATGAACGTCTTATACATATTTCTTACTTATTGGTGGTAGGTCTCTGTTGCCGAAGGCTGTCCTGGTAGGTACCACCCTAGCTCTTATTTCTGCCGCTAAACAGCTGTGTGCTAATATTACTGTGTTCCGGTTTGAATAGCGCTGTGGCTAGTGTAAATACTGGGGTAACGAGACTCAACATCTTATGTCCCAGGCGATGAGCGCAATGTGGTGCAGTATATATCATCCCAACTAGCGCTAAGTTGTTATGGTGTGGTGTATCACTTATCATGTTAACCTTAACTTAACCGTCCCGCTCTCATTGCTTAATTGAATGAAATTATGATAATGTTTAATGTTAGATACAAACATCTGGTTAATTACAAAGTTTTGATTATATATGATAATTTTGGATGTATAACAGAGCAGGAATATTCTAACGGAACAGCTTCACCATCCATAACACCATTGTCTCTTAACACCATGTGTAATTGTGGTGAATATACAACGACAGAAATCCCATTGATGTTTCACCTTCGCAGTTTTACGGACAACGCTTTTCTTCGCATTTGCGACCCTTAAGAGATATCTTTTTTTACTAGTGTAAGGTGAAGGGAGTCTCCGGTAGATACTGTCAATCTAAAAGACAGTGTTATAAGGATTACCTTCAGTTTTTTTTTTGAGTCCCGAGGTCTTGTATCGAACACACATGACCTTTCTAAGGACGTCGGGACGAAGAACAGAATCTGCTGTCGGTTTGAATTTAAAAAATTCCTATAAACAATAACACAAACATTCGTGTAGATAATTGTAGTTATATTGGCTGTCATTATGTAGCCGCTCGTGGGGTGTATTTTGCGATCTCCATTAATAGTTAGTGTAACACGTTATTTCCCTTTAAACTTGATGCCGTGACAGAAAAATTGTTCACAGAAATGTCAACTCCGGTGTCTTTTGATTTGTGACGTTGCTTCGTTATAGTGCGACGACGGTGTATTGGTAGTTATAATAAAGTCGTCTTCGTCGTCGCTGATAGACGTCCACAGTTGCGGATAGGCCTCCCCTTAAGAACCCCACGTTTGTAGGCTTTCATAAGGGGCGATTTGGGCCATACCCCACCACGCTGGCCCAATGCGGGTTGGTGGGAGACGGAGCCTCGTTTGTTGATTAGCAGGGTGCGCCACAAGCAGGTGAGGTTGGCTTGGGTCCCGTTAGTTGTAATGCGGGATCCCTTACAACCCTATATAAAAAAATAAAGTTAATTTATCTACAAAGTTATTAAGTTACCACCTACCACATCTCACCTCACGAGAGGTTGGCTGGTAGAGAATGACAACAGGTACTAATCTCGACTTCTGTACACCTCGCTGTAAGGTTTTACAATAAAGAGTAAAAAAAAGTCAAAGAAGTAATAAAACAAGTTTTTTTTTATTATTTTATGACTGATTAAGTTTTTTTTTCTCTTGACTCTTCGGCTGGTATTCACTGCATTTCCGGAGGAAAAAGAAGTAAATACAGCGCTGTGTTTATTGATCTTCTATTCGCTTGAAATTTCTAACAATTTTTCAATTTCAATTGAGCGATCAGGCGAGCAGGTCGTTCACCTGATGGTAAGTTATACGCTTTCCCACAACGTTGCGCTAGTTGACATGGTATTCATAGCACCGCATTGCGACCGTCGCCTTGAGACAAGACGTTGAGTCTCGTTATCCCAGTAATTACACTAGCTACAGCACCTCTCAAACCGAAGCACAGTAATGTTTGCTGGCAGCGATAGACGCTGTGATGGTACCTAGACGGTTTCTGGCAATAGAGACCTACCATCAGTAATATTGTACAAGTGTTTTTAATTATAGCTCGTTATAGGGTTATGGTATATAGTTTATTTGAGGTCTATTAACTGGTGGCTGTGGTAGAGATTGTATGGGATAACACCTGTTGTTGAATGGACTATAGAGTCTACTTATACTCTTTCTTATTTCCAGATTCTAGTTATCCTTTTATTGTTTTCCTATTACTCCATATGACCTTGATGTTTATAAATGCTGGTTAGTGGATGTAGAATTTTGTTAATGCTTTACTCCGTGACGGTCTTCTAGCGATGTTTTCATTCAAACGCGTTTACACTAAAATATGGTCAAGACGGTACATCATCAGCACACCCGGTATTTACTCTGCACGCTACGCTTATCAAGAACGTCAGTTCCCTCCCTCTCCTTCCTCCCGTCCTCGCGGCTTATTTGACGACTAATTTGAAGCGATCGTCACGCGATGCGAGAAAAAAGGAACCCTTCGAGGAATTGTTTTTCTTAAGTCTTTGCCACCACGATATATCTCACCCGTGCTCATTTAATTATAACATATCAATATATATATAACAAAATTATATATCTGCGATACTGTGTATTTGTTGTTAATATATAAATAGCTTTATGTTAGTTTTTCTGCTAGTTTTGAACAAAAGTTGATATCAAAATAGAAAATATTCATTTTTTATCTGTTCTATACGTTTACTACTACGTAACCAGTTATTTCTCTACGAGATGATCTGGACAATCAGCTGATAGTATGCAACATGCGTGACCATTATAATGTTTTATTAATATACATTTATACACTGCATTCACATTGTGATCATCCTTGAGACACGAGATGTTAAGAATCTTCACCCCAGTTCCATTAGCTACGTTCTTTACATAGAAATACAGTGTTGATCATCATCATCAGCTCAAGGTAGTTCGCTGCTGGATATTAATATTTTTATACTACTGGTTAATGGAAGAAACAGGCGCTGCTGTTTTACTTCTGGTGTCCGATAAAAAAAAATCATTTAGTGTTGTTTATTCAATAATGATTTTTTATCTATGATTTTTTTTTCTTTGCTTTTAATATATCTTTTATGATTTATTTGAATAAATTACTAAGTATTTAAGTTTAATTTCCATAGATTTAACTCTTTATTATCTAATGTTTTGATTAAGAATTTTTTATTAAGATACGAAGGTAATCTGTGTAAATTATGACGTCAACTTATTACTACTCTTCCTTAACAATAGCTACTTTAAAGTACGAGAAACGTGGTGTAACAAAATAAAAATTATAAATCCCCTAAGATTTAATTTTACTTTGTAAAAACTTAATTTTTAAGGCTATC
Organism: Ornithoptera alexandrae; assembly: GCA_029030555.1. Classification (NCBI taxonomy): domain Eukaryota; kingdom Metazoa; phylum Arthropoda; class Insecta; order Lepidoptera; family Papilionidae; genus Ornithoptera; species Ornithoptera alexandrae. The sequence goes on from JARDVY010000031.1 coordinate 3,465,985, forward strand.
TTTAATTATTTATTAGTTTTTACTTACACAATTTCTAGCAACGGATTCTAGCTATTAAGTATAATGGTTATTAGTTGATAACAAAGAAAATCTGTTCGCTGAACAATGAATCGATATATTCCCAGAAGTTCCTCTTATTGTATGCAAAATCGATTACACTCGACAGACGCGGTCGTTACAAACGATTATATGTTTCCGATACATAATTACATAAGTAATGAAAAACATCGAGTTTCGATTTCGATTGTTATTTAGTTTCGTAGCAGGTATTTCCATTTATTTATAATGATCTAACGATCTATGTGTAGAGACCATTTATCGGTTGTGATGATGATGATCTATAGATCGAATAGATTAATAATGTTTATTTTGACTGTTATATACTATTCGATATAGACAAGGGTCCGAAAGCTGTCATCCTTGGGTCACATAGTAACGTTATAAATATTATATTCCACTTAAGTTACTAAACATAGTGTGACATGTAAAAATAAGTTATAACGGAAATATTTTTGACGTAGACATTTCCTTAATAGTCAAATTTCTGTTCATTGTGATCCATGTTTCCACCTCTCCTCTGATTATAAAAAAAAATTTTGTTGTATTAAATTTATTAACCGTCGTAAAAATAGTAATTTTTTTTTTGTTTTTTGATGACATACACATCCAATTTTTTTAATAAAGTTTAAGTATACTTTACATTTAATAAAAAAGTTTTGTGTTATCATATATATATATATATATATATATATATATATATATATATATATACATATAAATAATCAAGTTTTTCATTTTCCTATAACAATGACTCGGATTTCTTGTTACTTGTGAAGTTGTCAAATCTCTTTGCCCAACGCCCTGACCAAGTGAAGGTTGATGGATGACGTATGTATACGAAAGCTGTTGTTCATGGAACATGTCGATTTAGTGTCTGCCTTTTTTTCACCGGAAGGCCAAGTTCAGTCGGGATTGAACCCGCATCTCTTCAAGGTGCGTGCAAACTGGTCAGTCACGGCTATATTAAAAAGATGACTTATATGTTATATGTTAGTTGACTCACATTGAACTGAAAATCTTCGGTCCGAAAAAAATAGATAATTAATTTCGTTGGGTTCTTCACTACTTCCTTCCATAGAGTTCCGTGGGATACTTTTCTGATGGTCGACGTAAGAAATGAAGTGACATTCATCTGATCAAGCTAGCGGCTAATCGGCGGTGACCGACTGACTGGTTTTATTCTCTTCGCCTTGCTCATACTCATATTTTATCTAAATTATTGAGGACTAATTAAACGAACACTTGTCTACTTTTAATTGTGTAATGACAAAGCAATAGTTACGCCGCTAAGTTGGCAACGCTACTCCCTTCCACCAGAGCTTCAATACCCGTCAATCATTTTAACAATTATACTCCTGTACTCATTCAAACGAAATTAATAATATTAGTATCTCAATTAAAATTTTATAATAATACATAGTATTCCTAAATTTACTAAGATTAATCAAATAAAAAAAATATTTAAATACAATTTAAGGTAAGCATGCTAAAACGATGACATGGATATAGTGAGCGTTGTCTTTAGAAATTAAAAAAAAAAATATGACAATTTTGTAAAACCCGTAGTTACCGTCAGTCGATTACACTAAGGGCATTGAAAATTGTCGTTTTTTTTTTCTTCTGAAACATCAAACCGAAACGTCCTAATGACGGGACAGGAGTCACGTCGGCTCATAATGCTTCGTTATTACGATCACCGCAATGATATTAAAATTGTATTATAGTGTAATGGCGGCCGTGGATGGTCGTTAAATGGACCGTTTTCGGGGACGGAAATAACTTTTTTTTTTCTAATAGCTCAAAATCGATTTCGTTTAAGTCGTTTCGAGACAATTTTCAATATTTTTTAACGCGTCGATTCATTTGTTTTGCCTTTAATCTCGTCTTTTTTTTCTCAACTTTATCTTATCGCTGTTTGCTTTCCTCTTTCTACGCTGCTCTGTCCTGGAGATTATCTTCAAGAAGATTGCAAGTTGTTCATGTCGTTTACAAAAATTTATCTATACACCTTCCGTCTTCTCCAATTAGCAGGTAGTTGTACCCAATAGGAGATACTTTCATTTAGAATTATTTGTAGATGCTTACTAAATTTAGAATCTATAGTAAATTTTATTTTGAAATAGTGGTAGGGAACCTTCGTAAAGATATTATGCCTTCTGGATTATGTGGAGTATTTACCCTCTAATACAAATTACAATGATTTTAAATCATCATCTTCGTCAGCCGATAGACATCTACTGCTGGCAATAGGCCTCCCTCATAGATCTCCATATCGAAGAGTTCATTGAGAGGAATTGGGCATTAGCCCACCACGCTGGCTCAGTGCGTGTTGGTGGATCGTCAGAGTTTCGTCTGTTATTCAGCAGGATGGACCGCGTGCAGGTGAGGTTGACTTGGGCTCTTTAAGAAGTTGGGCGTATGGGTTATTTATTTACTTACATTTTGATTACTCTTTAATGAAACATTATCGGTAACTGTTAACTCATATAAAACGTATAAGGCTTTCGTTTTATTTGTGCCTCACTAGTGTTACCTTTTTGTAGGAACTGATTATCTTTAGCCATGGACATCCGTAATATCTGGGGAGTAGCATCTGTTTTGCTGACGTTTGAGGAAGAAGTAAGAGAGATCATTCAATGAAGGTCTCCAACTATTACCGTTGAACATTGAACAGAACCATAGAAACGTCATTTATATTTATTTATGTAACACCAAATACGTCGGTGAAAGATCGAATATTTCATTACATTCTCGTACATTCGGACCCTCACCGGTGTATGTCGATAATCACAGATATGCTCTGGTGGAGGTCGAAAAGAGAGGAGCCGACAAAGAGGCGACTAGCTGTTACGTTAGGTTAGGTTTTTTTTTTATTATTAACGTGGGAAATGCCTGCGCATACCCGTCCTCGCGGAGGCGAGGACAGGTTATGTCAGACTTGCACCTACTAAAACCTCCATGATGTTCCAACTCGTCGCCTGATGGCGGGGTTACAGGAATGCTTACGCACTATCCGCGACGCCGCCGGCGCTGGGCGTAAAATTTATCGCGACTGTATTACGGAGAACAAAATATAAATCTCGAACATGTTCAAAATTCACCATTAGTGCATGGTGAATGTCGACATTCTCCAGATTTCGGTGTTTCACCGTAACATATATACATGGAATTCAGGTTCTAATACGGTACTTATTCCAATTTAAAATTTCTCCCAGCAGTTCTGATGTTAAACAATGTTGTGTATGTAGGTTACTAACCTACCCCTACTAACCTTTTTTAGGCTTATTGATCTTCTAAATTCTCATCGTAAATATCAAAGATCTACGTTTTATTTATCTTTTCTTTTTTATTTATTCTTTTATATGATGTTTATCTTATCAGCCAAGTAACACTCACTACTGGGCATAGGTCGCCTTATATGATCTTCACTGAGGAAGACTTAAGTCTTAGCTCCACCACGCCGGCCCAGTGGGGGTTGGTGGGTGGTCGAGCTTTGTTGTTTAGCATGGTGAATCGCGTGCAGTTGAAGTTGAATTGGACTCCGTAAGATGTTAGACGGAACCCCTTACATCTCATATGATTGGTTCACACCGCCACCACACGACCACATACGATGTTTATTCATCGTTTTTTTTATTTTATGATATACACGTGACTGTTGTTTCACGATTCCTTTGAATATCGCACACGGGCATTGCTGTTCAAAAGGCTACAGTGGTTTTAAATATATGAAGGAGGTAATAAAAAAAAAATTAATCGAATTTTTTATTATATTAAAACAATCAGCATCTGCTAGCCAGCGCAATTGAAATACGCTAATCGATGATATAATTTACAATTTACCGTTGTACGCCGTTATAACATAATAATTTTAACTTATTATAACTACGTATTAATGAAAAACACGTTATAATACACTTTAAATAGAACTTGTATGTTAAATTTATTTATTGTAGTTAACGATCTGGTTTATTATTTTATCAGATGAACATACATCTCAGTATACTGTGAAAGTAGCTGTTCCTAGCCCGCGTTGCTGACCGTAAATGTAGGTTTGAAATTTTCCCGTCGTGGGGCAACCCGCCGCCCCCAGGCTTTATCTCTTTATTAACATCCCCGCAACTTCGTTTAGTGAAGAAATTTTGAAAAACCCATTCTAAGTTGACCTCTAAACGGCAGAAGCAATATCTAACAAATTTTGAATGTTTAATCATTTCGGAGATCATATGATAAGTCAATGATTCTCTTGCTATCTCCTATGTATATATACAATATAGATGATAAAAATATATTATTTACATATAAAAAATTGTAATGAAAGTAAAATGTTGATAAAAAGTATAACATTAAAAAATTCTATAATGTTCTAGTTTGACAAATTGTGTACGAATGTATTAAAGAATGTACGAAAGTTTGTCCGGTAAGAGTTTTATACTGAATCTTCCGTTCGACAAAATATAGTCTTTGAAATTGAATATAGACTGTTAATTTAAAAAAAAAAACACATAATAAATATAAAAATATTTATAAATATAAACTTTATAACGTGGCTTTCATGCACTCTAAAAAGTTTTATATATGTAGCGCTACTATATACAGGTTATACATGGAATGCGTTAGTCGCTGGAAAAATCATGAAAATTCTATTTATTACTAATAAATTATTTCAATATTTTATTTTCCTTATAATATATTTCAATATAAAAAAAATTATAATCATTTCTTAAAGGAATACCAGGTATATTAAAATTGTTGAGGATCAGTGCAATGGTTAACCGCATGTCTGGGATGTCCCTGATTCGAATCCGGAATCACATGTGAAGTTTGTTTGTAGGGTTGGATACCACCCTCATGTAAATGGCGCTTTACCATTTACGACTTCGGTATCTTATTTAATATATAAATGTATGTACTTCTTATAAATCAATTTATCTGATTATTGTAATTATGTTATAGTTAGACGACAAGATTATTATAAAATAATTAATAGAAACTTATTCAATATATTTACAACATTTAAGTAAGTAGTTAAGTATCAAGTGTTTTTTTTATACAGCAAGTACCTACAAGTGATCTACTATATAACGTTAAGTACCTATTGGTCTGAACTAACGATGTATGTACAGTTAATAAAGCCTATTTAGTGAATTACTAAGCAGGAATGCGTCAGATCTATTAAAACTACTAAATGTATCAAATTGATCAATTAATGCCGTGGAGGCTGACAGCAACAATAAAAAATATTTGTATGTATTGAAAAAAAATGTGAATTCTAAATTTGAAATTATTCAGCATATGGGCGAGGCTACGGGTGGGGGGTGAGGCGGTGCGCTGGTTGTCGGCGCGTTGAGGAACGCGCCCTGGTTGCCCGCCCACGGCTGGAGGTTTTGTAAAGCGCTTAACGCCGTGTTGGTCGGAGGCGCCGGCTGGCTCCCCGCCGGGCTCTGGTAATGAAGCGCTGACAGCGGCGCGGAGCCGGGCGGCGGTTCTGGTATATATCCTTTACTAAGCGCTTCAGCCTGCAGCGACAGCATGAGCCGGTTTGCTGCTTGGCGTTCCGCTTCACGCTCCTCAGCTGTTTGACGCCTGTAACAAACATGAACTATACTTAATTTGAATCGTCGTCAGCCGATAGACATCCACTGCTGAAAATATTCTCTCCCCCCCCAGATATATCAACATTGATCAGGTAGGGATTCATATGGGCGGGTTTGGGCCATTTCCAACCACGCTGGCCTGGTGCATATTAGTGGAGGCTACAGCCTAATCTGTCGATTATCAAGATGCACCACGAACAAATGAGGTTGGTTTAGATCGCGTGAGTTGTGCAGTAACCCTCACACCCCTCACACCCAATTTTCTCTTAAATCAATAATCAAGAATTTTGTAAAAATCTTACATAAGAATCTGCTGACGGTAAATACGTTAGTCGTGCTTCCACCAAATAACATAATCGATAGTGACCAAATTATGTTACTTTTAACGGGCCCGCTTGATATTGATTAAGGTTTAATCGATTCATTAAATTCCGATCCAGTTGTAAACTAGGCGGCGTTAATGGCGCCATTGAATATTACATCGGCCGCTGAGTGGCCGCTGATCAGCAATGAATAATTTAATTTGCAGTAATAAGCCGCCCGCACTGTGTTACACACACGACGGCGACCTTTACAAATATACACACGGGTTCATTTATCAACAGATCTCACTGCGAGATGGCGAACCGCTGGCTAGTTTAAGATTTCATTATTATATTACCACCAGCTATGTACTGCAGGTTAAGTCGCTTTTGATGGAGACCGTCTAGGTAGATACCGCCGCAGCTTTGTATTGGTTTAAAGGAGGTGGAGAGCAACTCCACCGAGATGTAGCCTCATCAAAGCCTCTTGCTGTCGGAACCACGCTTGTGCGCGAAAGCGTTCCCGTGTTGCCCCGACAGCAGAAGGATATGCCGGACAATGCATGATTTCCTCACGAAAAAAAAAGGTACCACCGCAGCGCCTATTTCTGCCGCTAAACAGTAGTGTGCAAACATTACCGTGTTTCGGTTTGAAAGACGCTATAGCTTTTGAAAGCGCAACGAGACTTAACTTACGTCTTAAGGCCGTGAGCACAATGTGATGCACTGTATTTTTTATACAATTAATTGACGAGACGGACCGGTCGCTCACCCGATGGTAAGTGATACTCCGCCCATAATACGTGACGATAGTAAAGATGTTATTTACACATGCATAGCGCTCGTCGCCTGATATACAATATAAATCTCGTTACCCCAGTAATTACATTAGATGCAGTGGTCCTTCAAACCGGAACATAGTAGTACCATATCATTCAAACTACCTATAATAATCGTGCATCTACAAAGTTTTTTTTTTCATGTAGCGATGAGCTATGCCAGAACGTTTACCTGATGGTAGGTGATATGTCTGTTCATAACATGTCGCTAGTTAGGATGATATACACAGTACCGCAATGTACTTGTCACCTTGAGACATAAGATATTAAGTCCCGTTACCCCAGTAATTTCACTAGATACGGCACCCGTTAATCAAACGACGTACATACATATATATGACGCCTCGTTCCCAATGGGGTAGTTAGCGACCACCTCTCTCCACTTGCTACGATCCTGGCACACCTCTCTCGCTTCCTCCACTTTCATGAGGGTATTCATGTATGCTCTTCGATTGCGAGTGCTCTTGACCCGGCCTTTCTTTAGGACATCTTCGATTTGATCGGAATATGTCCGCCTAGGTCGACCTCCACCGATTTGTCCAATCATTCTTACCTTGTATACCTCTTTCGTTGATCTTATTTCATCCATTCTTTCTACAATTAAGCTGAAATGCAGAAATGTTTGCACACTACTGTTTGACGGCAGAAATAGGAACTGTGGTGGTCTCCGATAGTGGGGACCTACCAGGAGCATAAACACAATTCAATATCTTTCAAAATTTCATCATCATTATTAGCCTTTCTTTATCCACTGCTGGATATAGGCCTTCCCAATATCTTCCACCAAACGCGATTCTCGGCTTCTCGCATCCGCCCTTTTCCGACCGCCGTGATGATGTCGTCGGAAATTTACATCTCAGTAATAGTTTAAAACTTACCTGAGATAGATTAAATTTAACATTAACGTTAATTATAGTTAAATCAATGTGGTGAACGGTGAACGGTAAACGTTAGGCTTTCGCAAAGTCTCAGGCTTTAGTTCGTAAATAATACAGGAGCCGCTGAGAGGCGGCAGTTAGAGGGCACTAATTTGATACACGTCAATCAATTAGCATGAACGGCGACAGGTGAATTAGTTCACTAATACTGCCGCTACTGTACTGGTAAACTATTTTAATATTACATTTTAGAAATTTTCCAAATACATTAAATTAATTAATTAAGTACCGTTATCGGTAATAGTTTCATGTTCTGTGATGCTGGACTTCTCTTTTGCTAGAGACCGTCTAAGTAGGTTGGACAGCAGCTTCAGTTTCTAACGCTGCGTTAGCGTTCAAGCATTGCTGTGATCCGGTTTGAAGGGCGCTGTAGCTAGTGAAATTACTGAGGCAACGAGGGATAACATCTTACCTCTCAAAGCGAAGATCACAACGTAGTATACGACGAACATTCTGGACTACCGCTACATTGTTATAGAGATCCTTACTATCAAGTAAATGTATTACTAGTCCCGTTCCAACTTAGATAAAAAAAATTAACAAAATAACGTGAAGTTGTTTTGTTATTTATTCGTTGTGACGTTAATAATAAATTAGAAAACTGTGTGGGTTGGGTGAATATAATTTCCACAACATTACGGCTTTGATCCCAGGAGTCAAGTACCAAGTAACTTGTGCCGTTGTAAAGCTGAAAACTTGTTCCACTGAAACCCTCTTAGTAGTGCGCTTTATCTGTACACCAGTCACTAGATTTGTTTACAAACGAGTTGACCAAGAGTTCACTTACTTTATAAATAAATTTAATCCATTTTAACTACACCATTTTTTCATTCTACAAAGCTACGATGGAGACGTTCACCTGATGGTAAGTGCTTGCCCTTAACAACGTGCCATTACTTATTACGATAAGCACAACACTGTAAAGCACTCGTTGAATTGAAACGTAATATGTCAAATTTCGTTACCACAGTAACTTCACCAGCCTTGAAACCGATACACAGTAATGTTCGCACACTACTGTTTGATTTTTTTTTGGTATTTTGATTTGGTATTATTCTTCTTATTTTTTTTTTTTTCAAAAAATAATAATCTTCCATTAATAGAATATTACGTTAATAACATGTATTTTTATTAGTGCTTAAAAAATATGTCACTTCTTGTGTGACTTAATTCGTGTAAAATGGGTGTTACTTAATATAGCAACTTAACTCTTAGTGGCCTCAACTTAAAAGGGGTGAACACACTTAGGCTAAGAGTGTCTTTTCATTAAATATTAAGTGAGGAAAGTAGAAGCATTTTTGACGTCAACTGGGGCAACAGATTGGTGTTTCTTAAAATTTATTAAAATTTGTATGTATCGTTTAATCTTAAAGGCTCTCTATTGACCCAAATTTCATGTGATATTAAGTGAGATGTACTCGTAGCAGAAAGAGGAGACGAAGGATAGGGAAACTATCATATATAGTATCGTGGTTTGTCTCCTTATCTTTCAGGTTAAATCCTATAAATATATATATATTTATCTCCTCTTCGTGACACTTTTTCGTTTCAAGAACTAAATTCTCATAGAAGTTTCACATCAAAAATTACTTGGATTAAATGTTAAGTTTTGCTTTATAGCTTAATTTCAATTCAGCAGCAAGCATCGCAGGTTTAATCTTTATTAAGTAACCTGACTACGGCATTCGTTCTATTGATAACCAGTCAAGTGTTAGTATTTGAATTAAAACATACCTTACATTAGTATCACATTGAATATTTAATTAGCTTTAACGTTAATGAAAATATTTAAAAAAAGAACCACGGTTAAGTAAAGATAATGATAGTATACACGAGTTAATAGATATTAAATAACTTAGAAATAAGTTAATCAATTGCCTTAAACTATGCAGCATAGTAAATAATATTGGTGGTAAGTCTGTTGCCGGTGACCGTCTAGGTGTACTGCGGCGACTATTTCTACCGCCAAATATTAATGGTTTGAAGGGCCCTGCAGTTAGTGAAATTAATGGAATATCGAGACCTCACGTATTTTTTTTAAGTATTTAAGCGACGAGACGAGCGGGACGTCCGCCTGATGGTAACTAATACGCCTGCCTATAACAACGTGGCGCTGGATAAGATGCACTGCACCGCATCGTGCTCGTTGCCTGAGACATAAGATGTTGAGCCTCGTTACCCCAGTAATTATACTAGCTACAGCACCCTTCAAACCGGAACAAAGTAATGTTTGCACACAGCTGTTTGGCGGCGGAAATAGGCGCTGCGGTGATACCTACCAAGACGGTCTCCGGCAACAGAGACTCAAGTGTAATGAATAACATTCTAAGTAGACTACTCTTTTTGTTACTCAGTTATCTATTTAATTTACCTCTCCCGGCCTACGGGGTTGCTTGGGAAAATCCTTTATACCGATAAGTCCGCCCTTACTCACACTGACGTTATAAGTTTAGATTTAATCCATATTATTGTAATGGTAGATAATAAGACAGCATCAATCAATATAGAGACAGAGGGAGCTAATAGAGGTATAAGAATAAATGTAAACAGTGTCAAGTAGTGAATATGAGGATGCTCAACACATGCTGATGGAGTGTTTAAAATATCAGAGCAAAAGAGCGGTGTTGATGCGTAAACATAACAACAATATCTAGTATATTATATCTAGTATAGTATATCTACTTGGACGCCCTACACATGGTGTGGTGTAAACCAGTCTGGGGCAGCACGAGATGTGTTGTAACTATAGTATTAGCACCCTAAGTTTGTTTTTGAGCTAATGGCGCTCATATATTCTAAGAAATAAAAGCCTTCCAAAAAAAAAGAAAGAATATATAAATAGTGTATATAGGAGAGTAAGGAAAATAAAACCTTCAAGTATAACATAATCGTGGAAGCGAGATAACAAAATAGATTTAACCGTATTCCTAAAAATAGAAATTGTTAAAAAAAATATATATCCATTCATAATTTTCTAATTTGTCCCATCTTAGACAGGATCTGCTTTCTTACTTGTTTCACACCAATTGGCTCTATTTTGGACATCGCTGTCCTTGAGATCATAGCTTGATGCTGAATGTTTATCATTCATAATTTTATGATTATTATATATACCCTCCAAACTAGCAAACTTGTTCGCGAACATGTTATAGTCAAGTAATACGCAACTTTAAGTGTCGTTTGCCGTGTAACAGTAGTTTGTATATTATTTAAATGTTTTTAACCGACATTTAAATAATCGTGCTTTATCTGAACGCCGGACGTTAATGCCAGTGACAAAAGGTCGTTCGTGTATCGTTGTATCTCAATAATTAAGATAGCGACCAGGTTACCCGAGTGGTCCCCTTTAACAATCATTTGCATGTGTATATATCTGAACAGGTGATTTGCATATCGAATTGCCCTGTAATAGAAGCAATAAGGTTTGAAATGCGATAATTGTAGCGCGATTTAAACGGGCGTTGCAAATATAGCTTTTAAGCTCATATCGTTAGTGTCCGGTGACCTAAAGAGTCTCAATTAAATAAAGTCGTTTTTTTTTTTAACGTTATCGTTAATTTCGAAAGCAATGCCGCCGAGTCAGCGGCGAACGATTGAGGTGTTGTTTTACTTATGCACTCGTTACTAAGTGTAGTGTTTACGTGGTAATATCAATTGAATGACAAACGTTGTTTTTTTCTACTTTATTTCTTGTTCGGTTCTTTCTAAACTTTCCACAGAAAGATAATTTAAGTTCAAAGAATCCCTCTAATGAGTAATTTTGAACTGTTTTGGGGTAGGTACAGCCGATCGCCTACAACAGTGGCCTCTAAGCTGTTTTGTTATCAGGAGAAATCTTATATCAATACCTTGCTTCTCGGAGAAGAGAAGGTGAGGTGGTGATGTGCTTGTTACAAATATTATACGCTCTTCAAACCGGAGCTAGGTAATATTTGCATAGTATTTTTCAGCGACAAAAGTAGCGACTAAGGTGGTACTTACCTTGATGGTAACAGAAACCTACAATTAATACAGACTGTTTTTTTTTCTGTATACTTTATAATTTTAGAAGTGAAACAATTTTGATAAAAAATAGTTAAAAAGCCTTAGATGATATAATGTGACAGACAGGCAATTAAAACCAGCAGTGAGTTTAATTTGAAGTTAATTCATTTGTTAAATTAGAAATGCAGAGTTTCGGAGTGATATATGGCCACCCCCGGGCGGGGCTTTCCTCCTGAAACCGCCAAATTGAACGGGCCCCCACGCCCCTACCGGAAACAATGAAAATTATAACAGAACCAGCTGTTGTGTAACGAGTTCAGATGGCTCTAATTACGGTGGCCGGGTCCTTAATGAATGATTGAACAAAGTGTTAAGTCTATTATCGTAGCGAGAACTTTATTAGAACGGTTAATATACGAGCCTTTGTAAAGTGATGCGCATGAGATATTATTAATATTTTTTTTATTCGACGAAGCGAAGAGACGACGAAGACGTTCACATGATGGTAAGTGATACACTTACTCATAACAACGTTGCGCTAGTTAGGATGATATACACTGCACCGCGTTGCGCTCGTCGCCTTGAGATATAAGATGTTCAGCCTCGTTATCCCAGTGATTACACTAGCTACAGCGCCCATAAAACCGGAACATGGTAATGTTAGCACACTACTATTTGTTGGCAGTAATAGGCGCTGCGGTGATCCCTTACCTAGACGATTTCCGTCAACAGAGATACGTATATATCACGCCTCGATCCTAGTGGGGTAGGCAGAGACCACCTGTCTCCACTCGTCCTCCACTTTCATGAGCGTCTCAATGCATGCTCGTCGGTTGCGAATACTCTACTACCAGTAACTAAGTAATTTTGTTTGTGTACCTTCGAAATAATGAACCTTAGAAAATCTCTGTAAATGATGATCATCACCAACCGATAGATGTACTGGACCTATGTCTTCCACAAATATTTTGACGTTGAAAACAGTACGAGTTTATTTATAACTCCATTGCTGACAATTGTCAATGGACATATCACCAGTAGCTCATATCGTTACTGACTAGTAGTAGTGTAAAAAAACATTACCGTTTGTAGTCTAGTACAGTTAGTATTATTACTAATGTATGAAGACAACGTCTTGTGACTCAATTGGTACCAATGTGCATGATGTACGTTGTGAAGGATTACAATATATAATGCACGGTGAAAAGTGCAATTACCATTCTGTGCAAACATCCTAACAGCGGGATAATATTTTGAAATATGTAATCCATTATTTTATTTATTCGAGGAAGCGACGAGATGAGCGAGATGTTCACCTGATGCCGAATGTCGCGCCTGCCTACAACAACTTGGCACTAGTTAGGTTGATATACACAGCACCATGATGTGCTCGCTTGAGACATGAGATGTGAAGACTTGTTTATTTTTTATTTCATTAAGTGACGAGACGAGCAGGTTCATCTGATGGTAAGTGATACCCCATAACAACGTGACGCTAGTTAGAATGGTATACAGTGCACCACATTGCGCTCGTCGCTTTGACACATAAGATGGCGAGTCTCGTTACCCCAGTAATTAGGCTAACTTCAGCGCTCTTCAAACCGGTTCACTGTATACTGTTTGGCGGCACAAAGAGGCGGTACCTACCTGGACGGTCTCCGGCAACAGAGATCTATCACCAGTACGTCATTAATTTCACTAGGTACAACGCCCTTTAAACCTGAATACAGTAACGTTTGCACACTATTGTTCATCGACAGAAATAGGAGTTGCGGTGGTAGGTACATAAATAGTTTCCGGCAACAGAGATTTATCAATATTAAATATAGTATTATAAGACTAGAGGGGACTAGGGGTGTAAGGGGTCCCGCACAACAACTCACGGGACCCAAGCCAACTTCACCTGCTCCTGGTGCTCCCTGCTAATCAACAACCGAGGCTGTGGCTCCCACTAACCCGCATTGGGCCAGTGTGGTAGGAAATGGCCCAAATCCCCCATAAGAAACGACTACCCCTATTGCTCGGCGATGCGGGCATCGCAAGACCGATCGATGAGGGGATCTTTGGGGGAGGCCTATGTCCAGCAGTGGATGTCTATTGGCTGAGGATGTATGTATTATAGAACTAATAATACTATAATAAATTGTATAAAGCTTAATATAAACTCTACGTTATAAACTATATGCGTTTATATTATGCGGTTTATTAGCGTATCTGTAATGAATGTTACTAAACAAACGTTGGGGTAATAGATTTAATAGTGATTGCGTTAAAATCGCTTGGGTGGTAATTAATCGAGTGCGATTATAAAGTCGATATCGATATACCGAACACGGCACTAGAGCCGGCGCGCGCGGCCATTCCCGGTCTTCATAATTAGATAAAGGGAGGCACAATTAAACTTTACTTAAATAAGCCAAACGTTGCCTCGCAATTAGTAATTTCTGACTGATTATTTTGTTAATCGTCAACAATGATGTTAAGATAAACGATTTAATTGGTTAATATAATAGATATAAAATAATGATACTAATGTGATTTAAGGTTTATATAGATACACGTTTAGCGTTTAACAATTGGTGAGAGCAATGTTCTCCTGTGAATAGTGATAGGTTGAACTGACGACACTGCTCTTTAGTCTTCGACCATCAAGAATTGGACTAAGGTAAGTCATGTCTGTCGTAGAAGATTGACTAAAAGATTCTGCGAGTATCGCTTGCTTTGAAGGTGCTGGCTTTTTCTCCACTAACCTATCCTGAAGTGAATGATAACTACTAAGTTAGTCCCGTACTTGTTGTAAAGCGACGGACGTAGTTAGACGTAGTGGAAAGAATGGCTACCAGATTTCCCTTCGAAAAAATATGTTGAGCTGGCGTGATGATGACAGGTTTTTCTTGAAATAAATCCAAATATTTGTGTATTAAATTTTACCAAGGTTTGGCATACAGAGACTGTAAAAAAAGATAATGTTGAAAAATAAAAATTTGATTAAATTTAACACAATCATAGGTAAACTAAATCCAATAATAGCAATGCTTATCGCTGGTTACCTACAAACAGCAGAGTGCAATTATTACTGCGTTTCGGTATAAAAGGTGTATATATAATGATAGTGCTGGAATGACTTAATTTCACATCTTATATCTGAAGGTGATACGCACATTGTGGGGCAGTGTATATTACTTAACTAACGTCACGTTATTTTAGGCAGATCTATAATTTACCCTCAGGTGAACATCTTGCTCATGTTGTCATTTTGTAGAGTATAGAAAATTTTATGTCCTTCATTCCGAAGGTCGCGGGTTCGAATCTCGGCATGTTCCGATGACTTTAATATTTAAGTTATGTACATTTGTGAAATTAAGTAAGAACAGCGAAATACTAACAGTTAAGGAAAACATCGCGAGGAAACCTGCACATGAATTAGAAATTATTCTAAGGTGTGTGAAGTCACCAATCCGCATTGAGCCCGCGTGGTAACTATGGCCCATCGCCCTCATATTGAGGGTAGGCCTGTGCCCCAACAGTGGGGAAGTAAATAGGCTGTTGAAATTTATACAGCCATCGCTAGGAGCCATTGGATTCAAGCAGCGTAAACCCGTGCTTTGTGGAAGATATGACAAGAGACTTATGTCCAGCGGTGGACGTCCATCGGTTGAAATGTTAATTATGATGATAATTTATACAGCCATAAAAGTGATTATTTTTTCCACATTTAAAATCTTCTAATAACACTGGCAACTTCATTTATTCAATTTAAAAACGTAATAAAATCGAATAATTTTCATATTTAGAATTCCATTCAACACTAAATAAATACAGGAGTAAACAGTTCGACGAAGCTCACACCCGGGATCAAATGTCACAAGATTGTCAAATTAAAAAAAAAGATGGCGCAATACTAATAGACAAGAATACGATTTAATTTATCACTTTATAGATAAATATTCTTAAATAGCTTTTTAGCTGACGTTTCATCCATTTAACTAAAATATGAGATTTTATGCTGTAATTAGGGATGCATCATAAATAAAATTCTTAACTTGTTTTTTTTATTTCATAAATGTCAACGGAAATATGATAATAAAATAGTGGTTAATGTTATTTATTCATTCTACTGACAATGATTAAAAAATTACGAATATACAGGGTGGCGCAAAAGTAATCCTTCTATCAGAAAATGCTATAAATTTTGCATTGATGTAAAAAAATTAAAAGACCAAATAAAAATAATCCACAAGAAGAATCAAAGTTTTTAAATTTTTTTTTAAATTACAGCCAAAAACATCGGAAGGTTATTTTTGCGCCACCTTGTATACAAGGTATAAAAAAAAATATGAAAAATTTTGATTCTTCTTGTGGATTATTAAATTTAAATACAAATAAATATAGGATTTATTTGTATTTAAATTTTGATACGATATATATATATAACATTAATGTATAACAAATATAAATTAATTAATTAGGAATTTTTTTATCCGGTGAGTGACAATATTGTGAGGAGACCGAAATGTTCCAAGAACTTCGCGTCAAGGAGGGTCTCTGTTGGCGGAGACCGTCTAAATAAGTACCACAACAGCACCTATTGCAGCCGACAAACAGTACTAAACAAACATAACCATGTTCCGGTTTGAAGGGTGCTGTAGCTAGTGTAATTATTATGGTAATGAGACAACATCTTATGTCTCAAGGCAACAAGCGCAATGTAGTGTAATATATTTTCACTAGCACTACTTTGTTATGAACTGGCGTGTCACTTACTATTAGGTCAACATAACACGTCCTTGGGTAACGTGATGAATAAAAGTCCCAGCTGTGGGAACGTTAAGACTGATCATTTTTAACATTTTTTTGAATAATATTTCACATCAAAATGTTATTTTTCCATCAACTCTGTCGTGTCTCGATTTTTGTATAAATAAGATTGAGAATTTAGAAATGGCCGCAACTTCGTCATGACAAGTGTAAGTAATTAGTGATGAGCTAAGCAAAAATAAGACCAAGATTTGGACAATCTTGCTATTAATCTTGATCTTGTCTATTCGGTCTTGATCTTTATCTTGTCTGTTCAGTTTTAGTCTTGCTCAAATACGTTATCTTGTTCTTGCATATTTAGTTTTTGTCTTGGTCTTGCATATTCAGTCATTAGTTTCACTCATTCGATGTGATACTTTTTTTATTGCCTTTCGCAAGATCAAGAACAATTTTACTCATCATTATTGATAATCATCAAACCTTTGCATTAATCAAATCATCTACCGAACAAAACAGAGTTAACGAGTAATAAGTGTTATATTTTAATTGTTAAGAAAGTATTTTTATAACAGTGTCTAAGTACAATAAGGATTTTTATTTGATGGGTCATCGTCATCATCATTATCATCAGCTGATGTCATTCACTGCTTGATATAGGCCTCCACCAAAGATCTCCGCATCGATCGGTCCCGCGTTGCTTGCATCCAGTGGGTTGCCGCGACTCTCACCAGATCGCTTCGATCATTTGATGGCATAGCGGTTCAAACTACCTCAAAAACATGATTTTACTGCATCTGTACTGCCTTGAATTTTTTTTTCATTACTAAGTATACCTTGAACAGAGGACATCAAAAGAATCGTTGGGAGCCACTAGATTCAAACAGTTCAAGACCGGTCTTTGTGGAACACATTATAAGTGCTTTGTGCAATGGAAATCCATCGGTTGAAATGATGATGATGACGATGGATTACTCTCGGATAATTATAGTTTTACAAAGACTTTCTTTTTCTTGATATAATACGTTGTTGTATGAACTCTTTTATTTAAAATATTTGTTTGCAAAATAGCGGATTTACTTTTTATTCCAGTCCCGGTTGATCAGAGGACGAATGTGTGGGTATGTACGATATGAGCATCTTATATATCTGTTTTATATCTATCAATGTATGTGTTATACTCGTATAACTGTCTCTTGATTATACGGAAGGCTATAGGATAAGCTAGATTACGCAGTCCGCACTACTGACACCGTGCCAGTAGAAACTTAACCGGAATGAACTAATTATAAACGATCTACATAATTAACTTGGCCATGTTACATATCATAGAATTATGAATATGTCAAATGACCATACAAATAACCGTGTTATTCTTGAATCATTTGAAAATTATAAATAATATAGTCGTTTAGCTATTTGAGTTAAATGACTATATTATTCAATTCACTGTAGCCTTGTGTTCGTAGTCTCTGTACACTGTCGGTAGACATTTTTTTTCTTTGACCTATAAAATAATAAATATAAAGCTAAGTGTGTCCAAGTTACTTAAAAAAGTTATTATTTGTCTTTGTTTTTCAATCTAGATCTAGGTTTAAAATCCGTACATGTATAGAAGTTTGGTTGGTGTTAAGATATTGTTTACCCCGTGTCCTTGACAAGAAATATTCTAGATCATTACTCCTCTCGTCATTTAATATCAATAGTAATTGAGATTAAGTGTTAGCTAAATCCCGATAAAAAAAAATTCCCGACTGTTTTTTAATGAGATGATAACGGTTAGATTTTATTTATACCATAGTTCTTTTTTTAAACTATTGTTGAATTCAACTTCTGGTCTCTATTTGTCAATGCTATTAATATCGCACATCCTTTCCTTTTTTAACCCTCGTTAAATATGTTTAATATTAATATTTATGTATAATGTAATAGTATATTTGTTATTTCTATGCCTACAAATTACATATTTATCATATCTACTTACACATTAAATTATGTTATTACATTATTTATTTACCCGCATAAATTAAACTTATTGCGATATCTTCAAGGTAGACTAGGACAGAATGCCGTTTGGCATTAATTACATTTTTTTTAATTATTATACGCAATACTGCATTTTATTTAAATAATAAGTCAATTAAAAACAATTAAAAATTATTTTTACATTAAAAAAATATTCAAACCAAGTTTATTACTGTCTCCTGAAGTAATAAAACAATAATAACTCAAGTCGGATTTTTATCTTACATTTAAATAAATGGTTACTAGTTATTACTGGTAATTTGGTTTGATCTAATCTGGGGACCATCTAACCCGATCAGGTCTATTCTGATCTTAACATGCGATCTGCTTAACTGCTATCGCAAGGTTTACTTTTATATATTTAATTATATAATATTTTTTTATTATTTTAACAGTATGTCTAATTTAATTTTTATTAATTACTATATAACTAAATTCATGGAAACATTAATAACTACCATAGAGTTAATATCTATCGCTGTACTGGAGCAAAGCAAACATTACCGTGTTCCGGTTTATCGAGGGCTTGAGCTAGTAGATGACCAGTAGTAGAGTAACGAGACTTAATTTCTTGTTTAACGATGATAAGCAAAGTGTGGTGCTGTATAAACAACTTACTAGGACCTAATAGGTTCAAAGATATACACTAGTCCATCGTAGCGCAGTGTCATTAAGTAAATATAATTTGACCTTTAACATGAAACTAAGTTTAATATTTATAAAACTTAGTTTCATTTGTATTTACAAATACATAATATAAACATTAAAAAAAATCTCTTTTTTTTTATTCAACGAAACAACAAGACCAGCGTAACATAGGACCACGTTGCAATTATTGTCTTGAGATAGAAGATTATTATTCGCCTTCCTCACGATGTTATGTGTCTTCACTGGAAGCACGAAAATCGAACCCAGTGAATAGTTTCATTAAGTTAGTCATTACTTCAACTAAACTGTCATCGCATATTAGATTTAGTTGACTTTAAACCTGTGGTTGAATTTCATTATTTAAGTTTTAACTTAATCATTGTCGTAGTGTTTAATATGTTGTTTGTAGTTGTTTAAGAAAAACCTAGTGACGGTATAAGTTGTCAAAACACAAATTGTTTCTGAAATATTTTTTGATTTGACAGCTTGAAATAAATCTAAGCAAAACTGGAAGCTGCTTTCGGAGTTAATAAATTATAAAGGTAACCGAGCGAATAATTACAGAGTTAAAAAGATGGCTTTTTAATAGCCTAGAGAAATGTTCGTTGTGAAGTGAGGTTATTGTTATAAAGGAAAATAATCTTTATTATAATTTAAAATCATCATCATCATTATCATCAACAGCCAATTTACGTCTCCACTGTTGGAGCACAGGCCTACCCTCAATATGAGGGCAATGGGGCTATAGTCACCACGCGGGCCCAATGCGGATTGGTGACTTCGCACACACCTTAGAATACATTCTAATTCATTTGAAGGTTTCCTCACGAGGTTTTCCTTCACCGTTTGTATTTCGCTGTTGTAACTAAACTTCACAAATGTACATAACTTAAATATTAAAGTCATCGGTACATGCCGAGATTCCAACCCGCGACTTTCGGAATGAAAACCGCACGCTCTAACCATTAGGCCAACGAGCTACATTCCGAGTCAATATAAGATATTTTGTAATAATTTAATTTTTTTTTATTCATCGATGCGACGAGATAAACGAAACGTTCACCTGATGGTAAGTGATACGCCTGCCCATTACAAAGTGGCGCTAGTTAGGATGATATATATTGCGTTCATAGCTTTGAGACAGGATATAAAGTCTTTTCTTCTATATTTTTGTCATCATCGTCATAATCAACCGATAGATGTCCACTGCTAGACATAGGTCTTCCCCAATGATTCCCATCCGATTTGGTATGGATCCATATAGGAGAGGCCCTTTTCTCACCACGCTAGCCCAATACGGGTTGTTGGGAGCTAGAGCCTCGTTTGTTAATTAACAGGATGCACCACGAGCAAGTGAGGTTTTTTTTTATTAACGTCCGTAACATAATGCTAACGGAACGCACACCCCGGATCCAACGGCCGGTAAAGGGGTAGTGTCGGACTACAACCGATTAAAAAGCTTCACACGTTATTTCAATCACTTCCGACATTATACACGAGGGTCACAGGATAACATCGAGCAGTTCTTTCGCGACGAGCAAGTGAGGTTGGCTTGGATCCCGTGAGTTGTTGTTTTAAACCCTTACACCCCCCTTATGTTTTTGTAATAACAAAAAAAAATAGACGCATCATATGTAAACATACATATCATCAGCTGATGGACGGCCGTTGACAATTGGATATACTCGTAAGCCTCTCACAAATTTCTGTACCGTGCGCGGCCTTCATTCGAAGAGTTAACAGCATATATATGTGTAGAGCTGAAATGTCCTGCTCAAGACCGATGATCTGGTAAAGGAAGAGCAGATTTGTTAGAAGACTATATTCAGCTGAGGACATCTATTGATGGATAATAATCATGATATAAACATTACATAACCGCGAAATCCAAACATGAATATTTATTGTGTTAACTACACATGAAATAGACAACCTAACTTAACCAATAAAAATTAATGAGTTCCGGTAACATGTTGTGTATTGTCACTTCCTCTAACACATCACGCACCCTCCTCGTATCAATCGGTAAAAGGATTTGTTGCTTAATTCCCGAGGAGACAAACGACAAGCAGCAATTATCCGGAAGACATTCGACGTACATTATCACGAAACGACGCAAATCACAAAGTTAAACTCGAGCCAATTTCTTACTTAACTGTATGGCAGTAAGCACGATTCAGTTCAATTGAGAGATAATTCGTGAACTTCTGTATCGAAATGTATACGAAAATAGACTCTTTGTTGTACATAATGAGGGCGTTAATTTTGTGTACTATGAAATAATAAATACCAAGGGGTTTTTAATATTCACTTATAGGGGAGAAAAAGAATTACAGGGAGGAAATTGAAGCAGGACCAGTGAATAAGTAAGGCGTATTCCCTTAGCTGCTTCCTATTGGCGGGAACATGTTGTGTGTTAGATTGGTATACGACTCCGATTCGATTTGTCGTCTGTTGGTGTACGACCAAACGATTTCGAGACAATTAATGTTTTTCATTTACCGGAGCGACGATACGAGCGGGACTTTCACCTGATGGTAAGTGATACGCCTGACCATAACAACATGGCGCTAGTTATGTTGATATACATAGCACCATATTGTGCTTGTCGCCGTGAGACATATGATGTTGTCTCGTTACCTCAGTAGCTACAGCGCCCTTCAAACCCGATCACAGTAATGTCTGCATGCTATTGTTTGTCGGCAGCAACAGGAGCTGCGGTGGTACCTACCTAGACGGTCTTCGGCGATCGAGAACTACTACTAGTAAATCATATCAGCATCAATACAGCTTTGTTAAATGCTAACTAAAACATAATAAACACAGATATATTAAAAAAAAAACAACAAAACTACTGCGATATCTTCAGTTTCATTTGGAAATGTATACGCTCTGAAATAGTTTTACTGGTGATAGGTCTCTGTTGCTGGAGTCTTAATCTCCAGTATACCACAGAATTCAGCAGAGAACAAAAGTGGGTGCAATATTAATTGCTACCTCTTTTACTGGTGGTAGGTCTCTGTTGCTGAAGACCGTCTATGTAAGTACCATTGCAGCGTTTAAATATTACTTTGTTCCGGATTGAAAGGCGTTGTAGCTAGTGTAATTATAGTGTTAAAGAGACTCAACATCTTATGGTTGTTATGTTGTTATGGGTGGGCGTGACACTTACTATCAGGTGAACATTCCGCTTCTCTTTCAATAAAATAAAAAAAAATCATAATATTTTATATTTCCACATATGTAAAGTATATTAAATTTTAGTTATTTAGTTTAGTATATATTAAATTTTAAATACATAATCAAACAGTTAGTATTACTTTTATAACCGTGTACACATTAGCATTAATAAGTGCTATAAATTAGCTGAATAAAATATCTAAAATGATTATCAGACTAAATATCTTTCGTAAAGGATAAAATATAGTTTGTAATGTTTTAGAATTTCCGGTTTCTGTTTTAAAAATTTGTCATACATATATCAGAAAAACTGTAAAAATTTGATTGCAACGTTGCAAACGGTTTAAAAGATTTTTTTGAATTTTAAGAAAGGAAACTTTTAATATAATTAATAGGTTTAAAACAAAAAATAAATGATAAAAACTTGGTCAGTTATAACTTAGACTCTAATAAAGTTATCATTACAATTTTCCTGTTTGTTAGCTTAGAACATAAATCACTTAAAAAGCGAGTTGTATTGTATTTTTTTTCTTCTTTCCGAGTAGAGCGAGACGTTTACCTGATGATATGTAATACCCTTGTTTATAACAAAGTAGCGTTAGTTAAGACGATATATACAGCTCTACATTGCGCCTTGAGACATAAAATGTTAAATCTTGATACTACAGTAATTTCACTAGGTACAACACCGTACAAACTGAAATACGGTAATATTTGCACACTACTGTTTGTCGGAAGAAATAAGTGCTACGGTGGTATCCACCTTTCTTTTTTATCGTGGGGGAAATCTTAAACGATAGGGGGAAAACAAGGTTATATGGGGCTTCTATCCACTAAAACCCCATCGGTGGTCTTCCTCAGTGCATTAGGGGGAGCTTCGGGATCTCCTACGGAACGCACCGGTGCTCCGCTGAACTCTGGCTAAAACATCCCACGGAAGGGCAAAACCCTCCTTAGCACCCACGCTATACTATGGCAAATACAAGACCACCATGCATTTGCCGTCTTTCTAAGGCTCGCTTATTGAACTTCGGGGGCACCCACTCTCAAGACACGAATACAAGGACTCTTTTAGTCGCCTTGTACGACAGACAAGGAATTCTTTAGTCTTATTCTTAACAGCCAAACACTACAGGGCTGGCGGTGGTATCCATCTAAACTGTCCCTATATTCGACATAAAGAGAAAACTTAAAACAGTGTGTCTTTTTTCTTCTCACATGTAAGATAAAACATTTTGTTTACTACGAAGCGATGAGACGGGCATAATGTTCATCTGATGATGTGATATGGCCGCCTATAACAACGTGGCACTAGTTAGGATGGCATAAACAACACCATATTTTGTTCGTCGCCTGAGACATAAGATGTCATGATGTGTTACAACAGTTATGACACTAGCTAAAACGCCCTTTAAACCGTAACACGGTATTTCTGTTTAGCGGTAGATATAAGCGCTGCGATGGTACCTGCGTTGACGGTCTCCGGCAAAAGAGACGTCACCAGTACCATAGGAGCGTTACGACACTTCCATTTTGTCAGCGGTTAAAAAGCAAACAAAATATGAAATTACACGGGGTAAGCTACCCCCGCTCGTATTCAGGAGAACGCTCACGAAATCGTCCATAAAATAAGCTTAAGAGCCCAATGTAAAAGTAACAAAAGTAAGCAATAAAGCAAACGGGCCAACAATGCATGTAAAAAGTCGGCCGTCCGTCTTTCCACCGCGGTTAATAATTGATTACTCAAACTGCCGAGTTGTGTTCCTCATACAATATTGATCCCCCTACCCTACCCCGTGTTACCGCCTGCTTGATGTTCCTACGCCGTACACGTATAAATATATCAGTGTAGTCACTTAAAGCGGACCCCCACTCCTCACCAGCACATACACCGTTGACGAAATCACTTTCGCTCTTACGATACAGTTTTAGATTAATCGATGTCATATCGATTATTCTATAATACCATTCAACATTAATCAAACAAACACAATGTTTTTGATATACTTTAAATTTGTCTAGGATTTTTTTTATGAACTGTTTCTAATATCCTTATGGTTTATTTTAAGACTTTAAATCTGGTCAGTGTATGGAAGACCAGAAATACCTTCGGCAACAAATCATAAGCTAAAGTAGGAGGCCGAGATGCCCCAATTTAAGTCATGTAAGGGTTTTTGACTTTGAACTTAAATATTATGTTTAAGAAAAATATAACTTAAATAAATTTTTTTTTCTTCAATTATACTATGAAAATATACAGCGGTAAGTAATACGCGCGTCCATTGTGGTGCTGGTTAGGATGATATACATTGCACCAAATTTTGTTCGCCGACTTGAGTCAAACTTACGTCGCATTACCTCAGTAATATCACTAGCTGCAACGCCTTTTAAACCGGATCAGAGTATTGATTGCACACAAGTATCTGTCGGCAAAAATAAGAGCTGCGTTGGTACCTACCTAGACAGTCTCCGATAATAGAAACCTATCACAGAGGCACTACAATGTTCCCGTAAAAATGTTCCATTAGTTAGGAGGACGATACACACTACTATATTATATTCGTTGCCTCATTATCTTCACTAGCTATAACGCCCTACAAGCCGGAATAGAGTAATGTTTGCATACTTTTGTTAAGTGGCAGAGAGATGTGTGTGAGGTGAAAAGTGTCAATAATATACGATCTTTTTTTTCTAAACTTTCTAAAGTTTGGCGGTAGTAAAGTATATCCATGATTTGAACATTCCGTAGAATTAAAAGATAGACACGTCATAGACACTACACATCTTTTATTTAAAACCTGTCCCTGGCTTATCTATTGGTACAGTGAGGATGATAGTGTTGAATAGGTGTGGATCTTAACGGGTCCATTGTTCTCCTGTCATCTTACGTACTTTCTTTTACGAGAGACAAGCTTGAAGAAAGGTTTTAACTTAATAAAAAAATCTTACAGGAGAATCCAATAATATAATAAAATATAGGCTTTTAATAATTCGTGGCAATGTTTAACAGAGCAACTAGACTAAATCGGTAAGAACCACCGCAGCTTCTATTTCTACCGTTAAACAGTAGTGTGCTAACATTACCGTGTTCCGGTTTGAAGGGCGTTGTAGCTAATGAAATTACCGAGGTAACGACACTTAATACCTTGAGTAGTGAATGTTATCGTAACTAGCGCTATAGTATTATGGATACGCATATGACTTACCATGAGAGTTTCCTTCATCTTGTGGCTTCGTAAAATATGAAATAGAATAATAAACCCAATACAAAGACTGATAAATTGTCTAAATTGTTAGGGATAAGTAGACACGAGGCCTATATCCAGCTGTGGACGTCTCTCGGCTGATGATGAGATACGATAGAGCTGCTGGGACGGATTGTATATATTTTTTTAATTATTTATTTATTTTTATTCTAGCCACGAATTTAACAAGACATTCACCTGATGGTAAGTGGTATTCATGTAATTACATATCTTCTGAATGGTGAAAAGTACTAAACTTGTAATATCCTCGTCAGCCGTGTCTAGTGTGAGTTGGATGAACTAAGTATAAAATTAAATCTACGCTATAATAATAATTTACAAGTGTTCATTACCATAGTTCACCTTTGCAGCAATTCTCAAACATAAAATAATGTCAACGAATCTATAGAAATAATTTATCAATATTGTTTTTTTATAAATTTGTTGTGGTAATATATATGTATCTACCCCTCTCGCTTCGCTGAAGGTAACTCCCCGCAACTGTTTTTTGGGAAAGGAATTTTATTAAATCCATTCTTAGTTGACCTCTGAATGGCAGAAGCAATATCTCTACCAAATTTTTAATGTTTACGTATAATAATTTCAAAGATATAGTGATGAGTCATTGAATATCTGGATACCTCCTATATATATTGATATTTGTGAATACAAAGTAAACATTTCGATTATTTACACTAACATATTCCTATAACCTTTATTGGATACCGATAACATTCAGCCATTCGTCATAGATAAACCACATTATTTGTGACTTAGTAATCAATATCACTTGACATTTAAATTAATATTATCGGAAATTTTCGTCTACTGCGGCAGACATTCGAAAGTTATGATAATATATATATATGTATACATATAAAAAAAACATATATATATAAATTTCGGGACTTCACATTAATTACCAAGCTAATTCGTATTGATGAAAGATAATTTTTAGATTAATAGTTAATTAATAGCTAAAATTATCTTTAAATGGTATACTATGCAAAGCGGAGCATTGACATAAATTTTTAATTTCGCAATGTCGATACAAAATAAATTTTGCATTTATTATCATTAATATTATAAATAATAATATTAGCCGTAAAATTTGTTTTTATAAATATCGGTAATTATCTCAGTAATTCTGACATATACAACACGGAACAAATCAAGAGAGGCGTTCACCTGATGATAAGAGATACACCTGGTCATAATAACTTGGCGCTAGTTAGGATGATATCCAAAGCGTCACATTAGAGCCGTCATGTTAAGACACTAGTTAAGTCTACAGCTCTCTTCAAACTGTTAATGTTCGTACACTATTGTTTACGGATATAATAAGAGCTGCGGCGAATACCTACCTAGACAGTCTCCGACAACGACCTACAACCAGTAAACCTTCACAAGAAGCTCATGTTCAGTGCTCAAGATATCTTCGAGACGTATAGTGCGTATGACTTTAAAATTTTTCAATACACGAACCATGACAGTTCACGTCATGGTTCGTGTATTGAAAATTTTATCCTCAGAATGCATAAAGGAGAAAGTGTAAAACGAGAGGAAAAACACTGTTTACTAAAGCGGCCACTGCCGTCAGAACCTTTAGCCTGTGTATTAATCAAACGTACAAAACCCTATCGGCACTGGTCGGCCCTCGTTAGGACCGAGCAACTTTTAATAATAACAACAAAACAAGCTGGAGCCGGCGATAAGCCGCCATTAACATCGCTGCTTAATACAAAGAGACGTCTGATAAATCGACCGGAGCTAATACTAAAACCTTTTTTTTTTCATTTACATAGCGCTAAATAGGCTCTCGAGTCTCCTCCGTCTTATGCTGTTTTAAATGACGATTAAAGAAGCTCATAAAGATCTTAGGTTCATATTGCTTTTGACACGCCTTATTGTTTATTTTTGTTTACACTTCTTTTATTAATTGTCTTTAATAATGTTCAAGTTTTTCTTTGTCGAAAGACTAAGTAATCATCGAAAGTACTAAATAATCTATCTTGATGATATTTCAAACATTATTCATTGTAATTTCTATAATTATTTTCATTTAGTACATTCGAAAACGTTAGTTAACGATGACATTCAGAATTATATAGTTTTAAGACAATAGAGAAAAAAAAGTATATTAATGTTACAAAGTTCTACTGGTGGGTAGTTATCACAGCAGCGCTCATTACTGCAGTTAAACAGTTGTATGGAAACATTGCTGTGTTCCAGTTTGAAGGAGGCTGTAGCTAATGGAACTACTAGGGTGAAAGACTTAATTTCTTGTGTATACAGGCTACGACCACAATGTGGTGTAGTCTACATCGTCACAGCAAGGCACATTGTTATGCGGGAGTATCACTTACTGCCAGGTATTCGTATATCTCGCCTTGTCGCCTGGAGGTCTAAAAAAATTTTGATTTAAAAAGATATGAGATTTTATTACAGGAAATCAATGACATAAGGAATTCCTTATGACGCCGATGTGATTTGTCAAATATAATATGGAAGTAGTTTTTATTATATGAAGAAATGAATTATGAATAGCAGAGATTCTAACGATTGGTTCCTTCACGCATCAAAAAAGATACGAAATAAAATAAGTATAAAATAAATTTTTCAAACTGTTAAAATGAATTCAGCAAAAACTACTCAAACTAAATTTTCTCAATAACTCCTAACCATCAGGGAGGTGCATAGAGATTTTGGGTAGAATATGCAAACAAAGCCTCAAATCTCTATGGTTATCTATACTTAAAAATAAACATGTCAATTTAGCAATAGTCAAAGTATACTTGTGTATCTTTTGAGTAACTTCAGATTTTATTATTTACATAGGTGTAGGGGTGCAGGGTGTGCAATACTTATTTGCCTGCATGGACCGCATGTCTCTGATTACTCCTCACGTGACAATGATATAAAAATATTTTGATCACAATAACTCACGGGACCCAGGCCAGCTTTGCCTGCTCGTGGTGCACCCTGCTAATCAACAAACGAAGCTCTGGCTCCCGCTAACCCGCATTGAGCCACTGTGGTGAGAAATTGCTCTAATCCCCCTATATGAACCACTATATACGACAGCCTCTTTAGCCGAACAGTACCAGATGCCGTGCTGTGTGTGGAGATCTTTGGGGGAGGCTCATATCCAGCAGTGGACGTCTATCGGCTGATAATGATGATGATGCCACAGTAATCATGCAAAGTTTAAAACTAAAATACTCAAAAAAAAAAGACTATTTGTGTATTAAGTTTCTAAACTACATCCATATAAACAATTTTAAAGGAAATCCATAGACAAATATATATTTATGATCGGACGGTAGATCACGCGCCGTTTTGAAGAGGCATAGGTTGTTGTTTTTTTTTGTTTTGTTTTGTTTGTATTATAATAAAAAGCGGTGGCATGGCGCCGCGTATCGAGCGCCGCGTTATCTCGCCCGAACACAAACACCACTTGTCCATTAGAAGTAATCGGTGATGCCACCAACACGGGCCTCATTGTCTCGCAGTTTACGAACCCGGTTTACGTTGCGTACCCTTTTATATTGTGCGCTTTCCTTTCGATTCCTATTTGCCATAATGACTATTAAATATTTAATATTATATACATATATAGGAGATATCCAGATATTCATTGACTCATCCCGAGATTTCCGTAAATATTAAACGTAAACACTCAAAATATGAAACAGATATTGCTTTACAAAATTCCTTCCCCAAAGACAGTTGCGGGGATGTGAGTCTTTAATTTTTTTTGTCTTTGATTCTGAACATCTTTATATCCTACCTTCATTACAAATATAAAGTCAATATGGTCAACTGGAAACAGGTTTTTTACTTTTTACATTTTTTTTTATTCAATGATCTCCAAACGTTATACATCTATATATAACAAAGTGGCGACAGTTAGCATGATATACACACCTCCCATTTTGCGTTCATCGCCTTGAGACACTATTTAAGTCTCGTTACCTCAGTAATTTCACTAGCTACAGCACCGTTCAAACGGACCACAGTAATATTCGCACACTACTGTTTGGCGATAGAAATTGGAAATGCAGTGGTATCTCCGGCAACAGAGACCTAGAACTAGTAATTACGGATCACCAACTAGTGCAGTGTGTAGTGAGTAATATCATGGGAAATTAGGGTGATAAAAAAAATAAAGTACAGTATATATATTTCTAGTTATTTTATGGTTTGTCTAATGTCAATGTTATTCAACATAATTATATTAATTTATGCAACGAAAGTATCGTACGATGTTGAACACATAAACTAGTGGAACACTATAACGTATACTTAATTATTGTTAATTGTCAGTTAACATATTATATATTAGATGTATTTAACATAATATACGCGTGTCGTCAGATGATGATCAATATTAATGTCGTTGAGGCCTGTTAAATTCAAACTTCCACTTAATTACTAGACGTGTAACGGCTGATTTATAACCTAACGGCCGGTGAGAAGCGGACGCGAATCTCGATAAATATTAAAACAACTAGCATTATCTGTTAGGAATGTACATTATGATAACGTACATTTGATTTTATCGATTTAGTGTAATTAAGATCTATGGTTTATTCTAACGCCGAAGCAATTAAACTTCGGTCGATATTTAAGAGAGATTTTTTTAATAGACTGACTCCGATGTTTATCTATACACCATAGGAGATATCGTGAGATTCATTGACTCATCACGAGATCTCCGAATCTATTAGATTTAAACACTCAAAATATGATTAAGATACTACTTCTCCCATTGCGAGGTCATATAAGAATGGATTTTGCAAAATTCTTTCCTCAGGTAAGTTGCAAGAGTGTTGTCTTTCAGTGGGAGCAAATAGTACACTACTATTTTTTATCAAAGTATTTCTAAGGTTACAGTTTATACTGGTGGTAGGTCAAACATTGCTGTGTTCCTGTTTAAAAGGCGTTGTAGCTAGTGAAACTACTAGGGTACCGCGATATACAGGTGGCGCAAAAGTAATCCTCCTATCAGAAAATGCTATAAATTTTGCCTTGATGTAAAAAAATTCAATTCTTGTGGATTATTTTTATTTGATTTTTTAATTTTTTTACATCAAGGCAAAATTTATAGCATTTTCTGATAGAAGGATTACTTTTGCGCCACCCTGTATTATCTTGTCTTAAAGCGTCAAGCATAATGTGGTGCTGTGTGTATCATCCTAATTAGTGCCACGTTATTATAGGTAGACGAATCAATTCCCATCACGTTCACCTGTCTGTCTTGTAGCTTCGTAGAAAAGATAAATAATTGGATGCAATTAGGTTTTTTTTTCAGTTCACGACATTGTCCTTGAAAAGTATATGTTACGTCTCCTTAGTTATTAGAGGATATTTGGGATCTGATTTTTACTGCATAAATTTTTTAAATAATGTAACAAATTTCTTACAACAAACTTATAAACATAAGAAAATAATTCTTACCTCCATTTCGTCCTCCGGTTTTGAAACCAGGTTTTCACTTGCGCGTCGGTCATCTTCAGCGTTTTCGCCAACGAGGCTCGCTCAGCCGATGCGAGGTACTTCTGCTTGTGAAACCGCTTCTCCAATTCGGCTATTTGCAGACGGGTAAATGAAGTCCTAGGTTTCTTTCGCTTAGGTGGGGTTCTGTTCTGGTAAGGGTGCCCGATCCGCCTTGTGATGGGGAATGACGCTGGAAAAATTAACATAATCTATAGATTTAAGTGCAAGACTATTTAAAAAAAAGTTTAAGTATAATGAGGTAAAGCTGTGATCAAATATAATCGTTTTAAGAGATCTCTGTTGATTGGACAAAAGCAAAAACACTGGTGTTGAGGCTCTAGAAAAGTAATTAAGGCTGAAAATAAATCTATTAGCATTTAGTCTTAATTGCTTTCTAATTGGTTGCCTTGTAATACGAAAGTCTCGGACAACATGATGTTGGATTATGTTGGTGGTAAAGTATTTTTGAACCGTTTGGCTAAATAACACCATCACATTGTAAATCTTCCGGCATAACGACATCATTGTGTTCCGTCTGTCAACATATAAAACTACGTTTTCTAGGCAAATAACTTTCACCATGCACATGTTATTAGGTCGAGCAAACAGAAAATTACTATTTTCTTTTTTTTTTATTAAACTAAACGGCGAGGCGAGCGGAACGTTCACCTGATGGTAAGTGATACGCTCGCACATAACGTGTTGCTAGTTAAGGTGGTAGATACCGCAATACATACTGCTCGTCGCCTTGAAACATAAGATGTAAGTCTCGTTACCCCAGTAACTTCTCTAGCTACAACTCCCTTAAACCCGTAACACGGTAATGCTTGCACGCTACTGTTTGTTGGCAGGAATAGCAGCGGCGGGGTATGTATATAGACGGTTTCCGGCAACAGAGGCCTACCACCAGTAAATACTGTAATTAAGAATACAATAATATTCTTAATTACAGTTATAAGTATCAAATTACGTAGCGCTGGGAGACCTCCCACAAGTTGGACCGACGATCTGGTGAGAATCGCGAGAATCCACTGGATGCGAGCAACGCGGGATCGATCGACGTGGAGATCATTGGAAGAGGCCTATGTCCGGCAGTGGACATCTATCGGCTGATGACGATGAAGTATCAAATTCTGAAAAGCTCACGTGTAGCTCTATCGAAAAAAAAAAACGGTTTTTAATGTTTTCTGTTCCATTTGGATGCGTAGGAATGTACTCAGAAATCACTGGTCACTCATCAAATCGTTCACAGGCGCTCCTTTATCAGGTAATAACATCGAAACAATTACGCGAACGAGTCCAAAACTCTTACCGTATATTTAAGTCTTATCTTAGTAATTGAAATCACGAAGTAATCGCTCCGAATACATGCTCGAATACAAAATGTCATGAATAAATAAAAATCTCATTAATGCACTCCGCGCATTGAATGCCGCCGCTTGCCAATCACGAGCTTGGGGCAATCAAAAAACATCCGTCTTTATATATACAAAATTATATACTTTGTAAATAACTAAACATAAGCTTTCCATCGTTTATATAATTATGTATTTACTCGTGTATGCACAAGTGGTTCATCGACGTAGAAGTCATTGAAGGAGACCCATGCTCAAAAGTAAGCGTCTTCCATGGATATTGATACGACAGGTGGCTGTAGGTAACCAATGCTACATACTTAAATTACAAAAATTTATTTAAATACACTAAACTCATAAAGAGGGGTGCAAGGGTTCAGCCCAACATCTTACGGAGTCCAAGTCAACCTAACATGACATAACCTCAATAACCCACGAGACTCTGTCCAACGTGGTGGGTTAAGGCCCAATTCCTCTCAATGAACTCTAACAAAATACGTGGAGATCTTTCGGGGAGACCTATGACCAGCAGTAGATGTTTATAGGCTGACGATGATGATGATGATATTAAATTCTGTACAATAATTTAAAAAAATCATCATCAGTCGATCATCGAGCCGCCCCGAAAGATCTCCACATACAGTCAGCATGACCTCCTGTACCGGTGGACACTACTGCCGGTCGTATGTAGCGGTTCATATGAAAGGATTTGGTCCATTTCCCACCACACTGGCCCAATACGGGTTGGCGGGAGCCAGAGCCTAGTTTGTTGATTAGCAAGGTGCACCACGAGCAGGCGAGGTTACCTTGGGCCCAAAAAAAAAAAAATAATTTATATAAATCGACTAAGAGTAAAAGAAACTTAAAGATGGAGTTCTGAAGAAAAAAATGGGGTAACGACACGGCTTTACGATAGAAAATGCCTCACGGCTAAATTTAACTGCACATCAATATTCATTGAATACATTCTAGATTAAAAGTAAATTTACTTTTTACTTACATTATCCACGCCATGTGATTACGTTTATAAAACGCTCAGAATGGCGGCCGGCATATTTTCATACAATTTGAAAGTCAATAAACTGAATGCGTTCAATGGCGGCCCGCGATTGGTCCGCGCCTGTGTAATGCTCGATGCCGCGTAATAGATCGATTTGTGTTTAATGGTCCATGAGATGAGATCATGAAGGTAACTAGGATGTTGCCGTCAATGCCGTCCGTCGGTTTGTATAACATTGTATTATAACGATTTTGACCTACATCGGCATGTTCGCATCGTGTCATACGCACTACTGCGACTGCGACAACCAAAACTTCAGTTGATGGTGACACGCCCGCTCACAACAACTGAACATGTGAACTCTCGTTACCGCAGTAATCTCACTAGCTACAGCGGCCCGAAAACCAAAACAGTATTCCATACATATTATAGTTTCGCATATATATAGGCGCTGCAGAAGTACCTACGTAGTCTAGCAATAGGAATTAGAAAAATTTTCACATTGCGTTTTATATCGCCATTAAAGTGTAATTGCAACAAAATCGATATCGTAAAACATCACACATACTTAGAAATAGTTATTGATCATCGATTTTCGTGGAAAAACCACATAGACAAAGTAAATGTCAAGTTTCGAATTATTTTAACTAAATTTTCTCTTTTAAAATATAAGGTTCCATTTAGTATTCTGATAAATATATACAAGGCTCTTGCAGAATCAATAATATCATATGGCATTACAAGTTACGGACGTATATTTAAATGTTATCTAGATCGCAACTTACAAATTCGGGTTTTAAAAATCATCGTACCTAAAAATATAAAGCAAAAGTTATCGGATGATAATTGTGCATTGAAAACTATCATAAGAAAGCTTCGCAAAAACCTTTAAACTGCAAAATTAACACCCGAAATTCTTCCTTAAAGAACTTATTAATACCCAGGTAAACGCACCTCCCACTACTTAGTTCGCACATTAATCAACTAAATTCTTCAAAATATGAAAGAAACAATAAATGAGAAAAATTTAAAATCTAAACTTTATCTATTCTACAATAAAAATACTATTAAACAACT
Source organism: Ornithoptera alexandrae (assembly GCA_029030555.1). NCBI lineage: Eukaryota > Metazoa > Arthropoda > Insecta > Lepidoptera > Papilionidae > Ornithoptera > Ornithoptera alexandrae. The sequence continues at coordinate 3,500,489 of JARDVY010000031.1, forward strand.
ACACAAACGCACACATACACTTAAAAACCATACTATGTATATATGTACAAAACAATATTAAAATTTGAGACATTTGGTTAAAAACAAAAAAAAACATTTTGGCATTGACTGTACACTATGTTTTATTTATTCTGCTCTTTTAGCGGGTACATATATTAACACAAGTTCAGTGATAGCGTCCTTCTGTTTAAGTTTGCAAACATATGTTATAATAAGACGAGACTGTGTACGTATCATACAAACTTCATTAGTTTTAAGAAACCTAAGAATTGTTAAATTTTTTAAACCTTTTTCTTTAACCAAATAAAAGAAAATAGAAATTTTATATATAGATAAAATGGTGGAATAACTGCCAAAGATATATGACTATGTATTATATTTTAAATCATATGAGTGTACCATAGATTTTTTTTATTAAAAAATTAACTATTCCACAGTCGTAATATGTTTCATAATTTTAAAAGTAATCAATATTATCTAACAGATTTTAATTATGAGAAATAAAAGGTCTTATTTGTAAACTAACTGTTCCCCGCCTGCTTTGCTGGCCGTAATATAAAATTAAACACGAATTTCTATACCAACCGTTACTATAGCAACTGCATAGATAATACAAAATAGAAATGTTTATAAAGTTAATTAGAAATAAAATGATGGAGGATTTATGAAATTAAAAAAATTAATAGTCTATAACCATCTACAAATCATTCCGCGTTGAATGAACATATTCCTATGTCCATACGTTCACTAATTTTCACGTGTTATATATATATGAAGTTTATGTAACTCATAGCCTTATACTATGCCCGTTTAATATTTAAAAATAAAACTACATACATGAATACCGTGACAGTATATTTAATACTCTTTTCCCATTCAAAAATGGAATCGCATTAAATGCAGCGCTCCGATTGGCCCGGCGGATGTAATGGCTGCCTCACGTGACCGCAAATTGCGCGGCAATTGCACCAGTCCACGGTAATTTCGATGTAGTTTATGAACGTTACTTGTAACCTTTGTGTTACTAGTAACGTTCTCACTGTTTAGTTGTAAGTGTAACCAATTTGTCATTTACTCTATTAGAGAAACAATGCACCTATTAATTTTTTTGCGTGTACATTTGTGCATTGTGTTCAAACGGTTTATTGTTCAGTCGTTTCGTTTTATTACGGCGATCTGCTTTTTATAAGGTAACGTAGGTGTCGTCAGGTGAGGTGCGGGGTTACCGGTAAATAATACACGCAAAAATATATTAGCTATATATATTGACAACGAGCAGAGTTATGCAGAGTACCGAGCAAGTTACTGCGTACAGCTGTAGTTCCCTCTTAATATTATGAACATCCAGATGATGGGTACAATTATATACTTTGCAATAGGCTACTATCAAAAGACTTAGTATTACGAAGATCTAGAGAGATCTAGTTAATGGATATGATTGTATTTGATAATGACTTCCTGGCCTTATATGCGTTCTGGTAAAAGATAGCACGATTTATTGTTTGCGGTGGTGCCGTACTGTTATTTGAAATCTTCTTGTTACAGTAATTTATATATTTTTGGTATAACATACGCAATTAGATGAAATAGCTGTTTATGGTTATTTATATATACATACAGTACTTATCGATGTTGGTTGGTCACTGCTGGAGGAGACCGTCTAGTTAAGATACTATGGCTCCTATTTCTGCCGCCAAACAGAAGTGTAACATTACTGTTTCCTGGGTTGGAGATAATAAGAATAATATCTTGGGAAATAAGATTTAATATCTGTGTCAAGGAGTGAGCACAATGTCGTGCTGTGAATATCATTGTAACTAGGGACATGTTGTTATGAACAGGAATATGTACCATCAAGTGAAGCTCCTGTTGTCGCTCCGACGAATAAAAAAATTTTAATACATTATGCTATTACAATTTCTATGTATCTGTGGGACAATATCATTCCAAAGGATACTCTCATATAAAAACACACATTAACTTTCATGATCATGTCAAGATATAAATGAAGTTTTTTGATTTAAGAAATAAAATCAGACACTCCAATCAGACAGAAAAAGCTCTTCCGGTATGCATTACCTGAGTCGTCTCCTTTCGCTTTTTAAATAATTATTTTTATTAATTACTTTACATTATTACTGATAATAACAGTCGTAATGATGGTAAGTACATAAAAAAATTATTAAAGTTGAAGGTACATAACCCTACGAGTTACAATAGAGATTAGCCAACGCGGGAATATTTCACCTACGTCACGAGGCGTCGCGTCGGGGTGGAAAAGGGTGTCCGTAATAAGATTCCGTGGGGTCCGTAATCCGTTTAGAGGCGTATGATTCATGCGTGCGGCCTGCGCCCCGTGCCGCCGCCGGTTTACTTGAGCGTTATGCTTATTGTTACTTTACCGGCTAACTTTACCGAGTTACATTTCATTTATTTAATTTGGTTTCATAATTCTAATGATTAGCTCAGAAAATCAAAAAGTCAAAAACATTGAAAAATTAATACTAAATATTTTTCTTTATATATACTAAAAATTCATCTTTTTTTTCTTTGTATTCAAAGAAGCGATTAGACGAGCGGGACGTTCATCCGATGGTAAGTTATACGCCTATCCATAACATGGTGATGCTAATTAAGTTGATATACACACCAGGTTGTGCTCATCGCCTTGAGATATATGTTGTCTCGTTGCTTTAGTAACTTCACTAACTACAACATCGTTCAAACTAGAATGCAGTAATTTTTGACAGCAAACATTAATGAACGCAGTAATGTTTGCTGTTTGGCAGTAGAAATAGGCGCTGCGGTGGTATCCACCTGGACGGTGTCCGACAACGGAAACTTACCACCAGTACGTACGTTTCAAGTAATATGAACGAAAATCTCGTATTTTTCTTTCTTTTTAACATCATAAGAGTTAATATATTACAGATAGTATTTAGTACGCGCCTTAAATGTTTTTTACATTTTTATTGGCTTCAAGCATTAACCGATAAAAGTAATAATTAAATAACGAATTAAACTGAAAATGTTAAGAAGCGTGGCTAGAAAAATTAACAGTTAAATTAACAGTGAAAGGTTTAAGACTCTCGGAGGGTAATCCTTTTATGATATTATCCCTTTGGGCGGAACCCTTGCCGCCCTCGATTGGGGTTTGCGGACTTTAAAAGAATCTGTTTTATGTACGTCAGTTTACGTTTATTGTATTTTTGGTTGGAAATTTATTATTGTTTGTTTTGTTTTATTTCTGAGTTGATTGAAATTATCTTTTAGGTTCTCTATTTTATGTTTATTTTCACCTATCTACTATAACATTCGTTTTGAGAAAAAGTTTAAGAGAATTTTCTTTAATAAAAGAGTGAATAGGCTTCTTCTAGATTAGTGCGCCTTACCATCTCTTTGTTTACCATCAGGTGGTATTGTAGTCAATCACTGGTCAAAACAACATTGTTTGGGGGATTGGAAAAACCTTCTTAAGAAGATACCAATAACCGATAGTTGGACTGGATATTACTATTTTATTTCAGTTTTAAAATCTTAACGTTCTCATATATTTTTGTTCCGCATAAAGAAGAAAAAAAATACATAAATTGTCTTCATAAGATGTACTTAATTAGCAAATATTAGTCACATTTTAAAAGGAGATGCATTGGGTCAAAATATTAAAAAATTTCATTTTTGTTTGCACTATCCTATAGTGAAATATGTGTTAAACCATCATTTAAAGAATACTCAATATTAAGTGATAACTGGGTTTGAGATGGTGAAATGTTCTTGCTGCGGAATGTTTTGAATTTATTATGATTTATGGAATTGAATTGGAAAACCAATTTCTCTAAAAATTATACTATAAGGTATTCAAGGGGTCATACGGCAATGTTCACGTGATATTTGGGGCGTCAGATCATGATAATTTACTATAACTTTTTTTATACTACCCTGGTGGTAAACAGGCATACGACCTTCTTAATGGTAAGCAGTTACGATAACCTGTAGACGCGGGAACAACCGTCACAAGTGCGCTGCCGACCCCTGAGAAACCTTATGACGCCGTTTTTTTAAGACCCTATTTTGTAGATCTTTGAGAATACCTCGACAAAGAGCTCATTCGAGGTCTTACTCTAGTACCTTCTTACTACCTCTTAGGTATGTCAAAAGAAAATGATAATGGATCATTGTAACGTATCGTTTGATTTTGAAAATTTTAGATAAACTTAAAGCAAAATGTTATTTGAGGAGACTTGTCAAATTTTCGTTTATATTACCCACCCTCACTCAAAGAGGGAGGCGAAAAAGTAAGAACGAGGAAGATAAATGCTTGACGTCTAATTGGACTCAGACGTCACCTGGGATTACAAGCAGCCTCTCCATCACGCGGATAGTCACATTTGTCCGCGCCTCTCCACTTTCGGCTAGATACCTTCCGCGATTTACCACGTTTTTATTATATGTTCATGGTTTTTTTTATTATTCCCTCCTTTTTGTATTCTACACAAATCTATTTAAATTTTTCTATAGTATGAATTAGAAATGTAAATTGAATATAGATGACATTAATGTTGATTTGTGTTAAATCCCAATACATGGCTTCAATTAATTCCTTTTAAAATTTATTGTAACAATGAATTCGTAGAACAAGACAGAAGCGATCACCATAAATATTTTTAACACTTGTGTTTTTATAATTTTTCCTGTTAGATGCAATATAATATGTTCTTACTAATTTATCACGAATTCTTTTTTTTACTACGAAGTGACGAGATTAGCGGAATGTTTACCTAATGGTTAGTGATACTCCTTCCGTACGTCCTTCCTTACGTGTTTAGAATATTATACATAGCGCCATATTGCGCTCGTTGCCTTGAGACATAACATGTTAAGTCTCGTTACCACAGTAATTTCACTAGATACAGCACCTTTCAAACTGGAACACAGTAATGTTTGCACACTGCTGTTTGGCAGCAGAAATAGGCGTTGCGGTGGTATATACCTAGACTGTCTCCGGCAAGAGGGACCTACACCAGTAAAAGAATATTCCATGTCCTGCATTATTCTAAAATGCGGAACTGTTCTAGAAATAACATCATAATAAACTTTTGCGAATTTTACCAACATTGCATATTCTTGTTTGAAGGGCGTCGTATCTAGTGAAATTACTGGAGTAAAGAGATATAATTTTTCATGTCTCAAACCGAACACAATGTGTTGTAGTATATTTTCTTACTTGAGCTGTATTGTTATGGGCTGTAACATCATCAGGTGAATATCCTGTTGGTGTCGTTGGTTTGTGGAACAAAAAAAAATTTACCTTACAAACGCGCTCGGTTTATCCGTTGTGAAATATAAGAGAGATAGTAAATTGGAAAACAGAGCAAAAGGTGGGTTGGACATGAAGCGGAATGTACGACCTCGTGTCCTACATGGATAACGACAAAGGGAGCGCGCCGGAACCGAAACGTCACAAGAGCGGCTATTTGCAGGAGCCCGCCTTTGTTCCCGATTGCAACGCAACCCGGTCACCACCGGCGAGGCCCGATTGCATTCAGCTTCCGGCTGAATTTTCCATGAGACAACGTAACCCCGTTTTGTAACCGGCCGCTCTTGTATACTGGTTGCATGTAAAATGTATGACCAGCTCGGTGCGTTCATTTTTCCATTTAACGTGTGGTGTAATTGGAAAATGGCCTCCCTGCCGTGCAATAAACTACGGATCTATATTTTAGTATCAGTTTTATATTTCTAGTTTTATCTGTCGAGTCGTTTATATTCAAATTTGAAGACTGTAAATATGTGATTAATATATTTTTATTTAATTAACAGTAAGACATCCGACACAAGATTCGATAATTACCTTGTTTTGGAATATGATTTTCTGTTATCTTACTGACACGGTGTTTTATTTTTTAGGCGAAGCTGTATATCAGGTAATCGAGAGACATGTCGGGATATTAGCATATCCATATTTAACACTTTTTAGCAATAGAAGACAGAAATGAAAAGTTTTTTCAACAATTTAATAGCGGGACGTTCAAGATACCTACCGGTACTCGTCTTCCTAATAAAAACAAATATTAGTTAAGATGTTTACTCAACACTACAACGCCGTTTTGAGACACTAAATATTTTGTATCGTTATTACCCTGGTAATTTCCCTAATTCCGAATCGGAAAAGAAATGTATATGAACAAAAATCTTAAGTGGTAGAAATAGATTATGCGAAAGCATATAACAATGATCTTAAAAAGTCTCTCTTGTCTCTCTCCTAAACTCTGAAAAATACAATTAACATATTCAATGTATTCATTGAATATTCAAATAACAGATATTTTAAGTTAAATTTTTTAAATTATTAAGGTCCGAATTATATGCGTGAGATCTGACGTAGCTGGGGGTCTTTAAGATTAAGATTTGCGATGACAGCTTTTAACAAACACTCATTAACGTAATCAATATTAAAATTTTCAAGAGAATATATCCACACTTGATTTATCGTAAATCTTAATAGGATCTTATATTACGAATTTTTTTGGGAACATTATTGGTTTATACGTTTTCCCATGTCGTACAAATAGTACCACCGACGGCCACATTCTTAACTGGCTCGCTTAAAGTTTCTCAAACTTTAAAACAAGAAAATCAATTAAATGAGAGACAAGTCAATAAAATGAAGAATGTGTTAGATACGGTGCGTCCGATACATGATCGTTGAGAGATAAAACCGACAATAAAATAATATTTAAAATCAGTAATTTTGGCAGGAAATATTTTACGACACAATTTTACGAATAAATTCATTAAATAATACATAGAATAATGATAATAAAACTGCTAGATCTCTGTTGTCTTAGACCATCTAAGTTAGTACTCAGCTTCTATTTCTACCGCCAAATAATTATATGCAAACATACCGGTATTCCGATTTTAAAGGTATTATAGCTGGTGAAATTACTGAAGTAATGAGACATAAAATCCTATATCTCAAGAACACAATGTGGTGCAGTTTATACCAGCCTATCTCGCACCACATTTTTATGAGCGCAACACTTACCATCGGATGAACGTCTCAATCGACTCGTTACTTCTTCAAAAAAAAAATGCCATATCGTATAAATGCATATATGCATATATATATTATGGACCAACTTATGTTTTTGTAAATTTTTTCTCAATGTCGTTTTAGTGTAAAATAGTTAATTGTAAGGACAGCCCAAAATGGTAATAGCCTCCTCCAAACGATTCCATTCTCTTCTATTTGTACTTAGTCTGCTCCTGATTTTTCCAACCAGTCCTGTTATATCATCAATACATCGCTTTTGTGGTCCACCTCATCCTCGTTTCTTATATATTGTATATCAGTTTGTCACGACTTTCGTCTGTCTTTCATCCTTGACTCCCTGTAAGTGTCCTGTCCATTTCCATTTCAGATTTATTATTTGTAGAATTACGCCCATACCTCTCATTTTTTCTCTAATTATAGTGTTTCTAATTTTATCTTTCAATTGAAATCCCATGCAACTTTCGTTTGTCCTCTGACAGACAGACCTACTACCAGTAAAATGATTCTATTTGGGTCATGATCGCATCAGTAACACATCATCATCAGCCGACAGACGCCTACTGATGGACATAGGCCTCCCAAAAGATCTCTACATCGGTCGATCCTGCGCTGCCCGCGTCCAACTGGTTCTCGCAACCTTCACCTGATCGTCGGACTACCTGGTGGGGGGCCTACACTATGTCTTCCGGTACGCGGTCGCCATTCGAGGACCTTAGTACCCCATCGGCTGTCAGTCCTGCGAGCGATGTGTCCTGCCCATTTCCAAAGCAATCTTTTGGACCATGTCGCGGACTTTAGTTTATCTGCGGATCTCCTCATTTCTGATTCGGTCACGCAGGGAAACCTCGAGCAGAGCCCATTGCTCTCTGTGCGACTTTTCACAAGGCCTACTATAAGTAGCCACGTCTCGGTGCGACCACTGGCAACACGCACGAATTAAAAACCTGTCTCTTTAGATACTGCGGTACTTGGGACGAGAATATGCTGCGTAGCCTCCCGAACGTAGTAACACATAAAATAAATTATAAATATAATTAAAATATAGTGTTAGATAATCAGGGTAGGATATTTAAAACCTAGATCGCTAAATAGTGAGCCACGAATCGAGTGAAACGTAACATCAGTACAAATGTCGTACCGTAAATGCATATTGTAGAACCTTAATGTCGAACGCTTAACTTTTATTGCCCGTGTGCTTTATAGACAGACTATCGATTCCGAAACTTGATTGAATAGATTAAAAAATGTCATTCGTTTTTATTACTCTTAATTATATTCTCGCTTTTTTTAAATAAATAGATTATGGAATGTGTTGATTTAATGTTAATTTATGTATATGCGCTACCGTCCCAAATATTTTATGTCTTTAAACAGAGAGTAAATTAAAAAAAAAAGTTATGTTTGCTTCAGTTATTATGTTGAATATTTTTGAAAAAATAAGTAAAAATAATGTATAAAATTTTCACTGGTGGTATATCTTTGTTGCTGGAGATCGTCCAGATAAGTATCATCGCAGCACCTACCGCCAAAAAATGTTGTGCAAACATTACTGTGTTCCGGTTTAAAGGGAGCTGTAGGTAGTAAAATTACTGGGGTAGCGCGACTTATCATGTTGTCTCAAGACGACGAGCGCAATGTGATGCAGTTTATACCGATCTAACTAGCGTCACGTTGTTTTATGCAGGAGTAACACTTACTATCAAGTGAACGTCCTGCTCGTCTCGTCGGTTCAGTTAATATTTTTTTTATATTAATATCGTTAATATAGCATTAATGTAGGAAGGTAATCAAAAGATAGTTAACTAAGGCAGAGGGTTATACGCGACTTTATAATGAACAAACCGAGTACCAAGTCAAGGAAACCAAGCGGGACTACTAAGTTCTTCAATTAATTATATAAAAATTACCCTATATGGTGGTGCTAGTTAGAATGATATACACTGCACCACATTGTGATCGTCGCCTACATATGATGTAAATGCTGTAATTTAGCTATCACTCTTTTTGAACCGGAACAAAGTATTATTTGCACACTACTGTTTGGTGACAAAAATACTCCTAGCAGCTGGCAGTACAAGCTTTATGGGCTCTGACAAGAGAGTTCTACTACCAGTGATATATTTCAGAGAAAGGCCATCACTACTACTACAATAATGAATATAGGCAAATAATAATAGTAGAATAATAGATGCACGATTTCGTTTACATAATCTAAATTCTGGAATTTTCTCTCACTCACTAGTATTAGTGAGACAGAAAATTCATCAAATCCATAATAACTTAGTATTAGCTTATTACCTAAGAAACATTATTAAAATGTGTTTTTTACTATAGCATCATTAGAATATGTCTTTGATTTCTCGAATATAATTATCGAACTTAAGAAATTAATTTAATCAATTAATATACTAAAATATTGAAAATATCTAATTTAGCATGACGAAGTAGACATTCTGCAGTTTTATTAGTATATAGTTCTTTATTAGGCAAATTAATAATTTTTCTTATTTCCCCAAATACTGATGGTAGGTCTCTATTGCCGAAGACCGATTTGGCGGGTACCACCGCAGCGCCTATTTCTACCGCCAAACAGTAGTGTGCAAACATTACTGTGTTCCGATTTAAAGGGCGTTGTAGCTAATATAACTACTGGGGTAACGAGACTCAACATCTTATGTCTCAGGCGACGAGCACAATGTGATGCAGTGCATAACATCCTTACTAGCGCCACGTTGTTATAGGCGGATGTATCAATTACCATCAGGTGACCGTACCATACGTCTCTTAATTGTATAAAAAAAAATTGTGTTAAATGCTGTACGCATGCTTTTTTCTATTTTCTCGTATCTAAAAATTAAAATTAATAAAATTGCATCCACTCATGTTTAAGTAACATAATAGTTTTCAAACTATTTTTTTTTTCAAATCATTTTTGAAAAAAAAGTAATCAATGCGCAACAAACTGTAAGGCAATAAACGTTGATAAATGAATTAAAAACCGCTTAAAACATGACATTTACGCGGCGACTCGACCGGTTAATCATTTACCGTGAGATGTTCACATGTCACTGTACATTATACTCACGCTCCCGCAGACATTAAAGTGTCATCCCCCCAAGTCGCCGCATTACCAGTGTTACGCAAAATACACTAATTGTGAATAATTTCCAGACGTTCCTCGGCAAGACACTGTTATTTACGTAATTAGACTAAATACATTCGGGCGCAATTTCAACATGTCATACTAAGAGATGCCCGCCATATTTGATGTTTAGTTTTTTTTTTAACACCGTAAATGTCATCTTGTTTTTTTGCTGGCAATTTTTTATTTCGCTAAATTAAAAAAAAGCGCAAAGCGATTATTAAATCGAATAAATTGGAAATAGCATGTAATCGAATAAAAATTTTAAAATCATTACAATATTAATATGCCAATTGTTTTTTTTCCATCTTTTTACTTTTTCGATTGTTTTTCGATCAGATTAAGTTTTTTCTCCTAATGAGTAAACTAAATATACTACATAATAATTAAAGTTAATATAAATTTTGTGATTTAATATTATTATTTATGATATCATCGTTATATAATTTTATTACAGTATATTGTAGTTACAGATTTATTTAGTTATTTTTAGTAAGAGAAAAATATTTCTTGACAAAGCGTACCTGTATGTGTTTTTGTATCTCATTTACACATCATCACTATTTAAATTTTTTGATCAATGCATGTTAATTTCTAATCAGCATGTAATCTACTATGGATATTATAATTAATGATTAAAATAAAGACATTATTGAAAACGTCGTGTATTAAAATGTTTGACTTAATTTCTAATTATGATATGCTATTTCATGTTTTACGTCTCACCGTTTTGATTTTAAAATTATTTTATTGCTTTTATTGATTACAGGTTATAAGTCTGTGTAATAAATTGTATTAAAAATATTAAAATGCGGTCTATCACTATTAAAATTAATATTTATCTTAAGCAAAATTTAATTATTTGGGAATTGCAATAAATTGTATGCAGCCTCGATAAAACAACGTGCAATATACTTATTTTTACGACCGTTTATGTGCAATACCACTTAACATATTCTCAATCTTCTAATCTGTAAAGCGAAAAATATAAATAGCAATATAATATTTTATGTACGTCGGTCCGTGTCTCCCGACGGGAAAGCTTTCCCGTATATTTACACATTTGAAATATGGCAGTTTTTATAACCTCTCAAGTTATGGATTGGCCATAGAATACATCGCCATTGGGCCTGTTCTTATTTGTATATCAGTTTAAGTAATACATTAATGAATAATTTCATATGCAATATTCTCAATCCATCATCATAAGGCGTCTTCTTCTAACTGAAGATTAGTAATTAGATTAAAAAAATAATTCCGGTTTTCAGCTTTTTAATTGTTTCGTATTTAAGTTCGGTCCACTCCTTTATCTCGTTTAACCTTTAAGTATAAATAACCATTTAACATATTCATCATGTATATATTATTTTAAATAGTTAACCAAATAATCCTTACTAACCTAAAGTCGAGACAAATGTAATTATCAATAATTTATGTATTTTGATTCATACTCAGTAGCTCGCTGGCCTAATGGTTAGAGCGTGCGCCTTCATTGCGAAGATCGCGGGTTCGATTCTCGGCATTTACCGATGACTTTAATATTTAAGTTATTTACATTTGTGAACTTTAGTTACAACAGCGAAATACAAACGGTGAAGGAAAACATCGCGAGGAAACCTGCACATGAATTAGAATTTATTCTAAGGTGTGTCACCAATTCGCATTAGGCCCGCGTGGTGACTATAGCCCATCGCCCTCATATTGAGGGTAGGCCTGTGCCCTAATAGTGGGGACGTAAATTGGCTGTTATGATGGTATAGTAATTCATATTGTTTTTTATATCATCATAACAATAAATTGCATTATTTGATATTTTTCTTTTTATATATTGGTAAGTCACGCCAAATCCAAAACCTTTATATACAATACATGATAGGAATTATGTTTCTACTAGACGACATTAATATCCATGTTAATATTACAATAAAAAAACAATTGTAGAAAATATTTCTCCGTGTCGAATGTTAAGATACAGTTAAAGACGATCTATAAAATGTAACGACGTAATTAAAATACATATATTTTTATTTAATTTGAATTGATTAGATGATTTTATTATTTTAATATAAATCTAATTTAAACGAAACGCTACTGAACGACTTCACATAAATTTCAATAGATAAGTAATAATGATAGGACTTTTATCGACACTCGCTTAATTGTGCGTTGACCTGTAGGATCTATGTGTATAGAATACGGTCTTACAATCCAATAATTAACTTTTTTTTAAATAAATTACAGATATCTTCAAAATCAAAAATATCATACGAAGAATAAGAAAATTAATCATTGAAATTGGAAAGTGGCTGAAGGAGGTAACCGGGGTGTATTAGAAGACAAAACAGCAATACACATAATAAAAGAAGAAATATTGTTTAAGGTAAGTAATACATACATCTGTTTAATGAGTATCTTCTTCCTCGACGGTATGACTCTTGAGTGGTCGTGGTCATCACTTCAGGTGTTGGTGGTAAGCTTCACAACATGAGAAGTAAATAAATTTTTAAGTACCCGGATTTGTCAAGCCTAAAGTTTGATCAGGTTGTAGATCCAAGAAACCCAAAGATCTATCTATTCATGAATTTATAAAATCAAAAATTCTATTAATTCATAGATTCGAGTTTAGAGGTCCCCCCAGTGTGTAGATCTAGCGAATCCTAAATTTTACCCGAAACATGGATTAAGGGTCTAACACTTCAGAATTCTATGTACTTTTGTAAACTGTGTCATCACACTCTTCATGAAACCTTTAGTGACAAATGTAAAAATCCAAGTTTTATTATTACGATGATTTTTAAGGTTTAATAATTTTCATTATGATTTTTTAAAGCGGTTTGAATAGGAAACGGAAAAATAATTCATCACGTTAAGCGCTTTATTATCTATATGAGTATCGATCTCGTTTCACTTGCTGATGATGAAGAAAAACCTATGAAGACTTCAAAAGAGATACATATGCGCTATTTCTGTGTTTTATTCTTTACACAACTTGATAATTTAGACTTGCTGATCTAAGAATTTAACTATTGCTAAAATAGATGAACGGTTCCGCGAAATGGGTTCTTATCACCGGTAACAAGTTTATCGAGAATAAGGTTTCATATATTATGTTTTACTACGAAGGTGAACGTCAATATATAAGTAATAAAATAAGGGAAAATATTAACGTATTGTATATTACGACCCCTAAACAGTAAACACTATGAACATAACCCCACAGCACATCAACGCGTATTGGTTCGCGTCAAATTTTCATAACAGCTTCAGCGGGCCTCCTGCGGGAAATGCGGCCTAAGGGATGCAGGAGGGGCGATATTATCCCCGTATTATAGTATATCGATGATTTCCTTCCGCATATCATGTGAAGGGAGAAGCTTAAATGATACAATTTATGTATGACGTCAGACAATGTGTTGAAACAAGCTCATGTTCATAGATAATACTGTTGATGGGAGTACTGATGTAGTTGGTTAACACCGCAGCTCCTGTTTCTACCACCCAACCGTTTTGTTAAAACTTTATTGTTTTTTTTTATTTGGAGAGGGCTGTAGCTAGTGAAATTGCTAGGGTAAGCAAATTTAATATATTAAAACGACGAGTACAAAGTGTTGTAGTGTTTATTATCAGACATAACGCTACATTGATATCGTTCACCATCAGAGAAATCCTTAGATATGCGCGCTGTCATAAAAAAAATATATTCATACATAATCTACTGTAGAATTTTTTTAGACAAAATTTCTCTTTAACCATTATAATGTGAAGCAAGAATATTTTGTTTAGTTTGTTAAAAATTAGTAATTTTTTTATTATTCAATTACGATGGTATATACTGCAATACATAGTCTGCGTTGCTAGACACATATGTTGTTGAGTCTCGTTACCTCAGTAATTACAATAGCTTCGACGCCCTTCAAAATGGAACACAGTAATGTTTGCACAATACAGTTTGGCGGCAGAAATACGCGCTGCGGTGGTACCTACCTAGAAGGTCTCTGGCAACAGACCTACCACCAGTAAACTTACTTCAGAATCATGACTTTTTTAAACTGTGATTATATTGTTTATGTTTATAAATATTTTCATAGATTGTAAGGTTTTGGAATGACGGTCACGTGATGCTGGAGAGAGAAGGTGGACGACGAACTGGTTATAGGAATCAACTGGTTATTGGTAAACCAGCCGTTGATACCTCAGGACTGATTGGGATCTGAGATCTGAGCTTTCCGGCTGATGGTGGCGATGAAATATTTCCTCGAAAATATTCTTGGCTAAACATTAGGAAATAAGTTCACCAAAAACATAAATTTTCAAGATGTGTCTACTTCGCTCGTTCTGATGAATTTTTGCTTCTTTTTTTTTAAACGCAAACCGAGTTTTATTTCGCGAAAGGAGATAAAGGGATGCCGGAGCTGTATAATTTAGAAGCGTAAAGACTCCATCTGCTGGCAATTTGTTTATTGGGCCTGGTGATATCCCTACTTCGCTGAATTAAAACTGCATTGTCATTGTAATTTACATCGTATGCCAAATAGTTAAGTATTGAACTTGAATGGAACTTTTGTTGTTATCTTCGAATAAGTTTATTGCTTAAGTGTAATGTGGCACATAATTATTTCTGCGTGTGTGTGCCCATTTTTTTTACTCGCCCTGGTGTTTCTTTACGATTATAGACAAGCGTCTTAGAAGAGTGTAAGTAGTGCTTTAGAATACAACTTTACTGGTGGTAGGTCTCTGTTGCAGGAGACCTACCCAGGTACCACCGCAGCGCCTATTTCCACCGCCAAATAGTAGTGTGCAAACATTACTGTGTTCCGGTTTGATGGGCGCTGTAGCTAGTGTAATTACTGGGGTAAAGAGACACACAATCGTATCTCTTAGGGCGAGGAGCGCAGTGTGGTGTAATTTGTACCATTCTAGCTAGTATTTCAAATATTTTTATTATAATCTTTATCACCATCAGCCGATAGATGTCCACTTTTGGACTAAGGTCTTTCCCGAAGATATCCACATCGATGGGTCCTGCGCTGCTCGTGTCCAGCCAGAGGTTGGAATAGGTGGAGTTAATTACCGGAACTGCGATAGTGTGCGTAAGCGTTCCCGCAGTTGCGGCTAAAGGCGCAACGAGGAAACCGTCGGGTTTTGGGCAGTAAGAGTCTGGTATAACACTTCATTGCCCCTGCAACGGGAAGGTGTCGATGCAGAATTTCCCCACGAAAAAACAAAGGTGGATTTAATGCCGATGGGTATTTTCTATCGGTCAATCTAGAAAGTGGAGAGTTGCTGTAGTAGTAGAATATTATAAATAAAAAAAAATTAACAACGTGCATCTCATCATCAGTCGATAGACGTCCACTGCTGTACATAGGCCTCCCCAAAGATCGCCAGACATCGATCAGGTCGGGCTTCAAATGGGGGGATGATCCCTTTCCCACCACGTTAGTCCAACGGGAGTTGATGAGAGCTAGAGCTTCGTTTGTTGATTAACAGGGTGCACCACGAGGTGGTGACGCTGGCTTGAATCCCGTGAGTTGTTGTGCGAGAACTCTCACACCCTTACAAATATACTACCATAATGGTTTGGTAAAAGTTTCAAATAACTGTTGAAATCACCAGTTTTTAAATTTGAAATCCACAATATTTACTTTTAAAAGAGACATCACGTTAAGAAAAATGTTATCTAAAAAAAAAAATTTTAGGTTTAGATATCGATAAAATACACGACACATTAAGCTTCTTCCGAAGTAATGTCTAGAAATCGCTAGATTTAGAATAGCTACCGTATTTTCCTAGATATCTGAAGTTAGGATTCTTATAAGCTTATCTAAAATCACATATTTGAACTTTACACAATAAGTTTGTTATAAGTTATTTATATAACAGCTTTTTGTTAACAGTTACCCGAATTGGAAATGATAAACCATAATGAAGACGTATATTCGTAAAGTTTCGAGATTGTAACCAACACGATTAGAGATATTTTATGTAAGATAACCGTTTTAGGATGGCATCTCTTTATTTTATAAGCATCTTTTGATAATAATAACGATAGCATAGTTATAGGTGAGATTACGTTACAGTCGTTTAAAGATTTGAGAAAAAGCAAGTAACATTGGAAGATTTATCTACTTGGATTTTAATTTTAGAACAGATTATATAAAATGACAGATTTTTTTTTTAAATGGTTAATGAAAATGCACAACGTATTAAATATTGAAATAAATTTTATTAATTATTGTATCGCACTATCTTTATGAGTTCATATTGCTTTGAAATAACACTAAGCACTTGGACAACTCTTCTTACTTATTTCGTTTTGGTTTTAGTCTTTGCTCGTGTAAAATTGTTTTCTTTCAAAAAACAAGACCAATACCAATTTTACTGATCACTAGTAAACAGTGTAATGATTATTAAGTAGAAATCGTCTTTTACATTTGTACAGACACGAAGATCATATTAGATGATAATTATGTTTGATTTGCAATTCAATGTGATAAGACTGCCCAATTTCTTTGAAATTTTTAAGTAATGCCAATCTTAAAAAAATATCAAAAATGATGTTCACACTTTTAATGTTACCATTCTATAAAACAAAATGTATTTTATATTTAATCTATGAAATTTAATAACATTTTTTATTGTTGGAATACTTCATTCAAATTTATTGAATTTTAAAAATCAATTTATATTTGATGGACGCCTCCGCCGCATGCGACCAGTGCCTTTTATAACCGTATACCATATTTAAAAGCAGTTAATCGCGGCAATTCATTATTTTATTGACACAAATGGCGGTTGCCCGCGCTAATAAAATAAACAAACTATTGTAAAACAGCAATTACGAGCAGCTATTAATTATACAATCAAGTGAACCGTCGGTAAACTTCAAACGTACGCACAGAGCGATTAAATTTACAGACAGGGTTAAAATTATCGTATATAATTACTGATAACAATGACGAATCAAATTTTAGTTACTGCTATTAATAATAATTCATCTAATTACCATTTAGATTATAATAAACCGTTCTTAAAGAGAGCTGTTTGTCTAGGTGACTAAAGTCATGATGCATACTTCGGTGAGTAATGAAGCACTAACCTTTGTGTATTCAACGAAGTTAATATAATATAAACGGCTCTTAATATTCCAGAGCAGGGACTCATAGCATCTCTCCTAGTAGAAAATAACTAAGCCTACTACACTGGTAAAGATTTGATCAAATTGATGAAAGTCACATTTCATCGAAGGTTATTGTTCTAGGAACATGTCGGTGTCCTCTCGATGTTTAAGCAGCGCAAGCTGTTCGGACATTATACTCGGGCCTTTTCCAAACGTAAAGTGCGACCAGTGCATTACAAATAAATCTATCACAGAATGGACAGTTCCATCATCATTTCAACCAATGGACGTCCACTGCTGGACATATTTCTCTCACAAACCAAAGTCCTGCACTGTTTGAATTGAGGAGTAGATTTATTACGTACAAAATCAATCAGCAATATCAATAGTTTTGAAAATATAATTGTACTATATGTTAATTAATATTATTAGCGATGTTGACTAGTACAAAGTTAACTGTATGATCTGTCGCAATTTATATAATAACATCGCTGGTTTGAAGAGCGATATACTTAGTTAAGGAGTTTACTGGACTAACCAGTCGCCACAACTTAAATAGAGACCAATGCAAACGCTATATTTGTATAATTCCGGATATAGAAAATCGCTACAATATTCACACTAGACACTCAATATGTGACACCTTTTCCCACTATAGTAGTGTTATAGCCATTAATAATGTAAGGTAAAATAAGACTAAAAACTACAAAGAATATCTAAATAATATAAATTAGACATCCTTAACGGACTTAACAGCGGCCACGGAACCATCTTTAGGTCGCTAAGTGAAGCAAAATAGCTGTTAGGTAAAATTTTGCGGTTCGTGCGATCGTTTGAAAGCGGAAACGGACCGGCCATTACCGGGCGAGATCATTGAGCGCCCAATTACACTCTCTATTGATTTTCCGAAACGTTTCAATGGTGTCCGTTCATGTTTACTGCTGATTTTCACTCTATTATTCTAAATACAATTTTTTATTTTTATTAAGAACTTCGTCTCAATTTCATGTCACTTTAAGAGTAAGTTGAACAATGATTAAGTTGACAGCTGGAACACTGCAATGCTGTTAGGGTAGCAGATTTACAATACGAGGTAGCCGTTTGCCAGAGGGATTATAAGAAAAGATTTTTTTTACATTAAAGTGGACTAACGAGCGAACAGTTCACGTAATGACGTGACCACCGATGGCCATAGACAAACGCAACATCTGAGAGGTCGCAGCTGCGTTGCCGTACTTTGAGTATGTGGTAGGCTCTTTTTCTTGAAGGTTCCCTATGTTGTATCGGTTCGGAAATACCGCTGACGACAACCGATATCACAAAATAGTTGTGCGTGGTAAAAAGGTTAAAACTCTAATGGAAGATTGCCAGTCAAGCAGGATATGAGGATAAAAAATATCTTCTAAGTCTTGTACCACAAGCAGATTACAGTTCTGTCGGTTTCCGGTTGCCGCAAACACGAGATTTTAGTAAATTCTTTGGAACGCATCGGTGCACCCCTGACCTATGCCTTAGAAAGATACAGGAAGTAACAAAATCTTCCTTAGGACCCTCGACACTATGTAAACATGATAAAACCACAGTAGGTTTTAGTAGTAGGCTGTCCTCTTCAAAACACTTCATCTAAGGATATAAGTTCGTCATTTTAATACCGACACAAGTAACAAAGAACATCGTTAATTTTTAAACTCGCATGTATGTCAAGTATCATGTTTTATTATCTGTGCTCGATCTTGCTGTAGATAATAAAAAATTAATTTCTCTAGTAACTGGCCCGCCACTTACCAGAGCGCCGTCAAAGCGCGACAACCGCAAATCAGCGGAAACCGACCCGTATTCAGGACACGCTCTAAAACCTTCAGTTACACAATTAAAATAACTACCTCCCGTCTATCTATATATACTTCTATTACCGTGGTAAGATTCTCTTACTGAAGATTTTGGACACGAGGTCGCTAGCCATATGCATACTGATCGGAAGTTTCATAACCATGAAAGCTGTCGTTATTAAAACATGTCAGTTTACTTACGATATTGTCTTTCACCGGAAGCTAATACTGATAACGTTTATAAGGTTCACCTTGCCAGCATCATGGTTCCCAGTAGGCCATAATAGATGCATTGATGATTTTTTATAAAGAATACTACTTTAAGTAAACTATATAACTGAACAGTAAAAGCGCTATAATGATAAGAAGCGCGTTTATCAACTTATCTTAAAATAATCATTGGAGAGTACGTCGTAATTTTTCAGATAACTCATTTAATATATTCCACCGTTTTAAAATTCATGTCGCACAGTTTAATGGTAATAAAAGAGTAATAAAGACTGGTTATATCTTAAGCATCTGACGCATCTTATCGGAATATCGATTAGGAAATACCGAATCTTAGTTTCTCGATAAAAGCTTGCTTTTTTTATCTATAGAAAATGTTACTTTAATAGAAAATCAGATGATGATATTTGTAGACATTTTCCAAGAATATTTTCATGATAATTATATGTATGTACTTATTTTTTGTTCAGAGAATATATATTTCCGCGTAATATAATATGTTCCTATTACTATTACAGTTTTATAACGAAACATATGTAAACGTAGGCTTTAAAAAATTCCGCCGATAAGTTAAAAAAAAATAGCGCTCCTGTCAAATTATTCGCGCTAAAATGAGTGAGGTTGTTTTTTCATCATCTTCGAAGCATTTCCGGCACACGCACGGAAGGGTCCGCCTATTGTCTCAATTATAGGCTGAACGTCCGCGCTTCCTCTGTCTCAGCGGTGGTCACAAAAAAAAAACGAACCACAAAAAATAAACTCTTGATGTGCAAACTAAAAATAATTTAAAAAAATGTTTTTTAAATTATTTTTAGTTTATTATTTGATTTATTATTATTCTCTTATTATTTATTAATATTTATTCTATACAAATAATATTATGAACCAAGTTTTGTTATATTAGTTAATCACTTTTTTAGATATTGATTAAAAAATTATACATTAAAATTAGCTAATAGTATATACTGGTGAGTGAGGTGTAAAGGTTCCTGCACAGCAACTCATGGGACCCAAGCTAACCTCACCAGCTCGTGGTGAACCCTGCTAATCAGCAAACGACGTTCTGGCTCCCACCAACAAGCATTGAGGCAGCGTGGTGAAAATGGCTCAGATCTCTCCATATGAACCCCTTACGGACGTCGATATCTTTGGTGAAAAGCCTACGTCTAGCAGTGGACGTCTATCGGCTGATGATGATATACTAGTGTTTTCCGTTCACCAATCCGCATATGGTGGATCAATAGCCTTCACTCTCTTCATATGAGAAAAGACTTCGAATCCCGGCAGTGGTAATATTAAGAATACGTTTAATATAAAAAAAACTAAAACCTTTTTTGTAATTTACTTAGACTTTTGGCGCTTGATTATCCCGTGTTAGATAATATTACATATGTTTACATTATAATAGTAAACAAGTATAACATCGAAAATATCTATCAATATTAAGCTGCACACTCACTTCAT
The DNA here is from genome assembly GCA_029030555.1 of Ornithoptera alexandrae. Classification (NCBI taxonomy): domain Eukaryota; kingdom Metazoa; phylum Arthropoda; class Insecta; order Lepidoptera; family Papilionidae; genus Ornithoptera; species Ornithoptera alexandrae. The sequence continues at coordinate 3,521,329 of JARDVY010000031.1, forward strand.
AGCTATTTTATTCGAATAGTTTTTTTTTTCTTTGGTGACAGACAACAAATAAATGACCCCTCAAAAACTGTCCGTCGGCGGCGAGACGCCAACAAATTGCCGTGAACAAGGCGTCCCCAATCTCGCCTCGTCGTACACAAAAAAACCAAAAAGGAATAAAAAAAAAAATCTGAAATGGTTTTGTATGTGTCATCAACGGTCTCAATGCCAAAGGGAACTTGCATAAGACCCTAAACACTTAGCAAATGTAAATATTATTCGTTTTATTTCCGTCTTAAGTATCGTTTAATTCAGTAATAATATTGTTTACTCAATTTGTATTGTACAATTTGTGTTATACAAAGTGTTAAAATTAATGACATACTTTTACAGATTATTAAAAAAAAAATGTATTGCAGTATATAAATACCTCATACCTCTAACTTTTTGCTGTAAATAATTCGTTTACAGTTTTCTCTAAAATAACTATAACAGTTCCATAACTTACTATGTTACAGTTTGGAGAGGGCTGTAGCTATACTAGTATAACTACTAAGGCAAGAAGACTCAACGTCTTATATCTCGAGTGCATTATTGTGTAGTGTATATCATCCTAATTATCGCCATGTGGATATGGACAGGCGTACATATATTATAATGTTATATACAACATATATAGATTTATGTTGTTATAGCAGCATGAGTTAATTTTTACAAATATATTGTTTTTACCGTTAAGTAAAGTAAACCTAAAAACTTATTAACACACGACATGGTTAATAAGTTTTTTTCTTTCACGTTTTAAATGGAAATTTAATAACGTCCTCAGATGAAGAGATACGCTAGTACCATTAGAGATATATTTATCTATATAATTTTATATGCAATCTTAATGAGCACGAGAGACGATATAGTATATCTTCATACCGGTATCTGGACGTGCTTATCAGTCAGTCGGGACGCAGATAGGTAACGCACGTCAATTTCGTTTATTAACCCGATGTAAATTTAAAAACGTTATCTCTAATGGCTCATTAAATGGACAGCGATTGCTCAGGACAACGGTTTCTTCGAAACGGCGGAGAGCTTTTACTCCACAATAACATATTTAGGTAGCAATAATCTAATGTTTACTATCAGCACATAAACTCAGTATCGTGGATAATACCGCCATAGATAACAATTACCTAAATATTTAGAGATATAAAAGAAAACCTATATCCTATTTTAATTCGCTAAGTGAGCTAGCTAGCTAGCTTTGCGGTATAAACAGATACAAGAAATATAAAAAAATACAAATGTACTTTTTACGGAGCACACTAAATAATACAACTATCTCAAAGTCGTTACAGTTGTAACACTTAGATATACGTGTCAAGTATATGTCATCTCAAGTCCAGTCAAGCCGAGTCTCTATTAAATTAAACGTCATTGTAATTCGCTTGATATTTGTATAAATTAAAGTTATCGACTTTATTTTACATAGAAATCGATTCGACACAACAAATAGTAAAATGACCATATCAATTTGACAGTTTAAAAGTAACGATAAATATCTGCACGATGACATTTTATAAAAGCTAGATGTGTATGAAAATTGAAAAAAAAAATCTATTGTTAATTGTTCAATAAAGATAAACGTACAAGAATGACCTCGCTAGATGTATGATAAGGAAATATATAATTTTTTATCTCAATTTTTCAACATCATTATAAATGAATACATTCAATTTAGCCATAGACGGAGGTAGTGAAGCCATTGAGTATCACTGTCGACTAGCATAAGGCGTTTTAATAATATAATAACTCACCATTGAGTCGGTCTTTGACGACCTGATGCGCGAAGGCTGCTGCAGCCGCTTGCCTCATGGGATCCAATGCCACACCCCAAGCACCCAAAGCGCCCAACGCTCTATGCGCGGGTACCCTTACTACCCCGGGGCTACCGGTGAAACCATAACCAGCTCCCAAACCAATCCCCGGCCTTAGAAGTAGACCCGAGTTTGGGTACAGACCTGGATTGTGGGAGAAGTTTAAAGGCAAACCCGAATTGTCCTTTGTCTCGTCTTTAGCACTCTCCGACTCAGTGTCTTGATCACTCCTATCATCACTCTCTCCCGAATTTCTCCGTTTATCGATGTCCTCGAACTGCTTGCCGAGCAGTCGGGATATACTGAAGGGTAGGTTTACCCTTTGCTGTGTATCAGTCAAATGCTCGCTTGGCGAGTCATGGTATCTGTGGTAACTGTGTTCGGAGTCCCGGTCCTCGGAGCCTACGCTTCTGTCGCATTGTGCGGACAACCTGCTATCCGAGTCCACATTAATCTCTTCCTGATCATCATCGGAATGAATGGATGACATTTTTAAAATTTTTGTTTCTTCTCTACCGACTGTTAAACACTACCACTTTTGCTCTTATTTATCACCATATTAAGTAAACGTATCAAAAAAATATATTAAATACAATATGTGCACTAAATAAAGGTAAAAGTATATTTTGTAATGTTCATTAAGTGTTAGTCACAATATATTAGAAAAATATTTATTATCTATAATAACTTCATATGACAGTTTTCGAACGCGAATTCTTTTTTCAAATGAGCTTTCGCGCCACGCTCGACCGCCCGCGGCCGTGCCGTCACACACAATATCAGTGAGCGAGCCAATCAGCTGCGCCCCCACCGTTTTTCGAAATTCGAACGGGTAGTACGACCGCACTAACGCCTCAACTACACCCGTTGAGTGGAACAGTTTCCGACAAAAGCTTAGTACGATTTCCAAACATAAAAACACACTTCGACTCGCTAACTTTAACAGAATGGTTTGCTCCGTCCTTATACAGTTCTTCCCATGTTTATTTTTCTAATAACAATCCATTTTCGACTTTACTCCTACTACTTAAAGTATATTTTTATATTCGAAAAACATAATGTTACCACATTCTCGTCAAACATGAATACAGTTGAACATGGCAAGGAGTGCGCAACAGAGACAACAGCACATCACGATTACTTGGTATGAACGCATTGAAAAGAGTCAGCTAGTGTTTCACAGAAAGGGCGTGTTCAGTTCGGTAAGGCATCGTTTAAATCCAGTTATGGCCTGACAAATGGTGTACATATTAAGGGGGGAGCGATGTTAGGAAACTATTTTTGAATCTTTTAAGACAGTTAAATTATTTACGTTTCGTGGTCGACCGGGCTCCTTCAGACAATGCACTTTATAATAAAATAGAAACCAATTCATGTTATGGTCATAGATAAGTAAGGATAACGTATTGGCGAAGATAGATTCTTTATGGTATTGAGTGAGACAGTTCGAGTGGTAAAAGGTGTTTGATTACGGGTGCGCGCGATAAAAGCCTTCGAATATGGCGATTGCTTTTACAATAATTGTTGCTTGCATTTGAATTTGAAATCTGTATAAGATTTTATAATGAATGCGATCGACGCCTTGAATTTATGATATCGTTATTAACATAGTTGCATGTTAGCTAAAGGTTAAGGTTTTAGAGAAAGAACTTTTATTTTATTTCTTTGATGATTATATTGTAATTCTGTCAATAATGTGAAGAGCGCACTTTATGTTGACGTAATTGTTATAAGTTGTTTTGTATTACACACTTAACCAATCCTTCGTTAACCACACCTTTTCTATGATTTGGCTTAATTAGGACATATGGAGGGATCTCGTCGTCAGTTAAAAATTAAGAAGACTTCGAGGTTCTGCTCGCGGTTTACGATCTGCTTTTAATGAGTTCATGCAGCAAAAGTCTATCCTGAGTTTTTTTATTACTGAAAATACAAAATCATTCAGTCTATCTACCATTGGTCAACATTCTTAATTCACGAAATGGTATAGCATTGAACCTCTTTTACCATTAATACAATTAGTAGTTAAGAATAGTTTTTATCATTGAATAAACTAATAAACTAATCACCATATTTAATACAATACTTCAATACAAATAATGACAGGTGTAGGTCTCTTAAGTTATGATGTAGATGCGTAACGTAACACTGTTTTTTTTATTCGATGAAGCGACGAGAGGAGCAAGATAATGAGCTTAGAATGAGAGATACGTCTGCTTGTAATAAGGTGGTGCGTGTTAGGTCTTTATGCTTAACACACAAATACATTGCGCTCCTCGCTTTGAGTCCCCACCAGCAGCTAGTGAAATGAATGGGTTTATATGAAGTACAAATTAAAAAAGACTTTGTATAGAAATCCTGAATGTATATATATGTATGTATGATTAGGATTTCTATGCCAAACATATATCAAATGCATGAAAATGCTATGAAGCTTTCTTACAAATCAAGTTTACCATCGATTTAAGTTAAAGCAATGGGAAAAGAAAATTTTACCAATCGCTTTTCTGTTACAGCATCTAAAAGTCCATCATCATCAGTGGATAGACGGCCATGGCTGGATCTAGGTATTCTTCAAAGATTCCGACTTCGTTTGGTCCTGCGCATCTTGCATCGGCGGGCACCAGAAGCGGTCATTTGTAGGGGTTTACATGGAGAGATTTAGGCCATTTCTCACCACACTGGCTTAATGTGGATTGGTGAGATCCAGAGCCTCGTTGATTGATTAGCAGGGTACACCACGAGCAGGTGAAGTTGGCTTGGGTTCCGTGAGTTGTGCGGGACCCCTTACACCCATACAAGAATCGATAGGTGTGTTTATTTGAGATTTGTAGTTAGGCCTTCATTGAAAGCACTAATTTCTTAAGCTTATTTTAAATAGAATAATAATAATATATACTCTAACTTAATCGTCTGAATACTATCATTTTTTAAATGTACCATAGGTGTACGAATGACTATATTCACATATTTATGGTCCCAATGAGTATTCCTATGACACCTAAGAGTCTAAAATTTGTAATAACCAATTCTAATGATTAGTAGAGTAATATAAAATAGTAATAGATAATAATAAGAATAATATAGTTGTAGAGTAGTAAAAGAATAATCTATAAAAGTGTGTTAGTTAAATAAATGAGGAACATGTGTTAGACAAGTCTTTTGGGTATACAGCAAATCAACCGAGTCCAAAATTTTACAAAATGGTAGGGTAAAATTAAAAAAAGTATTTACCACATTGTGAAGTAAACATCAAATGGTTAATAAATCATTTATTAGTATATTTTATTGAAAATAACAATCTCACCCGGTGTTAAGTGTATATGTGATTTTAGCTAGTAAATAAACATTTGTTAACATTGTGTAACGCCATCTAGTGCTGAGAGGAAAACTTAAAAGCTTGATGTTAAGCTATTATTATAGAAGTATTATCATAATTACTGGTACTGAATATAAACTAATTTTAATAGGATTTTAATCGGTTGTAAATTATGTAAACATACTAGCTTTTGTGAGTTTTCGATATATTCAAGAAGTTTTAATAACTGCCATCTAGTGTCTTTTAGTACACACATTCAAAAAAATAACTGCCTATTTTTATCACATTCTTTTAGGTAATCACTCGCTTAGTAACAGAGAGAGCTCCGGATTAAGTTTGGCATTATATATTGATAGCCACATTTTGGATTGTGGTAGGATTTTTTACGAACCTGCCTAGGTTTCTTTAGTTATACGTTCTGAGTAAGTTTCTCCATTATTGGTGTCATCACGTAAATAGTAGTCAAGTTGGCGCATTGTCAGTTAAAAATACGTAAATCGCAATTTTTTGAACCCTTATTGAAGATAAATGGAGTTACGATAAGATATTTATATTTTCTGATGAAGGTCGCAGGAAGCCGCTAGATGCAGACAGCATAAGAAAGCTCAGTTTGGATATCCTTGGGGGAGGTATATCCTCAAGAGAGGGCGTCTACTATGTGTCAAATAATATATGTATGACAATTACATAACCAGTATATTTATAACGTAGTCCATATCTAAACATACAGCTTAAAAAATATCATTAAACTAAGTAAAGTTAATACTTGACTTAGTCTATTGATATTTGTTATTTTAATATATGAAATTTAGTTTATAATTTCATATTTTTCACTTTTCAGATATATTACAAAGAAATACATAACTCACAAATCAAACTAACTATTACAATCGATCAAGTCATATAATTGAAAAGTTAATTCATGCGAGCAGCTGTAGGAGATTGAAGTGGGATTGATATTTTTTATTTTACTATTATCTGCAACATGAAAAACTTTGATTATTTACTGATATGCGTTCTCCTAAGTCAAATAAGTAAGTATTACGTTTTGTATACCACTGATTCGTTATAATAATGGAACTCTATTATTGAAGAAACCAACATTAGCTAGATGTTTAACCTAACCGGAAGAAAGTTTCTACACTATCATCATCGGCCGATAGACGCCCACTGCTGGAGATACGCCTGCCCAAAGATCTCCACATATAGTCAGGGCGGCCTCCAATACCGTTGGGCGCTAGGGACTGTTGTATGTAGGGGTTCATATGGGGGATTAGAGCCATTTCCCACCACGCTGGCCCAATGCGGGTTGGTGGTAGCCAGAGCCTCGTTTGTTGATTAGCAGGTTGCACCACGAGCAGGTAAGGCTTGGATCTCATGAGTTATAGTGCGGGGCTCGTCACACCCCTTTCTTCCTTTCTAAGCAGTGTTTTAATATAACAAATTATATTGTATATATATATCAAAAACTTGAATACTTTCTATCTAACAAGGTGTTTATAACGAAGATTTGGCGACATTAATGAAGATATCTGTGATTTACCATCGATTAAAAAACCTGAAAAAATTTATCTAAATTTTATTATCTATTGGCAAAACCTATTTATTTCAGTTCATACAATCGCACAGACTCATATACGAAACAAGCTTGCAGCGCATCTACAGTTAAATAATACTAGAAGAATTTTAAGAGGCGTTGAAGCCGGAGACTCGGAGCCGTTTATGGTAATTTTTTTATATTATATCCTTCTGTATGGCATCCAGTTCCTGTCAGACTCAACAAACGAGGCTCTAGCTTCCGCCAACCGTGTGGTGGGAAATGGCTCCCATATAAATATATAAATCCCTACCCGTAATCTTTCGGGTAAGCCTATGTCCAGCAGTGGACGTCTATCGTCTGATGATGTTAATGATGATCAGGTTACTTTTACTAATTTTGTCTTTGACTTAAACTTTGCTTATGTATATTTATTTCTGATATTTATCATGTTGTATAAAGACATACGATATATTAAGAATTTTGTTAATTAAGTTAACCAGAGACAACATCTAGTGTTCGTGGTTAGTATAATTGAAAAAATAAAACAGCAATTCTTAAGGTGTACCTAAGGACGTCGCCGGAAGATAACCCCGGTTTAGATCCGAACTGGTTGTGTGGGGGCGTCATCATCCACGAAAGTTACATCCTGACGTCCGCCGCGTGCATCGAGAACATTGGCCACTTTTACGTCGTTTCCGGTACACACAGGTATAGGAATATCTAATTATATTAATACCTTGAAACATATTTGACATTTTACATTGGTGTTGTTTTATTTACTTTACTTTACTTGCAACTGATTCTTGTTGAGCTCCTTGTAATAAGCAGGTCCTTATTTCGATCCTGAGTAATACGTTATGTAAGTTAGTTGGTGGTAAGTGATGAACAGCCTTCTACCATCATCTTATTGTAAATTTGCCACTATTACATCATCGCATCATAGGCCAGCACGCTTTAACATTCACCACTTTATGTTATTTAACATCATGTGAAGTTAAGATTTAGTGATAACCCATTATATATAAAAGATTCAACTCATTTTGGTTTAAAAATTAAAAAAAAAACAAATGATTGTAATTTTGATTGGTTTTATGGCGAAGATGGATTCCTCCCGGGATAAAGGATGACTGCATAACAAACGGCGCAATGAAAGCGGTCTGGAAATGTGTACCCATGAGTAAGTGAACAACTTCGCCTTCACTTAATTTCGAATACATAAGCAAAAGGATGTATATTAAATCATTATCATTATCCTTTCAACCAACGGATGTCCACTGCTGGACATAGATCTTATGTAAGTTATTCCACGAAACATGGTTATGTTATATTCGTATACAATAAATAATAGGTCTCTGTTTCCGGAGATCGTGTAGGTCTAGGTACCAAAGCAGTTCCTATTTCTACCACAAAACAGTAGTATGAAAACATTACTGTTTCAGTTTAAAGAGCAGTGTAGGTAGTGACATTACTGGGGTAACGAGACAACTTATGTCTCAATGCGATGATCATGACATGGTGCAGTGCGTATCTTTCTCACTAGCAAGTTGTTACGGGCGGGCGTACCACTTTCCATCAGGTGAACGTCACCCTCGTCTTTATATCCCATAGATTATGAATTCGATGGTCACCAATTCGAAAATATACTGTGGATGGTGAACGACATAGCAGTTGTGAAAGTAGAGGACGAATTCAATTTCAACAAACGGGTGGTCGGCTGCGATTTCGTACCGAAGAAGGTTAGCTTTAACAATAGGAGCATGGACCTGGAGTCGCCGGGGACGGTGGGGACTATAGCGGGATGGGGTTCGCAGGAAAGTTTCGGGGAACCCATCCAGGTACATATCATTTATATATTTTTTTTCTATTCAATAAAGCGACGAGTTGGGCGAGACGTTCACCTGATGACAAATGAAGAAACCTTCCCTTAAAAATATGGCGCTACTTAGAATTATATACACAGCGCCAGATTGTGCTAGTCGCCGTGAGACATAAGTTTCGTAACAGCAGTAATTTAAGTACCTACAACGACCTTCAAACCGGAATACAATAATTTTACATGCCACTCCTTGGCGGTAGAAAGTTAAAAAGATATATTAATACTATTACTTCTTCGCTATTGTAGTTAAAAGGTGAATAACCATTTGTTATTTTTCTATATAGTCCCACTGCTGGAACTCAGCACAATGTTAACTATAATATGGAATATATAAAATATACAGGGGTGTAAGTGGTCCCGCTCAACAACTCCCCGTAAGACCTAAGGGTACTTCACCTGCTCGTGGAGCACCCTGCTTGTCAAGAAACGAGGCTCTGGCCCCCACCCACCGCATTGGGTCAGCATGGTGGGAAATGGCACAAATCCCACTATTTGAACCGCTGCAGTAAAGATCTTTGGAAGAGGCCTATGTCCAGTAGTGCATGTCCATCGGCTGATGATGATGATGAAATTATACAGAAGTTCAGTTCAATTTGTAAGGTAGCTGTAAGTGGTGCACATTTAGAAGCGGGGCGGTGTTCGTTCTTTGCTGAGTTCGAGCTTCCGGTGAAGGACATCACTGAAGGACAGGTTCTATAAACATAATCTGTGGACATGTGATATCCATCAATCTGCACTTGGCAGTAGGTATATAGCCTTCACCACCTCCCTGTGAATGAAATCCCAGTCTCAGTAATGGGAAAGGCCATGATGAAGGGTCAAGTGATGATGAGCGGATATTATACATTATCACATCCGTTATTTATTATTATCACAGATGTACCCGTTAAATCTTTACTGGCGGTAGGTTGGTACCTACCTAGACGGGTTTGTTTTGCGATAGTAGTGTACAAACATTACTATGTTCCGGTTTGTAAGGCGCTGTAGCTAGTGTAATTACTGGGGTAACGAGACTCAGTAACTTATGTCTCGGGTGGCAATGTGATGCAGTATATACCATTCTAACTAGCGCCACGTTGTTATAGGCAGGCGTATCAGTTACCACCAGGTAAACGTCCTGCTCCTCGCATCGTTAATTGATAAAAAAAACATAACATTCTTTACTCTTAATAGGAGGTAAATAATAATGATCTTTACTTGTATCTTGACGGTAGACGTTCGACAGACAGACGATCAACTCGCCAGAACTCATGGAAACAACCACCGTGCTCCTGTCAATAGAGCACTGCAAGAAGCACTGGCCGGAGCGTTACCACCACATCATTGAGAAGTCGATGATGTGCGGGAAGGACGCCGTTAATGGTGGCACGCTAAGTGCAATATGCCACGTAAGCAAATACCACCACAGCGTAAAAAATCGCAGTTTCATCTCTTACAAGCATCAAGAGAAGTATTTATACAAATTAACATGAATACTAGTTAGGAACACCGCATTTATTGTTCCTGTTTGAAGGGCGCTGTAGCTAGTGAAACCACTGGAGTAGCGAGTTTTAACATTTTTTGTTTCAAGGCGAAGAGCGCAATGTGGTGCTGAGTATAACATCCTAGTTAGCGCCTCGATGTAATGGATAGGCGTATCACTTACCATCAGGTGAACGACCCGTTTCTTCTCTGCGTAGAATAAACGATAAAAAATATATATTAAAGTTTTTTTTAATATTAATTATAAATAATTTTTTGAAGTAAAGGTAGCTACTATTTGAGACGCCAAGCAGCAGTATACAAATATTACTGTGATCCGGCTTGAACGGCGTTTCTGTTTTTTATTTTTTTAATATACCTCTTAGGTGGCAAACAGGCTTGCGGCCCGCCTGATGATGAGCGGTAGCCGCTGCCAGTAACACCAGAGGTATCACTCGGCATGTTAAATTACTGGAGTAACGACTGTAATTTATAGAGTAAGGAAACTTAACATCTTGTCTCAAGGGACCCCAGTATAGTGTTGTGTATATCATCCTAGCTAGTGTCACGTGTTTCGCAGGCATTAACTATCAGAAGACCGTTGCTTTCGTCACTTTATCGAAAAAAAAAAGAGAATTCTAGTTTTAATCGAATAATCACAATAATATTCTTATTGCAGGATAAAGTGAAATGTAAGGAACTGGTTGACACAGAGGAGGACTTCGGGGTGAGGAGATATCAAGGAGACGAATTGGAAATACACAATGCTAGACATTATACAGATACAAGGAGATACGAAGTGGTGTCCGGTGGTTTTTGTGAGGTGAGAATGGTAACTGGTTATTTTAACAGGTTGTGTTAAGTTACTGTAATAATTAGGTTTAAGATATTGTATCACCAGGGGTGTTAGGGATCCCGCACAACAAAGGACCCAAGCCAACCTCATCTGCTCGCGGTGTGCCCTGCTAATCAACAAACGAGGCTCTGGCTCCCATCAACCCGCATTGGACCAGCATGGTGGGAAATTGCTCAAATCGCTCTCTTTGGAGACGCTGCTATCCAGCTGTGGACATCTATCGACTTATCATTGATTGATCACCAGGCACTGAGAACAATTTGTTGTTATGTAAACATTCTAACTAGCATTTTAGTTTTTTTTCGGCTTTGTTTTTTATGAGAAATTCTTTCATTTGATGGTAAGCGATATGCCAACCAATAAAAACATCTTGTGATATAAAATGTGAATCTCTTCATCTCAGTAATTTCACTAGCTACAGCGCCCTTCAAATCGGAACACGGTTATGTTTGCACACTACTGTTCGTCGGCTGCAATGGATGCTGCGGTGGTATTTACCAAGATGGTTTCTGGTAACTGAGATCTACCAATATAATACATCAACATTCTTATTTAGTACACTGACTGTTAGATTCTCTTTCTTCGTCTTCCCTAGAATGATCACGGCGGGCCACTGGTGGTAGGACACGGCAGCAGCGCTGTAGTGGTGGGCATAATCTCCGCTTGCATGACCACTGAAATCACGCGCAAGTGCTACGGGCCCTTTCTCTTCACCAGCGTCTACAGGAACCGGCTACTGATTACGTGCGCCATTGATAAAGATACCTCGTAAGTTTTGGTTGGTTACTGAAAATAACCCTGTTTTTATATGCATTGACCTAACATTTGACCTGACACTTGGTGATAAATGGCAATGTGACTGTCTATGAAGCATGCTAGTCATGAATCCTTTATCTTCTTATATGAAGTTGGTAGTTGGCCAGGCCAGTTATTAAAAAGCCTCTCCGCTGACCACACTCTACAAAACCGAGCTCCAGAATCGAAACAGAAATTTTCGTATTATCAGACAAGCGGTTAGTCATTACGTCGTTAAGTTAGTAAAAAGTATAACATGTGTGGACCCTTGTAGAAAATATATATTTTTTTTTATTTAAATATATATTTCTTTTTAATTTTTTTTTTTATTAACAGAGCTGCGTGCAGAAAACTGTTATTTAGATCGACTCATACTCGTATGAACATAACGACATACAAATGGACAGGACATCGCGATGGGTAAGTAATACTAGTACAAAATGAAGCAGTGTACTTGAATTATATACTTTTTTATACCACAAAGCGGGAGAAGAGAACATTCATCCGATGGTAAGTAATAAGCAGGAGCGTGTACAAAGATTTCAGTTAAGATGTGCATACCATATCCGAAATCTCTATGCTTATCTATACTTAGAAATAAACGGTACAGTTGTGTGGTTTTTGGGTGAATTATGAAATTATTAGATAGGTCTAGAAAGCTAGGATATCTAGTGTTTATTTGTGTATATAAAACTCACGCCCTTGAAGCCTACCTACAATGAAGCGGTTAGAATGTACTTTAACATATTTTAGACTTATTTTAATTGAAAACCTTATTAATGGGACCTTGTTATTTTAATTCTCGGACAAGTAATATATTATGTGATAACATTAATACGATTAATTACAGACCCGCTAAATCAGAGAAAAGATTCAAAATTAAGAAATCGAGCAAGAAAAAGAGCCAATGAGAAGGAAATCTTCGTAATAAATGTTTTACAATAAATAGTTTTTTTTTTAATAAGAAAATTTTATTACATTCTTGACAAGTACAACTGCAGAGAGATCTCTTTTTTTTTCTCATTGCAGATACTTGTAGTGATGGTTATTAAGTTTACAAAGTCTTCATTGCTTTGTTATCAGATTCGTCTTATTATCTTAGTAATTCCATCACCTGCAGCTACTTTCAAGGTAGTAATCTTTACATAATGGTTCCTTGCAGAAAACTTAGTTTATTATACTTAACGTAATTTATTGGCGTCCATAATAATAGGACGCTACTTGAGATACACCGCATAATTTTTTGCCTCTTTGACAACATCTCAGTTTAAATCTTGTTACTGCAGTAATTTCACCAACTTCCCGCTGTTTAAACTAGAGCATAGTAATGTATGAGCATTGTTTGGCGATAGATACAGGCGTTGCGGTGGTACCTCTCTTGGAGTATTCTCTCACAACAGAGACTTATCAGTAGATAATGTTTCATTTACTACGATCTGTAAATATATGGTATTACCAATTTTTTAAATTTTAATCAAAGTTCAATATCAACATTAAATTCATTCTCAATCATAAATTAACTTCGTCATATAATTGTACAAAGAATTAAACCTTTTTTTTAAATCAAATTACACTTAAATTAAAGTTCAGGTTAAAAATGTTATTCATTGTTATAAGTTGTAATTTCCTTTTACTTGCTATATATAGTATATTAGGTAAGTTCTTATTTTTATTTACTTCTTACATTTTATTCATATTAATAAGAAAGGTTTTTAGGTTAGCTATATCAGGTAGTACAAGAGTATATCTGAAACGTTTTCGTAATAGTGTCCTAAGATAAACTTATAGATTTTATCGATCTTTTATAAACTTTTAATAAGATATCTCAATAGCTTTCACTTGATGATAATTCTTGACGTATTGGACAAGAGTTTCCTTTAAAAAGATCTAAACTAATGTAAATTTATACCTCAAAATATACTTAAGATAATAGTAAATATATCAATCGCTTGGTATTTGTTCAATACCTTCTATTACCTAGAAAATCTACCCGAATGTTCTAGAAAATAAATAAACTTCGTGCAAGCTAATTTTCAAGTATTATTCAATGACATTGCATAAAAAACTAAACTAATTTCTAATACGTACATTGAAGAAGTTATTCTACTGGAATTTAATTACAATTACAGGATCGAAAGCTGCTGATGTGGCGACTACGACCACTACAGTGTTACAGGAAATACTAAAGAACACCAACCAAAGCGGAGTTTTAGAATATTTAAATACATCAAGAAGAATATTAGAAGGCAGCGAAGTGAAAGATAACAACAGGCCTTACATGGTGTGTACGGGATGTACAGCATCCTAATCTATTAACTAATATTAACACAACCCAAATGCTATAAATGCATTTATGTTTGTTTTTTTTTTGTTTTATAAAATTTATTTAACGCCGTTCCAAAGAAAGTTTTAATTCAAAAAGGTTATACGTCGATATTATAACTCGTAAATATCATTTGCTGAGGTTAGATTAAAATCTAAACAGTTAATTGAAAGAGTTTTAAGTTAAACCTAAGTCTGTTAATATCGTATTAGTGAAAAACTCAAAATTTCTTAAGATTCATCAGTGTAAAAACTTAAATCAATTTGCTTGATCGATACATTGAAACGGTTGTAATAGATATGTTACGTTACTCAATATTATTCATATCTCGTAACAACTTTAGTAACTTCAAGTACAGCTTCTTTAAATGGAATTACCGTACAAGAAGTAGCTATTACAATGGTCTCTAGCAAGTGAAACCTACTGTATATAGAATTTTTTTTATTAAACTATAACTCTGTGTTTTTCTCTCTTCTTAAGCTCTATATCTAATTTAATAATTTGAGAGTACAGGTGTATCTCAAGCTGCCAGTGAAACATCAAAAGTTCGGCAGTTACCGTAATTGGTTGTGCGGAGGTGTAATCATCCACGAGGACTACATTCTCACCGCAGCAGCATGCATTGAGGATGTGAAACATTTCTACGTCGTATCTGGCACAAATAGGTGACTGTTTGATATCTCGTTGTACAGAATATATGGCTCTAGGATCATCGTCTTTTTAGCGTGTTACTAGCTTAATATCTCTTCGTTCTGAAGAGAATACATCAAATGTGATAGATTAAGTGCCTCAAAAGGGGATAGTTGCCGATTTTCCTACGCTTGGACCAATACCTATAACGGTCGCAAAGAAAACTGCAGAACTATCCATAAAATTATTCCCTCCTGAGGAATTAACAACCTGCCCAGTGCAAAATGGCGGTAAGGATACTCTAAACCAAGGATTCCCAAACAATTTTGGGCTAGAGACCATTGTCTGAACCAAGTGGCATATTTTTAAAAAAGCAATTGGTCTATGTAAGTAACGAAAACTAAATTTCACAGGTTTTGTAATAATTTCATCGATTCTAACGTTACGAATACGATTATCTAGTTAGAGCAAGAGACTCTTTTCCAAAATTAACTGAAATCTCTGAATCCATAGTCATATTATTTTATAAATCCTTTCTCTAGTTCATTTCCTATTGGTACAAAATTACTTTCCAATTTAAAATCTATCTCCACCCTAAGATATCCATATCGACCACTTTGGAAATCCCTATTCTAAACCAGCTCCTATATAAAAAAAGTGTTTCTTTACGTGTAATGATTCACGACACAAAATGGAATTAGTAGTAATGATTTATAAAACTTACAATATATAAATACTTTTATCTATATTCCTTAAATTTTTTAATATAATTTAAAGTATATATAAATAATAAAAATGTGAAACATATATTAATGATTATTTTTTTGGTATAAATGGAAACAGTCATTATGAAGGTGAAGATGAATACAACAATCCTTGTTTTAAGAATGGAGCAAAGAAAGCTGTATGGAAGTGTATTCCTCGAAGTAAGTTTCCACATTACGATTTGAAGGGAAAGCTTATTTATTCTTCAACAAGTCAATAGCCATTTCATCATTCCTCATTGAAAAGAAGCGCCGAGTCCCAGTAGTGGGAACATTAACTGAGATTTTATTTGTCTAAGTAGTGAACACGTTATGGCCTTTTCTAAAGGCAGGACCTGTCTTTGGGATTGTTAAGTTTATGATCGTCACTCAGTAGGGTCGATATGTATAAAAAGATGACGTTGTAAAATATATTTTTAAAATTTTATCATTACCATCATCATTATCAGCCGACAGACGTCCACTGCTGTACATAGGCCTCCCCTAAAGATCTCCACATTGGAGTTCATTAAGGGGAGTTGGGCCGTAACCCACCACGTTAGCCGAGTGCGGGTTGGTGGGTAGTCAGAGCCTGGTCTGTTATTCAGCAGGGTGTACCGCGTGCTAGTCAGGTTGACTTAGGCTCCGTAAAATGTTGCGCAGAACACCTTACACAACTTCTAAATTTCATTTAATGTTAATTGTAACACTATCCAACATGTTTATTTTTAATTTAGACTACGTATTCGATGGTCCTGAGAGCGATAACATTCGATGGATGAATAACGATATAGCAATAGTTAAAGTAGAAGATGAGTTTAACTTCTATCGGCGCATCAAGGGCTGCGACTTCATACCGCGTCCGATCGCCTACAACAACCAAAGCAAACAATACGAGAAAGCAAACAATATCGCAACTTTAGCCGGTTGGGGTACCACATATAAGTATAAGGATGTAAGTGAATTCAATATTCCACGATAATATTACCTAACATTTGACTCAAGTTATTTTTCATGTTAAGAGCAAGTACCCACACTGTTAAGATGTCTATATGCAGACTATCCGAATTGTAGTTTAGCTGATGTCGAATATAAAAGTGAAATGTAGCCTGGCACGTTACCATGATCTAGATTAGACCACATGTTGTCTAGTAATCGAATACGGGCCCTGTTACTAAACAAGTCCTTCATCGCTACTCTATAAAGCCAGTTACAGCGCTACTCTAACCGGAATATTTGTTGGTTGCAATGAAGTTTATTCTAATTTAATCTAAAATAATAGAGCAAATATCTATTAAATAATCTATAACTATCCTTTTTTCAGTCTAGTGATAATCAACAACAAGAAAATAGTCAGATACTCTTAGAAACAAAGGCAATTATAATGCCGAAGTCCTCCTGCAAACGGCGTTGGGGTGCCCGGTACCACAACATCATCGACAACTACATGATCTGCACAAAGGACATTACAACTGAAATGAGTGCTTTATGTAAAGTAAGTGATTTGATATTTTTAAAAAACTTTATAGAACACTGTAAATTAATGTACAATAAACATTTTATGCTAACAAGCATTTCATACCAGCTCATCAGCGGAATAGTGAGACTTAAAGAAACAGTAAACTCTTACAATTACAATAAAAGTAAACATACCTGAATAATTCTATTAACTTAAAAATTCTATTAACTTATTAAAGCTTCAAAACAATATAGAGTAAGGAACAAAAAGTTAAAAGAAATTACACGTTGTTAATATGAAAGTTAAATTAACAATAGATGTGTATACATTATCGTTTTATATATACATTATCATATCAATCGTACATTTGCGATTATTTCTCCTACTTTCTATATTTATCTCCTTTTCAAAACTCTCATTCAAGAATCCACCTGAAGGTTATGCTAACTAAATCGCCCGTGGAATAGCCTCCATCAAACCAATATTACTAATGTTTTATGTAATAAACTCTGTACTTTACAACAAAACATTAAAGTAGTTTATTCTATTCTCTTCTTTCAATAACGCACGTCGTACAGAGAAGCCTAAGGAAGAAAGGTTGCTAAATTTTGTTACTAAAACAATAAACAACAATTTCAAGATATTTCTTTTGTGTAATGATCAAAAGATTATGCATGTGTTCTAATTAAATTAAACAGGCTAAAATTATGTAGTAGTTTTTTGCGAATAAAACAATTATCTGATGATAGGCCAAAATTATAATAATGATCTGAATCCACAGGATAAGCACGTAGACTGCACGGAGATTATGCACTCGGAAGAGCACGACGGATACCGTCGCGGTACGGATACTGACAAATTTATAGTACATTCAGCTTACCACAATACCAGTGACGGAAGGAAACACTCCTGGGGCGGTGGTTTTTGCGAGGTAATCTTCTAATATAATCTGCCAGATTAGAAGTATCACTGACATATAAACACTGACTATAAATCAAGATGGAATCATGAGTTAAAAAATAATATGTATTCTTGTACTTGTCCAGCCACGGGATAATTTTCTCGGTTATTGTTAATAATATTAAAAAGTTTTTTTTACTTGTAAATTTTTAGATAATTAAGAGATCTTTACAGTCGTTTCTTTCCTGTGTTACAATAAATAATAACAATAAATAATAAAAATAAAAACAATAAATAATGTATACAAGGTGGCGCAAAAATTTGATTCTTCTTGTGGATTATTTTTATTTGGTCTTTTAATTTTTTTACATCAAGGCAAAATTTATAGTATTTTCTGATAGGAAGATTACTTTTGCGCCACCCTATACATGGCTTTCATCTTATCATCATTGTAGTGATGAATTCCTCGTCTACACGTGTTTTACAAAATTAAACAGAATTATAGAAAAGATGCCTAAGGTGACGTCTAAAGGTTTGATCTTAAATTCATTAGAAAACACTAAGATTTCAATAGAAAATACTATGATTATAACAACGTTTAACATAATTATATTGTAGAATGATCACGGAGGTCCTCTAGTTTATGGGAGCGGTGATAATGCTGTTGTCATCGGGATCATATCCGCCTGCCTCGTCAAGGAGAAAAATAACAAGTGCTACGGACCCTTTCTCTACACCAGCGTGTTTAAGAACAGACAATTGATTAACTGCGCCGTTTATAAGCAACCAATGTAAATATTTCGAATTAATTGCTTTTTTTATTTATAGAAGCGACGAGATAAGCGCGACGTTCATCTGACGATAAGCGATACGCCTATTAATCTGGCGCTAGTTAGTATGATATAGAGTGCACCACATCGCGCTTAAGACATAAGATGTGAAGTCTCGTTACCTCAGTAATTTTACTAGCTACAGCGCCCTTTAAACCGAAACGCTGTAATATTTGCACACTACTGTTTGTCGGCGGAAGTAGGCGCTGCGCTGGTACCTACCTAGACTAATAGTCTCTGACAAAAAAGACCTAGCTGTTATTTGTCATTTTTTTCTCACTTTAAAATCATCAAGAAAAATTTCTTGTTAATAATTCGTTTATTTCAGAACAAACTGTAAACAATTTAGATCTAGTGAAGATAACGTTGAAGAAGTAATAAGCTGGATAGATCATCCCGATGGGTAATATATTTTTTTCTCAATGAAATACTTCTAAAATATTCTTTTTCTGAAATAATGCATGAAAGTTTTGGTCTTCTTATTTCCTCAGGCCTGCCATAAATGAATTACAAGAAATGCGTCGTGCTAAAGAAAACAAATATAATAGTACTAACAACGAAACAAAATCAGATAATGATGGACAAACGGAAATTCTAGCTCTTAAAAATTAAGAGAATTTAATTGTATTAAAAGAAACCTTAATCGTAGTCTATAAGATTTCGACATCTAAGTAAATGCTTAATAAATAGTTGTTTCATAATTTAGTTCAAATTCAAATTAATTTGATATTCTATCATCACCATCATCAGCCGATAGACGTCCACGGCTGGACATAGTCCTCCCCCAAAGATAACCACATCGATCCCGCGTTCCTCTCATAAAGCATCATTGATATTATATAAACAAGTAATTTCTTTTCATCATTATCATCGCCGATGAATGTCCATTGCAGAACTTGGCCTCCGTCAAAGATCTTTACAATGATCAGTCCAGCACTTTAACAAAACTTCAGTCTACCTGTAGACCAATTGTTTTACCTACGTCACTTATAACTATTTTGGGGGAAAATTATTAAAAAAATGGACTTAAGTCGTATTTATCTTATCTGAGTAGAGATAAAGAAAACAAAAAAAAATTGAGACGGCATAAAATGAACAAAAAGGTTACCAAAAAATTATCATTGGTTTTCAAACTATTAATAAATTATGATATGTATGAACATCAAGATAAAATTTAGTAAATATATATAAAGTCTGGACAATTGTCTAATAAGAAAATAGATAATTTTTTGGCGTTTTTATATTTCGCTTTCCACTAGGTACTATACAAAGTATTTAGTAATTATTACTTTATATAATATGCAGATAATTAATTGTAAGAAGTTAATCACTTGCACGTTGTGCACCCTGCTAATCAACAAACGAGGTTCTGGCTCCCATCAACTCGCATTAGGCTAGTGTGGTGGGAAATGGCCTGAATCCCTCCATATGAATGTCTACAAAGGACAGCCTCTAGTGCCCGGCGGTGCCTTATGCCATGCTGATTTTAACGGATGTTAGCAAGGCGTCGGAACCAAGGGAACGCAGGACCGATCGATATGGAGGAGGCTAATGTCCAGCAGTGGACGTCTATCGGCTGATGATGATGATGATGAATCATCCGACAGTCACTCAAAAATATCAATGTGGAAAAACGTAGGAATCATAGGTTTTGTCCAGTGGTTAAAAAATTTAATAGTAACATAGTTTATTCTGCTCATGGCGTAAAATTAACAATTAAATTTAGAGTTCTTTTCACTATTGTTATCGAAAATAACCTGAAAACATAGATGATGGAGTATTCTCATATATTTTTCTTATTTTCATTACTAGGTAAATGTCTTTTATTTATTTCTGTTTTGTGAAGCTCTAAATAATATACTTACTTTAATGTTCAACGACGTATGTTTCAATTATTTCTTTATTTATTGTTTTATGGGTTGTTATAATTAAACTATTTATTAATTAATAAGTTTTAGATGTCCATAGTTCAGAATTAGCAACAGAGTCACCAGTAAAAGTTCAGAACATTTTAAATGATACAAGAAGAATTATTCAAGGTTATAAAGTAACAGATGGTAGACCCTATATGGTAAGTACGAAGTAAATATATATTAATACAAAATATTTCTGAAACTTTATGTCAGCCTTTTTCAATCTACTGTTTTCGACTCTGCTGAAGAAGATGGAGCGTAGTGATTTATTTTGAAGCCTAAGTACAGCGGTGGATTACTGTGGGCTGATGAAGATGAGAGTGTCATCATCTTCCTCATCACAAAGTGACTACATCATCATCTTTAATCTTAAGGCGATCGCAGTGTAGACATTGATGATAAAATTAAATTTCAGGTATATCTTAAAGCCCCGCTGAACAACAAGAAACAAATAAACTATCGTAGTTGGTTATGCGGGGGTGTGATCATCCACGAAGAGTATATTTTGACATCAGCTGCATGTATCCAAGACATCTTACACTTCTATGTAGTTTCAGGAACCTATAGGTAATATATGTATAATCTGTGAACACCACATAGGTTATCCATTTGGACCTTTATTTTTATATATATTTTTTTCTGTTTTGGTTATCGATCCGTGTTAACGAATTAAAAGTTACTAAAACCATATATTAAAAGTAAAATTAACTTTTACTTTTTGATTATAAGGTTTTCAGATGACGACGACCGTTATACCAATGAATGTATCAAGAACGGAGCGAAGAAGGCAACTTGGAAATGTGTCCCCAAAAGTGAGTTTAAATAAAATTTAATGAACTATCAAATGAGTTATAAATAGTATATTTTCAGGCAAAATCAAAAAGCTAACTTATATATAAGTTAAAGAGATATTTTATGTAACATGGTATTGGTAATATATTTAACTTCAAATTTACACGATAGATGTTGTAAATGAGGAAGCGTTAATATCCTGACTCTCATACCAATCACTGACAGAATACATCAATGCTGTGTTATCAGCATATTGATAATAAAGTTGGTAGATAGCTAGGCAGATTTAAAATATAACCCACTAGCATCTAAACTTTAATATTCATATCGTATTCATCAATCTTCATGTCTCGAGAAGAATTAAAATGTATAAATCAAATCTTATGAACGTTTGCTCTCAATTTGGATCTGTTAATATTTTAAATGATGTTATAATTGGTACAAGTAAAATGAGTAACATCAGTATTAAAATCTTTCAAAGAGACTAGAAAGGTTACTCTTCGGTCAAGGGTTTTATTTAGAATTATAAGTCTAGATATATTCCAGATTACGTATTCGACGGTCACGAAAACGACAATATCAGGTGGATGAACAACGATATAGCCGTCGTCAAAGTGGAGGAAGGCTTCGACTTTACGAGGAGAGTCAGGGGCTGCGATTTCATACCGAGGCCGATAAGTTACAACAATCAAACTCAATCTTTAGAGAGCCCGGGCTCTGTCGTCCAGATAGCAGGTTGGGGGACCAAGACTAAATATAACGACGTAACTATCTTTTATTATTTATTCTTTAGTGTTATTCGTCTCTACGCCATCTTCATCAGTTCTTTCAGTCAGAACTTTTTAATTTCGCTGTCGGGAAGAATGTAAGGTTGCTGCGAATACTTTATAGAGAATATTTAGATATCTTTAATGGCGGATCCATTAATATATTTTATTTAATCTAAACATTCAACTATTGGTTATTATGTTTATGTATATTGTTAAATGCAAAAATATATGTTTTCTAAATGTATTAGTTAATTAACATTATTACCATAAACAAATCCTTGCAGTGGGTGAATCGCAGAAATGTAAACCAACAGAGCCTTCTAGAAACTCGAGTAGAAATTATATCTAAAGGGAAATGCAAGCGAAGGTGGGGCCAGAGATATCGTAATATAATCGAAAACTACATGATATGCTCACAAGATATCGGCCAATCTATGTCCGAAATTTGTAACGTAAGTTTGAAAGAACATAAAGTATTTAAAAGAAAATATTACCAGAAACAAACAAATGAGAAAACTACATCGAGACCAATGTAAAAATCTAGATAAAAATGCTGGGAATTCTTAAGTGACCAAGACTTAACAATATATCTAAAGGTTGGTTAATATAACAAGGTTTGGTTGTGTAAACATCATGACTAAATTACACCGTGTACATTACTTACCATCATGACAATATTTTCTTCGAAATATTAGTTTTAGGAATAATGAAAGTATCTTCATTTACGCACTATTACGTCCTTTCTCATGAATTATTTTATTCTAAGATTCACGGCTAAGATTACGAAAGATAATAAAGTATCGTTTAAATTTCAGGAGAAGTATGTAGATTGCGAAGATATAGACTACTCCGATGAAGATTTTAGAAGAGAAGATCGTGTAACGAAAGTTGATAGGGTGCCGACTAATCTTATAATGCATTCGGCGTATCACAACGAATCGAGGTACAATGGGAAAGTGCAGCGGAAAATTTATGGGACACCGCATGTCGACGGAGGTTTCTGCGAGGTATTATATTGCTCTCAACATATTTCTATATAAGTTAATTTAAGCTATCACTTAGAACATAAATAAAGGTATCATTCCCTACTTACACCCTTATTTTTGTCTATTAAAGGAAAATTACCTGGACTATATTTCGGGGAGGTCTCTGATGAAAATTTTATATATTTACCAATATTCTTCAGTAAACTTTTTTATACACTTATAGAAGAAAGACAAAGCCGACCTGCAGTGATGAAAGAAGAAGACAAAAATTTTAACCAACAGTTGAATGTTATCCTTTCTAGAATGATCATGGAGGTCCCATGGTATACGGTACCGGTAATAACGCCATTGTCATCGGCGTCATTTCCGCTTGCCTCGTGAAGGAGAGATCAAACAAATGCTACGGGCCCTTTCTCTACACGAGCGTATACAAAAACAGGCAGTTCGTTTCCTGCGCTATTTACAAGAAAGTTGAGTGAGTTATTGATATTCTTAGTCAAACTAATAATTTGGTGGTAGTATTGAGATATCATCTGTTGAAAAGATTAAAGACCGGCATAGTTTTGTTAAATCTTAACGCAGTATAAAAAAGATATCTCATGACGATGATTCACCGATGATTACTATAAATTACAACTTAGCAAAACCTTATTATCTTAAGTATAGATTTAGTGCTGTTAGTTTTATTGCTAAATTTTACATCTTTATCGATTCAGAATCCAAAAACGGTTCTGCTGCTTTTGTTCATGTAGCATTCGATTCAATAATTATATTCGAAGGTTCATAAATAGACTAACAGTTTTTAAAGGATAAATGGTTAAATTAATTTGAACTGCTTCTAACACATAGATAATAAAAACGTTTTGTTCACAGTGAAAAATGCAGACGACAGTTCCGGTCTGGAGTGACACACGAGGAGAAGATCTTATCGTGGCGTGAACATCCTGATGGGTTAATCTTTTATTATTGATATCAATTATCTATTTCCGAAAAAAATAGGTTTAGAATTAAAATTCCTATGCTTCTAGAATAGCGAATTGGATATGTGATATATATTGGAATAATGTATTTATAAAAATATTTTAGCATCATCATCAGTCCGTGGCAGTCCACAGCTGGACATTTACTTCTCCCGCGGAACCTCATTAAGATCTTTAGTTATAAGCATCCAGTTTCTACCAGTCACCTGACTCAGATCGTAGCTCTGTCAGATGTCTAAGAGCTGTCTACTTCATCGATGGTCATCAAATATGTGACCAGCCAATTGCCACTTTAGTTTGCATATAGGAAAAACTATGTCGATGACTTTGGTTTTTGGAAGGAGAAGCATATTTATACTAACATCCAATATTCCAGGCCGGCAAAAAATGAATTAGACGCAAAAAGATAGCATAAAGAAGTGGAAGAAGAGCTGCTGAAGTATTTAAAGGTATCGATCGACGTCAAATGTTATAAAGACTAAGTAGAATATTATAAAGTTTTTAATAAAATTAATACAAGTTTAATAGTTTTTTTTTTGTAATGATAATCATCAGCCGATAGACGTCCCCTTCTGGACGGGGCCTCCCCCAAAGATCCCCATATCGATCGTTCCTGCGCTGCCCGCATCCAGTGATTCCCCGCGAGCTTCAGTCCTTTAAAGGGGTTCATATGGAGAGATTTGGGCCATTTTCTAGCAAGTTGGTCTAATGCGGGTTGTTGGGAGCCAGAGCCGCGTTTATTGATTTGATTTCGAGATTGACTTAGGTCCAGTGAGTTGTCTTGCTGTCCACACCTCGCAGAGTCAAATCAAAGCGCCAAACACTCTTTTTTGACCACAACCATAACGAGGCGCTCGTTACGATGGTATATATTGCACCACATTGCGCTCGTCACCTGATACATAAGATGTTGAGACTCGTTACCCTAGTAATTTTACTAGCTACAGCGCTCTTCAAACCGGAACACTAATATTTGGACACTGTTTTGTTGCCAAAGGCGCTGCAGTGGTAACTAGACAATCGCTAGCAATAAAACCTTTATCAGTATCATGAAATTGTAATATATTAAAAAAAAAAAGGAATTCTGTCCGAAATTTAAATTTACTGAATGTATTTTAATGTTATTACCTAAAATATTTTAAGAGTAATAAAATTCTGAATTTTTTGTAATTTAATTATTAAATTAATTAGAAATTAATTTCGATTTAATTATTATTTTGATTAAATAAAAGGATGTCAATTGATTGAATTCAATGTTGCGTGTCAACGTTGCAGAATGAGCGTATAATTGTTTTTTAACTTATTCCTGTAGTCAATTCTCGTTTCCCTTTCACGGTTTGATTGGTTGGCAGAAATGACGAAGTTCTGTTTTGTCCTGGTCGCTTCCTTTATATTATTAGGTATGACATTTTTACATTTATTATATATTTGAGAAAATATTTAAGAATTTGATGAACGGAAATTAGATTATAAATTTATAATATCAAATTTTGTTACCAACGAAGGTATGGGAATATAAGGACATGAAAAATTTAATCTTGCACAGCTAAATGCAGTAGTGTGGTAAGGTTCCGGTTTGAAAGGCGCTGTAGTTAGTGTAATGACTCAGGTAAGTGTCTACCGACAAGCGCGATGTTGTGCTATACATATCATCGTAAATAGCGCCAGATTGTTATGGGTAGGCGTATGACTTACCATCTGGTGAACGTCTCACGTATTTCGTCGCCTATTTGAAAAAAAAAATCACTTAAAAGTTTTTTTTGTTTATGTAGTTATATTTAAATTGCCTCTATTAATATTAAATGTTATTGGAGATCTGTATAAGTGTTCTATTTACAATTTTGATATTTAATATGTATATCTATAAAATGTACTAAATCTCCTTGGTTAAAGACTGTCTGGATTAATAACTTGATAATGTTTATAACTTTAATTACTTAATAGAGGTAAGTAAAAGCTTTTAATGAATGCTTGTAAATTACAGAAGTGGCGTTTTCGGTTTCCACTCCAACTAATTCCAGTAACACTAAAGTTCGACCGGCGGCTGTGTCGAAAGCGACAGCAGCTGACAAAATAAAGAATGCTAATACTACAGCAAACGATATCAGCGATGTACCAGACGAGGGGTGGGAGTTCGAAAACAAAACCCTTGTCGACACCCGCAGGATTCTATACAGCAAAAGAGTTGCGGTTGGAAAGAGGCCGTACATGGTATGAATTTCAACAAGAAACAAAATATAGACTTTTTAAAATTTTCAATATCTGTACTCGTTAAAGCAATATCATTAACCTTTGAAGTCAAAATATATTGAAGGAAACCTGTTCGATCAGATCTTTTAAGAGGAAGATTTAATGAATGAGGTTCCAATAGGAAATTTTTCGAAGAACATTTTTTTACAAGTTCCTCTGATTTTATATCATTTTAGGTTCTCATTGTTCTATTGCTGTTTCTTAACGATCAACATCTTATGTCTCAAGGTGACGAGTGTAATGTGGTGCAATGTATATCATTCTAAGTAGCACCACAAAGGTAAGCACTTACCATCAGGTGAATGTCTTGCCTGTCTCGTTGCTTGTTCGAATAAATAAAAATCTATTTAGTTGTTCCATTTTCTTCACATCATATTTTCTCACAATATTAACTGCCCTTATTAGTTTTATGTGATTATTTTTGTTATCATCATCATCAGCCGATAGACGTCCATTGCTAGACATAGGTCCCCCCAAAAGACCTCGACATCGATCGGTCATGCGCTACCCGCATCCAGCGGCTGTCCGCGACCTTCGCCAGATTGTCGGTCACAGTCAGCATGGCCTCCGATACCGCCGGGCACTAGAGGCTGTTGTTTGTAGGGGTTAATATGGAGGGATTTGGACCGTTTCCCACCACACAGACCCAATATGGGTTGGTGGGAGCCAGAGCTTATTGAAGGGTGCACCACGAGCAGGTGAGATTGGCTTGGGTCCTATGAATTGTTGTGCCCTTACACCCCTTATTATTTTTGTTAATTTCATTCTCATTTATAACAAATACTACTTTTCATGCTTATTTACAACTTTTCCTTATTTTCAAAGAGTTGATTTTTTTTATTAGTTTATTTACAAGTTCTTTTCTGAAGTATGTGAACTGAATGTTTTCATTCAGATATTATGTTAGTCTGAGAGAAGTACAAATAGGCTAAGTAAACAAGTTGTAATTATCATTCGTCAAATTATTATTCTGTTATGATATATACTTGAACAGGTGTATCTTCAACTGACCAAGCAATCGGCAAAGGCGCATAAGTACAGAGGCTGGCTATGCGGCGGTGTCATAGTGTCACCGTACTACGTGCTGACGTCAGCAGCTTGTGTGGAGGATGCGGATCATTTCTATATTGTACCCGGTACAACGAAGTTTGTCGACAGTTTCGACTACAAGAACGACGACTGCGTTTGTAAACACCGTCGTAAAGTGGTCTGGAAGTGCATACCTAAAAGTAAGTGGTAGCTAGGTCGCTTATAATTCGGTATAACTTCGTTTCTTTCTGTTTACTTATTTGTCTGATTTATAGACAATGCAAAATGTCAGAGCAATGGTTTGTTTCCTTATTTTAAATAATATAACAGATATAAAACTTTAATAGCTGCGTAATCTGGTGGAAGGTCTCTGTAGTTGGAAACCGTCTAGGCAATTTCCACCGCAAGGCCTATATCTGCCACCAAACAGTGGTGTGCAAACTTTACCGTGTTTTGGTTCTGTACCGTGTTCTGGCGCTGTAGCTAGTGTAATGAAGATCTTGTCTTATGTGACGAGCGCAACAAGCATAACTATTGCCACATTGTCATAAGCAGGCGGATCACTTACCATCAGGTGATCATACCGCTCGTCTTGTCGCTTACTACAATAAAAAAAATAATGAAAAACAAATAAAATGAAATATTTTTAAACGCAAAATGGTCGGAAGTATGTAGTTACTATTATGTAATAGTATTAAATATATTATGGTAAATGGTTATTAAATACTAACAAATTGATTTTTTTTTCTCTTTTTGTTATTTATGTTGTATTATAACATTGTATTTAAACAGAAATATGATATGCTTTTTATGTCTGTATTTAAATGTTTTTTTTTTTTAATATGTTTAAATTCATAGATTAGAAATTATTGTTAAATATATTTAACAGAGAAATATTGCTCTTAAATTTGAAATATAATATTTATATATTAAATAATCACACACACATATATATATATATATATATATATATATCTCACCTGATAGTAAGCGATACGGTCGCCCATAACAACGTGGCGCTAGTTAGGATGTTATACACAACACCACATTGGGCTCGTCGCCTTGAGATATAATTTGTAACGTCTCATTACCCCAGTAATTTTATTAGCTACATTAATGTTTACATAACACTGTTTGGCGGCAAAAATAGGCGCTGCGGTGGTAGCCAACTAGACCTTAGGTCTAGAGGCCTACCACCAGTGAACCGATTCCTGTCATATTGTATAAATAAAGAGTTTTCTTGCTTTCTATATATAAATGTTTGTTTGACTGTCCAGATTACAAGTTCGACTTCCAAGACAGCATCAAATGGTCCTCTAACGACATCGCAGTCGTGAAAGTGAACAGGGCTTTCAAGTTCGGGGTCGTGGAGAGTGGCTGCGAATTCGCCACGGACCTTGTTTGTTACAACAACGTCAGCAGGGAGTTGGAGAAGGCTGGCACCAAAGGATACATAGCCGGCTGGGGCAGCGGGAACACATTCAGAGAAGTTAGTTTGATCGTTATAATTATATACTTATTAATTTATAACATTTATTGACTACCATTAATTCTATAGGGTGGCGCAAAAGTAATCCTCCTATCAGAAAATGCTATAAATTTTGCCTTGATGTAAAAAAATTAAAAGACCAAATAAAAATAATCCGTAAGAAGAATCAGTTTTTCATATTTTTTTTAAATAACCTTCCGATGTTTTTTGGCTGTAATTTAAAAAAAAATATGAAAAACTTTGATTCTTCTTGTGGATTATTTTTATTTGGTCTTAATTTTTTTACATCAAAGCAAAATTTATAGTATTTTCTGATAGGAGGATTACTTTTGCGCCACCCTATATATATGATTTGATAGGTGACTATATCCAATAAGCTTGCTTTTAAAAGTGGAAAGTATAGATGCACCACGCCGACCAGGTGAGGGTTAGTGGGTGCTATGAAAGCTGTTGTTCTTAGCTTGGAGCTTATCGATTTCCTTACTATGTTTTTCTTCAGAGGAAGCTTATGGTCAGTTGGAACCGAACTAGCACTTATTCAAGTCATGGCTTCCTGTGATAATGCAGTATGTTAGTTATTTGATCAATGTTGAAAATACTGTGTAGGGAGAAAGGAATTTTTATTCAGAACAAGGAAAGACAGAAACATCTCGTTGTACAACTAACTACAACGCGCCTCGTTCGCATCTTTTCTATATTTTTCTATGAAGCGACGACTTGGGACTGTGAAGGCAGCTGATCCCAAGAGAATAGACAGAGCTTTTGTTATTTGATGCTGGAGACAGATGCTGAACGTATCCTGGACAGAGCATAGAACCAACACTACCATCTTAATAAGGCTGTAAATCCAAATGCGCCCTTCGAATACCTGTCTGTGTCATATTGCCAGAACAAAGAGAAATTACTTGAAAAAAAAAAGAAAATTGTCTTTACTGGCAAGACTGGTGTTAAGAGGCCGCGTGGATGAAGTCCAAATCGTTGGATTGACAACGTGAGAGAGGCTATTGGAACGCCTGTACCGATGCTTTACAGAAACCATCAAACTGCCGTAACATCATTAAGAGCAGATTATCCATATGGAGTCACGACCCTCAACGTTGCGGATCCACCGTAATAAGAAAAAAAGGCGTTTTTATTAAATCACATTTTTTTTTTCTGTCATGTTCTTTGCTACCGTCAACCTTTTTCGCGTTTGAAGGTTTCTTCGATCACAAATTTTGCTGAACAGGTTCCACGAAGTAATGATGGCTTCCTGTTTGTATATCCGGTGAGAAATCATGATTTTCGTTTACGCAGGGGGTGTACCGTCGTCAAAACGTGCACATACCGGAAAACTCCAAGTTCCTGCAGGAAGCCAAGGTGTGCGTTATGGACAACGAGCAGTGCGCAAAGAAGTGGGCCCAGAAGTTCAGGAGCATCATCACTCAGTACATGGTCTGCACAAAGGATGTGATGAAACGCCTCAGCGAGATATGTGATGTGAGTTTTTGACAATATATGCTAAGGAAGAAATTTTAATAGTTTATTGTAATTAATTAGTTTAGTATGGCAGAGTTCCGGTTTGAAGGGAGTTGTAGCTAGTGAAATTACTAGAGTAACGAGACATCTTATGTCTCAAGGAGACAACCGTAATGTGGTTGAGTGCATATAGTTCTAATTAGCGCCACGTTGTTATGGGCGAGTGTATCACTTACTATCAGATGAACATCCCGCTTATCTTCTCGATTCCTTATATTAAAGAAAAACCTTTTTGGATGCGATAAGACTACAATTTTATTTTCATGTGTATTTTTTGTTATAGACTTGTGCTTATATACGAACTTGGTTTATTATCTAGTGAAGTAACTAAAATAAAGAATATAATAAATAAATAAATTTTTGTACAGAAAAAATATGCGAACTGCACTGACGTGGACAACAGACGCAATGTTGATGATGCTGTTGACTTACCCGCGGGTCAGATCAACATTGACCTCGGAAGGCATCTGAGGGACCCCGACGATTATACAGCGAGGAGGACCACCTTGGGAGGATTTTGTGAGGTAATTTACTTAACGGAAACAATGCAAAATATTGAAATATCAATGGGTATATATCATTTTTTTTTTTAAATATTTTTATTTATTATATTTATCATCATCGTCTCAAATATTAACATATATTAATGAAATAATTTCGGTGCAGCTATGATGATATAAATGGTGGTAGGTCACTATTGCTGGGGACCTGCTAGGTAGGTACCGCAGCAGCTATTATTTCTGCTGTTTACCAAACAGTAGTGTGCAAACATTACAGTGTTCCAGTTTGAAGGACGTTGTAGTAATAACCGCCGTACACTTAACACTTTATGTGTCGAAGTTACGAGCACAATATGGTGCTGTGGCCAACTAGAGCCACGTTGAACATCCAGCTGATCTTATCCCTTCATCGAAAAAAATCATGTTTATATTTCATCCCTAACTATGAAATGTTACATTAAAGTTGAACTTGTTTTTAAGTAATATAAAGTAGACTATTTTTCGATTACATGAATTAAGAATGAAAACAAAGTCGGTACTCTTTTCCTGGAGTTATTTTCCCTTCCTCCACTTTTACCACAAATCGGTAGAATAGAGAAACTCCATTTCAGTCCAACTCCCACACGGTTGTTATATTTTAGAACGACCACGGCGGGCCTCTGCTTGTAAAATATCAAGGGAAGGAGAGAGTCATCGGTGTGATATCAGCTTGTAAAATAGACCCCAAGAGCCACAGCTGTCACGGACCCTTCCTGTACACGTCCGTCTTCAAGAATAGACAGTTCATCTCTTGCGCAATAAACAAGGATATTGAGTAAGTGTTATATATATATATCCTATAATAAAGATATAGTTTCTGAATTAGATTTCTGAATAGTGCTTATTACTACTGGGTTATACTTGAAACTTTTAAGTTTAATTATTTTTTTTTTTATACACCCACTGTAGCATACAAACTAAATTATAAAAATATATGTTGAGACGTATTGAACGTAGGCAAGCTTAACCCTAAAGAGAGTTCTCTTCAAGCATCCCCTGGGAGAGGGTGAACAATTATAATAGTGTACTGTGCACTAGTAACAATAATTACAATAAGTAGGTGAACAATACAAAGAAAAAAAATATATAAAAATGATGAATAAAATTATGTTGTGTTGTTGCGTAAACCATCGCCTGTTACATCTTAGCTTCATATGGTTATCTCGCAGCCACACTGACTATCGGGCTACTCGTATATCTTCGGATCTGGTCATTCCTGACACGATCATGAAGACAGTCAAATATAAAATATGTGGAATTATTGCTGTTTGTAGCTGTGTACAAATTCTAATTACAATTTAATTATTATAGAGAGAATTGCCGAAGAGTTTTCAGGTCAGGTATAACACACGAGGAATGGTCAGTTAACTGGGACAACGTAGATGAGTAAGAATTTTTAATACGTATAATTTGTTTTTTTATTAATTTTGTTTAAAATTTTTTTTCATTATTTCCTTATTCTCCTATTTCTCAAAATTACATATTCTCTTTTAATTGTAAGCAGGAAGTCTATACCTTACAATCTTTGTAGGAGATAATCTATTTGTGTGAGTGATTTACTTACTAAATGGAAGTTAAATACAGTCAATGCTTTTTTTTATACAAGCTTATCTCTTACAATGAAATTTATTGGTCTTATTATACTTATGAAGCAGAATATATTTAGTAATTTGATATGCTTCATGGCAAGACAACACGCACTTGGTTACCGTGGTGTATAGATGGCGGTGATACTCTCCTTATAAGAGATGAAAGCCTCGGGGCAACAGTGGGTACATTATGAGGGCTATTTATTAATGAAAAAAAATATTGATTTTCTTATATACTCGTAGTACCTATAATTTAAACATACGTAATGGAGTTTCGTGGTACGAATTTTTTAATCCCAGCAGCCCCAGCTACCACCCCTATATGGTAAATCTGTCGCCATAACAATATTTCTGGCTTCTTGTTGTTTATCTATAGCATCTATCAATCGTTTCGATCTCTGTATCATTTTATATATGTAACAGGAAATACATAATATATGATAATAAGATTATATAGATTCATTATGGAATAGCTAGATTATATTTTTTATCTAAATTTAATACTGTTTTTACACCTTCGTATATTGTAATATTATTATTAAAGTTTATTGGTGGTAGCTCTTTCTTACCGGAGACCGTCTAGATAGGTACCACCGCCGTTCCTTCTGTCGCCAAACAGTAGCATGCAAACATTATTGTGTTCCGAATTAAAGGGAGTTGTAGCTAGTGAAATAATTTGGGTAAAGAGATTTAACATCCTATATCTCAAGGTGACGAGCGCATTATGGTGCAATGTATAACATCCTCACTAACGCCACGTTTCTATAGGCGGATGTATCACTTACCACGAGGTGAAAGTCCCGCTGGTCTTGCATCTTCATTGAATAAAAAAAGGTATATTAATATATTGCAACACCGGCAGTAATATTTTTTTTAAAACTTGTTTTTTCAGCGACAACGACAATCGTGATGCCAGGTATAATAATTGCTTATTCCTTTATTTACATGTAAAATTTTTGATCCAAATCAAACATAGATATTAAAGTTCATTTTAATTTCAACTAGCGCGGAGAGAGATACAGATGAAAGGTAAATAATAATTAATAATTAGAACAAATGAAATTATTGAATATTCACAATTATTTATTATTTTCCCTATTATTTCAGCGACGAACCGAGCCCATTAAGAGAGAAGTATTATTTCTTATTAAACATTTAAGTTAAGAGAACTGAGCGAGAATAAGTGCTTATAGAATGCACTTAGTGTCACAAAGATATATTTTACTTTGTTGCCCTAAGCAAAAATGTCCAGCTAAATATAAAAATGCCTCATAGATCATATAAAGTTTAAAAAAAAATATCGACCTTTTTATTCATTTATCATAGATTAAATGAAAATAGACAACTTCTCTTGATACTCTTCATCTTCTTAACTTCAACACATTAATCTAGAATCGAACTAAGAACCACCCGTTTTACGGGGCAAACAATAAGCAGATTCTGATAGAGAAGACCCTTTTGAAACAAAAAAGTATATTACTGAGTACAATAGTTTAGGTACTTCAATATGCCCTAAGCTAAGGCAGAGATCTTATTCATTAAATAACAGTCCAATATAAAATCAACAAATTGTGAATGTCGGGAATTTTTTTAGTATTAAATAAATTTATGTTTGAAATTTCCCTCAATTCCAGTAAAAATCAAGCGGAAGAAAACGACAGGAAAGACACCTCGGACGATTCAAACGCAAGCGACAACAAGGATCAGAAAGCGAAGCCTAAAAGGGAACGACAAATTAAGAAACAAGCAGAGGTTGATCACAAGAAAGAGAAGAGCAAGCAGAAACCTGGCCACAAACACGGCGGCTCCAAGAAAGGGAAAACCGACTCGAAGAAAGTGAAACGCAGCAAACCTAAAGATGATCAGAAAAGAGGCGAAGCCTTCTATGAATCCAGTCGCGATGAGAATGTGAACGATCCTGATAATTAATGAAGCAATAATATATAATTGCTATGCTGTTTATAAAAGATATTTCATTTATTACTCCTAATACTTAATTTTTTCATGTAAAACCTATATGAAATTTTTACGTATCAATATTAAATAGTTATAATTTGAAATAGTTTACTTTGCTCTTTAGAAAAAGCTAATATATTGCTAAAACACTTATCCCACCGCTGGCGAGAAATCGACCAACGATCGATTAGTTTCTCGCTCAAGAAACACACGATTGATACAGATCGCATGCGAATGAAAGAAATACATATATGAATACTTGATATCAGTCCAGCTGGTGAGTTCTGTCGCAACGATAAGAGTTTTTATTGGTGGTACGTCTCTGCTGCCGGAGATCGTCTAGATAGGTACCACCGCAGCGTCTATTTCTACCGGCAAACAGTACTCTGTTCTAGTTTCAAGACCGCTCTTACACCGCTACACCGCTGTAGCTAGTGATATTACTCGGGTAATGAGGCTTATCATTTTGTGTCAATGCGTCGTGGTGTATACTTGTAAGTAATGTAGTGCTGGGTATATCGTCCTACCCAGCGCTACGTTGTTATGCGCAGACGTATCACTTACCATCGGGCGAATGTGCTACTCGTCTCCTCGCTTCGTTAGATAAAAACAAAGCTATCGAAGATAAATAATCGCTTTGCGCTCAGAAAACTCGAGCAAGTAGGCATACTCGCCGGATGAGCTGGCGCCATTTTTCTTAGCAATTCTGCTAAGGAATGTATCTGAGCGAGTGGTGCGAATAATCACCTGTCGGCCTCGTTCACTTGCTTGCAGTCCAGACCAAATTATCAGAGCTGCACACTTACTCCCTGCTCTCTAATAAGTCTGCTCGTTTCATATTCATCATCGGCAGTCGCACAAGTTACTTAGTTATCATTTATTACCCAGTGACAGGTATCTTTAAGAGGATATTCATTGTGTTTCATCAGAAGTTTAAATGTAACCTGTCACAAGTAAAATCTTTGACTCTCTTCCCTCATTACAAAATGATTCTATATTTTATTAATAATTCATTTTCAGTAATTGTTCTATTAATATGAAACGGATTTAGGTCTCATCTGTAGCCTGATGTTGATTTTCAGTAAATAATAAATGATGTACAAGAATGAGGTCATCTCTAACTGGAATTGACCAGGTAGATACAACACCCTTAAATATATATATATATATATATATATACAAGCATTAGACTATTAGCATATTTGAACTGTGCAGTTTAATTCTCAAGAAAATTATGATGCTGGATACCATCTTTGACTAGCGTCCAATTTTTTGGGTAAATGTAACGATAATCACCAATTGAATATTCTGCTCGTATTTCATGTTTGTCATCTTGGCAATAGTAGAATATCCTAAAAAATATTTAATAAAATATGGACAACACGTTTTCAATTTATCAATCTTGAGTCGCGCCAGTTACAAGGTTCTTGTTAAATTCACTGATACCACTTACTCTTAATAAAATCTCTTAATTGAATATTCTAAAGGTTATAGTTTAAACCAAAATTTTCTTTATAACCAATATATGGATGATTTGAAAACACAGTTTAAACAAAACCTCTTGGATATTTGTTACAATTAAAGGATAAACAAATAATTTGGATAATCTCTTGAATTGCTGTTCAATAAAATTTTTATGAAACAACATGATTAAGTGCAAACAAAACACACAATTAGTATGAATCCCAACAAACGACAGCCTCCGGTCTCCATCGGTACCGGAGGCCATGTGGTCTTTGGAGGAGGCCTATGGCCAGCAGTGTAAGTCTATCGGGCGATTGACTTTGATAATAAACAATTTAAATTTATCATCGCCATTTACATACTTCTTTATACTTAGTTCATTCGAAAAATTTGTCATGTATCCTACTGTATTACAGTATTCTTATGCAATGTAAAAACATTTTCTTTCTCGATTGATTAAATTATTTTTTAAGGTTCGAATCAACGAAATGATTAATAAACCTGTACAATTTTTCAATTATCTTTAATTAACAATAAACATAGACCTCGTGTTTTTTAAATCTCGAGTACAAACTATCGACTATACTTTAGTATACACGATCAAATATCACAAAAAATATGTCTTCCAGCTATTAACATAAACACCCGTCCGCTAGAAAAATAGAATTTAATTCCGCTCACTAACTACGGCAAGGGGTCATCACAACATCAAGTTCCGTATAAGGTAATGTTACTACTAAAGAGAAAACGAAAGAAAAAAAAAAAAAAAACAAAAAAAGTGTTAAATAAATTTATTAAAAAAAATACAAAACAGAAAAAAAAAGACGATCATCCATGCTTGCAATCCCAACGCAATAAAGTTACAAAAGTAAACAGCGGTGTTAACAACTCGTATACATAAACATACATTTACATATGTACGTACATTACGTGTATATATGGGAAAGTTGCACGTGTTCAAGATGCTGCGCTCGTGTGGATAAAACCGGTGTATGAAAACGAAATGCTCATTGAAATAATCTTGAATAAAGCATAACAGCAAGTAGCGAGAAAAAAAAAAATTTTGAAAAATATCTCGCACACACACCCTTCACGTAGAGTTAAACAAAAAAAAAAAAAAACCGACGCGTGTTCAATCACAGTTCTATAAGTTAACTTTGATAATTTATCTTACGTCAAAACTATTTTCACGACTCTAAAATATATATATATATATATATATATATATATATATCTCTGGCATAATTTCTAATAGACTTTAAAAATATACCAACTCGCGTCTCTCTTCGATATGTTAAAATTAGCTCTAAAACGTATTTAAAGATCATTTAATTATCACACTACGAAACTGGTTTGTTTTTAATACAACGTACTCGAAGTTGGCACAAGTGTACAACAGGAAAAACCGCGAGGGCCCAAGCGTGGGCATTCAGTAATAAAATAAATAAATCTTAAACACTAATCAAATCCATTTCAAAACAAATTTTCTTAACGACAGCCTGGACCCCCGCGCAATAAAGCACCTTAATAGTTTTTAAAAAGATCATAGAGCAGTATACTCCCCTACACTATTAATGCGTATCAAACCTCTTTTAATATTTACCAAAGAACGCATAGAGTATACAACAATAAAGAATCAACAAAGTTTAATATTATGCAACTCTAATAAAATGTAACAGACTAGAGATCAACTAAACATCCATACGCATACGCAAGCAACCCTCATCAGACATTTTTTAATATTAATTAAATACATAATCACAGTGCCGAGCTGAATTACAGATTAAAAAAAAGTACGAGCAAACTAAAATTACATAGCCTCTACGGTTAAAAAGCTCGTGTCTCGCCGCCACAAGGTCTAAGGCCGACAAAAAAAAAAAAAGCAAGTGTACACATAAAAAATACGAAAATTTTTCGCAACATTGATAAAACCATTAAAAAAAAATGTGAAATCATTTTAATATATCGCAACACTACACAGCTACCAGGAGAGCACGAAGCAGTGTATGTTAGTGCGAGGCCTCCGTCGGCAAAAAGCTTTTTACACCGTTCCTCCATAAAACTAGAACCGGTTAAAAAAAAAAATAATGACCCACAAGTACAAAGTACGAAAATTTTCACATAACGAATAATAAACACTTACAGAAAAAAAAAATGCAAAATCAAAGAGATTCAATAAGGTCAGCATTCTCTAAATAGCTACCAGGACAGCATGGGCTGTGAACGTTAGCGCGAGGTGTCAGTCCCCGATACCGGCAAAAATCTTATCTACCATCTCGTGGTAATAAAAGCCGTCAAAAAAAAAAGTACAAGTTGCCACAGTACGAAAAATTTCTGCAACACGGATGATGAAACTAAAAAAAACACGCAAGCAATCTATTTCAATACTAGATATTCAATAGTAGATCGAAACACTTTCACTGAACAGCTACCAGGAGAGCATGAGGAGGTGGACGTCAGCGCGAGGCCGTCGGAGCCCGGCACCGGCAAAAATGAACCTTAACGCTAATAAAATAAATGTCGGAATGTGACGCGAGTCACGTCCGCGTGCAATGCAACCAAGCGACTTTTATGTGCGTGTTTATGTGTGTTTGTGTGTGTCGTTATCGAAATATCGCTGGTAGCCCGGCGTCGTTTGCTTCGCGTGTCGAGTCAATGAACCTGCAATAAATTAAACAAACGTTTAAACCAAACTAACAGTGCCGGAAACGCATACAATTAGAAATTTTACAATAAAACAATACGTTAAAAATAGATAAACAAACGGAAGTAAAACAGAGATTAATTGCTGCAATATTTCCATTGCACTTGACCGTTTGTATGTGGTGGTAGGTCTCCGCTGCCAGAGAACATCTATGTAGCTATCACTGCAGCTCTATTTTTGCCACCAAACAGCAGTGTGCTAACATTACTGTGCTTTGATCTGAAGGACACTGTAGTTACTAAAATTAGTGGCTTAAAACGCACTTCTCTCAGACGACGAGGACAATGCGATGGATTATATATCATTTAATGATAAACTACTTTGAAAGATTTGCGG
This sequence comes from Ornithoptera alexandrae, assembly GCA_029030555.1. Taxonomy (NCBI): domain Eukaryota; kingdom Metazoa; phylum Arthropoda; class Insecta; order Lepidoptera; family Papilionidae; genus Ornithoptera; species Ornithoptera alexandrae. Next base: position 3,560,226 of record JARDVY010000031.1, read on the forward strand.
CTCCCAGCTGTGGAGTATGGTTTGTAAGAGCTTCGGCAGGATCATTAAGTTATGAGAAAATTTTCTTTACTATTTGTACTAACGTAGATACGTGCAAACATTTGTTGGGCTGGTAAATTATTGAATGTTGAGTTAGTGATTTACTAGCTCTAACGAATCATCCAACTCCCACTCTCTTTTATCAACCGTCAAGTTACAATCCACTCCTCCATTTGCGTGCATGTATACTCTCATTCACACAACCTATCCTTTTTAGGCCTTCCTCAGTATTGGCTTTGTCTAATGAAATTAAACTTACAATTCCAAAACGTATAGCAGTATGTTTTCTAGAAATATAAAAAAAAAACTGAAAATAGATTATACGCGAGCGTGACGGCAACGACCCGCCGCAGACGATATAAAACAGGTGTAACGCCAACGCAACGGCCGCTATAGACTGTCACACACAAATAAATCTGCCATTCGTAAAATGATTTTTTTTCAATATACAGAGATTGTGCCCAAAAGAAAATTGTTAATTTACCACACATGAAGTTATGGTTATAAGGTCCTCCTGTTGATGACGATAGTCTATGTACGTACCACCGTCAGCCAGTAAGAATAGGACTAAGGTAAGCCCTGCCTGCCGTATAAGGCGATTAAAATTATCTAGAATTTTCGCGGACATTGAGGGTGGGGGCCCTTCTGGCTCAACAAGCAAACCCGTGTGGGACAGCCTAGGAGGGTTAAGCCCCTCCTCAGAGACGTGTTCAAAGAAAGTGTAAAGAGGCACCGGTGCGTTCTATAAGATCCCGGAGCCTCTCCTAATGTACTAAGGCAAAGCATTGAGAGGGTTCAGTGAGTAAAAATCTCACGTAACCCTGATTTCCCACTAGAAGCGTGGTATCTTTCGAAGATTTCCTCCCCGAAACAAAAAAAAGGGTACGTACCGCCGCAGCGCCTATTTCTGCTGCTGCACAGTAACGTACAAACAATACTGTGTGTACAAATGGTTTTTTCCTATCTCTGGCGATTTTTGTAGAATTAAATATTTTAACTGCCTCCATTGCGTCACGGTGGTTGACCGTTTACTCGGTACAGAGTACAGAAGTCCTTGAGTACATCATCCCTGATTCGCTCCGGGCCTCCTGTGATGTTTGGACAATGACCGGACATTTCTTACCCCGACTATTTCTAAATTTCTGTGTTCTGCCTGTAAAACATGAGAGCCAGAGTATTCTAGGCCTGTGTCAAAGTGCAGTATAGTGAGCGTACACACCTCCTGCTCTTGCAGTGCACGGGGCGGCTGCCGAGGTGGCGCTGGTTCGACGCACAGCAGGCGCGGCTTCACATCGCGCGCCTCGTCACCGCCGTCCCCGCCGCCGCTGCCTCCTACCGACATCTCAGCGAGTGCGCTCAGCACGGCCTCCATGTTCACCGCTGGCGCGCTGTCACCTTCGCCCTGAACAGACCCGACGTTTAATTTTTTAACGCGTTTCAACGGGAAGGCCATGAGAAATCCACAGACCAATAATTGGCCAACTTGGTGTATAAATGGTAGTGGACCTTGTGACAGAATGCCTGAATCTCAGCAGCGGGATCATTTAAATGTCTTTTCATGATTATTTATTATAACGCAAATCTAATGCTAGAGACAGGCGTCTAATCCTGGAGTCTAGGACCTAGAATAATATGCACTGTCGAATATTCCTGTTGTCATGCAGTAGCGTATAAATAATAGTGTTTTGGTTAGAATGACACTGCAGCTAAATTAATGATATCTCACCTTCTGTGGTGCCGGTTTGAAGAAGTGTAGATAACAGAAGCCTCGGAAGCCCTGTGAATAATTGCATAACCTGATTATATTGCTTTTTTTTAACAGCGAATTTACGTCCTCCAGTATTGGGGCACAGGTCTACCCTCAATATGAGGGCGATGGGGCCATAGTAACCACGCGGGCCCAATGCGGATTGGTGACTTCACACACACCTTAGAATAAATTCCAATCCATATGCAGGTTTCCTCGCGATGTTTTCCTTCACCGTTTGTTTCGCTGTAGTTACTAAAGTTCACAAATGTACGTAACTTAAATATGAATATCATAAAAATATGGTACATGCCGAGATTTGAACCCGCGACCTTCGGAATGAAAGCCGCACGCTCTAATCATTACACCAGACCAAAAAGATCAATAATATAAAATGTCTAATTATAGTTTGCTTTACCTTCCACACCATGACTTGCGGTTTGACGCCGCGCTCCGACAGCGCCTGCTTAAGGTCGCGCACTCTCGTGTTCGGGCTGATGTTTGATATCTTAAAAAAATAGTTTCCACATTTTTTAATTTTCTTAAAATTAACAGCCATCGTAACGTTAATACTAACAGGCCTTAGGCCTTCTCTCACAAGGAAAGTCAAGGCTATTTATCTACCGCGCTGTTGATATCCAAAGTGCAGTCATGATGTCATATGTCTTACAAAAGCTTTAGTTTTTGAAACATGACAGTTTTCTTTAAACAATTTATTCTCTGCGGGGAATGAACCCACATCTCCTCCATGTTGTTAATATCTGGTTTTGGAAATAATTTTTTTTATATAATTTTACCTTTATGGCAAAATCAATAACGGGGCGCGGGCGTCTCGGGCGACGCGGCCTCTCCTCTTTCAGATCTTTTTCCTTGCCCTCTTTGCCTTCCTTGGACTTAGTGCTGTTGCGCCTCCTGTTGGCACGGCGCGGCTTCCCGGGCTTGCCCTCCTCGCCCTCTGTAGTGTTTCCCTATGAGGAAATGAGTTTAGATTTACATCTTTTTTTTCTAGTCTATTCACGTAATTTAATCTTAATTATTTTTAAAAATTTGAATTATAATTCATGATTTATAATTGGCATCAGCTTTTAACTGACTTGGAGCGCGGTTGTACTAGCTAATAAGCTGTATATTTATATTTCTTAATCAATTTTTGAAAGCTAAGCGGTTGCAACTGCACTTGTAATTACGCACACATCCAAACACTGTGGTCTGACTTACAATTGACCATATCGCAGGCGCGTCTATATTGAAAAAATTAAGAGTATAGGGTTAAGATATGATATCGAAACAAGTTGAGAGGTGAAGTCGTCACTTACCTCTCCTTCGCTCTGACTCTTGTTGGAGCGGGTGCGTCTTCTGGGACGCCTAGGTCGGTTTGTCGTGCGCTCTTCCACATCTGTATCCTCATCTTTTAGATTACAGGCCCGCCCCGCGCTTAAATAAATTTACATAGCAATACAAAATTTACTTAATGTTGGAAGGGCGAGTAATTACAGAAATTGTGGGCAAAGTTTTCACTTACAGCATTTCGATTTCGCGCAGTTGGCCGAGAATTGGCATCAGCTGTATTCTGCGGTTGGAGAGTAGATGCCATAAAATGCCCTGTGGTCGCTGACTCATCCGCTGCGTCTCTATCACCTGGACAGTGACGATTGAATTAACGAGATCTAACACATTGAAAGCCCGGTTTATTTAATGCAAAAGATGAAAGTAAAAAGGAGTTACACAGAAGTAGTGGACGATGAAGATGTTTTGCCCAGAATACTCTACCTCTCATATATTAGCAGCAAGAACAGCGAGGCTATAATGGCAGTAGATTTACAATTTGAGTGTGGTAGCTATTTAGGAATTTTCGAGATACCCTACCACCATCCTAACTGCAATACATGATGCCTCGCAATTGACCCAGGCTCAGGAATTTTAATATAATAACCAGACTGTGATAGTGCTTACCTGCGTTGGTGTGACAATGATATCCACAGGGACATCGTGGGGGCCAAACAATTCCGCTGGTAATGTGTCGAATACCTGTTCAACAAGAAGACAGTTACACTTACAAAGGAAGACTCACGGTTTTTGAAAAAACCACTGGTTTCTAACTTAAAGTCAAGAAGAAAGCCATTTATGATACATATTCATTAAGATGATAAATTCAGGCGTGGTACTATTCTGCTTATTGGAAGACCCAAACATTTGTGGACGCTTTTTGACATTGCTTATTCATACAATACATTTTTCAGACTGAAACTCACCTGGCAATCATGGACAGTCGTCGCCACTAGGGTGGTCGGTTTGATAGCCTTCATGTGCATCATCAGACCAAATTCCAAGTCACCGTAGCCTACAAAATAATAACAGGCTAAAACACAATTGTCAACCTTTTTTTCTATCACCGTAACATCTTTATATAATAATACATAGTATTTTATTTATATGGTCTCTACCGAAAAAAAAAATCTCTACCTACAAAAAATCCTAACAGAATTTTATTCGGTATGGACTATTCGAAGAAACAAGTGTGGTGATTTTAATCGATTGACATATTATTCAATATGTACATTATGAAATTTACCTCTTCCTTTGCCAATGCGATATCCTTCCTTGGACACCGCCACAGATCCCATTACAACTAAATCCAAGGACACGGTGTCTTCAATGCCTACAAATCAATGAAAATTTTAAACACAAGACAAAAGCCAAATCTAAAAGTATGTTAAAAAAAATATGTTATAATTTTCAGGAAATATGATTTAACTTCCGGCAACCTATCGACTCCGGTAAAAGTTTAAGATATACTATGCTTTACTATCATTGGGAGTGTTGGCGGTACATTATTTATTTAGTGTCCATAATTTTTATCCTTTTTACTTATTAAAGATTTTATGTAGCCGTCAATGGTTCAAACTTTATATAGTATTTACTATAAATAATAAAAAAAGAGACCGTAATGCTAAAGATTGTGAAGCGATTTTACTTATAATATTGTATTCCTTGTGATAGATCTATGTCCAGCAGGACACCACCACGGGCTAATGATGATGCTGCTTCTCATATGTATGTCTACTAGAACACATCAATATAAGTAATGTGGCAGATTGATATGATAGTAGTTCACCAGGCGGGAACGCAAAGCCCAAAAACCGTTTTTCAACACTTGTGGGCTAGGTATCGAATAAGAGACTTCGTGTGAGAGGCAAGGGGTTTAACCACATAGCACAAAGCAATCGCATTAGTTACCAATAGGTTGTCCATATGTCTCCATTCCGTTGCGCGATACCGCTTTCCGTATACCCGAAGGTCCAGCCTCTCCTTCCGGCAGCACCAGTCTGTTCAAGAAGCCACTTTGCAGGCGTGGCACTGGCACGTAAAGCGTCTTTTGCTGCTCCAGGCAGATCACCCTGAGTATAAACAATTTATTATGTATATTTGTAATAAATGTAAGGAATGTTGTTTATTGAATAATTTTCGTTTCTTTATCTAGACTAAAACCATGTCTTCACATGATGTTAAGTGACAATGATGTTGTAAATCACAGATTCATAATCCTTTATGAACTACGCCCTTCTTTATACAATAGCTATTTACATAATTTCTCTCTCCGATTGTGCTATAACAAAGCTGCAGCTCCTATTAGGTGGTGATATGTTCCCCGTTGAGAAACTTGTGCTGTAGTTGGTGAAGCGAGCTCAGTTCAACTAGAATACACCAGCTGTTCTTGACAGCTGATTGATTACAACACTGTTACCTACCATATTATATGAGAATGGTAGCTAGGCTAAGAGATTCGAAGAAATTCCACTACACAAACAGCTCCACAACATGGGACCCTGACATCGAATCAGCATCTATAATTGGTATATAGTTTCCGCATTTAATAAAATCAGAGGATGTTCGTTGAAAGCATCATAAATAATATTTTTATATAATAATAAAAAATGATTTTATATCTATTGTCTGGAGCAGCAGTCTCTAAATCGAGGGTCAGCATAAAACTTTGGAATACACTTGCTCATCAAGTTAAGATGAATTGAAAATTATTCATTTTATAGCACCACCTTTTATGGTTTCTCAATAAAGTTTCCATAATTCTATTTCAATAATTTCAGTTTATTAATGAGGTACAGTTTGATTGCTTTTTAGTTCACCGATTTTTATAAATATATTTAATTTAAGCCTTAAGAAATCCTACTAGTATGGTCCGCAGGATTTAAATATGGGTTAACTGGTCAGTAAGGTCAGAAAGTTTGGCGATCGCTGGCCTGGAGCGTTTTACAAAAAATTTAATATTTGCGAATGTCATAGGAGAAAGATTCCGTAATTTTTTTTTGTATACTTTTTATATTTTTAATTTGTATTTTTTTTTTTGTATTTCATATTTGTATACTTTTTATTCGTAAACTTAATTCAGCTACATTTTGGGCTATAATAAATCTACTAGCTCCTATTTTATTAAATTCTACTTTCTTCAAATCCATATAGACGACGAGATTGACATTTTAGCTTAGCAAAATTAATAATGTAGTGGGTAGAAAACGTACGGGTCCAAATTAGGGTACGGCCTTAGCTAGGTACAAGTGGGTTAGCGCGCAAGGTAAATGCAACGTTTGCGGCGCCATGTAGGCAACACTCATCGGTGGTCAATTGCATAAATTAATTTGGACGTGTGATTATATGGCGAAACTACAAACCAATGGGAATTAATAGCATAAATAAAGTTAATTTTTTTTTTTAATTTATTGAAGCGAAGAGACGAGCGGGACAAGCGAGACGAGCACCAGATGGTAAGTGATACGCCTGCCCATAACAACATGGTGCTAATTAGGATGATATACACAGCACTTAATTGCGCCTCGAGACATAGGATGTTAAGGTCTCGTTACCCCAGGAATTTCACTAGCTACAACTCTCTTCAATACTGCACACTAATGTTTGCACACTACTGTGTGGCAGTAGAAATACGAGCTGCGGTAGTATCTACCTAGACAGTCCCCGACAACAGAAACCTAGCACCAGTAAATTATTACGATAATATAGTAATCAACAACTTTATCAATATTAAGTATATATATATGTAAAGTAGTAACAAAGTCAACATGCATTAAAATTTGTATTTCAAACATATCTAATTTATTTCATGCATGACAAAAAAACACGAAAGGAAACCGATGTACCAAAAACAATTTTTCATCGACTTCTTTGACTATTTGTTAAAGAAAGCCATGAGTCCCAGCAGTGGGAAAATAAAGGTGTCTGTTTTATTTCTTACTTATGCAAACAACATATAAATTATTTTAATGAATCCATTTAAGACGACTATCTAACCAAATTTCAAGTCACTCGACCTTATTGGTTCCAGAGGTATCGTGATGAGTACTACCGTGAAATCTATTATAAATATGACATATATACCTTTACAAATACATACTTATGAAAGTAAAAATATATCTGTATATAAAATTAAAGTCAATGCGAATATATCGGTTAAAAATAAAATATTGAAAACTGAAATTAATTTCAGACAATTACCGGACTACTGGCGGTAGGTCTCTGTTACCGGAGACAGTTTATGAAGGTACTACTCCAAACCTATATATGTCGTTAAACAGTAGTGTGCAGACATTATTGTGTTACGATTTGAAGAGTGCTGTAGCTGGTGAAATTACTGCAGTAACGATATTTAAAATCTTATGTTTCGAGGCGACGAGCACAATGTTGTATTGTGTATCATCCTAACCAGCGCTACGTTGTTATGGGCAAGCGCATCTTTTACCATCAGGTGAAAGTTTCGCACGCTTCGTCGTTTTGACGAATATAAAATTGCAGGTAATTATAAATTACCTGTTTACCATTATCTTTATAACCAATAAATCTGATATACGAGTTAACATGTCGGCTGACTTTATATTTATACGAAGAATTATTCGTTGCTGATTCATATCATAATAGATAAATTCTTACAATATTCAGTAAGAGATCTATTATCGATCGATTAGATCATCTGATTATTCTTCACATCATGAAGTCAGGCTTTGTATTAATTATAGTGAAATCATGGTTTACAGAAACTTTTAAAAGTTATATGATATGTACAAAATTATTATTTATATTCGCCGATGCGGTATGATTCATCTGATAGTAAATAATACTGAGGCTGGTCACCATGACGCATGTGATGTTGTCTCGTTACCTTAGTAATTTCAATAGCTACAACACTTCAATCTGGAACACAGGAATGTTTACACAGTACTGTTTAGCGGCAGAAATAGTGGCTGCGGTCATACCTTCTCAGACCGTCTCCGGCTATAGGGACCTACCACCAGTGCAGACATTTTAACCGACACATTTGAAAGTTAATTTTTTTTTGTGTTTAAGGAACGAAATAAAAAATGAAATTTTACCTACATTCAAAAAGTAGATATAGTGTACGTCACCTATCGCACAGAACACACGCCTTCGGGTTATCAGTCAATAAGAAATTATGCAAGTGTCGGATCAAAACAAAGTTACGTAACTAGAAACCAATTATATATGTTTTCTTTGATATATTTAATTACTGCTGGTGGTAGGTCTCTGTTGCCAGATACCGTCTAGATAGGCACCATCGCAGCGCCTATTCCAGCCGAAACAGTACTGCGCCAATATAACCATGTTCCAGTTTAAAGGGCGCTGTAGCTGTAATTACTGGGCTAACGAGATATCATACGTCACAAAGCTATGAACATAATATGGTGCGGTGTATCATCCTAATTAACGTCGCGTTGTTATAGGCAACCGTATCACTTACTATTAGGTGTACGGCTCGTCTCGTCGCTTTGTTGTATAATAAAAAAAATTATATATAACCTTTTTGTCAGTCGTGTACATTCCTTTATTGTCAGGTTGAAGTACAACCTGTTTCTATGTACCAGTGGTGTAATGTTATTGAATCAGATGTTTCGTTCCATACAACCTTCACGTGTTAGGGCAAACTTGTTTGTTGTCACAGTATATTATGAACTGTTTATTTTGAAAGTGGTTAAATACATTTTTGATAAAGATTATACATTACGTAATTCAAGCATAATTTATAGATTTTATATTGAGTATAACTATTACTCTCTTTTTTTAAAACGAACGGATAAAACAAGTTTTATGGGGGCAGTAAGGTCCTCGAGCGACGTCCGCGTACCGGTAGACGTAGTGTTTGGAGACCTCCCACATGGTGGACTGATGATCTGGTGAAAATCGTAGGAACCCACGGACCGATCGATGTGGAGATCTTTGAAGGAGGCCATGTCCAGCAGTGGACGTCTATCGGCTGATGATGATAATGATGGATAAAACAATAGAATCATTGACAGACTATATAATTTGCCAATTGTTTAAAATGAACGATATTTTTTTTTTACCTTTAATCGAAACGAGAGAAAATGGACTTAAGCCACTTTCAAATTAGAAAGGTCCATAGGTCCATTTTAGTTGTATTTTTCTGAAATGATTGACTGAAATATATCTCTTCTACTGACTCTCTCGGTAGATACCACCGCAACGTTTTCAGTATTGTGAGAATCTTACTATGTTCCTGTTTAAAGGGTGCTGTAATAAAGAGTCTTAATTATGTCCGAAATTGATAAGCACAATGTGGTGCTGTCATAGCATCTTAAGTAACGCTATGTTGTTATAGCTTATCACTTACCATCAGGTGAACGTCTCGCTCGTCTAGTCGCTTGGTAAAATAAAAAAAATTACACAGACCGTCGAGATTTTTTTGTGGTTTATGAAAATTATGTAGAAATTAGTAATAGTGTAATTATATAGTCCTAAGACATGCCGTTGATACATATCCTGTTAACAAAGCGGGACGTATAAATACGTCAAACGGAAACAATAGCGAGTGCGGGTAGGATATATAAATACATCCTTGAAATGTATGTTGCATCCTGGAACAGGTGGGACGTATAGTTTCGTACGTTCTCCGGGCGTGACGTACTGACACACCTTTTTTTTTGTTTTCTAGGGGAAATCTTCGAAAGATACCCTACATATGAGGGGAAGTTATGTGAGATTTTTACTCACTAAAACCCCCTCGGTGGTCTGCATCAGTGCATTCGGAGTGGCTCCGGGATCGTTTATAGAACGCACCGGTGCCTCTTTACACTTTCTTTGAACCCGTCTCTGAGGAGGGGCTTAACCCTCCTAGGCTATCCCACAGATTCGCTTGTTGAGCGATAAGGGCCCTCACCGTCAAAGCCTGCGAAATTTCAGGACCCTTTTAGTCGTCTTCTACGATAGGCAAGGTTTACCTTAGTCCTATTCTTACTAGCCCGAGACTACAGGGCAGATTGACACGTCCTAGTGAGCGCTAGCGCCCCGTATATCTTGCGCAATTAAAGAGGGAATTCCCCGGTTAACAGATTAAGTCATATCAAAGTATTTGTTAAATTTAACAATTTAATACTTCAAATTTATCCGAAGTGTTCCGTCGAACCAGAGACAGAAAGGACTGTACCACGCTGATCGCCAACCTTCACTAGTTGGTGAGGCACTTTAAGAAGATGCAATAACATTTCCCAAAAGCCGGTAAATTTAGTATCAATTTAGCAGTGAAATATTGTATAGTTCACGAAAACGGATGTAATTAGGCAATAGACTATAATGAAAGCAAAACGCTGTGCGTAATACATGTAAGTTACAGAAGAAAAAAAAAACGTTTTATGCTTCAGAAATCGTGTTATACTTAATAGTGTGTACAGTATATGAGTACGGTAAGCTACAATCGAATGTTCTAGTAACAATTTCTAATACGGTTATCGCATAAATTATTACTAGTTAGAAAGGGACATTGTAATGATAAACAAATAAAGCGAGGTAAACAAAAAATAAACCACTTTTCTCTACCGTATCGTAGAGGACGATCAAAAGGGGTTTTCGGGTTCGTGGGCTTTGAAGGTGGGGGCCCTCATTACTCACTAAGCTAATCCGGAGAAAACGATAAGTACGGGGTGGTGCAGTGCTTGTCGTAACAAAGGCAGAGTGCTGGGGAGAGTTAACCTACTTTCCGGGCCGTGTTTAGGCGCAGTATACGCGAATCACCGGTGTATTCCGCAGGAGATCCCAGAGCCTCTTGCAAAGCACTAAGGATGACCACAGATAAGATTTTAGTGGGTACAAATTCCATATGACTCTGTCTTTCCACGCAGAAGCAAGGTATGTTTTAAAGATTACCCTCTCGACAATAAAAAGGTCCGATGGTGACTGTCTGTGGGTGCCACCGCAGTTCCTAACTCTTCCGCCAAACGGAAGTGAGCAAAAATGTGTTCCGGTTTGAAGAGCGTGGTAGCGAGTGAAACTGGGGTAACGAGATAACATGACTAAAGGCAACGAGCACAATGTTGTCCAGTGTGTATCATTTAGTATCCGGTATACGACTCACTGGACGAATCGTGGAATAAAATCAATTTTTTTACCAACATATAGTAGATGTATGGCAATGATTTGATCATTATTATTCGCTTGTTAAAAATCATTTCGCGAACATTTTCAACTAGAACTCGTTGAAAGGAGTTATAAAACGTATATAATTGCAGTGGTCAAGACGTTTCGCAATGGCGCCGGTGTCCGCACGCTACGGCCGTAACCAGCTCCGAAACCCAATTAATGCACTATTATATTTACGTACATATATTTTCTACTGCAATAACATAATGTACTAATAAACGAGCCTCCATTATCAATTATATTAAAAATACCGATAATTATAAAAGCATTTTTGTTAACAATTTAAGGACCTTAAGGACTTTTTGTGCGTCTCTATTATCGGACTCCGTCTTGATAGGTAGTAGTGTGTTCCTGTTTGAAGGGAGCTGTAGCCAGTGAAATAACTGGGGTAACGAGATTTAAAATGTCTCAAGAACGTGTTGCTGTTAAAATAATACCAACACTGCGTTGTTATGGATAGACCTATCAATCACCATTAGGTTATTCGATTGCTCATCTCGTCGCCACGTCAAGTAAAAAAAAATAAGGTCAAAGATGGTAAAAGTCGACTCGTCCAGAAAACTGATTTCCATATGTTGATAGCCGGAAGATATTAATGCTGATATGCAGGCAGATATAAAAGATGTCGGTAATTAATACTTTTAAACGGGTGCTAAAAAGGTTATACATAAAAAGATTTTCAGCTTCTCAGCTAAATATGTTTATATATCTTTCTTCATATGTATATATTAAATTTTTCACTTTTAGATTATCTTTCTACTGAACCCTTATAAATCAACAATGATACAAATAGACTAAATCCCCCGACAAACAACACCGCTATTTATTAAAAACAGAATAATATTAATTAAGAACTTCATCAACATTTCAACTGATGGAGGTCCATTGCTGGGACACGGGTCTCTTGTAATGTAAAGTTAGTATGAAACGTCTTACCTTACGGGTTCCTGCGGCTTGTCAGGGTTCACTTTGATGGTGTTGGCGTTCTTAAACACGTCCAATTCTGCCAACTTCGCCGCTGCTTCGGGAGCGCCCTTGAAATTTGGGATCCTATTGAAGACCGGACGCGGAAACATAGCCAAGGAGGTGTTCTCCAAATGTCGCCATACTTTCAATCGGAACGACTGCTTGGTCACCTCTTCCGGGAGTGTGATTTTCGCTGTAATAAACAGAAGAAACACGCTTAATTTTATACTGTAGATGTGCTAAATTATTAAACATCAATAAAGTAAAGCGTGAACGTGGCAATAAAAACAATATTTAACTGTCGATAAATTGGTTGATTGAGGAAATAGATTTTTATTAAACTATGACACTAATGTTGGTGGTGGTGGGTGTCTGTTACCGGAGACCGTCTACGTACGTCTATTTCTACCACCAAACAGTAGTGTGCAAACATTACTGTATTCAGGGTAGACAGGCGCTCTAGCTAGTGTAATTACTGGGGTAACGAGACTAAACATCTTGTCTCAGGCGATGAGCGCAATGTGGTGCAGTGTGTATTATCCTTACTAGAGTCACGTTGTTATGGGAACACGTATCAGGTGAACGTCCCGCTCGTCTAGTCGTCTAGTCGCTTCGTCAAATAAAATAAAACCTAGTGAAAGGTAACCGTATAATTTCATGGAAAATAAACTACGAGTTAGGAGGCAAGGGTAGGATGAAAAAAAATCTACTCTTAAGGGTAGAACATGCAACACCCAAAGTGATATAAACTAAAAATAGTTTTTGCTTTTACACAAGTTCAGGAAATTTTCACAGTTGGCTTCTTCTCCACATACCGCTTGGGGATATTTTGTCCCTGATTTTTTTTAACGGTACCCCTTAGGTGAGCGATAAACAGCTATGTAGTGTCAGGGTGGTGAGAAGTTCCCTACTTGCCGTAGCGATGGCGATAAGAGCTAAGCGAAAGTATAGAGGAGCTCCGGTGCATTGCATAGGATCCCGCATTTTCGAAAGACCAAACTACTAACTACCCAAAAGCAGGATATCTTGTTAACATAAAATTAATCGTTAATTATTAGTAAAATGGAATATTGTTCAAATATTTGGAATCCTCACTAGGTTTACATAAATAGAGCTGAAAGAGTCCAAAAGAAGTTCATAAAACACACACAACTATAAAATACCTAAAGCACAAAGAATTTAAATTCAAATTTGTGCTTATTACATAAAATTGTAAACGGTAAATTGAACTCCACAGAACTTGTAAACAAAGTATCCTATGTCATTCCTAGGCCTAATATTAGAAAGAAAAAACTATATTATTTTTAAAACTAATTTCTATTAAACTAACACTGGACTAATGGCTCCAATAAATAGAATTTCAAAACAATTCAATATCTAAATTGGTTAATATCGACATACAAAACGATTCGTTTCAAGTATTCAAGAAGAAGATCAAAAACCACTTTTGCTCTAATATAATTTTATCTATGTGATCACCACACGCCTAAAAAAAACTGTTTAATTATATTTATATTGTTATTATATTTTAATGTACTTATAATGTTGACTTCCTGTTAGATGAATAAAATATAACATTCTATACCCTATCCTCCCCTCGACAGAAAAAGCACGTAAATGATATTATATCCACAATCGCCAAAACGTTTAAGTAAAAGTAAACTCTATTTTAAAGGCCATAATTTTTTTTTTATATAATAACAATATTGAATTAACTTATGTGGGTAAACTAATATAAGTCAAAACAGCTGAGGCCGTGACATTAAGCAGACGATCTTGAGACAGCGTAAGGACAAATATTGTCAATTGACCGACCACATTACCACATTCAGATTTCGTAGTATAAACTACGTGGGTAGTTGTAAATTACCACATAATCAATCAGCAATATTAACCACATCGAATACCGTTACTCTTCATAACTATATAAGCATGTTTAAAATAATCAGATTATTAGGAATATAATTAAAATAATATTTCACACAAACATTCACTAGAAATTATTTTATCTTCATAGGTCCCAAACGCTTGACCTCGATTTCGCATGTTAGTGACGACAATGAGGATGAAGCCGGTGAATCATGTTCCGTCTAAACTTTTTTTTATTTCACAAACGGTTTACCAGATGGTCAGCAATACGCCCGCGTATAACATGGCGCTAGTTAGGACGAAGTACACTGCACCACACTCTGCCCAACGCCCTGAGACAGGATATTAAGTCTACTTACCCCAGTAAATTAACTAGCTACAACGCGTTACAAATCGGAACCCAGTAATATTTACACAGTTACTGTTCGGCGGTAGAAATTCGAGGGTACATAGATGAACCCGGCAACAGAGACCTACCACCAGTAGAATACTTTAGCTGTCATATTTATAACAACCGGACAAAAAAAAGCTGTTGATATAGAAAAATTAAATATGTAGAAAGTTTCGCAAAATAGACTTTATGATTTGTTACCGTTTCTTTGTTTTTTTTTAAAAAAGATTTTTTTTTTTATATATTAAACAAATATTTTTCGTATTACGCAAATCACCTCCACATCCGGTTGATATGCATACGCGTCCATCCTTGTACTTTGCATTCGCACCTCCATGTAATCTCAATACGCACATTATAATTACATTTATTATAAAGGCACACTTATTTATAATTCAAAAAGAAAAGGTGACCAAAACTTTAACAATAAAAGACGAAATATATTAACAATATATAGTTTAAAAAAATTATAAAGAAAATAATATAATACTGTTTAAAATCGCCGACAGCAATGAATTATTGTTGTATGTTTAAAATTTGTCTCCAGTAATCCTCAAGGTCAAATGGCCATTATCCAGCGTAATAAAAAAAACAGCTGCATATACACATGAATATTAAATAACCCTATATGTATATGTGAAATTACAAATTATTTATTTGTTTTTATATTTGATTTCATTAAATATATTTATATATTGTTATATAATCTTTTGTAGAAACTTACACACTGCTAGGATTATTTTTAATTAATAAGATCTACAGCGAGAATTTGCTTTATGTGTTAAAAAATCAGATTTAGAGTACACCATCAAAGATGGGAAATTTAAACCACCCCCAAGATTATAATAAAAATATGCAAGAACAATGTCTAGGGCTTAAACAAAACTGTACTTATAAGCCAAAGTATAAAGCTGAGAAAGAAAATATGTAGATTTATATAATGAATGGATTAATATAATATATTTTTTGGTTTTATTTATTTACTTCTAACTCCATAATAGTAACAACTACAAGTATGAGAAACATCTCAACTTAGTAATGGAGAGGGTTAATAGAGATTTGATGTTGTATTAATTCAAGTTAAAAAAAAACTTTATTTATGATGGTTTACTTAGAGAGGTAAATTCTATACCTGCAACTTCAAATAGTAAACATTGCAATTTATGTACAATGTAGGTTTAAAAATGACTGAGCTACTGTATTAATAAGACATTTTATTTTTATAATGTTCAATAATCAGGACTACCTTAAAATTGAGACTACTTAAAAATAGCAGCTACCTTAAAATCAGATGAAAATATCTAGAAATATGGAAACAAAGGGTGTAGCTCTATCATTAAATAATTATTCATATTTGGTTAAAGGCTGTTGACATAGCATAAAGTTGCAATCATTTCTGTAGATAAGATGTGCTGCAGTCAAAAATTCTAGAACACTGGATAGGATGTTATTATATCACAAATAATTGGGCGTTGGGTTAAACAAAAATTTGTTGATTTATTAACATCACTATCAATACTTTATATAGATAGATTTAATTTAACTCTCCTAAAATAAAAAGTTATCATAAAGCAAAAATTTAGAAACAACTTTGAAAGGAGAATAGTGCTAAAATTTAAACATTTAAGAATTATTGCTGTTAGTCTATAATTTTTTTATTTTATAAAATAGACTAAGGAGGAAAAATTTATGCATATTTATTTGTATCGTCACCCTTCAATTACTTGAAGACTTCACTTTGTAGAAACATGAGTTTTCTCAAATATTGACTAGTGAAGATTTTATTAAGAATAGTTTTTTGAAAATACCCACCACAGGAGAGTTGCTTCAATGATATGCAATAAAATAATCATGAACTGTAAAATAAAACAGATAGACTTTACCTTCTACCAAAAATTAATATTTGATTTTTCTAAAAATTAAAATTTTTCTTTCATTACTTACTACTTGATCCTTTAGTTTCTTTTACTACATATTGGGTCACATACAATTATTTTATTACAGTAAATGTCATTTCCCATTTTTCTATAATGAAATAGAGTGTGTAGAAACCTTACAATAAGCTTATGGTACAATTACTTATATTCAGACAAGCTATATACTTGTCTGACTATAAGCAAATCCAGAGAAATTTTGAGCCGCACTACACAAGTGGTTTTTTCACTTGCTCTCTGTAGGAATAATTAAGTTTCAATATTATGAAGAAAAAAACTTAGTGAAGTCAGCATTGAAAGTATACTTTTCTATAGAAAAAATGTTACTCTTTTGTACGAGATATAATCGCAATAAAGAAAAGAGAGCGGCGGCAGCGACGTAATTCAGCCTAATAAATAAGTAGCATTTTTATACAATAGTGGGTAGAACAGAAGAATGTGAGTCATGTTTCACACTCTAATTAAGATACCTACAATATCAATAATTATAAGCGAGCAAACAATCCAAATACGACGAACAAACGCACGAAATATCAAGCGCAAGTGAAACTATAAGTGCACTACTAGATCCTTAGTACATTTATCATTGTCATAAAATCCTGAGTTCTTTCTAAAGTTGAGGGTACATCAAAATAACTTCCGCTTAAGCTTTATGCATAAAAATATCACAAAATTTTAACGAAATCGCCTACAAATAACTTTTTCATTATTATTTGCGCAAAAAAAGAAAAGAAAACAATACAATTCAATGTTGTTAAATTATTGACAACAAATAAACTTACTGTTTTCTAGCGCCGCTGCTATATCGTCTCCGTTCTGCATTTTGATAGTTATTGCAATCGGGAGGAAATAGGTGTATATCCCACGATATTTAAAGGGAAATCATCAAAATTAAATGAAAAGTTGTATCCTTTTGCTGGACAGAACCGTCACACACAAAAATAGAACGCGAATAAAAAACAAATGCAACCAACTTCCAGACTACGATTAGATTGCAGAAGTGCAAACATGACAAATTGAAAGAAACGTTTCGTTTTTCATATCGTTATAACCCTCGTACGAGATAATAAAAATTAATTAAAGTATTTTTATAGTTGATAATTCATAGAAAATTAGAAATTATTTATTTAATATGATTTTGATTGATTAATTAATTATTTTATATATATCCAGGATTAAAAACTAAAATTGATGTACTAGTGCCCCCAAGCGCCTACTAAATAAGACTATTTTAAAATTTAAATTACATTGTAAAAACTGGACACAATATATATGAAACTTAAACAGAATGCGTAAATTATTAGACAAGTTTAGAGGTAAAAAAGACAGATGTATATAAAAAAGTAGACAAAGAAATTAATAGTATTGTGAAAAAAAACTACATTATCAGTATGTTTATATTACGATTGAGTTCCTTGTTATTTGTCTCTATTACACTCGATTTTATGTATTGCGAGTTTAGAAATAGTTTTTCGTCTATCAGGTTTTTTTTTTTATTTTTTTTTTTTTTGTTTTACGTGGGGGAAATGCCTACGCATACTCGTCCTCGCGGGGGCAAGGACGAGTTATGTCGGACTTGCACCGACTAAAACCCCCACGATGTTCCGCCTCATCGCCATGATGGCAGGGTCACGGGAACGCATGCACTCAACCGCGACCCTGCCGGCGCTGGCCGCTTGCGCAGCCCCACCTCGGGAGGGAGGGACGAACCCTCCCTTTCCAGGGCGCGCCGGAACATGCAGCGCGCCCCCTCCTCGACCTCATGCGTGTGCGGGCGACCGGTTCCCCCAAACCTGTCGCCCAGAGGCCATGGGAGCCACTGGAGAAAACCTCTCCCGGCTACCCGCGGCGGAGAAATGTTAGGCCCGCCGCTACCTGTCAACGGCCGCGGAGGATAGGGAGAGCGGCGCATCTCAATACCGGCACTCCTCTTCCCCCGCGGCCCCACCGCCGCCGCATTGCCGGTGCGACACCGGTTGGCCGCAGAGGGTACTCCCTCCGCGACCCCACCTCGGCTGCGAGGGGCGGTATGAAACCGCCCCTGCAGCCGGCCGCTAGGGCAGCACACAGCCGCCCCTGCGGCCCCCGGCCGTTCCGGTGAGCTCCAGTTACCCCAACCGGTGCTCGAACCTGGAGCGGCCGCTTCGGCCAGCCCTTCGCCGCGGGCCGGCCGGGTGGGTTCCACTTGGCTTCACCGTGTACCGGACCACGGTTACTAAGCCCCTCCGCCACGACAAGGCGAGAACCCGTTGGAGGGGTTCGTCTATCAGGTTACACTGGCATCAATTAGGTGTGATATACTACTTATTATTTTTTTACACAACTATGTTAATATTTGCTACTTTAATAATAATAAATGTAAATTAATGTAAAATTTAAAAAATATATATGGTACGTTTTATTATTAATAGTCTTCCTTTTTTAATTCATGAATCGGCAAAACGAGCTGGTCTTTTACTTGTAATAAGCCTGTCTATAATAATGGGGTGCTAGCTGGGATGGTATTCACACCATAACACATTTGTTTTAGAAACCGATGCTGCATTGACACCCATCTAAAGGATTTTGCATTAGGTACCCATCACTAGTGAAAAATAAACTATTTACCATATTTTGACAGATACAGTAAAAGCAATAAAAAACGAGCGAAATAAAACTTTAATCGAATAAATACAAATACAATAAGTAACCAATTCTTAAATACGATAAAAAAAAAATGTTTAATTAACGTATAGTCTGTGACATGTGAAGTGGTGTCAGCATAAGTGCAAAAGCCGCATCTTTTAAATTTGCGCCTCTTAGATTAGCTTCATGTAGATCACTACCTGATAAGTCGCAGCACTGAAAAAATTCAAGCATTTCCGTTAATTAATGTCTTAAACAGGATATAAGATGGAGTGGCGAAAAGCGAGCCGTATTACATGGCATTCATTGGTCCATTCCAGTAGCACACATTGACTAGTTTGATTGATGGTAGGATTTTTCCGATCCTACCTGGCTAGCGACTAACGTCATATTGCAATTCAGCTGCTTAACATCATTTCTGTGTTCTGGCTGTCAACATATGAGTGAGATAATTCTGGGCGCACTTGTTTCTCTATCCACAGCGTCACATCACTAAACGGACCAGAAACCAGAAAACAGATATGAAAGAATGTTGATATTTATTTATTAGGTACACCAACAGCGTAACACATTATATATTATGTTTTAGGTATATTATACAATATTAAATATGTATGCAAATTATAGGTGTACACAGCTTTGGCCATAGTTTTGGACTTAAAAACATCAAAGTGAAAAAGGAAATTAAAGACTAAAATTAATTCAAATATACAACTAAATTTTGAACAAATATCAGTGTTCATACAATCAACAGACAAGAAATAATATAAAGTGTACATTCAATACAGTTATATCTTGCAGAAAAAATATTCAATAAATATCCATTAATCATCCCAGAAGTGATTTAGCAATTTATCTTTAAAAGCATTTCTAGAGTTGCTGAAAATGTCTAACTCAGGTTATCTTTGCATTAAAAGTATTATAAGTATTGCACATTCTGGCTATTGGGGTGTCTATTACAAGATTAGTTCTGTATTGTAGGAGATAAAAAAAAATTGTTGCTGGACGACAAGGGTAATTGTAGGATACACTAATGTTGATACTCCAAATATAGAGTGATTTAATTTTTACGTTTAAAGCTTTGTGCAAAAATGTGGTCAAAAATTATGTGCAAATTGTGAAGGGTAGTCTTTTTAAAGAACTTTAAGCGATATTTGTATGAAAATCTATTTGGCTTATAAATAAAATGTATGAAAATCTGGTTGTGCGTTAATTGCAATGATGTAAGACATCAATTGCAATGAACAACAAAAACTCTTTAAGATTCTTAGACTAAATTTTTACTGAAAGTAATATTTGTTTATTGTATCTTGTAATTAATTATTATATTTGACTTTGATGTAATTGTCAATTTTTAATCCTATCATTATCATAATGCAGAACATATGACCCTTCAAATGATTTTCAGTTTGGTTCAACGTTATTTGCACCCAAATGACACTTGTGACCTCTATATGGTCCACTTAGTAGTTATAATAATATTAAAACCGACAACATAATAAAAATACCTCTAAATCTGCACCAGCCAAAACAGCACCTCTTAGATCACAGTTCTGTAGATTGGCATTTTTTAAAGTTGCCACTCTTAGATTCACACCAGCCATATTGCTTCCTTCTAAATTTGCACCTACAAAAATAATGTATTATAATATAACAGTGAATATATCATACCAGTTGCTTTGTTGAACAAAATTATATAAGCACACTGAAAAAGTAATCTTAAATACATGATACAATAGGGAATATCATCATTATTGAAGATTTAAATCCTAGACAATGCCTGTTCTATAATACTCTACTTTGTGTAGGTTTCCTACACAAAATTAAAATGTATTCATTTGAGAATTACCCTTCAAATTAACTCCTTCCATCACAGCCCTTGACCCAGCAGGGTCTTCCATATTACAGCCTTTTAAATTGGCACCTGTAATATAAACAACAATCATGTCAAAATAAATGTTCATATGTATACCCTTAGTGTAAGGTGATACATTAACTCCCCTTAAAAAATGTTTATTACTTTTTTTTCTTTGTTAAGTTAGATTGTGGTGTTAAGTTACTCAACAAAATGTAAATCATTATCTGATTTACTGTGAATTTAGGCATTTAACAAAGACCTTAGATATGTAATGTTCAGCCCATATAGAGGCTGCCCTTGATCACATTTAGATTACATATAAGTCTAGTTTCAGTAATTTGACTACTACCTACATTAATGTCAGCAATGAAGTGTTAAACTTTCTATCAATCTTTACTGATGTTAGATCTCTGTTACAGGAGACTGTCTAGGTACATACCACCGCAGCACCTATTTATTCCGCCAAACAGTAGTGTACAAATATTACTGTACTCTGATTTGAAGGGTGTTGTAGCTAGTGTAGTTACTGGGGTAACGAGACTTAACATCTTGTCTCAGACGACAAGTGTAATGTGGTGGAGTACATATTATCCTAACTAGCGCTGCGTTGTTATGAGTGCGCGTATCATGTACCACCAAGTGAATATCCCATTCATCTTATTGCTTCAAAAGAATAGGTTGACATATGTCATTAAGCAAAAAGTTATGTAAAATGTAGTAATGTATTGGATTTGGAAATTTTATTTTCACATGCCACTGACTGAAGAGGCCATTGACTTGAGTTGTACACTCATAATTAAATACAAATATATATACACATTTATACATACCCTCCATATTTGCACACAGAGCTTTCACACCAAGAAGCTGAGTTCCTTCTAAATTGGCATGAGATAAGTCAGCACGCTCTAAGCAACAATGAGACAGATTAGCGCCACTCAAGTTACATCGTGATAAGCAGGCATACTGTAAAGCAGAAATAATTGAGTTATGATTTTTCATTTAAAATGTACAAACTATCACATAAGTTAGTTACCATATAAATTTGATCTCAACTTCTCACAGTATTAAGTTATAAAGAGGCAAAGGATAATAATATGTTTGTTTAGAATACTCTGATTCTCATGTAATAATAACCTACAATTGGATATTAAAGAAACTAATTTATTGAGGGCAAAAACTTGCCAGGTCAGTCATACGCACAATGTCATAATCACAAATAACCTACGCATTAATAAAATTCCTCAATATATGCTCATGGTATTGAACTACTGAATAACATGTTACAAGGCAAGCCATTTTAGGCACATAAAGGCTGTTAAAAATATAGTGTGAAGGAATAATATTCAGTTTACACCTGTTATTATGAATAAGTAAGAAAAACATAAAAATAACCAATACAATGGTAACATCACAAAGAATTAAAATCAAGTATCAGTGTCATTGTTAGAATTGATTAGTTAGTGTCATAATATAAACACTGTCATGTCCTAACACCATTGTTTGACTGCAAAAAAAGAGCTGAGGTAGTACCTATTCAAATCTTTTTACATAACAGAAAGATATATATAAACAGTAAAACTTTAAAGATTTTTTTTTAAATAAAACAAATTCTATAAAACTTTGTAAAATTAAATTCATATCTTTGTTAACTTTTCATAAATATACAACAAAATACAATATTATCTAAGTATTGTTTTTATCATCCTTCAATTACTTTTAAATAACAAACCTTAAAATTAATATATCGCAAGTCCAATCTGTTCAAGTCTGCCCCAGCCAAGTTGACTCCTTGGTATCTCAATTCTGAAGTTGTAGGTGTCAATATAATTGAGCGTACTACATCCATTCGAGTCAAAGAGTGATTATTAGTACTAGCTGATGTTGACTCTTCAATTAATTGGTTTAGATGAGGAATCATAGAATCTATACCTGTAAACGAAAAAGATTTTAATTTGAGTTATGGGATTATTTGAAATAAAAATATGTTTGTCGTAAAAAAAAATATATTATGTATCCTCCAAATAGTAGTCCAAAATTACCCATTTAAGAAGTTAAAGATTGTAATATAACTAATAATACCATAAATCTAGCTGAAAATTTTCTTCTATTATCTTTCATTTCAACAAAAATAGATTGAATTAAAAAAAATACCATAAAACACAGCCTCTTCTAAAACTCCCTTGGGGTTAATATGCTTATCTAAAATAACATCACCATGTCTTAAATAATTTAGTATAGGCTTAAAATACTCGGGGCTTCGATCTATTAAATATGCTCCAGTGGAATCTGTGACACTTGGGTTCATAAGGTACACATTGTTATCGTCGGCGAACATACGCGCTAACATGGACAGAGGTTCTTTCGCTAATAAAGTCGCTCTTGATGTCGTGAAGTATTTTCCACCAACATTAAGAGTTATCCAATCGGAAACGGAGCGTTCACTATCCGTACTCGAATGTGAATAATGAGCTAGTTTATTAACTGTCTCGCAGTCTTGTACTGATGGTGTAAGATCTAAAGATATGTAGATCTTTTCATCGTCTCTTATTACTCTTACATCAACAATCTCACAACCATTTGCTGAGAACAATTTAATGTTTTCTTGCGATAAATTAAACTGAGACACTATTTCCGATTTAAACGTTTCAATCGAGTCTTCCATGGCCATAAGTTTTCCATTTTTTTCACTTTTATTTTTGAATACATATACTCGTCGCATTATCTGCCGTACTGAAGTAATTAAATATTTATTTATTGTTTAAAGTTTGAACAGACTGAATTATGATGAACGAGCATATGACAGATGACGTTTTGGATGTAGTAGCAGAATGCAATTTTAGTAGTGGGCAACACATGTAGAAAAACTACGATAATATGTTTATTCAGAATATTTAAAAGTTCTCTGTAAGGGTTTAATCGATAGTGCTTCTATTAACGAGCATATGCCTATGTTACAAAATATAATAAACCAAGTATTTAGAAAATCATTCCACTTTTATCATTCAAACTTGTTGTCTACAATTAATTTTAAAAGTGGTGTTAACTAATTAACACAACTACGATTTCATATGGAAATGACTAACTAAGTGGCCGTGAATGATCATGCTACGTCAGGACAATCCGGCTCTCATTTATGCCTTGCTGCATATATTATATAGAAGTGGTATCTAACTAGTTGGTGTTATTGGATTATTATTCAATTGAAATTTAAATTTAAAGAGACAGATTGCTCCAATGCAGATCAGAGACATCAAAGATTACATAGCAACATTGCGCGACTAAAGCAATACCAATAAAGACCCAATTAAGTTACAACGATTTAAACGCCCTGGACTACATAACTTTTTTGCTAGAATATAAAGTTAATACATATGATAAATGATTTTATTATTACATAGAAAATTAAAGCAACATTGATACTTAAGTTTTTAGGACTAAATTAAACAAATGCATTCACAGCGGTGATAACAAATCGTTTAATAATGCAAAGTTATTATTTCTCTTTGTTGCGGTATACAAATGCCTCTAACACAAAATTAAAATTTCTTTATTATAATTTATTCTATTTAACAACGATACTTATAAAACGAAAAAAAAGTAACAAATCTAAAACTTTAATTGATTTACACATGCACATAATTTTTTTTAATGTGCAATTGTAAAAGTAAATCTATGTAAATTAGTAATTCTGATTTATTTGTGTCCATAATAAGATAAATCTTTTAATTTGTATCAAGGATATTCGGTTGATTACCTATAGTTATATACTTCAGCGTCCCAGATGAACCTTGTTATTGTTCTCTCGGGACCAATTGCAATTAGTCGGTCACCATTCGACGGGTTTTATTATGATATAAATTGTTATTATTCAATGATAATAAAACATAATATACATCAAATACTAATGAATGAAAAGAATAGTAAGGGTTGGAATAAATGTTATAATCTTATTCAACCTGAAATTATTGTGAATGTTTCCAGGTTTAAGTTTATTACTATAAGGTAGTTAAATCATTCAGGAAACGTAAGTTAATTATTTTTCTAAATGTAATAAATTCGGAGCATTCCAAGGCAACAAAAAAAAGAGGAGAATAGGGTACAAGAAGAAAAGTCAGTATTTTTTATTGGCTGAGATTCTATGTTAGACAGGTATTTACATATATAACGAATAAGAGATATGAACATTTTGCGTCTGCTTTAATATAAACAGCCTTGCCTATATTACCATTGCTGGGTTTTTGGACTTTCTATGACATGGAAGAAGGCAAGGCTATTTTTCGACCATGTGTGGGTTGGTAGATGTCACATGTCCAAGAAAGCTGATGATTTTTGAACGAGGCGTTTTCCGGTACAGTTTTTTTCTCAGGAAATACAATCTCAACAGGCATCGACGACATAAATGGAAGAAATATGTTACAGCGTACGATCCTCTAAACGGTTTCTTTTCCGTACGAAAGAAATCTGTAAAATGTATTATTGTTTTAGATTTCAAAAAGAGCATTAATAAAGCGATTTTTTTTATAATATTTATCATAATTAATTAACACTCGCCGTCAGCTATGAGCCTTTACACATACTTAATTAGAAGTCCGTTTCGAGTGCTTTGGACAAGATGGCGTTAAAAAACGATGTCTAGTTAAGTTTTACAAGTTCATGTAAATTAGGCGCTTTTCAGTATCTTTATAAACCACGCGAGAATTATTAATTTCCTTTTTTATTTTGTAATCATTAGTACGAATATAAAAAGGTGAAAAGTAGTTTCACTTTCTCCCCAATAACGATGGACACAAAAAGCACCGTTGTTTATTATTATAGTATTTGATGAGTAAATTGACCAAACAAACATAATGTTGTCTTTGTAGGGGAAATGTGGTCATGTATTTGTTAATATTGGCAAGGACAGGTTAAGCTGAACATGAACTCACTGTAATCCTGTCGATATTCCGTTTTCGCTTTTTATTATTGTTAGATTAAAAGATTACTGCATTATTTGTTTACACCATTCCAATATCAGAGAGTACAGAATACAATGACTAACAAATATACACCAGTTAAGGAATGAAGGATTTCTTTTTATTTTATTATTAACAAAGAATGTTCATGTTTATTACAATAAATTTTTATGTTTATTATTCCTTCTTTATATCTTAGTCAGCTTTGTTAAGAACTACTCCTTAAAACCATCTTTATTTCTTTTCTGGCAAATGCCGTTGAAACATAACCTAGTGCAATAATTTTTGGTGTTTGGGTATGGGACTAAAAACAAAACAGTAGTAAAAAGGTCAACAGTGAATTATTTTTAACTTTAACGTAATAATAGTTATTGTAAACATCTCATTACCCTAAAACACACCGAAAACATGAAATTGCACATGGCCATCGTAAAATCTGTCCTCTCTGATGTTTCCAATAAGCGTGTGATTTATGTTATTGACATAGTTTCTGAGAATATGTAGTTAGTATTTGTAAACGGAATAAGATGTATTATATATGGCATTTGAATTAATAAAAGACAAACTGTTTTTCGGTTTAAACGGGTAATTTATATATGTTGACGCGATGATAGCTAGTGGAATTACTGGGAGTTATGACACTATGACTACCGCTGTAGTGCAAAGGCTATAAGCGCTTACTTTATTACACAGAGGTTTCTCTTTTGATTCCAGAGTCATATATTTTTGATCTTGGTACGTACCATAGTTTTTTCGAATTAGCTAGCTACTATTCCAATAATGCTAATTCAGAATACTCTGGTGGTTATATATTAATTTTCTTTGTTGTTTCTTAAAATATTACGCTTGCTTTGACGTTATTAACAATACGTAATTGTTCAGCAGATTTCTAAATTTTTTTTTCTTGCCTTTAATACCTAAAAGATAAAACATTACAAATTGTAATTTTAAAATCGTTTCACGGATAAAAAGATTACATAAGCAGAAAAAAAAATCGCAAATAATTATAAATTTTACCAGACAGCGTTGATGAATGCGTAATAAAGCTGAAGTAACAAGGGTAGGGCCCTGTGGTGTTTTGTATTTCCTCATTATCGAATACACAACAAAAGAAAATTAGATCATTATAGATAATGATCTCAAATTACAGCTTTAACGAATAATTTGTTTATTTTTAATATTATTTAAATGAGTTATAAATATGGATAATTTTAGAAAACAAGGTCCCACGTCGTATATCCACCGTTCGGATAAAGAAGTGTGAGTTCACCGGAGTTACTTGCGACAACAAATATCCATCAAACTAGTACATAGATCTATCATAAGATCAACTCTCGTTTATGAAGGGAAGTATAAGCAGGAACAAAAATAATTTGCAGTCCATTCGTGAGAAGAGACGAAAATATTGAGATAAAACAAACTGTAGGAATACCTGCTGCGATGGTATATTTATATCGAGACTAGACCCTTTGAATATCCCAGGGAAGGAGTCTGCCGCCTCTACTCGGGGGTCGTGCGATCGATGGTTCTTTACGGAGCGCCTGTATGGTCTCATCGGCTGTCATGTAGCCGGCGTTGTGGAGCCAAAATGAACAGCCTACAGCGTAAGATAGCCATTCGTATCACGCGAGGATACCGAACGATATCATTTGAGGCGGCCACTATCCTGGCTCGGTTTCCACCCTTAGACATTCTGGCAGAGATGGATGCGCGAGTCTATAATCGACTCCGTTATCGCCACGATGAGGCCGAGCCCCTGGATGCGGCAGAAGTGCGTAGGCAGGAGCATCGGCGTGCTCTAGAGGTCTGGAGAGAGCGGCGCGCTGAGGCCCATAGCTAACGACAGCGCATCGTAAGCGCGGTGCTGCCAAGCTTCGAAGTATGGCTCCGGTCGGGTGGAATGGCGTACGTCACCTTTAGACTGACTCAGGTGCTCACCGGACATGAGTGTTTCGGTGAGTATCTAAACAGGATCGGCCGCGAACCGACGACGCAATGCCACCACTGTGGCGGAGACCAGGATACCGCGCAGCATACGCTCGTTGAATGTCCTGCATGGGAGTTCGAGCGACAAAGCCTGGTCAACAGGATCGGATACGATTTTTCGCTGCCAGTAACAGTAGCCGCTTCGATTAAGAGCAAAAGTGCATGGGCAGCATTGGTCTCCTTCTGTGAAGCTGTAATAGTACAGAAGGAGGCCGCCGAGCGGAATCGGGAGAGAATTGATTCCGCTTAGAGAAGAAGACGACGGTATTGGACGCACCAGCTCGTCAGCCCTGTAGTCTCGGGCTAGTGAGAATAGGACTAAGGTAAGCCCTGCCTGTCGTAGAAGGCGACTAAAAGGGCCTGGGAGTTACGCAGGCCTTAAGGGTGGGGGCCCTTATCGCTCATCATGCGAATCTCTGTGGGACAGCCTAGGAGGGTTAAGCCCCTCCTTAGATATGTGTTAACACAAAGTGTAGAGGGGCACCGGTGCATTCTATACGAGATCCCGGAGCCTCTCCGAATGCACTGATGCAGAGCACCGAGGGGGTTTTAATGAGTAAAAATCTCACATAACCCTGATTTCCCCCCAAAAGCAGGGTATCTTTCGAAGATTTCCCCCCGAAACAAAAAAAAAAAAAAAATCCCCTGGGAATATACAGTCAGTAACCGATTAAAGTTTTAGTTAATTGTTACAAAATAATGAGTTAATTGTATTACATTACAGTTAGTTGTATTAAGATATAGAAAATTAAGTCGCTTGTATTACGTTAATGAGATTCCTTTTGTGCAATGATTTGCAACATTGCATGTTCTCCCGACGTGGGAACAAGATATGTACCGCGAACTCTGGTGACTTCACAGTTGTTTATTTTTTTAAAAAATCATCATCGTACAGTGAACTATAAAACGGCGTGAATCAGAATATAAAAATACATTGCCAAGTAAAAGCCTGTCGCGACTGGGGAAATAATGATATCCTCTACATCAAAATATAAAACATTTAGAAGTGATATTAAATAAAATATCAAAGAGAGCGAGAGTTGAAATTTATTATTTAATTTGTGATTCATCCTTAAAATTATTTTTGTCATATAATACTGTGAAACGATAAATGAGTCAAAGTTTTGTTCGAGTGGATTATTTGTCACGTTGTTAAAGGGTTTTAAAAACGTAAGACAAGTTGATTTGATTCGACTGCTGTCGTAAATCAAAAGTTCTTCAGTTGATTTAAATTTTGCAATTACATAAACTCAATTTCAAAATTAAATAGTAATTAAAATTTCAGATGAAATTTAATATGGTTAAAACAAAAATTAGCGCTTGAAACTACAGTGTGCAGATCGTACAGATTGTTCACCTTGTTTCTTTAGGAGATACGGTGTTATTTTGTTAAAGAGGTTCTCATGCTAATTAATAATTTTTCTAAAATCCCGTTATTTTTTTTTTGGAATAGACACTTAACTGCAGTTTTACGTGATGTTAAGTATGAAAAAGCCGTGGTTGGTGAAGCGATTTCACAAGAATACCTTGACCTTGTCTTATATGTCGAGAGACAGAATAGAGACAGATTGTTGCGGTAGCAGATTCACAATACAGGAGTAGTAGCTAGCCATGCGGGTCCGAAAAAACCTTGCCACCAACCAAACTCCACAACATGTGGTTCCGGAATTGTACCTGGGATCCCAGTGTTACCATAATGGTGATTTAAAAAACTGGAGAATTAGAAAACAATTTCATAAATTAATGTAATTGAAGATTTTGCCTTTATAATTACACATCTCTATCATTACCATAATAATTGCTTTATACAAAGAAGCTGGAGATCTAATTGGTATTGTTAATCTGATCGCCAGACTTCAGTTTACAGAAGGGACCTCATGATGATGAATTGAAATATTTATCTATGTATATATTTAAAGTACATATATTTCTTATTTTTTCTTACTATTTTTCTCAACACTGCGGCAACCTGATGTTCCATTGATAGATGCTCTTATAATAGACACATGTCTAGCCAGATATAACTCGTTGGCATTCGGGAAAATTCCTGGCGCTTGCCGGTCGTTCGACCCAAATTGTTGTCAATTTGTTAAATATGAAAAAAGAGAATACATTTCTCAGATGACTTGTAATTTAAATTGAGGTGCAATAGACGACGTAAATTACAAACCCAGAAGAGTCAACGGACTCAAAACAACACAAAATGTATTTCAATTGATTGTACATAAAAACTAAACATTTGATAAGTCGTCGTTTTCTTCATGTATTTTCTATTGAGAAAACTTAAAAATCAATTCCTTAGCTAAATTCACGACCTGGAAAAGCAAGCAAGGAATCATTGGATGCCACGGAAATCAAACCGGTCGCATTGTAAATTGGTTGGGGATATATTTAGAAGTAGATAAGAAGAATGATAAGCGGCTAAAAATATGATGATGAAGGTAGCAGAACTGTCTGCTATTCGATGCATACTCGCTAAACAGTAATATTATTTCACTGCTTAGATTTTCTATTCGAAAACCAAAGACTAAGCAAAAGAATTTATATTACTCCTTAATAATTATAAACATAATATTTTAATATCACAAAAACTGTAATGTTTTGGATTTACTTCATAACAAATTAATTGATTTAACAAGTAACAAACTAATATTTTTTTTATAATCATTTTTATTATAAATAAAACGGACTTCCGCAGTTCTAACTACACTTTAGTGCAATTTAGTTTGTAAGGAAACAGTAACTAGTTCAAAACAACATTTTAATCATTAATCACTTCATGTCTCTTCTAAGAATCAAACTTGGAACTGTGTACGTAGAATGAAAGTAATACCGTTCCGAAAGACGCGAAGGTGTGAATACGAGTTTTCCATGTCCCAATGATGGTAATTTCGGCGGAACACTTCATAAACGAGATGACATCCAAAGAGCGGATGATATAACGAGAAGCATTCCCTAACTCGAGTTTTATTTATACCAGTCTAGTCCCGACAAGCACTCGTGGACGTCCACCGTGTATTATAATCTCGTATATTCGTGTATCCGACGTGGTCATCATTACGACACATCGGAGGCCGGCGCTACGGATCTTGGCGAGAGTGCAGCCATTATTAAAGCTAACTTCATGATAAGACTTTAGATAGAAGATAAAAAAAATGACAACTTTAGAACCACCACGTCCACCATCGAAGAGGCTGTCGAGGCCAAAGATAACCCTTCAAATACCGGACGCGACAACACCGACACTCGTGAAAACGCCACAAACTGCATCCTCAGTTTACAAGGGCAGTCCGAGATACTATAAACCGCCTCCTACACCAGGTTCTCATATCTCCGATCCCAATGGAAACCCATACTACAATCCCTTCATACATATGTACCATAATAAAGCTTCAGAGTTCATGTTCAAACAGTTCGAAGGCTTTAAAGACTTCACCATGAACACCGCTAAGAGTGGCTTAAGTGCTGGTGAGAAATCAGCCTTTTGGTTCTATAACAGGCTGAAGTTGTTATCTAAAAAGTGGTTCACGCATTTTTTCTTAACACTGTGCTTAGTGTTGTACAGTCTCATTGGTGCCGGGATATTTGCAACATTGGAAGGTAAGTTAAAAAAAAAAAAGTTAACCTTAAGATTTCCATAGTATTTTCACGGAATTGTTAACATTCGTGTAGAGTTCGTTATGTAAAGTGAATTAAGTTAGTTATGTACGATGTTATGAAGTTAGGATTATTGCTGATTACCTGACGGGGAATAGGTTCAAAACTCGACGAGTACAGTTTTGTTTCTTTTGTATTTATCACGACGAATACTTGATTGTGATAATTATTTATTATAGAAAACATGTATATATAAATCAAAGTAAAAATACATATATATATAGTAGAAAAGACGAAATTTGAACTTGCTTAATGTTATTATATTATCAAACGTTTATCATACCTAATATTATATATTATTTAATACCTCAAAACAGAAAAAAGCGAAAGTTTTAAACGTCAATAAAGTTTAAGTTATAAGTTACTAATTTGAATAATTTATACTTCAAATTTCATGAAATATTATTTAAACTTTAAAGATTTATCTATTTTTAAGTAATTATGAGTATAACTAACGGAAACTGTTATTTTAATTTTAATATACCTTATTAGTACCAAACTCTTATTTACTGGTATATCAAATAAAAAAAATCTGATAATTCTAAGGACATACTTTCGTTTTCATGTTCCTATAAAAGCTCCAGTTTTGTTTTAGCTAGATTATTAGTAAAAATCGAACTCCATAATAATTTTGCAAAAGAATAACAAGATTAGATAAAAGAAAGAAGATAAGAGTAGCTTTTGTTAAGCCGTGTATCTTCCGCCTTTTGTTATTATGCTGTATAGTTAAACAAACATTACCGAGGATGAATCACTCAACGGCCGCCGACAAAATTGGCAAGAGATAATGTAGTATAACATATTGTGGAAAGTGAAATGATTTTCTATACATTATAATTGTATTTTATCCAAATTACATGAATAACAATTTTTATCTCATTTCTGTGACTTTCAAATATCTCTTGTCAATAGACATGGAGATGATTGTCAGTACGACTTGTTTGTGAAGTTAAAGTACGCTGTATTATATTAGAAAAAACAAATTTGTTGTTCAAGTAGCTCTAAAGAAAAATCGTGCTTTATTTCAATGAAAAGAAGTCTGTAACTGATATTATAAAACAAGTCATTAATTTAAGATTGAATGATAGTCTTAAAAACTCAATTAAATTTTAACAAATGTATTAAACGTTATATTTAACAAAATTTTTAAAAGTTAAAAACCCTGTAAATAAAATAAATAATACATGATAGAGTCATTACCGAAAATCAGCCGGAACGACGAAATTCGACGGACAACTGAAGTTGTCGGCGTAGCTCTCAAAATCTGCAAGATGAAGTGGCAGCGGGCCGATCATTCCTGTCGTGTCAGTGACGGCCGATGGGGGAGAAGTCTTGGTGTGGAGGCTGCGTACGGGTCGCAGAAATGTAGGACGACATCATCAGGTCGGTCGGAAGTGGGTGGATGCGAGCAGCTGAGAATCGCACTTGGTTGAAGACATTAGGGAAGGCCTAGATCCAGCAGTGGATAAACAAAGGAGAATAATGATGTAGGTGATAGTACCAGATTTATTTTCCATTTTATTTTAGTCAAGAATAGAAATTTCCAGGGCACGTAATTTTAAAGCAAACCCTCAAGAATACTGCGACTATATACTAAACTGAAGTGAATTTTAAAAAGGTTACTAGGAATAGGAATTTTAAAGGTGTCTTTTAGGAATATTTTTTAATTTCTATTAGTTAAACATTTTTCAAGAGTTTAGTCAATATTAAACTAATTATATCGTTCAGATGCATCATTGGTCCAGATTGACATAGTTAAAATGTAATATTTATAATTTTACTGATAATTAAATGATATATATGTTGTGTTGTTGTGTATACGTCCTAACTGGCACCACTTTGTTATGGGTAGACTGTATTACTTATCATCAGGTGAACATCTTCCTAAGAAAGCCATTGACTTTGGATTTCGTACTGTTAGCTATATTCGTAGTTAACCTTGTAGGTCGCCCTTAAACCGGATAATAGGACATTTTGTTTTATGAACAAATAATAATACTAAGGTTGTTAATATTTTGTATTTACTGTTCAGCCTGGTTTGTGTTACCCGGTAATCGAAACTGGCACATGATGCATAACTAGTTACTACTTCGGTGCAGTGTCTTCAATGATTGAATGCTCTAGATATAAATGAAGGAGTAATTTCCTGTTAAAATCTTCAGCGAATTTGCGTCAACTGGTAGGTGAGTAATGTACTTTGACCTCGCGAGAAAATTATATTTCAATAATCTGAAAATTATCGGTCCTGAAACACTTAACTTAAAAGGGCCATCAACTGGCTGGCCAACATGGATAAAGATTGAAAGTAAACTTCGAAAGAATGTAGTCTTGGAGTTTTCTCGATAAAGTTAAAAATCTAGTTCAAAATTTGTCTAACCGTTTATAGAGTTGTGTCTTCATAGGCAGTACACTTCCTTCACTTTTGTGTTGGAGGTAAAAGATGACTTAATGAACATAATCCAAACGTCAAAAAAATTTATTACATTTATTTAATTTGTATCATAAACACTGATATTTTATACTTCTACACCTGGTTTCCTGGCACCTGTCAAGTCAAACTTGGCTAGCGTGGTAGATAAATGGCCTTGACTCCCTCCTCGTGGTACACGGTATTCTGTCAGTTATTTGCGTCGTTTCCATAAAATTGTAATGTAAAATTTTACCCGGAAAGAAATTATGATAACTTTTAATTTGTATCTAACGTGTATATATATATATATATATATATATATATATATATATATATATATATATATATATATTTGATTTACCAACTTTTGTATACAACAATATAACACGAGACGAGCAAAATACAAATATCGTAATGTAACAAAGCTATTAAAGGTAAACTTAACTGAAAGTAAAGTAAACTTAGTTTACTGGTCGAAGGTTTCTGATACTGGAGACCGTCTGGGTAAGTACCATCGCAGCTCCTATTTCTGCCGTCAAACAGAAGCGCTATCGTTTGAAGGGTGTTGTAGCTAGTGAAATTTCTGGAGTAACGTAAGATTTAACATCTTATTTCTCTCTCGAGGAGCACAATGTGGTGTTGCGTATACCATCCTAATTAGCGCCACGTTGTTATGGACAGAAGAATCACTTATCCTGAGCTGAACTTCCCGCTAGTTTTGTCGCTTAATGGAATAAAAAAAAATAAGTTAACAATTCAGATTATTACTGTGTCAATTCGTATAATAAATAACATAACCTGTAACGATGCTGTGTGTATTGCCGTTAATGGAGTTCCGTATTACACCATACAAAATCGGAAACGAATGTTCTTGTGACGTATAAGTAATTGCTTCAAGTTAGCGAATATATTTTGTTTACATGAAAAAGTCGATGTGGTTTAGTAAGAAAAAAATTTACAAAAAGATTTGTCTTGGCTTTAACTGCCTCCAGTGTCTAACCTGCTTGGCTAGTGACACGATCTTCGGTTCAATTCTGAAGCAACTTACTGTTGAGTTTGGTGACATGTTTGGTACATATATATTTTTTTGTCACTTGTACCAGCTGAAAATCAGCGTTGTAGTTACTTGCTGTAGGCTGTAGCATAGCTGGATGCCATTACGGTGTGTGATAAAATTAATATGTACGTTAAATTGTAATGTTCCAAATAAATGTTTCCTTTCTTTCATTAAGGTTTGTTACTCAGGTAACAGCACTAGCTATAGTGCCCCTTATACTGGAAC
The DNA here is from genome assembly GCA_029030555.1 of Ornithoptera alexandrae. Lineage (NCBI taxonomy): Eukaryota > Metazoa > Arthropoda > Insecta > Lepidoptera > Papilionidae > Ornithoptera > Ornithoptera alexandrae. The sequence continues at coordinate 3,595,422 of JARDVY010000031.1, forward strand.
AGTTACATTTGCTCGTTACTGTTTAGCGGCAGAAATAAGCGCTGAGGTGGTACCTGTTTCTTTTTTTGGTTTCGGAGTAAAATTTTCGAAAGGTACTTTGCTTCTGGAGGGAAGTCAGAATTATGTGAAATTCTTAATCATTAAAATTCGCCTTATATGACAGGCTGGGTTTACCTTAGTTCTATTCTTACTAGCCCAAGGCTACTGGGTATAAACTGCAGTGGTACCTAGACGGTCCTGCGCAACAGAGACCTATCACTAGTTAAAATTAATGTGAGAAAGAGAAGGATATTAATTTGGAACTTCACCATCCATTGTCTTATCGTTACAATACCATTAGTGAATTTGATATCAAGTTAGCCTAAAGTAGATAGAAAATTTAATTATGAGGATACTTTGAGAAGTTCACTTTACTTTTAATAATCTTCACAATATTTTTAGATACGTGGGCGCCGCTCACTAGACGCTGTCATCGAAATTTTCTTTGAACAATTAATTATTATTCTGTTGAATACAAGCGACACTCTTCCGACTAAAATGTGTCATCGTGATATTATAAAATCATAAACGACTTAACCGGAAACGATCGGCGAGATAAAAAAAACTGCTTCGTCTACACCTGCGATGACCCTGATATGAGTTTTATTGGAACTGAAAATAACTATACCTTTATCATCAGCCGATACACGTCCATTACTTGACTAAAGCCTCCCCCAAAGATTCTCACATAGATCGGGTAAGGATTCATAAGGAGGATTTGGGCCATTTCGTTGGTTTTAGCCAGAGCTTCGTTTGTTGATTAGCAGTGTGCACCACGAGCAGGTGAGGTTGGCTTGGATCCCGTGAGTTGTTGTGTTGGAACTATAACATCCGAAATATATCTTACATTACTTAATAATTAATAACTTTACGTATAAGATGAACTGATGCTTAGTCTAAGTTGCTTTTGAATGGACGAGATTAGCAAAACGTTCAGCTGATGGTAAGTGATATGCCTGCCCATAAGAAAGTGGCGCTAGTTAGGATAATTATCGCCTTGAGGCATAAGATGTAAAGTCTCGTTACCGCAGTAATTTACTAGCTCCAGCGCCATTTAAACCAGAACACAATAATGAGTATTCGTCACAGTAATATATACGGTAGTCATTTTCATAGCAAAAATATATCAAGAAAAATTCGTATTACTCTGTAGCTTTTTCTGCTGGTAAGTCTATTTCCGGAGAACGTCTAGGTAAATACCATCGCAGTTCCTGTTTCCGCCACTAAACAGTAGTATGCAATCATTACTGTATTCCAGTTTGAAGGACGCTTTAGCTAGTGAAATTACTGGGGTAACGAGACTCAACGTCTTATGACTCTGGCGACGTGTACAAAGTGATGCAGTGTATATCTTTTTAATTACGGTCACGTTATGGGCAGACGTATCACTTACCAACAGATGAACGTCTCGTTCATCTCGTCGCTACGTTGAATGAAAAGTAAAGTTTGTAAGAATTACGCATTTATTCTTCATATAATAAGTAATACGTGAACAAGTCGCAAGTAACATTTAGTCAAGTTATCTTTTGTTTAATTATTAATAAGTTAAGCTTTAATTAAAGCTGATGTTTCTTAAAATTTCCGATATTCAAAATGTAACGGAATTCGCTTTCATCGGCCGAAAGTTTTAATGCCGAAAAGTTGAACCTCTTTACTCCGCGAACTTTGATAATACGCATCGTTTGCAGCCTTCAACGGGAGTTCGCTACGGAGATGTAACGTCGTTAAGTAACACAAAGTTAAAATGGACTCTAACTTTGAAACTGTAAAGCATAAACAATATGAAAAATATCAGTAGACAGTTTGCCACGGTGTTCACGATAACGACACTCGCCCATGACAATGTAGCGCTAGTTACGATGACATATACAGCACCATATTACCATCTCGCCTTGAGACATAAGATATGTCTCGTTACCTCAGTAATTTCACCCTTCAAACGAGAAAGCTATCATAAGTTGCAATGGTATTTATCTAATCTAATTTCCGGCAATAAACACCCTCAACCAGAGCAAGTAAATAAACATTACCCCATCGTCACCTAGTATGATGTAAACATATAAAAGTATTTGATTTAATTATATATATGTATATTATTAATAATAAAAATATTACCATTATTATTATTATCATCCAGTAAATAATTATGAGCTGCCCATTTCAAGTTGTTATCTCGCGACCTTCATCAGCTAGCCCTTCACCCTGTGGGAGGCACCAATTACAAACATAAATAGAACAACGAAGTAAAGAATTTACTAATGCTCACATGTTTACCGGTTACTAGTAAACGAATTGTACTTTATTATTAATTATTTGCAATACAAATTAGTGCTATCTTTTTCTCGTAATTTGACTTGATATAAGAGAAACATTTTTTTTAAATTTACGACAATCGAAAGGACAAAAACGTAAGGAATACATATATTTCATTCTTAAAGATAAATTGCTTTCAGCGATTGGGTTCAGATCTAGGGCCCGAAATTTTTGTAATACCTATTTCTTATGATTAGCCTTGTAACTGTCTCTAACACATTACATCGTATTTATGTATTTATTTTTTTTCGCACATGCTTCAGAGGGCGGGGTTATCGCTTAGATACCAATCAACCCACGTATATCTAAAGCAAGCGTAATAAAGGATGTAATATAAATAATATATAAACATATATTAATGTAACTAATGTATGTGCCATAGATAAATTAGGATTATTTATCTGTGGTGATGTTGAACTTTATTACAAACCGTAGTTCTAATTATTATAAGATGAAGACTGAAAATTTAATAAATACAATAATTGTATTATTAATCATAATTATTATTCCGAAGGCTAAGATTATAAAGCGAAAATGTTAATGTTATTATTTTTTGACTTGATTGGGCTGTGGCCGGAAAATCGTGACGGCTCAATGTGTTAGGCGATCGTGCATGCGATAGTTCTTAACGGCATAGTTTCGTTTTCCACTAAGTTTGAGCTGAAGGAAGACGTAGAAGAAACTGTCAAGTTCAAAGAATAATAGCTTTCGTGGATATGTGATATCTACCAATCGCAGTTAGTCGGAGTGGCGAATTTTAAGTGTCTCTTTGTGTGGTTAGGCGTTCACGCACCGTAGTGGGAACCATAAGTGGGCTGTTTATTATTGGGGTAAAATAAAAAAAAAACATAAATATCTAAAACTGCTGTGAAGTTTCATATACCAGAGGTAAAAATGTATGGTAGTGTAGTAATTTGTGTACATTTCACGTGTTTAACAGATATAAATAAAATGTCTGAACTTTGATTACGACTGAGTAATAATTTAAAAATAACGTGACCTTGCCTATAATTATTCCTTTACATTTAAAACCATATTTATATTTTGAGAGCATAGTTATTTAGATCAAGATCATAATTATACAATCCCAGGTAGTCGCATTTATCGGACGAGAACAACAAATAATTACTTTCGCGATCAATGGCATTTTTCTAGATAATATTCAGGAAGCTCCTGTAAATACTATATTTTCGAGTACCTATATTTGTTTTGACTGAAAAATTTAGCAGTACTTTAATAGTCTTAAATTGTTTTAATTATAATAGTTATAACGATTACTCACCATCTATTTTTAACTTAAAAAAAAGGTAAGAAAAGAAGTTTATTTAGCAAAGATCACTAGTTATTGTAAGCACTAAATTTGAAAAAAAAAATGATGATATTGGGAAAACAAATAGCGCTAATACTAATTCGAAATTTTCTTTATTTTTTAGTCTTCACTCATGGTAACATATTTCTGTATAAACAAATTAATATATGTTTATGTATATTTTTAAATTTTCTTTTCTGGTCCCTCATATATGAGGAACATGTCAGCGTTGGTGTTTCATCAGAAGCAAATGATCTACCTCCACCAGTTTCTATCCAGTTTTTATTTTACGAATGTGTAAAATTGGAGGACAAAGTCTTTTACTTGATCGATCTATCTTGTTGATAAGGGATTGAACGATATTTTATTAGTTTTTTTAATTTAATAAGTTAGCATTGCATATATAGAATTTGTTACATAAATAGCGGCTAATTAAGTTCAAGTAATTAGATATTATGCTGTTAGATGTTTACGCGTTGGTAATGAGATGTACTAGCAAGTACAGAAGAAAATCTCTTAACACAAAATAAAAACAAGTTCCCCGTGTCAAGTATCTCAACTTTTGCGACAATCCAACATTACCCTGATAAAGCAGCAAAGTACTGAGCTTACAATTCAAACATTGTAAGTTCAGCGAACATTTGCCTTAATTAACACTTTACCCTTACGGCGCAAAATTTCGAACAAACAGAAAGGTATGTTTGCTTATCTCCTTTGTTAGAGTTATGGCCGAATTAACGTGTTTTTACCTGGAGTTTATATTTTAGACGGCAAATAAGTGAAATTCAAAATATTGTCTTAAGTGAATAATCGTTCATCAATTGATAGAAAAAAGTACTCATAAAGATCTCTGTATCTTAAATACTACGCTCCAATATCAAGTATAGATACGAATGAAATTTGATGTCAAATAGCAACCTTGTATCTCATCATATCTTTAATTAGAAGAAGTATAATTATAACTAATGGCTTTATTATTTATAGATCACATTATCAGAGTGAATTTTCGATTTTCATTAGTTTATATCTCATAATCAAGAGACATATCTTGATTGATACAATAAGAAGATATTTAAATTGTAAATCATATGAATTTGGTCCATAGTGAAGATACGTTTAGGTTATCATCAAAACTAAAGAAAGAAGGTAGAATGATTTTATTTTCGTGTATGCACTCATCATAATAATAACATTTTACGTTAACGATTATGATTGATAAAATTTGATTAAGCGAAATTTCTAAGGTACTCGATAGCGGAAACATGATTTATCCATTTCAACGAAGAGGAAAACAGTTCGGAGCGACGTGCTCTTGTAATCTGTAATGGTTATATTGAAAAGCCCTTGCTGATCCTTAATCCTTCGAATCTACTTCAAAGGAAAAATAATATCAAAAGAAACCGTGATTTCTTATTTATGCGCTTTACATGTTTATAAGTTTTGAAAGAAAGACAACACATTTATTTGGTACTCTAATATATACAGGGTGAAAGGTAATAATAGGTGTAAAAGATCTGGAAGGGCTAAAGTACAGCTCGTATCCTATCTATTTATGTATGGAATACTCCATTTAAAAAATATGGTTCTGGAGTTATTCATTTTATATTTTTCAAAAAATTCCCGATTTTCTAGGAAAATATTCGATGATTTTGATTTTATGAAAAAATATACTCGTGTATAAAAAGTAAGTATGACGCCTTATTTATTATTGATACAACTTTCAAAGAACCTAATTGAAAAGTTTTAGCCTCTAAGTGATGATTATTAATTTAACTTAATAAAATAATGATTAAACAATAGTTATTACATTAAAATTTATGTAGAAATAATTAAGAAATAAAATCATCGAATTTTTTCCAAGAAAATCGAATTTTTTTTGGAAAATATTTAAATAATTAATAACTTCAGAACCCTTGTTTTTGGATGGAGTATTCCATACATAGATAGCTAGGAAACGAGCTATACTTTAGCCCCTCCAGATCTTTTACACCTTTCATGCGGTAATATCATCTAGCAGCAAAAATTACAGTGTGATATATTATATATATAATATATTGTAATCAAAGAATAACTAATATTTTACGAATTATTTTGAATATTAATGTATTTACATTTGACTACTATTTAACATTTTTTAAAAACACTTCAAAAGGACAAGACAATTCAAGGAAGTGAAAACTGGCAAATAAAAGCTTTATTGTACAATTGCATTAAAAAATAAAAAAAAAAAAAACTGTTATGTGTATAATATAAAAAGCGGTTTTTCCATATACTTTCAAATATTTGTGTTCTGGTTTGAAGTGGATTGTAGCTAATACAATTACGAGACTTAATGTCCAGTGTTTCAAAGCAACGAACACAATGCAGTGTTAGGATAATGTACACAGCACTGAATTATGCTCATCTCCTCTACTAATAAGATTTAGAGTTTTGTTACCCTATTTACACCGTCTTTCAAACCGGAGTAATTTTTACAATACTACTACTGTTTTGCGGAGAAATATGAGTTACGATGGTACCTACCTAGACGGTCCCCGGAAATAAACTTACCACCAGTAAATAGTTGTGTATATCATTCTAACTAGCGCAACATTGTTATGTATTACTTCGTACCATGTGAATCGTATATCCTGCTCGTATCGTGATGTAAAAAAGTGAAAGATCTATGCAACACCCACGATGATTTCATTGCAAACAACATCATAATGCATTATGAATCAGCAACGATTTTGGATTAGTATGTTATTCTAAAAATTTCTTGATCTAATCTATATAAATATATAGGTTAGATGTAGAAATATATATATATATATATATATGTATGTATGTATGTATGTATAAGATTTCTGTCTACGTAGAGACACATCACGTAATCTCTGGAACGATAAGGCCTAGAGACTTGAAATTTGGTAGGAATATTCCTTTCAACAAATATAGATAATTTAAGAACGGATTTTACAAAATGTTATTGCCAAAAGGGGTTGTGGGGTAGTTGATAACGTGGTGAAGCCCGGAGGGTAGTGGGTTACCGCCGAGCGGGAATATTTAATACAAAATTCCAGTTAAAACTTCAAATTCTCCATTATATCACGGCCAGCTGAACAGACAGGAAAGAGCTAGTTCATTTATATAAATAACATTATTAAAACATCTTATTGGTAGGTCTCGGTTTCCGGAGACCGACTAGGTACCACCGCAGCGCCTATTTCTGCTGCCAAGCAGGAGTGTAAAAACATTACTGTTTTCCAGTTTGAAGGGCGTTGTAATTAGTCTAATTACTGGAATAACGAGATACAATATCATGTCTTAATGCGACGAGCATAATGTGGTGGACTGCATCATCCTATTTAGTGTCGTGTTGTTATGGATAACCGTATCACTTACCGTCAGACGAACGTCCCGCTCATCTCCTCGCTTAATTGTATATATATCTTCTACTTACTATTACAAATTTTATAATACTGTCTATTACTTAGTAAAAACTACTTATTAGTAAACTAGAATTTTATATTTCTTTCTTGAGATCGTACAAATTACTTTAAGCATTTTGTTTGTTTAAAAGTCCGATTTTTATGAGCTGTATTCATATAAAGAAACATAATGAATAATATTTCATTTTAGTATTAAGTTGGTTTTAAGCTGCTGTTAATATTGGAAGAAAAAGATAAGTCAAACTTCAATGTGGCGCGAATAAGGTGGATATACACTGCGCCATAATGTCGTCGTCAATTTAAGATACGGTGTTGTCTTATTATCCCAGTAATTTTAGCAAATTTTTCAAACTGCAACACAGTAATGACTACACAGTATTGTTTGGCGGCAAAGATTGGAGCTGCCGTGGTACCTACTGAGACGGTCTCCAACAACAGAGACTTACCACCAGTTTTATCTAGATAATAGCTTGCAAATCCTGTGACCAATAGTGCTGTTTGTTCATTCTTCTATGTATAATGATTCTCATGTTATCATCATCAGCTGGTAGATGTCCACTGCTGGACATAAGCCTCCCCCAAAGATTCTCACATATAGCCAGCATGGCCTCTAGTAGCGCTGGGCAATAGAGACTGTCGTATGTACGGTTCGTATGAGGGGATTTGGGTCATTTCCCACCGCTCTAGCCCAATGCGGGTTGGTGGGAGTCTGCCTCATGTTACATTTTGTTGTTTTCTTATTCAGAACGCCGTAAGTTTGTTTCTTAAATTAATTTAAAACTAAATTATGGTAATCCTTTCGTAAAGCTCTTACAAAACAATCCCCTTGGACCGTTAATTTTCGTTGGTGTCAACAGCGGTCGCCCGGTTTTCATTTATTTAAGTCTTTTTAACTTATAATTTACATTTACTTAGTTAAAATTTCTTGTTTTATGAAATCTGAAGTAAAACATATATGCATTATTACATATATAATGAAAGGCGCGTGTTTATTATTAAATATTTAAACGTATTTAAGAGTTAACATGATTTCGTATAAGTCAATTCATGGCTTATATATAATATTAGAACACCATGTCTGATTATGTTAATCTAAATCTTAGATAAGTCTCATCTTAAATAATTTTTCTACCTGTAAAACTATGGTATAAACATTCAGTTGAATTATGTATGCATATAATCTTATTACTTTGCAAAGTTTTAAAAAACTTCTGCCCACAAAAGACAGTATGAAACTTTCATTACGGAGATAAAATAAGTATACAGTTTTTTTACGTAGTTAAAGAGAAAGTAAGCAATATTTTCTGAAGGATTATTCTCATGAAATTTTAATACTAGCAATCTTTGAAAAACCCAAACGCAAAGAAGGTTCATTCTTTCGACTGCTATAAAAGTGGCTTTTATAACTTGAGGGGATTTATTCAAATTTCTTTTGGGGTTTATTAATGCACTGTATCAACATTTTGTAGTTGTGACTTGTATTCTCTTACGATTTTTCTCTAAAAGAACACGAGCAGGGCTTAAGGAATAGCTTTCACTGGCAGATGCTGAATCTTAACAATTAGTTAAGATTACTAATTAATTCGCTCTCTTCTTTTACTAACGATGTAAGCTTTTAAAACTTATTAATTACGAAGCAAACTTAGCAAGTATGGTTTGAAAGCTTAAAAGCTTTATAGGCCACTTACCCCCAGTAAAGTTATTTCGTGTATCGCACGCTTTAGGAATTAATTATTTTCTAGTTTTCTTACAAAACTTTTAAAATAATCATATCAATAAAATTATATGCACAGTTATTACTTTAGTTAACAGTGTGTTGTAATAGTTATCTATTTTCTTAATGCCTGATAACTCAGACTTTAAGAGACTATAGTTTTTTTCATTTGGCATATCTTTACAAATATTCTTTATACTATGTAAATTTTAACATAAATTAAAGTCGACTATCGTGTAATAATAATGCAGTGGTTTCCACTGCAACCTTTATTTTTACTGACGTACACTACTGTTTGTCGACCGACTTTTGAGAAACAAGCAAAGTAATAAGCTTGTTTCTTGAAGGTCGGTAGCATAAATTCGATCGTTTATCTTAGTTCAGGCGTGGTTTATAGGCGACGGTGATCATTATGGTATCGTGAACAGCATGCTCATCTTCTAAATCGTCAATGAAACTGTATATGCGATGCGATATACTGGGATGTAAAACCTGATTATTAATGTAGAGGTAAATTATGATTCCATTTAATAGTATTAGTGGAAGTATCACGAATTATAAATTTAGATTATGGTGATGTGTTTAACATGGATGTAATATTTTTTTACAAAATATTGATATAATAAAACTGTCCACACATTCCACTGTGCATAACGCAACACCCACGCTTCTAAAAATGTTCGTGAACGGCAACCGAACTAAAGTGTATAACAAAATGTTATGAAACAATTTTTTTTAAATACCCTTGTGTAACGATTCATCCATTTGTAATGTTAATAATGTTCCCACAAGTGGACTACGGGTTTTTCTTCACAAGAATCATAGCCGCTACCGTGTCAAAGTAAACGTTAGTAGATGTCGCATGTGTACGTAAGTTATTCTACTTAGAACATGTCGGTATTTTACGAAGTTTTCTTTTAAATGAAGTTCGATACTAAAGGAAGGCGTTTTTGAAACGTATAGCTTGTCCGACCGTCTTAAAAACTATGATATTATAGCTTTTGTCTTAATGAATTTTAAAGGAGAAAATTATGTTAATATATGGCGGTTTTCCATGTTGTATTCCACTAAAATACATTCCGAAGACATATGAATATAAATAGCTGCGCAGCCGTAGGAAATGAGCACTTTAACTATGTCTCATTCAGAGAGAGAATAACTACTTTCTCTAAAAAGCTGCATCATTTGAAATGGTCGGACAAAGTAATGTACATTTTCTCTATTGTGTCGACTTATTATTTCTAAATAGTATAGGGTGGCGCAAAAGTAATCCTCCTATCAGAAAATGCTATAAATTTTGCCTTGATGTAAAAAAATTAAAAGACCAAATAAAAATAATCCACAAGAAGAATCAAAGTGATAACCTTCCGATGTTTTTTGGCTGTAATTTAAAAAAAAATATGAAAAACTTTGATTCTTCTTGTGGATTATTTTTATTTGGTCTTTTAATTTTTTTACATTAAGGCAAAATTTATAGCATTTTCTGATAGGAGGATTACTTTTGCGCCACCCTATATATAACCGCGAATTCTACATCCAACAACCGTTTCCCTACAAATATCATAGAAAAAAAGTATACATGATAACTGTTAGTTTAGGGCAATGTTCGGAAGGGCCAGTCTGATTTTAATAGAACTTCTAATAGCGTATAGTTTACTATTGTTTTATAGCTTTTTTTTTATTCTACAAAACGCCGAGACTAATTAGACGTTCACAAGATGGTATCACGTAAGTGACACGTCTGCTTGTATAAAGTGGAGCTAGTTAGGATGATATACATCGCACTACATTGTACTCGTCGCTTTGAGATATAAGATATTATGTCTCATTATCTCAGTAATTACACTAGCTATAACGCCCTTCAAACCGGACCACTTAGCGGCATAAATAGGAGCTATAGTCTCACCTATCCTTTCCGGCAACAGAGATTTGATACGACGTAGATACATTTAAAATTTATCCTTTTTTCTATCTACCCGATATGTATAATAACAAAAATATTGTAAAAAACATTATCCTGTAAAAGATGGACAATATCTTATGAATTTCGGCGGAAAATAAAATAAACGACAGAATGTCGTAAACATGTTTGTTTGGTTGTTGTGAATAGATAAAGTATCGTATTTAATGCATCATTGTCGCGTGCCTCGTTGAGTTCACAAATAACACTACATATCTGCGCTACAGAACATTTTTTTTTTAACTCGTGACCTAAATAGAGTAGTGTTGTAATTTTAACGCTTGTCTTCTCGTCTGTATGTAGCGTTATAAGTACTATCTAAACGGCAATAGTGTAGTGTCAGTCGTTTTGGAAAGTGCTTCTGATCTGAGTCGTTATTCAAATGAATTTATTCAGCCGTCCGAAGATTACGAGCTACTTTCGGGATAAAAGTTAATTTAATGTTTTTAAATAACATTTTAAATTACCATCTGTTATTCTTTTAGAGAAAATGGTAGAGAGTCGCCTGTGCTGGTATAGCTATGTTATGAGAAGACCAACAACACATTTGGTTAGCGTAGCGCCGGATCTCGAAACTAAAAACAGAGGCCCCCGGGAAACCCCAAATAATTTAGTTTACGATGATCAATAAATATATAAAAAATAATAAATTGACAGAAGCTATTACACAAAATAGAGATAGATTTAAAAGGGCCGACCCCAAGTAAAGATGGGACAAGTTCTAGCAAGAAGAAGAAGATCTGTTATTCTTTTACCGACGACGTTCATCTGATGGTTATTGATGCATCTGCCCATAATAACGTGGCGCTGGTTGGAATGATATACACAACACCACATTGCGCTCGTCTCTTTGAAACATGAGGTTTTAAGTCTCCTTATCCCCGTAATTTCATTAGGCGCAAGTCTTCTCAAACCGGAACAGAATAATGATTGCACAATACTCTTTGGTAGCAGGAATAGACGCTGCGGTGTTAACTACTTAAGCGGTTTCCGACAACAGAGACCTACCACCAGTGAAGTATTCTTGTTTAAAGTATTATGTTGATTAAGTTAAAACCAATTATTTTGATATTACAAACAAACACTTTATAGTTCCTTAGAAAATCAATTTTCTACCATTTAACCTTATTGAAAGAGTATATTGGTGGTCACTATAGGAGTGTTCAAAAGTACAATAAAGAAAAAAGGAATCTGTTAAATTATCTAAACTCATACAATAAAAAAATAATTTATACATAAATTTAAACAGTATTATAAACAAAGTAGTTATTACATTGATGACGTTAAAAAGTGCTGCTTAAAGCTTTTTTTTATATATCCTGTTATTAATAATAATTATTAATTTGTATATATTATCATATCCTCTATAGCATACAGCTGCTTATACTGACAGATAATCACCGTTACGTAGTTTTAGTTTTATTCTGTGACTATATATAAATTTGTTTTTTATCTTGATTAATCATCATCAGTTCACGTTCAGTTTTATGATGATTCGTTGCGTTACAGCATCACTGCAAGCTTCGCGAAAATACTTGAGCTACTAACTAAACGATAAACTTAGTCTGACACGTTAAAACTTCAAAGCACTAACTTTCATGGAGTGAAGGCAGATTGCACAAGTTACGTCAAGTTTATTTTAGTAGTGTATATATTTTACATTAATCTTTGTTGTGTAGCGTCCAAACGGAGACATCATGATACAGATTACATTTTACATTATTTCATAACACTACACATCTTGCTGATGGTAGGTCTCTGTTGCAGGAGACTGTCTAGGTCGGTACCACAGCACCTCATGTTTCTGCCGCCAAATAGTACCGTGCAAGCATTGCTGTTCCGAATTGAATGAAGTTGTAGCTAGTTAAATTACTGTGGTAACGAGACAACATCCTATGTCTCATGGTGATAATTACGAGGTGCTGAGTATGTTATCCCAATTATCGGCACGTTGTTATGGGCGGGTGAAGTGATAACCATAAGATTGAGGTTTTGCTCATCTCGGCCCTTCGTCGAGTAAAATTAGAAGTTGACTGGATAGTAAATGGCTTATATATATGAATATAATGCTAGTTAGGATGACATACACTGCACTAAATACAAGTCACATCATTGTTTTTATGTTCACGAGGACATTCACATTTTATGTAGAGGTCCGATTTTGAAGATTATTTTTTTATTTTTTTAAAACCATGTGTTGTAAAACAGACTTTAATATATGAATATAAAAAAGTGGAATAATCATATATTCACGTAATTTAAATTTTTTTTCAACAGCCAATTTACGTCCGTACTGTTGGGGGCACAGGCCTACTCTCAGTATGAGGGCGATGGGCCATAGTCTCCACGCGGGCCCAATACGGATTGGTGACTTCACACACACTTTAGTATAAACTCTAATTCATGTGCAGGTTTCCTCGCGATGTTTTCCTTCACCGTTTGTATTTCGCTGTTGTTACTAAAGTTCACAAAGTAAATAACTTAAATATTAAAGTCATCGGTACATGCCGAGATTCGTACCTGCGACCTTCGGAATAAAGGCCGCACGCTCTAACCATTATGCCAGCGAGAATTTTTTTCTGCAACTATGTAATTCTGATGATTTTTTTTTTGTAGTAAAACTTCTTTGAGGCGGTGTGAATTGGATTTTATGAAACTAAAAGTATTACGAAAAGCGAACAGATATAAATATAAAATGAGAAATCAGTTTAGTTCGTGTCAGTAGTTTCTATTGAAATTAAGTTTTTTTTTGTCAAGTTTTTGAATTTGTTTATACTTTGTGCTAAAATAGCATTACGAATATACATGTGCTCGGTACTCCATTAAGTCTACTAACTACATCGGCCTTGCAACACAAAAATGAGAGGTTTGTATACAATTGTTTAGTGATATAAATAGTCCCTGCCGCTGCTAAGTCCGTTTCCGGCAACAGATATCTATTACAATTTGTATTGAAAAATATTCTTCTATCGTAAACATTAACAAATTTTACTGGTGGTTGGTCTCTGTTGCCGAAGACCGTCTAAATAGGTACCACAGCGTCTCTTTCTGTCGCCAAACACTACCGTGCAGATGTTACTGTGTTCCGGTTTGAAGAGAGTTGTACCTAGTGAAACTGTGGCGCTGTGTATATCATCCTAACTAGCGCCACATTGTTGTGATCAAGCGTATCGATTGCATTAGATGAACGTCCCGTTCGTTTCGTGGCTTCTAGTATGAAAAAAAAAAAATACAGAAACCAAATGTAATTTTTTTGCTTCTATAAGCTACGTAAGCAGTAACTTCAATTTTGAATAACAAACATCGTCGGTTCATTTCCAAAAATATTCTGTGAAAGGTAGGAAGAAGTTACGTACTCAGACTGTGAGTCAAACAAATTCCTGAAAAGATATATTACAGTGCCAATGATGTTTACTTTTATTATGTCAGTGACTAACATTTTTTACTGAGTTAGTACTGCATAGATTTATTATCTTGGAGTAAAAATACGAAAACGCGAACAGAAATATAACAGCGGTAAATCTTTTACAAGGTGTGGAATCGAATCTTTTACTAGTGGTAGGTCTCTGTTTCCATAGACTAGACTAGAATTAGTGTTCTGTAAACATTACTATACTTCTGTTTGAAGGGCGCTGTAGCTAGTGTAATTACTGGGGTAAAATTAGCCTCAACATCAACAGGCGACAAGCGCAACGTGGTGCTATGTTGTTATGGGCCGGCGTATCAAAAAAATGTTTTATGTGACTTCCCTCCAAATTTTTTTTTATATTTATAAATCTCTGAAAAGGTATTCCATTATCTGAGGGGAGGTGAAGATTATGAGAAGATTTTATCCACCAAAATCGCATATATGGCCGTCGTAAGCTTATATACTGCTGTCATCAGTAGGTTTTTTATTAAGACTACAGCACTAACGCAGGTACTACCACAAAGGCTGAAGCTGAAGACTACGTCCATACATTGACTTTAAAAGACCATTAGAAATAAAATGATGAAGAGTCTATGAAACACGGAGAATCAAAAGCCTATAACCATCTATGAATTATTCCGCGTCGAATGGTCATCCTCCCAATTCGATACATTCACTAGTTTTCATGTAATTGTAGAACATAGAAAACCTATTTTTATTATATATGTATATAATATATGTCATAGGTGTAAAATTCAAAACTATTTCCTTTTACAAGTTATGAGATGTTATATAAGTAAGCAGTTTAGGGGTATATCATTTTTTGTTTTTTTATTCACTAAAAGAAGCCTATGGCATATTTGTAAGTATATTATTGCTTTTTAAACCTAATGTATAATTAAAATATAAACTACTTTAATATAGATATATTTTGTATTAAAACATTACAGATACAGTGTTTCTGCTATGTTTTACTTGAAGTGATCTTGCGTCAGATGTTTACGTGGCGCTGAAATATCTTGAAATAGTAAACGTCGGCACGATGCTTCCGTATGTTTATTACTGCTTTCGTCAAATATTAACGCAACGGTATTAAAATACAACAATTTCGAAAATAAGATTGTTGCTAAATAGGAAAAGTTTATTTCTTTACAACAAGGTTAAGTTTGCGCCTTTATATTAACGGCAGATTATTCTTGGCCATTCAAACTTTTAATTAAAATTTCCAGTTCGGTTTAACTTTTAAGTCGATATATACTGAAACATTGTAATGTTAGTAAGTTATTACAATGTTTTCAGCGGTAAATATATTGAATTTTTTTTTTGCTGATTTCCAAATAACAAACAGTATTTTTCCTTTCTTTAGCAATCTGTGCATTGAGTTCAATATATTTCCTTTCGTGCGCCGGACCCCAGTATAATCGAGCCATTTGTTCAAATAAAATAAATCTTTATACAGAATCTATATCCGTTTTCGTTTTCCTTGAATCTCAATCTTAAAACTGCTTCAAATATAAGACAGTCACTTTATTACAAAATTAAAGATGAGGTTCTCAATTTGTCTCGTTATTTTTCTAATATTTTTGTTATATGGGAATATACAAACCTTTATATCAGCATTCGATTGTTGGTTTATAGTTATTATAATAATTATTATTTTTTTATAATCATAATTATCATCAGACTATAAGCGTTCACAGATAGATTGGTCCCCTCTAGACACAGGTCCCGTGCTGCTCGTATTCAGCAGTTTCAAGTGACCTTCACCAGATTGTCGGTTCGTTTTGAGGAAAGCAAAATACCAATTATAACGTCTTGAAAACAGAGTGTTTTAATACCGTTTTCTAGGGGTTTAAATTATTATATATTATATTATTATAAATGAATATTACGGCACTGTTGTCAGGGTGTATGTCATAAAACGTACAGCATCTCATATTGCATTCTTTATTACCTTAAGACGTTTTGTACAAAGTGGTACAGCGAGATCTTATAAAACCTTAACGTGGCTATATAACAAAAGTGTGTTCTGAATATATTACGTGTAATAACTTAACGGACATAACATATATAACTAAAAATGTCGGTCGGAACTTTATATTACTATCATTTACCATCTCTGTATAGTTATATGTAGGTGAATTCCACACACGTCCTCATCATCGTCATCCTCGTTCTTCGAGACTTACTAACAATATTTATATATAAGATTAATTTAATCTCAAGGTGCAGCTTTTAAGGAAGTAATGCTAAAATTTGTAACATGGTGGTCTCTGGTTCTTCTCCGGTACCAGATGAATAAGCGAATAAGGATGTAGACGGTTTTTTTTTTCAACTCGCCTGGTTACTACATAAAACAACGGGTTTCAATTATCAACATTAGGTGCCCTCTTCAAACTGAAGTTTGGCGATCAGATTGAGAAAACCAATTAGATCCTCGGCTATTCTATTTAATTGATAGTTTTTAAAGCCGGCCCATTCCTTTATATCGTCAAAAATTTTTTTCGCTATCTGCACGTTTTCGAGGAATTTGTCACTCCCAAGATCAACCTTGGGAACGCATTGGGTATTTTTCATGTGTATACATAAAAGCATTTGACGTGTTCCGGTTTAAAGGGCGATGTAACAAGTGATATTACTAAAGTAAGCAGACTTAAACTCCTTTTGTTTGAAAGCGACGAGCACAATGTGGTGCTGTGTATATAATTCTATATGCATATAACTTACCATCAGGTGGACGTCTCGGTGATTTCCTCACTTTGTTAAAAAAATGCATAATTATGAAGGGTTTAGAAGTTTATAAGCAATCCTATTAGTGGCTAGTTATAAAAGAACGGCATTTATGTGTTAACAATGAAGAACCACTATAGCATCACCCCTGTAGTCTCAGGGTAGTAAGAATAGGACTCAGGTAAGCCCTGCTTGTCGTAGAAGGCGACTAAAAGGGCCCTGAGAATGGGAGCCCTTATCTTTCAACAAGCGAACCTGCGTGGTACAGCATATGACTCAGCCATGGTGCCTAGGAGGGTTAAGGCCTTCCTGAGAGACGTGCTAGCGAAAAGTGTGGAGGAGCGCCGGTGCGTTCTATAAGAGATCCCGGAGCCTCTCCGAATGCACTGATGCAGACCACGGAAGGGGTTTTAGTGAGTATGAATTTCACAGAATTTAACCCTGACTTCCCGCCAGAAGATTTCCCCTTCGAAACCCAAAAACAAGAACCACTATAGTATGTATATCTGACCCCCAAGTCAGAGGCATGCTGCTAGTGAATCTTCAAGCGCATGCTGTAGCTGAAGTCCAAAACAAAAACGTTATAGGACAATTTATATCTTCAGTGGCGACAGCTTGCATGCTTAAATTTACGTTAGTTGAAGTAACTTACGGTTTCTTAGCACGCCCAGGATTTATCGCCGCTACGGTGCAACTTATCGAACGGACGTAAATTGTGAAGTGTAAAGAAACAGTGAAAAATTGCTGTCATTATTTTTCATGTAGGATGGGGGTTGAAAGACTTATTTTTAATGTACCTATGCGAAACCTTTCGAAGGATAGGAAACTTGTAAGTAAACATATAAACCAAAACACATAAATAAATAAAAATACCTTCATTTATACAGGTACTAGATAGCTTTGTATAGAACTTTCCAAAGGACCATCATCAGACCACAGACAATCACTGCTGAACAGAGATTTCACCCAAAGATCTCCTTTGTTAGAGTTCATTCAAAGGAATTGGGTCTTAGTTCACCATGCTGGCCCAGTGCGAGTTGGTGGGTGGTTAGAGCCTCGTCTGATCTCTCATCTTACGGGATTTAAGCCAACCTCACCTGCTCGTGGTACACCATGCTAATCAACAAACGAGGCTCTCGCTCCCATCGAACTGCAATAGGCCAGCATGTTGGGAAATGTCTTTGGTCCCCGCATATGAATCCTTGCCCGATCGAAGTGGCAATCTTTGGAAGAGGCTTTAGTCAAGTAGTTGACGTGTATCGGCTGATGATGATGATGATGTAATAGTGCAAGTAAAGCTAAGAAATGGTCAATTTTTTACTAATAAAAACCATTAAGTCGGTAAACTGATAGGAAAAAAGTAGAAGCAAAAGCAGTAAGCTGGAACTCATTAAAGTTATCTTATGTGTATTCTTTAGATACATTACTCATCATCTATTTACTACATTATATTGATGCTGTCAATGTATAATGCAAATGTAAACTAACAGCAAAATGAGATAATTCAAACTGGAAGGCTTTTACTTTAAGTTTAGTTAGAGAACATAGCTAAGGTAGTAAACAAAAAAGATCCAATAAAGTTATTGCTAGAATCAAATTCTGGTTTCCTGCTGTATAAGAAATAGGAAGATCAACCTTTTCAGCTTTTATGGCGATACGATTATTGGATATATACATTAAAGAAACTTTTCTTATTTTAATGATGTACGCTACTAGTCATTTTAAGTTTGTCCTAAGTTTATATGTGATAATGAGGTCTGAAGGTCATTGTAGTTTGTTACTACTAGTGAGACTTATTTTACAGTAATTCATCTCTAGTACTTAGACAGCAGTAAGATCTGAAAATCACTTGTTACAGAAAGGTATATTTAAATTTTACTGTACAATTATTATATTCATATTTTTCATCTTATAAATTAGAAAAATGCGGTGAACCATTTACTGTGCTGTCTTATAAGATATTGTTTAGAGAAGTTGCTGTAGGAATAACTATTTCAATTGACTTTTTTTTTATTTGTGCCGGTTCAATCTTGACGGGATTGCGGCTACGGCGGTATATTTTTGTACATTTGCTTATTCGAAGTCAAAACACACGCAACGAGTGAAGTTTCGGACGCCTGCACTATTCAGTTCTGTGTGCCGTGCCTGTATCAGTTGAATTTATTATAAGTAAAATGGGAACCGTTGAAACTGCTCCCCACCGTCCGCTGAAGAGTTCCTCCAGGCCTAAAATGTCACTGCATATCCCTCAAGCTTCAAACGCTTCCTTCGGTGATGCTAGAAATAATTCTTCGGTTCTATACAACAACGCGAAGTACTTCTTGCCGAGCAGGATGTCCGATCACCACGAGAATCCATTTATGCATTTATACCAAACGAAAGCCTCCAAGTTTATGTTTAAGCAGTTTGAAGAAATCAAAGATTTCACCATGGACACGGCTAAGAATAGTTTAAGTGTCGGCGAAAAGTTTGCCTTCTGGTTCTATAATAAGTTGAAGTGGCTCTCTAGGAAGTGGTTCACTCATCTGCTTCTGCTATTATGTCTACTGGCCTACACCATTATTGGTGGTGTTGTCTTCACCACTTTCGAAGGTAAGTCAATGAACTGTATTACTAATTATTTGCTTGTCTAGATCATTTAACAAAACAAGCATGGAGATGATAAAAACGTTTACCTGACCTTTACTGTTAAGATGGTTCATAACATTAAAGCGCTAGTTAAGATGTTTACACAGCACTAAATTATTATTGACGTGCTGAGACGAAAGATGTTTTCATTACATGATTTTACTGGCAACAGCGTCCATCAATTGGTAGATAGTAATGAATACTGCTTGGCGAGAGACACTGAGGTTGTACCAACCAAAACCGTCTCTGGAGTCTGGTCATCAAAATTTAATCAAATAAAAAAATTGTTATTAACAATATTAATTAGTCATAATTAACATTGTTAACTTTTGAATTTATTTATTAGAGATATAGGAACTCAAGTCAGGGTAAAAGTTAAAGTAAGTTAAAATTTGTCTCTTATTATTAAAGATTAATCAAATATTATAATAATATAAAAAATTGATAGGATAGCCACACTTAAGTCTCGAGACAACAATAATGAGGTGCAGTGTATATAATCTTATCTAGTAAGAACACACGAACTTCCAGTTCAGTCCACCGCTTCTTTTAATAAAGGAACCGAACAAGTCGCTTAACTTCCGGCGAGCTTTTTTTATTACCATAAAGTATAATTTTTTTTTGTACTACCAAATAACAATTAGCGAGACTTTGGCGCGTAATTGATACGTTCGTTTTAAGACGTAAGATGTTGTCTCGTAACCCCAGTAATTTTAATAGCCACAGTGCCCTTCAAACCGGAACACGGCAATGTTTACACAGTGCTATTTGGCGCCAGAAATAGATACCTACCTAGACGATCTTCAACAACAGAGATTTACCATCATCGATTAAGAATAGGACTAAGGTAAACCTCACCTGTCGTGGTATAAGGCGACAAAAAGGGTTCTCGTATTCGCAGGCTTGGAAAGAAGAGGCCTATGTTGCTTAACAAGCGATCCTTGGGAGGGTGAGAAGTACTAGACTAGATTTCCGGCAACAGAGACCTACCTTCAGTAAAGAGTTTATCTCCTTCATATTTTTAAAATGCCTCTTCAACTGGAGTAGGTTAGCGATCAGCATGATATAGTCCTTTCTATGTTTGGTTCGTCGGAACAATTCGGACTCACCAGATATACCAGTTCATTCCCCGATATTCCTCAACCATGACTTTATCTTTCTTCCCACCTTGCCTTTATTTCCTTGGTAAAAGTTATTGTGGTTAGTATATAAAAAAAATCTGAAACTGTCTTCCGCGCTTACGCACTGGGAATAAAAAATATAGGCGCGTCATTTCCGTTACCGACTGTGTAACGAGCTTTTTACGCGCACCCCTAAAATGTTACGCGCTTTATAAAATATCGCAGAAACGCCTTTATTGCGACTGACCACAAAGGACTGTATAGACGACACGCGGAGTAAGAAAATTTCTTCTCTCTTGCCTCCGTAGTGTTATCTAATGGGGTCTAAATAAACTGGTAATAATGACCATTGTTGGTTTATCGTAAATTTTTAACGATGCTATAGAAAATGTAAAACTGCTATGTTTTGTTGTGGTTTCGAAGGAGTTCGAGATTTTATCTAGTGTTTATGATGAGAAATGTTTAAGGTAAAATTTCACGAGTTTATTACATTACAAACATGAAATGGTGGAAATAATTAAAATGTGAAAGGTATTTAAATGTTTCTGTGCCACGGTACAACGAAAAAGTTTTAATGTGAACCCGAAAATATTGTTGGACGCTGGTTTGGATTTGGTCGAATCAAACCACAAAACGTTTATTTCATCTCGGAATGAAAAGAAGAAGTTACGCTCTTCACAAGTACAAAATCATTAGCCATGTCGTATATCGCTCGTATCGACTGTATTGATTAATCGCACTATCGCCTCGAAGTTCAGAACGAGGATAAATCATCCGGTAACCAACTACGTATACAAATAACCTCCGCTTACCACTCTGAATATTTCTAGAGAACGTCTCTAGAAGTTTCTAGAAAATTCCATGCCCACATGATGATAAATAACAAGCTCGATGATAGTGAAACTTTCCCATTTAGATTACTCTAAATCTAAAGAGAGTGCTTTCTTTTTTTTAATTATATAGACTAGCGCTCGACTACGATCCCACCTGATGGTAAGCTGCGATGTAGTCTTTAGGGGGAAGCGCGCTAATCTAAAAGTAGCGTATTGACTCATCTTTTAAAGATTCCTACATCATACCTGAACGGAAACTCTGACGCTAGAAGACTGTTCCAACCTTTCGCTGTTCGCATCAAGAAGATCGAAGCGAAATACTTTGTTCTTTGATTTCGACAACGAAGGGATGAATACTTCCGCTGCGTTCGCACGTCTGGTGAGGAGAGAGAGAGTAGGCGGAATCAAATCATACAATTCCTGTTCACACTCTATGAAATGCATTTGGTAGGATACCGAGGATAGCTCCTCTACGCCGATATCTCTCATGTCTCTCTCTATGTTGATTGTCGGAACACAGCGATGATGCTATAGCGATGATATTTAGTAATTAACAAGAAGAAATAATTTTCGCTGTATATTCTTCAATGTATCGAAATTCGTTTTAAACCACAGAATATTAATAATCGCGCGATCAAACATAGCCGTATGATGAAATAAGGATTAATAGTTTTTAATTAAATTATGGATCAGGTTAACATATGTTGATTATGAGATTTATTCATCAATTGATAACAATATAACAATGATAATATTCTTAATAGATTAATATAAAATAAAATATACAATGGGCGGTCCTATTGCTCTCAAAGCAATCTCTTCTAGACAACCCACTGAAGAAGGAGATACAATCTGTGTGTAAAAGGAAAGAGTAGTTTGCTAGATAATTAGAAAAAAATAAATGCAGGTTAAACCTTATGGTAGTATTATTTTAGGTCTTATACAATTTTTTTTATTAAATTTCCTATATTTGTTTTTGTTATTAAGCTAACTAGTTTTCGTTATTCAGCAGACCTAAAGCTCCAGTGGTCTATTATAAAATTGTAGATAGGTTTTTATTAAAGCAGTTACATATTTAATATGATTTAATTATACAAGATTTATGGGGTAAATTTAAACGAAATAAAAGCAGTATAATTTAGTAATTTATTAAATATGTAATATTAGTGTAAATATAAGAAATCATAACAATTAGATAGTTTAAGAACAAACGGAACTCTAATAAAAATCGGTATGATTATTGGAAAAAATTTGGGGTTGACTTTTTTTTTATTTTTGTCGTACTAACTTTAAATTGATAACCTTACTAAAAAAAATGATAAACATTGAAACGCAAAAAAAATCCAGATACGCTTTAAATATTTCATCACACAAGGTGGTGGTGTTAATGATGGTAAGTCTCTGTTGTCAGAAAAAATCTATACTACCACAACAGCTTCTATATCTACTAAACTACTGTTAAAATGTTACTATGTTCCGGTTTGAAGGGTGGTGTTGCTAGTGAAATAACTTGGGCAACGGCATTTATTCTCTCGTGTTTTAAATGGACGTGTCTAGTGCTGTTCTCGCTTCAAATTGTTATGAACTTCCAGCTCGTTCTTTCTCCTCGTGGAGTAATAAATCATTTTTAAGCTTCAAACGTAATAATGTATTAAGCCTTTTGAGTGTAACATTTAGAGCTTCATCAATTTTAACGATGCATTTCTCGCGGAGATCACGCTCCCACTTAAGCTCTCTAAGCTATCAGTTTTTATCGGTTTCTTCAGTTTAAGTGCGCCTCTGCATTCACTTTGAAAGTTATTCAATGTCTCGGTAAAACGGTTTAATGAAGAGGAAAATGCGATTCGCTGAAATTCTAAAACCTTTTACAAATCCTTTTTCATTGAAAGAATCTTTTTTATTCTCTATAATAATGAAACTTTATTAAAAACGTCTATAATTAAGATTTTATAGCAAATAGTACTTTGTTAGAGCCACTTTTTGACTAAGAATTTTTAGTTAGTTCTTTCGTGTGAAAGTATCGTATAAATATAGATAAAGCATCAGACAGTTTTCGAGTTCAAATTCCAGTTGTTGTGTACAAATTAGTTTCTATTTTTCCGATTCTTCCTAGTATATAAAAGAATCTGAAAAATAGAATTCCTTTTTATATACACTTATGTAACCTACTAAGTATATTGAAGAAACAGGAAGTGTTTTAAACGTAGGTATAGACTGTCTAGATAGGTGGCACTGCAGCTTCTATTTCTGCCGCTGAATAGCTGTCTGGAAACATTACTGTGTTCCGGTTTGAAGGGCGTTGTAATTACCGTGATAACTGGGGTAACGAGACTCAACATATTATGTCATCATCAGGTGAATGTTTCGCTCGTCTCAAGACTTAATTAAATAAAAAAAATATTCGACTACTGATTTACATAACACAACCGGAACTATGTAATATTTGCAGATTACTTTTAAATGATAGAAAAAAAAGCTGTGGTAGTACCTATCAGTGTATTAAGAAAACATGGTTATTGTTCAGAGATTACCTACCTTACCTTTCATTTTATTATTTTCATTGTATATATAAAAGTTGTATACGAGTCGTATTGGCTGGGTAATAGTGTTACAGTAACATTCTGTTTACTACCACTAAATATATGTTTGCTAGCCAAAAATCGTTTATTCACCTCTGCGAAATAAAATACATCGTAAACACGGCCGTTGCGGTCGAAGGGCAAGTAACATTTCGGCCATTTAATGCTACATTACCATAACGCAGACCGTTTTATTTCATACCTGTATATATTTATTTATTTTCTTATTCCCAACGGACTTACACTAGAATGAAATTTCATATGGTTCAGTAACAACTAGGCCGTGAATAGTTAAAG
Organism: Ornithoptera alexandrae; assembly: GCA_029030555.1. NCBI lineage: Eukaryota > Metazoa > Arthropoda > Insecta > Lepidoptera > Papilionidae > Ornithoptera > Ornithoptera alexandrae. Next base: position 3,619,785 of record JARDVY010000031.1, read on the forward strand.
AGTAGTCGCTCTGAATGTACTGGCTCTCATACACTGACAGACGAAACTCACCGATGCTGATGCGGTGACAAATTTACAGCAGAAGTATGGTAGTGCCCTAAGAGTGAATTCTGGAGTGTAGTCTTGGACGGGATCGGACTTAGGTAGGCCCTGTCTATCGTGACTGAAAGGGTGTTCGTGTTCGCGGTTGTTGAGGCCTAACATTCCCACTAAGTGACCCCGAGGGTGAACGTAAAAGGTTAAGGCATCGTTCCATTCCATAGGAAATCATAGGGCTTCGCGTAACACATTGAAAATGACCACCGACGTGTTTCAGTGGGTACAAAACTCACATGACTCTGTTCTTACCCCAGAAACATCTTTCCAATATTCCTCTCTGATGAAAAAAAGGGCCTAGAATGCCCACAGCGGAGCGGTGATGATCATAGTAATAAATGATCATTTGCCAAAGTGGAATCTTTAGTAGTTAAAATTTAAAATTTATGACGTACATATAGTGTTGTAAAGTTCTAAGTTGTGTCCAATAATAAATGTTTTTTTTATTTCAATATATCTATCTACGAGTATATATATGTATACTAGTATATGCTACGTCGCTCTTCAAACCAGAGCACAGTGATATTTGTATATTAATTAACTAGACGATCTGCAGCAATAGAGATCTACTACAACATTCATCATTACCTTGATCTAGGTAAGTGAACCCATAGGTTCCCAACCTTTAGTGCACTACCGCACCCTTAACAAAAAATTCCAATGCCTCCATTTACATAGTAGATAATTATGCAAATTTTATGTCTGTCTTTTATATACATATATATCAAAAATCACAAATTAGAAAATAGTTCTCTCTCTCTCTTATCGTTTTATAATATAGTTCCAACGCCTATTGAAATACAGTGTCGTCTGCTCTGGGAGCTCACCTCTGCTTCTATATTGTAGTAATTTTCTCGAAAACAAATATTCTTTTCGATGTAAATACAGGAATTATTAAAGAGGAAACCGCAACGAAAAACGTAATAAAGATATTTTTTAGTTCTCAACTAAAAAGAGTAGCCAACAAATTACCAGTGAAAGTAAATAAAGTTCTGATTATATTATTACACCGTTTGCGAACACAATTTAATCTACTAGAGATTCAACTTTGCGGTAAATTGCAAATTTACAGTCTCCCGTCTCGCGGAAATACATTTCAGAATCCTTCAATCATGATAATCAGCTGGAGTTATTTTTAAAAAAGAAAGTTGCTGCGGTGGTACTTAGACAAGCTCCAGCATCTACTACCTACTAACAGTAACATTGGAACTACGCGCTAGGTGATTCAAATCCCGGGTTCGATTCCCACCGAGTTTACTGTGAAGATCAAGATCACGAAGATCAAGGCACCATCATATTTCCAGAATAGCAGTTATAGAGAATAGCTTAACATACTCTGACTCCGAAGAATGACGTTTCCAATGAGAGGACATAGTTTATGTCATGTATATATTCATGCGATCATAAACACGTAGACAATTACACTATATGATTGCTCGATGTCCAAAATTATAATATTTCGTGAAGTTCCTATGAATATATTTAACATGTTATCCGTAGGGGGGTAATAAAATCAGCGTCGTATTGTTACACTACTGTTATAATGTTACGATCAATAAAGCGGTATCTGAAGATCGTAAAACGTCCATAACTCTCCTATTGCTTAGCAATAACTCATTTTAGGGCATACTGTTAACGTATAATAAATCACGGCTTCTTAATAATGTGTTATATATAATGAATTAAAAAAAACTTCAGTGACATTAGCTAGTAGCAGAAAAAAATATAAAAATGTAGTGATAAAAAGTTTTAAACAATAGATGACGCCACCACAAATAATAGATCGCGCTTTCATGTATAGGGTGGCGCAAAAATAACCTTAAAAAGTACCTTATAACACAGGTAATAAGGTACTTTTTATAAGGTTATATTTGCGCCACCCTATATCATAACATAAATACATATAACGTTCGTACATTGTTGTATACATGGAAACAGGCCGTGGATCCGGGTCCACGAGCCCAGTATCAGATGAGCTGTGAAGAGTCGCTATAGCTTTCGAGCGCTTACATCATCAGAATCAAAGCAAGGTCAAATGGACTTCGTGGGTCAACAAGTCATTACGGAGTGAACGACTGTATCCTTTTACTTGGAATCTCTCTGTAATAGCCAAGTCTTTGGTCAACAAATCATTAGGGAATTGTATTCGTTAACTGGGGATCTCTTTGGATCTTCATAGTGCCAAGAATTAGTTGAACAAGTTGTTACAGAGTATACAATAGTATCCATTAACTGGATCTCTCTGGATCTTCGTAATGCTAAGAAGGGGACTACTATTGTCTTAAGTATCAGTCCTGCTCTCCTCTGCAAGACGCTGTCAAGACTTTCTACAAAAAAAAATTAAATATAATATGATCTAACAAAAATTTAAACGGAACATTGCATTTCGACTAAAGCTTTTGAATATAACTGCGCCATGGTGACACAACGGCTTATTCCTTGCTTACGAACTCGGAGAGCTTTAATTCGATTCTGAAATCACAAAATCACAAATTTTAAATCTGCGTAACAATCACTGATGGTAGGTGACTGTTGCCGAAGACCGTCTAGGTATCACCGCAGCTCTTATTTCCCTCGTTAAATATTAAAGTTGTTACATTATCATGTTCCGGTTTGAAGAGTGCAGCTGTTAATGAATTTATTGAAGTAACGAGACATCTTGTATCTCAACGCGACTAGCACAATGTGGTGTATATCACCTTAACTAGCGCCACGTTGTTATGGTCAGGTCGAATTACTGACGTTTCGCTCGTATCAGACGATGGTTCTACTCGTACCGTTGATAAAAAAAAATTATTATGAACATGCGAAATACTCGAGTAAGTCTCGTTACCCCAGTAGTTTCACTGGACACGGCGTCCTCTAAACCGGAACACAGTAATGTTTGCACCCCACTGTTTGGTGGTAGGAATAGGCGCTGCGGCGGTACCTACCTAGACGGTCTCTAGCAACAGAGATTTACTAGTGGTAAGTCTATGAAGTAATAGACCATCGTTCATATTTGAACTATCTTATTTAATACTGGATACTTGAAGGTATAACATCGCTAAAAATATTTGAGGGTATAATTTTTTTTTATTGAATTAAGCAACGAGACGAGCGGTACTTTAACCAGATGGTAAGAGATACATCTGCCCAAAACAACGTAGCACTATTGAAATGAGCGCACTGCACTACAATGTGCTCATCGCCGGGAACATAAGGTATATAGTTTCGTTACTCCAGTAATTTCACTAGCTACGTCTCTTTAATCGGAACACAGTACTGTTTGTCCGCTGCAGAAGGCGCTGCGGTGGTATCTACCTAGACGGCCCCCGGCAACAGACACTTACCACCAGTAAAGTACGACTAAATATTTGTTAGTCTGTCTGCCCTTGTAACACATTTGAACTAATTTTAAGTAGTGTGAAGCGCAGTCAATATGTAGATAATATATTAAGTCAAACGTCCGACCGCTTCTTAGAAAAACGTAGTCAAATAAACATAGAAGATTTATTGCTTGTTGTTCGCAGTACGAGCGAATGGCACTGGATCTTGTACGCTCACGCTTGTCTAAACTGGAAGTAACGGTCTTAGAAATAGGTGGATAGGTGACCTTACGTAATTACGTAGTCGCCACATATTTTTTTTTATTTAACGAAGCGCCGAGGCGAGTGGGATGTTTATATGATGGTAAGTGATACGCCCGCTTATAATATCGTGGCGCTAAGTACGATACTATACGTAATACCACATTGTATTCGTCTCCTTGAGATATAAGATTTAAGTCTCGATACCACAGTAATTTCATTACTTATAATGTATACATGACATTCTTCGCTCGTAACTTGAATCACATAAATCATTAGTTATCTCTTCATATAATTTTATTTTTTTAATACAAAGAAGCAACAAGGCCGGCAGGACGTTCACCTGCTGGTAAGTGATACACCTGGCAACGTGGCGTTAGTTAGGATGGTATTCACAGCATCACATCGTGTTCGTCGCTTGAGACATAAGATTTTGAGTTTCGTTATCCTCCAGTAATTTCTCTAGCTACAACTCCCTTCAACCCAAACACAATAATGTTTTCATACTATTGTTTGGTAGTAGAAATAGGCGCTGCGGTGGTACCTACCAAGACCGTCTCCGGCAACAGAGACCTACCACAAGTCTAATAATTTATGTACATAATTACTATTTACTCCTACGTTCAATTTTACATCTAGATCATCTCTATCTTCTTCGTATATGAGGCATTCTATAATAAGAAGTATTGTTTTATGTTTTATAATTATCATATCTGATTCTTACAGGAACACGTCTAGATCTCTTTACACTTAAACTTAAACCCTCTGTATCCTTTTATTACTTCTACAGCTACCGACTTATATATAGAGTTGTCTCGTTACTGCAACTATACTTTATCTTCTCAGGTCTTAAAGCCAAAAACCCATGATGTTTATACACAATTGTTTCCAGGCTAAAAGAGAAGCTGCAGTGGTACGGTATATTGTTCCCGTAACAAAGACCTGCCACAACAAGAGCAATGAATACTGCAAATGTAACTTTCGCAAATTATAAAGTTTAACTTAGCCTCATTACATGAACAAAGTTGCCAGACAGATTGCCAGAGAATTAACATTCTCTTCTGATACAAATTAAATTCAATTTTGTTTCCGGTTTCTGATTTCAACAGTGCACGTTTAGAAATAGAGTCAATATTTGCTTACACGATAGAAATAAATACAACTGTAATGTTTACTAGTGGTATGCCTACGTTGCAAGTCCTATAGTCTCGGGCTACTAAGAATAGGACTAAGGTATTTTCTCCCTATCGTACAAGACGACTAACACGACAAATGCATGGTGGTCTTGTACTTGCCGTAGCACAGCGTGGGTGCTAAAGAGGGCTTTGCCCTTCCGGTGGAGGTTTCAGCGGAAGTGCAGAGGGGTACCGGTGCGTTCCGTAGGAGATCCCGGAGCCCCCCCCCCCAATGTACTAACGGAGACCACCGAGGGGATTTTCGTGGGTAGAAGCCCCATATAGCCTTATCTTCCCCCCGAAGTAAGGTATCTTTTAAGAAGATTTCCCCGCGATAAAAAAAAACCATCTGTTGCCAGAGACCGTTTAGGTGGGTTCTACCGCAACGCTTATTTCTACTGCAAAACACCAGTGTGGAAACATTGCTGTGTTTGAATAGAAGGAAGTTGTAGCTAGTGAAATTACTGGGGTAACGAGACCTCGCATTATTCGTCTAAAGGCGTCGAGCGCAATATGGTGCGGTGTATAACATTTTACTGGTGGTAGGTCTCTGTTGCCGAAGACCTTCTAGGTAGGTACCACACCACCTGTTTCTATCGCCAAATACTACCGTGAAAACGTTACTGTATTCCGGTTTGAAGAGAGTTGTACCTAGTGAAATTGTGGTGCTGTGTATATAATCCTATCTAGCGCCACGTTGTTATAGGCAGGTGTATCATTTACTATCAGATAATCGTACCGCTCGCCTCATCGCTTCATTGATTAAAAAGAAAAAAAGTATAAGATCTAAAGACCATCTAGGTTAAATATACTCATTCTGCGGGTACCAGGCTTTTGTGGTTGGTCCATCAGTGTTACTTTATTTTAAGCGAAATCGTGTTATTGGAGTACCGTGCAAACCGAGGGTCAGGTGCATTTCAAATATAAAAATAAAAATGCAATCTAGCTTTCGGTACTTGATTAGACTTAACGTGATCTGCGCAATGTAGTGTCTACTTATAAACTAACGTCATTTTGCTATGAGTATGCGTATCCCTTACATTCAGGTGAACCTCTCACTCGTATCTTCGCTTTGTGATATAGTAAAAAGCTAACATTTGATACGATCGTCGTTCAATCAAGGCCAAACACTTACGTTCCAGTTTCATTTGTATAGAGCTCGTACTGTTTTATAGGTGCGGATTCAAAATGTAAATAATATAAATTCAACACCGGCGATTCTAATTTCATTGGCACCATAATTTTCCTGTTATTCTAAGACTTGGATATTGCATCCTGTGTTTAAATTTGCATCGCCAAGTATACAATAAAACGACCGCGGAAACATCACGGGCGAGTATTCGAGCGTTCGCGTCCTGAAGCTGTTTAAACGATAACGATTAAATTATATCGATTTTTTAATTTGGAATGATTTTAAATAATTTCAATTAGTATTGTGAGTGTAAAAAAATAAATAAAGCCTTTTTGTTTTTTAAATGTATTTTTGGTATTATTATTAATGTGAGTAATTTTATTTATATTATGTTTGTACACCAAAAAAAAGACGACACCAAGAAAAAGTATAGGGCGGCGCAAAAATAACCTTATAAAAAGTACCTTATTACCTGTGTTATAAGGTTATTTTTGCGCCACCCTATACAATGAAGGTAGTAAAGGGATGGCTTCTCGCCTACAGCGATTTCTCCCAGACAACCAGTAAATGGGCATAGACGAGAGTTTCACAGGGGTGGGGGAGGTTTGGATTGAAATGCATATAAACATAAACACTTACATATACATATATTAAAAGGATAAAATATACATATAAATATAATAATTACTTAAAGTGAGATTGTTAAAATTTACCAGTATTTTGGGATGTATTATTAGTGCTGTGAAAATATTTAATATACATAATTTTACTTCAAAAATTAAAAACGTTGAGTTTTTATTTATTAATATTAACTAATCCTTAAAACAGTGATTGATTATAATAATTATTACTGCTTTCAAATAAATGGTTAGAAAAAAATTTGATTGTTTCAATAACGACATTTCAATGTACCAGTCAATCTAAATTTGCGGTTAATATTTTTAGTTTAAACTTAAATTTTTTGTTATAGTATACAATTATGATTTTTGGTAAAAAGAAAAATGGTAAGTGAATACAAAGAATATTTTTAAAATATCAACGTTATTGGTAAACAGGATTTCTTATAAAATTTCTTAAGTTTAAAAGGTTATGTATGAGAAAATCAGCGCGGTATTAACGAAGAATGAAAAAATATGTATTCATATGCTTGGAGTACAATTAGTTTTTTCCAAGATGTACATAATTTATTGATATATTCTAACAATAGAAATATTCAAATTTTATATCTCTGTTTTAAGGCAGACGTAATTTTTTTTTTTATTTTGGCTCTCTGGGTAGTACTAAGCCTGTTCGTTATTGCAAAATGGATTGTTACACAGTTTGAAGTGAACAGGAATAATCTTTTTCTTAGTAATTTCTATATATATTATATTTAGCATTACATGCTGTAATCGTCAAATTTTGACATACTGCCCATGAGCCTGACAGACGTATCAGTAGTGACAACAAGACTTATAGTATTGTAATAAGAAAAATTTAACTTCTCTCTCTAATCTTCTATTTACATTTAGTTCATATATGTTCTACTTTTCTACATTTCGTTCGTCTAGAACATATTGCCACTGAATCGGAAAACAGTTATGTTGTTGTGGTGGCAGATTTACAATATGAAGATGGTAGCTAGCAAGGGTCCGAAACAAACCTACTACCCTCCAAACTACACAAAACGTGATTTCATAATTGAAAGATAGTTAAAGTTTACAACGGGAGTATTTAATTGGATTTTCTTTTCTCGTAGATAAAGGGGCATGCGCCTCGATGCAAGCACCGGTTCTGGATATGCCACGTTTCTCCCTCTGGAGTGCAATATCAAACATAATCATATGCTGTTCCAATATATGTAACATAATGTGCTACTGTTGCATAGCACTGATTGCACTGCTTATGAATATTCTATTCTGTCTCTTCTTGTGCTAGTGTATGTGAAATATTTAAAAGTCTAAGTCCTAAGTGTAGTTTCAGTTTGTTTAGCTTATTGAAAAGTGTCTCTATATTGTTAAATACAATGAAGGCGTGTTATTTAATAATAGTTTTTTTTTAAATACCTTGAAATGTTCGATGTGAATTTGATTATTTTTGTTGGCTTAAAAAGTATTTAAAATCCAATAGCTTATGATTATTGTAAAAAGCGGTTATGTACTTTAAAACTTCTGATCAAGATATTTACAGGGAAGAGCAGTTTTTGTTTAAGGTCCAACTTTTATTAATTTTCCTCATCAAGAAATTTGGCTTTGGATTTTCTTCTATAGAAAATGACAGTGGAAATATTACGCTGAACTCTTTCCGAACAAAATTTAATGGTATTTCTCTTATCGCCAACTGAAACTTTTTTAGTGAATTATATTACCTAGTAAACCTATAGGGTCTACATGACATAGGATTTGATATTGGTCGTATTTAATGAGATTAAAAATCAATAACAATTATATATTAACTGTAAAGCTACCTTATGGTCCACTTTGCGAGAAGCTTTATGCTCAAAATACATTGTAATAAGCTTCAAATTTTCAACAGCTATAAAACTCTTTGCGGATAATTTATTAATTAAAAACTACGTGAAAATCTAATAAAGCAGAGACGTTAACAGTACTTATAAAAAAAATTGACATTACTTTTAAACTGTAATATGTATTTTATTTATACTACGCTGCTGGCAGCGCGGTCTTTAAATTATTACGGGAGGCCTATGTCTAGCTGTAGACGTCTATTGACTGATGCACCCTGCTAATCAACAAACGAGGCTCTAGCTTTCACCAACCCACATTGGGCCAGCGTGGTGGGAAATGGCCCAAATGCCTCCATACCAATTCCTGCAAACGACGGCCCCTAGTATTTGGCAGGTCGCGGAATATTGCTGGATGCGGGCATCGCAGGACCGATCGAAGTGGGGATCGTTGGGGAAGGCATATGTCCAGCTGTGGACGTGTATCGACTGATGATGATACTGCACCACATTGCGCTCGTCGCCTGAGATAAGATCTTGTATCTGTTTACCCCAGTATTTACACTAGCTACAGCGCTTATAGAACTGGAACATAATAATGTTTGGACACTACTGTTTGGCGGCAGAAATATGACGAGTGGTGGTGCCTACCTGGATGGTCTCCTGCGACAGAGACATACCATCAGTGATCGTTTAATTTAGAGATTGAGTTTTTTTAATAAAACTTAAAAAAAGTTTAGCTCATGGTGAATGTGACCCTTCCATGGTTGTCTATTTACATATTAAAGTACGTTGAAACTATCACAATTTATTTAGCGCCGACTACTTGGTACATTGTTAGAGGCCGACTACACGGCGCCGTGTATGTAATTACTTTAACTAACTTTAGTATTATTAATTCCATTTACTGGTGGTAAGTATTTGTATCTAGAGACCGTTTGTGTAAGTACCATCGCAGCGCCCATTTCTGCCATCAAACAATGGTTTGCAAACGTTACTGTGTTCCGTTTTGAAGGGTACTGTAGCTAGTGAAATTATTGGGATAATGAGATTTAATATCTTATGACGATATCTCAAGGCGATGAGCTCTATGCGGTGCAGGGTTTGCCATTCTAAATAGCTCCACATCGTTATGGGCTGGTGTATCACTTAGTATGAGGTGAACGTCCCATTTGTCTCGTGCCTCCGTAGAATAAAAAAAATCTATCCTAGAATACAAATTACTAGTTACAGTATGTAAGGGATAGTGAGTAATATGGGAACAATCTCATTTTAGAAACGGATTTACTACGTTAATTACTATTTATCAAACTTTTTTACATTTTATACTAGCTGTTCACTGTCCGCTTTGCTGGCCGTAATATAAAATTAGACCGCAAGTGAATTTCTATAGCAACTGTTACTATAGCAACCGCATTAACAATAGCCAATGAAAATAGTTATAAAAGTTAATTAGAAATATAATGATAAAGGATCTATGAAATTCGAAAAATAAATATCCTATAACCATCTACAAATATTTCCATGTCGATATGTTCACTAGTTTTCACGTGATTGTCGAATAAAAGAAACCCGTTTCCGTTATATATATAATAAGAGAAATATTCCAAATTTGAAAAAATGGAAAACAGTTTCCTAAAATCTTGTTCATGTCAAGTTGAAATTTGATTTCATCTCACTAACATTACAGTATAAAAGCTGTAACTAGTAGTGTAAGTAGTAGTAGTAAGTAGGTGATGTAAATAATAAAAAAAATCATACGTTGCGTTGTAGTGCCGGAGGTAATCGAAAAGTCTTTTTTTTTACATATGACCAAATGAAATCGTTAATCGAATCCCGTCGACGCATCGGTTGGATTTTTTAAAACAACCTTTTTGAAGAATAGCAGACTAGGAGTTAATCGTTTGTGATTGTTCGTGATAACAACAGTCTGTGTTACCGCAGTAATTTTACTGCTTACCCTGTGAGTGGGTTCATTTGTCCGATGAATACGGGTTCGCGCCCCCAAAGACCACAGCTGTTACTATTCTTCCCTCAACAATATTCCCAATAGCAACATCCCTCATTACCCGTTATTCCTGTGTATTTTGCAACATTCCTCTCAAAAAGTCTGCTTCCTCCCACATTTCCCTATCCCTACCAATATCTTACAGACACCAACCTGTATGCCCAACGTGGTAACTTATGGGCAATACCCCCTAAGGGATAACACTGGCTACAACATCTTTTAAATAAATAACACATAGTATTACTTGAATTCCTGAAAAACGTGCACCTGGTAGACAGCAGTGGAAATGCTTTGACGTCATACAGGAGTGGATCGGGCTTAAATACCATCATTTGATATGAAAAGCTGAGAATCCAATTATTTTTCTCAATCTGATCGCCAAACTTCAGTTTGAAGAAGGTACCTAATGATGATGATGATTACTTAACGGTAGAAATAGGAGCTACGGTGGTACGTACTAAAACGGTATCCGGTAACAGAAACCTGGTACCAGTATAAAAGAGATCTGTCCATAAAGAGAAACCGTGTACCAAAAATGGCTTAAAGAGTTTACATTCATCATCATCAGCCAGAGACAGTCCACTGCTAGGACACATAGGCGTGCGCTTATACAAGGAAATAAGCATTGCACACCCTGACTTCCAAAACTTGTCTGAATAACAATCTCTCAAGTTACTCAAAAGCTATGTTTAGGCTACAGCTTAATTATCGATAATATGACTAAAAGTATAAGTAAGCACAGCAGGGGGTGTAAGGAGTCGCGCACAACAACTCACGGGATCCAAGCCAACATCACCTACTCGTGATGTACCTAGCTAATCAACAAATGAGGCTCTGGCTCCCACCAATCCGCGTTGGGCCAGCGTGGTTTAAAATGACACAAACCCCTACATGAACCCCTACATACTACGGTCCCTGGTATCCTGTGGTACCGGAGGCCAGGCTGAATGTAACGGACGTCAACAAGGCGCCGGAACCAGGGCAGCGCACGACCGATCACTGTGGAGATTTTTGAGGAGACCTATGTCCAGCAGTAGACGTCTATGGCATGATGACGACAGGTAAACACAGAGACTCAGGGTGTGGTTTTCATACCCTATCGAAATCTCTTTGCACATTTCTAGCTGGACATACGACTCTCTCATAAAGCAGACACGATAAGAGAAAAGTGAATATTATCTGTTACCCTCACTTTTATAATTTTTTTTCTAGTACTACAAATAACTTTCAACAGTAAATACGTTAATATAAATTTTAAATTTAAATAAATACTTCACCACGGTACTGATGTTGTGGTGATGTGGTCTGCGATGGTAAAAAGCACTTCTCTACCAATACTCTATCCATTCTTCTTTTGAAGTATTGAAGATTGAATCTTAAAAATCGTTCACGACTGAAGTAATATATATGTATAAACATAAAGGAAATAAGCTAAGCTTTAACTTAGAAGTAAGACTGTAGATTACTTAAATATTCTAAATTTTTAACTATCTCATTCCTCCTCTGAAGTAAAATACTATGAATCTCGAAAATCTCGGTATTCATTAAGATTTCTATCCGTGTTATTGCTTCGTAATTATTAAATTCTGAACTGTTGCTTTAAAATCTTGGAATGGTATCTTCAGGTCATTTTGTAGTGTATTTTGCCGGGGTGGTCCGGGAAATAATCTGGGGTTTGATTCTAATTAATATCTTCATTAAGGACTACATAGATACTAACGATTAGTGGTATTATCTAACTAGACAAGACAGTTTGATAAACCCTAATAAACATTAAAAAACTCTACAATATATAGCCTCGGAATCAAACCAGGAACTTCTTCAAGGCAAGTGTTTAACTTCTGTGCTAGGACCCATTAATCCCATATAAACTCCACTTCTTCCCTAAAACAGTATATTAAGGAGATTTGTTCAGCGAAAATAAAAAGGTACTCCCTGACAACTGTGACGTCAGTACACCAGTCAGCTCAGACCTAGTAACTGTGGCTATACTCAAACCGTTGAGGTAATAAATAAAAAAAAAAAATCGTAAATTATTTTTTTAACATCGTCATAGTCATCTACTGCTGGATACAAGCCTACCCAAAAGATCCTCGTCCTGCGCTGGTTGCATCCAGCGGCTGCCCGCTACCTCCAGTGGATTGTAAAGGTTCATATGGGGAGATTTGGGCCATTTCCTACTTCACTGGCCCGATGTGGGTTGGTGGAAGCCAGAGCCTGGTTTATTGCTTAGCAGGGTGCACTACGAGTTGGTGAGGTTGGCTTGGATCCCTTTTCATTCCTTCATTCAACAGCCAATTTACGTCCCCGCTGTTGGTGCACAGGCCTACCCCCAATATGCGGGACCCTTTACGCCCCTTTTTTATATATAAAATAAAAAAATATAGATATCATACAAGTACATGACATTAGGAAGTTTAATTAAATAAAACACTTCAGCACTTCGTACGTCTAAATATAAAGCGGTGTTTTTATGAAGGACGTTTAAGTGACAGAATGAAAGCGGGGAGCACTCGCAGATACATCGAGATTTATTAAAATTTCAAGTCGTCTCAACCCTGCCAGCCCCAAGAGGAGCAGGTGTACCCTGACTGTGGCTCAAGTCAAACGAAAATATATTGTATCTCATTCATATAAGGTTCCTTATTGTTGTTAATTTATGTTCATTTACCTTTCTGTACCTACTTTATTTAACAGGGGCCGTGGCTTTGTAAGAAGCGATGGAAGTGGCCTTCTGTGAAAGTATTTTGACCCATGATGGCACTTGTGACTGATAGCTTAATAGCTTCATCAAAAAACAAAGCATCTGGTGTTCAACTGGTTCATGACCCTACATCACTGGTATTAAGGATGGACATGTAAAATAAAATCTGCTTTTACATTAGGTGAATATTTTAAATATCTTCGAGAGGAAGAAGTAAAAACATTTTTATATCACTAATAATATCTTCTTCATTATTATATATATATATATATATATATAATATATTTTGTCATATGAAAAAGTTTCTTAGCAATGGAAATACCGGTCCACTGCTTTAGGTTTAGCTGCTAGGACTATGCCAAAGACCTATGGTATTTAGATCTTCAAAAATAACGCAACAAGGTTTCTTTAAGGTTGAGGAGGTGTTGGCAGGTCGTATACCTTCGCTTCTTCAGCAGTATTAAGAAATAATACTCCAGAATGAAGTCATAGTTGAAACTATGACCTTATCACATTCCTTTGAACTTTGATATTTTAATAAAAAAATTTAAGCGGTTTTAAACTGTGAATCACATCACATTAATTATTAATGATATGGTTATTGTGCACTGCTTTCAGTGGCTGTACCACTGCGATCACATTAAATTAAGTGAGCAGTGTGATGTCTAATTGTTCATAAAATGCGACTGATGCCGACTCATTAAAAATTCATGAAGCACGATGACTAAGATCCTCTTATTAGTAATGTTGCGAGTCGTAAAACTTTACTAGCCGTCTGCAAACTGGAATAAAAAGGATTTTAGAGTTTATGAACTTTGGAGTTCAAAATGTAAATATTTTCGGGTTGAGCTTACAAAAAAAAACTAGTAAGACTTAATACCGAAAGAGAATTATGTGGAAAGTTATCAGCGAACGCAACACCTGATGCGTACCTTTATTAATTAAGGACAAAGTCTACGGCATATGAGCTTCTTAATATCGGATGAACAGAGAACAAATATTTTGACTTAAAAAAAAGGTCAGTGATGTACGTATTTATAAAAAAATACTGTGTACAGTAAATACATCGGCAGGAGAGTTTAAAAATTCCGAACTGAAATCAGATTACAGAAACGGACGCAAACAAAAATAGACGAATTAAAATCCCGCAATTTGAATAGGTTTTGAATAAAAAAGCAATCCCCGTATTTAAACGAAACCCTTTCATCCTCCCCGCTTGATATAAAGCTGACAGATTGTAATTCATTCAAACGAATGTTCGCGGATTTCCAATTAATATTATCGCCATATTTTATTTAACCACTCAGTTAACCAATCATAAAAAAGGAAACGTTGATTGTTTACGGTTAAACCCTGCAAAGTATTAGTAACATTAGTTATTAGCTTGAAAGATTAACAGTTATATTCTTTATTAACAGTTACATTGTTTTTTTTTATTTAATTACGCGACGAAACGAGCGGGACTCCCATTTGATTGTAAGTGATACGCCTGCCCTTAACAACGTGGCGCTAGTTAGGATGATATATATTGCATCACATTGCGCTCGTCGCCTCAGACATAAAATGTCGAGTCTTGTTACCCCAGTAATTACACTAGTTATAGCACCCTTCATACTGGAACACAGTAAAGTTTGCATGATAATGTTTGGCGCTGGAAATAGAAGCTGCGGCGATACTTACACGGTCTCCGGCACCAGGGACCTACTACCAGTATGCGACGATACGACGAGACGAGGGATGTGTTCACCGAATGGTGAGAGATAAGTCTACCCTTAACAACTTAGGGCGATGTACACAACACCACATTATGCTCTTAGCCTTGAGATGTGAACCTAATAATTTCGCTAGTTACAACTCTCTTTAAACCGGAATACGGTTATGTTTGCACAGTCTCCGGCAAAGGGACCTACCAGCAGTATTTCGAAAGTTTTGGGAATTTAGCTGTAATTTTTATTATTTTGTTATTTTTTTATATATATATTTTATATATAATATGTGTGTAATAATAGAACTAATTGGGTTGATAAAAAAAAACGTACAAATAGAATTTAACTATATATAGACGTTGGAACTAAGACTCATTGTATCTGAAAGGCGTATCTGAGTGATCATTACGAGTTTGTAAAGTGTCAGAGATTTATGTACAATTATTGTGAAATACGGATTCGCGCTGTGAGATTTGCCAAGGGAATATAATCCTTTATTAAACAGTTAACCTATATACTAATTACATGTGTTATTTATATTTACGTACACATGTGTCTAATGAAACTAATTCACTGCGATCTGTATGACTTTTACGTTGTGATTAAGTTTCCGTTTCGTTACAACAGAATCTTGGTTGAAAATCACCCATAATGGTTGAGATTGTATGCACTGTACCGAATTGCGCTCGTCACCTGAGACTTAAGATGTTGAGTCTCGTTACCCTAGTAATTATACTAGCTACAGCGCCCTTCAAACTAGAACACAGCAATGTTTACACACTACTGTTTGGCGGCAAAAATAGGCGCTGCGGTGGTACCTGTCTAGACGGTCCTTGGTAACAGAGACCTACCACCAGTAAAGAGACCTACAACTAGTGCAGAGCTTTTTCAACAGCGTCTGATTAAACGTCTAAATATATATATATATTATTTATCATTCAATTATATAGGGTGGCGCAAAAATAACCTTATAAAAAGTACCTTATAACACAGTGTAATAAGGTACTTTTTATAAGGTTATTTTTGCGCTACCCTATATAAACTACATCCTGCTCGTAATAAATAATGTAACTAAAGTAAATTTAAAAAAAATTAAGTATAGATATGCCATAAGAAGTTTTTTTCATAATGCTACTGCATTGTCTATTTCTACAGCCAAATATTAGTGTGCGAATATTGCTATGGTCTGGTTTGAAGAGCGTTGTAGCTATAGAGATAACTGATGATACTTAACATCTTATATCTCAAAGCGACGAACTCAATGTGGCGCTGTGTATATCATCCTAACTAACGCTACGTGGTTATGGGCAGGTATTTCTTACCATCAGTTTAACCTCCACGTCTCATCGTTACTTCGAAGAAAAACAAACCGGATTAGGATTATCACTAGCTACTAAATCTTGTAGTAGTGTTTATTAATTGCATAGCTAGTATAGTAGATGTATAAAATATATTACACACATTTCTTAACAATCTCAAGTAAATATTATATTTTTTTTCATGTTCTACGAAGCGACGATATAAGCGGGACGTTCACCTGATGGTAAGTGATATGCTCGCCCATAACAATGCGGCACTAGTTAGAATGATATACACAGCAGCTGATTGTGGTCGCGTTGAGACATAAGATGTTATGTTTCATTACCCCCGTAATTTTACTAGCTACAGCGACCTACAAACCGGAACACAGTAATGTTTCTACAGTACTGTTTGGCAGTAGAAATAGGAGGAGTATTGGTCCTTACCTAAACGGTTATCGGCAACAGATAACTACCACCAGTGCAACTAATATTTAATAACCACTTTGCACCCCCTGTGAATATATAAAATGAATTTAAAAGTAAATTAATTTTAATGCTAAGTAATCATTTCAATAACTTATCCTATTAATATTCCAGCAAGGTAAGCCTTCAGCCTTTTCAAATTTGTTATTCAAAGTGTACCTTAGCTTTTTGTCATTTAACTTCAATATTATTAAGACGATTATTTTAATTTCTAAAATATCAATTTATGTAACAAAATCAGAATAAACTAAGTTAAACAAACAGAAGGAACTTAAATTCATATTTCAATATAGCGGCAAAATATTTAAGTTTTTTCACTTTATGGTAAGTGATAGGCCCATTCATTACAAAGTGGCGATCCTAAGATGATATATATACTTTGTAATATAAGATGATAAGTATCATAACCTCAGTTATTTCACTGGGTACAGTCCTTAAAACCGGAAGAAAGTCATGTTTTAATTCTATTTGTAAGCAGAAACAGAAGTTGCGGTGGTACATATAAGGTCTCCAGACATATTATTATTATGGGTATACACAAATTAAAATATATGTAACAACTAGCTGTTCCTCGGTCAATTTGCTATCTGTAATATAAAATTAGACTGCAAATGAATTTCTATAGCAACGGTTACTATAGTAACCGGACAAATAATATTAAATGAAAATGAGAAATTGAAGTAAATTAGAAATAAAATAATGAAGGATCTATAAAATTTAAAAATTAATTACCCTAAAAACGTCTTCAAATGATTACGCGTCAACTGGTCATGTTCATAAATCGATACGTTCACTTGGTTTCACGTGATTGGCGAAGAAAAGAAACTCATTTTCATTACATATATATAATGAAAACGAGTTTCTTCATATATATATAATAATCTATTCCTATTCTTTCATATGTATTCGTATGTAGTAAATCGACTTTCATAAATCTCCCAAATGTAGATATACTTTGGAATGTAAATATTTATCTGGCAACATCATAACACTGTATAAGCGTCAAGGTCTTCAGTTATTGAAGAATCTCAGTTGGACTTGCAAGTATACTATAAAAATATTACTCAGGTCTTTGTCATTTCGTTTTTATATCTCGTTTACTGTTCGTCTATAGTTTTATAGTATACAACGGCAATATTTTACTGTTGAGCAATAATCAAATTTTTATATCTTTATTGGTTTTTCTTGTGGATATTATATAAAAATGTATTAAGTGATTTTTTGTTTAATAACACGACAAGTGTCCTAAATGCTATTTGCATTGTTTAACTTACTTTTATTCATTAATACACAAAACCTATTAGGAATGAAGTTAGTAGGAGAAAGCCTCTATTTTAAAACAGCTTTAACAATAATAAAATACGATTATATAAAAAAAAAGAAATTTGTATTACTATTTATCTATTATGCATTTTTAATTATTAATTTTGTGTCTAAAAATAGTGAAGTTAATCTAGTTAATAGTTCTAAAAAAAAGTTTATCGTTACAGTGAGAAAATAGAAAAGAGATTTTAGGTCTGATAATAAATTCTGTTCTGTTTAGTTTACCTTTTAGCAGTTAAAAAGTGAAGGTTATCTAATTTTCGTCCCTGTTGCTCTTAATAACATATATCAAAAACATTTTATTGTTAAAAGGGATTGTAATTATATTATCTACAGTGATAATTATCATTATTATTCTTTTTTTTGTCTTATTAGGTGAAAAATGCCTGCCACTAGAAAACATATTTTACATTCTTACACTTTTGCCTTCATAATATGGCAGGCGCACTAATAAACGTTTTATGAGAGTTTTTACTTCTGATGCAACTTAGCAAGGCTACTTGAATCTTTGACTGAATATAATGTAATTGTAGTATTGAGTTATAATTAACATATAATAGGACAACGAACATTTCATTAGCAGTTAAGATTGTTAGTCTATTTTTAAGCTTTAAAGACACCGTGATGAAGAGAAATACTATGATGTTACGATTGCAGCCTTGATATCGTATCTTTAAACAACTCAGGCTTTTAATGAAAGATATAGAATAGAGTAAGATACATATAAACAATATTACCCAGGATATAAATATCATAACAAGCGGCAGAAGAGACGGTATAGCGAAGGGTACCTGAGATTACCTTACTGGTTATAAAAATTTCACATCATCCGAAATTGCGTTGTTCTGGGCACAGGCATCTGTAACTCTCGGAACAGAATGAAATATTTGCTAAAGGATTTTGTTAGAAATCTTACAACATTACTATCTTTTGTCGTTATACAGTATTATAATTGTTTATTGTAGCAATACAGAGGCATAATTTTTTTTAAACGAATAATGAAATAGACGGCATTTATTTAGATCGGTCTATAAGAAGTTCCTTGTGTTAAATATTATTTATTTAATGTGGGAGTACACCCTATCCCTTAAACATTGTTCTTTTCATATTTGCTAATTTCGTTCCAAAAGTTTAAAACGTTTAACTAATTTTCATGTTATCTGTATATTGAAACCATAGCCAATTTTTTTCCCTTCTTTAACGTTTTTTTTATGAAATATTGTACGGTATACCTACTAGGTACGATATTTTTTATGCAATGGAGTGATATTCACTTATTAAATCGATTAGGCATTTTTATACTGGGTGCCAGGAGACCGCTTCCGAAAACGAAGACAGACGATAGTACTAATGACACCTTTGATGATGGAACGGAAAAAATCGATCTTGCTTAAAAAAATAATCATATTTTTAAAACGTTTGATTAACATTATCTACACTCCATCATGTTAGTACAGCTAAATAAAACGATAGTTTCATAAAAAATACATTACTTTACTAAAAAAAAAACAGTAATAAAACACAAAATCAAAAACAACTGATGCTCAGATCAACGAACGCCCGGGCGCGGCGCGGTTTGGCCAATGTAAATGCTCCGTGGCCCTATAAGGGTCAAATTGAAACCAAATACATCTCGAGTTCCTTCCGCGCCCGTGCGTTCGTTGATCCATTCTAATACATTTGCTTTGGTGGTCGTAACACTCCCGCAACTCTCTTTGGGGAAGGAATTTAATAAAGTCCATTCTTATCATCATCATCATCACTAACCGATAGACGTCCATTGCTGAACATTGGGCTGCCCCCCAAAGATCTCCACATCGATAGGGTCACAGTCAGCATAACCTGCGGTAACATCGGGCACTGAGGGCTGTTATTTTTATGGGGGAAATACATTCTTAGCTAACTTTTAAATTGCAGAAACAATATGTCCACCAAATTTTGAAAAATTATAAAACGTAAAATTTTAAAATTTTACGTCTAATAGTTTCCGAGATCTCGGAATGAGTCAATGAATCCTCATATCCGCTATATATATACAAATAAGGTTATCTTATAAAAAAAATATTATTATACAATATCGTTATGTACTACGTATAAGAACTTTAAGGTAGATATGGAAATACGTATATATAGGACAACTAGCAAATCAATATGCATTCTAGTCATCAAAACTGTACACTGGACAAGTGATATCCGGGACACTAATAGCTTTGACTGGGTGGACTCTCGTTAATTAAGTATCAGCCATCCCCATAAATTGAAAAACTTGTAGCATAGTTATTTGCGCACGTGGTAAACTTTAGGATATATGTATATGTTGGGTATGCCGGAAAACAGGATGTATTTTATTCCGATCGGTAACGGCATTTTACTTTCTTTTGGCCCCATTAAATATCAGCTTGTCAATTTTATTGTTTATGGTGGATTTTATTTTTAATTAAAATAATGTAAACGATGGGAGTTAAGTTTTAGTAAGTAACAAAATTTTTAAATTCTATGAATTCTCGTTCTCACTTCTTGAGAACAAAGACCATTGAATTATTATCCTCTGCCTGATCTTAGGTTACTAAAGGTTGGGGATGGTTTATTTCTGCAGTTAAACAACAATGTGCAAACACTACTATGCTCCAGAATGAAGTGCACTGTATCTAGTTAAGTTATTGGGGTAACTATCATTGTAAACTTTATGATACCGAAGACATATCCTTACCAGTTACAGGCGTTTCATTTACCATAAGTTAAATCTCCTGCTTATTTAGTACCTTCAACATATAAAAACTCTCAGATATCGCCTAAGAATATCCAAAACGATATATACTAGATATCTTTGTTTTACCCTCTAGGGAATATATTTAAGTATACACCTGCGATATTCAACCCTTTCAGCTTTTGAATAATAAAGCTTGTTTAAAAAATTCATAACGGATGTATTTTTTTAGTAGCTTTATGATTTAGGATCCTAATTTATTTGGCAACTTGAATAAATTTTTAATTCCTCCAGACGTGAAGGGTTTTAATTGATATGATGCTTTCATTATTTTACTTCCCCTTTATTTGTTGAAAAAAAATCTGAATTTGTTGCTAAAAATTCTACTAGCCATCTTCATATTAATGATGGGATACTGACTCAGTTTTGATTTATGTTTTTGTAATGAGAGATTTTTAGATTATTTTTATAAGCAAACAGAGTATATACATAGTGCTTTACTTGGGACTTAAAAGACTTTACCTGGAGGGACATAGTTTGTTTAAACTATCACAGTAAAGTATCAACTGTTTCCTTTATATACTAAAGGTAAGTGACACCTTTAATAACTGTCTGTTGACCCTCAGGCGTCAGGTATATCCATAAATTACCTTGCGGTCGACGACGTGTTAAGACTCTAGAAATCCCTTATTACTAAAAAGAGAGTGTACACTCTTTTCGCTATTTTCATTACTTACCTTTGTTTCTCTCTCGTTCTAAAGTAGTTCCCTCGTGTCTAAGGATCATAGTCAGTGCAAGGTATGCTGTCTGGATCAGACGATCTGCCTCGTTCGGTTCCTGTCCAGCGCATCTCTTAGGACTGTGTAAAATTTAGGAGATGAGAAGTCTTTAACCTGATCGGTCTATCTGGTATATGAACGCCCGGATGATCTTTTTCCTTCGGTGTACCCAAGGATAATCAGTTTTTACAGAAAATTGTCGCTTCTGCGGATTGTGTGGTTGAAATACATAAGGACCATTGTTTTTAATGGTAAATTTCTGGAACTTTAAGACATGATTGTTGACTACTGTTAATTTATAGATGTGTCATCGATGAGGATAGGATTGCTATTAATACAAATTATCTCTATGAGAAGAAAAAAGCAGTTGATAAGTAACGGTGATAATCGAATTCTGAAAGTAGCAGGATGGTTGGTTCACTGGTGATAAGTCTATGTGTTAGTTGTAGGTCTTTCTTTCCGGAGACTATCGAGGTAGGTGCCACCCTTTATCAAAGCCATGGTCAGTAGTGAGAGGTCGTGGGACGCCGGGGTGGCCTTCTGTGAGGAGGTAATGCCATTCTGTGAGGAGGGAGCGAGAAATAAATACCCATCTCTCAATACGCAAGCAGAGATCGGGGCGTTGAAGGAGGATATTTTACGCCTTCCGACTCTTATAACAGAGGCTATGGTGGCGGATTCAGAGGTAATTTGTTACCAAATATAAAAGGCCTGAAAGTGGTGCGCGCGGTACTTCCTCCCAAGAATTTTATAGGGGGTGGAGAGCAGTATTTGCTCCCGGAGATGTAATCTTATCAATGCCTCTTACAGTTGGAACCACGGTTGTGTGCGAAAGCGTTCCCGTGGTTTCGGCCAAATGCGATGAGTGGGAAACCGTGGGGTTTTAGCCGGTTAGGGTCCGGCATAACTCTTCTGTTGCGCCGACAACAGAAGGGTATCTAATGTAGGTGCCACTGCGGCGAATATATCTGCCTCTAAATATTGGTAAGTTCCGGTTTGTAAGGCGCGGTAGCTATTGTAATCACAGGGGCAATGATATTCCCCATCTTATGTCTCAGGCGACGAGTGCAATGTAGCGCAGTATATATCATCCTAAGTAGCGCCGCATTGTCATGGGCGTATCACTTACCATCAAGTCTTGCTCGTCTCATCGCTTAATTGTATAAGAAATAAACGTATACTATCACTTATTCTTCGTCGAGGTTTCTTAAAACAATGAAATACAATTAGACTATGTATAATGTAATATGAATACTTCAATACAATATTCTCTTATAAAGAAACTCTTACCATTCATTCATTCGAACAAATAACGACTCTTGATATAAATTGGAATGACAAATTTAATTAAGAGCATCAGGATTAATCTGGAGATGGGACTCTTAAACTTTTATGTTATAAATGATGTCCTCATTTGTCTTTCGCAAGTCGTTCGCAAGATGGTTTTTTTTATAATTCACTTGCTATTCCCTCCGAAGATATTTCATTATACTTTTAGGACGGCCGTCCTTCCCTGCAGTTACAAGTATACATCTATAACGTTTCAAATTCAAAAGAGCACTTAATCATTTAGGAGTTTTTCTGGTGGTAGGTCTCTGTTGACCGGACACCGTCTAAGTAGCTACCATCGTAGTGCCTATTACAGTCGACAAGCAGTAGTGTGCAAACATTACTGTGTTTGAAAGGCGCTGCACCTAGTGTAATTACTGGGGTAACGAGACTGAGCATCTTATGCCTCAGACGACGAACACAATGCGGTGCAGTATATATCCAACTAGCACCACATTGTCATGAACAAGCGTATCACTTACCAACAGGTTAATGTCCCACTTGTCTCGTCGTGGTAGAAGTATAATTTTATGATTCAATGAATTTCTAAAATAAGATGAATACACTGTTAAAATGGTAAACAGAGACAAAGAAGAAGAAAGAGCAATGATGATGACAATTTTTTATTAATGAATATAGAAAAGACGAAGGATATGGAAATTATATAGACTCTGAAATGATCTTATTCTGTCATAGTCTAATCTCTGTAAATAACTTTATACTTGTCTTCTTTTTCGTTTCATGTAATTAAATTCGTACCGTCTTAAAAGAAGATTCATTTAATTGACTTTCTCAATGAGGTTTAACTGTGTTTTTTTTTTAAGATCAACCGAATAATTTTACCGGTTTTTCCAACTTTGATGATTAGTTTCAGGTAGAATTTTGAATTCTGTTATATTCAAGTCTGTTTGTGGTGACAGTCGTAATTTTCACCTGATGGGAAGTAACATGCTTACTAATTTGTCTCTAACTCGGCTGATAATCATTACATTACATTGTGGTTATCGCCTTAAGACTGATCATGATCTTAAGTCCAAGATCTGATCTTAAGATTAAAATCTGATGACATGATCTTAAGTTTTGTTATCTTAGTTATAACGCCTTTCAAAGCAAATACGATAACGTTTGCATACTACAATTTATCAGCGGAAATAGCATTTGTGGTGGTACTTAACAAGATGTTGTACTTTTGTTGTATTTTGATTTGTAAGATTGAGGTGTGTTTTACACCTATTTATTTTACACGTATAGAAAATCAATGATAACAAATATAGGAAAAGTAAGCTTCAAAACGAGGTTTTCCACAAAATTGCGTTGTTGGTTGTGTTCGTGTTTAGTGAACGTTTCAGTTCTATTTGTCAACATGCCCGGTTAGTTGGATTTGTGTGTGCTACTCAAACTGTTTCATGTATTCATTGATTTTATTTCTAGTTGCTTATCGTTGATATTTACAACATGCAACTGAGTAATCTTGATGTATATTTTCCGCATTTATTACTATATCCAGTTACAGAAATATTTAATAAATAAACAATTCATATTTTGTTTCATATGCTTATTTACCACCTGCAACTACTTAAATGATCTATCGGCGGTTTTTAAATGTACAATTTTTACTGTCATATATACATCAAGTTTTGTTTAAGATAAATTTAAACTTAAACTTAAATGTATTAACTATGGCATTGTTTAGGTTACTCAGGCATTAAGTATAGCTTTCTATTTTGTTTTCATTATTCAATAGAGAAGCGAGAAGACGAGCGAGACGTTTTCTCGATTGTAAGAAATACGCCACATCATAACAATATGGTGGTAGTTAGGATGGCATACAAAGCACCACATTATGATCGTCGTTTTGAGACATAAAATGTTAAGTTTTATTACCCCAGTAATTTTACTAGCTACAACGTCTTTTAATCAGGATCCATACACACTAATGATCGGCGGCAGAAAAGCTGCGGTCATATCTATCTAGACGGTCTCCCGCAACAGAAACATATCATCAGTAGTTTCTGTTAAAGAACTCAGCATCTACGCTGATTACTGAGAATATTTACAGTTAACCCAGACAATTTGATGATGAAATGAAGAGATCTATTTTTCCCGTAAATTTGTTTGTGGTATTTTGTTAACATTGCTGCAGAAATAACAGCGATATATCACACTGCCGGCCTGGATGAACCAACTAAAAGAAAAAGGCAATAACTTCTCCTGTGACTTACCAATATACTCCTGGAAAGCCTTAACCTACAGTCGGTGGCCGGGAACTCGGTTAGTCTGCGTCCAGCGGTGAACATCGTCAAGTTAAAATGATAAAGATGATAAATGACGTAAACTTCTGTCTGTAAATAAAACTATAATCTGATTTTACGAATTCTACCAGATTCCGACAAAAGTTATTTTGAATTGCAGCATCTTTGGAAAACTAGTAGTAGTCGAATATTCTCCGTTTCTTTGTTTTGGATTGAAAATAAATATGAAAAGATACATTATCTTCAAATAATGATCAACATGTTCCTATCGGCAGTTGTGTATTCGTTTCCTTCGTACAAAGAAAATCCTTCGTGAAAAGGAATTCGAGATAAAATAATTATCGCGTTTGTTTTTTGATTTCCTCTTTTTCATTGTCAGAGAGGTGATCGAATGTTGTGGGAAACGACGACGAGCTTTGCTTTTATACCATTGTGTTGTGGAAATTATTAAGCATCGTTTGTTACATTTAAAAAAAAAATTAGTTAAGTGTTGATTCTATCATGATATTACTATGTTTGAAAATACCTAGTGTATTGTATATAGACAGCATTTGATGTTAAATGAAACCGCAGCCTTTAACGACGTGGCGCTAGTGAGGATGACATACACAGTACCACATTGTGCTCGTCGCTTTGAGACATAAAACGTGTTTTCGTTACCCTAGTAACTTCACTATCTACATCGCCATGTAAACCGCATCATTTTTGCACAATATTATTCTGAAGTAAAATTTGGAGGTGCGGTTGTGGCTAATTAGGGCTCCAGCAAGAGAGATCTAACACCAATAGTAGTAAAATACTGTTATTCAAATGAAATAATAATATTACATAAAGTTATGAATTATTACAATAACATAATTATAAATAGTTCTTTGAATATTACTAACTAGTAGTAATATTTATTTTCTCCTTGTAAGATAAGTTCTACGAGAAGAGAGTCACAACTCCGGCCAAGTGTAGGTGGCGATGATGTTTGTGCTCGAAACAAATTATTCTTGGTAGTCGGTTTCCTCAAGATGTTTCCTTTTCCTGAAGCTTAAGTTTAAGAGGATCGATATCACCCCTCTCTGCATTATAACTCATTATAACCGGGTTTAGTATAGGTACGGGAATTTATAAAGCTATGAGCGCAAGAATGAGGACCAGCGCAAATACTTTTTACCCCTAACTCGCGAAACCGCTTTGATAATTTCAAGTGACCTACTTTAGTTCCTAAAATAAAATGTATTAGCTAAAAATAAATTATAACCAGAAAATCTGTAACTCATAGGTGGTCATTGAACAATGCTTGGTTGGTAGGGTTTTTCCAACCCATCTGGTTATCAACCACCTTCACATAAATCAGCCACTATTATAACATTTCCGTGTTTCGACAGCCAACACATGACAGTCGGAGTATGCTGACATTGCTCCATCCATGTTGTAAAAGTATCTCACAGAAAACTAAAAAATTTATAAATAATTTGTTCCTGATGCCATGTGACATTATACTTTTCAAGTGAACGGAAACGGCACACAGCTGGAGCACAGATAATATTTACTCGTACTCTTTAAAAAATAAAAAAAAAATATTCACTTCTACGTGTTTGTGAAGGCACGATGAAAACGCGAAATGCCCGCGATAACATTTAATGGAGAATATTGAAATGATATATGTTTTTTTTAAGTGGAAATACTTTTAGCCTAAAATAACAGTTTCAGTCGGTTTTACGGATACTGAAGTACTTGTGGTTAATGAAAGTTATGGAGCTAATGTGATCTAATATTGCTATACTAGATATACCATATTATACTTGCGTCTCAAGTTAGACAAATTTTTATTCTTGTTTACTTGGAACTTTTGAAGTGAAAAACTATTTATTGGTGATGATATAGGATTCACTGCAGTGAGTGGTACTACAGTCGAGGGTTATTGTTAAGAAATCGTAGTAGCTAGGGAATTTCTGAAGCAAAGGGACTTTAAACTCTCCTTCTTTTTTATGATGAAGTTTGCGCCATTAGGTACTTTGACAACCATAGCAGCTTCATTGGACTCGGGGCTCGCGCATCTGGTATATGCGAGCTAAATATCTTTCCTCCTAAATGTGCCTAAAAAAATACGGATAGTTGTAAACATCACAATTAGAATTTTGAGGTTATGAGTAGAAATATCATTTACTGTTGTGATAGTCGATTTGAATTTTGAGTAGAAAAGCACATCTTTCTTTTTTCCTCGTTTCTGCTTGATCATTAAAGTTATAGAGTCGTGACTTGGCTACAAATTTTGAAGACATTTCGTTACATATAAGTAGTAAAGTTAGACGTGGTAGTATCAAAGTAGACTGGAAGATAAGGCCAATGGCTTTAGGTCCACCTTTACACGACGTGTAGAAAGTTAAATAAATAAAGTTTGGTACAATTATAGAGAATACATCAGCCGGATCAATAGATGACTTTAAATACTAAAACGACTAAGAGATGGTATTAGTATCTGTGGATAATTGATTGTCTTTATCTCATTAACTATAACATTGTTCAAAGAAAGGTATGGTAGCGTGTTTGCAATATTACTGTAAGTAACTTCGTTATCCGTTACTTGCTTAAAATAACTCACCGCTGAACTTTGAATCATTGCTTAAACATTATTGGAATTCAGGTATATTTATTTTTTGCCGTTTGTTATTTCAACATATCCAGTGCATTCGTATCTTCTTACACTCGATAAACAATAATGATGTTTGGCGATGTTCACTAATATATTTAAAATAAACCAAGTAAGGTAGCAAATGGTACTCTATTCGTTTAAATTTATTTTTAACTCCCTAAGACACTCCCTCTTTAATTAATTGGAATTAAAGAGTATCCATGGTAGATAATTAAAATTTAAAGGTGTCGTGAAAAAAAAAGGTATCTTCAAGTACGTGAAATTTATTTTTATTGGTAAACCTAATCTATTGTTCCGAACAATTTCTGTAGATATTTGATGTCACATTTATGTTTTCCATTTTCAGCTCCCAGTGAGGAGAAATACGACAAGAGTCTCACAGTAATTCGCAGACAGGCCGCGGTGACCATACACGATATTTCATTAAGTAACAAAACTTCGTTTGAGGTTTGTATAAACAATTTATTTCTTTAATAGACGAGATTGGTTACATGAAACTACCAAACGATGTAATTCGTTTATAATTATTAAATAAACAATTGAAACGTCTTGTTAATTATATTTCACAAAAATGAGCACGATAAAACATAAAAGATTGTTTCATAGATGATAACATTTAGAAACGAATTGTTTATTTATAAAAAAAGACTCCCGCTGTGTTTCGCAGTTCTTCCCAGTGGAAAGCGCGTTGCGTTTTTATTTTAAGAATCTACAATAAAGTATTAAATGTTATAATACAAATCCTGTTTTAATATTTGGAGTATGAACTTAATACAAAAGTAACTAATATTCGTCACTACTTACTCTACAAGAAAATATGAACATATTTTATATTAAAATTATAAAACATGTTTAACTTTTTCATCTTCAAATAAATGATTATAATGAAACACAATTCTCCGAGTCACCTCTTGATGGAAAAAAAAATATTTAGATACTAATCAAATTTATAGCATCTAAATTTATATTAGATATAAATAATTAGTATACAGCGCTCTTAATTTTCCCATTTGGCCTCGGACTGTTTTCTTACTACGAGAGAGTAATTGTTTGTCCTCTACGCTGATGTTAATCATGTTTCCTACAGGAATTACAAGCTTGAGCAGGGCTACTAGGGATCTATTCCGTGCTTCCTAGAGTAACAGATATAATACAATTGGAGTCCATCACTGTTTCATTATAATTGAATTATATTTAAATAATATTTACATTGTTGTAGGATATTATCATCTCCATAGTGCAGTATCTGAAAGATTATGAAAACGACTACTCGGACTGTATAAAGCACATGAATGACAACGATACAGTGAAGAAGACATGGACATTTTGGAACTCGATGTTCTACGCGGGAACAATATTTACTACAATAGGTATACTTTACCTTTACCTTAATTTCTAATTAAACATATTCCATAAATTATTTAATTCAATTAACTTTTAAAATAGCAAAATAGAACCAAATTATCCCTGGTACCGTGCTGGGTAATCGGTGTTACATCATCCAAGAAGAATATGAAACCTGTAGTTATTTTATAAACCCATATCGATTATAAATTCTGTGAACAAAACTCAATTACAGCAGAGTAAACAAATAATATAAAACTCGTACAATCACAACAGGAAAACAGCCAAAGGCAGTTTATTGAAAAAGAAATTTATTTTGCGTATCGCGTTCAAAGAACAGTATAATGAGAAAGATACGTCTATAAAATGTAGAATAAGGCAAAATGGATAACAACAATCGTATTGAAAATTTAAATATAGATTTTATTATGCATTTTTATATTGAAATTAAGATTATATCGGAGTAGTTTAATTCCTAAATGTTTACAAGTGGATTTCACTGAATAATATTGATTTATACACGTGAACTCAATTATTGATTTGAAGTAGTAATAGCACAGTTGTAAATGAGACAGAATATCGTGCTATAAAAGTGTCGCGGCTTACACTTAACTCCTTTTTATTTTAAGCTCACGCACACACACAAACGCTCATCGAACGAAATGTAGCAGTTGTTGCAAAATTGGAACTGTGCCCAGCGGCATGCTCGTCGTACGCGTGCAAGCTCAGTTTTCAAACGCCCATACTGTAAAATGATTTAAGTTTTTCACTCTTTCACGTCTTTATTTTGTTATAACAGACGTAAATTTAATATTTTTCTTCACACGTCACAAATCTTTACGTTTAAATCGATCGAATCTTTTAGTTACTGCCTTTATTTACGTTGTGATGTGTTAAACTGTTGAAAATAGAATCTTTTATTAGATATATTCGTTGACCCCGATGAAAAGACTGTGTTTCTGGAATGAGTCTACCGCAAACGGTAAGTTGATTTTGTATTGTATTATCTGAATTTTAATATAAAATGATATCACAACAACTATATTTCCAATTACAAATATTTGGCAATACTTTTTGGTTAAAGCAGCCAAACTATTCAATCATGTAATGATATAGTTAAAATTATTTTATAATTAGCTTTTTTATTTTGAATTTAAGATTTATATGTATTTTTATGTTATTTTATTTTATGTTTAACTATTTCAGTTGCTGTGACATAAGTAATGAGCAAAGACGCTGAATTACAAAATACAATTAAAACTTGTGTTACAAAACAGTCATCCCAAACCCAAACATCGGGGAAATTTGTATCAAGACTATATAAAGGAGACAAAACAAAGATGAACGAAGAACCACAAAAAGAACTTACGTCCACACGGAAACGAAGAAATTTGTCTAAAAATAGGGGTCAAACAACAAGACAAAGAGAGAAAACACCAGAACCTGGTCGAACTCCCATTCCGTTCGAAGATACAGCAACATCTGATGACGAGGATATAAATCCACAGAGAAGTTCTCGAGAAATTGAGGCTGATAATACCTACGAAGAAATGAAACGTTTGGTTCAACAAAACGCTAACCTTAAAGATCCTATATATGATTTAGATAGAGATGAAGTTCTTGAAGCAAGAGCAATGGCAGCAAATGAAAGACGACGAAGAAGTATATCACCATTTGCAATTCCAGATAAAGAAGAATGTAACTTACAACGCAAAGGGAGCTTTATTGACCCAACGAATAAACTTTTATCTACAAGTTACATATTAGGACCTAAAGATGATGACTCGAGTAGACATAGTTCAACGTCGATTGACAGTTTAAGAGGTATTGAAAAATCGAGATCACTATCTCCACCTTCGCCAGAAAACTTATCGCCAAAAGACAAAAATTCTCCACATCCTTTACCTATCACACCCAAAAAATTAGAAGAGATAGTTTATCCTGATGAAGAGGAAAGCGACTTAAAATTATTATCGAAAAAAGAAGAGGTTAAAAGTGATGAGGATAAAAATATTCAGTCACTGAAATCGAAAATTCCTAAAGCAATAACTACATCATCTACTACTGGTGAATTAAAAAATAGAGTAATGCAAGTAGAAAGAACTCCTAGTAAAAAGTTGTCTCAAGATCAAAAGCCTATAGTGGAAGTAAGAGAACGAATAGTTAGGACGCCAAGTCGTAAAATATCTACCGATCAGAGACCAGTAGTAGCAAAGCAAGTGCCAAGTAAATTATCAAAGGAAGAACCAAAAAGCAAAATTCCACCAGTTAAGCCAGCAAGGAGCAAATCTGCAACAAGATTTGTGGTCAGTTTGAATGTAACATTTATTTTGATTCTGGTACTTATTTCGTTAATAGTATTATATTCTGTCATTAATTATCTTTTATAAACATAATTGCAAGAAATAGTGATATGGAAATATTAAACAATAGTTTAAGAAAAACTAATGCTTATTAATTCATACTAAAATTTGCAGAGTAAAACAAGTGAAAGCGAAATGAGTGAAGATCAACATAACCACCAAAAAATAATCGAAAACGTACCTAAACGTAAAGTTATCCCGACACCACGTCGATTTTTAAAAAACAAATCTCCAAAGGTTAATCGTTCGCAATCGATTAACAGAAATGTAGACACAGATAATATCATCGATAAAACTGGTACAGGAATAAGTCAAACCAGTATAGAAATAATAGAACTTATGCAGAAAGCAAGAGCTAGGAGTTTGTCGATTCCTAAAGATGATCCAAGACTGTTAGCGGAGTACAAAAATTGTAATAACAGAACTTTACAAACACCTAATAAAACTCCAACAAATTTAAGACACACTCGTGGTATTTCTTGTCCTAAAACTATTCAGATAATTAGTGACAAAGAAATATTATCAGGACTTACATCGAACAAAAAAACGGATCAAGAACAGAGTAAACGAAGCAGGCATAGTTCAGGATATGTAGACGCCAGTCAATCTGAATATACATCCAGTTGCTATTCATCATCCCCTAGTGAAAACGAATATGAATTTGATTTATCTGAAAGAACGGCAGAACTTACACGTAAGTTAAACCTATTAAGCCAAGAAGTAGATAAAAAAGTTTCTACAACAAACACAATCTCTGCACCTGTCGACAATATTTTGCAGAGAAATTATCAAAATGTAATTGAGCATGGACCTGCTTTAAGAAAAAGAAGTGTAGTAGAATCTCAAAATGATTTAAGAAAAATTGTTCAGGATAAAAGTGATATAGGACTTCGTGATAATAAAAAAGCAAGGACATTAAAAAGCAGATGGAAGCACATTGCACGTTGGCAGCAATTTCGAGACGAGCAAAAAGTTTTTTGTGAAAAAATTAGGTTACTAAGAAATCGATGTTTTTGCGAAATGTTGCTTTTGATAATATTGTGTGGTTTAGGAGGCATGTTGTTCAAGGCGTTAGAAGGTTCTTTTGAAAATGCTTATAAATGCGGTAGTAGGAGTGTAAAAAGGGATTTTATTGAAAGCCTTTGGCGTGGAAGCCACTATTTGCGGGAAGAAGATTGGAAGTCTATGGCCAGAAACAAGCTTTTTGATTTTGAAAATCAATTGCACACTGCCCATGAAGCAGGTGTGACGTCATATAGTGGGCAGAGGTCGTGGAATTTTATGAACTCATTTGTTTATTGTCTAACGTTGGTCACTACTATTGGTAAGGTTAACACAAACAAATATACTTACTTTTAATCCGATAATATAAAAATTAAACAACGTGTACATGCGTTTCATTTAAAATTTTAAATATAATTAATATCTTATATATCATTTAGTTATGTATCATCAATAAAAATTGAAGAATTTTTATTTTTATTTCAGGTTATGGTCATATTGCACCAAAAACAACATACGGACGAGTGGCAACAATTATTTATGCTATAATTGGGATCCCATTGTTTTTGATCGTTCTTGCAGATTTTGGTAAACTTTTCACCAGAATTATAAAATTCTTTTGGGCGTTCATAAGAAGATTTTATTACACAAGGAGCTGCAGAAAAGTACGCAGAACAGTACCAGTGCAGGTAAGTGTAAACCTAAATAAAGCAATAAATAAACTAATTAAAAATATACTTACCAGTAACGTTTTATAATTCTTCTAATATTATTTTTAATTTCATAGATAGTTATACCAAGAGTTCTTGGGAATAGCTTCCATTAAGAATATGAATACAAATAATTTGGCCTTTTCCATGTACACACGTAAATATTAAAATCATAATAAAATTCATGAAAAATAATATAACTTGCATAATCATAAATAATTACGTATATGTTATAATAAATGATAATGTTGGTAAAAATCTAGACCATTGTTTAAAATTAATCCAATTATTACAAACTGGTATTTTTTATAGGAAGTAATTAAAGGACTAAACATAGTTTACGACGTAGTCCGACGGCCATCACAAATATTTTCTGAAGAGGATATAGATGAGATTCACGAAGGTAAAAGACCACCGCCAGTTGTAAGAAAGGACAGCGATGTACCACCTCCTTTACCACCTAAGCCTGGAACTTTGAGACCGGATACGGAAAATGCTACAGAACCAGATACACCTGCGCCGTCGGTTTTTGAAATAGATGATGAGTTTAATTTGCCTATATCTGTAGCAATAACTATTTTAATTGTATATATCATCATTGGAGCTCTTGCTTTTAACATATGGGAAAAATGGAATTTCTTCGAATCTTTCTACTTTGTGTTTATATCTATGTCAACTATAGGACTCGGTGATCTTGTACCGGATCACCCAATGTTTATGATGGCATCTATCTTATATTTAATTTTTGGGTTAGCTCTAACATCTATGTGTATAAATGTGGTACAAGTTAAATTATCAGACACATTTAAACAAGCTAGTGCTAAACTTGGAGCAACTATTGGCTTAAAAGTTGCAGAAGAGGATGGTAGTTTAGTACCTATTACGCCTCCTCCAGTGGAAATTGCTCCAGTACATAAGCCTAAAACAGAAACAGCCATAGATAATAAAAATAGTGAACCCAATGAGATTGAGAGTAAAAATAGATAAAATAGAAAGATAATAAACTTGTCAATTAATTTAAAGCTAGATATAATCATGTGGTGCTAAATTAATTATGTAACAATTGTATAATGTGATATGTTAATATTTATTTTTAGTCATCTTTATATAAATACTCCGTTGATATTTATATCTATTGTAGACCATGATTGCTGTGTGTTAAGAAATAAAAAATAAAATATCACTTTCCTTTTTTTACTTTTCTCGTTCCAAATTAAACAAATTAATAATAGTGTTATTATAGTAGAATACTTTTTAAATCATAAAACATGAGAGTGAGAGGCATTGTTTACATTAAAGATTTTGTTGTTTATTGTTTATGAAATTAACACATCGTCCATTTAACCCTTTGACTTCAAACTTACCAAATCAATCCATTTAACCCTTTGACTTCCCACCTAGATGCACTTCGATAGAAAAGAATTATCACCATTAATGAAAACAAGAACCGGTTTTATTATAAAATTTATACTGATATAGCAACAGTGATCATTATCGTGTGTACATTATTTTATTATTCAATACTTTTTTTTTAAACTTGTTTACTTTTTTCATGTTTAATGTTATTATTTATTTCATGCATGCTATATGTTAAATGTTATTATACTTAGTTATCGTTCCAAGAAATATGTTTGCTATATGATTTTCTATGCCAAGTGTGAATATTATAGTATTTTTTTAATACCTTCATTAAAGTTTTAAGTGTCTTTTTACCTTCATAAAATTTATAATGAATGTACTCTTCGATGACGTGTGTACTGTAATACTGAGACATTGTCTCGTATATTTTATTTTCTGTCTCAATCAAATCCAATAGAGTCTCATTACACCATATAAAATTTGGTAGAATTATATTCATATTCAAGTGATCCAATTTATAATAATACTCTATAGAATGCAAACCTTCTTTAACATCATTTATTCTTGCTATAATATCGCTATTTTGAAAAACATACTGTTCTAGACAACCATAAATTTTACTCTCTTTAAATTTGCAAGAATAACTATCAAAATTTTCTAAATCTATGTAATCTTCGCACTGTAAATACCTATTGAAATCGCTCTTTAAATATCTTTTGAAAACACTAAGGGCATCTCGTGTATACTCACCATCAATAGAACCTGTACGAAAAAGCTTAATGAGCAATAAGTTTGCTACTAAACTTGGTATAGATGTTGGAAGTAACTCACAAAGCGGATCCATGTGGCTATAACGAGACCATCCTGTTAAGATTATACCTTTAAAATTGTAAGGCTTTCTCTCTCCTCCGAATTTGTAATTTAGAATAAATTTAAGCCATTCTAAATGATTAACGAAGCGATTTATCAAAATAGGTAGCGTTGCTGTGCGTCCATCAGCCCCTTTGAATGCAGATGCTATCCAGATATTGTTGAATTTCGTATGATAGTTGTACAAATTTCTATGCGATACCCGTAAAGACGGCGCATAATCCCAACACACTGGTTCTATGTCGTTGGAATTATATATTAATTCATTCCAGTGCTTTGAATTAATATCGCGTAACATATCATCCCAGAACAAAACTGTAGTATTCGGGCTGCGAAGCTTAACAATTTCTGTTACTTTCCTCAGATGATCCATGTATATGTCACTGAAATTATACTTGTAATCAAACTTAGATCTGGATCTTTAGAAATATTATTTAACTAATACTTTTATAAATATCGTGAGTTGAAGAGATTCATTTAAATTAGAATAGGGATACTTTAAGGTATATAAATAAAAGTATATTTATGTTGCTCGCTCTAATGGAAGTTTAATATATTGAACATAATTTTTGTTAATAAAATGTAAAATCTCTATACGGTTAATTTTAGTTATTGTTTCTTGTCTAAAGAAATATACAAGATTTAATTATTGAATATGATTTTTAAATTATTATAATATAGGCAACATATTTGTTACAATAGTTAACTTACATTTCCGTTAGTACCCTGCCGCGGCATTGTGCGCATTTGTTTATTTGGTAAACTTCATCACAACCAACGTGTAAATGTTTAAGAGGTATCACCTCACTATGAAATTGTATAATCTGAAATAATATGCTAAATTAAATTGCCATATCATTGTTTATAATATTATATAACAGATAACTACTAATGAACCAATGATATTATGTGCATGTATGGTGACAATGTACCGAAAGTGAAAATGAGATTCAAATTCCTCTTCGATTTCTTCGGTTACCATATTATATATACTAAAGCATGATTATTACTATAAGTTATTTCTTTTATCAAATCAAATAGGTTACAGTTTCATCACACGGATGAAATATTATTAATTTTATTTTGACTAGAATTTTAGTTTGGCATTTAAAAATTAGCACTACCAATACTATGTATGCATTAGTTTTACAATTTACTACGTGGTTTCATTAGTTAGTATTCACCGTCTAATTTTGTATATTACAGTGTTATTACAAATGAAGGTTACCTGGTTTAAGATGTTGTTGATAAGCAACATGCTCTCCATTTTACTAGGGCAGATCGAATCAGGATATAATGGTACTTCTCTCAAATGCGACAGTTCAGACAATTTCAATGCGTGCTCCATATGACCAAATGTTTGGATCAAAGGAATGATTTCAAAACCAGAGTTCCATGCAAATTTGATAAATTTTTTAAGCTGAAAACCATTAATATATATTATATGTTAACAAATATCTTAAAGACAGAAATTATTAATTGGAGAATTTATACTTTTATAGCTAAATTGTTGACAAGTACTTTTTAAATTGTTAATTATGGACTATATGTGATATAACCTTATCACTGATTGGTATGAAGTAGTAGTAGTTTTATTATGTGTTTGTTATTCATTATCTATTGTCAACGTACCTCATATTCTTTGTAGCAAAATTTCGAACTTAAATTCGCAATATCTCCTTTATATGGAAACATGTCTTCGTACTCCATCAACAATCCATTCACGCCGAGATCCTTCAACATTGGAAGTAATGATTTTAGATATTCCAACTTCGGTGGGGATCCCTTTAAATCGACGTGCACTATGACTTTTGATAGATTGACACCAATTTGACGCATTGCCAACAGTTTATGTTTGTGCAGGAACCACACGTGTAGTAAAATGTAGAATAAACACAAGTACAAAGTCCCCATGAAGATGTTTATAGTGTTGAATTTCATTTTGAAACACTTCAGCTTTAGGATACGGTGGAACATTTCACTTGTGATGGAATATTGCTTTATATAAAGTTATTGTGAGAGAGCACAGTTACGACACGACAAGCTCAATTCTGTTCGAGCGACGGTACTCACATGTATTGCTTCAGTTATAATTCAATTAGTTTGATTACGTTTTAAAAGAGAGCCGTTCGAAGGGAATGCTGCAAACGGTCTTCATTCATCTACTATATTGATATAAAGCGGTTTGTGTTTAGTTCGTCCTTTTATAAATTGTGTAATTTTAAAACGATTGTTTATTTAATTGTTATTTGGATTTAAATTTGTGGGTGACTATAGTTTTTTTTCAAATCTTGAATTAATGCAATTGTGCAATATTATTTTGCAGCTCTGTTATAATAGTGGCAGGAAATTGTTTAATCCTTGCGATGATATTAAACAAAATTATGGTTTTTTGTTAGGTTTTTAATTAACCCATTCTTCTGACGATTTGCTCTGGTTCCTGATTAAATGACTCAACATTTATAGAAAACGTGGATCTTAGACGGTGGTGGATTTTTTCAAATCCGTATGATTGACATTTATTTTCAATCGGCCTCTATAATTGCATTGTTGAGTTCCAGCATGCTCAGGCATACCCACATATATTTATATATACATAAATGATATATATATATATATATATATATATATATGTATATATTATTCTGAATCAGCACACTTCGCTATGCTGGGAATCATTGTCGCAGTACTTTACCATTGTAAGTCTCTGTTGCCAGAGAACATCTAGCTTGTTACCACCGCACCATCTATTTCTGCTGCCAAACAGTAATGTGAAAAGCTCACTGTGTTCAGGTTTGAAAGACGTTGTAGCTAGTGACATTACTGTGTCAATTAGATTTACCATCTTTTGTCTCAAGGAAATGACCACAATGTAGTGCAGTGTTTATCATCTTAATTGTTATGGGCAGGCGCATCACTATCAGCCGATTGTCTCGCCAGTCTCGTCGCTTTGCACAATAAAAATATATAATATTTATTTGCATTTAATTTCGAAATGGATTTATTTTACAACTTTTTTTGATTAAATCGAATTTTCAATATATCCTCGTTGCCATTTCGTCTATTATAATATTTTGTTATAATTCATTACGCTAGGATATGATACACATTTTTGCTTTTATGCTTCATTTTGCTTTTATCTCGTTATATATTTAATACGATATGAAACATTGGAAAATTATCATTTCAGACATTATCAAATAACGGGAGGACATAACGCATTATTACGATTATAATGCATTATGTCTTGCCGTTAATTTCATTTATAAGGTGTGATATGAAGACAATTAATAAAAATCATATAACAATAACAGTAATACTCATTAACAATAATAGCTAAGAAAAGTTTTGATATAATTGATACCAAAACAAGTATTCCAAATATAGCCTATTTTATATATCGACTATGATATTATAAATAAATATATATTGGTACGATATATCGACTGCGAATACAGTTACAATTTTCTGTCAAAAGATCCAACGATCCTTATCCATGGCTGTAAAGTAAAGCAACATATTTGAGAGTAAATTTATAACAAAAATTTTATTACGAAGTTCTTCGCTTCTGGTTATTTTGTATACTTTAAATTTAAAAGTTCGACGGGAAGCGAATATCTCGCGTTGGAGGTGAATTTCTGCATTGAGGAATAAATTTTAAAGCCAATATATTCGATGTCATACAGCAAACTTTCAGCAACCAAAACATTTCAGTAACACCACTGGAATAAATGACAATGTCGATTTATAAATTTAGCTTGAAAAGTGTGGCGGTGTCGGTTGAGGCGTGTTATATATGCATCAACGTACATTTATATGGTTCCCAAGTTTCGAAATATAAGAGAAATCGTATAAAGTTTATTATTCTATTAGAATTTTATTTCGATAAAACTCTATCTACGCTTGACTGCTGTATTTCTCTACGAAAATGTTCTAAAGTAAATAACTTATAAAGAAAACACTGTTACACTTTCTAACCGTGTTACTGCGCTGAACAAAATTAATTTCACTTTTATAATATTTCTTAAATTTAAGGTAACAACCCTCAATTAATTTGTGGATGAAATATGTACGCAAAATTTAATTATGTCGGAATTTTCAACGCGCTTAATAAATTTTTGTATGGGATAAAAATCTGGTTTTAATAATCTGAGTTAGCTTATGAATTGTGTATCAATTTTTTTTTTAACCAAATTTTTATATAAACTTAATATATTAGGATCGTTATTTTATAGTGTATTAAATAAATGCCCTGAGACACATTGAAGACAGAGCAGTGTGGAGGCACCCAGTTGTAAAATCTTTAAAGGCATTTTAAGACAATATATCGTATAAAGGAGAAGAATAAATAAATGAAATAGTATTTTTAGTTGAGTGTAATCAAAGCGCAGTGTCAAAGACGCTGCAGTAGTAAAATCTTATATCCTCGTCAACCGCTTTGACAAACAACAGGAATTTTAGTGTATAAAAATTTTCAAATAACCCCGATTTCTCTCTTGAAAATAGAACATCTTTACGAAGAGACCTTTGCACATTCCCCAGATACCAAGAAAAGACCACTCTGGTGTAACCAACCGATTCCTATAAGCAGGCGTACTTACCATCAATGTATCAGTTTTGTTCTTCTCGTCATTTATTATAATATTATAAAGCAATGTACCATAACAGCCAATTTACGTCCCCACTATTAGGGCACAGGTCTACCCTCAATATGAAGGCGATGGGGCCATAGTCTCCACGCGGGCCCAATGAAGATTGGTGACTTCACACGCACATTAAAGTGAATTCTAATTCATGTGCGATTCCTCACGATGTTTTCCTTCACCGTTTGTATTTCGATGTTGTTACTAAACTTCACAAATGTACTTAAATATTAAAGTTCTTGGTGCATATCAGGATTCGAACCCGCGACCTTCGGAATGAAAACCACACGCTCTAACCATTAGAGCAGCGAGCTACTATAACACAATATACATTACGTGAATATAAATAATATTAATATTATATTATAATGCGGAATTTAGTTAGTTAAATATAAAGAAAATGTGGTTAATGTTTGTTCGTTTTCAAAGGAAACACGTAAGGTGTCGCCGGTTCGAGAGCACCTAAGCAACAAATTTCCCGTTCCGCGCACTTCCTGCCAACCTGCCTGAAAAATATACACGTACTATCATAATGTTGAAAACATTGTATCTGTTATTACTGAAACGTTTTACCCGTACAAAATATTTGTTAAATAGACAGCTAATATTATTAACTACACATATTTGAGGCTAGTTGTTTTTATTTTGAATGAGAGCAAGGGTTATTGCTTTTTTAAATTATTTACTTAATAGGTTAATCAGCTTTGGGAAAACTGGCGTGGATATCATCAAGGAGGTATCCTTTTTGAAGTTTAATTATTGCTATTGCTATGTATTATGTAAAGCAAAAAATTTAACAATCTATTTTAACGGTTATTTACATTTCAAGTCCTAGTAAAATAACATAATCAATAAGAATATAAGAAATATATGACTTAGACCATTTTCAAAATCAAGGGTTCAAGTGTTGGCGCGAATGACATGAAAAGCCGCGATCTTCTAGAGAAGTAAGTATAAAGGACAGAGTGAAATAGAAGGTGAAAAGCAGGAAACCAGATGCCATTACACGATGAGTCAAAGCAAATAAAGGAACTGGTCAATTTCACTGATGGTGGGTATCTATTGCCAAAAACTGTGTAGACAATTACCACAGCTACTGCAGCCGGCAGACAGTAGTGTGCAAACGTTTTTGTGTCCTAATTCGAAGAGCGTTGTATTTAGTGAAATTACTGGGGTAAAAAGACTTAAGTTCTCATGTTTTAATGTGCTTAGCGCAACGTGATGCTATGTATTCTATTCACGTTATTATCAGCAAGCGTGTAATCAGATAAACATCTCGTTCATCTTATGGCTTCATAGAATCAAAATAAGGAGATATTTTCAGTGAAGATACAATATCAAACAAACTTTCATTTAAAACTAATTGCTTTGTAATGGATTAAAATTGTATTAAGACTCGTCATTTCGTACACTGTGTATATTATAAACAATAACAATATACTGTAGGTGTTAACATAATAAACAAAATGGATTAAGTTTATTGTACGGTGTCCACCAACGCACCAATATAAAGTTTTGTAACGAAGTTAAGACATCTATGTAGGGCGGAGTTAAATTTAATTAACAATTCAGGATCGATCCCCGGATGTGGAAGTTTACGTCACCGGGGATGCCATGTCGATAAGTTTCCAAGTTTATGGACTTGCCTCTTGCTTATAAATGCCGAGAAATATTAACCTCTGTTCAAGGTTATAGATGTATCTAATGGAAAATTTAATGGAAAATATATCAATACTTTGATTTATAATAAAGGTAATAAAAAAAATAAGTTATGCATGTATGTTATGTTAGGTACCTTCACATCATCATCAGTGGATAGACGTCACCCAAACCTTCACATATATATTCTTCACTAGTAGGAGAGGTACGTGAAGAAGGAGATGGTTATATGGCTATATGGTAAGACAAATGATCATCATCATCATCATCAGCTGATAATACTAAGTTCGAACTCGATAAATACTGTTATG
Organism: Ornithoptera alexandrae; assembly: GCA_029030555.1. NCBI lineage: Eukaryota > Metazoa > Arthropoda > Insecta > Lepidoptera > Papilionidae > Ornithoptera > Ornithoptera alexandrae. The sequence goes on from JARDVY010000031.1 coordinate 3,661,697, forward strand.
AAGGTTCTTAATTTTTTGGAACATTTATATCAGGAAATCGACTTGATAAATAAAATATTTCAGTCTATAGTCGGTATCCTCCTTAACTCTTGTTCCTTGTGACTGATGGTCGTGACCATCACCAACATTTGTCTTTATTATGTTACGCCGTGTCGTTCAATTTTCGACCATTCGGAGACCGTTGCGAATGGTGGATTAAAGGGTGATGCGGATCTAGTCAAACTCATTCAGCAGCCATGCAATCTTTTTCCTTCCTCTTTACTGGTGGTAGGTGTATATTTCTGTGACCAATCTAAGTCGGTATCACCGTAGTGCCTATTTTTAGAGTCTGCAAAGTTTACTGTGTTCCAGTTTGAAAGGCACTTAGCTAGTGAAGTTACTGGTTAATGTAACTATATCCTGTGTCTCATTTTTTTTATTCTATTTAGCGACGAGTAATACACCCGCCGTCTTGAGATATAAGATGTAGTCACGGTGATAAGAACAACGTGGTGCAGTGTATATCATCCTAATTAATGCCACATTGTTACAGGAGTAGGTTTCCCGATTTAAATAACCTTTTTAAGATCACCTCCAACTTTCTAGTCGATGTGAAGAACTCTATAATGGTTAGAAGCATAGAACTTAGTACTTTAATCAATCGTAATAATTCTTGTCTTTTCTAGGTTTCTGTTTATAGTCGATTCGTTTCTTTGGGAGAACTGTTGTTTACATTGAAATTGATTTATTTATTTATAATTAAGCAACGCACAAAACACTGCAGTATTGAAACATGGTCTGATGATGTAATTTATGCGCATATAGAGTGTCAGTGAATGGCTCCAAAGTCAAGTGATAGAAGCACGAAGATGCGCGGTAATGGTCCCTTTACATCAGAGAGTGCATCCATTTAGTGCAGAGGAAGTTTTAACTTTAAAACTTATGTTACTAACATTCATAACATGTACATGTGGCTTAAACTTTTTTTAAGATATGTCAACAATTTTTTTTTTATTCAACGAAGCATCGAGACAAACGGGAAGTTCACCTGATGTTAAAGCCGCCTATAACAAAGTGGCGCTAGTTAAGATGATATACACAACACCACATTGCGCTCTTCGCCTTGGGACATAAGATTTTAAGTCTCCTTACCCCAATAATTTTCCTAGCTACAGCACCCTCCAAACTGGAACACAGTAATGTTTACACACTACTGTTTGGGGTTAGAAGTAGGCGCTGTATTAGTGTCTACCTAGACTGTCTCCGACAACACAGACCTACCACCAGTAAACCGATAAAATTGTCTATGACGTCACAATAACGCGTTTATAGATAAAAGTTAAATTTATTAAGTAGGCTTGAACATGTAACCATTATCGGAAAAGCTAGATATCTCCATTTCAGCGCTGCAGTGTCGGGCTATTAAGAATAGGACTAAGCTGCCTGTCGCACAAGGCGACTAAAAGGATCCTTGGGTTTGTGAGCTTTGGGAGAGGCTCTCAGCGCTAAATAAGTGAGCCTTATGAGGTCGGTAAATACATGATGGTCGTGTATTTGCTGTATCACAGCGTGGGTGGTATGGAGGGCTTTGCCCTTCCGAGGGATGTTTGCCGAAGTGCAGGAGAGCACTGGTGCATTCCGTAGGAGATCTCTGCACTGAGGTAGACCACCAAGAGGGTTTTAATGGTTAGAAGCCCCACATAACCTTGTCTTCTCCCCTGAAGCAGAGTATGTTTTAAGATTTATCACGCGATAAAAAAAACTAGATATCTCCATTTATTTATGTTTAATATTAGATTAGTAGAAGAAGTAAATCTCATATATAATAATCTCAAACGTAGTCTCCAGTCTTGAAAGTTAAATTGGAAACTGACAACGAGTTTTTCCTTAATCCACCTGGATTATGTTTCTTATCCATCATTTGAAATTATCTTAAGACGCTTTTAAGCTTTGGTAGAATATAACTTACAAAAAGTATAAGAACGAATATCATTTGCGTCAAAATGAATTCAATTGGTGATAGCTCTCTGTTGTCGCAGCTTCTATTTCTGCAGGCAAACAGTTCTGTGCAAACATTACTGTCCGGTTCGAATGGCTTCTTAACTAGTGAAATCACAAAGGTAACGTCGTAACATCTTATGTCTCCAGGCATCGAGAATGTAGGGTTTTGTATATCATCGACCAGCACCATGTTATAGGCGGACTTATCATTTACCATCAGGTAATCATATCGCTCAATTTAAATCCGATTGTAACATATCGTCATCATCGTCAGCTGTTGGACGTCCACTGTTGGATATGGACCTTCAGCAAAGATTAAAAAATTATACACTAAAATTATTAATTAATAATCATAAATTTCGTCTAAATATTATATGTATTATTATAATAGCCTACTAAATAAATAGTAGGCTTATATTTAGGAAAAAGCTGGTAATGCTCGTTACTTATGGTAATCTAAGTTTAAGTAGTTCAATTTATATTCATAACTCTTAGTAGAACCGTGAAGATGCAAATGGAGGAACAAAGTACTAGAGAAAAGGTTAAGCTTTAGTATTGGGTACTTTATAATAAATATAAACAATAATCGCAAATTATTATTAATAATATTATATAATATTAATGAGATGAATGAAACGTTCACTTATTAGTATCTGATACACCTCCCCTTACCATAGCGCTAGTTAGGATGATATACACAGCACCGAATAGTGCTTGTCGGTTTGAGACGTCTCACCAGCTACATCGCCCTTCAAACCGGTGTTCAGAAATGTTTGCAATGTTTCTTGGTATAAGAATAACAGTGGTAACTTGCCCAGGTCTTTGGCAAAGGAGACCTACCACCAGTCAAATATCCATCTAAAACTCACTTGCCTTGAGATGTAAGATGTCAAGTTTTGTTACCGTGTCATTTCACTAGCTACAACGCCCTTCAAACCGGAATATAGTAAATGTTTGAACACTATTATTTGGCTGCGGATACAGAAGCTGCAGTGGTTGCTTTTTTATAAAAATATTTTTAACTGTTAAGTAATTTTTGTATAATAAATATTATATTAAATAATATATTTTTTTTTTTATGAAAACTTTCATCTCGCCATGAAACTGGCCGTTAATATATAAAACTTCCCAGTCACGTTTCCCATAAAATCGGGTTTCGGTCCTATAAGTATTAAGCGGTACCGAAAAATGTGAAAAGGTTTAATATAATGAGGTTATTCAAGAGTATTTGATCTTATGATTTTAGGAGTAAATAAAGAATTATAAGCTAAATACTTAATTCCGGTTTTATAAATATGTTAATTAACAAAAAAAATATATATTGTATTCAATAAAGAGACGAGATATTAACCTAAAAGTGAGTGGGAAACTGTTTTTTTTTATTCAATATAGCGTCGAGAGTAGCGGAACGTTCACCTGATGATAAATGATACGCTTGACCATAACATAGCGCTGGTTAGGATGATATATATAACACCACATTATGTTCACCGCCATGATATTGGCTATGATATCATAAAAATGCATTTTTTCAACGCTGTGTACAGTTTGAAAATCACATATACAACATTCATGAGCAATATCGACTGACGCTGATCGATTTCTCCGGCAGTATACTGCCCATAAATAATTCAGAAGGCCCTCCATATCAGGATGCGATAGAGAGTAGGAACTTCATCTATTAAATAAATTCACAGTCAGAGAGAGAAAACACGTTTTATATTATTTATAGATAAGCAAAAACACTTATAAATATTTCTTACTACCCACCCATTCAATTCTGTTAAGTCTTACGTTACAACATCATCATCATCAACCTTCGTTAATCCATTGCTGGATATAAGTCATCGCCAATGTTTTCTACCAAATCGGATTCTCAGCTATTAGCGTCCACCGATTTAGACCATCCGGATGATGTCATCGATCCATCTGGAGAGAAGTCCTGTATACGGCCTCCACTCCAAGACCTTCACAAATGTATTCCGATTATAGTCTTTATGAGGTTGAGGGTGAGTCGTGTCTTAATGTGAAAATGTGTTAATATATACAAAATTTTTCAACTGATTTTACGTAAAAAAAAATATGTTTTTTTAATTTGATCCTTACATTTAAAGTATTTCATATATACTGGTGGTAAGTTTGTTACCGGAGACCGGCTAGGTAGGTTCCTATCACCGCAGCTCTCATTTCCACCATCAAACAGGCTACTGTGTACTACTGCACGCTAGTGCAAACATTACTGTACCAGGTTGAAGGTTGCTGTAGCTAGTATAATTACTAAAGTAATGCGACTGAGCATGTTACGTCTCAGGTGACGAGCGCAATGTGGTGCAGTATATATCATGCTTACCAGCGCCACGTTTTATTGGGCAGACGTATGTCTTACCATCCGGTGAACATATACATCGTCTCCTCGCTTCGTTGCGAAAAGGTTACCACGAGGAGAATATCTTGCTCGTTGCATAAATGTATGAAGGGTCAATAAACTGACAACAAGATTAACTGCTTTAAACATCTTCATATCTCGATATATGTATCAGTTTTGTTGGTCATATTTCAGGATTTTGTCTTCAATTCGAGCATCGCCCACTTCGTTGTATATATTTTAGGATTTTCCCTTCAATCCGAGCTCATGAAACGAGCGGATTGAGTAATCCTCGTGGATTAGTAACGTTGTTGCTGCTCTGTAATTTAACTTTCATAACAAAGCGTCTCACTTGCCTACGCTCGTATTAAACGAGATAAAATGTATTACGCTTTGTGTTAATCCTCCGTGTAAAGTGTTCTGTATCCATTGTTATACGTTTTATACACCCTTTAATATGTTCCAATTATTTTGGTTACATCTATATATGTATATACCAGTTTTCACGTGATTGGCGAACGAAGAAAATCCACTTTCATTGTATGTAGCAGAAATCTAGAGATTCATTAACTCATCACTAGATCTTCGAAATTATTAGATGTAAAGATCCAAAATTTGATGGAGATTATTCTTCTACTATTTAGAGATCAGCTATAAAATAGATTTTTACAACGTTCTTTCCCAAAGGGAGTTGCGAGGGTTTTAATAACAGGAAGAGGCCCTGGGGGCGGCGGGATGTTGCCGGGTGGGAATATTTCTGACAAATTTCAAATCTAATGTTATTTTACCGCCAGCAAAGCGGGTGGAGAACAGTTACTTTTTACAAAAAAGCAATGTATGGAGGAGTAAATCCAAATACTAAGTCTTTTTAACATAGGTCTGGACTAAAATGTTTCTTAAACTCATTATAAAGCATGGAGACTGTTAAGATCAGCTATGTTGAAAGGAATGGATTTACAGTGAATAATAGACAGCCTGGAATAATCCAAAGCATTAATGAAAACACCATACGTGTAAAGTCATAACAATAAAAAATTTATAGCTCTTCGAGACTGCTCTGGCCTTCCTGAAGTTGTAGTTAAGTAAAAATGTTTCGGGATAAAAATCCTTGTTTATTATAAATAATTAAACATGTAAACCTTTATTGTGATAATCTATATTCATATATTTTATTACCAGTGCGTCAAAATGTTAAATATAAATCCATAAAGTTATAGCAATTTTTATAAGTAAATATGGCAAAGAGAAATAGCATTACCGCCGCTTGAACATCTTCGCGCTGAGAGCTTTAAAGATTACATCGAGATTTGTATTAAGTGTGACGTCACAGTCCACTACCGGTTCTAAGCTTTAATGCGTAGGCATTTTCTTATCGCTATACATAAAGTTATAGATTAAGTTATAAGTTTATAGTATTATGTTTTTTTCCGTAAACGAAATCATTATTTAATATCTGCTAAGATCTTCAGTATCTTTTCAGCAAGACGTTTTTATTTTGACGGTGTTACACAACTTCTATTGCACTTGGGTGTTAAGTGATAATGAAGCCGTGGATGGTGAAGTGTGTTCGTCCAGAATACTTCAGCTCTGATATGTTTATAGCAGGAACACAGCAACGCTGTTACGGCGGCTGATATAAAATGTGAAGAGAGCTATCTAGACAGTCACTGTGCTATCGAAGCAGATAAACTACTTTTAATCCATCTTTAACTTTTGTTTGTTGCAGAATTTTGTGATAATAATAAATTGTTAAAAAGTAAATGGTAATTTTATTAAGTTTATTTAAATCCACGATTCGGAGTATATATATACTTGTAAGAGGCAGTAAAGTTCTGGAGTGGCGGCAGCGTACAGGTAGACATAGTATTGGGAGGCTTCTACAAGGTGGACCGACGATCTGGTGAGACTTGCGAGAAGCCGCTGGATCCGGGCAACGAGGGATCGATTGATGTGGAGATATTTGATACAGGCCTATGGTCCAGCATTAGACGTCTCATCGGACAACGATCACCGGCTAATGATCATTATGTACTTATCAATAATTTATGTATTAAAAGCTGGCGCTTGCATAGAATTAAGGTGCAGCGTTGTCGGATCTTTAAGAACTTGTGGAGAAAGTAATTTTTATGTAACAAACTATAATACTAGCCACGATTAATGGCCGGTAAGTTAATTTATAACTTTTTGACATAAAGTTTGAAATGCTAAATCACTGATATATTAATAAAAAATTAACAAATTCTACTGCTTATAGTCTCATGGCTAAGTTTCTGCTGAATGGACGCTGAAGTTAGTTTTAATTTTATTACTTGTTTTCTATTAGGTGTAGCTAAGTACACTATAACTGAGATCGATGTATAGGTACATGTATCACTTATAATAATTTTATTCATACATTCATAGAGTCGCGGCTTATAATGGTAGAATATGAGGACCGACCCAGATTATCCCTCGGGTATGAGGCGACTGAAGTTTTCCCATATCATTTTGTATACACACAAAGTGAAACTTCTATCGCCGTTAGCTTTCCGCCATTAATATTAATTGCACATTGATGTGAACTTTTTCCAAATGGTATAACTTATTGTGATCATATAAAAAAGTTATTTTGCTTAGTTTTAATCTTAGTATCGCCTAAGGCTTTCAGTCATCACATAACGCCCATCAGCTTCACATATAATATTACATGTCATAGTCATTCAAATGGGGACTTGGCTTCGATGTTTTGATACTATTGCTTTCTACCTCTTAAAGTGCCTCTCCAACTAGTGAAGGTTGGCGATCAGCGTGATACAATTCTTTCTGTCTCTGTTTCGGCGGAACAATTCCGACGCCTCAGATATGCCAGTCCATTCCCTGATATTCCTCAACCATGACTTTTTCCGTCTCCCCACGTTTTGCTTTGCTTAGTTCTAAAAGGTCTTCAGCAAGAGACATTTGTTTTTGACGTCCGGGCGAAATTTTCAAGATACCTCGTTTCTCGGCGAAGTTAGAGCATTAGGTGTACAGGGATCTCCTAAGGATTGCACCAGTGCTTCTATAGCCTTCGGCTTAACACATCCCAAGATAGAGTCAAGTCCTCCTTAGCATTATTTTACACGGGTTTACTTATTGAGCTATAAGTAGGCTCAAAGCTCCCGAAACAAGTAGACTCTCTACGGTAGGCATGACTTACGTTAGAACAAATCTTAATAGCCTGTGACTTAAGGGCTGATGGCAACAGAGGCCTAGCTCCACTAAGCTACAGTAAAGTCATTATGTAACTTTTTACAATTTCCATAGATTCCTGTTTCCGATATTAAAGTAATTATTAATATAAATTTCATAAATTAATATAATTAGTTATTATTATCAATATTAAATTTATATTATTAAAATGATACTCAACAATAGTCCATGAGCCATTCCGCTTTTTCAATTTAGTTGTGGGCGGTGTGTGTTAACTGTGGGTGGCGCGAACACTCCACGTCGACAGCATCCTGATACATCGATGTGTATCAGAATTCTGTCGACATGGTACTACTATTATCCCTGGAAATTCAATTATAAATAATTGAAATGAGACAAAGGGAACGATCGCTCGGGACAAAATTAAATTATTTCGTTTTTCGTACAAGCGCTCTCGCCCGAACAATTATCTTAATGAATTGCAGAACTTTCCTGTTAAAGCCTGTTAAATATTCATGTAATTGCTAACTGTTGGGCATACATTTTACTATTAAGTTTTGCCTTTTTATTCTTACAATGGATACCACCCCGTTAACCCCCGGATAGAAAAATCTTAAAGTTTTACCTTTACGATATTACTTCGAAAGTCGTGGCACCGTTGAATTAGCATTAAGTTTTTAAATTATAATATAGCGCAACTAAAAATTTCTTCATAGGAAACATTGATAATAACAAATACTTTTTTACTGACATAATAGGGGTTGAAATATGTCAAAAAAAAAGAAATGTTGAATATTTTCTCTCACAATTCGAAAGGTTGACTGGAATAGATTGCCTTGTAGCATTATGATCGCCTTTTGGATTAATCTATTGTATTTTTTTTTTATTGTGGAATAAAGTTTAATAATAAATAAATAAATAAGTTTTAATAAATCATTTATTCGCTATTTACGAATTGATATTTAAAGACCTTAATACAAAGTTTTATCGCTTGAAGATGTACAAGGCAGATGCGACTCCTAAAGAGTTGATGAAGATGTTGATTTATTATCCTGTGACCTGTTTTGATGATGAAAGTATAGGATGATTATCTCTATATTATACGCAGGATTTTACATTAATCTTGTAACTCCTTGCGTAGATAGGTAACCATTATTATATGAACATGATATTCTTTTTATTGAACTTAAGCCAACTCTAACCAACATAATATGACAGAAAGGCTAAGTAACTTCAACAAAGGAAAGTTGTCAATTTACTTGACACAGTGCCGTTTTTGTCGATGTGTTATTTTTTTTATTATTATTTAATGAAGCAATGAGACGAGCGGAACATTCACCTGATGCGAAGTGCTACACCAGCCCGTAACAACGTGGTGCTAGACAGGATGATATACGCTGCACCACATTGCGCTCGTCGCCGGGGACGTGAGAAGTTGAGTCTCGTTACCCCAGTAATTATACTAGCTACAACGCTATCCAAACTGAAATACCGTAATGTTTAAACACTTCTGTTTGGAGGCAGAAATAGGCACTGCAGTGCATCTAGAAGGTCTTCTGCAATAAAGACCTACCACCAGTGAACCATTAAGATTATTATATTAATTTCCTATTTCCTTATTAGATCTTCTAATCATCTAATCATATACTATATGTTTCGACAGAAAGAATTTTCTATAACAATTTCCTTTTACTCATGAAGGTGGTTAAAATAATAATGATGATATAGTCACAATTCTGCACTAGACAGTGATTAATCGAATCATTATCCTAATAAAAAAACAAACATTACTTTGATTTGTTTGTTTCCCAGTTAATAACAAACAAACATTTTAAAAGTTTTCTTATATATGATAAATTCCCGCTTCTCTTTATGAAACAAAGGCAGCGTCATTTCTATGTATCTTCCTCTGTTTTTGAGTAAACTGATAATATAATATTTAAATGGCATAAAGTATTTGTTTAAAAATATTGGATAATATTTCAAAGTAAATATTTAAATGATTTTTAGAACCACGCGATAGCGTTATTGCTCAAGTACACTATAATATCACTATTGGGAACGTCTTGGTGATCGCTATTCCTTTTTCCTTCAAAAGTATCAAAATTATCGTCAAGTGTTAAATAAATTTAGCTTCCTGTCAATCTTGAAGTAATAAAATACAATTATGGGAATAAACTATAAAAAATAAGGCACCACTTTATAAGCCTTTTAAGTGTTTTGTTACAAAAGAAGCAACTTAGATGTTCGTCTTCTCTTTTTCTACCCATAAGGAGTACAGCAAAAGACCCAGCATAAATGATGACAACTTAATGACATTACTTAATGATATATCTTCTTCAAATAACACAATTATTAAATAGATATAAATAAGTAATTTCTTTGCATTTTAAGTAAATGCACATTTACTTAAAAATACAAAGAATTTTGATAACAGTATGGAATTGATACATCAAAATTATAATGTTAATAATAATTAAAGTTTGCTTAAGTCTCATAGGCCATTAAGTGTCAGTAAGTTGGTGACTATATTTGTTTATAGGCTATGTTAGTAATAAATTATTACTTTATACAATAATGGTTATATTATTAGTTAAGTTAGTAACAATTTTTTTATTAGTAGGCTTTGTTAGTAACAGGTTAGTATTTACTGATATTTTAAAATTATAACTATGTATCGAAATATACGTAAATTTATAAGTATATCGATTTAAGTCATTATCTGTATTTATTATTTACCGTTTATTGTTTTTCTAATTTTTTTACAGTTGAAATGGTTATCATCATCATCATCAGCGGACAGACGTTTACTGCTGGACATAGCTGTCCCCAAAGATCCCCACTTCGATCGGTCCTACGCTGCCCGCATCGCTGGGTACTAGAAGCCGTCGTTTGGAGGGGTTCATATGGGGCATTTGGGCCATTTCCAATCACGCTGGCTCAATACAGGTTGGTAGGAGTCAGAGCCTGGTTCGTTGATTAACAAGGTGCACCACGAGCAGGTGAGCTTGGCTTGAGTCCCGTGAGTGCGGGATTGTGCCGGACCCCTTAAACCCCGGAATGGTTAACTGGAACATAACGGCTTGTTACATTATGTGCAACTATTCGCTTACATCTCTTCGGTGGAAGACATTGGGGAAGACCTATATCCAGCAATGGATAAGCAAAGGCTGATAATGATGATGATGAGGATTTATTTGTCTGTTTATTCTAGAAAATGGTTTAAACGGAATATCCAATATTTATTCCTAACTTAAAACTTGATTGATTTTAATTTTAACTGTAGTAGGTCTCTGTTGCCGGAGATCACCTAGGTATGTACCACCGCTAGACCTATTTCTGGTGACAAGTAGTACTGTGCAAACGTTACATTTTTCCGGATTGAAAGGCATGGTAGCTGATGAAATTACTACTTCCTATGTCCCAAAATGACGAGCACTATGTCGTGCATTGTATGTCATCCTATAATTAGGAATATTTCATAATCTAATTACTTAGTTTGCTTATGCTTTATATCTTATTTTCCAGGGATGTCTGGAGGAGATTACTGTCTAGAATAAAAAGACCCTATGTTTAATTCATGTATTTTTATTTATGTAATCGGTTTACAATGGAGTATATTATTATTATTACTTATATAGACTACATTGATATTCATGTAAGGAGGTATGAATGGGTATCCATTATATCCCATTGTGTAAAGGGTTCTGTCCGTAGAATGTTCTAGACCTTGTTAAATCAATCAATTCCACACGTGCTTCGCCTGTATAACGGCGGTCCTCGGAATTGTTATCGCCCTTTCATGAAGTGAAGTCCTAAATGTATTTCATCCTTCAGCCTCGCCATGATTTAGTGCATCAAATATGTAATCTTATATATATTTAAAATATAAAATCTTGTGACACATTTTAAACTAATCAATGAAGTAAATATTTGATGGTGGTAGGTCTCAGTTGCTTTTTCCTTGTTATCTCGAGCTATTGAGAATAGCCGGAAACTAACGTAAGAACTGCCTGTCGTAAAAGGTGACGACTAAAAGTGTTTTCGGTTTTGTGGGCTTTGAAGATCCCATATATCCGTGTCTTACCCCCAAATGCAGGGTAACTTTTTAAAAGATTTCCTCTCAATAAGACAAGAAAGGTCTCTGTTGTCGATCGTCTAGATAGGTACCTCCGCAGCTTCTATTTCTGCCGTTAAACGGTAATGTGAAAATATTGTTGACTTCCGGTATGAAGGATATTGTAGCCAGTTAAAATTGATGGGGTAAAATATATGACATCTTAGGCGACGAGTACAATTTCATGTGTGCGTCATCGTTACTTGCGCCACGTCATCAGTTATTGGTGGGCGTATTATTTACCATCAGGTCTTACGCACTTTGTTGCTTCGTGGAAAATTAATACATATTAATATTTGTTTGTTTAATACATGTTAATCGCTTATGTAATATGTTTTAAATAATAAATTTTCTCTTTGGTATTAATGATGATGACTATATATATGAAATACATAAGCAGAGTACCTAAAAAGATTTATTCCTTTTTATTTTAAGAAGCGGGACGTTTACCTGATGGTAAATGATATGGTGAACCATAACAACGCGACGCTAGTTAAGCTGATATACACTACACCACATTGTGCTGTCGAGACGTAATATATTGTCTCGTTACCGCAGTAATTTCGTTAGCTACAGGGCCCTATAAATAAAAACGTAGTAGTATTTGGACTATACTGTTTGACGGGAGAGATACATAACTGAAATATTGTTGTATTAACTAAAATATTTAACCAAGTTTAAACTATTTATTAATCTTAACCGCTGGTATGGTTCTGACACAAGATTGCCGCTAATTTAATGCAGCCTGGGAGTTTACTTGGGAATAACTGCACAAGCAAACTTTTTGTGGTTTAAACTTTTGAGCTAGTGGCATTTGGCTAATACCGAGCCCTAATTTACGCTTGTTATAATAAAATACTAGTTAAAATTTAAACATAGTGATAGTTAGGTATATAAAACCAGATTTATGATTAATTGAGATTAATTATCTTATGTATTTTATCCTTGTGAGTTTTCCACAAGGTGGACCGACGATCTTGTGAGATTCGCGGGAACCCTCTGGATGCGAGTAATGCTGGACCGATCGATGTGGAGAACTTTGGGGGAGGCATATGTCCAGCAGTGGACGTCTATCGGCTGATGATGATAATATATTTAAATAATATTATTCAGTTATGAGTAAATTGTAAAAAAACAAATATTGAGTTAGTGACAAATGCTTACTATTATGCGTTGATCTGGGAACATAGTTTAATTTAAGGGTAGTAAGTCTCTTTTGCCGGAGACTGTCTAGGTACCACTAGATACCACTGCTGCACCTAATTCTACCGAAGAAACAGTAGTGTGTAAACATTTTTGTGTTCAGGTTTGAAAGGCGTTCTAGGAAGTAGTAGGAGTATCGATACATAATATCTTATATTATATATCAAGCAAAACGTGATCCAGTATATATAGAGAAATAGAGACCCATTATAATGAGCTGGCGTATCACTTACCATCGGATGTACGTTTCACTGATCTTTTCTACGGGAAAAATAAATGTTTGTACATTATTATGTTACAAGAAAATTTTCTAAAGTAATTACACACAAAGTGTCACATTTTCATCGTTGCTATAAATAGTACATATTGATATGATAGAGAAAAAAAATGACGTAATAAACCGCAAAATCACGTTCCCGTTCTATTTATCAATAAGTAACACTACCAAACTTTGAGTGAAACTACGTGAAGTTTAATGAGAAAATGGCGCGGTACTTCGGACGAAATTGGAAAACTAACTTGCAGCTGAAGTAGCTCTCGTGAATTCTTGTCTGGAAACAAAAACGACCAGATGTTTTTCTCTGGATGTAGAACTTTGTACGTTTTAGTGATTATACGGGTGATCTTCATAATCTGTCTAGATAATTTAAAAATTAGGTATTAACATTATTTTTAGGTAATTTTCGCTACATATACAGTTAACTTGGAGAGACAGTCATATAGGCATTAAGTCCACTCTTTATTACTTACGTTTATTTTATAAAATGTAAAATAAATAAATAGACAATCAATGAATAATAAATAATTAAATAAAAAAATATACATTATTATACTTTCAAAAATATAAAAAAATCATTTTAAAAAGATAATAGTATATTCATATTAAAAAGAATTATTTTTTTTTTGTAATAGCGAAATAATACAGTGCTGTCGTTAACCGCGTATGTGTCCTCTTCGTCGATTACCACATTACTATTAAGTAAAAAATCTTAACATAATTATTTTCATATGTTTCATTCATAAAATAAATCGTAATATTACGAGTATTATTTCGCCCACAAACATAAAACAAGACTCTTCACAACTTCAATAAGTTTAAGTTCTGTTGTGAATTTGTAAAGAGTTATTTATTTAAACAACAATACTTTGTATGTTAAATAAGAAAAATAACGTAGAGTCTCTCTATGTGATAGTTATTAACAATAAAACATAATAAACATAAAACAATCTGTTCTTTACATTATAGAAGAGTAGAAAAGTTTAATTTCCTCTCGCAGTAAACATTTATCTCACCTGTGCGTAGCTGTGCACCAAGTAAATTGTCGTTGAATGCGACAAAGTTTTCAGTGCTGCATCATTACTGCGAATTTTTTTTAAAGGAATATGATATAAGAAAAAAATTTATAATTTTCAAAGGGATATTAAACTAAATTAATTCATTATTAGTGCGTGAGTACTACCCCATTAATTTTAATGCAGAAAACATAAAAAAAATAGTTTTTTTTAAGAACAGCCTAGTGCTTGATTACGTACGTTGATCTAGGTGGTAAAGCGTACTCGTCTCTTGAAGACTCACAGGTTAAAATGATTATAAATAGTGGCAGGTCCCTTTTACCGGATATTAATAAGATAAAACAAGAACTCAAATCAGATTTTTTTAATTCGACTAAGGGACGAAACGAGCAAGACGTTCACGTGATGGTAAGTGATACGGCTGCCCGTAACAACATGGTGCTCGTTGGGATCGTATACTCTACACGATATTGTGCTCGTCGCGTTAACATATGGTGTTAAATCGTATCAGTTACCACCACGTAAACGTCTCGCTCGGCTTAATTGAATAAAAACAATACCAACTGTAACGTATATAAAACTTAGGCTATCTCTGTCTCTCTCTCTCTCTCTAATTTTATTCAAGCGACTAAGTACGTAAGTATATTTCTAAACTTTTTAGAAGCTTCGGTGATAACTATTCTATGTATAGTTGTGTTAATGTAAGCATTCCAATATCATCGTAGAGCTGCTACGGTTCGTGCTACGTGTGTTGCAACAAGCGTTGCTACAAGCACCGCTACGAGCTTATCGAGTTTAATGTATCGAGCACCTGTGCAAACGGGGATATACATCGCACATACATATAGCAAAATTATTTTCGTATTATTTCTTAATTAAATCATAAACGATAGTAATAATAGTAAATAATTTAAAAAATATATATTTTGCAGTTAAATAATAAAGATCTTTATTAATAATAACGAGTTATATTTAGTTATTTGTTATCCTGACGTTTTAACCGCTTTGCAGGAGCCACGATAACAGAACTGAGATGACAGATGCGACGTCATATTTATCTCAAAAAACCATTTTTTGTCGAGAGGAAAATCTTTAAAAAAGGTACCTTGCTTCTTCGGGAAAAGACAGTCCTATGTGGGATTTACACTTACTAAAACTTCTTCGGTGGTCATTCTTAGTGGTTTGCAAGAGGCGCCGGGATCCCCTACTGAATACACCAGTGGCTCTCTGCACTGCGCCTAACCACATCCCGAGGGTTCTGTAAACCACTCGACCACCCTCTTTTTGATACGACAAACACGAGACCATTTCGTATTTGTCGTTCACCTCGGATTTATTGAGACAGCCATGAGGACTCCCACACCCAGAGCCGATAAACCCGAATTCTTTTCTAGTCGTCTTCTACAACCTTAGTGCCATCCTTAATAGCCTGAGACTACACGGCAGAGCTTGGAATACCTACGCCTTTTTTGATTATCATTTAAAGACCTTTGATTTATTCCGCAAATGATCCTCTGTGTTTTCAGGTACTATGTTCTATATCCATTTCGATTTCCTGTTACGATAAAACGCCTACCTTTTCTTTTATCTAATCTCATAAGCAATCTTCGATCTTTTAGTAAAAAGAGACAAGAAAGAAATTAATCATCGCTTCATCTAATATGCTATGATGCTGAACACGAATTTTCAAGTTATAATAAGTTCACAGTTCATCTTCATTTCATTATAATACTAACGCCGATGAATTGTTGATATCCTGAAAGAAGTTTAAAGATGGATAAGAGGAGTAAATTATGGTATGAATAATAATGAGCCTCACTGTGCCGTCTTCATTATAAGTTTGATAACTTCCGTCGATTTTCCCGTTAGTGGGTCATCATGACATTACTTAATAATTAAGAATATAGAAAAGCTGGACATATGGCACTTGATGTTGGAATCATGTTTTGTTTTATTTACAGTTCATTTTTATGTTTATTTTTATGGAAGGTAGTCTGAAAGAACTAAATGAAAACTAGCTAAAAAATCTTTTCTTTTACCAAAAGCTGAAATTTAGTGAGGATCTAGTCTTCTTATTGTAAAGACTACAGGGTTTAAAAATAAAGCTATCACGTCTTTAAATAAATAAATTGCTTAAGTAGAATTGGGAACGCTTATTTATAAATATGGTTCTTATTTTATTGGAGTTTTACGACACTTGAGTTTCAGTGATATATCAAAGGTTTATCAAATTTATGTAACTAAATAAAAGTGCTACGAGTCCCACATTTGTTTAATTAATTCTGGGAACAGGGCGTAAAATATATTCACTGACATATATCATATTTTAAACAAGTCAGGATATGAGACATATTTTCACTGTTGTTGTATAGGATGGCGCAAAAATAACATTATAAAAACCTTATTATTTGTGTTATAAGGTACTTTTTATAAAGTTATTTTTGCGCCACCCTATATATGTTATATTTATATGTTTATATCAGTTTTATTAAATATAACTTTTTCAATGAAAATAGTACACTTTTTTTAATAATAATCGACGCATTGTTCACATTGAATTAGTTTAGCTATTTGTTGATATCGAAAACTAAGAAATCCCATTTTCGTTTCAATTTCGTTTAGTAAATACTTTTCTTTTAATTCTAAGAAGAAATACTAAAATTTGTTAAAATAAAGTATATCTCAATTTTATATATTACATTTTTATTCTTTTTTAGTTTGTTTAACAACGTATAATAACAGTGCCGCCCTAATCGTATTATTCTTTTTTCTTTGCAAAATTCATATAAAAGTAGCGCCCGTCAAAGTTAAAAGTAAAACAATTTGAGGTAGCGACGAGACTAATAGGGCATTCACTTGATGGTAAGCGATACGCCTACCCAAAATAAGTTGACGCCAGTAACAATGATAGACATACCAACATATTGTGTTCGTCGCTTTCAGACATAAATATTTAATTTCGTTACCCCCTGCCATTTTGATACATACAACACCCTACACGGAACATGGTAGTGTTTGCACACTACAGTTTGTCGGCAGAAATAGGATCTGCGGTGCTACCTAAATGGTCCCCCGCAACAGACACCTTCATCATCAGATGACCGATAGACGGTAGACGTCCATTGTTGGACATAGGCCTCTCCCAAAAATTTCCTTGTTAGAGTTCGTTGATAGAGGAATTACAGAGACCTACCACCAGTTAAAAGTCATATACAAGAAAGGAGTGTAAATGTTAAGAGGAAAACCTTGAGTTCGAGAGATATATTAAGTATTTATTAAGATAAAATATCTTCCATAGTTAAATTAGGTAACTGAGTAGTATTTATGTTATAGATTATATTTTTATCTATGTCAAATTAGGTCACAAATTTGCAATGAAATTTCCTTAAAAAAACATTTTTTTTATTTTAATTACTTGTAAATTAATTTCTTAAACTGTCACACAGTAGACGCGGAGGGACTTATGATCTTTAAATTAATTTAATTTGATCTTTATATTAAATTAATTTGAAAGTTCATTTCTCGTTTTCATAAATAACTGATATCCAAATCTGTATTTATTCCTACAAATATACTATCAATAGCCTTACGAATATCTTTAGATACGAGAGGCATCCGACAAGTGACGCTGAAAATTTCTCGTCGAAGCCGAAGTTAATTACAAATGAATAAACTGAATTGATAATGATGATGACCATAATCTAATCGTAACTAAAATTTATACTACTCTTCAGAAACACTATATCAAAGCTTGTAAAACCATCATTAGAAACTGTTTGAATACACCTTCATTGATAAATCACTATCTATTTAAAATACCCTTATTAAGGATTTTTTTAATAAACCAAACAGGTCATTGACTTGTAAGTTATATACTAAAAAAATTAGATTTAAGTAATTTTTTTATAAATTTTTCTCTATTCCTTCGACTTGTAATTTATCAGAAATATTCGCAGCCCGGCGGCAAACCGCTGCCGTCCGGATTCCTTCCTGTTACTCCTTTTGGGGGTAATATTTCGTAAAATCCGTTCTTAGCTGACCTATACTCGGTAAAAGGAATATTCCTAACAATCTTAAAATCTCTCGGCCGTATGGTTGCCGATTAATATAAATAAGAAGTATTAAATTATATTTAAGTAAAACACTATACGATCTACGATCTGGTGAAGGTCGCAGGAAGAGTTGGATTCGGGCAGCGCAGGATCGATTCCTGTGGAGATCTCTAGGGAAGATCTATGTCCAGCAGTGGACATCTGTCGGCATATTTTATACAAAAATCAAATCAAATAAATATAGAGAGAATAGTAGCGTATAATAACCAGTTTAGAAATCAAAATAAAACAGAATTTATAATTGTTAAACATTCAAGGGTTTCAGTTTATATTTGTATGCCATTAAAAGTTTCGTGAATTAAATATTGACGGAATAAATAACATTAATGTGGCAACCCCAGAAGTTGTTCAGGACATCTTTAGCTTAAGAGCTTTCGAGATTACTTCGAGATGCGAATTAAGTGCGTCATCACGGACAGCCGCAGGCTCTAAATTTAATATGTACTCCAATTCGTCGCTAGTGTATATATTCTACGTAATGACAGCTAATGATATTTATTAATTAAATAAATTCTTCGTCCCGAAATAGAAAGCTCTTAAATATTTGCAAGAGACACAAATATTAGCTGTCTCTATACGTTTAGTAAAAATGGGGTGACAAGGATAATTTGACACATCTGTATAATCTGTAATAATTAAAATATTCTTTAAACGAAGGTAGCAGTGTAAACATTTTAAATTTACATTTAAAATTCAATGAACGAAAATCGTTCGTTGACGGAGTGTAAGAGTTCCCGCACAGCAACTTAGGGCGTCCAAGCCAACCTCACCTGTTCGTGGTACACCTTACTGATCTACAAACAAGGCTATGGCTCCCACCAATCGGCATTGAGCCAGCGTGGTGAGAAGTGGCCCAAATCTCCCCATACGAATCCCTACCCGATCGTGTGGGTGTAAATCTTTGTGGGAGGCCTATGTCTATCGGCTGATGATGAACGAAAATCAGATTAAAAAGTACCTTTTAATCAGATTGAATATTTTATATCATTTGCAACTATTATAGTTGTAATATACATAAAAAAAAATCATGATTATTAGTACCAACCAGCATTTGGCAAGCGTGATGGTTAAATGACCTAGACTTTCTTGTAAGAGAAGGTCTTAGTCTCAATATTGGTAATATCAAGTTAGCTGTTCATTGGTATATATTACGTTTTAAAGTAGTGGTGGCTCAATGGCTATGATCTTGGATATCACAATCAGATGACGAGGGTTGTAATCCCGGCCGGAGTATGCAACTCTTAGGCAGTTTTTCAATGTCTAATGAGCATATTGTTACAATTACCACGTACTTAACGGTGAAAGAAAACATTGTGAGGAAACCCGCACACTGAAATTATCTTTGTGTGTGTGTGGTGGCCTCTATAAAGTGGCAACAGGCTCGCCCCTGTTACATGGGACCTAATCTAACCACATCAAAATATTTTTATACGTCGAAGCGATGGCACAACCGAGACGTTGACCTGATGATAAGCGATACGCCTGCCCTTAATAAAGTAGCGCTAGTTAAGATTATAAACACAGAATCACATCGTAGTCATCGCTTTGAGATGATAAGATGTTAACTCCCATAATCTCAGTAATTTCACTAGCTGCAATGCCCTTTGAACAAAAACACAGTAATATTTGCACTACTCTTTGGAACTGCTGTAGTACCTCTCCAGATAGTCTGCAGCTTCAATAATCACTCGCTCCTTGGTGAAAGAAACACGCTGCGGTCTAGGTTTAGATGTTAGAAGCATTCTTAGATTTGATTAATTGTTGTATATTCTATATACATTAATTTTAAACTGGCTATAGTATAATCTATTGTACGAATAAACAATTATCTTAATGAGTTGCAGCAACTCTTGAAGGCTTCTCATTATCTTGAAAATTGCAAATTGTACGTTTTAAGTTGAAATATCTCGAGATTTCTCGTCCGGACGTAGATTGTTCTCGGTGTAGTAAAATGAGGAATAAAACTTCAAAAATGAAAAGCGGGTAGTAAGTTCTAATTACTAAGGATTATATCAGGACTTCTTTGAATTGATATTTGCCTAATGAGTTTCTTAAAATTTGCACTAAGCGATCACTGTTCTTATAAACTAAAAAGTCTACAAATATTATAGGCTAAGGCGTTATAACTTATTACAAGTAATAAATTACCAAATTACATTATACCAAGTACCATAATAGTGGACAGTAAATATAATAGAGTCATAAAAAAACTACTAATTTCAGTATCGTATATAAAGCAAAAATCTCTGAAACCTTCGTTAGTGGGGGTTAAGTTAAAATGCCGTAAAAAGTTGTATGTTAACGAATCGCTTTTGTCCGGATCCATCGGAACTTCCGGCAGTGATGCAAGTATTATATTTGCGTCATAAATTTTGTTGACAGGGATGGAATTACAGACCATCTTTCTTCCTCACTTTATTTTTAGATATAGTTGGTGGTAGTTTTTTTTAACCCGTCTACCATCGTTATATTCTTTTACCGGTTGTAGGTCTGTGTTACCGGAAATTGTCTAGGTAGGTATCACCGCAGCTCGTATTTCTGCCGCCAAACAGGAGTGTGCAAACACGTGGTTCAGATTAAAGGGAGTTGTAGCTAGTGAAATACTGGGATAATAAGACATAACATCCTATGTCGTAAGGCCACAAGCGCAAAGTAGTGCTATATATAACATCCTAAGTAGCGCTGCGATATTGTAGGCAAGTGTTTTACTTACCATCAGGTGAACGTTCCGTTCGTCTCGTCGCTTTAACAACGTCGCTGTGTTCTACACACATATTAGAGCTAGAATATTCTGAGCTTAACTATTGACAGCCTCTTTGTCTCTTAATACCATACGACATTGAGTTCATATATGACTCCATAGTAGACAAAAAAACGTGATGATCACTGGACCTGTCGGTTCTATAATATTTTCACCAAATTTCAAAGGTACAGAAGGCCGTAGGTCAAAGCATTGGTTCCATATTGGAGGCGACACAGGGAAAACGCGGTACGTGTATTTACTCAGATTTGTCTGAAACAGTTTAGTGGTATTGTAGCTAAAGCGAGCTAAATTTAGGATTGAATCAGTAAATATAGCGATTTTAGTATCCTAAGTATACTATAACGGTTCTTTCCTATTGCTTAAGTTTTATTTCAGTTTGTTTTTATTCGAAAACTTGAGTTAAACGACATTATTATCATTTGTTCAGAATCGCCGACGCAAGGTACAACAGAACTGTACCGATGGCTGTTATATTAAAAGTTTTATCCTAAACCTATATAAATTTAAAAGGAAACCTTGTAATATATACGAATATTAAGTTACTTTGTATTTTATACATATATACTATTTAGTATTTTGGTTAAAAAATTAATGAAATTGTATTAAAAGGAACAAATTTATATGTATTCGTGAAATGTTGCCGACCGTGGAAGTGTCATTGCATCAACTACATATGCAATGTGCAATACAAGCAAATATTGTTGGATTTCTATTTTATTGGCTGAAGAAGTCAGGAGAAGAACCTCCGAAAAGTTATCTTTGAAGGAAAACTCAGATTTATGTAGATATTTTTGCTATTGAATACCTCTCGGTTATTATCAACAATTTTAGAGAGGATACGGAAATGGCCGATTGGAAATCATCACATGTGCGAGTAATCATCTTTATTAGAGTTTAGTACAGAGAAATTCTTGTGTAGCATCTTAGAGAGAATCCTTCCAATCCAGTTGCCCAGCACCGCCGTTCCTGTTTTCATTCTGGACAAAGTGTGTGTGTAATGATGATTCCCGGCTCCATTCACTGCAGTTGAAGAAGTTTGTTGTCGCTTCCGTTCAATCTTACACAGAAAATCACGGAAACACCTATTTCCGGTAATCACCTGTCTTTGAAGGTGAATCCTTCTTTTCATCTTGCATTCGGGCTTTAAAGAATTGCAAGAATGAGGTAATAGTTTACAATTGAAAGTATCTCATCTCTATCTTTATCCCCTCTATCATTACTCCTCTCTCACCCCTCTCACCTCCGTCTCTCTCCTTATTCTTTTTGCTCTCTATTTTGTTTCTTTTGTCCATTCTCTATTTTCTGTCATTGTCTTCAACCGTCGACCATTATGTGATGCTGAGTTTTAAATAGAAGAACTTCTTACTAGTAAAAATAATCTATACCTTTAATATGAACCAACTGTAAAATTAATCTGTTATCTGCGGTAGAATACGAGATGAATTCGCATTTTTGCTACAGCTCTAGACATATACAGAATATGTAGTATGAATGGAATGAATGGAATGGTATAATGGAGTCTCGTTTGCTTTACAAAATGAAATAAAACCCTATGGAATACGCTTATTTTTTAAAGCCACCTCTAAGTTGTTTTAGAGGTACTGTGCTATAGCTACTTATAACATACAAATAAATATAATTTGCTAGTATTATAATAAACCTGAAGAATACTTTGAGCTGAAGTGCTCCGTTTCTAGGAAAATAAAATAAAATATATTTATTAAAGATCTATACTAAACTTGTTAAAATGGAGGAGTGTCAAAAGTACATAATTTTTTTTTTGGTTTACAGCAGGTTTGAGAATTTAACTGAAACATTTTTAAATTTAACGTTTTCCTAATATATAACACAGATTATGTATATATATGATCTAAGTCGAAGTATCGAGACGAGAGGGATATTCTTCTATTATTAAATAGTACCCCATGAAACATAAGATGAATTAGGAACTACACCGTTTGAACCGGCTTAGAGTAATGTTTGTAAATTACTGTCTGGTAGTAGAAATAGATGCTGCGGTGGTGCCAGCGACAAGAAATAGAATTGAACAGTTTTTGTTCGGAATGGTGTGTGTATTAAAGCAACAATTGGAAAGAGGGACGGGTAAATATTTGCTTTCGGTAGCGTAGTTTGCTTATGCTCGTCTGTACTGCATACGCCGCCATTAAAACGATCGAAACGCTATAAAAGTTGTTTATTCGCTTTATTAAAAATTCTTTGTTGAACACAAAGTTTAAGAACAGACACAAAAAATAATTTTTGCTGTTTATGTGCTACAATCAGAGCGTTTGTTGATATTGTACAATAAATAACCAATTAAATTTTCGAAACTTATTTCAAGCTAAGTAGTAACACCCAAACAAGGTAAATAGGTCGTTTTAGTTCCAAAAGTCACTGCAATTGACACGTCTTGTTATCGTTACATTTCTCTTGGTCGGTTAATACTGTCATGTCAACTGTATCTCTGTTATTTACTAATAAATCCATTTATTTTGATTCTAGATCTTATCTGCCGTAATCCTTCAGTAATTAATTTATTTTTTTAATCAATTAAGAGACGAGCAGGACGGTCACCTGATAGTAAATGATAAACCTGCCCATAACAACTCGGCGCTAGTTAGGATGGTATATAATCCAGCATATTGCGCTCAGTGCCTGGGACATAATATGTTGAGTCTCGTCACCCCGGTAATTACAGTGTAATTAACATCTAGTGAGATGCAGTGACTTTAAAACCAGACCCCAAGCATGTTTGCATATTACTGTTTGGCGGCAGAAATAGGATTTGCGGTGGTTCCTTTTTTTTATCGAAGAGGAAATCTTAAAATATACCTTGCTTCTGGGGGAAGACAAGGTTATGTGGGGCTTCTACCCATTAAAAGTCTCTCGTTGGTCTCCCTCGGTGCATTAGGAGAGGATCCGGGATCTCCTACGGAACGCAGCGATGCCTCACTGACGGTGGTACCTACCTAGACGATCTCGGCAACAGAGACCTACCACCAGAAAATACTGCTATACCACCGTAAAAGATTTAAATCGGAAGCTGATAGACCAAATCAATAAGAAAACAACCTAACGCCATACTGTTTTACTTTTAAGAATCGGATCACGTTGAAAATCTAGTAAAAGTGGTTTATTTGTCATGTCACGGATTTTGAATTTAATATAAAACTTTGTAAAAAAATAAACCATATTTCTATATAACAATAGTAAGATAAGGGATTCTTCTCCTGTGATGCATCACTTCTTGTGTAAACATTAATTTCACCCAAACAAACCGGAGTAAATTGCAGTTCGCGTTGACTTTGTTCCGGAGATTTTATTTAATTCAACTCCTTTTTTCTGAAAGGCAAAAAAAAAAACAGCATGTATAGTGAATAATAGAGTCTGAAGATCCAAATCCCATTTATTTTCAAGACTTTACTTCTCTTAAACTCCCAGAGGAGTGGATTAAAGTATTTGTTCATTTTTTCTATACAAGTTTGTTAACCCGTACAGAAAAAAACAGATGCTGTAGTATTTGTAGCTATTAATTTCACGGCTGTTCCTTTATGGGACACTCTACAAATAACACTGTATATTCTGATGTAGTGTTTTATTTATTATATCGTTTGGTGTACAATAAAGAGTATTACTATTACTTTTTTAACCTGTCCCCAAAAAGCCTAACATTCTTTACAAGTTTCTAATGAACATAGATAAGTTTTTTTAACGAAAGTTTGTAAATGTTAACAGAGTTGTGGTGATATGTTTGAATTTCGTGATAGTAAAATGATTTAACTTTAATTATTTAAATCGATATTGCTCTAAAAAGATTAATAGTTAATAATTCTCTTTGAAATTACAATATTAATTAATCAAATTATGCAGACTACATTAAAGCAGCACAGAAAATAATTTATAGCCACATACTGCAATTATTTAGTACGCAGCTTAACAGATTGATAGTGGAATTGTATAATGCATTGTTGGCAGTAATATAAAATAACACCGCAAAGGACTTTCTATAGAAATGTTTATAAACTAAATTAAAAATAAAATGATGAAAGATCTAGAAATTCATAAAATAAGTAGCCTACAACCATCTACAAATCATTCCGGGTTAATGGTTATGTTTCTGTTTCGATACGTTCACTACTTTTCACGTGATTAGCGAACAAACAAATCCCATTTTTTTTTACAGGTGGCGCAAAAGTAATCCTCCTATCCTTCCTCCTCCTCCTTCCTTGTATACACAAGTAATCACGGTGGCGCAAAAATAACCTTCCGATGTTTTTGGCTGTAATTTAAAAAAAAATATGAAAAACTTTGATTCTTCTTGTGGATTATTTTTATTTGATCTTTTAATTTTTTTACATCAAGGCAGAATTTATAGCATTTTCTGATAGGAGGATTACTTTTGCGCCATCCTGTATATAGGTAGATTACAATGTCTAACATTTTACTGTTTATATTTAAACGGTTATTTAATAATAGATACGCACAATTCAATATTAATTCCTACAGCTGTACTCTTCTCGACAGTCAGCACAAGTCAGACTGGTTACCAACACAGAGCAACAATGGAAAGAAACAGTGTTGCCACTTATCTAAAATTTTTCTAGTTTCCGCTTTATTTCCAAATACAAATAACTAATATAATTAGCGAAGAATTATTAATATACTTATTGTTATAATACTACATGTGAAATTGCAATAGTTTTCGATTTTTTTTTTTAATTAATTTCTAATTTTCCTTCATATTATTATCCAGGGCTTTGCCTTATCCTATTATTTACAACATTTATTTACCAAATATTCACTACTAATTTATATAAATTTTATTGCATTATCTATACTTATGGTAGCATAATAATATTATCTGATATACACAGAAATACACAATATTGTTGTGTAGATATGGATAAAGTGACATTTATTTGTACTTATTTCTATTGTTTACTATTTTACATATTTTTATACAATAATAGATGAACTTACTTCTAACTAGTTTATTTTTTATCATCTCTATTAGACTGGCTGTATTTATTCTTAAGTCTGATTCCTGCTCAAAGTCATACCTCAGGCATCTATGTATAGGAAACTCCGTCAGCAAATGAGGAACCGTTTCCTCTACGGCGTAATCACATTTGCACGACGGGGTCTCCCGACACTTGAAACGTTTCAAGTATTGGGAGTATACGCCGTGGCCAGTGAATATCTGGGTTAACTGTCCAGTTGTCCGGACCTTCCTTATTAACTGATATACCTCTGCTGCGTTCGGGAAAAATAACTCTGTGATGGACGCGGTGCTGCCATCGCAGTATCGGGCGCTCCATCTCGCAATTGAGGCATATCGAAGCAAACGTTTAACATATGATACCGGGCACTGGTCATGATCTGGCCTCCTTCTACAGTTAAGAGCAGTCAGCTTGACTAATTCATCAGCACGCTCATTACCAGGAACCCCCGCGTGAGTTTTAACCCAGAGCAAAGACACAATAGTTTTCGATTACTTTTGCTATAAAATAGTTCTTACAAACATTTCCGTCTTCTAGTTAAGCGTATTGTATAAACATATTATATGACATATAATGACATCATTATTCAAACATCATATAAAAATCCTGCTCGTCCCATCGTATCACAGTTAAAGTTTATAATAATTAATGGGTTTTTTTTATCATTTATTCTACACTGCTTGTCTGTTACTAGAGACTCTCTAGGCCAGCGGTCGACAAAGTAAAAAATTTTTGCTAGAGTACCGAAATATCTGAGATATACTAACTCATTATATTTTAAAGTGAAAGAAAATTGTTGGTTTTATTAACCTGTTAACCGAATGGGACATATAAATACGTCAAACGCAAACAATAGCGAGTACGGATATGACATATACATACGTCGTTGAAATATATGTTTGCTAACTGGAACAAGTAGGACGTATAGTTTCGTAGAGCTCGCGCCCGTTATATCTTGCGCAATTAGAAAGGGAATTCCCCGGTTAATAGGTTAATAAAGTAGTTCTTAGATAACAATTGAAATTTACATGATTTAAATCTGGCACTGGTCTGTGAGGTGAAAAAGTTCGGCGACCGCTGGTCTAGGTAGATACAACCGTTTAGTTTATTTCTACAGCTAAACAATAGCTTACAAACATACTCCGTTCCAGTTTGAATAGCGCTATAACTAGTGTTATTTTGTATCTAGGCAACGAACATGTGGTACAGTGTATTATTTTATCTAGGTCTATCTTATAGCTTTATTTATTATTGAACAATTTTGAGCTGCCTTGTTTGTGTAAGGATTTAAACTGACAAACTGAAAAATCCTTGGTTTGGAAAAATAGTTTTAAGCGTTGGCAGATATAAAATATACATACAACCGGAAATCAATATATAAAGAACAGAGCAGATAATATAACATTTAAATACGTGAAGAAAAATTCCCAAATAAATCTCGCAGTTTGTCAGTGTTCACGGAATGTAATGTCCGCGAAGTTTGATATTTCCTGCAAGATTTTCTTTCCATACAATTCCTAAATATTCTAGAAAGAGTCTGGATTTTGCTGAATATATTTTTTATTAGTACCTACCTACCTTCCTTACTTTTCTACCCGTACCCCCATTAAGAGAATCTATAATAGTAACAGTGAACAACAGTTAATTATAGTGCTATACCCCGTGTATAAGATAGGTTAAATCCCAGATGATATTTCTCCCTCCTGCTTCTCGAAAACATTTTCAAGTTTTTACAGCTTATTAGATACAGACAAGGTAGGTCGATTATAGGTTTGTTAGTAATATAAAAAACAACTTAGATCTATATTAGAATTTAATGTCTAAATAGGATTTATACGTACTAATTAAAGTCCATAGCAGTTGACTGTCGTCACTATCAGCAGTCACTTGCATTATAACCAATACATCAAAAGCAGCTCAAAAATAAAGCTATAATCTCAAAAATGGAGACCTGTGTTAAAAAGGAAAATTATTATAACAATGATATCATTTTTATTTCTAAAAGAGTAGTAAAAATATGTTATTTATATTAAAGTTAGCCGGAAGTGATAACATTTCATAGTACTACGTTTCGTCCAATTAGTGAGGTACGGTTTAACTTCAGTAGGATTAACTGAACAGGAAACTATACATGAAACTTAATTGTTAGAGAGATCAGATAAATGTAAACATCGATAGTACAATACTAGGACAGTAAAGATCCACGAGAGGCGGTGGTGATTACATATCTACCACACGAAGCAGCTTGACTAGGATGGAACAATTTCTGGAAATATGCAGCAGGCTCTTGTAACTTTACCACCATAACAAATATTCCAAATTTTTACGTTATGCCGACGACTTAAAAATTTTTGGAAAATTACTGAAATTTCAGATTGTACTCTATTACAGGAAGATTTACAAAGATTTGAAGACTATTGTCGGATAAATAGCCTAGATCTAACGTAACTAAATGTAAATTTATCACTTTCACCCGGAAGCCAAAGTTCATAAAATACAACTACACTATTAATGGCAGTCATCTCCAAAGAGTTAACGGAGTACGCGATCTCGAAGTGTTGCCCGACTCAAAACTCACTTATAGTTACATTGACTATTTATGTAAAAAAAAAGCTAATAGGACGATGGGACTTGTCTTAAGATCTAGCTCACAATTTACTGATATTAAAGTATGCAAAATACTTTACTGCTTATTTGTGTGCAGCATCCTCGAGTATTGTTCCCAGATATGGAATCCCCAGTATGTATACGTAGATAGGCTGGAATCAATACAGCGTAAATTTCTTACATTCGTGCAGTACAAAAAAAAATATGTTATAAGTTATGAAGAGTAAGAGGCATCATATCCTCCCACTTCAAGAAAGACCGAAAATTGCTGAAATTGCATTTTTAGCTAACATATCTCAATCGCACCTAGACCCGTATCTACTCTCGAAAGTAAATAAATCTGTTCTTACAAGGTCGCAGCGACGCTCTAACTTTATGTGTGCTCCTTTCTGCAAGTCTAACTATAGAAAACATTTATTTTTCAATAGATCTGCGAAGGAATTTAATGAACTGGTTGACCGGGCCAATCTTGATCTTCTCCCGACAAAACCGTATATATTGAAATCTTTATTAAATAGGCATTAGTTCAATAACGTGTTGTAATTACATTTGGCAAAATATGTTCAAATAATATAGTGCTCATGAATAACTTCGACCAAGAGACTTAGATATGAAAACATATTAATCGTGCTTAATTATAATATATAGATTTTTTATAATTGTATTATGTCATTGTTACTTTTTCAAAAAAAAATCGTTCATTAAACATCCAAGACAATACTTCAAATACTAATAAATTTGTCAGGACCATGGCTCCAATAAAATAATCTGAATTACATTCATCAGTTTTAGGTAGCATAGCAAGTACTATTCCTACATTCTAACAGTAGTATACAAACATCAGTGTTTTCTGGTTTGAAGGTAATTGTAGTCAGTGAAATTAAAATGGTAACATCCGGTATTTATAGTGTATATTATCGTACTGCTACATTATGGGGAGGCAAACTTACCGTCAGGTTAACAACTCGTTGCTTCGTGAAATAAAACCTTCAATTTCCGGTAATTTTTTCTGATGATTAGTTTAAGTAATGTACGTATCTGTGAAAGGTTATTCTTCTAATAAAGTAATCTTTACAATCAGAGAGTATCTGAAGTACGCTATAAAGTAGTTAAATATTTATACATTACGTGTAACGCAGTTTTTCTTATTTGAACCAGCAATCGGTTCGTCATTTCTCCCGACTACCCCTCATCCACTCTACGGCTGAATTATTAATATATTTTCCATTTTTCTTTAGCTCAAACCAATACAATAATTCCCAAAAGATTTCTACGTAATACTTGATTTATTCCCTGCACTTTGTAAACCGTCGTTTTGTATATCGACACATCAATTTCACGTGACATTAAGTGACAGTGAGGACGTAGAGGTGAAGAGTGCTCAGTTGTAGAACTCTGACTGTTAATAGACGGAATATAGCAATATTATCATCATCATCATCAGCCGATAGACGTCCGTTGATGAGCATAAGCCTTCCTTAAAGATTTCCACGTTAATAGTGTAAGTACTTATATAGGAGGATTTGGGCCATTTCCCAACACGCGGCCCAATGCAGGTTGATGAGAGCCAGAACCTCGCTTGTTGATTATCAGGGTGCATCACGAGCATGTTAGGTTGTCTTGGATCCTATGAGTTGTGCAGAAACCCTTAAACCCCAATTTATTTAAAAAGGCATATTAACAATCTGTTAATAGCATTTAGGTTACTAAAAAGTGGGTTCAGATTCGAACATGTGATCTGCAGACGACAAGGTTATCTGCTACGCTGAGTAGGCATTCGTGTATTTTTCATTTATTGGGCTCAACAAATAGGTTATACTACGGATACAACTAAAATAAAGGCTCAAGGCGACGAGCACAGTGTGGTGCTGTGTATATCATCCCAACTAGTGCCACAATGTTTAGGAGCAGGCGTATCACTTACTATCAGGTGAATGTCACGCTCGTCTCGTCGTCGAGTACAATAAAAAAATGGAGCAGAACTTACCACCAAATGAACGTTTCCATCTGATGGTAAGCATCGCCTGTCCATAACAACGTAGTGTCAGTTACTATAATATACAATCATCAATCAATCAATCATCAGCCGAGAGACGTCCACTGCTGGACGATCTCCATCCTGATCGGTCTACGCTGCCCGCGAGCAGCGCCTTCCCGCAACTTTCGCCAGATCCAGTCAGCATAGATTCCGGTACCACCGGGCACTAATGGCCGTGGTTTTTAAGGGTTGATGAAGGGGATTAATATCTTAAGTCTGTATAAGCACAATATGATGCTGTGTATATTATTTTCCTCGATAATATAAACAGCATCAAATTGTGCTTATACCGACATAAGATAATAATTATCATTACTACAGTAATTTCACTAGCTACAGCGCCCTTCAAACCGAAACAATAATATTAGCAGACTACTCTTTAGCGGTAGAAAGAGCTGCGGTGGTACCTAGACTGTCTCCGACAACAGTGACCTACCAGTGAATCTTGCTTCTTCGAAAAGGTAAAAAGGTTTAATTATCAAAGAAATAGTTAACATTTATACAAACTTGTTAATATTTAACTGAAATAGGTTAACTCGGAAACGAACCGACGTCCTCAAACGCTATTGCCGCAGTTAAGTTTGTAATAACAAGAGAAATTAAATAAAGGGCTTGGAGTCGAACAGCGGAGCCAACAGTTGCTCCTTTCATAACTCAATACCACGTTTAAATACCATATTCGACTAACAATGGTACATTGTTATCTTCAAGCCGTAGTTCCGTTACTGGGCTATTGTTATAAATAGTTCACTTACAGCCTCGCTAATCAACGAACAAATAGTTCACTATTTCGCAATTAACTATTGTCGGGAACAAACGTCCCCTTTATAATAGGTAACAAATATATTTATATATATATGTATATTTGTTTATATATATATTTATATATATAATAAATTTTTCGCTTTATTAATTACTAATATTATTTAGATTATACAGATAAAAGAAAAATACTTTTTGTATCTAAAAATTAGAAAAGTAAAAGATTTAGTTTTAAAATAAATATTATTTATATGCTGTATATATTGCCCTGTGGCATTAAAGCTGATTCCAAACATTTTTTACAGCGGTATAAATGACAAACAAATGTCACAGCATAGTGAAAACAGATACTATATTTTAAATTTTGTTAGATACAAAGTTTATAACAATTTCTAATACATTACAATTGTTTTATATTTAGATATTAACTTGTCCATAACCATGTGGCACTTGCTAGAGTGAAACGTTTCACTGTAGCAAGAATCGAATGTGAACACCGAATGGATCAGTTAGTTACACAAGAAGAAATAGTGAAATCATGCAGGACAACACCAAAAGAAAAATCTTTGAGACACCAAAACAGAAATCATGAGACACGTTAAAAGAACAGAATCATGAGTGCACAGTGATCAAGGTTGCTGCTCAACAAATCGCAGCAGGCACTTACATAAACCATTAAAAAAAAAACAAAAACATGTGGTACTAGTTAGGATGGTCTACATTGCATCGTACTCGTTACCATGAAATATATTATTGTAAGTCTCGTTACCATAGTAATTACACTAGCTAAACAACACGGTAATGTGTGCACACTGTTTGTCGGCAGAAATAGGAGCTGCGGTGGTACCTGCTTAGACAGTCCCCAGCAACAGCATCCTACCACCAGTTCAATTTATAATCATAATATAAATGATTATACAAGATAAATTGTTTATAACAAGTGTCAGCACAGAAATACTTTAAGATAGATTGAACGTATATTCAACTGCCACCACGTCGCTTGTGGTACCTAGTTCCATCCCAGGGTTACATTATGGAGTACGTTTATTGAAGGGTATTTTTGGAACCCGGCTGTTTATCCTGTATAGAAGTACACCACCCTCTTATTGTAAGTTTCCCGCAATAATAGCAGCGCTGGATAAGGTTGCTTCACCATCAATTATTTATCATTTATATGCAAAAACCAAAAAAATAGATAAACAAGATTTTTTTTTCTTAATTTATGTTATACTATATTCTTTCAATCATAAAATATGTTCGATTTAATGCAAAGCATTTTACGGTATGATAAGACGGATGCACCCTATGGCTCTAATATATGAAAAGCATTTACATAATCCCAACTTCCTGTTTGCCGGACGTGCCTCACTGTGCTCCACCTAACTTAGATCATAATACCCAATAAGTAACTTAAAAAGTAAGCATTAAACTAATATTTTTATAGAATTAAAATAATTAATAGTATCGTACAGGACAATCAAGAACAAAGGTCTCAGCTGTAGTCTAGGGCGTTAGTTAAAGCAGCAATTTAAATGGTTATTGAACCACGATCCTACAGTAGGAGCCTGGTTCAATAACCTTATTCTATACAGTGTAACGTAGACCTATTAAATAGACCATTAATTTTGATCTAGGATAGAAAATCGACGAATGTAGGTCACATTAAACCGGACACATGAAAGATCGATTGATGACACATACACACGTATATATATATATATATATATATATATATATATATATCGATTGCTGAAATGACGATAGTCGTACAGTTTGTAACAATATAGGTATATTCAAATACAAAATTCTTTATTTGGTTTTCTCCCACAAAATTATATAGTTAAAGGTTAATATATATATCATTTATATACATTTTATGCCCCTTGCTATACGTCTCCTGGCTCCCCTTCTTGGGTAAAGTATTGATGTATTTAAGGATCTGTTTGTGTGTGTGAATAATGTACGTTATTTCTGTTTTATAGTTTGAGATAAGTGCGTGTACAGAATCTATCGCGGCACAACGCCATCTAGTTACATCTTTTTGTACATAAACAGTGCGCTTCCTGTATATCTCGTTCTATTAGTTTTTCTGTATCTTCGTAGTCCAGTTCCTGAAGCCATTTGGTAGTTTTAATTTTGCAGTCCTTTTTTGTAACTTTCACGAATTTAAGTTTCATATTTAATTCATTATAAAGTTCGCTACATTAGTATTCATTAAATGTTTGTGCAAAGAAGGCTTTCGTACAATGAATTTTGATTATATCAATAACTTAACAACTTCAATACGTTCAATATCTAGTCTTCTTTTAATATTTTTTATTATTTCATAAACACCCTATTTCATTTGCGTGGTTAATATACGACAAAATAAACCTTTTAAACTACTGAGCTTTACCGAAAATAAGAATTTTTAGAAATATTTATAAAAAAAAATCTATAACGTTTTCCTAAGTCCCTAAAATAAAGCTATACTTGACGCCGTAAGTAATAGATAAAACTTCAAGTCACGTTTGCTATAAAACGGGGTCGAATCCGATCTCATAAAAACCGAAGAAAATGAGGAAACTGAAAATAAAAAATTGTCAACTGGGACACTGGATTCCTTTGTTTCTCATTTCATCTTTAAATATTAAATAGTAAGTTTTGTTGAAACACTATATTTTTTTTTAATATAAACTCGTCTCGTTAAATGTTCGTCTCGTGAAGAACACTTCTTAGCCTAATCTAGGGGTTTTACCAACCTTCAATGGCTGGTCGCTCCTCTATGTTCTTAAACCTTATCACCCCCCAATTACATTATTGCAAGGATATGTCGCGACAGTCTTCTTCAGGTTTTTTGGATTATTGTACACCACTGCTCAAGATTTAAACTATATCTGTAGTAATAATTAATGTGTAGAAATAATGAAATGTATATATATATATGAAAACGTGTTTTTCTTGTTCGTCAATCACGTGAAAACTAGTGAACGTGTCGTCATGGCAACATAACCTTTCGACGCGGAGTTGTTAATAGATAGGCTATGTGATGTTTTAATTTCATAGATCCTTCATCATTTTATTTTTAATTAACTTTTATAAATATTTTCATTTAGTATTATTTATACGGTTGCTATAGCAACGGTTGGTATAGAAAGCCATTTGCGGTCCAATTTTATGTCACGGCCAGCAAAGCGGACGGGGAACAGCAAGTAATAAATAAATTCAACTATTGTAGATATTGCATGTTGAACAAGTTTTAGTATAACAATAAGTATATTAAATTTCACTTTAAAATATTTCAACTGTGGACTGTATTTTAGGCAATAGTTTAAATGTGAAAAATACTATATAATTTTATGAACACATGTATCTATAGGAGATTAAATTGAATTATTCATATATTTATAAATTCATAACTGTGAGTTTGTGTTAACGCTGCGGGAAAATCCACATTGTTAATATTACAATATGTGCAGCGAACTCTGAGCAGCAGAACTATAACTTAATACAAACAATCCTTCCATTGTTACCGGAATCCGGTATTTATTGTACAAGACGGACAGTTTGAATTATTTACCAATATTTAACATCAACGTCATCAAATAACATTAACTAAATACATTACGGATATAATATTAAAAACAAAACTCGATATCATAATCACATAACCACCAATTTATTATATTAACTGTTGCCGTTAATTCAATATAAAATTATAAAAAAGTAAATATGTTATAGTTTAATAAAAATAAACAAAGAGTATAGAAAAAAGATAAATAGTTTATATTAAAAAACAATGGTAAATAGTTGTGTTAAAAAAGTGTTTCAATATCTAACCATTGGTGATAGGTCTCTGTTGCCGGAGACCGTCTAGTTAGCTACCACTAGAGCGCCTATTTTTACTGCTAAACAGTAGTGTGCAAACATTACTGTACTTCGGTTTGAAAGTCGCTGTAGTTAGTAAAATTAATGGGGTAAAAACACTCAATAACTTGTCTCAAAGCGACGAGCACAATGTTGTGCTGTGTATATCATCCTAACTACCGTTGGACAGGCGTATCGCTTGCCATCAAGTGCGGTCGCTTTAATAAAAAAAAAATCACAAATATTATCCATGTCGAATTTCATTTTATAGAAAATTAAAGAAAACCTACATAAGAATGAAAAAACTTCTCGTATTTTTATTTCGTATATAAAATTACTTTCGCCTCTTCCAACCTCGGCCTGTTCCAAAACTCCGCGTGTTGGATATCGGTTCCGTGGTTGGATATATATATAAACATACAAGGTTCGTGATTTGATTTCACATAATATATAGGGTGGCGCAAAAGTAATCCTCCTATCAGAAAATGCTATAAATTTTGCCTTGATGTAAAAAAATTAAAAGACCAAATAAAAATAATCCACAAGAAGAATCAAAGTTTTTCATATTTTTTTTTAAATTACAGCCAAAATATATATACCTTGTATACAAGGTGGCGCAAAAATAACCTTCCGATGTTTTTTGGCTGTAATTTAAAATAAAATATGAAAAACTTTGATTCTTCTTGTGGATTATTTTTATTTGGTCTTTTAATTTTTTTACATCAAGGCAAAATTTATAGCATTTTCTGATAGGAGGATTACTTTTGCGCCACCCTATATTAACATTTTTAAATATCACAACAAAAATATAAAAAAAAATTCGCATCTGTGCCTTTTAATGTTGTAGCTTTTATTGTGTTCTTTTATGATAAGTCGCATACTTTTAACATAGATATATTCGAAGTGACGAGGTGAATATATAGCAGTTCTTGTATATAATATATTTTTATTTCAAAGTATAATTATATATACAATACCCCATCTATTCTATACCATTCTTCTAATTTCTTTTTTTTTTATTGCCTTTACTGGTATATCTCTGTTAGTTTCCTGATATTTTTTCTACGTAGCGAGAGGAGCGAGGCTTTCAACCGATGGTAAGTGATCCACCCTCGAATAATAACGTGGCGCTTGTTAGGGTGGCGTATACGACATCACATTGTGCTCGTCGTCATGGGACTTAAGTTGTTAAGTCTTATTACTCTAGTAATTTCACTAGCTACAATGTTCTTTAGACCGGAATACGGTAACGTTGCCATGCCAACTACCTACTTAGACGATCTCCGGGAACAGAGATTTTCCACCTTAATCTGGCAACGATTTTAGGTAGAAGTAGATTCTTTCAACACTTCGGCAAAGCATAAGGTGGCGTCTTGTAGTCTCGGGCTAGTAAGAACAGGAGTAAGATAAGGACTGCCTGTCGTAGAAGGCGGCTAGGAGGGTCTAGGAGCTTTGCGGGCCTTGAGGGGCCCTTATCGCTCAAGAAGCGAACCTGCGTAGGACAGCGTATGTATGGCTCAGCGATTGTACCTAGGAGACTTTGGTCCTTCTTCAGAGACGTGCTAACACAAATTGTAGAGGGACACCGGTGCGTTCTGTAAGAGATCCCGGGGCCTTTCGGAAAGCATTGATGCATACCACCGAAGGGGTTTTAGTGAGTAAGAATCTCACATAATCCTATCTTATCCAAGAAAAATGGTACCTTTCCTAAATTCCCCCCTTCTTTCCGAAACAAAAAAAGACGAGATGACAGCACCGGGTGATTGACTTTTGATCCATGTTGAGCTGTCTCAAGACACTGATGTCAGTACCCTCCATATCTATGGCAAAACTACACAGGAGTAGTAAGGATTTTGTGTTTCATTTTTCTCCATGTCCACGTCAGAATAATGAACAACGACGGAAGCTTCGATTGTCTATGCAATCATCATCAATCACAGTGTGCTGCAAACGCCTGTTGTCTTTACCTTCATAGCTTCTACACCATAGATTCGGAAGCATTGGTTATCCTGATACAGGGAAATTTCAAATTGAGAAGTTACTGAGTTAAACTACAAGTGTAATATCTCATACGTAGAAACAAAAGATCCTTAACAGGATTTCAACATAGGCTGGCGTGTCACTTACTACTCAGTAAAGGTCACGTTCATCATATAGGTTTAATATTGCTATGTATCTTCTTCTTAAACTACCTCTCTAACTAGTGAAGGTTGGCGATCAGCGTTGTACAGTCCTTTCTGTCTCTGGTTCGGCGGTACAATTCCGACGCCCCAGATATGCCAGTGTATTCCCTGATATTCCTCAACCATGACTTATTCCTTCTCCTCTTACTACGTATACATATATGCAGTTTATGTTTAATAATTTATATCACGTTGAACACAGCACTGAATAAATTTATATCACACCGGTACCCACGTTAAAGTTTAAAACATTTCTCATTTAAGCCTACCTCGTAAAATAACGTATGTGTTAAATTTTAAAAATGGGTAGATTGTTAAAAAGTTTAACTTTTCGTTAGTACCTCGCCAGTGTATTGTGTAAGCGCTTTATCATATTTTTATATAGATATCTAGGTTATACGTTAGTTTTGTGTTTTGCTTGTCTTAGCTCCATTGTATTTTAATAAACTGCACATATAATGAAAGACATTTATTTAAGTGCCACTATATATACCATAAAATACTGTAATATTCCATATTTATAAAAATATGGTAGATAAAGCTCCGGTTAGTATATCTATGTATATATATACATACATAAATGTAGGAGATTTTCATCTATGTAGAGACATCACGTTATCTCAGGAACGATAAGGCCTAGTGACTTCAAAATTGGTAGAAATATTTCTTTTAATGAGTATAGGTCATCTAAGAACGAATTTTACGAAATGTTACCCTCAAAAAGAAAGGGGGACCGGGAAGTAGCGGCTTACCGCCGAGCAGGAATATTTTGACAAATTTCAATTCTAAATTTCTAATATAATTCTAAATAGGATATATCCAGAGATTCATTGCTTCATTACGAGATCTTCGCAACTATAAGACGTAAACATACAAAATTTGATAGAGATATTGCTTTTCCCATTTCAGAGGTTGGCTAAGAATGGATTTTACAAAATTCACTCTCTATAGGGCATTGTGGGGGTGTTACGGTTAGCAAAAGGAGCAGAGAATAGCAACATAATATAGCTTAATAGAGAGTGTTCAACATGCGAGCTTAGACTCTACAGATTTATTCATATTCTTAGTCGTGAAAGGTATTTTCCTGAAGACCGTCTAGGCAAGTACCACTCTAGCACCTATTTTTACCACTAAACAGAATGCAAGTATTACAATGTCCCGGTTTAAACGGCGCTGTAGAGACAAAAGTTATATAAGTAAAAAGACTAATGTGTGGTGCAATGTATATCATAATTTACTGGCCCCACATTGTTCATTAGGCAAACGTACGTAGTTTCAATGTTTTGTCGAATAATACAATCGGTATTAGGCAACAATTATGTACATATGCCAACAATAGTTTGAATATAAAACGACCAGTAACTCAGCAGCACAGGGGTCATCGTTTGTACTGTTACCAATACGTTGCTGTAGCAACTAAACGACTAAGCCAGCATATAAATTTTTTGATCAACGTCAGTCTGTCATGATGGCTAAAGGCTATTGTTTCAAGAGCTATTAAATTAGGTAAATATTATTATTTAGTTTCGATTCAACTTTCACTTAAAACATTGCTGTAGTAAAAATGTAGGATACAAGAGGTATCTGTATTCATGTATAAGGATTTAGGATAGGACTTCAGGCGGCTTAAATTACTTAGTATCGCCTCTGAGCTTCATCAAAGCTGTCTGTCGTAGTACAAATCGATCTACATTTCTAAAGCCTTGATATGTAAATTGATTTAGCCCGCACTATACAGCTAAGGTTCAATACAAGTGTTTGCGTAATTAAAATAAACTTATGAATACTCTCTGAATTTTAGGAAAGTGGTAAGTTTGCCTAAAGACATTTCACAGGTTCAAAATGTCTTATTATTAATCCGAGTACTTTCGCATAACACATGAGATCAATTTATCTCGAGATAAACGTGTAATTCATCGTTGTCAAAAGTATTTTTACTCCTCAGATTTTTTTCTATAATATTTAGGACTACAAATATTATTCGTTTGTAGTTATAAAACAGTTAACGTTAAAAAAATGCTGATTATTATATACACAAGAATCATAAATTTTAATAAATAATACAGTTGTATATACTAATAATAATAATAATATCGTTAGTTAATATTATATACCGCGCCACATTGTGCTCGTCACTTCGATACATAAGTTGTAGTCTCTTTACTCCAGTAATTACACTAGCTACAAAGCCCTTCTAACTGGAATACGATAACGTTTGCATACTACTGGTTTTCGGCTGCAATGGGGGCTGCGGTGATACCCGAGGCAGTGATAGACTGTCTTCAACAATAGAAATATACCACCATTTTATTGTCATTTTACATCATGTAAGATGACGGCCAAGTGTTAGTTCATTATAAATAAACAATGATCAAGAGGTTCTTTATAATTTTAGCATTATTATATCTTCTTTTACTGATAGTAGGTATCTGTTACTGGAGATCGTCTAGTTAGATATCATTGTAGCTCTTGTTTCCGCCGCCAAACACTACTGTGCAAACGTTACCGTGTTCCGGTTGGAAGAACGTTATAGCTGGTGAAAATACAGGGTTACGAAACTATGCAAGTTATGTTTCAAAGCGACGACCATGGTGTCGTGTGATATCTATAATCCTATTTAGCGCTTCCACTTATCATCAGGTGAATGTTCCACTCGTCTCATGGCTTAGTAAAATGAAAAAAAAAATTAAGTCAATTTTTGATGTCGATAACAAGAGTTGGGAGTAACTGCTACGCCGTTTGGTTCTTAAATGAAAAATGAAGCTGTGATTTTCTTTAAGTATTTCTATTTAAATATTCATCATCATGAGGTGTCTTCTTCAAAGTGAAGTTTGGCGGGCATATTGAGAGAACTGATCCGTTCATCAGCTAAATAATCTTCTACAACACGGCGGGGATAACGCGGCTTTGGAAATATCCTAATGTATCTCTAACTCCTGGCTTCTCTATAATGGTAGGAAATGAAAGCTATAAGCGTCCCTGACTAATAAAGATTATATATTAAACAATTTCAAAATGTCAATGGGAACTCGCTATAAACATGACATCAGCGACGGAAGGCTATTGAAATTCTTTATGTCCTAGACTAAGACCGCTCCTTGCAATTTATGATGCTGAGAAAGAGCTTGTCATTGTTATCGTAAAAGCATCGTATATTATCCGCATCCCATCTCCTTTGTTTTATTACCAAGTGTTATCTTTACTTTGTTTACATTCTTTACGCACCCTTACATAAAATGTATATTTTTAATATGTTTTTTTCGCTTTTGTTTTACATTGAATATCTTCCTATCGAAATACGTTGCGGTGAATTTAAGGAGATGTAACCGAGATACAAACACACATTTCTCGTATAAAATAGAAAGAGAAATAAGAGATAAATGGGATATAAAGTGTATTATTCAATTATTTATCTTACTATTAAACTATTACCGTATTATTAATTAGTAAAATATTACTAAATAGCCTAAGATTTGAGCATAGCATCGATTACCTTTGTAAGTATAAATTATTGTTAAAAATAGAATCAAGGAACTATTAACAATAAGCTGCATTGTACGGTAGATCTATCTGATAATCAGCTCTGTCAAGTCAGTCAAGTTTGTGAGTATATGACTAAGATTAGCCCTATTTTTTGTAGGCTGGGAATAAGTCTTCGAGTTCTCGGACCATATTCTCTGTAGTTCTCATCGCTGAAGGAGGACAGCTAATGCGAAATAGTCTAGTGTTTGCCGTAACAATAATGCTAAGAAGGCTCTCTAGCTTCTTGCGACATGCTTATCCAAAATGTAAAGGGTTACCGGTTCCGCAGGAGATCCCGTATAATACAAACTTCTATCTAGAAGCAGGATATTATTAAATTTCTTTACCGTCGGCAAAATGCCTATATGATAATGTAGCTTTCGTAAATGTCTTTAAATTGTATTAATACGACAATAGTTTATAAGAATTGTATTACATTAAGTGAATATTTTTTTTTACGCAATGATGAGACAGAGCAGTGATTCACCTGTACTACGCTCGTCCATATGGTGATAGTAATAATAATATATACTACACCGCGTTGTGCTCATCACCTTGAGACATAAGATGTGAAGTCTCGTTCCTCCAGTAATTTCACTAACTTCAACGCCCTATAAATTTAAACATAATAATATTTGTACACTTCTGTTTGGGGGCAGGAATAGAAGCTGTGGTGGAGCCTACCTAGATAGTCTTCGGGAATAGATATCAGTAAATCGTACAACAATTGTCGCTGCGTCGGATAAATACACTACGTAAGCAATCATCAAAAAATAAAATAAGAAAACTGATCTGAGGATTATTTTTAAAATTTATTGGTGGTAGGTCTCTGTTGCCGGAGACCGTCTAGGTAAGTTCCACGACGGCGTCTATTTCAGCCTTCAAATCCTAGTGTGCAAACATTACAGTGTTCTGCATTGAAAGGCGTCGTAACTAGTAAATATATAGGACTATGAGACTTTACATATTATGTCTCAAAGGGGCGAGCACGTTGTGGTCAT
Organism: Ornithoptera alexandrae; assembly: GCA_029030555.1. Lineage (NCBI taxonomy): Eukaryota > Metazoa > Arthropoda > Insecta > Lepidoptera > Papilionidae > Ornithoptera > Ornithoptera alexandrae. The sequence goes on from JARDVY010000031.1 coordinate 3,703,658, forward strand.
CATACTAACTAGCGCTTTGATGTTATGGTCGAGCGTATCACTTGCCATAAGGTGAATGTCCCGTTCGTCTCGTCGCTTAATTGAATAAAAAAAATAAAAAGTATATCTTTACGGTGATTAAGTAATATAAGTAAATAAATATGTAGGTTTAGAAACGTTCAGCCGCAGAAGACATTTTACGGTTGCTACAGACTAATCGATGGCTCAGCGTCGAGTTTCACAAAAGTTTCACAAAAAGCAAGTTGAAAACTGTGCCAAATGTTAACCGAAACTGGAATTTATCTTTCTGCTCTAATGGTACACAAAGTTCCTCAAATTCCACCGCTAGATATACCTTATAGTATAACTACAAAAAAACCTTATTTTCCAGTAGACATTTTCGTTTAAATCTTCTATGAGGTGGACTGACTACTGACGCAGTGAATGACTCATTACATGAATGCTCAGGGAAGGCGGCCATCAGAGAAGAGTCTGAAATGTTGATATATTTATGCAACTTTTTACTTTATAACAACTTTATTTTCTTTATTAAAAGTATTTCCCGCTAATGTAATTTTACTGGTGGCAGGTTCCTGTTACTGGAGACCGTCTAGGTAGATACCACCGCAGCGCCTATTTCTGCCGTCAAAATAGTGTCCAGTTTGTAGGGCGCTGTAGCTTGTGTAATTACTAAGACAACGAGACTCAACATCTTATGTCTCACGATAACAACCGCAATGTGGTGTAGTCCTAACTAGCGTGTAGGGGTTTCGCCTAAAATCTCACGGAGCCCAAGTCAACCACACGTGCGCGCCCTGCTGAATAACAGACGAGGCACTGACTACCCAGCAACCCGCACTGGGCCAGCGTGGTGGGTTACGGCCCAATTCATTTCAATGAACTCCAAAAGACGGCTGCAAGTGCCCGGAGGGACCAGTGGTAGTGTCGATCGTGACGGAGGATCGATCGATGTAGAGATCATTGGGAGAGGCCTATGTCCAGCAGTGGATGGTCGTCAGCTGATAATTAAATAATGAAAAAAAAAATAGGGCCACGTTGTGATGATCAGGCGTATCCCTAGCTATAGGGTGAACGTCCAGCTCGTCTGATCGCTTAATTGCATTAAATAATATATACTCGTATAATTTTGACACTTAAAGCCTTTAAAAAGTCTCTTTGCAAAAAACATTAAAAGTATGAATTAATTAATGATAAAAAGTATACATTTGAAAGTTTTTTTTTTAAGCTTTTAAAATTCATGAAGATTATGGAATAATTTCGAGCACATTTTTTTAGGGCACTTCAGTAGAAAGAACAACGCGGCGGCGTAACTGTAGAACATAATTTTTTATTTGCATTTCAAAATTTCAAACTTTCTGCTTATTTCTTATTAAAAATAATATAATACAATAAGGCTTGTAATTTTATATCTAAAGTAATGCGCCAAATATCAATCGTGTAAACGTCTTAACTAATACAACATTATCTTGAGCAGGTGTGTTGAATGGAAAAAAAATACTCAAAGAAACATGAAGGTACATTATAGATAGTATACAATAAGTAAATATCAAGTGAATATTCCGAACTTAAGCAAGCAAGAAAACGTTCAAACTGTTAACTACCTTTGATGCTGCATGAAGATTAAATTTTAAGATTACGCAAAGTGGTTCCGTCGCTTCTAATTTGTTTCGCTTAAGTTCTCACGATGTAATGACTTAAGGCGCATGCACAGCTTCAACTACTATTTTTATACAATAGGAAAAAAAAGAGAATAATAACAGAATTCTTTTTTATTTGACGAAGCGATGAGATGAGCGAGATCTTCTTATAGCGAGATATTGACCATAATATATTAAAGCTCGTCACTACAGTAATTTCACTAGCTATAACTTCCTTTAAACCGGAACACAGTAATGTTTATAAATTCTCGTTTAGCAGTGGAAATAAGAGCTGAGCTAGTGAACCCTAGATAGTTTCCGACATGGACTCATCACCAGGAATTGATAAAGTTGCCCGCCAATTGGAAATTTCGCAAATAAAATTATTTAAAGTCTTTGTGGTGCCGTGACTAAGCACTTGCATTGTAAAACGGAAGTTGCTGGTTCTATAGGCCACATGGGGAGTTTGGTTGGTGATAGGTTTATTTCGAACCCTAACTGCTTGTCATCTTCATTGTAAATTTCCCGCCTTAACTGTCTGCCATTACCGTGTTCCGGCTGTCAACATGTCAGAGTCATAGGATTCCGGGCGAGCACACTTCACCTTCCGCGGCATTATTGTCACATAACATTGTTTGAAATTTAAGTATTAAGTGACAATAATGTTAAGTCTTAACCAAGAAAAAATACTGATGTGTTCCTTACTAAGTTAGCTTTTAGTAAGGAGGCTTATAGCCTTCTAGCTTACTCCTACCCACATGGGTATGTTTAAATATCTAGCATCTCATTCTTGCACATAATTATGATCTAAAAAATTCGTTTGTGGAAATTACTATAGTTTTTTTAACTGTATCATAATTGTTATATATTTTTTGAAATACGGAAATATATCAAAATATATTCATAGATTTTTCATAGTTATAAAAGTTAATAGACCTTTTATCATATAAACTTGGTTAGTGATAATCTTCGCTTTAAGCAGCGAACAAAACTTCGAAACGGTATAAAACCAGCGTCTAGCTTACCCTTAATTTTTTGCGTCATTATATTAAAGTGACCGTTGCCACCTATGCTTCTGTGATTAAGTACTAAACACTATTTGCTAAAGTACCGCTTTTTATACTGTATTATATTATAAAAAACAATGAAGACCATAGTTTTCTGTTTAAATTAAAATATGCGATTACTTTATATTAAGAAAAAACAGCTTACTTTATGTTTCCAGTGTTAGAGGATGTAGTAACAGGAAAAGACAGTAGATCCATATCCGCCATGGTAGCCAATGGTAGGTTATTTTTTTATTTAGTTAACCGAATAAACAAGCCCATAACAATGTGGCGTTAATTAAGATTTCACCACATTCCGGACGTCCCCTGAGACTTGTTGCTTCTCGTTACCCCAGGAATTACATTAGCTACATCGCCCTTCAAGTCGGAACATGATAATGTATGCACAGAACTGTTTGGCAGCAAAAATAATCGGTGCGGTGGTACCCATCTAAATGGTCTCCGGCAGCAGAGAACTACCACCAGTGAAGTTGGTTGATATTAACGACTTCTGGTTTGAGCAAGTCGGTTTGACTCGTGGTGTTTTCCTTTATCGGAAGTTCAAGCTTAAAACGGATTTTAACCTGCGTCTCTTCGGATCTAAGTTTTTGTATACTGCTTGTTAAAATATCTTTGCTCTTATTTTCGCAATGTCTACATTAATATGTTAAAAAAAAAACAAAGATTTTTTACTACTTCCTTCTTTCTATCTACTCATTTGTATCAAAATATTGTCTTTACATATGAAATTGGCGTTTTGTACGGGAGGAATGTAAAGTCAATTTTTTTTTTGTAAAATATATTTAATTAATCAAAGTATACGCCGTTGTTATCTATGCACTTTTGCCATGTCATAGGTAGTGCATTGATCCCTTTACTAAAAAAACCTTGGGGACGAAAATCAATCAATCAGCCATTGGGACGAGCGCTTCCGATTATCGTACAGTATCCACTTTTCACCACAAGTAATGATTCGATTTAAAATCCCTTCATTACTGTGTCGGTAGAGCAAAGTAACACAGCAGCAGCAGTCGACGCGTGTTTGCAAGTTCGATTCACTCAATTCGTGAGGTACCCATCGTTCTTTTTTTGCTTTCTCGATTTGCTTCAAGTGGATTAATACAGTTTTGTCACTTACCTCGAAGCCTGCAGCTATCTCTGAAGTGCTTTGTAATGGATCCGCTTCCACAATATCTTTTAATTCTTCATTTTATACTTTGGTCTCCGGCCGTCCACGGAGTTGGTTCTGAAGGTCGAAATTTTCAGAACGAAAACATTGAAACCAGAAACGTACCATGCTTCCTTTTACGACACCAGCACCGTACACATCATTAATCCTTCGAGCTGTTTCTGCAGCACTGGTGTCACGGTAGAACACGTACACGTAAATATAGCGATATTTCATGTTTTCCATTGTGCAGCAATAAGCGACGCCAAACAAAAAGTAATGTGGAAGAAACAAATGAATAACTGTTTTCAAAACTCAAATGTACCAGCTTAAATGAATTTATAAATTTGAATTTGGAATTCCTAACGAAAGAGTAGATATTTCAGATCAAAGTGGTCAGTACGACAAAACGCTAATTTCATGTGTAAGGACCTAATATTTATTGTTACTAGTACATGATATAATATTATAATTGGTTTTCCTTTACCAAGGTTTGTTGAAAAAAATCTCTTTTCATGATTAATCTCTCCTTTGTTCCATACACCTCTATATATACAATATAACTAATAATTTATATACACATATTTGTTAAATAAAAAAAAGATAAACAGTTTCAATCAGCCATTCATCATCAGCCGATTGACGTCCACTTCTGGACATAGACCTCATTAATTACTACTTATTATTTATCTTAACACCTTAAGCTAAGGGTACCGAGGGCGGACTTAATGCCACAGAGGTATTCTTTACTAGTGAACCCAGAAGTTTAATTAAGTTTAATTTATTATTACTACCATCGAGAATAATTACTAAAAATCAAATATTATATAGTCAATACCGAAAAATATTTAATCTGTGTAATGTTTATTAACAAACAAATATATTTTCTGTATTCTATATAAATAAAAGTATCTATTGTAGTGTGTACTTAACAAACACAGTTACCGTTAGGAAATTGTATGAGAGAATTGTTTTTTTAAGCAAATACAAGGTGCGAATGGAAAACCGTTCAGGTAAGTTGTAAACAAACGATTACCCACCGTAGACATGTTTTCTTTGGCCACCAATATTTATGTATAGTGGTGGCAGGTCTCTGTTGACGGAGACCGTCTAGGAAAGTACCACCGCAGCGCCCATTGCAGCCGACAAATCGTAGTATGCAAACATTACTGTGTTCCGGTTTGAATAGCGATGTAACTATTGCAATTACTAAGGTAACGAAACTCAACATTGTTTATAGTTAACTACAACAACCGTAATCATGTACTAATCCGCCGGAGATCAAAAAACTTGGTGACAGATAAAATGACGACCCTTCTCAGTCTAGTGGAGTAATGAAGCATCTGCATCATTTCCTAATGGAAAGACAAACAACGCAGCTGCGACTCTTTTAGTATTAGCAATGATCATGAGAGAAACGGCTATTTGACGTAGTGTAACCGCTTTGTTCAATTTACTCTTTCAACAACAAGAAAATAAAGAAAATAGAGAAAACATAAAAAAGAAATCTTTGCTAATTTTAAAAATATGAATTATCATAATTACTTTTTGGATAATATTACTAATTATTTAAACTAAAGCTGTGATAGCGATCTGGATGCGATTAACACGGAGATCTTTGAGGGAGGCCTATGTCCAGCTGTGGACCTCTATCGGCCGATGATGATGATGAAAGCTATGATAGTTCAGTTTGTAAGTCTATTCACACTGTACACGATTCGGTAAATAGCGGGTTCACATCCCATTGTGCTTGTGGTTTCTGTGATAAAGAATATATCGAGGAAACCAATCGTCTAAGTAGGTACCATCGCAACGCCTATTTCTGCCCCCAAACACTAACACATTGCGTTTGAGACATAAGATGTTAGGTCTCATTACCCCAGTAACTTCAGTAGCTAGAGCACCCTTCAAACGGAAACACAGTAATGTTTGCACACTACTGCTGGGGACTACAGAAATAGGCGTCGCGTAGGTACCAACCTATCTAGACGTTCTCCAGCAACAGAAATCTACCACCAGTAAATTGTCGCAAAGAGACGAGCGCAATATATTGCTGTGAATAACATCCGAACTAACGCCACATAGTTATGAGACTGCGTATCACTTACCATCAAGTGAACGTCCCGCTCAACTTGTCGCCTCGTAGTACAAAAAAAAAATATTTTATTTTTTTATTGTTCTATTGATACAAATTTACTTCTCGTCTGTGTCGTAAGACATTTTATATGAAACGTTGTCTAAAGGTGTACACTGGTTTAAAACTAATTAAGACAGTTAAAAATTACTTAAAAAATTATTTAGGTATAATTCCATCTCATCATACGTTATGTTTATATATATATATATATATATATATATATATATATATATATATAAGATAAATACACAAATGTCAACAGTTTGCATAAAGATAACATTACGCGATGCGATTCCGTCCGTTAACTCATGTTATGGGTCATTATCCATGTTATATGATTAACGAGGTAATTATGGTTTAAAGCACTGAAAAATATATTAAATATTTTATATATAGGTAATATTCTATATATAGATAATTCGCCAGAAAATCAAGGTTACTGACATAGCCTTCCGAGTGTGCAAACTGTAGTGGCAATGGGCTGGTCACGTCTGTCACAGAATTGGCCACCGTTGGAGTAGACCTGTTCCAGAAGCCTTTAGGCAAACGTAGCACGGGACGCCCGCTAAACAGATGTAGCGATGATCTGAGGAAGGCGGCTGCCAGCAACTGGATGCTTATAGGCGAAGACCGGGCTAAGTGGCTTCCTTCGGAGAGGCCTTCGCTCAATAGCAGACTGCCGCAGGCTATTGATGATGACTTTATATAAAGGTAAATAAATAACAGGGGATGTAAGAGTTCCTGCATAAAAACTCACGGGATCCAATCCAACTTTACCTGCTCGTGGTGCACCCTGCTAATCTACAAACGGGGCTTTGGCTGCCCACGCACGGCGTATCCAGCCAGCACCATCTAGAGCATCCAACAGCAGTGATGTATTACTCAAAGTGATAAAAGTGAATCTCAGTGGACCGAGTGCTGTCACAAGTAAATACGCGTTGTTAGATGATGGTGCATCTATCTCAATGATCAACAAAAAATTAGTTAATTAGTTAGTTAGGTCTTTCTACTTCTTAATCTAGTCCTGTGAAATTTATTGATGCATTTGACATTGAAGTTTACCAGTCTAATACTCCTAAAGTATTTACTAAAATTTCTGGATGTTGTGAGAATAAAATTTATGATATTACTTTACGACAAGTAGATAAATTATAATTACCTAATCAAAATATTTTCATTGTAAATAAATAAAATGTAAACACTTGGTTTATCTAAAAATGTTGTATGTGATAAATGGATTAGCGCCTCGTATGTTAACAGGTGAAGATAACTACATATTTGTTGTTAGCTTCTTTAGAGATACTGCACTGCAACAAGCACGAACCATACGCTACGAGATGCCGTCTAGGTTTTTTTTTTCCGCCAAAGATTTTTTTTCTTTCGCGATCCTGCCTACGGCACTGTTACAATATCTCCTCTGACACAAGTGAGAAACCTTTATTAATGAAAATATATTATTGCTATAATAAAATAAATAAATATATTATTGCTATAAATATATTATATTTGTTAACTTATGAATACTTTGGTAACTTTAAGCATTATCAAAATATATTTACAATATTGCCAAGTTCTTATCTAATTATTCATTTTTTTCCTATTTAGTTTTAGTCTTCATTAAGGTCTTAGTGGCTACGTATTTACAATATTTTAAGAACTTATATCTATGTTTCTTATCGCTAATATACATATATAAACTATTCACATCCACCTTTATTTTGCATTCTAGTTCAAATTCCTTTATTTCCAGTAAATAGGAAATTCGACCAGTAAATGTATAACAGATTCCTCTTTATTTGTGTCGCGGGAACATTTCGGACTCTCTTTACACTTGAATTTATGCAAGTACTTAAAGAACCCCCCATATCCTGAGAATACCTGTGTTATTATTTTGTCGACGTCAAGTTTTCTGATAAGGTAGGCCTCTATAGCATTGGGAGAGAAAAGTTTTGTCGTGAACGCAATGTCACCTTGTATATAGCGCCTGTTCCATTCCTCAAGCGATTCCATGCGGATTTGTCGCTTGACAAATGAATCAGGGCGTAAGTCATAATTTGCTTTAGTTTTCAGTTTTTGCGCCGCTTCTTTGGCGAGATAGTCTGCCCTTTCGTTGCCTTCTAAACCGATATGTGCTTTGATCCAGAACAGAGATATTTCCTTGTTCTGGAGTATAGCGGCATTAATGTTAGCACGTATAGTTACTGCCAGGCTGTGCATACATTGGTTATTTATCACCGTTTCCAGCGTAGATTACGAATCGTTGTATATATCAAAACTCTTTTCGGGATGTCCTAAGATCATCTTTGTTGCTTCACAAAGAGCCAGAAGTTCCGCTTAGTACACGGTGCAATGCGGTGACAGCTTAAAATTGACCGCTTTTACCTCGGCTTTGCTGTTCCAAATGGATAGTACTGCTCCGACTTTGTGGTCAATTTTGCTACCGTGCGTATATATGCAGATGGCTTGCATATTTTTGTTTAGTTCCTCTCAGTTTACCAAGCTTTGGAATCGTAATATCATTTGTTCAATAGGGTGAGGAGTTTTAATATGTACCACGATTCGCTCCACTATTCTGTCTCTAAGTTATTCTCTACGCACTCCCTTCTTTACCTCATAGATAGCGGCTGCTTCTCTGATCGAGAGGGAGTAGACCAGACAACACCAGAGCAGAATTGAGAGAGACAGTGCCATATACCTTACACATTTTTGGGTGAAACCTCTTTGTAGCACATTCAACTGTTTTTGTAACCCCAGTTTCCTTGTGGCTGGTGTCCATGCACTGGCTGCGTACGTAACAATCCGCTCTACGACTGCTGTGTATATGAGAAGAATGATGTCCTCATGTAGACCCCAGTTGCATTTCGCAGCTCTATAGAGTTGTTTGTAGATGTTTATGGCCTTTTTGCAGACTGCCGTTGCGTGGTTGTTGAAAGTCAGTTTGTGGTCTATATTGAGTCCTAGTAATTTTATCTCTTTTGACATTTCTATGGTGATCCCGTCTATAATCAGAGTTGGTATGTCATACTTTAATCTTTTAGTTAAGAGCATAGCCTTGGTCTTATATGGCGCAAATTTTAATTTATTGAGCGAACACCATCTCCGTACAAAGTTTAGGGTGTCGTTGGCTGTTCTAGCGATTGCCGATGAATTGTCGCCGTCGAAAATCAGTAACTACTTCATCGGCAAATGCCTGACAATATTGTGCCTGCTTTCCATGTTGGTAAGTAAAGGGTTCAGTAATAGATTCCAAAGTATGGAACCTTCTATCGAATCCAGTACGCATCCTTTACTCGTAGTTCTAATAATTCTTTCCTAGATGTAACTAATAGTCTGCGAATGTTCACAGGGCATTATTCTCCTGCCAATCTGAAGCTCCCCTTATTTTGGTTATAAACTCTTGAGTCTGAGGCTACGATAATGGTATGCATGAGTGCTGTAGATGCAAGACTTGGACGTTGTTCTGTCTGTAGTCGAACAGGTTGTACTTTCGCATGACTGCTAAGATCGTTTTTGAGCTCTGCTATACTCTACAATGTTTTGGCTATTTCAGCATATGACAGTCTTTGCTCCCCTTCTATGGGTCTAAGAGTACTTTTTAAGTCCGCAGTTAAAGCTATTGTGTGCTTTTTACACTCCTCTAGTGCATTACTGTGGTCGTCTATGTTTTTCATTAGGTCTCTCATCAACTCCATTTGCGGTGATAAATCAGTAGAGATCGGCGTGGCCAGCTCTGTTACTTTATCAGTGGTTCTTGACTCTAGTGATTCTCCTACTCCTTTCGCAAGTTGGTAGAGTCTATCTAGATACTCTGTAACACCAGTTTTAATTCCGACCTTTAAGGTCCTCGAGTCTCCTAGCAAGGTTTTTGCTCTAATGAGACAGGCTTTCGCCTCTGCCTTTCAGCTCATGTATTTGGGTTTAGGCGGGGGAGATTTTGATAAGACTTCAGACTGTTAACTGCTAGTCTTTTCCTGTGTTAGCTGGTCTCGCCTCACTTTTGTGACGGTGGGGGTCTGTATTTATGAGCTAGCAGCAGGGACTTGTGTATCTTCCTTAGTGTTTGGAGTCTTTTTCACCGGCGTACGGCTTGTTGCAAACATATTGTAATATGTTTAGATAAAATTACAGCAATTTGGAAAAAGTTTAGAAATCTATGTGCCAATATAATGCCAATAATGCCATATGTCTAGGTGCCTTATAAACTACTAAGTTATTACATAAATTATAACTTAGTAGTTTATAAGGCACCTAGTAGATGCGCTTGTGACCGGTAAAAACAGTATTTAATAAAAAATTTAAAGAAAAAACAGAAAAGTTGTTTTGGGAGGAACGAAACTCCACTTGGGTAGACAAGAATAGGACGATGGAGGAGCGATTTTTTCGTTTTTTTCGTCTCTTTCGCTATATATCGGCGCTAAAAGTGCGCGGGGCTCGATATGGGTTGCCCGTTAGTAGTTTTAGCAAAAAATAGAGAAAAAACAAAAAAAAATTGACGAGTCGATCGGCGCGAGATTCGAATTTCGACTTACATACAAAACAATGAACAATTCTTACCCTCGTTTGTGTACCGACTATCCTCCATCACTCAGCGGAGCAACGGAGCAACGGAGATAGACACAGAAAGAAAGATTGATCAACGATGTATATTATATGCCAAATTTTCGTAGTTATGTTAATAAATAAATAGATTTCTTCTCTTCTAATTTCGAATTTTGAATTTTGAACTTTCACTCTTTTTCTCTTTCCCTTTACCTCTTTTCTTTCTTCCTTTGTTCCGATACTATAGCGACGGAGACAGACGGAAGGACAACGGTGTTTTTATGTATGTATATATAATGACTATACTATGCCAATAATTTTTTTGAAATTTAAATTCTATCGATCTGTTGAACCACAACGGCGTCCGAGAGCAGGCGAGAGCTTATATATAAAACGACCAGTACGTCTTGCTATTGCGGTATCTTATTTGAGACTGTTTTGCCGTCTAGGTTGGTGCATTCACGGTTACTACAGTCGCACTCACTCCTCCGCGATTAGCCAAATATTTCATCTCACTCACTACGATACACGGGATAGCGAGATAAAAAAATTAAACAACTTACGACAGACTGCCAGACTGTAGTGCTATCTAATTAGCACTAAGGAGGCAGTTATTGTAAACGACGCGACCTTTATATTTATTAACAGAACAATAAGTTATGATGAGGGTAAGTGAACGGACAATAACACCGCGGCGACAGGTACTTCGTACTTAGTACGGTGGCGATCTACCCGCACTTTTTACTCTTGCGCACGAACCGATAGCACGCGGAGCTGATGACTGAGCTAGTTACTAGCTTAGTCTTCAAAATCATATAGTTTTTTTTACCCATTCCTAACACCCACTAACCCGCATCGGACCTGCGTGGTGGGAAACGGCTCAAATACCCCCATAGGAATCCCTGATCGATGTGGGAATCTTTGGGTGAGAACCAATATCCAGCAGTGGACGTCTATCGGCTGATGACGAAATAAATAACATAGCGGTAGTTCTATCTTTGTATATAGTTTAACATGTAATTAATTTCGCTGCAGTAATGGATCAAACATAACCTGTATGATTGATTGCAGCTTGTAACATCGTGTTACTATTGTTCCTTCATGACAATCGATCATTATTCACTATTAACAAAGAGTAGCACATACATACGTTGTGAACCCCCGACACGGAGGAAGGTGTTACAAATTTAAGCGAGGGGCTTGTATTTTGTTTAATTAAGATCAAGTGAACCTATTTTTTTCTTTAATAAATATTTTTCGGTAGAGCTACGAGACGAGAGATACTAACCTGATAGTAAGTGCCTGCTTTAAACATGATGATAATTAAGCGCCATTATAGCAGAAATTACTTAATTACAGTCGTACTCAGTTTTTCCAGCTGGATGGATATAAGGGTTCCTGCACAACTCCCAGGATCCAAGGCAACCTCACCTGCTCGTGGTTTACTCTGCTAATCAACAAACGAGGCTCTGACTCCCATCAACCCTCATTAGGCTAGCGTGGCGGGAAATAACCCAAATCCCCTATATGATTTCCTACGCGATGGATGTGGGAATTTAATTTCACTAGATACAACTCCTTTAAAACTGTAACATAGTAATGTTTGGGCGGGCCCAACATCGGATCCGCCGCAGGGGGCCGGGAGAGTTTTCTCTCTTGGCTCCCATGGCCTTTGGGCGACGGGTACGGGGGAATCTGTCGCTCGCGCGACTGCAGGAGACCAAGGAGGGGGCGCGCTGTATGTTCCGGCGTACCCCTGCGGAGATGAAAAGGGAGGGATCAACCTTCCCTCCCGAAGTGGGGCTGAACAAACGGCCAGCGCCGACGCGGTCGCAGATGGTGCGAAAGCGTTTCTGTAACTCCGCCATCGCGCGGCGAGGAGGAACATCGTGAGGGTTTTAGTCGGTGCAAGTCCAACATAACCCGTCCTGGCCCCCACGAGGATGAGTATGCGTAGGCATTTCCCCCACGTAACACCGAATCAAAACAAATATCATAAAGTAAAGATGTAAAAACTGAAAAATTTTAGAAAAAAGAATAAAAAAGAAAACCGGGAGAAGAGGAAGTATACTAAAGGGGATGACTTTTTATGTATTCCAAGGAACCACAAGGAAGACGATCAGCGACGTACTTCACTTAGGAGACGAGAATGGAAGAAGGAAATGGAATGTAGAACGAAAGAGAAAAGAAGTCTGAAAGGAAAACAGAGTATGTAAGAAGAAAAGAATGATAGATGAGAATGTAGAAAATAGAATTAGACTAAAACTATGATGGAAATTGAACTGTAAACAAAGGCCTTGACCCACAACACACAGGGGAACGATTTAAAAAAAGAAGAAAAAAGATACTGTCTACCGGAACGCGGGCGCCACTCAAGGACCTTAGCGCCCCACCGGCCGTCGGCCCTTCGAGCAATGTGTCCTGCCCACTGCCACTTAAATCAATCTTTTGGGTCATACCGGTGATCTTAGTTCTTCTAAGGATCTGATCTGATGTGATTCGATTCGAGAAACTCCGAGCATAGCCCTCTCCATTGCCCTTTCGGTGACTGAGTCTTTTTATAAGGCCGACAGTAAGGGGCCACGTATCAGTTCCATATGGTCAACACTGCCAACACGTACGAGTTGAAGATTTTTGTCTTGGCTAGTCTATACATAAAGATAATTGTAAGTTTATTAAACTTAAGGAATTACATTGGTTACAGCTGTAAAACGAAAGCAATTACTTTGTATTAACCAAGCTAAACGATACTTAGTGAAAGTTTTGCGAATTAAGATTAAAATTTCAGCGGAGTCGGACACTAAGTTCGTTATTATTCCGCGCCGCGTACTAATCCGGCGCCTGAAACTGTTAAGGCGGAGTCGCCGACGGTTACACAAACGTACCTTTGATTTGCATACACAAGCACATTACGTTCTTTAACTTAAGAGTAAGCAAACGCATGTCTACATCATATCATACATCATCAGCCGATAGACGTCCATTGCTGGACGTAGATCTCCACGAAATATACTCACGTTTGTCGAGTTTCATAACGGGGGATTTGTGCCGTTTCCTGCCACGCTGGCCCGATGCGGGTTGGTTGGAGCCAGAACCTCGTTTGTTGTTTAGCAGAGTGCACCAGGAGCAGGTGAGGTTGGCTTGGACTCCTTGAGTTGTTGTGCGGAATCTGTGTGAAGCGGTGAAGGGAACCGGGCGATCACTCGAAGGTAAGTGACGTGTCATAACAAGGTGGCGTTAGTTCTTCGAGATATACGAAGTTGAATCTCTTTACCCCAGTAATTACACTCGCTACAGCGTCTTTTAAACCGGAACACGCTAATGTTTGCACTTTACAGAAACAGACGCTGCGGTGGTACCTACCTAAACGTTCTCCGACAACAAAGACTTACCACCAGACTGTGTACCACTATATCGATTACCCACGGTCTTTAATGTGTCAGCATGGATTGGAACTCCTACGAAAAATACCGAAGGATGTCCACACTAAGGCTTCTAGGATGACTCATGAAAGGACAAGGACTTCCGCAAATATGGGACCATTTTCTGATAATAGATTATTAGTCGCTTTCCACAAGACAAGGTGAGCGCCAGCCCATAACGTGGCGTTAGTTAGGATGATATATACTGCAACACGCGCTTCTCGCCTCAGACATAAGATATTGAGTCACTTTACGCCAGTAATTACACTAGATACAGCGCCCTTTAAACCAGAAAACAGTAGTATTCACACAAATGTTTGGCAGGCTTACTTTTGACATTTTCTGATAGATTTAATTGAAGTAAGTTCTAGAGTGTATCCTGCGCCTTAAATACACTACACAGCTCTAAAGTGACCTTAACCACACAGTCTGGATTAATATTACTTGATTCCGGAACTTTTCACTAACATGCTCCCACTTGGTGCATAAATAAACTATCACATTGGATTACTCCCAGTTCGCCTTCAAAGCTGTGTTTCTCATGTACTATAGTGGAAACTTACTTAAACACTACACAGTGCCGCAATACCTAGTTCCACCGACTGGAGACAGAGTTTTTATTTAAACGATTTTTTTTATTTAGAAATAAAACATACTTTTGAAATGATCTCATAATTATCTCTGGTATTGTAAACGCCGTTATAGTTTTAATCTTTACTTCTACGTTTTATCTCGATAAGTAACATTTTTCATTGTTAACTGTTTTCACTCGCCGATCCAGAATTTCCCACGAGCTCTTTTCTATTTCTTCGTGGAAATGAAAGCAATCTCGTAGTATTCTGTAGACATACGATTTATTCACAGGCAGCGCTCTACTGTTGAGATTTGTGGTTACGAATAAAAGATTTATCTCTAAGCGATCTTTTTTTGATACAGAATTTTACAATAATTCTTTAAATCTCAATACAAATACATTAGCAACATACGTGTGTAACTTAATCGTTAATTAAGTAAATCAAACAAGTATAAAATAGCTAACGAGTTAAATAATTGACGGAGGATTATTTGTATCATCTTATTGTTTGGATAACGTTGCTAGGCAAAGGACTCCCCCAATTCATTGAGCATAATTGTGCCTTAGCCCCACCACGCTGGCTGTCCGGGTTGATGGGTGATCAAAGCCTCGCCTGGTGTTTTGCAGGTGACTTGGACTTCATGGGATGTTGAGCGATTGTCCGAAAGATGTTGTTTGCATGGATATGGAATTTCTATCCAATTCATAAATGGCGTAGTAAATAATATAACAGATTATCCTTCGTGATTAATATTAATCCTCGATATTACTAACTTAAGTCATCATCGACATTTATTTAGATAGGTGGCTGCATTAGAAAGATCATATAAATACTGCTGCTTTCGAGTCACCAGTCAGTCTCTTCTCCGCTGATCGTCGACTACTTTTGTAGTGATTATTGTGTAAAGAGCTGAAAAATTGTTTAAATACTTGATAACAACCTCGTTATCTTGTCATTTTAACTATTTAATTATTGACTATGTAACACTATGTCATCATGTAGATATTTTGATTACCAGAGATTATGTTATTAAAAGAGTACTCATAAATTTTTTGCCGAAGAATAACACTACTTAAGAGAGGCTCAGTGAGCAAACCTGTTGTAAAATATAAAGTAAACTTTCACCGACACTTATTTCAATACTTTCATAGCTAAAATTAACGTCAAAATGTTTTAAAATATATTAGTTATTAAGCATGTACATAATTTTTAAGATTTTACATGTAAATATTATATCAAATGATTATCTTTTCATAGGGAATACATCTATCGGAGTTTTAAATATTTTAAAAGACCTTTGTATATTTGCGTTAGACAAATGTTAAGTTTCAGTAACTTAACGGTTTATTTATGAAACAGATTTATTATCTAGGTTGTTTAACGTAGACTTACTAATGCATCTGTGACATAGTATATAGAGCAGGAGACTAGGTAGTAGTAATAGTAGTAGGGAGTTAGATAAGTAGGTGGTATATATAATGAAAAATCAAATATTAAGTATCTAATATCTGATCCCTGGGATAAAGATTAAATTCCTCGTTCAGGAACTTGGTTGCATGGAGTGTCGAAGCCTTGTGAAAACACGCTATAAATTATCTCTATCTTTACCTAAGAACGTTATTTATGGTTTGCTCATATTTTACTTCGTATAGAACATCTGGAAAAGTGAAAAGTTAACCAACCAGTGAAGTATTTCATGAAACGTTCAGCTCATAGCTTTTTAGAGATCAATTCTATAAATGTGTAGGGTTTTACATTATATTTTTTATAACATTAGAACAATATTATAAATAAATCTATAACACCAGCATGCCATCAAGATATTATCGTTATTATCTTTAGTCAACTGATAAACGCAGAACTTTCTTAAGGAACATTACAATGTACTATATCTTCATTCTTCCAGTTGCTGAGAGCGAACTTGAGGAGATCATTAGCCTATTAAATTAGGGCTTGGGAGGTCCTATACTTCGTAACTAACTCCCTCTCTACTCTGCAGCTTTTCTAATGGTGATCATTCCCAGAGTACATAGATCCAGTCCATTAGAACACTTCAATTTGCATATTTGAAAGGGTATATAGATAATCTTATCCTTTTACCCTGTAGTGGATTATGTTTGGAATTTTGCACAAAAGAGGACACTCAGGAACAAATGGTGCAAATTTTGTTAGCAATTGGCATGTGTATTCATTAGAATCGATTTCCCGTAAAGGGGTGGAACGTACGCAAATTTACGTGTGACAATCTAATTAGTAGATTGGATGGGTTGTAGTTAACAATGTAATTTGATTAACTACCAAACATTATTTTAATTGAAATCTTATAATCGTTTAAACCACTAAAACTATAATACAATAATTTTATGTTAGGTAATAATTTCATAAATAACACAGAAAGTTATTTATTTACATTGTTTTAATAAATTTAGACAGAAAGAGGAAGAGCAAGAAAGAAGGGAAATAAGGTAATAAAATAATGAATTGTAACAAAAGGAAAGAACTGAAGCCCAGGCCCACAAATGCCCGGAGGAACGATTAAAAAAAACTATTCATACTTAAACATTTAAGCTTATGATTTAAACTTTAAATAATTATAGAAAAAATATATAAATGAATATTTAACTTCAATAAAAAAACAAGTTATGATATTAAAAAAATATGTTTTATTCATAAAGGCTTTCAAAAAGTTGTTTTTTTTTCAGTACAAAGTCCTAAGAACGGACCGACGGCCCTGTAAACCATTGTACTACAATCTTGTTACGTTAGAATTTGGTAATATCGAATTAGATGCTTGGCTAAACCTTTTGTCAGTCTTATAACAAAATCGGATTAATTCGCTTTTGATGATAATCAGTATTAGATTATCATTATTCCATCCAATGAAACAAAGGAGACAAGGAAATTAATCATAAACGACTTTGTTGCGGTTAGAAGGAGTTTCAGCGACTTAACTTATATAGAACATGGCTACATCTCAAACTGCTTTTATGTTTAAGTTAAAGAGTTTAAATCGACAAAGTAAAAAAAAAAGAAAATCTTTCTATAGAGAATGTAGATACAGCAAGTTGCTTATGTGATTTATATTATAATATTCCACTGAAGAGATTACCAATGCATATTCATATCATGGGAGATGGTGCTTTGTTGAAATTCAAAACAGCTCTTTTCTTGAAGGTCTCCAAGTTATATCATTCCACATATACAGCTAGAAAGTAGGTTCAATTTCACAAATTAGAACTGCAGCAGCCTCATGAAGTCCGGTTCCGTAGATGTGTTCTTCCAAAAACATTTCAATAAAATGTGGAATAACTTAGTTGTTCAAAAAGAGTATGAATTATGAAGTGTTGATAAAGTGCAGAACACCGAGTTTATCATCAGCGGATAGATTCTCACCGCTGGACGCAAGCCTCGTTAATGGACCTAGAACCTTAGATTCACATTAGATGTTTATATTTAGGTTTCTATAATCCTTGAATGTAATATGTAGTAGTAAATTGTATTAGTAATTTTATTACAAATACTTCTCAAGATCTTCCTGCTTTTGTGGATTATGGAAAATAACGAAAAGAAATCTATAACACAAGTTGTAGTAACCAACTTACGCGTTAAAAGTTACAAGTTATATATGATTACTCGTTCAGTTAATCTTCATCAGACTTATATTAGTTATCTGCAGCAAAATTTTATCAAGAGCAATAACATTAATGCCATCGGTCAGAACATCTTAAGCTTGAAAGCTTTGGAGAGATTACATCAAGATTCGAATTAAGTGCGACGGGAAGGTTGGCCGCGGGCTCTAAATATAATATGTATGATGGGGTACCATAAGTTGTAACATATGTATACCCACATATATGTTCGCATCAAAAGCTAGACATAATATATTCTTTAGGTCGATTCCGTGGATAATTTTATAGCACATACATATATACGTATATCTACTCTCATAGTTTATATCTCTCACATTGCTGTTAAGATATATATTTGTATGACACTATTACTAATAATCTGTAAAATAAAAAATCTAATATTTATTACATTTAGGTTAATTACGTATTTTTATACATAGTTAAGAAAACAAGAACAACTTACAAATAAGACAAAATATTTAAATACAAATTTTATGATCAAAGACTTAATAAACTTGATTAAGTTACTGGAAATATTAATATTTATTTTATTCCAAGAAGCGATAAAACGAGCGAGATGTTCACTTAATGTTAAGTGATATTCTTGCCTATAACATGTCGCTAGTTAGGATGATATACAGCAATACATTGGGCTCGTTGCTTTGAGACATGAAATGTTAAGTTTTGTTACAACATTAATACTTAATAAATTACTTATTTTAAAAATGTTTACATGCATAGTTTTATAACTAATTACTTAACAACTTAACCTCGATTTCAAATCGTGTATATCTTCTATATCGACCGTCAGAACACAACAATGCTTTAATAGGAAATGAAAAATGGTGTTAACTAACTAGGCGGGTTTAAAATAACCTTACCACCATCCAAACTCCACCACAATATGGACGGAAGTAAACCATCGACCACCGTATTCCATGGTTTGCAAGGAGTTTAAATAAATCAATTAATAGTTAGTTTAGTTAGCAAGCTTTCAAATTATATGATAAATAAATCTAAAACGGGTTCCGGTAGAAAGATGATTCAGGCGGAAGTTAATAAATAATAATTAGTGTTTCATGCGTGTTGTATGCGAAGAGTAAAGGTTTATGGTTCGCTGAAATAAACCGTTTTTGGTTTAAACGCACACACAGTCAAGCGTTAATCAATCTCACCTAAATACATATAAGAGAATAACGAATTTACTTCTACTTTCAACGGTTTTGGTTTGTAAACTGGTTATTGGTTTGTTATTACGAGCTTCTGAATTATGGAACTGATCTAACTTGGCACGTCGAAACGTATAAATTTATACCCGTGAAATTCTACATTAAAATTCGTTAAAACTTCAATTAAAAGAAATTTTATTCATGATTTTTTTTTTCATATTTTAAAACTTTAAAAAAGTTGCTTAAAATATTTATAGTTTAAGAAGTCAAAAAATGCTTATTAATATATTTATAGATGTATACAAGGAGTTACATAAAAATGGTGAGAGATTGGTGGTAGATCTCTGTTGCC
Source organism: Ornithoptera alexandrae (assembly GCA_029030555.1). Taxonomy (NCBI): domain Eukaryota; kingdom Metazoa; phylum Arthropoda; class Insecta; order Lepidoptera; family Papilionidae; genus Ornithoptera; species Ornithoptera alexandrae. The sequence goes on from JARDVY010000031.1 coordinate 3,723,332, forward strand.
GTAGACCGTCTAGGTAGGTACCACCGCAGCTCCGATTTCTGCCGCCAAACAGTAGTGTGCAAACTTTACTGAGATCCAGTTTGAAAGGTGTTGTAACTAGTGTTACTGGGGTGACGAGACTGAACATCTTATATCTTAGGCTACGAGCACAATGTAGCGCTGTGTATAAAATGGTATCTAGCGCCACATTATTATGGGCGGGCGTTTAACTTACTATTAAGTGAACGTCCCGCTTATCTCGTCGCTTCGTAATATAAAAAAAAAATCATGCCGTACCACGATCAGTATTCTTAGAAACATAAAAGCCATATCGGGAAATAATGCAATATGAATGCGTAGTTAGCTTTTTCTCAGTAATAAGAACATTTCACGAAACGTTTCTAACGAGCGGAATACTAATTTGCTACCTTTTACTACATTAGAAGATTTATTGTTACAAAATAATTATTTTGAGTGATATTAAATTTTTTTTTATTTAATTAAGCGACGAGACTAGCGAGACTTTCAGATGGTAGTAGACTTAAATGGTGTCCGGCAACAGAGACCACCAGCAGTTTTGTTAACATTGAATATAAATCTAGTATTAAATATAGACACGCCTCATGTGGGTCAAGCACTATGTACTCGTATGTGGTACTTGACCTTAAGTAATTTCAAAAACTCATTGAATAATAACTTTGTATATTAAAGCAAGTATATATAACGTATCTCCTTCCTAATTATTTTCCTATAAATATACTTACTTCTTACTAACTTATCAACTGGATAACTCTTACTGATTAGCATATGCCTGCATCAGATCGTCGGTTCACCTAGTGAGGGACCTACCAATCCTGCGACTTTCGGTATGCAGACGCCATTCCAGGATCTTGCTACCCCAACGGCCGTGAGTCCTTCGAACGATGTGTACTGCCCATTGCCACTTGAGATTAGCAATCTTTTAGAAGTGTCAACTTAGTTCTCCTGCGGACCGTTGATAAGATGTTTGTTTCTATAAATATATACAAAGAAAATAAAAATAAACTATAAATAATAGATCTCTGATGTTAAAACGGTTGTTAATAGTGCTTCGGCGGCGGAACAGTTTTCAAGGATGACAACCTGAATTTCATATATATATATATAGGGTGGCGCAAAAGTAATCCTCCTATCAGAAAATGCTATAAATTTTGCCTTGATGTAAAAAAATTAAAAGACCAAATAAAAATAAACCACAAGAAGAATCAAAGTTTTTCATATTTTTTTTTAAATTACATCCAAAAAACATCGGAAGGTTATTTTTGCGCCACCTTGTATACAAGGTATATACATCAAAACAAAATTTATAGCATTTTCTGATAGGAGGATTACTTTTGCGCCACCCTATATATACATAAAATAAATATAGTAATAATAAGGCATTCATTTGTTTTAAAAAAAAATTAATTGTTTTGCATTAGGTTAAAAACAACAAAAATAAGTCATTACGTCAGGCAAATAAGGTCTAGGTTTCAGTACATTGGCACCTGGTGCCAACTCTTAGTAGCCTGCCTTAGCCTAACACTGTATATGTTTATCTTGATTATATACATTCATCTTGAACAGATTCGGCTCCAAAGGGACGTAGCGTTAACAAGCACAGTATTTAAACGTAGTTTCGTACCGGATTTAATTAGCATCGCTCAGTACTACCTGACTTGTGTAGTTGTTTGCGCTCTTGAACTTTCTAACAGCAAGTGATTAATTACCAAAGTATACTACTTAATGTAAGCGTTGCTTAAATTATTGGAAAATATATAACTTTTATATAATATTTTTTATTTAGGTAGGTACCACTGCAGCGGTTATATCAATAGTGGTGTGAAAACATTACTGTGTTCCGGTATGAAAGTTCCAATATTATTTCGTTTTAATATTGTTTTTTTTTTTGTATGTTTTTTTACATAAATGAATTGTTTTTTAAACTCATCAATGCTCATTGCTCACTATTACTCCTTTACTCCTTTTATAAAAAGGATTCATGATGAATCACCTGCTAACTAACAATCTAAACGAACTTGAAAAGATCTTTGGGTCCTGTATGCACTAACACGAAAAAAATTTCTTAAAATTAAATACTGAAAGCAAACACTCACACTAATGTCGATTCATTGTCCTATGAGTATTCAGATTTTAAATTATTTATCAGGCAGTCGTTTTCCACCATTAAAGCACAAATAGATATGTTGCGTACGACACTGGACAGGTACGAGACAAATACCCTCCGACACTCGATCACAGAAGCGCAAAACTGTTGAAATTTCCCAAAAGAAGATTCATCGCCGCGTGAACAACTAATTACTACGGCACAGAGTAAGAGCACTAGCGGTGTTCTAAAATTGGTCGCATTATACCGCCCGCACACGCGAACATTTTGTTGTGCAGCATAATCTCATCGGCGGACAGTTTGCTCTTATTGCTGTTATGTTGGTATAACGAAATTTAAATACAAACAATGTTCTCCGATTTGAGAAATCCATGGACTTTGATCGTACATTTTTATTACTTTATTTTCATTAATTATTACTTTTATTCTCTTTTATTTAAATTAATTAATATTAATATTTTACATATCGAATTTATATTAATTATCTCATATTCAAAGTACACGCGAAGTGAACATTAATTAGATTTTGTTTTTCCTCTTTACTCCAAATATAATTTTGCGCTATAATCATATGTTCACACTGGACATATATACTGTCTGAGAATTGTGATTATACTGTATTTTTTTTTCTCTATACTTTTTACTACATTTTTTTTCTTTCAATGTAATGACTACACTATTGATATACTACGCAGTTTAATTATAACGGAAGTGATCGCTTCTCCCTACGCCACAAAGAACTACGAATATAAATATAATGTACCAGTTGCACATATATGTTATAGTGCTCAATTATTTTTTTTTTATATGGCTATTACTTAGGTTTAAAATAAAAATTTCTTGCAATTTACCAGCCAGATGGATGAGTTTGCGTTTTTTTTTTTGGTTACTTATTAAAAAATACTATATTGTTAACCACAACAATTTAATTGTAACTCATACAACATTTAAATACCCTATTTTATAATTATAATATTAGCTTTTAAGTATATCCTTGCTTTCAAATACATTCAGATTTATAGATAACCGATAGACTTATTTCCTGATTTAAATGAAAGCTTTTTGTCGTGCTCATCCTCACAAAACAGTTATGCCAATGCAGATAACAATAGTTCCAAGCCTCTTGACTTGCGTGAATGCATTTCAGGTGTCTTTTATCCTTATCCTAATTACTTGAACGTTACCCATATTAACGCACTAAATGTTCCTAGCCATTATTCCGTTATTCTTACATCCATAAGCTGTACTCATATGAACGCTCTTTTAATACCTGAAAGATTCCTGAAGCATTCACTTCCCTCTGCTCAATATACGTTGCCTGGTAACGTATTAATATGAAGCGATAGGTAGGCAAAGGCGGTGGCGGAATTGCAATTTACTTGCGAGCTGACATTCCATTTCAAATTCTTTGTGCATCACTATCAATTTACTCAGAATCAGCAGTGTATCTGTTTCTTGAAGTTTCCCTTCACCGCAATAAAGTTCTCCTGGAAGTTTTATACGGTGCTAATATTCATATTTATTATTTTAATAACCTTGATAGCATTCTCCGCCTATGTTCCCCTATATATAGATCTTGATGGGTGATTTTAATACCTGTTTATTCAAAAACGATGTTCGCTCGCATAAGGTGCAAGCTCCGCCGACTTCATACAAAGCGAGAAGACGAGCAAGGCGTTCAGGACGTTCACTTCGTTATGATAGTATACACTGTACCACGTTGTGCTCTACGCTTTGAGATATAAGAAATTGTCACGTTACCACAGTAATTTCACTAACTACAACCTCCTCCCTGAAACCAGAACACTATCATTTTTACACATAACTATTTGGCACCTGGAATTGATGCTAAATACCTAGACGGTCTCTAGCAACATAAACCTACAACCTTGGTTTCTGTTATTTTTTTACCCTAGCTAGCTGAGCTTAATAGCTCAGTGAGGATATCGGAGACTTTTTTTAATCTACAAGGTTAACGCTCTGGCACAAACCCACCTGAAGTTAAATGAAGATGTTGTCTGCGGTGATAAAAAGCACCAACCTACTAAAACTTCTATTCACTCTTTTTTTTAAGACACCCATGTCGTATTTTGACGGGAACACCGACGCCGGCAAGTTGTTCCACTTCTTTGTTATTTTTATGAAGAAAGAGACGCTGAACTTCTTTATTCGCATACTGGGGATGTCCACAACATAAGGATAGTGACTCTACGTGGGTGATCGTCAAACTATTGATTAGTGCCGCTTTACAAACTACGCTATCAAGGTTTGAATATGGCATCTATGATAATTTGAGTTTAAGTAACAGATTAAGTCAACATGCAAATGGATATTTGATATTTGGCCATCATACTGATAGTAAATGACTTTAAGTGGATGTACTTTCATTTGGCAATATATCAAAGACAACATAAAAGCGTTTAATCGAAATTCCAAGAATCTATAGCACAAATACTCTCCGAATACTATTCCATTATAGAGACGATAGAAAAAAGGATGCGTCTTTTACTTTTTTAATATTATATTTGGTCCATTACCCCATATTATCTTCTATCATATGTAAGATTTTGAATTTTGAAGAACTTTTCTGGCTTTTGCGAAGTAGTAGGTCTCTTAGACCACCGCAAAATATTTGCGCCGACATACAGTACTGTGCAAACAATACAGTGTTTCATATTAAAGGGCGCTGTAGCTAATGTAATTACTGGGGTAACTAAGCTAAACATCTTATGTCTCAAGCGACGAGCGCCATGTGGTGCAGTATATACCACCCTAATTAGTGTCACGTTGTTATGGGCAGGCGTATCAGTTACCATCACGTGAGCGACTCGGTAGTCTCGTCACTTAATTAAATGAAAAGAATTAAGTGTGTTTGACATGGTTTGAAGGTACCTTATAGTTTTATCCTGTAATTTTTTTGTTAATCAATCTCAATTGTTTGTTTGCCTATCTATGTCTATTTTAATAATTCGTTTCTTCTATATAATTTTTTGAACAGAATAGAATAGAAGAGGATATAGTAGAATAGATCGGAGAAGAAAAGAAAACAACAGAATAGAATAAAATACAACAGAACAGAAAATAACAGGGGTGTAAGGGATCCCGCACAACAACTCACGGAATTCAAGCTAATCCACAAAGGAGAAAGAGAACCCGTATAAACGAGTGCCCGTAGTGCCCTGCGGAAACGGAGGTCATGCTGACTCGAGGGAAGCCGCTGGATGCGAGTAGCACAGGACCGATAGATGTGAATATCTTTAGGGGAGGCCTGTATCCAGCATTGGATGTCTATCGACTGATGATGATGATAATTTTTTTTTATTTTAAACATAATTTGCTAATTATAATTTCTTGATTTCTCTCAGTTTCTTCGACACGTCTATTACCTTATTTTATGTTTATACTTTTGATTTTCTCAATATGGTTTATCAATGTTGTAATCCAAAAATAATCCTATGGTCCATTAAAGATTCCATTCGATTCCGAGATCAAACGTTGTGAAGTTAAAACAATGGTAGAGTCATTCGAACACGCCTGGCAATAACAGCTTCCGCTCCTATTTAAAAAGGAATAATCTTAATTCAACGTCTAATAATTTATAGTAAAGAGTTTATATAAATTAATTATGTACTAAACTCTAGTTATATACGCCGTCTATGAATAACTTCAACCATGAACTTAACACTTTATGTAGTCAATAAATAACTCAATGTCAAAACCCCGTCCGTTAATTTACTAGATCCCTGGCAATTTGCCAAATAATAGTAAGTTCTAAATTTGCTTACTATCATTCCGAGATAATATACTGCTCTTCACATGGATCATCCGATTAGGTATATTTAGATATGCAATTCAAACTATTATTAACTACTAACACTCCCCCGCGGCTCCTTTTGGGGAAGGAGTTTTTTAAAATCCATTCTTAGGTGACCTCTAACTGGCAGAAGTAATATCTCTAACGTGTTTTGAGTGTTTACGTCTAATAGTTACAAAGATCTCAGGACGTGTAATCTCTGGTATGTATATTATGAATATGGGTTTCCTTTTTCGCCAATCACCTGAAAATTAGTGAACTTATCGATATGACAACATAACCTTTTGACGCGGAATGATTTGTAGATAGTTATAAGGTTTTTTTTCATTCCTAACTTATATAGGGTGGCGCAAAAGTAATCCTCCTATCAGAAAATGCTATAAATTTTGCCTTGATGTAAAAAAATTAAAAGACCAAATAAAAATAATCCACAAGAAGAATCAAAGTTTTTCATATTTTTTTTTAAATTACAGCCAAAAAACATCGGAAGGTTATTTTTCCGCCACCTTGTATACAAGGTATAAATATGAAAAACTGATTCTTCTTGTGGATTATTTTTATTTTGTCTTTTAATTTTTTTACATCAAGGCAAAATTTATAGCATTTTCTGATAGGAGGATTACTTTTGCGCCAGCCTATATAAACATTTACATTTCGTATTATTTATACGGTTGCCATAGTAACGGTTGCTATAGAAAGTCATTTGCGGTCTAATTTTATATTACGGCCAGCAAAGCGGGCGTGGAACAGCTAGTCTCCTATATATATATACGTAATTAGCTGCTCCATTTGACTTCCGTTTAGATTATGCTCTTGCTAAATGTATTTACTACATATGAGTTTGTAATAAAGACATTATATACCAACTTTACTCTCGTACGTTTACTTCAATTGACTAAGTTTGAACTTCGTGTGTACTTAATATTTACCGCGCCAACACTTACGTTTGCGTACATGAATTTTGCATGCAATGTGTATGGAAAGTTCGTAAGTATGGAACAACAACAATAAAAATTCATATAGCAAAATGTCGGTTAAAACAAAAACAATTTGTTTTAATCGCATAAAAGAGTATAGTATAACTATATTATTAAACGATTGTTATTTATTTCAATAGCTACAACGTCCTTTAAACCGGAAAACGGTAATTTTTGAACACTACGGTCTGTCCGTAGAAATAGTAGCTAAGGTACCTACCTAGACGGTCACCGGCAACAGAGACATACTAATATTAATAATGTTTGCGAATTTATTGTTACTATTATATTATTAATAATTCAAAGTTTCTTTGTTTCTGTTAGATACCTTTTTAAGTTCTCTATAATTATATTATTTATCTAAAATATTGTTGTTAGTTACGATATCTCTTACTGGTTATCTCTGTTACATGACCATTTAGGAAGGTCACCGCAGCGTTTATTTCTGTTGGTAAACATTATCATGCAATCATTACTGTGTTCCGGTTTAAAGGGCTCTGTAGCTAGTAAAATTACTGACCAAACGTGACTTAACATGTTGTGTTCCAAGTGGACGTTCATCACTTACCATTACGTGAACGTCTAACTCGTCTCGCTTCGTCGAATAAAACATAACAAAGTTAACCTGTGAATTTTATATAAGAGGCATATATATCAGTATATGCGGTGTGTCATATCGAACGAAATAAATATATAGGGACCGATCGATGTGTAGATCTTTAGGGGAACTCTAAGTCCAGCAGTGGACCTCTATCGGCTGATGATGAAATAAATATAAAAGAATACACAATTGAAGTAAAATGATATGCATACTTCAGCGAATTGTGGAACGTACGTATGCGTTAAAGCGACATATTATAATTCCAATGCAGTTGTGGAGTTCCAGAGATTAATTAAGCTGACAGTGCAGGTTGAAATCACGAGTGAATAATGGTGCATTTCGGTACAGTGCTGCATAAACGTGTGGTGATAAGTTAGCCGACACGGGCTTTAACATAGCGAGCGAGAAAGCAATAGCTAACGGAAATTGCATTAATTAAACGCCGACTGTTAAAATCGCTTTACTACCATCATTTAACATGAAATATAAAAAAAGGTCTTTTTTTTAATTTAATGTAGTGACGCGAGGAACGGGATGATCATTCGATGTTAAGTGATAAGCCTGCCCATAACAATCTAACGCTATTTAGGATGATATGTACTGAACTATATTGCGCTGGTCATAAGGAGAGACATAAGATGTTGTCTCGTTACCCCAGTAATTACCCTAGTTACGGCGCTTATCAAACCGGAACACAGTAATGTTTACACACTACTGTTTAACGTTTGTGTTGTAAATATTATATTAATATAAAAAAGTCATTGTTAATATGGTTGCGATTTTTTTAAAGTCAAACTAAAAACTAACTAAGCAAAACTAACTAAATGTTAGTTAAAGAAGTAAAAACGGAGGAGGACAAGTGTAAGAGAAAGAAGAATAAGAGAAAGGCTACCATCACAGCGACTATTTCTGCCGCCAAACGGTAGTGTGCAAATATTACCGTGTTCCAGTTTGAAGGACGCTGTAGCTGTAATTATTAAGGTAATGAGATTTAACATCTTATGTCCCAAAGCGAAGAGCACAATGTGGTGCAGTATATGTAATCCTAACTAGCGTTATATTGTTATGGACAGATGTATAATTATCAGGTGAACGTCCTTCTCGTTTCGTAGCTTCGTAGGATAAAAAAATTCATCATCATCAGCCTATAGACGTCCACTGCTGAACATAGGCCTCCCACAAAGACCTCCATGTTTATGGGGGTTCGTATGAGAGGATTTGGGCCGTTTCTCACCACGCTGGCCCGATGTAGGTTGGTGGGAGTCAGAGCCTCGTTTGTTTATTAGCAGGGTGCACCACGAGCTGGTGAGATTGGCGTAGGTTGTGCGGGACCTAAGCCGAACCTCTAACACCCCTAAAAATAATTTATGTATTAAAAGCAGAAATATGTATAGTACCCCTGTGTGTCCGAAATGTTGAAATCAAAGCTGTCCACGAAAACCTCATCAATCTCCGTAAGCCGACGTGTAGGCGCGTGGTCATGGGCGGTGATGGAAGGCCTCTTTACCAATTACCTGATCTTGGATTTGCCGCGCTAATCAAGCGAAATAGGCATCGATATGTTTCTTTTATAACATAGAAAACTTTTCAGTGCTTCCGTGACATTTAATTGAAAAATGTCTTAAACATGTTTTTTTTATTTGACGAAGCAACCAGTCGAGTGAGACGTTCACGTGTTAATAAATTATACCCCTGACCATAACAACGTCGCGCTGGTTAGGATGATATACACTACACTAAATAGTGCTCTTTTTGAGATATAAGATATCAAGTATCTTTACTCCAGTACTTACTGGTGGTAGGTCTTTGTTGTCGAAATCCGTCTAGGTAGGTACAACCGCAGTATTTATTTCTGCTGCCAAACAGTGGTGTGAAAACGTCATTGTGTTCCGGTTTAAAGGGAGCTGTAGCTAGTGAAATTACTGGGGTTACGAGACGTAACATCATACGAGTATGTGTCAAGGCGACTAGCGTATATGGTGTTACGATTACCATCTTAAGTAGCTCCACGTTGTTATGGCCGGGCGTATCACCCACCATCAGGTGAATGTCACGCTTGTATGGTGATTCGTAGAATAAAAAAAAATCGCTAGCTACACCGCCTTTCAAATCGGAACATAGTGATGTTTGCACAGTACAGTTTGGCGACAGGAATAACCTACCTAGACAATCTTTGGCAACAGAGATCTACCTCCTGATATTAATAGTAAAAATTCTTTTTATGAAGTTATATAATCCAGGAATCGAACTCATCAATATTAAGGCATCAACCACTGCACCTAACTTCTCACCAAACAGTACAACTGTGAAATTAATTTGAAACGTCAAGTAATGCGATAGCTTCTACTTTTCAAACGAATTTTGTACGGATTCAGAAGATGTTATTTTCGATAGTGAAATAAATATGGGTGCTTTAATTTTAATGAGTAATCGAATATTTGTAATATTAAAATAAAAATACAGTAAAAATATAATAGAAATACTTTGTATATAAAAAAAAAACTAATTTATTTACATTGACTTTCTTTTTATATATTTACTACGTGTTCCCGCTTTGCAGGCCGAAATATAAAATTAGACTTGAGATTTGTCTAAAATATTCATTGATGGCGACTGCAACGCCAAATGACTATCTAGAACCACCGTTACTATAGCAACCGCAAAAGTAATAAGTAGTGAAAAAGCTTACAAAAGTAATTTACAAATAAATCGATGAAGGATGTATGAAATTAAAAAAATAGCGTAAAATGATCTACAAATCATTCCGCGTGGAATGTCCATGTTGCCATGTTGACACATTCATTAGATTTCAAGTGATAGGCGAACAAACTAAAGCCATTTTTATTATAGATTTAGATATGATATATTACTAGTTTTATTCGTGTGCCGTTGTTGTAATGTTTTGATTTATTTACGTAAGTATATAAAAATAAAATGCATTATAAACCTAAGAAATTGTTATTACTTGAGTAAGTTGTGTAATGTCTCATGTATAACAACCAGGTCCTGTGACTGCGTAATAAATTTCTTTCTTGGCTTATTGGATCTAACATATTCCCTTTTGTAAATTACATCCATCAACGCGGCCGCTGTAGCAATTTGTTCCTTTCACACACGTCCCTTGATTGATAGCTTTTATTCACAAAGTATAAAACAAAAATCGTCTTTCATTAGTATACATAAGTTACTAATTTAAATTTTAAATGGATACTTCCATAAAATGTATTGATTTCACAATGTTTTTAATCAACAATCTAGCGCTAGTTAGGGTGATATACACATCATTGTGCTAATGGCCTTAAGATAAGATGTTGTCTTGGTATCCCAGTAATTTTACTGCAACATCAAACTGGAACACAGTAATGTTTGCACACTGCTGTTTATCAGCAGAAATAGCAACTCCGTTGGTACTTATGTTTTTAGACGATCTCCTGCAACACAGACCTGTCACCATCAACCATATATATAATTATTTTGATAGTATTATAAAATAAATTTCAATACTTAATAGTTAAATAAATAAAACTAAATATTCATAAATTTAAGTGTTATAATTTTCTCCATTCGATGAACCCTCAGGAGATCATGATAATGATGAATGAATCATGAAGTGAAGTTCAAAGTTATAAAGAGTGACGCTTGGTTTTTCTTTACATAATCGAATATGGAAACCCATACACAGACAGACATAACCAAGCACTGAACTATATAGTACATAGATCAGACGACCAATAGGAACAGAATATCCTAGAGTGGAGACCATCATATCAGCAAAGGAAGCATTATACTAATCCGTCAAATAGATGTCCTTGGAAAAATAAGTATACAAATTAAACGGAACTATTGCGTTTTAAACAACAAGAGCACCAATGAAAATCTATAGTAATGATGATGATGATGATGGTGATAAAACTTGTGTTTCTGTTCGTAATGAAATTAAGAATTTTACTATTATAACCTTCATGAAACAGGTATGTGGATCAAACAATTTTCTTCCTCACCATTAATATAATGATTTATTAGAACAGACATTTTCATGGACATATTTAATGAGAATGTATGCTTAACTTAAAACCTTCGTTTTTATTAAAAATAATGTACATATATATAAAACTGGATGTAAGGGTTCTCGTCTGAAAACTCACAAGATCCAAGCCAGCCTCACCTGCTCGTGGTGCACCCTGTTAATCAACAAACGAGGCTCTAGCTACCACCAACCCGCGTTAGGTTGGTATGGTGACAAATGGCCGAAATCCCCTCACATGAATCCCTACCATATCGACTTGGTACTCTTTGGGTGAGTCCTACGTCCAGCAGTGGACGCGTATCGGCTGATAATGATATAATAATTAATAAAAACTTAAATGTGATTTATCTACCGCGCTGGCCAAGTGCCAGTTGGTCACAAATGTCACATATCTTTATATTTCAATATAATTATACACTATTACGAAACTTTATACACTGCTTCAAAATTTATTATCTCCACTGTAAAAAGTCATTTTTTTTTTAAATACGAACGAGATGTTAACCTGATGGTAAGTGATACGCCTGTCCATAACAGCGTGAGTTATAATGGTATACACTGTACCAAATTAAGCTCTTCGTAAGATGTTAAGTATTGTTAGTTCTATGATTTCATTAGCTACAACCCTCTTTAAACCGGAACATGTTTGCACATAAAAGAAACTTCCGTTTACGATCACACAATCACTTACGTAGTTACTTACTGGTGGTAAGACTCTGTTGCTGGAAACCGTCTAGGTATTTACCAATCCAGCTCTTATTTCAGCCACCAAACAGTAGTGTGCGAATATTACTGTGCACTAGTCTAAAGGGTAGCTAGTGTAATTATTGGAGTAACAGACTTATCATCTTATGTCTCAAGGCGACGAACACAATGTGGTGCTGTGTATACCATCCTAACTAGCACCATACTGGTATTCCAAACCGGAACACATAAATATTTTCTCACAATTTTTTGTTAGCGGAAATAGAAGCTGTTGTGGTGCCTACCTAAACGGTCTCTGGTAAAGACCTACCACCAATAGGTTAAAGTATTTAAGCGATTGTCTGATCGTTTAGTAATGGAAATCTCTTTTGCGAGCATCGATACGGCATCAGACGGGAGATAAACAGCAGCCATAAGCAAACAAAACGACCAATGTTAAATATTTGCCTTCGTCTCCAGTTACCCCTTCGCCATTATGTTACTTTCATCTAAACAGTTAACGACGTACGTCTTTTATTTTGGTTTTTTAATGAATTAACTTAAAGTGTCTGATGATAGTAGATAGGTGTCTGTTTCCGGAGAACAGGTAGGTGCCATTACAGCTTCTATTTCTGCTAACAATCAGCAGTATGAAAACGTAATCGTGTTCCTGTTTGAAAAGCATTGTAGCTGGTGTAATTACTGGAGTAACGAGACATTTTGTCTCAAAGCGACATGCACAATATGGTGCAGTGTATAACATCCTAACGAACGCCACCTTATTATGGGTGGCGTGTTACCATCACGTGAACGTCCCACTCTTCTCGTTGCTTCGTTGCACCTCAGCTTCTGTTTCTGCCGCTAAACAGTAGGGAACAATAATTATTGTGTTCCGGTTTGAAGGGCATTGTAACTGATGAAATTACTGGAGTAATGAGACGTAATATCGTATATCTCAAGGCGATAAGCATAACGTCATGTAGTGTATATCATCCTAACTAGCGCCACTTTTTTATGGGCAGGTGTACCGTCAAGTGAACATCTCGCTTGTCTTTTCGCCTCTTCAAATATGAAATAAGGTAGTAAAATATTTGGGGTAGCAAAATATTATCCTCTCCTATATCCGCAGCTAACATAATATGATATCATAGAAACAAAGTAATTAATATCACATTATTATACACAAGAGTATTACTTTAGCAAATGTAGCAGTAGCGCCTCATCTTACTTGTGTAGACAATAACTTGAATATATCACCATTAAGTAAATTTTCTGCTTGTCCCAATATTTCCCTGATACTTATGTTTAATATATAATCAATTTTTCAGGAAAGAAAATTCACATTGGATTAAGTAAAACTCAATATCTATGTATGTTGCACTTTCATTTTAATTCCTTAGCGTAAAGCAATTTAATAGAATCTAAACGTTAAAAAAAACCTTAGAAATTACTACTACTACTAGGTTATGGCTATTTGTGGAAAATCCTCAAAAGCTTTGTAAAGCACAAAACAAACTTGTTTTATACAAAGAATAATAAGAAATTTGTATGTAAATAATCCATATAATAATTTTCTTTATCTAATTATCACAACGTTTGAACACAAACCATGATCGTAACTCCGGCAGTTTCCATAAATTACTTTATTTGAAATCTGCGACCTGAATCGCAATAGACGAGGGAAATTGGAAAAGAGCGAAAAATATCATTTAAGTAACCGTTCCCCAACTCAATTCTCCCATAATCCTTTCTAACCTGGTTAAATAAGACATGGAAGGTCTTCGTGTATTTTAACTTGGAATTGTAATATTCCGAACTCCATGTACTTCGTCTTTGTCTTTGTAAACTTAAGCACAATTCTTATTTGTTACTTTTGATTTCTTGTCATATTGTCACATATTACTTGTTTCGCCTTGAGACATATGTTAAGTCTCTATACCTTCGTAATTTCACTAGCTACAGCGCTGTTCAATCTGGAGCATAGTAATTTTTGCATACTACTGTTCGTCGACAGATTTAGGCGCTACAGTGGTACCTAGACAATCCCTGAGAAGAGACCTACTACCAGTAAAATAGCTTTTTGTGAGACTACAAGCAGACAGCCTTCATGATAAACGTGGCTATTACGACATATCCCCCTATCCCTTTTTTGGAGAGTTCTACTTCCGGCAGACTTCAATAGCCTGAAATGAAAGAATAAATTAAACAATAAATGAATTACTCTGGAGTCTATATTGGGTTTCATAGCTTGTAAACGATTAAACCTGATTTTTATCTGGATATTCTTTATGACAGACATCACGGGGGGGTTTTTAACTAATAAAAAAAAACACCTCTAAAACCTTTACCTTTTATATCACATTTACACAGCAAGCATTATCTGTACCATTATCGGTGAAAAAGCATTAAAGTATAGCGTAATCTATAAAATGTTGTCAGTCCGTAGTGCAAATAACAATTCTGCGCCGGCGTAGCCATAAGCTCCTTACATTTCCGACGTATCTCTATTTAATTTATAAGCCTGGCCAACCTCATCAGAATGCGGATTAGGTGGCTCCAAAGAGTATCAATATCAAAGAGGTTTATTTTCATTTAATTCTTAAAATCCTCAATCAAAACATCGATAAAAATATCGAAAGTCAATCGTTTTAAGTAATTAAATTTAAAGCCACGTTACCATGACTAATATTTAATAGCATAAAGTATAAATATAATAGTATATACTATATTTAAATTACATTTCTAGTCCTCCTTCTAGGACTCTAACCTTACCATATTACAACAGCTGACAAAAGAGAATAATTTCAAGGAAAAAACAGTAACTATCTTTGCTACTCTTACCAACATTACCATCATACCTAAAAAAATATATAGAAGCCTTAGGTTTTGCGATAGACACTAATAAGTTAATATTATTATCTATTCTACGACTAAGCTATAGTCTGATTCACGACGTTCACCTATTTGTAAGTGATGTACTTACAGATAAGAATGAAGCGCTAGTTACGATTGTGTACATAGCACCACATTGTGCTGGTCGCTTTGTGACATAAGATGGTAAGTCTCACTATCTTAATAATGACACTAGCTAAAGCGCCCTACAAACCGGAACACATTAATGTTCGCACAGGTGTTTAGCAGCAGAAATGAGAGCTGTATCCGATAGCGGAGATGTGCCAGTAGGATTATGATTGAAACTTCTTTTCAGTATTACTTGGACTCGTGTTTTCTTTCAATACCGCATCACCCATAATAAATAATGCAGAAGCCTTCAATTCAAATGCAAATTCGTATAAATTTTCATTTTATACAGCATGTTTGATTTTAATCTCGTTTTACATTCATTCGATATCTACTTCCATTAAGATTGTTATTGCACACGCTAGCGTTGCATGAAAGTGTTTCAGGAATAACTTAAAAGGTTTCCTGTAAACGTATCGTATTCCATTCGTTATACAAAGTCTTCTTATTCTGCATGAAGTTTATATAACAAGAATATTTAGTTTTTTTTTATCATCTATTAGTGGTGGTAGATCTCTGATGCCGGAGACTATTTAAGTAGGTACCGATGCAGCATCTATTTCTACCGTCAAACAGTACTGTGTAAAGATTACGGTGTTCTGGTTTTAAGGGTGTTGTAGCTAGTGTAATTACTGGGATAAAGAGACTCGACATCTTACGACAGACGACGAGCACAATGTGGTGCAGTATATCTAATCCTAACCAGCGCCGTGTTGTTATAGGCAGGCGTATAACTTATCATAATGTGAACATCCTACTCGTCTCGTTAGTTCATTGAAAAAAAAAATCTATTATTTTTATGGAGAATGGTCGCGTACTCCTGCGCCTGCGTGATACTCCTGCCCATGACAACACGGCCCTAGTTAGTATGATGGGCTGACACTTTGAGTCTCGTTACCGCAATATATACACTAGCTACAGCACCATTCAAACCGGAACACAATAGTATTTGCACACTGCTATTTGTCAACAGAATTAAAAGCTGCGGTCGTATCTATCTAGACAGTCTCCGGCAACAGAGACCAACCAACAGCGATCACGTGATGAGATAAGGAATCTCTGGTTATCTCCTATACATATAATATTAATACTTCTGATTACTTCTCTTATATAAGAGAAGTAATCAGAAGCTAATCTTAAACTTAAACAAAGTGGTACCCCCAAAACCATTAAAGTTATACGGTGAGAAATATTTTCAACGTAAACAGTCATTATTTTGGTGACCTAGTATTTCAAATGAGTATTTATACTTCGATAAGAAAGCAATTTGTTTTCATACGTTAGAATTGCGAATCGTTCCGTTATAACTAAAAAGGATCTGGTAGTTAAAGTATTTTAGGTATACTTATAACATTAACAACTAACGCAGCAGGACTCGGTTCAAAAGTATATTATAACAAACATATTGTTATTATAATTATCCTTAAATTTTAACATTTATTCTAATTAACATATTGTATATAATTACAGTATTGCTGGCTTTCATTCATACATATAAATTGCGAGGTTTTATAGGCGAGTCATTTGATATTGAGGTCAAATATATATATATATATATATTTGGCCTCAATACTAAATGAATATATATATAAAAAGTGGATTGGAAATTTTTTTTTTTATATTTAATGAAACAAAGAAACGAGCTGGACGTTCACCTGATGGTAAGTGATACGCCTGTTCATAATAATGTAGCGCTAGTTAGTATGATATACACAGCACTATATTTCGCTCGTCACCTGATACATAAGATGCTGAGTGTCATTACTCCAGCAATTAAACTAGCTACAGGGCCCTTCAAATCGCAACACAAAAATTTTTGCACTCTACAGGTCTCCGGCTACAGAGACCTACCACCAGTAACAACCAGTAAGCGATGAAAGATCTATGAAATTCAAAAAATAAATAACCTATAACCATCTACAAATGATTTCGCGTCGAATGCTAATGTTTTCATTTCGATACGTTCACTAGTTTTTACGTGATTGGCGAACAAACAAAACCCATTGTCTGTATGTGTGTATATATATATATGTGAAGGCTCAGGGTGAAGTCGACATCTTTATATTAGACTATGTTCACCTTCCCACTAAGCATGGGTAAATGGGCGAGGAGATATAATACAACCGCACAATTTATAATTACACTGTATTAATTAGCCACAATCACACACGTGTTAATTATCGTTCCAAAAGGCACTTCAACGAACAAGTAATGAACTCTCCAATGCTTCCCAAACAACCACTGTCTGCGACCCATTTCTTGTCACTAGCATTCGGAGCTGCGCCGGAGTGCATAGACGTAACTACCGTCTCTCGCCACACGCCACATCTCGTATCACATGTACTAGTTATTACGATATCTCTAGAAGCATAAGGCCTAAATCTTAAAATTTGTTAGGAATATCCCCTTAACCGAGAATAGGTTAGCTGAGAACGGATTTTACAAAATGTTACCCCCAAAGGGTGTTACGGAGGTGTTCAATAAATCGGGCGCGGAACAGCTAGTTATAATACACAACCTGTTCTTACAAAATCAATGTTTATTTCAATCATATTAAAGTTGTCAGCATATTGTAATAAATACTTGTTAAGGATTTAAGTTACATGGTATTAACATCTCTCAAGGAACTGCTGGTATTCAGGTCTTTCTCATACAAAGAGAGAATCAAAACAACAACTGTAAACAAGTGCGGGCCGATGAATAATATATGTGTTCCAAAGCTGATGGATTTAAAATATGCCGGTACCCTCGTGATGTTTTCCTTCACCGGAAGCTTAAGCACTGCGGGAAACCATTTCGAATAAAGCTCAACATTATTACACATAACGCTGTTACGGGATTATGTGCCGGAAACGTTCTAATAATTCTGATCTTTATTCAATAATTTCATTTTTGTTTTGATAGTATTGATAAATATACAGCTGATACATAAAATATATGAATGACTCGATCTTTTTACAGCCTGACGTATTAAAATTGTTAATGCGGCGATACGAGGCAGGTGCGTTCTACTTTATTACATTATCTTAATAGCAGCCATAATTTACAGAAACTCTTATGGGCCGACGAAAAATATGTATTCCTACGTACAAAATGTATACCTATAATCAATAACTATAAGTGCGTGTAAAAAAAAATTTATATATATATATATTAATTTATTGAAACGAAGAGACGAGCGGGACCTTCACATGATGATAAGTGATATGCCTGCCTATAACAACGTGGCGCCAATTAGGTTGGTATACACAGCACCACATTGCGACCCTTGCGTTGGGACATAATGTGTTCAGTCTCGTTACCCCATTAATTACACTAGCTACACCGCCCTTCAATCAGGAACAGAGTCATGTTTGCACAGTACTGTAAGAGCTATAACTTTCTGGGCAAGGGTACGCATCACGCTCCATGACCTCGTTATTACTTAACACTATGTAATTTACATCATTAACCCATTCTATAACATAATATATACATATGTTATGTTTTTAAATTTCATTAGTATATGGAGGAATTACAGGTAGTACGAATGTATACGAAAATATACCAATAGCTTATATATATCTACAGGCACTATAGGATAGTAAAGAATATATACACGCAGCTCATTTGAATTAGAAATTGTATCGCTTAAATAACGAGAGTGTTACATTAGATCGAAACAAAGAAAAAAAAATTCAAACATGTTCACCAAAACCCTCGTCTAGGCCAACAAGCAAAGACCATTACATTAAAAGCAGTAAACCGATCAATCAAGTCGTCTGTGTGTGAAGACTTCAAGTGTCGTGTTGATCGATGACAATACACGGCGATGAAGAACTTTGTAGTAGAAGCGAGCGTGTAAAATTCACGTTTTAATATTGACAAATTGTCTCAATCAAAAATTTTTTTTTTTTTTACTATAACATTTCGACGAGTGGAGCTTTCATCGCACGATAAACAACATCTATTTCTATATCAGTGTGCTGCATAAGACAATAAGCACTGTATCATACTATGGTTCTAATTTCACTAGCTACAACGCACTTCAAACGGGAACTTAATAATAATAGCTCATTATTTCTTGGAAAAAACTGTCAATGGCTACAGTGTTACCTACCTAAGCGATCTGTAAATTTTATCAAAGCATCTATGACAGGCCCTAGCAATAGAGACCTACAAGCTTTAATATATATATAGCTTATGCTATCTCTCCCTTTCTCAACTAAATTCTATTCAAGCAACCAATGACATCATTGTCTCTCACAATAGAATACCTGTCAGGTTACACGGTAATGCACATATAGTTGAGTACTTTTAAGATCATATCCAACTTCTTTCTGTCAAGACGACCAACTTTCTTTTAAAAACAAAATTACCGTAGTGCTGCTTCTTTGTATATCTAAAAAGCGACGCATCCTAACACATTTTTACAACAACTGCAAAGCCGACGAGACCAAAACAAAAGTTTATCTGGTTGAGATATAAGATGGCGTTGATACTATAATAATTTCACTAAAAAATCGATCTACCAATATAAATATTGAGGTTCTACTACGCGGCTGAAGAAATAGTCGTTTAGTTGATCAATTAATCAAACAATCTCCTATCGTCAAAGAGATCTAGAAAACCTGGATGAAGTGACAATTAATTATTAACAACATTTTCAGCTTATGTGTAATTTGTATTAAAATCGATATTCTTCCGTCTTGCCGATTCCAATACTACAAAAATGAAAGGAAAACGCTGAACGCCATCCGCCACAAGTCGGGTGAGTGTGTAACCCTTGAGAATTAAGATTGATTTCCTGCTACTAACTGTCTCGGTTACTGATGAGTTTCTATCACAAACAACTTGTTAACATTTTTACTTAATATATAAACATTCGAGTCACGTAAAAAGGCTCCAACGGCTTTTGAAAACAACGATTAAGTCAAACGAACCGTCGCAATTCAGTACTAAATTAGACTAATACAACGCGGCTTAATTATCACTAATTGTTTTCAAACGTTTCCTTTCTTCTAACATTATTTTTCTTTATTTAACGTGTCTTACAATCAAAGACTTTCTCTCTTTCTCTCTCTACGCTATAAAGCAAAGTTATTCACAATGAAATTAAATTTTTTAGAAGTTTAGAAAACTACGAAACTTATATCAACCGTTTTACTAAAACATGATCCTTATGTATTACTGTATTATTTAAGAATCTATAACTATCATCGTCATCTTTATCAACGTTCAATTGATGCCTACTGCCGGATAATCTTCTCCCAAGCCTCTTTACAACAATTGCTCCAGCCCTTCCCAAATACAGTTTTCACGGAAAATTCAAAAGACACAAAAGTCCAATTGCGGTACCAGCATTTCGTCTAGAGACTGCCACATAATGATCTTTCTAACCCAGTGGCAAGTTTTACGAGTCATGTCTCTAACTATCATCATCATCATTATCGTCAAGTGCCCTCTTCAAACTGAAGTTTGGCGACCATATTGAGAAAACCAATTCGATCCTCAGCTATTCTTTTCATCCGATGGTATTTAAACCCGGTTCTCTCCTTTATGTCGTCAAACGATTTCTTCCGCTATTTACCAGGTGTACGTTTTCTATAACTATAATCAGATTCTATCATCTAAAACAGTAATTTTCCGGTAGTGTAAAATTAAATTTCTCATTAAAACCAAAAAGTTTTTAAAAAGTTAAAACCGGAAAGGATGTAAGGATTTTCAAAGAGCGTATTCAAATAACTTGTTTGTTTAATAATAACTGAGTTCACTCGAGGATAATTCAACTTTGGAACTTAAATAAATAAAAATCAATCCATTTTAGTATTATTTGTAACGGTAACATATAGACAGTAACATGAACTTACTACTACTCTCTTTTCTCTTAAATCTTTTCTTGCATTTCATAGCATATTAATATTTACGATAAAAAAAATACCTTATCGAACTGAGAAGATAACATAATATTGGACTACAGTGTGTAATCTGCAGCATATCATTTTTACTGGAAGCAGTTCGTTAATGCTCTCTCCGTCTACGTAGCTCGTATTTTTTTTTAACAAAACGAAACAATATCGATCGCGTCGTCGCCAATTCGCTTTACAACTTACCCTCATAAAACCCGTAGATATGTTAACTAAAGAAATATCAAACACACGCCAAGCTCACATAAATCCATAGTTTATTGCTGAACTCCACATTTATATATTCCACATTTCACTACACGTTCATATTCCTTTTCGATTCTTTACTAAATGTCATTATTTACTAGTGATAGATCTCTGACGGAGAAAGGTATCAACAGTGAAGTAATGCTCAATCTACTCACAAAGATCCGGCATCATTTCCCCATCAAATATTGTAATAGAAAATAATCATCTCTTTGATACCTAAGCAGCATTACTACAGTTATTTCATAGCTACATCGAAGTTTACTACTACCAATATAACTTTGGCGAAACGACCCAAAATTAAAAGGCGCAACCAAACAGTTGTATATAAATATTTCTGTCTTTTGGTTTGTAATGCCTTGTAGCTGATGAAATTACTGAATTCACGAAGTTCAATCGGCATTGAGCTTCTTATATATACATAGATTCTTATACGTTGTAGTTAAGACTGATGTCTCAACTACAACATATAAGACAAATAAATATTCTATAACCTTTTATGATTCAGGCGTGTTTCCATACCACGGTTTATGCATTAAATAAGTTTTACCCTATTCGTCTAAAAAGAAAACAAAAACTGACAAACTGCACGAAAATCAGCCGCGATGGTATGGGCAATAAATCATTCGACTTCAACATACCTGGCAAATGTTGGAGACGAAGACCGAGTATGCGATGGTTGAGTGTAGTGACAAAAGATATGATAAGCTGTGATCTCAAAGAACGCAATGTTCCAAATAGAGCAAAAGTGGAGTGAAAGAAGTAATAAAGCAGACCCCGTTTTAAAACGGAACAAGCGCTAAGAAGGAGGAGAAAGTTTAAGTTTCAAATGAAAAAAAGGAAGAAGAAGAAAGTTTAAAAGACAAAAAGAGAATTCCTTTAAAAAATAGTAACAATTTTGACCTTTCCTCTCTCATTGAATATATAGGGTGGCGTTGAATATACACAAGGTATACAAGATGGCGCAAAAATAACCTTCCGATGTTTTTTGGCTGTAATTTAAAAAAAAAATGAAAAACTTTGATTCTTCTTGTGGATTATTTTTATTTGGTCTTTTAATTTTTTTACATCAAGGCAAAATTTGTTTTTGTTTGAGGATTACTTTTGCGCCAGCCTATACAATAGAAGTGAAACATATCTCTTTGTAATAATCTTTACATGCATTACCCTTCATGTACTAATTCCTTACAACCACACAACAAACAGTTTTAGCTATCCTAACCACATAGTATGGCATATTTAAAGGGATTTTAACCTCTAGTTCGTGCTGTATACCTTACGAATATTATTAAGGACACTACTTATTTGTTCTTACTATAAGCGGTAAAGGACTTAATGCTGTCACAGCGTTTCCCTCCAGATACTTTGAGAAGCAAGAGAAATTGTACGCAGGTTCAAGACAAAGTAAAAGCAATAAAATATACATACAACGTACACTTAAATAGTTTATATATATCAATAAAATTATATATAGTTGCAAATATTAACCGTTAGTTTTAAACTATTTAATATTGATAACATTTTGTGCTTATTATATCCAAAAGTCCAAAAATCTTATCTTCTACTCTACTCTATGGTAGACTGGAGATTCCTTTTTGAATTAAGCCGCATTTCTCGCTTACACAAAGTTTTAAATAAATTTTATCGAAAAAAGCCTCTTTTCAGATATTTTATTTTATCCACTGACAATAGTGTCATCAAAAAACTATAACCTTTTATAAAGCAGAGTAACGAGAACATCAACTAAAAAATTTCCAACTCTAACAAACAATGCTGTCATGGGCATAGACTTGTTTATATATACAATTATACCGTTAGTGAATTATCGAAAAAACGTTATACTTTGATGCAGAAGGAAACGGTAATTTTAAATAAATAAGAAATACAAACAAAACATGTATCTCTATGAAAGGGCAGAACGGATTAACTTAACACAGATATCACGATTCGTACACGCTTGTGATGTAAATACGCCCGTGTGATACAACTAAGATAAAAATCAATTTTTCCGTAACCTTTTTAAATAATAACGTTTATATATTCGATATTGAAAAATGTTAATTAGATATTTACATGATTTAAAGTGATGTAGCATCTGTCTACTGCGAGGAGCGTGCGCTTTATATAGTCACATAAGCACTGTACACCCTAGCTTCCTAAACCTATCTAAATAATAATCTATGAAGGTATTCCAAAGTGATGAAGCTGTGCTGAATTTAAATTGATATGTTAATTTTAAAGTACAGATAAGCACAGAGATTTCGGTTAGGGTATGCATATTTTATCCAAAATCTTTTTACATTCTTGCTCACACGGCGCCGTGTAGTCGGCCTCACATACGCAAAGGCGTGCGCTCCATTTACGCAAATAAACACTGTCTACCATAAACATATCTCTCAAGTTACTTAAAACGTACACAATTTATTACTTAATTGAAATTTGTAAGTTCATTTCCAACCTTAGGTAAACTCTTCTGGTCTAGAGTTTGGCAAGTCACTTAGATGGAAACCATCTATGTAAATGCATCTGCAACGCCTATTCCTGTCATCACACTTTTCTGTTCCGGTTTGAAAGGCGCTATAGTTAGACAAATTGCTGCGATAACAGACTTACCATTTTATTTCATGTGACATAACGATGAGCATAGTGTGGTGAATATACTAGCGCATATTTGTTAACTGACCACCATGTGAACATCCTGTTCGTCTTTAGTATAGTGAGAAAAAAAACCTATCATTATATTACCATATCATAGTATTTTTTCTATTTAATTACGCGACGAGACAAGCGGGACGTTCATCTGATGGTAAGTGATACGCCGACCCATAACAACGTGGCGATAGTTAGGATGATGTACACAGCACTACATTGCGCTCGTCGCTTTAGACATAAGATGTTAAATCTCGTTACTCCAGTAATTAAACTAGTTACAGCGCCATTCAAAACGGAATACAGTAACGTTTGCAAACCACTGTTTGATGACAGAAATATGCGCTGTGGTGGTACCTAATTTTTTTTTTAATTGTACCCATGCGTGTGGTGGGTCAGGGTCAGGGTATTTACGTGGTACCTACTTATACGGTCTCCGGCAACAGAAACCTACCACCAACTGCCTTGTTACTCAGTTTTCTGTAACATAAAGTTACATCAGGATTTTGGTTTTCCGTTTAAAAAAATCCTGAAACCATTCGTCCTTTCCTATCTTATCCCTTGGCATTAAAGTAATCTATTGGAAAAGAAAACAGGACACGTACCAAAAGTATGTCGAACCATATTCCCGTGTGTATATACATCCATAGTCAACTCGGTTAACTGTTTATCTTTATTCCTAGGTATTTCAAACTGGTTAATATAGAACAAGATATAGGTTTATTTAAACAAGAATAATTACTATTTTTTAACAGGGATATTATTTATTTTTTATTTATAATTAATCAATTGGGTAAAATGAACATAAGTATAGTTATTTAAAATTTTGCTGACCGTATTGACATAATAGTAGCGTTCGTCCGATCGTTTGATGATCTATGGTAAAGTGGCGAAGATCTTACGGGTCCGGCACGTGGTGTAAAACTGGCTTAAGTTGGTTCAACATTTGTGCCGTCTTTCGTAAGTTTATGTATATATACTTATTAAAATGTAATGTAATACACACATTGAACTGTAAAAGTAATTGTATATGGAAGATATTCAGTTTCATTGACTAATCACGTGACCTTTCAATTAGTCATAGAGACTTAAAATATGGTTGTGACATTGCTTCTGGCATTTAGAGAATAGTTAAGAATGGATTATAGAAAATTCCTTCCCCAAAGGGAGTTGCAGGAATGTTACGGCCAGTAAACTGAGCGGAGAACAGCAAGTATATGTATATATATAGATTAAGGTGGCACCTAACCAGGCAGGAATAAAACCTTACACCTTGTGAACCAAAAACTGGCGATCTCTGTGTTATAAGCTTAGCCACAATCAGTGTGTACTTGTCAGAAACTATATTAAAACATTATTTGGTTTATTTGATGACGAGACCAACGAGAGATTCACCTGATGGAAAATAATACACCTGCTCACAACAATATGGCGTTAAGATAATATACACTGCACCACGTTGTCCACCTCGCCTTGAAACACAAGACGTTAAATCGCGAAAGCTCAGTAATTTTACTGACTACAACGCCTTTCCAACCGGAACGCAGTAATGTTTGTACATTACTGTTTAGTGACTGAACATAAGCAGCGGTGGTACCTAACTAGACAGTAGTAACAGAGACCTACCACCAGACAAATTACTATAAACGTTTTACTAAAATAATTGAACGAGCAAAGTCATACAAAATTAGACTCTGTAATATTATTAATATAGGATGTATTTTTATTAGAATATAAGATAAAATATATAGAAAAAACCACTTAAGGAATCATTGGGAATTCCTTTATAATTACATAATACGATTTTGAAATATTAAAAGCTACAGGTGCGCCGCGCCAACCTGACCGGCGAGCGGTTCCAGTCGAGCCGCGAACACCTCGTCTGCTGGACGTCTGTACGCACTCCAGTGACGGCGCGCGATATGCCTACGCCGAAGAGAACAAACTATGAAACATGGCTTGCAATTTAAATACTGGTCACCACACCAATAACGTGCTAAAAATGTGCTTAGACAACTCCGCAGTGATATAGCAAGTTGCATCTTTAAACTTTGAAGAACTTACCCGTGCGTTCTAATATAGAAAAAAAAAAAGTTGTGCAATAAATTTTTAAAGTGAGTTTTGTGTTTGTTTAACAAAAAAATATTTTAATAACTACGCGGAAACAAACAAATATGAGGAAATTTAAATATATTAACAGGATATCCGTAATAATGTAAAAGTAAGTAAAATTATTCCTCTACATCAGCTTTTTATTAATAAGTAATTATTTCCATAAAGAAACAAGTACGGAAATATTTAATAGTATTTTTTTATTATTATATATCAGTAAGTATCAATTCTATCCAGCACTGCAATTTTTTAATAAACTAATAGTTTACCTTTTAATATACTTTTTAACATTTTATACCTTACATCTAAAACTGGATTAATAATAATAAACATATATTAAGAAATGTATTTAGATGATTCTTTAACGGCCATTATGTGAACGAAGGATTTATTGCATATTCCTTGAATATTTCCAAAAAAGAGCGATAATAGAATATAAAGTACCGAAACACAATTTTCTTTTCAGTATTGATAAGTTTTTTTTTTATAAAACCTAAACTAATGTTAGTAGAAATATTAATTTAAAATCTTCGATACTATTATAATATCTTTATATACTTTGCAGTTGAATACAGATGACGATTTTTAACAGAATTTACTTCTTAAATTTTCCTATAAAGAAAAGTTGTGTGGTGACGGTTACCAACAATCTTGTTTAAAATGAGACATTTTGTATTAAAAAAAAAAAAGAAATTATATCGGAAATACAATGCTGAATAAGAACTATATTACAATAAGTTTGTGTAAGAATAAGAAAGTTGTAAGCAGTTTAGCGAAGTCTTATTGAACAAAAGGAAGTTCTTGTTTTTTTCATGAACTTCCTTAATTGTATTTTGAATAAAACTTTGCGTTCAATTTACATCGGATCATTGTATTTGTTCTTTGTTCATTTACAATATAAATTTGAGAATATATTCTAAGGGAAACACTAGAAAAAATTAGACAATAATAGAACTTACCCCTCAAATATATCCAGACTATATTCCTAAGCAAAAATCTAGGACACGTATAAAGATACGAATAAAAGCATTGAATGATATCCTATATTTTTATTCATTGATTTGTTATAATTATATTTAAAACATTATCTAAATGAATAATAATTATAAATCTTAGAAATATTCACCCCCTTTCACTACTTAACACTATATTTCTATTATATTTAATGGTCATGTCTTTGTTGCCGGAGCACATCAGGGTAGGTACCACCGCAACTCATATTTCGACCGCCAATCAGTAGTGTGCAAAGGTTACTGTATTACGATTTGAAGGGCGTGGTAGCTAGTAAAATTACTGGGGTAATAAGGCTAAACATCTTATATCTCCAGGCGACGAGTATAATGTGCTGTGTATATCATTCAAACTAGCGTCACATTGGATAGGGTAAGCGTAGCACTTACTATAAGGTGAATATCCCTCTCTTCTCATCATTTCGTAAATAAAAAAAGGATAAATCTTGGAGGATACCGTTACAGCATCGTTTTTCTACAATAGCGTAAATATTAATTTGAATTTTTCTGATTGAGATATACATCACAAAGCTATTTGTAACAATGTATCCTTTTTTTATTCGACTAAGCAATCAGATGAGGAAGATGTAACAATATATCGCTAGTAAGAATCGTATACACAGCATCACATTGTACTCGTCGCATTTCGACATAAGATGTTAAGTGTCATTACCAATATAATTTCACTAGCGGGAACACCTTTAAAACCGGAACACAGGAATGTTTGAACACCACTGTTTGTCAGCAGAAAGAGGAGCTACTGTGGCACCTATCTAAGAGGTCTCCAGCATAGTAAACCTACAACTAGTAAATATGTAACATTTACTTCTTCTTAAAGTGCCTCTCCGTTACTGAAGGTTGGCCATCAGATTTAAACCATATGGTATACTAACCATATGATATTTAGCTATCTAACTTTTGTTAACACCTTTGTGCCCCCTTTGGGGAAGAAATTCTGTAAGTCCTTTCTTAGCTAACCTCGAAATGGCAGAAACAATATCTCTACCAAATTTTGTGTCTTTATGGCTAATAGTTTCGGAGATTTATGAGTCAATGAATCTCTAGATATCTCTTGTACATACTTAACTGATAGTCGGTAAATACGTCGTCGTTCAGGAATGAAGATAAAGGATAACACTAAGCGTTAATAAAGAGGACATAGATCAGTGTTACGGTCAACTGTGTAGAGGAAGATCCAATTGAACTATTAAGAGATACCAGCAAATTGTAATAGCCGGTAACAGTGTAACGAGTTGAGCGCGATTCAATTCCGTGTTGAACGGTAACGTGTTGCACTACGTGTCGAACGCTACCAACATCGCAATCATGCTCAATCCGCTCACCGGGATCCGGTTAACACCAGATAACTACATAATCTTCCCAACTAAAGGTACAATACAATATATTCATGATCTAAGTGGTAAGTCTCTGTTGCCGGAGACTGTCCAGGTAAATACCACCGCTGCTATTATTTCTGCCAGACGTTACTGTGCAAACATCACATTGAAGGGTGTTATAGTTAGTGTAACTAATGGGGTAGCGAGACATCATCTTATGTCTCAATGGCACGAGCACAATGTGATGCTGTGTATATCATCCTAACTAGCGCCACGTTATAGGCAGACGTATCATTGACAATAGGTTGCTCGTTAGTCCCGTCGCTACATCGATCAAAACCTCAAGAAGCAGCAAAAAAATCAAACCATATAAAGAAAATACTGGTAATCTACTTCTGCAGTCCTACAGTAGGGTGCAAATATTACTTTTTATTTATTACCATCAGGTGAATGTCTGGCTTGTCTTATCCTTTCGTCACTTCGTCACATGCACATTACTCCTTTGTAGCAGTTATAAATGCTATAGTGGTATCTAGATGATCTTCGGCAAGAGACAACCTGCCTAAAAATGTTTAGTAGATAATTTTCAGTGACTTTTCAGGTTGCTATATTAATTTAAAATTAATCATTTTCATTCGCATATAATATTAAAGAGACTAATGCTTGATTAGAAAGAATTATTTGTAGTAAAAAAAAACTGAGGGTCCTAAATAATCAAATAAGCATGCATTTTGAAACGTGAAATATATATTAATTGCAATAATTTTATAAACGTTTTCAATGTTTTAATTATATTAATATATTTTGTTTAAAACTGTCGAAAATAAAATACACTAATGGCTTTGAAACATTACTTCCATAACTCTTAAATTCGTCCCTCATTCTTCTACGAGATCACACTATTGGAAGACTAGGAAATAGTATGGGACTTACGAAAAATATCTTCTAAATATCATCTAAAGTATGTCCTAATTACAATATTTTAACAAAAGACACAATGATTATAGAAAAGGTTTCCTGTATCATAATACTAATACAAGATCATGTTGGGTCTGGGTCTGATCAAGGTGTTTTGTATGATTTATTCAAATAAATTTAAGAAGTAAATGTAAAGTATCTAAACAAGTGTTTTTGTCTTATGTTCTAGAAAAAAAATATTAATATCTAAACTTTAATCTTGAATGTACATTTACCTTCGAATCGTCTGATTAAATTTTCAAAACTTATAACCCTGCCACAAGCAGCTGACGTCGCTCCATCATCGGGCAATATTTGACGGTCACAAGTAACGATTGCACGAGTGGAAACTTAACAAATACTGTTAACTTATTCTACGTCAAGGATTTTACTGAAGACACTACATCTGCAAATCGATTGAGGGCTGATGAAATACTAAAAACAAGACGAAACACTACGTTTAAAAGCGAAGAGTGGAATGTGGTGGAAGAAATAACTCCTTAATGATTCTTAATCCTTTCTTTGTCGCAGTACTTCAACAATTTAAAAATTATGCTTTTCTCAAAGAAGATAAGTTTATAAAATTGTACTTACCATTAATTTACTTTGTAAAATAGTATAACTTTAACTTTATAAATACAACAATACGTTTGTTCCTGTTAAAATATTTTGAACAGTTGTCTTTTAAAATTATGTGATTTAATAATTTTAAAGTACATATATAATAACTTTAATTTGAACTTTACTTGTAATAGAAGCTTTATAGTTTTTTACATGATATATTAATTAAGTATGTTGGCACAGTGGTTGAGAATCACTTATCGATCTATAGATGTGTTCTATATCACTAGGTCGTACGTCGTACATGTATCATTCTATACTTTTCTCAATTAATAAATATCTTCATCTTAATATTTTAGAATTAATTTGTAATAATATAGAATCAATAAATTAGATTAGATAAGCATATAACTCGCTTCTTTGCTTTGTACTAAATAATTTAAATATATAAAAAGAATCAAATCTAGCTCAGTTATATATGATGTCTTTTTCATCTACACTCGACTTAAACTTAATATCCGTTCTAATCATTTTGCTAATGTGGTTGGAAATATGTTTTTTTATGGAATATTCTACATCATTACGTTATGTGGAAATTCATGATTGTCAACAATCTTGCGAGGCTTTGTGTCCCCCTGTCAAGGGGACTATTCATGGTAATGCTGCGTCATGGTGTCGTCACCTGACGCCTGAATAATCCTCTCACGATTCCATTTTGCATTTCAATCGAACATGTTATTTACATTGCTTACTTACACTTAAGTGAAAAACCTCAATTACATTTTACACTTAACTGTTACTGTAATACCATGTTATCTATTGTTTATATATGTGAATGTTAAAAAAAAATTAATGATAGTCTACGTATTTATGAAAACCATAAATATTATTACTCAACAATTTCTGCGGTTTAAGCACTTTATAACAACGCAGTCCCTGGTTCGATTCTGGTCTCGTATATGATGGAGTATGGGTAGCTTTTCGACAGTCCTTACAGTTTCGGATGTCGACTTTTCTGTAAAGTGTAAACTGTAAAGTGTAAAGTTTTAAGCACGCTTTAACATTCACTTAACTTAACACCATGCGAAGTTCAGGTCAAGAATTAGCCCGTTGTGTTCAAAAAAAAATATTTGTTTGAGATTTTCTTTTAACTATTTTTAATACATGATAATAATAAATATTTTTTTTTTAAATAATTCCTTCAACTATCATTGATTCCATTAACTTACTTAAGACAATAGATATCAGACATATTTTTTACTTAGAAGTTGAAAGAAAATTATAGCATTGTTCAATGTATTTTACTCTTTTTCTAACGTTCAGTGAGAGAGTTATTATTTTTAAAAATCTAATAATATTATCAACCAAAGCCTGGCTAAGCTTTTTTTCTATTATGTTAGTTTAATATTGTGTTCAAAGGTGTAATATTAATAACACCACAAAGACGGCGTGTTGATTCTCCGCCAATAATTTAATATAATGGACTCTGTGCAAATATATAGAATATTTCATGAAAGAACAAAAAATTCTCCAATGTAATGAACATCGTTTTCATATTTATGGGCGACCCTCATTAAATACAGCTTTATTCAAATCTTCGGTCGGTTTTAGCTTATAAATGTTGAATAAAGTAAATGTGTGTGAACGGCCGTATGTCAATGTTTCATACTACTTTCATATTCATCATTTAATCAAATTGTCGTCTTTAAAAAGAAGGATTCTATTTTTGGCAATACTGTAAGGAATTATACCTTTAACGTTTCACATAATCTGTAATAATAATGATACGTTATTAAGACTGAAATTTGGGTCTTAAATAATAACTTCAAAATGAAGAGAAACATCGCCCCATCTCAAGAATGTTCTCCCGTTTAGAGTAATT
Source organism: Ornithoptera alexandrae (assembly GCA_029030555.1). Taxonomy (NCBI): domain Eukaryota; kingdom Metazoa; phylum Arthropoda; class Insecta; order Lepidoptera; family Papilionidae; genus Ornithoptera; species Ornithoptera alexandrae. The sequence continues at coordinate 3,755,241 of JARDVY010000031.1, forward strand.
AAAAATTTATTAATAACTATGAACAACTTTTTATTTCCTTATTTTAATAATTAAGATGTGACCGCGGTATAACTTTTAAAATAAAATCAATATTAGATAGTCCATAATACATATAGTCGAAGAGTTCACAAATCACGGATGTTTGTCCTTTTCTCCGTATCTCATGGGAAAACTGAACGATATAAATCCCGAAAGGTCTGCCGCTGTACTGATTGAAGATTTTAGATCAACCCAGTAATGATTAAATCATTTATTTTTAATACATATATATGCCTTTTCACAATATAAATTTCTGAAAAGAATTTTGTTGGGATCAAAAGAAAAACATTTTTTTTGGTATTTGTTCATCATCGTCATTATTAGGAAACTCTTCAAACTGAAGTTTGGCGATCAGATTGAGAAAACCAATTCGATCCACAGCTATTCTTTTTAACTGATGTTATTGAACCCGGTCCTTTGTCATTAAACCATTTCTTCCACTAGTATTAGTATTATTAGTAGTATTTATTACTGTCTTTAATTATCATAAAATGTTTTTTTTTTAAATTGAAGTTTGGCTGCCAGATTTAGAAAACTATTATGACTGATAGAACTTTTGCCTTTAGTGTTTCATTTTAATGATTATTTCAAGCACTAAGCCGTGTAGATGTATTGCAGTGCCTATATCTATGACTACAGTGACTGAAATTTGCTGAAAAGTATAATTCAGATTTATGTATATTATATATTTTAAAAGAGTATTTTGTAAATTAAATGTTTTTTCAACAAAACACAAATCTGTGCTAAAATGTATTGCGCGGTGTAAAGGCACTTATTGTACTCTTAATACACTTTATGGTTTCTATTCTTGTGTCTCCGATGTGCCCCAACACCTTTAAGTAGGTCAACAGGCCAACTTCCGGAATGTTTTTATTTCCTTATACGATATAACAAAGAAACCGACAACCTTTCCTTTAACCCCATTTCTATTTCATTTCTCTATTTACCAACTAAATTAAACCTGGAGGGTATAACGTTAAATTTATAGATTTCATAATAGTTTTATGATGTTCAAGATATTCATATAAATAATATTTGAATACAATTATTAATATGAATAACCGCACTTTTTAGCATAAATATATGGTTGTGTTTATTACCTAAATACATATTTTCCTGACACAATCATTAGCGTGCATATATTTGTTTAATGGTACTTACAATCAGTAACTAGTATAAATATCATAATATATATATATATATATATATATATATTATATATATATATATATTATATATAATATATATATATATATATATATATATATATATATATATATATATATATATATATATATATAGAGAAAATTATTCTATTTAGGAAATGAGAAGCGAGGCTGATAACAATAACTTTTTATTTTAACAATATATTCACATACTTTTCTCTTTTCGTCACCACTTATACTACTATCCGACTCTTCACTGTTCATCTCATTCAAATTCCATCATCTCACTGGTGGTAGGTCTATATTGTCGGACACCGTCTGAGTAGGTGCCACTGCAGCGTCTATTTCTGCCGCCAAAGAGTAGTATGCAAACATTACTGTGTTCCCGCTTGAAGGGCGCTGTAGCTAATGAAATTACTCGGGTATCGAGACTCACCATCTTTTGTCACCGGCGACGAGCGTGATGTGGTGCAGTATATATCATCCTAAGTAGCGCCACGTAATTTTATTTTATAACAGAAAGTGATCACTGACGCCCATGGACAGTTGCACCACCAGAGGGGTCACGGCTACGTTACCGACCGTTATAGGAAAGTGTAGCATTTACCGTCCGTTCCGTTTGTCTAGTCGCTTTTGTTGAATAAAAAAAAAACTTTCACCTCTTCTTTTTTAGGAAAATCGTATACATTTATATATTTTTATAATTTTTTAACCTTAAGTCTGATAAAGCTGTAAAAGTCGTCAAGAAGTCATAATAAAAATCATAATTTATTTAATGTGTAAAAGTTATTATAGTCGTTGGACGAACAAACATTTCATGACAAATAACGTGGAATTTCATTTATGTCATAGATTTCCCATCAGATTTTTTTTATCAATTATAAATCAAACGAATAGGGGACGACTGGTGCGAACTGCGGATAGAGCGACCAAAAGTAATTAAAGCGGGTGATTGCATCGAAGTATTAAATGTTTTTAGTTATAAAAGCAAAAAGCAAAAGCTTTTCTACGAAGGAATTCTACAAACGGTCGACTCACTTGACTCATTTACTGCTGCTGGAGACCATCTAGGTGAGTACCACCGCAGCTCAGATTTCGGACGTCAAACAGTAGTATGCTGTCACTAGTGTAATTCAAGTGGTAACGAGATTCAACATCTGTGGTGCAGTGTACAACATTCTAACGCCACGTTGTTATGTACAGGCGTATCACTTACCACAGGGTGAACATCCCGCTCGCCTCGTCGCTTTTTTTTTGAGACAATAAAAACATTTTATCGTGCTTTTGCATTAGATGCCGTTATACTCGCAAAATATTTCAGAAACGCGTCACACGTACTATACGTCTTGAGAAGATGAGTGTTCGATCCCCACTCACCATGAACTTTCGTCGTGGGTACTCTCAAATTTTTTTAGACAAAACGTACAGATGAGCAAAACATTCACCAGCTGGTGATACAATTAGGCGTTACTTAGCATGACATACACAGCACCATGTTGTGCTCTTCGTCTTCAGACGTACTACGTTATATTTATTTGCTCCAGTAATTTCACTAGCAACAGCGTCCTTTAAACCAGAACACAGTTTTTTTTTACACAACTCTTTGGTGGCAGAAATAGGTGCTACGATGGAAACTACCTAGACGGCAATAAAGACCTACCACTAGTAAAAATTAGTAACATAAATTTTGTGCAGGATAATATTATCTCTTTTTGATGAAGCGAGGAAATTATGAGGTTCACATGATGGTAACCAACCTGTCCATAACACGTGGCTCTACTTAGTATGATATATACAGTACCATATACCGCACTTGACACAAAACATTAAGTCTACCAGTAAATTATCGATATCGATTATAAAGAATAATTATCTATACCGATTATAAAAAATCGTTATCGATTATTATCGAGTAATGAAAGCTAAAATAGTCACAGTTTCAATAAAAATTGGAAAGTGCAAATAGAACTCATGGATGCTTTAAATGTTATAGGTCAAATAAAATTCTCTCTGACAGAGGAGAATCGTTGAATCTCTTAAATAATGCTGATTTATATATAAAAAATATACACTACGAACTTAGAACTTAGTTATTATCATCTTCCAAAAGATACGGTATTTGTTGCTGATATTTATTGATTGTTATGTTTAATTTAAGAACCAGTGGTAAATTTATTTCGTTTTAACAATATTATATTTATTTATATCAGTTAAAATATATATTATATACATATAGAAACTATATATAGTAACTCTATTTTCATTATATGAGGCAATTTGAGTTCTAACAAATAATTACTGTTATATATAAACTTAAACTTAAACTTTTAACTTATTTATTCGTACTTTTTTAACGATAAATTATAATAGAGATCTTGCCCGATGATCTGCGTATTAATTTTTGTACGAAATTAGTTCTTTTTTTTAATCTATAACAGTGTTAATCTCGCATGGCGATTGATTGATATCAATTTCACACGGTGTTAAGTAAAACGGTTTGAGCAAGCGTACTGACTCAGAATAATCTAGCTCATAGAAAAGAAAACATAGTAAAGCTGTTAAGATAGAAGATTTTTGATAAAGAGAGTGGCAGTTAGTTAGCCAGGCGAAAAATCTTACCACCAACCAAATTTCACAACATGAAGCATTATTGTAAAGTGGATCTCTATGTATCAAAGCAATCTGTTAAGCATTGCGTCACGGAGACGGTAATGATTACATCTACATCCTGACACGTTTAAAATGTTGAGCAACGGTTATCCTGTTTAACTAATATTATACAAAGTGTAGGTAGATGATACAAATAAAAACTTTGTCCTCATTAATGTAACCTCTAAACCAGCTAGCTACTTGTTATGCCCGTCCAAAATTGATTGTCTCTTATAAGAGAAAACTATGTTTTATCTTTATGTTAGTACAAAAAAATAATAATTTAAATCAAGATAGACATATATAAAGAAATATATATGTACAGTTTATAATAATTTATATTTATAATAACTATACTTGTTTTGATTTCTTAAATGTTCTGGTAGTAGGTCTGCTGCCGGAGACTTTCTAGGTAGGTTCCACCGCAGCGCCAATTTCAACTGACAAACATCAGTGTGTAAACAATATTGTTTCCGGTTTTCAAATTACTTGAGTAACCAGACTTAACATCTCGTATCAAGGCGACGTGCGTAATCTGGTGCTATAAATACCATCTTAACCAGCGCCACGTTGTTACGAACTGGCGTATCATTTACCCTCAAATGAAAGTCTCGCTCGTTTCGTCGCTTCGTTGTATAAAATATCTTATGTCTGAAGACAACGATCACAATGTAGTGTAGTGTATATCATCGTAACAATCGCCACATTGTAATGGGCGAGCGAATTACCATCAGATGAACGTCTTGTTCGTCTCGTCGTTTCATCGAATATAAAGAAATTCTGTTATAAAGTTTGATTAGTTAGTTATTTGAAAAAACAAGTTAAAGTTGCATTTTTTTTATTCAACTAATCGACAAATTGAGCGGAACGTTTACCTGGCCATGACAACGTGACGATAGTTAGGAAGATATACAATGCATTACATTGCGCTCGTCGCATGAGACAAAATATTTAGTCTCGTTACCCCAGTAATTACACTAGCTATATCGCCTTTCAATCTGGAACACAGTAATGTTTGCAAACTACTGGTTGGTGGCAGAAAAGTAGTGTGGTAAAAAGTAATGTTATATTTATAGCAAAATTGCATAAGTGAAACATCATTTAAAATATTAAAATTTAATTATCGACTAACTGCAAATTTTAATTGGTGAGAAAAAAGTTATAATCATTTTAAAAACTCTATACGAAATACCTTTTCATGATTGTCAACAAAGTGCAAATTAAAATTTATTGCTGTATATAAATTTACAGGCGCTTTTGAGTTGCTTTGAAAATAATTATCAAATAACTTAATATTATTCATTACTGTTGTAAATAGTAAAATTAATATTTTAAAATAAAAAACGCCCCAAATTTAAAATTTACTTCTATTTAATAAATTCATGAACAGTATTATCAAGTTTTTTTAAGAAAAAACAGGATCTTATGAAATTTCATTCTTAATGACATTTCATGATTAAGTAAAATATTAATTTTAATAAATATTTAGCTTTCCTTTAACAATTATGTCACAAGACGACGGACCATATATGTGGTAGTGTATACCATCTTAATTAGAGCCACGTTGTTATTGTCAGGTGAATGTTCCTCTCGTCTCATGGCTTCGTCGATTTGGTAACTTTCGAAAATTGGTAACTTCTTAGATTTTTGGCACGAGAGCTATGATAAGTTATCATCAAGTAACTCTTCATTTTGGTACAATTAAGTTTCAATCAGGAACTAAGCATAAATTAGCAAACAGACTTATGTCTATATTCAGACTGCGTCCGTGACAAAGTAGCTAAGGTTTAGCTTTGTAATATATAAGTCGATACTTTTTTATTCTACGAAACTACGATAAGAGTAACACTTTCACTTTCACCGGTCAGCGATACGCATACAACATAGCGCTAGTTAGGATTATATATACTACACCACTTTGTACTCGTCGCCTTGAGATGTAAGATATTATGTTCCATTACCTCTGTAATTTCACTAGCTATAACGCCTTTCAAGTTGGAATACAGTAATGTATGCAGACTACTATTTGGCGGCTGAAATAGGCGCTGCGATGGTACCTACCTAGACAGTCTCCAGCAACAGAAACACACCACCAATAAATAAAGCAAAATAGTGTAATATTTATATACTCGTAATGTTTATTATATATACTGACGCTTAAATACGATCATAATCATTAAGTCGACAATAAAAGTGGTCATATTTGCATGAATTTCGCGGACAATGGGGTCAAAATTCTAAAATATTTTTTTTATACATTATCTTGTTATTTTCTTTAGTAAATATTCCAATAAACCCCACGCCTCATTAATTATGGGTATAGAATGAATATAACAACAACGCGATGGAACCGCTGTCAAATATCGGCGTCCAGCGATCCGGAAGGAATTACACTGGCCGATGGTTCGTGAAATCAGTAAGAAAATAGTATCGATGACGCGTTATATGTTTTTCTCTACATATAGTATTTAATTATATCAGTTGATATTAAAATGTACTAACATATGAACATATTTAGTTATTGATTGTGTAAATGCTTACAACCTTAAACAATAATTTATCTATCAGTGTGAAAATAGAAATGTTAAGAATTGACAGATCAATATTTTTTCTTAAAATTTCTCTACAAACTAATTAGTGTTTCCGTACTTTAAAAAAACTATAAAATAAGTATTTAATGTGTCTGGAGAATTTGAACGTTAATATTATTTAATATTGTAAGGTGTACAATATAATATTTGATTACAAACATACATAGACGTACATACATAAACATACAATGGGATTGATATTCCCTTTAGAGAGAAATTCTAAAAAAAAAATATTTATAGACAAAAATTTAAGCAGCTGTTGTTATTACACCTTTGTCGTTATAATCACTGAACCTCAGTTGTAATATAATTTTTTGCATTTGTTACAGAAGAACATGTAATGTATACTCTGATTATATGCTACTCTGATTCTTCTTTTTCTTACCAAATCAGGGATTGACATTGAAACTGCTTAGTTTGCGTTGCTTAACGGAGGCATTAAGTTTATCCCCTTTTACCAAGTATTATGTAAAAATGTAAAGTTGTAGTAGTCGATCAGGTGCGTAGTCATAGAGCCACATTGGGCGCCACTGTAGTAATAGATCAGGTGCGTAGTCGTAGCCGCGAGATAGGCTTCACTGTAGTAGTCGATCAGGTGCGTAGTTGTAACTCCACGTTGGGCGCCACTGTAGAAGTCTTGTGGTGATGAGCGGAGATCAATAACTGATACTTATAATATAAATGGATAAAATTATATATTCTGTAATGACCTGTTCGCGGAAGGCTTGGCATTACAGAGATCCAGAGAGATCCAGTTTATGGAAACAATTGTATACTCCGTAAAGACTCTTTGAGCTAAATCTTGGCATAACAGAGATCTAGAGATCCAGATAATGGATACAATTGTAAACTCCGTAATGATTTGTTGACCGAAGGCTTGGCATTACAGAGACCCAGAGAGATCCAGTTGATGGATACAATTGTATACTCCGTAATGATTTGTTGAGCTAAGTCTTGGCCTAACAGAGAACCAGAGATCCAGATAATGGATACAATTGTATACTCCGTAATGACCGGTTGACCGAAGGCAATTAACACAAAGATGTACGATTCTTATAAGGATTTGCGCTATGATAAACAATAGCGTCATCTGTTGTTTATGGTGGCACCACCTGTTAGGTTTGAAAAGTTATTGTCGATATATTTAGTTATTTATTCATTATATAGTTAGTAAATGTGGCCATATAATAAAAAAATATATTACTTAAGGAAATTTATTTCATACGGCTTTAATTTTATACCAGTAAGCAATGTCCCAGTGGTTTTAGCGTTAAGTACATAATAATGATCGTTTTTATAGCACCAAAAAAGAAACCCACTTTTTTGAGGAATTAGGAAATTAAGTGTCCAAAAAAAACGCTTTTTGGCTTCAGCTCTAGTTAGCTTCTAAAGAAAAATAGATAGCTTCCAATGAAAGAAGTTATATTATGAAGAATTTTGGATAAGGGACTAATGCCAATCCAAATGCGAAAAGAAGAACACGTCGATAACAATACAAAAAATAAGTTTTAAAAATGAAATCATTAATGTTGCATATACCAATTACGGGTCACGTGGTACCTGGTGAACCGTTCAATCACATGAGCAACAATCTTTCGCCACATTAAGCGCATAACCTTTAATACTAAACTATGGTCGGAAAAAAACGATCGCAAGATAAATCATTTATCACTTCAACATTTTCATTCAACTAAACGATGAGAGAGTAGATGAATGGATTTACTGGTGGTAGGACCACCGCAGCTCCTATTTCCACCGCCAAATATTAGTGCACATTACTGTGTTCCAATTTAAAGCGCGCTGTAGCTAGTGAAATGACTGTGGTAACGATACTCAACATCTTATGTCAGGGGTGACGAGGCAATGTGGTGGCGTGTGCATACCATCCTAACTGGCACCACGTTATTATGGGCAGGCGTCACTAACACTCAAACACACAGTCACTTAGCATGAGGTCAAAAAAAAATATTTTTTTTACTGTTGTATGAAAAGGTTTTTAAATTCATAATAATATTTCGGATGAATTATATGGTGTTAGTTTGTTGATAGCTTATAAAGCTTTATCCGATCCAGGCTTTGCGGATTCGGAATCCAAAAGCTAAAATAAAAAAAAAATTAATATTAAAATTCATATTTACATTATTTCATTCTGCTTTGCAGGGAATAGCTAGTTTAACAGCTTTATTTCAACCGTCCGAGTCAACGTTTTAAAAATTCCATTTAGGCTCGGTATCTATTTTCGAGAGCTCCTACACTATTTTTCAAAATTTTTATTCTAAAATAAATAAAAAAAATTTATGTGCAAATTCTGAATTAAATAACATATCTGCATAAGTTATTATCATTAGTGCTTTTTTTATTTAGAAGTAATTTGGATGAATTATTTAAAAAACAGATAGGTTTTTGCCCCTGACATCATCTAGATAATATAACGCTAACATTAAGCTGAAGTCTCCCAATATTGAATTAAAATAATTTAGTCGATGCAGTGTAAGCTTCTTAACTAACACCTAACTGTTCCGATAATAAAGTACTGTGCATCTCGTTGAAAAAAAAACAGCTATAAAATCTAAAACATTGGTAGGTCTTCAAAGTAGCAGATTTTCCAGGCTAGTGTCTATGCAGCGCCCAAGATTTATGTGCAAATATTATCAAGTACAGTTTGAAAGAAATCCTCCAGTGAAATATATATATATGGCTACAGTTCGACCAAGTTTAAATTACTCCCAAAAGGTGTAAAACTTGTGTGTGTGTGTATATGTACTATCAAGATGTGCGCAACCCGTCCACGTTATCTTTGACGGTACTTTACTTAACGCACAAACTCATTATGCTTTACGGCAAGCTATAAACATTTTGCGGCACATAAGCCTAAGTGTACGACATATGACTATAATTAAACCACTCCAGTACCCCAGGTATAGTAAATAATTCTTATTTACTTTCTGTTTCAATTATTGCTTTCAATTATTTTAAAGTTTAAGGAAATCGTTCATCAGATGCTAACAAATACCAACCTGTGAAATTATTAACTAAGACCAATTTCTCTACTTTAATACTTTATTCTTAGCATCACCAAACAATGCCGTTGATATCGTGTCCAATAAATATTTTCAAGGTTAAAAGGTATACGCAATGCGGTATCTGAACAAGTTTTATACAAGCGGAACTTTGCATCAGTCGACGGCAATTTCTCTGATGATGTTTGACGCTCATCGGATAATGGGCTCCCGGATTCCGAGACCACAGTTCACACTAAGTTTGACTAATATGAGTATATCGGCGAATGTATTTGGTTGTCGAAACCAGACTGGGCCCCTTTCTGCGTGATTACATTTATAAATATTCTTTATTTCTTTAAATATGTACTCATTATCGAGCAGAAAATATTCTTAAGACCTTATCTCTGGGGATAAGACTGGATTATGTAGGATTTCTACTGATAACCTAAAATCTCTCTCAGGACGTTGAGCCTTGGAACGCGCCTGTGCCTCCTAAATTACGCCAAAGAACATTCCGCGGATACTCAACGCTATCGAACTGACCAAAAACTTCCAAAATTATTTACCATATATTTAAGATAATAATTTAATACCAGGACTTAACATTTTGATGTATCATAAAAAGTATATGCATTTAGTTACGATTGCTACTATACGTTAGCTCACCCATTCAAGTACAATTCAAAATAAACAATTCTTTACGTTAGTAGTTTAAAAATTACAAATTTTAGCAAAAATTAAAATGTTGGATGGACTATCGAGAATCTTGGTATCAGACACACTCAAATATTCCCAATTCTGTAATCCACAGTTTGGTTTATAACTTCATAATCTATATATATATATATATATGTTATATCCAGAGATTAATTGACTCGTTAATATATTTCCGAAACTATTAGACGGAAACACTAAATATTTGCTAGAGCTAATGCTTCTGTTATTTAGAGGTTAGCTAAGAGTAGATTTTACAAAATTCATTCCCAAAACCGTCAGAGTTGTTGGGTATTATGTTGCAGGGGTATTATCGTCAACATAGCATGCGAGGAACAGCTAGTCTGGATACAGTACTAATTATATTAACATCTCATCATTAGTTACCCTCTTCAAACTGAAGTTCGGCGATCAGATTGAGAAAACCAATTCCATCCTCAGCTATTTTCTTTAACTGATGGTTTTAAACCCCGTCCACTCCTTTATGTCGTCTAAATATTTCTTGCGTTGTTTGCCAGGTGTACGTTTTTCAAGAAGTTTGCCCTCCAGGATCAACCTTGGGAATTCATAAAAGTATCCTCTTTGACGGTGTACGAAAAACGCAACCATTCTTTCTTCCTGTTTTATATTAATAAAGTCTGCTCATACCTCATAGGGCTACGAGTACAATGACCACTATATAAAACGCTATCATGCAAACGATGACATTGCTATTTAACGGAACGGAATCAAACAAAGCTTCAGGAAACCATACCATTCTGTTAATACGAAGAGCGTTTCACTGACGTCATTCAGCATTTCACTCATCTGTAAAGGTATTATTTCTTTGCTATAGACAGACATTTCAATAAAACGTGTGAAAAAGATTTCAGTTATAATTAAAAGTTAGATTACAATTTTTCGTTAAGAACTCCAAGTTATCATTGAGACCCATCCGTTCGGTTACTTGGCAGGTCCCCCAAGGTGGACCGACGACCCAATTAAAGAGTTGGGAAGCCGCTTGATGCGTAGAGGACGGAACCGATCAATGTGAAGATTCTTAGAATGGTTTATAACCAGCAGTGGGTGTATTTTAGCTGATGACAATTGACGAAAATATTGTATACATCAAACATTTATTTACATTTGTATCAATTGCTTTAACACTATACTCTATTCGTTAACTGCTTTAAGCATTAACAGTGTTTTTTTAAGCCACTAGACCACCGCGAAGGACCCCTGATGGTAAGTGATATCCACGGCACCATATTACGCTCATCTTTTTAAACAGAAGATTTTGAGTCTCGTTATCCCAATAATTACACTAGCTATAGCGCCCTTCTAACCGAGACACAGTAATCTTTGCCCACTACTCTTTGACGGTTGAAATAGGGCGCTGTGGTGGTATCTACCAAGACCCTCCATAGCAACAAAGACCTACCACCAGAGAACAAAAACCTCCCACCAATATAGTATGCCTGCCCTTTTGAGTTGCTGTGGTAAAATTTATTCATCATTCATCATCATCATTATCAGCCGACAGACATCCACTGCTGGACCTTGGCCTTCCTCAAAGATCTCCACATCGAACGATCCTGCGCTGCCCGTAACCAGCTGCTTCCTGCAACTGTCACCAGATCGTGTGGGGCCAGCCATCACTACATCTTCCGTTACACGGTCGCCATTGAAGGACCTTGGTGCCCCATCGGCTGTCAGTCCTTCGAGCGTTGTGTCTTGCCCATTGCCACTTGAGGCTAGGCAGCAATCTTTTGAGCTATGTCGATGACCTTAGTCCTCCTGCTGATCTCCTCATTTCTGATTTGATCACGCAGGGAAACCCCGAGCATAGCCTTTTCCATTGCAATGGAAAAAGTTTATTATTTTAATATATTTCTTTGTATTTATATTTTTTGGTATTAATAAAGATTGTAGTATATTTTGTTATACTATTCTTTTACAGCAAAATATTAAAATCTAAAATTTAAAACGTGCTACATAAAACTTTCCAACACTAATATTAAGATTTATAGTATACAGGGATGAGCATTATAAATCTAATGAAAATTCCCGAAATGGTTAAGAAATGATCAATATAATATATTTGCTTCTTATTATATTGAAGTCGTATCACATTATTTGGGTTTCAATTTACAAATAACCAAAGGTCAAGGGAGAGGTTCTCAAAGGATCGCTTGAATACACAATGTTTGCGTTTGAAAGCTCCATTTATTTTTGAACGTTCGCCAAACGGAGTTTTTGAAATCTAAGGAAAAAGAAGTTACAGTAAAGAATAAGCGAACATCACAGTATTTATTCGACATGTTTACTGAATTGAAACGGAAGAAAATCATTGAAATCAAGGAGATCAAACGTTCTAGAAACGTTAAATAAAAATAAACAGAACAACTAGATTGTTTAATCATGTTTTAGTTACAGATGAAGTGATAAACACCAACAATAAAAATATATGAAAACTACTCTAATAAATTTCGATATGAATTCATCATCATTGTTTAGATCTAATGCTTCCATCTATACCAGGACGAATCAATTCAATATTATCAGTTTCCAACAACGTACCGAAACCCTCCCCAGATCTACGATCCACCTTGTTCAGTTAGCAAATATTTTAAATATTTACAAAGTATCCAAGCTAATAAAAATTCGTTAACAACAGTGAGCTATTGAAAGCATTGATACTATACTTTTACTTACTTTATATGTCAAAAGGCTTAACAACAAAATCATACAAAAGCTAGAAGCTCATGCTAAGCTTACCAAAGACAATAATGCTACGTTAACTCTTCGCTCACAGTGCTGGATAATTATTTTTTTAAAGGAAATGTCACAGTGAAACACTTAATGTCTAGTAAATCATATAATACCCAACATATTTCCGAAAAATTGTAAATTCATCATCATCAACTGTATCTTCCTTATGATGACCATGATGTGATTAATAATATTAGATTTAGCATTGAAGATTAATTAGTATGTATCTTAAGAAGAAAAATTTCAATTCGCCGTTCATTTTCATTTATATGATGGTTATAGTTATTATTTATAATTATATTGTATGAATTAGTTGATCGTCAAATGCCTCCTATTCGCCGATGATCAAGTTTTATTATCATTATCGGAGAAGGAGTTGCAAACGATATTAGACATGATGCATGGTGATGTAACAAGCAAAGGAATGAAAGTGAATGTAAGACGAAAGTAATGGTTTTTGAAAGAGAAGAATGTATGACAAACTGTGACATTATGATTGAGGGACAAAAAGTTGAACAAGTGAAAGAATTTGTATATCTGGGTTCGCAGTTTACGAGATATGGCAAGTGGGATGATGATATTGAAAGAAGAGTTTTCGAAGGAATGAAGTGAATGGGGCACTTCATAACTTTATGAATAGCCGGAACGTATCACAAAAAGCATGACTACATATAGAGGCATGTTGATCCCCACACTGATGTATGGTAGTGAATGTTTTGTATGGCAAAAGAAACATGAAAATAGGATCAAATGAGAAACTTGAGAAGTATAAATGGAGTGAAGCTGATGGACAAAGTGAGGAACAGTGTGATAAGGGAGCGGTGCGGCGTGGTTGAATATGTAGTGACAAAGATAGAGAAGGGGATACTTAGATGGTTCGGCCATGTTGAAAGAATAGATGAAAGAAGATTAACGAAAGAGGTATACAAGGTAAGAATGATTAGTCAAATCGGTGCAAGTCGACCTAGGTGCACATATTTCGATCAAATCAAAGATGTCCTAAAGAAAGACCGGATCAAGAGTACTCGCAACCGCCAAACATGTATGAGGGCCCTCATGAAAGTGGAGGAAGTGAGAGAGGTGTGCCAGAAACGTAGCAAGTGGAGAGAGGTGGTCTCTGCCTACCCCATTGGGAACCAGGTGTGATATATATGTATGTACTTATAATTCTTTGATTTGCAATACTACCGCTTCATTTTGGTTCATCATCATCATCATCATCAGCCACTAGACTTCCACTGCTGGACATAGGCCTCCTCTAAAAAATCTCCACATCGATTGATCCTGTGCTGCCCGCAAAACCGCCAGGCACTAGGGAACATCGTCGGTAGAGGATCATATGGGGAGATTTGAGCCATTTCTCACCACGCTAGCCTAATGCGGGTTGGTGGAAGCCTGAGTTATTGTTGTTGTTGATTAGCAGGGTGCACTACGAGCAGATGAGTTTGGATTGAATCCCTTGAATTGTTATGCGGGACCTCTTACATCCCTCATTTTGGTTATTTAAGTCTTCACTGCTACATTTTTTATATATGAAATGACGGTTCACAAAAAAGACTTTCACTTGATTATACAATATAATAATACAATTAGGAGGTAGCAGAGTTTTCCCACTAAACTATAAGTATTCTTACCATTACATAATATTATTTTCACAATTTTATTTAGAGGCAATGAACTTACCAGTTAACTTTTTCGGAGGCTGTCACTTTCTTTTCTAAATGATAACATTTTTAAAGAATTATATTGTCGTTATAACCATTATAGCATTTTGCTTCATAATAACCTACAAACAAACAAAATTTAGATTCTCTTAAACGGTTAATAAAAATATAACATTGTATAGAAATGACCTCGTTTACTTCTATGGTATCAATGAATAAGGCAAATCTGCGGGAACCGATGTGCTAAAGTAATACATAACCTGAAATAATCACCCTTAAAAACGCTTCGTAAACCTTTACAAAATTGTTGAATTTAATAAAAACATTATTATACCACATCAGAAGCCGCGATAGCTCAATTTGTAAAACCAACGTACCTACTATTCTTTCCGTAAAATCACGGGTTCGATTTCCGCTGTTCATGAGCTTCCGGCGAATGTAAACATCGTGATTAAACCAATACGTTCACAGAATCACATGTTCTAAGAACAACAGCATTGGTGATGAATAAATAGGCTTGACTTTCTTTTTCTGTGGAAGGAAGTCCAGAGTGAGAGTTGTTTAATATTTTTATTGTTATACATTAAGCGTTCATGTATTAAAAATACTAGCTGTTCCCCCTCCCGCTATGCTGGCCTTAAAATAATATTTCATTGGAAATTTAGACTTGAAATTTGTCAAAAATATTCCCGGCCAACCCGCTGCATTACGGGCCCCTTTCCATTATTGACAACTCTGCGACTCCGTTTGGGGTAGAAATATTGTAAAATCCACTCTAAGTTAAACTCTAAATGGCAGAAGCAATACCTCTAGCATATTTTGAATCTGCGTCTAATAATTTTGAAGATCTCGGGTGTAGTCAATGAGTCGCTGAATATATTCTATGTATACAGACATTTTATATATATAGATTTAACGGCACCAAAATTATATTAGATTCAGATATATACACTAGCAAGTGACAAAAAACAAGTGTAAGTTACAAGTATATATATTTCATACATTGAAATTCGATTAGAAAGTTTTAAGTAATTAGCAATTTTATATAGTAAAAGTAAGATTAAAATTTTATGTAGTAGTAAAAAAAACTAATAATTAGTAGTAGTAATTTAAGTAATTATTATAAATGTCATTTATGTAATTGTGTTAATTATGTTTATTAAATGTATTAAATATTTGCTAAAGTTTTACAAACTGAATCGATATTAGAATTCGTTACTGTTCAAATTAAAAACTATAATATAGTAAATAGTTCCCTTCGGCGAAGTGTCGCTAGTATATACTCGTAATAAATACAGAGCACCTCTTTATGACATCTTTAATATATCGCATGGGGGTTTCCTGTTCCAGGTTGTCGGCGTGTTCCATTACCGCTGTAACTAGGTTACCAGGTCGATTTCCGATTGACGCTCCTTTTCTATTCGTATAATTAAAATTCCATTCAGCTTTACTTATTTTTCATAAAGTAAGATGGAAGTCCGGGGAGACGAGAAGTTGTGATGTGGAATGATGATACACTCTGTTAACACGATATCTTTGACATTGACATTTTTCAAATGTTTTGGTGTCAAGTAAATAAAATGGCTGGTGAAATTCAGAAATGACTTTTCTGAATGTCATACCTTTTATAAACAATATTTTGTATTAGCTGAAGTCTAGACATGATGCCTTATCAAATTGTGTATTCTGTTTATTTTCTTTACCCATCGTACGTACCTATAGCATCCTTGCCATCAGGACGCAGGATAGAAGTGTTAACATGACACAACAGTATTTGCTGAACGATAAATGATTACTGTATAGGCTCCTAGTACCTAGAAGATACTAACGGCCAGAACATCAAACAACGAATGTTTCTAAAATGCTATTTTCGGTGAAGCTGAACAACCATAAAGTCTAACTCTCTGACTAGCCCTCTCATACATGCACTGCTTTTAGGTCCCTTTACAATTAGTTTCTTTTAATTAAGATAGTCTTTGAAAACCTAATTCTGTAACGCCACAACTTGACTACCTAAAAATTATACTAATTCGTCCTTCTAAGGTTACATAAATTTAGGTTTAATTCTAGACGTCCTAATGAAACAGTTATCATGGAACGATCTATCAAAATTGCGTGACATTAGTAGACACGACCTTAGTGATAAAGGAATTTAAGTTAATTTGTTTAACGTCCGTTATATGTCAGAATGTTCTAGAAATAGAATGTTAGGGGAAATATAAGGAAAGCTCTAACCACTACCATATTCAAGAGGAGAGTGAATAGACTTCACTACTACTTAGATTACATTTGCGATCCCCGTCAGGTGGGATTTGTATATATATATATATATATATAGCTGGGAAGAAAGTGATAAATATAGTTTTGTCATACACAAGATATATACCATTCATACATATATTTATAATAAAAGACAATGATAGGTCGGTTAGATTAGATAATAAGTGATCATATGTTAAAAATTAAAGCTGAGTGTTAGCAATACTTTCTTTGTATTAGTGCTTTGTTAGTTAAAGTAATTGTGTTTAATATTTTTAGGGCATATAAAGAATATAATGACGTACCGATAAGGTAATGAAAAACTTGATAGAATTCACAATATCTTTCCTCGTCAAATAAAATGTGGTTTATTGTCAACTTCGAAATGGGGGAGTTTTTCAATTGGGAAATATTAAACAGTTTTAATATATTACTATACCGTTAGAGAATATACATTTATGCAAGCAGGAAAATTGTTACAAATAATAAAAATTTCCACACAATTTCAGCCACTAATATCCATAAACGGATATCCTGAACATAGAACTTATTTTTTGAAATAAATTTTGGTAAGTGATACGCCTGTCCATAACAACGAGGTCCTAGTTCAGATGATAAACACAACAGCACGTTCTCATGTTTGTGTCATGTTCGGTCCTTGAGACATATGTCAAGTCTCGTTCACCCCAGTAGTTTACTAATTACAATACTAGTCAAACCGGAACACAATATTTTTTTCTAACCGGAACTTTAATATTTCGCAGAGTTTTAATATACTTAGGAATCTTGAAACAGCAAAATGTTAGCAAGGGAAGCCGTCTTTTTGTTATATCAGCGCGACACGAAACGCATTTACTCAAAGAGAAAAACATTGTTGTTCTGGAAACAAATTTGTATCCGTTTTTCACCGGAAATTCAAGGTGTGGAGGTTGAGCCCATTCTTCAAGTCAAAGCGGGAAGTTCCGCCATTCCTACATTTGTACTATGCATGACTTCGAACAAAAGTTTAGATCAGAATTTTTATTTTATTCAATTAAGCGAGACGAGTGAGAAGTTCACCTGATAAGATACGCCTGCTCATAATATCGTGGCGCTAGTTAAGATAGTATACACTGCACCACATTGCGATCGTCGCTTCAAGACATACTCGTATGCTGTTAAGTCTCTTTGCCTCAGTAATTTGATTAGCTATAACTCCATTCAATCCGAACACAGAAATAAGTGCTTCGCTGGTGCCCATCTAGACGGTCTCCGGCAGCAGAGAGCTACCACCAGTAAAATTATATTGGACGGGGGATTCGTACTGAATATGTTATAATATTACATATAAGAGTTTCTAACACTAACATTGAACCTTATAACCATTTAGATGGATTTCTCTCCATTTTCACTAGTGGCAGGTCACAGTTGCCGGATACCGTCTAGGTATGCAAACATTACTATGTTCCAGTTTGAAAGGCAAGTGTAATTACTGAAGTAACGAGACTCAACATCTCATGTGTCAGGCGACGAGCACAATATGACCATCCTGACTAGCGATACGTTATTATGGGCAGGCTTATCATTTATTATGAGATGAACGTGTCGTTCGACTCGTCCGAATTGAAATAAATAAAAAAAAAATTAAACTAAAAATAGTATAACTTTTTAAATACAAATTTGCGTAAGCTACATGTTCCGCTCTACAATGAAAACAAAACGAACATGCCGCAACAACTGACTTTTATAAACTACTTGTTCTATTAAATGGCCTGATAAGCCAGCGAGTAAACAGTTAAAGCCCTGAATAATTAACCGTAGTGATGCAGGCCCGTGTTAGTCAGGGGTCCGTGTTTAAACATCACAAAGGCCTTTGTTTGAGACTCTTAAACCTTAAAGCTCGATTAAATCAAACTTTAATATGGGCCGTTTTCGTTTAACTTATTGGAACTTTTTTTTTATGTGAAACGAATTGAATTAGGATCGCTCCTACATCAAATATTTGAGCACTCCCTTCCACTTCCTTTTGAGTGTTTTAACGAACTTCCGCCTAATTTGGATTAAGTATCATGGATATATTTAATCAATTCCGTTTCGAGACATTTTATAAAGACTCTTAACAAATTTTTATTCTTTTTGTTTTTATATACGTTTAAGCGAGGAGAAAGCGATTTAACGTTCACCTGATGCTAAGTGATACGCTCGCCCATAAAAATGTGGCGCTTGTTACGATGATATATATCACATTGTTCTCGTCGCCTGAGGAGGACACGTCGAATCTCTTTACCACAGTAATTACACTAGCTACAAGGCCCTTTAAACCGGAACACAATAATATTTGCACAGTACTGTTTGGCGGCAGAAATAGGCGCTGCAGACCTATATTATCTAGACAGCCTCCGGCAACAGAGACCTGTCACCAGTAAATTCTCAATAATAATAAATTAATATTTATAAAAATTTTGCGCCTAATATTCTTCTTGTTCTTTCTTACTCCTTTTTTCTTTACTTATCTAAGCTTTATCTAGTCTGACAAAACCTATTCTCGATTATACGAGATATATTCAACTGGTGCTAGGTCTCTGTTGGCGGAGACCGTCTTGGTATATATCACCGCAGCACTTATTTCTGCCGCCAAACAATAATGTCTTCCTGTTTGAAGAGCGCTGTAACTAGTGAAATTACTGGTATAACGAGACTTAACTTCTATGTCTCGAGGAGACGAGCGCAATGTGCTGCTGTGTATATCATCCTAACAAGCGCCGCATTGTTATGAGCAAGCGTATCATTTACAACCAGGCGAACGTCTGGTTCGTCTTGAGTTTCCTCGAATAAGAAAAAAAAGAAAAAAGGAAAGATAAGCGAAAGCGTTTTACCCGCTTGAAAAAAAGCCTTCATTGACTGTCTGCAGTCTCGTCTACCAACTTCAATATATCATTAAATAAGATTACATTATTTTTCTTCTAAATAAAAAATTATTCATGTTTATAAAAAAATATATTAAACGAAACCACAAGGTTTATGTATTTATTATCAGCCGACAGACGTAGACTACTGTACGTAGCCCTCCCCCAAAGATCTCCACATTGTTGGAGTTCGTCGAGGGGAATTAGGCCGTAACCCACCACGCTGGCCCAGTACGGCTTGGTGTGTATTCAGAGGGTTGTCTGTTATTCAGCTTTTTTAGAATTTTTTTTCTTGTCTTTTACTTAACATAATTGTTCAGAGCTTTAATTTTCTTAACTTATTATTTACACCATTTATATATTAACTATTAATTTACCATTAAAAAAAAACTCACTAAAAATAATAAAACCCTAACTAAACTTTACCCACATGAGAATAATTACAGCAGCCCCTGAAGCGCTTTATCTCTTGACTCCGACTTGACACTATTTTTGGAATAAGTTTTATTTACTTGTTTTTTTCTAGATTTCTTTAGACTGTATTAGGCAAAGAAAATCCAGCCATAGTATTTAAAAAAAATGGTTTATATTTTATTTTATGTTATAAATAGGGTAAACTATAACAACTTGATCTCAATTTCAAGCGTCATCAAGGTATAACGACTTAGATTTTGTTTATTTCTTTATTTATTGACTTATATATATATATATATATATATATACGGGAGAGCGAGGAAATGAACGGGACGTTTACATAATGGATATTGTTACGTGTGGCCAAAAAGAATATGGGGCCAGTTACAGTAATATATACTGTACTACATTGCGCTCGTCGCCTAAGACATGTCTCGTTATCGCAGTAATTACACTAGCTACAGCTCCCTTCAAACCGGAACACAGTAATATTTGCACTCTACCGTTCAACGATAGAAATAGGCGCTGCGGTGGTACAAATAAAAAAAATATATTTATCCCTAGAATAATGTTAAAATAGTTACAAATCTTTTTAATATGTAGTAAATGTTATAAATATTTTTATGTGTTTCATATAATTCTTTTGGTATCTAAATGTCACAGTTCTAAAAAAATCATTAAAGAAGTTATGATCATAAAAAACCTTAAAGACTAAAAATAGAGAACTTTTTTGGTTATAAATTATTATTGAGATCTTAATAAACTTACATTATTTTATATTTGTGTGGAATAATTTTTATTTACACTGATCCAAGTTTCACGGGGTTAATATCCATTTAGGCAATGCAGCTATAATACTGCAGTTTTTATTTCTACGAGCAAATCGTATCATATATATTTTGCGGTGTTCAAGTTTGAAGGTCGATGTAGATAATTAAATTACTAAGGTGACGAACATACCTTGTGTCTGTGATGAGCTCAATGTGGTGCAGTCTTTCGGCGCCAATTTATTATAGAACGGGGTATCATTTGGCAACTGTTAATATATGCTCTTTTCTCTTGGTAGAGAAAAATGTAGTATTATTGAAGCAGGTGACTGAAATATAAAAAAAATTCAACACGTACAACGAGAACAAGCCCATACATTTTATTGGATCATAAAGGAGGGTGCCATAAGAAGTAGGCATCAAATAAATAAGGGCTGTTTAACGATTATTTCTTCGCTGTGTGTTTGTTGTACGACTCGCGCCTAACAAGCGTCCAGTTTCATTTTTAATTCTCTGGTAAGTATTTATGATATTTTTGTAAAGGGGATAAAGATACTCTACATCTTTATTTTTTTTTAGGAAAATCTAGAATGATTACTCTGCTCATCTGTGGAGATTACAAAGGTTTACTATTAATCGACACTACGGGAAAGCTTTCACATATTGCCGCAGTAAGCTTAGAAGACTTTAATAGAGTTTCTTATAAATATGTACTGGACTACAGAAAAGAGCATATAAAGGAATTTCTTAGTGATGATACTGCAGACATGTAAATATTCTTCTATCAGAGAGAATCTACTAATGTCTCTGAAACTACTATTGTACAAGAAATTCATCTATCACAAAATTTTTTCTGAAATATTGTCTTAAAATTGTACTTTGAATATCTGTTTCAAAATCGAATTAATTAAATAAAAACAATGATAGCATAACAAAAGAGTAAATTTGTAATTTTTCAAGCACAGAATTTATACGCGCTTTATTTGTTTACCGGATGCTGTTTCGAGATAAAACTTTCTAACAACGTGTTCATTAAAACTGCAAAAACTTCTATGTTTATATTAACATTTATTAATGCATGATATATAGCAATATTGGTGCAAATAAAAATTATTAAATAAATTTTATGTAAGTCAGTTTATTATTTTAGACTGTACCTGAAGTTAATAGCAAGTATTGATTTTTTTTTTGTAATTAAACAAAAATATATTTCAGCAGAGCAGCTTGCATAATTTCGAAACCTTACGTAGGTTTCGAAATTATAATTTTTTTTTTAAAATTGAAAACTAATTTTTGTACATTTTAGTTTGTTGTTTATATAACAATAAGGGGTTCCGCCCATTATCCTACGGTGCCCAAATCAACCACACCTGCAGGCAGTGCACCCTGCTAACCAACAGACGAGGCTCTAACTACCCACCAACGCCCACTGGGCCAGCGTGGTGAGGCTAAAGCCCAATGCCTCCTCAATGAGGATCCTTGAGGGAGGCCTATACCCAGCAGCGGGCGTAATCTAGGCGAAGAAGAATATATAAATAATACTCTTTTTCCTTAAGACTTCAGTAAATAAAATATTTTAAAGCATAGATTGATACACATATAGAGTATAAAACAATTACCTATAGTTATATTTGAAAATTTTCTACTTTTTTAAATATATTCATATATAGTATTTATATATAAATATACAAACACTATAATATATATAATAGATTTGTGCGTTAGCAAACCCCTCACAAGGTGGATAGAAGACATAAAAAGAATCGCTAGGAGCCACTGGATTCAAACAGCGCAAGACCATGCTTTGTGGATCATTACAAGAGACCTATGTCCAGCAGTGGACGTCCATCGGTTAAACTGATAATAATAGTGCTTATATATTAAAACCTTTCACTTTATATATTAACGCCAGGTTTTCTTTGTTACAGATTATTCAAACGACAAAAAGAGCAATGTAGCAGCATGGAAAAGTTTTGCCAATAGAGAAAATATTTCTCCAACGTTTAGTGCGTTATTAAAATTAATAAAACTGAAACGAAACCAAAACTGTACCAACGAAACTCTAATGGCTCCTAGTCGACTCGTAAACATAAACCAAATAGTTCGGGAGCCGCTCGTTATATGTAATAAATGTCGATGGCGGCTTTTAAAGTCAAGAATTCCCGACCAAAGAATTCTTCAGACCTGACTTCAGAAAGAAATTAATCGTAAATATTGTATTAAAAAACTGGGTATATTTAAACCAATGCATGGTAAAGGAAGGACCACGAAGGAAATAATCGGTACCCCATCCCGGGAGTCGTATGGCGGCACAAAGTCTAAAATTTAACTGTTCACGGCCTAGCTTTGTTACTTTACCTCCGTATCTTCTCACATTCATATATTTGGTGTTGCAAGTAGATTTAGCGTTCGCATCGTACGATCTCAATGACATTTACTTATCCGAACTTAACGTCACCAACCTGAACACAACATTCAACTGGACTATATTCGAGAACACCTCGACTGTAGTCAGAAATATAAATATAAAGCACTCCAAATATTCCACGTTAGTTACTATCCTGCTGGCGCTAATCTTCATGGTCGTTATATTTGGAACTATTGTTGGTAATATATTAGTTTGTGTTGCCGTCTGTTTAGTTAGGAAGTTGAGACGGCCCAGCAACTACCTGATAGTGTCCCTTGCAGTCAGCGACCTTTGTGTGGCCACGATGGTGATGCCGGTGGCTATGATATACGACTTACTAGGCACATGGCCTTTCGGGCCTGTCGTTTGCGATTTCTGGGTATCCAGTGATGTGCTATCATGCGCAGCCAGCATCCTTAATCTATGTATGATATCTGTCGATCGTTATTACGCTATAACGAAACCGCTGGAATACGGTGTTAAAAGAACTCCTAGGCGAATGCTGTTCTGCGTATTCATTGTATGGATGAGCGCAGCGTTCATATCGCTTCCGCCTGTATTAATATTAGGCAATGAGAAATCGGAGACCAGCTGTTCGGTATCACAGAATCAGGGTTACCAGATATATGCAACTTTCGGTTCGTTCTATTTACCACTTATGGTGATGGTGGTTGTATATTACAAAATATTTAGTGCTGCTAGGAAGATTGTTAAAGACGAGAAACGTGCACAGTCTCATTTGGAGACGCACTGCTATTTAGAGATTAATGTTAAAAATGGCGGTGCAACGGAAGCGAAACTGTTGGGCAACCAGGCGCCGCCGCCGCCGACGAGGGGATCCACTGCCAGCACCAATACAACGGTAAATAATTATCAGTTTTATAGGTAAAGGTCTCTCTTGAATATCTATTTATTTAGACCTAAAAATCTAGTTTTGTAATAAACAATCGTTATTGTCGTTTAATTTAAATGCTGCATTTAGTTAAATCATTGATGTTACGAGATGAAACATCCTGTCATCTTAAGCTAATAAGAGCAGGTCGGTGTTTTGTGTGTTAAATAAAACATCGTTAATATAGCCAAATAAAAGCTATCCATTTATTAAAAAAAATTATATAATAATTAATTGTATGAAGAAGTACGTATATTTAAATAAAGTAGCTGCTGCTTAAATACTACATTCTCTGTAATAATGCTTTCATAAAATATTTTTTAATTAATTGTTATTGTATTATTAGTTAATATTCTCTTTTATTACAGTGCAGTATAGATAAGACGGACAGTTCCATTGGCAGATGTTTTGCCGGGCAAAGGAAATCGAATGAATCACAGTGTCCAATGCTGCAACACATAAGGACCCCGACGAGACCGATCCACACAATCAACAAACCACCGCCGAATGTGGAACACCCGCGCGATAATAAACGACAAACCAAGGAAAGTAGGCGACGTCAATCATCCGAAAGCACTCACAAGTTGACCACCAGCAGGATCCGTTCATCACTGTCAAACTTTGCTAATAAAAGCCACATAGCCAAGGACCTGCTCCATCAGTCACATTCGCCGCATCAAAAGAAATTAAGGTTTCAACTGGCGAAGGAGCGCAAAGCCTCAACCACTCTTGGTATTATAATGTCGGCATTTATAATCTGCTGGTTACCGTTTTTTGTCTTAGCCCTCATCAGACCTTTTGTCAACGAAGACACGATACCAGACGCCGTCAGCGCTCTATTCCTCTGGTTGGGATATGTGAACAGTTTACTTAACCCGATCATATACGCCACATTAAACAGGGACTTCAGGAAACCTTTTCAGGAAATACTGTTCTTCAGATGTTCAAATTTGAATCATATGATGCGTGAGGAGTTTTATCACAGCCAATACGGCGGACCCGATCAACATTACTGCGTGAATACAGCATCCAAGCTACAGAACTACGACGAAGGTGTGGAAATAGTTTCTGCTGTAGATAGAGAAGAGATAAGAGCTTCTGAGAGCTTTCTATGATTGTCAATCCCACGGGTCGAGATTAAAGACCTAGATACTGTGATCTTAAATAGGACTTAAGCAAAAACAACTTTCCTTTCATCTTTATTTGATACTTCTAAAGACAATTACTATAATTAGCATAATATCAACTGTGCTTCATATATTAGTTTACACGCCTAAATAACCATTAGGATAATTATTAATACTAATAATATTATATACTATCTATATCCATGGTAACATATAACGGATTTAATAAGTATATTAGAGTAATACTTAATTACGAAATACTTCATTATGTAATTATGACCAGTTCTCGCTTTGTGTATAAAGACAGATAAAAACAAACAAATCAGATCAAGGCATTTATAATTGTAACGACGGTTTTAAACAATTAATTATTAAGGTAAATATTACGACTAAATTTAAATAAAGACAAGGTTTGATTTCATATATATATGTATTTTTAATTCTATTAGAACACACTAAAACGAGATGACATTTCTTTATCCCTATTCTCTTTCCAAAGATCCTAAGATATGGGGAGATGCAATGATAGATTAGTTGTAATATTGAGTAAGGGAAATGAAAATAAACAACATATATTAAATATAAATTAATAAAAATTTTAACATAAATAAATATATATATCCTGCTATGTAAATTATGAATAAATGTTTGTAAATAATTAATATTCGAAACGAATTACTGAAGAACCGTAACGAAGGTGATTATCATTATATCGATATAAAGTTATCTAAACACTGTAGTCAAATTTGAACGGAACATATAGTATTTCAATATATGTGATAATAGTTATAGGTACATATTGGTTTTGCACTTTAAATAGTAATTAATAGGTTGTTGTATTATTGTATGTTTTAGTATATATCTACTATATTTTCTATCTGTTGTTGAATTGGTTTAATATAGGAACAACTCGTTTGTCTCTTAACAATGTTTTATATTCAATGACTATATAAAAGAATTAAGTAGTAAACAAAACATTTTTTTTTTAATATATTTAATGAAAATAACACACGAAAGACACTATTAATATAAATGTTAACAACGTTTGATGAGTTCATATTGTAAATATTATAATAATTAGATTGTTATAGAAACTTTTAAGGCATATCCATTATTAAAAATTTATTCGCGGTACATACACAAGTAAATATATTTAAATAGTGTTTAAGAGGTTAGTAATAATGGTAAATATATTGCAGATACCGTGTGGGGAAACTACGCTTGCAAAAAAAAAAAATAACTACACAATTGGATTCATTGGTGTTAATATTTCTTTGTGTAGTTTCATTATTCTCAATTAACACTAACGGAATGTAGTGCAATACAAATTATTATATTATAATGTACATACATGTTGATTGTACTAACTTTTTTACAGATGAAGTAAATAGATTGTTTATTATATAAGACAATGAAATCTTCTATTATATAGATTATAAACATTTGTAAATATAACGTAAATTATATGTGTAATCGTCGTGAATTATTTTCTGTATATAGGAAATCTAATATATAACGATAAATGTATTCTAAAATATTCAAATAGTAGATGACTGAAAATTTTTCATTGTAAATTCTATCTTATGTATTTGATCCTAAGCGTATTTCATTTCCGGTAAACGTACAGTGTTAATAAAACAAATTGTATAATTACTATGTTCCAGTTAAAAGTTATTTATTATGTATATATAATGTTTTAGCTGAATAAATTTAATGTTTTATTTCAAGTTGTGGATGGATTTTCTATCTATCACTAAGCAGTAATTTGTTAAACTTACTGTTCCTATTTGAAAGAAGCTGGTTAGTAGTTACCATACTAGCTTACTATGTTATATTGATGAACTAAGCAATATGTCTACATCCTTCTAGTGTTTAATACGGCTAATGCGTTTATCGTATCACTTAACATCGGTGTGTAATAAAAATACTGTAACATAGTGTAAGTTTGTTACACATTGTTGTTTTACAACTTTGAGAAACGACTTCGCTAACAAGTTTCTTACATTGAAGTGATATGTGGTGGTTTTCCGGTAGACATAGAAATATCAAAGCAATTCGTACTTCTGATAACTTTATAAACTTAACACCGCATTCTCGTCTAAGTTACCGCATAAATACGAGATTAAGAATATTTAAAAGTCCATTTCCTTAATATTAACAATCATATGTAATTATTAATTTAGTAAGCTCCAATTTTTTTTTTCATTCATTATGTAGTAACGAGCGAAGCTCATATTCTTCAAGAATATACTTTATCATTTCTATTTTAAAGTTACTCCTATTCGCCTAGTCAGTTAAAAATTCTTTATTAAGTAAACCAAAACAATATGTTATTACCAAAGAGTTTATAGTACAAACGATATTTATTTGATTTTATATTATGAATACTTTGAATAGTTTTTAAGATGTTATATCTTTTAAAAAATATTTAAGATAATTACTATATACTGTGTTATTGAATTTCGTGAACTGTAATGACATTCATTTTTGTGCCATTTTTATATAGACATATGTATAAAGCTCTTATTTATCTATAATATTAAAGTAAATTCCACATCTGTATCATCAGTTTAAATTATAGTGATTTTAGGTTGTAAAAAGAAAAAAAAAGATAACGAAATAAGTAAAAAATGCTCACATTCTGAAGAAATCAATAAAGAGTATTTTTTTTTTGTTGTTATGTCTTGTTTTAATATAAATAATTCTATATAAATTCAAATACCATGCAACGACATTCATATGAAGTTTGTATTATCTTTGCCTTCCACCGAAATGTCGCATAATATCAATTGAAATTTTTTGTTAATGTTTTATCTTTATAGCTACTTAATAGTAAACCTCTAAAATTCTCTACAAACATATGTTGTATGCGTAAATCGTTTTGTGGTCTTATATTGGAAACATAGAGACTATTAATAATAGATCTAACAAAACTATTGAGTCATTACTGTAAATGTATTTTTCTTATGTAGAGTCAAAAAATGTGAAATAAAATAGATTACCGAAAAAACCTTGTTTTTTTTTTGTTATATTGTCCATATAAAATAAACGTGGTTATAATTTTTATAAATATAATAAAGTTTTTTCAAAGTTTATGTTATTATTTTTAACATAAATAAATGTCTATAACAAACAACAGATTACATTAGTCATATAATTTACCTCTTTGCACAGAGGTATTATGTTATATGGTATATATATGTATTTTTTTTATTACACGACGCCATGAGACGAGCTGGACGTTCACCTGATGGTAAGTGATAAGTTTTCCTATGACAACGTAGCTTTCATCATAATGATATACACAGCAAGTAGATTGTTCTCGATGATTTGAGACATAAAATGTTAAATCTCTAGGGGTGTTAGGAGTCCGCACAACAACTTACGAGACCGAAGCTAATGTCACCTGCTCGTGGTGTACCCTGCTAATCAACAAACGAAGCTCTGGGTCCCACCAACCCGCATAGGGCCAGCGTGACGGGAAATGGCCCAAATCCCCCCATAAGAGCCCTTATAGACATGGACATCTTTGGCGGAAGCCTGTATCTAACAGTGGACGTCTATCTGCTGATGATGAAGATGATGTTAAGTCTCATGATGATGTCTGAAGGTAATTTACTAGCTACAGCTGCAGCGCAAATAGTTACTACGGTGGTACCTACCTAGATGATCTCCGGAAACAGACTTATCACCAATAAGTGATAAGTCAATGAATCTCTAAACATCTCCTGTATATAGATATAGATAAAGTCCTGAATTGTAAGTATAAAACAAAGTTTCATAACAATAAGTTAGCTGCCAATCATCTGTTACATATGTTTGGCAGTTGATTGACGACTAACTTTGTAAAAGCGAGAAGAGAAAAGAGAATTAGTTCTTTGGCATTTCATTTCCTGTAATAATAGAATACGTCTTACTCGAGTGTCGTGCAGGACCGTCTTTTTTCTTTAGCGAACACTTGTCAAAATTTCCAAAGCAATCGATTTTACTTATAAGTATCCTTTTATTAAAACACTAAGAAAATTTCTTATCTAGTATTCTTCTTACAATTTATTATACCATATATAGTTTTTATTGTAGTTTTACCGTTATTCTACGAAGCAAAGAGATGAGCGAGAAGTCCACGTGATGATAAATGATGCGCTTGCCTATAACAACGTCAGGCTAGTTAATATGATATAGCTCTGTAATCACAGCCAAGAATAGGACTAAGGTATTAACTGCCTGTCGCACAAGACGACTGAAAGGTCCTCGAGTTCGTGGTCTTTGAAGGTGGGGACCCTCAGAGTTCAATAAGCGAGCCTTAGGAGAACAACAAATGCACGGTGGTCTTGTATTTGCCGTAGCACAGGGTGGGTGCTAAGAAGAGCTTTGCCCTTTCTGCACTGAAAACCACCGCAGGGGTTTTAGTGGGTAGAACCCCTATAATATCTTGTCTTCCCCCCAGAAACAAAGAATCTTTTAAAAATTCCTCCGCAACAAAAAAGAAAAGTTAAGATGTTTATACGTAGCACCACATTTTGCTCGACGCCTTGAGAAATAACATGTTGAGTCTCGTTACCCCAGTAATTTCAGTAACTACAACGCCGTTCAAATCGAAACACATTAATATTTGCACACTACTGTTCAGCAGAAAAAGAAACTACTCAGACGATCCCCAGCATGAGAGACCGTTTGTCCTTACATTTATATCTCTCCTCTTTTGTGTTAAAGGCAACTAAGGACGTCTTTAATGGGTTGATGAGGTTTGCTTCCGTTCCTTAACCCTTAATAACATAAAGGGACCCACTATAAAATCTTGTTGCAGCAATTGTAAGTGGTTACTGCCGACATTTTCTTTGTTTTTCTTTATGAGGCCGTAAAAGACGAAAACGCGCAATAGCTCTAATCTTATTAACGAACAGATGCTGTTTTATTCCTATTTATTTAACTGTCTGTAGTTTCATACCTAAATCGATATATATAAAAAACATATTTTGTCTCTATTCTCGTCAGAAACAAAAAAGCTTCTTCTTCTTAAGGTGCCTCTCCGATTAGCAAAGGTTGAAAGTAAGTTCACCATACTTTGCCCGCTCTCTTACGAGGCGGAACAGAAAATAAAAAGATTAAACCTTATTTATTTTTTTCTTAAATCTTAACAATATATATATATATAATACTGTTCATAAATAACAGACTGAAAACCTCCGATTATTAAGTTATTTTATTTTTCTTGCAACTATCACTACTTATTACGGAAGAAATTTTCATATACTTTACTGGAATATACGAGTATATAACAAATGTTTTTTTTTAACACTGATTGAAGGTAAAATGGATTGAGGAAAAAAAATAGTTTTTAGATAGATTCGATATAATTTAGAAAATCAAGAATTTAATAGATAACTATTGAAATTAACTAAAATAAACAACATCCTTCTTTTCTAAGGATTTGACGTTTCTTCTCATATATTAATTTTAATTACATTGACATACAACTTTCAATAACATATCCGAAATAATCCGATTTGTTGTATTTGTTATTTTTTAAAAAAAAAACTACTCATTAACTACAGCACCATTAAGTGCAGCTACAATTTTAATTTTAATATCTTCTAAAAACAGAGATACAAAGATATCTATGTTTGTGCCTAGAAAGAGGAATAACACTCGTATATGCATTTCGTTGACCAGTTTCCGTTTACTGATGATCAAAGCAAGAACTAGATCAAGACTTGGACAATCTTGGTATTGATATTGATATTGTCTGTTCGATTTTTCTTAAATACTTATAGTTTCGTTCTTGGTGTTGCTTTCGTAAAATTACGAAAAAGCAAGATCAAGGCCACTACTTCACTATTTCGTTCTTTGCCACTATTTCCGTTACATAAAAATTAGTGACAAAATAGTTTATATAATTACGCTCCAGGTATGTAAAGCAGATTTTAGAAATACCTATTATCTCACCATAAATTTAATGCTTTATTACTACTACATCAAACATAATTTACAGCTCAAAGGATTTGAATTGACTGTCAACGTCAACTTCCTCTTCCGTTTGTAACGGATATGTGTACTAAAGTAAACGTCATTTCCAAATAAGTTTGTTATGCCGACTTTGAACCATATAGTCTATAACCAGGTAGTTTGGTTGAACATCAATGTACTAATAATTATCTAGCTTTAGTTAAATGTTTTCAATAAAGAATACGAAGAGACAAGATGAACGAGATGTTCACCTGGTGGTAAAATTCGTTTGCTCATAATAACGTGGCCCTAGTTGGGATAATATTCACTACACATTTTTTTTTCTTTAGTGATCTCTGTTGCTGGAGATCGTCTGGGTAAGAACCATCATCATGATCAGCCAATAGACGTCCACTGCTAGACATAGGCCTCTCCCAAATATCTCCATATTTATAGGGGTTCCAATGGGAGCATTTGGGCCAATTCTCACTACGCTGGCCCAATGCGGGTTGGCGGGAGCTAGAGCCTCGTTTGTTGATTAGCAGAGTGCACCACGAGCTGATGAGGTTGACTTGGGTCCCGTGAGTTGTTGCGCGGGACCCCTGACAAATCTAAGAATCATCGAAGCTCTTTTTCTTTTTCTTCGCAGTTTCTACCACCAAACAGTTGTGTGTAAATATAACTCTATTCCAGTTTAAAGAGGAGTATCTAGGAAATTACTGCATCAACGAGACATATGTCTCATGGCAACAAACAATATGGTGCAGTGTATATCATTATAACTGGTACCACATGGGAAGGCTTATCACTAACCTTCAGATGCACATCTTTTTTAACTCGTCGCCTTTATACATAAGAACACATTTTATATAAATTCTTGAAAGTAAATTAAATGTTTATCCACTTCGAATGATTGATGACTGTTTTATTGGTGGAGGAAGGAAGCTCAAGAGGCCTGTAGTTCAATATCCCGACTGCGGATTGCTTCATTAGCGCTGTCGATTTGTAAGAGAAAACTTTGAAAAAAGTCTTGTTAAATACCCACTTTTCCGTTTGATTTATCCATTTTTCATTTACGAGTATCTAAAACTTGTCATCTTCAATATAAAATATTTTACTACATGAATAAATAAGGGAAAGTACTTTTTAAGATAATTGTATTTAAATGAACCTAGAAGCGACCACTCCCTATTTTAAATATTCTATAACTTGACACAGTGTTAAATAAATAGTTAAATTGTTAATAAAATTTAAAGCAATACTTGATAATAATAACATAAATTTTCTTTCGGTTTATAAAACTATAGTTAATAAATTAGTATCAATTTTGAGTTAAAAGTTATGTTAGTAAAAAGTTAGTATTTTTCACAATTGAAACAAGTTCTAAGTTTTAGTTAGTATTCATAATAATTTATAGAGTATTAGTTAGTTATTAACAATTTTCACTTAAAGCCTCTGTTAGTAATATGTCAGTAATTTTATAAAATTTTAAAAATAAGTAAATTTTTTATTTTACGTACCCTTGTGCGGCAGACACAATGGTCCAAAAGAAGGGAGGTATATCATTCAGCAATTATTTTTAAAAATTATACTGATTTTCCTGCCCATAACAACGTGGAGCTAGATGGGATGATACACTACAGCACATTGTGCTCTCGTCCTAGTAATTGCACTAGCTACAGCGCCCTTCAAACCGAAACAGTGATATTTGCACAATATTATTTGACGACAGGAATAGGAGCTGCAGTTATACCTACCAAGACGGCCTCCGGAAACAAAGACCTACCCACAAGTTAATTTTACGTCTATAGAAACGAGGACAATGTGGTACTGTGTATGTCATCCTAACAGCACGTTGTTATCGGCGTATCATATACCATCAGGTGAATGTCTGTCTGTAAATGATTTGTAGCACTGTATTCCTCAATCTTACATGTGGTAGACTATATCTACGTATTTTAACTAGCAGCATTGAAAACAGATTTACCAGAATTGGTCCCAATTAAACGCAAATGTTTCTGATAGACACTAAGACGAGGGTCCGTCCCGAATCAACCCCTTTGACCGCAAGCAATCAAACGCAACATTTCTCAATCGAATATTTAAATGTGATTTATTAATAATATGAAAAAGTATTGTGAAGTAATATAACTAAGTTTATAAAGTTCGATCCTCACAGAGCTTAAACATCCGGTTATAAATATAAACCATCGTGAAGCAATCAACAGGAAACGGCCTTCGTAAATGTATAATAGTTAAAATATGAAATATATGTTTATTGTTAAAAAATACTAGACGAAAAAGTTTATTTACCTCTTACTTTAACAAGGGTGTTATAAGGTTATAGCATTTAACGTAAAGTTTATCGCTATGAGTGTTTTGTACTAACAAAACTAGAACTGAATTTAATATTTTTTTTTTATGTTAAGAAATGTTTTAGCAATGACTGGAAAAAAAAACCATTTTCCATCGGAAGTATACATAAACTATAACTTATTAGTTACTTTACAAGTCTGCTTCGTGTTAGGTCTACGTGATAAAGAAGATTGTATATAGTAAAAGCTATGACCAATACTATTTATTTTTAAAATAAAAATCAACCTTAAAACATAATAGAAATAATATTTAAGTCTTATTTCTAATAGTTAATACTTAATATAAATTTTGTGGCCATTTTTATCTAAAGAGAGAATATAAGTTATTTTTCCAGTATCATTTGACAACGGAAGAGGGAAGTCGTGTAAGCATAAATGGGAACAAATAGTACTCCGGGGACAAACAAAAAGTATCAACTCGATTTTGTATCGAATACCTATAAAATTAAACAAACACATCCCCGTGTTTGGAACGGATTAGAATATTCCCTTCTACCCACCCCCAACGTGTCGTAAAAGGCGACTAAAAAGGAGGAAAACAGTAGCTTCTGAATAATATAGTCATGTCTACGTTTTTTGTTATTACAATTAGAATATTTTATTTTTAATATATGAAAAATATTGCGAAATATTAACTATATATATAATGTACGAAAATTACATATACGAAGATAAATATTTTTTTTTTACTTTTATATATGTATATATCTGTATTTATTCTTTCCTTTTAATATATATATAAATTATTGGATATATATGGATATATAGTATCGTCAGGAAGGGAAGAATAGATTGTGTTGTTGTTTAAACATCTTAACCAGCAACGCATTGTTTTAGATGAGCGCAGACACTTATTATCAAGTGCAAAAATCCTTCTCATCTTTTCGTTTAGACGAATAAAGAAAAATCTCTTGAATTATATATTCTGCCAAGTTAATGGGTTTCAGATTTATCAGAGAGTAATTTCCTGATCTAAATCAAGATCACTGCGGTTATAAAATTTTGCTAACCGATAATTGGTTCAGCCGTTTGCTTTTAAAATCTTAACAGAAGTAGTCTAACATATATTTTTTTTAAAAATATGATAACGGTTTTTTAATAGGCTACAATTGTTAGAAATTCCATGTGGACCTATTACAGTTATGAAACATTACTTTTAATATTCAAAGTTAACTCTGATTGTTAAATATTTATTAATAACAGTTAACCTTAATTTTTTCAAGACTTAAAATATTACTTAGTTTACATATTATTTATTACAAGTATTTTAAGTTTACATACTCTCATAAAATTTTGTCCATTGTTTTTAACATGGTAAATCTGATAAAAATGTCCTAGATGGTTATTTATTTACGTAATGGCTCCTTTTGTCTTTCTTCATATAATTTAATTAAATAATATCATTGTAAGTCCTTTACCTTTTTATTATTTCCTACATTATTATAAACAAGTATGTATACTAATCCCACCGCTATTGTTCAATTAAGCCGGTTAGTCGGTGCTTTGTTCTTCTAGTATAATAGGTTCACAATGATATCAGCGAGATTAACTTAGGCAGTGATTAACTGAAAACTTTTCATATCACATTTCTGGAAATTCTAAGAAATTTAGATATCTGTACCTCCATACCATATTAGTATTATATCTATTACAAAAGGACAACTTTAGGCCGTACACGTGTAAATCTGTATCCATTGAATTTTTTTTTTTTGGTGTTTTGGAATGAGAAGTACACAATTTACTAATGAATAATCACTTCCGTTATTGTCCCAAACAAAACACAAAATAGGTTTAAAAATATTTATATATATGGGAGATATCCAGCTTTCGATTGACTCATCACGAGATCTCGGAAACTATTAGACGTAAACACTCAAATTGTAGTAGAGATCTGCTCTCAGAATCAGGTCAGCTGATAATGTGTTTTACAAAATTTCTTTCCCGAAGGGAGTTTCATGGGTGTTAATAAGGTGAAGGGGCCCAGGGAACAGCGGGTTGCTGGGTAGGAATATTTCTGACAAATTTCAAAACTAACATAACGACCGGAATAATAGTCGGGGAACAACTTGTTTTGTTATAAATTCTTTATTTGCTGCAAACCCATATACATATTAACAAAAAAACATATTCTGTGTATATTTTGATTAATTTTATTTAAAGTTTTAAACTGAGTTGTATATAATAATAAAGTCTGATATTCTAATCCTGGATTAGTTACCAACGAAAACCGATATATTTCAATATTAACAGGAAGCCAAAACAATGTACTCGTATACTTAAATTACTACAATAATAATCAATAGAATATTTACCTCATGGAGTGATAATAGTTTTTTGAGTTTTTTTTTAATATTTAATTAATCTATTAACCAATTCTGATATTAAGTAGGTATACGTTATAGGTTTAGCTTTTAGCGTTTTACATACTACCGGCTAACACTTTAACTTAGTTTGTTAAGAGACAATGACGTCGTTGACGGATCAGGCTTATATAGAATATTCTAAATTTCGTTTGATTGCCCAAAACTGGGAGATAGCTGGACAATTTCCTATCCAAACTCCATTTACGTAAATAGAAATAAATACGTCTACAGATGAAGATGAGAGCTTTATATAAAAAGCGTTTAAAAAAAAATTGTTTATCACAAAACCCAATTTTTAAAAATGTCGGTTGTCGTGAAAAAAAAACCGAGCGTTAAAACGAATCTGTTTTGATATAACGCTGCTTATGCATGATAACTAGATGATTAATGTACCCCGTGACCTACCGGGAGCAATATGACTTTTAACTTTGTACCTAAAACCGCATTTTTGCCGCATTTTAACCAAACATATATATTACAGATTTACACATATATTTTATAATAGACTGACTAATATTATTAGATATAAAGGTTATATACAACGAGTTGAATTCAATAGTGGATATAGCAATTATTTTACATAGTATGTATACATAGTATATGACCATAATTTCACATAGTATTAAGTGACAATGAAGTCGTGGATAGAATAGCGTGCTTATCTATAATACTCCGACTTTCATGTATTGACAGCCACGACCGCAATGCAGTTACAGCGACGGGTTTACAGTAGTAGTATAGTAGAGAAGCATGTTTAAAAATACCTACCACTAGCCAAACTCTACATATGACCACGGAATCGAATCAGGTACTTCCATGTATTATGCAAGTGGCTGCATCACTGTTTGTTAATATCAACGGCACTATAACTTTTTACACTACTTTGTAATAGACTTAAATTTACTTTTTTTCTGTTTAGATGGTCTCTGACTACAAAGACCTGCAATAAGACCATGACCGTTGCTGAGATCTTAGCTGCTAGCTGTCGTTTACTAAACGTAGAATAAAAAATAAAAATGTTTATTTCGTTTCCGCTATTAAAGTAACAGAATTAGGTTGAGATATTCTAGTAAGCAAGAGTATGCTTGTATCAGAAAATCTCGCTCTTCCACAAAAAGTAGATAAAGTAAATTAAAAGAAAAGTATACAAAACAATAAAAGAAAAAAAACAAAAAGAACAGTACATAAAAAAAAGAAAAAATCAAAAACACATTGATAAGTGCTTGAGCCATTTCAAAACAATATTCCTCATAAATACCTGAAGATAGAAAGCAGAATGTACAGTACTTATTAGAATTAAGTGTAATAAATGTTGCAAGTGCTGTGTCAGTTCAGTTCAGCTGATCTTTAACAGTGCTTCGGTGTTGTCATACTCCAGCGTTTTTAGCCATTCTGAAAGCGTCCTTTTGGATACATTCAAGTTCATGGGGTAAATAATAATCATTTTATTTATTTTATTATACTACTTAACTGATTGTGTCCCATACTGTTGACATGCAAAGTTAGTATTGATCGGGTGAAATGGAAGAACATTGTCTTTTAGTCGTCTATTTAAGATGCTTGAATCGTATGGTAGGTGTTTATGAGTTCTTAAGATTATGCGTAATATGTATAATTGTCTTATAGTTAAAACTTTACTAACGAAATACAGTAGAATTATTGGGTATTTCTATAAAGTTGTGCTACTTTTAATAGAAAACGTTGAGCCCTTTGTACTTCGATAAATCTAGTTTTGCAAGCTCCTCCCCAAGCAGAAATACAATACGTCATAACAGGATGTGCTGGCGCAATATATATATTTACAACGAGATCGATGGGTGCGACATTTCGAAGGGTTTTAAACATAATCGTTAGTTTTCTAATTCTATTAGCTACATAGTCAACACGAGTGTACCATGATAGACGTTGGTCAATCTTAACGCCTAAGTATTTGGTAGATGACAACTGTTCAATAGAATTGCAAGTACATATCCCCGATTTTACATTTCCGTATTTATGGATTTTAATTTTTGAGAATTGGGTAGGCTGACACCTATTATAAATAGAAAAACAGATGTAGTTTGTTTTATTATTATTAAGAGTTAAAAGATTACTGTCAAGCCAGGCTGATGCCTCAACTAGTCCATTTTCAGCATTATTGTGAATAACCTCCCAAGAAGTGTCCGTAAATAATATTGCAGTGTCATCCTCATATGAAAAAACATAAGTTTCTTAAATCGATTACCAGCCTAATCTGCTGCAACCTTCGTTCTTCTAATTCTCACCAGATAGTCAACCAGTAATATTATTTAAGAATTACTTAAACGTATTATTTTTTAAACATAACACAAGGAAAATTTTCATAAATAACTTTAAGATCAAACGATACCGTCTCAGATGACTAACAATGATTTTGGATGGAATTAATGGATTTAAGAGAAACAAAATATAACCTTTTGTAGCTACATAGGATGCTGCATCTATTAATGAGGATGATAATATATTCAATCAGTAAACAATATATATTTTATTACTTATAAAATATGCCATATCTAATCTTACTTCACGAGGTAAATGCCATATCTACAAACAAGGTGTTGTGACGACAACAAACAATGATGACGATTATTATAAACGTTATAAATTATTCATGTTTAATATAAATATGTATAAATAATACATTATATGTATATATTATATGAGTCGCTATTAGCTAGTAACAGCCAAAGTGGAAACGCTGTGCCGATGTTGATAGCGAGAAGATGATAATTGGGATAATCACAGATATGCGGTTGGGGAGAAAGCTTATAGCAATGTGTATTCTGTTTAACATTCTGCTATTTATGTTGATAATTAATTTCGTAGCTCATAGCTTAACGCACAAACCAATTCCGTTAAATAATATTCAGTAGTTACTATATTATTCCATTCTCAATCTATGTTATGGCGTAAACAGCCGTAGAGCATTTACAACAGAGGTCGTTGACATGTTGAGGATTAGTGAGCTGAAATGGCAAGGGGTGGAGAATATAGCGTAAAGATCGGATCGATGGTTCAGGAAGATCTTGGAATGAAGGTTATGTTACAGCAAGCACATCAAGGGACGAGTTGGTGAAGATCGCAGGATATCATTGGGTACAGATAGCATCCAATCGATCGCTTTATAAATCTATGTTAATTTCTATTAATGTATATAAGTACAGTAAGTGAATATTCAATGTAACTGAATTCGTATTTAATTTCAATAGACCCAATTGTTACATCTTAAAAAGCTTGCAGTATGTATGTATATGAAGATTAATGAAATGAAGGTTACGTTAGAAAATTTTTTTTTCTTCATTTAATTTTGAGATTTAATTAAAAGTCATGACAGTCCTTTCATACCATAAGTAAAGTAAGAGAATTGAATCATCCCTGATGTGTTAGTAGTTTACTTATTTCATTACTTAAAAAGATTTAATTGTAATATATACTTATGAAGTCAAATGTAATTTAAGACATATATATTCATACAACAAGCTTTTTAAGATATAACAGTTAAATTGTGTATTCACTTATTGTTTGGTGAATTTCATTCATCTTTTCCCTTTCATTTGTCCTTGAGATAATTATACTATTCATGGTTCACCACCAGAGAATTTGTATGCTGTGGTTATAAGCTAATTCTATGCTCTAAAGTTGATACATTCAGGCTTTGAAAAGGGCATAATAGGTTCCTGTATTATGTTCGTCTCATGATGGATGTGTTACGCGAGCGTATAAGAGACTTAATGGGCCGAATTAATGCCTTTCTATTCATTTTATTTTCAACTTTAAATGCGGTGCGATTTGTCATCTGGCAAGAGCTGGAAGCCTGGTTTTACATGAGCGAAGGCAGCAATCGTACCCCGCGTTAAGCATCTAGATTTAACCGACGTTATATCTAATAATTATTCTTGTTTTTTTTTTATCAAAATTAACCACTTTAAAATACTGTGCCCTTTTAAATATTGGTTAAAACATCTGCTCAGGTAGTAAGCTACTTTGCATTACATCAAAGTAAAATTTGACTCTTGTAAGGAAACAAAAAAATGAATATTGACTTATAGTTTTCTCCATGTAAGGCTCATCTCCATATCACCTACTGTCATTGGAGACTAAGAGCCAACCTTTATGCCAAACGTTTGGAATATAGCAATCACTCAAGAGATAAAAGGACCTGTGCTCAGTACAGCAGTTTGTTTTATTCCCCATCTCAGCGCTTAAACCTGGTCTTCAGAATTAAAACGACTTAGAAAAGTTCTTTCGTAAGTACTAATCGTGATAATACTTTAGGATAAGCTTTAAAGGAAAAGATAAATTACGAGAAGTCTTCTCGCTGCGCCTCCATTAAGCCAGAAAAATATCGTTGTTAGACAAAACTATTTTTATATAATTTTTTTTGTTACGTCATTCTTTTACGAAGTAACATAATGTTACTTCAGTTTTGAAATTATTAGACTTAAGTAAGAGAATAGATAAATATTTATGTTTGAATTGTTTTATGAAAAATATGAAAACAAGCCCAAAACAATTCTATTCATATCTAATCTCCTCAGCATTAACTACACTATAAATGTTATTTCTATGTGTATTAAATATAAACAAGGACATTAAAGTTTAAAATTGTAAAGTACAGAAGATGGTTTATTGCTTTACGTATTCAATTTGTATATTATAGTAATTAAAGTATTTTTCATTATAACGTAGCCATTTATAAAACATAAAAGAATATTATGATATCCGAAAAAACTACAAACCTCATACATATAACTTATTATCCTGTACAAAAACTTTGAAAGTAAAGTAATTAATATTTCTCTAAGAATGAAAATAAGTTATCTCCTATTCTAAACCTAATGGTTTCACGGATCCCCTTTTCAAGGTTTTCGTCCCGTGTAAGCTTTTAGCGGTGTTGACCTAAATATTTAAGTAGAATGTAACTTTGAACCCCTTTCCTAATTATAAGTAATGGTGGCGTGAATTCAACGTGTTCTTTACGAGATTTATTTTGTCAGTTTTAACTCTTCAATCGTTTTAAGTAGTTAATAGGATCTTTTGTTTAACAAAAACGATGAAGTAAAAGTTACCTTAGTAGATAAATACTTTCCTTAGTAAAGTATTAAAAAAATATTGTATTATCAAAAAATTTAATAGAATAATTTCCCACTGCAACTTATATTTATTTTTCTCAGAAACCAGTTTCCGGATTAAGAGTTATTACGCTTCCATGCAGTCGGAATGCCAATTCAATTTCCTTAGTAGCAGTAATATTAAGAGTAAGAGAATACATACAAAGGGTTTCCTTATGTGTACGTAATGATACTATTGCCTAGGAATAACCTTTTATTCTTAATAAAAACAAGACAATATTAATTATTTTTATATCACAAATACTAAAGGATTCTGTGACATAAACGAGTAAATTATTATTTTTTATTTTATATATTTAAAACAAACAATTTTTTATTATGAAGCTAAGATAAATTTACCATTTTCCATGGATTTCGAAATAAGGCTTACATATATATAGGAGGCGTTGCAACAAAGACATTACGAATGGAAAACTTAATGATAATATAATAGCAAGTTACATAATAAAAAAGTAGTAGACGTATATAAAATTATAATATATATCAAAAAATATCGTAAACACACCACTATTATGTAAAAAAATATATTTTTTTTATTATTTCATGAAGCAACAAAACGAGAACGTAATGGTTAGGGACGCTTGATCACACGGCGCCGTGTAGTCGGCACCTTAAGCAGGGGCATACGCTTCATATAGCCAAGTTAGCACTGCATACCTTGCACGTCTATAAACGTATCTAATAAGTAACCACTCAAGTCCCTTAAAATGCTAATTATGAAAAATCTACATGATCCATTATTTCATATTTCATAATTTTTTATACACAAGTTAACATCAATTAGTACCTTCGAATGACTCTCTTCGAGTTTTCGTTGCGGAAATTACCTACAGCGACAATCGACGTTTTAATTTAATTTGATTAAGAGCTAAAAAGGTTTCTGACCTCTGTATATATATATATTCACTCCTTTAGTATACAGATACATATATATCAACGGTATCGCTTGTGCCCTTCATTACATATTTACACAAAACGCTCAAACTCTGAACCACTACCGCTCTCATAATCGTTCTTTAATAACACTTAATTATTCAATACTGTTAAATATTTATAGAATATTAATCAAATGCACTTCTTCTTATTTTACTGCATCACAGTATGTACTTCAACAACAGAATCCTTGATATAATATTAAGCGTATAATTGGAGTGGATTTCTGCTTCACTTAATACATACAGAATTATACGTATATATAAACATTGCATATAATATATGCTAGAAAGCACTTTATATTGGTGTCATGATCATCAGCCGATGGACGTCCACTGCTGGACATAGTCCACCTCTAACGTTTCCCACATCGATAGGAATTCTTATGGGAAGACTAAGCCATTTCTCACCACGCTGGCCCAATGCGGGTTAGTGGAAGCTAGAGTCTCCTTTGTTGATTAGTAGGGTGTACTACGAGCAGGTGAGGTTGGCATGGATCTCGTGTGTTGTGCGGGAAACATTACACCGCTTTACTGCTAGTAGGTCTCTGTTGCCGGAGACTATCTAGGTACGTACCACTGCAGCACCTATTGCAGCCGACAAACAGTACTGTGCAAACGTAACTGTGGTCCGGATTGAAAGGCGCTCTAGCTAGTGTAATTACCGAGGTAACCAGACTTAGCATCTTATTGTTAGTCTTATGTACCTACTTTAACACTACGTTATTGTAGGCAGGCGTATCAGTTTCCATCAGTTGAACATCTCGCTCGTCTCGTCGCTTCGTAGAAAAAATAAGTAAAATATTGTCTAATTTTAAACGCCTGAGGACGTACTAAAGATTTTAATGGCACAGCCAAGATCAAAGCTTAAGTTTTCAGCAAGATAAATAAATTTTTGATATGTTTTAATTAATTTCAGGGGCGGTTCAACATCGAGCTTATATTTAATTACCACTTGATATAGTGTTATAATAAAATTGATAAGATGTTTGAAAGTTATTTTAATACAGATCGTTTGATGTAATGATGAGATTCGTATAACATAATAAGACTAGGCGATTGTCTTTGATTATTAATCGCTCGTTGCCTGCGATGTAAGATTTTGAGTAACGTTACTCGTAACACAGTAATGTTTGCACACTACTGTTTGGCAGTAGAAATAGCCGCTGCGCTGGTACCTACCTAGACGGCCTCCGGCAAGAGAGACCTTCCACCAGTAAAAATGTTGTGTTTTATATATCTAACCAACTAGATTAACTAATCTTAACATACTATGTCTCGAGGTGATAACCGAAATAATCATTATCTTCATCATCAGCAGATAGACGTCCACTGCTGGACATACGTCTCCCCCAAAGATCTCCACATACAGTCAACATTGCCTCCGTTACCGCCGGGCACTAGAGTCTTCATTTGTAGGGGTTCATATGAGGGAAGGTTGGGCCATTTCTCATCACGCTGACCCGATACGGATTGGTAAGAGGCAGATCCTCGTTTCTGGATTAACAGGGTGCACTACGAGCAGGTAAGGTTAGCCTGGGTGCTGTCAATTGTTGTGCGTTATCCGTTACACTCCAAGAAAGATAATGTACAGTATATATGATTTAACAAACACCACATTTTTAAGGGCAAGTAGAAAACCTCCCTCGTTCGCTTCATCGAAAAATGTAGCGTAAT
The DNA here is from genome assembly GCA_029030555.1 of Ornithoptera alexandrae. Classification (NCBI taxonomy): domain Eukaryota; kingdom Metazoa; phylum Arthropoda; class Insecta; order Lepidoptera; family Papilionidae; genus Ornithoptera; species Ornithoptera alexandrae. The sequence goes on from JARDVY010000031.1 coordinate 3,799,011, forward strand.
ACAAAGGCATGAATATCCAAATATCCATCAAGTTACACGTTTTAGACTATTAACCTTTACTTTCTATATATAAGTAGCTACTTAATCGCCATTTGAAATTACTGTCGTTGTGTAAACCTAAGTAGCAAAACACCGCGTTAAAAAACTTATGTAGTTTTTTGTATTTAAATATTGATGTAGTATTTTCTACAATATTATATTCATTTAGTACTTAACATAAAGCAGCTTAGGTTCAAAATCGTTTGATAAAAGCGTTAGAGAGAAAATCGGTTCTGTAGAGATGTCACCAATTTAAAATATACGCTACAGTACACACTGCAGTGCTCTGAGCGGCCACAAACAATTTGAAGCTGAAGTAAAAAGAAATCCATCCCTCATGATCACTGAAACTGTAAAAGATCTAAAAAAAAATTCTAATAACTGAACGACTGAAATATTGAAGAAAATACTAATAATTAAGAATATGTCAGTAATAAATGATTCTTGGGCATTGAAAATGTTATATTCAATATTATATAAAATAGTATAGTTATGGTAGTAGTAGCAATCGGTGTGGAGACTACTAGGAAGGTTGATGTCCAGCAGTGAACAACTATCCGCTGATAGTGGCTTTTTTTTTGCTTATTGAGGTAGAAATGCTTCCACATACCTGCCCTCGCGGAGACAAAGCCAGGTTATGTCGAACTAGTACCGACTAAAATGCCCTCGATGTTCCACCGTCGTCACTTTACCGCAGGCCTACGGGAATGCTTTCGCACACTTCTGCGACCCCGCCAGCGCCCGTTGCACCATGCAGCCCTACCTCGGGAAGAGGAACCCCTCTTTCCACCTCTGTAAGGACACGCGGGAACATACAGCGCGTCGTCCCCTCGACCTCTTATAGTCACTTGGGCAAGGGATCCTCCCCCAATCCATCACTCAGAGGCCATGGGAGAACTCTTCCGGCTCTCTGCGGCGAACCTGGTCTTGGGTTCCGCCGCCAACTGTTATACGGTCGTGGAGGGTAGGGAGAGAAGCGAATAGCAATACCGACACTAGTCCCCCTCCGCGAATCCACCTCGGCTGCAAAAAACAGTACAAACGTGTCCGCACAGCCCACCGGTACACATCCGAGGTGAGCTCAGGGAGCCTACCCGGAGCCGCCCAAGGTGGCGGTAATTAGACTAGAAACTCATATTTACTCTTCTAAAACCCAATCCTATGTTTATCACAACAGTATAATAATGCACTAATATTGTTATATTTGTGCGAACTTTTTGTATTTATTGAAGGGATGAATCGCGAGGGATATTCACCCGGTGATAAGTGATACGCCTGCTCATAACAACGTGGCGCTATTTAGGATGGTATACGCAGTACCACATTGCACTTGTCGCCTTGAGACAGAGGATGTTAAGTTAAGGAATGTAAACAGATGTTTTTTATTTCAGCGAATCCATGCTTACCAACATTTTCTACTCTTCGATTAATCGACTGGTTCCGCACAAACAATGCGTCGGCGAACTGAACAATAGTATCAGTTTTATTATCATATATATGTTCAATGAATGGTTTCCGGTGTATAGAGTTATTTGTTCCGGTTATATAATATTAAAATTCATGGGAAATATTACCATGGTTAATATTTCATATAGCCTGTAGCACATAGATGTAAGAGGTTCTATACAGCAACTCACAAACACCCAAACCAATCTCATTTGCTCGTGGTGCACCCTGCTAATCAACCAACGAGGCTCTGGCTCTCACCAAGCGGTATTGGGCCAGCGTGGTGAGAAATGGCCCAAATCCTCTCATGTGAACCGTTACACGATTGATGTGGGAATCCTTGGAGGAGGCCTGTGTCCAAAAGTGGACGTCTATCCACTGTTGATGATGAAAGAAGATTTTATATCTCACTAAAAATTGCCCCGTGGGTGTTTGGAAACATTTGAAACTTTCTCTAATTGTTTGAACAGGCGATAAATGTGTAACTTTACTGTACTTTTATATTACTTTGTAAAGGTCAACTCGAATATCTGACCGCAACTTCAGCAGTTAAGTTAAAAACATACACTTGTTTCATCATATTTTTTTTTTTACTTTTATCGCTCTCGGTCGGTAATAAGTGTTTATCTCATTTTAACGACACTATAATGTTTAACAGCGATACTTTGGTATATATATATATAACATATTTAAAATAGACAACCAAAATAATACTTTGAAGTTATTTCAGGAACGAGGGTGTGGTTAGCGTTGCCAACATTTCTATTCTGAGGATTGACAGGAATATATAATATATCCTACTCCTTTTACTACTCCATTATACTACTTGTAGATATCTTTCTTCGATTGGTACAACCGCAGCTATTTTTTTTGCCGCCAAACAGAACTGGAAATATTACTGTACTCCGGTTTAAAGGGCGTTGTAGTTAATAAAATTACTGGGGTAACAGTCTTAGCTTATTATATCTTAAAGTGATGAGCACAATGTGGTACAGTGTATATCTAGATATCAGGAATAGGCGTTTTAATATATTTTGCGTTTTGTTTTTTTTCTTATGTGAACTAATCACGAAACGATCAAAATGTTTACCTGATTATCAGTAATATGCCTGCGCATACCACATAGCGCTAGTAACGATAATGTACACATCACCACATTATACTCGTCGTAATAAGCAGATGAAACCTGTTACGACAGTAATCCTTCATACTACAACGCCCTTCAAACGAGAACACATTCATGTTTGCATATTTGGCGGCAGAAATAGGTACCGCCAGTAGTACCTACCTTGGCGATCTCCAGTAACAGAGACCTTTAGTACTACACGTACTGGTTGGTTTAACCACTAGACGGGTGTAATTCAATTTCCCGATCAACCCTCTATCCGGATGATGTTTTGCAATATTCTATGATAACGTTACATTAGAACCATGCACTCAGCGTTAGTGAAACATCAAATTGTTGCGGGTACGACTGGTCTGCGGTCTGCGGTCGTTGTTTGCAGATAGCCTTTTGTCACAATTCAGCGAATATAGCTCTATAGAGCGATTGCGGTAGACGAAACGCTCCTACTAACATGCAATTTCGAATATCACACTGGCGCTGCAACCTTTCACTTGATTCTCCTTACTGATGGTAAGTCTCTGTTGCCGGAAACTGTCTGGGTAGGTACCACTGTTTTAACAAGTCTTATCTTATGCCTCAAGGCGACGAACAGAACGTGGTGCTTTATATCTCATCCTAACGCCAGGTTGTTATGAGCAGGAGGATCATTTACTATTGTATAAACCTCTTATTTCCTCACTTCGTTGTTTAAAAAAAATTTTTTACTCTACCGAAATAACAGTCTACTTCATGCTAGCATCAACGGAAGATCCCAAACATTAATGGTCGACGATATTAAGTAACAGAAAGCGACCGGATAAATCATGGTGAGATCCAAAGAAGCAGTCCAAGTCCTATTCCATAAAGAGGTACGTCTTATGCACCGGTCAACAGGCAGACTAATAAAGATCACCACTGACTCTAGCTCTTGCATCTTTTAATAATAAAAATTATATTATAGGCAAAGACTACAAAAATTAATGGTTCAAATATATTTCATAGTATTAAACAAGAGCAACATGTAATGATCGATAAGGAAAGGATTTTAAAAAGAGACTGCAAGATGAATATTAATGAGCCAATATTTGACCAAAACTAGCTTTTTACATAATCAATATAAGCCTTAGAAATCACGAAGGTTTTATTTGCATATCCTCTGAACGTAAACTAAGTAGAAGAATTTATTACAGCTTAAAAGTACTTACTTTAAAGTATTAAAATTTTGATTATTAAAATAACCAATACGAACTACGAGAGTGATGAGATAAAAGTTCTACAATTTAAGATATTAATATTGTAGAGTTCAGCCTTACTAAGCTTTTCTCTTTGTTTTAAGAAACAGGATAGAATTTGAACCAAGATTATTAAGCCCTAGAACTTTTACAACTAAGCTATATGACAAACTACTTTGAATGATAAAAGTATAAAGTATATCCGAATTATAGCTGATACAGCACCTGAGGAAGTATGTGGTGGACTGAAGTGACTAAAAAATCGTCTCTTTGATCTACTTTACTTACCTACTACAGTAGTTTTATACTGCTTTAATAACAACAGTATATTACTTTTAAAATATCAACATTAGAAATTTAAGCGCCCCTAACAAGTCTTGTTATTAGTTTAAGAGTGTTTTTTAGTAACAAAATGCATTGTCAATTATTCCGATTCATTTAGGCATTTAATCATTGCTGATAATTCATTTTTTTTTTGTTGTTTCGTGACCTCGAATTGTTAGTGAAAATCGTGCCTGCTCGTAATAAAACCTACCAATAATGAAATGAGCATTCCGGCTGTGAACAAAGTAGTGATTAATGGATAACCCACGGGCCGGGTTTGTTGCCGCTGTAAAACCGCGTGTCAAATTGCTACAAGAAGATTACTATCGTAATTGTAAGGCTTATGCCTAATCTTGTAAAAAGTCAGTTTTATTTTTTATTTATTTAACTAATGATATAAAAAATTACGCTGACAGATCGGAAATCGCTAAACAGATACTACCGCAACATCTCCACATCTCGACATCTATGCATTAAAATACGAAATTTACTTCCCTAATCTTAAGGCCCTGAAATATGAAAATAATCCTTATTTATTTATTTATATTATATCACAGTTAATAATGCCCCATTTAGGAGCATTTAACGTATCACATTCAAAGGATCTGATCATGGTGTAGTCAGTAAAAAAAAAGCAATACGACTGTTAGAATATGTAAAGTAGGCAAAAAAAATTCATTGAAGTACAAGATAAAAATACAATTAACTACAAACTGGTACTAATTTCACTTTAAAATAGTATCTGATATTTAAAAAACTAATTCGATCCTCAGCTATTCTTTTTAACTGATGGTATTTAAACCCGGTCCGATCCTTCATGTCGTCAAACCATTTCTTCTGCTGTATACCAGGTGCACGTTTATAAGAACTTAGCTATACAAGATCAACCTTGAGAACTCATAATGGGATCTCATCGATAAACTTCAGTTTGAAGAGGGCATCTAATGATGACAAGGATCCGATATTTTATAAACACAACAAACAATGTATTTGTATAACTACACAGTCTGAACATAAACATAACCACAAACAAATGGGTTGGTAGTTAGGATTATTTTCTGCCGTGTATATAACTACATTGCAGAACATTATACTCGTTACCTTAAGATATAACATGGTAAAAAACCCCACTAGCAGAAGCGCAATTCAAACTGGAAAACCGTAATGTTTGCATACCTCTGTTTGGCAACAGAAATGGGCGCTGCAGTAGTACCCATAAAGACGGTCTTCGACAACAGAAATCTACCACCAGTAGCCTTTTGCTTATATAAGTAACTGAATCTTTTTGCTATTTTGTTCCTTAGTTGTAAACTTACTAACGTACTTTTTGGATACATCACGAAAGTAATTCAGACAGATTAAGTAATACTTGCCCAAAAGTAAGAGCCCTTCACCTGGTAGATATTAAGCAACTTGTTCATATAAAGATGTCATTGGCCATCGTCCAAGTTTTGTTCAGTTTTAAACACATAACTTAATAAAAACAAACTATCGATATATCATTTAGTTAAGTATGTTTACGCAATAATAATAATATAAATTATTCCTATAAATTTTGATATTCCTCGATAATTATGCTAAACATATAATATATAGAAAAAAAATATAAAATAAAACGTAAGGCTTCATACTTATCTTGCTTATTATTTAACTGTCTCAATGGCGTAGTAACCAGCTGAGATTCTTGTTTAAATTCCAGGGCCACATGATGTAGCTAGTTAGCTACCGTCCTCATGTTTCGACTGTCATCACATGAGAGTCAAAGTATCCTGGAGTTATACGCTTCACCATCCACGACATAATCATTTGACTTAATGTGAAAATAAAGTCAATATTAATCCATTGTAGAGTGTTTTTTTTTTTATTTCACGAAGCGATGCGACGAGAATTATGTTCACCTGGTGGAAAGACATATACTTACCCATAACAAGGTGGCGCTAGTTAGGTTGATATATACAGCACCACATTATACTCGCCACTTTGCGATATAAGATCTCAAGTCTAGTTACGCCTGTAATTTACAAGCTATAACACCCTTCAAATAACACTGTAATGTTTAGTAGCAGAAATATATATTGCGGTGGTACCTAGATTATCTTCGTCAATAGTGATTTACCATCACCAGAATGATATAAAAAACCATACTATATATAACACGAAACATTTTCATACGTACAAAGCATTTTACAAATCACTGTGTCGTTTTGTATGAAATTTCGTAAATCGCTTCGAAAAGCGAATCTAATTCATAGAACATCAAAGGGACAACATGAATGACATTTCGGCTTGACAGGGGTAAAGAAACCAAATATTATTGGGAATAATATTGTGATGAACCGTTTACTTATATTGACACGATATCCAAGGTAAAGAGACTAATGTAATGAAACTTACCGGAAATACTAAAAGTGTCATAGTGTAATACTTTTATCTTTCAGAACTTATTCCTCGAAAAATTACATTTAATATTTTATTGTTTTACAAACGTAACAAGTAACCAATACATTATTTAAATCTTTAGTTAGCTTAGCTTAGCTTATAAATGACTAATACTAAATTTTAATCATTTGTTCAGAAGTATCCGTACTACGTATTTTAAACTTAATATAGGGTGGCGCAAAAGTAATCCTCCTATCAGAAAATGCTATAAATTTTGCCTTGATTTAAAAAAATTAAAAGACCAAATGAAAATAATCCACAAGAAGAATCAAAGTTTTTCATATTTTTTTTTAAATTACAGCCAAAAAACATCGGAAGGTTACTTTTGCGCCACCCTGTATGATATTGATAGTTCTCTACGACTTATTTAAATCTACTTTAGATATTTACTAGCTGTTGGGGAACAGCCCGAGGAGCCAAAGCAAGCGTGGGCCTGCTTTGCTAGCCGTAATATAGATCTAAATTTTAAATTTTGTCTTTCAATTTGCTGGAAATATTTCCACCCGGCACCTTCGCTACTCCTTTTGGGAGTAACATTTTGTAAAATCCTTTCTTATCTGTGACCTTTACAAGGCAAAAGGAATATTTCTACCAAATTTGAATGTCTTTTTTTAATAGCGTCCCCTGCGCTTAGCGGGTCGGAGCCTCTTCCTTTCAGTTAAAAAGAAGAGGCTCTCTTACTAATAATCCATTTATTTTTATACTTCTCTTTTCTCATTATTTTCATACCGATTTTTCTTTACATTTCTTTGTTCCTCTTTTTGCATACATCACCTCTCCGACATGATTTTTACATATTTATATATCGCACTCCATTTAAATACATCATATTTATTCACACTAATTTTTCTTTCTCTCCCTTTGCTTTTATTGCAAATTTACATTAATTTCTTTAGTTTTTGTACATTTTGTCTTTATTTTTTTTTCAGTTGCTTAACTATTATTTCTATTTCTCTCTATGAGGTTGGCTGTCACTTCTTTGCGATATTTTATAAATATGCAGCGACTTTCGTCTTCACTCATCAAAGAGGCGATGCTATCTTCATTTATTTCTTTTCCGAGTTCCATCTCAATTTGAAGTGTCTAAGCCTTATTGTTTCAGAGTCATCGTGATGAGTTTCTACATAGATGGAAATATCTTATATATATGTATACAGAGCTAGTATTTCTGCCAAAATTGACTGGCTCTAATATTGTTTGTGAGCATTGAGCTATCATGTATTTCTCAATGATACTATATATGTATGGACTATCATCATCATCATTAGGTGCCCTCTACAAACTGAAGTTTGGCGATCAGATTGAGAAAACCAATTCTATTCCCAGCTACTCTTTTTAACTGATGGTATTTAAACCCGGTCCATTTCTTTATGTCGTCAAACCATTTCTAGCACTGTCTACCAGGTGCACATTTTCCAGAAATTTTGCCCTTCAGGATCAATCTTGGGACCTCATAAAGGGATCCTCTTTGAAGGTGTCCGAAAAATACAACCTTTTTTTGCATGTATGGACTATATTTACACCCTTACGATAAATGGTTGGACTATATAATCGCCGTCACCATAACCTGGTTTTGTTCAAAACAAGTAAACCCTTTTACACTCTGGTGAGATCATTAAAAATAACAGGTCATGTCGAGTTGATTAGTACGAAATTATGTAAAAAAAAACCTTTACAAACCGTACAAGTATATAAAATATGTGGATGTTAATGAATGGCATATCCGGATAAAGTGGTAATAAATGTCTCTAACAATTACACCACGTCATTTTTGTGATGCAATACTTTTTTTCCACTCAAAGTGACCTTTTCTGTTGGTATCGAATTATTTGGTATCGATTCCTGTCGAAAGCACGTCGACCCTTTGCGTTATGAACAATGTATTGTATGGTGAGAATATTTCGCGAAAAATATTTATCTTTCATTCAACTTATTCTCAGTGGAACATTGTGCTCCGAAACATTGGTTTGATTAATATCTGAAACGAGCTGTTACTTACCGCTTTGTCTGTGTGAAATATGTAATTTCTACCGCACCTACTTACCCAGTTCGAAGAAATATTTTTTTTATAAAAAAGGTGCATCTGTTTATAGAAATTACTCAGACCAAACAGACAGAAAACTGCCTGAAATTGCCACGTTTACTAGTGGTAGGTCTCTGTGGTTGGAGGCCGTGTGGGTAGGTACCATTGCAGCGCCTGTTCAGCCGCCAAACAACACTGTGCAAACATTACTGTGTTCCAGTTTAAAGGCCACTGCAGCTAGTCAAATTACGGGGGTTACTTAACATCTTATGTCTCAAGGCGATGAACATAATGCGGTGCTGTGTATATCATACAAACTATCACCACTTTGTTATCGGAGGGCGTGTCTTTAACCATCAGTTGAAGACGTTCGTATCGTTGCTTCATCAAAAAAAATTAATGGTGCAGTATTTATCGTTTTAAGAAGCGCCACACTATTCATTCGGAACATTGAATATATTATATTTCCTTCCCTTTTAAGTGCACTACAATATACTTGGTTAGTACACTTTACTCTAGATTAGTGCTCTATACCACCACAAATCACATTACCCTCTTAACATCAGCTGACTCTATCGATTTAACAAAAAAAATATGATAACATAGGTTATTATCTATGTTATCATATTTTTTGGAACCATTACACTTCCTATTAGAAGTGTAAGGATTCCCAGGCACAACAACTCACAGGATCTAAGCCAACCTCAGCTGCTCGTCTCACCCTGCTAATCAACAAACGAGGCTTTGGCCTCCATTGGACCAGAGCGGTGGGAAAATAGCACAAATCCCCCCATATCAATCCTTACCCGATCGATGTAAGAATCTTTGGGGGAGGCCTATTTCGAGCAGTGGACGTCAATCGGCTGATGATGATAACATAATTAAAAAGATATAAATTAGTAGCGTATACAAAACGTTATAACTCATGAAAATGACAGGTGAATGTTAATTTTCGTGTACTTATTTTTTTTTCTGCCCCACAAAAACGTTTATCAAATTAATCGTGTTTCATATCTCTGTGATACATAAAATGAAAATTAACTACCTGTCGGATATGAGAAAATGGCATTTGACATTCTAATCGTGGAGAAAATTAATTCACTTCCGGCTTTCTGCGTTTATTAAAGCAATGACCTATTACGGGTAATGTCATATAATAGTGTTGCTTTCATATTATTTCTTTATTTTATTAAAACTGCAGCGACTAGATCGTGTACTAGAAAAATAGTTCATATAGTTTATTTTTTTATTCTTCGGAGCGGTACGTTCACCTGATGGTTAGTGATACGCCTGCTCAGAATGGTATACACAGCATCAATTGTGCTCATCGCGTTGAGACATGAGAAGCCTCGATACCTCAGTAATTTCGAACCGGAACACAGTAAAGTAAACTACTGTTTGGCGGTAGAAATAGGCAAATCAGTGGTTCCTACTTAGACGGTCTACGGCAACTGAGTCCTACTATCAGTTTACTTTCCATTTCTTAGTTTCGTTACTTGTAGATTACTTGATACAGGAAAAAAAAAACTGATAATTTTAATAAATTACCGTGTAGTGAAACGATCTTATTGCTCATTCATAAACATTTATTTGCAATAAGAAGAAAAGTTGTACATATAGAGTACATTCTATTAAACCAATAATATCAAGACAAAACTCGCTAATAATGTGTTAATTAATGAATTTTGATTAATAGTTATTTTCTACAAAAATTCTAAAACTTCATATTGTTATTATAATATATAACATAACGAAGTAATAAAACCTTGTTGCTATTCTCCCTACTAGGCTTCATAAAGTATCACCGTTTAAAGCTTGTAAAAAGGATCAGGTCGCGTGATCTACAGTACACGAATATTAAACTGTTTGATGATGAAATACCAACCTTCCCCGCTTCGCGATGAGACAAAAAAAAAGAATACTGTTTTCTTTCTTTGTTACCCTGCAATGTGTAAAACATTACTATCTTCTTTACCATCTTATGTCTAAACGAATATTAGTCGTATCATTCACAACTAAAACCCTTTTCCGGTGCTTCGTAAAATAAGATAAAAGTTAGGGCAGAAAAAATATACAATTCTGTGAAAAGTAATCCTCTCTTCATTATATCAATACTGACGCCCGCGCCACTGTATAAATATTATGATGCTTTCGTTTCTTTTGGTTTATTGAAAAAACAAAATTGTAGATGAAACGTAACAGTTTATTTTTTTAAAGCGGTAACTATAAGAGCCGTAGGTCTGGTTCTCATTGAGCTTCAACTTCCGGTGGAAGAAAGCAATGGGAGCGTAAACCGACTTATCTTAACAACGCCTTTCAAATACACAAATATGACGTTAAAAATGTTTTAATTAGCAATGCATATGTTGATGAGTATTTGAATGATAATAATATGTGGCAATATAAAACGAATCCCAAACAATATATTAGTTAAACTGTAAGAAAGTTTGTTATATAGAAAAAAAGGATATATATGTAGCCCGCTGATTTTCTTGCTTCCATTCTTCTCAGGTCCGAAGCATTTCTCTTGTGAATGGCTGATAGATTTATACTTTCAATAAGTCTATAATTATATTCAATAAGTCATAAGTAACGTCTCCATTTCGAATAAAAAAATTTGGCTATGACTTTGCTGCAACCGTTAAATTTCACTTAGCTTAACTATAGAATTTTGGTTTATAATTTTAACTGTCTTCATATGACTGTATGTTCTTGAATTATAGAGTACAGATAAATGGTGATATGTACCATAAGTAACATTACTTTTTATCTAATACCTTCAATTCATCTCAAGCTTGTTACAACGTTCACATCAATCAATCTATATAATCGAAATGTGCCTTAATTGATTTCGCTTATCAATCCCACTGGCCGTCCCATGTCAGGAGATAGCAAGTTATAAATGGTATAGCCATTGCCTAACAAATTAAGATTTAATAGAATGAGAAAAATATAAGAATATTTATTTTATTAGTGTTAGGTCTCCTTTGCCGGAGACTATCTAGGTAGGTACCGTCGCAGCGCCTATTTCAGCCGCCAAACAGTAGTGTGCTAAAATGACTGTGTTCCGGATTGAAGGGAGTTGTAGCTAGTGAAATTTCTAGGGTGATGAGACTTAACATCCTTTGTTAGTACGCGATGAACGCGATGTGGTGCAGTGTGTACCATTCTAACTAGCGCCACGTTGTTATGGACAAGCGTATGACTTACCTTCAGTAGAACGACCGGCACGTCTCATCGCTTCATTGAATAAAAAAAACACTAGCTCCTTAAGACATTTCTACTACTCCGATTTCTACTGACTCATTCTATTAACCAAAATTTCTACTGATCAAAAACAGGAGCAGTTCACATGTATCATATACCGAAGTACATAAATTACTTTCTATCTTTTCTTAATACTACAAGATGCTGTTGTCTTCTTTGATTAATATACACCTTTTGTTTTTCTCGTTCCTTCAAGTTTGGTTTATAAACATACTTTCATCGTTAAAATCTTTCTTATTCTATTTTTAATACTATTCTTCTCTGTAACAATCTCAAACAATTTATTATAATAGTTTTATCTCTTGGTAATCCGTTTTCATCTTTCTCTAACAACACATCTCAAAAGCTTCGCCATTTCTCTGTCTCGACGAATTACAAGTATCAAAACAAATAACGTTAAAATCTAACAATAGTAATATTATTATTATATATAATAATAGTAAGTTACTTTACGTAGAAGTTTGTAAACAAGGATTTTCTTTCTAAAATCTATTTTATATTTTTTTAACCAAAGTAAGCCTGTATTCAAGATAAGCTATAGTAACGTTTTATCAACCGAAGAGGGATATATCTATAAATATTTAAACAAGTAATGTATTATTTATAACATTTACATTATGATAAACTTACTGTAACTATTATGTGATCTATAAGTATAATTTGTTACAAAAAATTAATTACTGGAAGAGGAAAAATGTGAATTGGAACTTCACTCATTTCACATTATGGCACTTTTCAAAGAAGAACACAATAATATTTACAGAAGTTAACGCTACGGTGGTACCTACCTAGATGGTTACTAGTAACAGGGTTACCAGAGTTAAAATTCTTAATCTTTTTATATTTAGGCATATCTACGTTAATGCTAAATAGACTCCCAGTAGCAAGTCATTCGGACTTTAACAGGCTCTGGCTTGCAATAAAGCGCAGATCTAGAGCTTGGTACCCGTCGTCCGAACCTATCACTTAGCTAGTAGTACATTTGTGCCTATCCGGCTCCAACGATAAAATACTACTTATACTTATGTTTGTCTCATCATACGTTTGAATGATTTATCTATCATGTTTCCGTGTACGTACATAACCCAGTAATTCACTATTAAGTGTCGAGGCTTACATTAATATAACCACAGTTGTGACATTTTCACAAATTAATAAATTAACCGGCGAATGCGAAGCAGTTGTTAATTACACCAGATGCCAACAAGTTCTCCGAACTTGAAACTAATAGTTGCCCAACTAACTTTAAAGTAACTGAATACGTCTTTGAAATTGTTTAGTTATAATTACGAGAGAACTTATTACAATTAAGTAAGCTAAATTAATTTTACAGCACACCTTTTGATATTTGATTACATCCGTAATTTACCACCATTATTCAAGGAAAAGATAAAAAATCAATATTTATTGGTGATTTAGCGTATGTATGAAATGATTTCAACTATTATTTCCGACGTAATTAAATTAACCATTGCTAATAGAAAATCACTATAATATAAAACACCTAAGGATTGCTTTACAACATCATACAAAATTTGCGGAATTATATTTTAAAGTAAAAAGCATTACTGGTGGCTTTTATTTATTTAATTACCTTATTCTTAAGGGTAGACTTGATGCTGTAACTCTGGCAAGTGCATTAGTTAGATGCAAAAATAACATAATAGAGCATACTTGAAACATATTTCATAGATTTTCATACTTGTAATTCCAAAAATATACAGTTAAAATAAAAAAGACAAAAATATCCTTTATTACTTTACTAAAAGAAAACAATTTCCTATTTGGGAATAATGAAGAAGAAAAATTCTTTGTTTTCTAACAGAAATATTTATCCGCTATTACAACGCCTTCAATCAAGATAGGAATCTATGTCCTCCATCAATCCATCATTGGTTCGGGTATTCATTAATACTGTTAGTCTAAATATATGATGAAGTTTTTTATCTATGAGATTTTAATGTAATGAAAGTTAACTTAAGGTTAAGCGACATATTTCTAGCAGAGGACGTATGATGATGAAATTTCCATTGGACACGCTTAAGTCTCTCAACATGAATTAGTTTATTCCAGTAACTAATCCTTGTAGCTAAATAATATACAAAATTAAAAAGAAACGGCTTAAAACGGAATAATTAACTAAAAGTTTGGATAAAAACCGTGAAATATAAAAACAGTGTATAATTTATAAAAAGGATCAGTCACCCAAAGGGCAGGATGTTTGATCGGCGTTTCTCTGCGTGATCGAATCAGAAATGTGGAGATCCGCAAAAGAACTAAGGTCGCCGACATAGCCTAAAACATTGCTAGACTTAAGAGGCAGTGGGCAGGACACATAGCTCAAAGGACTGACGACTGATGGGGCAGTAAGGTCCTTGAGTGGCGCTAGCGTACCGGTAGACTTAGTTTTGGGAGTCCTTCCGCAAGGAGGACCCACTAGATGGGAGCAATGCGGACCTGATCGATGTGGAGATCTTTGGGAGAGGGCTATGTCCAGCACTGGATGACTATCGGCATATGATGATGATATAATCTTTATAAGTTATGAAGAAGTTTTTTTATATAATATATAAATACTCCGGTTCTCATATGTTAACAGTTAAAACACAGCAATGCTGTTATAGCAACCTATTTATAATGTAATGATGGTAGCTCCTCAGGAGGTACTGATGTTTATTGGTGGTAGGTCTCTATTGCCGGAGACCGTCTAGGTAGGTACCACCGCAACGCCTATTACTACTGTCAAACACTATTGTACCGGTCTGAACGTTGGTGTAGCAAGTGAAATTACTGGAGTAATGTGACTCGTCATCCTGGCACGCGCTCAATACCGAGCAGGCGTATCATTTATCATCCAAAAAAAAGGAAGGTCTGATAATCTTTACATGTATTCGAATTACTCTAGGAATCTCCAGATAGATAAGCACTAATATTATTGCTATTAAAGTAAACAATAAAATAATTATTATATTTTTTATTTAATACTATTTACCAATTGTAAAATATGATTGTAAATTATACGAACAAATTTGTTTCTTTACTGTAACTAAGTATACTTGATCATTGTGAAGTAGTCGTTAGCGAATGCTCCCGGTCAATAGTAGCGCGTAATTTAAATTGTCTGTTTCCCTTTACAACGGAAATTGTGAAAAGTATATGAAAATGGTCAGAGATAATTTAAAAAAAAAAAACATATTTTTAACAACAGTTTTACATTATGTACACAAGTTTTGATACCAAAAGGCGCGGAAACATTGTTACAGCAAACTTAATCAAGAGCCATGGTAACAATTGCCAAATAATTAAACATACCATATAAACAGATATTTAAAAATTTTATTCAAGTAATTTTTGCATATTATCTATTTATATATTCTTTTTAACATAAGTTTCCATAACAACCAATTTACGTCTCCACTGTTGGGGCACAGGCCTACCCTCAATATGAGGGCGATGGGGCCATAGTCACCACGCGGGCCCAATGCGAATTGGTGACTTTACACACACCTTAGAATAAATTCTAATTCATGTGCAGGTTTCCTCGCGAGGTTTTCCTTCACCGTTTGTATTCGCTGTTGTAACTAAAGTTCACAAATGTACATAACTTAAATATTAAAGTCATTGGTACATGCCGAGATTTAAGCCCGCGATCTTCGGAATGAAAGCCGCACACTCTAACCACTAAGCGAGCGAGCTATTTTGATCAGTTTAAGTATTTAGTATTTAAACAGATCAAAGATTAAAATTTTAGATCATATGTATTTTTATTAATATTAGTATTTTATATTTAATGACTTAAAATGTATAAGCACGAAATAAATTACTCTATAAATATATAATATAATATACACTAACATATATTTTTAAATACCCTTTATACCTAATTCAACATTTACACAAATTTTCTGGGAAAAAAGTTATATATATATATATAACGTCTATCCACAGATGATGATGATGACTAAACGTATATAAACTTTGTTAAGATAAACCATAATCAGCACATGTTCATAATAAATATATTTAACGGTATAAAAATACTAAAAAGCGAAAAAAAAAATTAGTTTTCCGCTATAAGAAGAGTTTAAAAATAAACTACACAGGTAATTCACTTTAGGCGAGTGTTGTTGAATGGTGTCAACAACACAAAGTGCCGTTGGGGAAAGTGTTAAGTGTTAAAAGCTCTATATAGCTACTTGAGAAACCAGCTTAACTTTGCGTATGTGCGAACGGAAGTGGAAAAAATAACGTTACAAAATACTAACAATTCATAAAACATTTTTTTTAAACGAGAAACAAATTTTCATGTGCAAATATAATCCCACCGATTTTTATATTTTATCTGTACTTATTTATTATATTTATTTTTGGACAAATAATAGTATTTGTCTATTAACAATAAATTAGATATTTGACAGATAGTTTCATACCAGAAAGATATTATTCATACAATTCTACAATAAGTAACCC
The DNA here is from genome assembly GCA_029030555.1 of Ornithoptera alexandrae. Classification (NCBI taxonomy): domain Eukaryota; kingdom Metazoa; phylum Arthropoda; class Insecta; order Lepidoptera; family Papilionidae; genus Ornithoptera; species Ornithoptera alexandrae. Next base: position 3,815,356 of record JARDVY010000031.1, read on the forward strand.
ATGTTTAATTGTTAAAGCTGTCACCAATTTAATACTCCTCATGTCTAAGTATTAAGATTTCCATTATTTTTATTTTTTTTAATTCAGTTAAGCGACGATAAGAGCGGGACGACGTGGCGCTAGCTAGGATGATACACACAGCATCAAATTATGCTCACCGCCTTGAGACATAAAATCGGTCTCGTTACCCCTGTAATTTCACTAGCTACAGCTCCTTTCAAACCGGAACACAGTAATGTTTGCACAAAACTGTTTGGCGCTGCAGTTGTACCTACTTAGACAGTCTACGACAACAGAGACCTATCATCAGTAAAAAGCAGTTAAGCATTATATATAAATGTTTTAAAATTGTTAGCATAATTTAGATAAGACAAAAAGTTGTATTTTTAGATATATTAAATAATCTTTTTTTTTCTTCGACGAACGCACTGCTACCGTAATTTTCTGCTCCCTATTCTAAAGTGCTTTGTTCATCAGGAGACTAATCGCCAGTTGTCAGTAAAACGTTCCAATATCGACAATTTAATAAATAACCGTAAATTTGCCGTGACCTGATTTTCTACCCTTTGACCTGGAGCGTTAAAACTGCCCTGTAATGTGTTTAGCTTTACTAAGCGAATATTTCGGTTAGGAAAAAGTCTAAGAAATATTTTAAACAATCTCTTCACTCCAAAATTTTCAATATTACTGTATATATATAAATTTATTTTTTCATTAAGGAACAAGTAGAAGGGTAAGGAATATTATTAAAAGCAATTTTCAGATGTATTTAATTAAATCAAGAGTTTGTCCGTTGAATAAAAAAAAGGTACTTTGAACTTTCCATTTAGTTGCTCACTTATAATAAGAAGAAAATATAAAGTAATGGAATCATTAATCGAATGAGAATACCTTGACCAAAACCTGCGCCAATGTTAATAAAAGCTCACCTTATATTAATGAACACCTAATGTTCTAAAGGGATCGCATTATAAAAAACTATTATATACTTAGTATCTCACATAATAAATTTTCTACATACAGATAGTAAAAAAAACTAATTTTATTGCATTTTTAATGTCTCATACACAAACAAGTATAAAAGTTTTTATAACAAAAAACTTAATCATATCAAAGCAGTGATTATTCAAAGTATATTAACAGTGTTATCGTAAATTTGAAAAGGTCAATTATTTATTGAAAGAAATATTTCTTGTGGAAAATATGTTGTGTATCCCTTCGTTCACAATCCCAACATGAAAGAATGTCTTTATGAAAACATTCTCGAGGGTTTACCCGATTAGCCTGGATCCCTTTTTTAATAAATAATACTCATGTGTACATATCACACATTACATTTGAATATAATACCTGTCGTAGTTATTTACTTAATAATTTCAATCGATTTATAAACGATAGATAATTAAAAACGAAACATCATTAACTTTGAAACTAATGTTGAGGATTACTAACTGTGGAATGTGTTTTTTCTCGTGTAAACAACCTAACGATCCCGCGAGCTATATTACAACCACACCGTAATATTACAAAGCAACAAAAAGGAATCAGGAAACAGAAAATGTACGGAAATACGAGAACGGTCCGAATCCAAGTTTAATTGTGGTTTTGGTTGAAATTTAAGCTGCAACAAAAAGTTTTCCAACTGTGGGTATTTAAATTGAACCGAAAAAGTTTAAAATAAACTGTATCTATTTCTGTATTATGAAGAAACATTCCATTGTGTAGATTTAAAAAAAATTTAATTAAACCCCTGCTCTTGTAATAAGGAATTATTCCTAAAACCCTTATTTATATCGAGGTGACGGCGCTATGTTCCTTATCTAAGGTTATATGCATCTTTGCTCTGTAGTCTCGGGCTATTAAGAATTGAAGTAAGGTAAACCCTACCTGTCGTAGAAGTAGGCTAAAAGGATTTTCAGGTTCGCGTGGTTTGAAGGTGGGTGCCCTCATTGCTCATTAAGCGAGTCCGGGATGAACGACAGGTACGAGGTGATCTAGTGCTTGTAGTACTAAAAAAGCGAGGGTGCTGGGTAGGCCTACAGCCCTCCCTGGAACGTGGTTAGGCGTAATGCCGGGAGGCGCCTTCTGTAGGAGATTTCGGGGCCTCCCACAACGAACTGCGCGTGACCACCGAGAGGGTTGTAATAAGTAAAAATCCCACGTAACCTTGTCTTTCTCCCAGAAGCAGGAATCTTTTTAAAAGATTTTGCTCGATAATAAAACATAAAAGAAAGGTAATGTATGCACTTACAACGAAAACGGAAAACAATTTTTCTCAACAAATAAGTTCATTATTGCATTTCTATTAAAATTTTAATAGGTCAGTAGTATAAACATCAGGAGACATGCTGCTCTTTTCAAATAATAATAAGGATATGTTTATTGATTGAATCCTATTGGTATATACAAAGTAATAACTATTAATGTTTCTATTAAACTTATCAACAAGAGTTAAATAAATAAAAATAATCTTAGAGTGGATATTAGATGATTTAGTAACTACTGTATAAATAATCGTATCTGTGATAAGAGACAGAAACAATAATCACAGATAAGACGGAAAAACTTATGAGTACTATTTTTGGTTGTATTTGTATATTATTTGGTGGTAGGTCTCTATAGCCGGAGACCGTATAGCTGGCTACCACCTCAGCGCCTATTTCTGCCGCCAAACAGTAGTGTGCAAACATAACTGTATTCCGGTTTGATGGGCGCTGTCACTTGTGTAATTACTTCGGTAACGTGACTTAACATCTTAGGTCTCGGGCGACAAGCGCAATGTGCTGTTGTGTATACCACCCTAACTAACGCGACGTTGTTATGGGCGGGCGTATCACTTACCATCAGGTGAAACTTTCCGTTCGTCTCGTCGCTTAATTGAACAAAAAAAATAACTCAATTTAAACACTAACCTGTTAACCGAGCGGGACGTATACATACGTAATAACGAGTACGGGTAGGACATATAAATACGTCCTTGGAAAATAATTCCTCGGAATTCCCCGGTTAATAGATACGTTAAGTTTAAAAAACCACAAGATTTTGGTTACTTTTATTTCGATTTTTAAAACAACCCAAAAAATCTTTTGTATTCATTGACAATAAATATCAACATCAACACGTTTAAATTATTATAATTTAATGTATATACAAGCTTGTCTGTTGATCTGTTCGTTAACAAATCTAAAGAGACGTTGTAATTACGTCACGCAAAATGAGTAACTTTGCTTATAATTTGTTGAATGTTCAAAAGAAACTCGACGCCTCAACAGTACAAAAAGTTAATTTTACTGTTTTTCGACTCAATTTTAACTTTCAACTTTTAAAAATCTTTTAGATCCGTGATTTTAAGTTTGAATGGACAGAGGGTCTGAAGCACGAGGTCAAATTACGGGCATTACCGTAGATATCAAACAAAAAAATTTTTCACTTTTCATAGTTTTTGTTTAATTTAAAGTTTATTTAAAAAAATTATATGATTGTCTATAATACGAAAGTCAATGTTATAAGTGGCAGGATTATTTACAAGAAACCATCTAGATAGACACCAGCGCCTGGTTCTGCCGCCAAACAGTAGTACTCAAACATTATAATATTCAGGTTTGAAGGGCACTGTAACTAGTATACTTACTGTGTTACCCCAGACTACATCATATGTCTCAAACAACGAGCACATTATCGTGCAGTGTATATCATTCGAACTATAGTTACTTTTTTATGGGTACGAGTAACATTTACAATCAGGTAAACGTCTCTCTCGTCTCGTCCTCTCTTCTCTCCCTCCCATCTCTTTTAAACAATACAACATAATAATTTATTTTGGCAAATATATTCGTCTTTTATATAACAACTAGCTGTTCCTCGCTCGCTTTGCTGGCCGTAATATAGAATTAGATTTGAAATCTTTACTCTATACTCGTGGTTGTGTACGCGTGCGGCTTTACAATAAGTTTTTCCGCTTTGTATTGGGTCTGTCTGCGAAATTGCCAACATAGTTAAGAGTCTATCTTAGTATTGAATACACGTATTGATAACATTAAATCTTCCCAAGTCATCCATAAATAGCTTGCTTTTAATATTAAACTCAAAATAATAGACGTGCCCCGGAAAGGCTACGGCGGATTATGAACGAAGCGTCTCGGTCAGATATTCCCTTATCAATATTTATACTAAAATCTCCTTCAGGTTCTTTCGTTGCGACTTTTCCTTATTATAGTTTTTCGTAATTTAATGTGGTTCTTTACACTAGTTTCAATGTATAGTCCAAAACTACACAGTATCCCGTGCTGTAGAGGGATTAGATTTAGGCGTAAAGATGAATGAAAAATAACTCATAACTTCCACTACGCTGACCACACGGATTTCAATGCTTCATCGGTTAGAGGATCTTCAGAGAACTACGGACAGTGTAAATACAGAGTATAGATGTAAGTAAAAAAAAAAAGGTCGTATCCTTTAACGCCATCAAAACTGCGATAATCTTAAATTTCGATTGTAAAGTTCGATCAAAGATCTAAATCAAAACTCGAAACTCGAAACCCGAATCCCGTTATATATAACAATAAACTTAAAACTCGAAACTCAAAACTCAAAACCCTAGACATAAGACCGGAGTCTCGAAACTTAAAACCCAAATCTTAAAACATTTTTGCGCTTATTCTCAAAGTTTAACAATGAGAACAATTTTCTGAACAACTGTACTTTTACCTTTTAGCACATAAATAGTAAATTCTTTAACCAAATAAATGTAAAAAGACATGTTATTTCGCATCTGTCAGAAGTATTATTATTACAAAACAATACGTTTGATATTAGTAATAAAATTACGGAAAAGGGGAACGCACGGCATACTGAAACCGGCATACTGCAATCTGCATACTACAACTTGCATAGCGCAACCTGCATACCGCAACCTGCATACCGTAACCTGTATATTGAAAACTGCATACTGCAACCTGCATACCGCAACCTGCAAATTGCAACCGAGATACTATATACTGCAATTTAAACACTGTAACCTGCATACTGCAAACAGCATACTGCAAGATGCATACTGAAACCGACATATTGCAACCTGAATACTGCAATCTGTACACTGCAACTGGCATACTGCAACCAGCATATAGTGTACTGCAACCGACATACTGTATACAAAAGTTGCATACTGCAAACTGCAACCGACATACTATATACAATAATTTTCATACTGCAACCGACATACTGCAACCTACATACTGCAAACGACATACTGCAACCTACATACTGCAACCTGCATAGCGCAACCTACATACCGCAACCTGCATACCGAAACCTACATATTGAAACCTGCATATTGAAACCTGCATACTGAAACCTGCATACTGCAACATGCATAGCGCAACCTGCATACCGCAACCTACTTACCGCAACCTGCATACTGAAACTGAAATACTGTATACTGCTATTTGAACACTGCAAACTGCATATTGCAACCTGTATACTGTAGGCAGCACACTGCAAGATGCACACTGAAACCAGCATACTGCAACCTGAATAACGCAACCTGAATACTGCAACTTGCATACTGCAACTTAGAACCTATACACTGCAACTGGCATATTGTATACTGCAACCGACGTAGTATATAAGAAATTTGCATACTGCAACCGACACACTATATACTGCAACCTGCAAACTGCAACCTGCATACTGAAACCGAAATACTGTATACTACAATTTTCATACTGCAGGCAGCATACTGCAACCAGCATATAGTGTACTGCAACCGACATACTGTATACAAAATTTGCATACTGCAAACTGCAACCGACATACTATATACAATAATTTGCATACTGCAACCGACATACTATATACAATAATTTGTATACCGCAACCTGCGTATTGAAACCCGCATCCTGCCACTTGCAGTATGCAGGTTGCAGAATAGGAAGTTGCAGTATGCAGGTTGCAGTATGCAGTATGTAGGTTGTAGTATGCCGGTTGCAGTATACAATATTCCGGTTGCATTATGCCAGTTGCAGTGTGCAGGTTTCAAGTTGCAGTATGCAGGTTGCAGTATGCAGGTTGTAGTATGTAAGTTGCAGTATGCAGGTTGCAGTATGCTGGTTGCAGTATGCCAGTTGCAGTGCATAGTATGTCAGTTTCAGTATGCAAATTTCTTATATTCTACGTCGGTTGCAGTATACAATGTGCTGGTTGCAGTATGCCAGTTGCAGTGTGCAGGTTTCAAGTTGCAGTATGCAGGTTGCGGTGTGCAGGTTGAAGTATGCAGGTTGCAGTATGCAGGTTGCAGTATGCAGGTTACAGTACACAAATTGCAGTACATAGTATGTCGGTTGCAGTATGCAAATTTCTTATATACTACGTCGGTTGCAGTATACAATATGCAGGTTGCAGTGTGCAGGTTTCAAGTGGCACTTTGCAGTATTCAGGTTGCAGTATACAAATTGCAGTAGATAGTATGTCGGTTGCAGTATGCAAATTATTGTATATAATATGTCGGTTGCTTTATGCTAGTTGCAGTGTGCAGATTTTGTATAAAGTATGTCAGTTGCAGTACACTATATGCTGGTTGCAGTATGCATCTTGCAGTATGCAGGTTGCAATATGCAATTTACAGTGTTCAAATAGCAGTATATAGTATCTAGGTTGCAGTATGCAGGTTGCAATATGCAGTTTGCAGTAGCAAGTTGCAGTATGCAGATTGCAGTATGCAGGTTTCAGGTTGCAGGTTTCAATATGCCGGTTGCGGTATGCAGGTTGCAGTATGCAGGTTGCGGTATGCAGGTTGCGCTATGCAGGTTGCATTATGTAGGTTGCAGTATGTCGTTTGCAGTATGTAGGTTGCAGTATGCCGTATGGTAAAAATTATCTAAACACGAAATTCTAAACACACAAACTAAAATTAATTAAATTATAAATTTTATTTTAGAGTTTGTTAACCTCTTGAACATTGTTAGGTGTGTCGTTCGTCACAATTACTACTAACAACTGCTTACTAAAAGGTTTTATATAACGTGTATCGCTAATAGCCTTTATCGCCAAACGATTGCGGCCGAGCCGCTCTTAACGTCAGGGAGGTGCCACTAATGGACTTTGATTGTGTACTATCTTTCATCGCGACTCAATCGATTTTTCTTAATAAAGTTTTTAATAAAAATAGTAAGATAATTATATAGTAAGATATATAGAAATAATTTACTAATGATACATATCTGATGTCTGACTGTCTATGTAGATACTTCAGTTTCAACTTGATGATAATGATGACGTCTAAGTAGGTACCACCCGCCTCCAACGGGTTCTGGCCTTGTCGTGGCAGAGGGGCTTAGTAACCGTGGTCCGGTGCACGGTGAAGCCAAGTGGAACCGATCCGGTCGGCCCGCGGCGAAGAGCTGGCCGAAGCGGCCGCTCCAGGTTCGAGCACCGGTTGGGATAACTGGAGCTCACCGGAGTGGCCGAGGGCCGCAGGGGCGGCTGTGTGCTGCCCTAGCGGCCGGCTGCAGGGGCGGTTTCATACCGCCCCTCGCAGCCGAGGTGGGGTCGCGGAGGGAGTTCCCTCTGCGGCCAACCGGTGTCGCACCGGCGATGCGGTGGCGGTGGGGCCGCGGGGGAAGAGGAGTGTCGGTATTGCGAAGCGCCGTTCTCCCTATCCTCCGCGGCCGTTGACGGGTAGCGGCGGGCCCAACATCTCTCCGCCGCGGGGAGCCGGGAGAGGTTATCTCCAGTGGCTCCAATGGCCTCTGGGCGACAGGTTCGGGGGAACCGGTCGTCCGCACACGCATGAGGTCGAGGAGGGAGCGCGCTGTATGTTCCGGCGCGCCCTGGAAAGAGAGGATTCATCCCTCCCTCCCGAAGTGGGGCTGCGCAAGCGGCCAGCGCCGGCAGGGTCGCGGTTGAGTGCATGCGTTCCCGTGACCCTGCCATCATGGCGATGGGGCGGAACATCGTGGGGGTTTTAGTCGGTGCAAGTCCGACATAACCCGTCCTCGCCCCCGCAAGGACGGGTATGCGTAGGCATTCCCCACACGTAAAAAAAAAAAAAAAAGTAGGTACCACCGCAGCTCTTATTTCCGATGCTAAACAGTAGTGTTAAACATTACCGTGTTCCGGTTTGATATGCATTCTAGCTAGTAAAATTACTGGCGTGCCGACACTTAACATTTATGTTTACGGCGACGAGCTCAATGTAGAGTTAATCGAATAAATAAAAAAGAAACTGCAATTGTCCAACATATATTCGTTAAATTCTTGTATACTGATTATTTTCTCTTATTTTCAAACGTATCAAAAAATATATGAGTTTTTCCCTGACCGAAACAAAATTTAAATACTAAGTTACACACCAATGTAGTTTTTTTTTAGACTATAGACATTTTTTCAAAAATATTGTTTAGAAAGAGGAATAGGTGTAAACAATATTAAAATTCTTTTTAGAGTTCACTTAAGAATTTATTTCGTGCTTGAATATTTTCAATCAATAAATGTATTATATGTACACCAGCTGTTCCCCGCCCACTTTTTCGGGTCGTAATATAAAATTGGACCTGAAATTTGTCTGAAATATTCCTTGATAGCAACTGCAACCATTATTATTACTATAGCAACCACATAATACGAAGTGAGTATGCTCATATAAGTTAATTGGTAATAAAACGATGAAGGATCTACGAAATTCAAAAAATAAATAGCCTATAACCATCTACAAATCGTTCAGCGACGAATGGTCGTTTCCGTGTCGATATGTTCACTAGTTTTCACGCGATTGGAGTAAAAAGAAAATCTAATTGTCATTATATATATATAGAGAGAGAAAGAGCGATACATACGTTTTAAAACTTTAATTTAAATAAGTAAACTTATAACTGATAATCATACAAACTATATATAACTACCATATTTTCTCCCTAAAAATTTTGGCGCAAATATATAAACAAGAAAGTCGATATTATATGCGTACAATTAAAATGATTTAAATGAAAACATTTTACTTAATAATGTGTCTTATGTAATTAACTCATACAAAATGCCACACAGTTAATATCGGAGAGGACAAGTATAATGGAGTGTCCTTAAGGGAGATTCAATTACAGGTAAATGTGTTGATTCTGAGGATACGGGTGTACGAAGGGATCAGAAAAAAAGAAACGTTAATTTATGTAGCCCTTTGTAATAAAACAAAAATCCTTATATCATAATAAAACTTACGGGGAATACTCATTAACGAGCACATGAAGTTTTACTCAATAGGCCGCTAATAAATGAGTATTCTCTCAACACGACAGAATATTATATAATTAAATCAAACACTTTTTGGTATCATATCTATATATCATTAATTTTATCAATTCTATTAATATAAGTTATTAAAATTTCTACTGTATCGTCCATTACTAACGTGTCCTTCATAACTTTGTCTAAAATCTATCTATCGCCAAAAACCAGGTATTAAGAAGTACAAGTTTTAGAGTTCACTTAACTGTAATCCAATATTTATATCTTTACTCACATTTTTTTATGATTAGCTTATCTGCGCCCACCTGCTGGCCGTAATATAAAATTAGACTCGAAATCTCTCTGAAATATTCCTTGAGAGTAGCCAAAACCGCTGCATACAGATGTAGAATTTTATAAAGGTGGTTCATTGCGATGTGAAAATACAAATTTTTAAGATTATATCCGCTATCTTTTTTAAATAAACTGCTGATCGAATTTTAATAAAAATACCGATTTAAAATCATCAGGGTATTCTTTCTATATTTCGGTTCTAAATTATACCAGCTGCTTTCACATATTTTGTTACCGACGTCTACACACTGAAAAGAAATATATTTAATGAAACATAGTTTTGTGTGATTATTAATTGTATGAACAATGATCAATAATATATGGTCTTTCTTTTTTAAGATCTTAGCCTCTGAGGGACATATCAATCCTATAGTAGCATTTACAAACTGAGGATTAACAAAAAATTTTACTACTGGAAACTAGGAGAGAGTAAAAATACTATTGCCATCCAAATTCGAAGAACTCGAAACACAGATCACAAGAGTTCCCAGTTACATATGTCTGTATATAAGGTATGTACGTATTTATAAATTATACATATAAGCATATACATAAATATTTATTTACACATGTATTTATTTAAATATGTATGAATTATATGTATATAAAAACTATGAATTTATTTAAAGAACGTTAATATATCTTCACTTGACTAATAGAGAATGCTTATAGGCACAATGTTCGTCTATAATATATTCATTGTGCTTTAGTAAACATTTTTTTAAATTAAATAGATAGAGACTATGATTATAATATTATTCATTAAATTAAACAAACAACATATATTATACTTACAGTATCAGAAAATAATTGACCGGAGAGACAGCAGTAGAATATAGTCAACAATACTAAAAATGCACCGCATAAGTTTTGTAAATTCTCTTCCAATTCAAGTTAATGACACTTTATTATATTTGCATATAATTCTGACTGATTATAGAGAAAAAGATCCAGTTCTGTAATTATTTCAAATTTTTATGCAAATATTATTTACTTTAAAATTATACTTTATTTAACAATAATTTATGGAAAGCAGCTGATACCGACAGACCTTATGCTTTTGCCTATTCTATTGACGTATACAATAACAAATCAGAATTCAAGAGCTAAAAAATAAAAAACTATTCTACAGCTATAAAATAAACTTAAAAGTACTTTGTATAGAATTTTTTTTTTAATTTATGTCTTTGTGCGAAAACTTAGTTATAATAAATGTAAAGAAAGGATTTACTTATGTTAATAAAATGATGTAAAAGTAAGTGTAGAACGCTACTTTTTACTTTTAGAGATTTGAGACAACATCGCCAACTATTAGTAAATCTCAAGTGACAATCTATAACAATTACAGATTGAGAATAGAGTTAATAAAATATTTGGCATTAATTACATTACACTTAGAACAAAAACTAACCTGTTTTATTTTAAAGAACTTCTATCTATAATCCCTGAAGATTAACTTTGTATTCTAAAAAGACGAACTTGTGCGTGCATCTTTATATATACAGATTTGTATGTCCTATGTGGAAATCTTTAAGGGAGGTCCATGTCCAGCAGTGGACGTCTGTCGGCTAGTAATGATGATGATAATGTCCTATGATGCATTCAAAACAGTTTCCACTTTGCCGTATTGAAGAAAATTTGTAGCTATGGCCTGATGTCTGACGTTAAAACGAACAGGAACGTAAATAACAAGTCCGTGGCTAAGAGGTGAGTAGGGTTACTAACGTTCTTTTAGATTGACTCAGGTGCTCACCGGACATGGGTGTTTCGGTGAGTATCTAAACAGGATTGGACGCGAAACGATGACGCATTGCCGCCACCGTAGCGGGGACCAGGATTCCGCGCAGCATGCGCTCGCTGGACGCCCTGCGTAGGAGTCCTAGCGACAAACCCTGATCAACAGGATCGGACATGATCTTTCGCTGCCAGTTGCAGTAGCAGCTTCAGTGAAGAGCAAAAGTGATGGGTAGCGTTGGTCTCCTTTTATGAAGCCGTAATGGTACAGAAGAAGGCCGCCGAACGGAATCGAGAAAAGGTTGATTCTGCTCGGAGAAGAAGACGTCGGAGCGACGGTAATAAAACGCACCAGCCCGTCTGCCATGTAGTCTCGGGCTATTAAGAACAGAACTAAAGTAAGCCCTGCCTGTCGTACAAGGCGACTAAAAAGGTCTAGGAATTTCGCGGGCCGTGAGAATGGGGACCCTTATTGCTCAACAAGCGAAGCTGCATAGGACAGCGTATGGCTCAGCTATGGTGGCTAGGAGGGTTAGGCTAGTCCTCAGAGACGTGTAACTGAAAGTGTAGAGGGGCACCGGTACGTTCTCCAGCCTCTCCGAATGCACTGATGCAGACCACCGAGGCGGTTTTATTGAGTAGGATTCTCACATAACCCTAACTTCACCTCAGAAGCAGGGTATCTTTCGAAGATTTCCCTACTGAAACCAAAAAAAAGGGGTGCCTACTCTCGAAGAAACCGACCTCGGATAGGTTTTATCGAATCAGATTTCGGAGCGGGGCTGGGAAAAGATATGAAGAAAAACTCAAATATTGTTTAATTTTTATTTTAATAGTAGACCGATATATAGTAGTAAGCATAGTTTTAGAAACTACCGGTAAATTTATTGCGTCCGAGAGCCTGAATGGTTTCCTATTATTACTGGAGTCTCCCGAAAAATCTGAGAAGGTTGGATTTCGGTTGGTTTTCGGATTAAAGTTAGGGAAGGTATCAAAGCGATCACCTACCGCTTTAACACTTTGGCCGGCATAGCAGCACAAAGTGTATGACGCACTACATGTTTCCGTAGGCTTTATGCGAAGAGAAAAAGTGGTCCAAGAACTTCCATTATTGTGGAAATTTAAGAGCCAAGGCTTATGAGCTCACTATCTCCACACCTCACAGATCACTCAGTATTAAAGCGTGATACATCATCAGCAATTTTTCCATAAACATCTAAATTAAATTAAATATAATAATAAAATCTAAATTAGTTTTCTTTAGCACTGTCACTGATGGTAGGTCTTATTTGCCGAAGAACGTCTAGATAGATACCACTGCAGCGCGTATTTACGCCCTGCCACCCTAACAGTGTAGTCTCAACATTACTATGTTCCGACGCTGTAGCTAGTGTAATTACTGCGGTGACGAGACAACATCTATGTCTACGGCGATGAGCGCAATGTAGAGCAGTATGTCATTGTAACTAGAACCACGTTAATATGGGCAGGTGTATTGCTTACCGTCAAGTGAACATCCCACTCGTCTCATCACGTAAATAAGTAAATAACGACATGTTGATGAGATTAATGAAAATTTTAGTCTACGCAAAATAAAGGCTTTTAATAAAATTGACTTGAAGACTACTTTTGGTACAATGTAAACGTAAACGAAATCAGGGACCACGAAATTTGTATGACCTGAAAAGAAAGGAAATTATTTAAAATAATACAAATCGCATTATTTATTTATTAAACCATACGATAAAATTTCATCTAGTGTTAACGTAGATTAAAAAGAAACCTTAAAACCCTTTCCGAAAACCGGATAAGAGAACGATAACATTTATAACACAATGTTATATTCAACTTTTTAAACACACGTAAAGGTGGTAGTCTCTATTGCCGGAGTCGTCTAGATAGATAATTTTTTTATACCACAAAGCAACGAGACGAGCGTGACATTCACCTGATGATAAGTGATACGTCCGCCAATAACAACGTGACGCTAGTTAAGATCTTATTCATACCACTACATTGCGCTCGTCATGTTTAGACTTAAGATGTTGTCTTGTAATACCCAGTAAACTAGCTACGAGGCTCTGCAAACCGGAACACAGTGATATTTGCACATTACTGTTTGCCGCCAGAAGTAGGCGCTGCGATACCTACTTAGACAGTCTCACGGTCAGACCTACCACCAGTGAAAAATATATATATTGAATCTATGTATATATGTTCCTATTAGAAACTAATGCAATTACCGTGGTAACAACACATGAAATTCTGTTCAAGACCATTGGCACAATGTATACAAACCACCAGACTATCTTTATAGTCTCAATAGTATTACTAATAAATGCGTCAACTAATAATAACACAATAGCGATTAATAAACACTAACATTTTATATAATAATGAAAATGGCTTTCTATTGTTCGTCAATCACGTGAAAACTAGTGAACGTATCGACATAGGAATATGACCATTCGTCGCTAAATGATTTGTGGATGATTATAGGCTATTTATTTTTTGAATTTTATAGATCCTTCATCATTTTAATACTAATTAACTTTTTAAACGTTTTCATTTCCTATTATTTGTGCGGTTGCTATAATAATGGTCGCTGTAGAAAGTCATTTCCGGTTACAGTTTCTCTCACGTAATACTTCAAATTAATTCAAGTCTAATTTTATATTACGGACAGCAAAGTAGGCGGTGAACAGCTAGTATGTATATGTATATATATATCTGTATAGATATATATATATTTTAATTATGTTTTTGTTGTTTCGAGAAAAAGTTTTTCATACAATAAAGAACCATTTTTCGTGTTACGGAATACCTATATTAACATAATAATATATTTATGTTTTATGTACCTTTTTGAATACATCCAGTGAAATTTCCATTAGAGATACAGATTTTATGAAGGTGATCCGTTGCGATCTGAAAATTGAAACTTTGCGGAATATGTGTACTGCCTTCTCGAAATACAATAACATATTAATCGATTTTGATTATAAATACCTATTTAAAATAATCAGGATATTCTTCCTGTGTTTTGGTTCTAAATTATACCAACTGCCTTCACATACTTTGTTACCGACGTCTAAACACTAAAAAGAAATATGTTTAATGAAACTTGCTAATCTTTTGTTTTATTGTTTTCTTCATTAGCATCATTATTATCCGCTAGCAGATGGTCTCATCTGGAGCCTTTTCTTCCAAAGATCATCAGACTGATTTGTCTAGCATTGGCAGCTTCCAACGGTGTTTTTTTCGACTTAAATGAGATTAATAGTTCACTTTGCGAGAACCTTGTTAACTTTCCGTCAACAGTTAACCGTCAATCGACGAAGAAGAAATCATCTAAGAACTTTCAGCTGATGAAGCAGTAACCGTCGGCCGTAAGTCCTTCGATATTTAATTTATGTAACTTTTACATGTATGCTGACGGAGTGTTCTTCTGCTTGAGGTATGATGTTAAGCAGGAGACAGACTTAATAATAGATATAGCCAGTCTACTCGAAGTAGTAAAAAATAAATTAGAAGTAAGTTTATAATTTATTGTTTAAAATATGTAAGATAGTCAATAATAGAATACTTTATGCATATGTAAACAATAATATTCTGTGTATTTTCGTGAATATTAGACATTTAGATAGCATAAGTATAGATATAATGTATAAAAAAAAGAATCGGAATAATGTTAGAAAAAATTTAAACAGCCAATAGTAGTGAAGATGTTGTAAATAATAGGATTAGGTAAAGCCTAAAGGGAAAATTAGAAATAAATAAAAAAAAATTACATGTATTTGATTTACTTATAGGCAAATTGATTTTGTGATCATGATATTTATACAAAGTTAAAACGAACGTTAAGACATAATACTTACAGAATCAGATAGTAATTGACTATAGAGACAACAGTAGAATAACGTGAACAATGTTATTACCGAAACACAGAAGTTTTGTAAATTCTCATATAATCCGTGTAACTAAAGAAAAAAAAAATATTTATTATTTATATATTGTATATATATTATATTTGTAATCAATAATACTTACAAGGATAGATGTACAGAAAAAGGCTATTGTACCCGAAACAAAGGTGAGATGAACAGCAAAAATGTTACCAAAGGATGTACTCACTTCTTTCACTAAACTGTCAATGGAAATTTATATTATATGTTATAAATTTAATTTATTATGCCATGTAAAAGTTGTTAATAAAAATATTACAAAAACATGTAAATCAATTCAAAATATTTACTCTAGCAAGCGGATATGATGTGTTATAAGTTTTTTCATCTCCTCTTCGTTAAATTCATCACCGGAATCGAAAAGAGTTTTGAAATCATCTTGCAAGAGAATAAACAATAGTCTTAAGTTGTTCATTGTTATTGTTATAATTAGCAACCCCATGAATATTAAAAAAGCTAGACTAATTCCTGTAAAACATCGTGTTACATAATAAAATAAAATATTTTTAATTCAAGACAATAATTAGAAAAAAATTGATAGAGAATAGATTCGACTGCGTGTTCAAAACAACAATATTTCTTACCTACCTATAAACGAATCGTATATGTAGAAAATTATGTAAATTACATAGTTTTTGTCCATTTCAAACGGTAGAAAGAAATGGAATCGGTTAGGATAAGTAACGCCTTCATACAACATTATAAACTTAGCAAAAATTTCTAGGAGAAACGGTAACAGTAGATAAATTACCGCAAACAATATCAGAGCGATGGAAAATTCTAGAAAAAAGTAATAAAGTTATTGAAGCAAAGAACATAAGAACAAAGTATAACATACCAAACATATTGTCAAACTTACTATGTGTGAATGAAGATACGGCTTTTAAATGTTCCTTCTTGACAACAACTAATTGTGGTTTCAAATCAACATCATCGCGCCATTGCTCGCACAATTTAAGTATACAACTCCTAATAGTTAGATTATTGTTACAGAAAAGGATGTACAAGATAATACCTTGAAAAGAGTAACTTCGTAAGCGACACATAATTTTGCAACTTTTATTCACCGAAAGATTTTTGTTTGTTGAATCAAAAGTTTTGGAGATTAATTAAAAGACAATACAATACCTTCAGCAGTTGCAAAATTAAGAGATATATCAAGAGATAAGTCGATTATATTAACGTTATTTCGTATTGAGGTAAATACATAAGCGATATGAGAAATCGTGCCAATTATTACTACTATCGATTTCAAAACAAAAGTGTATTTCCTTATACGAGTAGTTGAACATGGAAAAGTATTATCATTCTGTAGATCGAATAGATGTGGGCCTGACAATGTAAAGAGTTTCATGACTGTACTGTATTGACTGAAAAACTCGGAGCTTGTCATAATACTACCGATCAACGCAAGTCGTAAACATACTAAAAGAAAGCTTGACAATGTAAGCTAAAAAGCTTTCGTCTAGTATATATATTGTAACAGAAACCACGGAGCTATGAAAAAAACTATATGCATAGAGATTATAATAAAACTTTTTAATAGTAACTTTTTAGATAGAAACAGGAATATACGTTTTGAATATATGATATACTTATATATAATCCCGCTATATATCAACCAATCTGATCCTATCTTTAATCATAAGAACATAACGTATTAATTATTATAAAGTTAACCGTAAAGGTTTTAATCATATATTTGACACTAAAACCCTAGAAACATCGACTGCTTAAGATAATATCTGTAGATTGAATAAATTAGATTTACTTTCAGCAATAATGCTCGCTGACCTAATGGCTAGAGTGTGAGGCCTTCATTCCGAAGCTCGCGGGTTCGAATCTCGGCATGTACACGGTGAAGGAAAACATCGCGAGGAAACCTGCACATGAATTAGAATTTATACTAAGGTGTGTGTGAAGTCACCAATCCGCATTGGGCCCGCGTGATGACTATGGCCTCATCGCCTCCATATAGAGGGTAGGTCTGTGCCTCAACAGTGGGGACGTAAATTGGCTGTTGTAAAATAATAAACAGTTTTTAAAATAGTTATGTGTGTACTCTTTTGAACCAAAAAAAAAAAACAAAATCGGTCAATCATTTAAAAGCAAAATTAAAAGCTCGTTAAAATGAGATCCTCCTTGGAGTCAGGTGAGTATAAATGTATATTTCATATCAATTTAATTCGGATATGCCTCACAGATTACAAAACCAATATATCGCTGACTGGAACCCAATTCGAATTCGCCACACGACTTCCATCTCGGATTTTCTTAAACATTTCAAGTAAAAAAGAATTTTTACATTAACACAATTACACTGTCTTTTTTAAGAGAACAAATTTTAACCGACCAAATATAATGATACACTTTGTAACTATATTTTTAGAATAAAAAGAAGAATTGGAACAATCTGCCTGCCTCAATCTTTCCATCCAAATATCTCCTAAGAATCTTCAAAACATAGATATCTAAACTTTGCTTTATCTCATACACTACATCTCCTAGTACTTTTAAAGCGATATTTTTATTTATTGTACTAAAAAACAAAATCATGCGAGATTAAAAAAAATTAAATTTATATATATAAATATAAATAATTATATAGAAGATATCCAGAGACTCGTCACGATATTTCCAAAACTATTAGATGTAAACATTCAAAATTTGGTAGAGATATTGCTTCGCCTTTTAAAGGTCAACTAAAAATCTATTTTAGAGTGATAATAACAGCCCCGGGGGCGCTATAATGCCGCCGTGTGGGAATATTTCTGACAAATTTCAAGTCTAAATTTTAAATCTAATTCTATACTACAGCCAGCAAAGCGGGTGGGAAATAGCTAATAAAACTGTATTATCCTCAGCCGATAGATGTCCACTGCTGTACATAAAACTAAAACTTTATATTCACAGTTATCTAATGAACCCGTTGTATAGATCTAGCACTACATTGTTGTAGGCAGACGTTACTTATCATCAGGTGAATGTCTCCCTCGTCTGGTCGTACAAACTACATTGCAACGTTTGTAAGTTGACTAGGAAACTATTTATAATTCGGTGTGCCTTTAGCATTACTTAATTATTATTTTTATAAAATACAGCGACACGGTCAATTTAATAAAACACACGGGTCTATAAAATTACAAATAAATATATCACCATCATTATCAGCCGATAGACGTCCACTACTGGATATAGTCCGCAAGTCGATTGAAAAAAAAAATATATAAATCAGTAAAAAAGTACTCTTAGACACATAATTAAAACAAAATAAATTAATATATATTCCATATTTCTTACATCTCTTATACTAAGAACCTGCAATAATGTAAAATATTTTTTCATTCCAACTCAAGTTAATAACATATTATTACATTTGCAGGTAATTCTGACAGATTATAGAGAAAAAGATACAGTTACGAGTATTATTTCAAATATATGCTTTGTAAATAGTACTTTACATTATAATAGTAGAACATTTAACAATAATTTATAGGAAGCTAGCTGAATTCGACAAACGTTGGACTTTTATATATATGAATGACGTACACAATAACAACTCAGAGTTTAAGAGCGAATAAGTATAAGCTATTCTAGGTTATAAAATAGACGACATAAAAATACGTATCATAAGATGACTTGTAAATTAAATACTTTAAGTGTTTGTTCAATAATAACAATTATTTTTTAATTGAGACTTTCATTTACGTTAATGAAAAGGTGTGCAAATTCGTAGTAGACTACTACATAGACTTTTTGAAATTTCTAACAAGACTGAAGTTTTCATTAGTAAATCTCAAGTAACTATATAATCATAATAATGGAGTTAATGAAGTAGCAATTGCTGCAAACTACATTTCAATTGAAACAAAAACAATATTGTTGTACTCATTTAATTACACCTTACCGTTATATTACTGTTTCCTATAAGATCTCGCTCCCACACAATCCTCGATGCGAATATTGACAAATATGGCGATACCCCGAAAATTGGATATGACTGTATTCAACAGTAAACATCAACACTATTTCACAATGTTATAAGCCTGTTTTTATATGCAAAATTATTGGAATACTGTAATTATAACTGAATTTCGCGATGAAAATGTTACCTAATAACACGCTACTGACATTAACTGATAACTCATCTTGAGACGCAGAATGAAACGCTGCCGTTTATTTTAACACACATTAACATTATGTAGTTTATATAGTTTATATCTATCTATATACATATATAATGAAATTGAGTTTCTTTGTTTACCAATCACGTGAAAACGATGATGCGAAAACGTGAAACTATACGGAATGATTTGTAGGTGTTATAGGCTTTTTATATCCTAAATTATTATATTATTATATCTGTAATAATTTTATTTCTAATTAACCTTTATAAACATTATTATTTACGCGGTCGCTGTAGTAACGGTTGCTATAAAAAGCCATTTGCCGTTGCGGTTGTTCTCAAGGTATATTTCAGTCAAAATTCAAGTTTATATATATACATATATAAACTGACCAAAGTATAAAATAAAAATTAAATAAATAGTTCCAATGTTCAATAAATAATTTTTGATTCAACTTCAACGTTATACAGTTGTACAGTGTACATGCTGTTTGTAGCAAAAAGTAACAACTAACAATTAAGAAATCATCGTCAAATTGAGAACTTCCCGTTTGACAAAATAAAATCGCATTTAGAATAGAATAGAAAATTCTTTATTGCACACCAAATAATATTACATCATACAAAAGAATATATATAATAATAAATGCATTTACTACTAAAACAAATGATCAATTCCAATTTCCTGTTCCGTTCACGTTTACCTAGGGGCCTGTACGTATTTACAGAGTACAAAAAAACGGTGCTTTTAAAATAAGGTAAAAATTATGTCCATAATAAACTTTACGTTACACATACGACTGGCTCATCAAATGTAAATGCGAACATTTTAATGGTTAATGTAATTTTTTTTAAAAAACGAAGCAAATGAATAGCCCTCTTTATTTACCCACTAGTGGGAATCGGAGATTTCTCTCACAAGAGCGAAAGCTGTATTTTTTTTATTCAATGAGGCGGCGAGACAAGCGAAACGTTCTCCTAATGATGATACGACTACTCATAACAATGGGGCGCTAGTTAGGATGATATACACAAAACCTCATTGTGCTCGTCGTCTTGAAACACAAATTAATAAGTTTTTACCTCAGTTTTTACACTAGCTACAACTCCTTTCAAAGCTGATAACGATAATGTTTGCACACTACTTTTTGGCGGTATACAGGATGAAAGGTAATAGGTGTAAAATATCTGGAGGGGCTAAATTATATCTCGTATCCTATCTATCTATGTATGGAATACAACATTTAAAAAATTCGATGAATTTATCTCTTACTTATTTCTACACAAATGTTAACGTAATAATTATAGTTAAATCATTGTTTTATTAAATTAAATTAATAATCATCACTTATAGGCTAAAACTTTTAAATTAGGTTCTTTAAAAATCGTGACAGTAAAAATAAGGCGTCATACATACATTTTATTTAATCTTGAAACAAAATTTTATTTATAAAAAATACGTATAAAGCACATGAATACGTACCTGACTACAATACCTATCTGACAAGGTATAAGAAAGTACATAAAGTTTCTAAAATTTAGAAAAAAAACATAAAACCAAGTACCATGAAATATCAAACTGTAAAGAAATAATAAAAAAAGAGTCAAATTAAGAGCCGGCGCGGCGTCTACTTTTACGAGTTAGACTTTTCCGCGCAGTAGACTTTTCCTCACAGTAGACTTATCCCTGCAATAGATTTTTCTCACAGTAGACTTTTGACCTCTATGAGTATTTCTCTTATTTTGTCAGCAGCGACGATGCGTGACTTTAAATTTTCTAATTAGTTAATTGATGTTGAGTACACTAAAGATTTCACGTGACCCCATAAGTAATAATAGCAAGGTGTTAAATCAGTACACCTTACGGGCCACGGTGTTGGTCCGCCTCGGCCAATCCATCGCTGAGGGAAAGTAGTTTTTAACCACTATCTTACGCCGAGACGAAAATTGGCGGGACAACCGTCATGCTGTAAGAGCATTTCTCTTCTGGTTTCCAATGGTATCTCCTCCAGATATTTAAAAAAATTGATTTCGAAGAAAATCTTCGTACATCTCCTTATATAAATTGTTGGGCAAGAAGACTGGGCCTATCAAGTAAGTATGAATTATGCCCATCCAAAAGTTTACGGCGATTCTTCGCTGATGAGCTTGTTCTCTAATCACGTGGGGATTTTCGCCTCGCAGAGGCCCATAATGACTATTATGAAAATTTGTTATGCCGTCTCTGTCAAACTTCGATTCATCAGTCCACAATATTTTGATGAGAAAATTATTATTTTCTAAGTTTGCATGCAATATAAAACGGCAGAATTCTAACCTCCTTGCAGAGTATCCTTCGTCTAGGGCCTGGACCGAATTATAATGGTAGGGGTAGAATCTTACCGTACGCACAATAAACCACACTTTCCATTGTGTTAAACCCAGAATTCTTTCCACAACCCTTGTTGACGTAGTCGGGTCTAGAAAAAAATGATCTATAATTCCTTCTTCCTCTTCAGCATCGTAGATGCGTGGCCTACCTGCTTCATGTCGCCTCTGTTGAACGCTGCCAGTTTCTCTGACGCGTTGATACGCCGCAGCAAAGACTCTATTACTTGGTGGTGACGATTTGGAAAATGTAGTTGATATTCTCTTCGTGCTTGTAAAGAATTTCCATCACTAAGACCATAACAATATAAAATGACAGCGTATTCTTTATTACGTTACGTAATCCGCCGTTGAAATTAAATATATTTGGTATGGAAAAGAAAAACTATTTAGTATTAAAAGGACAACGATAATGTACGTCCGCCCTCGAAAGTAGTTAAATTTCAACTGTCGTACTGACTCATTACCTAAAAAGTGTTTTGGTTTCTAAATTTTAGAAACTTTATGTACTTTCTTATACCTTGTCGGATAAGTATTGAAGTCAATTACTTATTTATGTACTTTATACGTATTTTTATAAATAAAATTTTATTTTAGTATTAAATAAAAATGTATGACGCTTTATTTTTTACTGTCACGACTTTCAAAGAACCTAATTTAAAAGTTTTAGCCTCTAAGTGATGATTATTAATTTATTTTAATAAAACAATAATTAAACAATAATTATTACATTAAAACTTGTGTAGAAATAAGTAAGAAATAAAATCATCGAATTTTTTCTTAAAAAATCGGAAATTTTTTGAAAAATATTTAAAAAATTAAATTCTCCAGAATCTTTGTTTTTGGATGGAGTATTCCATATATAGATAGATAGAATACAAACTATAGTTTAGCCCCTCCAGATCTTTTACACCTAATACCTTTCACCCTGTATATGTTAGTGACCGTCTGGGTAAGGTGCAACCGCAGCTATTATTTCTTTCGCCAAACTGAAATGGGCAAACTTTATTTTGTTCCGGTTTGAAGAGTGCTGTAGCTAGTGTAATTACAAAATCATCGAAACTCAACATCTTATGTCTCAGGCGACGAACGCAATGTAGTGTAATATATATATTCCTCACCAGCGCCACGTTGATATGGCCAGGCGTGTCACGTGTATTTGAACGAACCACTCGTCTTGTAAAGAAACTAAAATATACACACGTATGATGTTTTTTTATTCCTCACAGGATCTTTGTATTTATTTAATTTTGTTTCTGTTCTTAGCCTAACATTTCTTATTTGAAACAAGCAGACACTAGTAACAAACGTTAGTGACACTTATTCAATTTCAATTGACTTTTTACCTTACTGAAAGAGGTTATTTCTTGATAGATGTGTCACATGGTCCTTGAAGAGTAAATGGATCGTATTGATGTTCCCTCACAGACGCTGTATGTTATTTACTCAATCTCAAAAATTTTGCCTGTAGAAAAATATGACTATAAATTGAATAAGAAATGATCTAGAACAATACATATATATTTTTAGAAACAAAAAAAAAACCTTGTTAACTATTCTTTAGAGCTTATCTTGCCTTTTCATCATTTTCAAACTTTGCTACCTCAGCTCAATTGTCCTTTTCATTACTTACACAAAATATTGTGATTCTACATTTATTCTTATATGAAAACACTAACGCTTGACTTTAATTATACATAATGTTAACTATAAATGAGAGCAAAAATGATCAAATGCAAATGAAGATTCATCATCATTATTATCATCATCAGCTGTTAAATGTCGCCGATCCAGACCATCTAACAGATTTTACCAGATCGTCGGTCCACCTTTAAGGGAGCCGTCGGTTGCATCACACCTACCGGTACTTCAGGACTCTGCTATCCCTCTTGCTGCTTATTATTCAATAAATATTCCATAAACAGCGTAATCTTTGTCACAAAGAAATACCTTATCCTACCCTTTCTTATTCTTAATTATACTTTAAACAGTTTTTCTTCTAATCGCCTTCTTTGCAACAATGAAGTAAACATTAAGAGACATCTCCCTCTTTAAAACTAATTTTGTTATAAACAAATGCATTTCAAAATATTTATATTCCTTGTAGATTAAACTTAAGATTTAGTACATTCAGAAAAAAAAAGCTTTTTATTTCTTAGTGATTTGTTAAAAAAAAAATTAACTATAATAAACCAAGTTAACTACATGTCAATATCAAGTTTTACAAATTTTCAATACTATCATAGCATTGAAGTGTTCGATCGGAAATGTTAACCGGATTACAGAACAATTTTAACGCACCAGGTCAAAGGGTTGGAATCAGGTCACGTCAAGTGTTGCACGATTAAATTTTCCTGTAACTGATGACTTGTAATCAACATGAAGAAAAAGGAAATATATCTCATATATTTTAACCAAAGTATTTTATCGTTTTGTCTAAGAAGCAAATGACAATACTGTGTATTAGGAGACCGCTTCCGAAAACGAAGACAGACGATAGTACTGATGACACCTTTAATGATGGAACGGTAAAAAATCGATCCTGATTAAAAAAAAAATCATATCTTTAAAACGTATTATTAGCATTATTTACGCTCCATCACATTAGTACAACTAAATGAAACGATAGTATCATAAAAAACTACATTACTTAAAAATTTAATTATTAAAAATTTGGTATGACACATCTCACCGATCTAAATGCTCCGTGGCCCTATGAAGTAAGGTTCAAATTGAAACCAAATACATCTCGTACCATAGAAAGCCGAGATGCAAATGAAATGTATCTATCTATATCTCCAATATTTTTAACCAGAATTTTTCTTGTCACTTTATCATAAAATTATTATGTGCAGGTTTTTTATGTAAACAGAGTAAATGACAATTACTGTGAAAAATGGTCGATCGCACTCACCCAGCGCACTTCAGCTGTCAGGTGTCGAAAGTCAGAAGAAAGCAATGATGTAATGACTATAGATATATAACATGAGCTTAATAGCTAGACAGATGAGTACTAAAAAATCCTTCATCTATACTAGGTATGACCCGTGGGGTCGATCTAGAGACCTCCATGTTGATTAACTTTTTTTATACTAGGAAACGTAAAACGCTTTTTAAAAGTTTTATCGGTCGTAGATCTCTGCTGCCTGAGAATGTCTTGCTAAGTACCATAGCAGCACCTATTTCTACCACAGAGCAGTAATGTGTAAACACTACTGTATTGCAGTTCGAACGGCGTTATAGCTAGTGATATTACCGGGGTAACGAGACTGAATATCTTTAGTCTCAAGACGACGAGCTCAATGTGTAATTGTAATGTACAATTGTAACTAGCGGCACGTTGTTATTGGCGGGCGTATCACTTACCACCAAGTGAACATCCTGCTCGTCTCGTCGCTTTGAAGTATAATAATAGACTTGAACAAATAAATATTTTAGTAAGAGTTTGAGTGGCAGCATGAAACAGCAGTCAGGCAAATTTACCAAAAGATCTAGAAAAATGTCTCTAATTTCGTAAGTTTTGACAATAGAGCCATTACTATTCACCAAGAATTTAAAAATATAAGATAAGATGAAGGAAAAGTTCAGTTTTCAGCTTCTTAAATGTGAATTTCTTATATTAATGCGGTTCATTTCAATTCCAAACGTTTGATGGAAAAGTTGGAAAGTAAGAGAAGTCAAAATTAAGTCAAAAATTCAAAATGGAATGAATTATTTATCACAATGGCTTTATTCGTATTTCTTGTGTTTGCTTAAATAAGTTAGTAGCCGACAATGTTACCTACGTAATATAAAGAATAATATCTATATTCTATGTAATTCTGTATTGCAAATTAATTAAAACAAGTTATTTCATACATTGGAAAACTGTCGTTTCTTTGAATTTCTGATTTAAAGAAACGACATTTAAGTATGTTTTAAGCAAGAAGATACCTTCGTTTAAGAATAAAACACCCTAAGTAATGTTCACACAGCATCTCATTGCACTTACAGCCTTAAAACATAAGATGTGAAGGTTCGTTACCACGGTAATTACTCTACTTAGAACTCCCTTTTTAACCATAAAACAGTAATGTGCGAACATTACTTTATTGCAAAAGGGTGTCGTAGCTAGTGAAATTACGGAGGTAACGTGGTTGACTCCATATGTCCAAGCACACACATAACGTGGTGCTGTGTATATTATCCTAACTAGTGCCACGTTGTTATGGTGACACCTTTAAAAAATTTCATTCCAGTCGCTGTAGACCAGCAATTATTAATGAAAGAAAGAACGAGAACGTAAATAAGAAACTAAGTGTTAAATTTAAGAAATAATAAATAGCGGGGTGTGAAAATCATTACGGCGATGAGCGGAAGAAGGAATGAACTGTATCAAATAAAGAATGGAAGAGGAAAAGAGAGATGGAGAAAACTGGGATGAAAGAAAGATATTTCTTCCTATTGGAAAAGAAATTTAAAGTAGTAACACCGAAAATTCCCGAGTAGTATAAGGAAATTTATTTATTTATTTTATTCTACGAAGTCACGATACGAGCAAGACATTCACCTGATAGTAAGTGATACGCTTGCCTATAATAATGTGCCGCTTTTCTGATATTATATATTACACCATATGGCGGTCGTCGCTTTGAGACATGAAATGTTAAGTCTCATCTCATTGACACGATAGATGTTGAATCTCGTTACCCCAGTAATTACACTAACTACAGCGCCCTTCAAACTAGAACACAGTGATGTTTGCACGTTACTGTTTGGCGGCTGAAATAGGAGCTGCGGTGGTACCTACCTAGACGGTCTCCGACAACAGAAACCTACCACCAATGAACAGAGACCTACCTGACCTACCCTATCTACCTTTTACTACTGCTACATGAAAAATTTTTGATAAATTTAATTAAAATGTTTTTGATTACTTTTTTTAAACGCGGCCATTTTTATTGTCCACAGTTAATCTGGGAATTCAGACTAGTGTCAAATAAGAATTATATTGTCTGGACAATTGACGAAGGCAAATATAGATTTGAAAGTTGGAACGCAGTCATAATTTACTTGTGATGTTAAATAACCTTTTTATAAATGTGTCATTTTTTTGTTCAACGAAGAGACGAGAGGAGCAGGACGTTCACCTCATAATAATGACACTCCTGACTATAGCAATTTGGCCCTACTTAGGATGGTATACACTGCACCACGAAATACATTGGGCTCATACTCGTATGCAAAGAGCGGTTCTCTCCTACATAATCTATTTTATCCAGCGGTTTGGTCTAATTTGCTCTAATGCCCCACCGTTTAGTTTCCGTTTCCGTGGGCATACCGTGTAATAGTTGTATGTGTATGTAATCCGTAAAATATTCATGTAAATTTTATTATCTTCTATTTTAATAATACATAATATCCGGAGGTACCGAAAGCTATGTTGACTGTTGAAGGTCATGGCAAACCTCTGAATCCAGGCAACGCAGTACCGATCATTGTGGAGATCTTTGGGGGTGGCTAATATCCATCAGTGGACGTCTATCGGCTTATGATTGATTCATTGAACAATTACCTAATATTAAAAATTTAGGTTAATAAAAAAAAACAGCGTAATGAAGTACTCGTTTTAAAAAAGTCTTTTAATTACAGTCGTCAATAGACAGACAGAGAGGTAAGGTTACTTTTTGTTTACGGTCACAATGTAAGGTATCAATTTTGTTTGAGATCCTATAATAACTATTTTAAATGCAATATAACTGTTTTAAAGTTATTTCATATAAATACACTTAGCAAGAACTTAACTGTATAATAGTATACAGTATAATGAACATGTACTATAAAGTTGGTAGCTAAGGCCATGAGATAATTAATTTAATGAAACGTCACAACCATGATTAATTCACTGTTTAATTAATCATATCTATAAGCCAGGGTACCTGACGTTAAGAAATTATAGATTAAGATAGAAATTATGATATAACGGAAGTGAGTTCAAAGGACGTCAACGTAATTCTGACTCTTGACTTGGTGAAATTGTCTATTACTTCCAACCACCTGAGCCTCTTCAGTGTTTATCTCCGTTCCCTATAATATGCATTGGTACATACAGATATAATAATCCTAGACCAGAGACCTCAATTCAGCGACTTTGTAATCACATAGAAACTGACTAAACGAGCTGAAATTAAATCCTCCGCTCTTATTTGTGATGAACTTTGTCGGTGTTTTGTTTCGTTTGACCTTAATTTTTATGACACTAGTAAAATAAAGATAAATATATACACTGCCATATCTGAATCATTTTCTTTTGAACATCCAAAATATAGGGTGGCGCAAAAATAACCTTATAAAAAGTACCTTATAACACAGGTAATAAGGTACTTTTTATAAGGTTATTTTCGCGCCACCCTATATTACTGCTTATGTAAATGGGTGGATATAAAGGCTTCAGTATGTGGTGAGTGTTGTAACTACTGTGATTGCGGATGATAAAAAGATAACAAAAAGGGTTAAGGACGTATGTTCATCTAAACCGCCTAGGGTAGGACATAAGACTCATCCTTCATCTAATCACAATGCTTTCCAAATCCAAGACAATTAATTATACGCACTATAGATTGATAGAATAAAACGCCATTTCGTCTAATAAAACAAAGCAATACAAAAGTAACCAAACATATGCGTAACGTAAAAACTTTATGGTTTTGACCATAAAAAAAAAAATTAAGTAAAAAATCATCAAATTCATAATTTCTCAATAATTTTTTTACTTGTTTGATTATACATCTGTTGATTTATTAACACAATAAATAATAACAAATCTTCTTCAACAATAATAACATCAGCCGATAGACTTACACTGTTGGACATAGCGCTCGCCCAAGAATATGCCTACTTTTAAGGGTTCATAAGGGGTGGTTGATGGAGCCAGAGTCTCGTTTGTTAATTAGCGGTGTGCACCACGTGCAGGTGCGGTTTGCTTGGATCCCGTGATGTGGGACCCCTTACACCCCATTAATAAATTGAAGAGATCTTTAAAAAAAAAAGGGAATATTTCAAACTGCTTTTGATTTACTCATCTATTTCTGAACGTTCAAACGGGTGCAAGCAAATGTAAAGTTTATTTACATTTTCTTCATTTTTATTCCGGAAAAATCCAAAAAGCGATCCTCTCTGTTATCCTCTCTGTTTACTTCCTTTCATTTCAAAGGACCCGTAATTTAATTGAGACTAGACAAGATCTGTTCATTTAAGACAAATAAGATAATGAATTGCGTTTTTGAAGTAAATAAAATATTTTTTTAGATTGCAAGTAAAGTCATTATTTTAAATACTGCTATAAATTGTTTGTGAACGTCGATAAACGCATGATTTAATTAAAGTATGTATATATCACGTTAAATAAAATAACGATCAAAGAACTTACATTTTTTTTTTTTCAACAATAATTTTAAGTTGTGATGTATTGCGCTGATTGGCAACACATATATAATCCTATCAAACCAATCATCAGCCGATAGAGTCCACTGTTGGACATATCCCTCCTCCAAAAATCTCCACATCGAACCGTCCTGCGCTGTCCGCATCCAGTGCCTTCTCGCGACCTTACAGTCAGCATGACCTCCGGCATCGCCGGGCACTAGAAGCTGACGTTTATAGGGGTCCATATGCGAGGATTTGGACCATTTCCCACCAAGCAAGCCCAATGCGCAGTGGTAGGAGCCAGAGCCTCGTTTGTTGATTAGCAGGATGCCCGTGCGAGTAGGTTAGGTTGACTTGGGTCCCATGAGACATTGTGTTGAATCCCTTACACCCCACACAGACATATGTCAAAAAAATGTCAAATCATAAATAATGACGGAAAGGTAAGCCCCTACTTGGTGGACTGAAGTCCTGGTAAAGAAGTGGGAATACGCTGGAATAGATAAACTTATGTATAGCAGACATAGAATATAGTCTTCTTTATATTCATAGTACAAAGAAATTTTGGGTACTTTGTGTATTTTATCACAAAAAACGAGCACAGAATTCGGAATTTATTGTAACCTAATGACACAAAAGGTTTCGCCTTTTTAGCATAATAATTTTATTAGCTACAAAACTTTCTTAAACGAAACGTTATCATAATTATATCGACTTCTTAGTATCACCACCAACTTAGAGTGGTAAAGGTTCTTCCTGAGAAAGAGACCACGTAGATTACTTTCATAGTTTATCATCGGCGATAGATGTATCTATAAAGTCTGCATGAGATGAAGTGCGGACAGGCTATTTTCAAAAGATATTCGTTGCTGTCAATATTTCCTTTTTGTATAGTTAGGTCGAAGGCTGCGGATTCATTAGTTAGTTTAATTAAATATCTGTAAACAATTCCTGCACGCATGGTTCAAACGGAACGTAGTAAAAGACAAAAGAGCGTCCGTATAACGATACCATTACGATCACAATGCCGTCGTTATCCTCTCACTATTGTGAGTATCCATTATTCTTAAAATTGCGAGCGAGCTTTCTTAAGCTTTTGTTAGATCGTCAGATGAATGCCTTGATCGAATTCTCCTTTATTAATATTTATGGCGGTCCTTCCATCTACTAGTAGTTTCATCGATACTTTATTAAACCTAGATATGATAAACTATCTCATAGTAATATATCTATACGTTTGTATATATCTTTTTTTAATTCATGTACAAAAAATTTCTTTTATCCAAACAACATTATATATGTACAAATAATTAACATGTTGCACAAAGTTAACCCGATGAATCTGAAAAAAGAAAATATTAAAACATATCTAAGTATATAGAAACGCATTGCTGCCATAGAGTAGTGTGCAAAAAGTAGTGTGTCTTCCGGTTTAAACGGCGTTGAGGTATACTATAGTTTACTTTAAAGGCAAAAAGAATTCTGTAATAAGACTGGAAAGTCGTAAAAGGTGTACAATCAAAGAAGGATTGAATCGAAGGAAAGTCCTTTCTGGCCCATTAAATCCTGATTAGTTTATAATCTAATGTTTCTTTTTTAAACGCATACAAATGGTTGTATTGCGAATAAAACTGTTAAGGTAATAGAAATTGAGAAATAAAACAAAGCAACAATATATCTTAGACTTACATAAATAATATGCAAAAAATGTGACATCCGCATGCAGCAAAAAAAAATTTTATTAGTTTTTGTACTATTAATGATACGATATTAATAACCTCTATAACAAAATACCTCTTTCATAACAGCTTTAGTTATTTAGTTACTAAAAATGTCTAATTTCAATAAAACTGCAAAAATGAGTAATGATCGCTCTATCGTTTGCAAGCTGGGAAATATATAAATAAAATACTTTGTTATATTTAAATAACTTCAACAACGATAAAATCTTAGGATAGTTACACGATCGCTATTAAAGTAAGGGTTCCCACACAAAAACTCAAGGGATCCAAGCCAACCTCCCGTGCACGTGATGCACCCTGTTAATCAACAAGGCTCTCGCTCCCACCAACCCGCATTGGGCCAGCGTAATGGAAAAGAGCTTAAATACCCTATATGAATCCTCACTCGATCGATGTGGGAATCTTTGGGGATAGGCTATGTCCAGCAGTGAACATATATCGGCAGACGATTGAAGTAACGACTTAATTCTGCGCCAGAGCGGAAGCGCTATTTAATTTACAACTATCGCCATCTAATGAATATTTTTTTCATTTTACCAGCATCGCTGTTAATTTTTGTTAATATAAGCCATAGGCAAAATGAACATGACTTGACTTTATTGACAATTCAATTGGAAATTTCAGTGAACTGAATCAGCCCGCCTACCGTGAAATTAAAGACGACCGCCCAAACATTGGAATGTGTCATTCGTTCATTATTTACCCGTTAGAGAAACCTCTTTACCGACAACACTAACACAACATCGGAAAAATTATTCAAACAAATTAAAAATAATCATTTGATTAGAGACAGTTAACAAATACATTTTTTTATGAAACATATGATATAACATTGTAAATACATAATTTATCTTGGCTTTTTGACTCATTACCTTTGTATCTTTAATATGTATAATAGTTCATTTATATATTTATATAAATCAATTCCCAAATTATCATTAACCAGTTCACGGAAGACATATTAAAAGTCGAATTCTTTTGTTGTTATTTGATGTCGATGAGGTTTGTTAAGGATATCCACACTACAAAACCAGGAATGTTTTGTAACATTCGACTAAGAGTGCAAAATTGCAACAGTTTTCTCTGTGATTTTTATTAACATACTAAATAAAGAATATAGGCACCACATGACATTATTATAATGTCGCTATTGTTGTTGTTATTATTATAACTTTACTACTATAAGTTGCTTTTTGACTGTTCTGTTAAGACATCATTAATGTTATCAATTCACACTCAACTCAGTAAAATATACAATTACTTATCTCATTATCATCCACTGCTGGATACAGACCTCTCCCAAAGATCTACAGTCAGCACAGCCTCTGGTACCGCCGGGAACATGACGCTGTCGTTTCCCGCCACACTGAGCCAATGCGGGTTGGTGGGAACCAGAGTTTCGTTTGTTGTTTAACAGCGTGCACCACGAGCAGGTGAGGTTACCTTGGGTCTCGTGAGTTATTGTGCGGGACCCCTTATACTTACATCACTGGTCCATTTTTAATTATACCATAACAAACCACTTATATGTCGTATTATCCACCACGCTGCTGCCATTCTTGCAGCCACGGTCGTCGCCAATCATTTTAACAACTATACTCCTGTACCGATTCATACTTAATAAATAACATTATTGATTCAACTAATAATTTAGAATAATATAAGTTATTTGTAAGTTTACCAAGGTTGATGAAGTAAAATAATTTTAGCAATTTTGCTAACACAAATACTTTTTTATTAAGTTAACTATTAATAGTTCTTACATACAGTGTTTACTTCAGTAATGATTTATCTAATCGTTTTCAATACATACAAATCTATAACATTTGTGTAATAAATGGAAGACATTACTTTCCAAGTCAGGAATGTTCCTGATGTTTCGACCCCGTTACTCTGATGGACGTCGGTGAAATCATTAGCCACGGGTCAGCAAAGTGGAATAGACGCCGTTGGCACTAATAAATGACACCCGGAGAATACCGCATACTTCTGGAGAGTTATCTTCCAGTTTATGCTATTAGATTATATTTTTCTTTCCCACCGTCTCTAATTAAGTATCGCTAAGGGAACATTTGGTTTTATTATTAAGAAGTAATGATTTAGCAAAAAATAATATAGAAATACAAAAGGTTAAGAATAGATCAACAAAAGAAAAAAATTCAACTGCTAAAAGCCTTTGTATGAAATACTACTTTGCAGATTGTAATATAAAATCACACTTGATATTTGTCTGAAACATTCCTTGAGAGCAACCTTGTGAACGTCCTGGCCGTCTCGTCGCTTCGTAAAATACAAAAAAAAAATTCATGTATTATTTTAACCAATACTAAAAATTTTTTCATATTTTTTAAAAGCCAAGTAAAAATATTTTCATGAATAGTAAAAACATATAATATCATGTTGACGGTAAAAATAACATTGATCTAATATTTTACAAACGATGTAATGTAACAAAAACGGTTGAAGAAAAACACGATAGTTGAAAGGTTTAATGGCAGCCATTTTGTTTGAGTAACAGCCCCGTTAAGAAAGAAGTTAGGTTCTTATATAAGAGTTCAGCCAGGTCGAATTCCGCAGATATTAGGTCTTTACATATGAAATTGGCGTTTTGAACGGGAGGAACATAAAGTCAATTGTTTTTTTGTAAAATATATTTAATTAATCAAAGTATGCACTGTTGTTATCTATGCACTTTTGCCATCTCATCGGTAGTTCATTGATCCCTTTACTAAAAAAAAATTTGGGGGCGAAAATCAATAAACTCTGAAGGCGATTTGGACTGCCGCATCGGAGTTGAATTTTTTTCCTTGTACAAATTCCGGAAAAAATAGTAATCTGTTGGGGCAAGATCCGGGGAGTACGGTTGATGTCACAGACATTCCAATTGTAGTTGATCTAACTTAGTGGTTGTTTGTTGTACAGTGTGTGGTCTTGCATTGTCGAGAAGCAGCAGTAGCCTAGAGCGATTGACTAATCTTGGTTGTTTAGCAGCTAGTTCTTCCTCCACGGTTTGCAGTTGCTGACAATAGATATCTGCCGTAATCGTTTCGCCAGATTTTAGGCAGCTGTAGTGAACGACACCGGCGCTAGTTCACCAAAAACACTCACAAGTAACTTTTTCTGAGTAAATTTTCGTTTAGAGCAGGATTTGGATGGGTCTTCAGGGTTCATTCATTGCGACGAGCACTTCTGATTATCGTACTGTATCTACTTTTCATCACAAGTAACTATTCGATTTAAAATCCCTTCATCATTGTGTCGGTTGAGCAAAGTAACACAGCAGCAGCAGTCGACGCGTGTTCGCAAGTTCGATTCACTCAATTCATGAGGTGACCATCATTCATGTTTTTTTACCTTCCCGATTTGCTTCAAGTGAATTAATACAGTTTTGTTACTTACCCCGAAGCCTGCAGCTATCTCGGAAGTGCTTTGTGATGGATCCGCTTCCACAATAGCCTTTAATTCTTCATTTTCCACTTTGATCTCCGGCCGTCCATGGGGTTGGTTCTGAAGGTCGAAATTTCCAGAACGAAAACGTTGAAACCAAAAACGTACCGTGCTCTTTTGCGACACCAGCGCCGTACACATCATTAATCCTTCGAGCTATTTTTGCAGCACTGGTGCCACGGTAAAGCTCGTACTCGTAAATATACCAATATTTCATGTTTTCCATTGTGCGGTACTAAGCGACGCCAAAGATAAAAACAAATGAATGACTGATTTCAAAACTCAAATGTACCAGCTAAATGAATTTGTAAATTTGAATTTAGAATTCTTAACCAAAGAGAAGATATTTCAGATCAAAATGTTCAATACGATAAAATGCTAATTTCATATGTAAGGACCTAATATTAGCGAAGGATAAAATTATTTTACCGTGGGTAATGTTATGATAATAAGGTCTATTTAGTGAACTTTGTTAGATACCGCTCCTTAAAAATGAATAATATACAGCCCACTGTTTGGTGCACAGAGCATTTTGCTCAAAAATTTCCTTATATTAGCCAAGAACAAGTGGAAAATGTCCAATATACTCATAACCAAAGATATATCGGCTTCCTCTTCATGTTTTCCTTAAAAGAAAGCACGAGCTCAGTAGGGACCGAATCTAAATCTCGAATCATATAAAGCTTACATTCTTACAGTCGCGAATATGTTATTTCCGCTTCTATAGACGGTAAATAGCATCAGTATTGGATCACAGTTATTATCAATGTGGAGATCTTTGGGGGAGACCTATGTCTAGCAGTGGCCGTCTATAGGCTGATAATGATGATGATGATGATTAGATCACGTTTGCATATGTCGAAACGTGTCTCCTCAAAATACTAATACAAACGACTTACCACTTTTTAATATGCTTGCGCGAATAAATGTTAGAATAGGAAAGAAGCGAGAGATTTAAAAAAAAACTGGCGTTAACCTGGATCGGTTGCATCAGTATGAATAGCAACATATTGAATGCAGGAGGCTATCAAGAACAAACGGGATGAAATGTAAAGTGAAAAATTAAAGCGTGTAAGTCAGAGCAGCGTTCGGTAATAACGAAATTAAAAAAAAAACAATACAAGTACCCACTTTACTGCTATAAAGTATGTTAAAACTAAATACAACATTAAACAATAAAGATCCGTAATTTTGGATTAACGTCGGTGTGTATCAGTCGATACTAAATACGTTATCATCTCATTAAACTGGGCTACAGGGGTTGCGGTTGTCGCTTTAATTATATGTAATCCGAAATAATAGCGCGAAATACAGTTAACGTGGTACACTGAAATTAATTCATAATTTTTTTATTATGTTAGGTAACTATTAATGGCTGAATCGTGAAGTTCTTTCAATAACAAGCGACAAAGAGATTTCACCCTTGAAAGACAAACTAATTTTTCACATTGCCGTTTAGTTATTAAAATAAGCGCTAGTGACATTAATTGTCTTAAATAAGGGAGATCCACTATTAATATCAATGTTAGGTTGCTTTCTAAGCCTGGATTATCAATTTTCAGCACCTAATTTAATGGTCTTCAGCAGCAGTTATCTTCCATCAAAGAATAACAAAAACTCTGCTCTTAGTAAAAAAATATACGTCTATTGCAACATTTTTGTAATTGTCTGTTCAATGGTTTCTGTTTAAGAGATAACAACAGAAGTAGTTTGTATATAAATTAAATAATTTTTTACATGAAACAACTTACAAAATACTAAGAGAGCTTTGTCAACAAACTGTTTTGATCAACAGACTAACAAAACTCATTTTGTCGTAATAACCATTTAGAGAACTAATTTTTTTCTTCAACGAACAATAATTGTTTGTTTGTAAAAGTTTCAAAATATTAAAAGAGAAATTGTTATTACTTTCTATAATATTTTAAATCTCATACCGATTTATATTAAAGAATAAACCTTAAAGATTACATGAAGAATTTTGCTTAATGTTAAATCTTTTTTAACTTAAGACTAAATCAAATAGGACACATGGAAATAATTGCTGAGAATTATATGTATTGTATATAATATACATAACATTCTATAGATCTATTTTCTATAGGGCTATTAAGTGCATTTTATTATAGATCTTGAAATAACTTATATACCTAACAACTTAGAATAGGTATTCCAAGTTGTATGAAACAAAATTTACTTTGTATAAAATTTTATCTGCCAATATTATCTACATTACCGGTATTACGGAAGCAGGTATGGATTTACCAATTTTATTACCCACCGGTGAGGAATAAACTCCAAATATGTTATCGGTTAACGATTGGTTAACATGATCTATCGTTATTCAAAATTTCGATAAGGAATAGTTTAAAAGGGCACTACGTTCTACGCTTTCCAACCTTCGATATACCTAGAGTGTCAGGTACAGCAATTAACCCCAACTGAAAATATATATATGCATTATTTCTTAGGTATGACTAGGGAAATAATAAATACTTCCTCACGATGATTCAGAAGCTACATATTGTAAACCTTAAATGATCGCAGAAGGTTCTCTATCTGCCTAGCCATAAATACCGACATATACTAAATTTATCACCATAACAACGTTTGTAACTATGTCTGCAGCCAAATAGTAGTAGCTTTGTAATTACTGAGGTAACGAGACTTGCTTCCTTTGCAACGACGAATGTGGTAATATTCACACCATCCTAACCATCACCACATTGTTTTTTAATTACTGTCTCCTCTGACATCAAACGTCAGTGTTATTGACTATCCATTCTTGTGTTTCTCTTAAATACTTATATGCTATTCATCTTAATTATGAACTAATACTATTTATTCTTTTTACCAAGTTTTACTGTGATATATGTATATACAATAATTGAAAAATGTTTGCCTACCCTCCTTGTTTCTATTAATTATATATATATATATATATATATATATTATGACTATTTACTTCTTTGTTTACTTCTACTTTTAAATCATGCCTGTTTCCTATATAAGGGGGGATTCTATTAACACTTGTATTATGACTTTCCAGAGTTACAGGCACACACTAGGTTCTCCTTGCATGTTACAGGCACATACTAGTGTAAATACTCCAGGAACCCGCCGTGTTCCGTCTTTACTCGTACAGCTATGGGGTCCATATTTAAATTCTTTAAAACAGAACAGGCCCTTACAACACTCGGGAAATGAACTGTACGCCACATTAGGCGTATCACTCACCATCAGACTTATGAAATTAAGGACAAGTTTTAGCATACGTTACATATAAAAATATATAATTTATATGTAACTAATACATGTTTTACATTCCTCGAAGTAGTAGAACATAAGTTATTCATAATATTTACTGGTGGTAGATCTCTATGCCGAAAACCATCGAGATAGGTCCACCACAGCGTCTATTTATTCCGCCAAACAGTAGTGTGCAAACATTACTATATTTAGGTTTCGCAGGGCGTTGTAGCTAGTGAAATTACTAAGGTAACAAGACTTAATAAAAACAGGGTTATATCTCTAAGCGACGAGCACAATGTGGTACAATGTATATCATCTACTCGTATCTAGAGCCATCAGGTGAACGTTGTGTTCATCTTATCCCTTCGTAGAATAAAAAAATGATAAGCGGAAAGTTGAAAAGTCAGAGCCTTATCGCTTTTAATATACTGAAAACATCACAACCCATTGAGCTACTGAAAGGTAACATTCGGCGATAACGGCACAACAAATGGCCGCGAATCTATTATGTTAAAAGGTCCCAAAACGCCTATCATTGCTTATATTTTGTATAACTCACCCGTGTCACGGCAAAATGTCACTCGCGAATTACCGTAATATGCTATATATTTAACAACACTAACAATACGTCATTACACACAACTTACTAAGTATTTATATATGTATCTTACATGTTATGAAGTTTGACTATAGGTAAGGTTTCTTCGTATAGGCTTGAACATATTGTCAACGAAACTATTTTCTAGGGCCATATAGTCATTTGATATAACGTGAAATTCGAATGTAGTGTAACCTTGTAAAGACGAAATAATAAATAAATATTACTTTATTGCCTCACACATATATTTTCTTATTTATCTACTACAGCAAATGCAAAAGGAGGCGACTAATAAACCAAATACTAACTTAACACATTATATTCCATAACTACAGTCAAAATTATTTTTAATTCGATGAAGCGATGAGACGAGCGAAACGTTAACCTGATGGTAAGTAATACGCTTGTTCATAACAACGTGGCGCTAGTAAGGATGTTATACATAGCTCCACATTGTGCTCGTCGCCTTGAGACATAGGATTCAATATTTAGGATAAAACAAGGGCAAAATATAATTTGTGTTTGTTTTTTTTTTTATTTTATCAAATTTATCTGATCGTAAATAATCCTACCGCTTATAACAACGTGGTGATACATACATACATATATATCAAGCCTCGTTCCCAATGGGGTAGGCAGAGACCACCTCTCTCCACTTTCTACGATCCTGCCACACCTCTGGCTTCCTCCACTTTCATGAGCGTCTTCATGCATGCTCGTCGTACTTTTGACCCGACCTTTCTTTAGGACATCTTCGATTTGATCGGAATATGTCCACCTAGGTCGTCCTGCACCGCTTTGTTCAATCATTCTTATCATGTATACCTCTTTCGTTAATCTTCTTTCATCAATTCTTTCAACATGGCCGAACCATCTAAGTATCCCCTTCTCTGTCTTTGTCACTACATCTTCAACCACGCCGCGCCGCTCCCTTATCACACTGTTTCTCCCTTTATCCATTAGCTTCACTCCAGTTATACTTCTCAAGCTTCTCATCTCCACACCATTAATCTTACTTTTATGTTTCTTCTGCCATACCCAACATTCACTACCATACATCATTGTGAGGATCAACATGCCTCTATGCACAACCAGTCGTGCTCTTTATGATACGTTTCGGCTATTCATAAAGTTATGACGTGCCCCATTCACTGGATTTTTTTCTTAACACTTCTGTCAATATCACCATCACACTTGCCATATCTCGTAAACTGTGAACCCAGATATACAAATTCTTTAGCTTGTTCCACTTTTTGTCCCTCACTCATAATATCACAGTTTGTCATACATTCTTCCTTTTCAAAAACCATTATTTTCTTCTTGCTTACATTCACTTTCATTCCTTTACTTGTTAAAGCACCATGCATCATGTCTACCGTCGCTTGCAGCGCCCACTCCGATGATGATAATAAAACTTAATCATCGGCGTATAGGAGGTATTTGACGATTAACTCATCAATTCTTAGTCCATACTTACGATCTTTCAAATCTTTCAAGCAATTATCTATAACTAATTTAAACAGGCACGTCGAAGCCACACATCACTTTCTAACACCCTTCTGGATGCTAAACCAGTCTGAGTAAGCGCCGTGCATCCTGACACAAGCGTTGGAACCCTCATAAAGTGATTTCAGTGCTTGTATCAGCGTGCTGTCTACCCCATAAACAGACAATATGGGCCACAATTCATTCCTCACCACTCTGTCGTAGGCCTTTTCCAAATTCACGAAAACGCAATAGACCTTTTGGTAAAGTGTCAAACATTTTTCGGCTATGCTACGTAAGGAAAAGAGAATTCTTCTCCTAAATCCTGCTTGTACATCCCAAATCTTCTCTTCTGTTACATTCATCACTCTTTTAATCAGTATCTTTGCGAACAATTTACCGACAACGCTCAGTAAGCTATGCCACGGTAGTTTTTACAGTCTTGCTGTGACCCTTTTCCTTGATATAACGATTACGGCTTTGCACCAGTCATCTGGCATTTTGCCGCTCCCCCCACAAAGGTTGAAAAGGGAATACAGCTGACTAGCTACCGCGCCCTGTACAGCTCTCAGCATCTCGACCGTAATCTTATCATACCCTACAGCCTCAGCCAACTTCATATTATTCATTGCGTCTAAAATTTCGTTCATACTAATATTACTTTCATCCCCACCTTCAGTTTGGGCCCTAACGGGGTTTGGCACTTGCATATCCTCTTCCTCGAATAAACTTTCAAAATATTCCATCCACCTCTTTAGAATACATTCTTCACCTGCCACAAAACTTCCATCCTGCTTCCTGATTTTACCAAGTGAGCTTGCGTTATTAGATCTGGCTGTTCTTATGGACTTCTAGAAAAACTTAATGTTCGTCCGAAAATCATCAGATAACCTTCTTTCAAATTCATCTCTATCATTAATTTTTTTCTATGCACCACATCCTTTGTTGCATTCTTACATCTTTTATATTCATTCTTCGCACTTTGTTGCATCTTCTATTGTTGCCATGTCCATACGTTACTCCAATAATTTCACTAGCTACAACACTTTTCGAACTGGAACAAAGTATGCACACTGCTATTTGGCGGCATACTTAGGCGCTGTTGTGGTACCTACCCAGACAGTCTCCGGCAACAGAAACCTACCACCAAAAGAAATTGAAAAGATTTAGTTTATTTTCCATACTATCTTTATCCACTGATCATATGTCTAGATGTTTTTATCAAAGATATAGTAATGACAGTCGTGTAATCCTTACTTAAGCTTTAATACTAATGGATGCTTCTTACAAAAAGCTTTCTTGCAGATACTTAGCGTATGTTGTCGCCATGTAAGCGCTAAAAGTTGAACATTATAAAGTATTTAACATATTCCCTTTAAATCAAGAAACCGTGTAAAGTATCCGTAAGTTAATAGCATTGCAACGAAGCGCGAATTTCAGTACATAGGTTCATATTAAATTTAATGAAAAAAAAATTCTGAGATAAATAAAATTTTTTAAACAAAACATCGTAAATCTTTTTTAAAACAAGTCCTTGTGAATAATATATTATGAATGTTAATAATTATTAAAATATACTATAGGGATTGGGGTGTAAAGGTTCACGCACAACAACTCACGGGATCCAAGCCAATCTCACCTACTCGTTGTGCACCCTGCTAATCAACAAACGATGCTCTGGCTCCCACCAACGCATTGGGCCAGCGTGGTGAGAAATGGGCCAAACCCTTCCGAATGAACCCCTCCGATCAAAGTGAGAATCTTTAAGGGAGGCCTATGTCCAGAAGTTGGGATGATAAACCCTACACCACATTACGCTCGTCGCTTTGAGACAAGCCGTGAAATCTCGTTGCGTCAACATTTTCACGCGCTACAGTGCTCTTCTTATCGGTACATGGTAACATTTGCACACCACTGTTTGGCGGAAGAAATTGCGATGGTACCTACGCAGACAGCAACAGAGATTTACAGTTGAACCATAAAGAACCGTAAAGAAAATGTTTTGTTGCTCCCATTTTAAGAACTACATCATTAAATGCTCTCGTGCGAAATGAGCCCATTTAAAACGCGCCTCATGTTATTTATACCTTTAGTTTACACAAATGGGGAACATTACTTGTCACAATACTTATTTCGTAGAATATATATTTTAACTTTGTTTTTTATTACTATTATTCAATTAAGCGACGAGACTAGCGGGACATTCACCTGATGTTAAGCGATAGGCCTGCCCATAACAACGTAGTGTTAGGATATTATACACTGCACCGCATTGCGCTTATCGCCTGAGACATAACATTTTGAGTCTCGTTATCTCAGGTAATAATAGGAGATTTCTTCGACAATGTTCCAAATAATTTAAAAGATAACAGCTTCTATATATATAATATATTATATATTTACTTGTTAAAGCTTATTGTTTCTTTCGGGAATCCTTTAAACTTGCGTTGTTTATTTATTAATTGTTATATTAAAAGTAATAAAATTGAATTCGTTATATTCCTTATTTTTAATAGATTAGTATTTACATAATGAAACTCCATAAACTATAATGTGAATTTAGATCTATATATATATATAATGAATATGCACTATAATAAATATTTATTCGCTTTAAGTCATATCAAATAACTTAAACACTTATTTCTCTTTGTAAATAAATTATTTAAAACGTAAAAATTATTCTTCATAATTAATAATTAGTAACATTACTATGTTCCAGTAGTGGAAATTACTGAGGTAACGAGGCTAAACATCTTACGTGTCCAAAGCGACGTGCACGATGTGGTCCAGTGTATATAACTAGCGCTATGTTGTTATGGGCAGTATCACTTACCATCAAGTGAACGTCCCACTCGTCTCGTCGCTTCGATGAATATAAAAAAATCATTAAAGTTATATAAAGTAAATTTGCGTATTAAATAAACAGACGCCACGCTTTTTAAATATTTCAGAAGCTTGAAGTCTATTTCGTTCTCCGTTTCACATGAACACGATTTACCTTTTTTCTGGCGTCAGAGATCCTTCATATATTATTAACACCGTATGTGCAAGGTTCGTGACAGCTTTTTTTTTTATTCTAAGAAGCGTCGAGACGGGCGAAACGTGCTCGTGATGGTAAGTGATACGCCGGCGCATAATAACGTGACGCTAATTAGAATGATATAGTACCACACCGTGCTCGCAGCCTACAGACATAAGATGTTAAGTCGCGTCACTCCGGTAATTTCAACAGCTACAACTCCCTTCAAAACGGAACACAGTAATGTTTGCGCACTACTGTTTAGCGATAGAAATAGAAAAACATTTTATTCGCTACATAACAATTTAACATACACACATTAATTTTAACACACACCTAAATGGCATGGCAGCTAAAAGCTGCAACGCTGGTTTTCAGCTGATACCAGTAACAATAAAAATACTTAAAATATGATAACAATGATTGCTATATTTACATTAAACTATTTACTAAGCACAAACAGTGTAAAATTAAAATCTATGACAAAAAAACAAGTAGATATAATAATACAATAAGTGTGATAAAAAAATTTACTAAATTTTTTTCTATTTGCATCTTATGAAGCAGTTCATCAATTCAATTCAATTACAGTTCTAGTAAAAGTCAATATCAGAGGAAAATCTTTTCATGTTCAAATGTAAATATAACACCTTTGTGATTTTTTAATAGTGCCATTTGGATTTTAGTACAAGTGGACTAAAAAAAAACATTTTCTGTAGCGCGATAAAACGATTTTCATACATTGTTATTTTATAACGTAAAATAAATAACTCTTCGCTGTAATAAAACACTGTTATCTGCAGTGTGCACGCAAATCGGTTTTTTTATCTATTGGTCTAAAAGATTATATATAATCTGAAGCGGTAGATAAAACAGGGGTCTATGGTTCGATTCTGGGCCACTTGACGTACAGTTAGTTACCACCGTCTAATTGTTAATCTGCTGTCGTAACGTCATTGCTGTGTTCCGGCCCTTAACATATGAGAGCCGGAGTAATCTAGACGCGTCAACTCCACCATCTACAGTATCATTGTTGTTTAAACACTATATGAAATCAAGACTTACTGGTAGTCTAGGTAGGTACCACCACAGCGTCTACTTCTGCCGCCAAACAGTGTTGTGCAAACATTACTGTGTTCCGGTCCAAAAGGCGCTATAGCTAGTGTAAATTGGGGTAAAGAGACTCAACATCTTACGTCTCAAGTGACGAGCGCAATGTGGTACAGTATAATCATCCCAACTAGGCCCACGTTGTTATGGGCAGGAGTATCACTTATCATCTGAACGTTCCGCTCGTCTCGTCGCTCTCGCTATACACCAACGCCTACATGATGTAAAATTCACTGTCAGAGAACTGTAATTGTAATATATTGTACGTTACAGTAAATTAATTAAAGCTTTAAACATTTTAAGAAATTAACAACTTTACAGAATTAACTACCATAAGCAAAAAAGTTTTCAATTATGTTAAAGTACTCGACACTTAATTTGTATTCCTGAAATTAACTTTGTTTCGACTCCAATAACCTAATAGTTAAAATATGGTTCTTAAATATCTGATAAAAGTTAAAAAAAAATATTACTTTTAAGCTTTTTTATAGAAATTTATATGAATTAGCAATATAACGAATAGTTTAAAAAATATCATTTTCTCATTATTTATTATAACATTCTTAAAGTCATCATCAACATAAGCATACTGCAGTCTAGTTGTACCATAACCTCAACTAAAGCACATCATTAAGTTCGGTTTTTGGCTCTGCGATATTTAATTGCTACCACTTTGCACAAATCGCTTCGCTACCTGTTCAAATAGAATTTTGTCAGCCTCCTTATTAAACCTTAAAAGCTGTTGGTTAACCTCTTCTTTAAGAGAAATGTTTCTTCAATAGTGAACTGCCGGAAATCGATTAAATAGATACAAAAATATTCGATTGAAGGACCATAACATATTGATGAAACAGACTTTTTCATGTTCCTGCTGGTTTGACTTAGAATTTCAGTCATCAGGAAGAAATTATGTTTTACGTGGGGGAAATATCTTCACATACCTGCTCTCGCAGGGGCAAAGACAGGTTGTGTCGGACTTACACCGACTAAAACTCCCACGATGTTCCACCTCGTCGTCTTATGGCACTCCTCACGGCCTCTCACAGTCACCTGGGCAATGGATCTTCTCGAATCCGTCACCCAGAGGCCATGGGAGCCAAGAGAGCAAGCTGTTCCGAC
Organism: Ornithoptera alexandrae; assembly: GCA_029030555.1. Lineage (NCBI taxonomy): Eukaryota > Metazoa > Arthropoda > Insecta > Lepidoptera > Papilionidae > Ornithoptera > Ornithoptera alexandrae. Next base: position 3,860,297 of record JARDVY010000031.1, read on the forward strand.
TCCCAGTGGCGGATCTGCTCTTGGATTCCGCCACCAACCGTTATACGGCCGCAGAGGATAGTAAGAGCGGCGGAAAGCAATACCGACACTCCTCTTTCTTCGCAGCCCCACCGCCGCCGCATCAGCGGTGCGGCACCGCTTAGTCGCGAAGAATAGGGAGAACGTCGAATCACAATACCGACACTCCTCTCCCTCCGCGACTCCACCTCGACTGCAAAGAGCAGTATAAACCTGCCCCTGCAGCCCACCGGCACACATCCGAGGTGAGCTCATGGAACTCTCCTGGGGCGGCCACCTCGGGCCGGCCAGGTAGGTTCCTCTTAGCTTCACCGTGGGTGACCAAGCCACGTCTACTGAGCCCCACCGCCACGACAAGGCCTGAACCTGTTCAGACAGTTTCTACACGTCATCATTATCATCATCAACCGATAAAAATCTACTACTGCTACTTTCTACACCTATTCAAATTTAAATAAAGCAAGTAATATATTTAATAGAAAACTTGACTAGTTCAATTTTTTCTCTAAAGCTCTCAAATGCATAACCTTAAAGATTTACAGTCATTTATTCTGCAACCGCATTATTTATTTCTATGAAGACGAAGTCTAGCTTTGAGTTGTGAATTAACTGAAAAATACACTTCGCTATTGAAACCCTGCCCCGCTTTTAAAAAGCTCAAATGAAACTTATTTTAAATAAATGTGGGTTGAGAGACCATCAGTTCATGGGGGTTGTAATTTCCATCTACATCTCTGAATTTACTATACAAAATTTAGAATCTATTTTATTTTGTGCTTCACAGTTAAAATAAGAAATGATTAAGATGATGATATAGAGAATAAGAATTGAAAATAAAGGCCGTGTAATAACATTAGGTAATTTTATATTACAACTGGTGAAAAAGCTCTAGAAAACTAAAAAATATTCTTCACATTTTTATCTCTTTTCTACTAACACGTAACTTAGTCATGAAGTTATCTCAATTGCGTTATTTCAAGTCCTCCCATCTGACACACGGAATGAACATGCAAATTCGATGAAGAGTCAAAACCCCGAAGGCACGAAATGGGTTGCCGCCAGTAATTGGATCTCCGGTTTCGTTCGATAAACACACGATGTAGAGCAAAATGAAACTGTTTTTTTTTTAAACTTATTGCGTAAAATAAAATATTCGCAAGCAACGTCATACATATGAGAAACAATAATTAAAAGGGTCAAGCTGTTAAAAATTATTTTGGCTTTTTGATTGTACGAGATACATTTTTTTCCTTACATTACTAAGTAATAAATATAAATATTAATTATACTTTAAATCTTAAACTATGTCAAACAATTATAATTTCTCTAACAAAAAACGAGTACTCTTTCTCTGTAATTATTCATGTAGCAATCAAAATTGAAGACACACCAAATTGCCAAATGTAATGATCTAGATCAATGTTTCTTAACCTTTTTTAAGTCATGCCCCACTTTAGTAATTTTTAAAGCGTCGTGTGCCACTTACAAATTTCAAAACATAAAAATTTATTTTATTTTTATTAATTAATATAAATGATAATTTAAAAAAATTTTTAAAATGTAACTATTTCAAAGAAAAAAATTAATTTTAATAATACAATTTAAAACACAAATTCGAATAAAAAAAAACTAGTTTTTTACAAATTTTTACAAATCAATATAACAAAGAGTTATAAACTTATGCAACGTCAATGCGAACTAATTAAGTGCGAAGACCCAGATTTTTATGGGGTAAAAAACATCTGAGTTCATAGTGATAGGAGTCAAGACTTTGGTAACGTCAAAGCAATTACATCTAATAAAACTGTCACTGAAATCTAGCATTCCATTTTAGAAGCTTATAGTGAAAGGGTTAAGTCGTCTCGGTCAATTTTCAAATTGCCCCCTTCAACTATAAAATTGCCCCCCTGTGGGGCGTACGCCCCCCGTTGGGAAGCACTGATCTAGATAGTGAATCATGTTGTCAATTTTTCAAATGTTTAAGAACGCAGTTTAAATCTTATAGTTTTAAAAATCTTTCATCTTTCCCAAATATACAACAACTGTATATTTGAGAAAGCATTATTTTTTTATTGTTGTGGCAAAATTCTTTATTTTTACTTGGAAAAATTATTTCGGACTTCAGTCAATAACTGGAATTAGAAGGAGGAAAACTTTCGCACATTATCTTGGCCAATTATACACCGTAGCAGAATATTACCGGCTATTCATCGCTGTCATGGTTACTCTCACGGTTGCATTTATTTTCCTCACATCTTTATTTACAAGCTCCATAAATCTTATAAAAGACCGTTTTCTCTACGATAGATCAGTAATTAACTGTGAAGAAAGTAAAATATATTTCCAAGAAAAGAATGAAAGAACTATCTTGAATATGCTTGTTACGATTTTTTGCATTTCAGTCTATACATAGTAATGTGCGTACAATAATTGCATATTTGCAATATCTACCTAAATGGACTCTGGTATAGAGACAACGAGTAAATTTTCTGGATTAACGGGGTCGTTGCTAAACATGCATAATGAAAAGCGATGAGTAAGCTAGACACCTACATATTAATTCTACCCATTTATTTACGTTTAAAGTTTATTGTCAATCCAATTTTTTTTTTCGCCAAAATAAGTAATAATTTTCTTGGTCTTCTACTGTGTTGAGTAAATTTGCACTCGCTTCTAATGAATAGAACTAAACTGTGATTGAGATTCAACGAAACGTATTTTTACACTCAAACGGATACGAAATGCTCATTTCATCACGGTTAAATAGAACCCGTGGATAAGAAAAGTCTCAAAAAGGAAACAAATTGAATGAGTAACGGTTGAACATTTCAAATAACAATTTGTCATTGGCCGATGAACACCCTACGGCAATAAAACTATTTGCCGTACACAAGTGGACTTGTTTAACTCTAATAGTAAATAACCAAATTTCACTTGTCGCACTTAAAACTTTTGTTCTGTCTCATAGATCAAGTAACTTCACTAGCTCCATTGCATCAACCGGAAACAGTATTGTTATAGTTTAACTGCCTCTGTTTCGCAGTGGCTGACCAGTTATCATGCAAAGGTCCGTGCTTAAATTTCGGAAACACACGACAGTTTAATCGGTGGTATAGTTTTATCAAAGCCGCCTGATTAACCACTACATTCAAATTGTAAATCTGTATAACAATCCTTGTATTTAATTACCTCTCGCACCGGTCTTTACCAAAACAAAAAACTCGCACAACAACTCACGGGACCTAAGCCATCCTGGCCTGTTCGTGGTGCACCCTGTTAATCAACAAACCAGGCGCTGGCTCCCACCAATAATGGTTCAAATCCCCCTATAAGAACCCCTAGAAACGACGATCCGTTGTTCCCGGCGGCACCATGCAGCCTGTGGACCGATCGATGTGGCGATATTTGGGGGAGGCCTATGTCCAGCAGTCGATGCCTATCGGCTGATAAATGATTGATTGAATAATCTCTATTATTTTAGTGCATAATACGATAGAACGCTGTCTGTTGAAACTACAAACTCAATCAAATCAATTTAACTGCATACGGTATCGGTTATCGATTCGAGTCCAATGCCACACGAGTAGTGGACTTTAAATGATGATATGAATTACTCAATCTGACATACATACGTCGCCTTAATAACTTTTTTTTAATTCGTCGAAACGACGAGGCGAGCAAGATGTTCACCTGATGATAAGTGATACGCTTATCTATGACATTGTGGCGCTAGATATACACAGCTCCACATTGCGCTCGTCGCCTTGAGACAAGAATTTTTAATTTTAAGTCTCTTTACCCCAGTAATTTCACTAGCTATAACTCCCCTCAAACCGGAACACGTCCATGTTTACACGCTACTGTTTGGTGGCAAAAATAGGCGCTACAGTGGTACCCCAACTAGACGATCTCTGAAACAGAGATTAATTACTACTATTGCTATTTTCCAGCAGTCATACATATGCGAGCCAGATTATTCTAGAGGAGCACGTCTTACTATCTCGGACTTCGTTGTCTGGTAAGGTTTCATCAAATTGATGTCAATTTCGTATAAGCTTACCGTTTATTATTAAAACCTTGTAGAAATACATATTGATAAATTTACAAAAAACTGTTTCCCTTAAACGTCTAGACTTGGAGGTAAAAATCAATAAACATATTTTTGCTACCAATTGAACTCCAGGGATTATTCTGAACAATATAGTAATAGTAGTAGTATTTGTGTAAACAAATTATTATTCTATCTACATTTCACCTGAGCCTTAAGTTATTATTATAAAGCCCTACCTCGCAATTCACTTACGCTAAGTTTAAATAAACAAGTAAAAATTTTCAACTGACGCTCATGGCCGTACACTTTATTGAGTCGTAAATTTTACGCAGCGACCTGATGGCGTAAAAGTTAAAATTAACATTGTGTTGAAAATTCTGTTATGTTTTTCGCCCATTTACGGCAGAATTTGGTTATAAACCAAATTTATACCTTGAATTACGATAATTATTAAATATGTGTTTTCCTTTATTACAAGTTTACTTCGGTTAAGCGAAACATGTTATCATCTCTCTGCCTTGTTCCCTTTTCACAATACGACTTCTTCCATCATTCCCTACTCTTAACTATAAACGTACAATCTACTTCTTATGGTTTTCATCTACTCTTTCGTAACACGATTGTTCTCTTCACATTACTTGCCCATTACTTCTCAGAACTTTTATCACTATTACTAATTTCAAGGTTTCTTGTTATATATTAATTTTGTATTTCATCCATTCTGGTATCGTAAGTCATCTATCGTCAATCAGTACAAACGCATGTTAATATAAAATAATATTTTTCAATGATAAATCCTATCAGAATCTAAGCCAAGATCATTATACTTTTGTTTTATCTTTCTTCAGGTAGGAAGTTCAAGTCAACTTTAAATATACTTACTTGAAAACAATGTTATGGTTTAAAAGGTGTTATAACTTGTTCAATTACTAGATAATAACAAGATGCTAAATCTTGTTGTCATTAGGTTGTATAAATATCCTAATCAGCATTACAATGTAATGAACAGACATATCATTACTCATTAGATAACCGTTCTGCTGATCTATTTATCTATATATATAAGAGATTTCCACCTGTGTAGAGATCGCAGTATCTCTGGAACAATAAGGCCGAGAGACTTGAAGTTTGGTAGGAATATTCTTTTACCGAGTATAGGTCAGCTAAGAGCGACTTTTACTAAATTCGTTCACCAAAGGGAGTTGCGGAGGTGTTTCGGCCAACAAAGCGGGCGTGGTACAGCTAGTTATATATAAAAGGAGTAATAATGTTATTATTATAAAAGTAAAACAAAATTTAGGGCATTTATGTAATTATGTTTAAACTTAAAGGAGTGTTCGTCCTAATTACTCTGCCGTTACAATAAAATAGAATCCATATTTTCTAATTTATCTCCGTTGAATAAATGTGTATACTTTGTTGTAAATAGCTTCGTTTCGTGTTTAATGTAAATTAGTTGTTTTGACGAGATTGTTATCTTGAGCCTCGAATTACTATGTTTAAATCAATTTCAAACAAGACTAAATAGCGTTATAATAAATTAGTTGTGCCTTTAGCTAATACAAAAACGGAAATAGATCAATTTGTAAAGCTTTATATGTTCATATTGTTAACCACCCTTAATGTGGTGGATAAATAGTATTGTCCTTCCAGTACATTGAGTCCAAACAAATGTTTCGGTGTATAATTTCCATTGTAGATAAATGTTTAGTTTGCAAAGTCTATGAGCAACACAAAATTTTGTTTCATAATTATTGCGGGGGACATTGATTTATTGCGTACCGCTGTGAGCAATCGACAGGTATCAAAATTAACAATTGTTTGCACACGAACGTAATGATTAATGGTCACAATGAATATTTATCGCGAATATCAAATATACGGCAGTCCGAGATAATGTAAAAAACATGAAACACTGAATCAATGACCTATAGCTAGTAGAAAAATCGATAAATTTATCTGTAACGCCTGTAATATTTTATGACCATTTCTAGGGTTACACATTACCAATCAACACCCCAATGTTGGGGTGCCGATTTACTATTATTACAACCCAGTTTAATATTGGTAAGTATTTGTTGCCGGAGACCGTTTAGGTAGGTACCACCGGAACTCCTATTTAGTCCACCAAAGAAGAGAATGCAAACATTAGTGTCTTCTGGTTAGAAAGACGTTATGGCAAGTAAAATTACTGGGGTGACTTAATATTTTAAATCTCGTCGATTAATTTAATAAAAAAAAACTAAATTAATTAAGGTCAAGTAGTTACGACTTGTACTTAAACTTTCCAAATTTAACATTTAAATACATGTACGTATTATAAGTAAAGTGAACATTCTTGCCCATCATCCTCTTTATAATTAAATGCAACTAATAATAACGTTAATAAATTAATATTAATTGCTCTACAAATTAGAAGTTGCGGCAAACAACAAAATGTATTGCAGGCATTAAGAAACGTTTATCCAGCCTTAAATTAATTAAGAACAGTTTAGGTGGGCCATTTTAAGACAGTTTAATTATTAACCTTTATACATAAACATCGTTATGAAAATAAATCTGTACTTGAGAAAGTTTTACATTGAACGTAGATAAACGAACTAAAAAATGGATTTATACTGTTTCGTTTACGAATATCGAATAAAAAGTAATAGAAGCAAAATTTTTGTGGTAACAAACTATTGTAGTGTACAAAATCACAAAATGCGTTATAACTATAGCTGATATCGTTTTTCTATCATGAAATATGACTAAGGACCATAAAGTAGGAAAAAGATTGTTGATTTTACAATAATTTTAGTTTAATTATTTAATTGTTGGGTAAAATTGAAGAATATAAACGTATAAATCTGTTAGCAACGCTTCAAACAAACCCTGGTACCAATCTAATCTATCTATCTATATAAATGATGAAAATGGGTTTTGTTTGTCCGCCAATCACGTGAAAACTAGTGAATGTATCGACATGGGAATATCACTATTTGACGCGAAATGAATTGTATACAGTCATAGGTTATTTTTTGAAATTCATAGATCACATTTTCATCACTTTATTTCTATTCTATTGTAATTATTCGCATTTATAAATATTTTCATTTCGGATTATTTATGAAGTTGCTATAGTAACAGCTGTTATAGAAAGTCATTTACGGTTGCGGTTGCTCTCAAGGAATATTTAACACATATTTCAAGCCTACTTTTATGTTACAGCTTGCAAAGAGGGCGAGGAACAGCTAGTATATTTATATAATACGTCTAGATAATAACGTAAGCTATATCCACTACGATTTGTAGTTAAAAGCTACGGCAATTATAGAAAAACTATGCCACAGCTACTAACACACCGCGTACACTAAGTACACCCGCGATCAGGGGCGGTTCTCACCGCCCAGAGATTCCGATATCGGCGAAGGTGGTCGGGGAACTGGTCCGCGCCCGCCCTCCATGAACTAGGAGATTCGCCAAAGGAACCAACAACCAGACACACATTATAAAATATTAAAAATAACTACACTCCAAGTAGTACACATTTTTTGTAAACAGGCCGTGGATCCGGGTCCACGAGCCCAGTGTCAGATAAGTTGTAAAAGTCGCATGACTTGCAGCGCTAACATCATCAGGAATCAAGAAAAACTGTCTAAATATTAAAAATTACAAATATTTCCATATGGAGATCTAATATATGTATTTATAAACGGAAATTAATTATTCGTTTTGGTTATACATATAAATGTATATATTTAATAGCCTCAGGCTTTAACCATTCCGCAACATGGTTAATAGAAAGTGTTCTTCATTACATAAACACATTTTACTTTAAAGTTTAAATAGTTAATCACAACAAAACATTGTTAGGTTTAAGTATTAAAAAGACAATTAAATTTGTAAGCGAAACCACAATTATACATTTGTATATAATAATTTTGCGAGGCGTTGTGTTTTATTAAACACAGGACTGACCCGCGCTTAATTACTGTAATGTTACTTTGTAAGCTTCATAAAAGAGCGGCCCTTTTATATTTTCATAAACAAAAAGGAAGGTTTCATTACCGAGTTTGCATTAGTCCTCTCACAAATAAATAATTCTGACTGCATAACAGTAGGAACTCTCGGTTGGCGTAATGAAATAATGAGAATAACAATGATAAGCCTGACATTAGAAAACAAAAATTCAATTTATGACTTCAGCTTGGATACCAATTTGATGTGGTAAAGAAGCAGAGTAGATGTGGCTTTATGACCGACTACAATGTTCACCTACAGTAAGGCAAAGAGGTACCTACACGACTAGCCAGATCTATAATCAGTCCGAGTTGGCCGCTTCCATGATCATAACAATGGTATTAGTAGTAGTGGTAACAGTAGAATAGTAGTAGTAGTAAGAGTAAGGAATTGTATTCACTGCTCCGTGTGTTACCATTGTTACTGGTTTGTGACAAAACTGCGGAAACCCTTCATTAATCTGTTTACAGTAAACTCGAGTAAACGTTAAAGAGTATAATTGTGGTAAACTTCATAAAACACAGAAAATTAGAAGTAAAAGTATATTATGTTATAAAACATGATTGAAAAGGGCTTTATTTAAAAGTATTTTTTTAAAAGTTGTACGTATACCTTTTAGTCCTAGAAATGGGTTTAGACTTGACTTGAAGTTCAGATGATTTTAAGTGACAATTAAGTTGTAGATGGTGACGCGTACTGACCTACAATACTCTAGCTCTTATATGTTCATAACCGAAATACAGAAATATCATACATCTGATCCATGTTGGTAGCTAAAACCAATAGTCAACGGCCAAAATAAAGTTGATTTTTTAACTTGTTTCAGTTAGCATCCTAGAATTTATTTACTGACAGAGGGATCAATTCGACATGTATGTTTTTGATGTGGCTTTTTACTTTATGCTTTCCATTTTGATGATTATTGTTTTGTTAGAATTCGTACAGTCTGAAGTTCATCATAATTTTAATAGTCCCTTACTGGACATTGGTCTGTTATAAAAACTGATTATTCCCAGTCAATTGTAGTTGGAGCTTTTTTCAGTTTCTATCAATCGCCGATGTTATATTTTAAGAGTAAATATAAATATAATATAAAATCTTATGTTATAAATAATATTTACTCTACATATTATTTAATAATATGTACAGGCTTAGAGTCTTGTTCACGTTGTTTTTTGGTCGAAAAATTACATTGACGTGTCCACTACAACTATTGAAATAATTAGTCCCGGATCACACATTACATTAGCATAGACAGCACATTGGCATCATTTGTATCAAATATTTTGTAATACATTAAAAATACAATAATATTAATAGAGCTCACTTATTTATTTTCTATACAACATATTCTATTAACAAATAATAGAGAATAAGTTAATTTTCTAAATTCGGTAAGGTTTTGGCTTCATAAGACATTGTTAGTAGAAGAGACAATCAACCCTCGCAACACTGATAGTCTATTATTAAACTTCCACTTTGTGATTATATTTTGTTCAGATAACAATATAGTTTCCAGAATAAATAACGATATTTATGATGACCATCTATATATAAAATTTGGTTTAAAGTTAATATTATGATACTATAATAAAGTAAAGAATCATGAAGACATTACTTAAAAATTTTGCTATGTATAATCAACGGGAATTTATGTTTGTCGTAAATATGATGCGTGCTTTGTACTTTTTTATTTCTCTTTACACGTTTTATTGTATAGTAATAATAAAGTATAGGTAATAAAGTTTCCCACACAGCGCAATATTAAGGGCAGCAATCATATAAGATAGATGCGAGTTTTAGAAGTATTTTTATTGCTTTCTGTACATTCGGGATCAAAATAATATATTTTAATTGTTTATTCCAACTATATCTATGTGTAAAATATGTATATATCATGTATTACATGAATATTGAATTGTCAACATGGTTTTAAACTAAACTAGTTTTTAAATCTTATATCACTAAACAAACGCTATGCAATTGCAATGACTACATTATTTAACATTAAGTGTTATAAAATAAAAAATTTGTTACTTTTCGTTTTTGTAAAACACATTAAACGGTTCTTCTGAATTGTTGCTATAACACTTAATCTCAAGAACTCGCTCACTAAAGCTACGAGCGATGTACCTAAACAATAAAAAGACAAGAAAAGTTAGAATAAAGCCCAAAAATATTTTCTGTCAGCCAAACTATAGAAAAGGCAGTCAAATATTCAGTAACCTTCATAACTCCTTATGAAAGGACAATATACTTTTACGCATTTATCGGCTTCTCAAACAATTTGGTAAATTTCGAACTGTGGTCTGATCGTTTGCCGCAGGGAGGGCGATTTCGTTCAAGACTTTATGAACTCTTTCTTAGATATTTGAAAGGTAACTTTTGCAAGCTACGGCGTTGACAACATTCACAATATAAATCCTTACGAATTGCCATATCAACTGTGAACAATAACCGATTGATTATCAATGAAGAATGAAGATATTCCTCATTTCAAGATAAACATTACTTTTAGTAATAAATCGTTTGTGTGAAAAGAATTTTAATCTTATTCAACAACAAAGAGAATAACTTCAATCGATGCTGACATTAACTAATCTCGCTTTAACCCCCATTTAAATAAACTACACTAGAGATTTCTTTTACAATATATCGTATAACATAAAAGTAAGCCAAGGTTACAAACCGTTTCTTCTCTACTCGTATAGATAAACTAGCCTATTAACTTAATCGCCGGATCAGAAGATCGCTATCCGCAATCCGCTCTCATCTTAGAAAACTATTTTGTGCTTCAAACTTAAATTATCTGTTATATAATTATACTTGAGATATGTAAAATAACTAACAGTTAGTATATAAAAACTTTGCGTGTCTTTATTAAAAAATAAGTCTCTAATCGATTTGAAATACTTAAAAAAATTGTAACACGTCTTTATGCTTTTCATCTCGATAGGCTAAAATGATAATGATAAACAATTTCCCTATTTATCTTCGGCGGATGCACTGTCAGTGCTGGGTAAAGCTGTTTTTTTTTTGCTCCTCCCTAAAGTTATACTTCCGGGCTTTATTTTTCTTAAATTGTTATTTACATTATTTATATATTCTTTACAAATTCACACTATTTACATTTGTTCATACATTACCTCTAATTGCTCTAACTTATACCTGTTTATATAATATTACTATATTCTAATATAAGTTACCGCACTAAGTAACCTGCGTATTTCCGTGAATGTCACCAAATCGTATTTATACTTAGTGAAAGCAATCGCCACTAGAGGATCTTACCAACCAAAAAGTAAAGGGTATACAATATACTTACAAATAACTTTTACGTGTTTAATATTTATTATAAGATTTTTAAGGAGTAGTAAAATAAATTACTTTTCCTACGTACACCAAATTTACTGTTTCTCGCAATTGGTTAGCGTGCCTTGTTTATTATTTTATACGTACGAATTTATTCAGCTATAAATTTAAACGGAGTTTAAAATCTGCAACTGTACGTTTTTAAGTAAAAAATATATAATCATAACGTTTAACTTTATCCACCACATAAATTTTAAATAACCAGTTTCTCGTTGAAACTTATTGCAATTTGTTTTATGAACATCCAAATATTATATTCAGTTGTAAACAAATAGTGCCTTTAATCCTTTTATTAATTTCTATTATCTGTTCTTTTGCTTCTTTATCATTTAATTCCTAATACTAAACTAAAGACGGAAAACTATATCTGGGATATTACCGGTAATCACACTTGAAAATGTAACTCCTGTTAATTCGCTCACACTAGAATATCTGAGATTTACACAGCCCTACAAAGTTAACACATTTCATTAAGCAAACTCGATTGAGTTTAAATGTACTCACAGGTAATAGGTTCCGCGATATTCGCTTTAACTTCAGTAACAATCATTAAGCACTTGCTAAATTTTAACGTTAAATTTCGATAAATCAACGTCGGGGGCAAGAGAATCTAAATATAAAAAAATCTAAATAAATATTAATAAAAGACAAAAATTAATCGACTTTAAATCATTAATGCTTTTCTCGATATTCTCTCATACATATGTGCATATTTTATACACATAAACGAAGGTTTTAACATTTTCAAATAGCTAATAAACTCACAGAAATTACACATTTAATACTTAAGACTATTCTTTAGAACCTTATACGCCTTATTGTCTTGTTGTTAACGATAATATTACTAAACTATAAATGCAATATTTGCACCATGTTGCTTGTCCTATAAATCTTTGTAACATTTCTCATTTCTGAGATTAAACTGTCTAGAGAGATAATACAAACGTGCAAATTCAGAACGACAACAGACAATTTTCAGTTCATAAACTGTATTAGCCTGAAATATAAACGCACTAGTTATTGCAGGAAAACATTTCTTAATATTTTTCAATGGAAAAGTTTATTAGTATAACTTATTTCTGGAACTGTGGCTTACCGCTTGTATTGTAATGCGATGATCCTTGATTTGATTCTGGGACCACAAGGTCATAAGGTCTTATTAATGATAGGATTAACTGGTGGTAGGTCTTTATTGCTGGAAGACGTCTAAATATGTTGGTACCTACGCAACGCCTATTTCTGCTGCCATTCTGTAATATGCGAACATTACTCTGTTTCCGATTGAAGAGCGCTGTAGGTAATGTAAATACAGAGGTAACGAGACTCAACATCTTGTCACAGGCGAGAAGCGTAATGTGGTATCACTTACTATGAGATGAACGTCTCTCTTACCTCGCCACTTATTTAATTAAAAAAAAAATTTTTCTAACTCGCATAAATAGTTACAATCGTTACATTGTCAATCATCCAGTACAAAAACTATGCTATATTGTAGCTGTAAAAATACATAGTATTTAGGGCGAGAACTATTTGCATACTTATGACACATCTCTTTCTGTTAGTGGTTAAAAATTATTTATTTTGTTACGGAACATAATTCTAGTAATAGAGTATTTGCTGCATGCCATTGTATATTAATGTGTTTTGTTACCGTTTGATTACCATATTTCGTGTACACGTTTTCATTGCTGCTCTCTATTTTTACACAATGAAGGACAGAAACACTTCAGCACGCGACATTTGACGGAAACATTTTCGATAGCGACCCATATTGTAAATCTGTCGCATTTACAACATTTCTGTGTTCTAATAGTAAAAAAATGGGGGCTAGAGAATACTGAACAAGCACTCCATATCACCTTCAGCTCCATTTTCCTTTAATGGTTATAGAACTCTGTTGTCGAAGATCGTTGAAGTAGGTACTTCAACAACTACGATTATGCGCAAACGACTATAATTACTTATTTCGAGTGCAAAGGACGCTGTAACCAAACAAATAATTGTGGTTAGACAAGCACAATATAGTACCGTATTATCATCTTAATTAGCACTCTATTTTTATAAGCTGACGATTAGTGGAATTGGAAAAAAATCTTATGAGGATCAAATGTTTCACATGACCTTTTAGTAACAAGTTCTTTGTGTGGGTACTTTTAATTAACTAAGGAACTATTTTAACTTACAAGTTTTCCAAGATATATATTATTTTTACAAACACCAGTATTATTAATTTTTATTGTATAATTGACATGAGATTTTAAGAAACTCGTCAATAATTATTCTTTCGTTTTAAATATATATATAATATTATGTAGCCATTTTAAGTATTCATGTATGTGTATTTATATATGCATATTAATTAAGTACCCACACCATATGTATGTTATTTCCCATAGGTTATCTGGAAGAAATCCCCTTTAGTAATAAGACTGTCAATTACGCATTTATTATTATATAATATTCTTTTATTAAATGTAGTATTATTTGGGGTGCAATAAAGCATTTTCTATTTTATTCTATTATATGCATTTAAGTAAACAAAAAAACAAACGTTGTTATACGTAAATGTTAAAATGTGATATAAACATAACTTGCAACGTTTTAATAACATGGTTCATTTAAATTTCGAGTAAAATTACTGCAATGGTTAAATTGTATGATACTCGAAATATTTTCATTAAAAATATTTGTAAATAGTCATTTCCTATACTTTATGTTTACAGAATTCATATCACTTTTAATGAATGAACAAATACGAGGCAGGGCTTTATAACTTTGCTATTTTATTTGTTTTTATAACACTAACATATTATTTTGTCATCTATAATGGGCTATCTTTGAAAAACACTAGAAATCGATGTTAAATATATGAACATGGGTTTCCTTTTTTTGCCAATCATGTGAAAGCTAGTGAATGTGACATAGGAACATGACCATTTGATGGAAACTTGAAACTCGAAACTAGAAACAAAAAACTCGAAAACCAAAAATTTTAAATTTCCCAAAACAACAGCTATCGTTATATATTTATTGGATATCCACCAACTCGCACTAGACTATTGCGACAGATAAATGATTTTATCTTTATTTTTGAGAGAGAGACAACCACAAGTACCAGTAACCGGGGATGTTATTTATTTTTTAATTTATCATTAACAAATTGGGTAAAACAGACACAGCTATATTTATTTAAAATTTTGCTGGCCCTATTGACATGATATTAGGGTTCATCCATTCGTTTTATGGCCTATAGTAAAGTGAAGAAGATCTTACTGGTCGCACACATGGTGCAAAACTGGCCCAAGGTGGTTCAACGTTTACGCTGTCTTTCGTAAGAATGTACAGGTCGTATTAGGTTATTATAAAGGTGTAATAAAAATATATACATTATACTGTAAAAGTAACTTAAGAAAATATATATATATATAAAGTAGATATCCAGAGTTTCATTGGACCATCACGAGATCTCTGAAACTATTAGACGTAGGCATTCAAAATATGATAAAGACATTACTTCTGCCATTTAGAGGTCAGCTAAGAATGGTTTAAGCAGTGTAAGGTTTCCACGCAACAACTCACGAGACCCAAAACCAACCTCACTTGCTCTAGGTGTATCCTGCTAATCAACAAACTAGACTCTGGCTCCCACAAACCGATATTGAGCCAGAGTAGTTGGAAATGGCTCAAATTCCTCCATATGGACCCCTACAAGGCGTCTTATGTCCAGATGTGGACGTTTATAGGTTCATAGAAGATTGATAAGAATGGAATTTAAAAAAATTAATTGCGCAGATGTTACGAACGGAGCACAGGTAGTTCAATACATAAAATCTAATATATAAACTTTATTAACAACTGAAAATTATGATTTTTCAATTTTTATCTACTATCTGTATTCTTTTTTATGTAAAAATTATTAACATTTACGGATTGATTCAAACGGAAATTTTCAGATATCTGTTATCATCTGACTATTCGTGAAAATGTATTAAATGTTGTAATAATCACCGTACATTGTTATTAGATAATTTTATATTGATTATTTAATATTGCTAAGGAATAGTGGGGAGCTTAGAAATCAATGCTGATTTTATCTTCAGCTGACTATGTAAATTGGCCACGGCATATCATTTATCAGTGCCAGCGGAACCTTTCAAAGGTCAAACACACTGTGTTCAAGGACGTCGTAGCTTCTCTATTGCGAAAATTGCTATTTTTTGCAAATAATTATTTCTTATGATGTTGCAATTTCTTAACTAATGTACTCATAAAACGAAACAGTTGTTGAATTATGTATAGAATTGACTTTAATGTATCATTTAAACTGATCTCAGTTGCGTGTGAGATCATAATCTACTTAGTCCGGCCATAACTTCAATTACAAATGAAAATGCATTTTTTTAAAGAAGCAATGTAATATTATTAAAAATTATACCTATATATTTATTAATCTCAGCAAAGAATTACAAAAATATATTTTTTCGAAATGGCCACCTTTGGCTTTTATACAGGTATTTAATCTGTTTGGCCACGAATCCACGGTTTGACGAAAGTCCACGGTATATTTTTAAAAAGTGTATTGCTGAGTGGTTTCACATGATCTAAGACTGTATCTTGATATAATTTTACTGACATTTTCACTCCTTTTTCATAAAAATGTACTTTTGTGACTTCTTGATAAAACACTCCTCACCAAATCATCACTGATGCAGAATGTTGTCCACATTGTACCTTTCCAACAATTTGAGCAGCGTTTTGATCGATTCACTCTCTTTAATTGTAAAGATCGATTTAGGGCATGTCCTGTATATCGACGATAAGCACCGAGCTTCCGGCCTTGTTATAATACGCGACAGAGTCCTAGCGAGAATCTTAATTTTTCTCGATAAGATTTTTTGCTTCCTAATGAGATTTCGACGAATTCTGGCTTTAACAGCATTAACAGCCTTTGTAGTTCTAACAGCACGTGGCCGCCCCGATCTTTTCTAATCTTCGACAGAGTAAGTGTTGTTGTATCTGTCGATAGTACAATGTACGACCATAAAGCTGATACCAAGCTTTTGAAGTGTTTGGAATATGACTGACGGGTCGGTTCCATACCCACTTTGTGCAAGGCGATAACTGCAATCCTATTTTCTTTAATACCCCATTCCATATTGTAATTTGGTAATGAACACGAAAAGTTATGTGAAATGGCGCAAAATCGAAAGAAGTTTTTAACATAATACACGTGTCCCAAATTCAAAATAATTAAAAAGTTGGAAAAAAGAAAAGTTTTTATGTAACAGTATTTATGGACAGACTGGTTACATACATACAGCCCGTACAAATAAATAAGTTAACAAAGTCTGTTTATTACATTAAAATAAAGGTTTTAGAGGTTGACTTGATCGTAAGTGACTCCTACCATAACACGTGGCGCTATTTAGGATGATAGGACACTGTACTACATTATGCTCGTTGTATTTCAGACATAAGAAGTCTCGTTAATCCAGTAATTTCACTAGCTGCAGCACCTTATAAACCGGAGCATAATAATGTTTGCACAGTACCGTTTGACGGCAGAAACAGGAGCTGAGATATTCACCTATAAAGTATCTATCTTATATACATTTATAATCGATTATTGCTTGAAAAACGACACTCCACTATATAAGCAATAACCGTCTTTCAGTATTTCCAATGGATTAACATTATAATACCATTAACGACTGTTGTTTTCTTAAAGCGAAATATAGAGGAATCTCATAATACAGAGACTTATTAAATGTACGATAATTAAGCAATAGTTATAATTCAAATTCGGATACAAATACACGTTTAATATCGGATAACTTTGCAATTAGCTAGTTGCTGACCAAGAATCATCATATTATTTTTCCCATTTAATGCAATCCAAAGGCTTTAGATTATAAACATTTTTTTTTAATTCATGATGCAACAAGACGAACAAGATGTTCAGCGAATGGCAAGTGATACGCCTGGCCATAACATCGTGGCGCTAATTGAGAGGATATACACTGCAAATTGTGCTCGTCCCATTAAAACGTAAGATCTTTAATCTCACACAAATTAGAACATGTATTCTACTTATATTAAGTCTGAATTAATTATTAATATTTACAGTATAGATGATAACTGTGCAATACTATTTCAAATACATTATAACATCACGCATTAGAATAATAATGTTACAGCGATTTCATTTCAGGCTACAAGAATCATTTTGTCAGACGATAAATAGAATCTAAAGTCCAAGGAAGACATTCTCTCATAATTCATGCAATTACTTCATCCAAATACGAGAAATAACTGCAGCAGAACGTTTAGAATATATTCCCTAGGAGGAAGCAAACAAATACAATTTGTAATTTCAATGCTTTATTCTGTACCAATCTCTGCCAGCCGAGCTATTTACAGGAAACCTCAATTACTATTTGACAGATTTTTTTGATGCAATACGACTCTATAATAATTAAATACAAAATAGATATATTTAACGCTTTAATATCGCGGTAAAACGAAATATAAATTAACTAAAACTTTAGGGTTAAACAATTCATGGCTAAAATCGTGATATCCTGGAACTGGTATTAAAATTAATGGTGCCATATAACTGTAATTTGTTATCTGTTATTCTCGTATTATTTTGTACAAACTATTATTATAGCTTTGAAGTGTATTTATTTATTTTGATCATTATCATTACAGGCTATTGATGATGGTGGTGGTGGATGATACGAGCATTGATAAAAATGTACCTCTTCAATTCCCATTTCAGGGAGAAATTAATAAAGATCATGGATTGAACGTTAGTGTAGCTGATATATTAAAGCACCATTCTGTCGTTTTGTAAAGCGATCCAAAAAAAGATTTTTTTTATGGTGATCAGATAATAGGTGTTGGTGTTTAACCGCTGTTATCAACAAACTTGTATTTTAAATCTACTTAAACGAGACTAGTTTTTTGAAAATGATTTTAGCTTTACTATCGCTCTTTGTACCTCTTTATAAAGTTAGGAATTAAATAACTAGATAACCTATTATAAATAAAAGTAATTTATCTTCAATTAATGTTACCAGAAATTAGATTTTCAATGTATTTTCAACTTGTGCCTAAAGCAACATAGTTTGTAAATTTTGTTAATTGAAATTAAACTTACAACTTACCTTCAACTTTGTTACGCCAAGTAACCCAAAACACTTAGACTATTGAGTATTACTTCCATTCAATCTAAGCTGACTATAACAATTATCTATTTAATCAATTTCAACAGGCAAACTGAAAATAGTTAGAAGTTAAGTTAGTTCTATGCTTAACAGCTTGGACTATAAGAATGGATTAGAGAGCCTTGTCAATATTGAAACAGAAAATAATTCGCCTGTTCATATATTTAAAATAGTATAATCTAACAGTTCAATAATAAGAACATTTACATATCACGTGCACAAAATTCTTACACGACCTTATGGCCAAAAATAGCCTAGTATTCTAGAATTCCAATAATATTTCGTAGTGCATATATCGTTTCAAACGTTTCGTTTACCACAATCGCTTTATAGAGCTATGTTGGTTCTATTGTGAAGACGACCGATCACAAACAGAGATCATAGAATACAACCTGTATGAAAACCAAATCTATTCGATATCACAAGGAAAAGTGAATTAAATTAAAAGGATATAAATGAAATTTTGTTGAAAATTATTTGTTAAATAGTGATGTAATAACATAAAGATTTCTAAGTTACGGAGGCTTTGCTCTCCTATGCAAATAGCAAATAAAGATTGTGAGAACGTTTAAATATATTTTATCCTTTTACGTTGTAATTATCAAAAGAAGCGAACATAAATAAAGTCGTGTGTATTGTTTGAGGCGCTGATATTCGTAACCGTTCTAAAAAAGCACGAATAGCTACCTATTCAATAGATATGATTTAATTATAGACTTTTCTCTTTAATGTTATCTCCTAGTAAGTTACGTATTGAATTAATAAAAAAATATTTTCAGCTTCATATCGGACCCAACGCAACTTATCACGAATAGGCTCTGTGATATACAACAACCGATACCCTTCAATAATATTGGCAATATAGTATATGCTAACCTTCATTTTGAAATGTATATATTGTACATTCAACTGGACCATGTCTCCAGCATCCAGGTAGAATAGTTATTTAATGTATAATCCTGGACACAAACTTTAATTAAAAAGAAATGTTGAATTCACTTTCAACGGCTTTATATATAATTAAGATGGGATCAATGTTTACGTCCCACTGAAATATTTAGGACAGATCCGTTAAAAGCTTACGGATATTGAAACCACAGAAAGGGAAAGACTTGAATAATAAAAATGAGAAAAAACAATTACCTATTTCTTAAAACATGAGGATTCATTGATTGAATCACAACTGTATTGCCTATTATCAACTGTATAAATACACACTTTGGTGGTCTATTTATTTTCAAAATAAGTTAAGAATTTAGGCCTTAATGCCAGTAAATAACTCTCAGATTCGGGGCAATCTCTAAAAAGACTATTTTTCATAGAAAAAACAAAGAAAACGTTCGCCTCTATTATAAATATTAATGAACATAAAAAATTATATCAATATAATTATAACAGTAATGTAGAATTAACATTTATCAATTTTCTTTGGTATAAACCATTACGTTGGTTAACAGATATTTGTAAATTGTGTAAAATTAATGTAACATAATAAAAACAAGTAAAACGGCAAAACTTAATTTGTTTAAAATTACTATAAATAAAAATATTTTTTTTATTGAACCAAGTTTACCTGATGGTAAGTGATCCTCCCACCTATAACTATTTGGTGCTAGTTAGGATGATACACACAGCATAATATTGTGCTCGTCGCATTGAAACATAAGATTGTAAATCACATTACCCCAGTAATTTAACTAGCTACAGTGCCTTTCAAATAGGAACATAGTAATATTGTCACACTACTTTTTGGCGGTAAAAATAGACGCTGCGGTGGTACTAGACGGTTTCCGGAACAAGGATCTACCACTAGTAAAGTGTTTATTTTACAACTATGAAATTAATAATCATGCTTCAAACTTCTATATATTCCTTCTTAGAAAATAGTAATTGATACAAGGCATTGTAAGGTTACTAAAATTAAGGCAATATACAGAAGAACTTATTTGCTTTTAAATATATCCTCATAATTTTCGACAAACGTGTCAAAACTTTTACTTTAGAACCTTGAATTAACATTTATTAATTTTCCTTGTTGCGAAACCTGTAAAAGTTTGTGACTTGACTTTGAAATGAACCATATTGATAAACTTTAAAAATAAATAAGCGCTACTTTTCAAGATACTATAACGTGCAAAAGTTTTTCATTGTCGCACGCTCCCCTTCCCATTTGGGAGATGGATTAGAATATTTCTACCACCACTGTACGCTCGGTATGTAGTAAAAGGACACTAAGGAGAGAATAACTCCAAGGAAAATACAGCAGCTTTTCCTGAAAGCAACATACTGTGCTCACCAACACACATACCAAGAATATAGAAAATATTTGTCGTAACCGTTACGCTTTTGGGGCGGTTATATTCAACAGAAGCCATTATTAGTATATAATTCATATATTCCTACCCCCTAATGTTCTTATATCAAAACTTAATACCGATGAAAGGTATAAGCAATTTAAACTTGTATTACTTTTTTATTGGATATATGAGCGTCCTATGTAAATTTTGTAATGTATCATCAATCAACGCCAACGTAGTCTCCCAAAGGTCGAACGCACTTTACACGAGGACAATGAGGCGTCGCTATCGATAATAAATGGTACCCTTTTACAAACCAGCCTCTACTGCGGGCAGCGGCATCTTTGTGTCTTGATTTATAGATAACCTAAAAAAAAACACATTTCGTATGAACTACATGACTTGCATACGCCCTTTAGTACTAGCTTTACTATTTTGAATTATTCTATTTTAATTTCATGTTTTTGTTTCAAGAAACTAAAGCTTAGGTATTCTAGATATATGGACAGTAATGAAATTAAGGTTTTAAAGAGATCAAGCCTAATCCTGGATAATATTTAAAGCTTCTGTACACTAACGATCAGATTTCACTTGCTGATTTGATTTAGTTAAAACAAACAGTTAACAATATTTACATAGTTATTTGACAATTTACTGCATTGTCAACCTTCCAGTAATATAGAATCTTTAGTTAAATATCTTTCAGCAATACATTTCAGTAACGTATATCGTACGTCTGAAGCGGGGTTCGATTCGCAAGAACGGAAATTAGAAATGTATTCTTTTCAACAATTATTCAGATCGTAAAAGTAATTTATGAACTTACCGACTGCGTCGTAAATCTTACCAGTGGCTTGCTTTATTAGCAAATTTATTCCCACAAAATTACTTTATGGATACTCGAAAATTTATTATATTCAGTGTTATTTCCGTAACGTAAAAAAAGCTCGAAAATACTATAAAGATCTTCTCCAGACCTTGTTGTACCCGCCTATCCGTCTATCTACTACCCTCTAACTGTGTAACTACTGACCAATATAAAGCCGAGCGCGCTTTACTATCTTCAACGTCATGATCATTTAAAATTATGTTTATTTAAAGACATAAAAAAAATTAGTAAAGAAGTTATTCCAAACATTTACACTACAGAGGTTGAAAAAGATCACGATAACATCATCAATCATTATGATTACAAAAATCTCTGTTAAACAAAGTTGAATGAATATGAGATGTTTTGTCTTTAAGTGAATTATTCGTTCCCGCTTTTCTAATTTTCGTACGCCGCTATAGCTTTTAATGATTGTACACGTAAATGTGCGTGCGTCGTGCTCGCTGAATTTAATAACTTACTTCCCCCTTTGACATACTTTCCAATATATATACAATTAAAGAGGTTTTACCTTAATAGACGTGAAATATCTTACCTTTATCCATTACGTTCTTAATAAACTTGAAATAAGTAACTGAATACGTTTTTAAATAAGTTGATCAAATAACTGAGAAATAGTAAATAACTTGAAATAAATTAATAACCATAATAAAAGCACATAGTAAAAAAAAATAAAATCTTTCGCGACTAATATTAGTTTAATACATTTATAAGTAGTTACTTAAATGATTTAGTTATAGCAAAAAGTGCTTACTTTGACTTTACTTAAGATCGGTGACAACACTGATTTACCACAATGTTGCTTTGTGAAAGCTTTTGAGTCGCCAATCAGTTTTCGCAGTAAATAGCTTGAATATATAAAAAACCCGATGTGAGTAATAATCCTATTATTTTTATTAGTACAAACGCTTAACTGTTGACAATGAACAATGTCATATAGTAGATATTTTAAAATACCTGATATTATGTAAAAAAAGGTGCCCTGAGATTCTAGTTGTGTTCCTCTCAGGAGCCTCTAGCGAACCGCCAATAAAACGTATGCGATAAAACCTCTATCAACCTAATTTTTGAGTTCTAATAAATAACTAATAATAAAATTAATAACTAACTTTAGTAATCTTTTATGTACGAGTTTAAATAGTTAACACGAGACTCTTCTTTACATAATAATCAATTTCATCAGCACACAACATTGCTATGTCAAATTAATTTAAATATAGTCAGATAGCTAAACGAGCATAAAAATATCGTGGTAACTGTTTCTGAAAGTGGTTCAGCCATGAACCACTTTCACGCCACGGAGACAGCAAAACCTAATTGCACCTACAGTTTTTCATAAATATTAACTTGGAAAAATTATTAAGAAAACAGCAAATTTAAAATACAATATAGACAAGTTATCGTTTTTGATCAAAAACTTTTTTTTTTGTTTTACCTTCTAACGTCTCTCCTCAAAGATCGGCAAAGTAGTTGCATCTCTCCCCGTTACTACAGTCCATAATCATCAACTCTCAACATTACGAATATCTTAATGAGAACATTTCTCATCTTCCGGTAAAAAAGGAAGCTGACATACTTAAATTCAAAACGGGATAAATAATCAGAGTGATATATGTAGATAACTGAATGTTTGAGTGTGTATTGATAACTGTTCCTTGTCCTATGTTAATAAAAACACAATACTGCAGACTAACATCACAGACATAAAATCTATTATAGAACTTTTATGTTACATGGCATGATAAAAATAATGCAGGTGGGTGCCATGAAATATGAACAACTGTGTGATGAAATGTTTTTCTCCCAAGTAACATATTGTAGCTTTGTCGCAGCCAACCAACAATAGTTTGATAGTCGGAAATAAAATTATTAACGCTTTTATATACAGCTTATAGTTGTATATACATTATAGTGGGAATTTTTGGTTCAAAAGTAACAATAAAATTATTAAATTCGATTTGTGTTCGAAACCGTAAAGGATTGTATAATAATTATAAAATGTGGAAATAGTGGAAAGTATATAAAAGTATGTGCACAAATTAATTTTTAAACGTCAGTGTCACTCCCTGTGTTAGTAGAAAAAGAAAATTTTACCTAAAGAACATATTTTTTTCCAAAGGGCACTCGTTCATTTTCGGAACCGCATTATCAAGATTGCAGGTTATCTTAATAACCGTTTTGAAAGAAAATAGCACTTCATAAAAAACCTACGTAACTTTGAAACGGCTAAACCGCATTTGATTAAGCTTCACGCAAAAAATGGCCCTGAAAATAATGCAAAGAAAGCCTTTTAACTGTTTATAATTCAACTCTTTTAAAGTTTTACTTTTAGGTATATTCACTAGTATTGTAACTATATATTTAAAATTTTATGGGCTCTTTTTGTTTCTCCTATGTAAAGGAACCACATTAATCCGGTTTGTATACAAGCAAATGATTATAAAACCTGGAGTGCTCCGTGATATCTCCGACTAAAGCAAAGTGATCGAGAAGTCGCGATAATACAATAATTTCATAAACGCGATAAAATTCTAATAATAGTTTTATTAACGACAATTGTAAAGTACCTGAAATCTTATTTTTGAACAATGTATTACGTACCAGTTCGACAATTCCACTTGCAGCGTTTCAGTTTCTTTTGAAGTTTACTCTAATTACGTAGAGCCTTACCAATTACAACTTTTCCTAACTCAGTTTACGCTTTGTGATTACATTGTCACTTGAGATTTGATAATGAATGCGAAGCCATCTCGAGGTAAATCCCAAGTGCCTCATTATACACTTGGCCTACCACAATTCCAGACATTTACGAACATCTTAATGAGAACAGATTAATGTCTACAGTGCTCCACTGTTTGTTTTAAACGTTTGAAATTATCAGATTACACATATGAACAGTGCTCAGTAAACTCTAGTGCTACTTTACTGTTACTGTTTGAAAATGTTAAAAATAAAATTAACTGAGATAATAGGCGGAAATGTGGCGCTGCATTGGAACGGGAAATAAATAAATTATTTTAAGACCACTAAGAGAAATTGTCATACCTATGTCACAATGCGCGGCTCTATATATGAGCTTGTACAGCTCACTATTCAGAATATAATAGAAGGAAAGCGAACTCACCGAAAAACTTCCAGGCTTAAATGTTATACTAGTAGCATAAACAATAGTAATTCCATAGATTTCTAAGTCATTATTATGATCGTTAAGCTTGAATACAAGGTAAAATAAAAAAAATCATACATAAAAACAAAGTATATGAACAATTTTTATTAATATGTACCCATATGTACTACAAGCTCCCAATACATCGGTCCCGTGAGGAGACACCTCAATAATTTACATGAATTATCCCAGGTACGAAGAAAACACGAAAGCTTCTATATGATAATGTGATGTACGCCTCAGGTATCGAAACATGATTAATAAATATGCAGTTTGTTCACATTACAGTTAGAAAAAATAAATAAATACAAAGTCGTAATTTAAGTTTACTGGTACCATGTGCAAAGCGTTTTGACCGTATTTTTTATATATACAATTGAATACCAAAGCCTCATTTCACGTGATGTTAATTGACAACTAATCTGTAGATAGAAATGGTTATTATACCAGAAATTTCTGCCGCCAAACAATAATGTGAATACTGTACTCCGGTTTGAAGGGCGTTGTAGCTAGTGTAACGAGACTCAACTTATATCTCAGGCGACGAGCTCATTGTCGTGCAGTAGTTCCTAACAACGTCACGTTGTTATTGCCATCCGTATCACTTAACATCGGAGGAACGTCATGTTCGTGTCATCGTTTAATTGCAATAAAAAAAAAAACATTGTTTTTCTTGTATATGAACAGGGACATAATAATGAATGTAACATCGCTATTTCCGCTACGTTAGCAGATTTGTAAAAATGAAGACAGCTAAACGAATTTGTGAAAACCCTGCCAGCATCCAGCCTCTATTTCTATGGATAGTCATCGATCAACGGAAGCAGTTAAATTTTAAAATGAATATTTATATATTTTGTTACATGCAACATGCTTTTAAAACTTGCTTTACAACACTAAAAACTTACAATAATTTTCATTGAACATAAGTAATTTGAAAAAATTTTATTTTTTAATTTCGATATTATAATCTAAGAGGAAAACGAGGAAGGGTATTTTAATCGTATACTCTTAATTTTAACTGAGGCAAGAAAGATATTTTTAATTTGTCGCATAATTAATAATTTATTGATTCATAATTTTTAACAGAAGATTACACATTCAGATAAATGGATAATATCCTTTACTTGTATGAAATAATTCTAAATTTTTTCCAACAGCTTTTTTACTGTACAAAGGGATCTATTTGAAAAAGAGTCTTTGCCATTTAATAACAATGAAACGGTTCTGAAAGAAACGATAATACGAAAACGATAATCGTAAGTTACTCTAAATATATATAATAAATGTATATTTATAATATATTTAATTTAATTATAATTATAGCTTAAAAAATTGTAACATTAATATAAGATGTTACAAACATAGACTAATACTTTTTCATGACACATTAAACAGTGTTGCATATGATGCAATATATTCACCTGCAGATAAAAAATGTTCCAGCATTAGATAGCATAACAAACTCTACACCTCATTATGCTCCTCGTCTTGAGACACAATATATTTAGTCTTGTTATAGCAGTAACATCACTATACGCAATGCTTTCCAAACCGGAAACACAGCAATGTTTGCACACTACTATATAGGTGCAAAAATAGGAGCAGCGGCTGTACCTACCTAGACGGTGTCCCACAAACACTACATACAAATATTAATTACAGAAGATCACGAAGAACAAATTTTCATTTAGTACATATATAAGATTATATATATTTCTCGTTTTAAATCGTTTGTTTTCGGAATGAAGACTAAGGATAAGACGAAGAAAAACAACATAAATGAAAGGGTACTAATGAAGCCACTGATATAAATTGGATGATAACTCCCCAGAAATATGCCCTACTCCTCGAGTGTCATTTGTTAGTGACAACGACGTCTATTCCACTTTGCTGACCCGTGGCTAATGATTTCACCGACGTCCGCTAGAGTAACGGGGTCGAAACATCAGGAACATTCGCAGCTCGATGAATAATATCCTTCATTTGTTATCACTAGAGGTTTGCGTTGTTTTAGTCTACGACAAAAACGTTTATCTTAGTTTGGATGAAAAAGATTAAAATTTTGTTCACATCTGAGGCGTTTTAAGATTATGTTTTTTTAATTAATGTCACGAGATGAACAGGAAGTTCACTTGGTAAGTAACTTTAAATCTCCTCACTCCAAAAGATTCAGTCGTTGAAACGCCCTTCAAATCGTAACGCAGTGTTAGTAATATAATATAATTACTACAATAAAATTGTTTATTCTTATCCGATCCTGATAATAAATAGACCCATGCGTTAATAACTTAATTACATTACGATTTACTAAACGTTGACAAGCTAGGCAGTGCTCTCTTATAAATATTCGTCAGTCACTACGTAGTTAAAAATTTAAATGAACAAAAATCATAAATTCTTTATGCTTTTACAAAATTTACAATAAAGTAATGAAAATTATGATAATTTACAAACATTTTACGCGGTCTCCCTGTTTCAGATGTATTAAGCCAGATTTACAGCAGGGATCTACCAAATGAAATTCATTTTGAGATATAAGGTTGAATATAAGAATGTATAACAAAATTTATATACAAACAATGTAAAATATTATACATTTTCGTTTACAATAAAAAAAATTAGTTTAATACGTCCATCTATAAATAAAATATCAATATAAAAAGAATCCATAAAAAGAATAGTAAACTATTGCAAAATGAAAATACACACTAGTATTGCTTAAAAAGGTATGAGTGTATACAGAATTCACTTTTCCATGCTATACATACATTTGCATGACAAAGAAAATTCTTTTACACGCCTCTTGATCTTCAAGGTTAAAAATAAATTATTTACATTCTCTTCTACATTTTTTCCTTAGATATAGAGAAAGTCTTAGTGTACAAATATGTAAAGGTTTGTTACTTTCTATATTTGCGACTTAAGAAAGATATTTCGAATGAAATTACAAATTATATAAGAAAAATGATTTTACTTTGATTTATATGACAAGACCCCATTGTGCTCATTGCGTTGACATATGACGTTTCCGTCTCAGTAATTTTACTAGACACAGTGCCCTTAAAATCGAAATTTAATAACTTCTTCATAGTACCGTTTGAAGAACAGAAATTTTTGAAGAAATATCTATATAGAATCTGTCGTCGGAGACAAATAAAGGCCTCTACAAGTAAGTTTTTCAAAGACCGAAACATTTAATTGCGTCATTAATAATTTAATGAATAAAATCATAATATTAGTGACTAATACTTACAATTGGTGTTAATACTTTTGTCATTAAGAATAATCTTTTTAAAACATAGTTATGATTGTCTTAACCATTGGAAATTATTCTGCTTAATAAATTATGTAAATCGCTAAGCAAAAGGTCTGAATCTGTGTTGTATAATAATAACAAACTCTTTCTCTTTAATTCTCAGCACAATGGGATTTTTCTACGTAGAGCAAATATTTAAACGGAATTTAAAAGAGCATTACTGCGGGGTTAGAATATTTAATTAAACTGCCACCGCTACCAGGAGGTTAAGTGCGTATTCTATTCCCTTAGATTAAATATATATATATGTATATATATATATATATATATATATATATATTAAACAGCATTTAAAGCTTATTAATTAAACATATATATATATATATATACATGTTTAATTAATAAGCTTTCATAGAAAGTACGAAATTGAAAAGTAACAAATATATCAATGTAAAATTTCATATTATATTTTTATTGCAAGCGGCGCCCTTGCAGCGTGGACACTGCCTAATCTACTCCATTGATCTCCGTCTCTCATCTTCGATATCCAATTTGACGGTATTTTTTGTTAAATATATGTTATAAAACTTATCTTAATAAATCTGTCTTGTATACTTCCGACCTCGACTTCTTAATACATTCTGTATCTTTTATCTTATAACCAATATTGTAATACTAAGAAAATGTACATTCTTCTAATTATTATAAGAAAGTAATTATTTAGAACCCATTAATTATTATAAAATTTTGCTCGTGTAATACATATTTAAACTTTTAATACCTACCAAATTTTCATTTATCCTAATTAAGAAATTACACCAGTAATCATAACTTTATGAACATAATTTCTTCGAGAAGGAACGCGGCGATATATAATTAGAGGCTATAGGTGTAAAGATGAGAGAGTATTAAAGCAGTCAAATAAGAAAAATGCATATTTCTTTAAATATAAAACAATAATACAGTCCACTTGTGGTCTTCTCTTAGAAGGAGATATTAGAGATTAGGATAGACAGCCCAGGCTATCATATCCGTTACGCTTGTCACAGACGCTTTCATCATCAGCCGATAGACGTCCACTACAAAAAAGTGCTTTGATCAAGCAAAAAAAATAGATAAAACAAAAATAGAAATCAAAGTTTCTACATAATATAAGGATTTTTTCATTGCACTGGGGGTAGGTCTATGCTAACGGAGACCGTCTATCTATGTACCACCGCAGCGCCAATTTCTGCCGCCAAACAGTAGTGTGCAAACATTAGTGAATTCCAGTTAGAAGATTGCTATAACTAGAGTAATTACTGAGGTAATAAGATCTTATGTCTTAAGGCGTCAAGCACAATATGGTGCAGTATAAGAGTGCCACGTTGTCATGGGCGGGCATATCATTTACATCTGATGGTAAGACGTCTCGCTCTCTAGTAGCTTAATTAAATAAAAAAAATTCAAATACTATGCTTTAAAAATATGTGTTAAAAAAAAATATTTACATGACTTTAACCTTTCGTACTGCAGGAGAACAACGATTATTCCAGTACGTTGTTTAGAGATGTCAAAACCTCTAATCTCTGCATGAAACGAGCTGGGCGCGGTTTGCGGTTGTCGTATCTACTGACATTTCGACGACTGTATCGTCACAAATTTACGATAAGCACATCGTGCTCCGGTGTTCGGGTTCAGAACCTAAATTTGTTCAACACATTTATAAAGCTTATCGCCGCGAAGGAACCGCGTTAACTTAATGACTTGACGTTCTTATATTTTCTTAAAATCAAATCGGTTGTGCACGACCACAATCCTATCTGATGATTTCTACCTCCTGGAGGTGCATTACACCCTGTGTTTATTTATCAAAATTTTCCTTCAAGTATTTCCGAAAATATAAAACCTTACGTGTTTATTTAATAACAATAACATATACAATTTTCAAATAAATAACAGATAATTTTTTTTTTATAAAAATTATAAATATTTATTTATTTATATTTCTTTGCACGGTAATCACATGAGACGGAAATACAATAGAGATAGAATAAAATAAATATATGACAAAAAATTTTTTTTTATATTCATGAAGAATTTTCATTTTACTATTACCGCATTATTCTCGAAGGCGCTAGTAAGTTATATTAAATTTGTTAATGCTCATACATAGTATTTTTTACTTTGACGACTGCATATTACTGGTAATATATATTTCTTTACATGATTTATAGTACATAGTATATTTTGCACAATACAGTTCAGAAGCGAAATTAAACGTTTTCGATACGAGTTGATGATGCTCCTAAATTAACCTTAATACTTATGTATTAGTATTAATGTATAAGTTGAAAATTATACTCTTGAAATTATTCTAAATCCAGCTCCATACGGTGTATCTAGATAATTTAACGTATGTCATGAGAATTTGTTGCGTTGATTTACTACTGCTCACTTAACATATTATAACACCAATAAAACATTTCAGTTCCATTATATATATATATATATATTTTTGACAGAGGTTAACTAGTTTATACTTTCTATATATACTAATAAATTAGAAATGGTGATATAATAAGTTTATGAACAGAGATAATACAATTAAAATTTACATTGTTTTAAATATTTTACACCTTCAGATTGTTGATGCTTTACTTGCTACAAGTACGAGTTATTGATCATAAATCACAATCCCTTAAATCCTTCGACTCCTTGACATAGTTAAAGTAAGTTTTCAAGTTCTAATCAATATTTTTAATTCAATACAATACCAAAATTTTTATTAATATAATATCATGAACACATGATTTTCCTGTAAATAATAATCATAATCATCATTACCTAGTAATTGATATTTCTAATGATGTTACGTATATTAAGAATTGAAGTATATTTCTAATAATTTGCCATCGCACTGCTTCGATAAACCACAGAAAATTAATACCGGAGGACAAACTTTGTATCTTGTTATTACTTGTCAATGCGTATAACTTTGAAGCATAACGAAGTGAATTCAAATTGTTGGAAATTTATCTATCAAACGCATTTCAACGAAATTCACTTAAATGATTTTTTTTTTATTCAACAAAGAAACTCGATAAGAACGACATTCACTTGATGGTAAGTGGTATGACATACATTGCAATACATTGTCCTCGTCGCCTTATGACATTGATATTAAGTCTCTTTGCACAAATAATTTCGCTAGCTAAAACGGCTTTCAAACCGGAAAAAAATAATGTTAGCACATCACTGTTTAGCGTCAGATATAAGCACTGCAGCAGCAAACAGTCTCTGACAACACAGCGCTATCTACATTTTTAAGCTCCTTCCTATTAAATAAAACGGCGGACAAACGTTCGTAACACCACTGCTGTTTCGCTAATCACACGAGAACACCTCAAGAGAAAGAAATTTGAGGATGATAACGAGGCGATGGCCGCTGTAACGGCGTTTTGGGAAACCTAAGATCAAGATTTTTCTTTCGAGGCGTATTTTAAGTATAGAAAAGAACAAGACTAAATGTCGGCTATGGAGAAGAATAAATTTAATTTTTGAACAACCAACCAAAACGGAGAAAGCAGAGACAGTCTTAGAATCTGTTAATATAACTAAACTACCTTTTTTTTTTTTTTTTACGTGGGGGAAATGCCTACGCATACCCGTCCTTGCGGGGGCGAGGACGGGTTATGTCGGACTTGCACCGACTAAAACCCCCACGATGTTCCACCTCGTCGCCATGATGGCAGGGTCACGGGAACGCATGCACTCAACCGCGACCTTGCCGGCGCTGGCCGCTTGCGCAGCCCCACCTCGGGAGGGAGGGATGAACCCTCCCTTTCCAGCGCGCGCCGGAACATGCAGCGCGCCCCCTCCTCGACCTCATCCGTGTGCGGGCGACCGGTTCCTCCGAACCTGTCGCCCAGAGGCCATGGGAGCCACTGAAGAAAACCTCTCCCGGCTCCCGGCGGCGGAGAGATATTAGGCCCGCCGCTACCTGTCAACGGCCGCGGAGGATAGGGAGAACGGCGCATCTCAATACCGGCACTCCTCTTCCCCCGCGGCCCCACCGCCGCCGCATCGCCGGTGCGACACCGGTTGGCAGCAGAGGGTACTCCCTCCGCGATCCCACCTCGGCTGCGAGGGGCGGTATGAAACAGCCCCTGCAGCCGACCGCCAGGGCAGCACACAGCCGCCCCTGCGGCCCCCGGCCGCTCCGGTGAGCTCCAGTTATCCCAACCGATGCTCGAACCTGGAGCGACCGCTTCGACCAACCCTTCGCCGCGGGCCGGCCGGGTGCTTCACTGTGTTCCGCATCACGGTTACTAAGCCCCTCCGCCACGGCAAGGCGAGAACCCGTTGGAGGGGAACTAAACTACCTGTCCCGTGACCGCTTATGTTATATTGAATCAAAAGTTTTAGTTGTAGTTTTCCTGATAATAAAAACAATAGATAAGCATTTTTTTTTCAATTCATTTGTTTTTTTAATAACATGAATATAAACGGATTATGTTTAATTTTCTCTAACAGATCTACTCCTCTTTCCAATTCATTCACCATCACCAACCGTTATCACCTCCGTCGCCGTCGTCGTCGTATTCTCATGTCGACACTTTCGCTACTTTTACGTGATTTACGAACAAAGAAAACCTATTTTCATTATATATATATAGGTTAAACATCACTCAATATCACAGTCTTCTATCTTCTCCATTCTCGGAGAAGACTGGAGCACTATTTATTTTGTTGTAAAATTTTATTAAACATCGGATACAACAACCAATTGTAATATACAATTATTTATTATGATAAAATGGGACCTTCGTGAATTTATATTAAAAATCCCAAATCAAATAAAGAGAGAAAAAAAATGATATAAAATTGTTTAATACTAGAAACTGTAGAGAATAAATTATAATTAATTTCGTAATAAATTGAACAGGGACAGAGTTTATATGTATATATACGAGTATGTTTGTGTGATGTACTATATATTTTTTTTATTCGACGAAGCGACGAGACATCGTAATGAAGCCAGATAAAGCCAAGAAACATCCACCATCCTTCCTAATGGTGGATGTTTTATTATAGTGGTTTTAATGTAGTTTGTGTTTAATCTGGGCCAGTTGGTTATCTCGTAACAAGTTATCATCCACCGACATGGGGCGGACAGATTGACTGACAGTAGCACGCGAGTACAATGGGAAATTGAACATTTCTATTATAATCCTTGATTGATGCTACGTTAAAATGATACTTTACAGAAAAAAGATAATGCAATGAACAGTTTACCTTGTTTTTAATTTATATGCTTTTAATCAAATGTACCTATTTCATTCATTAAAAAATGTAATGAACTTTACATAAGAAGGTTTGGGAATAGAATATATACAATTTTACAATGATAATTTCTATTAGCTAACCCTTAGCAATAGTGATAATAAAATACAAGAAATTTATGTGTCTACAACAGCTCTAGTCATATTTTACTTGAAAATTAATAAATTACTTAGTAATTATTATAATTTTTATTTATTTTAATACGCAGATTTTAATACAAAGATTAATCTTTGGTTGTTGCTGGTAATACAATAGTTTTTCTTAAATTATTTCATTATTGTTTTTGAATTAACTCCTGTATAATTAAATTATATTCAAAGATTTAAGAAAATTCTTTAACATTTTACTACACTTCTTTTTTTTCATTAAGTAGTTAAAAAATTAATTTAAATACATTTCATTATTTCTCTAAACACTAACTATACGAGTAAGTTTACATGAAACAACATATTGAATACAATTTTTTTTCATATTTAAAGCTTCATAACTTTAAGTAGAGGAAATTAAATATGTTGAAAGGTAATACGAAACTGAAATTACAAGTCATAAAAAGAAAAAGACTTTTCAAACTTTTTTTTCCATATTATTTTTTAGTTCAAATAACCTTATTGAACTCGTAATAAATAATTTAACTTAAACGAAAACTGTTCAACCATAATCGAGTTTCATATTCTTTATAAAATATATATTTCATCTCTGCGGCATGAATGTTTGATTGAATTTTTAGAGTTTTAGAAAAACGTTGAGGCGAAAAGGATGTTCATGGAGAACGCTTTTCACGCCTATTTGCTTGTTAAGATATTTACACAGCATCACTCGCTTCGAGCCATGAAATGATAAGTCTAATTCATATTACATTATGTTTTCTTAATAACAATAAAGAATATTATAATGATATTAATTACTTGTTCATTACATAATTACATTTACATACACTTAATATTGAAGAGTAACCGATTTTGTTGAGACTATTTTATATACATATTCAACACACTGCCGTCGGCTCATGACACCGGGTTTTACCCTACACCCAGCGCTATCTAGAGGACTATGCGAACAATATTTTTTTTTGAAAAGGCTTTGATTTAATTAAATATATACTATAGCATTTAAATATATTAAAGAATTGATCTAGATAAAAAGTAACATGAAAATGCAGTGTTCTAGAAAGAATAAAATTTTTAAAGGTATTGTTCAATGGACAGAATGGAAACTTTCTTAATAGATAACGCTGTAATAGTCTTTAGTGAGAACAGTCGAAGAAAAAAAAAGAAGTCTACTTTTTATTATTATTTTAACTCGCGTATACTAGATCCGCGAACCCTGAGTCCGATGAAGCCTAGCCTAGCCTAGCCTAGTTAATAAAACTGCGGCGCAAACATCACCATAAAAAAACAAACGGAGATCTTGTTAAACACAAACGCTGCGCCCATTTCTAGTACCACACAGTTGTGTACATACATTAATATATTCTAATATGAAGGTGGATTTAGTTAGAGATATTACTGCAACAAAATTGGCCACCTTACCAGTACATGTTAACTCTGTACGACCAGCGCAGTGTAGTAGTGTAATATAAACAAATATCTTATCATCAGATGAATGTTCAGCACTTCTCGTCACTTACATATAAAAAGAAACTATATTTTTAGAAAGAACATAATATTATTTCAAGAATAAAAATATTTATGAATCCCCTTTTATTCTGTACCCTCTAGATAATAATCTGCTGATCTGCTGATATATTTAGTACGTAAGCGTATCTAGCTAACTTTTGAGACATTCAACCTTGACTAGAACGTGAGTCTATAAAATGAGCAGAAATAAATTTAATTAAAAGAAATAGTATAAAGATTTGTATGGTCTCAAAATCGTATAACGTTGAATATTACTTATCTAAAGTAGAATTATTGTATAGGATGATGGAAATCAAATTGCTGAAGCTGTGGTAACACATAATCCCAGACGAGAAAAGAAATCTTACATATTGACTTTAACACTTGGATATAAGATAGATGCTTTGACATAAATGTAACTATTTTACATGAATATATATTTATAGAATTACTATTGTACAATGTTTCAGGAAAAAAAAAATGAGTTTTAAATATTTAATTTTCATTAAAAATAATATTGTTTTTTTTTTAATATAGTAAAAAGTCTGAATCATAAAATCCAAGTTCAGACGGAAAGAAAAAGTTGATAAACTTGAGAAAATAAGCCTCCGAGCGGCAATTGACCATTCAATGAAGTATCAAACTTTAGTAAATTGTTTGAGCAGCGAACGGATAGAAGACTTTGCTTTCACTTTGTATTATCTCTTTCAAGAGTATATCAAAATAATAATCGTTTATCTAATTGTCTGTTCCAAGTTGTTATTGATGAAGGAATCTGAACATATTGTTCATAACAATATCGTTCATAATAAACTGTTGATATGGAAACCAATACTTTATCAGTACAAAGAAGCGGTTCAAATGATTAATGTTCCGTCAATATTGAGATTCATAAGCAATATCTTTTTAGGTCCGATTTAATATATTTTTATGTACAAATAACATTTTTCTCATATCCCTGAGTCAACAGAAAGCAATAAATACTTTTGAAAGTCTCATTTATCTTTTATGATTGCTCTTTTTGACAACATGGTGTGCGTCTAACTTATTTTATTTGTTTCAACATAAAAACAAAACAAAATTTATTGGAAATAGACTTACACGAAACAGGGTTTTATTAATATATAAATAGAGAAAATACTAAAAAATCATTAAATAAATTAATTTCGTCTAGTGCGTCATTATAATGCTTTCCACTTCATTTTGTTATTTATAAAAAATTGTGAAGTAAAAAATATTTTACAATAATAAATAATATTTGTTATTATAATTAAATTCTATTTCAATAGGCTATGTAAATTAACTATATAGAAACATTTAATCAAAGCCGGCGAAGACTTTCACAAAGACAAATAAATATAATTCAGAGAAATAATCATACGTCAGCCTCTGAATACAAATTACTTTACATATTTGTTTTTGTACTCTAAATTTTCATTAAATTTATCTCATTTTTCCTTAATGTTTAAATTCTATTTGTTTTGTTTCTTGTAGCGAAAAATTAATACACTAATAACTTAAATAAACCGATAACTTAAGACAAAATAATCTTTACAGATCTTTGTGGAGTACTCATACAAGAATATCCATAGAAATCACATAAACCCGTTGTCTATCCATAAATAAAAGAAAATGTATCGTTTTTTCATAATTAAATGTATAAAAATGTAAACTGGGATACAAAAATAATATAACATATAAAACTGAACCAACTTTGATTTATTATCGAAACTGCTAAACTAAGAAAATGTTCATTCAAAGAAATAAATGTTTAACAATTAATCTAGGGACAACCAAATCGTTATTTATTGTAGTATTAGATGTAAACTAAGAAGTACTACTTTGAGACTACAATTAATAGAACTCAATGATAAATGTCTAAATCTTAATCTATTTAAGTACTTCCGAAATATACATTACAAACGTCTAAAAATCTTTAACAGTCTTTAAGAGACAAAAGAAAGACTCTTAATACAACGCCTATTTTTAATAGTAACTATATATTTAGTAATAAATTTATTATGTTTATATACAACAAAGATATTGAAGTGATTTGCATTTCGAATTATAGTTCATCGAGTTTACCCTTGTTAAGCAACACGTCAATTTCAAACAAAACCCTAGAGGTTGGTATTGAAATTGATCAAATCGAATTGTTTTCGTTTGTAACTGATTTCATCCGATTTATGGTAATTTCTCTCCCTATTTTACTAAATTTATTTAAATGAGTTATTGTACTTCTTTAACTAAGCAACGCTTGTACGCTTACTTTATAATATGTAAGTATCTGGTTTGATCAGTGGCGACATGTGGTGGAGTTAGGTTTGTGATAATGTTTTTTGTCTTTATATTGTGACCGTTATAGCATTAGTTAGGTCTTCAACCAATTACTTAAGTATTCTTACCTATCACGCTTTCTCGATTGGCTTAATTTACTGCCTCTTAAAATGTTAAGAGATTTTGAGGCTCAAAATTATAAGAATGTGACATTTAATGTTTGCCTATTAACAATAACATATAAACAAAAAAAAAATTATTCGATATTCTTTTTGCTGTAAAAAGTCCTTCCAATGGCATAGAACGCTCTAAGTAACTGTAACTTCTGCACTAAATGAGAAACAAACATTTGCAGTGTTTTAATCATCATATTCGAAATATACAGGTATTATAGCAATAAAAATTTGGACAAATGTATATTAACAGTGCTAATAAATTTATGGTGGATACTATAGCAATAAATAATGAAAAGATCCATTAATCACTAAGATCTGTATCGATTGACTGCTAATTCTGGTGCCAGCGGATATCGTTGCCAATATTACGCAATAAATCAATGTCAAAGTAACATTGAATGAACAAAATTTAAGGGAAATTATTTTACAATTTGATCTATTACTGAATAATGTTACGACAACAAAAAGTGAACAATAATAATTTCCATGCCAGTTATAATGTCCTCCAGAGTATAAAGATACGATCAAAGTCAATGTATCTAAATATGTGTGCAAAATATAATAAGATCTGATCATCATCATTTATACCAATGGATGTTAAGTGTTGTAGATGATTCAATATTATTTGTTAAATAATTCTGAAAAGGAAAATAACACAGAAAGACATGCAAAATGTAAATAAGATGTTAAATGCAATTAGAATGAAGATATCACTTGTAACGTCGTGGTGGCTCAATGGCTATGAACTCGGACATCGCAATCAGATGACGAGGGTTCTAATCCCGGCCGGGGCATGCACCTCTTAGGCAGTTTTTTAATACCTAATGTGCCTATTGTTGCAATTAGGCATTGAAATACTGGGTGTCTATTCGCCTCTGCCTACTCCTACTTGGGAAAAAAGGCGTGATAGTATAAAAAAATAATATCAGTTGTCTGCTCGCCCGAGATTAATCTGTAGCTTTTTAAGAAATAAATAACGTCTACTTGACATCACTCTATTCCTGTAACGGGTTTTCACAATATAATATAATAGATATACGTTAAGTTATAATATTTCAAGCAGATTCCGGCGCTTGAACGATAAGTAATTTATTATACTTTATTATTTATACCTGTGGTAGGTCTCTGGGGCCGGAGATCGTCTAGATCACAGCAGCTCCTATGTATGCCGCCAAGCGCTGTAGCGAGCGAAATTACTAGGATAACGAGACTCAATTTCTCAGGCGATGAGCGCAATGTGATACTGTGTATACCATCCTAAGTAGCGCCACTATATTATGAGCAGGCGTATCACTTACCATCGGACGAACGTCCCTCTCGTCTCGTCTTTCATTTAATTAAAAAAAAACTGAATACGGATACAATGATATATAAACAAAGGCTGTAGAGACAGGTATGGAATTATATTCTTATATGTAATAATTTTACATCACTTACTTTTTTTCCTACATACTTTTACACATTATTTTAATCTTCAACTTATTATAACAATCACTTTATTCAACTTGTAGGTATTATTAATAAAAGCTCTGGTATATGTTGTGTAAATTTTATTATAATAGTAATAAATAGTAAAACATTAATTACTATTATAATTATTTCTCTAACTTAACATCGTAGTATAAAAAAGTACATAGAGTATATGGAAAACATACCGTTTTAAAATTAATATCCAGTCCGTGCTATCTTAAATCACAATTACTTTAATATAAGACCAAGTACCTGTTTCTTAGCGCCTACTTTATACTTCGTTATGCCCTCTAATTGTAATTAGTTTAACGATTAATTATATTTTGCGAAAGATGTGTACTAAACACTTTATATTTACATTAAAATTAAATCTCTTTATTTTAAGACGTATACATATTTTATTTAACAATATGTTAAGTATTAACATACGGGTATGATTTCGTGCACGAAAATTTTAAAAATGTACTTTCTGGTGTCATCTATATTTCTAAATATTTATGTTTGTTAAAGCGATTATTCCATATCATTATTTTCAAACAAAAATTCAGAGTTATAATATTTATAGGATAAGCATCTTATTCTAAATGTACAAACTATCTTAGGTATTTTTTAAAAAAAATATATTATTTATATTAATAATAATGCAAAAGGAGATCACTTACCATCACATTAGCCGCTTGCAAGTTTGTCTATCTTTCCTATAAAGAATACATAACTAATATTTATAATATTCCTTAACTAAAGTACTCATACCGTAATGGTTGGTACACAATCATAGTCCATTAACGAGCACCTCCCTTCACGTGTAGGACTCGACCGCAGTCGTCTCGGCCAACATGAAGGCCATTATCTCGATACAATACGCGTTATATGAAACCTTTAATAATCTTTCTTGATACATACATAAATACATACGAGTATATATCACGCCTCGTTCCCAATGGGGTAGGCAGAGACCACCTCTCTCCACTTGCCAGGATCCTAGCACACCTCTATCGCTTCCTCCACTTTCATGAGCGTCTTCATGCATGTTCGTTGGTTGCGCGTACTCTTGACTCGGCCTTTCTTTAGGACATCATTGATTTGATCGGAATATGTCCGCCTAGGTCGACCTCCACCGATTTTTCCAATCATTCTTACCTTGTATACCTCTTTCGTTAATTTTCTTTCATTCATTCTTTCAACATGGTCGAACCATCTAAGCACCCCTTTCTCTATAATCGTCACTACATCTTTAACCACGCCGCACCGCTCCCTTATCATATTGTTCCTCACTTTGTCCATCAGGATATAATAGTGCTAATTATTATATACCTTACAAAGTTACAAAACGTACAATGATTTTTTTCATAAGATTTGAATAGTACTTACTATTTATTGATTGCGGTAAATGTTACATACTTTAAAGCCATAAAATCTTTTAACTGATATAGTATAAGATATAGCATTTTTTTTGGTCGATGCTGTTTGTCTTCCATATACAAATATATTTCTGTCACAGACACACATTTTTATTCATTTTTAATCATTATTAACACTTTTTGTTTGTAATTACAACATACGCATCTAGTACACTGAACTAAACTGTTTCAGTATAAACAGATAACTTTTATTATAATATTGTTTCGGTATAACCTACTATAATAAAAATATCAGCAACGCATTTCCCTAATATCTTCGTCGGCTTTGCTCGACTTTCGTCTTAAAATAGAATTAAAACACTACAATAACACAAAACATAAATAAGACAAGATCTAGACATAATAATAATTTTTTAAAACGTTAAACGTTAAAGAACTAGCTTTTAATATAAAAAAAAACATTTGATTTTATGCAAAAAAAACTAGTTTATAAAGACAATCCAAAGATCAAGTTATTCAAAATACATTCTAATATTCTGGCTTCTGTGCCTCAGACGCCATTCATCATATTTATTATGAATATTTATAAATCTGCGTGGCAAGTGGTTGGTCTGATATAAAAGTTAAATAAGTTTTACAAAATAAACGAAAACTAATGGTAGTACGAATTCCCGTTCGCGTGTTCTCATAAATTTTGATCCTTTTAATATTTAATTTTCAGACACGAAAAAAATGAAGCAGTTTACGAGTTTGTCAAGTTATCTCGCACGTCACTACGTTTATTTTTAGCTTTTAGTTTTTGTCCATATCTTCAATAAAATCCACACAATTTATTTTTATTCAATTAAACTACGAGACGGGTCGTTCACCTGACAATAAGTGATAGAACTTCCATAACATCATGGTAAAATGGTTTGACGACATAAAGAAGTGGACCGGATTTAAATACCCTCGGTTAAAAAGAATAGAAGGCACCTAATAAAGATGATAACAACGTGGTGCTAGTTATGATGATATGCATAGCACCACATTGTCGTCTGAGATACAGGATAATGAGTTTCGTTAGCTTGGTAATTACACTACCTACATCACCCATCAATCTGGAACACAGTAATGTTCGTGCACTTCAACTTTACGGCATAAATAAGAGCTGCGGTGATACCAATTTTTTTTTTTTTTTTAACCATTCCTCCTGCGTACGGTGGGTCAGGGCCTATTCATACAATCACTTAACATCTAATTTAATTTATTACATTTGTATTTCCTACTTACTCATCTTTCATTCTATCTTTTCTTGCTTTCCGTACTTATCTTTTATACTTTTGTTCTCGATCATACTGCATCCCAATTCCTTCTGCCATACCTCCCGTTCCTGAAGACCGCCGCCGCTTTTGTCCTGGAACAATCATCCCATTTTCATATTATTTTCTTCTTCTTCTTCTCGATCTCCTTCCTTACTGCTTGTTGTTACAGCTTTTCTTTCTTTTTCTTTTAACTTTACATTTAACTATTTTTTACATTATTTCTTTCCATACAATTTATTTATTTGTTTATCTATTTGTATATATAATTAATTAATTAACTATTTGCTTTCTCACTATTTCTCTTTATAGCATCAGCTACTATGATTTTGCAAAAGTCTAGGAATTTTTAACGACTTACGTCTTCACTCATCAGGGAGGCAATGGCTTCCTCGGTGCGCTGCCTGTTCAGCTGCACCTCCAAATCCATCCGTCTTCTTCCATAGAAGGGACAGGAGGAGAGGATGTGCACCACGGTCTGGTCCACAGCTGGGTCACAAAGGCACGCGGGACTCTCCTTGAGCTTGAACCTGTCTCGGAGAATCCCCCGTGCCCAGTAAGCATCTGGACCAGGACCGTGTCGAGCTCCAATTGGCGAAGGGTCCGGTAAGCTGGCACGACGTCTGGGAAGAAAATCCTCGTTGTCGAAGCCGTCATACCTTGCACATACCTCCTGTTCCATTCGTCAAACGTCTTCAGCCTGAGCTAACGCTTGACGAAGGAAACGAGGCAATCCTCATACTCTGGTCTTCTTTTACTCTTCAGGGCCGCTTCAAGGGCGGACCTCGAGTCGCTGAGTACGGCGCATGACTGCGCTAATCCGCTGGCCGCGTACCCCGTCGCTTCTGCTAATGCCAGCAGCTCTGCCTGGTATACTGTGCAGAAGTTGCCCAACTTGAGTTTCTTCGTCGCAACCTCTGCGGCGTTCCGCATTACGCTGAACGCCGCACCCACCTTGTCGTCGATGCGGCTGCCGTCGGTGTAAATGGCCGAATCGGCAGCCGAAGTGGCAAGTTGCAAGGTGGCAAGACCTCCTCTGCACTTTCCCCCAAGCAGGAGAACTCCACACCAACTTGTTCAGACGGGTGTGGTAGTCTCAAGTAGCTGACTGGAACCTCCAGCTCCCGGTCTCCTAGCACTGCCCGGGAATGACCGCGCTTTACCTCAAATAAAGTGGCCGCTTCTTGGACCCGAAGGTCCAGAGGAAGCAGCCCGGCAAGTACTAGGGCCTAGTGCAACGACGCGGTTCGGTGAGTTCGCGCAATTTTCTGCGCGAAGCCACGCTGAACCGCATCGAGCTGCTTTCGGACCAGCAGCTTCTTAGCCGCCGGCGCCCATGCACTCGCTGCATACAAAATTATCGGCTCCAACACCGCCAGATACATCGTTCTGATCACCTCCGAGTTCAACCCCCACGATACTTTTGTGGCTCTGCACAGTTGACGATAGAGCCCTTGGGCCTTCTTGCTCACGTTCTTCACGTGCGTGTTGAACGTGAGCCTATCGTCAACTGTGAGGCCTAGTATCCGACCCTCACGAGTTCGACAAAGGAGCTCTCGACCCATACTCAATATTGGATTGTCGTACTTCAGCTTATTGGTTAGCACCATCACCTTAGTTTTGTGTGGTGCGAACCTAAGCTTGTTTCGGACCCCCAACCGTGAATATCGGCGAGTACTTCATTTGCCTTTCTCGTGATGTTCCCGGTCTCTTGCCCCGAGAAGATCAAAACGACGTCGTCTGCAAACGCCTGGCAGTGTGTCCCGCTCTTGGCCACCTCCTCCAGGAGTGGATTGAGGAGGAGGGTCTAGAAGGTTGGGCCGCCCACGGATCCCTGCACGCACCCCTTGGTGATATCTCTGGCGCACTCCGCCTCCGCGTACCTTACGGCCACCTTGCGATCGCTAAAATAGCTATCGACAAGGCGCCGCAGGCCGACGGCGCAGAGAGTCTCCGCCAGTCTGCACCGTATAGCAAGCCACCAGGCGTTGGTGATACCTACTTAGACAGTCTCCGGCAACAGAGACCTACCACCAGTAATATCATTTTATACACTTTTTTTTCTTATAAATTTCAAAGTTTGAGGAAGAGATCAATCAGCTATGTTAGCAAATTACAACCTAAAAAAATACTGTGTCGTAATTCACCAACGTCTTATTAGAAACGTTGTTAATACTTATAGTAAAAAATTGAAGCGTTCTAATTAAAAGTAGGAAAACTTAGAGCTTATTCCGGTAGATTTTATAAAGATTACATGTATTTTTGTAAATATAAAACAAACAGCTAACAGTAATTAGAAAGTAAATTAAACGTATTCCCAATACTCCATTAAGATGAAATCAAACTACTTACCTCTTTATTAGTACAAGTTCTTTGAGTGCTCTCCGGAACTTTCGCACTTAGCGTCGCATTTAGTTTAGCTTAAGAAAAAGACAAGAAACTAATACGATTAGGAATAATATTGTATAACTGTTCGGCATATAATATAAAATAAATAATATTATATATATGTTCTGCATATAAGCTAGTTTTCGATACGATAAATTTGAAAAGTTAGCAATCTTGGGATGAATTGTCGGTCGAATATAAAAATTACAAGTAAAACGCAACTCGTTCAAACTATAGTTAAAACTAAGCTTTCACAAAAAGCAAACTTTTGTGATCTATTCCTATCTATAAATATGCTAAAAATATTACTTTCTATCCACTCACTGGTACTAGGTTTCTGTTACCGGAGATCGTGTAGGTAGGCCCCACCGCAACTCATGTTTCTGCCTCCAAACCTCAGTGTGCAAACATTACCGTGTTCTAGTTTAAAATATACTGTAGCTAGTGTAATTACTGGAATAACAAGATTTAACCATCTTACATCTCAGGCGGCAAGCGCAGTGTGGTACAGTATATAGTAAAACTTCTAGTATGTTCCATAAATATGCCGCGAATACAGAAACCATGAATACGGAATACACTTTTATAATTAGTCCATTTGACGGCATTTACAAAGGATATTGGGTTGGATACAAATTGGAATCCTTTTATTATTA
This sequence comes from Ornithoptera alexandrae, assembly GCA_029030555.1. Lineage (NCBI taxonomy): Eukaryota > Metazoa > Arthropoda > Insecta > Lepidoptera > Papilionidae > Ornithoptera > Ornithoptera alexandrae. The sequence goes on from JARDVY010000031.1 coordinate 3,905,150, forward strand.
TGTATGCAGTTATTAGATCCGCGAATAAATAAATTTTAGGAAAGGAAGCACGAACAAGGAGATTTTACTGTATATCATTCTATGTAGCGCTTTCTAAGTAAACGTCATGTTCGTTTCGTCGCTTATTTGAAATAAAAAAAATATAGTTACTGATTACTGTCCTCTAATACATATTTATCTTATACACCAATGGATGATTATATCTAGTCTTTTATCCTCACTGAAAATATATTTCGTTGTAAACAATTTATTTACTCTGTTCTTTCATGAACTCAGCGCCAATCTACAAGTATGCCTCCAGGAGCCTAAGTAAAATATTTTGCTTTGTCAAATAAAAAAATTAACAATGTCATATTTGACTATACACAATTCGTAAGAAATGTTTGAACATGAAATTTATCTTTCAACATGGTTAATTTAACGTAAAGTATTCCTTTGTGTATTGCGTTTTGTAACCTCAGTAGGAATTTTATTTATGTCAAAGGCTTTCTGAGTAATGCGAGATGTATTTAAAACATTGCTATGTTGAAAAATAACATTAGAATCGACAAAAATAAGATACATATATTCCATCTGCTTAGAGGCAAAACTTTCCAGTTTAACTATTGTATTTCCTTAATAGGTTAGATTGTTTATACTACATAAAGTACCTCTGAGTCTCGTTGCCCCAATAATTATACTAGTTAAATCCCTTCAAACGGATACATTGTTTACTCACCTAAATTTGGCCGTTTTTAATCATATTTAGCATCCCAAGGTACGATTTCTTTTTAATACCTATAAAGAATACAAAAAACGACGCATCATTACAATAAAACCAGTTGGACCAAGCGACTAGGGCATCTATTTTTACTTCAATAGGTTTTACCTACTTCCTAACAACATTGTTGAAACAGACGAGAATCGTTTCTCAGATAAATTTACTACAACGTTAAAATAAAAATGTTCTTTAGTTTTACAATAACGTACACAGTTAACAAAACTTTATTAATATCAGGTTTTTAAGAAGCTGTAGTATAAATGGTACTGGTCATATAAAATATCCTTATAGCTAGCTAAGAATCGACAACATAAAATTAATTAATAATAGAATGTAAACAATTTGTTGCTTTATTCTCGTGCAAAAGAGTTTTGTTGTGAATAATAGACGTTAAAATGCAACAATAAGTTTATCTGAAACTCAATTACCAAGATCCTCTATGTTTGGTATCTATTTTCGTTTCACGTGTTCTGCCAAGCGTACACAACGTATAACGAACAAACATGGAATGTGAAATTTTCTTCCGACGTGTAATAAAATTATTCATAATACATTACGTATAATTTACTATACATAATTACGTAATTACTTTTCGCTTTTCGCGATGAAAATATAAAATCACTTCGGTTTTTACATTTAAAAGTGAAAATTTCTCATAAATATTAACAAATGATTAACAAAAAAAATTTATGTTTTTCCGATTATAACGTACTTCTCTTTTTTGCTTTTTAATTATTCGCTATGTCATCATCATTAACTGCAAGTCGCCCGATACTGAAAGCAGATTACTCCCACACCAATCAATCTTGCGCTCGCATATATGACGAGTTTCTGCAACTTTAACACTTTCAATACCACAACGATTTTCAGATCATATGTAGACCTCGTGTGTGTCCTGCATATAATAGGTCTACCAACACGCAGCATATTTTACAAACTTTACTGTCCTTTCTGTCATCCTTATTTCCAGCAGTGATTACTGCCCATTGTCACTAATGGCTGTAATGCTCGTGACCATTCAACCTATTGCTAATACAATTTACATATTGTACTTAACCAATTTTATGAAATTAACATGTTTTGACAACTTTTGGTCTGTCTACTAGAAACTTATATAAATACAGGGTGGCGCAAAAGTAATCCTCCTATCAGAAAATGCTATAAATTTTGCCTTAATGTAAAAAAATTAAAAGACCAAATAAAAATAATCCACAAGAAGAATCAAAGTTTTTCATTTTTTTTTTAAATTACAGCCAAAAAACATCGGAAGGTTATTTTTGCGCCACCTTGTATACCTTGTATATATGTTTTTTGGCTATAATTTAAAAAAAAAAATTAAAAACTTTGATTCTTCTTGTGGATTATTTTTATTTGGTCTTTTAATTTTTTTACATCAAGGCAAAATTTATAGCAATTTCTGATAGGAGGATTACTTTTGCGCCACCTGTATAACAACATCCTCATTTGTTACGTAATTTCAGCATAAAAAAAACAATTCTTATAAATAGGATGTCGCAAATTTTCGAAAATGTTTCATATTTAACATGGTATCTATTCATCATTTCAACAGACGAATGCCTACTACTAAACAAAGTTTTTATAAGCTATAAAATTCAACAAAAGAGTCTTTCGCTGTTTAAGTCCAATGTCCAATTATTGAGTGCCTGTGAACGCTACGCTTTCACCATCTCAGCATATCCAAGTCCAAGACCTCAACATCTGTTACATTCATAGAAAAATGAAAAAGTTTAACTACGACTATACTCCATTTTACATAATAAAAAATAATTAATTTTTATTTTCAGTTTAATAATAATATAATAAAACGCGAAATACAAAAAATAACAAGACTTATTAATCTTGTTACACAAAAAAAACACTGTAATGAATGTTACTACAATATATTAAGAAAAATAAGTCTTATCTCATAAAAAAGTTTACAACAACAAATGTCACTCAATCATTACTTTCTTCCACAAGCAAAACTCTATTCTTGTCAACCCGAACATTTGGTGCACTCTTCAGTTTTTTAATAAATTTGTCAGCAATTCTGTCATCAATTTCATATCCAGTTATTTCAGAGTATTCAGAAAGAACTTTTTTTTGAAGCCTCTTAAATGGTACTTCATTATCCTTCTTCTGTAAAACTGATATTATGACTGCATGCCAATCAAATTTTTCTTTAATAATTGATGGTTCCTCATTTTTAGCAACATTCTGATCGTGCAAAGATGCACTAACTTCTTCTTCTTGTACCCTCTGTTTTTTCTGTTGAACTTTTATCTTATTTGTTATATTTTCAGTTACGATTTCATTTTCAACAACCTCAGGAATTGTGTTAACAGTATCTTGACGCTTTCTCTTTTTAATTTTATTCTTTTCTTCTGATTCATGTTCATCTTCAGTTTTATCAGTGTCATTTACTTTGTTTTTATTTTTTTTACCTTTCTTCTTTGATTGAACTTCACCATTTGTTTCTTCGGAAGGTTGTCGTTCAGCACTTTGTAATTCAGCTTCATATTTCCGTCTTTTCTTTTGTTCCTTTCGCTCTTTTTTAGACAGCTTTTTTTCAGATACTCCAATTTGACCATTTATTTTTGGCTCAATATTTTTTTCTGCTTCATCATTCTCTTTATTTTCAGATTTTTTACCTACTTCACTGTCATCTTGCTCATTATCATCAGACTTTCCATTGCTTTTAGTTTCTTCATTATTTAGGTTTTGATTTTTATTTTGACCATTAAAATTTGACAAGGCTGTCAGCTTAACTGATATTAAATCCCAAGCTTGATCTATATCTTTTGGATTTGTTTTTTGTCCACATACATTTTTTACAAAATTAATAAATTTAGGCTTCTTCCTTGGGGTGTTATTGTGCTTACTTATTGTCTCAATAATTCTAAGTACATTTGAAGATGTGGTTTTAGATTCATCTAATACAGACTGCAACATTTCAACCCAGGCATTTTGTTTTTTTTCACCTTTCTTTTCTTTTGCTGTAAATCCCTTTCCTGAATATCTCTCTTCTTCAGTAATACATTTAACATGAGCTTCGTAATCATTACCCCTGTAAATTGAAAAAACAACTTTTCATAAAAAAAAATCAATTTTATTTAAAATAATGATGACAACAGATGGGCTTTTATGAAGTTATAATAAAATTGACTCATTAAGTGAGAAGAATATTAAAACAATTGTAATAAAGTATGTGTTAAACAGAATACATTGTTATAATTAATTTATTTCAGTTATCCTTATATTTACTTTTTATTTATAAGTCTCAATGTTTTATTCATTTTAAAAAAAAGATTTTTCTATTGCATACTTAATGACTTTTCTCATTCTGTACCAGTCAACCATTGATTATAGCATCATTATTAATTTATTTATTAATTTAAAACTTTATTTATACAATTTCAAATCCACCTTAGTATGGATCAAAAAAGGGTGTAAAAGTGAAGTTACTTTTATAACACAAACAAAACTAAAAATAAATGTATGTTAATCTATAACTTTCATAAATTAATAAACATAAGCTGAAAGGAAATACTTACAAAAAGTCTTTGAAGCAATCCATACAAGACAGATTTGGACTACGATTTCTACATTTTGTTAGATAATGTTTTTCTACTTTTGGTTTTTGTAAGGACTCCCCACAATGTCCACAAGTAAATACAACCATGTCTCCGTAATGGTACCCAAAGGTTATTTAATATAGTAAATATTATTATAACAATTGCTTAAAAATCACGTTAAATATGAACAGCTGTATAAGCTCGTCGAATTCAAACATAAACACGTGCTATACTTATATGTTAAATTGTCAGTTCTTTCGATAGAACAATTTAGGTTATTTGTTTTTTAATTCTATAATTTACTTCGACTTTGACGTTGCCATGCTTTATAAAAAATGCTACATATAGGCCTTTCCTGGTCTTAATGATAAAGAATATAATATAATATAAATTTCATAAACTAGGAAAAATGATTTAGAATATTTTTTTTAAATATTAAATTCTATAATTTTGTAAAGTTATTTTTGTTCTAATGGCAAGTTATACCTTTTTGTTACCTGTGATTAAAAATTTAAAACTTCAGTTTGTTTGGGGTGTGTCATCACTATTAAGTTTTAAGTTCACAGTTAAGTTACAACTTTTTTCTTTTATGTTTAATGGACTATTAAGTTAAAACTTTTTACAAATTTAATTTATGCAATGTTAAAATAATAAAAAAAGTCATACATATTTATTAACATGAAAACCGTGAATAGTTTTATAAAGCTATTGATTTTACAATTTGGTAAGTTAGATATTGTTTTTATTTTTCTTTTCACACTTTATAAGAATATTTTACTATTGTACTAATAAATAATTATTGCTAAATTATTAGTCCATAACAGTTTATTGATGATTTTCTAAATATATAAAATTTAATATATAAAATTAATTTTAAATATTTACTGTAAGTAGAAATGTTTACTTCCGGTAAATATAAAAACTATCTTCATTTATATACTTAAAATATTAAAATAATTGTATCATCTTTGTAGTTTACAGTCATAAAATTTAAAACAAAATTAACTTTTAGCATTAACAGAAGCAAGTTATAGTTATGATGATAACTTATCACAAGTTATTCTGCAAAAAGAAAAGGACAAAAACCGAGAGTTTGTTACATGGTGTACAACATCAGTGTTAGAACAAGAAAAATGTGAAAAATTATCCAAGGCTGCTATGCAAGATAAAGGATTGTTTGGAATTGACTATATTGATATTGCTTGCAAAAGGGTATGAAAATACAAAGAATATTTTTTTGATATAAAAGTATTTCAATTAAGTGCTTTATTTTAATTTCTTCAATTTTCATCTTTTTTGATCTATATAAAGAAGGGATATGAAATACTTTATATATTTATTCAATATGTTATAATTATTGCTTTTACAACTATAACAGTTATTAACTTCAAATCTATTATATTTGCAGGCTTTTGACACTGAAGACTGTATGACGAGGGTTGATCAGGGAGAAGCAACACTTTTAGCATTAGATGCCGGTGAAGTATATATAGCAGGCAGATATCATTCACTTGTCCCTATAGCACAAGAAGTAAGTAAACCTTTACATAGTTTGCACAGTAAAGAAGCTTAATAAAAACCTTCTAAACAGTTTTTGTTGACTTAAATTTCACAGATTTTCTTTTTCATTGTTTGAAAAAATTTATTAATTTTAAATATTACATGTTTTGTTGTTTATGTAAACAAGAATTTTAAAAATAAAAACAAATTTATAATATGAGATATAATGAATTTACTTGATAACAATTGTCTTATCACATAATTGTTTTTTTTAATATTTATGCATATTCTGAAACTTCCATGTCAAACCAACTTGAAGATATCGTCTTATTGGTGGCGCTTATTCTGAATAATTACACTTTGTAATATTTCTTATAGTTGTATGGAAATGGAGAACCTTACCAATACTCTGTAGCTGTTGTTAAGAAAGGCAGCCTACCATCAGTACAGCCTAGTACAGGACTGCATGGATTGAGAGGGGCTAAAGCTTGTTTTCCTGGAGTAGGAGCTCTGGCTGGCTGGGTTATGCCAGTACATATTGTAAGTTACTTGGGTTTCATTATATAACAATGCAACAAGGAGAACAGCAGCTATACCTGATAGTAAGTGGTACCCTTGTTGATTTTTATCCAGTACCACATTCTCTTCATCTATTTTTGTTTGGGTGTTGAAATATATTAATGTACTTGCCTAAACATTCTTGGTTATCTTGAAAATATGATCATTAAAATGTACTTAAAACAAAATAACATTACTATTATTGTAACTAAATGAAAATTATGTACTATTTTTTTTTCTAGCTCATGCAAGAAGGAGGATTAAAAATAACTGATTGTAACAATCATGTTAAATCAGCTGTAGAGTATTTTGGTGATTCATGTGCACCAAACTCCTTAAAAGATATTTACAATCCCATTGGTGACAACCCTGATAAGTAAGTCAACCACCATCTCCTATGAAATATGGATTCATGATAAAAAATATATTTATACTTATGACTACTCTCCCTTTCAGATTATGTAAACTATGCTCTGGTGGTGCCGGTATTCGATGCACATTAGCAGATCCATATGCAGGATATGAAGGTGCACTCAAATGTCTTGTTGCTAATGATACTGGAGATATCGCATTTGTTCGAGATACAACAATACAACACGCTTTATTATCACATAAAATATTGGGTGAGTTTCCTATAACTTACAAATATTAAAACTTTTAAATGACATGAATGTATAGGAAAAAAAAATCTTTCTTGTTAAGACAAAATCACATAATCTTAATAAGAGTCACATTATTAAAAACAGGTGTATTGTTCACCATCAGTTGATTGCTTAGCTTGTGTCCTTGACAAATTAATACTTTAGAATAAGAATAAACAAAGAGTATAAAAAAATAAGCAGTATCAGTGTTGTATCTTTAACCACCAACCTAATTTTGTTATAGTCAGTGTGCAAACATGTGACTTCAGTTTCACATAAATCTTGCATCAATAAAGTCATAGATGGTGCTGAACCATAATACTCTGACTCTCATATGTTAATAGGCAAAATACGATACTATTATGGTGGCAAATGTACTACATCTGTATGGTGTTCACTACCCAGATCATATATAACAACAACAAACTATACCAATGCTATTGAAATATGTGAACCAGCAACCTATGGTACAAGGCCAGCTACTAGCCACTAGCCACTAGCCACTTGAAAAGCGATGATTTATTAAAAATTCATATAATGGTTTAGATATTTAGCATAGCATTAGCTCTTTTCCTTTCTTATAAATAATTAACATATAGGTGGAGTAAGCGAAAAAAGTTTTGAGTTAATATGCCGTGACGGTTCCCGTGCTCCGGTGACAGAATGGGAGAAATGCAATTGGGGTAGGATTCCTGCTGATGCCATCGTCAGCAGCAGTGCCGCTTCTCAAGACCAGCGTAAACGGTAAGCGGTTTCGGTCCATAAAGAATAATATTTCGGCAAAAATACTTCAAAATATTTGGTTTTATCAATAGCAGATCTTTCTAGCGGGTGCCTAAGAAGGTGTCGCTACAGCGTTTATTTCTGCCGCCAAGAAGTACTGTGCAAACATTGTTTTCTGGTTTGAAAGGTAATGTAGTGAAAATAATGGGGTATATATATTATTATTACTAGCGCCACATTATTCATATGAGTGAGCGTATTACCTTACCATCGGGCATGATCTTTATTCAGATGCCGTACACTGGTCTTGTAATAGGCGGCCTTATGTTTAAATATATTAAAGATATCAATTCTTAAATATTTATGCTAACCGTTTTTGTTTATATAAAAAAAAAATATCTTATAAATGTTTTATCTATTTTACAGATACCAACACCTTCTGCAGAAATTGGTGCAACTGTATGGGGAGCCGAATCCATTGAATAAAAATCCCAACAATACATTCGGACAACAGAATAGGGATCAGTATGGAAATCCTTACTCTTCTACAGACTTGTATGACCCATACAAAAGAGAACGTTTTGGATATGACAGAGACGGGCAAGATAGTGATGTAAACAAGTAAGTGTAATTTTTTATTGTGCTCATATAATTAGATGTAACTATTGTAATAATTATATATAACCTATGGTGATAAATGTTTGTTGACACAAACCGTGTGGTTCACTTTCACATGTAAATTAACTTTAATTTGTGATATAATTTAACAGAAAAAACAATAGTACTTTTCGTTTAGCAATATTTTTAAAGGCTGAACGATATTACTTTACTAATTAACTCTCGAGATGGTATTATCTTTTATTTGTTGGTTTTCGTTTACCCTCTAGGAACATAAAATCTAAAACAAAAATAAATAAGTTCAATGCTCTTGACATGTAGTATACTTTATTTTGATTGCTGTATCATCTACAGATTTTTCATTTTAGCATACAAGAAAATATTTTCAATAACAATTCTCTACATATTCCTTAGTTGTTGTAAATGTTATTTTGTTTTATTAATAATTATAATGAAATCATTCTGCAGAATTGGTACACTGGCACTGTTCCAGCCTCGCCTCGACCGATCCGGACAACCCATTGAACTACCATTTCAATTGTTCCAATCTAATGAAACAACAGATTTAATATTACAGGTAAATACAATTAATAAAAATAAGACTAAGACAACCCATATGTGTAGTAAAAGTGATGAATAATGTTCGATTCTGTGGGCTTTGAAGGAGGGCAATCCTCGTTGCTCACTGAGGGAACCAAGCTGGACAACAATATCGGTCGAAGGATCGGTCTCTTATTTGCCGTAGCATAACGTGCGTGTTGGGGAGAACGGAGACCCTTACTGGCACCTGCTTGGACATTAAAAAAATCTAGGCTCCTTGCAATAAAATAAAGGCAACCGCAGAAATAGTTTTAGAGAATAGAAAAAATACAATTATGTCTGTTATATAATCAATCCAAATGAATCTAATATGGTTTAACGAAGATATTTTCCTTTTTTTTTTCACGATAAATTTTATTGTCAAGAAAATATTTTACACGATCTGTTGGTTGTCGAGAGGCGGAAATACCCATTAATATAAATTCTTCAGGATGCGACCATAAACTTCCGAATACTGAAAGAAGAAGAGCAAGCAGCAAAACATATCTTAAACAATAAATATGTAGGAGACCAAGCAGAGAAAGCAGTACTCGGAGTAAGAGATTGCCCAATGAAAAGAGCTATACTCTGTGTTACAAGTGATCCAGAAATGGAGAAGTGCATTAAAATGAGAGTGAGTTGAAATATTTGAAATAGAAAATAAGTATATTTGTCTCGTCTTTTCCGTTCTTGATGACGTCATATCTATAGACTAAATAAATTTATTTTTCACATCACCGCCTTTAAAAATAACTTAGTGATTTACCGCCAGCCTCCCCCGATCGTAATTAATGATATGGTCTCCAATGGTGAACGGCACTAGCCTAGTAAAAGCTTATTCATTATTTTTAATATTCACATAGTATTCGGACGGAAATTGTTACCTTTTGTACGTAAACTTTAATAATTTAGCTGTTACCAATAGCATCATTTTTAAAATATGATTTTGTTTTAATCATGATCGATTTTTTTCCGTCCCATCATCAAACGTATCATTAGTACTATCGTCTGTCTTCGTTTCCGTAGCGGTCTCCTAACACCCAATATATCGACAGCTAAAACAGCACAATGCTTTTATGGTAGTAAAATTGCAATGTGGTAGTTGAAAAGCAGTTAATCTTTCTTAAAAAAACTACAACGACCCACACATATGGCTCCTTGATCGAATCATGCGGGCAGGATTATTAAGCAAGCGGGGCCGCAGGTCATGAAAGTATTCCCGTGACCCCGCTTTAAGAGGTTTTAGTCCGTGCTAATCCGACATACTCTGCTTTTGCTCCCGCGAAGACAGATATTTTTGAAAGCATTTCCCTTATATAAAAACGGTTACTAGTCAAGCGGTTAGCCGAACGAAGGTAAAACATGTATATTTGTTGTCATAGATCGCACTGAAGGCGGCAGTGCTGTCGCCCACGCTGTCGTGCTGGCGCGGCCACAGCGCCCGGCACTGCGAGCGCGCGATCGCCGAGGGCACCGCTGACTTCGCACTGTTTGACGCCGCGGACATGCTTCACGCGGCTTACAAACACGGGCTTGTACCATTTATGCAGGAGGTAGTTACATATCAATATCAAGAAATTAGATTTTACCTCACCCATTCGTAGTGCGCCCTGCTAATCAAGAAACGAAGCTCTGCTCACCAACCCGCATTGGGCGAACGTGGTGGGAAATGGCCCATATCCCTCCACATGAACTACTACAAACATGGAGATGTTTGTTAGAGGTCAATGCTCAGCAGTGAACGTCTATCGGCTGATGACAGTGGATACAGATATTGGAATATGCAGATACTGAAGGTATAAGGTATAGGTCCCGCTCATCTCGTCGCTAAATCAAATAAAGAAATCATCTATCCAGAAGAGGAAGCTAAGATTTGCATATAATAGTATCATAATTTGGCCTGTCTCCCCTCCCACTCAAAAAATAAAATATTTTTTATATCAATAAAGAGGTATATATATATATATATATATATGAGTATATTAATATGTGTACATGTACATAAAATTTGTAACATTTTGTGGAAAATATCTAAATGTTTATATTTTTATGCTAAGTTCACGTCATAGAATTAAATACGTGTTATTTATAGGTGTATACCAACGGCGAGAGCTGGTACTATGCGGTAGCTGTTGCTAAGGAACAAGATCCTGACACCGATCTGACATACCTCCGCGGCAAGAATACCTGTCATACAGGCATCGGTACCGCCGCGGGCTGGATCTACCCACTGGCCTATCTGTTGTCGAACGGCTGGATTAGGTATGATTTTCTTTATCTAAAATAGGCTAACACTTGACTTCAATGTGACATGGTCTTAAATGACAATGAAGGCGCAAATGCTGATACGTAAGATTTGTGAATTAGACAATAGTACTATGACAGATTTATGCTATGAGAATGGTAGCTACCCAAGCGTTTAGAAAAACATGAGCTTCAATTAAAGTCGATAATATGCATCAAGAACAAGCGATCCTCGTATTATGACGACGAAGTGCTGTTAAAGCAATAAAAAATTTGCTGTTTTCATTTAACTATCAATAACGAAAAAATCCCTCAATTATTCATTTCCTTGCAGACCGTACGGTTGTGACGGAGCGCACGCAGCTGCGCAGTACTTCAGCAAATCATGCGCTCCGGGAGCTCTGAGCAGTGAATACGTTGATGCTGCTACCGTGCCGCACGACAATCTCTGTCATCTTTGCCACGGAGCATCTTTTAGGTAAAAACAAATAAAAAATAATGGAATAATGCGAATTTCGTAGGGAGCATATATTTCTAGATTGAATTAGAATATAATTTTTTTGGAAATTGAAGAGATGAAAGTGATGAGTAATAGTAAGATAAGTATTAAGGCGCTTGAATATTCTCAGTATAACGAGACTTACAAAATTGCTTAGAATAATAATAAAGTGTTTCTAGCTATAATTAAAAAAAAAATCACTTTAATATTCGAGATGTTTTTCTATTTGTGTATATCTTTTGTTTATAATTATAAACGTTCATAGACGCTGTCGGCGCGATGCCAGCGAGGATTACTACGGGCACGTCGGGGCGTTGCGGTGCATGGTTGAAGGTGGTGGGGACGTCGCGTTTGTCCGCCATAGCGCACCGGCAGAGGTGTCCGGGGGACGTCGCCGTGAGTGGTGGGCCCGTGACCTCCTGCCTGACGACTTGCAGTTACTTTGCGCTGATGGTCAGTTATTTAAATTTTTCCTTACTCCCGAACTCTCAGTTCAATAATAACATTGGTTGAATCTTCACAAAATATGTATGGTTTTTTTTATCTACAATGATATTAGGTGACATTGAGACAGCAAATGGTATAGATTGCTTATTTAATCAAATTTTTTATCAGCCGGAATACATGAATTTTATTGTGGCGTCAAATTTACAATATGAGAGTGACCTGGTGGTCTTTAAAGAAACCACAAATATAGGACTTGAAAGATAAGCGCGTAGTTATGGTTGCAGCAAGTAAATTAATATTTTGTCTTTATGGCATTATACCTTCAAAATATGATATTGATGCAACCTTATTCGTTAAAAACGTAAACTTAATCGATCAATTAAAAAAAACCTTAGATAAACGTAAACGCAATATTTAATCCACCAGGTACGCGAGCCAAGATGCATGAATACCACCACTGCAACCTTGGAAAGGTTCCAGGATCAGTGCTAATGGGACGCGCTAATCACACAGAGTTAGACACTTTCTCTAACCTTATTGTGTACGCACAGCAGCTTTATGGATCAACTACTTCTGATGAATTCAGGTAAAAACGTAACCCTATGTGTGAGTGGGTAATTCAAATATACTACATAAATATCAGCTTTTTTCCAAAATACTAATTCTTTACCGAAAATTTAATATCTTGTTTTTGTACACAATAAAAATGTTTTGTTACAGTTTTAGCATGTTCTTCTCTCAGCCGCCATACGCCGATCTCATATTTAGCGACGCGGCTGTACGTCTGAAACCTCTGAAGCATAGCAAACGTTCAGCAGAAATAATCGCGGGTCCGGCTTTACTGAGAGCTGCAAGGATTGTATCTTGCGACGCGCCTCAAGCCTCATACTACGTCGCACCCGACCCTGAGTTTTTGTCACATTCCTATAAAAATTATGTCATGAGCCATGTAATCACTATAACTGTTGTTATGATCATTTTAATTCAATAGCTTATATATATATAGTTTAACAAATATTTCGTACATCAAGATTTGTAATAGTCCAACTCTGCAAGGCTTGTAAAACAAACATTTATTAATAAAATGTTTTCATGAAAATGGCACATCCACAGAGGGAAAACAACAATTGTGCACTATTATCATTAATTAGTTCTTACTGAATAAGTATATTTATAACGTTACAAATGACTCCATCCAGTTAAGTGATAAATATTTTAGTTATAAGTTTTTGTACACAAAAGTGACCTTTTTTAATTATAATGTAACACAAAATAAAGTTTTGTAATGATTTCCGTCCATTTACATCTTATTTTTATTTAATTCTTTTTCACAAAATATAATTAATGTTCTATGAAATAAGTTTTAATTCTTAATAAATTATATTCTTTGATTTTTGTAACATATAAAACCGCTAGGTAAATTACCAAATTTCTTCATAATTATTTTTAAATCTGGCCTCTTGCACACTTCTCTCACAGCCTGTTGGCAGATACTCCCATTGCTAGATATAATGCTGCCATGTTCTCTCCATTTTCCAAATAAACAGTTTGACTTAGCCAGTTCAGATTTGGCAACTGGTACTAATGCACTGCACTTTGGAGTTGTTTTTGCACAAAGAAGCAAAGCTTTATATGATAAATACCTTAAATGGTTTACACAATACGCAAATAATACATCTTTTGGTTTATTTCTCATTATCGTTTCTATTATACAATTACACAGTTTAACAGTAACTTTTTTCTTATACAGTAAGAAATATTTTTCAACTTCATATTGATTACAAAGAGTAGCTAATATTGTACAGAATTTATTTGCTGCTAAGGACAAAGTTATAAAAATATTCTCCCAAGTGCATACCTCATCATTATAGTATAAATTAAAAATATGAGCACTAATCTGTATACCAGATGTTCCTATACGATTCTCTAAAAACTTGTATGGATTTACAATCGCACTAGAAAAAGAGATTTTATAACACATTTCTCCTGAATATACATTATTTGCTCTACAAACGCTTAGAGTGGTAGTGTTATAACAATGACCTAAAAATGTGATACGGTCACTATATTTTATAAATTCATGGGCAAAATTTACTACTGTCTTTTGATAATTAACATTCTTATAATTACCAAGAGCACCAAGAAATGACAGAGCATCATCTAAGGAATCAGTTATATATAAATAATCATCCACAACTCGAATAAACAATTTCAAAAATTTTGATTCTGCCATAAAATCTTTAAAATTAATTTCATCCATATATGAGTAATAGAGCTCGGAGAGGACAGGAGAAAGTTTGTACCCTTGAACTAAGCCTTCTTTCCATTCATAGAATGTTGACCCAATGCGAATTAATAGTGGTTTCTGCAACTCTGCTACAATTTCTTGAAAACACTGAGCAAACCTCTTTTTTGTTTGAACACATTGAACTGATTTTTGAAACTTTAAATATCTTTCATAAAGAATCTTTAACAGACTTACTTTATTAACTGATCCAAAAGCATTACTAAGATCTGCTTTTATGAAGTAAAGCCTAGGTTTACTTTTTTCAAGCCATCTTGTATGTAATATTTCATATTGTTTTTCTATTCTTTCTTGTGTCTTACCTATTAGCATTTTCAATAATATAAGTTTTTCTCGAATTTTTCTCTTATCTATTTTATCAAGATAACCATTTTTATAACATACAATTGGCCGGTAAGTGTTTTTTGGTTTAAGAATTAAATATAATTTTGGAATGTCTTTTTTAAGATTCCTTTGCATCAATCTATCTTGTAAATTGTAATTCTTCTTACTGGTTTTCATTGAAGTGATTTCATACTTGCTGATGGTTTTGGTAAATAGCATGTTGAAAATTATTTTATCATAAAAGCTTTGCCAATGTTCTTTTTTAAAATAATAGAGTTTATTTTCATCTGTGTCCAATTTACATGTTGTAACATAAAAGTTGAGGCTTATAATCGCTGATAATATGTACTTAATAATCCAATGTAATGTTTTATAGAGAATCGTCTTCGATATTTGAGAAGACACTGATTGCCATGGTAATACGGAAAAATCCCATTTACTTAGTATTTTACCCAGGAAAATATGTTGACGATTCATACTAAAAATCACTGTAAAAACTAGTTTTTTGTATATTTTATAATTATGATTTCCGCCGAAAAATCCGTTCGGGATTACGTCTTGAAGAGCTTTTACACATCCTATAAAAACATATCCTTTATCAACTTTGATCATCTTTTCAACACACTTAGTTTGGGGGAAATACGACTTAAAATCTTCTTTGCAGTGATTTCTTAAATTTTTTCGTAGTTCTTCTAATAAAAGTATAAAAAATTCAGGTAAATCTCTTACCAAACTTTCTTCTCCGAATAGATTTTTTATAAACACTGTCTCCTTAAGATATTTCAAATTTAGGATGTTATTAAATGACCTTATGGTCTGTTTATTAACGAAATAATAAGAAAAGCTTATCGGATCATCCATGGCACTTAAAATATATTATTAATATAAAATAATTCGCAAACATCGTTCTTGAAATAAGTAGATATTCAAATTTTGCGGCGACTTGTTTCTACATGTTTTCTACTGGTACGTTCCTTTTTCGAGAATTAAATTAACATCAAAAAGAACCTTGACATAGTCATATCAACATTAAAACAATGAAGGACTTATTTTGTTACAGTGATAAAAGAAATTTTAAACTTTAAACTATTACGCATTTAATGTTGATTTTTCCAAATTTTTACTGTACGTGAGTCAGTGACAATATTTTAATAGCCTGTGGGAATAAATAAAAAATCATTACCACAATTTTATCACAGTGATCTATAATCAGATAAAACTAATTAATATATTTTTGTCAATAATCAAAACTCTCGATGCGATAACCAGATTAAAGAATAACATAGTGATATCAAGAGATTTTTCCAATACGACGATTTAGCTAAAGTGATTTTACTGCGCATGCGCACGTTATCTTGCGTCTAGACATAAGATAATTAACAAATCTTTTACAATTCATACGCCTACCATACTATATAAAATAAAATAATCTTATCGCATTTCATTATCATTTAACCTTATGTAATAATGACTTAAATTTTTCCAGTGATCACCGAAGTAATACATATTAATTGCGTAGTCAAAATATTTTAATTGTCGAAATGGCAAAAGCAGTAGTGAGTGATTTAATTAAGATATTCAAAAGCAGTGTAACTGCAGTACTGCCGGAGAATCTCGTGAAGAAATGCTTAAAGTATAGTTCAATTACGCAGCAACTAAAGCTTTGCGACGAAACTTATGATTTAAACAATAAAAACGTTTATGTCGTAGGTGCAGGCAAAGCTGCACAGAATATGGCTGTTGAAGTAGAAAAAGCATTAGGATTGAAAATCAAAAGGGGAATAATTAGCATACCCAATGGAAACTTCAACCATGCTTCTATCAACGGAAATGTGTTGTATTGCGAAGGTGCCAAAAATAATTTACCAGACAGTGATGCATTAACCACAGCTAAAAAAGTGGAACTTCTTATAAAAAATTTAGGAAAAGACGATTTTCTTTTAGTGTTAATATCCGGTGGAGGTTCAGCATTACTACCATTACCAAAAGAGCCAATAACTCTTGAAGAGAAAACTAATTTAATAAAAAAACTGGCGCATGCAGGTGCCGAAATCCGAGAATTAAATACTGTAAGAAAAAAAATATCAGCCTTAAAGGGGGGTCAATTGGCTTTAAAAAGTAAAACAACACAAACAGTTGCATTAATACTTTCAGACATTGTTGGAGATCCATTGGATTTAGTAGCTAGTGGACCAACTATAGAAAACGAAGATAAACCTTTAGATGCTTTGAATATAGTTAAAAAGTATAGATTATATGAGAATATCCCTCAATCTATTGTTACAGTTTTAAATAAAAATGAAGACAAACCACCATTTCCAAAGGAAAATGTTAAAAACATTATAGTAGGCTCTAATAAAATCAGTACAAAGGCTGCATATGATCAAGCTGCAGATCTAAATTATACACCAATTGTACTTTCAAATGTAGTAACTGGTAATGTTAAAAATATTGCACTAGAATATGCAAAGTTTACTAAAGCTTTTTGTGATTTTTTAAGTGAGAAAAATGATGAAATTATCTTATCAAATGTTATAAAAAACCTTGACATACCAGGTATTTCTTTGGACTTTATAACTTCCGTTAATAACTATACCAAAACAAAAGATTATTGTTTTATATTTGGAGGAGAAATTACTGTCGAAGTTAAAGGAAATGGAAAAGGTGGAAGAAATCAGCAATTAGCCTTGGAATTTTCAAACCATTTGTTTAATATAAAAGATGACTTGAACAAGTTTGATGTTTATTTCTTAAGTGCAGGCACTGATGGTATTGATGGACCAACTGATGCTGCTGGTGCAATAGGTTACATTAATCTGATTTTTGACTCTAAACAAGAAAATCTAGATGCTAATTTGTATCTCAATAATAATGATTCTTACAACTTTTATAAACAGTTTAAAAATGGCTCCTTTCACGTGATAACTGGCCACACAAACACTAATGTAATGGATATTCATTTAATTCTTATAAAAAGATGTACATAATTTATATGTATTCACATGTGAATGATTTTTCTATAAACATTGTTTTAAAAATAAAGATAATTTATCTTGTTTATCCTTTTTTCCTTTTAACTTTGACGAAGCTAATACAGCTTGTTTGCATAATCCAGCAAATTTATCTTTTTTCTTTTTATTATTTTTTATTATTTTAGGTACTTTATTTATAGTACTAGGCAGTATATTGTTTTTGTTGCTTAACAAAAACACATCTTTTGTCTTACTATATACATTCAAACATTTTTTTCTCTTTTGAACTGGTTCTAAAGAATCAGTTTTCTCCAAACTCCTATTTGGAGTTATGATTTTAGTAGTAACTGCTTCCTTGATTATCTCTTTACCTTCACTTGTTGGTTTTGATATTGTCATCACATTGTTATTCTTGCAAAATCCACAAACTTGCTCCTAAAAATAACATTAAAAATGAGTGTTCAGAAAACAAACAGAACAAAATATTTTAAAAACATAAGTACCTACAAGCTTGTTACAATTTAATAAATCTGTTTTCTTTTTTTTTTTCTTAATCCGCCTCCTTTGTCTTTTACTAAGTTGCAGAGGTTTCACCTAAATATAATAATAAAATATTTAAAAATCACTATTTATAAAATCTATTTATTGTGGTTTAAATGCATGGTAAACACTCTAAAGATGCTTAATCTAGCCACTTTAAAGTTTTTTTTTTTAATCATCTTGCTGTCTCATTATCAGCTAACAGAGGTCCACTGCTAGACATAAGCTTCCCCCAAAAGATCTCAACATCAATTGATCCTGTGCAAGATATTGATGTCTATTAAAATAAACTTTGATTTTAAGATTTTATTAATATGAATTATTAAATACATAAAGCAACCAATTAAGCCTAAACAATCCTTTGTAGTCTTTTTTACCATGTAATATAATATTACCTATCACCCCCTTTTCATATATAAGATTAATCTTACTTTTGTGTCAGATTTGTTAGTCCATTCTAAACAACAGTATAAACATCTATTTTTGATAGAAAACTGTTGTTGTGGTAATCCATATCCTTTTGTAATTTCTTTGCATCGCATTCTGAAAAGCAAAGCATTGTAAAATAGCTTTTACTTCACATAAAAATTTAACTGTGATAAATTTCAATTATTCATACAGGTAATAACTTCTCAAAAGTTGTAAATGCGAATTTTCTTTACAATTACTAGCCAATGTTGTAGCGGATTTGTATAAAAATCCTACTTGCTTTTCCGTCATTTTCCAAGGTTATTTACAAATAACTTATATTGAAAGATTAGTAAGCAACATTAGTACTAAGTTTAAGAAGATTCTTGTCTTTAAGATGAAATCTCTAACGTCTCAGGTATCAAGCAATATTTTATGAAATATTCAATAGTAGTAGTAGTAGGATTTTTCTCGAAGAGAAAAGCAGTGGAACTAAGCCATACAGCCAAATCTTAATTTTACATTTTCATAACAAATTTATATTTCAAGGCAAAAAAGCTAATTCTTTAGTATTGTTCATTCATCTTTATCAAATCGGTGTATATTTCTAGACACGTTTTTTTTTCCATTGTTTCAGTTGCGAGTTATCGCAGTCGTGTTTCTTAAAAAATCAGGGAAAAAATTATAATTAGTATTCTCCTTTACAAGTCTCCGAAAGTTCATATACTGGTCTAAAACTTGTAGGGCTTAAACAATTCTTGAAGAGATGGCGGACACTATCGTTATAAACCTCTTGCAGTCGATCGATAAATAGAACGCGATAAGTATTAAAATCCGAACATATGAAAAAAATATGATGTAAAGTTTATTCTTCACTTAAGGAGCATTCATTGCAATTTGGTGATGAAGTTATTTTCATTCGGTAAAGATGAACGTTAAATTGTAATACATTTATTTCCTTATTTACATAACCTGAAATAACATTCTGGTACAAAAAGGAAAGTAAAACTAGACATTATTTTATTCACTATTGGCTACACCTGTGTATCAACAGCACTAAAAACAAGGAACAATGAATTAAAAAATGCTAGTTCCCGCCAAAACATTTCGCTGTCATATAAGTTGCGTGAATTATTTAATTTACAATCATTTCAATTTCTCGTTAAATACTAGACCTATTATATGTAGTATTTCAAAAAAGCGATATTAAATTAAAGAAATTTTGTAGAACTCGTCTTATTGTACCGAATATCGATGTTTGTAGCTAATAGAACTAAGTTTTTTGTTTATTAAGAGTTTTGTTATATTGAAAAAATTGACTACCAGACTACTTTAAACTTTGATCATGGATGTAGCTGATACATATGCAACTCAAAAACAAGTAAAAGATGAGGTAGGCGTCCGTTGCCAAAAGTTGTTTCAGGATTTTTTAGAGGAGTGAGTATGTTAATAGTATTATAGGTGCAATTGTCGCAATATTTTATTACAAAAAAACTAAAAACTACGCAAAATATTATACTACGATTAATGTTTTTTAATGATCATTTAAACATCTTTGTTAAAATTAAAATAATTACAATATTTACTTTTTCAGGTTTAAAGAAGACAATGAACTGAAATATGAAAAACAAGCAAAAGAATTACTGAAACCTGAATTAAGCACACTGGAAGTAAGCTTTGATGATCTAGAGAAATATAATCAAAATCTTGCCACAACTGTCATTGAAGAGTACTATAGGATATATCCATTCTTAAACCAAGCCATCTTGAACTATGTAATGAGTTTAGCTGATAATGGTATGAAAAAAGATTTGCAGGATAAAGAATGCTATGTGTCTTTTGTAGATGTACCTACACGACACAAAGTGAGAGAGTTAACTACTGCTAAAATTGGTACACTGATAAGAATTTCAGGTCAAATTGTGAGAACTCACCCAGTGCACCCAGAGTTGGTCTTGGGTACATTTGTATGTCTAGACTGTCAGACTGTTGTTAAAAATGTTGAACAACAATTTAAAGTAAGTCCCAAGTAACTGAAGAATCAAATTAATATATTTTTTAAATTACTTATTAATTAGGATAATCTAAGACATTTACTGCTTCAATAGTAGAATTTTATTACAGTACACAATACCAACCATATGTAGAAATCCAGTATGTGCAAATCGACGAAGATTCATGCTTGATGCTGACAAATCAGTGTTTGTTGATTTTCAAAAAATTAGAATCCAAGAGACACAAGCTGAGCTACCCCGTGGTTGTATACCAAGGTCACTTGAGGTCATTTTGCGAGCAGAAGCAGTAGAATCTGTTCAGGTGTGTATAATAATGTCATCAATATTGGTTGAGAAGAATGTAGACACATACTTGTTTTTTTTTTGTATACTAAATGAGTATACATAGTAAAAATAAGATTAGTGCTTAAAAATTACTCAAAGTGAAAGATTGGTCAGAGATCATTGTAGGTTTCAATATCCTATCAAAGTTGTACTCTTTTGACTAACCTAAAAACCCTAATCAAAATGTTGACACAAGTGGTACTGGCTACAAAATGAATGAGGTCTCACACTGTATCAAATATTATATTATGCTAAAAAATTACCATTATTCAAAATCGGAATTTTATATTTAAAAATATGTAAGATTTACAGAAATTTCAAACTATTTATTGATTTGTTAGGCAGATTTAGAGGCATAATAGTAATTTACAGTCATTCAACAAGCAATAGTAACTTTTAATAATAGATTAATAACCAAATAATTAGATTTAACTAAAAACTGTTCGTACCATTGGTTCTTGGTTACCAACAAAACTATATAGACTTTGACAATTGCATCCTAACATGAACTTAACCTATGGGGACATATAAATACAGAAATGGAAACAATAGCGAGTACGGATAGGACATATAAATATGTCCTTAAAATATATATTGTACCCTTAAAAGAGTGGGATGTATAGTTTCGTACATTCTCCAGGTCCTTATGTCCTTGTGAAACAGCTCATGCCCGTTATTTCTTGCGCAATTAAAAACGTAATTCCATGAGTAACAGGTTAACAACCCATATAATAATCCCACCGCTTGAATTCTGGTCTTCTTTTACATGTTGGTGGATGATACACATCTGTCATTACAAATTTTATGTAAGAATGTTTACCGTGTTTTACAGGCAGGAGATCGTTATGATTTTACAGGAACCCTTATTGTGGTTCCTGATGTAGGTTCACTGTCTTTCCCTGGGGCTAAAGCTGAGCTTACTACACGTACGCGACAGGCTAATGAAGGTCAAATGGAAGGCATCAAGGGGCTAAAGGCGTTGGGAGTACGCGAATTACATTATAAGTAAGCAATTATTTTGTTAATAAAAAAATAAGTTCTTTGATCACTTTTTAATATAATTAACCAAATTATCTTCATGTAATGTCAGTAAAAGAACTTTTATAGCATTACTATTATCCTAAAAACAAGTCATTCAAATATTCCCGTTTGATGTATTTTATGTACATTGGGCTAACACTTTATTTCAATTTAATGTGGTGATTAAGTAAAAATAGTGTTTAAGTGGAGGCTATGGATGTTGAAGTGTGATCTGCCAAAATATTAAACCTCAGATGTTGGTATCTATAAAATGTAAATGTCTGTATTTTGTTTATTTACTTTAATCTTTAACACCTACATACAAAATTTACTTCCTCCCGTGGGTTCACTGGCAGAAAATGCCTCTGTGGCATTAAGGCTACCCTCCTTAGCTTAAGATTTTCAATAAAAATAAATAAATAAATGTATATCTAAAACAGAACAATGCTATATTTGCTAGTACGGGGACTAGGCCACACTCATATTCTATTTACATGCATGAATTCTAAAAAAGCCCTGTCATCATCCAAACTTCACAACATATGACCCTATAATCTAACCGAGGATGCCAGTGTAACAGGACAATGACCTGACTACTGGGCTCTAGGCAGTTATTACCTTGTTTATGTAATAGCATAAGATGTAACACAATAATCTAAAAATCTGTCCTTTATATATTGATTACACTATAAACTAATGGTAAATAATTATTAAATTAATTTTATCAATATATAAATTCTACATATTGATGTATGGACTTAAAATTCAAATTAATTAAAGCTATTGCTCACAGAACCGCATTCCTAGCTTGTAGTGTCCAGGCCATATCGCGTCGATTTGGTACTGCCGAACTCGCTACCGACGACCTTACCACAGAGGACATGAGGAAACAAATGACTGATAAAGAATGGGACAAAGTAAGTGTTGTGTAGGTTAGCATTTTGCATACAACTATGTTGTATTTCTTGTCTACTTTCCAGTTTGGTAAACAATTATTTTCTGGTGCCATTCGAAATGTTACAATCGTTAAATAATCTTTTTTAAAATCGTAACAATGCATTGAGCGAAATGTGCCCTGTTGGTAAGAAATACTCAAGTCCCGTAATAATTTAGCGCTAATTAGGATGATGTATATAACATTATGAGTCATTACTATTATCTTTTATTATACTAACTTTACTACAGGAAGTACTATTTTATTTTTATAACAAGAGCGCGCGCACGCACACACACGCACACACACGCACACACATGCGCACACACATGCACACATGCACACACACACACACACACACATATATACATTTTTGTAAACATTTTGCATCTCAATAGGTTTATGAAATGTCAAGAGATCGAAACCTATATAACAACCTAATAACAAGTTTGTTTCCAAGCATACATGGAAATAATGAAGTGAAGAGGGGAATCCTTTTAATGTTGTTTGGAGGCGTCGCTAAAACTACTGTTGAAGGTATGTATCACTGAGTCTAGTAACTACTGGACTCTGTTTTGAAATCATTGACTTCATACCAGATAGATTTTGCTTATAGGAAATATCTTTGTTTCTGGAGACTACATAAGCTCACTCCAGAATAACTTCAAGTGAAAGTGTAAAATTTGTGTTCTGATGCAGAGAGAGGAAACAGTTAATGTGTATGGCGGTGTAAAAAAAAACACAATTTAGGCTCATCATTGCATAATTTTTTTGGATAATGTTTTTGTTTTTGTTTAGTACAAAAAAAATCTGTTCCACCTACAGGTAAAATAAACAATTATAAAGATGGCCATTAACATTTTTTTAGGAACAACTCTGAGAGGCGACATAAACGTCTGCATAGTGGGTGATCCAAGTACAGCTAAGTCACAGTTGTTAAAGCAAGTTAGCGAGATAACTCCTAGGGCAGTTTATACAAGTGGAAAGGCTTCATCAGCAGCCGGTTTGACAGCAGCTGTTGTCAAGGTGTTTATGACTTAATAGATGGAACTTCCCCTTCATTTAAATTAAAAGATAAAAAATTTCGTTAAACTATATAAAAAAAGCTAAAATAGCTACAAACCTAAGGGTGTTTCTTTATTAGTGTTAAATATTTCTTAGTGTTAAAAATTTCTAAAAAATGCGAAGTATGAATAATAGTATGAACCTTGATATTTTATTTTTAATAATGAAATAGTTTTATAGTTAACAGAGTGGAGACTTAGCGACAATTCACATTTTGCAGGATGAAGAATCGTTCGACTTCGTGATTGAGGCGGGCGCGTTGATGTTAGCAGACAACGGTGTCTGTTGTATCGACGAATTCGACAAAATGGATCCCGGCGACCAGGTCGCTATACACGAGGCTATGGAACAGCAGACCATATCAATAGCAAAGGTCTTATAGAATCTCATTTTACGTCAATACTTTAAATCTATTTTTTTTAGGTATCATTTTAGATATTCAGTATACAGGGTGAAAGATAATAGGTGTAAAAGATCTGGAGGGCCTAAAATATAGCTCGTATCCTATCAATCTAAGTATGGAATACTCCATCCAAAAGCAATGGTTCTGAAATAATTAATTTCTTAAATATTTTTAAAAAAATTCCCGCTTTTCCATGAAAAAATTCGATGATTTTATTTCTTAAGTATTTCTACACAAATTTTAATGTAATAATTGTTTAATCTATATTTTATTAAATTAAATTAATAATCATCACTTAGAGGCTAAAACTTTTAAATTAAGTTCTTTGAAAGTCGTGACAGTAAAAATAAGGCGTCATACTTACATTTTTATTTAATCTTAAAATAAAAATGTATTTATAAAAAATACGTATAAAGCACATGAATATGTACCTGACTACAATACCTATCGGACAAGATATAAGAAAGTATATAAAGTTTGTAAAATTTATAAAAAGAAACACTTGAAATAAAACCAAGTACCGTGAAATATCAAACCGTAGAGACTCATAAAAGTAAACGCCGTGCCGGACCTTAATTTGACCCTTTTGATTTTGTTGTAACAACATGATCTTTACAATGTTACACTATAATATCCTGTCTCTGGGAACTTGAAGAGCGTCATACATGGTGAACACGGAGCTAGTGGTGGACTAAAATATATACGCCATCGCCATGAGATCCTGAGAACATTTCACTCTTTCATTAAATGTCGAAAGCGTCAATCTGTTTTTATTATTAATTATTAAAGCATTTATATTAAAAAAAAAAACTAAATATCTACAGTAAACACGGGTGTCTAGTTAAAAATATATTTCTTTTCCAGGCTGGTGTGAGAGCAACTTTGAACGCTAGAACATCTATACTCGCTGCTGCAAACCCCATAGGCGGTCGGTATGATCGAGCCAAATCATTGCAGCAGAATGTAGCACTTAGTGCTCCGATCATGTCCCGCTTTGATCTATTCTTCATATTGATCGACGAGAGCAGTGAAATGGTCGACTACGCTATCGCTAGGAAAATAGTCGATCTTCATTGCAATAAAGAGGAAACGTACGATTGTGTCTACTCCAGAGAGGATCTTTTAAGATATATCGCCTTCGCGAGATCATTCAAACCCATTATCACTGAAGTAAGTATCGTATGTCCTTAAGAAGTTCAGTTTAATAAAACTGCAGATTTATACCACTTCAACCTACGTGTGTCGTAAAAGGTGACTAAGATGCATACGCTATAACTTTTCCTATCTCCTTTACGAACAGCTAATCACTATGCCACACATATAATTAGGCGCCTAAAATAATTACGCACAAAAGTGGATGGACTTACCGAAAATGCTAAAATGATGATGATGATAGTGAAAAACTTTGTAAATGTTCTTAGTATCAAACTATGATACCTAGAGTATCCACAGCCTCATAGACTCACTGTGATTTTATTAACAAAATTCATTAGGTGATATAGAATTTATATAAACTTTTAAAAATCAATGAAAATAAATTATTTTTGTTAGACACCTAATACATATCAAGTAATATGTGATTTAACGTGCAGATGTAACAAAAACACCAAAGTGTAATATTTGTTTAATAAAGTTACAGCTAAAATAAATTACTGTGATTTGCATTTACGTAAATTTTCTTGAGTATCTATGTGTTACTTTAGCCCGAAATTTTGATTTTTTTATAGCTATGAGATGACTAGAATGTTCACTTGATAAGTACTATGTCAATGCATAACAATGTGGAGTTAATAAAGATGGTATAAACTGAACCATATTATGTTTGTCGCCTTGAGATATATGATCCGTCGTTACTCTAGTAATTTGTTTGAGTTGTACCATAATGTTTTTACCACATGCGACTTGTAGGAAGCAGGCAAGCTCCTGGTTGAATATTATACGACGCTCCGGTCACGAGACGGCAGCGGCCCGCAGGGCGGAGGCGCGTGGCGCATCACTGTACGGCAGCTTGAGTCCTTGGTCAGGCTGGCTGAGGCTATGGCAAAACTGCACTGCAGCGGTCACGTCACCGTCAACCACGTACACGAGGCATACAGGTATGTAACAAATGTTTCTGTTCTGTTTTCGACACAGCGCTCATTTTACTCAACCTGCAGGAGACAATTTTGCCTGCATGTTAAGTTAATAACTATAGTATTTATTTATTTAATAAGAAGTCAACATGATATCTACATTAAAATCCAATAACAATCATCATCATAAGGTTCCCTCTTCAAACTGAAGTGTGACAATCTGATTGAGAAAATCAATTTGATCTTCAGCTATTCTGCAATAACAATACCATTATAATAAAATAGTTTTAGCACAAAATGTACTTAAAGGCTAACTCATCCTATTTACAGTTCAGTCTGTGTTGTCAGTGACTATCTAGATTAGAAACACATCTTGTATCAAATCTACAAGTACAATGAATATATCATAGTATATACAGTGTATATCATCTTAGGTAGTAAATTATTGTTATGTAGAGGTATTTAATGAAAGTATTAAAATTAGTATTGATATTTTACTATTTATTTTTACAATTTATTTAATTACATATTAAATTTGCAGGTTATTAAACAAATCTATAATAAGGGTGGAACAACCTGACATACATTTAGACGAGGATGATCCACAGTTTGAACCATCAATGGATGTCGATCAGGAAACGCCTAACGCCAGTACAGGTAACCTTTTTTTCTTTGTGTAATAAGGGCTAAACTATACCTCTGTTAATGGATTAAAGTTAAAGTACCTTGAGGTCAATTTATTGTAAGATTATTTATTAGAGTTGGTGTTAATCGACAGGACAAAGTGTGAATGGAGATACAGCGCCGAAAAAGAAGCTGACATTGTCGTTTGAAGAATACAAAGCGCTGAGCGACATGCTGGTTGTATTTATGAGGAAGGAGGAGTCGGAGGCTGAAACAAGGGGTAAGTATTATATCCCGCCTAATATAGTGTAAGTGGTCCCGCACCACAACTGACGGGATCAAAGCCAACCTCACCTGCTCATGGGGCACCCTACTAATCGACAAACAAAGCTCTAGCTACCACTAACCTGCATTAGGCCAGTGTGGTGAGAAATGGCCCAAATGTCCCCATATTAATCCCTACCCAATTAATGTGAATATCTTTGGAGGAGGCCTATGTCGAGTTATCACGTCTATCAGCTGATATTAAATTAACACATAACCTAATCTAGATCCTAAATGTGGTGAAGGTAGTGAGAAGCTTAGTGCAGTCAGAATAGCACCAGTTGTTGTGTAAACATTTGGGGTAGGTCTTTATCTGTTAGTGAATGTGTCCATAGTCTATCAGCTGATAATGATGATAAAGTAATAATCATCTGTACAAATAATTAATATTTTACCAGAGGATATGTTTAAGTCTACTTTTTGTTTTTTTTTTTTGAAAAATAACAACAACAAAAGAATTATGTTTATATTTATATATCTGTATCTTTTTGTATATTTGGTATCTCATTGTATTCATAAACTAGCATTAATTGCAGGCGAAGAAAGTGCAGGCATGCGCAAGAGTGCTGTTGTTAATTGGTATTTAGAACAACTGGTGACACAGGGGCAAATTGAGAATGAAGACGAACTGGTGGAGAGAAAGACATTGGTAGAGAAAGTCATTGATAGACTCATGTATCATGTTAGTATTGGATATTTTTATCATGTTAGTAAAAATAGTTATATGATAGCTCAGTTGGATTACCTATTAATTTATATTCACTGCCTCCCTGGCACTACGGGGCTGTAGGCATGTCTAGTAACATAGCCTTTTGTTTAATTTGGGGCCAAATGTTATGGAGTTTTGTTGATGGTAGGGTTATTCCGAATCCGCCTGTACACTCATAACCATTATGTAGTATATCTGCGGACATCACAGCGTTGCTGTGTTTCTGTGTCACTTAACACAATGTGAAATTCATGTGTTAGGTATATAAAAAAATACTTGCTTATCCATAACTTGGATCCGCCTTCAAACCAGTGTTCGCTGACTACTACTTATCTGCGAAAATCCACGCTGCAGTGTTAACTAATTAGATGGTTTCTCGCAGCAAAGTTATACCATCAGTGAAACTCCGTTCCAAAATCATTTTTATTATTAAAGATAAAATGTAGAAAGAGAAAAATGTGAATATTTAAAGTTTAAGTAATCTAGTGTTTAATATTTTTTTTCTAGGATCAAGTTATTATTCCTTTATCCACAACTGGACTAAAGGCGACACCAAAAACTTCGGGGCAAGATATTGAGGATGATCCCCTGCTGGTAGTCCATCCCAACTACGTCGTTGACACGTAAAATACTCATAATTAGCTGGTTAATTAATTAAAGTATTGATTTTTGTAATTTTTTGATATTTCTCTCTCAAGACAGCCTAAGTCATTATGGCTAGCCAAAAACTGGTCGGTGGTTCTCACACGTGCGACCGTCTGGCAAGATGAGCTATCGCGCCTTCTTGACAATAATAATTAATTATTTTAAAAAAAGGATGTGATAAAGTCAACATGTTTAATAAATAATAAAATACTGCATTGGATGGAAATTAATCAGTTCAGACGATAATGAATGAAAGCCTCGTTACCCCGATGATGTCACTGGCTATAGTGCCCTCCGTCTAGTTAGCAGCAGAATACAGAGTAGAACAGATCTTATCGTAGTGTTTCGTCGTCGTTGCGGACACGTTCCTCTTAATTGTTTTCATATCTATTGGGCAAAGTTTCTTCTTCAAATTCATCTGAATGTCATAGTATTGAGTACATTTATCACATCATGATGTAATGTGTACGGAACGATGCCGAAAAACTAAATTTTTTTAATATAAATTTATTTCATATCGCGATTTACGACTTCCCACTATCATATGAAGCAAGAATTATTTTTATTAAAATTGGATTTAAGCGTAAAAGATAATGTTTAGATATATTAAGCAATCGTGTTTAGTGTTACTATATTGCGTAGTAAGGGGATCATTGTTATTATTATGTTCATTTTATGAACAAAACAATAAACAAAAAAAAAATTTAACATATATAAGTGGCCACCGAGATCATAAAACTTCTTAATAAATGATAAGGATGGCGATTACGAATTTATAAATTTATTTCTTATGTACTAAAAATACGTGCTTCTTTCTGCCGGTTTATAGTTTTGTGTATGTCATCAGCGATATGATCTTCTGTAGTTAATTAGAATGGGTAAAGTTTATGGAAAACGAAAGGTGGGGAGAAGGAAAAAGTCATGGTTGAGGAACATCAGGAAATGGACTGGCATATCTGAGGCTTCGGAATTGTTCCGCCGAACCAAAGACAGAAAGGATTGTACCACGCTGATCGCCAACCTTCACTAGTTGGAGAGGCACTTTAAGAAGAAGAAGATAGTTCTATGCAACAACAACAGTTTTCTAGGTTGAAGGATGTTGCAACTGATGAAATTACAACATCACGCTACGTGCACAGATTGGTATGTTTTTGATCCTAACTATTCATACATTATCAGAGTGAATTTATCATTAGTCGTGCCACTCGTTGAATAAAGAAAACAAACGGGGGAAAAAAAAAGGAAATTTGACGATAATTATTTATTAATTATTAACATTAAATTCAACAACGTTCAAACACTTTGTACAGATCGCCCAAATTGGCTATTTGTAAAATGACGCCATTGCTTACAAAACTAGATGGTGGTAGGAAATATCTTCTGATTGCCGGAAATACCACATGCTCTTGCTTCCACTGCTCAGCCCTCTGTGCCTCTTCGTTAGGGTCCCGGTTCGGTTGTGAGTAGAAAATGGCGGTCTGTCGGCTGAACATATCGAAACAATCCTTCTCAGACTCCCAGTTGACCTCGGTCACTAGTCGCACCAGGTATGTGGGTAATGCACCCATAAATGGAGTATAACCGTCTGATAAAAAACATTTTAATATTTAGACATTAACATTTAGAGATGGCTTACATTTTAATTTTTTTTTAATGACCTAAATTGTTCTTCTCATCTTGTTCACCAGTTCACTCTTACTTTTTTAATCTTTCATACTTCTATTTTAAACATTGCATTTCTTCTTTCATTCATCACCTCGATGATTTTACTAGCTGCTCTTTATTAAATGAGTAGGTTTCGATTGCCGAACACTAAGTTGTTACCATCGCAATTCCTGTTTTTGCCGTCAAACAGTAGGTTGCAACTGCTGGTAGGTCTCTATTGCCGGAGACTGTCTAGATAGAAACCACCGCAGTGCCTATTTCTACCACTAACCCGTAGTATGTAAACATTACTATGTTCCGGGTTTAAGACCCCTGTAGCTAGTGCAATTACTGGAGTAACGAGATTTAACATCTAATGTCTCGGGCGACGAGCGCAATGCGGTACAGTGTATATCATCCTAATCAGCACCTCGTTATTATGGGCAGGTGTGGCACTTACCAATAGGTGAACGTCCGGTTCGTCTCGTCACCTAATTGAATATGAAACAGTTTTCCGGTTTAAAGAGCGTTTTGTAGCTAGTGAAGTTACTGGGGGGCAATGAAATTGAAATTAGACCATCTTGAGCACAATGTGGTATAGTGTAATCAACCTAACTAGCGCAATATATCTACCACCATAAAGGTCTTGCATGTCTCATCACTTAATGAATATAGAAGCTGGAAATGGTTTTACATTACCTAATAATAGAGGCAGTGCCAACAATTCTCCTTCACCGTTCATTTCCATAGAAAAATATTCGTAGAGCATATCCTTCTTGCTCACAAGGAATGACGTCATCTTTTGGGCCACTTCTCGCGTATCACCTTTTTAAAAAAATTAGGCCATTTAAATAATCTCATCACATCGTCAATATATAATAACAGTGTCGCAGTGGCTACCCTTTTGTCTAGTATAAGGGTGTTCCCTGGTTCGATTTTTAAGCCCCATGTGGAGTTTGTTTGATAATAGGAATCTTTTGGATCGATCATTGCTTTAACTAAAGTGTTCTGGGCAAGCACGCATCACATTCTACAACCTTGTTCTCACTTAACATTATTGTGAAACTGAGATCAATTTCATAGTCCATTATAGGTAAAAAAGTGTACTAACTTAATTATTAATCTTCACTAACTGCGCTCGTCAATGCGCATGTCAAGCGCAGCAACATTGATCTAATAATTGGGATGCTTTTCTTCAGCAGATGAACTTGTTGAAATGATGATAACTAAAAATTTACCATATTCGGTATCCCACTCCGGCTCCTGTGATCGAAGCCCAAGCACAATCACCTCTTCCAGTGGTAACGGATTCGATAACTTGATCAATCCGAAGTTTTGGAAATCGTACAACAATGTCTCGTAAAAAAGTTCCTCACTGTAAAAAAAAAATTTTTTTTCACCATCATGATATAATTTTTTCTGAATTTTTATTTTAAGTTTATTCTCGACTTAGTGTTAATACCAATACTAATTAGCATGATATATAAATGTTTATGTGTGCTTGGCGCCTTTAGACAAGATGTCAAGCTTCGTTATTCAGTAATGTCACTAGGTACAATGCTAACCCAAAGGGCAATGGCGAGACCCAGAGGGCTATGCTCGGAGTTTCTCTGCGTGATCGAATCAGAAATGTGGAGATCTGCAGAAGAAGTAAGGTCACTGACATAGTCCAAAAGATTACTAGACTTAAGTGGCAGTGGTTAGGGCACATTGCTCGAATGACCGACAGCCGATGGGGCAATAAGGTTCTAGAATGGCGCCCGCGTACCGGTACACGTTGGGAGG
This sequence comes from Ornithoptera alexandrae, assembly GCA_029030555.1. Lineage (NCBI taxonomy): Eukaryota > Metazoa > Arthropoda > Insecta > Lepidoptera > Papilionidae > Ornithoptera > Ornithoptera alexandrae. The sequence goes on from JARDVY010000031.1 coordinate 3,937,407, forward strand.
CCTTCCACAAGTGAACCGAGGATCTGGTGAGAATCGCAGAAATCCACGTGATGCGACCAACACGGTACCGATCGACGTCGAGATCTTTGGGGGAGGCCTATGTCCAGCAGTGGACGCCTATCGGCTGATGATGATGACGTTTTTCAAACCGGAAAATAGTGTTTGTACGATACTGTTTGGCGTGTAACATAAGCGCTGTGGTTATACCCACATAGACGGTTTCCATTTTACCATTAGTATATAAATATATATTTAGCACATAAAAAGATGCTTACGTCAGTTTCGTCGTATCACACAAGTAAAGCTTTGTTGAGTGCTGTATTAGTGATTGGTGGCAATCGATACACGCGATGAATATCAAGTTAGCCAATATTTCCCTCAAGTTGGTGTTGCACAATCTCTCAACTTCCATGCGCAGCTGCTTGACGCTAGTTAATTTAGTCTCCACCCTCTCGTACTTGAAGGTGCGGGTTTTAAAGGATTCCTTTGGATCAACGTAAGACATGTTCGCTTGCTCTGTCCCCGTTCGTAAATTCCATCTGTCGTTCGGTTTATTTGGTTCTGGTTCGTTAACTAAAGAACTTTCTAGAACGTCCAAATCATTAGCAGCATTTGTTAAGTCATCTGTCGGTTTTTTATTATTTTCATTATCTTCTTTCGTAACATTTGTTAGTTCATCTGTCTGTTTTTTATTATTTTCATTATCTTTTTTCGTAACATTTGTTGGTTCATCTGTCTGTTCTTTTTTATTTTCATTACCGTCTTGATTAGTAGCTTTGGTTTGTTCATCTGTCTGGTTTCTATTATTTTCAACATTGTTCGCAGGTTCGTCTCTTGGTATGTTCAGACCGGTTCTGTTATTTACATTTTCATTAGGTTTGTTCGCGATTTGAAAGAATTTTTCGATTTTCTGCGTATCGGAAGTGACTCTTACTAAATCTTTGGCGTATACTTTAGCACCGTCCGTTGTTTTCTTTACAATCTCATCGACCATTGTCGCTCCCGGTAAGCGAGCCTGTAACGTATGACTGTTAGAAATAAGCCTAATATTAGGTCCTTACATATGAAATTGGCGTTTTGTACGGGAGGAATATAAAGTAATTGTTTTTTGTAAAATATATTTAATTAATCAAAGTATGCACCGTTGTTATCTATGCACTTTTGCCATCTCATAGGTAGTTCATTGATTCCTTTACTAAAAAAACCATGGGGGCAAGAATCAATAAACTCTTTGCAGGCGATTTTGACTGCCGCATCGGAGTTGAAGTTTTTTTCTTGTAAGAAGTTGTCCAAAATATTAATCTGTTGGTGCAAGGTCCGGTGAGTACGATGGATTTCGCAGACATTCTAATTGTAGCTCATCGAACGTTGTGGTTGTTTGTTGTGCAGTGTGTGGTCTTGCGTTGTCGTGAAGCAGCAGTGGCCTAGAGCGATCGACGAATCTCGGTTGATTAGCAGCTAGTTCTTCTTTCATGGTTTGCAGTTGCTGACAATAGATATCTGCCGTAATTGTTTGGCCAGATTTTAAAAAGCTGTAGTGAACGACAGCGGCGCTAGTCCACGAAACACTCACAAGTAACATTTTCTGAGTCAATCTTCGTTTAGGGCAGGATTTGGCTGGATCTCCAGGGTTCAGCCATAGCGACGAGCGCTTCCGATTATCGTACAATAACCACTTTTCATGACAAGTAATGATTATATTAGTAACACAGCAGTCGACGCGTGTTTGCAAGTTCCAATCACTCAATTCATGAGGTATCCATCATTCAAGTTTTTTCACTTTCTCGATTTTCTTCAAGTGGATACAGTTTTGTCACTTACCCCGAAGCCTGCAGCTATCTCTGAAATGCTCTGTGATGGATCCGCTTCCCCAACAGACTTTAATCCTTAAATTTCCACTTTGGTCGAAATTTCAAGAATGAAAACGTATCGTGCTTTCTTTTGCGACACCAGCGCCGTATATGTCATTAATCCTTCGAGCTGTTTCTGCAGCACTGGTGCCACGGTAAAACTCGTACTCGTAAATATACCGATATTTCAAGTTTTCCATTGTGCGGTAATAAACGACTCCAAAGAAAAAAATGAGGAAAAAAACAAATGTATGATTGTTTTCAAAACTCACACGTACCAGCTAAATGAATTTATAAATTTTAATTTAGAATTCTTAACCAAAGAGGAGATATTTCAGATCAAAGTAGTCAGTAAGACAAAACGCTAATTTCATATGTAAGGACCTAATATATAAAATTGAACAATATTGATGAAAAGTAAGTTTTACCTGAGTATACATAACTCTTGATGAGTTGCAGCTTAACAGTTTGCTTTCTATACAAGATTTGATCTTGTCAACAATTTGCTCTTCGTTTAGGAACTGCACCTCATGTTTAGTTGGATGCACATTCACATCGACATTTCTCGGATCTGAAATAAAAAAAATTAATGCGAATATTTAACGACGAGATTTGTCTCGTGAAAACTAGAGAAATCAATGAAATATTTTTTTTTTAATTTTCACCTACATTATTTACATTCATGTCTTCAAACATAAAAAAGAACGATAAAAAAAAAAACCGTCGCCCCGAATTGAAAACTCTCCACACTTAAAACTATCTCCCTATAGAAATTAAAACTCCAAATACACAGAAATCCCAAATTATAATAAAAGAATTTAATTACATATGTTGTGAATAAAAAAAAGCTCAAATCAAAACCTATTCCGAATTATCTTAGTACTATAGGTTAAAACTATTTTGAAAATAGAAATTTTCGATTTCTTTTCTACCTTCTTTTTTGTTCCTATTGTTAACTTACCACATCGCTTGTTTTAGCATGGTATTATAAATAGGTGGTAGTATGAACCCAATAATTTTTTTCCAACAAAGTGATAATGTTTATATGTATATGAGTTTACCTGCCTCTCCACTACCCACAACTACCTTGGTGCATTAATATTATCTGATAATCAATAAATAAAAAAAAATATTCGTTTTAAAAAACAAAGTAATAATGTCAATACCAGACCTAGTTCAATACTGAGGTATACAAAGGAATGTGCGTTTTTAGGTAAATATATCGCATAAACTGAGTCCACCGCCTTTCGTATACCTGAAAAAAAAAACAATGTATCTGTCTTCAAAGACCAATGATTATAAATTACCATCAATTCCAAGACTACATAATTGCAAACAATCTCAATCTGCCACCATAATTATATAAGTCCTAAGACAACATTTTACTATCCTCTGCCTTATCAATTAATATCTAGTGAAAATAAGAAAAGTGTGTATACTCATTACACATAGGAAAACTCCAAATCTTAATCTCAGAATACAAACTTTAGTTTAAGGATATCATGTGATGGTTTGTCTCATTATTCTAATGACACAAAGATCTCTCATATGACAAAGATATTAAGTCTCATTGCCTGAGCAATTACTACAACACCCTTTATACTGAAACACAATAATGTTTACATTCTGTTGTTTAAACAGAAATAGGAGCTGCACTCATATATAATTCACTGGTGGTAGGTCTCTGTAAACAGACTGTCTACATAGGTACCAGTGCAGCTCCTACTTCTTCTACCAAACAGTGCTATGCAAACATTACTGTGTTTCAGTTCAGAGGTTGTCATAGCTAGTGTAATTATTGGGGTAATGACTCTACATCTTACGTCTCAGGCAATGATTGCAATGTGGTACAGTATATATCTTAACTATAGCAACATTGTCATGAGCAGGTGTATTACTTGTCATCAGATGAATGTCCCGCTTGTCTTGTCGATTAATTGAATAATAAAAAAAAACAGATGGTCTACAGTAACAAAGACCCATAGTAGTCCGATTCTTGGAACATAAATGGAATTAGGTTGGTGGTAATATTTTTTTTAATCCTATCTGGGATTAAATTTGCCAAGATAATAGTATTACTGTCTAAATTGGCACAATACAAGAGCCAAAGTATCTTGAGTGAGAATGGGTTCACCACTGATTCACTATCATAACAATTTGAAATTAATATGAGATGTTAACCCATTGTTAATATAAAGAAGTACATACTGTGTGAAACTACAAGGCGATGATTAATGAACAACAGCATGGTTCCTTTCTTATGTGAATAATTTACATTGGTAATATATCCATGTAAGATCATTTTAAGTAAATTCTCCTTTAATTCTATTTCTAATAGTTCACGAGCTATCGAGTTACCATGAATCTGAAAAAGAGAGATTCACAATTCTAATATAATAATTATTTTTTAGTGAACAATACAAGCAGGATGTTTCTGTTATAGCAAGTAATATGCTCGCCCATAATTAGTATGATGTACATTGCACCACATTGTGCCTTTCTATTCTGCACAACATCTTACAAAGGTCAAGCCATCATCACCTGCAAGCGCAACACCCAGCTAAACAATAGATGAGGCTTTGACCACCCACCTACCCACAGGGCCAGTATGGTGGGTCTAAGAGCCATATTTTCCTCAATGAAAATCCTTGAGAAGGTTATGACCAGTAATGGGCATTATCCAGCTTATAACATGAAGAAATACTTGTCAGCATGCGAGGTAAGATATTGAATCTTATACCCCTATTGATTTCACTAGTATTTAAAACTGGAACACAGTAATTATAGCTCAGTGATATTTAGTGATAGAAATGGGTGTAGTTGTGGTCTCAATTATAAATAAAAATAATCTCCATAAATAAACTTACAATTCTAATATTTTCTACCACAGAAGACTTGATAGGAGTTTTAATAGCTGTATTTTCACCAAATTTCTTGAGTGTGAATCCCACATGACTGTTGTGAATAGAGTACCCACCAACTACCTCCATTATATGGGTGTATTCTTCTATGGGACTTCGGAGTGACTTCTTTCTAGCTATTACATTATAGAAGAGGTCTTCAACTGTTATTTGTGTGCCATTGTTTCCTGCACATGCTTTTATAGACCCTTTTAATTTACCATTTTCATATGAAGCTCTGAAAAATATATGGATTACAAATTTTATGTAATTTTTTTGTATAATCCAAATTTTCCAATTTCCAATGTATAATCCAAATTTAACGCTTGATATCAATATAATGTTTACTAAGTTACAATTGTAAGTGGAAAGTATTATATTGTGAAGCTCTTTGTATAAGGAAATAATATTAAAGAGTCACCAACATCTTTGTTTGAAAAAAGAGTATGAATCATGAATAAAAGTAAAACTGTCCAATCATACTTGTAAGCACATTTATCATATGCAGTTTTTGTGAGTATTGTGAGATGGGAGATATAACTGATACTGGCCAGAGCCTCTCCTCGAAATCCATATGTTCTGATCTGTTGAAGATCCTCATATTCCTGTAATTTCGATGTTGTAAATCTTTCACAAACAATATCTAAACTGTCACTTCTGATTCCAGTACCATTGTCTTGAATCTAAAAATAAATCATTAATAATGTTTTGGATGAATTGATGAATTAAATTAAGTGTTTTTGTGACAATGAAAATATATACCTGCAAATATTTTAATCCTCCTGCTTTAACAGTTATTATTATATTTGAGGCATGAGCATCTAAACTGAAAATAAGAAAAACAATAATAATAATTATTCATAAAGACACTTTTTACTCAAGCTTTACAGACCGATTTTGTTTCTATCGTTGACTTTATTTAATAAAGCTACAAAAAAAATTTTAAATCACTAGCCTATTTTCTATCAACTCTTTTAGAGCATTAGCAGGTCTTTGAACTATTTCACCAGCCGCTATACGGTTTACGACATCCTCGTCTAATTTTCTAATTATTCCGGGTTCCATCATAGTTATAAAAATTAATTATTAAAACACTTTCTCGTCTTCGCGCCGTTAAATTAAACTAGGCATGCCATTATCAATATATAACGATATCACGGAACATCAAAAATGAATAGTAGATAATATTTTTGTCATCGACGCAATCGTAATATTTAATCAAAATTATATAACTAAAAAAAATGGATTTAAATTCCAGTATTTTATTAAAATTTTGTCAAAAATACAAAATATAATTTTTATGACTAGAGTTCGTTAAAATAATATCTCAGCAAAATAATATTGCTCGAACCATTTTGTAATAGTAGGTTACGTAAATTGGTATATTCTATTAAAATGTCATTTATAAAAATAAGACTACTTCTATTTTCTTTAGCACAGCCTTTTTTTAAAAATAATATATAATCATATTAAAGTTTATTTGTCTCATCGATAGTTGGTACACAAGCTTGAATTTGGTTTTTTAACCAATACGCATCCCTATGAATACCGGAGCATCTGAAGCGAATTTCTCAAAGCAGTTTTGTATGTTCAGTAATATTATTGAAAAAAATTATTGATACTTCCCTAATTCAGTCAGTTTTACTGTACCCTCTGTTGATAACAATTGTAAATATTAAAGGTATTGTAAATAAAAATACTGGATAATGAGTTCCGTGGATTTTGATTCAGATGGAAATGATTGCGATAGCGAAACTGAATTACAAGATTTACGACAGCTTAATGCCGTACTAAATTCGGAGCCACAGGCACCTATAGCATCAACATCAAAAGCTCAGTCTTCGACAGCTAGCACTTGCAGTTCGTCCTTAAAAGTGGCTGACGAAATTAGTAAAATAGAAACAGCGATATCTCTGAATAAAATCACTGATGAAAAGTTACGAAAGCTTGAAACAATTTTACAAGAGCGGTTGAAAGAATGTGATCAAAGGTTAGCAGATATAAAATGCAATAAAGGTAACAAATTTTTCGACAAAGAAGAATCATTCAGATATGTTAATTGTGGTAAACCTTACTTTAAAGATAAAGACAATTTTACACCGCCAAATAATGAAGATACTATTACCATGCAAAAATCGGGAATGTATGACTTTTCAACAATCACCTCTGTACCTGGGTGGACAGTTAAAGATAAAAGCCAGTTTCTTAATTTAATTGAAAAAATGTCCCAGGAAATACGAATAACGAGAATTGAGTCTCAAATTTCAGAGTTAAAACGAAAAGAAAAAATTAGTTCTAGTATGGAAAAAAAATTAATTTTATTGCAAAAGGAAATTAGAAGTGTTCAAAAAAAGAGTTTAAAAGATATAGCATTACCAATTACAGAAGAATATGATTGGGAATATATAGCTAATAAATTAAACCGTAGGCATTCAGCAACAGAATATCAGGCTTTGTGGAAATTGTTTCTGCATCCTTGTATAAATAAAACCACTTGGAGTAAGACCGAGCACACAAGTTTGCAAAAAATAGCTGCCGAAAATAAATTTCAAAATTGGGATGACATAGCTAATAAACTAGGTACGAACCGTACTGGATACCAATGTTTTGTTTACTTCCGCACCAATATGAGCAACACTTTTACTGGCAAAAAATGGACAAAAGAAGAAGAGGAATATCTGAAAAGGTTAATTGATTTTTATAGAGAGGGTAATTATATCCCATGGGGTAAAGTCGCAACATCAATGGAAAATCGAACTAAGATACAAATTTATAATAAATATAATAGACTAATTGAACTAAGGAAAGGAAGGTTTTTACCAGAAGAAGATGCTGTCATACTTACTTGTGTGGACAATTTTGGGACCAACTTCAGAAGAATGACAGGCTATTTACCTGGGCGTTCCTCAGCACAAATACGTGTGAGATATCAAATCTTATCCAAACAAAGAGTGTCTACTGTGTGGACTACAGAGGAAGATAATAAGTTAATTAAACTACTGGCTAATCAAGAATCACCTACTGTGTTTTCAACTGTAACAAAATATTTTCCTGGCAAAGACAGAATGAATATAAGAAGTAGATATTTAACTTTAGTTAAATGGATGAAAACACATCCTGATATGGATATTTCTAAGGCACCACGTCGAGCTTCGCGCAGATTAGGACATGGGCGTCCTTTAGATAATTTGAACAAAGCAATTGAGAATCTTAAAAAGAGAATAAAGAATGAAGTAGAAGATCGTAAATGCAAAAAAATTACGAAAGATTCACCAGAACATATTATTGATGATGCTATAATGGCAGCATTAGCTACTCAGATTGCAAAAGATGAAGAAACTAAAGCAATACAAGAGTATGAATGTGAACAATTAGAATTACCAGATGATACAACTATTTCATCAAAAAATTTAAATGCAACTAATTTAAGAAAACTTCTTATATTTTTAAAATCCCAACTAAATAAAACTAAGCTTGCTGAAAGTGAATACTGTAAACAATATCCAGATTTATTAAAAGGTGAGAATGAAGTATCTTTAGTAAAGGTGAAGTCTTATTCAAAAAAAGATGCATTAAAAACTGTTGTGAAAAAGAACCCTGACATATTTGGTGTGAATAGATTAGAAAACTTGAAATATGTTTTACCTCCCCATTATGCTACAATAACTGGATGTAGACAGTTAATGGCATTGGTATCAAACACAAAAATGAGAATGGAATGTGATTTCGACCTTAATGTGTTGATGAAACAAAATCCTTCATTGAAGGAGCATTTCAATCTTTTATTAGAGAGATTTAATGCACTGTTTTTGTGGCCATTGTTACTTTCCAATCAACAGCCGGCATTTGACAAAGATGATAATAAAACAAATCAAATATGCAAACCTATTCTGAAAATAAATGAACCTGCATTGAACATAGGGATTGCCATACCAGAAATAAGAACAAATATAATTAATAAGTCAATAGATTTAAATGAATCTGATGTTAGTGAAGCACAAATAAATCTTAAAGATGTCCCTTTCGGCGAAAATGTTGCATCCTAATTGGTGTTTGGCCTTTAGTGACATATATGAATTGCCCATATAACTCAAGGTAGAACTAATTTCTTAGCTGCTTTATTCAAAAATATATATCATCATCATCAGACCATAGATATAGATGTCCACAGCTGGCCATATGCCTCCCCCAAAGATGTCCGCATCGATCGGTCTAGCGTTGCTCGCATCCAGTGGGTTCCCGCAATTCTCACCAGATCGTCGGTCCACCTTGCGGGAGGCTCTACACTATGTCTACCGGTACGCGGGCGCCACTTGAGAACCTTACTGCCCCATCGCATATCGGTTCTTCGAGCAATGTGCCCACTGCCAGTTAAGTCTAGCAATTTTTTGGGCTACACCGGTGACTAGTTCTTCGGATCTCTACATTTCTGATTCGATCGCGAAGAGAAATTCCGTACATAGCCGTCTCCATTGCCCTTTAGGTGACTGAGTCTTTTTAGAAGGCTGATAGTTAGGGCCAGGTCTCAGTTTCATCACAAAAATCTACATACATAAAGAAAATGGATTCTATTAGATTACGAATCACGTCAAAACTTTTGAATTTCATACATCATTTTATTTGTAGTTAACTATTATAAACATTTTCGTCATAGCATCATAATCATCATCGGTGTATTATTTATGTGCTATAGAAAGTCATTTGCGGTTGCGGTTGCTCTCGAGGAATATTTTAGAAAAATTTCAAACTAGTTAAATATAGTGCAAAAACTATTTCACTTATTAAATTTTTAAATAAAATTTAATAAAGGCAAACAAACAAACGACAAGCAACCATGAAAACAAGAATATTATATACAAAATTTTTTTTTAAAAATAAAACTGATTTAGAATGTTAAATATTATACTTCGTATTTTAATAGTTATAAGTAGAGCCAGTTATCATACATTTCACATAAACAGTATTATTGACGTAATTATATCTATATTAATTAAAAAAAAGTCTGCAATTTGACTTTCATTTCCATTTCCTATGCTGGATACTTTTTTACGGTATGAGTTTCTTCTAGCTTGGTACAATTCCACTTTTGCCTTTTTCATAATATGGATGAGAACGCTTTTTGATGATCTTATTTCCACTGAAAGGCACTGCAGGTAACAAAATAAGTGGTATAAGGAAATTTGAACCTCTGTATAAACGCGATGAGCGTGGTTTAGTGTTTATAATTTTAAATAGAGCCGTATTATTATGGTTTCTGCATCGTGGAATAAGAAAATAGTAACAATGAATTATATTCTGATCGTAACTATACTAAATGGCGCTCCAGTCGACAAACTTTTTAAACGCGATGACCAATAAATTCATTATTTAAATACAGCGCAACACTGATAGGATTTTTAAATATTAAGTTTATAAAAAAAATGTCATCTATGAACACATAAAATGTACCTAGTTAATAAAATGAAACTATTAATTGTAACTAAATTATGAAATCTTTATTAACAAAATAAATAATTATGCTTCTTAAAACATAATGTATGAGTAAGTGGAATATTTGACATTTTTCTGCGGAAATTTTTAAACAAACCCCCATTGGTCTGAGGACCATCATTTTAGCGACCACTGCTCATGGGGATATTTAGTATTAAATGTCATCCACTTGCTGATGCAAACATTTTAATTAATTAATAGGGTACAAACAACATTATGGTACTTAAATATCATACAAAAAATCATAATAATAGTAGATAAATAAATACAAATATAACTGCACGTACGAAGTTTTTTATGAAGGTGATAACTTTATTAAGTTTTAAGAAAAGCGTTGGCTACGTATTTATCAGGATGTTCATAAGTTTTTGAAATGTAGATGTGCACTATTATAATTTTTTTTACATAACTGGTCTATTTAATCCACCACAGGATCTCAAGGCTAAGTGCAGTAGGTCAAACTTTTCAAGAATTATTTTTTCAATATTTTATAGTCATATCAATTGTTTTAAATCGATATGAATGTGGTATAGTTGACATTAACTAACGTCATATAGGTACATCACTGACAACAGGGAATACAAGTGATTGCAGTAGTCTTTGGCTTTGTGTATATTATGTAGATGTTTTTTTTATTATTTGAAAAAATTGTCTGTAATTTTAGGTTTATCTGATAAGATGTGATTATTTTGAATTTACATCAAAATGATGGATCTAAAGGCTTGTGCTGTATGCTTGAATACCGATTCCACCGATGTTAAATTGTATAATATGGACGTAGGAATACTTCGACATGATTACAACTTAGTATCTGGACTTCGAGTAATTTCATTAACACATTCATATATTAAAAAATTTAAATCTTGTTACAGTTTCGTCACCATAGTTTATGTTTTGTTTATGCATTTTAGACACAAAGGGATAACGGTCTACCTGGATACCTTTGTTATGAATGTTCCGGCTACATAAAACGATATAAACAATTTAGGTATAAATGCCAAAGAGCTCACTATGCATTAAACACACTTCTTGATAATCGAAAACAGGTAAGCAGGCTTGTTTAAAATAAAAACATTAAAAAAAATATGGCTATGAAAATTTTCGATATTATGTTTTTACAATCAGTAACATCAAAATTATAAATAAATTTCAGGTAACCAAAGCTGCCATTGAGGCGATTGACCGTAAACTTATAAATATTTTGCCTTCCCTGTCTTACGTAGACAGCAATAGAACTCATTACGAACAGGTCAAGTTTCAATGGGTAAAGCACAGTCGTTGCAGTAATGTAAAAGGTGAAATACCTATTGTGCATCATGATACAACTGATGTGGGTGAAGTAGAAAATGTTAAAAAGAAAGCACAAAATGGCAATATTTCAGTAAAAACTGAACTTGATGACTCTTTCATTAAACAAGATGTTAGCTTTGATCTTTCAGACTTAAATAGTGAACAAAATACAAATGTTCATTTTGAACAAACTACCCCACAAGACGATAATGTTTCTAATGATGCAGATATATTTCAAGAGTTTTTCATCAGTAACCAAACTGACAATGATTTGAATGACTATGTTGACCCAGGAAGTAAAGAAAATGGTGATGTTAAACAGGAGGATGATGACATTGACGGATGTAATTTGGATGAGGAATATGCTAAAATAGTGCCTATAACAATCAAAGAAGCAAAAGCCGCTGTAGAAGTCTACAAAATGTTTAGCCATGGAAAATACTCTTGTAATGTTTGTACAAAGTCATTTTTTAGTGAAAACCGTTTGACAAGTCACATGCGGATGCATGATAAGGTTTGTATAGTATTACATAACTGATTTTATAATATATATTCATTCACTTATATATTCATTCATATAAACAAAAAAGGTAAAGTAAAGAATTGAAAATATTTTAACATATAAAAAGTGGAATTGTTGTACCTGTAATAAAAGAAAAAGATAAAGTTAATTGATGGAATTTAAGATGATTGTAACAACTCTGCAGTTTGGTTATAAATATGTAGGCACAGTAATAATGAAGATGATAACTTATAGTTTTTGAATAATTTTAGTAATTTTGTTGGGACAAAATTTATATATGTGTTTGCATTGTGATTCATATGAAGTAATGTTTAAAAACTTTTCCAGCATACAAGTGGGGGATACTACTGTGAATTATGTAATTATTATTATAAAACTGACTTTCTTTTGAAAACCCACATGACTGAAAAACATATGTACAAATATATATGTAGAAAATGTCCCGAAGTCAGCTTTGATAGGTATTTATTAATTTATTCAAAAATTTAATTTATGTAATAATAAAAAGTTACACTATTACATATTTTTTTAGAACTTCAGCTAAGCAACACTTTATATGGTCACATCTACAGAAAGGTAACAATAAGAATGCCAACTGGTATGAATCTCGACCTGCATGGTTAAATAATAAAGGTGGAAAGAGAATCAAAGGAGTGGTATCACTTCGCCCTGTTAGGAGAATGAAAAAATTACCTGATGACTTCTTAGTGTACTCTCCGGTATCGCAAGAGGAGCAGTACAGATTAGTGCAAGCGAGACAAAGAAGTATGAATTATATAGAGGCTGAATTTAAGTGTGAATTGTGCTATAAAGGTTTTAGGGAGACAACAACATACAACAAACATATGAGGAAGCATGACCCAGTAAGCAAAACCTTTAGTTTTATAATGTGCACCACACGCACATCACATCTTCATTGCATCCATTGTGCAGTGGCCAAGTGTGTATTTAATAACACAGACTCGGACTGGTTGAATTTTGGGTGCAACATGAAGAGTTTGGTTGGTGCTTTGCAATATACCTGGCATTTGGTGGTGCGGTTCAATATACCTGGCTGGCTAACACCTTTATATTGTAAATCTTTAATGGCTTCAAAAATAGTACTTATTTCTCTCACAAGCAGACAATAAACGCTTTATTATCATTTGTTACAGGTATTTGCGGGTGAACTGCAGTGTGATGTCTGTAAACTGCATTTCAAAGATGCAAGGAAAATGTACAAACACATGAACATTACTCATCTATTCAAATACTCATGTCAATTATGTAGTTATGTATGTTTTAATAAGTAAGTATTTGTTTAATAAATTTATATTTTTATTATACTGGTGATTAGTCTTTTAGAAGCTCGGTTACCATGGGAAATATTGTTATACATTCCATGTAATAAATACTCTTGTGGTGCAGCAGTTGACCGGTACCTAGGAATATGGAGGTTTACTTCCAGGGTTATATGTTGCAAAGTATTGTTGATGGGATTTTTTGAACCTAGCTGATTCTCCCTTACTATAAATCACCCCTATAACAGCATTGCCGTTTTAGTTGCCAATGTATGAGAGCCAGAGCATTCTTCATTTATCTCCATCCACAGCCTTATTGATAGTTACTATTATGTTAAAAGGTAAATGAAAATAATATATTCAATTGCATAATGCTTTCAGAGGACAAGCACACTTACACTACAGGTGGCACAAGAATGTAACATATCAGTGCCAGCACTGCAATAAGGAATTCAAGTAAATATTTTTTATGTAATAATTTTATTACAGACAAAGGAAAATGCTGCATATTACATGATGATGATAGTGGTTTTTTATGACTGTATATATAAATACTTCTTACATTGTGACTCATGATCAGCCAATAGATGTCTACTGCTGGACATAAGCCTCCCCCAAAAATCTCCACATGGACCAGCATGGCCTCAGGCACCGTCGGGCATTAGGGCTTGTCGTCTGTAGGGGTTCATATGGGAAGATTTGTGCCATTTCCCACAATGCGTGTTAGTGGGAGCCAGAGTCTTGTTTGTTGGTTAGCAGGGTGCACCATGAGTGGGTGAGGTTGGCTTGGGTTCCGCGAGTTCTTGTGCGGGATCCTTTACACCCCTTACACACCCCTGTCACATTGTCACTTCATTTAAGCAAAAAAAACTAGTGTAAATGTATTTAGTATTTTTGAATCTTACCTTTAATGCAAAGTTGATATCTAGTCTTGGTCGGTGGTAGGACTTATATGGCAAGCTACCACCATCACATCGTAAATCTATCGCTATAACAGTGTAGCTGCTTTTCTACTGTCCATGTGATAAACGGAGAATTCAGGGTGAAGATGTTTCACCATCTACAACCTCATTGTTATTTAACACCATGTGAAATTTAAACCATATTTTTTGTCTATTGTAAATGAATATGTGCTTTTAAAGAACTTTTGATAATTAACATTTAAATCTTAATTTGTTTAGAAAAGCATCTACGCGGCTGACTCACATAAGGATTAAACATCCTTCAACAAATATTTGCAACCTGTGTGGACACAGCTTCGTGAGTGAAACGGGCCTGTATTGCCATCAGAGGATGACGCATAGTACAGAGGTATATATAACAAACAGGGACTCTTTATGTATATATATGCCTACCGTCTTATTTCTTCATGATATGGTGACCCATTGTCAATAAACTTTGATTTATTCAAGCTGAAAAATATAAAAATATTTTATTATTTCACATACATTTAAATAACTCTAGCTAACATTTCCTATAAACTAAAGATTTACTTGTATGCTATACAAACAAATGATTTTTATGAAAAAAGAAATACTAGCAAACTAAGTTACAGGTTCAGGGTACTTGTAAGTTTGCCCTGGACATATTCACATGTACACAATACATCAGCATCTTATGTACCGTCTCCTCTATAAACTGTAATGTTTTTCTTGAATTAAAATTATTTATACTGTCTTGTTAACAGTGATAGTGAAGCCTGATTTTAACACCTTGTCAGTGACTCGCTTACAGTGTGACTATGATACTTCTTTGTGGTGTGAAAGGCATAACTTCAATAAAAGTTACGGGGTTTAATAAGCCCTGTACTGGTACAATGATACTTACATAAACAGGAGAACGCTGTATTGCGGGAATGGAAATATTAGAAAAATTCGCGCTGCTGCTAATGCATTAACCATAAAGTTTTATTGTTTAAAGTAATGTTCACCAATTTTAAGACTATACAATGAGGTTTCAGTTCTAGTCAACAGATTTTTGATATCTTTTCAATAGTACTGATTTTTTTTTTTATTTGATAAATTCGTTTGGGCCTTTCACCTAGAGGTAAATAATACGTCCGCTTTTAACAATTATACGCTAATCGGGATGATATACCTTGTGCTTGTCACCTTGAGATATAAGTTTCCAATCTTAATACCATTTTTCGTATTACTCTTTCCCAGGAGTTAGAGGCAAGCGAGGAGACTGAAGTGGACGTTAACGACCCACTTTACTGTGCGGACTGTAAGATCCAGTTTAGGAATCAAGATGCATACAATACACACTTTGGTAGTTCCAAGAAACACTCCGCTACTAACCTGTAAGTAATTCGAGTTTGTTTTTTTTTATTTGATAAAGCGACGAGATGAGGGAGACGTTCACTTTAAGGTAAGTGATGAGCCTGCCTTTAACAATGATAGCTAGTCGTGTAGTCGTTAGGATGGTATACACTGAACCACATTGTGCTCAATACTTTGAGGTATAAAATGTTGTCTCGTTATTCCTGTAATTCTACTAGCTACAGCACCTTTCAACTAGTCAATACAATTGTATGAAAGGAGAAATTTGCGATTATCACGGTGTTCTATTTTTCATCTATTTTTTGGGATAATAACATATTTCTTCTTATATGACATCATTGTTTCAGCTCTATAGGTAACAGTAACCATTTAAAAAACGATCGGAAGGTTAAAAAGAGGAAAGTCACCAGGCGCGAGACTTCTGTGATAATAAACAACGGCGTGCCAACTTCTACGCGATGTGAAGTGGTCAGTAGATTTTTTTTTTTATGAACAACTGGCTAACATTGTTGTTAGGTCTCTGGAGATCGTATAGTTAGCAAATACGATGTCAGTGGCTGAGGTTATAGGTGGTGTAGAGTGCCAGTTAAGATTACTCAGATTTTTCATATATTGACAGAACACAGTGACGTTGCTATGGCGGCAGATTTATAAAATAACAGGTGGACTGTCCAGTAGTGAACTAAAATGCTGAGTTCTTAATAGTAAATCACAGTACAACATATTAGTGAGATGGACTGGCAATGAGCTTGAAAATTACAGAAGCGTTGGATGCAGGCGGCATTGGATTGATCTGGAATGTTTAGCATTGGAAGACAATAATCTAATATGATGATGATATAATGAATAGTGGACCTGGCAGATGCTCACGATAATTATTGGTTTCAGTGCGCGAAATTCCTGTCAAACGACGTGCAAGCTCGTAAGCACTACGAGGCGGAGCACCCTGGCGTGGAGTATTTGAAGCGGTATATGTGTGATGTCTGCGGCCACACCACTAAGGTGAGCACATACTGGTGTAGATATCTTTTTTTATATAACGTACCGAGACGAGTGAGCCCATAACAACGTGGCGCTAGATAGGATGATGAACACTGCACCAAACTTTACTCTCCGCTTTGAGTGTTGTGTTGTTATTGTATTGTGGGGCATGTTAAGTGTAGTCATCCTAGTAATTTCAGCTACAGCATCATTTAAACCGGAATGTTTAGTGTGGTAACAGTGAAATATTGACGTTGATATCGTTGTTGTGTTATTATACCACAGCAATACGCGAACCTGATGGTGCACATGCGCACGCACACCAACGAGAAACCATACCAGTGCCCGCACTGTGACCGTCGCTTCAGCATGCCTAGTAACCGGGACCGCCATCTTGTGGTGAGTGGTTTATTGACTATATTGCTTTTGTGGTAGTTGATCATCATCATTGTTACCAGCACATAATAGATATTATGTTAAACATTGGGCAACTACTGGCACTTCTTATAAACAATGTAGCTCCACTCTGGGATAGTTTTTTTTTACCTAGTATTAGAATATTGTTGCCACAGATTTACAATTTGAAGGTAGTAGCTATATGAGCGGATTCGAAAAAACTGTACCACTAATTAATTCCTACATTGTAACCCCGGAACAGAACCTGGATCCGCCATTTTACTAATATGTGAGCCATGAAAATGGTAGCTCTTATTATTGATCGGTGCGGAACGGCGCGTTATACAGAAGATTCCGAAGCCTCTCCTAATGTACTGAAGGAGACCGAGGGGGCTTTAGCGGGAATATCCCATATAACTTTTGCCTCTCCCAAGAAGCTGGGAAGCAAAGGGCAACAAATCTCTGGAAGATTCCTCCTTCCCCTTCCCGACACTAAGAAAAAAAAGACAGCGTTAATACACTAACCATATCTACCCTGAACTGTTTCTCGCATGAATTTTCTTCCTTCTCTCCTTAACTCTTAACTTTCCATTATCTCAATAACTCCTCTAAATAAAATTCCCATGGTGGATGTTGATGCTTTAAAGTATTGTGTGCGCACAGGTACACACTGGTGAGAAGCGTTACCAGTGTCAGCTGTGCAACCGTCGCTTCACGCAAAGCAGCGCTGTGAAGTTGCACATACAAACCGTTCACCTGAAGATACCGTACGCGCCATGGGACAAGAAGAACAGGTAAACATTCATTCGAAACCGTGATGGCTCTATTTGTAAGGCAGTCAATCTTGATATAAGTCTTAAAAAGGCGTGGGTTCGATTGGCATGAGTTTGAGTTTCCGATGAAGAAAAATATCGTGACTGACCGTCCAACCGACATGTTCCAAGAACAACAACTTTCGTCAATAATTGACATCTTCTAACCTGTACTTGGCTAACGTAGTTGACAAAGGGCTTTGACTCACTCATTGTGAGAGAAAGTCCTGAGTCCCAGTAGTGGGAACATTAAGAAAGCTGTTTATTTATGCATACAGACAATATTAAAAGTATGATTGGAAGCCAATGGACTCAAACAGCGCAAGACGTGCTTTGCGGAATACATTACAAGAGACCTATGCCTAGCCGTGGACGTCCATCGCTTGAAATAATGATGTTGACATACAGATTCTATTATTGCTAAATATATGTATGTACTTATAAATTTCTGTTACCACAGTGCCTATTTCTACCGCCCATGAGTAGTGTGTAACAATACTGTATTTGAGTTTGAAGACCTTTGTAACCCGTAAATTTACTGATGTTAGTGCGATTAACATCATCTTAACCCCATATTATCATGGGAGGGCGTATCATCATCAGATGAAATTTGTTCTTCTCATCGCTTCAATTAAAAAAAAAATGTTATATAACATGAATTGTGCAGAAAGAGACGCCGCGAAATGGAAGCTGCATCGCTTCCGGTGATGCAGCCCCCCGTGCAGCACAAGGTGATCTTCGAATCCAACACTGACTATCTCAACGCGTACATATCATATAACGATGAGTGACGGACAGATGATGTTACTTCTAATATTTAGTTTTTTTATGACTGTATGGACACGCGCTTGACCATAATCCCACCTGATAAGCGACGATGAATAGTTCACTTAGTTGTCAAAATAACAGAAAAAAAATTAATGGTGGGTATTGTAAATTATTGAGGAAATTTACTTCCTTTCTTTTTACAAAATAACCGCGAGGACGTTTACCTGATGATCATTGATACACCTGCCTGTAACAATGTGGTTCTAGTTAAGATGCCATTCATTGTGCCACATTACTCTCGTCTTGATATGTACGGTGTTTAGTAACTTCATTAGCTACAGCGCCCTTCAAACCGGAACACAATGTTTGTACACTACTATTCTGTGGTAGTACCTAGATTGGTTTTCGTCAACAGTGGTCTACAACTAGTAAAATGTCTATGATCGCCATGTAATATAATTGAGAGTATTTCAGCTTTTTGTTTTATGTGTAGAAATGACGCCATATTGCTTATAATCATTTATTTAACACGTTATCAAATCATATCCATATTTGAATACGAAACGGACAATATAATAAACCTTCTCATCTTCATTATTATAAAAGTAATTTATTAAATTGAATCGCATCTTGTATCGCAACATCGGTTCCCAACTGTGGGCAGTTTATAAAAAAATCGTTAAAATATCAATTGCATCTATATTTGAACATTTAATGTGCTTGGTAGAATTCGAATGCAATAATTGAAACAACTCTTAATTTATATGACTTCTTCATTCTTCTATTAGAATATATTTTGTTATTTAAATGTAATGTCTGTTAGCTCCATAACGTTAGGTATTGTAAGGTTATGATGTATTTATAAAAATAATTGTGAAATAAATAGTATTATTGTTAAGAGAGAAAATGATCATTAATTGCATTGTATAATACATTATTTATATAATTCGCCACAAACCTTGTATTTGAATGAAATATACTCACTACTGTAACTGATGTTTTATTGGGTTTAATCTTGTTTGTAGAAAATTGATACTATAATCGTTCTCTTTTTGCACAACATGCTAAGACTTGTTGACAATGAGGCCTTTGATGATGACGCATGCTCGTTCAGAATATTCTGGGCCCCGCATTGTCACGGCAGTCTGAATGTAGCAATTGTTTTGTAGAGGCAAATATATAATAAGATTTATCTTGTGGCTCTGGAATCGAACTTCCGTATTTAGGTAAGGAGTTAGCCACTACGCCACAGACCCTGCTAAAAATCACAGCAAAAACTAAGTTAGTTTTACAATGGCTTCACCTTATTATTTTTTTGTATGACGTTTCTACCGCCCTTGTATTTAGATTTAATTTTTTTTTTAATTTATTATACATTCTTACCTTTTCTTTTATTTCATTTTAAAAGAATTGTTGTTCCATCTTCATAGATAAAAATTACTCTTGTGTGAAAAATTTAAAGAATTGTAAGCATATGCGTTTTTATTTTAAACCCATTATTTAAACCGTTGTACATTTTTTCTTAAAAAAAAAACTATTACATCTTATTTTCCAAATACTATTTATTATAAGGTTAAAAAAATATTTTTATTTAGAAAAACGTTTAACGGACAAATCTTTCATTATAAGTTTTTATTAAAATGTTATCGTCAAATTATTATGAACTGCAGTTTTTTTGGTGTGTACTAAGACATCAAAACTTCCCTACAGAGTTCCATTTTTTAGTCGATATCAGGGTGTTATACTAAAATCAATTGTTCTTTATTTTAAATACAAAAGACAGCTTTTAATTAAAAGAAAAATAACGAAGGTAGCACAATTTTTTATTAAGAAATGTTGAAAAAACACGATAGAGCTTGTAGAAAACAAAGTATGTTATAAAAAATAAATTCAAAAATGTCTATTTAAAAATTATTAATATTCTGTACGTAAAGTGTATATTTTGTCACCGATTTTACAAATATCACCTGACCTCTCAATTTTGTTTTATCTGTGACATATAATGGCAAACAATTTACTTATTGACCGCTATTTAGATTTTAAACAGCCAATTTTTCTTCATCGCATCCAATGTTTAAAAATAAACTTTGAGTTGAGCATAAACGACTCTTTGTCCTATAAAAAAAAATAGGAATTCTTTGATTTTCTAATCTAATCAATTTCGGTCTGAAAAGAACTAAAGCAACCTTTTCCTTTTATAGAAAAAGAAACTAACACGGACATAAATGCAAAGTGGTCATGTATCGTATCACAAGGATGCTAAGGACCTTGTTCAGGTAGGGGCGCGCTAAACCATAGTGCAAACCGGTTAATTTCATAAGAGATCCCATTGTAACGTATCGGTCTAAATCCCACAGAATCCATATTACTCTCTAACAAAACTAAAAACCACTATTAAAGCTATGGCCATATCTTGTTTAGTTATTTTATAATTATTGAATTATCTTTTATTAAGGTAATTTACTAACAATTTCATTTCAAAGTGGCAAGAACATATGAGAATCTTCTTGCACATTTCATATAATAACTTGTGACTCCACTCCTTTGTTCTCATGGTCTTGCCATATTCCTTATGTATTTCAAAATACCACTGTATAAATACGTTTATTCCAATCAGCACCATGCCACATCGAACTTTATTCACTTGATTCAATTTCCACGCTTTTTGTTTCTACAATCCCTTGTTAAAAACAACCTCTTTAAGTTTAGGATATTTCCTTTGGACTATATCCTGTAATGGAAGACAAGAAACTAATGCAGTTTAGTCATATGGTTATAAGAGATAGATTAAATAATTAAACTACTAAAACTAACTTTAACGATTTGATTTAACTGTTTTATTAAATATGTAATAATTGTTTCAATATGAGAAATCCGAAAAGGCTATTTGATTTATCAACATAAATTTTAATATTATATATTATTCATATATATGTTTTTATTGTTCTGGTAGTAATGTATTTATACTCCTACTAGAAACTAGTATACTAACCGTAAAATAATAAGATTACCAAAAACCTTTATCTTTTTTAACTCCTCTCAAAAATAAAATATAGCATATATATATATATATATACATACATGATGGACAGAGTATTATAATACTTGTATAGTACTTGTTGATGTTTAATCCTCGGTCCTTTAGTGACTGTACTAACTACAAGTTTTGGTGCTAGGTGATCTCCTAATGGGTTAGTTACACGCGTGCCCATAACAACGTGGCTCTAATTAGGATGTTATTACCATACCACATTGCGCTCGTTGTCTTCAAAAGTGAATTGCTAGGTATTGGCAACTCAGTAATTACACTAGCTACAGCGCCAATCAAACCAGAACACATTAATGTTTGCACACTACTGTTTTGCGGTAGAAATAGAAGTGTTGCCGGAAACCATATTCATAGGTGTGGTACCTATAGGGAACTATTACTAGCAATTTTATTTAATGAGAGACTTACCCTTAAATGTGGTTCTAGTTTAGAAACGCTGATATTGGCCTGCTGTTCAAAGAGTGCGCAGCACAGTGGCGTAGAGAACACCACACACATACCCACCATGAACAGCTGGAACGGTACCACTGCGCTGGGGTAGTTGTTGAACATACCACGCTTAATCGCTACGTTGGTCAGTATCGGCGTAAGCGCTGCAAACCAAATTATATTGCCCATTTCTTATACCACAACACTGAGGCCCTAGTTCGTATCTTTATACTACAACACGGTTTTTTTTATTTGTCGAGGCGACGAGTCCGATAACAATGTGTCGGGACTTAGAATGATTTACACAGCAATATATAATGCACATCGACGAGTAACGAGGTGCTATGTCTAGTCGCTATAGTAATTTCATTATTTACAAAAGCCATTGAAACGGGGACAATTTTTTTTTCATAGTACAAAGCGACGAGTCGAGCGAGTTGTTCACTCGATGGTAAGTGATACGCCTACCATAACAATTAGGCGGTGGTTAGAATGATATACAGGATGAAAGGTAATAATGGGTGTAAAAGATCTGGAGGGGCTAAAGTATAGCTTGTATCCTATCTATGTATGGAATACCCCATACAAAAACAAGGGTTCTGGAGTTTTAGTTAGAATTTTTTAAATATTTCGAAAAATTCTCGATTTTCTAGGACAATATTCGATAATTTTATTTCTTACTTATTTTTACACAAATATTAAAGTAATAATTATTATTTAATCATTGTTTTATTAAATTAAATCAATGATCAAAATCAATTAAAAAAAGTGATGATTATTTCATTAAATAAATTTAATGAAATAATCATCACTTAGAGGCTAAAACTTTTAAATTAAGTTCTTTGAAAGTCGTGACAGTAAAAAATAAGGCGTCATACTTACAGTTTTATTTAATCTTAAAATAAAATTTTATTTATAATAAATACGTATAAAGCACCTGACTTCAATACCTATCCGACAAGGTATAAGAAACTACATAAAGTGTATAAAATTTAGAAAAAAAAAAACACTTTTTTGCTCAAACCGACGGCTACGGTTTCTGATACAAGCACGAAGCGTTTTTCTTAAGTCAGATCGAGTGACTCGGCCTGTGAGCTGTTCTCTTATTTTGTCAGCAGCGACGATAATGCGTGACTTTAAATCTTCTAATTAGTTAATTGGTGTTGTGTACACTGAAGATTTCATGTGATCCCATAAGTAAATCGCAAGGTGTTAAATCAGGACACCTTACGGGCCACGGTGTTGGTGTGCCTCGGCAAATCCATAGCTGAGGGAAAGTAGTGTCTAACCACTGTCTTACGCCGAGACGAAAATGGGCGGAAAAGCCGTCATGCTGAAACAGCATTTCTCTTCCGATTTCCAATGGTATATCCTGCAGAAATAAAAAAAACTCATTTCGAAGAAAATCTTCGTACGTCTCCCCATTTAAATTGTTGGGCAAGAAGGCTAGGCCTATCAAGTAAGTATGAATTATGCCCGGATTATTAATATACGTTTACGGAGAATCTTTGCTGATGAGCTTGTTCTCTAATCACGTGGGAATTTTCGCCTCGCAGAGCCCAATAATGACTATTATGAAAATTTGTTATGCCGTCTCTGTCAAACTTCGATTAATTAATTAATCCACAATATTTTAGTGAGAAAATTATTATTTTCTAAGTCTGCATGCAGCATAAAACGGCAGAAGTCTAACCTCCTTGCAGAGTCTCTTTCCTCCATGGCCTGGACCGGTGTATCCTATCTTCAGTATCGTAGATGCGTGGCCTAACTGCGTCATGTCACCTCTGTTGAACGCTGCCAGTTTCCCTGACGCGTTGATACGCCGCAGCAAAGATTCTAAGACTTGGTTGGTGCCGCTTTGGAAAACGTAGCTGATATTCTCTTCGTGCTTGTAAAAAATTTCCATCACCAAGTCCATAACAATAGAAAATGTCAACGTATTCTTCATTACTGTAATCCTCCATTGTCGGATAGGTATTTAAGTCAGGTTCTTATTTACGTGCTTTATAAGTATTTTTTATAAATAAAAAAGTAAGTATGACGCCTTAATTTTTACTATCACAACATTCAAAGAACCTAATTTAAAAGTTTTAGCCTCTAAGTGATGATTATTAATTTAATTTGATAAAACAATGATTAAACAATAATTATTACATTGAAATTTGTGTAGAAATAAGTAAGAAATAAAATCACCGAATTTTTTCCTAGGAAATCGAGAATTTTTCGAAAAATATTTAAATAATTAATAACTCCACAACCATTGTTTTTGGATGGGGTATTCAACACGTAGATAGATAGGATACGAGCTATACTTTAGTGCCTCCAGATCTTTTACAGCTATTACCTTTCACCCTGTATACTGCACCTGGTTGTGCTCATTAGCTTGAGGCATAATAAATTGTTGAATCTCCTTACCCCGGTAATTTTACTACCTACAACGCCCATCAAACGGGAACACAGTAATGTTTGTAAGGATAGAAGTTGCAGTGATACCTACTGAGACGGTTTTCGGCACCAGAAATCTGTCACCTAACACCAGTTGTTTGTACACTACTACTCGACGGCAGAAAAAGAATGTATTCCAAAAGCATTTTTCATTATTTTTCAAACTAATAATCGTTAACCAAAATTTTCATAATTTAATGTGTAAAATATTTTGGATATATATGGGACTTAGCTATTGTGTTAGCAGTTCTTAACCTTGAGGTCTGCTGATGTTTGGTCACCTTAATAAGGTCACTAATATATACTGCAACTTATTTATGATACTCATTCATAGCCTGTGAATTACAATTTTTTTTTTTTTTCAATTTTACGAACGTCGCGACGAGAGCGTCGTTCGCCTAATGGTAAATAATACGCCTACCCGTAACAACGTGTCAATAGGTAGGATGTTATACACTGCAATACATTACGCTCGTCACCTTGACACAATATGTTAGGTCTCGTTACCCGAGTAATTACACTAGCTACAGCACCCTTCAAACCGGAACACAGTAATATTTGTACACTATTGTTTGGCTGCAGAATAAGGCACTGCGATGGTATTTACCTAGACGGTCTCCGGCAACAAAGATATACCACCTGTAAATACTAATAATTAATATCTAGTTAAATTTATAACGTTACATCGAGGGTTAAATAAGAAAAAATACAATAGATAATCAATTTTATTATTAACACCGACACTTGATGATATTCAAGCGTAAATACTTAAGTTTAACGGAAAAATAGGATTCCACAAATTATTGTCAACATTTATTGCACCATTAGATAAAACATTATTGATGAGCTGTCCCGTGACGTCAGAAATAAGCGCTGCGAATCGACGAGGTGGCAGCTTATTCGTCTGGTGGTACATAAAAAGTATATCCATAATAATTAAGTGTCAGTTAAGATATTGATATAGCCTCTATAAATAGTTTTTTAGTTTTAGTTTGTTATACGTAAAATGGCAGCAGCAGTTGTATAAGCTTCAGTCTTCTTCACAACAATGCGTAAATTTTCCACATTACTGCTTACCAGCAGAATTCATGTTATTGTGGTACCTAGATGGTCTCTTACCAGCTGCAAATGCTTTGAGGGATATCACCAGAAACTTTACATTCAGAAACAAGCGTACAGCGTCTTTTATAGTTCGGTCACCATATTATCTTCTATATGTAATAATTGGAGTTTTTTATGCGTAAAACGTAATTTTGTTTAAAATCTTAATAACTATTGAAAATATAAATATATTCTCTTTTCACATAAAATGTATAATATAATATCAATCAAGACAAGTAGTTCAGGTCCATCTCATCAATAATTTAAATTGTTACAGCAATTGACTTCGTAGTCTGGAGCACGGAGCGATCAGTTCCCAACGTGCACAGATTAAATAACAATCAAAATATATTAACAGCTGTTTATGTAAAGACTCCTTTTGCAACCATTTAGTTCCTTGAACTTTTGGCAAATGATTTTGAATTAGTTCGTAGAATGTTCGTATTATTTAACAGATCAGGTGATTGTCGGGTTAATAATTATTATTAGACTAAAAAGTTTAAGTTATTTGGGTACTCAATCTTTTTACTCTGTAGGAGGTTATATCTTTAAGCTATAAACTTCATAAAGAATCTTTTAGGTTATTATAATATCGAAAGATTTATGTTAGGTACGGATTTAGAGTTGTGGGAAACTGTTTTTTATTTTTCAATGGTTCTTCAAATTGAAATGTAATTTTTTTAGACGATTTATTACATGAAACAGTTAGTACCTTAAGCTGTCTGGAAGAGACCGCTTTTAGTGATTACACCCATTCATTGTGTATTTAATTTTAAGTGCCGATTTATAAATATTTTTATTCATACTAGTTACAAAAGAGTTTGCGAATGAATTGGCCCTAATATGAATATTTTCGTTAACTGTTTTACCAGCAACAGCGAAAAGATTTATAGGAATGTTTTTTTTTGTAATAAATATGCCGTTTATAATCACCTTACCTGTTTCACATATCCTTTGTATATGCTAGATTTTATAACATAAAATCAGATCATTGTGCAGTCACAACCCAAAATAATGAGCATTATCGCTGAAGCTTGTATATAGTTAAAAGAAATTACATTAAACAATAACAATAATAAAAATATAGGAATGTAAGTCTTTGAAAAGTGTAGAACACAAGTTGGTCACATTGTTATTTTTACTTCCGCTCCCATAATTTGCGACAGATGATGATTCTCTATGCATAATAAAAAGTCACTATTTTTCTATATCTTGTAGCTTTTCTTATTGCACTCATTCTTTAAAGAACTGTTATTAGAAATATTGTATGATTGCTTAGGAAATTGTTGCGTACAAAACTATCAATGTGGCCAACGTAAAAAATAAAAATGATTGCTATAGCTTTGCGAAGATTAAAAATAGAGTTTCTTAAATATTAACAGCTTTGAGTATAACAAAAACAAACGCGCTAAACGACTAGCATAACGCCAAAAATTAATTTCAAGTATTGATACTAAAAAACATCTTTAAATTTATCTACAACATAAAATACTACTAAGGAATATGTTCTTCCGTAACATGAGCAAGTAAAAAGGAACCCACAGTTTCGGTTTTTATAATCCCTTGTTGAAAAACACTTCCGTCACACCGAGGTGTTTCTTCTTTACTTCCTCCTAAAATCGAAAGAAGGAATAAAATTTTTACTTTTGTTATAATGCCGTGTGACGCCGACTACAGGAAGTGGAGAATAAAACGTCACCGTGGTGAGTGATACGGTCGCCCATAACTAGTTAGTTAGGATGTTATACACAGCATCACATTGTGCTTATCGCCTTGAGCCGTAAGCTGTAGTCTCGTTACTACAGTAGATTCACTAGCTAAAACGTCCTAACCGAAACCAT
Organism: Ornithoptera alexandrae; assembly: GCA_029030555.1. NCBI lineage: Eukaryota > Metazoa > Arthropoda > Insecta > Lepidoptera > Papilionidae > Ornithoptera > Ornithoptera alexandrae. The sequence continues at coordinate 3,964,844 of JARDVY010000031.1, forward strand.
TAAAACCGATGACAGTCCACAAGCTACTGTTTGACAGTAAGCAAGTTCTTTGCATAAACGGTCTGTGGCGACATAGATCTACCTCCAGTAGTTCTTCGATCAAAAGTTGAGTAGTCTCATGGTGAATTTCACATAATCAACAGTGTTTATTTTATTTCGAAGCTTTTAGGTTTGTTTCCATCTCTATTTAAGCCTGGGGAGGGTTACGGCATACCCCGTGACGTGCTTAGGCTCAGTACAGAGAGGCAGCATTGTGTGCCGTAGGAAAAAAATCTTGGTACCTCTGGCTAAACAGATGACCACCAAAAGAGTTTTAGTGTGGTGTACAATCCCACATAACCCTGTCTCCTCCCCGACAAGCAGGGTCTCTTTTGAAGATTTCTCCTTCGACAAAAAAAGGTTTGTCTCCATTTCAAGGTCTTTCCTTTTCCTTTAATTTTATCTACAAGAACATGTTGAATAATTCAAACAAAGGCTTTGTAGTGTTGCCATCAGCGTCACTTACCTGGATGTGGGGTTCTAGTTTCGATACACTAATGGTGACCTGCTGTTCGAAGAAAGCGCAGCAGAGTGGCGTTGCAAAAGTCACGCATATCCCCACCAGAATCAATTGGAACGGCATTATTGCCCACGGGCGACGCTTAAATAGACCACGCTTGGTGGCGATGTTGGTGACAAGTGGTGTTATCGCTAAAAAAATATAATCATTTAAACCAAATAATACGTTACGATACATTTTACTAGCAAAAGACTTTATATCTATGTAAATATATATAAAAAAATTTACCTCTAAACGACTTATTTACAAAAATTTTTTATCAATTGACTCTGTGTTTATTTATATAGTAAAGTAACAAAAAACTAACAGCAAATTATTATTTTATTAATTCTATAACACCAAGATTAACTACTTAGTATTTACTTTTTACTAAATAATTATTAATAAACTATGTTAAATAAAACAAAAAAAAAAGACAGATATTCACTTCCTTCATAATTTATATTTAGTGTCCTCTGAAGCTTCCGAGTTTCAGTAAATTTTGTTTGATTTTCAAATTAAACACAAAATCATCACTCACAGATTTCATTTTAGTTAACGGTAATTAAGTTTTTTTTTAAACTTTATATTACTTTTATGTATTACTTAAAACGATTAAATGAGTTTGTAGTAACATTTTTTTTTATTCAACGATGGGGCAGGAAGAAGCACTTAAGTGTTAAAGTTGTCCATAACAATGCAGCCGCTAGTTGGAACGATACCATTCTACCGGATTTTGCTCGTATTTAAAATAAATTTCATAAATATTAAAACTTTTGTAGTGTAAATAACTTACAGCCATTTCAACTGTAGGATTGTAATTAAAATGTATTTTAATTAGTTTATTGTTGTTTTTTGTTTGTTAATGAAATGAAGTTTACGTAGCAGACCGTTGAACAATTAACGAAGATTAATACATTAAAAAAAAAATAATTAATCAACAGTTATTTTGAAAGGATTATTAACAAATGAATATTAATATAATATATATGTATTTAATATATATGGTGACTTCTGCGACCTTTACGAAAATTTATAATTTGTCTAGATACTTTCCGTTCAGAGGTCATCTGAAATTGATTGGTTTTAGCGATAGACCGTCTGTTGAGTAGTTATATGTCATATATATATTTTTTTAAATGTTTTTAAATTCTATTTATTTATATGTAGTGTATGTAGACGATACTCACTCATTCCGGGCACGGCCATGCAAACCCGGGAAATGCAAACTAGCGCTATACCGAGACGGGCCGCCCGTTTTGAATCGCCCACTCTTTGGCCGTCGGGCGTGAACACTGGAGTACCGCCGATTATTTCGCTGAAATGTAAGATGGTAAGTTATACACACTGTCCATGACATTAAACCGGATGTTTACACAACATTCAGACTGAGTTGGTCGCCTTAGGGTATTAAACATGTACAGACATTACAAGCTACAGCGTCCATCAAACATTAATATAGTAATGTTTGAATACTATTCTATAGTACTAGAAAAAGTAGATGTAACGTAGGCTTTTTAGGTACAGTTACTATTTGTAACAGTCTCATGTCAATTCGCAATAAATATAAATTTTTTAATTCTAATTTATTATGTATAAATCAAAATTTCTGGTTCTTCCTCATTGTGATGTAATTGCCTTACTCCTTTCGTTTAGGATGAGGGTTACGAGAAAACCTGTCATTGACGATTAATCACTCACGCACATACACACATTTACTAGTTTATTGCGCTGGCTGAGCTGAGCGTTGTTTCCTGGAGTGATTTCCGTTAGTCGCTTTTCATGATAAACCAAAGAGTAATATGGAGATGGAGATATTCTAACCCATCTCCTATGTAGGGTACGGCCGTTTGCCAGATGAACCGATCAGCAGGTGAGGATCGCAGGGAATCGTTGGATGCAAGAGACAACAGCCATGTTGTGGTACACACCGATAGCGGACAGCCTATTTTCAGCAGTGGACAACAATAGACTGAAATGATGATGATGGTGTCAAAGTTTTAAGAAGAGAGAAGATAAAAGAGACAAGAGATTCTATCGAAGACAAGTAATTTTGTTATTAATATTGCAATAATTCTAGAGTTAAATAGTGTATATTTTCTAACACGACTATTAAGCGACACAATAAACAACTCACTTGCTCCTCATCATTGGTATGTTGATGAAGTTGGCTCCGCACACCGCCGCGAAAGGGACCAGGCTTGCGAATACAGGCGGCATGTTCTGGATTAAAAATTATTTGATATTACTTTATTTTTAGACATAAAATTTCTTTGTTTCTCTTTCATGTTTGAGGATGGATCATACGACATTCATGTACTGCCTATGGGCTGATTATCATCATCATTCGCTTTTATAGATCCGCTGCCTGTATAAAGGACTTTGCCAATGGCTTTAAAACTCCTACAAATTCCGAATTTGACCGCTTTTATGAAGACGTCGGTTCATCTGGGTGTTCCATATTCCTGCCTTTCGTAAGCGACCTCCACCTCAAGACTTCATCCACCAGTGTTCAGTTCTAAGTTTAATACATATTACTAGTGTTAAGTTAACCATTAACACACATTACAGGAGACCTATATCCAACTGTGCATGTCCATCGGTTGAAATGATAATGAGTTTTAAATCTCTGTTGTTGGAGGCCGCCTAGGTAGATAGATCGTCAATCATCAGTATAAAGATATTAATGTGTTCCGGGTTTGAAGGATGTTGTAGCTAGTGAAATTACGGAGGTAACGTAACCTTTTGTGCCTCGAGGCGACGAGCACAATGTGATGCAGTTTTTATGATCCTAATTAGCTCTTAATTATTATGGAAAGGCGTACTGCTAAACAATAGCAAAAAAGTATTTTTTTGGTTTGTCTGCTATATTTTGTTTTGACTTCTTCTTCTTCTTCTACGTCGGTATCACTCTTGACAGAGAGGTCGTGGTCATCATTTTAGGTGTTTAATATTGATCGAGTTTTCCTATAAAACAGTAATAACAATTTGCTAAAGAATAAGTCTGTTTACCGCTAAATTTCGCCGTTATCTTATTCAGGTGACACTCTCTTTTGGTTGCTATGGTTTATATTATCTATATGTTGCGTATGTTAAAAATTGATAAATGGGAGGCGTTGGCTGTTACGTATTACAATGTATGAACTATCATCGTCCCATCAACATTTATATTTTTTACCTTATGATAGATGAATATGATTTAAAATTGAATATATCAACGTAAGTAAAGTTACGTTGATCTACAAATATTTACCAGGCATTAGAGGAGGCACGATAAGATGATTGTCATGATGTATTGTCATTACACATTATGTCTTAGTTAACGAGTTTACGTTAAAATTAAAATAGACAAGGCAAAATATGAGCCGACCAAGCAAATAGCATGAATAGAACATTTTGTTAATACTGCGTCTTCCAACTCTTTAAAATGATGGTAACATAGTTCGAAGAGGAGTTAGCAAGGGTTCGGTCGTTGAGAAAACATAGCTGGCATGTTCAAGGAAAACTTCTACCGTGGATGTGCGTCGTATCCACATTTAGCCAAGTTCATTGGGTAAATTACCTCGCCTTTCTTGTGACAGAACTCATACCTCAACAGTGGAGATATTAAGTAGGCTGCTTATGCTATAACGACTTTTTAAAATGACAAAAAAAAATTATTGAATATAAAAACACTTGTTTGTTTAGGTGGCATCTCTAAATGAATTTCCAAAAAATATATATATACCTTTATGCAATACCTAAGTAAATTAGTCCACTAAATAAGCCGGGAGAGTTTTCTCTCTTAGCCCCTATGGCCTCTGGGTGACGGCTTCGGGAGAATCTGTTGCCCGCGCGACTGCAAGTGGCCCAGGAGGGGGCGCGCTGTGTGTTCTGGCGTGTCTCCCGCGTTTTCCCTCTTTCCCGAGGTGGGGCTGCTTTATGCGGCCAGCGCTTGCAGGGTCGCAGATGTGTGCGAGAGCGTTCCCGTGACCTTGCCATAAAGCGACTAGATGGAACATCGTAGGGTTTTAGTTGGTGCAAGTCCGACATAATCCTTGCCCTCGCGAGGACGGGTATGCGCAAGCATCCCTCCCCCCCCTCCGTTAAACAAAAAAAAAGAGACACATAGCCGTTTATCCACTACGATAGAACCATAGATATTTTTCTATAGTGGAAGTTCAAGGTCGGCGGGAATCCGAGTTCTCTTAACGTATCGAACCTTACAAATTGACCGAACACTGCTTCAATTTATAAAAGCAGGCACCAGCCAATCCATATATATATAAGAGATATTCAGAAATTCATCGAGGGAGAAAATGTGGGAGAGATATTCTTCTGCCATTTGGGGATCAGTTAAGAATGGATTTTGCAACTTCGTTCCCCAAAGAGAGTTGCGAAGGTGTAGGTTTTTTTTCTATATTACGGCCCGCAATGCGTGTGGGGAATAGCTAGTTATTATGTAATAAAGTTGTAAGAATTATTTCGAGTTGACTCTAAGGTAAACAATACAAGGCGATATTTTAAAAACATTCGCAAAACCGCTTATTTGACATACTGATAAGATAATATCTTTTCTAAAATAAATTCCATATTTACTTTAAAAATACCGAAATCTCTTATAATGAAGATCTACGAAAAAATAACTTCATCGTCATCATCAGCCGAAATACGTTCACAGCTGGACATAGGCCTCCCACAAAGATCTCCATATCGACCGGTCCCGCATTCCGAGTTCCCGCTATTCTCACCAGATCGTCGGTCCACCTTGCGGGAGGCCTCCCGACACTACGTCTACCGATACGCGGACGCCACTAGAGGACCTTACTCCCCATCGGCAGTTGGTCCTTAGAGCAATATGCCCTGCCCATTGCCACTTAAGTCTAGCAATCTTTTGGGTTAGGTCGGTGAAAAACAACGTAGAAGAAAAAAAAATTGTATTTATTAATATTTAATGGGCTATATATTAGGTCCTTACAAATGAAATTAGCGTTTTGTCGTACTGACCACTTTGATTTGAAATATATCCTCTTTGGTTAAGAATTCCAAATTCAAATTTATAAATTCATTTAGCTGCTACATTTGAGTTTTGAGAACAGTCATTCATTTGTTTTTTTCTTATTATTTTTTCTTTGGCGTCGCTTATTAACGCACAACGGAAAACATGAAGTATCGGTATATTTACGATTACGAGTTCTACCGTGGCACCAGTGCTGCAGAAACAGCTCGAAGGATTAATGATGTGTACAGCGCGTGTGTCGCAAAGGAAAGCACGGTAGGTTTTTGGTTTCAACGTCTTCGTTCTGGAAATTTCGACCTTCAGAACCACCCCCGTGGATAGCCGAAGACCAAAGTGAAAAATAAAAAATTAAAGGCTAAACCCTGGAGACCCAGCCAAATCCTGTCTTAAACGAAAATTGACGCGAAAAATTTACTTGTGAGTGTTTGGTGGACTAGCGCCGGTGTCGTTAACTACAGCTTTCTAAAATCTAGCCAAACGATTACGGCAGATATCTATTGTCAGCAACTGCAAACTATGAAGGAAGAACTAGCTGCTAAACAACCGAGATAGGTCAATGGCTCTACTCTACAGGCCACTACTGCTTCATGACAACGCAAGACCACACACTGCACAACAAACAACCACTAAGTTAGATAAGCTGCAATTGGAATGTCTGCAACATCCACCGTACTCCCCGGACCTTGTCCCCATAGATTACCATTTTTGTCCGAAATTTGGACAACTTCTTACAAGGAAAAAACTTCAACTCCGATGGGGCAGTCCAAATCGCCTTCAAATAGTTGATTGATTCTTGCCCCCATGGTTTTTTTAGTAAAGGGATCAATGAACTACTTATGCAAAAGTGCATGGACAACAACGGTGCATACTTTGATTAATTATATTTTACAAACAAAAATTACTTTATATTCCTCCCGTACAAAACGCCAATTTTATATCTAAGGACCTAATATTTTATAAAAGTAAAAAATAAAAGTTTAAAGTTCTTATATGCGTTGTTAATGAAATAATTACATTATGTAAATTAGTGGTAGGTATCTTGTTAGAGACTATTATTTCAGATTGAAGACCCATATTAGTACACACAGAAAGAAGAAAAAAAAAACTATATAATGAATAAAAACATAATCTCACCCGGGCCAGGCAGCAACGTTCAACCATTGTTTATAAGTATGGCTATGGTGTAACCTCATTGCCAATTCCTGAACTATCAAGTTGTTACACCTGCCAAGCTTGGCGACGATTGACGCGATGCAGTTCCTTCTTATGGCGTCGAACGAGTCCACCGTAGCTTTAAAGTACATTTCAGAAGCACTGCAGGTCCATAGTTGGCAGGTGTAGAAACATTGACAATAAGTTCGACATTGGTTATTTTTAACGTCTTTCCTAACTTTAACAAACTTCCTGGCTATCATATTGCCGACGAAGGAAAGCGCGCTGTGCTGTCGCTCGATGCCAGCGTCGTCCTTTAAATAGAGCGTAAGGATGTGACCCAGATACTTGAATCTCTCCACGACTTTAACACTTTGTCCTTTTAGGATAACCCCAGAAACCTTATGTGGTCCCCTCTAGCTAGTGCATACCTTTCACAAATTGCTAATAACTTTCTCAATCTTTTAATCGATAGACTGAGCAGGACCATATCTGCATAACTTAGGTTATTAACATATCGTTTTCCTAGCCTAAGGTCAACAGGTGTCCTGCTCAGTTCAACGATTAGATCGTTTACATATAAATTGAACAGGTAAGATGAAGTTAGCCCTCCCTGCCGGACACCACATAAAGGTTTATAATCTTGTAACAATTCCGTTCCACCCGACACTATTGGTCTGGTTAGCATACCAATACTTCAGAAGCTCCACTACACTTGATGGAACATTTGCATGTTCCATCTTCTCCCAAAGAAGCCTATGATTTATGGTATCAAAAGCACGACCAAGATCTAGAAAGCAAGCGAACACGCTTGTTCCTTGATGGACAGAATATTTTACAACTTCCTTGAGTGAGAAGATCGCCATATCCGTCGAGACCTCCGGACGAAACCTAAACTATCCATCCGGAGGGCCATAAGGAGGGCCGGCTTCATCTTCTTATGCGAAATCTTTTCAAGTGCCTTAGCCACAACCGTTGCCAGAGAGATAGGTCTATAATTGGCCATACTTGAGACGTCACTAGTTCCGTTTTCCGGTATAGGAACAACAGTAGATCGTACAAGATGAGGAGGTAAGTAATAGTGCATTATGCAAAGATTAAAAAAGGTCACAATATAACTCATAAATACGTTCGAGAGGCTGAAACCATCGTGCCCTGGTGATTTACCACGTTTCATACACTTTAATGTATCTACGACATCTTCTGTCGAAATACGCAATGGAGTAGCGTCCTTGTTCCTATTTCTGATATTAAAATTGCTCTACGTCAATGTATCGGCAGGTTCGATTCTAATATGATGACTAAAATTATTGACAATACTTAACAAGTCAGTTTCACCTTCCACACTGACTGGGTCACTTCCATTACAGTTTAACTTTTTAACTTCTCTCTAAAATTGTATAAAGTTTTTGGAATAAGTATGTCGGGCATATCTAACTTCATCTTTACTTGATTATTCTGCACATACTTGAGAGCAGCGTTAAATTGCCTAGGCGTTGCAGACATCTAGTCGTAGCAATATCTCGAGAATGGCCTACCACAAAGGCCCCACCACTATTGAAGTTTCTCCCTGGCCAGTGTGTGATATCTTTTTACATTAAAATTTCAACTTACAATCTTTTTTATTGTTTTTTTATTATAATAAGTACTTTCTGCGGAATGTTGAAGCGTCCTAACTACATCACAATATGTCAATTAATTTTAAATGCTCACGGTCGGTACATAATTCACTCGTACAATATATATTACTACAATTATTGCAAAGCATTGGCCTTAATTAATCAGTACAAAGATTACAGTATTTATTTATTTGAACCTCATCTCTATAGCCCCATAAGTATTTTAGCTTGCCATAGTTACGGTGCTCAATTTTTGCACATACCTTCTCTCTTAATAAAGAGACAACTATGGGGAAATGATCAGACTGGAAAGAATCATTACCACTTGTTCCGCCGCTTATGTGACGTCCAAGTCCAAGCCATCTTCTAGCACCAATCGCTTTACTGACATACGTGTGAGTGTCAGTTGGAAGCCACTTAAGGTAAATACACAATAAATGATTCTCGTAACATAAATCAAACAACTCTGTACCAAACAGAGATTCAGGATGTGCAATCAAATCGCCTAATATAGCCAAGAGCACAATACCCGAATTGTCTATTATTGCACTAATATCAGCAAGATACTGCGCAAATTAAATAAAGGTGTCTTCGCAGTCAGTTGGCATGTAGACACTAAATACCAAAATATTACGATTATTTCGCTGTATCTTTAAAGCCACCATACGGTTGTTATAACAATGCACAATCTGCACGCATGTGTGTAGTCTTATCCCATAAGAGTGCTACACCTCCGTACTGCCTTCTACGTATAAGACCTGTCTCCGTGTCAATAACTGATGTTCCATGAGCTTCAAATCGATTATGAATTGTACTCGGAACGCCTAGCTCGTGCGGAAACAGCCATGTCTGCTGTAATGCGATTTGATGAAGTTTTTCTCAAGTTGCTTAATATCCTCAATCGATCTTTTTAGATCTACAATTAAATGAAACAGCTAATAAATGTGGTATCCATGTTCTGTATTATATTATAAATGTAGCAATATTATGCGGGCTTTTTGACAATACTTTGTTTTGTTTATGAAAACGGTCCCAATATCTGTAAAAAAACAATATATTCGGGCCAAAAATGGTCATCGGTATCATAAAGAAAAATATCAATATTCGTTGCGAGCACTAAAATCTTATAGGCATTAAATTCCTTGACCAGCGTATTAATTTTGGTGATGCTGACGTCTAGGTCAGGTTTTTGCTTTATGAAGCCCTGTATTACCTTCGGTGTTTTCTCGCTATGAACTCGCGATATGTAAAACTGCAGCTATCCTATCCTAGTACCAATTAAACTGTTCTAATGGTTGCGCTGCAGCTCGCCTATTCTGCCAGTTCGTCAGTTCTGTGCTGTTTGTACTTCACTGTAGTCCAGTTTGTTTCTCTTTTTGCACGTTCACTTGACGCATGAAATCCTCGCTTAACAACTTCTGCCATCGTCGGTTTGTCTTTAATTCTCACTACGGAGTCTGCATGAGTGAAGTTAGGTGAAAAGGAGCGCATTGTAGTTTTAACCGCTGACCACGCATCACCCATGTCAACGCGCGACGTCACCGCATGATGTATCATGACGTCAGCGCTCAATGGATTCTCAGCGCTTCCGCAACCCGCGCCTACTTCCTGCTCCGCCGGAAATGCATTTAAAACGTGCGACGTACCAAATTCTGCGATCAATGCAACGTAGATCACTTTTTTCACTTCCACCCGCCTTCCAGTTTTCTGTTCGCCGTTGATACATTTAGAAGGCTGATCCATCTTTCACGACGATTCTGCACCTGATCTATGGTATTCACCTCCCTAACCAATTCCTAAAGATCTTCAATTTCCTTTCTCAAGCTTTCCATTTCGATTAGTGGTGGAACAGGCTTTTGCTTATCCGCCTTTATAGCAGTTACATCCTTCCTCAGAATATTCATTTCTTTGAGGAACTACGTCACATCAATGTGGTCAAACGTAACAGGCGGTAATTTATGAAGATGATTCGCCATAATCACACAATCAGGATCGTTCTCTTTAATAATTTTAACGATTTCTTATACGCGTTTTTGCTCACTACCATCTTTTCGTTTCATAATTTTCTTCTAAGGTGCTAGCAAAGACAAAATAATCAATCTAGCGTTTTCAATTTCATCCTTCTCATATGTACTCGTGCCGATCTTCACAATTGCGGTTTCCGGAAGAGTATACACTTTATTATTAACGAAAGCGAGCAAGTCGTTAACCACAAGGTTACAACTATTGCAAATACTGGATGTAGTGATTTTATCACTACGCGACATTTTATTTCCTTTTTTAAGAATTACTCAGCACCATTGCGCGTGCACTCGATATTTATGTCTGAAGACTAGTTATTATACAAAGCGACGAGACGAACAGGAAGTTCATCTGATGGTAAATGATACGCCTGCACTACATTGTTCTTGTCGCCATGTATAATAATCATATTACGCTCGTCACTTTAGACATAAGATGTTGAGTCTCGTTATCCCAGTAATTATAATAGCTACAGTGCCCTTCAATCCGGAATACAATAATATTTGCACACTACTGTTTGGTCGCAGAAATAGGCGCTGCAGTGGTATTTATCTAGTATAACATAGTATTGACGGTCTCCGGCGACAGAGATTTTTGTCGAACTCTTGAAACTTAACTGACTCCGATCCTTAATAGTTATAGTTAGTCTTATAACACGGAGGTTCTTTGATCTAATCCGAAGCCATACATTTTGGAGTACATACGAGTTTGGATGGTGGTAGGGCTTTTCTGTTTCATCTGGATTGTATAGTTACATGTAATCTTTAAACGATTTTGGTTTTTTTTTTAGTTTAATCCAAAGTAAAAAAACAAACCAGGGTAGACAATAAGAGGTCCTTGACACAACAAACTTAACATTATAATGATTACGTGAGCGCAAATACCGCGACACACCTCTATGACGTAGATATACTTATGATAAGGTAAATTTTAGGTCGGGTTGTTCAAAAAACCGTTATAGTTTTTTTTTATAAAGGCTAAAGATAAGAAGAGCAGATAAAATTGTAGGCAACGTGTACAGCATTATATATATGAGATTTTCAGATGAAATACATACATAGGTATGTAGAGACTCATCACGATATCTCTAAAAGCTTAAGACCTAAAGACTTGAAATTAGGTAGGAATATTCCTTTTTGTAAATATAGGTTTGTTAAGAATGAACTTTACAAAATTTCTTCTCTAAAGGGAGTAGCGGGGGTGTTACGGTTAAAGCATGCGGTCTTCATTCCGAAGGTCGCGGGTTGGAATCTTGGCATGTACCGATGACTTTAATATTCAAGTTATGTACATTTGTGAACTTTAATAACAACAGCGAAATACAAACGGTGAAGGAAAACATCGCGAGGAAACCTGCACATGAATTAGAATTTATTCTAAGGTGTGTGTGAAGTCACCACTCCGCATTGGGCCCACGTGGTGACTATGGTACATCGCTCTCATATCAAGGGTAAACCTGTGCCCCAACAGTTAGGACATAAATTGACTGTTAAAAAAAAAACCTCTCATACATCGCTGAAACTATGCATATTAAGCGAGGTCCATGTATTTAATAATGAAGACTTGTACATACTTAATTTTATATAACAATATTCAAATATACCATTGTTGTCTACAGATCATATTTTTGTATAGAATTAACATTTTCTTGTAATTTAGTTCGCGTAAATATCGATGTTCCTTACTAATAAAAATCAACCGTGTTTTGGCTGTCAATGTATTAGAGCACGCCTTACTTGTCCTCCATAGTCAAAAAAATAACATAAAAATGTTTATTTCTTTAGCTAAAATACCTTTTATATCATCTTTTGCCGACTAACCTATTAGGTAAGAAAATATTTGTACCAGGTATTCACCGCCGATACAGACATTGATAGTAAGAAAAAATAATAATTAAAAAAACACATTTTGCAGTCACTTAACATCACGTATATAGAGATCTATCAAGCATTTTTTTTTCTACGAGTTAATGTTACAAAATGTACGTACACCTGCTCATAACTACATACGTGTTGCGCTCATCGCTTTGAAATGTAAGACAAGTATCGTTACCCCAGTAACGTTTCTATACTGTTGTATGTAAATACCACTGCGATGGTACCTACCACTAGTAATTCTAAATTTGTTGTATATACATTTTATTGAAATAAGAGTAGCGGATATCCGTTCCGGATACAAACTTAAATATTAAATATTTATATGTGTGCTTTATCTGTATTAAAAACGCTTCGATTGTGTAATAGTTTAATATACCCTTGAAGCTTTACCTTGACTTTGCTGTTGAGATACAGCGCTGTACTTAGAGCGCCACCGCAGGCCGCACAGTATGAAGCAAACAGCTGTCTAAAAAATATGCATATTTTTTATAACTACACATATTTAACAATGTCTTACATAAGTAACAATAATAAATAATATAAAGCCCTCTTAATGTTCTTTCTACTAGGACGCGGAACATATTTTAGAAGGTGAAAGTCAGTTGTGAACATGTACAAAAAAACACGTCGGTTTCTTCTCGATGGTTTTCTTTACCATAAACTCAAGCTCATTGGAAATTGAACCCGTGTCTATCTTCTATCCATATAGAGTGCACGAAAGCCTAGAGTTCAAAAATACAACAACTACCCACTTAAACAGTTAAAGTGCTCTAGTTGAAGCTAAAATGAGCTGATAAGTCATACAACACGAGCTTTAAAAAATTTTTTTAATGAATTCAGCTTTTTATGGGCTTCAACACCATCGATGTGCGCGAGTCATATCACATTTATTTTTTCAATTCCTGGGTTTAAAAGTGTGGTACTCACGTGGTGGTGATGGGTGCATCTCCAGACCGGTTGGTGTAGTTGACAACGGCGTTAAACGTTTGATTAATCCACTGCCAGAATACGGTAGCGGGGGTCGTTTTGTAGAATGTGATCATCCCTATAAGAAATAACTGAAAATGATGTATACTGGATAGATTTATAATATCAAGGTTGTAAAAAGACAAATTTGAAAAAACTCTAACACTGACTAAGGTTCCCAATATATTATATTATGAAATATTTTTTGTGTTTAATTTTTTTTAAATAATCATCAGAATTTCAGTATACGCATGTGCACTGCCATCACAAAAGGTTAAGTGTTTTGTGTTGCAGAAAACTATTCTACTAAAAATAATTAGATGAATTGGTATATCATTATTTCTAGCTCTAGGTTCCTCTTAGCAAAGACTACTACCGCAGCATTTACAGTTCAAAGTATAGCAGCATACATTTTAGTGTTGTTATAGATAATAAAATTACTAATGACTCATGGCGATGTTGTGTAAGCATCCTAATCTAGTATACTCCATTTTTATAAGTAAGTATATACCGCATAAATATCTAGTAGTTGTCTCTTCGTTCTTTTGAAAAAAAGGTTGTTATGTTAGTCAAAACGATGTCGGAAATAAGTGTGACTAAAAAAATTTTCTTTTACACGAGAGAATTTTATTGTTCTTTATTGGAGACACAATAAGTCCAAAAAACACAAGCGAAAATTCATAAAAATAATTACAATTGCTTCCTTAGAGTCTCACTGAGAACATTTATAATTTACACAACAGGACAACACGAGTTTAATAAATAGTCATTTGAAGCATAAGTACGGATTATGGTTACATGTTAATTAAAATTTTAATGTGAAGCAAAAAATTTTAATAAAATTAAAAACTACGAGAGACATGCAAAAAATCAAACGGGGATATTTATGCATCATTGCACAGTATTTTCTTATTTTGTCTTTTATAAGCAGTGCGGGCGCATAAAATCATATCTAGGTTACTTAAAAATTTATCATTATATACAACATCATTACAACTGATTATTACAATCCCATCCAAATCCAAAAAGACTCCATCAACATCCCAATCATTGGACGTTCTCTGCTGGACCATAGGTATATTACTTGTACATTACCGCATGTATATAATAAAAATAACAAAGAGACACGAGAAATATTTTTTTGCTCCCGATCGCGGACAAATTGATTGATGATTATTAAAAGCGACACAACGAGCATATATCAATCAAAATTCATTCCTTCAATAGCATTATTAAATAAACGAAAAGAATTACTCGTTATTATTATACAAAAGCTTTTTAACAGATTTTGTAACTGACATTTTAACTTCGGTGATGATATCACCGTACAAGCCGAAAAAGCTACCTACCTTATTCTTCAACGGATGGTGAACTAAAATTATTATTGATATTCGAAAATGAGGAAAAAGTGAAAAGAAATCCATCATGTTTATTTCATCGTCAATCATCATCATCATCATTATTATCAGCCGATAGACGTCCACTGCTGGACATAGGCCCCCCCTTAAAGATTTCTATATAGGTATGGACTCCGGTAGCTCTGGGCACTAGGGGCTGACCTCTGTAGGGGTCATGTGGGGGGATTTGGGCCATTTCTCACCACGCTAGGACATTGCGGGTTGGTGGGATCCAGAGCCTCGTTGGGTGATTATCAGAGTGTACAACAAGTAGGTGAGATTGGTTTGGGTCCCGTGAGTTGATGTGTCTATTACAATGGCACTCGACAAAAATAGTTATAATGATGATAAATATCATAGTTTCAGCTGTTTGACAGCTGGTAAGAAAAGATGACTTTATAAAGCGTTAAGAAAAGGGAAAGACTGGTGATATTTTGTAATTATATAGTAGTATAGTAGCTCATAACAATGTGATACTAGTTAAGAGGATGTACACAGCACCAAATAGCGCTCGAGGCTTTGAGATATAGACGACACGAAATACGTCAAGTTTCTTTACCCCCGTAATTTTACTAGTAATAACGCCTTTCAAAACGGACCACAGTATTGCTTGCGAACTACTGTTTGACGTCAGTAATAGGCGCTGCGGTGGTACCTGCACTGTCTCCGACAATAGAAACCTACCACCAGTGTTGGCACATGTTTTAGCTTAAGTTTTTGTTGTTGGTCGAGAATCGCCAAGTTATGAATGAATTACCGCCAGTGATGAGTGTGTTCATGGGAGCCTGAGCGGCCATTCGGCCAAGCACAAACATTTTCTCTCCAGTATCGGGATGAAAGGCGCTGTCGTACAAATATTTCATTTGCCAAAGCTTGTCCTCATTATATCCAGATGGCATTTTATGCGATCTCCTAAAGCAATAAACAAATCATTTTACAATGAGCAACAAGTAAATACTTTCAAAGTTACTGGAAACAAAAACAATAATACCAAAACTGGGACGAAATAGCATATTAAACAAATTAAGTAATTAACAAAAAGTAAAGATAATTAAGTTATTTAAAACATCATTGCAGTATATACATATATAAAATATTTATACAAAAATTTAGTATCATTTCTTCAACCATAAATTTTTAAGGTACTAGGTTTTATATCTAAAATAATTAAGAAAAAAACGTAAGAAGATTTATTTGAACATCCTAACTAATGATCTATGTTATGGTCTGTATTGGGAATAGGGGAAGAGTTTGCATTCATATCATACATACATAAATACATACCATTTATCATACATTTTAATATTCAAGCAAACGAGAACGAAAATAGTTTAATTTAACAAGTTGTGATCTACCTAAACTCATGGACGATTTTCTTCGCTTCATCTAGATCTTTTGAAGTGGCAAATATGTTGAGAGGGTTGGTCAGCATAAAGAAATGTTTCGCACGACCCATATACGTCTTCTGATCATATCGTGGCTTGTCCAGATTTATATTACTCATTGCGTAGTTTGGTCACCCTGTAAAGTTATCAAAGTTAATTGTCTATTTCATTCGGTATGGTGTAAGTTTGTATTTTTATGTATAAATTAGCTGTTCCTTGTCCGCTTCGCTAGTTGAACACTCCCGCAACTCCTTTGGGGAAGGAATTTCGTAAAATCTATTCTCAGCTGGTTTATACTCGGTAAAAGGAAAACTCCTACTAAATTTCAAGTCTTTAGGCCTTGTGGGTCCAGAGATGTAATATTTTCTTCATAGGTAGAAATATCTTATATATATAGATGATAACAATTATGCCTTTTCGTGTGTTAATGTCTTAAGTAACGATATGTACAATGGTACATATACCAATGTTTATATAGTATAGTAATAGTTGAAAATTTATATATTTACGATCCCCATAATTATATAGCGCTACAGTGCTTGTTATTTTGTGTAATTTTACTTAGTTGTAAGAAAGATCCATCTGTGGTTATGCGATTACTACGTATAGTTTAAAGATGTGATTCGTACTTTGCTTACAGTTTTTGTTACAGTAATCATAATATTTTGAACACACTGCTTCCTGACTGCACTTTCGAAACAATGCGTTAGGTATTACAAAATGATGATCTTTCATTTATGTATATGTATGAATGAACTTACACATTTCAAATTGTATCAGAAATTAACGATTCGATAGATACGATAATTTATAATATACAAACATAATGGTAAAATTTTCAATACGTAATATATGCTGCATAATTAGTGACATCTAGTTAATAAGTCGTATAGACTAAAGGTGTTATTTTTGTTAAATCTCTTATGTCTAGAAGGTTACAGCAAAGTAAAAATTTAGTGATTCGAATTAAATCATATGCATGTTCAACTAGTTTTTGTAATCCGGATAAACCAGTTTTAATGTAGTTCTTCCGCGAATTTATACATTATACATTATTAAAACGTATTTACCGTATACTACGTTATTTATGAAAGAGAATTAGTAGTAAAACTTTAGTATATAAACCAGAATGCGTATATGTAGACTTTGCTGACTAACAGCATGAACTTTGAATTTTTTGTAGCATATATACGCGTACACTCATTGTACCGATATTTTTTAAATATTTGCTTAGTATATTGTAACCTTTAACATTAAAAAAAATGCTATAGCCTTCAAAATTTTTTTTTATCTAATGATGCAATAAAACGAGCGCGGAATTCACCTAATGGTAAGTTATACATATGCTCGATACTAAGTGCCGCCTGTTAGGTTGATATACATAGCACTACATTGTACTTATTGTCTTGAGACGATGTTGTGTATTTACCCTAGTGATTTCACTTACTACAACATCCTTCGAACCGAACCAGAGTAATATTTGCACACTATTGTTTGGCGGCAGATATAGTAGTTGCGGTGGTACGTATCTACACGGTCTATGTCTACAGAGACCTATCACCACATTTAAAATATTATGTATAAATATACATGAAATTTGATTTTGCAATTTCGAAAGGAAGACATAAATCCTTAAAAATTATTAAACAAATTTTGTATTTGGGAGAAAAAAAACCCCTAGACCTCATTAGTATCTTAGTACGAGAGAACCCTTCAATAACAACAGTATCAATAAAACCATGCCCCCTTGCCACCTCTTTATCATACTGTTTCGACAGATTCTTTTACAAGACCTTATTATATACCTTATATAGTAAATGGGTATTTACGAAATATTACTTTTAGACTGATGAATAAAATATTATAAAAAAACATGCAATTTATTTACTTACCTATTAATTTTAGAACATCTAATACATATAATTTATAATTTGTTTTTCTAAATCAATATATAACTACTTCATGTTTAAAATTCATGTTTGTTTATGTATTTCTGAAAGACATACATATGATATATATTAAAATAGTGCGCGATATGTGACGTTTTGTGATGACAATGTTGGCAGAGATCTACTAAAATTGTCCCGGAAAGTAAAATATTGAAAAAAAAAAAACTATTTATTGTTGTCAACACTGAAAGATTTTTGATAATCTTATTTTTTTCTTGAAAAATTGTACAGTATGAATATTTTCACCTACTAAAAAAATATTTTATATAGCGTAAATAATGTTGGTGAACAATGTAATAAATAAAAATATGTACGTATATGCATAATTATTTATATATTTTCATATTAATCCATGTTGTTCACGTTATATATAAACGTTATCTCACTGTAATAATATTCTGAAAAATGCGCACATGTACATTATATTTTTTACTTATATCATTCATTATTAAGTAAGACGCAAATTAACATTTCTTTTTAGGCCGTATAAGTTATGTAACATAAGCGTTGCGGCAAAGTTCAAATACATAGCTATAAACATTTTCAAAACCGCGAATTTTCTTATCTTTTTACAAAACCTTAAAGTTAAGAGTTCATATTTTCACATAATTGATTATAAATATTATCCAACGTACGTTAGTCGTTGTTAATCAAAAGGAATCTTTAGTGGTTGACTTTTAAATACAACAGGCACATTTCCGCAATTGGAAATCAAATATGTAGGAAACGTTACATATACCTCGGATATTTTATGTTATTTATAACAGGCTTTGCTATTTATAGATTTTTGGCAATAAACCATATTCCTTTTTCGAAATAATCAAGTTCAATGTTGAACTTAGTTTAACTTTTAGTTTTTTTTTTTGGTAAAAAAGAGTATCCTTTTTTCCGTAAGCAAATTGTTATAAACTCGTTGTTGGTATAGTACCTATCATTATAATTTAAAAACTTATTCATTGTAATGTGACCTCTGATTATAGGTTTATTTACATTTATTAAAATTCGTATAATCACAAACCGTAAAGGTTATAGTATTATTATATTTAATTATTTGAAACTTTCACAAAATTATACTAGATATGATATTCTACAAAAATGTATGAATTAACATAACTGTAATATAATTAACATCAACTATTATATGATATGATCTTTTTTAAGAGGCTTTTTTACCATCATTGCCGTGATTAAATTAAAAAAATGGAAATAAAAGTTCAGATATATTAACAGCCGAAATTATGTAATAGTTATCGTCTCACAAAATATGATTTATTTAAACTCATATCAACGAAAGCCGTGACCCCATCAAACCTTATCATCTTCGAGTTTCAAAAGGTTCACAATATTTCCGACTCTGTATCAAGATAATAAATAATCAATAACATAAGAACGGTTTATGGAAGCCGGGATAATAATTATTTTAAATAAATTATCAATAACTACCACAGCTTCTCATATAAATATTTGATTGATTTACTCAGATATTATCCAAAAATGTGTTTTTCATCAAAGAAATTATTACTTCAAAAACTTACCCAGTTTTTAAAATGGTATGAACACAAGCTATCCGTTTATAACTTAATAATAGCGATGAATGGATTGATAAAATGTCAAATATAATTTAATTCTAGAAACACATTTTAATGGATTTTGTACACTAGATAGATTTCAATTAAACGCTGTAAGGATTTAAATGTTGCGCCGCCACAAGAATTAGAGAACTGATGTAAAAATCAATTTTACGAGGTCTCCTGTGTTATCACTCCAAAAAAAAAATAATGTTTGGTGAAATATCCTTTAGCTAAATATAAAGATTAATAAATTTTAAGTAAAAAATTAAAACCACTAAATTAAATAGCCACGTTATGCAATATCCAATTTCTTGTTTATCAAAAGTTTTTGAGAAGAAATGATACCATTTTTCTATATTATTATTTTCAGTCTATAGTTATTGTCAAATATTAATAATCTTTACACTTCTTTTACGTTCCAATTTAGGTTCACTAAGATTCGTAAAAAAAAAATTAACTTTTATTTCAATAGAATTATTATGTCTATTTATAGTCGCATTAGTTTTATGAATTAGTATCATGAAGGAGTATCTTCACACATTAATTTTATTTTAAATTTCTCTATTTTTTTCATTTATTATTTGCTGTCAATTTCCGTTTCTAGGAATAGCATTATGCTAATTTTACGTTTAGGTTGACGGCAAAAGACGAATAATTGCGGCAGTACTTGTGCCATAAAATATAATATTAATAACCTTTTTAAGGGTATCTTAATTACAAAATGTCTTTAATAAGCAGAAACGTATTTCGCGCCTTAGTGCAGGTAATTTTTGTTAAATTGTAATTTCAATTGTCCTTTCTGTACACATAAGCTTAATGATCCAAGTGTTTCGTAACATGTAATTCAAATCTTGTAAAATTGTATTTTATGCTATCGAAAGTATAATGTGATAATGTTTAATAACATTATATTCATTTTCAACTTGATTTCTTCAATACTATTTGAGGATAAATTTATGACGTTGTAAATTATAAAAATATCTCACGTGACTAAAATAATACAATAACATAAAACTTTCAGGGATCGCAGCATGTCAGTAAAGGCGTCCACACTACTTCATTAAACAACAATAAAAACGTATGTTTTGCGCCACAAGCAATCAGCACCCTGGTGAGATACTAACTGGTTTACTAATAAGTAAAAAAAAGAGATATAACTAGCAATGAAGTCTCTTTCATATGAAGATTATTTTTTAAACAGGAAAAACGTATTTTTTTATCTCTTAATAATGGAAATGTATCTTTATAAGCAAATATATATATAAATTTTACATAGACAGTCGTTATTAATTTAGGTAGTACTCACTGTTTTTTCTTAATTTAGTAAAAATTACATTTTATAAGATATTTCAGATCAAAATAGAATAAAAATTCTAACATCCTCCATCAAATATTATATACAGTTTATAAAAAGAAGCTGTTTTAACAGTGTTTATTTGATAAGTTTAAACTTCATTACTTGTTGTATCAAATCTTTGAATGTAATATTATATGTACTCTATAATATATAGAAAGGTTAAATTAAATATAAATAGAAATAACATATGTTAATTTTGAAATGAACATTTGGAATCAAAATTACAAAAGACTTATTTCGAATAAAATTAATGTTTTATATTACCTTACATTAGTATAATAAATATTGTAAGTTTGAAAATGATTAGCAGGATCTACTGGTATCACTCTGTAAGATATTTTTTTCATTTTATGCATGAAACATAATGTGAATACAGCCATTCTATTTTTTCTCTACATAAAAATTTATTGGTTTTGGTTTCATTTTGTATATACAAACATTTTATTTGAATATGGTTATGCATATATACAAATACATATTCAAAAAAAATTTAAATTAAAAAATTACTTGGTATAAACATTGGCAAAATTATATCTCATACAGGTATAAGATATGAATAGAATGGCTCAGTAACAAAACTGAAGCATGAATATGTCTATTCTGTTTTTGATGTAATAATGTGTATAATGTTAAAGCATGAATACCTAAGTGTTTTGTAATGTATTTAATAATAATTTTCATGTTGTGTTGTCCTTGGGAAATCTGGTACATAAAATTTATGACATGCATATACAAGATTAAAAAAAAAAGGTTGTTTCATATGAGTTGTATTGTGGATCTCTCAGCATAATTTTACTATAATGATATATCACTACATATATGATAGTGAGAAACAGAAATAGTTATTCATACTAGTTTACATTGTTTAAATCTTCATTCATGTTGAGTGCAACTGGTAATACTTAATGTTACTCTCTTGCCAGCCAACAAAATTATCACAGGTAATATATTCAAGTGACTTAATAAAGCACAGTTGTAATTGAATAAATTTTTAAAGAATAAAACATGAGAACTTGGTATAGTAAAATCACTTGCAATTATTTGGTTTTATCAATAAATTGTTTTAATATTTTTTATATCTTAATATTTTTTATCATTACAACTTTTTAATGATCATCTAAAACATCAATGTTACAATACTACCAATATTTAAAGTTGCAAAGATGATGTAAGAGAAATGACATAGATTTCCTAATATGAGGAATAATGGAACAGCAAATAATGTATTTAAAATAATATTAAAATCTGTGGTGGGTAATTAATCCACCAAACTCAATATAGATATATGAATGAATTTTAAGAATTTATTTAGAAGTTGGATTCCAATAAAAAACTTAGTCTGAATTGAAAATAGTTTGTACACAAAAGTTAATTATTTGATAAATGTTTTTTATTTCTGTATCACTAATTTTATGGTAAACAAGTATAATATTTCTGTTCATGATTTAGCAAACCAAGGAGGGTCGCATTAAATGCACTCTTATTCCTGGAGATGGAGTGGGTCCTGAGCTAGTATACTCTGTCCAAGAAGTCTTTAAGGTATGTGGTACCGTTGGGTACCTTTTATATATAATATGATACATGCCTCTTTGTCTGCTTCTTCTTCTTCTTTGTCGTAACCTTATGACTGAGGGATGTGACTATGGTGTGTTGCCCTGGCCACCATTTCTTTCCAGATATTTCTGTCTTATCTGCTAAACATTATTTAAAAAAAAATTGTTAATATCACGCTAGAGTTTATTTGCATTGTATGTAATAATATTATTTTATTTAATACTTGTACCTAAAATTTAAATTATGAAAAATCTTATTCTGTGAGTTCACTTACTGCATAGTGAGTGAAAAATATCTAGATCTCTAATAGAGGAGCTGTTTGCAGCTAGTGGCTACTTCAAAAAATATTATGTTCCATTATGAAGATGATTTTAGTTAGTGAAATAATTGGATTGATGAAACTTGAAATCATATGTTGTAAGCTGACAAGCACAATTTGGTACAGTACCATTCCAGCTAAGATCACATTGTTATGAGCGAAAGTATCACTTCCCATTAAGATGTCATTCTTTTTTTTTATTCCAATGTTCATTTTATACAGGCAGCAAATATTCCAGTGGATTTTGAATCATTCTTCTTTTCTGAGGTGAACCCCACATTGAGTGCTCCGCTTGAAGATGTTGTCAATTCGATCGCTAGAAATAAGATTTGCATTAAGGTATGTTTTTATTATATCTATATGCAATATATAAATGGGTTTGTTTTATTATGTCCTCATAATAATAAGTGGAGATAAATCTATGCTACTAGAGCAGGAGTATTTTGAGCAAGCATGCTTCAGTTACAGCTTGTTACTTAACACACACACAAGAAACAGTGTCATGGCTTTGCTGCATTGAAAAAATTTGTACTCTTGCTAATTTCCAAGATTTTCTATGAAAGAATAACCACAGTTTCTTTTCTGTTACCAAACAGTAGTATGCAGATGTTTCTGTGCTCCAACAAGAACAGCTTTGTAGGTAGTAAAATTACTGTGGTACCAAGTCTTATCATCATGTATCTCAAGGCAATGAGTACAATGTAGTGCTGTATATATTATTCTTACTAGAATAACATTGTCATGAGCCGCCTTACCATCAGGTGAACACCAACTCTTGTTGCTTAATGAGATAAATATGTTTATTAACTGTAATGTTGCAGGGTATCTTGGCCACGCCTGATTTTTCCCACACTGGTGAGCTGCAAACGTTGAATATGAAGTTGCGTAACGCGCTGGACCTGTACGCAAACGTGGTGCACGTGAAGTCGTTGCCCAACGTGAAGTGCAGACACCAAGATGTCGATTGCATCATCATACGTGAACAGACTGAAGGAGAATACTCAGCTTTAGAGCACGAGTCTGTACCAGGTTAGAGTTTCTTAAACTGTTTTCATATACCGTTTTTACAAATAGACAGACCGTAGATCTTTGGAGGCTATTTATAATATAAATATCACTGCAGCACATACCTCTTCTGTCAATCAGGCCTATGTTAATACTGCTAAAATAGTATGTAAAGGGTTTTGTAAATAATAAAATTCTGTTGTAAAGGAACTTCATATCACTTAAGCAGATGAGTAGAATGTATACCATTACAATTAGTACTTGTGTTACATGATCGAAAAAGTTTTCTTTAATTGATTGCCTACTATTTAATGATATATATTATGTATAAACGTATTACTTACGAGTTTCTTCAAATAAAAAGAGAAATTATGTATGTCTTTTATCCCGTTATAGGCGTGGTGGAATGTTTGAAGATTATTACTGCCGCCAAGTCGGAGCGTATCGCTAAATTCGCGTTTGATTATGCGGTAAAGATGGGCCGTAAGAAGGTCACCGCTGTCCACAAGGCGAATATCATGAAGCTCGGAGACGGACTCTTTCTGCGTAGTTGTGAAGAGGTTACCAGATATTTTTGCTTCATGTAGTCGCTTTCGTTAATAAAAAAGTAACTGGACAGACGAGTTTCAAAGAAGTCATAAAAAACATAGAATATAAGTTAAGCGTAGAACTCACTATAAAAACGAGAAAATTATAACATTAGTATTTCCACATGCAGATGGCGAAGCTGTACCCACGCATCCAGTTCGAGAAAATGATAGTTGACAACTGCACTATGCAAATGGTGTCAAATCCTAACCAGTTTGACGTTATGGTTACCCCAAACCTGTACGGAAATATAGTGGACAACCTTGCAAGCGGGCTTGTGGGCGGTGCCGGCGTGGTGGCGGGCGCGTCGTACAGCGCCGAGTGCGCCGTATTCGAACAGGTATAATTCAATTATAAAAAAAGATATTAGGTTTGTTAAATTATAAAAAAAATTGTATGTAGAGCGGACTTAATGCGAAACTGCATTTTCTAGTTTACTTTTGAGTTAAGCAGATATAGTGTGTAAAAAGTTATAAAAGATAAAAATGCAGGTTAAAGAATAAAATTAAGATATAAATGTGGGAATTAGGAATTGTTAAAATGACAGTAGCTGGCTAGCCTAATAGTTAGGGCGAGCGGCCTTCATTCCGAAGGTCACGGAGTTCGAATCTCGGCATGTACCGATGACTTTAATATTTATGTCCATTTGTGAACTTTAGTAACAACAACGAAATACAAACGGTGAAGGAAAACATCGCGAGGAAACCTGAACCCACATGAATTAGAATTTATTGTAAGGTGTGTGTGAATTCACCAATTCACATTGGACCCGCGCGATGACTATGGCCTAATGCCCTCAAATTGAGAGTAGGTCTGTGTCTCAACAGTGGGGACGTAAATTGGCTGTTAAGAAACAAAAAAATGGCTGAAATGGCGACCTCGCACCCGAAAGCGTACCTTTGGCAGACAGAATCCATAAAAAAAGTCGCTGGAAGCCACTGGATTCAAACAGCGCAAGACCATGATTTGTGGATCACATTATAAAAGACCCATGTCCAGCAGTGGACTTCCATCGCTTGAAATGATGATGAAAATGAGTGTAAGAGATAGAGAGTTATGTGAGTGAGGATGTTTTACAGAGAAATGTGTATGACAGAAAGTGTTGTGTGAGTGGTAGATTGTTTTGTGAGCGAGAGAAGACTACAAGATGGCGTACATGTTGAAGATATGTTACATAAAGTTTTTTTTTAACGTAGGGGAATTGCCTGCTTAAACCCGTCCGCGCGAGGGTAAGGACAAGTTATGTCCGACTTGCACCAACTAAAACCCCCACGATGTTCCACCTCGTCGCTTTATGGCACGGTCATGGGAACGCTTTGGCATACATCCGCGACCCCGTTAGCGTTGGCTGCACCAAGCAGCCCCACCTCGGGAGAGTGGGAAGAACCCGTCTTTCCACCTCCGTAGGGATACGCCGGAACATGCAGCGCGCCCCCTCCTCGGCCTCTTTCAATCACGCGGCCAAGGGATTCCTCCGACTCTGTGACCCAGAGGCCATAGGAATCAAGAGAGAAAACTCTTTCGACTCCCTGCGGCGGATCCGGTGTTGGGCTCCGCCGTCAACCGCTATACGGCCGCGGAGGATAGGGAAAGCGGCGGAACGCAATACTCCTCTCCCTCCGCGATTCCACCTCGGCTGCAAAGGACAGTATAAATCTGCTCCTGCAGCCCACCCGCACGCATCCAAGGTGAGCTCACGAAGCTCCGTAGCTCTAACCTGGCGCGGCCGCCTCGAGCCGGCCGGGTAGGTTCCTCTTCGCTTCACCGTGGGGGATCAAGCCACGGCTACTGAGCCCCACCGCCACGAGAAGGCGATAACCTGTTCGGGGGGATGTTATATAAAGTTAAATCATTTTACTTTATCCAACAGACAAATTATTTTATGTTTTGTAATAATGTTTATGGTTTATCTAGCCATATATAAATTAATTACACCCACCATTTTTCTTCATAGAGTAAATAGAAGAACTAAATTGTATGAATGATTAAAAAAATCACAGTTTCATGCAATGAAGAGATACAGTAACAGGAATAGTAGAAAGTTTTAATATTGACTTTAAAAGTATTCTTGCCAATTAATTACTGCTCCACATTCAAACGAATTATAGGAATTTGGCAGATGTCTTGTTAGTTTATATTTATTTTTATCTATAACATTGACCAATGAAAATTAGTAAAACTGCATTGATTTTAATAAACTTACTAATGGTGGATACCTGTTGTCGAAGACCATCTAATGTTATGTTTGTCATTTCATTAAGTAATAAAGGAAGTTACATGCTTATTAAAAAAAATTTAAATATGTGAGTAAGTTAATATTTGTTTTGATTTCTTTATTTTAATTCTTTCATCAGGGCGCTCGGCACATCTTTTCCGGCGCGGTGGGCAAGAATATTGCCAACCCGACTGCGATGCTGCTCTGCTCCGCTAACCTCTTAGCACATGTTAACTTGCATTCATACTCCAAGATGATCAAGAATGCTATCAACAAGTCAGTAAAAACTATTAATCGATTCTTTTATTGTTACCACCTTTCTGACTGGTGGCGTTCCCTCACAAGGAAAAAGTTAATGCCGTTTATTCACAATGCTAGCCAAGAGCTGGGGGATACCACATGTCCTCGAAGACTGTTGTTATTATAACATACAAAAGCGTGAAAAATTTTGTGAACCTACAAATTTCTTTTACTTCAGTTACATTATCGTAATACTTATATTTAATTAAGAGTTTTGTTTCATTTTACCTTATAATATTTACAATAATACATCATAGTCTGTCCATTGATAGATTTATGAATTTAAGTCTTCCAGAAATGTTATGTATTGATACAAAATTTTATTTTTTTCAGAGTCCTTACAGATGGCAAAATAAGGACCAAAGATCTCGGAGGTCAATCAACGACCAAAAACTTCACCAATGCAGTTATACATAGCCTGGTTTAAAATTACCAAAAGAAAACTTAGTGAAATTTAAACTCCTAGAGTTATTTCATAAGGATAATTTATTTTCTATTATATTTATTCTTAAATTGTGATCTGCAGTCATATAAATAATTCATAATTGACATTCAGTACTGTTTTAAATGTTTCTTTAAGATGACATTGACAATGTTACCATTGTAAATAAACTGATAGTTGTCTATTGTTGTTTTATTTTCACATAGTAATTAATGGTAGTTTTTCTTTGTACAATGCAGATGTATCTATTATATTTTTTTTAATTTAAATTATGAATTAATATGTATTGTGGTGTGGTGTGGTGGTAACATACTAAAGATCCACAGCAGTGATTCCCAAAGTGGTCTATATCGACCCCTAGGGGTCTATGACAACCTGCAAGGGGTCTATGGGGAAATGAAAATGGGGGTCCACGATAGTGGATCTCAACACATACACTGATAGTACCTATTTACTTACATCATACTATCTTATAGTAACAAAACATACATTATTTATAAAAGTACCTATGAAGTAGTTTTGAATCTAGGTTTGAGGATATTTTGACTATGGTAATACCACCGTGGATAATTAATCCATATGGTGACATAGAAGAAACGAATGTCATAATCCAAGAGGAACTGACTGAACTAAGTACAAACGAAGAACTTAAGGTTCAGTTTAAAAACGGATATCAGCAATTCTGGCTGCAAAACAACATACCCGTTACTTATCCCGTATTATGGAATATAGCGAGGAAATTTTTAATCTCCTTTCCATCGTCATACCTAGTGGAAAGGGGGTTCAGCGCTGTTACCAATCTCCTAACGAAAAAAAGAAACAGACTGGACATCATTAGCCGAGGAGATTTAAGATTAACCCTTACAAAATTGACGCCAAATGTTGATAATTTATTATTAAAGAATCAGGTTCATCCTTCTCACTAAAAATATTGACTTATTGCTTATGTTATTTTATTTATAGTTTATTTTATATTTATTTAATGTTACGTATATTTTACATAACAGATACAAAATTTTATTTTGAGTAGTTTTTATTTAAATTCAATTAATAAATGTATAAATTAACATGTGTTTTTACTTTAATTTTTTAACACTAAACTTCACTATAGTTAGAAATTTACAGGAAATCAATATCAGGTAAGTAGGGGGTCTACCCAACACGGAAAAACATGGCAAGGGGTCTACGACACAAAAAAGTTTGGGGAACTCTGATCCAGTGTGGTCTTGACGAAACAAAAAAGTGTTATTTAAACTCGCTAAGAGTTAATTTATAATCACATTATTTATTTTCTATTATACTAAAAATTATGATTACTCAGTATTGCTCTTAACGTTTCTTTATGACAAAAAATTTTACTATTTAAAATAAAATAATGTTGTCTATTGTCGTTTTATTTTTGAACAATAATTGATTTCATTTTTTTTCTATTTAATGTGATAAATAAATTAAATAGATTTTTTTCATTGAAATTATGAGTAAAAGTATTTGTTGAGATGTTGGCGGTGACGTACACATATATTATATGTACTGTGGTATAACTCTCGGAATAGCTAGCTTTTTCACTCTGTCCGATATCATGTATTTCAATGCGTTGGGCGGGACCTATGGAAAAAAATAATTGTAGTGCAGTTCATCTTTCCGGAGAGGATTTGTGAGAACTCGTATCATTAAGACAATATAGTCAATATTTACCTTGACAGGGTCTCTATAATTAGAATCCTGTGACAGTCTCTTGTAGATCTTGAACTTTGGTAGAACACTGATTTGAGTTAGTCGAGGTAGAAGAGCTTCAAGTGGCTTGCGCGGTCCCCTCTGTTGTTTTGACAAATGACATATTCGATTAATGTACATTACCTAAGCATTGTTAACTGAAGTCGTAAAAAAGTACATGTTAAAATTGTTGAATACCACAAGAGCTTTTTTAATGTAACCCCAAAGTTTGTGAGAAGACATGTCATGATAATAACATTCTTTATGTAAATTTTTATAAAAATAATCTTTTTTGATGATCAAGGATTAGAATTTTTTTCACGAATAAACAAAATTACCGTAAATAGAAACAAAATTACCGTTAGTGGCTCTGCTTTAAAATCTCTTCTGGGGCCTGCGATCTGCCCAATGTAATCCATGTGTTTCTTCCATTCACTTTCGGTCCAGCCCCTCTTCTTCTTCACTTCTTTAGTGTCTTGTTTTTTCAAATCTAGTACGCAGTTAGCCAATTTTGAATAACAAGTTGCATTGGCTAACTCGATCATATGATCCAACCGTTCCAAGCGCTCCGTAGAAAAGCGGTTTTTATAAGCACGCTTTGTCAGAAGCATGCGTCTAAAACAAATAATGAATTGGCACTCAGCCTACCCTCAATTTAAAATAACTAACTTTAAATTGCTATAAAGACTAATTTACAAACTTAGCAAAAATTACGGCAATACAATTTTTTTGTATTTAACTACAAATTAGAACTTGACATTTAAGTTGAGTGGAGATTTTCATATAGAGAGACTTACAAAACTTTTTAAAAAGTAATAAAAAACAATTATAACGTACCGTAAATATGGCCATGCTACGTCGTTAACCCTATCAGATATATGGGCATTTACCGCAGAAACCCTGATACCCCTGGGTGTGTAAGCCGGCATGCCTTCATCGGTGATCATATAATTCTTCTTTGGAACGCATAACATGTTGAATCTTTTAAGGATTTTGTAAGGGAATGAAGTAGTTGGCAAGTCATATTTTGGCTTAACCATTTTGAGCTAGCTATTCTGAGAGTTGTTAGTCAGAATGTACTGATGCTTGTATTTTTACATGGTTTTTTGTTCTTATAAAAATAAACGTTCCATCTTCGCTTTATGTCATGGTTGTTAGACTGTTGCTAACGGATATTACATTAATCGAGGTGAGAATGATTTATATTTTTAATATCTTTTTAGTGGTTGTGAAAAATTGATTTTAATTCCTAAGGACCTATTTATTTAAATTTAATGTCCAAAAAAATATAAAACTAAAAGTTGTTATCAGTACGCGATTACTGAACTTGTATTTTGAGAACATTATCAATTTTAAATTATTTTACTATTAAGAAATGAAACAGAATATTATGCAGTTCTATACTATCAGCCGGTAGAAATCCAACTGCTGGACATAGTTCTCTCACTAAGATCTCCATATCGATCAGGGCGTCTACGACACAGCACTAAAATAAAAACCTCATCGTCGTTAATTCGAACATTGATCATGTGTACTCCCTAGACCCAATAATCCAACCTTATCATTAATATCTCATTAAACAAAAAAACAGTATTTATAAATTATGAGACAACGTATTATAACAAACGAATACTAAACGATTAACAGCAAATTTACTACATAAGTGATCTATAGAAGTATTTAAAATAATGTTGAGATTGATCAATTCACAGCACACTTAACTTTATCCAGTTCCTAAACTGATACTTTTGTTCGATCTGACTTACGAAAAAGGCTTCGTGCTTGTATCAGAAACCGTGGCCGTTAGTTTGAGCAAAATTTAAATTAATTGTTACTTTAAACTTTTACTCTGAACTCAATATTTGAAACGACAACAATAAGCTCGCACATGTTACAACAAAAACAAGAGTAAAATTAAGGGCCGGCGCGGCGTCTACTTTTCAGTCTCTACAGTTTGATATTTCATGGGACTTGTTTTTATTACGTGTTTTATTTTCAAAATTTTAGAAGCTTCGTACTTTCTTATGCCTTGTCGGATAGGTATTGAAATCAGGTGCTTTATACGTATTTTTTATAAATAAAGTTTTATTTTAAAATTAAATAAAAATGTAAGTATGGCACTTATTTTTTACTGTCACGACTTTTAAAGAACCTAATTTAAAAGTTTTAGCCTCTAAGTGCTGATTAATAATATAATTTAATAAAACAATAATTAAACAATAATTATTACATTAAAATTTGTGTAGAAATAAAATCATCAAATTTTTGCTAGAAAATCGAGAATTTTTTGAAAAATATTTAAAAAATTAATAACTCCAGAATCGTTTTTGGATGGGGTATTCCACACATAGATAGATAGGATACAAGCTATACTTTAGCCCCCCTCCAACGGGTTCTCGCCTTGTCGTGGCGGAGGGGCTTAGTAACCGTGGTCCGGTACACGGTGAAGCCAAGTGGAACCCATCCGGCCGGCCCGCGGCGAAGGGCTGGTCGAAGCGGCCGCTCCAGGTTCAAGCACCGGTTGGATAACTGGAGCTCACCGGAACGGCCGGGAGCCGCAGGGGCGGCTGTATGCTGCCCTGGCGGCCAGGCTGCAGGGGCGGTTTCATACCGCCCCTCGCAGTCGAGGTGGGGTCGCGGAGGGAGTACCCTCTGCGGCCAACCGGTGTCGCATCGGTGATGCGGCGGTGGTAGGGCCGCGGGGGAACAGGAGTGTCGGTATTGAGATGCGCCGCTCTCCCTATTCTCCGCGGCCGTTGACAGGTAGCAGCGGGCCTAACATCTCTTCGCCGCGGGGAGCCGGGAGAGGTTTTCTCCAGTGGCTCCCATGGTCTCTGAGCGATGGGTTCGGGCGAACTGGTCGCCCGCGCGCGATGAGGTCGAGGAGGGGGCGCGCTGTATGTTCCGGCGCGCCCTGGAAAGGGAGGGTTCATCCCTCTCTCCCGAGATGGGGCTGCGCAAGCGGCCAGCGCCGGCAGGGTCGCGGTAGAGTGCATGCGTTCCCGTGACCCTGCCATCACGGCGATGAGGCGGAACATCGTGGGGGTTTTAGTCGGTGCAAGTCGGACATAACTCGTCCTTGCCCCCACGAGGACGAGTATGCGTAGGCATTTCCCCCACGTAAAACAAAAAAAAAAAAGGTATACTTTAGCCCCTCCAGATCTTTTACACCTATTACCTTTCACCTTGTATATATTTCTAACCACCGCCTAATTGTTATGAGTAGGCGTATCGTTTACCATCGGGTGATTAACTCGCTCGACTCGTCGGTTTGTACTGCGAAAAAAGATTGTTCCCGTTTTAATGGCTTTTGTAAATAATGAAATTACTATAGCGACTAGATATAGCATCTCGTTACTCGTCGATGTGCATTATATATTGCTGTGTAAATCATTTAAGTCCAGACACATTGTTATCGGACTCCTCGCCTCGACAAATAAAAAAATCGTGTTGTAGTATAAAGTTACGAACTAGGGCCTCAGTGTTGTGGTATACGAAATGGGCAATATAATTTGGCTTGCGGCCTGCATACAATAGCATACTCGTGGTCAGGTTATCAACATATAGATTATACTAGCTTATATGTTATAAAGCGTTTTGTAGATTTCTTGTTTAAATATAATTTTTCTGTTTAGCTTAATTACTATTTACATTTCCAATGAAAAATAAACCCAAAAAGAAACAAGTCGGTTATGAAAAGTTTTAATTCGCTTTACAATAACTATATATATAAATATTTCATTGATTAACAGAATACTGATATCATCAAAAATAATTAAAATAAATAGTAGCCTTATTTCACATCTGTTTCACCTATAAAACCAGTCATGTGAACAAATGCAGCCAGAGTAACACAATTCGGAACATATAACATTATACAATATATATATATCAAAACACAAAAAAAAACATACTAAGTTCTACTTAACATGATCATAATTTAGTAACAATTTTCAAAAAGTTCTTAGAATGTTTCATTGTGTCCCAACAATAATTATTTCCCATTAAAGCATGTGATTGGTATTAATATATTCCTGCACAATAGGAACTCATATCCATCACTATTTCGACATGTTATGTGCGACCTGTCCGATGCTACCTTGCACGAATTGATCTGTGATCTTCACCTGGTCAGCGGTTAAAAACTCAAACATAATATATAAAAAAATATATCCTTCACACATTTATTGTCAAACACAGATTAAATTGATAAAGCACAATTATATTGCTATTAAGAATTATATTTTGGGAATATATTTATTTCAATAATGCAATGAAAAAAAAAATTAAACGAAGAGAGGGGGTATCAACGATCTCTACATACTCTCCTTTATTATCTTGGAATTTAAGTATGTGGACATCTCAACACAAGTTTTTATTATATTAATAAATGTAATGAATATAAAAACTTTTCCTTAATAATAACCTTGTAGAAATTCATTTATAAATTAATAGACCAATGTGGGCAGACTTATTAACTTGACTTATTAATCATATATACATAAATCATTTATCAGGACTGAAACAAATTTACAGGTGAACTCGATAAAGATACCGACAAATAAATATCAAAGGGTGTGGTCGTCTCTGACGATGCGGCGCCAAAACATATGAAGGCATCTGCCATATATTAGTTAAAATATTTGTTTTGTTCGTAAATTCATCGTAAAATATTTTTATTTGTGTATATCTAAATTCAATTCAAAAATATATTCGAAAATTTAACGAAATAAATGCCAAAAGTTTAAAATCGGTAAATATACAATATAATTAACAATAGTTGATATAAATCGCTTCACAAGATCTTACCGACGTGATAGGTAATATTTTCTATATGAAATAATAATCCGAACAAACAATAATTCCAGTAAGTCTGGAATAACTCCTCAATTGCTACCACAGCAGAAGGGTATCTAATGCAGGATTTCCCCACCAATGAAGTTACTAAAGTTCGTGTTAAACTGTTTTGATATGATGCGTTGGGAGGTGTGTTGGTATGATCTTGTGGCGCCACCATCATGCTTGGCTATTTGACATCAATGGTAGAGATGACTGAGGGCTCGAGGTTCCTCGGTACGATGCTGTTGTTGCTTTCTTCAAGCATTTTCTTGTGCTCTCTTCTGTTTTTGAAGCTGTTGGTGATAAAACGGTATAACGTACTGTATTAAACAACCTAGCAACATAGACCAGACTATTATTTATATATTATTGGCTTGTCCAAACCAGATATAGACCAATACATTGGAAGAGCATAGACAAAATATTATGTATGTTAAATATATTAAATTAATTATTTATTAATTATATATATTATTTTTATTCTAATTTCATAAAGCGATGCGACAAAAAAGACATATACTGCACCACATTGTGCTTGTCGCATTAAAACTCAAGATATTAAATTTTGTTACGGCAAAAATTTCATTCACTACAGCGTCCTTGAAACCGGAACACAGTAACATTTGCACACTACTGTTAGGTGGCAAAAATACACGCTGCGGTGATAACCCACCTAGAAGGTCTCCGGCGACAAGAACTATCAGTTTATTTAATATGAAACTACGATATGCCACCAAAATAATTTATGAGAAAGATTTTTTTAATATTTGCTTTAGATTAAAGCATGTTGCTGACTAGGTCGGTCGGATTTGGACAGCCTCGATGATATATATATATATATATATATATATATATACAAAAATGGATAGTTGACATATAGCAATTGTGACGCCAGATAGGATGTTAAACCCTGCATCATATTACATTCGTCGTTTTGGAACAAGAAGTTAGGTCTTATTACACCAGTAGTTTATTACTAAAGCCAAACGATAACATTGTAATGTTTGCATACATCTGTTTGGCAGCAGAAATAGGATCTACGGTGATATCTACTTAGACATTCTTGAGACCTACCACCAGTAAACACATTAATTTTTTCATGATTATTTTAAAGATATAGTGACCTTGTTGATAGGAGAGGTCATATTTACATCACAACATCCATTTTTATACATATAAATAAATAATATACTTATGGCTATATTTAAATATAGTAGAAAAAACAGTAAGCATTTATGCTTTGGTTTATCGAATATTTTGTATAAGAAAGTTATTATCCATGAAGTTCACTGGGTTCGAATATAACTTTACTGGTTTTGCCCCAAGAGAAACTTTTCCAAAGTCCGTCGTTGTTGTCTGGTAAGTATGGTAGCTTCCCTTTCCCATGCAATTTTTTTAAAGTAATACGCACCATGCATTACCAGTTATACAATTAATCTAATAAGTTCCCAAAGAGGGCAATACAACCCCTAGTAGAAGCTGGAGCTTCCTTAGTAATGGTGGTCCAGAGACGAAAGGGAAGGCGTAGAAATTTAATGTAATAAAATACTTTAATGGGGCGGTAGTTCATAAAAGGTTAGGACCCGGTGGTCCACTACAGGATGACGGGTCCTTCCTTCGCTAGAAGATAATCATAGCAATTTAATGTGAATAATATCTTGGAAACAAAATATTCGATACCAATGCATTAAGAAAGTTTTTCTAGATTTAGATTATCGTCAAAATTATCATAAATTTGATAATGAAATAATTAATAATAAATCTTTGAATTCGGTAAAATTTTGTACTGTCAGTGGTAATTCAATTCTTTTATTTTAATTTTATACCTAACGTTTTCTCTTAGTGTTTAACTATAACACTCGAGGCTTTCCCTTACAAGGAAAGAGTTAGGCCTCTTCTATAAGACGCTGGCTGAGTGCAGGATGGTGGGTGTCTCAAGTTCAAGAAAGCTATTGTTCTTGATATGTCGATTTCTTCCCGATGTTTTCTTTCAAAACTCAAGCTCAATGGGTATCGAACCCATGCCTCCTCGATGCATGTTGCTTGTACAACCTACTTACAGTCCGAGTTACCACAGCTTTATTATTTTTCATGAAATTTAATTATGTTCAGTTTGTAAAAGTACTTTATACTTACTAAATATTAAAGCGTTGTAAATTTAAATTAGCTAAAAACAATAACAATAAGCAAAAGTTAGAAATTTCAAAGAATATCTGGAATTCAAATAGAAGTTACTACTTTATAACGACGTAGAACAAGCTCTATTTAGAATTTTATTGTATATATGTTTTTTTTAAAGGCGGTAAACTATGATTAAGATATTCTCTTAAATTTCTACTGGTAAGTGCGAGCCGTTTGCCCCATGGTTAGTGCACCGTCACCAGCCTCCACCGTATACTTATACTGCGCTGGCGACATACCTCCCAAACTAAGCAGATCGGTATGGTTATGATGACGGGTGTTGGACAAATAATATGAAATAAAAAAGGATCAATTTAGACATTTTAGTTCGCAGGAACAATTATTTTAATATTTGGTAATAATTGAAAATTAAAAAAAAAAGTAAATTATGTAAAATATCTGATTCGGCTGATTTCAGCTGTGTCGATATAAATTTGAAGCAGTTTGCTACATCGGAACAAGATGAAAAACGAACTTCTCATCCAACGTTGTTGTAAATTTGTTTAAATATTTATTTCTTTTAAGGTCGTATTTTTTTATTACTTTAAAAGTTTGAATTTATTAATAATTATAATAATTTATTGCTATGTAACCTTAACCTTCCTTACATAATTGTAAATTTTGTTGAAATATGTTTTATTTGAATATAAATATTTTTGAATTGCTGGGAGCTATTGGATTCGAAAATTACGATCCAGCAGTGGACTATGCTGCATTATTTAAGATTTTTTTTTTATTCGACGAAGCGTCAAGATGAACTGGGCGTTCAACTGATGGTAAATGATACTCCTGCCCATAATAACGTGGCGCTAGTTAGGATGTTATACGTAGCACCACATTGTGCTCGTCGCAGTTTGGCGGCAGAATCTGAGGTGCGGCGATGATACCTTCCTAGACGGTTTCCGGCAGGAGACCTACCACCAGTGATTTAATAATTATAATAATTTTTTGTCTAAATGAAATCTGTGATATCCATATCAGAGAATAGACACCACAACATAATTTCGTTTTTATATCCTATTTTGTTATGATGTCATTAAGTTTTCTATGTTATATAGTGCAGTACCATACTATTATATATTACATATAAACCAAAATTCACGAATAATGATTCCTATTGACTATAAAATCTCAAATACATTTCATTTCATAAAATTTTCAATATGGCCTCGATTACATAGATTTCAAATATATACTTTCCCTGTGTAATATGCGTATTAAAAACAGAACAAAATTATATATAATTTTTTGTATATCTATATCTGTTAGCAATTAATTATATTTTATGTTTATTAAATTTAGTATTTTTTTTTGTTATTATTTTTTCTCTTTACAATTTGAAATGTTGATAGGAAGAGAATGTTTTGTGGCATTATGTCTGTCTACCTTTTAATTGTATATTTTAAGTGTGTATACAAAAAAAAATAGAATATATGATAAATATTTTCGTTAGTTAACGCATAAATATAAATGTAATATAAAAGACGGCTCAAAATAAAAATCTGCAATAATATATAAATTGCACTTTGTGAAAAAAATCACGCAAAAAACACAACGAAAAGTAGTAGTGTATACATACCAAGCTTTTATCTTTTGGTAGATGTATATGGCTATCATCGGGAAGGGTGTCATGATAGCCACCGACACCGGTACAACTGCAAATATCGTTATCATTTAAAAAATGTTTTCATGAAAAATGTAAAGTTAATTGTCACCATAGGTGACTAACGGCTTGTCTTGTGATGCATGATCAACTTTGGATGGTGGTAGTGTTTAAAATGCCGGGCTAGGCTAATAAATAAAAATCTTCAACAATTGTCCAATTTTTCTATGTAATGTCTTGCTTTTTTATCACAGGTATTTAAACAAGCATGATAAATTATTACCGTCAGGAGAGTCACTGCTGCGTTTTACGATGACCATGATGCATATTTAACGACAATGGGAACTGACCTCACTGTCTTTGAAAATAAAACTCACCGGTAGTTAGATCAGCCTCGGGCTGCGGCAGGGCATAACGCAGCAAGAAGATGGCAATACCGGTGTTTTGGACGCCAGTTTCGATCGATATTGCGAGGGCGTCTGCGTGAGGCTGGCGGCACAACCTTGCAAAGAGATACCCTGCGGCGTATCCCAGCCACGGCACCCCTATTCCCGCTACAATTATCTGTGAATATTCAATACCACCGAATGAAATAAAAGAGGAACAAAAAATAGTTATCAAAAACCCTAATATTTTTTTTTATTGTAAACAAGTCTTTAAAAATCATTTTTAGAAAATATACACAGCCTTGTTAATGTTAACGCAGCTAGGACTCGGCATCATTCTCATAAGGCTTATCTTAAGTCTCTTAAGTCAGGACCATTTATCTTCCACACTGGTTAAGTGCAGGTTGATGAGTGTTAAAGGTTTTAAGACTTCTCTTTCTAGGCGCCGAGCACAATGTAGTGCAGTATATATCATTCTAACTAGTGCCACGTTGTTATGGGTAGGCGTATTGCTTTCGATCAAGTGAACGTCCCGCTTGGCTTGTTGATTGGTTAATTAAAAAAAAGATGTCTATGACAGCTGTTGTACTAGGAACATCAGTTTTCTCACGGTGGTTTCTTTTATAGGAATTTCAAGCTAGGTGGGGATCGAACCCGCACCCTCGAATACATGTAACGCTTACAACCACTGTTATAACTGAGTATCAAAGCGTTTACTTTTAAGCAAAGAAATTAAAAAAAAAAAACGTAATGCGTAACTCTTTTATAAATTATATCAAAAAATTATAACATCATACCTCCCAAGTAAACAATTCGAATATGTATAGATTAGTGATGATGGCGAAGATTATGATGAACAGCAGCAACGTGGTGGAGAAACCTTTCAGTATTCGAACCATGAACGCGGCGATCCGCGGCGTCCACTTTTGCATTCCGAGACCGATTGCTAGCGGCACCACGAGGCCAACCACAAATGTGGCGATACGCGAATAGGGGACCACTATATTCGCATTGCGGAACACCACTTGTCCAAGCGAGAACAGCCATATGGGCATTAAACCTGGAATGAATGAAGTAAACGATGATAGATCTTTAGGTAATAGCAACCAGGAACCACTGGTGATAGGTTTCTGTTGTATAAGACCGTTCAGGTGGGTATCACCACAGCTCCTAATTTTGGCCCAAAACACTATAAATATACTGATACTCGTGGTAGGTGTCTGTTGCCGGAAACCGTCTAGGTAGGTACCACCGCAGCTCTTATATCTGCCGCGATATAATAGATCTAGTTAGTGAAGTTACTGGGGTATGGAGACTTAACATCTTATTTATGAAAGCCACGAAAACATTGCTGTGCATATTCCATAATAGTGCTATGGTGTTATTGGTAGATGATTCGTTATCTATTATCAGAGGATCGTCTCGTCGCAGCACTGCACCATGAGGCTGTTAGAATTGCTTTGCCCTTTGACGTATTACATTGAACAAACATTGTCTTTGAATAAGTTTAAAACTTTATACCAAAAGCAGCAATGGTAGATATGGTGGTCATGGCGAGGGACAGGTTAAGGTTTCCGCCCAGTACGAAGGTCCATATATTGGAAGCTCCACCTCCCGGCGCTACGCCCGTGCAGAACATACCCAGGTGCATTTCGTGCATCGTCGGGAACACTAGGAAACCTAGACCGAATGTCATCTGAAATAAAAAAAATACGCTGTAACTAGTGGAATTATTGGAGTAAAGAAAATGTATTTATTTTTTAAAGACACGAGCACCATCTTAAATTTGTATTTTTATGGAAAAACTTTTATGATTATCTGAGTGGCCTGATCATCTTGTTGGTTCGTAAAAAACAGGAAAATATCCGCACATTCTGACCGTTGGAGACTGCTAGTGAGAATCGGCTTATAAATACGTTAGTATAAAAGAAAACTTATAGCAGCCAGTGATGACTTATGGCACCGAGACGTGGCCGCTTACAGTGGATCTGGTGAAAAGGATTCATGTCACACATAAAGCAATGAAAAGGGCTATCCTCGGGGTTTCCCTGTGTGATCGAATCAGAAATGAGGAGATGCGCAGAACTAAGGTCACCGACATAGTCCAAAAGATTGCTAAACTCACGTGGGCAGGACACATCGCTCGAAGGACTGACAGCCGATGGGGCACTATATTCGAATAGCGACCGCGTATCGTAAGACGTAGTGTTGGCAGGCCCCCCACTAGGTGGTCCGACGATCTGGTGAAGGTTGCGGACAGCGCTAGATCGATCGATGCGGAGATATTTGAGGGAGGCTTATGTCTAGCAGTGGACGTCTGGCGGCTGATGATGATGATAAAAGAAGAAGGATCTTTTACTTTCCCTTTGTGGGTAAGTAAAAGCTATTTGTTAGGAGAGGCCATGTGATTAGGGTTGAAATCTTTGGGGGAGGCCAATGTGCAGCAATGCACGCTTATCGGCTGATGATGACGCACGTCATCATCGTCGTTCTATATACAACCGCAGCTGCTTAATTTTATTACCATAACTCACCAATGGCATAAAAAGGAACTGTCCGCAAAGACCGATAAGTGGACCAATTGGTTTTTTGACAACTTCCTTCACAGTCGGCCAGTCCATGGCACAGCCGAAATTGATGAAAATAAGGGATACCTGTAAGTAATAACTTCGTGCTTTTTACAAGACTTAGAGGAACCAATTGAAATTTTCTGTTAACGTCAGTTTTATTCAAAATAAGGAGTAAGAACTATTAAAAAACACTGAACAAAATAATTTAAAAAATAAAGGGACCTTTTAATGTTAGCTTTTAAGTCTAGCATTATTTAAGATTATGGTAGATCACATATCCTAATCAGCGCCATATTACAGGCATATAACTTACGATCAAAATAGAACCCGGTTCGTCTTATTGTTTGATCAAATAAAAAAAAATCTCAAATACTCACAAACAAAGCAACACAGGTGGTAAATATTGTGTCTATGACACGCTCAGGACGGAGTACGGTGATTGGTATTGATCCATTGATGGGCACTTTGGGACCACCTCGCTGCACTTCTAGTAATATATCCGTGCGACCTGAAGAACAATACAAAACAAAATTAACACACGAACTTCACAATGATAATAAGTGATACTACTCTTCTCTTTTTGATATGATACGTAAGGAATAAATAAAATTTATAGAAAACTGACTTGTAATTTCTTATTTTAAATATTTTTGTTAGGTTTAAAATGAAACATACACAGTCATAATTTAAAAGAAATAAGTTGAAATACAGTTTTATGTTAGGCTATTGCTAAAGCAATTAATGATAATGGTCAGTCTATATAAAATTTTAACCTTAAAATAAAAACTGGTCAAAATTAAAAAGAAAATATTACAACCTGAAAATAATATAACAATTACTTGGCAAGTATAAGCTGATGTATCCATAATTTTTACGATTGTATCAAATAAGTTTCTTTAGATTCTTACCAAGAAATTTGCCAGTAACTTGCAATCTTCCTTTCCAAACATTGCTAGAAGCTTCCTCTTCTGTCACCTTATAAGTGGAATTCCACTTGGCTTCCGCCACGTGGTCATTGGGTATACTAAATACTATTTCGTCTGCCGGCAGTAATCCTTGACCTGTTGATTAAAATATAGGTACATAAACAAAAGTTGAAGATTAGTTAAAAAAAAATGTTACATCGTTAAAATGAAATCCAAAAATTACCTTCGATTTCAACGTTGATAAAGTCATAGAGGTCCATGTGTAAGGTGAGATTGTTAGGCGTGAATTTGGCCAGCAGATTCGGCACCGATTGGCAGATCACCCACATGGGGCACAGCGCCAGTAGGTACAGTATGATGATGTGCAGCGGCCATATTGGACACATGTTAGTACGTGTCACTGAAAACGATAGAAAATAATTTTATTTAGTTACGATTTCGACTATTTGTAAATTATGTGGGGGAGTACCAGTTTCCGTATTATATATTTTGCTAATATAGGCACAATACAAAAAAATTAAGAATAGCGTAATAATGACCACTGCAGCCGCGAAGATCGGAGTTATTGAAAATAGCAGTAAGGTAATGGAACATAACGACGTGTGCTAGTTCGGATGATATACACATCACCACATTGTGCTCGTCGTCTTGAGACATAAGATGTTAATTCTCGTTACCGAAGTAATTTCACTAGCTATTCCTCACAAACAGCAACACATAGTAATGTTTGGGTAGTACTATTTGAATTTAGCTAAAGAAACCTATTTCTGTAGCCAAATAGCACTGTCCAAGTGGTGGTACCACCGCAGCTCCTAAGCTACGGTGGTACCTACCCAGACGGTCTCCAGCAACAGAGATCTACCACCAGTAAAATGATATTAATCCCACACAAGCATATCTTCATTCCAGAGGGAAATATTAGTACGAACTAATTTTGTTATTCTACCTTCTACAAGTTTCTTTATATTGTCTAATTCTGTATTATTACTGGTGGTAGGTCTCTGTTGAAGAAACCGTCTGGGTAGATACCATCGCAGCTACTATATCTGCTGCCAAATAGTATTGTGTAAACATAACTGCGTTCCAGTTTGAAGAGCTGTAGCTATCAGATTTACTGTGGTAACGAGACTTAACATCTTACGACGACGAGCACAATGTGATGCAGTGTGTATCATTCTTTATAGCGCCACATTGTTATCACTTACCATCAGGTTAATGTCTTGCTAGTTTTGTTGCTTCGTTGAATAACAAAAAATCTATTTAAGTATATTTTATATACACATTATAAATGATCGCATTTTTAAACATTAACCACATAGAAAATTACAAGTGAACAGACCGACAGCTACATCACTTATAGCGAACAGTTCATTGTTTCACATAATGAGCGGATATCGTGTCTGAATTGTTGGAACGAAAACAATCCTATTGTTTGATGATCCGTGTGGTGTACAACACGCGAAGAAGATTATGTAGACTATAAAAATATGTAACATGGTAGTGGATGATGAACTGAATCATAACAACGAAACGAGCAGGGTGTTTATCTGATGGTAATGATTTATCCAGTCAGTAAAGGTGCTAAGGTATGTAATACTAGCTCTGTAGTCTCGGGCTAGTAACAATACGATTATGGAAAGCCCTGCCTGTCATAGTAGTGGGGGCCCTTATCGCTCAACAGACGAACCTGCATGGTACAGCGTATGGCTCAGCGATAGTGCCTAGGAGGGTTAGGCCCCTCCTTAGAGGCGTATAACACGAAGTGTAGAGGGGCACCGGTACGTTCTGTGAGAGATTCCGATGCATCTCCGAATGCTTTGACGCACACCACCGAGGGGGTTTTAGTGAGTAAGAATCTCACATAACCTTGACTTCCCCTCAGAAGCAGTGTATCTTTCGAAGATTTCCTCCCGAAACAAAAAAAAGTGATGTATGTACTGTATTGCATATATCGTGTGGGTTCATTACATGATCATAGATTCATTAATCTAATAATTTGACTCTACTGTCTCCTTCGTCTTGGTACCGTTATAAGCTGTCTCCGACAAGGACCTAACTAATCTCTCATAAGTCCCTTATGAAGGTTTATTTCATCGAGGAATTCTGGACAACGTTATTGGAATACTTTTTTATTCGTAACGATAAGATGAGCGAAACGTTCACATGATGATAAGTGATACGTCTGCCCATAATAACGGCGCTAGTTAGAATGATATACACAACATTACATTGTGCTCGTCGCCTTGACATGTAAGATTTTAAGTTTCATTGCACAAGTAATTTCACTAGCTACAACGCTCTTCAAACCGGAACACGGTAATGTACGCGTTAACACTATTATTAGGCGGCAGAAATAAGAGCTGCGGTAGGACCTAGATGGTCTCTGACAACAGAGACCAACCACCAGTATACACGAGGAGTATTACCTTTAGATAGTTTTATATATTTTAATTTACCATTAAATATTTTGTAGATTTCTATAAATATATTAGCAATTTTTATGTATTATCTTTGGTATATAATAATTATGTAGATATTTGTAATGTAATGTCACGTGTGCTGGATATTTTTTGTTATCTAATTAGATAAGGGATATCGTAAATAACACGCGTCACGGTGATTTCAATTAAGAGATAGTAATTATGACAAAGAGAAAGAATAATTTTCAAATGAAATCAGGATGTCAATTTTCCTCGAAGAAGTTTTTGAAAACGGTTAGTTTGTAATATATATCAAATCTTCCAATATATCAGTAACCTGTGTTATGCAAATGCGAGATTTTCGCTTAAGATAAAGTTTAAATTGCATAATTTCTGTATAGGTAAAATCATCAGTAAATACTCGTCCTCATGGATATTCGACAAAATATTATTACTAGCTGTTCCTCCCTCTTTGCTGGCTGTAATATAGAATTAGATTTGAAATTTGTCAGATATATTTCCCGGCTGGTGGCATCTCGCCGCCCCCGACTGAATTATCGTTATTCACACCCCCGCAACTTCGTTATG
Organism: Ornithoptera alexandrae; assembly: GCA_029030555.1. Lineage (NCBI taxonomy): Eukaryota > Metazoa > Arthropoda > Insecta > Lepidoptera > Papilionidae > Ornithoptera > Ornithoptera alexandrae. The sequence goes on from JARDVY010000031.1 coordinate 4,009,325, forward strand.
GGAAGAAGTTTTGTAAAATTCATTCTTAGCTGATCTCTAAATAGTAGAAGCAATATCTCTACCAAATTTTGAGTGATTGCGTCTAATATTTTCGGAGATATATATATGTGATATTACCGATGTAATCATTATAGTGTCTAGTCTAATCCTAAGCAGTAAAAATTTACCTCAGATGAGATGACTATTTAAAATGAAACAATATAAATAAAAAAAAAAATAACAATAAATGTTACATTTTACTATTGCTATATAAATTAAAAGTTTCTATTAAAAATTAATATTATTAATTATTATATAAGTATTTATTTTTTAAATCTAGAATTTTTTTAATAATTTACAATTAATAGCATAGTTATAATTTTTTTCTTATACGTTTCTAATATAAAAAAAAAAGATTTTTTAATATACGTTAAGGTATATAGGATACATAGGAAAAATATTTTAACTTACTTTTAATTTTTCACTTTATATTTGCCATTAACTATGTAAGTGATTGTATAATTTTGATACACAAGTGATCTGACAAAGATCTATTAAAACTATGAAATTATTATACTGCGCTTCCTTCTCATATTATCCAACCAATAGGCGATATTTTCATCAAAAATTATATCGATTGTAATGCTAATTTAAGGTTTATAATCGTTTGATTACACGTGCCTTGAACTATCATGAATTCAGTCACGTAGAGATAAGAGAAGATAAAGTATTTGGCATAAGCTATAATTGTATGTTTGTTTATCTTCACTTTATGGGGTACCCATTCATTATCATAGGACTTCCAAACTGCTGGTGGTAATAGTAATATGCTAACAATACTGTGTTTCAACGTCTCATGCCTAAAAGCGATTAGCACAATATGGTATGTAGCACTTACATATACAAATATAGTGAACGTTTTGCTCGTCTCGTCGCTTCGACGAATAAAAAAAAAAAATGTTAATGTCGTTTTTTATAATATAGAAAAAAAAACAGCTCCTGTTTTTATGTGAAATAATATGAGGGTTCCAATTGAATTTTTTGTAAGAAACAAGCAATACAATGGGATTATAAGAAAAAATTACGTCGTCCTCATAAACTTTGAAATATCCACACTATTTACAAACACAAAAATCCGACTGAACAACGTTTTCTAATGTAACACACAGGAAACGTGTCAAACGGATATTTATTCAATATTATTCGATACGTAGCGTCTGTAGTAATATATACATGATGATTCTTGAATCAGACGATTTTTATTCCATCGTAAGCATATACTTCCACATAGGTTCTGTTACGTAATCTTTTTTTTAATAGAATAAAGATAGACTCATGAATAGATTCTTTATTTTCTAAATCCCTCGCTTCACTCAAAACCTAATTTCATTATATATATAGATTTCCACCATTTAAATTTTCAACACTATCTCGGGGTGGACTGGTAGAGAATGTCTCTAGGCAATAACAAGCAAAGAATATATATAAATGAAGGATTGAATAGGCTACTTCTAGGCTAGTGGGTTTTACCACCAAAGGCTACACACCGCTAAACATCAGGTGGGATCGTAGTCAGGCGGTAGTTTATATGAATGAAATAAATCTTTGTACTTGTACTCTATGTTCTCCTGCCTTGAATGTTTTTATTAAATCAAACACTAGTTTGAAAAATACAAAGTCATGTTAGTTTCTTTATGATGAAGTTTGCGCCGCTAGTTAGATACCATAGCAGCTTCATCGGACTCAGAGCTAGCGGATCTGGTATTGGCGAGCTAAATAGTCACGTTAGTGTGACCTCACGTATGTAAGAAACATAACCGGTAGTTTTTTTCTGGAGGTACGTGGTCATGGTTCAACACAAACCAATTGAGCATGATATGCAAGAAAGTTTTGGTGACTATTTACACTGTTTAGCTGAGATGTAGCCATTTGATTCAACGCTGCGATATTGTCAACGTTTTTTTCTTATTAGTTAGAGGTAGGACTTTTTCGAATCCGCCTGGCTAGCTACTGCTTTCATATTGTCTCGTCTCGTTAGTTGAAATAAAAAAATACGTATTACTCCTGCAGTATAAAATACTAAGAATATAAAATATTAATAGTAGATATAGTCGCATCATGAGATATGAGCCACATTTTTACTCAAAGCTAAAACATGACTAGGCAGATAAAGTTGTGCCAATAAGATATTTACACTTAACCAAGTCCTTGCTTGATAATATATATAATAAACATTTAAATAATTATATTCAATAACCATTCAATGATTATGATCTCAAATATGTTGTCATCACCAAAATAGACCATCCCGATGGTGTCCTTCTTACCAAGTATAAAATGACCGCGAAAAAATTTAATTCACGATTCTGCAGCCGTATAAAACCTACGAATCTTTTTTTATGTTAAGATATTAAACCTCACATTTTTTATTAAGCGTCAAGACTAGGTAGTCGTTTACCTGATAGTGATTTGCTTCTATAATAACGTAGCGCTAGTTAAGATGGCCGGTCTTAGCCTAGTTAAGATGGTTAGAAGTCGAACATCATAGGGGAAGCCAAAGTTCACAGGACGACTTTCGCTGGACGGGTCATTTGCTAAGTTTGGGAGACGATCGTAGTCAAAAAGGCGTTTCTCGGTACGCTGATTCGCCGACCTGTCGACCGGCCCATATACCGCTGGAAGGATGCCGTAGAGCACGACCTACACGAGCTTCAAGCAATGGACTGGCAAGATGCAGTACAGGACTGACAACGCTGGCGCTCTCTTGTTACGGAGGCCAAGACTCACTTTGGGTCACTGCGCCATAGGAGTAAGTGAGTAGTTAAGATAGTATGTGTAGTAACTACCATGCTCTTCAAACCGGAACGCAGCAATTTTTGCACATTACTATTTGGCAGCAAATATAAGAGTTGCGATGGTACCTATCTAGACGGTCTCCTGCAATAGACACTTACCACTAGCATCAGTATATTTGTAATTATTTTTATGCAGTAGAATATTTATACATATATTTGAATTACTAAAATAAGTATTTCTACGTGATGGAAACAAGAACGCTTGTGTATAACTTTGCAATTGAAAATAGTGGAATTGCTCTGTCATAAGATTATTATAAATGGAGAAGATGGACCGATGACATCATGAGGGCGGTCGGAAGTGAGTGGATGCGGGAAGCTGAGCATCGTATTTGGTGGAGGACATTGGAGAAGGCCTATATCCGGCACTGGATAAACAAAGGCTGATAAAGATGATTATGATAAGGTGAAGCAGTTACTTGTAAATACTATTAAAGCAAACCAGTTCACACACAATCTTTCATAATAATTAGACTTGGAGGTGGAAAGACAATTGAGAGTCGGGGAGGCGATGCGCTCACCGACAATTTTATACCATATCCTGTTTAGATAACTGTATCCGCTGAATTTAACGGAGCAGTTGTGTCAGAATGTAACTGTTTTAAAATAATTGTCAAGTCAAAGACAAAAATCTTTATAAACCTGTTGCTATTTTATTTCCACTTCTAACATTTGAAATTGGCCACTCATAGTTTGTTCTATCGTAAAACGATATCATAATGTTAATGTTGGTAATTATGATTAGTATCACACTCATCTATCACACACTCCATCCTATCGTCTTTGTGTTGCAGCAGCCCACTGCTTAAATTCCGGCGGTTCGTAGCTCGATTTCAAGACGATGTGTTTGCATGGTGGTAGATTACTGTATTCTGATGCTGAAGGATTTGGCGAGAAGCTTCACTATCTTCAATTATGATTTTATTTAACAGCATTTAAGACTTATATCAACTGGTTTTGTTCTATTCTAGTTAAAAAAAAAAAGATATATATAAAAGGTGCGATAAAAAATTTATGAAGTACCTTTTTGACTCGACGTTGGTAAAGTGTCTGTTGATATGCTGGTCGTTGTCGGAATGTTAAATAATAAATACGATGTGTTAATATCAAAAGAAAGAAAAAGTTAATGGTATGGTATATAAGGTAATGATAACAGCGCCGGTTAAATGTTCGTAAATAAACTCAAGTGAGGTGTTGTGTTATCGGTTACTTCTTATCGTGGACGCCGAATAATTTTTTCTTGCTCAATGTGACTCAAGTATCCGATAAAAAGACTGGAGATGGCGACAAAAAAAAAAAAACAACTAAGTTTAGACATTTCTTTGTGTACAAAACCACGTACGTAGTCGTTAAGTATCAAATATTTTCGTTGTGTTAAAAGCCACTAGATCTTGCGGGGGTTCATAAAACAACCTGCAGCGTGATCTATTCGTACTTAGACATCCTTAGCTGGTTTCCTAATCTAGAACGAACAATTTATTAAATTGTTAATATATCTTTTCCCATACATAAGACATTACGCTTCTTTCTGTCTTCCAAAAACTGAGTTTTGTCTTATTTAAATTTATTTCTTTTATATAATAGAAACACAGAAGTATCGTCGAATAAACGATATAATAAAAAACAGACAAACAGGTTTTTTAATGTTTCCACAGCTGGGACAAGCCTTTCCCACAATAGTCAAGAATATTTATATACTCGTACTATTGGCAGGACAAGTGCAAATTCGTGGATGCTTTTTTTATGAATGGCAGTTGATCTCTCAACATCTAGAATTTCCTTTGGTTTCCTTGCATTGGAAAGTTTAGCCGCGTGGGAATCGGACCTGAGAATCTTCGAGACATTAACCGTCTTAGATACTGATATTGTTGATTAAGGCAAGTAATATTTCTTCACTCCAATACTTTCGAAGTCTAGCCACTGTAAATTTCGATGGAACAAGTATGAGCCGTCATTTGATTGCCACTTAATCAGTTGAACCAATAATAGTTTTTTCATTAGTACTATATGAAATAGCAAATTCGTCTCCAGTGTATATTAAACGGATTTTAATATACGATCGTATTTAACGTTGCTAAACTTGAAAACTGGAATACTTATTACTTGATACTACATGAATAGTAAAAGCGAGGCAATCAGCTAAAGACCGAGTAGATGGCCTCGCATGCGATCAGTGGATACAAAGACTAAGATCGTTAAAAGCTGTCATAAACTATTATTACAAAGTTACAAGTTATTTAAAAAATCTAAAGAGATGAATTATTACTCGATTTTAGCGTAATAGTAAAGCAATATTGTGGTTACTACTTCAGTAGATCGTAATGGAAAGCTTCTTAATATTTTGTTATATCTACTACACGCATATTACATATTTAATGCGACCAAATTTTACGGATTCGTTCACATCTATTTCAATATTTTATTATCCCGACCTATGTAGCGCCGTGGAGCTGTAAAGGTCACGAAAGGATTGAGCTGACAGATAATCTGACGTCACAGTTATCGTTTAATACCTGCTGCCTTTTTAATCGCCGACCTACGAAAGATAAGCTAACCGTGGGTTAGTTTTCTGGTAGTATGCTTGATATTTTTTTTTATACTACAAAGTGACGAGAAGAGCGGGACGTTCACCTGATGGTAAGTGATACCGCCCGCTCATAACAATGTGGCGCTAGTTAGGATGTTATATAAAATTGAGTTTCGTTACCCCAGTTTCACTAGCTACAACGCCCCTTAAACCGGAACACAATACTGTTTACTGGCAGAAATAGGCGCTGTGGTGGTACCTACCTAGACGGTCTCCGGCAACAGACATCTACCACCAGTAAATTTGATTTAATTTTATTAATGAGTGGATCCCAAGCAGGTAGGACTCAACTATCTGCTTTAATTTCGCAACTTTGTAGGAGTCGGTGTAATTTTTAGAGGATTAGTGATCCATGAACCTAATGAAATAAATTTCAGACCTTCTAGAACAGTGCTGTTCAACTTTTTATCATGGGACCACAAAAACGCGTTAGTCATGGTGTCTGGGGCCGTAAAATGAAATTAGGTAATGAATTTTTCTTAATGTTTTTGCGATCGTTTCAGATTTTCTTAAAGAACCATGAAAAGATCTTAAGCGTAAATAAATTTTTAACATTCCCAATGGGACCAGTTTTACTAAAAGGCGTGAATTTTAAAATGGTTTAAAATAAAGTAACATCAGATGGGTCAACTCCAAAAGTTCGGCAGGCCACATGCGGCTCGTTGGTTTAGTGCAGTGGTCGGCAAAGTGCAGCTCCAGAGTCGAATGTGGCTCTTTGACTCCTTAAGCCCGCCTCTTGCACAAATATCCACGGATGACGCAATATCTTCATTAAAAAATAAACTTAGTAAGAAATATATTACTCAAACTTTCCAAGGAGATGCAAGCACATTTTTCGCATTAATAAATATTTGTTAAGTATGAAATTTTAATTTAGTGTTAAACAAGCAGATTGGGCTCCCATTTTTTTTAATTGTTGCAATGTTCATATTTGGCTGTTTGGTTAATAAGTTTGCCGACCACTGGTTTAGTGTCCCAGAAGGTCGTTACTGGAAAGCGGTCGATTCGACAGTGGGTAATATAACAATTAAATAAACACGATAAAATCTAGTTTAAATAATAAAAACCTCCGTCTTTGCAATAATTGCGTAATACAGTAATGGCGTCACAGCAATGACCTGGGGTCAGTTATATTGTATTCTCAAAACTTACAAATTTATCATATAACTAACTCCACGGCGTGTCAATGTCAATGCTTTACAATAAAATCAAAATTACATAAAGTTGTAATTTAAACATTTAAAAACACATACACGTTATGTATTTTATTATTACGTAAGACGTCGTAAAAAGCGACTAGCACAAGTGCAGTGTATAACATCCTAGCGTCACATAGTTGTTATGATATTAGGTCCTGCTCTTCACGAAGAATGTTCAAATTTGGCGCTTCCTGTTTGCGAAACGAAACATTTTCTATACTAGGTGACGAGCACCATTTGGTGCAGTATATAACATCCTAGAGTGACATAGTTGTCATGACATTAGGTCCAGTTCGTCACGAACAAGGTTCAACTTTGATGCTTCTTTTTTGCTAAACGAGACATTTATCTCAAGACTACAAGCTCAATGTAGTGCAGTATATATATTATGCATATTAACAATGTATGAAAGTGCAGACCGTGAGACAGCCGAGGTAGCAATAAGTGCTGAAGAAACATATGAAGTATAGGAATTTATGTTATTATATATCAAAGTAAACTATAGTTCTAGAAAAATCTTTATTATTCAAAACCTGTTATTGAATATATGACTCGGACATATAAATGTGCCCCGATTCTCTCTTTATTTAATGAATAATAAATCAATTCGGATCAAATGTATATGAGCGCAAAATTTTACATATAAATATATGTGTGTGTGCGCATGTATACTAGCTGTTCCCGGGAACATGCACAGAGATTTCGGGTAGAGTATTCAAACCACACCCGAAATCTGTGCTTATCTATACTTAAAAAAAAACTTACCAATTTAGATATTCAGTCAATTTAGCAATATGAGAGATAATTATTTAGATAGAGTTATGGAGCTAGGGTATGCAGCGCTCATTTCAGTGTATTGAGTGCACGGCCCTGGTTGCTACCCGCTAGTTTTGCTGGCCGTAATATAGAACTAGATTTGAGATATGTCAGAAATATTCCCGCCCCCTTCTCATTATTAACACCCCGCAATTGCGTTTAGGTAAGAAATTTTGTATAACCAATTCTTCGCTGACCTCTAAATGGCAAAAGCAATATCTCTACCAAATTTTGAGTATTCACGTCTAATAACTTCCGCGGTCTCGTGATTAGTCAATGAATTTCTGGATATCCCTATAAATATACAGACATCACATTTCAAAGGTAACAAAATAAGTCATATAATTTTGTGTGAGTACTATCGCACCTATTGTGCAAATATTACTGTGTATTTTCAGATTAAATGGCGATGGAGCTAGTGAAATTGGTGCAGTGACGAGACTTACTATCCTGTTTCTAGGCAATGAGCGCAATGTGGTGCTGTGTATATTATCCTAACGCCACGTTGTTATAGGCAGACTCACCTGTCTAGTCACGACGCAGGATAAAAAAAGTATTGTATCGGTTTAATATCCATCTTCATCATCAATGAATAGAAGTCCACTGCTGGACATAGACCTACCCCAAAAATTCCCCCATCGATCGGTCCTGCGCTGCCTGCATCAGTGGCCGTCGTCCGTAGGGTTTTTTTTTGTTTAACGTGGGGTAAATGCCTGCGCATACCCGTTCTCGCGGGGGCCAGGACAGGTTATTTCGGACTTGCACCGACTAAAACCCCCACGATGTTCCTCCTCGTCACCTAATGGCGGGGTTACGGGAACGCTTTCGCACCATGCGCAACCCCGCTGGCGCTAGCCTCTTGCACAGCCCAACCTCGAGAGGGAGGCTTAAACCTACCCTTTCCACCTCCGTAGGGGCACGCCGGCACATGCAGCGCGCCCCCTCTTCGGCCTCCTGCAGTCACGCGGACAACGGATTCCCCCGAACCCGTCGCCCAGAGGCCATGGGAGCCAAGTGAGAAAACTTACGATTCTGGATGATGTCAGCGCTGCAAGCCATTCGACTATTACAGCTTATCTGACACTGGGCACGTGGACCTGGATCTACGGCCTGTTTGAGAAAACTATTCCGGCTCCCCGCGGCGGATTCGATGTTGGGCCCGCCGCCGCCCATTATACGGCCGCGGAGGATAGAGAGAACGGCGCATCGCAATACTAACACTCCTCTTCCCCCGGGGCCTCACTGCCGCCGCATCGCCGGTGAGTCATCTGTTAGTCGCAGAGGGTTCTCCCTCTACGATTCCACCTCGGCTGCAAGGGGCAGCATAAAGCTGCCCCTGCAGCCCACCGGCCACATAGCGTGGTGAACTCCGGTTCACAACCGGTGCTCTAACCTGAAACGGCGGCCTCAGGCCGGTCGGGTAGGTTTCTCTTCGCTTCACCGGGTACTGAACTCCTCCGCCACGGCAAGGCGGGAACCTGTTGGGGGGTCGTTTGTAGGGATTCATATGAGGGGATTTGGGCTATTAACCACCACGCTGCCCCAATGCGGGTTGGTGGGCAAAAAAGTGGCAGATTAATATTTATCTGACTGTCTTGCGTCTTGTACAATAAAAAATATTTTTAATTTTTTTTTTTCATTGAAACCTATGTCTAACAGTGGACGTTATGCTATTGAGATGACGTGGATGATTTTTTTCATACACAATGGGGGTAACATTTGTCTTCAACTTCACATGTTAAATAAAAACAAAGCTGCAAATAGTAAAGCGTTTTTTTTATGATTAAATTTTTGGTGCTAGTATTTTTTTCAACTCTAGCAGGTTGATTGAACTCAGGGCTCGCAGATCTGGTATCTGCGAGCTAAATAGTAAACCGTGATCGTTCAGAATACAATATATCGGCAATTAAAATTTAGCGATGCTTTTATTATAAGATAAACTAGTTAGTTTGGTTTGAAAAAACTTAAACCCAAAAAACAAACAACATGAGACTAAGGAATTGAACCAGGAAACTCCGTATTGCCATGCCAACACTTTGCCTTTGTACTAGGGAAAGAGTTGAACAGTTGTACTGTCATTAGATTTATTTACTTTGAATTACTTGATTTTACTTTTATTAAGTAATTTGTCTGGGTTTTCCCTTTGAATGTTCTAAAAAAAATTTATAACAGTAATAAATGCATACAAGCGATAACATTCCACCTCTTTTGAATATGATTGGCGATGTTATGTAAATATTTTAAAATATAATCATAAAGGACAGAATATATTATCAGTAAAATTTGCTATTTTAAAAATGTATATATAAATATTAGAGTGTCCTGTATCTTTTCTACTGTTGAAGAAAACCAACACTTATATGATAAATTCTTCATATGGTTGACTTTGATAATATGATTCTCAACGATTACATAATGGAGCGACGTCATATTTAAGGATTTTTCTGATCCGGTTTGACGGAAGCTGAAGCTAATGAAACTATTAGCGTAACGAAATTATTTTATGTTAAATTTTAAGATGTGTAATCTATCAGCGACGTTCCGACATATTACTTACACATCAGAACGCTTGTTCTTTTGTAAATATTCTTTTTATTCTGTAAAGCGATGAGACGAGCTAATCGCTCACCTGATGATAAGTGATACTCTTGCCCATAATAACGTGGGGTAGGTTCGCATGACATACACAGCATAACAATGTGCATATCGCCTTGAGATTTAAGATGTTATGTCTCATTGCATTGCTCTATAATCCTTGCAAACAATAATGTTTGCAGACTATTATTTGGCGGTAGGAATAGAGGCTACGGTGGTACCCCCACCTAAACAGTATCCGGCAACAGAGATTTTTTTTTTTTTCGTGGGAAAATCGTGCGTTGGATACCTTTTTGCTGTAGGATCAGCAGAAGAGCTATATCAGTTTTTTATAGGCTAAAAACCCCACAGTTTATCACTCAACGCTTTTGACCGGAACCACGGGAACGCTTTCGCACACAAATGTAGTTCCGAAAGCGAGAGACTTTGATGACAACGCGTCTCGTGGTGAAGCTGGAACTCTTCACCCCCTTTTAAAGTATAAAACGGAAGTACCGCACGCGTCACCTCAGGGCCCGTCATATTTGGCGACGGATTACCGCCGAATCCGCCACCATGGCCTCTGCGGCAACAGAGACCTACACAATCAGTAATTACAAATAAAAAATATCCCATAACATAGTAGATACTATGAGATATTTAACCTATTTTGTCATTTTAATATTATTTCTTTAAATTCTAGTTTTCATGCGACATAAATAAGTTTAAGTAACTCATTACAAAGTAAAATCACAATAACATTTCCGTAGTATAGGTAGAATGTAAAATGCCCTATGATTTACTGACGCATGTTGAAAAATTGAAGGCTAAATTAAATTGAAATATTTATCAAAATGATGTAAAGCATTTAAATTATTTTATTTTATTTAATAGAGCAGAGACGAGAACCTTCGCATGATGGTAAATGACATGCCTGTAACAATCGTCGCTTGTTAGGATAATATACACTGCACCAAAATTAAGTTCGTCGAATTGACTAAGATACTATAAAGTTAACTACTGAGGTTCGGAGTCAGATAAGTCATTGGTGGTAAGTCTCTGTTGCCTGAAACCGTCTGGGTAAGTAACACTGCAACGACTATTTCTGCCACAAAACAGTAGTGAGAAAACATTACTGTGTTCCAGTTCGATGGGCGCTGTAGCTAGTGGAACTACTGGTGTAATGAGACAACATCCTGTGTCTTAGTCGACGAGCGCAATGTGGTGCAGTACGTACCATCTTAACTAGCCCCATGTTATGGGCAGGCGTATCATTTACCATCAGCTGAACGTTCCGTTCGTCGAGTCGCTTAATTGAATTAAAAAAAAACACCTTCACCTCTGATTTCGCAGAGGTATTCGGATGTTTTATACATGTTAAGTTTTTTTGTGGCAGATGTGTGCGAGTGGAATTACGAAAAGGTATACCTCAATGTCAATAGATAGATATAGCATATAGCGAACGTGCAAAGTATAAGACTAGACTACATAATCATATCAAATATTGGGAATACCATATAAAAAGTAACATGTAGACAGATTTATTTTAATTTCAAGCTTCTAATAATTTAACTGAAAAATATTTACTGTGAACGTATAGCGTTAGATTAACATGATTAACCGTTCCAGCAAAACTGTGGTTTAAAAACCACTGTCGCATAATCAAAGGATATTGATATCAATGAAATAAATAAAGACAAGTAATATTACATGAGCTCACCCTGCGGTATAGTAGCAGATAATGTGACGTAACCCGAAGCAAGTTTGCAATAGTGAAAGCGGTATGATAAAACTCGGGTTTATTTCACAGTTATAAAGCGAGCGCGAATTCGACAAGCGAGTTTCGCGCCTCGCTCGTGTAAACTGACGGTCAAGAGTTCAACTACCGAAGAGTTTGCCATAAATTTTAATTTCATCTTTATAGTATTTATGCCATATAATATCATAGTAAATAACAATCTCTTTAAATTATAATTTGTAATTTTTAAAATAAAATTATAAGATAAACATATTGAACCAAATAGGATCATAATTCATTAGATTTTTAAAAATTTGCAAAATACACTTTATTATAAATATGTTTGCGCACATGTTATTGGAATTATTAATTGAAAGCACTAAAATTTTGGCAATAATTTATTGAAAAAAAAAAAAAACTGTTCTTAGTAATCGCTATCTGATGCTCACACTGTTCGAATTTATCCAAGGAATATAGGAAAACTTTTGGAACTGGTAACACTATACAAAAAATAGCCTTTTGCAAGAATATTCCCTTTCATAAGATTTCCAAGGTCTAGCAGACAGTTGAGATTTTGAACTTTTTACTTTCAGAACAGGTATAGATGACTGATGATGAATTTACAAAAACAGCATGGGGTTTGTAAGAACTGAATTATCACATAATTTTAACATTAAGAAGTAATCTAATGTAACCATTGTATTGTTAAAAGGCATTAATAGGATAAAAAATTCAGATTATAAATAAATTTTTAATAAATCTTCTAAAATCAAAATAATGATTATCAAGTATTGTAGAATGGGTGCATAAACATTATATATATGGTATATTAGACAAAATGTAGGGAATGGAATAGATGTAAATAAACTACTTATTACAAACAGTGTTCTGGACCATAGATCTAAATTTTGATATTAGTTATTGACACATTCCATTAAGTTAGTTTCATATATGTACTTTAAATACTATATTATCCATTAAATACTTGTAAAGGAAATGAAGGTCATAGCAAAAAATAATTCCTACTCATAAAGATTATTTAATAAATATCTAAAGAAAATATAACATTGAAACAATATTACATTGCAGTTAAAACATTTAAATTACATTAAAACCCAATCAATATTTAAAATATGTTTAAGTTGTAAGTAATTTTTATTAACATAAGTTAGCTACATTCCTATTTTTTTTTAATAAATGACTGCATAAGTACACAAATTTATATATTCTTACATAATCAATGTTTCGTATTAATAATTAGTTGGCTGTATTTTATAATGGATTATATGTTTTTAGGATTTAACAGTTTACATCTATGTGTACTTTCAGTGCAAGCTCAAGTAAAAAAAAGGAAAATAATATTCTCGAACACTTCGATTAGTTATGTAAAATAATTTTCTTTTAGATAACATGCAAATAATTACGAAATATTTATAAAATAGTTTGATTAACACACTATATTCAGAATTTGAGGAGGATATAAACCAAATTTAATTTCAATACTAATAAGAACTTAAAATTAAAAGCTGATTAAGAAAGCCGCGAAATTTAATAAATAAATACTTACAGTTATAAGTTGTAAAAATGTACTTCTTCGTTTAAAAAATTATGACTAATATTCCTTTAAATAAATACTTATCTCCACGGGTTATATCAAAAAATTACTGATAAATGAAAAACTAACCTTCTACACAACTTCATAAGTTTTTTGGCATTAAGTGCTGCCACTAATAGCTATCTAAAATGTCCCATTTTTTTTAAATAAATAGGTTAGTGCGTGAACACGGTCCCACTATATAGCACATTTTTTTAATAAAAAAGTTTATCAAAATTTTTGGAGTTTAGTTTAATTTACAGATTTAGAAATGTATTGCGTGTTACTTATTTAAAAAAAAATTAAAAGTAAATAAAAACTAAGACGATGTAATTTTGTCGTTATTTATTACATACTAGTTGCCCGGACGACTTCGTCCTGTCAAAAGTTAATAGTAAAAATTAAATATTTATAACGTTTTTCCGAGTGATCACGTTATTTATACCTCAACAATAAACGACGATTACTTACAAAAATAAGTTTTCAATTTGTGACTGCAACACTTTATAAACTTGATTCTAATGCTTTATGGTATATAATATTTTTCCTTTGATTACATGGCGCGTAAACAAATTTACTTTACTTGGAATATAAATTTCTGCTATTTCGTAAATTATATCAATGGCATCATGAAATTTTTATTACTTTTGTACGGATATTAAAAGTTAAGTAATTAAAATTTATTCTTGTGGTATTTTCTGCTGATCTGTTACTTATTGACAGTTTTAAGTGTCAAGCTTTCATTTGACAGTAAACGTCAAATTATATTGTCTATAATGTTTAGTTACTTCATATTTCATATCGAGAGTGTAAGTTACGACGAAGCATCCTTGTTGCAAGTGTATCCATAATTACTCAGAAATTTTAGTGCAGTGATATTACAACATTTTGTTAAATACAATTAGTTATTTTTGGTGGTCAAATTAAAATTGAAAACATACCTATTATTTTATTTTGCTTACGTACGTTGAAATGGCTAACGAGGATAAGTCCAATTCTGTGACAGCAGGCGTCAATTCTAGCACTTCTCAAGCTCTTCAAACAACGGAAGATGAAAATCAGAAATCTTGTTGGGTTTGTTTTGCGACTGAGGCTGATGACAGATTAGCGGCATGGGTGCAACCGTGCAAATGTATAGGCACTACAAAATGGGTATGTAAAAAGGAATTGCAGTTGTTTACGATTATTTAAAACTGGGAAATAAATAGAAAATGTAATTTTAAAAACGAAACTATTCCGGCAAAGCATATGATAAAAATAGCCAGTTTGAAGAATAAGAATTTTAAACATAAAGCTATTTTTCGACTGAAATAAACATAAGATTTTTAATCAACTTCAAATAAGTGTTTATTTTGCATTTTGTTCTGTTTAGCATTCAAAATTCATAGACAAGTTTCATATCTTCATTAATTGCTAAGAGAAAATGTAATAAGACAAATTCTTTAAAAAGTATTTCACATTAACATTTCTGTAGCAAAGAGCAATTTCAAGCAGATTTGTTGCTGTTTTTGTAATATGCCTGCCTATAACATTGTAGCCCTAGTTAGGATGAAATACACTGCACCATATTGCGCTTGTTGCCTGAGCATAACATGTTGTCTAGTTACGCCATTAATACATTATACTAGGTACAGTACTTTTCAAACTGGAACACAGTAATGTGTGCATACTACTGTTCAGTTGCAGAAAAATGTTTTAATTGTAATGATAGTTAAAATTTTTTACTATAGGTGGCTTGCTAATAACAAAGATTTATGATATACATGAAAGAGTATATTGTTCATCTAACAATATATCAAAAAAATACAACTGGTGTGAAAATAATACTAGAAAAGAACTATTATTATGTTTAAAAAATAATGAAGTAAACTTGATAGCATTAACATTTTAGTTAGTAATTAATGCTAGTTACTGTTATTCTCCTGTTTAACATTGGTCAGTTTTTCTAATGGTTATTTTGTAGAATATTTTATTTATATGTTTATTTAGATAGAACATGTTCTGTAGATATATCTATATTACCTCTGTAAAATATAAAACCTCCTCTAAAGAGATAATTTGGTTCATATAATGAGTAAAGTAGTAAATTCTTAACAATATGTTGTTAAGTACACTCTTCTTTACTACAGAAAAAGTAGGATCAGCTTGTTATCTTAAAAGTAAACTAAACCTGTTTATCATGATGGATATACATTAATGTTATTGTACCTTCTCAGCAGTTTCACAACAGTTTACTTGATACAAAAGCTGCTTGTTTGTTTACATTCACTTCATATGTTTTTGTTGTCAGTAATTTTTTATCACATTTACTTCAACAGTACCAAAGAATGATTGATTACTTTGCAATAACTATTCTCTAAGTATAAACAATAATAATGAGTACTTATTAATCAGTAATTTTAATGAATAGTTGACATCTGTAACCTTTGTAATATTTAAATGTTTATATCATCAACACAATTTAACAACTCACAGCAGTTCACAGCTGGACATGAACTTTTGCTGCTAGTTATATAATAGCAAATAAAGTAACTTTAAAAATAAAATAGTAAAGTAGTTTATTACAAAAGAAATGAAAATTGGTCATTGCTACTTCAAGTACTGGTTATTTTAACATGCTCAAAATGAAGTCATAGCTTAACTATAAAATCCCAACAAAGTTGCCACACATGAACATAGGCTTAATGAAGTATAAGTGAGATTAAGAGGAGGACAGTAAATGTTAGTGATCTCATTACTGCCATAGCATAGTGAGACTTCTAAGAAGAGCCTTTCTCTTCCATGGGATATTTTCTTCTTATCAGCCAAATAACACTTGACTATAGGTAGACATAGGCATAGCCAAAATGCAAAGGTGGAGCCTGTTCCCCAGATCCCTGACCCCATCTTAATACACTGAAAGAGATCGCTGAGAGGTTTCTAGTAGTTATAAATCTCACTGAACTTTGTTTTCGCTCCAGATACTGGATATCTTTTGAAAATCCTTACTCTCTGGCCACTAAAATAAGGTGTAATGAAGAAATAGAAGATTGCCACATTCTTTGTGTTTGGTATGCAGATTAGTGAATATTGTGTGTGGTTGGTTGTTCTATGAAAAGGGAATCAGCTATTGCTTCCTCCTTTTAATATGAGAGAGAGAGAGAGAGTGCCAATACTAACCAATCTTCATTAAACATTGATTATTCTGAAGTTAGTTGGATTAGTTACTAATAGTATAAGTAATGTTGGCAACATTTTGTTTGATTTTTGTTGAAGTGTTTGTATTATATTACGATATTGTTGTCCTACATCCAAATGTAGTTTGTTGATAATTATCTGATTTGATAAGCAATTTGAGTTTAATATCTTTATCACCATTATGTTTGTTCCAAATAATTACATTCAATATTTTTTGTCACTTTCTATCAAAGTTATAAATGAATTATTTGCTATAAATGGAAATTGGTAAGTAATAATTTTTTTTTTATAAATAATTGAAGTTTGAGGGGTGTCTATGGTTCTACATTTTATAAACTGTAATGGAGAAATTAACATATGAAATAAGTAATGTAATGTTTAGTTGAAATTATTAGTTATTTCTCTCTCTATCCCTAAAAATAAATTTTGAAATGATCTACTTTAGAATGTATGATAATTGTTTCAGGTACATCAAAGTTGTCTACAGCGCTGGGTTGACGAGAAACAGCGTGGCAACATAAGCCGTAAAGTGCTCTGTCCTCAGTGTAAAGCCGAGTACATTGTGGTATTCCCGTCAATGGGAGCTTTCGTCGCTTTGTTGGACGCATTGGAAGAGATAACCCACAAGATTAGCCCGTTCATTGCGGGTGGTGTGCTCCTCGGCTCTATATATTGGATTGCTATTACTTATGGAGCTGTGACGGTTATGCAGGTGAGCATTATTATTTCTGTCAGTCACGTTACTGGTAGCAACGTTTGCAATTAACTTCATCTGTATGACTGGCAATATTTAACTTCCCAGTTACGCTATTTGATTTTCAAGTGTTTTTTTTTTATTATAATATTGTTGGTGATATTTTTAGGCCGATACTTCCGAGACTTTTAAGAACATATTCCATATTTTATCTAAAATCAGCTTCTTTATATTTTATATTAATTCATGGGCGGCGGTGGTCTCGTCGAAATATGCATCTAATTCTGTTTTTGCACGATAAATACGTTCTCAAAAAATACGATTTTTTTGTAATAACTATTGTGTAAAAACAAAATTTTGTGTATTGTTGTTGTTGTTTATTACGTTGGATTTCGATAGGAAGCTTTTATGATGTATACTTGTGATAGGTCTTTGTATTCGGAGACCGTGTTGGTGAGTACCATCGCAACATTGCTATCGCTATACTGTACTGTGCAAGTCTTACTGTGTACCGATTTGCAGGGCAATGTAACTAGTGAAATTAGTGGAATAATGAAACTTAACATCTTGTCTTAAAGCGAGCACAATTTAGTATATAATATAACAAAGAAAATTTATCATAAATTGTATTGCTTTATATTGGACAAAGGTCGGGCTATTAATAAACATATTCAACACTCAGATATTAAATATTTATCATGATTTGAGAGGCGATGAAATCTTAAAGCGCAGTAAAAACTTGTTTTGTGATATTAAATATGTCATGCAATTAGAGTTCGCATCCTTTCCGGATTTCCCGGAGTCTCTGGTAATATTGGTTGACCTTCCAAGCTCTGAGGAAGCAATTATTTTTCTAGTATTTTCTAAAATTAAACTTGGCTAAATACTCCACATATATTAGATTCTTTTTAAATACGACGAAGCGATGACACGAGAGGGACGTTTTCCTGATGGTAAGTGATACGGCCACCCATAACAACGTGGCGCTAGTTAGGTTGTTATATTTCCACCGTATTGTTGTCGTTCGCCGTGAGACAAAAAATGTTAGTCTAAGTTACCCCAGTAATTTCACTGCCTATAGTGTCCTTCAAACCGAAACAGTAATGTATGAACACTACTATTTGTCCGTTGCAATAGGCGCTGCGGTGATACCTAATTTTTTTTTTTTGTGGGGAAAGGAAGAGTTGTGCCGGACTCTTACTGGCTAAAACCCCACGGTTTCTCCCTTAGCGCATTTGGCCGGAACCACGGGAACGCCCACAACCGTGGTTCCGACAACGAGAGCCCTTGATAAAATCACATCTTTGGGTAGAGCAACCGTTCTCTTATCTCTTTATCAATAGAGAAAAGTAAATATAAATTAAAAAATAAAAAATAAGCATTACCTAGGTTTTTTTTTTCATTACTGTGTTCCAGTTTGAATATTACCTAGTGTAATTACTAGGGTAACGATACTCAACATTTTATGTCTCAGGCGGCGAGCTCAATGTGGTGCTGTCTATAACGTCCTAAGTAGAGTTACGTTGTTATGGGCGATCGTATTATTTACCATCAGTTGAACGTTCCGTTCATCTCGTAGCTTCGTTGAATAAAAAAAAAATCGAAAACAGTGTAATCCGAATCTGGTAGATTTAACAGACGAGGTCAACCTGTGAATGAAAAATTGTTGGTATTGTCGCTTACGTAATTTATCGCGTTATGGTGACAATGGTAGTATAATAGAAATACCACATTCGACCGGTGGGAACCATTATCTTTTATTCAGTAATTTTGAAATTTTAAATATGTTTTTTTACCTGATGGTAAATTAACGACGAAAGACGAGCGAGTTGTTGGCTTTCTGGTGAGTGATACGCTTGCCTACAACAACGTGTAGATGTTTGGGATGATATACACAGCAAGACGAGATGTTTAGTCTCGTTATCCAGGGTAGAAGGTACACAAAGCAGTATTATTTGGTAACAGAAATAGGAGCTGCTGTGGTACCTACCTAGAGGGTCTCCGGCAAGAGGGACCTACGATCAATATTTACTATATTATTAGACAAGATATTAAATTTAACTTCAGGGTTAAGATTACATCATCATTACCTGATAGGCATCCACTGCTGGAGATAAACCTACTCCAAAGATTCCTACGTCGATCGGGTAGCGATTCATATAGGGGATTTAGTTCATTTCACACCGCGCTGACCCAGAGCCTCGTTTGTTGATTAGCAGGGTGCACTACGAGCAGGTCAGGTTGGCTTGGATTCCGTGAGCCCTTACAGGGTGTAATATTACATAAAGTTTAAATTATGTTTTCTATAACTATTATATGGTACATAACCGTGCCGTATTCAATATTTTAAACTAAACTGTGGGCAGTAGTTAGTGTTTGTCACTTTGAGTAGCATTAGTTTAGGACTTTAGTTTCGTAGCATCCTTTAAACCAAAACATGACCTGGTCACTGGTGAATATTACTGTGTTCCGGTTTAAACGGTTGTAGTTAGTGAAATTACTCCCGCAATGTAACTTTTTTTTTTCTTCATCTTAAGTTAACTTTTTTTTTGTTTCGGGGAGAGGTGGGGGGGCAATCTTCAAAAGATACCCTGCTTTTGGCGGGAAGTCCGGGTTATGTGAGAGTCTTACTCACAAAAATCTCTCGGTGGTCTGTATCAGTGCATTCAAAGAGGCACCAGGATCTCTTATAGAACGCACCGGTGCCACGGTTACACGTCTCTAAGGCGGAGTCTAACTCTCCTAGGCACCATCGCTGAGCCACGCGCTGTCCCACGCAGGTTCGCTTATTGAGCGATAAGGGTCTCCACCCTCAAGGCCCGCGAAACTCTTAGACCCTTTTAGTCCCCTTCTACGACAGGCAGGGCTTACCTTAGTCCTATTCTCACCACTATTCTTACTATCCCGAGATTATAGGGCTCTCGTAATGTAACTTGGCATGTTAAGTTTTAAGGCGACGAGCAGTGCTATCATCCTAATTAGCGCCGCGTAATTATAGAAGACATTTAATTAACTGCTACCAGAAAAAGGTAACACTACTTTTCTGTATAAATATTAAGCTCCATATAACTTACGAATGGATTTGAGGTCAAGTCTATTATAGTTAAAAAAAAAACAGTGCATCGTGCACATGAGTTATTTTGTTAGTTCATTCATAAAATATTTACACAACTGTATAGTGTTCGTGTGGAGGAGTTTAACACATTTGAAAGCTAACGGTACAAGCTATCGAGTGCTGTACTAAAATCCTTTTAAAATGATTTCATACTTCTAACATCTTTATAGCGGTATTAAACAAGATCGTAATGCTTAGGAAAATACATTATTTGTATGAATATTTTATTAAAAAAAAGATAAACAACAAATGTATAGTATAAAAAAAAAAACGACATTTCTTGATCACGATCTAAAACTAGTATTAATGTATTACTAATAATAAAATATAGAATCGTGCGCATACTATTGTTGTTATATTTAAAGCTGTCGTAGTTCAGTTTGTGAAGCGATCGTCTCGAGGAGGCGTGGGTTCAATCCCCAATAAGCTTGAGCTTCCGGTGATAGAAAACGTCGTGAGGAAACCGATGTTTTAAAGACGACTTTCGTGAACATGTGACATCCGTCAGTTCGTACTTGGTCAGAGTGGTGTTGTTTTTTTCATATTATGTTTATAATTTAAACATGCCGTATCATCATCAAGCGATAGACGTCCACTGCTGAACATAGGCCTCCCTCAAACGGTTCCTACATCGATCAAATAGGAATTCATATGTGGGGATTTGGGCCATTTCCCACCAAGCTACGCCCTTACACCTCTACCCTTACGACCCTATAATCGATAGTTAACAACTATATTACCTTCTGTAATTGCAGTACATTAATATTATACGTTACATCGAATTATTGGCTATCAATATGTATATTCAATTAAAATGGGTTTCCTTTGGTCACGTGAAAACCAGTGAACTTATCGATATAGGAACATGACCATTCGACGCGGAATATTTTGTAAAAAAATAGTTATAGGCTAATTTTTGTATTTTATAGATCCTTCATCATTTCATTTCTAATTAAATTTTATAAACATTTTTATTTCGTATTATATATCCGGTTGCCATAGTAACGGTTGATATAGAAAGCGGGTGAGGAAGAGCTAGTATATATATACAGTACAGTAAATATATCTTTTAGCAGTAGTGCCTTCCTTTAAACTAAGTCACTCTTTTTAACTAAAAAAAATATACTTAATTATTGTTTTACCTTGAATGTATAGTAATAATTAAGTGCTTATTAAAATTAACAACAATTAGTGGCCGATGATCGTCGTACCAAAGTGGTAACAATAAATTTAAATTATCATCACGTAAAAACTCCGATCTCGTGTGATAGTTAACCCCACTGGTGGTAGGTCTTTGTTCCCGGAGAGTATCTAGGCAGATACCACCGTAGCACCTATTTCTGTCGTCAAAAACTAGTTTGCAAACATAACTATGTTCCGGTTTGAAGGGCGCTGTAGATAGTGTAACTTAACATCTTATATCACAAGGTGATGAGCACAATGTTGTGTAGTGTATATCATTCTAATTAGAGCTACATTGTTACGGGAAGGCGTATCACTTACCGTCGGTTGAACGTCCCGCTCGTATTGTAGCTTCATAGAATAAAAAAAATATATAATCTAGATAGAATTAGTACATTTTGAATGTGCCACTTGCGATACGCGCGTCGCTCCTTCAGTATTGTGAGCGTAACGCGGAACGTAAAATGTTCACAACAGACGTTTCCACGGTACTAATTAGCATGAAAACATAAATTTCAGTTACAGTAAAATTTTACAAAGAATTTATTCTAACGAAATGTTCTTTATTAACAGTTTTGTCAATATCTGTGCCGAAGTTGAGATATATCTCATTATTTTATAAATAAAACATGAAGCAAACACAAAACTAAATATATACATATATATGTAGATAAATTTACATAAAATAAAGGAAGGAGAAAGGTGAGATAATATTGGATGGGGAAGGGTTGAAGAGGTGGATAGTGATATATGGGGAGAGATAAGGGGATGTTAATATATATAGATAAGTATATATATGAAATCGTACCTAAGTCGCGCATAGTGCGTGTAGAATGGCGACGAGGACTATGAGGTTATCGGAAGAGAAATATATCTCTTTTTTCCACTCCTCTTTTTATTCAACGAAGCTATGAGACGAGCGTTACATTCATCTGATGGTAATTGATACGCCCGTCCATAACAACGTGGTACTAGTTAAGATGATATACACAATGTGCTCGTTTTAATTATTTTTTTATACAATTAAGCGATGGGACGAGCGGGACGTTCACCTGATGGTAAGTAATACGCTCGACTACAACAACGTGGTGCTAGATGGGATGTTAGGCTCTGCACCATATTGCTCTCGTGGCCTGAGACATAACATGTTCAGTCTCGTTACCTCAATAATTACACTAGCTACAACGTCCTTAATACCGGAACACAGTAATGTTAGCACACTACTATTTAGCAGTAGAAATAGTAGCTGCGGTGGTACCAACATAGATGGTCTCCAGCAATATAGACTTACCGTCAGTAGACACTAGTTATATTAGTTATTTGTAGTTATTATTTTTAGAATAGACGTCTCAAGGAAAGCGGGTTTGATCCCCACAGAGCTACTGATGAAGGGAAGCATCTTAAGGAAACCGTCATATTCCAAGGATAGCTTTCGCGGATATGTGACATACCCAAACCGGCGCTTGGTCAGGGTGGTCAATACAAGTCCTTGTCTCTACTTGTTAGACAAGGCTCCGAATCCCAATAGTGGGAATATTAAGAGAACTATTATTATTTTATGGTTGTAAAAAAAATTGTGTTCCGAAAAATATGCAGTTTGATGGACTGACCTCATAATGAAAGAAGGAAGGGAAGGAAGAATCAAATCAAAGAGATTAAAAATATACTCTGAATTGTAATAAAGATGATTTCGCGATTAACATATATATCTAATTATTTATATATCTTATTTCAGGTGGTTGGACACAGAGAGGGCTTGGAGATGATGGAATCAGCTGATCCGCTTGTCCTCCTTGTGCTGCTGCCAACGATACCGGTTACGCTTATCAGCGCCAAGATGTACAACTGGGAGGATTCAGTCCTTCTATTCTTAAGGAAGTACTGTGCGAAAATACCTGCACTTGCCTACATATTGCCGTTTGGAAAGTAAGTTTATTTATAGGCTTTAAATAAATATGTTTTTTTTTGTATGTGATATTTTTTCTTTATATACATATAAATAAAATAGGGCTTAACATTTTACCAAAACTTCACATGGTGTTAAGTGGCAATTAGACTGTATGTGGTTAAGCGTGCTGGCTCTGAATACTCGGACCCTTGTATGTTGCTAGCCGGAACAGCAATTTATATATATATTCGTAAATTATGGCGGCAGATTTACAATATGAAGATGGTAGTTAGCAGGCGGGTTCGATAACACCCTACAACAACAGACAGAAAGATAAGAAAAGAAAGAAAGAAGAGAATAAAGGTAACAAATAAGCATAATGTAAAGAATAGAAAGGGGAACGAGAAAAGAAAAAAAAAATAGAACACCCTACCACAGACCAAAATTCGCTATTGGTGACCTTGGGATTGAAACATGGATCACTGTGTTACTAAACAAGCGTTTAATTATTAAGTAATAGATTTTTTTTATCCATGAAGCGAGGAGTCGAAGGCGATGCTCACCTGATGTTAAGTGATACGCCTACTTATTACAACGTGGTGCTAGTTATACAATGGACCGCTTTGTGCTCGTCGCTTTAAGACATAAGATGTTGTATCTCGTTATACGCTAGCTACAACGCCCTTCAAACCGGAACACAATAACGTCTTCACAATACTGTTTGGCGGTAGAAATAGGCGCTGCGGTGGTACCTTCATTTGCATAGACAAAAGAACTAATGACTTGCTTTTTAATTTTCAGCGTTGAAGGCGATAGAGGCGCCATTTTGACCGGTCAATCGACAAACGTCAATCCGGATTCCAACACTCATCTGTCGCCCACAAGAATATTCTGCTCCGCCTTACTTCTACCAACTATATCTACAATTATAGGCAAAATATTCTTTCGATCAATACACAACAACCTGCATCGGACCATCCTAGGCGGTCTAACTTACATCACCATAAAGGGCGCATTGAAAATCTACCATAAACAAATGTTATACATCAGGCACTCCAGCCGGAAGATTCTCGATTACACGGAATCCAATTTGAAATTATACAGAGGTACAAATTTAACGGGCAACACCGACGCAGTCCCGGCAACTAGGGGTGACTCCGAACAAGTCGTCTAATCGATATTATATCGATTCTATGTATTGATTCTATTCGATTGCTGTACTTATGTACAGGGATGGCGCAAAAGTAATCCTCCTATCAGAAAATGCTATAAATTTTGCCTTGATGTAAAAAAATTAAAAGACAAAATAAAAATAATCCACAAGAAGAATCAAAGTTTTTAATTTTTTTTAAATTACAGCCAAAAACATCAGAAGGTTATTTTTGCGCCACCTTGTATACCTTGTATATTACCTTGTATACCTTATATACCTTGTATACAAGGTGGCGCGAAAATAACCTTCCGATGTTTTTTGGCTGTAATTTAAAAAAAATTAAAAACTTTGAT
This sequence comes from Ornithoptera alexandrae, assembly GCA_029030555.1. NCBI lineage: Eukaryota > Metazoa > Arthropoda > Insecta > Lepidoptera > Papilionidae > Ornithoptera > Ornithoptera alexandrae. Next base: position 4,034,229 of record JARDVY010000031.1, read on the forward strand.
TCTTCTTGTGGATTATTTTTATTTGGTCTTTTAATTTTTTTACATCAAGGCAAAATTTATAGCATTTTCTAATAGGAGGATTACTTTTGCGCCACCCTGTACGATTATTACTAATGTGATATTTGTGGTGTGCTGGAATGTAAATATTAATAGGGTTGTTTTGTCACGTCGCGAGCCAATTATTTTTCCATTGCTGCTGAGATACCGTACGAGCTATGTACCGGATAGAGACAGACTACGTTTTGATATTAATTAGTGTGTTGAGATAAAGCTAATTAACACTACGTTTATTTTCCGAGATGTTTTTTTTTAACTTAACATTTTTTTGTAGATCATTAAAAAAAGAGAAGTGATTATAGATTTCTTTATTATATAGTATAATTTTTATTTTTTTTTATATACATTAGAAGCTTTATGCTGTATATTTGGGATTGTAGAGTTGTTAACGTTTGAAAAAATAAAAGTAATCGCCTGCCAGGACATCATCATCACATTTATTAGTGTGTACTATAATTGCTAATGTGGGTAGTTTTTTAATTGGTAAACAATAGCGGCAGTTGAATAAAAATTACACGATTTTTTTTTTCTTTATTTATCTACTTCAAAAAATCAAGAAGTATTACACTGGAGTTTAACGAGTATTAACTCATCTTTTAGAGTTTATATTTTTCAGTACAAATATTAATTACAAAGCGATCCAGTGATTACAAGTTTGATAGTTATGAATGTGTACGGTGGTCACGTTATGCGTCTAAAAGATGCGCGACTTCGATTTCTACACAATTCGAGGTTCCGGTGAACGAAATTATCACGAGGACACCTACGGGATCGAGGATGACCTGCATACCGATAGTTCTTTATACGACGCCTTTGTCCAACATTGGACGACTGTAGACTGGTTATAATTATAATTGTATTTATTTTTATACATGTCAATAGTGATGCTAGACAAAAAAGCTTGAGCGAGAATAGTTAGGATAAATTATAAAAAAAATATGGATTCTGTAATGATTGTTTGTCAAAAGTATTTATTTAATACATGACAAATTAGATGATGTTATTAACACAGTGGTAGAAGGCATTGTACTCCTATAATGCAGTTGGTAGGATTAGAAGTACATACAAATATATAATATGTGGATAATTTATAAATTTCACTTACTATTAATTTTTCTATAAAATACAAACTATTTTAATACGTTTATAATATAAATCATCTTTCAATACATATATGTATTCGCCTTTCATATATTCGCCGCTTATATCATACTTTCATTGAAGAGAATTCATTTAAATATTTTAAAGGATTTTTATTGCTTCTGAACCAACGCTTTTTTTATTGAAATTTACGAAAAATTAATTAATAGAAAATTTTATAAATTTTGTGTCTGTATCCATGCGAATATATTTATATATTACACTGTTTAAAATTTCTTAGATGTACCTGACTTTCCTCGTGTATTCAGGTAGGTCCCTGTGAGCATAAAAGCCATCTATTATTATCTTCGATTGCAAACTTTCATTATTAATAAAATTCATATTTTCGTGGAGAAAATCGTCAATGAGTATTGGTAAATGCATTTTATATTGCATCTTATTATTGCAGCTGTTGGTTAAAATTTTTCTCTCAAGTGTTACTTAAAAAAACATCTAATGCAATAAACACTAACAAATAACTATTATATATACATATATATAAGTAAATAAATATGAATATTACACTAACGATCAGCTATTAGAAATTCGACATTATCAATTATTTTGGGATTTGATTGCTCCTAGTCACATAGCTCCTTTTTTTTATTGTTTATTTTAACACCTTCAAATTTCTCCATACTGCAAAAAATTTGCTTCTTGTAACACTGACATACGCAGTTTTTTCTAAAATTGAATACATCTTAATCCTATAATGTATTTAAAAAAATATTAGAAGTATGAAATATGTGTGTTAAATTCTTAATATAGCATTTTTTTTATTTATGAATATGTAAAAATTGCATACTATGCAGCTAACGTAATTATATATCCATACTTTCCAAGTTCTTAATTGTCATTTATAACATAAAGACCTGTATTAAATCTTTGTTAAACATATAACATATATATTTAATAAAACTAAATTTAACGGATATTACAGCGTTTATTTAGTTATTTCAATAATTTTATTATCCTGATGCCATAGCTCACACTAAACTTGTAGTATTCACGTAAATATAAGGAACCATTGTCTCGATATATATATATATGTTCTGCATTTTATCGTTATATTAAAATGTAAATGACAGACGAAGTACACAGATGTTAAATTATACATGTATACGTTTGTTTACATTAAATACAGCTTCCAATATTATTAAACAATTATTTTCATAGAAGAAGTTCTATGTGCCTTTGCTGTAAATAAGTAGTTATATTGTAACCATATTTATTAAAAATCTTACTAAAATCTATTTTAACCTAATTTTGATAGATGATACTTTGTAAACTGTGTTAACGGATATATTTTTGTGACATTTCTATCTTGCCGTTGGTTTTGTATTAACATTTTCGGAAATACTCATATATTCTATTTTGAAATCTTCCAAGATCATTTTAGTTTTTATACATCCGGTTAATAATAATAAAATATTATTTTTTGGCACATATACATAATAGGTAATTTTCATGTTTGTATTGTTACATTAGAAGTGTTTTGTATAATATAAATAATTGTATATTTAGCTTTTATGTGCGTCGTATTTTTTATTTTTTCTAATGTGAAATTAAATTGTAGTTAAAGCATAGGCTACTTTTGGCATATTGTAATGAATTATATCTACTATCGAATTATTTTTGGATTTCGATTGGAAATATTATGCATTAAATTCATTTACGCTTTAATTATATTTCATGTGTATCACACTATTTTCCAGTGAGCTATATAATTAAGCTTGCATTTCACTGAAATCCTTTAATCACAGGTTCAAAGAAAGCCTATGTTAATAAGAAATGTAAAATTCAAACGTGTAAATGTTCTGCTTTAAGTAAACAATAATTGCCCGTTGAGTCCAGTTATTGTCACTTTAAACCCTTTTTTAATTCAGCGGTTTTTTTTTTTAACGTTTGATTAAATTTATTTTAAATAATATGCGTTTTCCTTTTATTGTTTTATCCTAATGTTAGTGTTTCAGATTACAAAGTACCTAAGACTTTACTGGGTCTAGCTTTCTGTAGCCGGAGACTACGTTTGTACCAACATAGCTCCTGTATCGCCAAACAGTAGTGTGCAAATATTTTTTATTTATTTATTTCAAACTTTCCCTAATATTATTATTCAGGGGTTTACCTTATCCTATTATTTACAACATTTACTTACAAAATATTCACTACTAATTTATAATATTTTTCTAATTATTTATTTTTTTACATTATCTATACTTATGCTATCTAACTATCTAGTATACATACAAATATACAATATTATTGTCCAGATATTGATAAAGTAACATTTATTTGTACTTATTTCTATTGTTTACTATTTTATATCATTTTATACAATAATAGATGAACTTCTAACTAGTTTATTTTTTATCATCTCTGTTAGACTGGCTGTATCTATTCTTAAGCCTGTCTCCTGCTCGAAGTCATACCTCAGGCATCTATGTATTGGACACTCCGTCAGCAAATGATGAACCGTTTCCTCCACGGCGTCATCATTTGCACGACTGGGTTTCCCGACACTTGAAACGGTTCAAGTATTGGGAGAATCCGCCGTGGTCCTTCCTTATTAACTGATATGCCTCTGCTGCGTTCGGAAAAATTTACTTAGTGTCGGACGCAGTGCTGCCCTCGCTGTATCGGGTGTATCATCTCGCAACGAAGGCATCTCGAAGCAAACGTTTAACATATGATACCGGATACTGGTCATGATCTGGCTTTCTTCTGCTATTAAGAGCAGGTAGCTCGACTAATTCATCAGCACGCTCATTACCAAGAACCCCTGCGTGAGCTTTGACTCAGGATAAAGACAGGTCTTTGCTCTAGGTAGAGACCTCCCGCAAATTCTTCTTGGCCACCATGGCAAGAGGATGGAGCGAGCCATGGTTCGTAACAGTATCGAGCGCGGCTTTAGAGTCACTGTACAAACCAGAGCTCAATTCCATCTTCCTGAGGACCATTTTGGTTGCCTCATAATGGCCAGCAGTTCCGCCTGGTAGACTGTGCAGTACGCGGACAGATGTAGCTTCCGGTTTTGGACCTCCACCTCACCATTCCATATGGAAAGTGAGGCTCCAACCTTTCCTTTAAACTTACTGCCGTCGGTATATATGTCCACCGCCTGCACATTGTGCTCATGCACAGAATTTTGTTCAAGTATTACTGTGTTCTGGATTGAAGGGAGGTGTAGCTACTGAAGTTATTGGGGTAAGAAGACTACATCTTATGTCCCAAGGCGACGATCGCAATGTGGTGCAGTATATATCATCTTAACTAGCGTCAGGTTATGGGTGGGCGGATCACCATCAGGTGAACGACCCGCTTGTCTCATCGTTTCAATGTATAAAAAAATTCTGCCGCTAAACCGTAGTGTGAAAAGACTTCCGAATCGAAGGGCGCTGTAGCCAGTAAAACTACTGGGGTAACGAGACAATATCGTGTCTCAAGGCAAAAATCACAAAGGTGTATAATTTTTAACTGCAAAAGATCAGTGTGAATATCTAATAGTTTTTTTTTCTAACTCCACTAGAATTCATTCGTGTTATCGAAATTTAACATCTGTATTATCTACGAGCTATTAAAGTGTATTCGTATAAGTTTTGATACGCGTATCAAGATATGATACGCAAGTGTACTAGCACTTACAGAACACGTCAAAAGTTTATGGTGTGAAATGTCACAATGGAGTTAGTGTCCTGTTCCTTTTGATTTAATTATCGCGTGAAAATCTTTTAAGGATACCCTACTTTTGGGAAAACTATTGGTTATGTGGGGTTTCTTCCCACAAAATACCTTTGATGGTCGCCCTTAAAGTGTTATTAGGGGTTTCGGGATGTACTACAGAATGAACCGGTTTCTTCCTGCACGACGTCTAAGATCATACCTTCATCAAGATGGATCAACCCCTCGCTATCATCTTCACTGTGCGCCATCAAATACGAGACCATATATTTACCCTCCAATCAGGGCTCGGACAGTGTGCGATGGTGATGTATAAAGCACGCTCATCCGAAGACTTTCGGTCGTATCCTACGACAGGTAGAAAATATCTTAACTTCATTCATATCAGCCCAAGACTACACATCTGTAATGAACAGCTTTTTCTTTAGTTGTATGTAATGATGAAATGAGCAAGGTTTTCTCCTGATGATAAATGATACGCTTGCTTATAAAAACGCGGTGCTACTTAAGATGATAGGCTCTGCACCACATTGTGCTCGTCGTCTTGAGATAAAATATTAAGTTTGTATTATACTAATACTTTCACTAGTTACAACGCCTTTCAAACCCGAACACAGTTATGTTTACACGTTACTGTATGCCGACAGTAATAAGAGCTGCGATGGTACCTACTTAGACGTACTATTGGTACATCGCCAGTAGCTAAACTATGCTATAGCATGATCACGGCGTTCAACGTATTACCTAAAAGATTAGTGATCGGTGTTGTACAAATAAAAAAGTCGCAAAAAAATCACATTCATGTTACCGTAATCATTTTAACTACTTAATGATAATCTTTAATATTATCATAAAAAGTATCCATCGCCGATACAGGCGTATCTTTAGACTATCTTATCATTAGGATATGGTAAATAGTAAGCAAATGTCATGTACAATGCAGTAATAGTTAAAGCGCGTTTCTATTCGAGCGTTATCAATTGCAAAAAGTTGCAATTACAAACAACCTTATCTGATCGTTCAGGAACATTGTGGTGAAGTCCGATGCAGAAAGTGCATCGCTACTTTCCCGTGTTTACTTAAATTTGAGTGCAGTGTGAAATTACAGTGTGTTATAAAAACTTTCTTATAACTGTGTTCACAATATCGTTTTTGGAAAACTAGAAGACATGTATTGATTGAATTCGTAAGTATGAATATCTATTAATATAATATTTTATAAATAGTGATGGACATAGTTGGAGCAGTAAGTACAATATTTTACCATTCTCCAAATCATCTCAGCTGATTTTTTTTTATCCTATGCTGTTAGTGTCTTATGTCGGAACTGTCTACGCATATATCACCACCGTACCTGCTTGTGCTGCCAAAAGGTATTGTGCAAACATTACTCTCCATCCATTTTAATATTGTTGTAGCGAGTGAAATTACTGGGGTAACGAGACTTATATCTTGTGTTTCGAAGTGATGAGCGCAATCTGTATATAAAAAAAAATCTAAAATAATATCTATACCTCGAATCGAGAACCTACTTCTTGATTGTTGAATAAAAAAAATATGATAAACATCATACTAAATTTGTAACGTAACTGATCAAGTAGCTTTTGATTATTTGAATAGATTAATTGGAAATAGTTTTATCGAATAATATTTAACATAATGGTGATAACCTACTGATTGGTTTCTAGTAAGACGATATCTCATTAAAAATCTATTTTAAATTGCATGTCATAGTTTCCTTACGGCATATGCATGTTTTGTATAACTTCTTACTTTTGACTGCGTTGAAAGTATTTCTTTGGACTTAATGTAACAATAATAAATGAGTTCGGATCGAGTATATTTTCGCTGTCCTTTACCTAAAAGGCAAAAATATTTTCCATCCAAATCATGAACAAAAACAAAATCTACCTATAAACGTTTTTCTTTTAGAAAATACCATTGGGATTTAAACTAAACAAGAGAAAAAAGCAAATAAATAATAATATTTAAGAAATGCATTCATAAACATTTTCATTGGAAGTTAAGGATGGCAAAGTTTATAAAATCTTTCTTTCAAAACCCACCTGATAAGAGAAGGAACTCGCAGTACGGCAGTGAACACGACGATTCGAGCGAAATAACACCACCGTTGGGTGGAAGAAGGAAGCTCTCTATTTCCAGGTCTGGAAGAATGAAACAGAGCAATAGAAAGAGACACTCACTTTCTTTGGAGCTCTATGGTGAGGTTAGTAGAAATCCTAACTGCAATAAATAAATCATCGAAAATCTGCTACAAGAGTCACGAAGTCCCGTTATATTGATTCACTTCAAATAAGATAAAATATAGAACATTTAAAAAAAACTTTATACAATATTTAAAAATAGTATAAACAATTAAATGTTACCGCGGTATATTCGCAAGGATTTATGCTTTTACTGCAGTAATAACATTTTATCTATAATAAAACGACCGCGCCGCTTGATAACAATTTAACAAAGTACGCTGCATTTCCTATGTAACTTTGTGTTGCCAAAGAAGTGCGATAATCACATATAAATAAGTTTTACATTGTCATCGGAACGGTGACCAGTGAGATAAAATTACTTTAGGTTAAGTTATATAGATGAGTTATACATCATGAACCCACATCGAGTTGTCTTGGTCCTCTTTCAACTCCTTACTATAGTCATTGTGTAGATCAGTCTAGAGTCGTCTTAATTTTTATGGTCTAATTTAACTATAATCGTTTTTCTTGTGTCGCTTTTTTTATAGTGTATAATAAAATCATAAAACCATTTATTTAATTCTATGAACTTTTACACAATGTTCGATTCTCTCTGGATCCCTTACCATTCGTTGTGGTAACCAAGGTTCTAAAAAGTGGAATTCTGATGAAAAATATTATTGGACAAACGTTAAACAGAAATATGATAGATTTTTAAACCATTATTTCAAGGCAATCCACTTGAACGTCGGTTATAATTTGTGGAAGATTTCGAGACATTTGACATATTTAAAAAAAAACTCGTCCATTTCCAGAATCTCCCGTCTATTGAAAAACCGAAGACAGTGGAATACTATGTTAACGCGTCAGGAAACCAGACCGTCAAGAATACCGATCTCAAAAATGAAGAGAAATCACAGAGAAGGCATAGCACTGACGTGAGGACACCGGACGAAGAAATAGATATAGCGTTCAATATAATAGATAAAACATAAATTGTAATATTAACATACACAGATATTATTATAAGTTTTAGTTTATAATAAGTAATTAGTATCGTGTTCTACTTATTATTTGGAAATTATAAGTTTTGTAATTCATTGATCATATAAACGATGACAAAAATCAAACAATTTTAATTTTTCATAAAAAAATCGTTAATTGTCGTCTGCCTCCGTGACACCTGCTGCTTAACTAGTGTCACGGAGGTCCTGAACCATTTTCAGGGCCTTTGGTGTTTCGTTTGTAGTGCGGTTTCTTCGGGGTAGCTTTTCTAGTTTTATCAAAAGCTACTGCCCTCATATTGTAAATTTGTTTATACAACAACAAATAAAAAAAATTAACCAGTGAGAATAAAACTGAAATAAAGAATTGATATATATAGGGTGGCGCAAAAATAACCTTATAAAAAGTACCTTATTACCTGTGTTATAAGGTACTTTTTATAAGGTTATTTTTGCGCCACCCTATATAACACTAACATCTTAAACTGTTCTGTGTAATACTCGATAAAATAAAAAAAATTGTGATTAGATGATTATTTACTGCGTGTGTTACGAATAGACCGTTGTTTTGTGATATGTATGTTAATTTTATTTGTGTAATTTCTTATATAACAATTTTCATATACTTCAATTAATTTTTTTTTATATCGCTTAAGCGATGAGTTGACCGAGAGGTAAACCTGATGGTAAGCGATACGCCAGTTCATATAATAGTAGCCAGTGGAGGGTCATTAAATTTTACGACGCTTGTCTTTTTGAAACATAAGTCGATTTGCAATTAAAATTGAATTGCTAATGAAGTTAGACATGGAGTCTAAGTTTTAAAATGTACTAACCTAAAAACCTATAAACTGGCCTTAGCCTTCCATGTCATATCAGGACGGAAATACTGACAATGCAGATTGTTCAATTCCTTCGCTGCTTTTTTTTTATTAATGTGGGGAAATGCTTGCTCATATCCGTCTTCGAGGGAGCAAGGATAGGTTATGTCGGACTTGCATCGACTAAAACCCTCACGATGATTCTCTTCGTCGCCTGATGGCGGGGTTACGGGAACGCTTTCGCACCATCCGTGATCGCGCTGGCGCTGGCCGCTTGCGCAACCCCACTTTGGGAGGGAGGGAAGGATCCTCTCTTTCCACCTCCGTAGGGGCACGTCGGAACATGTAGTCCGCTCCCTCCTCGGCCTCTTGCAGTGCGGCCGATCTGATGTTGGGCCCGCCGCCACCTGCTATACGGCCGCGGAACATAGAGAGAACGGCGCATCGCAATACCGACACTTCTCTTCCCCCGCGATTCCACCGCCACCGCATCGCCGGTGTGACACCGGTTAGTCGCAGAGGGTAGTCCCTTCGCGACTCCACTTCGTCAGCAAAGGGCAGCATATAGCCCCTGCAGCCCACCGGCCGCATCCGTGGTGAGCTCACGGTTCCCAACCGGTGCTCTAACCTGGAGCGGTCGCCTCGGGCCGGCCGGGTAGGTTTCTCTTCGCTTCACCGTGGGTGACCCAACTACGGCTACTAGGCCACGACAAGGCGGCAACCTGTTCGGGGGATTCTTTCGCTTGCTTTAAGGCACAGAAACCTCTGTAGTAGGTGATTTATCGAAAAGGCTTTTATAGCACCACAGCATATCCATGCTTATATAAACTAAGCTTTACAAAGCATTTTTTTTTCTGTGAATTTTTTTCTTACTTTTAATATTTGACGAGACGAGTAACATGTTATGATAGTGATATCCTGCTTATAACAAAGCGGCGCCAGTTGAACGATAGTACAATGTATCATTCGCTCATCAACGTAAAATGTAAGGTCCCATTGGTAGTTTCTCTATCAAGGATGGAAGAAATAGAGATTATGATGGTATTATGACACTCAGGCTGTCTCCAGCAAAAGAACGTGAAGTTTTTTATATGTTTGTAGATCATCTATATGTACCGACCGTCGGCTTCCTTATAAATGTGATATACAGAAAATTATCAACATTTTGATAATCTATAGAATATCAGATATTATTTTATATGTCACATAAATCGTGTGCATTTTGTTTTTAACAAGTAGTTTTATAATTGATATCGGTATAATATTACTATTTATAAGATAATCAAAAGATAGAAGTAATTCATCAAATTATCTAGATAATAGAAGTAGTAGGGAATCACAATATTCGACAATTATTTGATAGAATGAAGTGTTGCATAATGTGAAGACTTGAGATCTCAATGTGTTCGATGGTTTTATGAATTATTCTAGGTGCAGGTTAAATTCCCAATTTTGCTCGACTTTTCGTGAACACGTAATATCTAGCTATGAGCCTAGCAACTCAATACCTATTACAACTGAAAATGTACAGTTAATAGCTGAAATTTCTACCAGTACATGTGCAGAGACTATTTTTTTAATTTTAGCACACAAAATAATAGTATTTAAATATATTACGTTAGATAATAAAAAAAATATAAAAAATTGTCAATACTTATATTTACATTGCAAATATCTATGAATAAACAATTATTTTATATTTTCAACTTCTTTTTCTTGGGTTTTATTGCGAGTGGCCCACCAATTTTGAAGACAGTGCTGAAATAAAATGTTTCATATGATTTCAATAATTTCAATGGATACACCAATTTTCAGAGAAAAAAATAAAAGCAGTTTAATGTTTCAGCAGCAGTGACTCTGGACCTTTGTCCACAAGGAGAGTCAAGACCATTTATTTATTACGTTAGCTGCTAGCATGAGATGTTTAGATTAATTACCCCAGTAATTTTATTACCTATATTGCTGTACAAAAATACAGTAAGGTATGCACACTACTATTTGATAAGGAGTAAAAATAAATGGGTTGATAAGTTAACTAGTTACTTACTGACAAGTTGTGCAAATTGGACTGAACTTGCAGAAAACTGAAACAAATATAAAAAAAAAATTAAACCGAAATATTTTCACTCTTGTTTATTTATTTTTTTAACTTTATACACCACGTGTAAAGGCACTTAACGCCATTGGCATTATCTTCCAGTCTACCTTGGTTAATGCAGAGATGATGAGGGAGGTGCATCAAATAGTTACAATATAATATATAAAACATGAATATACATATATTAAAAATGCATATAAATATATACACCTTCAATTTATATATATATATATATATATATATATATATATATATATATATAATATAATATCTATATACAAACATACATATAAATAAAGACATACACATACATACATATGTATATATGTATATGTATGTAGGACAAAATGTAGGAATCTTTATATTCTTCCTATCTTGTTCCAGATAGGAAGAGTATAAAGATTCTTGTTATCATTAAGAAATAATGAACAAATTCCTTTATTAATCTTCATACACAATATGTAAAGGTTGTGATACAGAGATGAAAATAACAAAAAAAACGCAGAAATATAACTAGAGAAAAGAAATTAAATTAATCATAACAAAATACAATAATAAATGCAAATATACAAAAAACATTAAAATGATTACAATGATGAGTCATCGATTTATTGTAAGTTTTCGAGTTTTTATCCTTCACATGTACAGATTATGTCAACGCATTATTGCCCACTGTTGAACTTAAATCTCTCCAATCGATTGTACACTCACCACTCAAACAAACAGAGCACACGTAGCCAATTGTGAGCAGCTCCCTGTGACAGAAGCACGCAGCGCGATAGTCGACCCTGCCTCGTCCGGGCAGAACTAACTCCTTCCGTTCTGAAGCCTCCGGGAGGAATACCCACTGGGAAATAATAAATCCAATAACCTCTTAATTTTCTACTGCTACATGCCACTCATTATATAACACTGATGTTGCTGGTTAGATTTTGTCGCTCCATGTGGTAAGAATTTATTTGAGAAAGAACTTTTATACACTCACATTATAAATTCGCTGCTATAATAACATTGCTGACTTTCTGTTGTCAATATATAAAAGCTGGAATATAAGGGGTAAGTATGCTTCATCAATCAGTCTCATTGTCACTTAACATTTGAGATCAAGGTCAAGAGTCAGCCCATTGAAGATAAAAAAAGGAAAAAATTTTGGGTTCCAAGAGAGTTGTCTGCATTACTAGGACTCGAGACATTTTCACATAGAGAGAGAACTTAGACCAGCTATGGGGAACCAATGGTCCATGGACTGTATGGGGTCTTTAGGCTTTTGTGGTTAGCCAATAAAATTGGTGTTGGTGTTCATTCATATTTATAGTCATTCATTTTAAATCATTCATAATATCACATCATTAGAAATGTTTGAATATTATATATGCAATGGATCCATTTATAATTTAATAAAATTTTAAACAATTGCGAAAACTTAAGAAATCATTAAGTGATTTTTTTATATGGCCCATGACACCATCACTACATATGTTTGTTACCCCTATAAACCCCATTGGCCTAAAGCCTTGAAACACAAGATGTTAAGTCCAATTACCCTAATATCACCAGCACCTTTCGAACTGTAGTATAGTATGCACACTATTGTTTGTGTTGTTATTGTTGTATAGGTTTTACCAACAAATACTGAAGTAAGCCTTCCAGGGACGGAACTTTGAGATACAGGCCTCCTGTGATATCGCAGCCCTGTTGCAGTAAACTTAAGTGTTTATCCAATGAACATACATCAATTATAACTTGTTGTTTCTGTAATAAAATAATTTATTGCTAAAATAAACAGTTTATGAAATTAAATATAATTAATATAAAATATTACCAAATACTTGCAAAATTAGTAGTCAACTAATACTTTTTATGTCTACAAAGAGCTTATATTTGAACTTAATTTGATATGTTGTTTAATGATAATGAGGCTGAGGATGATGAGTAAATACTCCAGCTCTTATATTTTGACAGCCAGAACACTACTGGGAGCAGATTAACAACATGAGGGTAGTAGCTAGCCAGGCAAGTTTCAAATTCTCCACCACCGATCAGACTCCACTACTACTGAGTCATAGAAATATTAAAAAATATAGTTTGGTTATCACTGTAAGTTTTATCATCATTACATTCCATTGATGTTCACTAACAAAGACTTCTCCGGACAAGAAAGAATGAAAGTCACCAGTTTTGTTGTGTAATGAATAAAGATAATTTTTAACCTGTGCTGTAAAGAATACATTCATATAATTGATGTACTGTGCAGCGGTGTCTGTGCTTCCAGTTACTATTAGGATTCTACTACTCATGCGGAGACCAGGTGATGCTTGGCGACGCATCTGTAAAGACACACCAATTAATCAAGAATACAATACAAATATCTTCTTTTCTTCTTCTTTCCAATACAAGTTTAACTGGGATGGGGAAATTTCGGAAGGTATTTTCGTCCAAAATCCCTGTGTTTGATGACCAGTCTTCGAACAGTGTGTGTTGCCAGTGATGATCTACGGCTCCGAAACTTGGTCGCTAACTATAAGCCTTATAAGAAAGCTTAGAGTCACACAGCTGGCGATGCTTGGAATATTGCTGCATGATCAAATAAAAAATTAGGAGATTCGCAAAAGAACTAAAGTCACCGACATAGCCCTATGAGTCATGAGGCTAAAATGGCAATGAACAGGGCACATAGCTCGTAGAACCGCTGGACAATGGGGTTTTAAAGTGCTGGAATGGCGACGTCGCATCGGAAAGCGCAGTTTTGGCAGACTCCCCACTAGATGGACAGAGGACATAAAAACAGAAAAAATATCGCTGGAAATCTCTGGATTCAAACAGCTCAAGATTATGTTTTATGGAACATATTACAAGGGACCTATGTCCAGCAGTGAACATCCACTAATTTCAATAGCTATAATGCTGTTCAGACTAGAACAATAAGGTTTGCAGACTGCTGTTTGAAGGCAGATATGTGCACTACATAAATAATCTGTAGTAATAGAGAATTTCTACTATTTTCATAATATTACAGAGAACAATTAATATATTAATAGTATATAAAAGAATAATTTTTTAATTCTTTAATGTTCAGCTTTTTATTAATTTTAAAAGAAAGTTTTATTATATTTTATAACGACAAAACTTACCAATTTTACAAACTATGTCAAAATTTCACTTTATTTTAGTGAAAGGTTGAGAATAATATTTAAATTACTTAAAAAAATACTTACTCGTGAGATAAAGCAGAGACCCATTGCGAGAGCTCCAGCAAGCAAAGATTCACCAGGCTTTTCGTCTTGTGGCTGACTTTTAATTAAATTTACTAATCTATAATCAATGATATTTTGTTATGATTATATCTAATGGTTATATTAAAAACAGTCTACTATTATTTATTTCTTTTATGTGAAAAAATGTTAATAAAGGATTTGAATACTCCAATTGGATTAGAAAAGATTTAAAATTATGTAATTACCTCATTTTAATGGTCTTCTCTACCAAGGTAAATAGTTCATATTGTCCATCAATCTGCCTAACATCCAATTGTTTCCCTGGAGATGGATAAAGATATTCACTGAAATTGAAGAAATTTTATATTATAATTAATCTAATATATTGAAACTTAAAAATTTTATTTTATTTGCAAATTATAATATTTTTTTAATTTATTTTTGGCTAATGTATAATGTGTATAATATGAAATAATATTAATAGTGCCCAAATTTTAACCATTTGTATAATATATGTGCAATTACCACTTAGAAAAATTTAAGTTGACTTTCAAGCAAAAACATTATTATTAAGATATAAACTTAACAATTCTTCTTTACAATGTAGTAAGTAGTAGTTAAAGAGCCAAAGAACAATTTAATAAAACTAAGATATTGGATATTCACATTAATATAGAGAAAAAGGAAATTTCATATTAGATAATTGCTATGGAGATGTGATTGAACTAAAGTATTTGGTAAACATGAGTATGTATATTTAGCTTTCTTGTTGAAGATTAATTTTGATAGTTGACAGTTGTTTCTAAGGAATATAATTTAAGTATTTATATTTTATTCTGACATCGATAAATTAAAATTTGTATAAATTTATGTAATAAACCTTTTATGAAAATGACATCCAATAACAGCGAGTAGATTTCTGGATTTTTGCATTAAGTGAGAATTAGCAAATGCTATCACAGCATCAAGACATCCTGTTAAAACTTTTGGGTCTTCAGTAATATATCTTTGATTTGGATTGGTATCCACTATTATGACAAGAAGACTACTGTCAGATGGTGCTGAAAATAGTAAAAAATTGTAGAATTCTTTTAAAGGTAAATAAAATAAAATATGAAGGAATTTTACCATCTTCATCAGCTAATTTATCAGTCATGTTGGCATAAACAAATATTAGCCCTAGTGTTTAAACCAGAAATTAATATAAATTTGATTTTTCATTTATTTTTACAATTTCTATGTAAAATACTATTTACCACTGTTGTAGTTTGACACAAAACATTTATTTTAGTCGTTCATCCCTTTCTTGGGAACAGGCTAAGATTCTAGGACCGTGCTGCCACTACATGAGATTTAATTTGACAACTAAAGTTCTTAAAAACAACATTTAACAGTAGCAGTGTGAAAGTTTCAGCTACTGGAAATATTTATTAATATACATTTTATAAGTTTTCATAAGTTATTGAAATCTTTGATAAAGTAAAAAAAATATGGATGTTTAAACAACAAGTGTGACAACAACAAAAAAATGTGTTATTCAACAATTACTTTGTAATATTTGTTTCACCATATTTTATTAAATATTATATTAATTTTTGTTAGGTATTATATTTGAAATAGTAGAAAAGGTGCCTTACGGTGAATTAAATTAAAAATTGCTGTGGAAAAATTATAATAACAATTATTAATAATATAAATAATAAAAAAATCATGATGCAAAAATAAAGTGTTTCAAATATATTCTGTCTAAGTAGGTAGTTTCGAAACAATCGTGATGACTTTATCAAACAACAATAAAACCAAAAGTTAAAAACACCTTAGTATAATAATTTCGAAAAATTTGATAATTAAATTAAGCCACATATACGAATTTTTTTACTTGTTTATGATTTGCAAAAAATCTTTATTTACCTTATAAAACTGTTCATAAACTTTGTATTATTTGATATATCAAATCTTATAATAAGCTGCCGTACAGAGATGTCACAATTGTCACGATTACTAATTTATATTTGTCAAACGACGAGTAGTTGACATTCTTGTCCACGCTGGGCTACGTATCAGTAATACAAAATCAAATATTTAATAGTCTAAACGATTTTTTGTTATGCTGTGTTTTGTTTAATTTAATATAAACTCATGTTAAAGCACTCACCGGTTAAATAATGTGCGTTGCTATCTACACTATGAAATATGACAATACTTAAAATCAGAAAGGTGTTCCTGTTACATTTTTCATCTACATGTATTAATACCTCATTTCAATTTTACATGAGGTTAAGTGACAATGTGGTCGAGGATAGTAAAACGTACTCGTAAATAATATAATAAATTCGCTTTTATATATTAATAATCAGAATACAGCGACGTGGCCCTTACAGCTAGGCACATTTTAAAATAATTCTTGCCAAAATTCAAATTCTTACACACGGAAATGAATTAGGGATGTTAAATGGTATGCCTTTAGTCATTGCGAAAAAGACGCAGTTTGGGGTTTTATAAAATGTAGGTAAAGTAGTTAAGTGTAACCTGTTTCGAATTTAGGAGTCCGTCCAGTCAATCTTTGGATGTTATTACTATCCGTGTGAAACATGGGTGCAAGGAACTGATCTCTTTAAAATGATATTTAATTTAAAGATTCCTTATTGACAAGGTAGATTTAAATTACTTCTAGTTTATTAAAGTAGTAATATTATTTAAAACGAATACATAATTTAAAGCAAATTTTATGGCGAATAATCATTACTGTGATTATGTGATACATGACGTGCATACGTGCGTGCTTGCCTTTTTTTTTTTTTTTTTTTTTTTTTTTTTTTTTTTTTTTTTCGATGGGAATGCATTGAATTGCATACACACGGGGCGTGGGGGAAGATAAGCTTCCCCTTGTGGTATGGGGGCTCCCGGCGCCTGAAGGGCATCCGGATACCCACTAAACCCCACCGGTGTTACTTCTCTCTGCTATTGGCAGGACCACCGGAACGCGCGAGCATACTTCCACGACCCTGCCGCGACGTGCGTGCTTGCCTGCTTGTGGTGATCTTTATGATAAATTAAAAAAAAATTACACGTGATAGAACTGAAATGGAAATCGTTTATTAATATATTGTCAACCCTGCATAGAAATGCAATCGTTTGTATTTAAAAGACGAATCAAAGTTATCTTATGTTCACGATTTAGAAGGGTTTGTCACTGTCAATTGGAGTCGTTTGTAAGGTATTGTATATTAATAGTAAATTAAAATATTATAAATGCCTTACCTATTAAGTTGTTTAATTACTTCCATTTGAGTTATTCCTACACTATATATAATGTGCTCTGTTTTATTTTTTTCTCGTTGACATTTTTATTTAAGTTTTTCGGCTAAAAGGCTGTTTTGAATGCAAAAGCAATGTTGGTATTTGTTACTATTATGGATGTACAGTGTATGTTTTAAAGTATTATGGGTGCAAAAGCAGTGTCCCCGAATTGGTTCCTTCTTAGCGTGTACGATCCAGTAAAGGTGCCTGGGTAGCATTCAGTAGCTGAGGTCTGTTCACCCATAAAAATTTATAAGAGAAATGCCTATCTTCCGCAATTGAATTATGCTTGGCAGCGAAATCAGATTTGTTGCAGGAAGCTGGGCAAGGCAATTTTTTTGGCTCCTATGGTCATTTGACGACAATAACCAACGCGCTTTATCAGAAGAGAGAAAGTTAGTCAATAATTTACCTAAGTTAGATACAAGAATCACAAACTACTTTAAAACGTATCAAGATCTAAAAAGGATAATATCAGTAACATATTCCCGATTTTCTAGGAAAAAATTCTTAGTGTACAGTGTGAAGGAAATCTTTAGTATGCACAACACCAATTAACTCGTTAGGAGATTTAAAGTCGCGCGGCATTGTCGCTGCTGACAAAATAAGAGAACAGCTCACAGGGCGAGTCACTCGATCTGACTTAAGAAAAAGGCTTCATGCTTGTATCAGGAACTGTGGCCGTCAGTGTGACCAAAATTTAAATTAATGGTTACTTAAACTTTTACTCTGAACTCAATATCTAAAACGACAATAATAAGCTTGCACGTGTTACAACAAAAACAAAAGAGTCAAATTAAAGGCCGGCGCGGCGTCTACTTTTATGAGTCCCTACTGTTTGATATTTCATGGTACTTGGTTTTATTCCAAGTGTTTTTTTTTTCTAAATTACAGAAGCTTTATGTACGTTCTTATACCTTATCAGATAGGTATTGAAGTCAGGAAGCTATTTATGTGCTTTATACGTATTTTTATAAATAAAATTTTATTTCAAGATTAAATAAAAATGTAAGTAGGTCGCCTTATTTTTACTGTCACGACTTTCAAAGAATCTAATCTAAAAGTTTTTGCCTCTTTGTGATGATTATTAATTTAATTCAATAAAACAATATTTATTACATTAAAATTTGTGTAGAAATAAGTAAGAAATGGAATCATCGAATTTTTTCCTAGAAAATCGAGAATTTTTAAATATATTTAAAAAAATTATAACTCCAGAACCATTCTTTTTGGATGGGGTATTCCATATATAGATAGATAGGAAACGAGCTATACTTTAGCTCCTCCAGATCTTTACACCTATTACCCTTCATCCTGCATATATTTATATACATATATATATATATATATATATATATATATATATATACAACAGTAGCACGTCGGTAATTACAGTGAAGAAAAATTATAAAAAATTACTTAGAATTGAAATTAATTATAATTACTGCATTTTATATTATGTGTAAGGTAAGTAGATGTAAGGGGTTCTGCCAAACATTTTACGGAGCCTAAGTCTACGTCACCTGCACGCGGTGCATCCAACTAAGCAACAGACGAGGGTCTGACTACCCACCACCCGCACTAGGCCAGTACGTGGGGCTAGAATCAATTCCCCTTCAATGAGGGTCCTTGTTGGAGGCTTGAGCCCAGCAGTTGTCGTTAACTGGCTGATAAGAATTTATTATTATATCCATCCAACTTGATAATCTAAAACTTAAAACAAAAATTAAACCTTTCGATGACATCGGAACAAAACCATTAGTTTGATTTACAGAAAGTGCTTTATCAGCGAACGTAAGACGGTGTCTTGTTATTGCATCCGAATTGTATTTCATCGTTTTGAGATGACAGGGCGGCGATATGGCGCCAAACTTATGTCATCTGTCAAAATACATGTTAACAGCACGGTGTACGGTCGATGACAGACGATGATAATGGGACATGAATAATATAATATACAAGCATGTGACAAGCTACACTACTTGTCATTTTACGACATTGTTTATACACGGTTAATGATATGGCTCATATGAATACGTAGGTGGTCTGGATAGAAAAAATACACTAGTTGTGTTTTAATGTCTTTGCTTTATTGGCTACTTTAATAAATATAAGATGTCAATTTGATCTACAAACAAATAATTCGGCAGTTACCAGTTTTATATTTATAGTTTTTTTTAAAGAAAGATATGGATTCGGGTGTTATAAAATATTTTGTCATTGCTTCTTTCCATTTAAAAAAGAAGGCAGCAATTTTGTTATTTCAAACATATATATTTATTCTAGAATTTCTTTAGAAGTAGTCCACAATATTATTGCCTACTAATGTTATTTTTTTTTCCTTCACAAGTATAAAGAATGTGTAAATTGTAAATTTATCACTTTATTGAGTGAAAGCTTTATTAGTATTATCGAAATAATTGAATGGAATTTTATGAGGACATTGTTTACAAAACTCCGTGCTCAATGGCGGAGACGCCGCATTAGCGCGCGCTTTCGAAAATCGAACTGGGAATAAGAAAAAAAGGCGGGAACGAAATAATTATGCACGTTCCGTTTCGTAATGGGCAAAACGCGCTACCGTTTCATTTAAGGTAATAGGCACATGAGTTATTTTTAATCAATAATTTACAAAACATTTTCAAGAAAATAAGGTGTATTTGAACAACGTTGTATTATCGTAATAACAAAGTTGTTTCTTTCAAAAAAGGTATTGGAATAGTCTAGTTTATTTTCAATGTTATACTAACAACGGATTAAATTCAATAACGGATAACATTTCTACTAACCTTTTTGTAAATTATATTAATTTACAGCAAAATAATATTTGCGTGGTTAGAAGCACTGTATATGTGCATATGAGCCCTTACGGCTGCTCAGTCGTTCTCAGAATTTAATTATGCTCAAAGCGCGGTCAGATTAGCTGAGAGAGCGTTCCGTTTTGTTAATAACTTCAATAATGGATGACTCCTGTGCACTTCGTCGCATCGCTTTCAATCCTTCAAATTACATCCTTTCGATACATATGGGATAAGTTTTAACATTTATACAACGAATGAAAACCTTTTTTAAGGTTTCATTACATAATAATTAAACACGATTTGCTGTTAAGTAAGCAAACTAGAGTTAGTAGTAAGTAAAGAGTAAAATTATTGGATTCCGAGACAACATAAAATAAATTTAGCAGTAGTCTTAAAGAAATAAACCTAAAATATATTATAAAGAATAAACTTAGTCATGTACATATTTCATTTATAAATATATATAAAATGAAGTCTCTGCTGTAATAAAATATTACCTACTGCTTTTCACTGTTAGATAATCAGATTTAAAGGTAAACTATCAATATTAATATAATTCAATAACGAGCTCTCAAAAACAAATTGTCTAACTGATAGGACGCGCTCCAATACCAAGTAAAACAAAACATAAACATCAACTTTAATAAGAACCGAGGTCCAGAGATGAGTACAAAAGAAAGAGTTAACCGCCCTATTGTTTTTTATCGTGTCAATATCTCGGCCAAATTTTCAATATTGGAATGCCTCGATTCGCCAATAAGAAACGGGGGAGAATTGATTTATTGTCCAATTAGCGTCGGTCAGGTGTGCCAACTGCCAAGATAACATCGCCACAGCCAACCTAACCTCCAGGTCCGGCTAGAGACGTAACGATACGATAAATAATACTTTTAAACATTTTTTTAAATGGAATTGCCGAAATATTGATTAAAAATTGCGACAACACGATCAAGAGTGCCTTTTTTTGAAAACCATAATTAATTTATTTTTTAAATTTATATAGCGGTGAACTTAATATATTTGTCAATATGTTCTTGTATGCTTTGGGCGAAGTAAAGAATGTAATGGAATGAACGAGCTGAGGTGTATAAATATCTAAAACAAAATAAGAATGATTATGGAAGAGAAACAATTCCAGATAGTCAATAGTATACAAATCGTCATCTAAAATTATATATACTACTACTACTACTACTACTTATGTATACCAGATCTATCCGTATAAAATATTTGATTTCATATTATATTACATTTGTAAATGTTCTCGAACAAAATGTTATATTTAAATTTTAACCACATATGCTTAGTTTTATTATATATTAAAATAATATACTGAAATATTCTGCATTTCACAAACAAACAATATCATAAACAATTTTTTTTTTTTTTTTAATTTTAGAGCTCATATTTTGAGACATTATTATGTTATAATCATAATTAAATCAGTGCAGGCATGGGTGTATAAATATGATTGGAAAAGTTGATTAAATCTATCGTTTTCGTAAAGACATCCCTAACCGTTACTACTATTTCTTTTGGTGTTTTCTGTTTAAATGGCATATTGGAATGGAAAAAAGACCTTTTACACCGTGCTGCCAGGGTGCTCTGGAAAGTCCATTTGAAATTCTGATCGATCGAGGCCAAGGATTGCTTAAGTAGAAATCGATTTGAATTAATTGCAGCACAAGCAAACAGTTTTTGCTATTCCGGCATTTTAATTTGACGAAAATTGTTTCTCGTTAATTCCATGTCATAAATTGCGTTCAGAGTATGTTGCCACTAAATACAATGTTGAAACAACATTTTCATACATAAATATATCTTATTTTCAGCTTACTCAATGCAGCTGTCTTTTTAAGGTGCATTTATGTTTTAAACACAATTTAACTATACAATAATATAATTTCAATTGAAAATAACGCTTAATACTAAAATGATAGTGTTCGAAAAAAAATTATATTTAAAAGGCTGTATCGATTTAGTTCTATTTGTGTAGTAACAAGTTTGACAATAAAAAAAATAAACGTTATTTAGTTATATACTTAAATATTGAATAAAATCGTAAACGAAAAGTTATAAAAAGTAATTTGATCCTCAAAGTAACCACAACTGGAGGTTCAACGACGGAGAGGAACATTGCGAGTAATCGAGCAATTTCTCGTACACGGGGACGCTGTTGACCTAAACATTTGTACAAGTATATCGATAGTTATAGAGATGTTACTAATTTATCGAAACTTTTCAGTAATTCAGTAATAAATTTAATAGTAACTTGAAAACTATTAATGACATTTCCAACAAAAGCTTTTTTTATTTATTATATAATTATATCAATAGTTATGTCATTTTTGCTGTGCTGCTAATGAAATAATTGGAATAACGAGGCTAACATCGCAAGGCGATGAGCGTAATAAAATGCAGTGTATTAAATTCTGGCTAGTGTCACATTGTTATGAGTGGACGAAACATTTGCCGTCAAGAAAACCACTTGCCCGTTTCAACGCTTAGTGGTTAAAAATATTTCTATACTATTGTAAAATAGTCTAATTAAGTTTTTTGAAAATATAATAATTAAAATATTTGCGCGGTACAACACTCATTCGTGTCTCCCGAAGTGTTAAAAAAACTCTGTGCGATAGAAGAAGACAGTGAATACCTCCGACCCTATTCGTTGCGATAGATGTGCGGGAAAGAAAGAGACGTAGTAATAACCGGAAATTAGCACTCGTCTATCTTTCATTTTACACCCCAAATTTTCTTATTCCAATTTCCGCTTGCTACGAGCTTTGCCGTTTGTAACAGTATTAAAACTTTGTTATATTATTTTATAAAATGGACTCACAATATTAGATTCTAAGGTGCATTTTGTTATTAACTTCTATTGGCTTGTGATTCGTTTTACGTTTGGATACGCTTTAAAACACTCTGTCATTTGAAATGAGTCATTTTCTGATAAGAATGCCCTATTGGCTGAGACGTGTGCGCTTCGGGCTTCGGGCCGCTCCGTCGATAATGCCATTTCCGAAAGTAGATAGCGAATAAACTTTGGGTGTCGGTTTTTGCAACGAGTTTTAATAAAACGAAGGGGAGAGCGGCCGAGATATGGAAATGAGCGTGTGGAGAAGAGGAAATTTGAATTTATACATCGACTACTGTATTTCGCGAGCACATTTTAAAATTTCATTCACGTTTAAAAAATTTTAATTAATAATTATTAGTTTGTTAAAGCTATCTGTATACATATACTTAAAGCCTACTTTGACCATTGAACTTATTCTTGTTTCAACTTTCAGCTCCACCTGTTTTACTATTCACTTCTTATTCTTTCTTTTCTATTCTCTTGCGTCTTTTCTGCTTGTTAGGCACTGCCTATATATGTTGTCCTTTCTTTTAGTTTGTGCGATTTGGATTCGCAAGAGTCCGAAAAAGCTGTCAGTGTGACTAATAGCCCTCGCTGCATTGAAAAAAATATTTTTCTTAATAATAGAGGTTAGATTAATATAAGGTTGTTTTATAATAATTATTATCAAAACTACATGAATAAACTGTTTTTAAAATATTCTGTATAATTTTTTACCGTTAATATGACAATACTTTCATCAATATCAGTCTATTGTTAAGAAATTCACACGACAATTAAAAACGTTTCCCAGTGCATTTTTATCGCTTTAATGTAGCCATTTATAATGGTTGAAATTAATAATGCGTAAATTTAATATTCTATCATACTGTTGAAATATCAATAAATCAGTATGAATTAGTGAAGGATGCTGTAAATTTTTTTGATACGTGAGAACCTTACGTGGGTTACGGAGCGAAATGTTTTTTTTTTCTATCAGACGGTTTACTTTAAAAGGTTAAATTGCTTGTGGTTGAGCCTTGATACTACGAGGTTACGATTTTAAGCAACCTTTTACGGGATAGCGCGTATCCAATTACAATGCTTTATTGCGGTATACATTGTTGTCATATTCATTCTGCGACCATCACAGGTGACGTTTATACCATCATTTATTTCAGTATCATTACCACATTTCTGTATAAGTGCATCCATGACGGATAATTAATGCAGCGAAAGAGGAAAGACAGAGATGCGTTTTTATTTTATGTACCATTCATATAAATTCAGTAGTAGGTTTACTACTGAAGTTCAATTTATTTGCTACTTAGTTTAAAATGTGTCCATACATGATTTTTTGTAATGAATATCATAATGGTATACAATATAATTCATAAGGTTCATTAAAGTTATATAGATATAAAAGAAACACTATGAGAATGATTGTAAAAAGTTTCCACTCCACACCATAAATTTACTTATTATTACAGAAATATATATCATAAACATTGAACAATACAAATTTTTATCGTTCCACTTTACCTTACTGATATTGTCCTTCAGCTTTGAAGGTACAGGTGGAAAAACAACAATAGTTCATTCATAAAAGGTTTATCCATTCATAAAAATGCAAAAAGTGATCAAAAGACATGAAAAGTTTATGGACTCCTTTTTGTTAGAAGCCATTCTATTACGTCTTCATTTATGGACCCGTGGGATTCGAGAATGTGATGATTAATATATATTTATCAATAGACATAATAATTAATAATGGGAGGCATAGTTTGTATCATTCAACCATTTTGGTTTCACAGAGACAACTTAACTTTGAACAACTTGAATCTCTATCACTGTTACGTAGTACTATATTCGTGAGATATATAACTAGACACAGAGACATATATTACAATATAAACAGACCGACGGTATATAGTTGCCATTTTAATAAACACTAATTAGAGGGTACATTTCCACTTTTTCTTAATACATATACATTATTTATTATGATTGATTACAAATATCCAAATACAAGTACACGCAATGATCACGAACATAACTCTACTCAGTAATATATATATACATTTATTATATACATACATTTTTAAATATCCCACTTAGTGCTTCCACAACTAAAACTTAGGACCTTCGCTCAAAATGAAAGAGTGAAGTGAATTTGTCTGTCATGTTGGCCAAGTACGTGTTGGTGGAAACGTAATTAACTAGCTATGGAACTGGAAGAAGAGAGTAAAGGACTATTATCTCTGTCTCTAGTTGCATATTAT
This sequence comes from Ornithoptera alexandrae, assembly GCA_029030555.1. Classification (NCBI taxonomy): domain Eukaryota; kingdom Metazoa; phylum Arthropoda; class Insecta; order Lepidoptera; family Papilionidae; genus Ornithoptera; species Ornithoptera alexandrae. Next base: position 4,059,674 of record JARDVY010000031.1, read on the forward strand.
ATTATTATGTAAGTAAATATATATGTATTGCATATTTTTATATATTTTTTCGTTGTTTTATTGCACACCTACATATGTTATTATTGTTTATCCTTTGCATAATTTACTGGAAAAGAACTCTTTTAGGGTTCAGCTGTTCAATACGTCTTTATATATATTTTTAATATTTTGTTTGTACGTTTTAGTGTATATATTTTTTTTATTCCATTAAGAGACGAGCGGGACGTTCAACTGATGGTAAATGATACTCCTACCCATAAAAACGTGACGCTAGTGGGAATGATACACACGAGATGGCATACGATGTTGAGTCTCGTTACCCCAGTTATTACACTAGCTACAGTGCCCTTCAAACCGGAACACAGTAATGCTTACACCTTATGGTATAGGTCAAATCACCAGTTCAGGAAAATTGCAATTATGCCATTATCTTCTTTATTTATAATTAATTGTATTTATGAAAAAAAAAACAATGCAACGAACTTTGGCTATTTAAACGATTTAAAGAGAAAGTCTTACATAAGCTTTCAAGTTTATAACATGTTACATGGTATTGCCACAGCTGAATATAAGGTCGCGCAACTTCCCTTTATAAATCTTATTATTGCACATTTAATTGTAATTAAACAGGTAAACGGTGCACTGTAATTTTTTAATTCTTATAAACGCAATGTAACTTGCAATTATAACAATTATAATTGCATTAACCGTAATTAACGAAGTCATTTTAACTTAAATACATTAATTGCGTTACCTTACATATTACTTTGAAATTTTCAGTCGTCGAGAAATCAATATTAATTGCGATTTTTAACCAATTATTTCGTTTCGATTTTTCTTGCCAACTGAACTGCTCCTTAATGAAATTAATTTTTCTCTTGTAGATCGTTTCGCATAAACAAATTGAACTCCTCATGGTTTGATGAGTGTATTATATATTTAATTTTATTATTATCTTATACTTTTTTTTTATTATGTTAAGAAATTAGCTGTTCACCTCGCCCATAACATGCTAACCATAACATTAAGTTAGATCTGAAATTTGTCAGAAATATTCCCGACCGGTAGCAACCCGCTGTCCCTGCGCCCCTTCCAGTTATTATCTTCCTCATAACTCCTTGTGGTAAATGAATTTTATAAAATCCATTGTTAGAGTTGGCCTCTAAATGGCTGAAGCAATATCTCTACCAAATTTTGAGTATTTACATTTAATAGTTTCGGAGATCTCTTGATGTATCAATAAATCTCTGGATACCTCCTATATTTAAATCGAAGATGAGTTATTAAGGAAGGTTCATTAGGATCAACAGCTTCATCTTTATTTTAGTCTATGAGGTTCACTGCACATAGACTAACAATTATCTGCCATGTTTACCAGGCCGTCGATTGTCTGGCCATCGGCTGTCTTATCTTCTACTCGGAAGTATACAGATAACTTATTAAGCCCAAGTGTTCCCAGTTTTAAGAGTATTGGCTTTATGTCACAAGGAGAAGACTATTTATTCACTATGCTGGAAAAGGACGAGTTGATGGATGTATTCATGTTCTCGAGAGGAACTGCTATTGAAATATATCGGTAATGTTTTCCTTATAGCATAGTTTCAACTTTCAAAAAGAGTTAGCTATGTAACTAGAGAAATTTCGAGAAAGGTAAAACGGTTTAACCCTTATATATCAAATCGACGAGCTCAATGTGGTGCTGTACGTTAACCAGATGATGATGAACCAAATCGTAGGTTTGAGGAATAGAAAAAATGAGAATGTTTTGTTTATAGTATAGATAGATTGCGGGGGTTATAGGGGTTCCTAGATTTTATTGAAAAAATGTACTTACGGAATTCGTTTAATGTCAATAGAAATATGGATAATAAAAATAATGGTTCCCTCACCACGCTGCCGTGTGGGTGGTGAGCTTCCAGTGTTCATACACGATCGGGTAGCGAACTTTTAATGACCACACTCGACGGCAGCTTGTTAAGATACCTTCCGTAATGTTTTTAATTTGTTCGCTTACGTATAGTTATTTTTATTAATTACATACAATGTTTAAAGGGCAAGTTTTAACGAGCTCATTACACTGAAGTATTTCCTAGTAGGAGGTCTCATGAAATCTCGTTATTTTCGATAGATTTTATTAAACGATCGTGATTCATTTAAGGTGTGATGAAAATATCAGCAGCGGAACTGATAAGCTGATAAGAACTGATAACTGATAAGCTTTGAAGTAAATAAGTTTTTAAGTGATAACTTACTCCTCGCTCAACTCAAAAGGTTGCTGATCCTTGGACTAGGAGAATGTATTTGTAATAAAAACAGAGATAGACGAATAAATACATATATAGCTTAACTCTTTTTGTTCGTTTGAGAGTTAAAACTAAATCCAAGAAACTAACGAGATAATTTTAACAAGAATTGTATACCGCCATTGACATGTGGCATATCCCATAATTAGCTCATACTAGGAATACTAACATGCCTCAATCAGCTAATGATTCTCGCTATATAGTATATATCGTAAAGGTATGAGTAAGGAGAGTTACACGATGGAGTACTGCACTTGTTGAGTCGGAATTCGGAGGTTCCTTAACGTAGACATCGACCTCTGGTTTTCTATTTTGAAGTAAACATATTTAATTTTTTTTTATGTGCAGTGTGCAAACATTACTATGTTCCAGTTTGATGGGAGTTGTAGCTAGGCTAATGAGATTTCACATTCTATATCCCGAAGCGATAAGCGCAATGTGATGCAGCGTATACCATCCCAACTTTCGTCAGGTTTTTATGGGCTGACGTATCATTTATCAAGTGAACGTCCCGCTCGTCTCGTCACTTTGTTGAGAAAAAAAACTGTTTTTCAAATTGCACCAACATTAAATTTACTTTTGAATTAACAACCATATTGAAGATGAAGGGGTTATAGACGTGGTTACAGTGGTGATCATGAACAATGGAAGTCATATATAAAATCCGCCATGAAAATGTCTATACAAATTTAAATAGTATTAAGTCTTTTGGCGTTTAATAAGAAAGAAAGACAATTTTGTTTACTTACCCACAAGTCTTTGGTTTGATTCCGAAGCTACCTGTTATGAAATTAATGGTAGGGTTATATACTCTTTACCACATACAACCTCATTGTTACTTAACAATATATGAAATTGAGGAGTGTTACGTGTAAATTAAAAAAAAAGTATTTTTCGTACAAATATTTTGATATAACAAACAGACTTTTTATGTATTAATAATATAATACGTTTATTTTATGTGTGATTTCTGCAACTCCGTGGTTAGCGTAGTCATTTCCTCTCGATGTAGTTACAACAATGTGGTTAAATAAGTAAGAAATACCGTTTAAGTATAATTAATATTTTTTTTACAATAGCAACTGTACACGTAATCTTTACTTCTTTTCTAGCAAGGACTGAGTATAGATGTACCAGTTTTTTTTTGTGGTAGATTAGCATAAATTTTTAGATGCTGGAATATTTATAATTGAGTGGTTTTTTCCTTTTTCATTTTAAGAACATAAAAATCTTCGAAATAATGTATGTTAAGCTTCTTGATATTTGTATATTATAACAATTTGTTTCACATCATAATTAATTGTACTAATAGTTAAGATGTACTCGTATAGTCCAAATATTTATATTCATAGAAAGCATCTCATTGACTATAGATTTAATTTATATTGGCTTATTAATTTGAAATTATCGATATTAATAACTTCCTATGTCATGTTTAGATTAGCTGGTGGTGAGTCGCACTTGCTGTGGGATCTTTAATTAGGTACAACTTCAGTGCCTATCTTTACAGTCTAACTGTAGTATGCAGATCTGTTATGATTTGATAAATGCAGTAGCTGTTGAAACCACTTAGGTAAAAAGATTAGATATTAGATATTCTTAAGATGCTAGACATTGTATCTTGGCACTATATAGTTATGGTCGGGCGCTGAAGTTATCATCAGGTGTTAGTTGTCTCTGCTTAGTAATATATATATATATATATATATATATATAAATTACCTTATCTGTAAATATAAGTTTCTTTTTAAACTTAAACAGAGATAACTATATTTTTTTTTATAAAAAGATTTATCTATGTTGCTTAAAAGTGACAACACTGTTTCTATTCCCCCAATTCCAGTACCTGCTTGACGAGACAGTATGGCGCTGTATATAGATAACATTATTATTTGTACGTTTGTTATTGTGTTCTCTTTCCTCCCATTTGTGTTTAACCTCCCATTGAGATATTGTTCCCATCACTCATTCAGCTTAAACAGGAGCAATGATATAAACTGGAACTCAATGTTCTTGATCACACAGTATTATTTTTAATTTAAATGTTGACGAGAATAAAAAATAATTGAGTTATATGATTCGAATAGGTGTAGTGGGTCTTCATTAAGCTTAAGCTTCAGGTGAAACAAAACATCGCGAAGAAACCTCACTTCAAGCAAACAGCCACCAAGTACACGTGACATCCACAAAAAAACTGGCCGAAATAGCCTTGACTCTCTTTACAAAAGAAGGCTCCGCGTCCCAACAGTGGGACCATTAAGAAGACAATTTTTTTTTTATTTTGTCGGCCTCTTTAGGTGGTCACCGCGTCTGTTGCATTTTAAAACATATGGCTTACAGTAGATCGTAATTTAATAAATAGACTTTTAAGTCAAATGTTGCATAAATCCATGCATCGCTATAAAAATCTCATGGATAGTTTTAATAAATTCTATTATATTATATATATGTATATATATTCATTGGCAACAGCGGAAATTATTACTTTGATGAGATTTTACGTATTTTGCGTGACTATTAGTACTATAATTTAGCAGTATTTGCAATTAATATTCACATTCCTTATTACCTCTGTAAAAATTATGTTTTACGATAACCTATATTTACTAAATTCATCATCAGCCGACAGACGTACACTGCTGGACAAAGGCTTCCCTCAAAAATCTCCACATTGATCAGTCCAGCGTTGCTCGCATTCAGCGGCTTCCCGCGACCTGCAATAGTCAGCATGGCCTCCGGTACCGCCGGGCAATAGCACCTGGTACAGTAGCAGATAAAGTTGGCTTTTTTACTAATGGTAGGTCTACATTAGCTAAGAGACCGTCTAGGTAGATACCATTGGAGCGCCTATTTCTGCCGCCGAACAACAATGTGCAAACATTACTGTTTTCTAGTTTAAAGGGCTTTGTAGCTAGTGTAATTACTGCGACAAGTAGACTTGATATCTTAGGTCCTCAAAACTTTGAAAAAAAAAAAAACTTTATTTTATTTATATAAAATTAATAGCGCCTACATATTACAGTAAAAACGAAATTGCTAACTTAAAATCTATATACACCCTAATTTCAAATATCAATTTGATGCAGTTGCGCTATACGATTTCGTACTATTACGTATTTAATAAGAGTATGAACTTCGTAGAAACTATATTGAGTCTATTCAAAACCCATGTTTTGACGATAACTGTCCCACATTGTGTGTGAGTTTTAAATTATAGACCATTTAAGTAATTCACGATATAATTGTATTTTTTTTTGTCACACGTCAAGTATTTGTAGTCTCTCCTGAGTATTCAAAACATGAAAGATAGGAATATTCCTTTCAAATGTACCTAAAATTCGCGACTTTTTTGAATTGTAATAGCAACATAAGGCATATAAATAATAGCTATTAATTTGTGTAGTTTGCACATTTCTATATTTTTACAATGACTGCTGCGATGCCCATCACCGACTTTCTTTCTCAGGAAGCAAAGCAAAAAAAAAACAACCTGAATTTATGTTCATTCCCTTCACATTGAAAGACACTGTATCTTATCGACTTTATTGGATACAATTGGTCTTTTGTTTGTAAATGTTTTAAAAATAAATATCCATTGGGTTGTTCTTCGACAATAATTATTTCCGGTAAAAGGACATTTCGCATCGGCGTGATTCGGTTTTTGAAGAAAAAAAAAATGAGATCCGCATTAGCATATCACTAACGATGTTTAGCGCTGCTCTCGAATATCGGGGGCGACTTTTTTGCGTATATGCAAAAGGGGCTCCATTTGCATCCCACCGAAACGTCGACCGTCCTAATTTGGATGCGCTCGCTATCTTCCCCTGGATCGTTTTAAAATGCACGCACAGTAGCGAGAACCGTACAAGACACAATAAATAAATAACGAGAACAATAAATATAATTAAAAACGACAAAAAGCGTCCGTCCGCATGACGCGGGGTACAAACAGTTGCGCGTTTCGGCGACGACTCTATAAAAGCGGTTTAAGTTAAGCCATTAATCAGAATTAAACCTTATCTCTTACGACATAAGATTGTTTATACAATAGTGAACTGTTAATGCGGCTCCAACATTTTGATACTGCAGTATGTGTGAAAATTACAACCTTTTCCAAGATTGTCACCCATATACCCTTGAGTTAAAGTTTGAACTACAGCAGCGACAATCTGAGGTAGTTTTTTTCCAAATTGGTAAATGGAATTTAAACGAGATGACAATTCTTTATTGCGACTGCAGATATTGAAGCGATTCTGGTCGCGTTCGTTCATTAATTGGGGTCGATAGAGATGAGAATCGTTTGTTCTGGGAAATGAACTGAGTGATTCTCGGAGACCACGTCGCTCTATGAGTATCGAAAGGACATAAGGGTTGTATCTTACTGGAACTGTGAGATATTTTTTTTTATTCCATTAATCGACCATACGAGCGGAACGATCACTTGATGGTAAGTGATACGCCCGTCCATAACAATGTGATACTGGTTCGGATGATATATACTGCATCATATTGCGCACGTCTCCTGAGACAAGATGTTGGATCTCGTTAACCCCCAGCAATTACACTATCAACAGCGCTTTTCAAACCGGAACACAGTAAAGTTTCCACACTACTGTATGTTGGTAGAAATAGACGCTGTAGTGGCACCCAACGATATCCGGCAACAGAGACTTACCGCCAGTAAACATACTGTAATAAGAATGTTTTATATATACATAAGCTGTATTTATACACTGCGATAGTTCAGTTATGTGAAGAATGTAATCATTCCTCACTTGTGCTTCCGGTAAAAGACATCCTGAGCAATTAGATATATTCTACGAAGAATAGTTTTAGTGTAATTTTGGTATTCGCCTACTTTTACATAGATTGAACGATTTTCGTCTTAACCCCAGTCCACAGCTGGGACTGAAGTGCCAGCTTTAGACTGTTTATATTGTTTTAAAAATTAATTATCTTAAATTGATTAATACTTCTTGTCAATTGCAGACTTTAATAAATGTATAAACAATTATACTATTACCTATATACATATCTCCCAATTTTTTCTAAGAAAATGTTTCATTGAAATAGAACTTATAATTTACTTAGCTACTCTACAGACAGTATGACTATGAGTTTGTTACCATAGTTACGAAGTTTTCCCACAGAATGCCATTTTTATTATCGAGAGTAAGCGACGTGATCAGAAGATCGTGTGTGTGGAGTTTATGATTATGTGAAATATGTTCCCATGGTAATGAGGTTAAAATAAAATAATGTCTAGAGTAAAGAACTGGAAAGAAAGTCTTTGTTTGATCTTCAAATGGAAGCGTTGTAAAGCGGACTGGTGAGTTATCAACTTAATATCGAAAGGGATGGCGGAGTAACGTATTCAGGGTTGTCTGTTTCTATGTAATTTATTGGTCCAATTAGTAGTGACTCGTGAGAGGCGTTATCAGCGGCTGCATCTCGCTCTATTTGGGAGGTAGCCGGCCGATAATGGTCAAATTTCGGGGAACGTGCCTTTGATAATGTAGCCACGTCTTCGGAAGCGAGATTTTAACAAGTTAATTGGATAGAAATATTCAAAGGGCTCGAAACACGGCGGCGGCATAGTCATTACGGGAATAGATTAATTAGAACACCTATGAGCTGATGAAAACGGAATCCGGTTAAGCTAAATGTAATGGGGGATATTATACGCGCAATGATTATAAATTTTTTATACCCATTAGGTGCTTGCTATTAGAAAGTGATAGCTGAAGACGCTTTTTCAAAGTATTAAATTTAATCAGCAATAAGACAAGTTAAAATTGAAGTAAGCAGTAACATATAGATAACAATGTTCTTAAAGGTAGTAAAATATTATTTAACATATAGAATTCTCGAATAAAAATATATTCTAATAAAAAGGAGTTGTAAAGTTAATAAAATTGTTTTAATGTATAGCTAACACAGATATTTTATTGTGGTAACTATGTCACCATTTACGTCTCTTGGAAAACATTCATCATCATCCGATACACGTCCACCGCTGGACATAGGCCTCCACTTAAGATGTCCACATCGATCGGTTGTGCGTTGCCCGGATCAAGTGGCTTCATAGTATAGCCTCCGATATCGTCGGGCACCAGCTGCCGTCGTTTCAAAGAGAGGATTTGGCCCTTTTCCTACCACGCTGGCCTTATACAAGTTGGTGGGAGCCAGAGCCTCGTTTGTTGATTAGCGGGGTGCACCACGAATAGGTGAGGTTGACTTGGATCCCATAAGTTGTTACGCGGAACCTCTTACACCCCTGGAAAATATTAGCTTCTAATGGTGCAATGAGAAATTGAAATATTATTATGAATGTAGAAATAGTTATATGTTTACTGTTTAAACTTTTGTATGTTGTCAAATTTCATGTTTCTAATGTAAACTCAGTTCCATGCAATATCCTCCATTGATAAAAGGCTTAAGGCAAGGTATTCATTATGTAAGTGTGTGTGTGCTCAATAAAAGACTTTGCAAGTGTATATGTGTGAAACTTTTTATCAGGAGTCGCCTCTTACAAAAGGACGCACGACAAAATTCACGAATTTTAATTTGGAAGGACCGATTTAAGTGATCCTTTTTCTTAATGCATTTAAATGTGATGTTGCAGTGAGGAAATTACTATAAGAGATTATGGGAAGTTTTCCTTTCATAGTTATCTATATACATATCGGAGATATTCAAGGATTCCTTCACTCATCACGACATTTGCGAAACTATTAGACTTAAACATAAAATCTTGTGGACATATTGTTTCTGCTACTTAGAGGTCAGCTAAGAATGGATTTGAATAAATTGTTTTCTCAAAAACAATTGCGGAGGTGTTACGGCCAGCAAAGCGAAAGGGGAACAGCTTTTTCTATAGTAACGTAGTTAAAGATAATACAGAAAACATTTCAGGTAACCCTCGTCGTTATCAGCCGACATACGTCCACTGCTGGACACAGGCCTCCCCTAAAGATCTCCATATCGATCGATCCTGTGCTGTCCAGCTGCCTCCCGCGACCTTCACCAGATCGTCAGATCGCATAGTAGGGGGCCTGCTAACAGTTAATAGCAAGTCGGTATTTATGTATGCATGTCTATTTTCTTTTCATTTGTATGATTTTATTCTCCTGTACTAAAACTTTGTACTTCACTTATCACTGCATCTCGTCAGGTCGTAGGTTGACTGGTAGAGGATTCCTATAGTCATTAAGTACGTCTGTTATAACCTCACTTTTGAGTGTTCCAATAAAGATTTTAAATAAAATAATATAAGGATATAGAGTGGCAATAAAACTTTTAATTTCTTTAATTTTCATCCACCGACAACATTAAATTGGGTACACTTTAATTATATATTATTTGTGCTTGTACCTAAACAACTTTGTCTCATCAAGTGTCTTCCAGATGAACAATTAACATTCTCGTGGAGCCCGAACTCCTCACTGCGACAGGGTCCCAAGCGTCGCCCGGTGTCGATCTCAAAATCCGGTAGCTAAAAGTAATTTGTGAAATTACTTTCATAGAATTGGAGTCAATTAAGAAGCTTTCAGATGCCGCGGGGACTGGACGGCTTCGGATAACAGGCCGGGATTCGATTCGGTTAGTTTTGAATAAAATAAACATTACGCGAACGTTATCCATAGGAAAATAACTCGGACACTTAAATATCTTAACATACACTACGTTTAACACGTGAAAATTATCTTTTATATATATATGTTTGAAAAGTAAAGAATTTTGTAGATAAATGGGATATGGAACTAACAAACGAAAACCATCGCGATAGATATTTTTTGTATTTCAAAGTGTAAAGAAATAAAAGTTAAGTTTAAAATAATTAACTTTCAGTCGTAATGTTCTTTTTTCTATAGACCTGCTGTTTGTGTTAGAAAAAAATAATTATTGAATTAATGAAACAAAGCATTAGTTACGTACAATAGTTAATTAAACTGATGATAACTGAAGTTTTTGTTGTAATAATCATTGCATTGTTTTATTATTTATCGGCATCAGAACGGACTACGTACTGTTATTAATATTTATTATTATTATTATTTTACTCATACGCATACTATTACAATTCTTGCATTATTTATCGTAATAGAAATACGAAAGAGTTATTTATTTTATTTTTTCATGACGCATTTAGTCTAAGTTGCATTCGATCTAAGACAACACGGAGTGTTGAAAGAATTGAAGGTAGTATGAATAAATACAGAGTATAAATAATAAATATTTTACATATAAAAAAAATACAAATAGATATATGTCCAGTAGTAGACTTTTATGAGACAAGGCAACTAGTCCCAGCAGTAGGTATAGTAAGTTTGTTGATTTTTTCCTATCGTACGAAGTGTCGAGACGAGCACGTCTTTCATCTGATGGTAAGTAATACTCCTGCCCATAATAACGGGGCGCTAGTTAAGTTGGTATATATTGCAACACATTGTGTTCGTTGCTTTGAGATATCATAAGTTAAATCTCGATACCTGCGTAATGTCACCAGCTACAACGCCCTTCAAAGTGGAACACAGCAATGTTTGCATAAAATTAGGAGCTGCGGTGGTACCTTGACGGTTTCCAGCAAAGGTGACCTATCATCAGTAGTATGTATATTTATCAACATAAAAATCAAAGAAATGTTATAAGATATGTGAATTTCAATTGATTCGCATAAATTTATTATAAATCGAATATTTTTTTTTTAATTTTATTCGTTAAGGGAACTGAAAAGTGGGAGTTAAGCGTTATCAAAAGAGAATGCGTAATTGGAAGGGAAAACACTTTAATTATAACGCCATTGGGATGTTTATAAGTTGAAAATAATGTTGAGCAAAAAGCAAACGACGTGGTGGGTTACCAGGAATCGATGCCCGCTAATTGGCAGAGCTGAAGATGCCCCGCGTCTCACTAGGGTGGACATAACCAATGGTTATAATATAATAAACTAGTATTACTTATTAATCCATAAAATACTAAGAATTTACGTTGAAGTAATTAATGATATCAGAATTTTAAACACCTTTCATAATTAATGTTCAATTTGATCTTTTAAGTCGGAGGCTAAAAGAGAGGGCATGGCATGGCAGAGCGGGTTATTGATAATATTTACAACCATAAAAAAAGTCATACCCGGAAACCGCCATGGTTTAGCCGATGTTTACGAACTAGTTATGACATGTCATTTCCTACGAGCTAATTTCAATCATTATGCTACGACATAGGATTATATAGCCTGGTGCAATGGTCGATTGTGGTGGCTGTGGTTGCGGAGCCACATTTGGGTCACCAGAAGGAGAACTGGGTTGGCGATAGGGAAGGCTCGGTAGCTGTAATAATATCACGAACGAACTCAACATTGTTTCGAAGGATTACTTTTATGCTGCGATCCTATTGAAGGAGATAAGGGTATGCTTTTCTCTGAACATATGCTTCACCGACTTATGAATATATTGGACGAGTTAGGGACTTTCATTGGGCAGACCCAAGAATCTTACCCATCTCCATCAATAGTATAGTCATTGTAATATGTTCTTATACTTTATTATATAATAACCTGACTGAATAAATATGTCTGGGACCTAGCCTACTGATCATGGAGATATAATATAACAATGTTGGGGATGTCTGTGTACGGTGTGATAGGTGGCCGCTTAGCTTGAATGTTCTCTTTGTTTGTCTTAACTGCGAAACGATGAATACGTACAATCCGTGAGGACGTAAAAATTACCAGCTAATTTACCATCTTTTATCTTAAAGCGAAGCGCTTAATGTGTTAAACACGATAAGAAGACCCCACATTGTTAAATACATATTACTTTACCATGAGAACGTTTTTTTTTTTCACTACATAAGATATATTACGTATTTTTTATATTATATTTACTGAATGGGGCTGTAACTATTTGTGAGTCTTGGCTTTCTTTAAAATTCTTCTTCAGACGACGCAAATTTCTATCTAATAAAGCAGAAGGAATTTTCTCATTAATATGAGATCTTCTTTATCATTTATCCATCTAATCTTTGGTCGACCCTCTTGTCTCCTCTGCGGGGGCTGTTGTATAATGTATATATTTGTAAAAATCTATGTGGTTTTTTTTTAAGATACGGAGCTAAGCCTGTCGTTAGGAGTTTCTTTAAAATATTACCCTCGTAATTCAGAGTAAACACCTGATCAAACTGCCCTAACGAGACCGTTGTTCAGAATTGATGGTATTGAATAGATCTATAGTGCCTCAGTAACGGGTTTCTTTTCAGTTATCAATTCAGAGCTGACAACGTGACTGGGGTTTAGAAATTTTTAAATGGTCATTCACATGGCGAATTGAATATTGCGCAGATAAAATGCATTAGTGGTCTTTTAGTTTGCGAATGAAATTGTTTATAAAATTTAACAAATTGTATCGATTTAAAAAAGGTTAATGTTGTTATTTTTCAAGCTTGAAAACAAATACGACATTATGTATGGTCATTTAACAGTCACTACGGTAATAATCTCAAAGTGGATACATATAAAACATAAAGAAACATGTTTGTTCATTTAATTTTTTTTTCTATGTATAACCTTTTTTCCTTTGCAGTTGAACTGCTACTATTCATTCATCGACGTCATCATCAGCCGATAGACTTCCATCGATGGACATAGGACTCTCCCAAAAATGTACTATTTATTGCTTATTTCCTTAATGACATGAAACCACAAGAATATTTACAATGTGGTGAGTCTCTGTTACCAGAGACCGTCTAGGTACCATCGCAGCGCCTATTGCAGCCGACAAACGATACTGTGGAAACATTACTGTATTCTGCTAATTACTGGAGTAACGAGCGCAACGTGATGCAGTGGGTATCATCCTAACTAGCGCCACATTGCTATGGATAAGTGTATCACTACCTCCAGATGAAAGTCTCGCTCCTCTCGTGACTTCGTCGAGTAAAAAAGAAGTGCAAGATGTATACGCAATCATAAGTGATGCACAATGAATAGTAACAGGGCGTAAATTAAAAAGTGTAAATTATTCTTACATTTCGATTTAATTTTTTTTATTTATTGTAACATATTACTAAATGGAAACTTCATTTCTAAAAAAGCTTTTGCATATAATTGTTTTGCTATAGTCATAGGCTCTGTGGTGGTATCTGACAAGTGCCACTACATTAGACCATTACCATTACCATTAGACCACCTAGATAGCGTTAGTACTAAAAGACACAGTTAGGTATAGGTACAACCATAACACGATTGCCGCCAAACAATAGTCTAATATTACTATGATTCGGTTTGAAGGGCGTTATAGCTAGTGAAATTACACGGGTAACGCGGCGTAACATCATTTTTCTCAAGGGGATGAATAGATTGTTCTGTATATATGTATGTATCATAAAGAAGTGAATTCTTTGTTAATTTATTTCTTTCATTTGGTTTTAGGTTATTTCAATTATGCTTTAAATTGCAAAATCTGATATCAATTATCTTAAACAATTATTTATGGCGCCAAAAATCACGGTAAGCGAAAAAGCTGATTGGGGCAAAGGCGAAAAACAAATAAGCATATCTCATCGACTCTTACTTTATAACTCATCGGATATCGATCGCTATCGAATATTAAAATCGCGAATGAAATCGATTAATCCGACTCGGATGATATAGCGGGCGGCGTTCTGTTAATTGGTTTGCGCGGAGGTAAACCATTTGAGCTGACAACTCACTCGGACCTGGGAGTGTAGGATTGTGATGTGCGAGTTATTGTTACCTTTGGAGTATAAAATGAATGTTTTTCAAATATGCAATTTAACAGCCTGAACAAAACAGCTCCTAGTTCTAGGCCATATGGCCTCGGTGGTAGAACATATTTCTACCATCCTCATAGTTTAACTCTGTTCTCATTATAGCTGTGTTCTGACTCTCAAAATATTAGAGTCAGTATTCTGGGTAAACACATGGTACGTTCAGATCTAGGTATTATCTGGTTGTTGGTTATAAGTAACGGCTGTAGTTTATTACTCTGTTATCGAAGGGTTGTTAGGCATTTACAAATTAATAATTGATTGTGATTATTTTGTTAATTTTTCGTTGTTTATCTGTTGAGATGATGATATTCATTGATTTTCAAAAACTTAATCACCAAATTTTTATCGTTAAAGCCACCTAGAATTAAGTTACATCGAGTGTAAGTGGTTCCGTACAACATCTATGGAGCCCAAGTCAATCACATCTGAACGCGGTACACTCTGTTGAATAACAGACGAAACTCTGACCACCCACCAACCCGCATTGGGCCAGCGTGGTGGGCTAAGGCCCAATTCCCCTCAATAAATTCTATGGAGATCTTCGGAAGAGGTCCAGCTGTGGACGTTTATCGGCTGATGATTATGATGTAAGAACAATTAAACATAGTTGTATGTCGATTAGTAATATGTAAATACAGTTTATTACAGAAATTAGTTGTTATTTAATGAGAAGTTTTCTATTCAAAGACTAGTCAAGGTGATGAGGAATTTTCTATTTTGCTTTGGTTTCATTTTAGCGAACCAATGAAGGAGTTTCTGGACTCTGGAGAGGCGTAAAATAATTTTCATAGACGTTTAGCTATTGACTCGTTTAAGGTTGTTATTGTTCATATATTAATAATAACTTAGAAAGTATAATTAATGAGTTTAATTTGTCATTATTTTCAGTGAATTAAGTGAAGAGTGTATATTAAACCTACCGCTGCCTATTGTTTTACAATCGAACTAAATGTCAGAAGTAATTGTGCTAGGCGATTACTATTCATTATCTTTTCAGTCTTCTTTATCTCTCATTTTCAACGCCCTTCAAACCGATATAGAGTTCGTTTACAAATAGGCAATGCCGCCGAACTCTATGTAAATAAATAGTCTTCGGCAATAGTAACTACAATTCCATGAAGTCGAATAGCAATCTACGCTTGTGCTAGTTTTATTAGCATGTCACAAATAATAAGATATTACTACATAGTCGTAAATAATAACTTAGATAATTTTTCAATAAAACGTTATTGTCCGTGGTCTTATTAAAGAACGACGTTTGTATGCTTCAGCCCTGAAGGCTCCATTTGCTGTACGGCGGGCTCCAGTTGCCTGTGGGCTTATTAAAACATCAGCTCAGTCGGCAGCCATGTTGGTACCGACAGATAATCTTTCATATTTTGTCTTATCTGTCGTTTTCGGCTCCAGGCTTAACAGATTGAGTTAATAATTGCGTATGCTAATTTCAACGTACGAGCAATTGCTGACTCCTCTTTTTTCATATTATAAATATTTCAAATGTAAAAGCGAGTTATAACTTAATTGGATCTTTACAGTTTCAGTC
Organism: Ornithoptera alexandrae; assembly: GCA_029030555.1. Classification (NCBI taxonomy): domain Eukaryota; kingdom Metazoa; phylum Arthropoda; class Insecta; order Lepidoptera; family Papilionidae; genus Ornithoptera; species Ornithoptera alexandrae. The sequence goes on from JARDVY010000031.1 coordinate 4,075,313, forward strand.
AAGTAGAACAAAATTATATAATTTACGGAATTTAGAGTATTCTGTTTTTTTTTTCTTAAAAGTAATTCATTAAATTATGTTGCATGTATTCATTTCTGGATCTGGATTTTAGGTATTATTAAGGCTTACAAAACATTTTTAATAGTATACAATTTGAAACAATCGTAGAATTAAAATTATTTGAAATAACGTAAGTGAAGATTTTTTTTTAACGCAGGTACTAAATAAGCTAGTTCACCTGATAATAAGTGATACGCCTGCCCATAAACACGTGGCGCGTAAGTACGGTAGGTATACACTGCACTACATTATTATATTACACTCGTAGTAATAAGACACTGAAAAATTGAGACTGGAGTAACATTATAACGTAAAGTCTTGTTACCACAGTAATTTCATTAGGTACAACAGCCTTCAATTCGGAAAACGGTAATATTCGTAAACTATTGTGTAACGGCAGAAATAGGCGTTACTGACCTGGGCAGTCTTCGGCAACAGAGATCAACCACCAGTAATTATTATAGATAAACAGTGGATTGCTCACTAGTTGTCATAAAAAACAGTTAAGTGCATAAAAAAGTTTCCCTAGTATGCACAGACATACACACATAACATAAAAATAATGAATACAGTAGTGTTTATATTAATTAGAGATGTGATAATGAACATCGTGTGGTAACGTGTAATCGTATTCGATTCGCAACATCGATATCCCGCAACTCGTCGACTCCGCTTGACAAATGGGTTCGATTTCTCGGCCAGCCAAGGGCGTGGTCGGATTAGTTATAGTTGGCACTGAGCAATTATGCGGCCTCACCGGTTACCAGTTCGGTTTAAATTAACAAACCTCGGCGACGGGGTGATCACCTAATGTCTAACTGTCCTCGTAAACCATGGAGAGGTAATGAAAACAGATTTTTAATATTGTATATATGTTATATATGTAAAATATGTTTTATAGCCTGATAATGCAATAAGTATTATATTATTATGAGCATGATAGTAGCATAGATTTAAATATTTTTTATCTACATGATACCTCAATTTCACTGAGACTATTCTGGCTCTAATATGTTCGCAGCTGGAATAATGTCGGTAGATTTAAGATAGAAGTGGGATCCAAGGAGTGTTGATCAGACTCCACAACACATGACATTAGAATCATGTTGTTCTCCTTCTTTTTTACATACCACAAATATCTTTCAACAGTGGTGGTCTCATCATTATTATTTCTTACAGCTTACTAATCAGCAAGGTTACACGCCAGTGTCTTTAGTCCTTATACGGATCTCCTCATTCCTGAAGTTTTTAATAATATTGCAATATCCGCATACATTATTCGAAAATAAAACCTTAATTGCAAATTTTCTTTCATAATGACCTCTTATTAATGTTACTTGCTGCGTCCTCAATTAACGTGTAATTATTCAACTAAAAAAATTAATTATAGCCTTAAAGTTTTGTAAATAAAGTTGAAGTTAGTCTGTGTTTTATTTTTTTATTAAATTCATTATTGCTTTTCATATATTTATTGCATCGAATTGAATGACCTTATTTATAAAGAGATCACGTTAACCGAGCTCAGGTAATTCGTAACGTCACCGTGAAAAGTAGGATACCCCGCGAAACGTGTACAGTTTACTGTGGAGTGTTGAGAAATACAGAAACCTAGCTCACTCTAGGGTTCACGATAGTTTGGTCAGCGTAACACGATCGGTCATCATTAGGAATGAAATGACCAATAATAATAAACAACTTGCAAAGGGTAGCAATAAATGGTACTGTTATAGTGAGTAAATAAATAAATAAATGTGTAATTAATGTTTATCAGCCGGCGTTGCTCGCTTCAAATTCAGCATACAAATCTGTGTATTAAGAAGAATTAACATCGCGTACAGTGCGTACGGCGAGTGACTTTTTGCAGGAGTTACCAATTAGTGCCTCCACTGTACGCAGGTAGTTCGTAACTTGTTTAATATTATCTATCTTCGTTAAAGCATCACGCAAAAGTAACCCATACCCGCTTTTCATAAGGGTTGTGACCAGATATAGATTGTCGTAATACATTATACTTTCCAACGCCGTCCGTCGTGTTATTTTTACGATGGAAAGCCAAGTGTTAAGTTGACTCGACCAATGGATCTATATATGGATTTAAAACTAATAAATTCCATTAGCTTGCTATTGCCGATTGAAGTGTATAATTATTTTACACCAGTAATCGTGAGATCTGAAGCTTTTGAAGTAGAACTTTATTCAATTAATATATATTACCTTTTTATTCGATGAGTCGAAAAGAACGTTCACCTGATGGCTAAGGACACGCCCGCCTTTAGCAATGTGACACTACTTAAGATGATAAACACTGCACCACATTGTGCTCGTCGTATTTTTTTTTATTATTAAGTTACACAGGGCGGACTTAATGCTGTAATAGCATTCGCTGCCAGTTAAAGGCTGGGAGGCAAGAAATGTTGAAGCTAGGTGCAGAAATAATATAATAGAGCGTACTTGAAACATTTCACATTAACAATTTATATATAAGAATAATAAAATATAAAAAAGTTCCAAATATTCTACATATATTTCGTAAGTACTGAAAGTTTTGTATATTTATATATTGTATATTTATTTATTTAACTTTATACACGTCGTGTAATGGTGGACTTACTGCCATTGGCATTATCTGCAAGTCTACCATGGGCGGTGCGGAGATGTTATCAGGTAGGTGCATAAAAGATAAAGTAATTAAAAAAAAACAAATATATTATTGAAATAAGTACACACAAGTATAATACACACACATATATATATATATATATATATATATACATATTGATATTCATACTTAAATATAATGAATATATAGATACAATAAAAAATACAAAAAATTTTTGTTTTTCTATCTATAGACTCATTCTTAGTTTCCTTGATGAGATCCTGTACCTTGGACTGACGTATTGTATGTTATGTTCCAATACACGAGTAATGTTAACTACAATGCCTTTCGACTCGAACCACAGTAATGTTTGCACAGTACTGTTTAAAGACAGAAATAGGCGTTTGTATGGTACCTAGGTGAAAAACCTTCCGCAACAGATATCTACCACCAGTAAATTATTCTTTTAATTGAGTACTTCTTATATCTGTTTTCAATTAAATGATTTTAGTCATAACAAAAGACATAAAATAAAATCAGGTCGAATAATACTTATACAGTGATTAATTCATATTTACTTAGTACGTTTTTCATATTCCGCATACTATAGACAATAAATTAAAATACTTGTATTAATCCAACAGATAAATCACCGACTGTAAGACTTGTAAATTTGCAAACACGTAGTAATTTAACATTTATAAACCGAACTGTGGACGATGCCAATTGGCAGACAAGTTGTCAACAAGTGTATTTGTAGTAGACATATTTTATTTATGAAAACAATTAAATAAACGGCTATAGGAAAAAAAAACAATCTACACGAATGTCTAAAGTATGTAGTTGTGTTTGTTATATTAAAATAGCTTTGTAATAAATCATATGAATGTTTACAGGGATATTTATAATAAAAAATTTTTAGTCTGCTTGTCTGTCTATTTAGATTTTTGGAGTATCTTAATACTAATAAATTAATAAATAATAATTTATTGTTAGGAAGTTAGGGTTCCTTATAAAATACCAGTATTTGAATTTGTAACGTAATTGTAGGTATTCTCTACGCTGAAGGCTCTTTACAAGGTGTGCTCAGGACCAATCAGCGTGGAGATATTTTGGGACAGTTCTATGTCAGCAATGGACCTCTAAAGGTTGGTGATGATATAGACAGTTAGGTTTTATCCATACCTTTGATATGTAATTTATTCTGAACTGATATAAACTTAGCATTTGTTGAAATGACTTCGTTATGCACCAAGTTTTAGCTTCTACTCGTGCATATAGGGTATCAATATTAAAATAGTTCTTATTACCCAAGGTTTGATTCCTATGTTATCTCCTAAAGTCACAAATAGACTTGCTTCATAAAGGTTTCAACTATCTTCGTGGTCATCTGTGCGTGTACCTCTGTATCATGAGGGGTGGAAAGCTCCAGCTCGTCCACTCTGAGATTGTTTACGCTCACTTCTCATCACGGGTTACCGCAATTCTAATTAAAACAAAGGGAAGAAGAATGTAAAATACTTTTGGTTGTTATAGTATAACATTTTTTTTCCGTCGCTTAAGGAGAGTATTCAATATAAGTCCACATTGATTTTTAAAGGTTTTACTACGAAAATATTAATAATTTATCTATAGCTTATTGACAGGATAAATCACATTAAATGGTGGTCGCTTTACTGTTCATACGTTTCTAGAAAAGAAAACAAAATTTGGTCTTTTCTTAATAGTTTCGAATTAAAGAGCGCTAATACAGTAAAACAGTATATTAATAATATTATCGTGATAGCTAGCTAGTTGGGTTTGGTAAAATCCTAACTCCATGAGTATAGACTCCACACCAAGTGGTTTCGGAATTAAAGGGGACTCTGTGATCCTACCACATTGACGTAGCCTGATTTACTAAGAATAAGGTTAAGCTTTTGCTCAGAATGTGGTCAGTCTGAATTTTTTTTATTTAATTAAGCGAAGAGACGAGCAGAACGTTCACCTGATGGTAAGTTATACGCTAGCTCATAACAACGTGGCTAGTCAGGATGATATACACAGCGTCTGATTGCGTTCGTCGCGTAAGATTTTAGATGTTGAATCTCGTTATCTCAGTAATGACACTAGTTACAGCGGCCTTCAAACCGGAGCACATACACGCTGCAATACACGGCTGCAATAGATGTTGCGGTGGTACCTACCTAGACGGTCTCTGGCAACAGAGACATACCAATAGTAATAAGTTAACAAGTCACAGGTTTTGGGAGAGGACAATATTTACACAATAAGCATACCCTTAAATTTTATTTATTTTCAAATATACAGTCTGTCACTTAAATTAGACGAATCAAATAAAAAAAACAATCAAATTCGAACCAATTGCAAAAATAATAATAGTTATTTTATAATATACAAATTTAAATTAATCATAATAAAAAATCTATTATTTGCTAGACTCTCCTATGCTATGCTTACGTATACAATAAATTATATGATTTATTTACATTCCCATAGTTATATAATATTATCAAGCACAAGAATGATACATTCAAAAATATAATAATTTTGTACAAAGGTCAATAAACTATCCAAATGTTTTATTTTAAAACCGCTTCCTTATACGTTAAATTAATATAATAACATATATCTAGACTGCTTAGGCAATAGCTGCAAATAAAGATATATATTAATATGTCGTTTTATACTGGTGGTAGGTCACTGTACCCAGACGCCGCCAGAGTGTTCACTTGATGGTAAGTAATACGCTAGTATATTACGCCACGGTGCTAGCTAGAATGGTATTCACATCAATATATTACGGTCGTCGCCTTGAGACATAAGATGTTAAGCCTCGTTACTCGAGTAATCACACCGGTTAACAGCGCCCTTCATACCGGAATACAGTAATGTTTGCACTCAACTGTTTGGCGGCAGAAATAGGAGCTGCGGCGGTACCTACCCAGTCGGTCTCCGGCAATGGAGACCTACTATCAGTAAACCACCACAGCACCATCACCGCACCGCCAATTTCTTCCGCTAAACAGTTGTGTGTAAACATTATTGTGTTCCGATTTGAAGGGCGCTGTAGCTAGTGTTATCACTGGGATAACGCAACTCAAGATCTTGTGTTTCATTCGTCACCATATACACAAGTACACCATACTATCTAGCGTTGTTATGGGCACGCGTATCACTTATAATCAGGTGAACATTCCGCTCGTCTCGTCGGTTAATTATATAAAAAAAAAAATCTACGGAACTAGCTGAGATGGAAGTGTATAGCGAATATTTATGTTACAAAGTTTAATGTTACCATTAAACGGTAAATTGAGACATTAAAAAAATTACATTACAGCTTATTATTAATAGCTTTGAACGTCTTTCAATTTGCACGGTTAAAGCTATTAAAGAAACTATTAAATCAGACATTTATATGTTAAAAATATATTACGTATGTCGTAAAATTAAAAGCAATTTGCAATTGCGTTAGTAAAACTTTATTAACTGGAGACTAGTAATGGAGACTGGAGCATGTAATGTCTGTTACTGAGTTAATATTAAAATATACTTGATATTAATATTTAGTTTTGCTTACTAATACTAGTTTTACAATATGGAAACACTCCATATACTTTCGGTGCTGCAGCATTAGAATCTGAAGTAGGTGCTGAGTAGAAACCTATTGAACGTAATGGCTTTTCATTCTTCACCTGATGGTAACGATACGTCTACCCATAATAATGTGGCGCTAGTTGGGATGATGTACATTGCTCATCGCCTTGAGACATAAGGAGTCTCGTTACCCCAGTAATTTCACTCGCTATAACGTCCTTAAAACCGGAACAAAAAAAAATTTGCACAATACTGTTTGGCGGTATAAATAGGAGCTGCGGTGGTAGTGCAGATGGAGAGAACTACCACCAATGTTATATATGAAAATCTTGGAGAAATTTCCGATTTTTTTTTATTTACGTGGTGTAAAGATTAGACACAAGTAAAAAAAAATAATTAAACATTGATCAATTTTGTTAATTATTTGTTGTTATATTGATTTTATCCTTAAATGATTCTTTCTATAACAGTATATATTTACTAAGTAAATGTTTATTTCCTTGTTCATTAGAAAGTCCGTTGTGTATTATGTAGTTAGCCAATTTACATATTTAAATGTAAATGTAAACTATCTCTTTTATTATTCGTTTGCTAATATCTTATTGAAGTTTAGTAACAGTGTATATTTCCTAATTAGGAGCGTTTTAAAGGTGCACTTTTAGTCATTGAAAATCTCATGGATCTTAAATGATGAAAAGAGGTTTTTCTTAAGAAAAAAATCAGTATAACATTTATAATATTTTTTTAAATAATTGCACGGTAGAAAAAAAATATAATCCATGTTGGAAATAAAATCCATAATATAATCAAGTTATGTATAGTAATCTTGAGTTTAAAATTATGGTTAAATTTGTTTGGCCTTACCACAGATCTTTTACGTGAACATGGAGATTTTGAAACAATGTAAAGTTTAAATATTATGGCTTTTACCTCAATTTTATTTATTCGAGGAACAAGTAATACGTAGATACTTTAAAAATTAACTAAAAGTCTTACGATGAATGTTTACACAAAAACGAGATCTGTTGGAATTTGTTGCAGTTAAGGTATGAGTAAAAAAAGATAATGTTATTTTTAGTGTTATATAGGCGTACATTAATACACGGCCTCTTAAATAATTGCATTAGAAATAAAAAAAAAACATGAAAAGTCGCACAGAAATACTTGACTAATATAGTTTATGGCGATTTTGAAGATTACGATGAATTGATTTAAAACATACTAAAAACATAAATTTCAAAATATGTTTTTGTAATATTTATTATCGTATTTAAGCGTACATATTTTTTTGCTTATAAATTTACCGCTTTTTATATATTTACAGATATGTACTACTTATTGTTTTACGTTAGGGAAAAATATATCAAGATTGCACTTTATGAGATAAAATTTCTACAAGGGCGAAAGTAACGTTTAAAGACGTATCTCTTAAAGTTAGACAATATAGTTTATTTTATTTATGTGTTGTTTATATTAATGATGCATAACAAACAAAGCAGTTTATACGCTTCCCTTGTCTATATTTAAACCTTTATAATTTAAATTCAGTTATAATATTAACGCCAAAGTATAACCACGTTCTAAGGATACCATTGTAAGAAAATTCGTAATATTTTCAAGTTTGACAGTTAGATTAAAGATGGCGGATGTTCACGTGTGCGAGCACGCGTTCCCGCGCGTTCTGTTTGTCAATGTGGCTGTAGGGAATTTAGTATGTTCATGTTGATGGCGTGTTGGTGTGTCGGGGGTCCGCCGAGGAAGCTCAGCTGCGGTCTACTTGCGGCCGCCATGGCAGCGAACAATGGCGGCGCTCCACCACCCCCGAAGAGCGCGAAAGATGGTGGAAGGAGCGGCCTGGCGGATAATCTTAGTTTTTCTATTTCAGCTTCCTGCAGTCGTTTCGCTTTGGCTCTTCGGTTTTGAAACCATATCTTTACCTGAAATATTGGACAGAGTTGAGTTTTGAAATGAAATTTAATGGGTAATTAATATATTAGTATAGTACAAGGAACGTAATAGTAGACTTTTAGTCTTGAATATTATATAATTTACAGATTATGTAACATATGATGATAAAAGATACTAATAGTATTTCTTATTCTAAAATTGTAATTAGATTACTATGTGAACATTACTTAAAATTTTGTGCTCCAAAGCGACAAGTACAATGTGGTGTAGTGTATATCATCCTAATTAGCACCATATTGTTATGAGCGAGCGTATTACAATCAGCTTAACATACCGCGGATCCTGTCGTTCCTTTGAATATAAAGAAACCCATTTTACCTGTGTTTCTGTAAGCCTTAGTGAAGAGGAGAACTCGGCCCTCTCAGCGATGCTCAGGTACTGCTTATCACGAAATTTCTTCTCCAAAGCGAGTAGCTGCTGCGTTGTAAACGGAGTGCGCGGTTTGCGGTTGGGTTTGTGTTTGCGCAGTTGACACCGTACGACTGGTGGACCACTTGGTGCTCCATCTGGGGAAAATCACACTATAAGTTGAGGAAGGTTGTGATATAAAATACAATAGATTAGTAGAGGAATGTTTCAGCGTTTTTGTTGGATTAAAGTCGGAAGGTTTGTCTTCAAGTTGACTTATACAGACTTACGACGACGATGTTAGTAATCACTAGAGTTAGGGCTCTGTTGCTGGGTTCAGTCTAGGTGGGTACTATCGTAACTCCTGTTTCTTCCGCCAGACAGTAGTGTGTGAACATTATTGTATTCTGGTTTGAGGCGTGTTGTATTTTTAGGCGAAGGTGATCAGAGGACGGGGCCGAGTCCTCCTCCAATGACCTCATAGTCCTCGTCGCCATCCGACGAACACTATGCTCGACATAGTTAAGATATAATGTGTATACTTATCTATGTGTATATTTATTTACAGCCTCTTATCTCTCCACCTGTATTACTATCCACCTCTTCGACCCTTCACTATCCAATATTGTCTCACCTTTCTTCTTTACTCTTTTATATACATTTTTTTTTATATATATATGAATGTATTTAGTTTTGTGTTAATGTGTTTGTTTCATGTTTTTTAATTTTATACTCCTTTCTTCTTTCTTTTCCTTTTTATTTTAGCTGGGTTCGACGAAGTTGCTATGGTTGTCAATAAAACTAGTGGCGGAAACAGTTAAATTACTGGGATAACGAAACTTTTGCCTGATTACTTTGAGATGAGTTGTTGACTTAACAACTCATAAACAACTCAATAAGACTTTATTACGCATTCATTTAGAATAGCTACAGCACCTTCCAGTTTGATACACTGAAAAATATACAAACTAACCTTTGTCTGCAGCAACAAAGATATATCGCCAGTTAAAAAATCAGCAGTTAAAAGTAACTATAACGGTAATATTCAATTACACATCACGGAAACAGAAAATAATAATGGTTTATTTGAGTCGGTTCATGTACTGTAGTTAAAACTATTTCCAGGCAATGATTCGCCGCGGTTTCAGCGTGAAAGCCGATTAGTTTCGCAATGCAGAGCGTTATGTTAATTCACATCTACTGTATATGGTAATAATAATTTACTAGTCATATTTTCCGTGTTAGACACCGGTTAAAATAACCCTTGCACCACTCAAGTGTTGATATGTCGTAAAAGATGACCAAGAGGTATCTACTCCAGAAAAAGAACAGCAGGTTTCCCTGTGATATACCAGTATATTGTTTTACCAACTCGCATACCAAGTTGAAGGGTACGACCTATATACTAACCTAACATCATAACTTAATCTTCACCGTCGATTAGTATCCTTAATCTACTTTCTGTGTTTTTAGGTAAATTTTTAGATGCTGTGGATGTTATCACATTTAAGTGGTGATAATGAGTCGATAATGATTAACAAAAATTGGTGTTTATTGAAGGATTCAGCTCGTATATTGTAATATCTTACTGCTGTTGATATTTGTTTGTATCGTGACCGTGGGTACCAATTGGTTCTGGTTTAAAATTAAATCACATGTCTAGTCACAAGTAGTATCCTATTTCAATTGAGTAAGTTTGGTACATGACTACAATTTATTTATTTCTAAAAATGCTTTTGCTTTTAAATAGCATAATAAGATTTTTTGTTTCTAGAAAGTCCATATTTTTTCATGAAACAATACTTTTACTATTAAGAAAATTTATAACAGTTAATAATCAAATTTAAGTTATTAGTTTTATTTTTATTTAACAAGCAGTTCTCCTGATGGCAAACGATACTCCCGCCCATTATAATTAACGCTGGTTACCAAGATTATAAAGTGCACCACATAGTGCTCATCGCTATGAGATTACCACAGTAATTTCTCTAACTCCAACGTCCTTTACACAGGAATGAAGTAATGTGTTTACATTACTATTTGGCTGTATAAACAGGAATTGCTGTGGTGCCTACCCACACGGTATCCAACCACAGAGACTTGGTTTATTTTATCTTAATTTATCTTTTAATTATTTGCTTACGAAGTTATAGAAGAAGTGACTTACCCAAATAGTTTTATCGGAAATGAACGAGAATAGCATATATTTATGTCAAAGTTATTTTCTCCATGAAAGATTAAGAAAAGGTGAAATTTACTGAATTACCCATAAATTCTTTGTTATATAATTTAATACGAAGTAATGTGAAAAGGGATAATCGTTTATTAATATACATTCTTCCTGCCGGAAATAGAACAATGGAGTACCGCAGTGTCGCATATTAAATATTCAAATGGGTTATTTGCATTGATTTAATATCCTTACACCTGGCTAATGACACCGCCGGATTTAATTAATGGTAATAGTAGCCACCACAGGACTTTGACACACGGTGTTATAAATTATTTAAGGTTTAAATGAAATAATAAACCATTGTTTGTTACAAATATCTTAAAATATAAATAATTATCTCCCCACTGCATGCAAAACATTTTGTTTTTAGTACTTACCAAAAGATAATATAATCAGGATCATCAAACAGATGAACGAAGAAGTCTAGTTTAGAAAGTGGAGATCTTTTAACATAAAATTTATTGTAGGGTAGTCATAAAAATATTGTAAAATTAACGGCTTTTAAATCTCTATATACCTATTTATAAAAAATAAATGTAGAAGTGTCTAATACCTGTATCATATATTTCAATTGATTTGAATAAATGTTTCTATAGTAGTAATGTTAAAAAGATAATTTTATTTCTTTTAGGCTAAACTGCGAAACGACTGAACTTAAATTTACCTGGACATTCAATGTCACATAAACTTATGTTACTATTATGTTGTAAATGGTCGTATTTAATTATTTTAAAAAAATATTAAAAATATATATATATATTAAAAAAATTATTATATCGATGTCTGGAAGAATTGATACTTGAAAATATTTATTAATGAAGATGAGTTTTTTCTAACCCCTTTATGATCTCACAATAAAATCTCCCAACAGACTTCAATGTTGTATAACTAATTTCATATTTACGATATGTAGTAAATATATAGCAATATTAAACAATTATTGAGTGGACGTCTGCAGGATATGAAAACATTTAATTATTATAGTGACACAATACGTAATTGCTTTAATAATGTAAGTTCAACAATTTCCCGTTAGATATAATACGCTGCACTTCATGAATATACTATTCCGGTGACTTTTTGTTAACCTTAATTTACACACAAAATGTTGTTAGGACTCAACTTATTTTATAGTACCTTGAGCGTGAATAATTAATTGAACAGACTTCTGAAACGATTATTAGGAATAAATTGATTGAGGTTGGTCATCATCGTCATCGTAATTAGGGTCGGTTTAGAATCCAAATGATTAGAAGAAATAAAATAGCGCGTTGTAGATAAAAACTATAATTTTACTTCCTTCGTAATAAAAATGTAGCGATGACTTAATATTTATTTTTCTATGTATTTACAATTAATACGGTTAGTATTTTTAACCTGATGGTAAGTGTTATGCTTGCTCATAACAGTAATCTTACAGTGTTCCGGTTTGAAGGGGTTAGCTTGAGACGACGACGTGTGTAAAGGTGTTATGTATATCAATCTGACTAGCGCCACTTTGTTATGGGCATATCATGGTGCTGTGCTGCAACAGTACTGTGCAAACATTTGCACAGTACTGTTTGGCGGTAGAAATAGAAGCTGCGGTGGTACCGACATGGTCTACGATAAGAGTAACCTAGCACAAGTAAACAATAGTAGTATTTAAGATCAATGGTATGTTTTAAAACTATTTTCTTGCTTATTTCGGAAATATTAAAATTATTCTTATTAAGCAACATGATCGTTTTATATAAACAAAAGTTATAACCACAATTATGATTGAATATATATATATATAAAGAAAAGTAGGACAATTAATATTTAACATTCAAGTTTTAGTGGGTGTATCGCGAGTTTTTATAGCAAGTCCGCACAATACACGGGCCTAACGCGCCGACAGTGCCGCCAATAAGGCAATGGCTACTCCGCACAAATGCCTATCCTTTCGCAAACGAGTGATAAAATACAAGAAGTTTCAATGGGCTCCACCTGCCGACATATCAATGCGTGCTACCGTACGCTAATGAAGATATAATATCCATCTCTAAACGTATTTATTTATCCCGCGCGCGCCATTTCGTCGGCCATTTTGTGTTGTGATGACAGACCATAAAGGGTTGTATGTAATGGTGGCCAATTACGCTCGCTGTTTGGGTTGCTTAATAGGATTTAGTCGTCAATGTCGTGATTTAATTGGATTATTGTAATCTCTTCTTCTATTGCATAAATTAAATTTGTGCAACTCATGTTTTGAATGCTTTTATAAGTGTATTACCAGTTTATACTAAGGGTTATGATGGTAGAATTCAAATATATCAGAATTGTTTAGAAATAAGCAAAACTTTTTAAAATACATGGATAATGTGACAAGAGATTATAATAGCTGCAAATTTAATTGTATAATTAATTATCTTTGTTTTATAGTTTGTAATTTGCATATGAGATAGAAGAATAAAAATTGTTGTATTGTGTAATGTACTGCTATAAGTTTTTATCAAAATGTTTATGAACAAAAAGTAAGTATTGTTTTAAAGCATTCTCAAAATATTCGGGCATAAATATTCACAAATAATATAACTTGAGTTTCACATTTTGTTAAAAATAATTTACAAATTACAGAAATAAACTTATGTTGTTTGAAAAATAAAACTGAACAATTACAATACTAGAAACAGGACGTCCTTTATGTCAACAATAATAATTGTTGCGTAAAAAACAATAAAAACGCATTTCCTTATCTGTATCAGGTTTGTCGTCTCTTCCATATCGATTCGAACTCGTGTAAGAGAGAAGAGGATAGAAGCGCGCGCCATGTTTGTAGGCCGCCATTGCGTTGTTAATACGAATTTATGCAACCGATGTAACGTTTAGTTTTTTTGTAATTGGTCGCTTGAGTAATATTAATTAAATTCTCACCGTACGTACGTACACATTTAAGTGCACTTCTTAGCTAATTAACTTAACACAATTAAACATTTAATTGGTGAACGGAGAACTTGACGGTCTGCATTGCTTAGTCCATGTTGCAGATGCGCTATACCGTGTAAATACATACTTTACATACGTATATTCACTTTAAACGTTTGTACATAAACAAAAAGTTACGGATCTAACATATTTTTTCTACGGCATCAACAGCCCGCGGCAGTTCACTGCTGGACATAACACTTCTAAGGAATGCCACATAGGCCGATCTTCGGCGATACTCATCCAGTTCCTTAATACAGCCATATATTTTTTAAGGAAGGTTTATGTAAAATATTTAATTAAATTTTTAACCGCTGCCAAGAAATAGTATCTCTTGATATTTCTTGTGTTGTTAAAGGAATTATTAAAATGGTTCCATAGTTAACAAAAGTTACTTGTGGTTACACGCATACATTTAAAGTGTTTGGTCCAATTTGATAAATATTTTTGTTTCAGATATAGCATTTAGTTATATGCTATTTCCGAAATAAATAAAGTCGTAACCGTGGAGTATTAAAGTAAAATTTCTTGTGATAACCTAACTTAAAGTTAATATGTTCCATGTTACGGCTAAGGCTTGAGAAAATCTGGTCCTAAAGCCAGTCGCCATCATACAGATCTAGCACTTGGCGCGACATACCTACCGGTTTTCTTTTATTTCAATACTAAAAATGACAGAATAAAGCATTTACTTTACAACTCAGTGATATCTATTGAAGCTTTGAAGTTCTTATTAAACATTAGTTAAAGCTTTCGTCACAAACTATTTTCTATTAAACTTATTACATTCTCATTATTTATTACCACTTAATAGATCTACTGCTGAGTATGGACGTCTCTCAGAGTTTACGCGCCGATCGTGGTTACCAAGTTCAGATCATTTTTTTTTCGATAAAATTCGTTTATTTTATTTAACAAATTCATGTAAAATTTCTGCTTATTTTAATATTTATAACTTCTAAATAGTTGTAAGTGCTAGATAGAATTTTTTTTTTAATTTGGAATTATTGCTCCTAATCAATCTTTTTTTTTTATTCAATTAAACGACGAGACGCCGAACAGTTACCTGATGGTAAGTGATACGCATGCCCATAACTACGCGGCACTAGTTACGATGGTATATACTGCATCACATAGCGCTCGTCGCCTAAGATATTGAGTCTCTCCAAGCAACATAGATCTATCACCAGTAAACGCATCGTAGTTTTTAAACATTACTCTAAAATTAAAAATTATATAAATTAGATATTAATATCATTCAAATTCACCAAGGACATTGCATTTTAAAGTGAGTTTTGAATCACACCATGACATTTACATTATTAATCATTATTGGTAGTAGGTTTCTGTTGCTGGAGACCGTCCAGGTGGATACTACCGTAGCGCCTATTTCTACCGCAAAACTTTACTGTGTTCCGGTTTGAACAGCGTTGTAGATAATGTAATCACTGGGATAATGAGACTCAACTTATTATGTCTCAGATGACGAGCGCAATATGGTGCAGCGTATATCATCCTGACTAGCGACACGTTGTTATTTTTACTTGAATAAGAAAATGGCTAAAAACGAGTATGTTTAATTTGTTCAGCTTATATTCCATCGGCAAATAAATATTCAAATTTAGTAAAAGCCTAATTTCTATTTAGAAATAGATAGTTGAAGTAGATTATTTTTATCGGTCTTGTATTTTTTTTCAGATTTTATCTCGCTAATTAACGTTACTTACATGGAACTAATTGAATACATAATCCATTAATCTCTGGCGTTTCTACGAAGCATACATAAAAAGGCGATGAGAGTCGCCTAGTGATGCATGGCGGGCTTGCCAGTGGTCAGTTACCGGAAAATGGTTCAGATCGCATTCTATTCTTTATTGCCTTAAAGAGGTAGGCCGGGTGTAACCATAAAAACTGTTCAACCGCATGGTATTATCATTTCAAAATATTTATTTGGAAAGAAATGAAAAAGTTGTTTCTCTATGTTATTTAATGTTGGAGCTTAGAAATTGTATGCACGTACAAGATTATTCAATTCATTTGCAATTGAAAGTCATAATTGTCAATCAGGTTTTTATTCTATCATCGAGATGAGCGAGTTGTTCACGTTTATTTAATTATCCTTTATTGTACACCAAGTACAAGATACGGAATACTTTATATATGTGTAAATGTACAATGGGCGGTCCAGACAACCCATTAGAAAGGAAGACGTGAACTAAAAGCAAAGATAAGATAGTGGTGCACTAAATTATTAAAAACTACAACACTTGATGAAAGAAGCAAGCAATAGCACAATTAGACGTAATATATTATTTATACTTTAAGATAGTAGTTACTTAAGTGTCTTTTGAAAGAAAATAGGGATTTGGCGAAAAGAATATGGTTCAGTAAAGATTTCCATAAGCGTAGCGTTGAAACGGAAAAAGAGTTTTGGAAAAATGGAGAAGAATGCACGGGGACGCGGAGGGAAAAGATTATTGAAGTGCGAAGAGCACGACCATGGCAGTTGGAAACAATCCCAATTTATTTTTTAGGTAGGAAGGTGTTAGGATTGAACAGTATCTTGTATAAAATAGAAAGAATGTGAGTATTCCTGCAAAGATGGATTGGCAGCTACTTGAGAGAAGAAGGGAATCAGCTAGCGCAACCTTATGGTATGGTATGTGAGCGCACGTTATGATAAGTGAAACGACGGCACTATATCCGTTTTAACTAGCACCTTGTTGTTATGAGGTTGAGTAGTATCAATTACCATTAACTGAACGTCTAGCTCGTTTCGTCACATAATTGTATAAAAAAAATCCTACGGTGATCAGTTCGGTTAGTAATCCTTTTTAGGTGGAACGTTTAGTAGTAGTGAACATCAGAACGAAATGGTGATCACGTTACATGTCATTACAAGACAGCTTTAGCGTTGATAAAGCTATGAACAAGCTTACATAGTTACAAGTAAAATAACCATCTCCTTGTATAAGCTTATAAACCTTCGATAGCAAAACAGAGGGTGTTATTCGTTTTTATTTTAATGAAGACAGTAACATTAGGTACGAACATTTCCCTCTTTTTACTGTGTAGGTCGATACTTGGAAACTCGCTGGAATCCTAAATACCTTAAATAACATATATGGTTTACTTATAAATATGCGAGTAAACAGGGAGTGATACTGAAGTTATAAAAAAAAAACTGAAGAATTAGCAACCTCCAAAATGGATTTATTGCAACATTTTTAATCTTCTTTAAATGCATTTTAAAAAGCATAATATATCGAAGCGGTGTGTACTAATGATCGATAACAGTTCATAGCTGGATGAACTGCACAAGGTGAGAAGCTGAGGATAGCTTCGTTTTGATTTGAAGCCGCGCGAATATGATAGCTTCTGGTGAAGGAAAACATCGTGAGGAAACGGACATGTTACAATAACAACAGCTTTACTGGACATGTGACATGAGTACTTGGTTAGCGTGATGGATATATGGCCTCGAATCTAATAGAAAGAGAGGATCTGCGTCCTAACAGTGGGAACAATAAGAGGGCTGTTTATTCATGTTTTTTAGAGGATGAGAAGAGCGGAACAAACATCTGATGGTAGGTAATACGCCAGCATATAAAAACGTGGTGCTATTTAAGATGGTAGCATAGCACCACATTGCGCTCGTCACTTCGAGACATAATACGTCATCGCAGTAATTTCACTAGGTGTAGCGCTGTTCAAACTTGAACGCAATAATGTTTATACAGCATTGTTGGGCGGTTGCAATAAGTACTGCTACCTATATGGTCTCTGGCTATAGACCTATCAGTAAAAAATAATGAGGTTTCCGTTTTAAATATTTAATGGCAACCCTTAAAAATCACAATGTAATAGAACGCATCCGGGATAGGCGTGTTCCCGCCGAGCCAATGCGTCGGAGTCAAGGGGCTTACAATTTCACAATTTGTCCGCGCGGGGTTTTTGCGCGCTCCGGTAATTGGCGCTCACCTGCGCCGGCGCAACCCGCCAGCATAGCCGCCAAATACGGCGAACGGTCCGCGGCCACTTCGCTTTTTACTACTACTTGACAAATGTGTAATTATTTATTTAATATCGTTCGGCGAGTCGCATTTGGGCACAATTCGCATACCGCCATCGTACTTTTTGCGCACACGATCGCGAGTGTTAAGGTTGCTTTAATGCAATATACGTTAAACGTCGTATATGCCATCAGGAGCGGTAATTAGAGGAATTTCATCATTAATTACAGAAATTCGTTAAATTCGTTCGCGTAATTAAAACCTTAAAGGTTTAATTCCACCGGCGAATTTTCACTTGCGCTTTTAACGTTTGTGATCATTTTGATAAAACTTTTCAATGTATCATTTACTCTCAATTTATAGGTATAGGAGACATCCAGAGATTCATTGATTTATCATGAGCCACACTGACCGATGTGGCGCCCGCGTACCGGTAGACGTAATGTTGGGAGGCCTCCCACAAGGTGGACCGAAGATATGGTGAGAATAGCGGGAACCCACTGTATGCGGGCAACGCGGAACCGATCGATTGGGAGATCTTTGTGAGAGGCCTATATCCAGAAGTGGACGTCTATCGGCTGATGCTGATGATGTTGATGATAATGACACATTTACTTCTCTCCGAAACTATCAGACATGAACACTTAACACTAGTACAGATATTGCTTTCGCCATATAGAGGTAAGCTTTTTATTTTAACTCTAAATAATAGTTTACCTCTTCCTTAAGTTATGATGTACATAAAGTTAAAAAAAGAATTTTTTCTTAGTACTTGCAACTTAAAGAAATGACATATACAAAGTCATAATAGACTTATAGTATATACCTATACAATAAATATATACCTAGGTGGACATATTTCGATCAAATCGAAGATGTCTTAAAGAAAGACCTGTCAAGAGTACTCGCAACCGACGAGCATGCATGAAGATGCTCATGAAAGAGGAGGAAGCGAGAAAAGTGTGCCAGGATCGTAGCAAGTAGAGAGAGGTGGTCTCTGCCTACCCCATTGGGAACGAGGCGTCTTATATATGTATGTAAGTCATAATGTTAATGTTAATTCGCTATTTAATACATTTGTAAATGTGCTGATAGCCCTTAAGATAATATTGAATGTATAATGCAGCTTCGTTGGAGACCAGAAAAACGAATTGACCTTTAAGAAAATTACCAATGCTCTTTGTAAATTTTTTGAAATAATTTAAAAGGCATAGTAAGCAAACACAAAGAAGTTACGTTTTTACTAGGCCTGCGTTTCTGTTGCTCGAGAGTCTTGGCATATATCATCGTATAGCTAATATTAGTCGCCAGAATAATAGTTTGCAAACAAAACAGCATTCTGGCATAAAGAACGTTGTGACTAATAGACTTACTGGAGTAACTAGTCTTAACGTCTATTGTCTCAAAACGACAAGCTCAATGTGGCACTGTGTATATCATCCTCATTAGTCTCACATTGTTACGTTTTACTTACCATCAGGTAAACGCCCTTCTTTCGATTACTTTATCACCTGAGTTAGTCTATGAAATACAGTAGACATTAGATCTTTAGCTGTAAGCTTATTTATAAAGTTACTTTTGAACTTTAAATTAACAATGGTATCGTTTTAATACTTTAATAAATTTAAACAGTACATCTAGACTTTTAATTTAAAATCTTCAAGTTTACGTAACTACGTATCTTTAAACCGTTTGATCATTTAACATTATTTATGTTCTTAATAAAAGTTCGAATACTATATAGTACTTAATTGTTATAAATACAGAAAGTTACTTATTAGTTATTTGGTGGTGTTTAATTAAAAATTAAGTAGAAGCAAGCAGATCAGATATTTGTCCCACGTTAGTGATAGCAACAAAAAGTTTATATTGGATAATTAGGGTAGACGTAAAAACATATATAGATGTAGATATATAAATTTTATCAACGTTACACCCCGTTACCCATTTCGATTAATTGGGAGCCGATATAGTTATTTGGTATTCGGTTACCTTTCTTGTCACCGGACGTCATACATATTGGCCGCTCATTAGAAGGCTGTGATCGTCCAATAAGGGGTTACTTTGTAGCAATAAACCGCTTTACAAAATGCGCGGGTAGGTCAAGAAAATTGTAGGGCAGGAATCACTGATAATATTGGGAACCATTCATAGTTATCAGTAAGTCAGCGCATCCATCCCTAGCATAGGAAAACAACTCTTATTAATCTCTGATGATGTATTCTATCATTCAATATATGGGAGAGCTCAGCGAAAATAGAAAAAATTCTTTGATGTTACTAGGTATTAATGGTTTCAGCCCTGAAGTCGTGGGCTAGTAGGATTAGGATTATCTTAAGCCTTGCTTATCGCAGAAGGCGAATAAAAGAGTTCTCGAGTTTGCAAGCTTTGAGCGTGGAGGCCCTGAAAGTATGATATGTAAGCCTTAGGATGACGGCAAATGCAAGGTCTTGTATTTGCCGTAGCACAGCGTGGATACTAAGGAGAGCCTTGGAACGTGCTTAACCAACACAAGCAAAGTGGCACTGATGAGTTCCGTAAGAGATCTTGAAGCCCGTCCTAACGTACTAAAGATCACCGAGGAGGTTTAAGTGGTTAGTAATATAACCTTGATTTCCCTTCGGGAAGCAAAGTAGTTTTAGATTTCCTTCTATCCAAAAATGGAATTAATAGTGTTTGCTCTGTAGTCTTGGAGTATTACAAATAGGACTAAGATAACCCCTGTCTGTTAATAGTAGAAGGCAACTAAAAGTTTCTGTAAGTTCGTGGGATTTGTAAGTGGAGCCCATAGCCTAGTAAGCGAGTCCGGAGCAGACGACAAGTACCAGGTGGTACCGTGTTTGTCCTAGCATATTGAGAATGCTGGGGTGGGTTATGGTTCTCCCTGAGATGTGCTTAAGCGTAGTACAAAAAGATACTGATGTTCTGTAGGAGATTCTTGGCTCCCTCGCAAATGGGTTTTAATGGGTGTAAATCGTCATAAACTTATCTTTTAAAGGTATCGCTTTAAAATCCTATTTCCGAATTAAAAGTTACTAATTGTATAAAGAAAGGAAACTAAGGAAACAAGTTGATATTTGCGAATTTAGATCGAATTTCCAATATGCGAGTAGATCCCTATTTATGCCCATATGAGGTTACGCGAATCAACCAGATCCAATTAATTGCACCGACAAATATCAACTAAGGAAACACCAGCCAACTTTGCCTTTTCTATAAATCGTTATGTAGACCCCTACTTAGAATTAAAAGGTATCGCGATTACGGATGCCTGGTGCATGCTACTTTCGTGAAAGACTAATAAGGTCTTAGAGATATCTATCGAACTCCGTGAGAAACCAATTGATGACATACTAAAGACCTTTACACCACAATTACCTACTAATTCAGACAATCATTTATACTTATTTGGTTTAATATTAGATGAAGGCTTATTGCAGCATCATACTCCTGTATTCAGATAGTAAATCTGATCTACTAATTCTGGATTCAATTAGAATCGATATGACTTCAGATTACAGCAATATCAAGCAATTTAAATATAGATGCACTCATCGTCATCAGCCGAAAGACGTCCATAGCTGGGCATATGCCTCCCTCAAAGATCCCCACATCGATTGGTCCTGCACTGCGCGCATCCAGCGGCTTCTTGCGACCTTCGTTTGTAGAGGTTTACATATGGGGATTTGGGCTATTTTCTACCACGCTGGCCCAATACCAGTTGGTGGGAGTCAGAGCCTCGGTTGATTAGCAGGGTGCACCACGAGCAGATGAGTTAGTTTGGGTCCCGTAAGTTGTGCGGGACCCTTTACATCTCTATAGATGCACTAAAAACCAAATTTTTTAAACTAACTAATAATACAATATTTTTCATTATTATAAACAGTTATTACTTTATATATTTTTTTTGTTATTGCTTTATTTTGTTGTAATATTAGGGTTGTGCCATTTTCTCTTTGAAGCTTTACCTTACTACCTCGCTTTTTAAATGGTTTCCTACTATGTTTCTTCTTGCATGTATTTCAAGTGTAGGTTAAATAAATGTATGGATAATATTATAAAAAATACTTAAATTACAACAGTTTTTTTTACTGCCGTAAAAAGTCATAACTGTGTATATTCGTGTGTATAGTCTACATATGAAACAAGAACGGTTTTTTTTGGTTTTTATTCATAAATAAAACTGTATACTGTCTAATATTATAGTTGACACCTTGTATCGCTTAGTTGGTTTTTTTTTAATATATAAGTTTTTCTGTTCATTGGGGAGTATTGCCCATAAGTCACCACGCTGGTGGGCATGTGGATTGGTGACTGTGAAGTGGAGAGGTGACTGTAGAGATAGAGAAATGTGAGGAGTGCACACTTTTGAGAGGAACGTTGCGAAATACACAGGAATAACGGGTAATGTAGGATGTTACTATCTGGAATATTGTGGGGGGAAGAATAGTAACAGCTGTGGTCTTCAGAGGCGCGAACCCGTATTCATCGGACAGAAGAACACCACCAGGTGTGGTCGCAGAAATATTATGCTGACCTTTCCCTAGATTTTTCCTTCTTTAGTCGCCTTTTACGACACACCAGAAGTATTTTAGCCGTGGGGATATTCTAACCTATCTCCCACACGAGGAACATTCTGAAAGACATTGGAGAAGGCCTATATCCAGCAGTGGATGAACAAAGGCTGACGATGATGATAAGTTTATCAATAGTAATATATATTACTTTGGTACAGTCTTATATTCTCACCTTTTTCAGGTACGCATGCCGCAGACGGGAGTTGGCTATTGAGCTGCTTGTAATCCAGGGAAAGATTGAGGGTACCAGGCTATGAGGAAGATCGTCTATGAGATGGACTATCCAGATAAAAGCGGCAGTAAATGGCTTATTATCATTATCATTACTTAAATTCGCGAGGAAGGTGGCCATCAGAGAGTGACGGCGTGTTGTGAAGCTTCCCACCTGAAGTAATGATCACGACCACTCTGTCAAGATAAGCTGTCAAAATTATCGACGCTCTTTTGAGAACGCACGGTATTGAACCTCTTGGCTTTAAAAGAGATTTTTTATGTGTGTTCCGCCTCTATAACGGGTTGTGTTTTGATGAACTGCTTGACATGATGCCCACGCCCACATTTTAACATCGCACTGCTCGCCAACGGTAGGGAATTCATCCTCCTATCCTTGACTTGCAGTGGTCACGTACAATCCGGTTCTAGAGATGTTTTCTCCCTGGAACACTCAAATAGTAGAACGAGTTACCTGTCGAGGTTTTCCCTAGGAGCTACAAGATAAAGTTCTTCAAAAAGGGCGTGAAAAGATTTCTGCAGGGTCGGCAACATGCCCACTGATACCTCTGGTGTTACGAGGGTCATAGGCTGCGGTTACCGCTGAACATCAAGCGGGCCGCAAGCCTTTTTGCCACTTAAGTAGTATAAAAAAAAAGAGTGATACCGACGAAGAAGAAGATGTATTACTGATTTATTCCCTTTAATAATGCCTTAGATTTCATAAAAAAGTAAAATTAGACATAATACAAATTTATAATGTAATATGTAGAATTGATGGGATGTGCTCATCAGCAGGGAAGCTATGTAGATTGAAGTAGAGATAAGAATATAAATTTTTTTTTCAACACTCGCCAATATAACTATGCACTAGTTGTTGTTAAATGAGATATTTCGTACCATTTGCGCAGTGTAATCAATTAATTCACTCACAAGAAGGACAACTGCACTTAATGGGTCGTTAAGATGTATTTAAAATGACATTTAGTATTAATTCAATGGCCCGCACTGTCCTTCTCCCAACCCCCGTTATGGTGCGGCTAAAATGCCACATTCATAATTAAATCGGTTCTCTTGGCACTTTTAATTGCAATTAATTAAATCCATTGTTACTTAATTTTTTTGCAATTACGAAGAGGAAGAGGTGACAGATGCTTTCAACGAGTCCCGTAAATAGAAAAAAAAACATGAATGGGCTCATACTTTCATTAGGACTTCCGATGAATGGACAGCTATGAAAGAACAGATATTAAAAAATGTAACTTCTTACCTAGGTGGTTCCCTTTTATTAATGATTGTATCTATTAAATCTATGGGATAGCAAAACGTTTAGAAATGTATAACGGGCAGAGCGGGAAACGCACGGTTTTTTTCAAGATGGCGGTCGTGTTTGTTGCGATAGTTGTTGGGACCAGTTTGGTCTGGACAAATCGTTAAGGTCTAGCTTTTCCTAGTACTCTTTTTGTAAACAGATAGTGATTTCTGTCAAAATGTTCATTAATTACTAGTTAATAAGGAAATCGAGTATTTTCTAAAAACATTCTTTTATTTACGGGAAGGGTGGGCAAACAAGCGAACAGTTCAACTGGTGGAACGTGACGTTGATGTCTATGGACGGACGCAACACCAGCGGGGTCATGGCTGCGTTACTGACCCTAAAGGGAATAATGTTACGCGGTTTTATGGAAGGCCCCCACGTCATATTAGTCCAGGCATTCGACTGGTGTCTATATTTCGCGTATTATTTTATTTTATTTACATAGTATGGATGCAAGTCCTTTAGCCGAATTTAGATAGATGGATTCTATAGAGTTGCTATGATTCTTTTTGGATGAAAATAATACCTCAAAAATGTTGAAATTCTGGACTCTAGTACTTTCTTATGACACAATGTTTTTTTTTCTTCAGATTTTATTTATCGGTGGAATTATTTTTGGTGTACCGTATTTTCCTTACATCTGCTTGAATGAAATACTCTACATACAGAATTATATCTTTTTTTTTTTCATAATTTATTTAACTCTATGTAAATTAGGGACAAACAAAAATTTATATTAATTTTAGTTTTTTAATTTTTTTCTTGATTTTCGGTGTCAATCTTGTAATATAGTAATTCCAACAAAAAAGCATCGATAAAATCGAACCATTCTGTTACAGATTGTGTTTTTTCACAGAATAAGATATTACAATAAAAAAATAATCAATACTTCTGTATTATCGCTTAATTAGGCGACTACCGCAGCGCCTGTAGCAACACGCAAACAGTAGTGTGAAAACATTATTACATTTCTGTTAGGAGGGCGCTGTAGCTAGTGTAATCACAGGGGTAACGAGACATAACATCTTATGTCTCGGGTGATGAGCGCAATGTGGTGCAGTACATATCATTTTAACTAGCGCCACGTTGTAATGAGCAGGTGTATCACCTACCATCAAGTGAACGTCATGCTGGTCTCAACGCTTAATTGAATAAAAAAAAAAAAAATTGTAAAAAGAAGTTTTCAACTCATCTAGTAGATAGCGTCACCATAAGCAATAGGCTACGCTATCGTTTATCATAGCGTAAGTCCTTATAAGGATCGTACATCTTTGTGTACATTGCCTTCGGCCAACAAGTTATTATGGAGTATATAACTGTATCCATCAACTGGATTTCTCTAGATCTTCTTAATACTGTTGCACTTAATAACTTGCTCCGTACTTTAAATCGTTTTATCATTATCAATATAGTGCTGTTATTGTTGCGTGCGTTGTCATTCAATAAAGATCCCGCACCCCACCACAAGACTTCTACATTGGCGCCCCACGTGGGGCCACGATTAACCACTTCATCACCTACAAATTCCAATTTGAAGTACCAAGAAATTCCAAAATGAGTATAGGCCTGTGCCTCAGCAGTGGGGACGTAAATTGGCTGTTATGGGATATATAAAATATATATTTTTTTCTAATTAAAAAAGTTGTTTTTTTTTTTTTCATACATGTTACTTAACATGTCTCTTTTAAAGATTATTGCTATTAGAATGTGAACTGTAATATCATGATACGTTTTATTAAACAAAAAATGATTATTGTTGCTCTATAATATAAACTGCTCCTTAAACGGCGGTCTGCCAAGCGCAACGCCATTTAATTTTCTATACTAGGAATAATTTTTTTTCCCGTGTAGGCTTATAAAAAAATGTGGTCATAAGCCATGTCGCTCGTTACATCGACTTTTGCAATGATTTAAGATTTACACACAGGCGTATCGCTGCACTGCGCTGCTTAATGCAATTGTATTTCGAAATTATTATTGTGAAACTAATATCTGTTAACAATAGCACCATTCACGTTATCATTATCATGTCTCATCATCATCAATCATCTATCGTTTGAAGACCACTGTTTGAAGTGTGTTGCCTTCTAACGATCTCCACGCCGCTGAGTCACATTGATTATACTTTTTAATTTTATCTAGTAATTGATACATGGATTAAAATGATATGCTTCAACTGGCTACAACGCTGGTAAAACCGGAAGCCTGCAATGTTTGCGGATTACTGTATGTAGGCAGATATTAGCGCTGCCGTGATACACCATTTTTCTTTATTCCTCGAAGCGATTACACCAGGAAGTCATGATGGTAAGTGATATAACCTAGCGCTAGTTAGGATGATATACATTGTGACAAGGGTGTAAGGTGTCCCGCACAACAACTTACGGGAGCCAAGCCAACCTTCTTGCTCGTGGTGCACACTGCTAATGAACAGACGAGGCGCAGGCGCTCACCAACCCGCATTGGGCCAGCGTGTTGGGAAATGGCCCAAATCTCCTCAAATGAACCCCTACAAACGACGGCTCCTAGCGTCCGGCTGTACCCGGTACCCCCGGGCTATGGTGACTGTGACGGACGTTGGCAAGACGCCGGAACAAGGGGTCCTAAGAATCCCCGAGTGGCGACGATTTTCCGTCAGACGACCTTGGTCCTGACAACATATAACGCATGCACACTGCTGAACGAGGAGAAGATGGAGTGTCGTGGGAGTATCTGAGGTCCGTAGAGAGGGTGAAGACACAATGACCCTCGAATCCGGCAACCTGCTCTATTTCCGGGAGAGTGAAGAATAGTTCCAAGGTGGTGTCGGGTTCATGGGACACAGGTCTCTCGTGAATAACGTTATTCAGATCCGGAGTGGTCGAACAAAGTAGCGTACCTTATGCTCAGAATCACCAAACAGTATTAGCTGAACGTCATCCAGGTATACGCTCCAACTTCCATACCCCGACGAGGAGCTAGAAGCAATATATGAATTTTTCAGGCCATGTATGCTTCTAGGACTCATTACACCGGTAAGACGTAAGACTTGGCAAACGATACGGTGACTAGATGAAAGTGGGGTAATTCGGAAATGGATGTCGGAGTTCCCGTGGTTAAATGCTAGCCGATTAAATGGAAGGAGGGACTTTATATGATAAACTCTTTCTTCAGGAAACGGCAGCATCAGAAATGGACCTGGAAGAACCCCGAAGGTGAGTCGAAGAACGAAAATGACTTCATCATGTCGACAAAGACTCACCTATTCAATGATGTCTCAGTGATCAATTCGTTTAATACGAGGAGTGATCACCGGATGATTAGAGGCATATTGAATCTTGATGTCAAATTTGCGAGGTATCGACTGATGAGGTCTACGCTCCGCCCAAATCCAAAACCCCGAACATTCAGCTTCAACTTCAAAATGGCTTCGATTGTCTGGAGGACTGCACTGACGTGGAAATACGCAACGACAAGGTAGTAGAAACTGTCCCTACGGTTGGGTCGAAATTTTTCAAACCCAACTGTACTAATAGAGGTAAAAAGATCTCGGATCAGACCACTAAGCTCATGGACGAGAGGCGTGAGCTGATTCTGCAGTCTTCTGAAGACGCTTCCTATTATAGGCAGCTCAACAAGCGGATATATAAATCTTTGACTACGCTGCCGATTTAATACTGAACGTGTTAAAGAGGCGGTCCAGCGCAATAAAGGCTTCAAAGTGTTTGCCAGAATGTCTGCTGATGGGCAGAGCCTGCTGACGAAGCTGAAGACAGACGATAGTAGAACTGTCTCAGCACCACCGGAGCTCCTGGTCGAGATCAAGGACTTCTACGGACAGTTTTATGCGACTAGACGTGCACCTTGACTAAGCAAACGACCTAAGAATCGAGTTAACCCGACACTATACCGAAGACATTCCGGACATCAGCTTGAACGAGATTAGTATGGCACTCAGGCAGCGGAAGAACAACAAGGTACCGGGTGATGATGGAGTTATGGTGGAGCTTCTGTAGTCAGGAAGAGGACGACCAGTGCTGATGGCCCTTCAAGGAGTATTTAATTCCATCATACTTGAGGGGTAAATGCCAAAATCAAGGCGCGGGGGTGTGTTGAGACTTTTCTTCAAAACGGGTGACAGGACCCGGTTGAAGAACTATAGGCCCATCACCCGCCTGAGTCACGTCTATAAGATGTTTCCGAGAGTGATGACGAATCGTCTCGAACGTAAGCTAGATGATTTCCAGCCCCACATGCAGGATTCCTGAAAGGCTTTAGTAGCATAGACCACATACACACGCTGCCGCAAGTTATACAGAAGACCGAAGTATATAACTTGCCACTATGCTTAGCGTTCGTGGACTATGAAAAAGCCTTCGTTTCTGTCGAAACATGGGCTGTGCTACAGTCGCTCCAGCGGTGCCAAATAGACCACCGTTACGTCAAAGTTTTGCGGTCACTATATGAAAACGCCACTATATCAAGTCCATCGCTTGAAGACCATCGCTCGAAACCTATCCAGTTGTAGCGAAGTGTTCGACAGGGCGATATTCTATCGACAAAGCTGTTCATACCAGCGCTGGAAGACGTCTTCAAGTTTGGATTTGAGTGGACATGGCATCAACATAAACAGCGGGAACATGACCCACCTTCGTTTCGCTGATGACGTCGTGGTCATGGCTGCGTCTCGATGCGTGGGTCTTGAAATGAATATGGAGAAGACAAAGGTTATGTCTAATGACCATATTGCACCCACGCCAATAATGGGGGTCAAACAGCCCAGCTATACCTAGCTTACCAGTCCAACTTCCAGAAAGAGGTCAATCGACGAATCCAACTCGGGTGTGCAACGTTGGGGAAGCTACCCAGATTTTTTTTATCTCAGATACCGCAGTCTGAAGACAAAAGTCTTTAACTCGTGCGTGTTGCCAGTGTTTACATACGGATCCGAGACTTGGCCC
Organism: Ornithoptera alexandrae; assembly: GCA_029030555.1. Lineage (NCBI taxonomy): Eukaryota > Metazoa > Arthropoda > Insecta > Lepidoptera > Papilionidae > Ornithoptera > Ornithoptera alexandrae. The sequence goes on from JARDVY010000031.1 coordinate 4,104,125, forward strand.
CTTGCTTTCGGCCTTATAACAAGGCTGAAAGTCACCCAAAGGGCAATGGAGAGAGCTCTGGCCGGAGTTTCTCTGCGCGATCGAATCAAAAATGTGGCGATCCGCCGAAGAACTAAGGTCACCGACTTCGCTCAAAAAATTGCTAGACACGCGACAGTGGGCAGGGCACATTGCTCAAAGGACCGACGGCCGATGGGGCAATAAAGTCCTCGAGTGGCGCCGGTGTACTGATAGACGTAGTGTCGGGAGACTTCCTACAAGATGGACCGACGATCTGATGAGCATCGCAGGAACCCACTGGATGCGAGCAACGCGAGACCGATCGATGTGCAGATCTTTAAGGGAGGCCTATGTCCAGCAGTGGACGTATATCGGCTGATGATAATACTGCGCCACTGTATGCTTATCACCTTGAGACAAAAGAGGTGAAGTTGCACTAACAATGCAGTTCAAACCGGAGACCTGTAATATAGGGTGTCCCGTGGCAGATTTAAGATTTGAAATTTGAATATGTTTCTAACAGTTGCACGAGGATTAGAGAGGGGTTACAGTTTGGCGTGGCATTTGTGCGGATTAGTCAGTCACGATGTCGCAGTGGACTGGTGTCTCTCTGTGAATGGAATAATTGGACCGTTTTTCTTTGAAAATTCTCGTGGAGCAATCGTAACTGTTCATGGTGATGTCTATCGCCGCATTTTTATACCGAAACTAAGAGAACATCCATCGAACAGCTCTTACACGTGGTTTCAACAAGATGGCGCCACGCCTCACACAGCAAGAGCCACCATGAGCCTCCTTCGCGAGATACACTCAGAATACTCTCGAAAGATTTCGCGAGTGTATACGTTGCGATGGAAAACATTTGAACGGAGTGATCTTCAAAAAATAAAATCCGCATGTCTCGTCTTTGTTTTTATAACAAATATATGTATAATCTAAAATAATAACATCTTTAATTTAATTAAGAAATTCTAAATCTGCCACGGGACACCCTATATTTGCACCTTGCTATTTGGCGGCAGAAATGTAAACTGCAGTGATATTCTTTAATTTTTTAATACTGATCACAGTAAATTGCATTTACCGTGATCTCCGTAATATTTCCAAGAAAAGTGATAGAAGCAATATGTAGTTTCCTTAGCCTAAATCTAAAACACGGTTAAAGGACTACATTACTTCTGTTTATTATATAGTAAAGAAAGGTAATTCTAAGTAAATAACTCCTAATAAGTAATAGGATTTTTCACTATTCAAGCATTTTTATAATTGGGGTACCTTACAAATGCCTTGCTACTTTTTAAAGGGTTGTAAGTTTGAACTACTTCAAATGACTTATAAATACTTAGAAGTTCATTTCTATCTATTTGTTAATTCATAATTGTAAACAATAATACATAATTAAAACATTCTCTGAATATATTTTTTAAATTATACAATAATAATTAAAATATATATTACCTGATATACTGTCTTGGGAATCTGAGTTATGTTATTATATATTTATCTTATCTCTATGCATCGATTGACACATCGTTGTACATTTTTACTGGTGGTAGGTCTCTGTTGTCAGAGGTTCTCGGTAGGTACCACCGCAGCATCCATTGCAGCCGCCAAACAGTAGTGAGCATTCTTCGTAGAACATACCTAATTGCTCGGGATGTCGTCTTTTACCGGAAGCACAAGTGAGGAATGATTACATTCTTCACATAACTGAACTATCGCAATGTATAAATACAGCTTATGTTATATAAAACATTCTTATTACAGTATGTTTACTGGCGGTAAGTCTCTGTTGCCGGATATCGTTGGGTGCCACTACAGCGTCTATTTCTACCAACATACAGTAGTGTGGAAACTTTACTGTGTTCCGGTTTGAAAAGCACTGTGACTAGTCGTAATTACTGAGGTAACGAGACTCGACATCTTATGTCTCAAGCGAGTACAAAGTGGTGCTGTATGTACCGTCCTAGCTAGCGTCACGTTATTATTCGCGGGAGTATCTCTTACCGTCATGTCACCGTCCCGTTGGCGGCGTCGCTTAATTGAATAAAAAAATTTATCACAGAGCTAGGCATTTGTCAAATTTGTCCAATTTGAATAATGTTAATGTTATTAATTGGATATCATAAGTCATTGTACAATATTATAAATAAAAATTTAAAGCAAGTCTTCACCGGCATTTAATTAATATAATTGGCATAAATTAATTTGATTTTAGTATCAATTATTAAGGTAATAATTAAACTTTATCGCGTATAAACGGATTTAATCGATTAAAAATGTGCCTCGATTATAAAATCGTTATAAACGCTATTCGTATTTATTAATAATGATGAATTTTATTATGCGTTTATGTAGCCTTTTCTTTTGTTGTTATTACACGTACGGCGTTACTTATTTTTTCTTATACAATTAAGCGATGAGACGAGCGGGACGTTCACTTGGTGGTAAGTGATACGCCCGTTCATAACAACGCGGCCCTAGTTAGCATGTTATACACAACACCACACAGCGCTCGTCGCGAGAGACATGATGTTGAGTCTCATTACCCCTGTGATTACATTAGCTACAGCGCCCTTCTAACCGGAACACAGTAATGCTTGCACACTACTGTTTGGCGGCAGAAATAAGAGCTGCTGTGGTACCTACCTAGACGGGATCCGACAACAAACCTACCACCAGTGAAATATTATGGTAAATGTTAGGATCATATATACTACAACAGATTATTCTCGTCGTTTTAAGATAGCAGACGTTAATTTATTATTATTATTTGTATTAATGTGAAGTTGAAGTGGCTGAACGCAGTCCAGGATAATCGGCATGAATGTATTCGGGAGATGCATATGTCCAGCAGTGGACATCTACCCGCTTAATAATGTAATTATTATATATTGTATTTATTGGTGGAAGGCCTCTGTTGCCGGATACCCGGATACCGTAGGTAGGTACCACAACAGCACCTATTTCTGCCGCACACACATTACTGTATTCTGGTTTGAAAGGCGCTGCATCTGGTATAATTACTGGGGTAACGAAACTCAACTTTATGTCTCGGACAACAAGCGTAACGTGGTGCAATGTGTAATATAATAAGTAGCGCCACACTGTTATGGGCAGGAGTATCACTTAACATCAGGTGAAAGTCCCGCTCGTCTCGTCGCTTAATTGTATACAAATTAAAAAAAAACGTAAATTATTCGGTAAAGCTTAATTTTTTCATCAATTAGCAACGAGGCACAGATAATTGAACCGTACAGCGCATGTCACCGCGTGATTTTTTTGCCGCCATTTTGTCTATATCATTTTTCATGTGGATGTAGACAATTCGAGATCATTAAGAAAATGTCGTCGGATATTATTTTAGTAGCCCATTCCGAACGGGCGCAGCGTGAAGTTGGAAACCGAATTATTTAAGTAGCTTTGATTGATGGTTCTATTTCACCGTGGGTTCACTTTAAACCACACATGGAATTTATGTTGAACTTTGATGTCGTAAACCTTATATGGCGGACAAGTGGCTTATTTAGTTTTACGGACTGAGCATTATATGTAACCGCTTAAATATTATTATATTTCCTTCTGTTCCCTTTGTGATTATATTCTTAAAAATGTAATAAATATAATATTTAATACAACGATAACCTAAAATATATATAAAAAAAATAGAAATATTACTATTATTTTTTTTTTATCGTCGAAGCGACGAAACGAACACGACATTTAACTCATGGTAAGTGTATCACTTGTCCATTAAAACGTGGCGTTAGGATGATGTACATAACACCACAGAAACATTACTGTGTTCCGGTTTGAAGGGCGTTTTAGTTAGAGTAATTACTCGGGGTAACGAGACTCAATATCATGTCTCAGGCGACGAGTGGGATGTGGTGCTGCGTATATCATCCTCACTAGCGACATGTTGTTATGGCGCATCACTTACTATTAGGTGAATGTCCCACTTATCTCGTTGCTTAATAGAATAAAAAAAAATCGTATTGCGCTCGATGCCTTGAGATATAAGTGTTGTCCCAGTAATTACACCAGCTACAACGCCTTTCAAACCGGAACATAGTAATGTAGGCACACTACTATTTGGCGGTAGAAATCTCTGCAGTCTTGGCTTCCGATAGAAAAGAACGTCAACGTTGTTTGTCATCGTCAGAATTAATGAAGAATTTCCACTCATTTAAAATCTCTTCATCAAGCAGTAGACGTTCATTTGCCGATGATGAAGATAATCTCTTCGGTGGTATCCTATAATGAGTCAGGATCGCCCAGAAACGCACCGGTGCCACTTTGCACTGTGATAAACACGCCCCAAGGAAGGGTAAGACCGATTTAGCTCCCGCTGTGCATACGTCATATTCCAGACCACTTCGCATTTACCCCCACCCTCAAGGCCCGCGTATCTGAACACATATTTAGTGGCATTTTGCGACATTCAATGACTTTATTTATTAATATTCATACTAGTCCGCCACTACGGAGCTAGTTGTTAACTCATGGAAATAAGGTTTTTTTTACTTCTAAATTATTTGTATACACGTACGGGCCTCATTGAAAGTTACAAAGTCAATGTTAGTGGTTAATTTTGAATAATTATAGTGTACTTAATGCGAAAATTAAACAGTTCAGACAGTACTTTAAATACAATAGTTGTGTTAACCTTGAACACGATTATAATTCGTCTAAATAACCTAGTTTATACATAGTAACTGTTAATTAGATTAACTAAGTTATAATTGCATTACAAGTGTAACCGAACGACGTATTTGGCGATCGGGTATTGAAGATCGCAGACCGGCGACAGTCTTCGCCACATTGACCCTGGAAGGACCTGACTAAACGATAAGCATTTTTAACTAAATTGATTCACAAGAGAATACATTTTACTGAACAAAGCTATCAAGAATTCGAGAAATTGTAATATAATCAACTAAGTAGCACATTGGCATTTCACCTGATGGTAAATGGCACGGTTGGTGTCAGTTAGGATGTTATACACTGCACAAAAATGCGCTCGTCGTCTGACACATAAGATGTTGAGTCTTGTTGCCCCATTGACTGCAAACCTTAAACCTGAATATAGTAATGTTTACACACTACTGTTTAGCGGCAGACACTGGCGCTGCGCTAGTACCACCACCAGGGTGTGCTTTGTATTGTTCTGGTTTGAACGGCGTTGTAGGTAGTAAAAAAATTACTGAGCTAACGAGATATAACGTCTTAGGACTAAAAGCGACGAGTACTATGTGTTGCTTTGTATATAATCCTAAATAGTGCGACGTTATTATCACCAGGCGTATCACTTATCTTTAAGTGATCGTCTTGTCGCTTCTTCACTTTGTTGAGTAAAAAAAAAAGAAGTCTTACTATGAAATTTTAGTTTAGTAGTAGCTTGCTTAATGTGAAATACACTTTTTGCTGTGACTGTTTGCTATGGCTAAAATATATCTGTTAAATAACAATTTTAGTTATTAAACTTCTGGTGGTAGGTCTCTGTTGTCGGAGAGTATCTAGGTGGGTATTGCAGCCAAGGTATCACTGTTGCAAACCACGCCACTGCGTGCAAACATTATTCTGTTCAAGTTCGAAGGGAGTTAGGGGTAACGACACTCAACATTTTATGTTCCAAGGCGACGAGCGCAACGTGCTGTAGTGTATAACATCCTAACTAGCGCCATGTTGTTATGGGCGGGCGTAAAACTTAATAGTTTACGTGAACGTCGTTTTGTAGTATAAAAAAAAATAGCAATTTTAGTTATTAAACTATGGGAGATGTTGCCAAGCACACGATCTCTCATAAAATCCTAAATATTTTGCAATTTTCTGTATCCTTTTCGTTTACAAAATACATAAAGCCTCCGCCATTATATTTTTCGTTAACGTATGAAATTTAAATTTTTAACTATATAGGAAATACATCGCCACGTTTAGTGTATTAGTTAAGTACTTAACTTTATAAAAATCAATAAAAACGCATCCATTGTTTTCAAATGGCAAATTAACATTGTCACTATTGAGGAGAGTTCAAAGTTCATTTGAAACTACGACATAGTTAATTTTAACGCAGCATTAATACAATTTATATATATGTTAATTTGTTACAAGTATGTAACAGTAAAATTTGAAATAATTGAATAAAGCATTGGATCTATTAACGGTATACTTTGTTATGTGTGATGTTTTTTTTAATATAAAACGTTAGACTTTCCAAGAAATAAATGAAACTTTGTAGAACTTCTTTCATATCTTTTTCCTATGGATTTTGGAAACAGCACGACATGGAATTCCGATCCGCAACGGTTTTCATTTAATTAGAGTTTACTAAAGGATTATTATAATTTCTATTCTATTTAAAACTGTAGTAAGTTCTTTCTCTAAGAATTTACTTATCTCATTTCTTTATTGAAATTTATTTGCTCAATCAAAACGCGAATACTCTCCGTTCCATACATTTACAATGCGTGTAATAGAATAAAATATACATAATGAATATTTAACATACTGTACTTTTTCAGTAATTTGAATATACGTTATATGCATAGCAATAACGATGAGGCGGCAAAGAGGATGCTTACACAGAAACACTTATCATAACACCTTTGGAAATATATTCATGATATTTCCAACTTCTTCAGTTAGGGTACCTATTAAACTGGGACATAGTAATGTTTGCTCATAAATATATGACAGCAGTATAGAAGGTTGTCCCTTTATTTTGAAGCGGGAATTTTGTGGAATTTTAAGGGAGTTGTGCATAACCCTAGAATCTACGGAAACGGAGATGAGTATAACTTAGAACCATCGGGATGTTTCGTTCTCCCCGGTTTGTGTTATTCCTCTTTCATTTTGACCTTTTATATTTATATATTATTTTTTTTTCCTACTTTCTATATTTTCTTTTCTCCTTTCATGCTTACTATCTTTCACTCATACCTTGCCATCTTTACATATTTTATGTTTCTTCTCTCATGGATCGCCTCTGACTTCGATCGTCGCTTGCTTTTATCTTCTTATCTTAATTTTAAATTTTTACATTTGCTTCTTTATTTTTTACACTTCTTTATCTATTTCTATCACTTACATTACCACTTTGTTATTTTTGTACTATTGTACAATTTCTCTTTCTTCTTTTTACATCTTTTCTTTTACATTTGTCTCTGTTTCTTTTATACCCTAGTTCTTATTTTTGTCAATTGTTTCTTTCATTACTTTTTCTCCAAATTTTAGTAGTATAGGGCGATTTCCGTCGTCACTCATCATAGAGGCGATCCTATCCAGCGCTTATATCCTGTCTCAAATCCATCTGACAGTTAATGCGCTCTTTTCCATATCAGGGACAGGAAGTTAAGAGGTGCAGCACGATCTGATCCACCGCACCCTCGGTATGTTACACTTTACCGTCCTCTCAAGGTTAGCTTAGCAAGCGATGAGAGCTTGAAAAACCTATCTTCCGGTTTAAAGGGGTTGTGGCAAGTAAAATTATAGATGCAATAAAACTCAACATGTTATGTCTCAAGGCGAAGAGCACTATGTGGTGCTGTGTATGTCATCCTAACCAGTGTCAAGTTGCAATGGACAGGCATATCACTTACCATCAGGTGAATGTGTATGAACTATTTCCTGCACTGGGTACGTTGAAGACAGTTTGACAAGGTATTGAAATATTTCTAAAGTCTATTACTACAAATATTTGGCGTTACATACATCACGTGTCGATAGACGTCTACTGCTGGACATAGGCCTTCCCCAAAGATCTCCAGATCGATCGATCCTGCGTTGTCCGCAAAACCGCCGGGCATTAGGAACCATCGTTTGTAAGGGTTCATATGGGGGAATTTGGGCCATTTCACACCGCTCTGGCCCCATGCGGGTTGGTGGGATTGCATTCGTTTTACGTTTCTGTATTATGTGTATAGTGTTGCAGTGTAGCGATCCGGTGTAACTAATGTCGCCAACACCGGTCGGAATCTTTGTAGTTGCAAAATTGCAAATTAAGTCGTGATATGTCGTTGAGATAGCTCAAACGGATACCGCTCTTAGAAGATAAATGTTGAAGATTATTCATTATGACGTCATGCGTTTTAATTGTATGCCTTTTAGTTTATTTAATATATAATGTATATACATAAGTACATGTTGACAGAAGCAACAGGGCGAGGAGCACAATGTGGTGTAGTGCACCATCATAACTGACGTTTATGTATTTCCGCATCGCCCATTTCTGTCGCCAGAGAGTTATGTGCAAACATTAACACACTATGATGCTGTGTGTATCATTCTAACTAGCATCTCCATTTTATGGGTGGGTATATCATTGAACATCAAGTAAACGATCAAAGTTTTGCGACTTCGGAATTGTTGATTTAACTATAGAAACTCATAGAGATTAATCTCATTTTTCAAAATATTTAATTTTGTTTATATCTAATAAGAAAGAAAGATTATTTTTCTTATTGGGTTTTTCCGATCAATCTCCTATTCTTCTCAATTTTTGGTATATTTATAATAAGGAAAGAGCCTTTGCGTCTTCTAAAATATTCCACTCTTCTAATATACTTCCAAGAAGCATAGTGAATATCACAAGTGAGGATAATCTAACGGTTCATAGTTAAACGTCATATATTTGAGTTAAACCCTAATATTAAAGATAGTACGTCAAATAGAAATTTTTTGTTACCTTCGTAGGAATATTTTAACAGATTAAACATTTCCGATGTTATATGCAAATGATATTATATATACAATTTTAATTAATAACATATGTATCTATTATAAATTTTTATAACTATAGGTTCCTGTTTGTTTTTGATATAATTTCAAATAATTTAACCTAAAATATTGCTTAATCGGCATTTTCTTATACAATTTTTCATACATTAGCAGTGAAATATAAAGTTCTTCAAAAATGTCTGTATGATTAAAGAAAGTATTGCCAATCAAAATCTGAATATATGGATTGCATTAAATTATTATCTACACTATACGCAGGTTTTACAATAAATGTTAGATTAGTTATCTACTTACTGTTAGGAGATCCGGCCCTAAACATAGGGTTTGGAGCCATCCAGGGAAAGGCTCCGAAAGGCCACGACGGCGGCGCCGGGCCTTGATACAATCGCGGCAACAACGGCTGCGGGACCACGACTCCGCTCCTGCTTTCGAGTTCCTCGCCGTCGTTGTTACTCTCCCGGTCATCCCTGTCGTCGCCAGTGTTGGATTCGACATCTTCAATATCGACGTCACTGTCGTCGCTTTCTACTGTACTCTCTGCATCGAGGCTGTTTGTATCTATAGTCTCTTTGGGAGTATCAGTTTTGCTACCCAATAGGGAGTCCACGCTGAAGGATATCCGTCCCTTACCGCCGCTGTCAGCGGCTTCGGCCCGATCACATTCGAGCGAAGTCTTCATTTCATCTACTCGATCGCATCTCAGGAATATGTGATGCCGGCAGCGGGCAACACTTATTTCCTCATTACCCTAGTAATATTTTACTTGTCGAGCTTGGTTGATGTTTAAATAAACGCCAGCTTTTGATAGATTTGTATTTAAACATTTAAAGTGGGAACAGATAATGTTGTGATCTAAAATTGAAGGAAGTATTTTTTGCGCATGTTTATGTTTTCAATTATGTCATACGATGAATATTTAAAGATTTAAGTCTCCGAGAAATAAACCGTTCATTCTGAACCACCTCATTTGTTCACTTATAGCACCATTATCAACACTCAGTTCACAGTTTATTTCACATATCCAGTTAATTAATGGCGCGCTCTCTCTGTTCAGAAAAAAAATCGCAATAAGTTGCAAATGTCGTCTGAGCGATTTGTTATTTTAGTGTTGTTTAGAAGTTTTGTCACTTAATATCAATGAATTTCGCGAAAGCGTCCAAGAACGCGCGTCGGCTCCGCGTTGCGATTCGCGTGGCTGCTCGGTGGAAATCGCGCTGGTATTGGGGCGCAAACCGCGGCCCGCGGTCCGCCTCTCCCTCTTCACTGCAGCCGAGAGAGACGCAACTACCCACCGAGGAATTTTAATAAGCGGCGCGGAGGGAGCGGGACAACAGTACTAACCGACATGTCTATAAACGCGATATCGGGTGGGCGGGGTCCGTCGCGCTCAAATTAACGCTTTCAGTCGAAGACGCCTTATGAAATACATTGACTTATATTAAATCATAACTTTATGCTACAAATAATAAAGTGTCTTTTTGAATGTACTTATAATATGAAAGTAACGTAAGTGAATTACATATCTCGGATTGCAGTAGCTATTGTGTTGAATGAAAAAGGAGTAAATAGGCGATCGCCGTAGGCGGCGTAGAGGGGGCTTTACGATTTAATTATTCGCGAATACGGAGGCATTTTGTAGCGGGCTAATGTCTCATTGTCTCATTAATATCTCGGGCGGGCCGGCCATGTTTGATTTGTTTATGACACCGGCCAGCGCCGTAGGTGAGAGCGTAGGACGTTTGTCTCTGCCGTCTCTGGGCGTATTGTGACTGTCAAAGTGACAGTTTGGAAACGGAGATTCAATGCTCCCCGGGTCCGCTCCGTCTGCGGCTCGGCGAGGAATTAATTTCGTTCAATACGTGTCGGAGGGTCTCTATTACATATATAGATATATAGCGGTTTGTAATAAATTTTTTTTATCTACAAAGCCCCTAACATTTGATCCCAATTTCACATGGTGGCAAGCGATGGTGATCGTGAATGGTTAAACGTACTCGCCTGAAAGACTTTGGCTATCTTATATGACAGTTGAAACACTACAATACTATTACGGCTTTAGAATAATATTTTATATATATAAGAGACATCCAAAGATTCGTTTAGTTATCACGATAACTCTGAAACAGTTAAACGTAAAGATTCATAATTCGGCACAGATATTGCTTTTACCATTTAGAGCGTAGTTAAGATTGGATTTTACAAAATCTTCCCCAAAGGGAGCTGCGGAGGTATTACTGCCAGTTTTCGAAAATCTCAATTGAATTCTATAAGTGCGTGCGATGGCGAACCAGGGATATCCGTGTTACTAAGTAAACTTTCTGTGTTCATTTATTAAACCGAAAAATGTATTAATGAATGCTATTTCATACATTTAAATCATTAATATAACATTTCATAATATAAAGTTTTTTTTTATTATTACATAGACCAGTGCTTGACCACGGTCCTATTTTTTTATGTGTTTTTTGTATAAAATCTATTCTACAAGTTCAAATTATTGTTAGTAGATATACACTGTTACGTACATTTCTGTTTCTTTCGACATAATTTATATCTGATACATAATTTTCCGACTATAGTCATTATTATCAAATATTTATGGATGATTTGACTGTAATAATACGAACGTGTTTTTTTTTATAAATGTGTGAGTCGTTTTCGTTCGACTATTAACAAACAAAGCTATTAATCTGACAAGCCGATAAAAGCACAACAAAAAGAAATTCGGATCGTGTCGTTAGCACCGAGTCACTTAACCCACGGTTAATCGCATCAAATCGATATCTTGCTCCTCTTTGTGTATTTATACGGGGATATGTTGGTACATGGGCTTAATCATAAGGGAATAAAGTTCAAAATATAACTATTCTATAACCCTCCCGTTACCGCTATCAGTTCGCAAATTCAAATCATAATCAGACAGAGGAAATTCGTTTCTATGGCTTTGTGAATAAACGCTATATCAAGCCGAGTTCGTCCCCTTCAGCCAATTATTGTAATTTAATTGTACTGAGAGATCAGAGTTGTTTTTAATTAAAAAAATACAATAATGCCTGTGTTTCGCTGACGCAAAGGGTCGAGGGTAACCTTTGAACTAGACGATAACGGGGACTAGACTATACTTAGTAATTAGAAAAGTACATTTATACAATTCCTTCATAACCATTATCTGCCGGAAGGCTACTATTGATGGGTTTTAGTTCTTTATAAGTAATAAATTGTGCAATCAATTATATATACCAATGGATATAAAAGTTTCCTATTTCTTCCGTTAAATAGCAGTGTGCTAACACTGCCGTGTTCCGGTTTGAGAGGCGCTGTATCTAGTGAAATTACTTCATATTGCATGTCTCAAGGCTACGAGCACTGTGTGGTGCAGTGTATATCATCCTAATGCTATGTTATGTACACGTATCACTTACCATACGGAAAACGTAGCGCGTGTCTAGTTGCTTTGTTGAATAAAAAATTGATTTTTTTATTTAATGAAGCGACGAGACGATGAAGATGTTCACCTGATAATAAGTGATACGAATAATACTTACGGGTACATATATAAAATTTCATAGTTTTGGTAATTTTTTTATCAAAGTTGTATTCGCGCATTTGGATTAGTTTCATTATGTAGTCTTGTTAGTACCTTATTTTATAACAATATTATTCAAGTATATAGGAACAAATAACAACGAAGATAAAATGACAATTAATATGACACAAAGTGAAAAATGTGAAGATTTTTCATAGCGGTGAGAAATAAATTCAGATCAGCGTTAATTAAATGTTCAGTCGAAAAGAAAATTATACTTTCAAATGGTAAAGAGATTCGTCCAGGCAATCGGGAAGTGGCGATGTCCTATTAAATTATTATACAGAGAATTTAATTAAGATTCGAGCCGAGATCTATTTAAAATATAAATTGCGAGGAGAGAAAAAAGCCGCTGAATCCCGAGCCGCAATAAAATTTCAGATACGACCTTCTTCGGGAGTCTCGAGAGGCCCTTGTAAGAAAACGGCTTAACTGAAATTTATACCGAAATAATACGCAAAAGGGACGCCCCGTTTTAAATAACGACTTTCATATTCCCGAGTGGCGCGGACAATTTAGCGGAGATGGGAGATATTTTTTTTATTAAAAACTTGGAGGTTATAATAGTGAGTGGGGAGGTCGGAGGCATTACTCTGCTCGAAATGAGCTTTTAGTTAGCGGTTTTTTTTGCACTCGCTACAGAATGTTTATTTTTTTAAAACACAATTAAGCGACGAGGCGAGCGGGACGTTCACCTGATGGTAAGCGATACGCCCGTCTATAACAACGTGGTACTAGTTACGATGTTATTCATTACACCTGTTGTGCTCGTCGTCTGAAGCCTAAGATGCTGGGTTTCGTAACCCCAGTAATTACTACTAGCTACAACGCCCATCAAACTGGAATACAGTAATGTTTGGCGACAAAAATAGGCTCAGCGGTAGTACCCACTTCGACGTACTACGGCAATAGAGACCTAACACCAATAGAGTTTTAGAGATTATGCTTTTAGTAAAGTTCAAAAAGACTAAAAAAGTTATATTCAGAACTCGCATCACTCTGGCGGCACCTTTGGTCTTACTGGCGATTATACTCTGCGGTGACAGCTCAAAGCGAGTCACTTCAATTGCTTTAAAAAACTTGAAATGTACGAATGAACACGATTTTCCAATATATATGAACGAAGTATAGTGTTTGGATGTTATTACTGTATACTTAAAGTAATATGGTGTTATCCATAAATTTCCAAAATAAATTTGTTTGGATGAATATAACAAAAACATCAAAGTATGTCTCTCTATATTTAATAAGTATGAGTTTCAAACAAAATTAAGCGGATGTAATAATACAAACATTTACTAGTAACTATGACATAAAATCGTTAATTAATATACTTTTCGTTATAATAATAATTAAATAATAAAATCCATGTAAACGTTGTAATCGGTAACTTTTATACTCTGTGACAAAATAATAAAGCATTACGTTCCCGCCAAAACTGCCATCATTCTAAAAATATTTCCCGCCTTAAAGACGAGCATTTACATTACGTACAATTTTACTAATAGTTTATTTACAATCACTTTAATTAAAACTAACAACTTCAATAGACTATCTGTTGCAGTTAACCTGGTGCCTAGTAACATAGAGATCCCTGGGTTAATTCCTAGGCTACAGGTTGCAGAACTTAATTAGTTTTTTCTTATTTCGCTTGACCAACTACCGCAATGATAGATTTGCTGCGTTACAACTGTCAACAAATGAGAACCCGATATTTCTATACTAACACACTTCACCGTCCACAGAAAATTTAAGATCCAGTGTTACCGTTATAAATAAAAAAAAATATATTTCCGTAAATGATTTAAGTATTAGCGCCTGTTAACTGGCTGTGCATTAGGAGACGGGCTGGCTCGGTCTGTCATACAAATACAAAACAAACGGCACCTCGTTAAAGGCTAGCCTTGTTAAATCAAAGACAAACAGTGCCCTAAAACAACCGAACGACGCGCTTCTACTTAAGCACATCACTTAAGGGGACCAACATAAGAAGAGCCGCCTGAACTTTCCTCATGAATTTGTAATATTGATGCTTTGTTTGACGTCAGACAAAGGAGAAGCGTCGACGGATTTATTTTTAAAAGTATTTGTTCAGATACACGTAGTGGACTTAGGTCTCTTCTAAATCCTAACAAAAAGTATTTTTGTCTATATAGGATTATAGTAAATTAGGTTACATTTTTGGAACAGATAAATGACCGGTCGGAATTGAAATCGATTGGGTTACGTTCAGCATTGGACGATAATAGGTTGAAATGATGATGATGAGATGAAGTGTAATAAATCCTAATTAAATATAACTGCTACTTTAATATATAGGTTTTAATTTTCAACTCGCACTAGTTTTATCTTCGTGTTATTCTAAGACATGATAAAATAATATTAATATCTAGTAAACAAAGAGCACTTTTAAGTAGGTGAATGAGTAGGGGTTTAATGTGAAAGTAATGAAGGTCGTATAGAAGGACTATCAAAAAGTATAAAAAGATACTGGTGGTAGGTTTCGGTTGCCGGAGCTCCAATTCTGCTGCCATACAGTAAGTGTTCACTTGTTAGTGTGTCTCTGATACAGGGGTATCGAGAGTTAGACTCTTGTCTTAAAGCTTTAACTAATGCATGATGCAGTGTATATCATTCCAACCAGTGCCACATTGTAATGGGTACGCGTGTGTTTAACTATCGTATGAATGTCCCGCTCGTCTGATGATAAATAATGTGTCTATACATAACAACTTCGGATTGGGTGTTAGGATGATACACACTGCACCACACTGTGCTCGCTTTGAGACGTAAGATGTTAAAGGCTTGCTACTCCGGCAATTTCAATAGCTATAACGCACTTAAAACTAGAACATAACAATGTTCGCACACTACTGTTTGACGGCGGAAATAGGTGCTGCAGTAGTACTTACCTGGACCACATCTCCATCAGTATACGCTCATAGAAAATATCTCAACAATTTGACGGCAACTAAGCTATAGATTTGTTTAAATTGGACGCGTTATTCGTTCGACAAATATTGTTTGAACAAAACGTGTTACAGTATCTAAACAAAGAATAGGGAAGTATCCGTAACAGGATCGAACAGGGACGTTAAACTTAAACAGGGTGTAAGTTTTTATTAAATACATGAATATTACAACATTGCTTTGAAACGTTGAAATGAACGTGTAAAATGGAAACTATTTCCTATTTCTCATAGAAAATACTTTTTTAAACTTAATGAAAGAGCCTTTAGGAATTAAGGATTTTGGTAGATATCATCATTAGCTGATAGACGTCCACTGCTAGACTTAGGCCGCCCCCAGAGATCTTTACGTACAGTCAGCATGACCTCAGGTATTGCTTGGCACTAGGGGCCAAGCGGTACCTGAATGTATGTGGGTGTTCAGGGGGGATTTGGGGTATTTCCCACCACGCTGGCCCAATGCGGGTTAGCGGCAGCTAGAGCCTCGTTTGTTGATTAGTAGGGTGCACCACGAGCAGGTGAGGTTGGCTTGAGTCCCTTGAGTTGAGGGACTCCTTACACCCATATTATATGTGAATATTATGTTCTAAATGAAACCGAAATCAGCTTTTACTATATTAAAATTTAAGTTATGGATTACTTTGTTTTGTATAAAGTACAATAACTAGGGAATTGAATTACATATATTTTTTTTGTTTAAACTCATTTTAAAATTTATTAAAGATATAATAATAAAAAGGTATATCTAAATTTTGTACGTTTCTAATAAAAAGATGTTTTAATATAGCATACACGACGCAAAATGTATATAGGTTATAAAATAGTGATGGGCAAAGCAACAACAGGACGAAGACTTGGACAACATTGGTCTTGGTCTGTTCTGTTCGGTCTTGCTTAAATACTTATAGTCTTATTCTTGTATATTCAGTCGTACAAAATATTAAATATTTTGTTTCCAGAGGAAAAGTATATGTTCAAGTTGTGATAAATATTTTAACTAACGGAATTTTAATTTTTTCGTGTAGTCTAACACATTTGGTCTTGATCTTGAACATATCACAATAGATCTGTCTTGATCTTATTCATACGGTCTTGGTATTGCTGTTTCGCAGGACCAAAACCAATTTTGACTCACCACTAATTATAAATGAGTCATAAATTTGGTAAATTTTTGTAAGGAATTATCTGTTTTTTAATTAAACTTTATATTTACTTAAGTGTTGGAAATTATTAAGTATAGTAATCTATTATCTAAGTGAAGACTTTAATTCAAATGAAAAAGAATAAACCATTATATAAATAAAGAGAACTAATAATATATGAAATAGTATATGGGAAGATTGTGAGGTTAATTCTTTTTAACTAGGGGAGGTTTATTGATAGTTCGTGTAGATATCAATGGGTAAAATGATATTGTGCGGACTGATGGACACCCCTAATCGAGTGAAGCAGGGGCTGGGGCGCCGGCCAGCTAAGCCGATTATGGCGTTTAAGAGCCAGTTCGACTGTTGGCTTCACAAAAATGAAACGTTTGTGTTCATTGCGCGTTAACACCTTTTACTGTTGCGCTTTTAGATAGTCATCGTGTGTGGTCTGCTTTACACTTTGTGACTGCTTTTAATCTGTATGTAATGTCAAATCTAAATGTAAATACACTATAATTTTTTTTTTTTACTTTAAATTTCATGTTTCGTTTAAAGGTAAGTGAAATATCATAAAATTATAGAAGTATAGGTAATAATAAATATACATAAACTGTTTGAAGTATTGGGAGAATCCCTCATGTATACGTGATGACGCCGCGGTGGAAACGGTTCGTCATTTGCTGACAGTGCCCCATATGTAGAAAATTAATTTATGATTTTCAGCAGACAGGGTTAATAATAGATATATTTATATACATGATAGGAAAAAAAAATAGTAAGTTCTTTAAATATCGCTTAAAATATGTAACATAGTAAACGATAATATTCTATGTTATGGTAGATAATACGATAGCATAAGTAGAAGCATAATAAGTAATTAATTAATACATATATAAATGGTATAAATTATAGGATAAGAAGAGGATCTGAAGCTCTGAATAATAATATCAAGGACAAAACGGAGATATCAATGTATAAGTTAGTTTGCAAAATTAAGATTAAATAGTGTTAGTTAATGAATATGAAGAACAGCATAAGTATTTATAAGAAACGATATTTAAGAGAAATATAATAATGTATAACAAAAAAAACCTATATGTTAATAAAGTTTTTTTTTTCTGAAACAGAAAAAGTTGAAGATGTAAAGAAAATGTCTACAAAACAAGTTATAGGTAAAAGTTTTTAAGTTACTTCAACGCGTGCTTAGAGCCACGTGCAAAACTTTAGAGCAGCACAAAAGGTTTCACAGCTTTTGATGTGAAATGAAATAAAAAAAATTTACACGAAAAAAAACCATCAAAAGAGCACAATAAAATTATAGCACACTTTATTCGATTATTGCACCAAACGATTTTCGGTTTTTGGTGTTCTTAAAATAAAATCCAAGTTCGCATGGTGGAGTGATAAGAGAATTGGTTGATATAAAACTGTAAGTTACGTCAAAGCTGATGTCTCCATGACCGTGGAGATATTTAGATAACATTAGTGGCTTTTAAACGGTTGTCTCGGCTCCGAATGGGGTCCCGTGTAGTCAGTGCCTGAATGAATACTTCTTCAGAATGCCCGACGTTTCTCCATGAGATGGCTTTATGTTGATAAATACGAAACTAATCAGATTATTTATGGCATTAAATCGTCATAAAGTCGAGTATCACATCTGCTTTATTTTTTTGTCTTCTATTATAGGTTAGGGGTTGGAAGGGGTTATGTTATAGCCATTATTTTTCTTAGTGGGAAGAATACTTGCTGGGTTAAACACTAGCTATTTTATATTATTAGTAAGATAATTTTTAGTGTTGGTACTTTACTGGTGGTAGGTGCAGACCATCTAAGTGGATACCACCACAGAGCCTATCGCAGCCGACAAACATTACTCTGTTCCAGTTTGAAGGGCGTTGTAGCTAGTGTAATTACTGGGGTAATGAGACAACATCTTATGTCTCAAGGCGACGAGTATAATGTGGTGCTGTGTATTCCCTTTTGACTAGCGCCACGTTGTCGACAGGCGTATCACTTACCATCAGGTGAAGGGTCCGCTCGTCTCGTTGCTTAATTGAATAAAAACAATCTATAATTAACAACGCTAATTTACGTTTTGTTGATAGACAATAAGGCCGTAAGTGTTTAAGTGTGATGGCTAGCTTAGTTCTTATAAGTTGTTGATTATACTATATATTTTTTTTTATAATTTTTGTGCATTTGGTTTATTTTCATATTATAAAATATTGGATATTATTGTAATAAACCTTTTCTACAGATCTGTACATTAATTTATGAATTGGAGAGTTAGTGTCTTATTTCAAGTGCTAGACCATTGAATAGGATCACCAAAGTTTAAATAACAATTAACCAGGATTTTTATATTTAATTAACTGTTTAAATTTATATTTATATATTAGGCCTTAATACATTTTTATATTATTAATATAATTCATAAGGTTAAATGGAGGCGAGTACAGTAATGTAAGTATGAGTGAAACACAAAATATTCAGTGCGTAAAACGATCGCAATATCAATGGAGGGTGCCTTCAGGGTAAACGACCCAGTTTTCACCTCATTAAGTCCAAGTTAAGGACCCTATTATGTACTTTATGTATTCCTAAATTACCCATCACTTAATAGGGTTTCCAACGGGGTGTTACCCCAGGCCAGTTTATGTTGGCCTGTCCACCCCATTGGACTGTGAAGTTTATATTATGAATGAAGGGTCTGGTGGGGTGGTGGGCAGGTCTGGTTATGCAGGTTAGATGTAACGAAGTGGGGTGGTTTTAAAGTGTCGGTATGATTACAGACTTGTTGAAATTTAATGCTCTTGTTCGATCTTGTTTGCTTATTTGAGTTAAACGCTGCCGGCAGTTAGGGAAATTGCTGATTCAAGATTTATAGTGTAAACCGTTTTGTTAATGTCTTCGCGTCAATGCGTACCAAAATAAAAGTATCACGCTTTGTTGGTCTATTGTGTTCATGTAGGTACTTAAAGTTAGTAATTATGTAAATAGTACATGAAATAATTGTTATCGAATGACATTGGATATCGTAGTACCAGCCCCATTAAGGATAGTAGTATATCCCCGTATGTATGTATTTATTTATTTATATATAATATAAATTATGTAGTATATAAGTATGATTTATTTGTATTAGTAAGTACTTTTACAAAAATTTGGTATGTCTTGCTTAAATATACAAAAGTTCCACGTCACCTACTACAACATCTCTTCACTTTCTAGGTTGACTGTTAGAGAAGATGTATAGGCATTAGGCCCGCCTATTGTAACCTAATTTTAGGTGTTAAAGATGTTATATAAATGATATATATTATGCCATTATTTTTAAGACTTTATTTTTTTTTGGTTTTATATATGTATGTATAAAGCATAGCATCTCCCGCTGTGGGAATATGATCAAGTTTGTTTAGTTCAATATCTGAATTTTTTTAGTTTTCTCATCAATATTTTATACAACTATACCACATGACAATCGACATGATGAATAAACTGTTTACTGAACATCGATAATTTTATTAATTTATTTCTACTTATTAATGTCTATAGTGAATAATTTGAATGTATCCACAAGAAGAGAAAATGTTGGTTAACTGATGCAGTGAGTTGTTAAAGGACACAGAGAAAACTATATTCATTAATTTTAGTAGCTTTTATCGCTGGTATATCACATTAGGTTTAATAAATATATTGTACAGACTTGCCTTAAGTCGAATGATGTTGTAAATAACGTTAATAACACTAATATTGATTGTAAATCTCAGATGCCCGAGACTGTCCAGGTTTACTGCTGCCAAACAGTAATGTTTAAACATTATTGTGTTTCCGTTTGAAGTGTGCTGTTGCTAGTGAAATTACTGGGGTAACTAGGTGGTAAATTATGTCTTAAAACATATCATATTAAAAGAGTCTTAACCTTAACTTGAGTCTACCTTGAACTGTAACCGCGATGTAAATATAAATCGCGTGTGATAAAATTAAACAGATATGTAGCCCCATTCGTGTATCGTAGATATTTGAGATGAATATAAAAACTTCTTGAGTGGCAAATTCAATTGAGTTAATAAAAAAAAACCTTTCGCTTATATCTGAGAATGTAATGGAAACCCCCAGATGTCCAAACAACAATCGAGCGAGTCTTCCGTGAGTCTATTGTACGGTGTGACAAACGCGCTGCCATTGTCACACCGTACCATTATTGAGTGCACATACTTAATACACATAAACTACTATTGTACAGTGGCTATGCTTACGTCACCAGTGAGATAGTCTTGCATGTAGGAAATCCAAAAATATAATATACATTTATAATGAGCTATACGTTTACTCTCACAGCTGACTGCTGTATGTAAAAGACAGCGCTTGGGTTGTAATTATTTATTTATTTACACAAAAATTACAATGAAAACATAAGATACATAGAAATAGTGCAAGGACATCACTTATTCCAATATGGAATTTATTCCAGTAGGCTTGTGGTTGTGAGATTGGATTAAAGTGACAGTGTACCTGGTGCACTCTGATAATACTAGAGTATGAAATATATTGTGGCCTAATTACGACGGAAGTCGCCGCATATTTTTAGAATATCAATAAGTAAAGATAAAAGATGCAATAAAAAGAAATGAAACATAAATATTAAGAAATGTAAAAGAAAGCAATGAATAAATAGTGTAAATGAAATGTTAAAGAACAGGAAGAGTTAGAAATAGTGAGTTTCATAAATAGAATATGTACTTGTATAAGTAAAGAAGGCAAAGGACTATAGTGCAAAATAAAAATTATAATGGAAAGTTATTGTAAGAAAATAATGTAAGAAAAAATTTTAAAAACATGTGTGGAAGGTAATGGGAAGAATTAAAATTTTATATGTATATCGATTATATAGAGCATATGATGAAGATAAAAAGCAAACAGAAGAAATGAAGCACAGTAGTATATCATGATTACATTAAAACTGAGTTATCAAGGAACACCTCCAGGCTCGTGTCAACTTAATTCACGTTAAAAAAAATTTAAAGAAATCAAAATGTAGAGTCTAATTCTAAATACCTTTGCAGTGCTGTTGCTATGCGCTTTAGAAAGTCTCTGGTTCGATTACGGGGTTATAAGTTGTCGAGTTTAATTGGTAGTTGGGATTATTACGGCTAGTTGTCACTTTCATGTTATAAATCTTCCGCCGTAATATTTTTCTTGTATTCCAGCTACCAACATCCAAGAGACAGGGTAATCATCGTCAAGATATAAGAGTGACAATAGTAAATTGTGAAGAAATCGTTAAAAAAATCTCGGGATACAAAAGATAGGTTTGATGGAAATAATAAGATACTGAAGCAAAAAACACATATGTTTCCATAGAATGAATTTAATTCGTACAGGAAATAATTTAAAGGGCGGTGTAGCTAGTGAATAACTTATATCTTAAGGCGACGAGCATAAAGTGGTGTAGTGTATATCATCCTAATTAGGGCCACGTAGTAATAGGTAAGCATATAACTACTTTCAGGTGACAGGCTCGTCCCGTCGCTTAACTGAATAAAAAAAAAGGTAGGTGAGCTTTCATCTGTTCTCATATAAAAGTTATATGTACAGACAGAGCATTAATAAATCGGTATCGAATTATCCCAATAACGTCCCCAAATGCGCGTGGAAAGCTGGCTCCCCTCGCAGCCCCATAAAGATACAGTGGTAGGGAGCGGTGCGAGCTGCGTGCCATTCACAGCCGCCATAATGACCGGCTGATAGCCGTTTAAAAACGAATTTGCTCATTTCTGCTACATTTAACGATAATTCGCACAGCCGCGGGCTCAGCGCGGAAACCGGAGAATATCTAATGTCCGCTGGTGAGAGCTGATGCTGTACAGTCATTTGTTTATGTACTTATTTGTATGTAATAAAAATAAATACCGCTTATGATACCTGCGCATGGAGCCACCATATGGGCAATTGTTTTCTAAAAATTTTACATTTTATTAAATATATGTTGCTGCGTGATCGAATCAGAAATGAAGAGATGCACTGGAGAACTAAGATCACCGAGATAGTCCAAAAGATTGCTAGCCTCAAATGGCATGGGCAGCACACATCGCTCGAAGGACCGATATCTGTTAGGGCACCAGGGTCCTCGAATGGCGACCGGACCTACTATCACTTATATGATAATAATTAAGTTTCTTTTTAATGTTTCCACAATAAGGACTTGAGAGTTTCTCATAAAATAAGAGAATCAAAGCAGTTTATTCACGAAACTGGCAAATGCGTATTGGTGGATCAGACGTATCAGCGAAAGCTATTGTTCTTGAGATATCTTAGTTTCCATACAATGGTATGAAGTAGAAGATACTAAGCTTAAATTTGGGTATCAAACTTGTGATGTGGCAAACTGTGTGATCAAGACTGCTCTTCATTCAATGGTATATTATTTATCTTCGTTTCTCCATTTCATAATTACTGATGGTAGCTCCTTGTTGGCGAGATCGACTAGGTAGGTACCACCAAAGCTCTATGATTGTCGGCAAAAGTGCTCTCGTGGTTCTGGCTAAAAGCGTCGAGTGAGAAACCTCAAGGTTAACCAGTATGAGTCCGGGATAACTCTTCCTCTGCTCCCACTACAGAAAGGATCCAACGCAGGATTTCCCCATGAAACAAAAAAAGGCACCGCTGCAGCTTCTGTTTTTACCGCCGAGTAGTAGTATGCAAATTAATGTAGTCGGGATCGAAGGGCGCTGTAACTAGTGAAATTATTAGGTAACAAGATTTAATAACGGTTTGGACTCAAACAGAACAGAACATATTACAAGAGACCAGTCCAACACTGGACGTTCATCTGTTCAAATGATGATGATGGTGAAGATTTAATACCTTAAGGCGACGGTCACAATGTAGTACTATATCATCTTAACCAGTGCCGCGTTATTATGAGCATGCAGTTACCATCAGGTAAATATTTCTCTCCACTCGTTGCTTCAACGAATAAAAAAAAAATGCATTGTTTTATACTTAAAATTATTAAGTAACAAAGCGAATGTAAAACAAATAAGTAATTAATTTTTAAATTAGACATTTTCTAATTTAGCAACAATTGTACTGTAACCGGATGGAGTACGATAAGATATTGCATAATTAAAACAAAAAACATAATGAGTAAGTATTACGTTGCTATAATTAAACAATATCGCAATCGTAATTGGTTCCAGTTATAGTTTATCCTGTTTATGGAATTACTTGTTATTGTAGATGTTCACACGACGCAGAATTAAATCGCGAACTTTTGCTCTTCGTAGAAGAAACTCCGTTTTTGTCTATGACACACGAGATAACTTCAATATTATTTAGTTTTTGTAGTAACTTTATCTAAATTAAATCTTATCGCTTCCTACTGTCATTAATCTTCCAGTTTGTGACGAGATGTTAACTCTCATTACCCTTATAATTTCACTAGCTACCCTAAAATAGAACATAGTAATGTTCACACACTACTGTTTGCTGGAGGAAATAGAAGCTGCGATTATTACTACGTAAATGGTCTCCAACAACAAGGACTTTCTTTTTTTGTTTCGGAGGGAAATCTTTGAAAGATACCTTGCTTCTGGGGGGGAAGTCAGGGTTATGTGAGATTTTTACTCACTAAAACTCCTTCGGTGCACTGCATCAGTGCATTCGGAGAGGCTCCGAAATCTCGTATAGAACGCACCGGTGCCCCTCTACACTTTGTGTTAACACATCTCTGAGGAGGGGCTTAACCCTCATAGGCTGTCCCACAGAGATTCGCATGTTGAGCGATACGGGCTCCCATCCGCAAGGCCTGCGAAACTCCCAGGCCCTTTTAGTCGCCTTCTACGACAGGCAGGGCTTACCTTAGTCTTATTCTCACTAGCCCGAGACTACAGGGCTAACAACAAGGACCTACCATCAGCAAATACATTATTACATTGTTCGCCGTTCGCATGTTCGGCGCTGGGAAACGTATAATTATCATGCAGCGGTCATTATATCCCGCTCGAAAACAGGAACACAGTTTAAATAAAATGTTTACATTGTAATTATACATAAAGTAGCTTAATTTAATAGATTATTTATTTCCCCCAATTAGTTACAACGAACGCTGGTTACATCATTTGGTTAATTGGAACCTTAAAAGTCCTGCCGAATACAATCGCTCGTTTTCGACATCTTGTAACCAATTTATACTATTTACTTATTAATATTTCTATATATATCCTCCTTTTAATAAAAATAGAGAAAAATTAAGGTTTTTTTTATCTTTTTATGACGTATTATTCTTTACCTTGTGATCGGATTTCGACGATTTTCTAGGTCATATTCATTTATTTATTTGATAGGAAGCCAACATGATATGTACATTAAAATATAATGACAATATAATTATAATAAAATAGTTTTAGTACAAATCAATTTAAATGATAACTCATCCTGTTTATAGTAATTTAAATAAATCCGTTAAAACAATTTAAAAACAATTAAACAATAAATCGGTTTAAACCAGCGCATGAGGTGATTACATAGATAAAGCTATATTAGAGCAAAGTGTTTTTTTATCGTATTCTTGAACACTTGAAACGAGTTGTTTTGTATGTCGATATTAACCAATCTAGACATTGTATTGTTTTAAAATTCTATGTATTGGAGCTATTAGTCCAGTGTTAGTTTTATAGAAGTTACTTTTAAAAAGATTACAATTTTTTCTTCTTAAATTGGACCTAGGAATGACATAGGATACTTTGTTTACAAGTTCGGTGTAGTTCAATTTACCGTTTACAATTTTATGTAATAAGCACAAATTCAAAAGTGTTCTTCGATCATAACGACATCATTCTATAATGAGTCAATTTATCTTTGTACGTTTATAATTTTTCAGGTATTTTGTCATTGAAACACAATGTGTCTTATGAATTTATTTTGGACTCTTTCAGCCCCATTTATGTGTATCTGATGTAGATTCCAAATGGTTGAACAATATTCCATTTTACTTATAATTAATGCGTTAAAAAGAATTTGTTCAGTTTTTGTGTTTTTAAAAGGTTTGGTTACTCTTTTTAATAAACTCAACAGGTTCAAGGAATTTTCGATGAGATCTATATGTCCAATAAAGTTTAGTCCGTTGTCTATCAAAACGCCTAAGTCACGTATAATATTTACGATTTTTATTCGATTCCCATTAATTTCATATTTAACATAATTTAACGTAACGGGTTTGTGTTTTTGTTGAATGATATTTGGTAGCATTTGTCGTGATTTAAAATCACATTATTTAATTTACACCATTCGACTAATAGATTACGACTAATAATCATTATATAAATGAATATGGTCTATCATCATCATTTTATAAGGATACATATAATTATCATATTGGGTTATAGCAAATCAATGAAATTTACTTTATAGATTTATATCAGAAATTGGTCAGATTTTGTCGATTAGTAGATCTCTAACAATAACAAGGCCCTGAGTGCACGGCGTCGCTTATAAGACAGGAAAGACTGAACCACTGGCATTTTAAATAGAAGTAGATCTCTATATGTATTTATTTATTTGGGTATATCCGGTCACAGTTTAGCAATGAAATTGCAGAAAGCCTCTTTATAACCTCAGGATAAATTTAATAAATACTTGATAAACTAGCTTAAACAAAGTTGTACGTTAAATTTATTTATGTTATCAGCTATAAATTGAAAAGCGATTAAAGCTTAGTACATTACTGTGCAGTGGCTATTTATTACTGCAGGCGATAAGGGTGGCCGCCGGTCACAATTGCTGCCGAATTTTAACTATATTAATTTAACTCACGCCCGGTTAGTTTATGAGTTTATTTACACTGTTACATTTAAAGTGTAAAGTTCAAATGCCGGTTAATAGATTTTGTATATATAAGTTTTATATATATATATATTAATAACGTTGCCATTATTATCTACATACATAGGCAGGGTGTAAGGTAATAGCTGTAAAAGATCTGGAGGAGCTAAAGTATAGCTCGTATCCTATCTATCTATATATGGAATACAACATCCAATAACAATGATTCAAGAGGTATTAATTTTTTAAATATTTTTTTAAGAAATTCTCAATTTTATAGGAAAAATTCGATGATTTTATTTCTTACTTTTTTCTTCTCTTATTTCTACACAAATTTTAATGTAATAATTGTTTTATTAAATTAAATAAAAAATTATGTGCTTTATAAGTATTTTTTATAAATAAAAATTTATTTTATCAATAAATAAATATGTAAGTATGACGCCTTATTTTTTACTGTCACGACTTTCAAAGAACTTAATTTAAAAGTTTTAGCCTCTAAGTGATGATTATTAATCTAATTTAATAACATATAACTCATTCTATTTTTCATTCTTTCTTATCTTTCACTCTTTGCTCTTCTTACACACTTCTTTTCGCCTAACATACCAATTCCTTCTACCATTTCTCTCTTGAGCGAAGACCGTCGTCTCACGAGTGTTTGGGTAGGTGAGGTTGGCAGTCGAGGAGATTATCTGGGACTGGGTCTCCTTACATATGTATGGGACTAATGCAAGACAATAAAACGGCTATTTTATTTTTCAAGTGTATTTGTATATTTCTACAAACTTCAACGTAACAAGATTTAAATATCTCCAAAGGCGACGAGCATAACGTAGTGCTGTGTATTAAATGTATTGTTTATCATCAGATGAATGTGTCGCTCGTTTCGGCGTATCATGGAATAAAAAAAAATCGTAGTGTTTCATGGTGACCGTAACAGAGATTCCTCACCCTCATATAATCGTCCGCCATACGGGCGCTGACACTGATTGTATATTTATTTACTTCCATAAACTGTGAACGTAAACAACGGGGTCGGGTCGAAAGGACAAATGTAAAGTGAATGATTCGACGATTATATTCCGCTGTGAATTTATTGAATTAAATTGCAGGATCATCTCAATGAACGGGTTTTTGAATGATGGGGTAGATGCGGACTCAACACATTTATTTATTGTATAATGGTTAAATCATACACCGCAACTTATCATCAAACGCAAAAGTCAAGTTCTAGTCCATATGATGATAGGTCAAATCTAACTGAACGAGACAAAAAGAAATTTTATATAGACGGGCGAGACCTTTACGTGATGGTAAATAATACGCCTGCCCATAACAATATAGCTGTAGTTAGGTTGATATACACAGCTCCACATTGTACTCCTCGCCTTGAGAAATAAGTCTAAAGAGAATTAAGTCTCGTAATCCCAGTAATATCTCTAGCTACAATGATCTTTATTACCCATAGTAATGTTTGGACATTACTGTTTGTCGGCAGAAATAAGAACTGCGGTAGAATCTAGACAGTCTCCGTGACCACCAGTAAAAAATATGCAAAAAAATCGGATAACTTCTAAATGTGTTTTTCATAAGTAATATTAAATGATATTTTGATCAAGATCTTTACATGGTTGTACAGAATGGATTCATCTTAGAAAATTACTGGAGCCTTTATCAATCTTGAACACAGGCGCTGTATGGCCAGCAGCCTCGTGATGTTCTACAGGATACATTTCGGAGATTGTACGATAAAATTACACGATATAATTCCTCCATCCCCTTGTACCGCCGGAGGATAAGCCGCACGGCGAGTCACCATCCTTTTGTGGTAAACATCCCCAGTTTGCGAACTCCTCCTTTTTGATGAGAACACTAAAAGAGTAGTACAACAATAACACGCCAACGTTAGTGTTCCGGTTCAAACATGACGTGGGTGTCATCAATAAAAGAGTAATATTTTTTTACTAGGTTAGTGTACTTTATCACCACAGACCACGTTATTACTAAATGCCAGGTCGGATGGAGGTGAAGCACTAACCTTTTAAATGAAAAAAAAAATCTGGGTACGACGAGCTAAATGTACAGCATTGCGGCAGTAAAATATTTTCACGAAGGAACCAACGTATTTCAACAGGAACACTGATGCCAAGAATTAGTTCTATTAAAGGAGTGTTTAGAAGAGGCCTATGGCTAGCTGTGAACGTTTATAAGCTGATGATGATGATGATGAAAGGAGTTTTTCTTATTAAAAAATTCCTGCAACTTCTACATTCAGTCAGAATGACAGCTTTAAAAAGGAAAATGGTTATGAAAACTGATATTGACTATGAATACCTAATTCAATGTGTGCAAGTGAATTCAGCATTCATGGCATATGTAAATCTATGTCAAATAGCATATTTTAATATCAACCCCCAGTTGCATTGGGGTTGCGTCCCGGGGCGACGGTAAATGCGTTTAGTTGGTATTAAATTCGATATTTTTCCATATCATTGTGCGGGGTTGCGGCGGAAGGGAGATATCGGACGGTATTATTCGAGATGTAGAAATTTATGGAGTTTAACATTATTAATATAGTTTTTTTTTTTAGCTAATACTTCAGTTTATCTTAATGTTTAATTGCAACGACGTCGTCGATGGTGAAATTAGCTTGTACAGAATACTTCAACACTAGGTTAACAGCCAAAAGTCAACAATGCTGTTATGGTGATAGATTTAAAATATGGTAGTTAATCAGGTGTGATCCAAAAAATCTGGCCACACATTATAATCTAAATGTGGTATCGGAACCGATGTATATAATCGAATATGGAAGATTCGAGAACATCGCCAAAGAAATGCTTTTAATAGAAAGAGTGGTAGTTACAAAAAGTGCAAGAAAATTCTAGACCTTTTTTGGGATTTTTGCTTCTTAGGGAAATAATTCCATCATACCTTTTACATATTACTCTGAAACTAAAAATTACAGTGACATAAGCTTTAAAAGAGCTTTTTTAAATGCTTTTTAGGTTGTGACTTTTAAGGATTAATGATATGCATATGGCGTCAATGCTTTCGTTCCATGGTATATATGATGGAGTGGATGGGTTACTTCTAAACCAGATCAATTTATCAGTAAAGACAGCATCGTCGATTATCAGGTGGGATCATAGGCAAGCACTAATCTACAATAATAAATAAATATTTTTTTTTATGTACTAAGAACCGGCGAGACGAGCTGACGTAACTACACATAGCATCACACGCTCATCGTCTGGAGACGTAAATTGTTGAGTCTAGTTGCCTCAGTAAATTTACGAGCTATAGCGCTCTTAAAACCGGAACACGTTAATATTTGCACACTGCTGTCCGGCAACAGTTACCTTATTTTGAACGAAACGAAAATATTTGTTCTTGTATAAGTCCATCGTACGCAGTGGGATAAACTTAGCTTAACTCGGTTTAACGCAGTCAACCGAGCCAATAAACGGGGGGCCCGCGTTGGGTGCCATTGTGATTCATTAATGCATTTGTCGTTTGCTCGTATCATTATTTCATTATATCGTTACACGGCGGTAGGAGATTTAATGTGCACTCTTAATTTCCGCCCCGCGTTCAGTCCTACGTGCACTGAATATTGTTTGGGTGAATGTTTGTTTGTTTACTCAAGGTTTAAATTAACTTTTAAAGTTTTCGCCATTTTTTTTTTATTATACGAAGCGACGAGATCAGCTGGACGTTCACCTGTTGGTAAGTGGCACGCCTGCCCATAACAACTAATAAGATGTTATACACAGCATCAAATTCTGCTCGTTGCCTTGAGACAAGATGTTAAGTCACGTTGTTCTAATAATTTCACTAGCTACAGAACCCTTCAAACCGGAATACAAATATATAAAATGATTGCATGATACTGTTTGGCGATAGAAAAAGGAGCTGCGGTAGTATCTATCTAGAGAAAAACAAAGAACCACCACTAGCTATTAGTTAGTTAATTGATGATAGATCTCTTAATATAACAGGAATAAATTTTTATTGACTGTTAAATTTCTAGAAAAATATTTAAGGAGAGAGACATAGTATTTATGAGATTTAAAATCTAGTTTCGCATTAAATTGGACTTCGACGAAACGGAAGAAAAAAAATTAAGCGTAACTAATAGCAGCCGGATAGCAGCGACCATTAATAACGAGTTATGAATGACTCCAACGAAATTTTAAAGGACCCAAACATCTGACGTTCTAGGAGACCGTAACTGTTAAAGATGCTCAGCACATGCACCGCTGCAATCTTTTCATCGCTTCAACAATCATTAATCATTAATTCCATAACCGTTCATCAATCATTGAAATGAGACTTAAAGAGAGAGAAAATGAAGTGATGCGATATTGTACGAACAAACACGGGACTGTATTACGAACGTAATAACAATTGTAAGATTAATTGAATTTCGTAACTTCTAAATTTTACAGTTGGTTAATGATCGGGTTGTATACGTGTTACAGTGGATTCACGATAGAGGACCTTATCTTATCACCATAAGGTTCATTACGATTGAACCGTTTCTCTGATCAAAGGGAAAACGCCGGGCTGCGAGTAAATGACTCTATTTAACTTTCCTTCTAGTGAAATGACATCGTCGTGGTCATTAAAGCAAACCTGACATCTCCTGAGATTCTGTGAAGATTTTTTTTTTGTTATTCATTCATAATTTCATACTGCATTATTGCAATTAAAAATCTATTTGAAGTGCTATTTGAAAGTCATAATTTTTTTTCACATAACCCTTTTATGAATGGAGCTGTTAGTTTGTCTATAGTGTGTACAGAATCTCATCTCACAAATGAGATACAATTGTGACATTTATAAAATGTATCCCAGAAATATTTTTTATCAGGAAAAAATATCTTTATCCTTTTTTTTCAATAGTTTATGACATTTGGTTAATATATCAGTTACACTCATTTTGGTATTACATGATGGTATTGATCGATTGAAGTTATTCCACGAAGCAAATTATTGAACAAAGATGATTATTTTTTTTTCTTATTGATTCTTGTTTAAATGTCATGAATGTTTACATTTATTATAACACATACTCATATTTATGGTATAATAATTTAGAAGAGGGTAAGCAACCATAATTATAAAAGTTTATTCGTGTCTTTAATTGAGCGTAAAAAGAATAGGTCTATGGTATAAGTATTTTTGGTAGAATTAGAGAAACGAGATAGAACAATTTCTCACTAGAAAATACCAAGTTTCGAGGTATAGTGATGGAGGGAAATGGACCGGCAGATTTCTATCTAATGACCAGCTTTTTGATTGTCACTTTGACGGATCAGTTCTGGGCAAAAGAGGGGACGATTATGGAGGTCGAAGTAGCCTTTCTTTACTAATACAAGAAGCAAGCTGTGCTTGAGTTCTTCTTTACAAAAGGAAAGGAAAGTTTTGACTTCGTATAAATTTGGGAAGAAACAGGTTTCTAAGAAGAAATAAATAGAAAACAGTGATTCCACAGATCTGGTAATTTAACTTACATAACTTACATACGTTACATAATTTAGTTACTTATTTGGATAGTATATAAGAACGAGAATAGAATAAATAAAACATAAACATACAGATTCCATATATTTACGATCTTACCCTAACGTGTTCGGATTTATAATAAAAAAATTAAAATTACTAAGAGCAAGTTTTATCAGCATTATATATCAAACATACAATTACTACCATCGTAGAGATCTCGGAACATTAAAGTGTATGGAGCGGCTATTAAATAATAACTATTTGGGTGTACGGTAGCATAATGGTCGCTCTAAAAACTATAAATATTGTCATGATGGCACAGTACATGCAAAGAACGCAGATGGTGCATACACAACAAAAAAATTCTGATTATACATTTTAAATCAAGTTTAGTAGCGGTTTTGTTTAAACTATACAAATTCCAATTATTATATTGTTTTGGATTATCGTAACTATGTCTTGTCGTTATTAATTAACTTAGTACATTCTGTATGCATTTTATTAAATATAATATAAAGTAAGTATGCGTTTTGTAAAAAGATCGATATTTTATTATACGTGGTTTAATCTGAAAATTTAGCACGTACTACTAGTCTGAACAGATGTTCTCCGAGAAAAAAAGCCGACAACAATGGAGCTAAGTGGAGTCAGTTACTAAATAATAAAGTTTAACGACACCTTATTAAGGATTTATTTGTTGCTGCACTCGAATTATTCTATAATTTATTACAAATAACTCCCGAGCAGTAAACTGCGTATAAAAGTTTTTACGACGCGACTCCTGCGCATGTCACTGCGTTTGATTTTAATGGCGCCGGTCCGCGGCCATTTTACTACGAAACTTTCTATGTGATATAAGGCTCCTTTTAATGGGTTTAGAGAATTAGAGAGAGTTAATGTCGTTCCGGTGCACGCTTATTTTATTTTGATTTATTCTATATGTAGTAAATTAAACAGCCCACTTAATGTTCCCACTATTGGGACTTCGGACTTTCTCACAGAAGGCGATTTTCAATTTATCCACCGCGCAGTTAAGTTGAGTACTGGTGGTAAAACACAATGTTTTTGTCAAATGTACAATAACTTTTTTTATGTTATTATTTTTGTTGCCGATTTTATTTATTCGTAATATATAGTAAGTAAATAATATGCTTGAGAAGAGAGATTATATAAAAATAGAAGAAGAGAAAAGAACATGCAAACATTACTGTGTTCCAGGTTGAAGAGTTTATTATCTTTGTATTATCACTTACTGTTAGGTGAACTTCCCGCTCGATTTGTCACTTCGCAGAATAAAAAAAAAACTGTATAAAAATATTGTTATAATGCTGTAATTGAGTTGTCTTTTCTATACTTTGTGAAGTTCTTTGGGGGAGGTTTATGTCCAGCTGTGGACATCTATCGGCTGATGATGATGATATTTTTACTATCATGCAATACTGTTTAAACATTACTGTGTTTCAGTTTGAATGGAGCTGTAAAGAGATTAACTCTATCAAGTTAACGTCTAGTATCATGTTGTCATAGATGTATGTAAGTTATAAAACCGAGTATTAAGTATGTGTTAAGTATGTTAACTTTGTGTGGATAAATTAAATAGTACATTAAATTAGAATCAATGTATATAAAAATCGATAACTCCGATTTTTTTTATTCAATTAAGTGACGCGAGGAGCGGGTCGTTCACTTGATGGTAAGTGATACGCCTGCCTATAACAACGTGGTGCTATTTAGAATGATTTATTCAGTACCACGTTACCCTCGTCGACTGAGACATAAGGTGTTAAGTCTCATTACCCCAGTAATTACTACTACTTACTACCAGGTACTGCGCTATTCAAACCGGAAGTCGGTAATGTTTCCATACTACTGTTTGTCGGCTGTAATAGGCGCTGTTATA
The DNA here is from genome assembly GCA_029030555.1 of Ornithoptera alexandrae. NCBI lineage: Eukaryota > Metazoa > Arthropoda > Insecta > Lepidoptera > Papilionidae > Ornithoptera > Ornithoptera alexandrae. The sequence goes on from JARDVY010000031.1 coordinate 4,137,803, forward strand.
GTACCTACCAAGACGGTTTCCGGCAAGAGAGACCTACCACCAATAAATTCTGATAATAAAACTCCTCGATAGTTGGTTTCAGAGTCGAACTACGGAACTATGTGTTTAATTAATTCACTAGTAGTAGTTCTGTGTTGTGTTCCGGTTTGAAGGGCGCTGTAGCTAGTGTAATTACTCAACATCTTACATCTCAGGCGACGAGGGCAATTTGGTGCTGTATCCTTCTAACTAGGGCCACATTTTTATGGGCAGGCGTACCATTTACCATCAGGTGAACGTCGAGCTGGTTTCGTCAAACAATTAAATAAAAAAAAATTTAAGTTAACCACGGGGCCAGTTTATATATTTTATATAGTTTCAACGTTCTAGTGCTGTTAGGTATAATTTACAGGAGCATATTTTTCGTCCACACCATAATCTTTTTTGCTCGTGCGGCCATTTTTTTTGTGGAGTCGTATGTTAATTTGGTTGGAAGTGTCAAGATACAAAGGACCGTAATTAGCAGGACACCATTTGGATAATTATGGTTGCGTTTTATTTTTTTTTTTAAGGATCCTGTCATACTTTATATTTATCACGGAGCGCCGAACGACTTCAGTTCATATTTCGTTTTCGATGATGCGTTGAATTTTGTTTATGTGGTTACTTAGTTACTTATTATTAATTTATTAGGTACTTGAGTTCGGTATCTTATTATACAACTGAGGTGACAAAGACGCATGAGGGTTGCTTGATGTGAGCGATCAGCACAGTATAGTAATACCTGGGATAGAAAATTTTGAGATAACATTTAACTTGAATGTTACATGGTGTTAACAATGAAGACGTGGTTAGTAAAACGTTCTCATCCAGAATACACTCATATGTTGACAACCGGAACCGGATAATATTACTATGACGGCACGATTACAATATGTGGGTGGTAGCTAGTTTAGAATGTTCGAAATAATTTTACCAGGGAACTCCAGCACATGTATGTTGGAATTGAACTAGGGACTATTGTGTGACCTAGTCTTTGATAAGCTTTCTTTTCACGGCTGCTTTTTAAATATGTATGTTCACTGGTGGTAAGTCTTTATTGCCGTAGACTGCGCAATGTGTTGTAGTATATACCATCCTAACGAGCGCCACGTTGTTATGGGCGGTTGTATCACATACTATCAGGTGAACGCCCGCGTGTCTCATTGCTTAATTGAATATAAAAAATAACATAATTGTCTCAAACAAACAGTGATGTTCACACAGTGATAAGACGATGAGTAAAAAGTTTACGTGAAAATAAGTGTGTATAATTTGAATACACAAATAAAAATTTATATAATATTAACTTTTTATCTTAATTCTTGTGGCTAAACATTGTACAAGGTGGCGCAAAAATAACCTTCCGATGTATAATCCGAATATCCTTTCTGATAGGAGGATTACTTTTGCGCCACCCTGTATTAGTTATGATTCATAAATTTAAAGTATGAAATTTTTTTAAAAATTTGGTATTTAATGAATCAACTATATACAATTTTTTTTATTAGATCAAAAATTATCTTTGTCGGTTCCGCTGATGGATATATTGTTCCATATTGAACTTATTTGTTTAGCAAAAAGTTGTGCTTAACTACAGTCGTCGAAGCCAGACAGAAAAAAAACATGGCGCCGAGTGTCACAGGTCAGTTGAGTGGGAACGCCTGTCACCGAACTAGTGATGGGAAAAAATGTTCTTACACATTTAGTCTTGGTCTTTCAAAAACAAAGCCCAGATGCGAATGAACAAGACCAAGACCAAAGGTGCAAAATAAAAAAAAAAAATTCCGATCAAATGTTGAGTTAAAATATTTATTATATTTATAAAATAATTAAGTACAAAAAAAGTAACTAGTGAACATTAAAAAAACCAGGAAGGTTTTTCAACAATGCTACGATCAGAATCAGTCATCGATACCATTATCTGAAGCAGAGCACCCGCAATATATAATATCAAATATTACTAAAATAATATTCAGTTAAATATTGATTAAGTATAATTTCGAGTTTATGCATTTAAACAATAATTATAATATATTTAGAAGAAACATTATTAAACTAATGTATCAGATTAAATGAGTGAAATCAAGACTGAGACTAGAAGTATTTAAGCAAGACCGAGACCAATATCAAGAATGTCCAAGTCATAGTGTTGTTCTTGCCTTTCGCATCACTAGCATCAACATAAATTTTGGGCAAAATTTTGTGCAATTTAATAGCACCGAATTCAAACGAACCATATCTGCGTTTGGGGAGGAAATCCTGCTTAATCCCAACTATTTTTAATGGGCGGAGATTTTGCGATATTCATATCCGAAAGCTGTTCTTTGAGGGATGAGGTTATTATTTTTAATAATTCTATTCAAATTAATACAATTTTTATATCTAAAAAATGTATTAATTTGGAGATTACCTAGATGTTGTACTAAACAAATAGCTCAGTTTAAAGCGGTCGTAAGCGCCATTAGCTTTAAAGAGATGCAGGTCGGAGCACCATGTCTTTTACTTCTGCTAACAGGAAAGCATCTTGAGAAAATCGACATGTTTTCAGAACAGGCTGTAGTTCACGGATATGTTACATCCACGAATCTGCACTTGTCCTGCGTGATAGATTAATAGTCTTGGACTGTACTTGTGAGGTAAGGCCTCGGAGATCAAGAAGTAAGAACGTTAAAGTGTCTGTTTATTTATTTATTCATACTAAACAAGACAACATTTGTTCCATTTAATTATAAATAGTAATAATAATATTTTTGTAAACAAAAACCATTTAAAAAATTACTTTGTGGTTTAACTTACAGTACTAACATAGCGTATACGTAAGTGGAAAATCTTTAGGGGTAGGCCTGTGTCCAGCAGTGGGCGTCTATCGGCTGATGATAATGATATGTATAAGGTGTACATACATATAGACATATACTGTAACTCCTTTTAATCTCTACCTTTTTTTTTTTCGGTGGTAGGTCCCTGTTGCCGGTAACCGTCTAGGTATGTACTACTACAGCTGGTATTTCTGACACGAAGCAGTAGTGTGCAAACAATACTGAGTTCCGATTGGAAGGCGCTGTAGTTAGTGTATTACTGTTTCCACATCGATTAGGGAGGGATTAATTTATATGGGAGGATTTGTGCCAGTTCCCACCAAGCTAGCCCAATGCGGGTTGGTGGGAGCTAGGGCCTCGATTTTTTGATTAGCAGGGTGCACTACAGGCAGGCAAGTGCTCGGATCCCGTGTCGTTGTTGTGCGAGAAACCTTACATCACCTATTATTTATTCCTCACCTTCAATATACAAAATTTTAAGGACATTAATCAATTAGTCGTTAATCAAACTTAGAGCGGTTTGATGTTGAAATACATTGAACCTTAAGCTTAAAAGCCGCGAACTTTAAAGAAAGCTCATTTAAGGGGCATGCGCAATATTTCAAATTTGAGAGCCATTCCGCAAATTGAGTAACGAAGCGTGTCCGCAAAGCGCTGGGCACAGGTAGCGGGGCCGGGGGCCCGCTTCGGGTGGCAAAGGCACCGTTTCTCCAAATTAAATAAGCATACTCGCAATAAACAAGATGAAAGTGAGAAGGCTAAGCCGACGTCCAGCGCCATTTATTTACAAATTCAATCTGATTGCGCTATACAACTGAACGCTACTTGAAACATGATCGTGAAGTGTTGCCGGTTAACGAAGTGGGCGGCGTTCACGTTTTGAAGACAGATTAAAGATTTTCATTGTCACAACATCTTCTTCTTTTTGTGGTTCTTCAAATATAGAAGATTGGACATCGTCTTATATATCATTGAAGCAGAAAAACATAGATGTGAGCAGTAATAGCTTATTGAATATCTAGTTGTTCTCCGCTCGCTTTGCTGGCTGTAACACCCCCGCAATTTGGGGAAGAAATTTTCTATATTTCATTCTATATAATTTTTTTTTATTCAATTAAGCGATGTGACGAGCGGGACGTTTAACTAACTAGGCGGTAGTATGGTCATATTGCATCATATTGCGCTGCTTGAAACATAAGGTGTGATGTCTCGTTGCCCTAGAAATTACACTAGCTACAACGCCTTTCAATCCGGAACATGGTAATGTTTGCACAGTACTATTTGACGACAGAACTAGGCATTGTGGTGGTACCGACCTAGACGGTCTCCGACAACAGAGACCTACCGTCGGTAAACAGTTTTTAATTAATTTGTTATCTTTTCTCAAGGACTAACAATAATAAATAATAATATATAAAAGATATAATACAGTTTGATGTTCATACATAAGTTGCAGGAAAGGAAAGGACGGATCAGGAAGAAACCTTATTCCAAATACATAGAATTCATTTTAAAACAAAACATTAATTATACTAACAAGTAGAAAAATGCATTTTAGTAATTACAGTGAAAAAAATAAAGAAATGTAATTATTTATGTATTTAATTAGTGGAAAGGCTATCTAAATAAATGGCTATCTCATCTTATCTCATATGTTAAGTTGTATGATAAGAGGAGCGCATATATAAAACTTGAACATAAAATTTATTATTCACCACCCTGTCACATTAATTATCAATAACACCGATTATTATGTGTAGACGAAAAATATTAAGCGAAGATATGTAATAAATCAAAAAAATGGCGATAAAACATCGCCGACTCATATTTTAACTTTTTAAAGGGAATTCTAAATATGTGCCGCGCACGAGCCGAGGAGCTCTGAAGCAATCGCCGAGGAAGCTTCTGTTGGTTATTGTATTTTCTGTCTTATGCACTAAATGATACGGTGTAGAATGCTCGCGACGACGCGAAACGTGTTAAGGTATGAATTCATTCATTTATATTGCGTTAAAAAGCGACAAAGGAGTTTAACTCCGCGGCCGCCAAATATTGCTCCAATATTTAACGCGCTCAGCGATATTTATGACTTTCAATATTTAATTTTCACCATTAAAGGGTTTCACCGCTTTTGCTAACGACCGGATAAAGTTTTGTTAATTTTTTTTTTTTTCAATGCGGTCAGTTTAATCTTTGGAACTTGTTGAGTGATTCGGAAAGATTGAAAAGGGTTAATGATGTGCGTTGATATCGCCACTGATGTCTTTTCCGATCGATTTTAATCGATTACAAAGTGCAATTGATAACAATAGTTATTATCAGTAAGAGTATTTTTTTTTTATATATGTTTGTTGATAATGCGACAAATGTTTATTTATATTACTTCTTCCTCTTCTTCTTAAAGTGCCGCTCCAGCTAGTGAAGGTTGGCGATCAGCGTAGTACAGTCCTTTCTGTCTCTAGTTCGGCGGAATAATTCGGACGTCTCAAATATGCCAGTCTATTCTCTGATATTCCACAACCACGACCTTTTCCTTCACTCCACCTTTATTACTTATTGGTTTACAGGATTTTTTTTTTATTTAAACGTTCCGCCGGTTATGTGAGGCTGGGGTCCTCTTTACTCTTTTCTTTTCTCTCTTTATTTGCTTACCATTTTCTTATCCCATTCCTCGTTGTCTTCTTTCTCTCCACTTTCTATCATACCTTTTTTTACGCAAACTTCATTTCTCCTATCTTTATTCATTCTATTTCTTTCCTTTATCTGTCTTCTTAAATAAAAACAACACCCACTTCTTTATTTTTTTTTGCTTACATTTTAGGAATGTGAGCTGATTGTTGGAATCACTTATCAGGAAGACCATGCTACCTGCGCTTATGGTCTTCTCCGACACGGTCTCACATTCGTAGCGCTTTTTTGCATATAATGGACAGCGTACTCAAGCGCACCACGGTCTGGTCCACCATGGGGTCACAAAGGCACGAGAGACTCTTCTTGAGCTTAAACCTGTGAAGGTACTTAGAGAATCCCCCGTACCCCGTGAACATATGGGCTAGTACCGTTTCCAGCTCCACGTGGCGGAGTGCTCGATACGCCAATGCAACGTTCGGGTAAAATATCCGCGTTGTTGCAGCCGTCATGCCTTCCCCACACTGCCTCTTCCACTCGTCAAGCGTTCTCAGCCTTAGCTGTCTCTTAACTCATGAAATAGGATATCCCTCGTATACCGGTCTCCTCTTTGTTTTTTTTTATTTAACTGGGGAAGACGCCTGCGCATACCCGTCCTCGCGGGGGCAAGGACAGGTTATGTCGGACTTGCACCGACTAAAGTCCCCACGATGTTCCGCCTCGTCGCTTTAAGGCGGGGTCACGGGAACACTTTCGCACACATCCGCGACCCCGCCAGCGATGGCCGCAGAACGCAGTCCCACCTGTGAAGGCAGGAAAGGACCCTCCCTTTCCAGTTCTGCAGGGGCACGCCGGAACACACAGCGCGCCCCCTCTTCGGCCTCTTGCAGTTGCGCGGGCAACGCATTCCCCCGAACCTGTCACCCAGAGGCCATGGGAGCTAAGAGAGAAAATTCTCCCGGCTCCCTGCGGCAGATCCGATGTTGGGCCCGCCGCTACCCGTTATACGACCGCGGAGGATAAGGCGAGCGGCGGAACGCAATACCGACACTCCTCTTCTTCCGCGATGCCACCGCCGCCGCATCAGAAGTGCGGCACCGCTTAGTTGCAAAGGGTACGCCCTCCGCGACTCCACCTTGGCTGCAAAGGGCAGTATAAAGCTGCCCCTGTAGCCCACCGGCGTGCATCCGAAGTGAGCTCCGGTGGACCTCCGGAGCTCTAACCTGGAGTGGCCGCCTCGGGCCTGCCGGGTAGGTTCCTCTTCGCTTCACTGTGGGCGACTCAGCCACGGCTACTAAGTCCCTCCGTCACGACAAGACGGGAAACCGTTGGGGGGACCGGTTTCCTCTTGCTCTTCAGGGCCGAATCCTTGGCCAGCTGGTCCGCGCTTTCGTTTTCCTCCGTCCCAGCGTGGGCTTTTATCCATTATAATCTTATATTCGTCCCTTTCTCTCTCCCTATCTTTATATTTTCTTTCACTCTTAACGCTAAGGGATGAAGGGTGTCGGGTGTTGCAACCGATTCTACGGCGGACCGTGAGTCGCTTAGAACAGCACCTGACTGCAGCAGCTCTCTGGCAGCGTACCTTGTCGCTTCTTTTAAGACAAGCAGCTCTGCCTGGTATACAGTGCAGTAGTTGCCTAACTTGAGCTTTTTGTTTGTTACATCTGCGGCGTTCTGCATGACGCAGAACGCATCATGCAGGCTGCCGCCGATGTATATGGCCGGTTCGGCAGCCGAGGTGGCAAGTTAGACTTCCTCCGCACCTTCCCCCAGGCAGGAGAAGTCCACACCGACTTGTTCAGATGGGTGTGGTAGTCTCAAGTGGCTTACTGGTACCTCCAGCTCTCGGTCTGCTAGTACTTCCTGGGAGTGTCCACGCTTCACCTCAAATAAGGTGGCTGTTTCTGGGACCCGAAGGTCCAGAGGAAATAGCCCAACAAGCACTAGGGCCAAGTGCAACGACGCGGTCCGGTGGGTTCGCGCAATTTTCTAACAGCCTCTTAGCCGCCGGCGTCCATGCACTCGTCGCATACAATATGGTGGGCTTTAACATCGCCAGGTACATTGTCCTAATCACCTCGGGGTTCAACCCCCACGATACTTTCGCGACTCCGAACAGCGGACGATAGAGCATTTGGGCTTTTTCGCTCACGTTCTTCACGTGCGTGTTGAACTTGAGTCTAACATCAACTTTGAAGCCGAGTATCCGAACTTTCCCAGTTCGACAAAGGAGCTCTCTTGCCTTTATCTGCTCTCCATCTCCTCCCTTACCACTATCATTTTAGTTTTGTGAGGTGCGTTGTTATGGCGTATCACTTACCATCAGGTGAACGTCCCGTTCGTCTCGTCGCTTAATTGAAATAATAACAAAAACACCGAGACTCCCACGCATATAAAATCTATAAGATAAAGTGAAAACTGATACTTCAAAAATATATACTAAAATCCTTATGAATACTGCTATCGTGTAATATTTTCCGCCTAACATCTTACGGAGTCAACCTCACCATCACGCGGTGCACCCTGCTAAACAGACAAGGCTCTGACTATCCACCCGCAAAACCCGCACTGGGCCATAGTGGCGAGGCTTAGGCTCAATTCCCACTCAATGAGGATCCTTGTGGGAAGTCTATGCCCAACAGTGGGCGTTGGCCGGCTGATAAGATAAGATATATATATAATTTACAATTTAAAGCGGACAATGCGGCCGTAAATTTTATTATATCTTTCGACAATGGCCGCTTAAATTTTAAAATTCGCCGCCCTCATAGATTGTATCCGAGCATCCTGTTCCCTCGAGCGCGATGGAGGTGTTGATTAATTTATAAAAAGAAAAATTACCAACATGGAATCGGTAAGAGGTCAATTATTTAAGGTCCCGTTTAATTAAACAATCTCCTCGACGATCTCTATTAACATTTCAATTTAGTTCTTTGCGTAATTGCACCGCTCGGAAACTACGGCTTAATCAACTCGGAGATATTTATTCGTATGTACTGCTTGTAGATAAATTGCTCGTGTATGCTTTAATCAGTTCTCGCTTGCGAAGTAATACTACTCAGATAGAGAATTAAAAAAAAATCGTGAGATAGATGAGAAACTATTTGAAGAAATGAAAAATTTGCTAAATTTATTGATAGAAAAAAAAAGCCGTAACGGATCTTCGAATGCGTGTTTCTTATGTATTTGTAATAATAGTGTTAATAGTCATTACTATAAGGTAGTAAAGTCCTTGAGCAACGTAGTACTACATCTGCTACAGAGTAATATGATGAAGATAACGAATACCCTTTGATGCAGGAAGATTTGTGAAGCTGCTACCCCAAAGCTTTGGCCCGGGAACACTCCTCGAGGATATGGTGAATATTCTGTACTACTCCACCATCACAGCTTCCATTTCTACTACCAAACAATATGTGCAAACATTACTGTGTTACGGTCTAAAGGCCGTTCAAACATCTTTCAACATTTTATGTTTTAAGGCAACAACCACAATGCGATGCTGTGTAAATGATCTCTCTTGTCGATTTGTTGAATAATAAAAAAAAACTCCACAGATTGTACAATTCTATGTACTTAAACTTAGATTATACTGATCCCTTAAACTAGACTTACACAATGTCGTGGTTGTGTTCCGATCGGAGATTTCGTGACTTCTTCTATGACAACGACTGCCGATGATGTTTTAGTGGGTAAAAATCTCCACATAACCCTGAGGACCTTCCAAAAGATAGTATCTTTTTGAAGTTTGTCTGCGATTTTAAGTACATTCTGTATCATAAAGACACGCAATAAAAATAAATAATTTTCGACTGATCGTGCGACCTCAGTGAGTACGGACTTTGGTATTTATAGGTCTACACTGATTGTGGTGGAGTGAGGCTCACGGGTGCCCGGCAGATGTGTTAGCGTCTCGTTAGTGAACATGCACCGTTCTGCCTACATCTTAATTAAGCCCGCGCCGCTGCGCCGGCACTGCGCCGCGAAAGTACCGCGCGAGTCAACAACAACCCTCGCAGCGAGTACCGTTTCCTGTCAACCGTTTAATCACTATCATTGTTTCACGTTTCTACGTGTGTATATATTACTAGCTGAGAACAGCTGTTACCGCTCCGGCCACCCTTTTAGGGGGTAACATTTCGTAAAATCCGTTCTTAGCTGACCTGTACTCGCTAGAAGTAATGTTGCTATCAAACTTCAAGTCTCTAAGCCTTGTGGTTCCAGAGATATCGTGATGAGTCTCTAAATAAATTGAAATCTCTTATGTATATATAGATTAATTAGTTTTTATATTAACTATATATTATTAAAATTATCAACAAATTTCTATACTTATTTAAATATCTAAAATCATCTTGTATTATAGCATAATCATCTCATATATACTTTATTATTAAATACGAATATTTTCAAAGTTCTTTGTATGGCATATTTAAGACTATATTTATATTGTACTTTTTACTAATTGGGTAATTTTATTAACCTATATCTACTTATCAAGTTGTAGTATTTTTTTAAATTAAATATTTATTATAATGCAATACTATAACACAGAAAAGTTTTTTGTTAAACACTGTAGTCAAGGGATGTATATAGGCGTAAGATTAAATAAAGCTATTATGTATATATATATAAAAAACATTAATATATAGTAATAAAATATATACGTACAAAAATTTCTGCATATATTAATGTTCAACAAATATATAGAAATTTGTTTTGGTTATTTATACCTATTAAATAATAATATAAAACTCCAAGTTAAGTTTATATACTTAGAAGTATTCGTGTAATGTTTCAAATATGTGTGAGGAGAAAATATCTGAATCTAAACTTGTTATAAAAAGTTCATATATATAAAAATTTTAAGTGTTTATTTAATGGTTCAACTCATCTATGTAACACTTCCGGTCATAAATAATAAAGTTTGAGAGACAACGTTACAGTCTCTCATTAATATATATTTATTTGGATTACAGAAGAAATCTTATATAAAGATATAGTTTTGTTTGAAAAGAGCCAGTTTATTAGGTTGTAGAGAGAGAGTTAAGTATTGTAAAGTTATTAAAGAAGTTTACATTAAATTAACGGCGTTTGGTGATTACGGTGATTAGTACCACATCTATTAGTTTAATGTGCGTTTGAGCAATCCAGAGGTCCGGCACTTTCGGTGTGTTCAAAGGGAGTTATTAGGTCGTATATTGATGAGCAATTAAGCGGAGTGTTCGGCGCAATCTCCACGGCGCCTGATAAGGGCATTTGTTGGTGTCCGCCATCGGCCGAATGGACACCATTATGCTAATTCCGCGCCGTTACCACTACAGGCTCGAGCTTGCCGTTTAAAAAAAAGGCCGATACAATGTAGCAGTTTATCCAATTAAACCAACCCTTATTAACTAACGGCTTATGAGGCACAACGGCTAATATCTTCTCTTTTAATACGGATATTCCTACTTAGGTTTCAAGGGTATGATAGCATGATAGATTAGACAATAAATAATATTCTCTGGTGGTAGGTATCTGTTGCCGGAGACCGTCTAGCCTATTTCTGCAGCCAAACAGTAGTATGCAGACATTACTGTGTTTATGCGCCGAAGCTGGTGAAATTACTGGCATAACAAGATTCATCATCTTTTATCTCAGGCGACGAGCGCAATGTGGTGCAGTATATATCATCCTCACTAGCGCTACGTTATGCGCAGGCGTATCACTTACCATCAGGTGAACGTCCCGCTCGTCCCGCCGTTCATGGTATAAAAAGAAAAGGGTTGGTCTTCTTGACAACATCATGTGATATTGAAAGAAGAAATTTGTTTTACTTAAAATAAGATATTGTTTTGAATACTTTCTTATTTCATCGATGAGCAAAGCAAGAACAAGACCAAGCATTGGACAATGTTGGTTCTGGTCTTTTTGCTTTAATACTTCAAGTCTTGGTCTAGGCCTTGTATAGCAGTCCTATAGTATATTAAATATTTTGTTTCCATTAGAAAAACATATGTTTAAGTATAATTATTTTAACTAATCATTTCAACGGGATTTTTATTTTTTCGTTTGATCTTGCTTAATAAGTCTGTCTAGGTTTTCATCTAGTCTTGATCACGTTCATTCAGTTTGGTCTTGGTCTAGCGACAAAGCAACTTTACTCATAACCACATCGTGTATTTTGCAACAATAGTTCAATCAACGTAAACATGAAATTGTTTACTATAACCTCTTCTTTTGTTCATTTAATTAATAATTATTATATTGTTTAAATTATTTTAATTATTTTCCTTGTTGTGTCACTCTCCTGTGGTGACAAAGTGTATTATGCAAAATTTTCCCTATTGTAATGTTATTTCTATATCATCACAATAGTATGATTTTGTTTATGAACATACATATGAGTTATTTGCTCGTTTTCCTCTAGTAATTAATGTAATTAAATAATGAACAATAAAACAATTAACTTAGTATACTGTTTTATGTTCTTGTATATAATACATTGTAAGCACTTCGTATCATGTAAGGTTAATAATATTAGGTACTATACCGATCACGGTTTCCTAATTATATTTATTTATATTTAGTCAACTAAAAGAAATATTTTAGTTGTTGTACAAAAAAAAATACTACCTGTTACAATCGACATTTTAGGTAAGTATTGTACTGCTGCTACTATTTTTATTCTACAAATATTACTGTGTTGCAGTTTGAAGTCGTTGTAGTCGTTTAACTTACTGAGAATAATGAGGCTTAATATCTTATGTCTTGACTCGACAAGAACTATATGGTTCAATGTAAACATTATCATCACCACATCATGGACGGACGTAAGTAGCACCAGGACTATATCTCGTTACTCCCTGCGCTACATAGTATAAACAAATCTTTTGTAAACTACAATTTTTAAATCAGCTTTAACTATTATTTCAAGAAATTTATCTCATAAATAACATTTTATTAATTACCCTTGTTAGTTGTTCACTCCTGGTGGAGTGGACGTGGTCTTCGATCGCCTGATTTTCTACTACTCGAAAGGGAGAAATAATAGCAGTGGTTTCCTGTTGCTTTCTACTTCAAGAAAAATTTATACAAGTATGTATATTTTAACTAATTTACCAATTAACAAGTAATTAATTTTTTATAATGCTAGTGTAATCTTTTGTGAGTGTTTCGCTGTGGCTCATAATACGTGGGTTTTTATAACAAGAGGGACCGTAACTCATAATTAGTATAGAAATGCTGCAATACAAAATACTAAGCGAAATGAGCATTCATTCCTGCCATTGAGGTGTCTTTTGTGCTATCGATTTTCGCTCATAAAATTTATGAAGATTACCCATCTACAATCACGCCTACTCTCAAGGAATCAATGGTTTCTCCGGGCATGTCTATAGGAAAGATTTATTAGCCTCTATTCGAATATAATCTTCACTAATTCACCGTAGAAAAACGTCGACTTATAAACCACCTGGACAATCGACTCTTTGTAGTACGGTTCAATATATTTTAAATGACTCCGAGACGGCCGCTCGTGTGGCCGATCCCATTGTGACTGACGGTGTGGGTACCCTTTCACGAGAGCGAACGCGGGGATATTTATTTTTCCAATTTTTGAATTAAGAATAATTTCTTTTTTAGCTGCCGTCTGTGGACGTGTGCCGCGCATTAGTGGCCTTTGTCGAAAGCTTATTAATGAAGCTTCGTGAAGGTTTTTGTTTTTTTTTTATTTAAGGATATGCCATTGGTAAATAGAAAAAAAACAAAAAAAAAAAATATTAAATTCATAAATTTTATTGAAATGCCACTGCAAGCTGTGGGTTCTCCATGATAACTATAACTTCAGACCTCCCGTGATCACAGGTGCTGTAAGACACACCAAATGTCAGTTTAATGAGTAATTAAATGAACAACATGAAATTTAGATTCATTAAACAAAGCTTATTTAGCTATAATCGTAGACTGGCGATATGGTGATCAACTATCACTGGTGGTAGGACTCTGTTATCGGAGACCCCCTAGGCAGGTACCAACGCAGCACCTATTTCTGCCGTCAAGCAGTAGTGTGCAAACATTGCCGTATTCCGGTTTTAGGTGCGCTGCATCAAGAATAAACGGGACTTAACATCCTTGCCTGAAGGCGACGAGCGAAATATGGTGCAGTGTAAACCATTTTATCTAGTGCCACGTTATAATAGACAGGCGCGTCAGTTACCAATTGGTATACGTCCAGCTTATCTCTTCTCTTCGTAGAAAAAAAATATGTTTCTGAAGACGCGACAATGCTGGATTTGTTTTTAGATATAAAACATGACTAATTTAGATTTATCATCATTGCTATAATCAGCTGATAAACCTTTGCTGGACTCCATCCATATTGGTCGGTCATGCGTTGTTCTCATTCGGTGTTTTTCATACCGGACTGAGGTGTTCCTTGTGAAAGGCCTTCAGACGTAGATTTGCTGAAAGCTATAGGAATTTTTATATAATAACTAATGTATATATTAGTTAAAGTTGTGGTGTAACTTATGTACACAAACTAATCAACTGTCCGTCTTACTTAATCATTTGCGAATTATCATCTCTTTCATTAAATAGAAACCTTTACTCATAAACACAATGTATTATCAGGAAGAAAAGTGAATTATGTATTGAATTAATAGTATTTTTTTTTTATTTAATTAAGAGACGAGACGAGCGGGACGTTCACTTGATGGTAAGTGATGCGCCGTAATAACGTGGCGCTAGTCAGATATTATATACTGCACCACATTGCCCTCGTCACTTGAGACATATGTTGAGTCTAGTTACCCCAGTAATTACACTAGCTACTTCCTTTAAACCGGAACACAGTGATGTTTGCTCATCACTATTAGTCGGCTGCAATAGGCGCTCCGGTGGTACCTACTTAGACCGCCTTCGGCAACAGAGACCTATCACCTAGTGTTGACAAATAGTATAGTTATTGCGTTTCTTCTCTTATCTCCTCTGAGGATAATATGAACACTATTTCCATATATATATATATATATATATATATATATATAGTTTTTTTTATTCGCCGATCACGTGAAAATTAGTGCATGTATCGTCATGGGAACGTAACCAATCGATGAGGAACGATTTGTATAAGGCTATAAAATTATTTTTTGAATTTGATAGATCCTTCATCATTTTATTTCTAATTAACTTTTAGAAGCATTTTGATTTCGTGTTAGTTATTCGGTTGCTATAGTAACGGTTACTATGGGCAGCCACTTGGGGCATTTATATTACGGGCAGCAATGCGGTTGGGAAACAGCATCGTATAAAATAAAAAAACTACCTTCATTTTCTTGTTACGTATTTGTAACTTGAATCAATACTATTGTGAAGCAATTACAAAGTTTTCAAAGTTATTAAATAGTATTTGGATAAGAAAACAAAAAAAAATCTATTCTAATTTAATAAATACAATTAAGTGATTTTGCAATTTATAGTATTTGGTTAAATTTTGTGTCCTTTTTGAGTTTCTATTTTAAATCACTTAATAAGATATTGTTTTGAAACACCGACTGAGCGAGTTTTGAGATTATGAACATCTTCCCAGGACTAAGGTGTATTTTTATAAAAAGTAATTTCATCACGTTGACCAAATGTGAGGAATTAATACCTTCTTAAGAAACTGTTATTAATACTATTAAGTATTATATTTTTTGTATTAAGACTGCAGGGTGAGCAACTCCGATAGAGTAGTTAGAGCGGTTTGTATTCATTAAGTCTTTGTGACTCTTGCTTATAATAAATTTCTGTCATAATTGTACAACACATCGATTCATCACTGACGCGTCATTTTCAAGGAGTTACCACATCAAAGTGTAGCAATAAAGCAAATATTTGATTGTGTACTCTCAGTAGGCGATGATTGCATCGAGTATGTAGGAGTGATTCGTTTAGCGGCGAGTGTACGCGTCGTGATGTAAGCACGCGAAAAACAAATCCGAGAATCCGAATTATCGTTTACTAATTAGTAATGGTTACGATTATAGAAATTACCAAATGTAGGAGTTATTCGTACATACATGCAATCAAGTTAAATTTGTATTTCTTAAGATAGCAGTTAGACGTTCACAGCGTGAAATAGGCTTACTATAAATATTCTCACAATAGTTAGAGATTCATATGGCGGGATTTGGACCATTTTCCACTACGCTGGCTTAATGCGAGTTGGTGGGTTCCAGAGCTTCGTTTGTTGATAGCAGGGGGCACCAC
Organism: Ornithoptera alexandrae; assembly: GCA_029030555.1. Classification (NCBI taxonomy): domain Eukaryota; kingdom Metazoa; phylum Arthropoda; class Insecta; order Lepidoptera; family Papilionidae; genus Ornithoptera; species Ornithoptera alexandrae. The sequence goes on from JARDVY010000031.1 coordinate 4,153,510, forward strand.
GAGCAGGTGAGGTTGGCTTGGACCCAGTGAGTAGTTGTGCGGGAACCCTGACTCCTGGGGATAATTAACGAATATCTATTTACTACACACGCACATTGTCTACACCAAACCAATAAAAAACTAACTTTATGATTTTTGTCTATGTGACTATTCTATCTTTCTTTCTGTCCATCAGAAAGCATCAAATAGAAGTCATTGGCGTTACCTCGTTAAGAACAGGTTATCGATAAGGAGTCACGACCTTCAGTACTGAGGAACCGACTTAAAGAGACAGGGAGATGTGACTGTTTGTGTCGGATGATTACTGTAATAGCTAGTCGAGATTTTACAGAACCTTCACTGCAAATTGATAACGAATAAATAAATTATAATTCATTTTAATTACATATATTAACACAAGTCTATGAGAAACGTTTACTATGTATATATCATTATCATCATCATCAGCCGATAGACATCCACTGCTGGACATAGGCCTCTCCTAAAGATCTCCACATCGATTGCTCCTGTATTGCTCGCATCCAGTGGGTACCTGCGATTCTCACGAGATCGTCGGTCCACCTTATGAGAGGCCTCTCAACACTACACTATCTTATAGTATGTATATGTATATATATATATATGTATATATTTTTATTGACCCATCACGAGATCTTCGAAATTAGGTAGAGATTCTTCCGCCATTTAGAGATCAGCTAAGAATGGATTTTACAAAATTTCTTCACCAAAGAGAGTTGCGGGGGTGTTATAGCAAGCGAAGGGCTGGGAACGACTAAAATAAAAGTTTCAACTAATCTATACTATTAACTGTTGCAGATGCTTCTTTTGAGAACATATTTTTCTCTTTTAAATCTCAATATTATTTATTCATGAATGAGAATTATTTTTCATCTAAATAATATCTGTGATCCACGAAGTAAATGATTCTGTTTACGAACAGGTTTTTCTTATACCTTTCATGAATTTAAAAAAAATCCTTATCCTACATCTGAGTTGGTGTCCACAGATGTAATTGAATTCCTCTTTTAATTTTTCAATAGCAAATAAGAAGTTTTTAATCAAAAATAACGATATTACCTCAAACAAAATTATTTCTCATGGGTTATAAGCAAGTTGGGTGTGCTAATAGAAGCAAATGTAATTAATGATCCATTAGACAGCTCAGCGCGAGTTAAAGCCGTCGATTCCTTAAGCAATGATAATTTCATACTCCTCACCACCAATGTTGTAAGATGGACACCTGTTCTAATTCGGTTAAGTGGCGATAACAAACTTCATAACAGTGGGATCCCGAACGTTGTCCGGTTGTACTACGCGACGAATAACCTCACTTATCACTGCTTAGCGCCCTACGGTGGGAAATTTTGTCTTCATCGGCATATACAGCATCTTCCGTTTGTTTCGTTGTGTGTTTTTTATCTGTTTGAATTTTAAACCGACTATTATTTAAAAAAAAAATTGATAAAACCACGACTATTATGATGACTTTAGAAAGTTTTGGAACTAATTAAAAGATAGATCTTTGATTGAGAGCAAAACGGGAATTTGTAAAATTGTCCTGTAGCGGTATATATAGAAAAGAAGTAAAATATTATCTCGAAGATCAAAATCGTATTTCCGAATTATTTAGAGTATCAATATTCATTTATGCACAACAAATATAAATTTCCACGTCTTCAAAGCATCGAAACACGTTCGCATGGTATTGCAGGAACAAAAGGAAATTCTAACGGTACTCCGTAAACAAACATCCTATGTAGAAGCCAATAGCTTCCTATTGGACGGTAAGTGAACAAACATCGTACCGTGGGTACAGGCGTGGGCAAACACGGGGCAAATCACATTAGCAAATTGTGTGTACTAACGTCAAACGCTGTGAGAAACTTACGTATGGGAAACACTGATCGCTGCTGAAGGAAATCGCCGACGGTTTTCTTTGCTGCTCATTGGTTATTCTGCTCCATGTTGGCACTTGTATTAACGTAAACTGGAAATTTGCTTTATAAAATTGGGTTTTGTACAATCATCTTTTATTATCAACCGTTTGTCTATTGCCATAGTTTGTAAAGCCCTTTTATCTCAAAAGATTTGACTAAAAACTCAGGGGAGAACGTTTACTGATCCACTACGAACTGTTGACCTGTCGGACATAGGTCTCGTGTAATCTATCAAGCTAATAACCACATGTAATATGTAACATTCATCTGTTGTTAAATAATGATACTTCAAGAACACTCTAGTTCTCACATGATTTACAGCCGTCATTCTACAATTCTGTTTGGCATTAAATATAAGGCAGGCACAATCATCAAACCTCATATGTCTCCAGAATCGAACAGGATATTCCTAAGCTACATGGCGAACGTCTAGCTACGGAGTCAGTAAATTTTGATAGAATATTCGATTTGTATTAAGAAAGTACTCAGATGAACAAGTTCTTAATATCACTGGGCTTTTTGATCCCTTAGTAGTAGAAGATAAATACATGAACCTAAATGGCGGATTTTTAATGAAGAAAAACTTTGTAGAACATAAAAGAGCAGGTACGGAATTAATGAGCCAATGGTCGGAGGGAGCAAGCGCGAGTTGACTCAAACAGGATAATTGTGTGGTTGCCAGAGTGTCCCGACGCTCTAATGAGTAATAATAAGAGCCACCCAGAGAGATAGGGACAGGCTCGCGGCTCGGTTTGTATGGAAGAGGCTTCCATTTAACTTTTCCAAGCATTCTCTAAGGAATTTACTTTAAACTGGCCAGCTTAGAATAATCAGTAAATGACATAAACTGTTGACATATTTGGACTGATGATACAATAGTAAAGTTTTTTTTGGTTGATATTCTTTCTGCCGTCAAATCGTTGTTCACAATTAACGAATGTGATGTAGCTGATCTAAAAGTTAGATATTTTATCATTAAATCTATATTAATAGATATATTTTTTTTTATTTTTAAAACATGCATTTTTTATTATTATACATTGAACATTTTTAACTACTGGAAATTTAGATTAGATTTATATTAGATCCAGTAATACATTTGTCTGTTTATCATCATCATCAGCAGCTATACATCTACTGCTGGACATTGGCCTCTCCTAAAGATCTCCACATTGATTGATTCTGTGCTGTCTGCAAAACTGCCAGACACTAGGAGTCGTCGTCTGTAGAGGTTCATATTGGAGGGATTTAGGCCTTTTCTCACCACGCTGGCTCAATGCGTGTTGGTGGAAGCTAGAGCCTCGTTTGTAGATTAGCAGGGTGCACCACGAGCAGATGAGATTGGCTTGGGTCCCTTGAATTATTATGCGGGCCCCTTATACCCCTTAATAATAATTAAAAGTAGTACATTTTCAATTATTATTAAGTGTATGTACACATACCGTATTTATTATATTATTTTTATATAGTTTATATATATTACATATTAATTTATCTGTAATAAAAAAAAAAAAAATTCAAGTTCAATTGTGGCTGTCGCGTTCGTACTATCAAGTAAGTCTCTTTAAAGTAAAGATTTAAATTTGTCTGTTATAAAATACTATGTAGCATCGAATTTTTTCTAAGTTAGGGTTTATCGTTCATAAGGGATATATCAATTCCATCGTACCTTTTAAACCTAAAACTAAAAATTACCTAAATTAGGCATTAATGTCATCAGGCATTACACCAGGTCTTTGGCGAATTTAAATGTTGGGTCCTCCAATGCGTTTTCAATCACACTGATTTTTGATGAAGCTTGTGCCGTTAGTTCCTTGGACAACTATAACAGCTTCATCAGACTTAGAAATGGTCAAAAAAGGAACCTAGCTTTATTTTGTTCCGCTTACTATCCATCAGCACAATACAATAATGTTGGTCGAGGTTAGGCTATATAAAGCAGGCGACTATCTCCACGTTGCCGGGGCAGCCTGTCCGCGCCCGGGGTACACCTTACGACTTCATTAGACCGCGTCAACCGGCCGGTCACGACGCGGCCGGCCGCTGCTGGCCTCGTGCTGAGAACATTGCGCCGAATGCTCAGTCGAGTTACTTGCTCGTAACTTGATGCTCTCCGCATAGAATGTTGTAAAATTTTTCTATTTGTAAACATACTTGCTTAAATACATCAAAATGTCTTCATCTTACATATTCAATGCCTTAAACTTGAAATCGAAGATCTTCGGTAATATTTGAGAGTGGTACGATATTGGATTCTATATTTAATGAACTTCTCTAGGTTTTCTCAAGGAGTTCTAGTACAGGTTCTTTAAGACGACCTTTATAGTTTTTCCATGGTCATCTACAAGCTCATAATGGTCACTTGCAGGCGTCCATAAACTGAAAAAAACTATTGAAAATCAGTTGGGTGCTTTCTTTATACCTTTTGTAGTTTGAAAGAAAGCAGTGATAATTAAAATTTAATATATACAACTTATTTAAGTAAAACTCGGGAATATTCTATCCTTGTATTTTATTATCATATTATGTATATGATAATATATACTATAACAAATGAGAAAAGTCGTATCGATTTATTTTAATTATTTATTTGTGCACATAGAAATCACTGTAAAATACAACATATGTAGAAATAAGCAACGAGAATATTTCTTCCAGTAGATCGGCGCATTAAGACAGTAAAAAAAAAAACTTATATTACGCCCTAAATATAAACTAGAATAGTAGTAATGTATGTCTAGTGCATATACGCATGTGCTGAAGTTGGTGTACTTGTCGGCGGATATGACTTAATATTAAAGAAATTTACTTTTCATCCCAAAAATGTTGTATATGTTTATAACATAAAACTTTATTTAACAAAATACTTAACTCTTAGTTTTCTCTCAATATAATAAGAAAGTCAAAGCGATTTATCAGCTAATCTGTTCCTAGAATTTCCAATATAGGCGAAGGTGGTCGGAGACAGGACCTGAGCCCGACTACGATGACTGTTCTTTCCCCAGAAATAAAAAAATCAAGACATACAAATAGTGAAAATCTACCGGATAACTATACTCCAAGTAGTACACTATTTTAAGAACAGGCCGTGGATCCGGATCAACGAGCCTAGTATCAGATGAGCTGTAAGAATCAAAATGACTACCAAGCGTTCCACATCATCAGAGAATATAGCTAAGCTGTTGCTACGGCCAAGTGCGAGTAGGTTATTACCTACTTAACCATTGTTAAGTAGCGTTTGAACGCAGCACAAACACTACTGGTGGTAAAGCGATGGCTCGCAGCAAGCTGGTTCCTATTTAACATTGCGCACGTTTCGCTAATGGCTCGCCTTCGACAAAGTCGCGATAGCGCACCCTTATCGGAAATACCTTAATAACGCCCCTGGAATTTTTCTTCCCGCTTTATTGCGAACGATTTATTTTCAACACAAATCGCCGTGTTCACTTAATCATCATCAGCCTGTAGTACCTATAATTCCAATTAAGTGACGAAACGAGTGGGACGTTCACCGTGGTAAGTGATACGCCTGCTAGTTGCGTCTTGCGTCTAACAATGTAGTGCTAGTTAGTATGATATATACTGCACCACGTTGCGCTCGTCGCCTGAGACATATGTTGAGTCTCATTACCCCAGTAACTTCATTAACTACAGCGCTCTTCAAACCGGAACGAAGTAATGTTTGCCGGCAGAAACAGGCGCTGTAGATACCTACCTAGACGTTCAGCAACAGAGACCTACCACCAGTGAAAGCACTGATCATTTTATACTTAATAAAGCAATAAATTTCAATAATAATAGAGTATAGTACATGTAGATAATGTTAAGGAAATATTAAGTAATATATAAGCAAATAATAAGTTGGTTCTATTAGTCGGGTTCGCGAACTATGCGGCCGGTGTCATCGAGTGCGCACACTGCAGCGCGGGTAATAACTTAATAAGCGACCCGGCGGAGCTCGGCGTAATTACAAATTAGAGAATGCTCGCGCCGCGTGTACTGCAGATCGCTGCAGTGATAGCGGACGCCATTCTGCAAACTTTTGCAACACGACCTGCGTCAATAACGTGACTACCTACTCACCATGGCCGAATCGCCGAAACAACCTGCAACAGTGATTTTCCTTTAAAAAAAAACTTTTTACATTTAAGAAAAAAATCTTGTTTTTCATACAACCTAAGCGGTCAAAGTATTGCTTAAGTTATCATTTCGCCCATTGCGTAAGTTAAACCGTTTTCTAACTTTCTTGTTTAGTTAATATACATATTAATATAATTGATACTTAGTACTACATTTTAATACTTTACAACTTTCGTAATAGATATAATTACGTTAAAAGCTATTATTACATGCACTTAAGAATTAAGTTATCAGTTATAAACAAAATGGCGGAAGGAGGCTGTATACACTAGTAATACATTTTAGTCTATTTCACTATCATAATCTTTTCATATATATAATCACGAGATCTGGAAGTAGGTCACTGTCGCCGGAGACGGTTTAGGTAGGTATCACCGCAGCGCCTATTTCTCCCACCTAACAGTACTCGTAGTGTATTCCGATTTGAAGGGCGCTATAGCTAGTAAAATTGCTGGGTTCACTTTTGGTCTTATGTCTCAAAGCGACTAGCGTAATGTGGTGCATTGTTTATCATCCTAACTATCGCCACATTGTTATAGGCAATGGAATCACTTACCGTCAGGTGAACGTCATGCTTGTATCATGGCTTTGTCAAATAAATAAATCGCTATGTATATCGTAAAAATATATTTTTTTTATTTTCCATTTAGTTATTACCGGTACCTATTGGGTAGGTTTCTTGTTAATAAAAAAAAACTTCCTTTCTAAGCTACACTTCGTCATCGTAATTTCTGAACCAACATCCACTCATAAATGTAAATTTCTTTTAATGGAACATCTTTCTACGATACTTGTTAGTATTAAAAAAGTATTAAGCTGTTATGGATCAGTATCAAATATCGAGTATCTAATAGTAATATATAAAGACCACTTGCAAATGTACATGATAGTAATTATGTGGACTCTGTCTCTCTTACTAGCCATTATCCTATATAGTGATGGGGTCAGCATTCTTTATTTTTCTTCTCCACTTCGCTCTGTCCTCGACATCATCGTCAATCACTTGACACTGCATCATTCCACCTTATTTTGGGTTTGTCTGTGGATCTTCCACCAAGGAGAGCGGCAGTGCCAAATTACCAACGTAGTCAGGCAGTCTTTTTACGTGACCATACATACCATTGTGTAAGTACGAGGACTAAAGTGTTGAAAAGGTATTTTAAAATAATAGCAGAATTTTTTTTTTCAGGATAGCCCACCTAACTAAGTTTACACCAAGGAACCTGTAATGGGCTTAATGCGGCTTAGGTGAGCTGGGCACTGGTAGAGCCTTATCGATATTTGACAACTCCACCCGCCGCTCGCAACTATTTACGAGGTAATTCTGCAAACCTCGAACACGATGTACCCTAATTAATTACTGATTTCATTAATTAACTTAATTAACCGTGAAAGTGGACGCAAAAATTCTCGGGTCCTTTTTAATTACAATTTTTTGTTTACAATGTATACATGTGTATAATGTATACAATTTATTTACCTTCTAGGTAGGTACCATCGCAGGACTTATTTGCAAACATTACTGTGTTCGGGTTAGAAGGGCGTTGTGAGTTGCAAATTCCTGTTATTTTTTTATTGTATGAAGCGACGAGACTAGCAAGACGTTCATCTGATGGTAAGTGATACGCCTTGCCATAACAACGTGGCACTAGTTAGTACATTTGCACAATGCGCTCGTCGCCTGAGACATAAGATGTTGAGTCTCGTTACCCCAGTAATTTCACTAGCTGCAACGCCCAAATGAAAGACGGTAATGTTTGCATTCAACTGTTTGACGGTGGAAATAGGCGTTGCGATGGTACCTACCTAGACGGTCTTCGGCAACAGACCTACCACCAGTATATATTTACAGGTTATAAGGTAAGTTAATGTCTTGTGCCTCAAAGGTACTGTTACAATGTGGTGTGTTATTTACATAACTTTACTATATGTATCATACAGTTTGCAAGGATTGTGGATCCTTACATAACATCAGTAATCAGATTGTCTACTGACTATTTATTCAACAAAACCTTCTGACAAAACTTAGAAGACACACACACGTTTGAATTATGTACAAAGTAAGGGGTCCCGTATAACAACTCACGGTACCCAAGCCACTGTACCTGCTCGTGGTGCACCCTACTAATCAACAAACGAGGCTTTGGGCCAGCGTGGTGGGTAATGACCAAAATCCCCTCCATAGGAACCCTTATATACGACAGCCCCTAGTGCCCAGCTGTACCGGAGGCCATGCTGACTGTATGTGGAGATCTTTTGGGGAGGCCTATGTCCAGCAGTGGACGTCTATCGGCTGATGATGATGAAGTAATTAAATAATGGTCAAAGTAAATCCCTATGTTCAACATCTCTTAAGATTGTATGCTTTCCAATTAACCTTCGAGTAGTGACCGTGTATCAATAGAAGTACTGGCGCCCTACAAGGTAACACGATCTGATGAAGGTCGCTGGAAGATCTTTCCAAAAAAGTCTCTGTAAAGTAGCGGGCATAAAACGAGAGATAAAAATAATTATGGTGATGATACAGTTATGTGTATATTAGTTCTGAATATAATTTACTGGTGGTAGGTCTCTTTTGCCGGAGACCGTCTAGGTAGATACTACCGCAGTGCCTATTTCTACCTTCAAACAATACTGTGCACACATTAGTGTTCCAGTTTGAAGGGCGCTGTAGCTAGTGAAATTATTGGGGTAATGAGACTTAAAAGTTTACGTTTCAAGGGGACGAGCGCAATATGATGATATGAATACCATTCTAACTAGCACCACGTTGTTATGGGCAGGCGTATCGCTTACCACCAGGTGAACGTCTTGTTCATTTTGCCGCTACGTTGAATAAAAAAAATTATATTCTTTATGTTAGAACTGCACCAATTATCCAAGTTTTAAGACGTCACAGAGTAAAACCTTGAATTATATGTATGTATTCACCACTTGTTGCAAATTGTCACTCAATTGAACAAGTGATATGTAATTATAATAAAATAACTCGATTACCGTTCAATCGTCCAATTACTCGTAATAAGATGCTCTCGAATATATCGCACTCAATCCCCGCCCAGGTTTAAAACATGTTTTTAAATGTGCACGAGGACTGTGGACTGGAAATTACAAATAATTGCAACTTATCATTGCCAACATTCAATTATATGTCATTGAAATATCTTAAAGTAGCAATCATTTAGTGCTTGTGGAGGCGAATATTTTTTTTTTTGCAAATTTTGTTCATCACCGTCATCATCATTGTTATCGCTCTGTGGATCATCGGACACCGTTTAGATATTTCAGCGCCTATTTCTATAGTAAAATAGAAGTGTAGTAGAAGTATTGTTTGCTACTTTGTTCCAGTTTGAAGAGCGTTGTAGCTAGTTTAATTACTGAGGTAGCGAGACGTACCATCTTAGTTTTGAGGACGTCGAGCATAATGCAGTGCAGTGTATACTATTTTAGTTACCCCTATATTGTTACAGGTAGGTATATCATTTTTCACCAGATGAACGCTCCGTTCTTCTCATCGCTTAGTCGAATATAAAAAAACCAAACCGTCGTTTTGTTATTAGTTTTAAAAAACGGCCTTTGAAAAACCTTGTCTAACAAGATTATGTTCATCCGAATTTTGTGCTTGGTCTTCATCATCACCAATCGATAAATTGTTGCAAATAAGCCTCTATTAAAGATTTCGAAACGTCGAATGGAACTTATATTTTCATTGATTTCGTTTCAAAATTATCATCATCATCATCAGACGATGGACACCCACTGGCCGACAAAGGCCTCGCCCAAACTCTACACAGATGGGTCTCAAACCGCCCGCACCCAACAGCCTCTCGCGACTTTTACCAGATCGTCGGTCCACCTTGTGACGGGTCTGCCAGCACTGAAAAAGTATATAATATTTTAAATTAGGTTTATGTGATACGTAGTTAGTTTTTCATTATTTTTAATTAGAAATAAAAGGGTAGTTTTAATAAAACTTTGATGACCAATTGATTGACTCTATTACTAATATGTAATAATACACGTTAAAGATAATTAAACATTTATATTAAACTTGTACGTACCTAGAAAATGGAGTCTGAGTACATTCAATACCAAATATAACAACATACGTTAACATTTGTTTTTTGTGTAGTAAATTTTTAAAAAATGATATTTATTAAACCCGCTTCCGTCTGCACTATGGCCGCCGCCCGTAATCGCCGGCCTGACACTCGCCGCACTCGCTCTAATGAACTCGTAGAAAAGCCAAGGCAGGGCCTTCAATGCGGTGGTTAGCGGACATAAAATTTGACGTGCTCTTCATACTAAACAATTTACAACGAAAATCACTTTAAACGTTGAAATGCATATCGCGCTGTAAAGTATCGTGTTCACTTATATAAGCGATACATGTTATAAATAACTTGAAAAATATTTAAATTTCACGTAATGTATCCATGGTGGTGAATCGTCCGATGGGGAAGCCTGGTCGTCCAGAATACTTGGGGTTTATACTTGCATGAAAGAATCAGCCTATCCGTCTCCTAATGCAAAGCTATAACACTAAAAACCTTTACTGCAATATTTTCTATTTATTATTTTTATAAGAAAACTCGCAGTAGTACATAGTACACTAAGTAGGCTGTATATGATATATATGTTCAAGATGTTCTCCACCCCCTCTGTTGGCCCTAACACCCCTGCAACTCCTTTGGGGAAGGAATTTTGTATAATCAGTTCTTAGCTGACCTCTAAACGGCAGAAGCAATATCTCTACCAAATTGGTGAGTCCTTACATGTAGTAGTTTTGGAGATCTTTTTTTTTACTCAACGAAGCAACGAGACCAGCGTAGTGTTCACCTGATCGTAAGTGATACGTTTGCCCATGACAATATGGCGGTAAGGTTGTGCTCCTCGCTTGGAGATATAAGATGTGTGTCCTTACTTTAGTAATTACGTTTTCTACAGCGCCCTTTAAACCGTAACATAGTAATGTTTGCTCACTACTGTTTGACGGCAGAAATAATTGCTTGAGACGGTTTCCGGCAACAGTGACTTTCCAACAGATCTTGTGATGAGCCAATGAATCCGAACATCTATATATAAACAGATTATGATAATGAAATAGACTGAAATTTATTTCCAGTGTGTACGGCCCCCTTCCGCCATTTTGTTTATAACTGACTCCGACTTCCTTACGTGCGTGTAATCATACCTTTTAACGTTATTATATCTATTACGAACGTTGTAAAGTGTTAAAATTTAGTACTAAGTATAAATTATATTAATAATATGTATATTAACTAACAGAGAATGAGAAGCGGTTTAACTTAAGCAATGGGCGAAGTGGTAACTTAAGCAATACCTTGACGGCTTAGGTTGCGGTTTATTAATCTGAGTAAGCAAATACGGATACTCCAACTACAGTACTTTCATACGACTAAGTAACGATTCGTATACAATTTTTTTTTATACGAAGCTATGAGGCAAGCGGTACATTCACTTGACGGTGAATGAAACGTGGTGCTAGTTAGGATGATACACTGCACCACTTTGAGTTCATCGCCTTGGGATATAAAGTGTTCAGCCTCGGTACAGCAGTAATTTAACTATCTATACAGCAGTAATGCTTGCACACTACTGTTTAGCAGTAGAAGTAGAAGCTGCGATGCTACCTACCTAGATACACTCCGGCAATAGAGAAAAAATCTTAGCGATAAATGCTAGCTTATTATAAAGTTATGTTAGGATGTTTATACATAATCAAAATACGCTCCTATATATAGTAATGATGAATTAGGGTACTATGACACTACGGCGCTTTTCAAATTCCAACAGGCATTGCGGCATAAGCCGTAGTGTTAGGACACATACATGGTCAAGTCATTACACTACATCAAAATTAGTATATAGAATAAAATATATATAAAGGCAGATGTATACTTTAACCTATTTATCCATATAATGCAAATTTTATTTATGCTGTCTCCCATGATTGACTTATTCGTAGGGAGATACCACCACAAATCCTATTTTTGGCATAAAACAATAGTGTATAAACGCTACTGTGTTCTGGTTTGAAGGGTGCTGTAGCTAATGTAACTACTGGGGTAACGAGACTCAATATCTTACGCCGGTGACGACGAGCGCAATGTGATGCTGTAGATATAATCGTAACTAGCGCCACGTTGTTATAGACAGGCGTATCACTTATCATCAGGTGATCGTCCCGTTCGCCTCGTCGATTAATTAAATAAAAAATGGACCTGTTAATGTCTTTTGGGAGGTTGCTGTAGAGTTTGAATGGCGGTAGTAGAACTGTTATAATAGCTGTTACCTTCAAATTGTCAATATACTTTGATAATATTACTTGTGGTACGGATGACAAAATACAAAACTTAGACTAATCTGGATGTACATATATAATGTGAAATTGTGGTCCAGTATTATGCTAAAAATTTATTATAGTGAATTGTTTAAATCCAATTTTTTTTTTAGTTAAGCTATGAGATTAGCGGAACGTTCAACTGTTATAAACTGACACGCCTGCCTATAACGATGTGGCGCTGGTTAGGTTAGGTTAGGTTAGTATTCCCAGCTCCACACTGCGTTCGTCGCTTTGAAACATAACATGTTAAGTATCATTACCCCAGTAATTAGACTAGCTACAATGCCCTTTTACACAGTTTGCACACTACTATTTATCGGCTGCAATAGGCACTGCGGTGGCACCTACTTAGTCTGTTTCCGGAAACAGATATACCACCAGTAAATAATATATAAGCAATATTTAATGGCACTAATAACAGAATATTAAAATTAAATATAATTATTATACGTTAGGGGAATAATAAATCGGTAGTTTATGTTAATTCATTGTGTTGTATTATGTGTTGTGTTAAGTAAAGTGCTACCGAGTTAAGTTGAGACGTTTGAAGTACATTTTCTTTGTTATGCCGATGTCCTGTATGTTAATTTCGGTTTGTTTTATTAATAGCCTCGCCAACGAAACCATCTACGAGTAATTGCTTAATAGATTGCAAAGAGTTCGGTTATTAAGAAAATAACCCATCGGTGCGACCACTGAGCGTGTGGAGATCATGTTTCATTATTTAATTCAACAACACACTATGGGCTACTGCGTCAGAAGATTAAGGAATTATATAATATTAGTAGGAGTTATTAAGACATTTCATAATACATTGAGGATCACAATTCAGCATCTTCACAGTGATTAAGAGGGTTTTTTATTGATCAACTACACGAGCGAGATCCACTTGACAGTAATTCATCACTCTATCACGGCGTTAATTAAGATGATATACACATCGCTGTAATGTGTTCGCCACTTTGAGGAATAATATTGTAAGTTAGTTACCATAGTAATTTCACTAGGTAAAAAGCCTTTCAAACCGGTACACAGTAATATTTGACACTGGTGTTTAGCGGAAGGGAACGAAGCTGTGATGGTATCTCTGTTAATGGTCTCCGACAAAAGAGATTTTTATTTATATTATATATATAATTATATATATATAAATATTAGTAACTCAGAGATATCATACCAGATTATGTACATAATACTTTTTTGTGCTGGTTGTTGTATGGGTTAACTTATATATGAGATGGAGGATTAAAACAGTTATGAGGTTTGTTGTGTGTCTGGTCAAGTCGGCGGTGTTGGTGGACGCGGGCCCCCTGGCGGCGGCGGGTCACGGTGTCTCCGCCTAACTAATTGCCGTGACTGGGCTAATATTTGAAGTTGATTAAACATACACAACTTACGATTCCTTAATTATTATTATTTCGGAATGTCGAGCGGTGTTTGCCCTCGCTGCAGGATTTAAGGAGTTCCCGTCCGTACTTATCCAGTTAAAGAAGTCAATGCACTTCTATTACATCTATAATGTTTTTTTTTTACTTCCATCTCAGCTAAACCTTAAATGCACCATCAGACAATCGTATTTTTGTATGAGTAATAATTAATTTAAATTTACTACCAAAATATTTGAATATATTTAATAGAAGATAAACCAATTGGATTTGATTGGATAATGCCACAATGAATTACTACTTATGTATTACATAATAAAATACTTGTACATATATATATATAAATATAATTACGTAAATATATATAAATTTATATATTTAAATGAATATATATTTATATATATATATACAGAAAAAAGGTGTAAAATGTCACGGACTCATATATGTAAAATGTATATGCTAATTAGTTTTAATATTTATACTAATTAATAATTATTATAAATATATGTGGATAACATTTTCTTTGTTCATTAAACCTGCAATACGAGCTGGATATTCACCTGATGGTGAGTGACACGCAATAACAGTGTGGCGCTGGTTAGAATAATATATACAGTACATTCGTCTTACTTTATTATAGGTAGCAGACCGGTAGGTTTAGGCGATACGTAGACAAAGCTGTGCGTGTGAAAGCTAGTATTAATATTTAGGTATCAATGTGTTGCCTATCACAGGCTCCATCGGGGTAGGTATTATTCAAGGAACAGTCAATAGGTTCATCACTGTGGAATATATTGTCAAGGCAATTTGCTTCGTGTTGTAGGCCAAGGGTTTGCACTTGTTATAATATCAACAAAATATACATACCTACATACATACATACCTACATACATACATACATATATATATATATGAGAAAAAATCTAATCGTCTTACTTATGTTATCACTTTCTACATACAAACAAAGCAAAGACAAATTTACTAGTGGTAGGTCTGTTGCCAGAGACTGTCTAGGTAGATGCCACCGCAGCGCCTATTTCTGCTGCTGAACAGAACTGTGCAAACATCACTCTGTTCCGGTTTGAAGGACGCTATAGCTAGTAATATTATTGACGTAACGAAACTTAACAATCTCTCAAGGCGATGAGCACAATTTTTGCAGTGAATACCGTCCTAACTAGCGTTACGATTTGGGCAGGTGTATTTACCATAAGATGAACGTTCTGCTCATCTCGTCGCTTTGATGAATAAAGAAAATTTAAAGCAATAGTTGATGGATAAAAAAAATTGTATCGGTGATACCGGTGGCGGTGCTTTCAAAGGCCTGTTTACCAACCGGCGTCTGCGCTCTCACCACGTGAACCTCTTACCTCAATGACACTACATACACATGATTGTATGAAATTATTTTTTTTTTTATTCAAATTAAACGACGTGACGAGCGGGACGTTCACTTGAAGCTAAGTGATAAGTCGGCCAATAACAATATGGCGCTAGTTAGATACATATACACTGCACCACTTTGTGCCCGTCGCTTTGGGGCATAAGGTGTTGAATCTCGTTACCCCAGTAATTTCACTAGCTATAGCGTTCCTAGAAGCGAAATAGTAGTGATTGCACAATACTATCTGATTGGAGATAGTAGCTACGGTGGTACTTACCTAGACGGTCTCCGGCAACAGAGATCTGCCTCCAGTAATTATATCATCTTAACAGTCGCTTGAATATTATGGGCTAGTTTAGCGGTTAAATAGAATTAAAAAAAAAGTTGGATATAAAGGTGGATCTACCTAATAACAATTGTAGTTGTGGTGCTGCAAATGATCTTTAAACGTCTCGTGCCAACATCAGCAAAGTATCAAATAAATCAATACGTAGCGGCGAGGCGGACGTCGCACAATGCGAGCACCTTGTGCTTGTGCAGCACAAAAGACAGTCGCGCACAAAGGGAGCTAATTTAACTTATATTGCGCCACGGACCCCGTGGTGATACCAACAATTGCACAATGAGACCACCTTGAAATATTCACCAAAATAACGTCGCATCTATAAGTTTCTTAAGTGTCTTTTGAAGAGTTTGCGGTGATTGTGATGAGCTAAGGGCGAGTTGTAATTTATGTGATTGACTTTACTTTGTTCAAACTTAATACACCTGCATTTTTTTTTATGCAACTAAGCAATAAGACGACCGGGACGTTCACGAAATAGTAAGTGATAAGTGCCCATAACAATATGATGCTAGTTAGGATGTTATACACTGCACCACATTGCGCTCGTCGCCTGAGACGTTGGATGTTGAGTCTTGTTCGTGTATTCGTTAGGCTAAAATTTTTTAATATTAAGATGAAATATATCAGCCAAAACTTTCTCGTCTTCATTGTGATGAGAACTTCTTATCAGCCGGATAACGTCCACTGTTGGAAATAGGCCTCTCTCAAGGATCTCTACAGCGATCGGTCATGCGCTGCCCGCATCCGGCGGCATTCCGCAACCTTCATCAGATCGTTAGTCCATCGTTAATAGGAACGCTGTAGTTCTTCTTTTTCCTCTTATTTTTCCCTGATATCCAAAGCCTTAATTTTTTTTACTCTATCATTTAAACTATTTATGTATGCATTACTTATTTACACTATTTATATGCCTTCTAACATTATTTCTGTTTGCTTTTTATCTAACATTATTTAGAATAGTATTGTGATCATATAGTATACATAGTCATATTTCCTTTTACTTATGGTACATATTTTTACACCCTAGGTCATAGGAACCACTTATTAAGGAATTATTATGTAGACGTACTGTTGGGAAGCCTCCCAGAAGATGGACCGACTTTCTGGTGAGAATGGTGGGAACCCACTGGTAGCGAACAACGCGGGACCAATCGATGTGGAAATCTTTTTTGGGGAAGACCTATGTCCAGCTGTGGTCATTGATTGGCTGATGATGACGATGAAGGAATTATTTTATTCACCATAATATTTAATCCTTTTGTCCGACTATTGTGATTTTGTAGTACGAGCGTTAAAGGTTAACCATAGACTAATTATATAATTGTATTAGTTTAATATTTTTTTTTATTCGGCGAAGCGACAAAACGAGCGGGACGTTCACGTAATGGTAAGTTATACGCTTGTTCATAACAACGTGGCACTAGTTAGGATTGTATATAAAGCACGACGCTCGTTTTGTCATCCCAGTAAATTTCACCAATTACAACCCTTCAAACCAAAGAACAGTATTGTTTAAATGCTACCGTCTGTCGGCAGAAGTAAGAGCTGCGCGCCGGCAACAGGGACCTACCACCAGAGAAAAAAAAAAACAGCAGTTAACAAAAATTACAAAATATTAATATCCATTTTGAACAAATTTCACGGTACACAAGATTTCCAAAGGTTTATGGTTCCATAACAAATTGTCCGAAGTTCAGAAAAAAAATCACACTTTCGATAGTTTCACAATGGGAGAAGAATGAAAGGGCCGTGGGCGTGAAATACATCAATTTTCTGACATATTCTCTTCTTCATCAAAGCAGGCGCCTTCTGGTCATCAAACTGTGCCATGACACGCTCTTCGGCCTTGACCAATAAAGAAATGGGTACAGTGAGCATAAAAATTGTAGAACATTTATACCGGAAACTGATTTTTCTTTATTAAACGGGATAACAATGTTGAACTAGTCAAGATAAAATTTTCACTATATCGTGCTCGTTGTCTTAACTTACGATAAGTAGGAGACTTAAATTTCTTTACCCCAGTAATATAACTAACAATAACGCTCTTCAAACCGGAACACAGTAATGTTTAGCAGAACTAAGTGCTGCGGCTGTACTTACGTAGACTGTTTAATCAGTGTTTCCAAAGAGAGACAGATATATAATTTTTTTAAAAATATTAAATCATTAAGTATAAGTAAAATATTTTACTTATTTTATCTAGGTATGTATGTGATGATAACACTAAGTTGTAACGATAATTAAGTACTTTTAAGTTAATTTAACATTTACATAGGTACACTGTTAAATAGCTAGTCAGTAATGAATAAAACGTTCTGGAAATATTTGTGAAGTCCTTGCTTAATTTTGTGGTGTTACCTTTATTCAGGTTGTAGAAGAAGATATTAAATAGGATATACAGTCGACAAAATTAAATTAAAGAGGAAAAAAAAGCGAAGAATTAGAACAGTCTTCGGCATAAGTGTTTCCATCCAGTCATGGAAGTTTTTAAGAGAAGAGCAAATAGAACTCTTCTAGACTATATGCCCCCTTGACGGTGAGATCCTAGTAAATGACTAGTTCATATATCTTTTATCTATATAATGACAATTAGTTCTTTGTTCGCCGATCACGTGATAATTAGTGAAGATATCGACATGGGAACATGAGCATTTGACGCGGAGTGATTGGCTTTAGGCTATTTATTATTTGAATTTGAAACATCTTTCATCATTTTCTTTCTAATCAACTTTTGTAAAAAATATAATTTCTTATGATTTGGGCGGTTGCTATAGTAACGGTTGCTATAAAAAAATCATTTGCGGATGCGTTTGCATTCAAAAATATTTCAGACAAATTTCAATGCAAATTTTTTATTACGGCCAGTATAGCGGGCGGGGAATAACTAGTCTTCTTCTTCTTCCTAGACCTTATCCCATCTTTACTTGAGGTCGGCCCCCCTGGTCATTCTTCTAATTCTATCTCTATTTTATGTCATAGCTATTACCGCATAATTTTTTTTAAAGGATCTGTAATTTTTGCTTATACTACACAGATAAACTATCAGACCTTCAAGTAGCGGTTAAGGCACCGAAAAAGCACGGTACGAATTTGTTGCTGATGCTATGATGAATTCCGTTACGCCTACACTTTTTTTTAGTTAACACTATGGCAAACATGTTTTATTGTTTGTTTGCAAAAACGTTAAGTGACATACTGTCACTAACGTTACTAGACTACATAGCGGCATTTCTAACGATTCTCAATATCATCTATACAAATAAAGTTTCTTCCTCACTCCCGGTGGGTCTCTGTTGCCGGACACCATGTAGGTTCCACCGCCACTCTTATTCCTGCCGCCAAATAATAGTGTGCAAGAATTACTGTATCCCGGTTTGAAGGGCTCTGTAGCTAGTGAAATTACTGGTGTAATGAAACTTAAGATCTTATATCTGAAGATGATGAATGCAATGTGTTGCTATGTATAACTTTTTAAATAGCGCCACATTCTTTTGGGCAAGTGTATTACTTGCGATCGGATAATAATCTTGCTGATCTTATCGCATCGTCGTATAAAAAAAGCTCGTAGACAGTAGTGTGTAAATATTACTGTGTTCCGGTTTGAACGGCGCTGTAGCTAGGGAAGTTATTGTGTTAGGGACGGATGTATTACTCACCGTTGAGTGACATCCCGCCCGACTCGACGCTTCGTCGTATGAACATAGCGTTTCGACGTAAAAAGGACTAACTGGACAGAATTGTAATTGTGATACTTCGTTGGAATTGTTTCATTAAAACCGTATTAAAACTGTAATACAATACTATAATACAGAACAATGCGACTATTATTTCCACGAACGCACACCGTAAAGGTGAACGATGACATAAATATCGAAATTCGAGTTTTTTACACGACACCAAAATGGCGGATCGGGGAAGCCATTTTGCGTTGGAAATTTTAATTGGTACGATAAACGGGTCCTTTTTCGCGGAATTTTTTTAAGGGTGCGTCGCTCGTTTGCCGGGCGGGGGGCGCAAAAAGTTTTATCTTGCGCCGATTAAAATACCGCATTGAGATTCAACAAATGGGCGCTTTTTTGTCGGTTTACGCTCGCGCGGACGGCGCGCACACCTTTTCAATGCTACCAACATTGCGATCGCGAATTCTTTTATCTTACTACTACACTAATATTTATTATATTCAACAAAAGGACGAGACGAGCAGGACGTTCACTTGATGTTAAGTGTTACGCCTGCCCATAACAACGTGGCGCTAATTAAGATGCTATATAATGCACCCCGTTTCGCTCGTCGCCTTGAGACAAGATGTCGAGTCTCATTACCCTAGTAATTACACTAGTAACAATGCCTTTCAAACTGGAACATGTGTACGTAGCCGGTCGCCAGCAACAGAGACTTATCACCTGTACTTTTTTTTAATATACCACTAAAATGGACGAATAGATAGGTGTGGAGATCTTTGGGGAAGGCCTATGTTCAGCAGTGATGATGATCATGGTGATGATGATGATGATAAACATTACCGTAGCCTTTCGCCTGTTGTTAAAAAGCATCACAAGCGTGTTACCAACACCGGCGGAACGTTATCACACCTTTTCTTAAGAACTCTATTTCCTTTATATTGCTTATTGAGCACGTTTATAATTAAATTAAATTATTTCTGCATAATTGTTCTATACCACTCAGATCCATATGTATCACCTTTTACTTCTTCACCCCTACAGGATATTTCTTTGTAGATTCTGTTCTCTTTCATATTTCTGCTCTCCTTATTAAGAACTTATTAATTGAACATATCTTTTTTCACTTTTAGACCGTCGATCTACATCCGTTGAACTCTACATACATTACTTTCTACTTCCTCATATCTAGTTTTCTTTCATCCTTCCCTTCCCTTCACCAGGAATTACTTACATCACTAAATATTTATTTTAGGTTGTGGATTTATATCCTCCTTCTTCACATGTTCTATCTTGTTCTCTTTCATATTTCTCGCCTCTTTAATAAGAAGTTTATTTATATGACTACGAATACACTATGTTAAATTTTTGGTTTATTGATTCTGGATCTTATTCTCTAATTCTGATGAAGACTGAAAGCATTAACTTCATCCAAGGAAAAGGCAGTCGTTAATATGATATTTACATTCTCACCAAATTGTATACTTAATAAAAAACCTTATTATTTTGTTGATGACAGATATAATGAGTAATTAAAGAGAATCATCAATCACCACTATTCGAGAAGATATCTCCCGCACATGCAACACCGGCTGCAGTAAACATGAACGAATCGTGACGAGAGGAGAGAGTCTGTGGTAATTAGCGTGTCTTAAAATAAACAAATCAATAAATTTTTACCAATCACTCGGTTCTGGGTGGTCTTTAACAGTACTCGTTACAAAGATATTTTAAATCGTTGTTTATGCAATGTTTACAAAGGCCGCGCACGAGTGTTTTAATTTATTTTTAATTTTCTTGCTTTCACCCTTGTATTATGAAGTATTTTTTGGATTTAGTATCAATATAGATAATGCGACAATTTTCGTCAAGGTCTTTTGATGATGATCATGTTTTTTTTTGCTTATCATTTTTTTGAGATAAATATTCTGGTCTTACCTAACAGTAAAATATCTCTTACTAAAGAATAAAATATTTCCATTATATATACATTATGTTATTATCAGTCTTTTTTTATCCATTGCTGGATATAGGTCTTTCTCAATGTCAAATTTCAAAATCTGCATGCTGAAGTGGCAGTGGGCCGGTCATATCTGTCGTGTCAGTGACGGCCGATGGGGGAGAAAAGTCTCGGAGTGCAGAAGTGTAGGACACCCTCTCTGGAGATGGACCGACGACATCATCAGGGCGGTCGGAAGTGGATGGATGCGAGGTGCTGAGGATCGCATATGGTGGAAGACATTATTAATACATCTTTAATAAAAATAACTGGTTTAACGAGGAACAGAAGACTTATGGCGACGTGCTCACCGTGTAAACTTCCTAATTGGCGCCACAATGTTATGGACATTTGTTTTGCATGTCTCGTCTCCTAGTTGATGTATTTTTTTGATTTTCTTTTAAGTTATTGTAGCCCGAGCTCTGACAAGTTATATTTAGAGAAGAATATGTTTTACAGGCGTGTAGAGGTTCCGCCTAACATCTCACGGAGGCCAAGTCAACCTCACCTGCGCGCGGAGAACCTTGCTAAATAAAAAACGAGGCTCTGACTAGTCATCAACCCGCATTGTGCCAGCGTGGTGGGTTCTGTTCCCAATTCCCCTCAATGCGGGAAGTTGCTGAATACGGACAGCGACGTATCGATCGGCAAGGAGATCCTTGAGGGAGGTCAATACTCAGCAAATCTACGTGCATTATTAACCTTAAGAGTAATACAGGTAGATTTTATTAGTAATATAAGTATTTATATTCCTACAATTAGTACCTAGTGTGCTATAGAGAAATGCCAGAGAGAAGAAAAGAAATATTTTAATTCGAACACTTGAGCAGATCTAATCCTGATCAAGGGTGTAAAGGTTCCCGCAAAACAATTCACAGGATTCGAACTAAACTCACCTGTTTGTGGTGCAACCTGCTAATCAACAAACGAGGCTCTGGCTCCCACCAACGCGCAATTGGGCCACCGTGGTGAGATGTAGTCTAAATCCTTCCATGTGAATCCCTACCCGATCAATATCGGAATCTCTGTGGGAGACCTAAGTCCACATGTTGACCTTTATCGTTCAAAACATTCTTCTATTCTAACAAAAAATATTGTATATAGTCAACATGTATACACATTTATCTTGATAAGAAGATGATCAATATAAATAAGAAGAACTGCAAAAACTGAGCTATTAAAGGAGAAACCAACAAAAATATCTAATATATGGTTTTTTAAATATCAATTCTTTAACTCACTTTTTTATCAGATTTACTTCCATTGGGCGGTAGGCTGGAGACCATCAAGGTAGGTGCCAATGCAACTCTTATTTCTGCTGCCGTACAGTAGTACGCGAACAATATTGTCGTTAGGGCGTTAAAGCTAGTGAAATCACTGACGTAATGATATTAAACATCTTGTTTCAAGGCGGTTAGAATAAGAGACTCTTTAATAATAAATAGGCTTCTGGACTAGTTCGCTTTATTATCACATTACATCGCTATTTACCATCAGGTGGAATAGTAATCAAGAACAATATATAATTAAAAATTGTATAGTTAAATATATCATCAAAAGAACTTCTCTCTGGTTGAACCGATCAGTTTATTAAAAATTTAACTACTATTTTTTTCTTTAACATATACAGAATATATCCAGACATCCATTGACTCATCACGAGAACTCCAAAACTATTAGACGTAAAGACTTAGTTTGATAGACATTGCTTCTCTGCCATTTAGAGGTTAACTAAGAATGGGTTTTACAAAGTTTTTCCTCCATAGGGAGTTACGGGGGTTGTTAATAACGAGAAGAAGCCTTGGCCGCCAGGCGGGAATATTTCTGACTAATTTCAAATCTGTATTACAAATGTAATGCAATAGTAAGGTCAGCAAAGCGGAACAGCTAATAATATAAGGTTATTATAATGGACGGTGACCACCGCAATTCAAGGATCTATCAGAACTAATCTAATACACATGTTATGCCTCCTATTAAATTTTATCGTTACTAATATAAATATTTCCGCTGCCTCATCCATTGCCGCGAATGATTGATGCCAACAATGTCAAAAGTGTCAGTGTAGCATTCCTCAAATGCCGGAGCACACTTGCCGTCTATTAACACGAATGTCAAAATAGAAAAGCGGACGAAAATATTTCCTTTCAGGCCAAATTAACCAGAAGACGGCCCTTGGTTCTAGGAGTATTATATAAAAACTTATGCTAAGCTTTATTATCATTACAGTAAGAGTTGTTTTAGTTAAGTTTGTTGTGTAGTTAACGCAATAATAGCCGTGGTCGTGTGAGCAGCTTAATTTACAGCAATGCAATGATTCACACATGTTCCGTTACATTTGTGTATGCTTAAGAATGTATAGAATTGTCAACTAAAATTATATATAAATACAGTAATATCACACAATATTTCCTACAGTAGTTTCGTTTAATAAAATATCTAAATTTTTTAACTCCTGCATATATTTTAATATATTTATACAACACGGCTACGAAACGACCTCGACATACATTTGACCATACGTCACACACCTGCCCATAAATATGAGTTGCTTAATTAGTATCTCTACATAGATTGTGATTTATTGTGATTACTATCTATATCACTTGGAACACGGTAGTGTTTATACACTACTGTTTAGCGGAAATACTGCGGAGATCATTGGTAGTAAAATATTTAACGGATATTATAACTTCCTGTTACTGACTCATTATTTTCAAAAAAATTATCGGAAGAAGGTAAAGTAACATTATTATTCAAAGCAATAATTAGTTTAACAAAATAATCAATTTTGTTATTAATAAAGAAGTTAAAAATTATTATAATTACAACTATATTTTTATTATAAATCATGTATAATACTTATGTAAATATTCAAATATACTATTATCTATTATTTTATATGAAGGGAACCATATTATTAAATGAATCATACATTTACATGTAGATGTTTACGTATATATTAAATTAATTTAATTTAAGTAGGTATAATAATAATACTAATTGATATAACGTTTATTCCCACAAGAAAATACACTTTTATCATGTGAGCAAGGAACCCACTCATGTTCTAGTCTACAAAGATCGCAACCCTGATTTTCAGAAGGGTTTAAAAAAAATTAGAGCTATCACCCGAACCAGCTTCAAAAGTATAATAAAATAATATCCTGTAAACAATTTTCTATAAATATAATTTCTAAGAGCTACAAAGTCACGGCACAGTCAATCATTAGTATCTAATAATCTAAATATCATCTAAAGCAAGCCATAGACAATTTGTAACCCCTAACGAGTCTCACGTTACGGAGCGGAGCGATAAATCATTTTTTTTTTAATTCACGAGGACAAAAACCGCGGCAAAATATCTGCTAATTGACGTGCCTCGACCAACTGTTAGTGTTGCCCGCTTAATTATATCTAAATATGTACATTTACATGATTTACATCCAGTTCGTTAATATTCATATAGACTTGAGACGGAAGCTGCTCGGATTTGGGATCTTTAAGAGAAGAGTGAATTAGGCTACTTACTAATTACCATCAGGTGGGATCGCAGTCAAGCGCTAGTTTATACAATACAAAAAAGCCCGTATTAACATAATTTTATGAAAATTTTCATATAATTTCTTTTTATCATCAATTGAGGACTTTTTTATGCTTTTAAGCAACGAGACGATTAGGACGATCATCTGATGGTAAGTGAAGCGCCCGCCCATAAAATGTGACGCTAGTTAAAATAATATACACAGACATTTCACTCATCACTTGAGACATAAGATGTTGTCTTGTCAACCAAGTAATATCACTAGTTACAGCTCTCATCAAACCGGAACACAGTAATGATTACGCACAATTTGGCTGGAGCAATAGGCGTTGCGGTAGTACATTCCTTTTTTTGTTATTGGAAATCTTATAAAAACACCATGACTCTTGGGCGGAGACAAGGATATGTGAGATTTCTACTCACTAAAACCCCCTCTCGTTGGTCATCTTCAGAGCGTTGCGGGAGGCTTAGGGATCCATTACAGAACGCACCGGTGCCTTCCAGCACTATTCCTAAAGCACGTCTTAGGGAAGTCATTAGCCCTTTTTGACACCCTCGCTTTGATACGAGAAGAACTATACCACTCCGTACTTGACCTTCATCCCGGGTTCGCCTAGTAGACAATGAGAGATCTCACTTTCAAAGTCTTCGAATCCAAAAATCCTTTCA
The DNA here is from genome assembly GCA_029030555.1 of Ornithoptera alexandrae. Lineage (NCBI taxonomy): Eukaryota > Metazoa > Arthropoda > Insecta > Lepidoptera > Papilionidae > Ornithoptera > Ornithoptera alexandrae. The sequence continues at coordinate 4,178,964 of JARDVY010000031.1, forward strand.
TCTTCTATGACAGGCTGGGCTTGCCTTAGTCCTATCCTTAATAGCCTGAGACTACAGGGCAAACGGTGATACCTACCTAGACGGAAGAAATAGGCGCGAATATGCACATGTTTAATAAATAATATTCTAAGCTTTTACATATTAATGTTATATTAGTTAATTTAACAAAGGATTGTATCTGATCATCTCTTTTGATAAGGTTTAGAGAAAAAAAAAGATACACTATATGTTATCTATGTATTGAACGTTTCCTTGTTGCCTCATGGCGGAGTTCGGAGTATAATAAATTTAACGGAAATATCGTGTGGGTTTTAACTGACTAACTAACGGTTCAACTGATGTTTTTATGTGCTTTAGTATACACATTTTAGTATACTAAAATATGAGAAGGATTAGGGAATTGAATTAGTGTAAATTATTTGTTTAAATTTGTATTACATAAATGAATATAAATGCTATTTATGCTATAAAACTTGAATTTATGACGCAGTGGCTAATGGCTCTCCATTTTTTAAGTCATGAAAGTTCAGTGTTTGACCACTGTGTCATACTGGTGGTAGGTCTCTGTTGCCGGAGACCGTCCAGGTTGGTACCACCGCAGCTACTTTTTCTCCCCCCAAACAGCAGAGGAAACTTTATTGTGGTCCAGTTTTTTCTTATTGTATAGACTAGCGCTTGACTACGATTCCACGTGATGGTATACGGCGATGTAGTCTTTGGTGGTAAAGCGCACTAGTCTAGAAGTAGCCTATTTATGCTTCTATAAATCCCCACGTCATACCTAGACGGAAACACTGACGCTGGCAGACTGTTTCAAGTTTAAGTGCGTTGCAGCCAATAAAATTACTACGGTAATGAAATTTAACATCGTGTACCAAGGCAATAAAAATTATGATTACTTTAAGAGTAAACAAGCCACATATATCTTAAGGTGACGAGTATAATGCGGTGCTGTGTATATCATCCTAACTAGCGTCACGTTGTTATGGGCAGGCGTATCACTTACCATCAGGTGAATGTCACGCTCATGAAATCGCTTCGTAGAACAAAAAAAAAACGATCCCGTCTAGTGTTAAGTGGTCATCTTGGTCTGCCTTTATGAAAAGTATTAACTTAGTAACATACTATTGACTTACATTTCTAACACCTAGGTCTCCGGTTTGATTCAGGGTTTACATTGTGGAGATTGCATGGTGGTAGGGTTGTCTCAAACTCGTCTTGCAACCTACCACCATTGTAAATCCACTGCTATAACAGTATTGTTATATGATCTACCTGTCAATACCTGAGGGCTAGTCTTCTGGAAGAACACGTCTCATCTTAGACCTCTTTGCTATTTTCACGTGAAATCAAAGGTCAAGCGTGAATCCGATATTGTTTGAGAAAATACTTAATAATATCATCGTCATCAGCCGATAGATGTCCCCTGCTGGACATAGGTCCCAAAAATCTCCACATCGAACGTGGTTTGCTCGACCTTTGCCACATTCAGCTTGGCCTCCGGTATTGCCGGACACAACAACTGTCGTATGTAGGGATTTAAGTGGATGGTGGGAGCCAGAGCCTCGATTGTTGATTATCAGGGTTCATCACGAACAGATGATATCGGCTTGGGTTCTGTGAGTGGTGCGTACAAAAATTTAAGTTACAGACAACATTATTTATGTATTATGAAGTATTTATAACTAAGTTTACTGTCTTATCAATTTTTTTAAAGTTTAAATAATTACAAAAAAGATTATTTTAAGTTAAATAATGATGATGATAAGTTGCATGAAGTAATCAATGTAACAAAAACATTACTGAGGGTTATATAAATATTTTGTGAAAGCAGTTTTTGCGCAACGAGAAGCTTCTTACATCCGTTAATCATACGACCGGATTCCGATCACACTTGTGTACCCCTCCTGCGGCCATTTTTGAGCGATATAAATCAATTATATCTTTAACGATTGAGATGCTGTTGATTATCACGTGGGCTACATCAGGCTTGATAACGGGAACTTTGTTTTTTGTATAAAACAATTGATACATTAAAAGTTTAATGAGAGTAATTTATTCATTACTTCGATGTTTTGAGTGTTTTGCAGTACCATCCAGTTCACATGAGGAATGACCTGAGTAAGTGAGGTTTAAGGTCTGAGAATTTTTGACGTCATTATTATTACGAATAACTGAAAAAAAATTTTATCCGCTTTCCATAAATCGATGCTATAAGTACTCGTAAGTTAAAATAGTATATAATACTTGGTGACCATTATATAATTTTTAACTATTAGTCATAAAACATTAATATATTTAATTTTTTTTTTTAACAATATAACAATATTTTGTAATGAACAAAGTATGACACCTTTTGTATAAGGCAAAAGGCTATTTAAAAATTTGACTGCATTAATATTCTTATAATGATCATAAACCATATAGTACACAAGTAGACATTAATTCTAACTTAGTTACGTATATTTTACGCCGGAGAAAGTGTACATATTGTAACAGTAAAGACAGGAAATTCTATATATTATAAAAGCAAAGACAGTTATGTCAATCGCTATAATGAATGTTGAACGATAGCATAATATCTATTAAGAAATATTATAGACTAAATGATTTAATATTATCTTCCTTCCTCCTACGAAAAACCGATCCCTAATAGAGGCGGCAAAGTATTTTTCACAATTAAATTGCTCAAATATAAACCTTATTGCATTTGTAATAATGTTTTAACGATTTACTATAACCGTTTGCCACTTGTACTATTTTTCTTCTCTCCCCACATAATTAACTGTGCTCCCTTTCGAATACTAAACACCTATTTAGTACCGACTGTCTGTCGGAAGGCGATGGAGATATGTTCGTATCGGTGTGTGAAAGGGACGCGTGACAGGGGATGGCAACCCTAAAATTTTCACTTCACGCGTAGAAACGATTGCAGGGTGGTTAGACGTGTAGATCGCCCCTTCTTGTGCTATATTCTGATGCTTAACTGAGTGTGAATGATAGGAAGCTGGTTATTTATAAACGTTTACTGTTACCTAATCTAATATCCTAACTTATTTCTTTACTACTCGTTAGGAAATATATTCTTGTTCCTTAATATTTACACTTGTCTACTTGAGCAGACACAATGGCTGAAGTACACGAAACTGGTAGTAAGTCTCCATTACCGGAGACCGTCAAGGTAAACGTCAGCGCAGCTTCTTTATCTGCCGCCGGACAGTACTACGCATACATTACAGTGTTCCGGTTAGAAGGACGTTATAGCTTGTGAAATTACAAAATTACTCACATCCAATGTCTCAAGGCCACAATCACAACGTCACATTCATCACAAGGCAGGCATCACTTATCATCAAGTTAACGTCTCGTAGTAGAAAAAAGAAAAATAAAAAAAAAACCATGACTAGAATACTTTGTATGTTTTTTTACGGATGCTGTTAGTCTTTGTGCCGACTTTTACATTCTCAACGGACTTAGTGAGGATCTGGAATTAATTGGCTGCTAGTGCCTTCACATTGTTCGGTTGCCTTCAGCGGCAGCTTTAAGTATAATCCTACGAAGTGTTGGAACAATCTCTCTCCTTTTTTTAAAGACATAAAAACATATAACTTTTTGTATTATCTTGTCTCTGTCTCTTTTATCTAGCTTTAATGCTAGATATAAAGCATTGCTTATGAATCAGCTAAAAAGAAATTATGTATTTAGCTGTTAGTGCCTTAAGTCTTTTCTGTTTCCTATGTCAATTTTTATAGTTTTTTTGAAGATAACCTCTTCTTTGTTTTTCTCTTTTAGTAGCAAATTACCTTATATATTGTTTTAAAATTACATGATTTAAACTTCTTAATATTTCCAATACTAGGACTGTTAGGACTAGGACTACTAGACTGTCTAGGACTTTTCTCACTCTCTAAAGATGTTAGAAATCTTTTGACTCATCGTACACTAGTATAGTAGACCTAAAGTTCTATCACAAAGAGAAAATCAATGCCATTTACTCAAGTATACTTAATCAAGTAGTGGTTTTTATCCCTGTTGTTATATGTCAGTATTTGTCAGTACCAATACCAGTACCAATATGTCAGTTTTCTAACAATAATTTCATAAACAGGAAAGTCAAGTACAGAGGAGATCTTACACCGCAATGCATGTTCTGTCATCAAGTTGCCTATAAATTGTCCAAGCGATGAATATGATCTAACTCAATAATTAAAAAAATGCATAAGTTATCTATAAATAATATATGTAGATTAAATTCAATATTTAACTGCATTCTCATTGCAGAACAGTCTCCTGATATGAAGCAATTATATATATATCCTTACCACATTGAATTAAGTCAACAAATCGACTCTTTGGAACAAGATGTTAAATCTTCTTAACCCAAGTTCTGTAGCAAATTCTTATACCGGAATATTGTGATATTTGTACACTACTCTTTGAAGCTCGAGATAGGTGCAATGGTAGTACATAAGATAGTCGTTTAATAAATAGTAATAGCTTTTATAGAAAAGGTAAGTAAACGAAGGTACACTTAAAATAAAGGGTAAGTGACCACTGCTGCCCGCGGATAACGCTTTAATTTAACGTTGTGTTGTGAATTATATTAATAATCTATTGCTATGTCTCTGTGTATTGTTTTGTCCGTATTGTTGCACAATACATAACAATAACACTATATTATTTTACAATGTACATGATATATTACAAACAAAAGTTAAGATTAAAATATTCTACGTTCTACTGCTTATATTACAATGTTTAATATATGTGTGAACACGATTTTATAATACACGTAAAAAGATAACGTTTCTTGAATACAATAATAAACATTAATTAGGTAGTAGATAAAAATAATGCTTGTAAGTTTGGCTGCATAATTTTTAACTTACCAAACAACAGGTTGTTAGAATTTTGATAACAAATAAATCAAACATAAAATTACAACCGCCGTTGTCATAGTAAATCACGTGAACTAATTTGAAACGGATCCGTAAACAGCGACCGGCCCGAGGTACACCAAAGGGCCCCCCCTCATAAGCACTAATCTCATAAAGGGAACCAAGCCAGTCTTTCAAAAGGATTTAACAAGCGGCATTCACGACTGCTCATTATATTTTTATACTTTATACCACTGGTGGCGGACATAAAGTGCGCGAACCCCTACAAAAGGTAATTATGTTTTGATTCCTACAAAAAAAAATCGAGTATCACAAAGGAGACTAACGAGATAAGAGTGTGCTAAATCGCTCTCCTCCCCTGGCCCCCTCTCGGATCAATTCGGAAACAAACGGTCGATTGGCGGAGCGGGACGGCGCGCGTGGGGGCGGGGCCGCGCTAGGACACGCCCACGAACCGTTTGCGACGGACCAACTCGCCGCTAGACCGCCAGTCAACCTCCAACCGCGCCCGCATGCGTACACGATCGACCGCGATCAAAGTGTGAAACAGTGCTAAATGGAACTTAGCAGCGTTCAATGTTAAAGAAACAAAATTACGAGGATAAGGACGTGAACATGGCGATACAGAGCGTTTCGAGGTACCCCAGCAGTCCGGCAGAAGCGACAGAGCCGCCTAAGGCGTCGAGGATTAGCTTCAGCGTCGCTTCGATACTGGCCGATACAAAGAACAGTCAGGCCGATGAAACTGCTGAGATAATTCGCCATCATCGAACTATACCGGAGTCGCCCCTTCGGCAGTCGCCGGGCGCTCAACCCGAGCTCCCTGGAGCGAAAACCCTGTCGCCGAGACCTTCATCGCAAACACCTCCAATAAATCAGAACGCATCAGCGACTGTCACCTCGTCGGACGATGAATACGAGGACTCTGTTAACCAAGAGGACTCGATAGTCGACGTAGAGGATCTTCAGAATGGCATTCCCAGTGACGATGACGAGAGGTTATCGACGGGCACGGAGAAAGAAAGATTAGGACCCATAAGGCCGACGCCGTTCAGCGCGCTGGCGGCGGCAGCGGCTGCTTACCACGGACTTGGTTGGCCTGGTCCTCCATCCGTAGTACCTTCGTTCGGACCTCTCTTTCAATCACATTTTTCCGTTGGACATATAACAGGTTAGTAATTTTAATAATCCACAAAGATTATTATAGTTTTTTTTTGTTTTTAATTAAGTTAGTGTAACTTATTACCTGGTCGAAGTGTTTAGCTTTCAATTACAAGTTATGAGTTTAGTTTTTGTTGGTTTGCGTTAATGATAATTTATTATCCGCTTTGCGTTGCCGAATGACCATTTATCATTTTTTTTGTCCTATTGAGAAACGTGCGCATCCTTTTATCGGAGTTTGGTATTGTTAACAAAGCTTCCTTTTAATTTTTTTTTATGTCTACACCACTCCAGTTCAATTTCACGAGAGTATTAATTAACCAAATTAATTTAAACATATTTTATAGTATTAAATAGGACATCCATTTCCGCTTTAGAGCTTTCCAATTATCGTTTTACATATTTTAGATCTTTCCATTTATTTCTTGTACTCTTTATATTATTATAATTAACACGTACTTTTAACTGAATTATTTTTGTCAGTTATTATTAAAGTTAAATAAAATACTAACTTTTTATTGTATTAATTGATATTTGAAATAAAACATTACACAGTCACTTAAATTTTTATATGTATTTATATATATAATGAAATAATATTAACATATAACGTTAATAAAACAAATGTTGCAGTTAATGAGAATTTCCTTAATTATGTAAAAGGTTTTATCCCTTTTAATACACGTAATGAATAAAAACAATTCACTATTAATAATTAAGCAGTGAATGTGTCATATATTTAAGGATGTATTTATATTGAATTATGACTATGTTTTTTATTGTATACTTAATCTGAAAAATTTTAACTTGTTTTGTCGAGTTATTATATACAAATAAATATCCAAGCATTTTACGATATCAATTAGTTTCAAGTTATGCATAAAATAAATTTAATAATATTTTAATATGTTTAAATGTAATTTATCATATTTTAAATATATCCGTAGGATTAAAATCTAATAATTTTGAACCGTTTGATTTCTTACAAAAAATACTAAGTAGGCCGTTACAGAGTTATCTCTATGAAATTCACATCAACAACCCTCTATTTATATAGTGGATTGAAAAAAAAAACTTAAAGGCATACAAAGTTATTGGCGTTTTATAAAATAACCGCCCATCGTATTGTCCTTTATGTTTATCACAAGTTAAGTATTTTATTAGTGCTTATTAGTAAATCAGCGTGCCTCATGTTCATTGACGATAACCTATTGTTTAATACTGCCTTATTGTTTAAAATATAATAACGTTTTAGATGATATGCACTATACAATAGTATGAAATATTGTTGATAGTGATACGCCCCAATTATATTTACATAGTTAAGTATAATACATAAAACTTTTCCAAAGCTATAAAAATTGCTATGTAAAGAGATGATTTGTTAATATATTACGCCCCTAGTAGTAAGAAAACATTGTTTTATATTTATATTTTATAAGTTAGGGCGGCTTTTAAATCTGTATGAAATACTTAAAGTTTTCATACTACTACTTAGTGCTAGAAAGAGGTAGTGCGTTATTAAATTATATAAGCAGTCTCACTTACTAATATGCAAGAAGACTCGGTATAAGTATAGGCAATATGTAAATATATGTATAATTTCTATCATACGCTCGTCGGCTGAGATGTAAGATGCTGTGTCTTGTTGCCCCGGTATTTACACTAGCTACAACGCGCTTCAAGCCGGCACACAACAATGTTTGCACACTACTATTTGTCGGCAGAAATAAGTGCTGGGGTGGTACTTACCTAGACAGAATTTAGCAACAGAGACCTACCACCAGTAAAAATTAAAATACTTACTTACTCTTCTGGCGCAGCGACTTAAAGTAAGTCCTGGCCTTCCACAAAAGAGAGCGTTAGCATTGTCTGTCTTGCACTGCCTCTTGATAGTTCATTGCTTGAAGCTCGTGTAGGTCGTGCTCTACGGCATCCTTCCCGCGATATCAGGGTTGGCTGACAGGTCAGACTTCTCTGAATGGGTCACTTATTAAGGATGGGATCGCAGTGTCAAAAGAGTTCTCCGGAACGCACATAATTAAAATAATCAATCAAAATACAGAAATTAACAATTAAAATGCAATATTTTAAAAGCCATCAAAATCCATCTTAACCCTCTAACAACCGGTGACGGTTGACAAACAAACAAACAAGGGGTTACAACAATAAGCCGGACATAAATAACGGATCTGTCGAATCGCGAAAACAATATCCAAGCGACAAGATGGCGGGATCCCGCGGGGCTGGGAACATGGCCGCTATTTTGCATAAACCTACCTGAGAATATTTCAGTGCAAGCGATTCGTATATAAATATATATATATATATATATATATATATATATACACACCAGCTATCTGATTATCGTACTGATTGTGTTTAAATCGAATTACACCATCAATAAGGTGTAGTGTTTGATTTTAGTAAAGTTAACATTTAATATTATTTATATGTATATATAGATATAAAGAAGTCGTGGCATATCATCGTATAATGCTTCTTATATATCTTTATATCTTCATCATCAGCCGATAGGCTTTCACTGCTGGACAATGACTTCCGGAAAGATCTCCATATCGAACGGTCCTACGCTGCCCGCGTCCTGCGGCTTCCCATGACCATCATTTGTAGGGGTGCATATGGGAGGATTACTTTCCTCCTTATATATATATATATATATATATAATGTAAATAGGTTATGTTTGTTCGTCAGTCACGTGAAAACTAGTGAACGTATTGACATGGCAACGTGACCATACGATGCGGAATGATTTGTAGATGGTTATAGGCTGTTTACTTTGTGAATTTCATAGATTATTTATCGTTTTATTTCTAATTACCTTTTATAAGCATTTTCAATTCGTATTATTTATGCGGTTGCTTAGTAACGGTTGCTACTGAAAGTTTAATTTTATACTACGGCCTGCAAACCGGACGGGAAATAGTAAACTATAGAGTTGTATATAGTTTTACTTAGTTCATAAGATTTTGGTTAATAAATTCTCCAAAGATCTCCAAAGAAACCGGAAAACATTTTCTAATGCAGTTCCGTTCCCCTAGAAAAAAGTATAGGAACCTTTTATGTAATTAATTATTGTAGGTGCTTATTGAGTTTAAAAAAAAAAAGATTTTTCTTAATACATATTACAATAGTTATAATTAAAATGGCAGAATTACTTTTAACAAATTCAAATATTGTCATAATAATTTCAATTATCAGCTGATAGACATCCACTGCTGGACATAAACGTTCCCAAAGATCCACGTTTATCGAGGTTCCGCTTCCGCCTCCAGCGGCTTCCTTAGTCAGTATGACCTTAACTACTGCGATACCTAGATTTTAGCAGTAATTAATTTGAGGTAGTAAATAAATATTTTTATGTATTACGTTTGATAGTGTGCAAAGTTTACCGTGTTCCAGTTTAAATAGAGCTGCAGTTAGAGGATATACCGGGGCTAGGAGACATATCATGTTAAAGTATAAGGCCCCGATCAGAATTACTGATGTTAGATTGGTAGGTAGTTAACGGAGACCGACTAGGTGGGTACCACCGCAACTCCTACTTCTGCCGCCGAACAGTACTGTGCAAACGTTACCCTGGTACCGTTTGAGGAAAGGTATAGCTAGTGAAATTACTGAGGTAATAACAATTAACATCTTATGTTAGAGACATAATGTCGTTCCGTTTATTCCATCTTAACTAGCGTTACGTTGTTATCAACAGGCAACCATTTGCCATCAGGTGAACGTCTCGCTGGTCTCGTTGCTGGTAATAAAAGCTATTTAATATCATTATCAACATATTTCACGCTATTTACGTGGTTAAATGTTAAGATTACTCATTAAAAGTTTAAATGAAAAAAAATATAAATTAACTTGTAATATGCTATATGAAAACTCCTGAAATGTTTGTTTTGTGAAGAATGGCCGATTAGAGAGCGGTAATTGAATAAACTTGTAAAGACGGGGCTGAGGGGGGATGGGGATGTAATCTATGGGGGTACTTTCATATCGCCAACGCACGCGAATGCTCGGTGCCTATGTAATACAAAAATCGTGAATATCGTACAAAGTTTATATGCTTATTTACTACTGATTAAATATTTGAGTATAGATTTGGTTTTTAGAATTCCGTCCATTGTAAAGTTTAGTTCCGTTACCTGAGTAATATCTACACATTACTAACAACTGCACCACCTTTCAAATTGTACCGCAGTAATGTTTATATATTTTTGTGACTTCTAATATATACACTTATCTTACAGTATATATTAAAAAAAACAGTTTGCTCCTTCGTTAGATAGCCTTGATGTTTTATTGTTACTCCTCTCTTAAAAAAACCAAATATTGTACAGACAAATCATGATCATGATTTTATCACTTATTATATATACCAATATATTAAATTGGTTATATATTATTAATTTTTTTTACTTATTAGATCCTTTGCCTAATGTTCATGTTACGTCCCAATCGTCTTTAAGGAGTATTAACAAAACGGCATATCAAATCAAAATCGTCTTATATATGAAATATCGATAATTATTACATTAATACATATATCTATTGTTTCTATAGTTAATTTTTCTACAGTTACCTTAACGATTTCAACAGTAATTTGTTTATTTTTGAAAGTTGCAAAAAAAAAACAAATTACCGCCCGTAGTTATCGGAGGTCGCGTGTTTGGGCCGCGTTCGGTGTGCGATATTGGTTCACAAACGGCAACCAACACGGTTGTTAGTACCATGTTAAATGGCACGCTACCATTTAACGTGAACTTAAAGACTTTTTCTTAGTTGCGGTAAGTCGAATTAAGTTTTTGTTATACGTTTAAATGTGTTATCTTCAGCATACCAGCTCGATGCGATTGAGGACGTTTGCAACTTACTTCGTACTTTATGTCTGCATTAAATATTTTTAATTTACTTTTAAAAGGCTTAATAACAGTCGAGTTTCTCCGTGTTGGAGACGGGTTAGATTATGTCTATAACCTCACACTATCCTCGGAGGCAGCAGCTTTTTCTTATTAACCATCAGCAATATATATAACTCGTCATTCCGTACGCTAAATGCAGTGACTACAACAAATACTTTCTTTTAAGGACGTCGATAATCAAGAGTAAAAAATAACAGGTTTATTAAAAAATTACGTTTTCGGTATTTTAAAAGTATATTACTATATAGACAGCGTACTGGATGTATACGTTTCATTAAAACACTGACAAAGGAAAAGAGGATTGAGTTGAACGGAAGTACAGCGACTATATTATTTCTTATACATTTTCTTTTACAAATCCAACGAGGGTTCACAATGACGGTGTAAATATTAAACAAAGTAATAAAAAGGAGATAACGTTCAGGATGTTTAATTGGTAATTAGTTACACGTCCAGTTATCACTGTGAGGCTTTTACAAAACACGTGCAACGTTATCATCTCCGCAATAATTGTGCACTTTTTAAGACGAGTGATTTTTTCTCTTCTATATGAAAACACTACAGAAGTTTTTTTTAAAAAAAAAACATTTGACCTATTAATGATAAACAATGTGCTTTACTAATACATTGAATTAATTGTTACAAATTGTGAAGCGTTGATCGAAAATTATGGCCATTCAATAGTTCTATTTAACAAACTGCTGAAACACGCAATTGCTTGTTTTAGAAATATGTTTTACAGTATCCTAGCTCATTTGTGAATTATTTAATTTTCATATACCCTTAAAATTGCTTAGATGATACTCAAGCAACTAAGGTGTTATCTCCTTATCACTAAATTGTCTTCTCTACAAAGATATGGTCGGGGAACAGCTTGTGTATAATTTTATGTGATGTTAAAGGGCAATGGGATTGTAGATGATGAAGCATCACTGATGAGTTCCGTAGAGAAGTCCGCGGTTTTTTTAAATACGTTGATGCTGACTATCGACGCAGGAATATATACCATATAACCTTATACCAGAAAGTCTTCTTCCCTGAAAAGAGATGTTGAAGTATGCTCCTATAGAATTATCAATGATATAGCAACGGTGTTTATGTCTGATTGCCAATTTATACCTTCTTCTTCTTTTTGTCGTGTCTCTTCAGGCTTGAAGGTTAGCTTTAAATTCTTAAAATGGTTGGGTCTCTTGCACAAGGTGGAAAAGTTCCTCGGCGAATACGTCCGGTTCGCTCCCGTGTTTCGTAACCACAGCTTCGTCCATCACACACATCTTGTATCTTGTCCATCATTATTAGCTGCAGGAGTCTGTATCGCACATAACGTATGATGTGTCCAAGGTATGCAACTTAAACCTTACCACTAACTATCTCTTTATATATAGTAGCGGAATTAAATGAAATGGGGTTACAATGCGGGCTAACCGAAACGTTCATACTAGATCTTATTTCTAGAAGTAGCTGGACTACTGCGCTTACGATTTCTATTAAACTAATGATCCATTGAATAAACACCTGCCATTTTAATTAATTACATATATACAGCCGACGGGGCCCAATTAGGGTGAGGGCACATTTCCAACTGGAATAAAATTATTGTATACAAGTTTAAGGGCGAACGGCCGAATAACTATTCGCCGTTTCATACGACGGTGAATACGCGGCAAGTGTAAAAAAAAATTTATAAGTGTTGAAAGACAAGGGGTCAAGTAAAAAGTTTATTGCTCGACAATGTAATGTTTTATATAGTTTATTAACATTACAAAATTATTCTAATAAGAATCCATTTCGTATGCTAATATCGCGTATTTTAACTGATGATTCACAAATGCGACCATCTAGGTACAGAAGTTACGGTTTGAAGTATTGCTCTGTGAAGATCTTAATTAAACGAATGTTTTAATCGCTTTAAAATTAAAAAAAAAACTTCAGGATTCTCCTCATAATATTTTTGTCGAAAAATTATAAAATTTTCAATTCCGTTTCGACTTCAATTTCTGTATAGTCTCTTCGATGGTGAGAAGACATTGAGGTAGAGAACTTATCAATTTGCTTACGTAATTGCTCGTTGCGGTTCAGCTTCACTATTTAGCGCGGAGCTTGATGAAGCTGTAGAAGTTGTCAAAGAAACTAACAGCATTAGCTTCATCGAAAAAAAGAGAATGTTTAGCTTCGCACAGATCGGTAATTATAAAATTTGCAAAATTAAGAAAGAGTTGTGCAGCGGCATGCAATCATCGGCGTCGTAATGGCCGGCCGACACGAACATGGAAAATTACATTAATTAACTTTTCAACAGATTATACATACAAATTTATTTATATTCATTAATTTTTTTTTTATACACAAGCCACGAAACGAGCGGGACGTTCACCTGATGGTAAGTGATAAGCCCGGCCATAACGACATAGCGCTAATTAGGATTGTATATATATTGCACTACATTGCGTTCGTCGCTTGATACATAAGATGTTAAGTCTCGTTGCACCAGTAATTTAACTAGCTACAACTCCCTTTAAACCGGAACACAGTAATGTTTGGCGACAATTATAGGCACTTCGGTTGATCTCCTGCAATAGAGATTTATCACCAGTAAGTACTAAAGTAGTACTTTAAACGAATGAAACCATACTGTGATACAAAATCTATTACATACAATATACTAAGTTCTTTTACAGTTATTAAGTAAGTAGTAAAATAACTTACTAATCATTATATACCATATAACATACTATTAATTTACTACCTCGGTCATATACTCCGTTATCGGCGATATGATCTTCTGCAGGTGATTATAATGGGGAGAAGGAAAAAGTCATGCATGAGGAATATCAGGGAATGGATTGGCATATCTGGGGCGTCCTAATCGTTCCGCCGAATTATAGACAGGACTGTACCACGCTGATCGCCAACCTTCACTAGTTGGAGAGGCACTTTAAGAAGAAGAAAATGGCGTGTAACAGTAAAATGCAAACGTTACTGTGTTGGGTTTGAAGGGCGCTGTAGCTAGAAAGAGTACTGACGTAACGAGTCTTAACATCTCGTATCTCAAAGCAACGAGCATCTAATGCCACGTTGTTACAAGTGTATCACTTACCATCGGGTGAACATTCCTCTCATTTCGCCGCTTCGTCGAATAAACTCATCATGTTCATCTCCAAACTTTGGTGGTCAGGTCGACGTAACTGATCCGGTCTTTAGCTACTGTTTTTAATGGTGTTTAAGAGAAGATGGATATCGTCCATAACCTTTCTGCCGTCATCTACGAGCAGTTTTGTTAACCTTCGGAGCTCATGAAGAGATTCTTTTTGCAACAGACAATGAATTAATTATGAAATATTTATTATCTGTCGATTGGAAGGAGGTTCTTTAGTTCGTCGGCCATCTTTTTTTTATTTCCTTAATTATCTATGGCCGCACCTAATTTATGTTCTTTGGTCTAATGTTTGAGGTTCTCTTTTTTATTAGAAAGAGTACATTAAGTTATAACCTAAAAACAGGAAAATTTTAAGAATTGTTTTTGAATCTCTTATATCCTGTAATATTTCTTCTATTCTCTTTGATTTTTTAAACTTTATAGATCTTTAGTTATTATTTATAGTATAATACTACTAGAATAATGCTAAGAAATAATTATGTCTGTTTAAAAATCGAACGGACATCCGGAATCTTTTTAATCTATATAGAAAAATTCACGTGTTATAAATTAAATCAATTACTTTGTTGAATAAGCGTGTACTTGTTGTAAGTTGTGAATAAGTTGGTGCAGACTTGGTTAAAGCTACAGGCGAACACTATTCCGAGCGTGATCACGCAAAAAGAAATGTCAGCGTAACACAAGGTCCCTTGCCCTATATCTCTGCAGAAATCAGCCTCCGCGGACAAAAGGTGAGCCTTAACCACTGAAAAATAAAACGTTATAAAACCAGTTCCCTTATCGAGACGCACAATAGCTCCTTGTGTAGGGCTGCACACGCGGACCCTTCATAACTTAGATTTTAATTTTCTTAAGTTATCATAGGGTAGCTTAATTAAATGGTCAAGCCTCTGTTGCATTAACTCTTAAAGAAATAAAAAAAAAATCTTCCGATGAACAAAATAATGGCTACTGACATAGGCGAAGGTATGAAGAGCAGAACATTAAGTCATGTCATTACTTTGTTTTTAAGTTATATGTATATATATACATATATATGTTTGATTTTGTTCTGTAGATTGCACTGGTAGTAGGTCACTGTTGCCGGAGATCGTTTTGGTAGATACCGCAGCATCTATTTCTGACGCCAAACAGTACTGTGCAATCACTGTATTCCGGTTTGAAGGGCGCTGTAACTAGTGAAATTACTAGGCTTACTTAAGTTAGTCTGAAGATGACAAGCGCAATTTGGTGCAGTGTATATCACTGCTTAATTTGCGCCGTATTGTTATGAGCAAGCGTATCACTTACCATCAGGTGAACGTCTTGTCCATCTCATTGCTTCGTCGTATAATAAAATAAATAAAAAAGATAATTTACTAATATGTATCTAGATTTTTTCACAAGCGCTTTCTATTTATATACAAATACATACGAAGTATTGATACAAGATACCTGTTTATCTCCACGGTACATCCGTGGCGTTGGGCTTGTAACACGAGGTTCCTTTTTTTTTATTCAGTTAAACGATGACATAAGCGGAACGTTCACCTGATGTTAAGTGATACGCCCGCCCATAACAAGTACCACTAGTTAGGATTAAATATACAGCATCACATTATACACTGCGCCTGATACATAAGATGCCGAGTCTCGCTGCTCCAGTAATTACCCAGTAATGTTTCCTTACTACACACTACACGGTATCCGGCAGCAGAGACCTGTCACCAGTAAAAATCCAAAAAAGTTTGGATATTAGTTCTATCGGTTTGTATATATACCAACACAAATCTACCACCAGAAAAGCACTGCTGTGTTTCTGCTGTCAACATCATCATCATCGGCCGAGAGACGTCCATTGCTGGACATAGGCCTCCACGTCGATCGGTCCTGCGTTGCTCGCATCCAGTGGGTTTCGTCGATCATCGGTCCACCTTGTGGGAGGTCTCCCAACACTACGTAAACATATGAGGGTCAAAATATTCTAAACTAACACAGCACCACAGCCTGGTGGTCACTTAACACCGTAAATTTAACTTGTATAAGTTAATCGTAAACTGACATAATGAGCAAAGTAATTGTTTTAACTGCGGAATAACATCAGTTAATTGTTGTTAACCAACAGACAATGAGTCCTTCAAATTAACTGAATGATATCTTACGAGAATTACAACACGCGAGTGTTGCAAGATGTATCTATTACTGTTACCACTACAGCTTCTACTTCTGCCGCCAAACAGTAGTGTGCAAAAATTACTGTATTCCAGTTTGAACAGTGCTGTAACTAGAGAAATTACTCAGGTTTTACTGCTTGATAGGTCTCTGTTGCCGGAGATCGTCTAGTTAGGTACCAGCGCAGCTCCTATTTCTCACAGAACTGTTGCAAAGATTACTGTGCTCCGGTTTGAAAGGTGCTGTAGATAGTATAATTACTAGGGTAATAATATTTAACATCATCGTAGTGCTACAGTGTATATCACCATAACTAGCGCCACCTTATAGGCGTGTCAATTACCATCAAACTAACGACGCTCATCTTGTCGCAAAAAAAAGGATAAATATTTGATTATTGTTTAACCTTGCGAGAAGGCTTCGAATCCCAGCAGTGGGAATATTAAGTAAGGACACCAGGTAATAAACAGGTTATGTATATAATAGCATTTACTGGTGGTAGGTCTCCGTTCTCTGAGACCGTGTAGGTAGTTACTGTTACAGCGCCTATTCCTGTCGAGAAACAGTAGTGTGAAAACGTTACTGTGTTCCGGTTTGAAGAGCGTTGTAGCTAGTGTGATTACCGGGGTAACGGGAACCAACATGTTACGTCTCGGGAGAGGAGCGCAATGTGGTGCTGTATATATCATCATAAGTAGCGCCACGTTCCGCTCGTCGCGTCGCATATAACAAATACTTTCGTTGTTTGTACTCTTCTTATGTATTATGTTGGCAGCCCTGCGCTCGGCCGCGATTGCCACATCCGCGAAGTACTCTCCGCATAATACGCGTTAATACCATTATTACCAGCGTTTTCCTATTTGTTTATGATCCGGCATAATGGTCTATTACTGATGTTAAATTACTGAACGAAAGAACGTTACGGCTTGAATACGTATTGATTAACAAATAATTATTTTTGCCGACATAACGACGTCTTATCGGCAGTTTTAATTGGGGGAAAACTTACTTACTGGAAACAATTGCTTTGGCAATATACATGCTACTTCCCCATTTATTTATTTATTTTTTTTACAAAATATAAAGAATAATACAATATATTGTTGTTATATATAATAATTTTACTGGTGGTAGGTCTCTGTTGCCGGAGATCGTCTAGATACTATCGCAGTGCCTATTTCAGTCGCCAAGTAGTGATATCCTTACGTCACTATGTTCTGGTTTGAAGAGCGCTGTAGCTAGTGTAATTTGGAGTAACGAGACTCGATATGTTATGTCCTAAGCGACGAGCGCAATATTGTGTAATTATACGATCCTGAACAGCGCCACGTTGTTATGGGCAGGCGTATCACTTACTATCATGTTAACGTCTCGTTCATCTCGTCGTGTAAATGAAATAATACCTTTATAGAATATATAAAAAAGTTGAATAAGGATCTTTTACTGTCACTACAACTTGTATTTCTGCCGCCAGACAAGAGTATGCAAACATTACTGTGTTCCGGTTTGTAAGGCGTTGTACCTAGGGAAATTATTGCGGTAATGAGGTAATGAGGAGTGTCGCGTTGTTATGAGCCAGCGTATCATTTAATAATAGATCAACGTCTCGGTCGTCTTGTCACTTCACCGATATAAACATACAACTTTCAATAATACTACACAAACGAACACACTCACAACTCATTTAAGTTTACGTCCGCATTACTTAATGTATGTATTTTAATTTATACTTGAAGTTACGGTAAACGAAAAATAGTGTTTCCTTGCGAAGGGTATGTATGCTTAAAACAATTCCCATTATATATATTATTACTTTCAATTATAGATTTAAAATAATAAAAGATTTATTTAT
Source organism: Ornithoptera alexandrae (assembly GCA_029030555.1). Taxonomy (NCBI): domain Eukaryota; kingdom Metazoa; phylum Arthropoda; class Insecta; order Lepidoptera; family Papilionidae; genus Ornithoptera; species Ornithoptera alexandrae. The sequence continues at coordinate 4,197,124 of JARDVY010000031.1, forward strand.
AATCTGTTTCCATACAAATATCTTTAAAACACTTGGATACTAATCAAAATTTTATACGAAAATTTAATAACTTGATAGATATATATACTGATCTTCTACTGATGGAGGGACTGTAAAGATTTTTATATAAATTTTTTTCGTCTTATCATTTAACCTTAACTTATGATAAGTGAGCATAAAGTATATGGTCAACTAATCTAGAATACTTTGCAATCATGACTCCCGATTCCAGTACGAAAATAATATATTTTACTTATCAATATTTATGTTTAAACATGTGTAGTGGTTACGGATTGCGACAAGTTGTTCGTTCGTACTGCGGTGCGATTAAGTTTTAAACTTGCTACAATCAAAAACAAGTGATAGGTCTTCTTATTTTATATAACTTGCCTTCTGTATAGATTATTAGTTAATATTATTTAATATTGTTTATTTGTTTTTAGATGATTTTACGTTTTTCTTTAATTATTAGTAATCTTATTTGCTTTTTAGGTTAAACAGTACATTGCAAAAAATTTCTCAGTTAAAACATTGCAGTATTTCTCTTATCATAGTTATTTTTTTATCTTGCTAATACCATTGTTTCACGTCGTTTAGGTAATAAAATTAGTCAAATTTCTAGGATAAAAAATACTGTTTTTATTATGGGAATCATATTTATCGATTTGAGAAGGTTTCTCACCAAATTCAGTATTTTATTCTTTTAGTTGTATCATGGGCTATTTAATATATAGACGATACAAAGTTATTTCACTGTAGTATTTAATATTGGTCTAAAATCAGATCTTTTTTTATTTTTATGCTTGAAAATCTCGCTTCGGGGGACGTTCACTTGGCAATATATATATAATATGGCAATATAATAATACACTGCATTAATATAAGATTTTTTGATCCTTTAAGTCTTTACTTTATCCTTATAAAGCGCTTTTAAATCCATAACACAGTAATACTTACACACTATTGTTTGGGCTGTGTTAGGTATCCTACCCATACAACAACTCATAGGATCTAAGTCAACCTCACCTGCTGGTGGTGTATCCTGTTAATCAACAAACGAAGCTTTGGCTCCCACTAACTGGCATTTGGCCAACGTTGACCAAACCTCCCGTATGACTCCCTACCCAATCGATGCGAGAATCTACGGGGAGGCCTGTACCCAGCAGTGGACGTCTATCGGCTGATGATGATGATGACTATTTTTTGACAGAACAATATTGACTTTGCGGGTAGTACTTTTATTATCTTAAATAGCCTTACTGTCAGAAGATTTAAGGTTTAAACCTTGGGATAATTAGATCTCAGCTGTTGCAAATTTGTCCAGCCGCGCTATTTACATTTCGTTTGTGCTAATTAGTACATCGTAGTGACATAAGGCAGCCCTAAAATGCAGGTTAAGTGCAAACTGGAAGATAAATACGTCCATATTTGTCTATCAGAGTAACTGTAAACGCTTATCGCACACCGCCGGTCTCGTTAGGCCGTGTAAACTGAAACCCTATTACCGTTCATGAAATTTATCAAATTTGGACCTTATTACTCTGTCGGTAACCGTTAAAGTTGTTTATGTAGATATTTGAGGTCCTTTTTTCGAAGCGATACTCGCACGGTTGCCACTCCTAATTGGTTCTCCATCAGTTTTAATTCATTCCGCGATAGTTTTGCAAGTATTTTACTGACGCGTGGCTCCCTCTGCCCGCTGGACGATTAAACGATTCGTTTGCTCGCGAATCGCTTCATCGACCGCTTGTTATTCAAGCTTATTGTTTACTTAAAACATCACATACGCAACTTTTGATTTCCTCACCGCTTGAACGTTATTTGTTGGAAATCATCAATTAAACCTATACAATTATGAAATACGAAGAACATTCTCTATTAACCTCTCTGTATTGCTTTATGGGAGGTCTTTCAAGATTGTGTTAGATTTTAAACGTGGAAAATGAACCGTAGCGTTATCCAGTTAAAGACTGGAATGCGTTGCGGCGCTGCAGATAAATCCAGTAGCGTCTTCAGTGACGCGTGCTGCCATCTCTTGGCTGTTGACAGCAAATAATAAATCTTCAGATAACATCAGAGCTGAAGATTATACGGTGCTGGGATCCCCATCACGCCATCCGTGCTTCCTGCACAAGCAAATTAGTAAGGCTCTTGCAAAATATCTTTGCTACACATTTACAATGCGGCCACTTTGCACCCTTGGTGATAAAACTTAAAATCCGACGGCAGTTTAGCAGAGAGCTGCAAATAAAGGTGGTGTTACATACGGTATGTATTTTTAGTAGTTCGCAGAAAACGCCGAGTTCTAACGATGGAATACAATGAACAGAACTGAACAGCTGGAGTGTTTTAATACCCTAGTTAGGAGTGTCTTTATGGTTAAAACGCGAACTTAAACGGTCTTGACTATTTAACAAATGAAGCATAGAACCACACACGAACTGTGTTCCGGTGGGGCGGTTATTTTTTAACTGATAATTATTAATATTTTTAACCAACAAAATTGTTAACATCTCGGCATTTTGTTTATTTAAAGTCATCCGTTTTAAGATTTAATCTGCACTCATCGTCATAAAGTTTCTGATTCAAACAGACAGGTTGAGAATAACATTCTGGTTATCATCTTATGATATTTAACTATTACTCTTTTATATCGTTAAATCATCCCTTCCTCTGACTACTACGAACACTTCTTCCGGAATTTTTTTCCTCTAACTCCAACCCTAGAAACTCGTGGAGGTCCTCTTTGTGGATGTTTAAAAAATTCTACTTTTGCTTTCTTGTTAGTTATTAGAAACAAAGTGATTTCAAATTTTTTTTTTAATGCAAATATTTCAACGGTTAAATCATTAGTGAAATATTAATATTACTTCGTCTCCATGTTATATGTAAATTTTGTTATTGGAGAATCGCACGAAAGAAATTATTGTTTGAAAATTTGCAATTTAATCAATTAAGGTTTATTGAAGCTGTTAATTAAAATAAAAAAAAACCTGTGTTACTTTACACGGGGTAGAAGTGATTACTTTGTATTCTGGTTAATTAGTAAAATAATGAAATGAATACACTATGGAGGCGGAAATTAAGCGAAAGACAGAAAGGGCAATATTGATCGATTTTTTTTTACTGATTATTATTATTATTATAATGAAAGAGAGAGAGAGATTGAACTGAAGCACTTAAAGAGGCTAACGTCCAGCAGTGGCTGTCTGTCGGCTGATAATGATGATGAAAGTAACATTTTAGTGAAGATAGGAATTGTTTATCATCATCCGTCAACATACGTCCATTGCTGGTCACAGGCCTTCCTCAAAGATACCCACATCGATCAGCCCAGCGCTGGCCGTCTAGCACCTCTGGTTCCGGCGCCTTGACCATGTCACAGTCAGCATGGCCTCGGGTACCGTGGGGCATTGGGAGCTGTCATTTGTAGGGGATCAACGGGAAGGGAATAGTTCGGTTCAACATAAAACTATTTTACAACACACGGGTTTATCAGTCCGTCTGTGAGCTCGTACACAGTGGAAAGGTGGTGGAAACATTCCGAACTCCTAGAAAAGCGTTTGATCTGATTCTCAGCGTAAACCTTATAAATACATTCATACTTGTCTTTCTTTGTTACACTTTTTCGTTTCACTATAATTCCAATTCGCACCGTCTCAAAAGAAGTTTCACTCCAAAGAACTCCATTGATTAAGGGAAGGTATTTTTTTTTAAATGTTATAAATTAAATGTAAAGGGTTTGCTTTTTAATAAATATCCCATTTTAATTTTATTCCGATACAAATGCATTCGCAGCGGTGCGGGAGTCAAGTGGCCAATTAGACACACCACATTAAAATGTTCGGCGTTTTGTGCCGAATGCACGCCTTGCCCCGACATGTCCTCCAATTTAGACCCTTAATTTGCAAGAAATATCCAAATCGCCTCGCCGTGAACTAAAGCGAAGCCAGTTTCAAAATTAAACACAACAATAAACTAACTTGTCCAATTATGAGTTCAATCGACATATTCAGAGGGTACATAAGGAAAGGCAAAACATACGCGTGTAATAATAATATATTTAGTATTTTTTTTTTTTTTACGAAACGACGTTCTCCTGGTGGACTTCCGCTGATCTCGTTGCTACGTAGTATAAAAAAACTTTCGCTATGACAGAAATAACGAAAGGAACGTTTTAGTCAAACTTTTAACGATATGTATGGATTATCTAAAAATATGTTAATATATATATATATTATGCTACTGCAAATTGTCGATAGAGATATATATCAGTACATTAGTGATAAGAGATAACGTTAGCTGTTATTAGATACCTAATATATCGCCGGCTGTAATTTTCTCGATACGTGTGATGTTTAATAATAAATATGTTCGTTGATGGTAAGTGATGGTAAGACGATTTAATTCTTACCATTCCAGATTTTAGGCTTTACACACTATTATATTTGTGTAAAATGCACTAGATGTAGACTTAATAATCTAGTGTATACCATTAATTTGCTATACGTACAATAATATTACATAATGTGAAGAAAGCGAGCGGTAACGCTGGTTGGTCTCTGTTGACCGGAAACCGTTTAAGTAGGTACCACCGCAGCGTCTATTGCAGCCGACAAACAATAGTGTGCAAGCATTACTGTGTTCCGGTTTGTAGCTAGTGTAATTACTGGGGTAACGAGACTAAACGTCTTGTCTCAGGCGAGGAGCGCAATGTGGTGCAGGTATTATTCTAATTAGCGCCACGCTATGAGCGGGCGTATCACTTAACATCAGGTGAACGTTGCGTTCATCTCGTCGCTTAATTAACAGTAAAAGTATAAATGTAGACGAATTTTTTTAATTTTCTATATATTAATGTTTCATCCTTTTGAATAGGAATGGTGGTTATTGCTTTTTTTGATAGTGACAAATCAATGAAACGGTGTTTCGATGTGTATTTTCAGTTGTTTATTTAAAAATTTATAATTTTTAAGTAAGTATACGATCTAAAACAATATCGCCGATGTATTTTAATGCGAAATGAATATTAATATGGGCATGGGAAACTTTACAATCTATCGATGCGGTCGCACCGGTTCGGGCGGCGACCAATTGATATTTATATATATTCATCAATTCACAAAAATTTCATCAAAAATTAGCTTCAATCATTTCGTAACTTATGATAAAATATTTTACTTGGTTAAACTCATCGAAGCCGTTAACCGAATGGGAATATTTTAATGTATTAGGTTCCGCGAAAAGTTTACCGCAGCGGTTATTTATGTCTCCTCAACAATACAAAATCGTGCGGCTCCGGAATGGCCCGGATGACAAATGATTCAATTCGCTACGTTTAATTATTATAATTAAGTTAAAGTTATTATAACAACAGGTTCGGTACGAGGCAAAGTTATTAATAACACGTTTTAGTTTAAATAATTTGTTATTTAAAACGTATACACACAAATATACAAAGACGCGGACGTTATCCCGGACGACAATCTCATTCAATCTATTACATGTTGAGTTGAGACCTCAGTTATATTTTTGCTGTAAATAATAACTACAGTTTAAACATATATTAACTACATAAACTGTAAGCAATACTAATATATATAATGATAACAGATAAGAGAGAAAGAGAAAGAGAAACAGTTCATAGAGTCATGTTCAAGCCCTACAGCATTCCTTTAAAGCTTTTATTGTCAAAAAATTAAACTGTTGTTTACAAATGTAATTAGTTAACGTTAATGAGAAATAGTGGTTTGAACTTGTGACCCTCGCAATAGACCTCTAAGAGAACGGCTTCAGTGATAGGCAATAGTTTCTCCCGTGACCTCCACTAACTACTACACTAAAATATAGAGGTCTAAGACATCAATGTTGAAATGATATTAATAGCCATTACTGTAAAATAAGATTAATTATAATATGATTATAAAAGCTGGTAATTACATTAAATAACTATATATTTGTGACCCGTCATCATCAGTCGATAGACATAGACCTTCCCAAAAAAAAAAAAAAATCCATCGGTCTTGCGTTATCTGCCTCCAAGGCCTTCCCGCACCCTTTAATCGTTTGCAGGAGTTCATTGTGAGGAATTTGAGCCATTTCTTACCACGCTGGACCGATGCGTGTTGGTGGGAGCTAGAGCCTCGTTTGTTAATCAGCAGGGTTTGCCATGAGCATATGAGGTTGGCTTAGGTCCCGTGAATTGCTGTGCGGGACTCCTTACACCCTTATATATATATATGATTATCATCATGTAATTGTTCTTGTCGTGTCTCTTCGTATTTGAAGGTCAGTTTCAACTATCACACAGTGGGTATTGATTACCAGTAACACGGTTGTCGCTAGTTCTATTCGAGCGCGAATGTTGAGGAGTTTGATTGGTATAGTTTTATAACCTGGTTGGCTACTACCCTCATATAAATAAATTTGTTATCATAACATCGCTGTGTTCCGGCTGTCAACGTATGAAAGCTGGAGTGTTGTTCTATAGAATTCTTCATCATGCTCCATCTCGTTATTAGCTATCACCATGCGAAATTCATAGTCGAGTGTGATCCAAGATTTTATTTTATGAAGCGACGGTAGACGATCATCTGATGTTAAGTGATACGCCTGCCCATAACAACGTGGCGCTAGTTCACATGTTATACATTGCACCACATTGTGATCGTCGCCTTGAGACTTAAAGATGTTTAGTTTCATTACCCCGTCTTGTTACCCCAGTAATTTCACTAGCTATAGCGCCCTTCAAACCATAACACAGTAACGTTTGCTCACTACTAAGTAAAATACTGTTTTTTTTTTATGATAAAGTTTGCGCTGCAAGTTTAATTGACTACTATTGCAGCTTCATCGGACTCGCGGCCCGCGGATCAGGAAACCGCGATCTAAAAAAAAAAGTATTGTACTATAAGATCAAGTGTTATAGATAAAAAAAATTGTTCAAAAACGGATATACATACGTATTAACATATAGATTATTAAAATGCCTATGAACTTAAAAAAAAATCGGTAATAATTTCTTATCTGATTAATAATATTGAAGTTAATTGATTTAAGATAGTTGATGTATATATACGAGATCATTATGGGTATTCCGGGGAGTGTGTATTTGTGAGTTGTGGTGGTGGGGCAGGCCGCGGCGTGGGGGTCCGCGGACGGCCCGCGGCGAGCCCGACGCACGCGCATCAACATGTTCATTTATTAATAAAGACGTACTCCGAATACCTCGGTAATGATAAATGTACATCATAATCATTATATTCAATAAAAATATCACTCGATATCTATTAATTTCTCCACCTATCGATTCTTGAATACCTTCTGTGGTACATTTGCGAAGCGCAGCATCGTCCACACATCATACATTCTCATACATTTTTAAACAGGACCTCACCTGATGGTAAGCGATACACCTACCCATAACAACGTGGCACTAATCATTATGATATGCATAGCACCACACTGTGCTCGTCGCTTTGAGATACATGTCAATTCTCATTCATCATCATCAGCGGATAGACTTCCACTGCTGGACATAGGCCCAAAGATCTCATCAGTCCTGCGCTGCCGCCGAGCACCTGAGCCGTCGTTTATAGGGGTTCATTTAAGGAGTTTTTATCCATTAGCTACCACGCTGGTGCAATGATAGTTGGTGGGAGGCAGAGCTTTGTTTGATGATTAGCAGGGTGCACAACAAGCAGGTAAGCTTGAATTGGATATATATACCCATTGCCCATTCTGTCAAGGTCTGAAGCATTTCTTTTGCGGTTAGGTGGCATACTCTTATGTTCATTAAATCAATATTTATTCCTGTATTGAATAATAACTTAGACTTTTTTGTATTCTATTAAGTGACAAGAAGAGTGGGGCTTATCTGATGGAAAGTCCACAGCAGCTCATTGCGCTCGTCGGAACACAGTAATGTTTGCACACTACTATTGTCGGCGGTTGGCATTAATTTTAACAATTTTACTGGTATACTGAAATGTGAGGTTACTGGTAGGTCTCTGCTGCCGGAGACAGTCTAGGCACCACCGCAGCTCCTATTCCTCCCGCCAAACAGTTGTGTGCAGACATTGCTGTGTTCCGGTTTAGAGCGCTGTAGCCAGTGTAATTACTGAGGTAACAACATTTAACATCTTATGTGGTAGTGTATACCATTGTAACTATCGCCACGTTGTTGTGGGCAGGTGTATATCTTCATCAGGTGAAAGTCTGATTCGTCTGGTCGCTTCGTAGAGTAAACCATTTTTTTTTGCAATCCTTGCATGTTATCCGATTCTGCGGCGGCTGTGGGCCGATTTGTTTATTTATTATAGACGTGATAACGTAGGCAGAGCCTGTAATTGTTTAACTGTAACTTAACAACTGTAACTTAACGTCAAGATGTGCAACACGCACACAAGTTGTCTAATGTCTAGACATTTTATTGCAGCTGCAGCACAGTTAATTTAAACTTGTTTTTTATAAAGGTTCATATCGTTAGAGTTTACTTCCTTACCTATTGTTTTTTTTTTGTATGATTACGTTATGCGAATGTAGATTACAATAGGAATGTCATTAAACAACTTACCGAGTGATAGTAATAATGTGACTTCTATGGTGACACGTTAAGACGAGCACAACGTGGTGCTCTGTATACCATCATAACTAGCACCACGTATGGGCAGGAGTATTATAACTTACAATCAGACAGGCTCATCGATCAAGTAGAACGCTCACAAGAACGTTCTGCTCGTCTCGTCTTCATAGAATAAAAAAACTCTCTTTAGATAATTTTCATTATTATTTTATTGTTCTATGAAGCGAAGAGTGAGCGAGCTGAACGTCTTGTCATCTGATGACAAGTGACACGTTTACCCATAATATCGTGGTGCTACTTAGCATGGTATACACAGCACTTCATTGTGATCTTCGTCTTGATAGACAAGATGGTATATACCGTTACCGCAGTAATTTCACTAGCTACATCGTCCTGAACCGCACACGTTGAAGTCGGCACGCTATAGTTTCTCGCCAGAAATGGGAGCTGCAGTAGTATCTAGATGGTGTCCAGCAACAGAGACCTATCACTATTTAAAAGCTTTTAAAATGACCTGTTGTTTGTTCCGCCTTACCAGAGATGGAAAGAACTGTATCACGCTGATCGCCAACCCTCACTAGCTGGAGATGCACTTTAAGAAGAAGAAAATAGCATGAGTTAAAAATATAAATAATAATAGAATTGTGTTTTATATGAAAGTGTAAATGTACACCGCAATAGCAGGATAAATACACAACGTACGGACGTCAGGATCTTGTTTAATATGTATAGATAAAGTCCTACATAAATACTAGACGTCGCACTAACGTTTAGATGCAATTGTAATTGCTCACTTAGCTGTGACGTTGAATTCATTGCATAGTTTAATCGCAATAATTGCGACTACCCGCATTTCTACGCGCGTACGGCGAGCAACAAAAGTTGCACAACTAATAATAGAAAAATTCTTAAACCATTACAGCGAAACCAATAAGTATGACACGATAGTTTCTATATTAATATATACACGTGTATAGTATATATTTATACTGTACACGTGTTACTGTAGTAACAAAACTTAACATTTTATGAATATAACCAAAATCATTGTTAGAATTAAATTATATATAATTGAAATATCTTTATATTTAGTTATAATTTAGTAGAGAGGAGATTAATTTTTTTTATTATATCTTCTCATCATCACCATTGCCTTGTGGTAGTGTAGGTACCATTGCAGAGCCTATTTATGGCGCCCAATATTGGTGTGATTATATTAATATGTAAAGATGCTATAGCTAGTAATATTACCGAAGTAACAAGACATCTTACGCCTTAACGCGATGAACACATTGTGGCACAGTGCTGATCCTAACTAGCTCCATGATACGGGCAAGCGTATGGCCATCATGTGAAGATCTCGCACATCTCATCGTTTCATTGCATAAAAACAAGATCACAGAGTTTATTTAGGTAGTGCTACACAGTCTATTTGTATCGTAAAATGTTAGTGTACAACATTTTTGTGTTCTGGTTTTAAGGGCGCTGTGACTAGTGAAATTACGTGAGTACCAACATGTAACTTATTTCAAGACCTAGAGCACAATCTATATGAAGTAACTAACGACATATAATGGGTAGGCGTATCACGTTGCTTAGTAGTTAATTTATTACATTAATTAACTTCTATCCATTTAGTGTTTTATTACTAACACGCTATTTTATTGCTAAGCTTAATAAGCTTTATGCTGACTTGAAAGTTCATTATGAACTTGATACAAGAATCGTTGTATATATAGATCATTTGCGGAACGAAAATTGGCAAGCAATCGGTTAAAGCGATTCGTGTCTCGCGGGCAATAACTATTATACACAATCAAATAACGACGGTATTGAACAAGTAGTCAAGTGAACAAGTAGTCGGGTGTTGTCAGCCGTTGGCCTGTAGCCAAAATACTAATGTCCCATTGAATAGTGCTATTTGTAAAGTGCCCGAAGCGGGACGGGCATAAACGCCGGAGTACACTGCGCCGGTCGTTAAAGCACGGCCACGGAACACGCGGGTCAATCAAACTAGACACTGGTTATAATATTTAATTTATTTAATGCATTCACATATTATTCTTTAACTCATGATTACACCTAAAACACCCCTTTGTCTTCCTACCCCACTGATTTATTTTATTCGATAATACAAGGTGTTAGAGAGAAGATTAACTTCCGAAAAGAGCTTCCTACCTACACAAAATTATTATTATACTAACAATAAATTTGTCATTATTATTATTAATGATACATCCAAATAAGCAGGACGTTCAACTGGTGGTAAGTAATAGGCCTATAATAGTAATAGCTCTAGTTAAGATGGTCATCTTGCTGCTGCTGCCGAATGAGCGCGTCGTTTATAGATAAATGACATTTCGTTACATTAGTAATTTCATTGACTACAACGCCTTTCTAATCTCAACAACAGTAATGTGTGCACACTATTGTTTAGTGACGGAAATATGTACTGCGGTGTTATTTATCAAGACTGTAACCGGCAAACTTACAACTAGTAAAGCCAGCAATCACTTATCAGCAATAACAAGTTATTAAAAAACCGTGTTATATGTTTTTAGCAGTAGCGTGTTACTGTAACTAAATGTTATCGCCTGTTGTAATATTACTACGTAAAATAAGATTAAAGTGTATGTATTAATGTTAACATAGTGCGCTAATGTTACAGCGACAAGTGAATTGTGGCAATTGTAAATTGAGCTCGACGTTTCAATTAAGCGAGGTGCATGAAACGGTGGATTGTGTTTTTAATATAATCAATAATTCAAATAAATACCAGGTATTGTTTCAATACAATAAACAATCGAGAATTTAATAAATTATAATATAGTTCTTCATATTTTGTACTATAACAAAGAACATAAGTTCTCGCAGTGAAGTTTTGAGTATTTTGTGCGAACACGCTATATATATCACGCTATATATTATATATCGACCCTTAATATAATTTAACATTAACCATTTATAATTATTTATAATACCTATAAAAAATAAATATTTGTGGACTCATGATGGGATCATCACTGGGAGTCGAGGCCTTCTCTCATAAGGAGATATATAGTCAAGACCTTTTATCTATAAATATATATATATATATATATATATATATATATATATATAACAGCTTCATATTTATTATTAATTATTTTTTAAAAAAGGAACGAATAATACCTTTATGTAACATACAAAATTTAATAGTATATCAGAGAGAATATATTTTATTAATGTATATTAATAACTACATTAATCACACACTTTATATGTTGTTAATAAATGTATTAAGGATATACAATAGGACGTGATAGAAAAGGAAGCTTGAGAGTCGACAAAAGCTGATTGCTTCCGCGTTCTTCGTGGCTTACATTTAGGAAACGATTGAGTTCGGTGATGAATGGTTCCAGTGAGAAGAGTTCGTTTGATCGTCTTATAAATATTGTGGGTGTAGCCATAAGGAATCCGGGAACAACACTTAATAGTCCCGATGTAAGAGTAAGCCGTAATTTATAGCATGCGTTCAGATGTTGCGACGGAAAATATTCAGTGGCGATGTCGTTAATTATTCGGTTAAATGTTGTTAAGGATGCTGCAAATTTATGGTTACGTTACGGGATCTGTTGTAGCTATAAATTTAACAACCGTTTCATTATCCTCGATCAACATCATCATTTCAGTCACCTGATGTATATCTTAAAACAAACGATTTATTAAAAGGAGTTATCTAGCAGACTTGGTACATCTGTCGATTGATCTTATTAGATTACTGTGTTTTGTAAAACGGAGGTCTTGTTCGATTTGGGGATAAAATGTGATGAATTAGGATCATGGTAGTGTTATTCGGTCCATCTATCGACCGGGTAGTGCTGTAGTAGGTCTCTGTAGCCGGAAACCATCAAGGTAAGCACCACTCTAGCTTCTATTTCTGCCGCCAAACAGTAGTGTGGAAACATTACGGTGTTCTTGTTTTAAAGGATCTATAGCTAGGGTCAGTACTGGGGTAATGAGACTTAGAAACTTATGTGTCAAGGCGATGAGCGCAATGTGGTGCTATGAATACTATCGTAACTAGCGCTTCGTTGTAATGAGCAGGCGTATTGTTTACCATCACTTGAATGTCCCGCTCGTCTTGTTGCTTTGTTGTATTCAAAAAACCCACCAATAACCTTCATATTGTATATATGCCGCATTAATATCATTGTTGTGTTCCTGCTGTCAACATATGAAAGAGAATTCTAGACGGATACAGCCTCCGACGATCTTTTACTTAATATTAGGTATTTTAAATCCAATTTTGCATGATATTAAGACCTTATATTCGCTACTGACAGAACAACATATTTAGGATTCTTCTCCTCCTGATTGATCCGCCCATAACCAAAGATGATATTAAGCACTCGAATCGTTAGACTTATCATGTAAAATTCACTTCGCCGTATTACTGTCTATTAAAAATATAATATGTAATAAATTTGCTTAACTTACTTGACGTATCATTTGTTTCGAATGACGCGTCAGTTCATATTCATACTGTACGTTGTTTTTGTATCGAGAATAAGTAACGTTTGGACACGATACAAATGTTGAATTTCTCACAGACGCAAAGAATGTCCGCCCCTCTCGTACAGACAAGGGAAACGTCAAGCGAACACTGTACGTTTAAAATATCGGAATGAATGACATACCGCGCCGCGCACGATTAATGGCGGCGCGCGCGCAAAAAGCGAACGCGCTCATTAATATATCAACTGTCCTTTTAGCCGTTTAAACGGTACACAACCACGGAACAATCGGGAACTAAACACTGCAATTAAATCTGATAGATACATGCAACAGTACATTGTTATGGTGATAGATAGGCAGCGAGGTTCCTTAATGGCGATCGCGTAGCCCTCGCTTTGCAGGAACGTCCTCAAATTGATCTAACAATGTGGTAAACTGGGGTAATTGTTGGATACGGGCCGATCTACTAGGTGATCTTAAGAGAAGGCTTATATCGTCTATCGGTTGATGACGATCAAGATTTAAACTATGATCAGGCTATTCATGTCCGGTTAATAGAAATTCCTCCAATCAATTGTATATGTCTAAATTCCGCTTAAGATCTCAGTTTGCTTTAGTCGATGTACTAGAATGATTTATGATACACAAATGACTTTATCATTCATAATAGTATAATTAGTTTTTTAAAGAAGTAGTGTTATAATTATATTACATCTTAATATAAAGTAGCTATCTCATTTGAAGAGACATAATATATGTCACAACCTCTTTAAATATGTAGTTGGCTGATACCGTCGCTGTAATCATACCAACAAAAAGCCCACTGAATATTTCCACTGCTGGGATTCAAGGCCTCCTCTCACAAGGAAAGGATAAATGACATATTTCTCATTCATTCTTCTCAATCGTTAGTCTTGACAAACTGATCATGGTCATCAGATATTTCCTAAATACTGCCTTATTCGCACATTCATGCATAGGGATGTTAACTGTCGCCCTTATTTGATCTGTTCGGTAAATTAAAAACAAATACAAGAAAATCGGTAACTATAATTCATTTACGTGTACATTATAGTTTTTTTTAAAGCGTGAACAACGGTAAATGGTACTTAAGCTTGTTCAAAACGTCTCATATTTCTTTCGGCGCTCACAAAGTCACCGCGCGAGCGTAATTCAGAAGTTAAACATCTGCAGCTGATATCTCTTAAGACAATTAACAAGAAAACGAAGTGCGACGGCCCCGGTGCGTTTTAATGGGTGTAATTTGGATGCGGGGGTTAAACTTGGACGTGGTGCTCGTGTCGCGGCTGTCGAGTCAAACTGTTAATCCTATTCAGACAATATTAAACATCTCAATCCACAATCCAATCGTTTCGAAACAGGTGACACCTGAATTTAATATTTGACGTCTGATTACATCGAGCAGGAGTTTCATTTTCTGAAAAAAAAAAAAAAACGTAGCTTAATATATATTCTGAAAGAAGAAACTAATGCAGTAATATGAATTTAAAGCATTTAAATAATATAGTAAAATTGATAATAAATGTAAGTAAAAAGAGACGGTGAATGATAATGATGTGAATTTAGAAAATGACCATTACTTAAAGATTGATTGGTACAAAATAAGATATTTTCAAGCAATTTCTTTGTTTACTTATTGGAACTTCCGAACCTTCATTTTTTTTATTTGTCCCCAGTCATTAATCAGGCGAAAGAGTAATGCTTATATTGCTGTCGAGTGCTTAACCAAGTCTTGCTTAGGGATCACGCCTGTGCTCGTGTGTATCCGCCTTTATTTTATTTTTGGGCCGCACTGCCGTCGGCGTTCGCTTTGACGTCTAAACACGACATTAATACACTACGGACTTTTTCCTCCCTGTCACATAATTTACATATTTTTTTTTGTCGTCTTTTTATTGTGGCCCATTAACTATTAAGCGTCGCTCGTACTTCTGACACGGGCATTAATATGTTGATTTCGTAAGCGCCACGACACATCCAATATTTCTATTACAAATAATGCTAATATGCTCAACCGCAAATGAAATGGCAATTTGTCACAACCCTCAAACCGATCTCGCCCCTAACTACTGAAGCAAAATTACCTCAACATAATGTAGAAAATAAAGTTGCTTGAAAGGGTAAGAATAATATTCTGTCGGCTGATGATTATGATGATGGAATTAATAAAAACTAGAGACAAAGTATTTTTCTTTGATCAACTATCTACTACTGTACATGGAGATACAGATAATAACTTCTTATATGCTTTTCAAATGCTCCACCGCCTCTGTAAGCAAAACAATTTAACAAAAAATTATCTCTCCGTTTTTTTTTTAATTATACATTACTATAGATATTTACATAGTAATTATAATGATTTTCTTGCTGTACAATCTGTAGGCATATTAAATAATTTATATGCGCATAAAATTTTTTAATAAAGAGTAACCTGTCCAAAGATGGGTAAACGGCTCGCTTTCAAGTGTAAACATTTGTTTATAACTTACAGCTAATTACAACTTACTAATTGACGTTGAAACACTGATTGATAGGATCCGTGTGTGAAAGTTTGTCCGTCTGTTGCGATAACGTCTCACCGAGCTTCGTATCAAATGAAATATAATGTAACATTCATATCTCTTGTTTGGATCTCTTCAGAGAAATTCAAACTAGGCTGCGCCTTAACTGTTATACAACTGGTTACATTTTATATATATATATATATATGTATATGTAACCAGTACACTAAAATTACGATCCTAAAACAAACTTAACTTCTTTATTAATATAATCATAGGTTGATAATAATGAACTTAATAATACTATCTCATAATATTCGTTACTGGTGGTAGGTCTTTGTTCCCGGATACTATCTATGTAGGTACCACCGCAGTACCTATTTCTACCACCAAACAATACTGTTTAAACATTACTGTGTTCCCGTTCGATGGACACTGTAGTTAGTGTAATTACTGGGGTAATTAGATAACATCTTATGTCTCAAGCAACGAACGCCATGTGATACAATATATCCATCTTAAGGTGAACATCTTGTTCGCCTCTTTGCTTAATTGAATAAAAATAAACTATTGGTTGATAATAATGAACTGTTTTTCCGATGATATGATTGGTTGATGTTTTGACGCATGCGCAATACCCCATTGTATCTGTCAAAGTAATATTCGTTGTACATTAACAATAAAAAGTTTCGTTAATAAGTAAATATTTAAAATGTAATTAGTGCAATTAGTAATAGTCACTATTATTCAAACTTTTATCATCATCATCATCATCATCATCAAATGCCTTATTAAAAGTGACGTTTGTCGGTCAAACAAAAAACTATTACCGTCTTCAACTTCTCCAATTCACCATTTTCTTTTACTTATAATCTAAGTTCAAGTTAAGTTATATATAAATAAAAATATAGATAAATATTTGTATATTATATATACAAATATACATTTATATACATATAAAAAAGGTTTTTTATATGACTGCATGATAAACTTTTAATTAATGTGTGCTTGTATTCGAGATGCGGTATCGATGCCTGAATGCCAAAGTTATGTCTGCATCAATCATTTCTTACTTAAATTATAACATGGTCGTATTTTTATTCATATTTATATATATAAATTATAAAATTTATTACTTTATTTCTTTGAAGTGACCAGTGCTTTATATTATTATATATATATTGTTTAGCTTATCTTTCGGTGATGGAAAACATCTTTAGGAGACCGAAATGTATCAGGAACACTGCGTGAACACATAAGATTCTCTCACCAGAATTTAGATAATATATAGCCTTAACTTTCTCCTTGTGAAAGAAGAGCTGGAGCCCCAGCAGTGGGAACATTAAATGCCGTTTATTTGCATCATCATTGTTAAAGTTAGTTGTTCAGTTGAATATAGCTTTTCCGCTTCTGTGCCTTTTAAATGTGGAATAATTAAAACGTGTCCACTCTCGTGGTATCTAATCAATTCTACTGCCACCATCACCAGACTCAATATCTGACATCTCAAGGCGACGAGCGCAATGTGGTACTGTGTATAATTGTAAATAGGGCCACTGTGTTATTGGTGGGAGCACCAACTACCATCAGGTAAACGACCCGTTCTTTTCGTCGCTTAATTGTATAAAAAAAAAACAGTTTTTGTAGTTTCGTTGCCTACGATATTTTTGATAATGGTGTTCATCAACATGTTAGTTATTTGCTGAAAAAAATGTTAAATATTCAAGTAATTAGGTAAACTACATCGTTTATCAGTAGTACTCTCATAAAAATGCGGAAGTGAACTAATGATCGAGTTAAGAACTCTCATGAAATTCAAACTTGATGCGTATATGCCGTGCATCCTATGCATATGCATGCACCGATCATCGGATTTCAACATACATTCCACGTTTTAATTTGAATGTTCCTCACATTAGATGCATACCGGCGATACCGGACAGTTGTCGCCATCAAATTAAAGTTTTACGATCGTATTACATTTACCTAAGTGTTTTCGAACGGAAGTTAAACGAATATTCAACAACACGGTGTAAATTTTTACAAAACATTGAATCATTTTTTTTTTATTCAATTAAGCGACAAGACGAGCCGATCACCTGATGTTAAGTTATACATGGCTCTAGTTACGTCGATATATACTGTAATATATTGCGCTCGTCGCCTGTGTTATGTCTCGTTACTCCAGTAATTACATTAGTTACACCGCACATCAAACCGGAATATAGTAATGTTTGCACACTACTGTTTGTCGGATTATTAGGAAATCCGATCGTCTCGGCTCCCTGTATTTCTGCCGTCAAACAGTAGTGTGCAAACATTACTGTGTTTCGGTTTGAATGGTGCTGTAGCTAGTGTAACTGCGGTAACGAGACTCGACTTCTAATGTCACAGGCGTCGAGGGCTATGTGGTATAGTGCACACCATCTTAACTAGCACCATGTTGTTATGGACGGGCGTATCAGTTACCATCAGCTGAACATGCCGCTTAATAAAAAAAAATAGAGCTACGGTGGTACCTAGATAGACGGTCTCCAACAACAGAGACCTACCACCAGTAAAATTTCATCTTTTTCTTATTATTTAAAACTACCCTCTTTTTTTGGTTATTAAATAAGACAATCATTATCTAAAAACGTTTAATATAAAAAGATTGAAAGAGAATCTTTTGAAGATTATGAACTTTATTATACTACTATCAAAGAAATAGTCTTCCTGAAAGTATTTATTAGATCCTTTGGTTTACTTGGTGATAAGAGACAGTCAAAACAACAACACCACATTGTTCTCGCCGGCTTGAGACATACACGTATGTTGTCTCGTTATCGCAGTAATGTTTGTAGCTACCAATACACAGTAATATTGGCACGCTACTGTTTGACGGCAGAAACAGGTGCTGTGGTGGTAACTACCTATACGGTCTCCGGCCACAGATCTACCACCAACATAACAAGGATATTTCCACGATAGTTATAAGATTGTGAAATTAAATGTATATTGTTAGCGTTATCAAAACATAAAATATGTATTGCATTTTATATTGGTATCATTACTTTTGTTAACTATAACATTGGCAACACTGAATTCGGGCTTTCTAAAGTCATTGGGAGATTAGGTGGTGAAAAGCAGGGACCGCTGGTGTTATATAATTTCAAGGGTAGTATTATATTTTACTGTGTATTGATTGATAGCTATGCGTAAAATATTAAGCATCTATCATTTCTCCTGGAGGAGATTCCAATAATATTGTATTAACTATATTTAGGGGTGTGAGGGGTTTCGACCAACATCTAACTGAGCCCAAGTTGACCTAACGTGCACGTGGTGCATCCTGCTGAATAACGCACGAGGCTCTGACCGCCCACCAACCCGCATTGGACCAGCGTGGTGGGTTACGGCCCAATTCCCCTCAATGAACTCCACCGTATTGAGATCTTTGGGGAGACCTATGTCCAGCTGTGGATGTCTGTCGGCTGATAATGATGATGATGACGAACTACTTTTATATAATTTTTTTATAATTTCCTTAGATACAGTTAAAAACATATTTGCCGGTCTTACTGTGTTCTTTACTAGTGGTAGGTCTATGTTGTCGGAAACCAAAGTAATACTGCAGCGCACTTTTCAGCAATCAAACAGTATGGTTCAAAGATTACTAGGTTCCAGTTTGAAATGCACTGTAGCTAGTGGGGTGATACTGCAGTAACGAGACTTAACAATTCATGTCCTAAACATGACTAGCGCAAATTGGTGTAATATTTTAACTAGCAAGCGTATACCATCAGGCGAACGTCTTACTCGTCTGATCGTTTCGTCGAATTAAAAAAAAAAATGTTTGTTTGGTATCGGCAGAAGGAGGTATTAATTAAATAGCTGGGCGTCGTAAATATCAAGTAACGAGGTCAGTTACCTAATTCCGAAATGGATTCTGTCGACGGTATCGCGGTTCGAATCTTAGAATTTCGCTTCTTAACAAACGCTTACAAACGGGTCGCGGCAATGAAAACCGGCAATTTGCTTACTAATAATCCGTTCATCACTAAATAACTTAAATATTAACGTCGCTTAGATAATATCGGCGGCGGAGCGCGGGCAGTTTCCCTTCGCGTTTTATTTTAAAGGTTTCGTTATGCGATTTATTGTGGGCGGGGAATGAAGCTGCATACCGACGCTCATTGCGGCCCCTTTTGCGGCCGAACGGGTGTTATTGAGTCGTTGTGTGCCTTACGAGCTCGTGTCGGATATTTAGCAGCCGTTTTATTGCATCAGAAGCAGTGTAATCATTGTGAATAATTACCACGTTAACCGTGATATATGCGACAACCGGACCCGTATTATTCGCATCAACCTATCACAAAGTCTAGTTAAAGTATAGACTAATACATTACTATATATACCCGAAGAATAATATTATTTTATTAGACGACGGAAATATTAATCTGATGGTAAGACGTACTCATAGCTACGTAGCGCTAGTTAGAATTATATACACAGCATCACATTGCACTTATCGCCTTAAGACATAATATGTTTTATATCGTTATTATAAAAATTTAATTAGCAACAACTCCCTTCAAACCCGAACATGGTAATGTTTGCACAATGCTGTTTGTAGGACCTAGACAGACTCCGGTAACGGAGACCTACCACCATCATAATAAGAATACTTGAATAACTATAACATTATGAATTTAAACATAACCCTCATGTTAATTATATTCTTCTATTAAACTATAAATGATCGTATTTTTGAATAGCTGATGATATTTGTTGCGAGATTCAAAAATTTTTTATCTGGTTTAGGTTTTCATTTTTACTTGGTATGTGATAATGATAGAGCTAAGGATGCAAAAGGCAACCTTAGTGATATGTAGAGATATATTCTGCCAATCAATCCAGAGTAGGAAATCTAATTTACTTATATGTGTGAAAAAAATAAATTTCCTGCAATATATATATAAAAAAATTATTAAATATTACTTTTTTTATTTTATAACAAAATGTATTTATTTAAGGGGTATTTTTTGTTAATAGATGCTAACGGGGAGCCGCCGAAGCTTAAATGCAACCTGCGGAAGCACAAACCGAACCGGAAGCCGCGCACTCCGTTCACCGCTCAGCAGCTCCGAGCGCTTGAAAGCAAGTTCGTCGATAAGCAGTACTTAAGCATCGCTGAACGAGCTGAATTCTCATCGTCCCTCGGTCTGTCGGAGACACAGGTAAATATATCATAGTCATTGTTTTTATATATTAGTTATGATGTTTACACTTCCTCGTCTTGCGACATAAGAGTTAATCTCGTATGCCTAGTAACTTCACTACTTACTGTAGTTACAACTCAGTAATGGAATTAAGCATAAAAAGCACAAAAGATCCGACTAACTCGAAGTACTCCTAAAATAAAATTTGGTCCTCTGTAAGAAAAGAGAATAAAATAAAATTTTACTGAAATTGTCTACTGCAAGAGGGTAGTTAAAATTTATCAGTAAAGTAATTAACTAATTAATTAATTGATTTTGTTTCATTTAACAGGTAAAGATCTGGTTTCAAAATCGTCGCGCGAAAGCGAAACGCGTCCAGGAGGCGGAGATTGAAAAACTCAAAATGGCGCAGTTTTCCCGCCATCCCCACCACTTGTACCCTCATCCCGCACTCCAACAATACTTCCACCCTCACCCTCTGATGGGGGGCGGGCGCCCTATGCCTCACATGGGTTTACCGCCGCACTTATCTATGGTGCAGTCCTCCGTTTCTGGGACCTCCTCGCCGAGCACCCAAACGGGAGGCCAGCAGTAGAAACGTTAACGAAGATCGTTACACGCAACGGATGTATTACGAAAGGTTTGAACTTACGTGTTGTGTACGGTACATCAGGTTCCTTTAGTTTAACTTACAGTTATCTGTTATATTATTTGTTCTAGAAGTTTCTACACGTTTCCTGTATTATGAGAATCGATCAGTCAGTTCATTTTTAATATTGCCGTACTCAACAAGGGATGATATAATCGCCAAATTATTTGTCAAAGAGCAATGTGAAGTCTGCGAGGTCTGGAATGTTTTTGATAGATATGATATTGTAAACATTGAATATTGTAAATTATTTTGTAAATATATTAGAATGGTTAATGTAAGAATCTAAAATATTACCGCAAACGTTTCGTTTAAGTTTAAGTTTAATATATACGTTAAGGGATCCTTTTACCGAAATGTCTTCAATTTATTTTAATATTTCCTCAGTACAAAACTAACGATTCGCTAGAATATGTTTAATGTGAAACGCAAACATTTCATGTAAATAATTGTCCATAGCATGTTGTTTGTACTCGTCTAGTAAATATATTAATTTCCAAATCCAACGTTGTTTCAATTTTTCGTAACATTGTCTTGTACTTGACTAGTGATGAGCCACAAAGCGAGAACAACACCAAGACTTGAACAATCTTGATGTTAGTCTTGATCTTCTCTAGTCGGTTTTGGTCTTGGTCTTTCAGGTCCAGTTTAGTAATATATTCGATATTTTGTTTTCAGAAGAAAAGGATATGTTCAAGTTGTAGTAAATATTTTAACTCGTCATTTCCACAGAGCTTTTGTTGCTTCGTTTGGTTTTCCATAATAGGTCTGTCTTGGTTTTGGTCTTTTTAATTGGTTCTTTTAAGACCTAGACCAATTTTACTCACCACTAGACAAGAATAACCTATTGAAGAGATTTTTTTATCTTATAGTAAGTGATACACAGGTAATAATGAGGCTATGTTAAGATGTTATACACTGCACCATATTGTATTCAATGCCTTGAGACTTAATTGTTAAGTCTCGTTACACCAGTAATGTCATTAGCTATAACGCCATTTAAGTCCGTAAAGTTTATACACTTATACAAACAGTAATGTGCAGGCATTGCTGTGTTTTGGCTTTAAGGGCTTTGTATGTAATGAAATTATTGGGGTAACGAGACTTGATATTTATGTCTAAAGGCATCAAGAATATGATGCAGTGTATAACATCCGAACTATCGCCACGTTGTTATAAATAAAAAAATACTACTTCGCGGCAAAGACAGGAGTTACTGCGGTACGTATTTAGACGATCTCCGGCAACGGACCTATCAGTTAAACATTATTTATGAATAATGGACATTTTAGTTCTAGAACCACCGAAAAGTTTTTATTTCCTTTTTTTAACATAATAAGCCACAGGCTTATTAACAACATCTCATATTTCTCGGAAGATGGCATCGAAACAGGCCTCCCGCCGCGCGGCCGCGTTACACAACACGAGTATTTATGCTGAAAGTTCGAGGCTGAATTCATTACAATAATTAATTTTATGTCGATTTAATTAATTATAGTTAATTTCGTTGCTAATTCGCTTTCTTTAAAATCGATTCATTATCTCACTAGCTTAGACGACAGACATTTACTGATGGCAGCTCGCCGTCTAAGTACCACCGCAGGTCCTATTGCAGCTGATAAACTGTGTGTACTAAAGAGCTTTGTATACGTATTTATATGTAAGAGACGACGAAGTTTAGGACCACAAACTTAGGGTCCACATGATCAGTATTCAAGTTTTTTTTGTTAAATGATACCACATTGTACTCTTGGCCTTGAGAGAAGATGTCATGCCTTGTTATCCTATAAACTAGCTATAACGTTATTTAAATCAGGACTCAGTAATGTCTGTACATGATTGTTTTCGGCAGGAACAGGAGCTGCGGTGGTATCCAGACGATCTCCGACAATAGAGACTTGTTAACTAGTAAATTTTAATTAAGTTACTATAAACAACAATCAACATAAACCATCATCAGATAGATTCACAGCATCGTTTTAATTTCAAACTATGTTAATAAGAGTCATAAATCTCTTTAAACTTTTGAGATTAAAAAAGTATCATTTTTAAACTGTTTGTCCATAGACATATCGCATGTATAAAGTATTGTAATTCCAGAATTATTTTAATAATACTATAACAGATAAAGTATGACGTTAACGTTATTAATAATAACAATGATAAGGGTGTTGTCATTTTGAGTGGAAGCACTAATTTAAATATATCCATTAAAGTTAATTGTGCGATAAAGTGAGGCGACGGGTCGCGGTGTACTGCGGTTTAACGGCGTATACACATACGAGGTTAACTTTAACAATAATTCACCTAAAGTAAAATCATTCGTTTACAGCTATAAATGATTTCTAATAGTTAATTATAATTATTAGCGTTTCCTTGAATCAAACATTACGGCGGGCTACGGCGCGGTAGCACGGATCGGACGAAGCTATAATATATATCAAAACGTTAAATCACATGCTATTATTATAATAAAAAAGAAAAACTATTTTTTTTTCCTCTGATAAATATCTTAAAAATATAACTTTTATCCTGCTTGAATCCTTATCAAGTTATTACATTAACTTACTCCATTATTTATCTTTTAATTCGAATGTATACTGTATAAAATCTCTAGTTCAATCGAAATAATGGGCATGAATTAGCAG
Source organism: Ornithoptera alexandrae (assembly GCA_029030555.1). Classification (NCBI taxonomy): domain Eukaryota; kingdom Metazoa; phylum Arthropoda; class Insecta; order Lepidoptera; family Papilionidae; genus Ornithoptera; species Ornithoptera alexandrae. The sequence continues at coordinate 4,221,225 of JARDVY010000031.1, forward strand.
CTCGTTTAATGATCCCACTGCTGGGACTTAGGACTTTCTCATTCAAAGCAGTGATAACTATTTATCATGCTGGATGATTGCTGTTTGATGTATGTTTTCGAAATCTGATGTTCTTGAACCACGCCGGTTTGTTCGCGATGTTAATTTAATTACGTTTACGCAATTGAATATTTTTCACAGTAAATAATTTAATTAGTACATATAGTAATACATCGTTTCCTTTAAAGAAGAAAAAAAAAAAACAATTTTTATCTTAACTCAAAGCGTATTTACCTACATCGAAGTTTTATTTGTCCCACTTATAAATTATTTATCAAATTATTATAATTAGGTGAATGTAAACAATAGCAGATTAAATGTAATCATACATGATGAGTAGCTCGCTGGCCTAGTGGTTACAGCGAGCAGCCTTGATTCCGAAGGTCGCGGGTTCGAATCTCGTCATGTACCGATGACTTTAATATTCAAGTTATGTACATTTGTGATCTTTAGTTACAACAGCGAATACAAACGGTGAAGGAAAACATCGCGAGGAAACCTGCACATGAATTGGAATTTATACTAAGGTGTGGGTGAAGTCACCGATCCGCATTGGGCCTGGGTGGTGACTATGGCCCCATCGTCTTCATATTGAGGGTAGGCCTGTGCCCCAGCAGTGGGGACTTAAATTGGCTGTTATGGTATTGATGATGATTTGAACGAGTTGCGTAATGAAATGAGATGCGAAAGAAATATCTTAGAAGGTATGGTAAATTTGCAGCAGAAAGTTTTTTTTTTTAATTACAATTAGTTGTTGATTATTTTGCTGAAGACCCTAGGACACAATATTATTCATCATCATTATTATTTTAATCTGTTGTATTCAACTGTCAACAGTTGTTTCGACAAAGACGAGAGAAATCTTTAAAAGATACCCTGTTTTTGAGGAGAAGTCAGGGTTATCTGAGATCTTTAGAAGGAGATCCGGAATTTCCTACGGAATGCACTGGAACCCCTCAAAATTTCGATCATCATCATTGTCAGCCGACAGACGTTCACAGCTGAACATAGGCCTGTCCCAAAGGTCCCCACATCATTCAGTCCTACGCTGCCTGCATCGCCGGACACTAGGAGCTGTCGTTTGTAGAGGTTTAAATGAGGGGCTTAGGCCATTTCTCATCACACTGACCCAATGCGGGTTCATGGGAGCCAGAACCTCGTTTGTTGATTAGCAGGGTGCACTACGAGCAGGTGAGGTTGGCTTAAGTCTCGTGAGTTCCAAGTAGGTGGGTACGATGTGGAAGTGGGCCGGTACATGAAGTACCTTGGCCTGACGTTAGTCGTTGGGGCTTCGAAGAACACTTCGAGCGTCTAATACCTCGGATCGAAGGGATAGCAGGTGCAATGCACAGACTGTTACCCAATCTCGGGGGACCAGCAGAGGAAGTTCGTCGCCTCTATGCGAGAGTAATACGATCCGTAGCCTTATATGGCGCGCCAGTGAGGGTTAAGAGGCTAGCCATCCGACGCAGTAGAACTGAAATCTACAGCGTTCAGCGAAGAATGGCCATAAGGATCGTACGAGGATACCGTACAATATCCTTCGAGACGGCGACAGCCTTGGCTCGATTTTTTGATTCAATTGCTTCCACTGTGGAGGAAAAGAGGAGGATTTTGCATCGCACACGCTCGCGGTTTGCATGGCGTGGGAACCGAAGCGGCGGATCCTAATAAATCGGTTCGGACGGAACCTCTCCTTGCCGGCAATCGTATCGGCGATGCTGGGAGGAGACATTGCATGAAGGACCGTAGCCTTCTTATGTGAAACCGTGAATGATGTTCCCTTACCATAAACGAGGCCTTTGGGGTCATTGGCAGTCAGGATTGGGGTTCTCATCGCCTTCTAAACGACCCTGAAGGCAATGGCTGGACGTGGTCTCCGATCATTGAATTAGTACTCACGAGGCTGGTAGGGTCTACATAAAACAGACCCCAGGACGGCATTCGGGACTATATCCCAGCATAGCTAATGCTAACGTTATCGCGAGGCCGCAGTTGTGTTCCGAACGGAGATCCCACGACCTCTCCAAACGCCGGAGGTAGCCACCGAGGGGGCTTTAGTGGGTAAAAGTCTCCACATAATATGGATTTCCCCTCAGATAGCAGAGTATCTTTTCGAAGATTTCACACCGAAACCCAAAAAAAAAATTAAAAACGGTCTCGTGAGTTGTGCGGGACCCCATACATCCCCTAACAGTTCCGTACAGGCAAATGAACACTGCATACTCTGGCTCCATAAACCTGTTGAAATAATCATTTCTCGAGTTACTCAAAAGGTACACAGCTATTCTTTGACTATTGCTTAATTAGTGATAAGTTGACTAAATATCTAAATTGGTAAGTTTTAAATATAGATAAGTAGAACAGTAATTGCGGATGTAGTTTGCATACCCTAACCGAAATCTCTGTGCAGATCTCTGTATAATTCGTGGATGAAAAAAATATTCGCAAAGAGGTCACAACCTCCTTTCTGCCAGTGTTGAAAAATAAAGTTTTATACTTATGTCTATTTATTATCTGTGTCGCATGTAAATGTAAGCTGTGTCAAAGAAGCGCGCTTATTGAAGTCGCAGCGGCTGTGATGCTCGTCACAGTGCATTTACGAGCAAAGCGATAGATTCACCGCTTCTGCTCGATCGTTACGAGCTAATTAAACACGGGAACAGCTTCGCGTGCGCAATTAACCCGTAATTAAAAATAACTTATTAATTTAGTACTAAACGCGAGGCGCTCTCGGTCTTAATTGTCGAAATTAATCACTTTAATGTTGCATTGCCTGTTAATTTTCAGGGCATAGGGTCCCGCTTTGTGCTCGAACCCGCTCGTCGCGTTCCGGGATGGGAAGACAGTGCAGTGTAACAAAGATAGTAGGTAATTTTTTGAAGTGTGATGAATAAGTGAGGAAGGCGAAACGATGTGACAAGCGGGACGTCCACATCATGGTGATACGTGTGCTCATAACAACGAGGCGCTAGTAAGTATAAATAACACTGCACCATATTGTACTCATCGCTTTGAACCATAGTCTCGTTACCACAATATTTTCATTAACTACAGTATCCTTTAAACCGGAACACGGTAATGTTTCCTCAGTACTGTTTGGAGATTGAAATAAGAGCTGCGGTGGTATCTAGACGGTCTCCGACGACACAGAGATACACCAAAAAAAAATTATTGATATATATATATATATATATATATGGGTATTTACAAACTTTATATATATATTTATATATTAAAACACATATTTTTTTTTTGTATATGTGATATTTGATTCTAGCGACAGATAGATAAACATTACGGCTATGACCTAGTACCTCTTACATCACTACGGATATCTTATAGCTTTGCTGCAATGTCTTGTTTAGTGATGACTAAAATTGGACTAGGTCTTGTGGTCTTGGACCAAGACTAAGACTAAAATCAAGACGGACCTATTATGCAAGACCAGGACCGAACGTGCAAGACTAAACGAAAAAATTAGAAAGCTGTTGAAATGATGAGATAAAACAATCATCATAAGTTGAAAATATCAATGTAATATGTTTTCTTTTGGGAACAAAATATTTAACATATTGAAAGATTGAAAATACAAGATCAAGATCAGTACCAAAATTGTCCACATCTTGGTCTTGTCCTTGCTTTGCTCATCACTAGTCTTATTACTGCGAACTAGTCCACAATAAAAGTAATTCAGTGGGACGATTTCAAAACATTTGAATCTAAACTTAAGCTAATGTAAGTAAACATTACTGTGTTCCGGTTCGAAAGATGGTGTAGCGAGTGCAATAACGTATAATAATGTACTAACGCGACTCAATATCTTATGTATCAGACGACGAGCGCAATATGGTGCGGTAACTAACTAACGGTGCCTAACTAGCGCTACTTTACAGTTAGGCCTATCACTTACCATTAGGTGATGGTTTCGCTCGCCTCGTCGCTTAATTATATAAAAACGTTTTGTTACCTCAATAACTACACTAGCTACAACACCCTTCAAACCAGAACACAGAAATGTTTGCGCAGTACTGGTTAGCGGTATTAATAAGAGCTGCCTTAGTACCTACCTAGACGATCTTCGGCAACAGAGACCTAACACCATTAAAGCTAGAACACAATAATATTTTGCTTATATCTGACGGCAAAAATTGGAGGTGCGCTGGTTCCTTAGCTGTCTCCGGTGATGTAGACAGAGTATAAAAAAAAAGTAGTTGCAGTATGTAATTGCACTACTAGTGAAGTGGTATTGCCGCGTGAATACACTGTGTTCGATGTTCCACAGAGCTAAAGCAAAGGCACGCTCATTAGGAGCCACTCGAGCGCGCCGCGAGGAGATCGCTTGGCGGGAATGCGATCTGTCATGTTGCCAGCTGATTCTGCGTTCCGTATCCAAACGGGCGGAACGAATGCGACTGATCCACTTATTGTCTTAAATTAGGCATGTACGTGCGAATGCCTACACAAATGGAATGATGTTTAAAGACAATGAAAGAGACAGAGCTAATAAAACTTAGCTCGCGGATCTGGTATCAGGTTGCCCTGAACTCGATGAAGTTGCTATGGTTGTCAGAGAAACTAGCGGTGCAAGCTTCATCATATAAAAAGCACTTGATACACACCTGTACATCATTGGTGGTAGGTCTTCGTTTCCAGAGACCATATAGGTAAGTATCAGAGCAGCGCCTGCTCCAGTCGCCAAATTATGTGCAAACATTACTGTGTGTCAGTTTGAAGAGTGCTGTAGCTAATTACTAGGGTATTGTGACGCAACATCTAATGTCTCAGGCGATAAGCGCAATATGGTGCAGTATATCCATCCGAACTAACGGCACCTTGTTATGGAAGAGCTTGTCACTTACCATAAAGAGAACCACCGCAGCGTCTTTTGCAGTCGCCAAACAGAACAGTACTGTGTTCCGGTTTGAAGGACACTGTAGCTAGTGTAATTAATGGGGTAACACAAAGCATCATCTTACGTCTTATGCGTTGAGCGCAATATGGTGCATTATATCCATCCTCACTTACTATCATCAGAACTCCGTGCTCGTTTAGTTAAATAAAAAAAATAAGATGTTACTTATGTAAATTTCAATTAAAATTAACTAAGATATATATTAAAAGATAAAGATATAGTAATAAAAGAAAATGTATTAATGATATACATAAATAATGCAAATTATAGATAACTTTAATTATTAGATACTAAGTTTTATTTATATCAATATCTTGTATTCATTTACCATATTTGTGTTTAATAATATTCAAGACATTAAAACTTATTAATATAAAGGGTGTAAGGGGTCCCGCACAATTCACTTAATCCAAGTCGATCTCACCTGCTCGTGGTGCACCCTTCTAGGCCCAGTGCGTCTTGGTGGGTGGTCAGAACCTCGTCTGTTATTCAGCAAAGTGCACCGCGTGCAAGTGAGTATGACTTGATGGATATTAGGCGGAACCACTTACATAAATATTATGTATATATTTTTATGAATAGTTGAACAGTTGTCGAAATTATATATATATATATATATATATATATATAATTTTATATATATAATATTATATATATATATATATATATATATAATTTTTTTTCTATTAATCTAAAGCCACGTTTTTTTATCAGCGTGTCAAATGCCATGTTTATGTCTTAATACGAGTTTAAAACAATTATATTCTATCGTATGATGATAAAAGTTATTACTACCCACGATGCTTACAGCGTTGATGTTTTATAGAAAACAAACTTAAAAAAAAACAACGCACTCGATGTTCCCACTGTCTTCTCTTATGAGGTAACAATCAAGGGAATGCACCAGGATGGACAAGTTCAGGTTGGTGTATGGATTATGTTCGTATAAGCTCAGTGGGAATCGATTTCTAGTATCTTCGAGATGAATATCCCATCGAATAAATCCCTGCGAATGAAGGCTCCAAGTGCCGTGGTACCGGAGATCTTTGAAAGAGGCTCATGTCCAGCAGTGGACGTCTATTGATGAGATAACTAGCGTGTACGACCTTACAGAGTTAATAAAATAGCGATTAATGTTACTTAATGATGATATGAAATTTAACAAAAATCTTCTCCGCCCAACTTGAACTTCATCCCGTTATTAACACTTCCAGAACCCTCTAAAGGAAATAACCCTCAATATTTCCTTATTGTGTAAAGATCGTTCTTAGCGGACTTATACTTGGTAAAAGGATCAAGAAGTATCGTAATGAGTACTACAAAGGTGGAAATCTCTTACATATATACTAGCTGTTCCTCGTCCGCTTTGTTGGTCGTAATATAAAATTACACAACCGCAAATTACTTTCTATAGCAACCGTTACTATAGCAACCGCATGAATACCCGCAACCGCATAAGGTTCATTAGAAATAAAATGATGAAGAGTCTATGAAATTCAAAACCTAAATAGCCTATAACCATTTACAAATCATTCGCGTCGAATAATCATATTCCCATGTCAACACGTTCACCAGTTTTCACGCGATTGACAAACAAACAAAACCCATTTCCTTTATATATATTCAGATGAAGATGTATAAGTCAGTGTTACACAATAAGTCTAGAACGTATACAGTGTAATTTTAATGTGTATTATATTGTTATTTTCCAAACTATCGATTAATCTAGAAAGATCGTAAATCCGAGACGCCCGCGCACTTTTATCAGCAGACGCATTCCTCAATCACTTATAATTAATGAACGATATAATAATTTATTGCCCCGGCCATAATAATTATAATGTAACAATTATTGTTCCGTAAAGGAGACATTAAGATAGGCCGTATCAATGCGTTCACTTAGGAGAACAAATGAAACTGACCTCAAGTACAGTTCAATCGATAATAGTCCTTACATTCTATAACATAAAGAAGAAATTAGCCTGACAAGTAATGATCGTAAAAAATGCTATTGTGCCGCTCACCGTACGCAGTCATCTTGGTATCCAATGAAAAGTGAACGCGCGTTTACGTTTTCTGAACGGGTGTTTTATGACAGTATATTCAAATTAGCTGTGTAAATATCTTAAGTAATTCCGATAAGGGAATTGGTGTTTTTTTTTTATTCACCATAATTGATCCATATGTAAATAAACTATAACTACGTATGACGCAATGGGAGTATGGTTTTTTTTAAGTATATTAAGCGAGGAGACTAGCGGGATGTTTACCTCATTGTAAGTGATACGCCTGCCGATAACACCGCAGCGTTAGTTAGAGTGGTGTATACTGCACCACATTGCGCTCATCGCTTGAGACATAAGGTGTTAAGCCTCATTACTAGATACACTAATCACTACTGTTTGTTGGCTGCAATAGCTACGGTGATATTTAACGATCTTCGTCAACGAAGACTTACCACCAGTAGTATTACTGTCTTCATGGCGCGACAGTAACCGACTTGTAAGAGAGTCCATGGTTCGATTCCAGTGAAGATTATAATATTTTTTTAAAGCTTAATAATCTAATAGCAGCAATTTACCAATATAAGAAAATTACTATATTCGAGCTGCTAGAACATTCTAAGCGAAAAATGGAAGTGATATAAAATTATGATGGTCTTGATGAACAACTCGAGGATCTAAACCAATAAGTCTCATAGATGTACAGGTATTCTATCCGCAGCGCTGCTAGAATTTTTTTAATGATCTATTAGTTGTGCCTGTACTGTGACGAGTTTCCATCGCAGAAAAGAAGGAGCGAGCTGACGACTGATAGAGCGAGCACTGACTGGTTTATGACTTCCTCTAACCGATACAGACGTACAGATAAACGAGCTATTTTCAGCTCGCAATGAATGAACGTATGAATGGATCGTAATGAATGATCGCTCTCCCCGACAAATGTCCGGACAAATGCTCCTTATCTATTATAGGAAGCTGCATGCGCGAAAACGATTGTTTATAACAATAGGACAGATAAATAAACAGACCTTTTAAGGTTCCCACAGCTGGGATTGAGAGCTTAAGACAGGAGGCAGTGTTTAACTACGAAACTGAAACGTAGGTGATTCTTGAAACATTAAAGTAACTCTGAGGTTGAAACCGTCTAGGTAGGTACTACCGCAGCTCTTATTTCTTTCGTTAAACAGTATATTCATACAATATAATGTTCTGGTTTGAAGGGTGTTGTAGCTATCGAAATCACCGATGACCCGATACAACATCATACGTCTTAAAGCGAAGAGCACGTGGTGCTGTGTATACCATCCTAACTAGCGGCACATTGTTATGGCAGGCGTATAACTTGCCATCGGGTTAGCGTGGTGATATGTGTGAATATTTTGATAACCGTAGTATTTCACTAGCTACAGCGCCCTTCGAACCGGAACAAAGTAATGTTTGCACACTACTGTTTGTCGGTCGGAATAAATGCTGCGGTGGTACCTATGGAGACGGTCTCCATCAACAGACACCTACCACCATTAACGTAATCTAACGCCGTAATTGTCCAGCATTATCATATGTATGTGTTATCATTAAATATTTATATACGTATGTTTACCTTATATGTATACGTATCACATTTCCCCTCACCAAAGGTGTGATAGTAGCTAATGCCTGGAGGCATAAGTCTTTTTTGTTTACCTATACAGGTTTAATTACAAAGTGTTTAAAATAAAACAATTAAACTATTTAAAAGAGAGATATTAATACGTGCGGCCATTAAGTGGGGTTAATACTTTACGTACCACATTAAAGAACCTTAACACGTCCTAACACGTATTGATAATTACGTGAGCGGCTCCTTTTGTGCCCCCGCGGCCGGACGGGCACAAGGGGTCCGTAAAGTCGGCGCACTACGACAAGCTAGAATAAACGAAGATATAATAATGGAATAAAGAAGAAAACAGGTGAAGATCGACAGGATTTATTGAGTGGAAATCGATTGGAGATATGTTCAATAGTCGATTACAATAGGCTGAAATGATCAAGAGGATTTCAAAAATTTCAAAGTATCAAATAGATGCTGGTGGAATTGGACCTGTCACTGTAGATATCGATTAAAGACACATTCAGTAGTAAACTGTAATAGGCTGAAATGACGATGATAATGATGATCGAAGATCGCAGTCAATCAAACAAATGCACCAGGAATCGGACCTGATACCTTCGAAATCGATAATATATATATAAGAGTAGACAGTGATGCGCTGGATAAATGATCTAGATAAGATCGCAAGGAATAGAATAGATTCAGAGGGAATTGAATCTGATGCCCTGGAAATCGATAGGAGATATATTTAGTAGTTGACAATAATAAGAGGAATAAATAATGATTAAAAACCTAAATCCATTACCTAGAAAAGATCGCAGGCAAATGAATATATGCAGGTGATACCGGACTTTATACCCTGGAAATCGATAAGGCATATATTCAGCAGTGAATAATAAAAGATTGAAATGATGATGATGATGAAATATAGTAAATTGACGATCTAATGAAGATCGAATAGAATCGTTAGATACAGATGACATCGGACCTAATGCCTTGGAATCGATATGGTGGACTGAAACAAATATGATAGTCTTATCTTCTGTTCGAAAGCTCAAAATAATGCTATATAAATATTTGATTCGCGGGACCGATCGATGTAGAGATCTTTGGGCTCTCCCAAATGTCCAGCAGTGGACATCTATTGGCTGATGATGATGAAATATTCTAACCTTTCATTGTTAAGGAAAAGTGTTACCTTTAAACGCTTTATATTGTAAGTAGAATTCTGTAATCAAAAGCGGAGACCGCAGTGTGGAACTGTGTATACATCCTAAGACCTGTATTGTTAAGGAAGGATCACTACTTATGCGGGAGACCGTCACTTTGCTTATTAGTCTAAAATGATAAATATCAAGGATTCGTGTGTATATATTAACGCAAATTCTTAATGTTATTTTTATCAATTTATTCGATAAGAATCCTGTCATTTTATACATATTAATATACTTACACAACCACGTCGGATTAATTAAAATGAACCAAAAATACATGAAATTGATAATTCACTGTGATCTCATTAATTAGTAGACATCAAACCTGTAGTATAATCTGTTAATCTCATCGGACCGAGGATTTGAAATAATAAAATATCTTCTACAATATCTTATTGATAAGACAAGTTCGTGTAATAATAACTAAATGCAATTATATTAATATTAAATAATAATTAACATAATACTTAAATAAAATCTCAAGGCGAGGGGCGCAATGTGGTGCAGTGTACACTAACCTAACCAGCTCCACGTTGTTATTAGTGATTAGTAAACCAAGAACAAGACCAAGACTTGGACAAGCTATGTATTGGTCTTGGTCTTGCAAATTTACTCATCATTGGTTGTTATGGCCGGCCGTACTTACCATCAGGTGAGCATCTCGCTCTTCTCATCGTTTCGATGAATAAAAAAAAATTAGAAGACCACTGGTCACATGCATGATATATCATCATGTATGTATATGTTAAATTGTTTCAGTACCGAATAATTATTTTGCTCTTTGTTAGTTTTTACTATATCTTTTCCCTTTTACCTTTCTTTGTTTCCTTTTCTTTCTCTTTCTTTCCAGTATTTTCCTGGTTGCTTTTTCTCTCGTTTTCATTCTATCTACCTCATTAATTTATATGTAAAAAAAAAACTCTAGTGATTTTTCTCTTTCGTAAGTTCTGTACAAAGTAATCTTGTATCTTTCTCTGCGCCACCAGTACAAGAGCGATAACCAAGCAATCAAACCCCTCTTTCAACTGGGGTTAAACCGATATTGGACCTCAAACAAACGTAAAAATGTACAATAAAATTTTACGAGCGCCGATTTAGTGGTGACTGTTAACTGTTCCACTTGGTGATTGGTGAAGTTTGAACTGATTTTCGATTCACCAAAATAGTTTAACTGGCTTCGTAAGACGTTAAGCACTAACGGCTATGCTGTCGCTTGTCCGACGTGCGTTCGTGTAAAGTGAACACATTCAAATATATTGCGGTAATAAATAACATACTTTTTAATTTGTTTAACCAACAGTATATCGTTGTTTTTTTTTTTTTAATCAATTAAACGACGAGCGGGACGTTTAACTGATGATAAGTTATACACTCATAACGTGGCGCAAGTTGGGGTAATACACTGCAACACATTGCGCTTGACGTTTGAATCATAACATGTTGGGTCGGGTTATTCCAGTAATTACACTAGTTACTGCAGCCTCCAATCCGAAACTCAGTCATCTTTTCACACTACTGTAATAGCCGTTGCGGTGGTACCTACATAGACAGTCTCCGGCAACAGAGACCTGCCACCAGATCTCGTGATGAGTCGATGAACTTCTGTATATATACAATATCTTACAAAATCTATACAGTATTTATATAGTGGAGTAAATTTTGTCAATATCTAATGTGCACCCTGCTAATCAACAAACTTGTCTCTAGCTCCAACTGTGTTCGTAAATGATCCAAATCCCCCCATATGAACCCCAACAAACGTGGAGATCTTTGGGTGATGCCGATGACGATGTTAAAAAAAGAGAATTAATGAAGACCACATCGATCGTTATATTTAGTTAACACTTCTTTAGCGATACGGCGAAGAAAGAACTTTCAGTAAAAGCTTAATTAAGTTAATGAGCTTTAACTGCAGCTTGTTTCTTCTTACCTCTTATATTACAATTTTTTATACATATTTAGTTTTTAACATATATCCAGTATTATATTATTGATATAAAAAGGCAATGGTTTTGATATACCCTTTTTGTTTATTCGACGAAGCGATGAGAGGAGCAAGAGGTCCACCTGATGGTAAGCTTACCCATAACTACGTGGCGCTGGTTAAGATGATATAATCTGCACTACATTGCGCTCGTCGGTTTGATACAAGGAGTTCAGTCTGATTACCTCAGTAATTTCTCTAGCTACAACTCCCTTAAAACCGGAACACAGTAATGTTTGCAACATTTGTCGGTAGAAATAGGAGCTGTGGTGGTTACCTACCTAGACGGTGTCCGGTAGAGAGCTACCACCAGCGAACATTATATTACTTACTATCAGGTGAATGGCTCGATCATCTCATCGCTTCGAATAAATAAAAAAATTAAAAAAGTCTTAATACGTAAACGAAATTTGTTGAAACATACATGATATATTAATATCGTTGTAATCTAATAGACAGCGCTCGCTTATTATTCCATTAAAGCGACTAAACTACTCAAACAGTCGGTAGTTTTACGATTACAGTGTATAAAACTACAGTATGCGCCGGCGCAGCCGCTCGTGATTCATTATTATCGACGGTAGCCAACATAAACCCCGTAACATTTTAAACTGTGGCCACCCAAACAATAATACGTTTCCTAGTAAACGGGCCGACTCGTTAAACCAATTAACCAAAAGAAACGTCACCGAAAACTCTTATCTGCCGGTTAGATTTAAGAGGAAGCTTCAACATTATAACTGGATTAAAAGCCTCTCCATTTTTTTTTTAAATCGACAAAGTTATATCACGCCATATGATATTAAGTGATGCTGTGATCTGTGAGGCGCACTAACGTAGTAACAGTCCATTTTTGTTATCGGTGGGGAGAAATCTTCTAAAATTATTTCACTCCCTCGTTTTGGAGGGTAGGCAAGGAGGCAAGATTATGTGGGATTTTTACCCACCAAGACCACCTCAGTGGTCATCTATAGTGGGTTACGGGAGGCCTCAGGATCTCGTACATAACGCATCGTACCTTCCGACACTCCGCTTAAACCACGTTCCATGGAGGGCTGTAGTACTCCTCAGCACCCTTTAGTACGACAAGCACCAGACCACCTCGTACTTGTAGTTCACTTGTGGACAATGAGTGCCCCCATCTTTAAAGCCAACGAACCCGAAAACTCTTTTAGTCGTCTTCTACGACTAGCAGGGCTTACCTTAGTCCTATTCTCCGATATTCCTAGAGACTTCAGAGCAAAATCTAGTAACAGCCTATTCATTTTTTTCTCGAAGACACCTTGGACAGGAGCACCAACTTTGTTATAACACCAGGGATGATTTCAAAGTTCTTTTAATTTTGTAAATTAACAGTTTACTGCTACGTTGTTCAGCCTGATACAGATTTCTTTTATTCCAAGAAACAACGGTACGAACCGGGTGTTCCTCTGGTGGTAAGTGATACGCCTTCCCCTAACGTGGCGCCAGTTAGAATGATTTATACAGCACCACATTGTGCTCAACGCCTTGAGACGTAATATTGATTTTGCTTACCCCAGAAATATCACTAGCTCCAGCACCATTCATACTGGAACACAGTAATATTTGCACATTGCTATTTGTCGGCAGTAATAGGAGTTGCGGTGGTAACTAGACGATCTTCAGCAACAATGATCTACCACCAGGGCAATAATTCAGCGAAAGAAGTATTCCGGTTACAGTCACAAGGCAGACTGCAGCCGCCCCTTTGAAATTATTTCTTCCTAAGTTTTCTTTTTGTGTTATGCTGGTGGTAGTAATGATGGTGATACACCACCCATCTCAATTACGAGGAAACTTATTAATACATCATCATAAATCTCTTAGTGTCCCCACTGCTTGGACTTACGACTTCTCCAAAGACGAAATTCTTACTTAATCTTCACTTAGTAATATACTCTGACTTAGTTTTAATACATGTGCTTAAAAAATTATGTGAGTATTGTGAGGCTGTTCCTGTTGCAATGATTTACCATAATTATCATCAATCGATAGACGTCCACAGCTGGACATGGGCCTCCCCCAAAGATCTCTACATCGATTGGTCCTGCGCTGCTCGCATCCAGTGGCTTCCCGCGATTCTCACCAGATCGTCGGTACAGCTTGCAATGTATATCAGATTGGTATAATAAATATCATTTATGATGTTTTTTTTTTAGATAATAATAGATAAAAATTTATTAATATTTTATATATATTTATTAATGAAGTAATATATATGTTTAAACTAGAAGAATATTTACAGATAAATGTCTTCATTAAATGTTATATCCCCTTCGATAAAGTATTCTCATATATATATATAAATAGAAATATTAATCAATGTTCATAAATTCTATACTATATCCTCATTAAAAGATATATCATGCTTGATAATTACATGAATTGATATCTGAAGATTTAACTTAATGAAGTAAATGAATACTCAATGAAGTATATTCATAAATTTAACTTCATTAAATACTACATACACAGAGGTTACAGGTCACTGCCGCAGACAGTCTAGATACTACCGCAGCTCGAATTTCTACCAAACAATAGAATGCAAATATTACTGTGTTCCGGTTTGAAGAGAGTTCTAGCTAGTTACATTAGTGTAGTAACGAAACAACATCTTATGTCTTAATTCGATAAGCGCAATGTGACTTTTTTAAATCGATAATGTTAGCGCTTAACCACGGTTTCTCCTGATGTTAAGTGATGTAGTCTGTGGTGGTAAGGTGCACTAATCTAGTAATAGCCTATTCGATCTTTTCTTGAAGACACCCATGTCGTATATGGATGGGAACTAACGCTGCCAAATTGCTTCACTCCTTTGCTATCCTGATGCGAAGTCGAACCGCTTTGTTCGCAAACTAACTGTACAAAACGTATGTCTGAACGACGAGCGCAAGGTGCTGTGTATATCATCCTAAGTTGCTCCACGTTATGGAAAGGGATACTTATTATCAGATGAATTTTAGCTGACTAAATTGTTAGTTTATTATCATTATCAACATCCCGTGTTGGGTTTAGACTTCTCCCAATTGACGCCCGATCTTCGGCTATACGCCAACAGTTACTACCATCCGTCATGTTTTTAGTTTTTCCATTGTTACTTATATAAACGGAAAGTTCTAAGTGCGGCAATGCCTCCACTTAAGTGTAAGGCATCCAAAATACAGTGACACTTTATTCCGTATAAAGTTCTATCGGTTAATTAACATATTTATTTATTTTTATGTCTCTATTCGGCATTTTTCCGGTAGCCGCTAATAGTTTTAGTCCATTAATGTTAATTATACATTCAGCGGTTCATCTCACATTATTTTTATGAACTATAAACTCGGCCGGGGTGCAATTTGTATAGGAAAGTGGAGAGAGAGCGTTATGGTGTATTTATGGTGGGATCTGTGAATGAATGCCTTTACGACATAGATTTTTGGTTAAATAAATTTTAATATTTTTTGTTTTGGAGGAGGTCTTCTAGGGGTAAGTCAGATTTATGTGGAGATTTTTACCAACTAAAACACCTTCAGTGGTCAACTTCGGCGTTTAGAGAGGTCACGGGATCTCCGTTCGGAACACGATCGCGGCGTCGCTAACGCTATGCTAGGATAGCTCGTCCTGGGGTTTAGTTTATGCAGACCTTACAAGCCTCGAGAGTACTTCAATGAGCGAAGACCACGTCCAGCCATCGTCCTCCTCAGGGTCGTTTAGACGGCGATAAAAACCCCCGTTCTAACCGCCAACGACCCCAAAGGCGCCATTAAAGTAGGGGAACACCATTCACCGGTGAGCTGTGACGCTGCGTGTTAGCGCCACGGCTGTTTCGTCCAAACGAAATCTATCCTCTCTCGATCTTTAAAGGTTATTTTATCGATCATTCCCCCAACACCGCAACCATCGTTTACTCTAACGGTTTTCATTATTTATATACAAAAATACATTTTTTCTATTGTCTCCTTTCTTCAATCATATCCAAATGATCCTATTTTATTTACTACCTAGCTCGCTGGCCTAATGGTTAGAGCGCGCGGCCTTCATTCTGAAGGTCGCGGGTTCGAATCTTGACATGTACCGATGACTTTAATATCTAAGTTTTGTACATTTGTGAACTTTAGTAATAACAGCTTAATACAAACGGTGAAGGAAAACATCGCGAGGAAACCTGCACATGAATTAGAATTTATTCTAAGGTGTGTGAAGTCACCAATCCGCATTGGGCCCACGTGGTGACTATGGCCTATCGCCCTCAAATTGAGGATAGGCCTGTGCCCCAACAGTGGGGACGTAAATTGGCTGTTGAGAAAAAAAAAACACTACAATATTTTATTATATATTATTTTTAATATTCTATTAACCTTCACATATATTATATGTATTTATAAAATAATTTATACTTTTTACTTAGGCACATATTATGTGCTTAATATTAGCCGACATTTTTATTCTAGTTCTGCTAGTTAGGATGATATACACAGCACCTCGTGCTTATCGTTCAAATATAAATTTAGTCTCGTTACCCCAGCAATTTCACTAGCTACAACGCTCTTCAATCCGGAACACAGTAATGTTTGCACACTACTGTTTGTCGTCTGCAATAGGAGCTGCGGTGGTACCTATTTAGACAGCCTCCGGCAACCTGTCACCAGTGAGTTGTTTAGTCTGAGGCTATTGTGACTAGATTTACTTCCTGTCTACCCCATCATCACGAGGTAGTTCCGTGATGGATGGTTATTATTATTGAGAGATGAACACGAAACATTATCATGACGTCTTTTTCTCAAAAGCTATGGGATGTTATATTTTATGTTTATTGAAGTTTTAATAAAAACCAAAAACCGTTACCTGTCTATTTAGAATATCTTTAACATTTTCGTATCTATAGAAAACATATATAGGATGTTATCTATTGTGTTATCTGGAATTTTTTTTTAAAAAGCACTCAGCAGTAGTAGTATGGCAACATTGTGTATTGGTTCAATTAATATTTAATCTTAAAAGCATGGAGTGGAACACTAAATGTTATTTTTTAAAGTGGCTAACGGCTACATGTGAAATGTCAATGATATGATAACAGAAAAAAAAAAATAATACTCATTGTTCAGTAGTTAGCGGTATGTAGCCCCTGTAGTGTATGTAGTCGATATCAGCAACTAAAGATAATAGGAGTAAATTTAATAGTGAACATGGCACTGTGAAAATACTAAAAAATCATTTTTTTTTTATATCCAACAAAGCGATGAGACGCGCAGGACGTTCACCGGATGTTAAGTGATACGCCTGCCTATAACATCGTGCCGCTAGTTAGGATGTTATAGACATCACCACATTGAACTCGCCACCTTGAGACATAAGATGTTGGGTCTCTTGACCCCAATAATTTCATCGGCTCCAGCGCCCTTCAAACCGGAACTCAGTAATGTTGGCACACTGCTATTTGGCTGTTAACTGCGCATTACTAGTTAAGATATACACAGCTGTTCATTGTTCTCATCACCTTCAGACATACGTCTCACTACCTCCGACGTAGTCCGGTTTGAAGAGCGCTCCAAAGTGTCCATATTGTGGTATACTACGACCTTCAGCAGAACGTCGGTTCACCTTACCGTAGACCTCCCAGAACTGTATCTACTGGCATTGGCATTAAGTCCTTTTTTAATCAATTAAGCGACTAGACGAGAGTGACTTTCACCAGATGATAAGTGATACTCCTGCCCAGAACAACGTGGCGCTAGTTAGGATATTATATACTGCATCACAGATGTTGAGTCTACTAGCTACAGCGCCCTTCGAACTGGAACGCAGACATGTTAGCACATCACTGTTTGGCGGGAGGAATAGGAGCTACAGTGGTGCCTAGACTGTCTCCGGCAGCAGAGGCCTACCAGTAACCTCAGAGTTTGAGTATACCAGTAAACTTATTAAAATTAATAAATATTTGAAACAAAATAATACTAGTTTTTTATATAGTTATTGTTATTAACCTTTAACACCGACCGATAAGCGCCCCGTATCGTGGTTTATCGGCGCCCGTTAAAAATTAACTGAATATCTATATATAATAAAAAAAAAATTGGAGCAGCGCGAGAAAAACAAACTGTTTATCTTACGACTGTGTCATTAAATGTTAATTGTCAACGGTAATTGCAATTAAAATTAAAAGTTATTACATTCGTGTTATCTAAGGGGTCAACGTGGTTACATTAATGTTTGATAGTACGCGCTAGTGATGCTCTTGCTCTTGCTGAAATTGCTCTTGGTCTCGCAGTCTTGGCCTCGGCGTTGCGAAGAACCAATACTGCGACCGATTTCACATGGGCGGGACCAAGAGCAAGACCGAATGATCAATACCAAGACCGAAATTAATACAAGTTTATCACGCAGGACCAAGACCAAATGAAAAAAAAAGACGAGTTAAAATATTTATCATAGCTTGAACATATGCTTTTCTTCCAAAAACAAAATTTTTACTATGTTACAATAATGAATATGCAAGATCAAGACTAGAAGTATTTAAGCAAGACCAAAAGCAACACAGGTTTATCACGCGAGACCAAGACCAAAGGAAATTATGAGTTAAAATATTTATCATAACTTGAACATATGTTTTTCTTCTGAAAACAAAATTTTTATATATTATAATACTGAATATGCGGGACCAAGACTTTAAGTATTTAAACAAGACCAAGGCCAATACCAAGATTGTCCAAGTCTTGGTCTTGTTTTGCTCATCACTAGTACGCGCTGGTCCGCTTCAGTGTGGGCATGTTTTTTTATTTGTTTTATTTTGTTTACTATATGTTTAATTATATACTTTAATTGAGATTTTTGCTCCTAACAAAGCATATCAATCCTATAGTACCTTTTACACTTTGCTCTAAAACTTAGTCCTTAGTTACATTCATCACCAGCGTATACACATATCAGCCTTTGTTTATCCACTGCTAGATTATAGGCCTGCCTCAATGTCTTCCACCAAATACGATGCTCAGTTTCTCGCATCAACTCATTTCTGATCGCCCTGCTGATGTCGTCGGCCCATATGGAGTGAAGGCGTCCTACACTTCTGCGACTTATACGCGTCCTCCACTCCAAGGCTTTTCTCCCATTGGCCGTCACCGACACGGTAGATATGGCTGGCCACTGCCAACTTTAGTTCTGTGTCGAATTTCTTCGCTCCGGGTCTTGTTCTTTACAGAAATGCCAAGCATTAGCTCTCTCCATCGCTCGCTGTGCTACTTTGAATTCGTGGACTAGCCTGATGGTCAGGTGCCATGTCTCAGCGCCGTAAGTAAGGGTGGGATAATGAATAATTAATGTGATGTGATCGACGCACTGGGTAATGACTTTCGTTTTGAGACATTGGCGTCTAAGCGACATTCACGATTACTAAAATGTGTTACAATCTAATAAAGTATACATTAAAGTAAATAGTAGCCAATAGACTAATTATGGACCCTGCAAACGACGACCCTGGTGCCCGGCGGTATCGGAGGTGAAGTCAACTGTGACGTTGGCAAAGCGCCGGAACCAGGGCAGCACAGAACTGATTGATGTAGAAATTTTTGAGGGAGGTATATGTCCAACAGTGATCATCTATCAGCTGTTTAAAGAATTTTTTCGCGTTTGTTTCGACCTTTGGACTGCTGAACGGAAGAACTAAGGTGACAGATATCCCGATGTCATTTTTATCAAGGAGCACCTTCAGCTTTTAATTATTGTTTCATCAAGTTTTTAACTATTAATAAACGATTTGAGTTTAGATGCGTGATAAAAAAAACTAAACATATTTCCATTAAAACGAATTCTTTATATATAAGAAGCTTTTCATTAATTTACATTTCATTATGATGACAGTAGTCCTCTCTAATTATATGAGCAATTGCCATTATCGTGCAGGAGGTTAAGTTAAAACATGTTTTTGAGTTAAGTTCATACTATCGTAAGATTAGAAATGTGAATGTAAATATATTTTACATTAATTTACTTTATTATCTGTTAAAAAAATAATAATAAACTGATTTGAAATATAACAATTTTTATAAAGTACATATAAAAGCGGCAAACACTTGAACGCATTACTTAATTAATTGCAGCGGTATAATTCTATCCGACCTCAATAACGGTACTGAATTAATTAATTGTCGGATAATAATAATTAAAAAAAAAAAAACAATCGATAACGAAATCAATACAGAACACGCAACTTAGCCGGCAACGGGCTAACTTAACCGCTAATGACTTGACGGTGATTGAAACAAGAAAAAAAATAAATATAAGTATAATGAAAGACGTAAAAAACAAAATGAGCCGCCAACTCCCTCCTGTTGACACAGCGCACAGAAATGAAGCCGAGACTCTCTTAACTAATTTCTTCCATCGCTACCGTACACAGAGTGTTAATTGCCCCGTGCGAGCGAGACAGCGGATGCGAAGCCGCGAGTGTGAAAGAGATGAGAGATCAAAACAAAAACTTGTTCCCACCAGCCGCCGCACTCACACAGTAGCGGTGGCTCGTTAAAGCGGAGCTTTTAACCCTTTAATGATAATGCACATTTGTATAATTTAATGACTCAGTTAATGATTTATTTGTATGTAATTCCGTATCCGACATTTAATTCCAAGTTAATCACTTAAAGTAATCAATAATATATACATATATTATTGACGATTAGAGTTTCTTTTCTATTGATGTTACTTTGATTAAATTAAATAAGTAAAAGATTATAAATAGAAATATTTCAATGATTGTTGAATATGTAATAAGTAAAAATAGTTACTTAATATAAAAGTTTTGTACAATAATCTGATTAAATCGATTAAATAATGTATACCGATACAAATTATAATAATTATTCTAATTTTAGGTGGTAGTTGTATATAATTGTTAACTAATTTCGATCTAAAACAGTATTACTGTTATAAATATGTAACTTTAGTAAGTCAAGGCAGCTCACCCCGTTTAGTTTTTTTTACAGAGAACTAAATGTCGAGTAGCTTGATAAGTATTAAGTGATCGGATGAATATATTAATATTTAATATACGAGATTATACCACGAGGACGTCGTTGATAAGTTGGCAAGCTTTTTAAAATATTCATTTATATTTGAATTTCGATATTTGCCATAATCATTCAATATTCAATCATGAATTACATAATAAGCATTTTATAGCTTTATTATATACTTAATTTCAATTATATATAACTAAATGATATAAGGTAGTGCGATGTATGAAATTAAATTCGTTTGTCCGATCGCAATGTGCGGCGTTGGGCGGGTTAGCGGGAAGAGTTGACAGCTTGGCAGCGATTGGCACCAGGGTATCCGATATGGTTAATTAGTAATAAGGATTAAATTAGCGAGGGAGCTATGTCGAGATCAGGATCAGTCGCACTCGATGATCGCAGAGGACGACGCCTTATGATGTCTACTTATCCTTTTTAACTACAAGTTACTAATTATGTATATAATATACACATGATGAATATCGTAATGATTGAGATGCTTCCACAGGTTACTATGGCAACATTTATTAGTACCGGAACACAGGAATATTGGTACGGCACCAGATTTACAATATGAGGGTAATGGTTAGTCAAGTCGATTAGAAAAATCTTAGTACCATTCAAACGCTGTGTACGGCCTAAGAATCGAATCAGAGACTTCAATATTACAAAGCAATCCCCAAGGCACTTCTCTACGGATCTAGTTGAAGTATAAATATTGTTTTTCAATTGACATTAAGTTTTTTTTTCAAAACGTAAACTATAACAATTGTTAGTACCTTTTGTACAAAGTAATTTGTATTATGTTGTTCATGAAAGAATTATTATTTATTAATAATTTGAAAGCAATGGACATCAGAAAGTAATAAAACAGAATACATATATTAAACTGAAATACAGTAATCTTCAGTCGATAGACGTCCACTGCTGGATATTGGCTTTCTCCAAAGATATCCCCTTCTGTTGGGGTTCATATGGGGATTTATGGCCATTTCCCACCACGTTGTCCCAATGCGGGTTGATGAGAGCGAGAGCCTAGTTTATTGATTAGCAGGGTGTTGTGTGGGACCCCTTACACCCCTCCAACACTGGAACAGATCTGTTTAATTCCTACAATTATCTACCGCATCAAAAAAAAAAACTTTATTTAATGTTTTAAATATTTTCTTGATTCAAAGCAACTACCGAGATATTTGGCGGAAGTGAATAAATATACGTAATTTGTATTTGGTTATATCTGTCCAATCGTTTTTACAGTTAACTTAGTAACCAGTTATTAAAGTTAATTAAGCATCAATGATTATTATCAGTTAAACATAATAATATCGTAAGTATGTCGATTGTAAAAAGGTGTAAAATAATTTCGGAAACTTATTTCCCGAACGATATATTTATTGAAAACCACAACTTCCGTTATTGATCATTTGTTAATCAAGTGCCCACTTAATGTTCCCAGTGTTGGGATCTTGAACTTTTTCTTACTAAGATAGATTGATGGAAAATATCGAGAGGAAAGCTGTGCCTAATAAAACATCAGTTTTCGTGAATATGAGATATCTAGTTTTGACCTTGTGAAGGTTATCATGAGTGACATCTAAAATTAGGTTATTGCAGGCGGACTCAATGCCTATAGGTATTCTTTACGACACAACCTAGAAATTATTGAGATACTGCGGTAGGTGAGGAGGAACTCTAAGGAGTATTACGATTAGTGAAATTTTTCCACTGATTAGTAAGTGTTAATACTTAAGTGGTCATGAGCAGTCACATTACTAGGACTGACGGCTGATAGAATATTAAGATCCTCGAGTGATGATGACACTGATTTGTAGGCCGATGACGTGTGAAGGTTGCGGAAGTTCGGGACCGTTTGATGTGATCTTAAAGAGAAGCTTACGACCTTCAACTTTAGTTCAACCGACAGTTCATTGACTGATGATGATGATGATGATGATGATACTGATGATCTTATTTGTTTTTTTCGTTTAGTCGCAAATTCGTATTGGTTACAGTTTTAAACACTTCGCTATCTCTGTGTCGTTGCACGAATCGTAAAGGAAACACTATATATTACTCAATTAAGTATCTATCAGGCGAAAATTTCACTTGATAATAAGTGATATGCCTGTCCATAACAACGTGGCGCTAGTTAAGATGGTATACACTGCACCACACTGCGCTCATTGCCTTGATATATAAGATGTTAAGTGTCGTTACTCATCTCACTCTCTCATCTATTCCCAAAGCAATTATATATATATGTGTAATAAAAATGAGTTTCGTTTGTTCGACAATCACGTGAAAACTAGTGAACGTATCGACATGGGAATGTCACCATTCGACGCGGAATTATTTATAGATGATTATAGGATACGTGATCGAATCAGAAATGAGAAAATTCACAGGAGAACTGAGGTCATCGTCATAGTAAAAAAGATTATTAATCTCAAATGGCAATTGGCAGGACACATCGCTCCAAGGACTGACAGCCGATGGAGCACCAAGGTCCTCGAAGAGCGACCGCGTACCGAAAGTCGCAGTGGTGGCAGGCCCTACTAGGTAGTCCGACGATCTGGTGAATGTTGCGGGAAACAGCTGGATGCGGACAACGCAATATTGATCGATGTGGAGATCTGTGGGCGAGGTATTTGTCCAGCAGTGGACGTCTATCGACTGATGATGACGCAATGATGAGGATAGGATATCTGTTTTTTTAATCTCATATGTCCTTCATTATTTTATATATAATAATTTTTTATAAACATTATCATTCCGTAATATTTATGCGGTTGCTATAGTAACGGTTGCTGTAGGAAGTCATTTGCGGTTGCGGTTTGCTCTCAAGGAATATTCCAAACAAATTCCATGTAACAGCCAGCAAACAGCTCGTTTTAAATAAACGCGAACGTAATAATATTACGTTTCGCAACGTTTATATGAATTGTGATTAAAAAAAAAAAATGGTTAACTAATAACAACAAATAAAACACGCGAACTAAGAAATCCGGTGTAACAACAGACATAATTATTAGCATTTATTAAATGTAATTATTAAATGTAATTAGCTGACTATATTATAAACAGTTCGGTAGCCCGCGTAACAGCGGATGGCCCGTCACGAGAACAGGTTTCCGTGATCAGCTACGGAATCTCTGAACAGCATGTCATATTTAATCATAATATTAAACGAAGAATATATATCGAATTAAATAGTTTTATGTTAATACATATAATCATAGATACTACTGCTGTCTAGAATAAAATAAAGTATGATAAACTCAACGGAAAACTATTCCTATCTTCAATTTCTTAAGCAGCGACCGTAACTTCTTTTCTGCAGTAGCTCAGCTTTGTCTTGGTAACACTGAGGTCCTGGGTTCGATTTCAGCGCAACATGTACAGGACTTTGATTAAGTATACACTATCATCCTCTTATTGTAAATATTACTGTCATAGTAGCATTGCTGTGTTCCGGCTGTCAACATATAAGAAGATGAGTATTTCCGGCGATCATACTATAACACTGAAATTTGAGGTTATGTTGTTAAATTAGTATGAAAGTTATGTGTTAGCTCATTGTATATAAAAAAGCCCTCTCTTCTCTATAAGCTATTTGAGACAGGTTTATGCCCAGCAGTGGACGTGTTTCGGCGCTAATTATATAGGACGCCCTAAAACTAATTGACCATATATACAGATTGGTAAGAAGTGGAAAAATATGATCGTAGATAGTGAGTGTCATGTTGACTGTATATAAAAGGCTGATGATGATGATGATGATGACAATATCATGTTATATCAGAGATAATGATTAAATGAACTAAAAATATCACAGTTTAAAATATTTGTTAAAAATGTATGGTAGAAACATGTTTTAAACTTCAACACATATCCGTGATTAACTAAACTTATTGAAAAAAAAAAAAATTACTATTTAACAAAGTATAACAAATTGGAAATATAAACGGTGATTAAAGTAATTTTTATTGGAAAAAATCGTTCAATTGACCTTTACAACAGCAATTTAAAATGGAAATAGTCGTCCTTGCTGTCAATCAACAGCAAGGCAATGGATCTGTAATGAGCTGTGTTGAAAGCCATCTTCCAGATTAATTGCCCAGTTAATACATAACGTTTAATTATAATATAAGATAGTACTGTATATGTTTCTAAAATTACATATATTATAGAAAGCCATAACAGATTATATAATAGTTTTAAGGACACAGCGAAATCTATATCTGTATATATAATGATAATGGGTTATCTTTGTTCGCCTGTCACGTCAAAACTGGTGAACGTATCGAGACGGAAACATAATCATTCGATGGGTTATAATTTGTATATAGTTATACGCTATTTAGGTTTCGAATTTCATAGATCCTTCATCATTATATTTCTAATAAACTTGTGTGAACATTTCCATTTTGTATTGTTTATGCGGTTGCTATAGAAAGTCTATTGCGGTTGCTCTCGAGGAATATTCCAGACAAATTTCAAGTCTCATTTTATATTACGACCAGCAAGGTTGAGGAACAGCTAGTATATATATGCAGGTAAACACCGTCTAGGTAACACCACCGCAGCTCCAATAGCTGCTGCCAAACATTAGTGTTCAAACATTGGAGTGAAGTTAGTAAAATCACTGAAGTTTTGAGGCCTATTTAAGTCGGCAAGTACTATATACTGTAGTGTATATCATCTTAACAATTGAACATATTATTACGGACGGGGGTATAAATTTCCATTATACATACAATGGAAAGTGATATCCCCCGCCCATGGTCATCACCATCTTCTATATCGCTCAAACGACTATCACGACTAATTTACTTTGAATATATATATATATATATAACATGAACATGTTTATGGTTACAGTTGATATTTAATAGATTAATAAACAAATAATTATAATCATGCAACGAACAGGAAATGTGATAATTTTTTGATAATGGGTTGTATAAGTAAACGATAATATAATTCACAAAAAAAAAAAATAATTCTGTAACAAGCAAATTATTGGTTTACAATCGATCCCATAATAAACAACAAAGAGAGTGAACCCATCATTAGAGTGGCCTTCAGCTGGGTTCGCCTTTGCCTTATTGCTGTTGTATAGTTTTTTTTTCCATATTCTTTTAAAGTGTTAAGCCGTAACAATTCCTTAAACAAAATTATAATCCTCGAACAAGTGAATAACTGTTGTTGAATTACCACACCTTGCTCCAAACATGCAAAACCTATTGTTAGGATAATTGACTTAGCAAGAGTAAATCAGCGGGAGTGATGTCTTTGACGTTTTGACATGGACATGGATCTCTCAATAGATTTGCAGTTTTATTTATAAACGGACAATAGACCTTCTCCCGCTCCGCCAATGA
Organism: Ornithoptera alexandrae; assembly: GCA_029030555.1. Taxonomy (NCBI): domain Eukaryota; kingdom Metazoa; phylum Arthropoda; class Insecta; order Lepidoptera; family Papilionidae; genus Ornithoptera; species Ornithoptera alexandrae. Next base: position 4,247,369 of record JARDVY010000031.1, read on the forward strand.
TATTGGAAATAAGTTGATTTTACGAAGTTATTATTCTCCCTTCGATTAGTAAAATTACTGAGACAGTTAGTAATAAACAGCATTTATTTTATGTATCATTTACTACAGCTGATCATTCTCGATACGAAAAGATATTAAGTTTGAATCTTGTCGCGTGTAATACTAGTATTGAAATTTTATCTGTAGTGAACACGATTTTATTCTACAAAGCGACAACATGACAATCACCTGATGGTAAGTTATACGCCTTTCCATCAAGACGGTGCTATTTGCGCTCGTCGCTTTGAGACAACTCTTACTTGTAACCGGGACACGGTAACATTTGCACACTACTGTTTGGCAGCAGAAATAGGAGCTGCAGTAACACTTACCTGGTCGGTCTCCGGCATTAGAGACCTACCATCTGCAATTGAGTTATGATGAGGTCATTGATGATGAAGAGAATACGCTGTTATAGTAATTAAAAAAGTGATAACCAAAAAATTCATCCATCATCCTTGATCATTGTATATAGCAAGAGCAACCATGTAATATCCTGTTTAAAGTTTTTGCTTAATTTGATGAATATTTGTGATCTCTAAATGTTGGTGTCGTTCTGCCAGTTCGTGATGTGCATTGTGATGATGATTGGTGCATTGTGGCCCACCCACCCGTGGCCGGTGCGACTTGTCACTCATACAAACATGGGTTTTACTTGTAAACAATGCACTTCATTGCTTTTGTCATTATACAGTCACAGAGGCAATTGTACTAAGTATAATTTTTAACATTTCCCTTATTCTATAATGAATACGTTTGTTAATACTATCTTATAGAAATATTTCTGATCATTTCATATTATTACCAAATGATGACTTTTAAGATTACTGGTGGTAGGTCTGTGAAGCCCGAGACTGTCTTGATGATCACAATGCACATCACAAACTTGCCGAAGGACACCAACATTTAGAGATCACAAATATTTATCAAATTAAGCAAAAACTTTAAACAGGATATTACATGGTTGCTCTTGCTATATACAATGATCAAGGATGATGGATGAATATTTTGGTTATCACTTTTTTAAGCTAATCTCATTGTAACTCAATTACAGGTAGGTCTCAATTTCCAAAGACGGTCCAGGTAAGTACTACCGCAGCGCCTGTTTCTACCGCCAAACAGTAGTGTGCAAACATTACTGTCTTCCGGTGTGAAAGACGCTGTAGCTAGTGTAATTACTGGAGTAACGAGAATTAACATCTTATATCTCAGTCGACAGGCGCATTGCGGTGCAATGTATATCATCCTAATTAGTGCCAGGTTTTTATGGGCGGGCGTATCACTTACAAGTAGGTGAATGACCTGCTTGTCTTTTCGCTTGATTGTTTAAAAAAAAATTTGGTCATTAAGCAAATATTTTTTTTTTGTTCTATAAATTAACAATATATAATCAAATGTATGCAATAACAACTATTTTGTTTATATTAACCATGCTAAGTGATGGTTAGCGAACAACTTGGTTAATTTTGGTTGATTTGGTCATTTATTGCATAACATCGACCAAAGACACTCGATAAGATTAGAGAAATTGAAGGAAAAAAGGTTATAAACAGATGTAAGATCATACGTTTTTACAAATTTTTGCTAAATAAATGTATCTTTATTTATATTATTATCTTCATCATCATCAGCCGATAAACGTCCACTGCTGGACATAGGGTTCTCCCAAAGATCCCCACATTGATCAGTTACGTTATTTTTATAATAATGTTAGTCAATTTCCTCACTTACTACATTTCACCAATACGCCGGGGCCGCCTACGCTAACATTAAAATTATCCAATAAAATTGGATTTCGCTCGCTGCGTTGCACACGAAATGTTAACAATGAGGAGTCAATCATTTTCGCGTTATGAGAACGGGCCACAAAGAACCCATCAGCCCCGGATCCTGATCCATTCACAGGCGGACAAATTTCAAGCCTCGGCATGATTGATACCTTCGAAACAACGCGCTGGACACACGATGGTTCCAGCAGGTGTTTGGCGTTCTCACGGTAATGGTTAAGATTAAAAAATACAAACATACTAGATGTACTATTTATATGTATGTATATACGTTTTATCTATATATATATAAATATATATGTTGTTATATAGTTTACCATAACATCTCTCCTTTGCGAAGGTTAGCTGGTAGAGAATGCCAACAGACGTTAAGCCCGTCTTTTATATACCTGTAGACTGTCTAGATACATGCACAGCTCTTATTTCTGCCGTCAAACAGTAGCGTGCAAAGGTTAGTATGTTCCGGATAGAAGGGCGTTCTAGCTAGTGAAATTACTAGGGTAATGAAACTTAACATCCTGTTACAAGGCGACGAGCGCAATGTGAAGCAGTGTATATCATCCCAACTAGCGCCGCGTTGTTATGGGTGGCGTGTCACTTACCATCAGGTGAACGACACGCTCGTCTCGATGCTTAATCGTAAAAAAAAATTGTAATGAAGGAATATTAGTTTAAAAAAATTTTATTAATTTTTTTTTACAGATTATAAATCTTTTACATGTACTAATAATGCATTTGTTAATAATTTAATTGATGATATTAATGTTGCCAATAAACAATTTTGAATTTTTTTTTATACAATTAAGAGACGAGACGAGCGGGATATTCACTTGAAAGTAAGTGCGATACGCCCGCCTATAACAACGTGGCGCTAGTTAGGATGGATGTACTGCACCACATTGCTCTCGTCGCCTAAGACGTAAGATCTTGAGCCTCTTTATCGCAGTAATTACAGTAGCTTGATCGCCCTTCAATCCGGAACACAATAACGTTTGCACACAACTGTTCGACGGTACATCCGTACGCGGTCTACGGCAACAGAGACCTACCAGTAAACATTCACCCCGAGTTGCATTATTAAGTAGACCACCCGCTTTAAGGGAATAAACCTGCGCACAAAAACACTAACGAGTAAAAGAAGCGTCCATTAATGATAACTACGTATAAATGATCATGAAATCAGACATATTACTGTTGAACAGCACCCCCGTAGCCCGTTGAAAGGTCGGAGCGTTTAATGTATTCTCGTAAAAAGTGAAGAAATAGACGTGATGGAGTAAATAACGCCAATTATCGGCAGCAGGCGAACAACCGTTACGCACTGTATAACTACTAGGCTCAGACTTTAAACAATAATACTATGCTAATTTATATTACCCTTTATTTCTATTTCGCTATCATAATTTTTTTTTTGTTGTACGTCACGATTTAAACGATTACCTGATGATAGGTGATACACCTGCATGAGTACCAAAGAAGTTAAAAGTAGAATAATATAATTAAATGTAAATAGCAAGTAACAAATGGAAAGTGTAAAATACAAATAAGAAATGTATAAAAATAATAATAATAGATTGTAAAATAAAATTAAAGTAATAGAAAGTAGGAAAAAGCAAGATACTATTCAACCTAGCGGGTAAGCTCAAGGTTAACAAAGTAGCCCCGCAAACCCCGACGAGATCCCCGCCTATCGCATCTCACAACCCATTCACCCTGGACATTGCGTTGTTCAACAACGTTACCATCTCACCGCATTCGATAGAGACCATTGACGATCTCAGATTCGACCAACGTCCGGTTCCTATGAAGCTGGGCCGGCCCGCTGGTGAGGTCACTCTGACGTAAACCATCGTCAACTGGCGCAGCCTCGAGGTCTAACTCAAAGCCGCGACATCCCAGCACCTGGACAGAATCTCTAGCACGATCGACTCGTTAACCCATCACATCTCGACAGAAGTCGAATAATCGTCGATTACGGTACCCGTTCAGCTTACATTCTCGGGTCCCTTCCGGCGGACCTTCGACGTCTGATCAGAGTCAAGAACGCCGCAATGACTTTACTCTCGCTATAGATCCGAAGAAAGCAGGATAAACCTGCGCCGCCTTTAAAGGCAAGTAAAAGAGCGCATATCCGAACTCAGATCCGACAGATGGGACAAACTGCTTTGCGATTTGGAGCCTTCGAACGCCACGTTTTGGCGTCTGGCCCGCAGTCTCAAGCAGTGAACACGGCCCGTATGCCTCCTCTCGTAATGAACAATAGTTCCTCCTTAGCGTTGGAGAATGCCGAAAAAGCTGATTGTCTTGCCGACAGCTTAGAGAGCCAGTGTACTCTCTCAACCACACTAGTGGACCCCACTCACCTTAAATTGGTCGAGGACGAGGTGCGCTGCAGAGCAAACCTCCCACTAGAAGGTCCCCTTCTAAAACCAGTCTCCCCCGGTGAGATATTTGACTTCATCAAAAGGCTGAAAGCCAAATCAGCCCCGGGCTCTGACATCATTCCTAATAGAGTGGTTAAAAAGTCTCTCACCCGCGATCATCACCCTGCAAGGGGCTATCTTCAACGCCTTCGCCAACTAGTAGTGATAGGTATTCCGAAGCCTGGAAAGCCGAAGAACCTACCCAACAGCTATCTCCCGATTAGCCTACTGAACACCTTGCACAAAGTCTATGAGCGCATCATCTTACAGCGTTTGCGCCATTTCACCGCAGAGAATAACCTCCTCCCTGACGAACAGTTCGAGTTAAGGAGTAGCCACTCTTGCGTCTAACTAGTCCACAGGCTGACCGAACACATCTTGGCTAGCTTCGCGCACAAGCGGCCGATCAATACCTACTCCGTCCTATCCTATGCCGCGAAGACGTTCGACAAAGTCTAGCACGAAGGCTTAATATACAAACTTTACACTCACAAAGTGCCGGACCGACTCGTCACCATCACTCAAGCCTGCGTCTCGAACCGCTCCTTCCGCTTCCGCGCCGAGCACGCTCTCTACTCGATCCAGCCGATCAAAGTCGGCGTCCCTGAAGGCTGTTGCCTCTCCCCAGTACTCTTCTCGCTCTACACGAGCAACATGCACAAACACCTCAACATCAGCCTCGCTCTTTTCGTGGACGACACCGCTCTCTACCACTCCGGCAGAGCTCCGAGCATTATATCGAGGCGCTTACAAACGGCAACCACTCGTCTAGGCGACTAGTTCCGGAAGTGGCGAATCGACATTTACTTCGCTCACCGAGCGCTCACGACCCTTCACAAGAAGGCGTTCTGCCGCGGCCACAAACTTGGCCAGATCTCTCTTTTCGGCCAATCCATTCCATGGAGGGTCTCGGTCACCTCGGCGTCACACTCGAAGTCAGGCTCAATTTCATTGCTCACATTCGCAAGGCGAGAAACAAAGCGGCCCAAGTACTGGGCAAGCTTTACTCCCTGATGTGCTAGAAGAGCAAGCTCTCTCTCAGACACAACCTTCAGCGAAACCTACTTCGCTAAGGCGTCATTTCACCCCATACCTTCTGGTGGTCAAAGCGGCCAACTAGGAGCCGCCGCCGAATCCCAAGACCAGTAAGCGCAATCCACGGCAAGCGCTAATTCCGTCATCCCTGAGGGTCCCGCACACCACACACGAACCAACAGTTACCGACAACACCCACGTCACCACACATACTTCGGACACTATTAACACGCTCCGAAGACACAATGTGAAAATCGGATAACTACACTTCACGTAGTACACTTTTAGAAACAGACCGTGGACCCGGGCCCACGAGCCCAGTATCAGACAAAGTGTAAGAGTAGCTTTGGCTTGCAGCGCTTACTTCATCATGGCTCTAGTTACTCGCAGTTTATTAGTGGCACGCAAGACAAACGTACCTATACTACTATTGTTGATAATTTTGCTAGTTTACTTTCTTCATCGTCATCCTCAGACGATAGACGTCCACTGATGAACATAGGTCTTTCCCAAGGGGCTCTTCACATCGATCGGTCCCACGTTGTTCGCATCCAGTGGGTTCCCGCGATTATCACCAGATCGTCGATCCACCTTGTGAGAGGCCTCCCAACGCTACGTCTACTGCTACCCGGTCGCCACTCGAGAACTTTGCTACCTCAACGGCCGTCGGTCTTTCGGGCAATGTTTATGCGATACATTAATTTCAGGGTACCATTACATATTATTTACTGAATCGAAAACTCTACTGAAACTAACCGTTTGAATAAACAGCTACGAATCAAGAAAGTAGTATTAATCGTGAAGACACTCCTCCTATATAACACACAATGGTTTTTTTTAAATATTCAGCTCACCACCAATACTCACCACACGGAGTTCATTATCAAAGAATGTCTCTTAGGCATTAAGTCTACGTTTATAATAAGTTCTAAAATATTTGTAGTTAATTAATTTAACTGTTCGTTAGTAAAAAATGTGGAGAAACTTGTTGAATTTTACACAACAAGAAACGTAACACCATTTCAATAATTCATTGCACTCCCTCACTTTTTGTTGTTGCGTGTACGGAAATATTAGCTTCTGTAAGTAATTTATCATATCAATATACAGTTTGCATATATAACAAAGCACCTGCTATATTGTATTACTACTACTTGCCTCCTTAATCGGTAAACTCTGCAGTAATACTACTACCAGCTCAATACGCCCACTTTTATCCAACCATCAACTAAACTCACGCATCGATTCCTTAGAAATGAATAAACTATAATAATTTAGAGTAATTAAATATTTATATTCTGAATAATTAAATAAAATAAATTTCAATATACTTTCATCATCATAATCGGTCGATACACATCCACTGCTGGAGATAGGCCTCTCTCAAGGATCTCCACATCGATTGGTCCTCCACCGCTCGCATGCAGTCAGCATGGCCTCCAGTACCGCCGGGCACTAGCGGCCGTCGTTTGTATGAGATTTATATGGGGCGATTTGGGCTATCCCCCACCACGCTGGCCTAATGTGTGTTGATGGATCCAGAGCCTTGTTTGTTGATTACCAGGGTGCACTACGAGCTGGTGAAATTGGCTTGGTTCCTATGAACTGTTATGCACGACTTGACTTCCTACGTCGTAAGGCGACGAACGCAATATGGTGCAATGTATACCATCTTAACTAACACTGCGTTGTTATGCTTACCCATAACAATCGTATCGTATCACTTACCATCAGGTAAACGTCCTGTACATCTTGTCGCCTCGTTGAATAAAAAAATATGTATATTATATTATTATTTATTTTATATTTATGGGGCATAAGGAGTCCCGCACAAACCTCATGGGACTCAAGCCGGTTTCAATTGCTCGTGGTACACCCCCGCTAATCATTAACGAGACTGGCTCCCACCAACGCGCATTGGATCAGTGTCTGTTCCAGTTTGAAGGGCGCTATATCTAATGAAATTACTAGGGTTACGAGCCTCAACATCTTATGTCTTATGATACGAAAATATGATACAAAATATTTATCCTAACTAGTGTCAAGTTGTTATAGGCGGGCGGATCACTTACTATTAGGTGAACGTCCCGATCGTCTCGTCGCTTAGTAACATAAAAAAAAATGAATAATCAATATTGCGAATAATTGATTTGATATGACATGAACTAAAGAGGTGCTTCAGCGTATCATTCGAAGCTGCTCATTAATGACTCTAATTTAAGAGCTGAAGAAGTGCCGGCTCGCTCGTATCATTTGTACACTAAATACACTTAACGAGTGATGTGACTCACGATCAGGTTTTATTATCGATAAAAATCCGGATCAAATGAAGTATTCAGAGTTAGTGTAAAGTGCCAGCCGTGTTGACAGAGACGCAATCAATAAATCACTCGGCGCAACAAAGAGGTATTCAATGTGTGTTGATTGTGCCTCTCGGGAATGCTTTTTAGTAAGCGCTAGTGATGCGACGCGCGCTTATCGATTAACACTTAATGATTCCATTAATTGAAATTATTTATCAGTACATTCGGGTAATGAGGGCGAACATCTCTCAAAGCGTTAGAGCACAATCTAGCGCAGTGTATAACATCCTAATTAGCATTCATTTAAACTGGACTTTCTATTCGTCTAGTCTAATAAAAAATGCTATATTACTAATATTTGTACGTATTTAGCTTATAAATAATTAGTATTTTACAAAATGTTATAAATTAAATAAAAAAAATATATTATTTATTATTATCCTATTTTTATTTATCAGCCGAATAATGCCCACAGATGGGCATAGCAGAGGAAATTGGGAGTTAGCCCTACAAGGATTGCCCAGTGCGGGTTGGTAGGCCTTCAGAGTCCTGTCTGTTGTTTATAAGGGTGCGCCGTGTGCAAGTGAGGTTCGCTTGGGTTTCGTAAGATGTTGGGCAAAACCCCTTATACCCTATCATTATCGTGTTTAACAGGGAGCCAGAACATGACTTGATGAAAAATTTATTCCTGGTCTTTTATGCTTCCTCTTATCATGTTCTTTATACAATGGACAATAGCACTTTTCTATGCTAATCCTCGAATGGCGTCTTCTGGTTAAATAGGTGATGACTATATACCAATTTTCTATATTAAAAATAGATTATAACTTTATTTGAGTTATAGCAATAGGAATAATATGAGAATCTTAACTAAACCTATCACGATCGGTTAAAGAATTTCAGAGATCGGTTTTAAAACCACTTATATCCTCATCTTCAGCCGATGGACGTCCTCCTGCATAACTGTAAGATCTAGTCCTTCCCCAAAAATCTATATAAGAATTCTTCTTGCTTGCGTCCAGCGGTTTCACGCGATCTTCTCCTCTCTACTTCTTCTATCATTATGTCTTCTCTATTACAGCATTGGGTGTTAATACTTTGAAAGTTTTCACAAATCTAGAAATATTTTGGACTAAATCTTCGATTGTAGTTCTTCTACGGAACATTTTTATTTATATATTAGATTTAGAGAAGACAAAACTTGTCCAGTTGTGCGTCGTGAGTTTTATCAACGATTATTCGATAAGATCTAGCAGGGCAACACTGGATCGGCCAGTTCAAGAGACTCATTGGTGGTCCGTCGATGCTTTTGATAGAATATGCCGAGTCATGGCACGCGATTCAAATATGACGATGATATGGCTCTTATATTATTTACAATTTTATTTATACCGCCGCCACAAGCCACTTTACCTCTTATTGTAATGCTTTAAGGTTTAAAACTCCTTGTGATTTATAGAGATGAAAGTAAATCAAGTTTGTGATTGAAGGACATAAATCGGTGTCCATTAAACAGTTATTATCCGTCTATTGATGAGAGGTTAATAAAATATTGTTCGGTCTACATCACTACTCTTCAGTAGTGTGCTGATTCTCATATTACGTAATATCAATATTGCCTTAATTCTAAATAAAAAAAAATAATAGGTTATGTAATAGTTGTAGTGGAGTTTCTTCTCACTGATGCTGTTCGTTGCAATTTTTTCCCTTCTACGGCTTCGTCGAACTTTGTCTACTTAGGTCATTGACCTCGGTTCCCTTTGATAGAACATCCTTTTTTATGACAAGGAAATGAGACTAGCGAGACTTTCAACGTAATAAGACGGTATTTTTTTTTAATAATTTATAGACTTTCACTCAATTTTGTGGGGTTGGGGACTCATAGTCATCTTTCTACTTATTTTTCTTTCCATTATCCACACACTTAATTTGTCTTATTATCCTGTATCCTATTTCCTTCTTTCATACCTCTCTGGTAAATTAAAAAAACACTGTTTTTATTTTACTCTTAATAAATGTAGGTATTTTTTTTACTTCTATTCTACTCTGTTTGCATCATAACAATTTTGTCAACTCTGTTATGAAATGTTTAAGATGACATACACAGTATTATGCAAACATTAACGAGCGCCATTGTTACAGAAAATCGTTTCACTTATGATCAGGTGAGTGAACCGTGTTGGTCTTTTGTTGTAAAATATATATGCACATATAAATTTCAAAATTGATTGTGGTTGAGAAAGCCCCGGCCAGTTAACGGCTACGTGCGAGTAATGGTCGGGGTACATTAGCCGCCCGACGCCCCGCCGGCTTCAAATTGCGTCTGAATTGGCTTCCCGAGGTCAAAAATCACTAACACATTAACTTTATTACGCCGATATCGCTCCGTTGAGTAATTTGCACGAATTTATCAGATGCCATATATATATTTCAAAACATATATTATATAATAGATGATTTTTCCGTTGCCATTTCTCTCTTGTCTGTAGCACGGTGCACACAAATCAATCATCAGCTAATAGACGTCCACTGCTGAACATGGGCCTCCCTCGAAGATCTTCACATTGATCGGTCCTGTGCTGCCCGCATCCAGCTTTTAGCGACCTTCACAAGACAGTGCAGCCTCCACTACCGCCGGGCACAACGCGCCGTCGTTTGTAGAGGTAAATATGGAGGTATTTGGGCCATTTCCCACCACTCTGGCACAATGCGGGCTGCTTACAAATCAATTAACTAAAAGTTATAGATAACCTGAATATATACGATATATATATGTATGAATACTTTAAATAAATACACAGCATATAAATATATTGTTACTATGGATTTTTCTATACATAATAGGAAACATCTGTCGCAAAGCGTCATATATTTATATATATATATATATTCGCTTCTTATTTCTTGTTAAATTTACCGTTATAAGTATTTTTTTTTTATTTAAAAGAACGACGAGACGAGCGAGAAGTTCTCCTGATGGTAAATGATACGTTTACCAATAACAATGTGGTAAAGATATACTAAACCACATTGAACTCATCGCCTTAAACCTAAAATATTAGATCTGATTACTTCAGTAAGTTCACCAGCTGCAACGCCTTTCATGCCAGAACACAATAATATTTTAACACTACTCTTTGTCTGCAGAAATAGGTACTGCGGGTGTATACCTAGATTGTCTTCACAAACAGAGACCTACCACCGGTTCTTGGATATATTCTGAGCCTCTATCCAGCGCATTTGGATGAGTTTTGATGGACCTGTTCGGTTAAAGCTATACTGCGAATACGACCAGTATCGACTAAATGGGAAAGTATTCAAAGTATTATTAATGATAACCGATATAACTTTTCAAGATATTAATCTTCCTCAAGGCGTAGAAATGATTTTTCATATTAAGTTAACCTAAGAAACTCTTGACCTAAAGATTATTTTACTAGACTAATTTACCGGTGATAGATCTCTGTTGCTATGGTAGGTGATTTATACTGCCCTACTGTAGTATGCAAATTTTACTGTGTTCCAATTTGAAATGTTGTAGCTAGTGAAATTATTTGGTTGAGACTTGACATTGTGGCGTGTATCCAGCATCACAAGAGTACGGTCGCGACGCCGCTGTGGTCAGATGTTCTTTCATATTCCGTCATCCTTCTCTCACTTGACTCTCAAAGACTAAACAACCGAATCTAATGCCTATATTTATAAACAAATTTAGTTATTAATTGGTTTAATCAATCATTACATGGAGAGAAATCAGATCGCGATATCGTGCAGTGCTTTCATAAAAATCTATTAACTATAAAGAGGTATCATAAAGTAGATATTACTTAGCTTTCTACGACAGCGGGGTTAACTGTACATACTAATGTTTAATTTCTTTTATGATCGTTAATTTTAAGTGAATATATCGGTACCACTACACGTGATTTATTTACAAGAACTTAACTACAAAAGCTCCATAACATCACGTCTGGACGACGAGCACAATGCGTGCTGTGCAGATCATCGTAACTAGCGCCATGTTTGTGTGTACAGGCGTATCACTTACTAAGATGAACATCTCTTTCGTCTCGTGGCTTTCTCGAGAAGCTCGACCAGCAGCTGTTTTAGGCGACACTACTTTTTTATTATTTTCAATCGTAAAAATTCCTCACATTTCTACGTACGAGCCGCATTAAATCAATATACGAAAACGAATACGCCGATTGCTGCAAATGAAGTTATAACAATGGGCGTACTGCTTCACGTCACCAAAGATCACATAACTTAATCGTTGCTAAGTAAATATAAATCATAACACGTCGTCTTAAGTATCAATAGATAATAAACACTTTCTTCGTGTTGCTATCTCGAAGGTTACTCGTGTGCATTCCTATTGTTTTCAACTGTAACCTCGCTTGTGGTCCAGGAAAGGTTGAGGGTACCGGGCCACGAAGAAGAACGCCTATGAGACGGACTGACCAGATAAAGGCAACAGTAAATGGATCATCATCGTTACCACTAAAACGAACACGATACGGCTTCATATATATATCTTCATATACTCTGAGAACTTAGAAAAAAAAAATTTTTTTTTTTTAGAAAAGTAACTTAAGACCTAAGATAAACTAACTTTAGATCTGACTGTTTGCCAAAAACTACAGTTCATACGTAAACTATAATATTCTTTGCTTGAAATAGAAATATTTTCCTTCTAAAGCCGCACTTCTTATATACGCGCATCATAGTAGTCTATTGCAAGCAAAATTATTTTAATAATAATATTATAAATCATTTAAAGATATATTATTGACTATATTATTCATGTAAAATATAAAATCAATAATGTAATAACTATAAGAAATATATACTATAAATTAGAAGTATCCTTAAAATATTGCTTAAAAATATATATCCTTGTAAACAACACAAACAAGATCAAGTAAATATTACTTTTTATAAACATATATGCGCAATAATACGTAATGGTAGATAATAAGATATAATGAGTGAAAGCATAGGTATAATGTAAAAAAATAAAACAAATACAAATAATATTAGAAGAAATGTAAATTAGTAATTAATGTAAATACTGTAAATAACAGGACAAGAAGGAAAAGCCCTGAATGATATTATATAAAAATCGGAGAAAAAAAATATAGGAAAGATTCATTGAAACCATAAGAGTTACTTCGTATATGTAATAAAACAATTATACTTTAGCAAACTGATCACAAACTATATTTATTACATATGTATATATATAAATATATATATGTACATATATTGTATTATGTATATTACATCATATAACAATCGCTTGATTATAAACATAAATGAACATATTTGTGTTGGGATAGAGTTTGTCTTGATTTCTCCGGCGAGTGAACATGATATTACGATCCAGCGGCTCCCTGCAGGGTCATCATCTTCAATGGCGGTCCTAAACTACTTAATAGGGTGATAATTGCTTGGCTATTAGCCCCCAATCCTCCCAAACCCTGCGCGGAAGCCGGGAGCCGGGAGGTGGGTGGGCGGAGGATGTAAAATTATATAATTTATACACACCAATGCCTTGTGTACAATGTTTCAAGATAATAATATATTAATCCTGTTTTACTTAAAACTATGAAACTTAATAACATAGCTTTAATAACATTGGAATTTGTGTTAATATAGATGAATAATAATATAGAAGTAAAAATCTTTTACAGAGGGGTAGAAGAAGAAGTGAAGAAATTTAGACAATAGAGAATTCATCATCATTTCAACGTATTGATTGTCTTCGGCTGAATATACTCGGTACGAAATAGTCTGATCAGTCGATGAAGATTCCAAGGAATCTTTGGATGCCGGTTGCATCAGACTGGCAGCGTGGAAGTACCTTAATACTGTTCAATCATCTCCATTACGTAACGGCTAAACGCTTGCCTTGTGAGCCGGAAGTTTAGTGAAACTGCCGCTATAAGTGGACATATTCATATATATGGACATTCTCGTCTCATGGCGGTAATTTAACATAATGTAAACTTAACAAGTATATTGAACTTACAGTGTTATTTATAAGCAGATAGAGTAGTACATAGATAAAGTTCACTCTTCACAATTAACAAAAAGGCGTACAAAAATTACTGTAGTTATTGTTGTCTATATTTGTGAATTTTAGTAACAACAGTGAAATACAAACGGTGAAGGAAAACATCGCGAGGAAACCTGCACATGAATTGGAATTTATTCTAAGGGGTGTGTGAAGTCACCAATCCGCATTGTGCCCGCGTGGTGGCTATGAACCCCTTCGCCCTGGTATTGAGGGTAGGCCTGTCTTCCAACAGTAGGGACGTAAATAGGCTGTTAAAAAAAATTGTCGTTATTTTACTGTGGGTAAGTAGAAGAAAGCAATTTATGAACAAGGACTGAAAGCTTATAAGAATTGAAATTAGATCACCTACTCGTATAAAAGAGGAAGTTGACCTTAATTGTGATATAAGAAGAAAGTTCGTACTTGTATCGCAACTATATATTTAAGTAAAAGGAATCAATAATGTAAAGAAATACTTTATAAAACAGGGTAGATATATGTGGTCATCATCATCATCATCATCATCAGCCGATATAACGTCCACTGCTGGACATAGATCTCCACATCGATAGCTCCGCATTGCTCTCATCCAGTATATGTAATATCTTAAAATATTTGTTAAGTATAACCGCCCCCACCCACCCCTACCGCATCGTAAGTCAGCCTGTAAAACTGTTCTCGTTATATTGTGAAAATTCATTACAAACTTAACCGGCAGAGATTGCTTAATTTTCTTTAATATTAACTTGTACGGACCCCTTTTTAATTAATATCGACAAAATAGTCGAGGCGGCGGATGGCGCTGATAAACCTTGTAGTGATGTAGCTTGGTGAAACTTTAAATATACAGATATAATAAAATTATAAAACTATTATTAAATATGGTGAATAGAGTAACAGTTTAACTTACGGTTAAAATTAAAAGTTATTAATGCTATAAGCGTTTTCATAGATCCTATTTGAAAATACTTGAGTTACTTCGTGCTTAAAATATTTCATAAATTACTTTAAGCTACTACAGATAACATGTTATTATAAATTGGTTTTATCATTAATCTATTAATACTGAAATATAATAAATGTACATAGAAGATTTCCACCTGTGTGGAAACTCGTCACGATATCTCTGGAAGCATAAGACTTGGGGATTTGAAATTTGGAAGGAAGCTCCTTTCTTCGAGTATATGGCAGCTGAGAACGGATTTTACAAAATCCTTTCACCAAATAGAGTTGCAGGGGTGTTACAGCCAACAAAGTGGCAGGGGAACAGCTAATATATAATAAATAAATATGATATTTTTTGTCGATAAAGCATCAGGCCAACACTATGATATTAATTTCAAAATTGGTTTAAATAGGTATTACGCCGCTTGTTAGCCCGGGTCCAAAATGAACTCATTAAAACTATAAAAGCAGCGGTAATTAAGGCCACAGCCCTCTCGGCCCGCCTCATCCCTCCCACGCCCATTTCCGACCCCTCACGAGGACCGGCTTAGTGCCCCCCAGTCGCTCCCTCCTCGTAGCTAAATGCACAGACTGTGCAAAACTAAAAGTGACATAGGTATAGAAATAACTAATTATTAGATAGAAATAAACAAGTGTGATCAATACTGATGAAAAAATATTAAACATAGTAAATCTTAGATCTATAATTAGTCATTTGATCAATGAGAATATATTTAAACTCTTGAAAAAGCCGTTAAGTTAAGAACAACAATTATATCCTGCTATAATGTTTGAATGTATCCTTAATATAGGAAATAGGTTAGGATATCTTCACTGTCACAAGGTATATAATAAAAGGAAACCAAATAAGATTTCCAGGAATGTAAGCGGTCCCGCACAACAACCCACGGGTCCCAAGCCAAACTCACCCGCTCGTGGTGCACCTTGCTAAGCAACAAACGAGGCTTAGCTCCCGCCAACCCGCATTGGGCCAGCCTGGAGGGAAAGGCCCAAATCCCCCTATATGAATCCCTACATACGACAGCTCCTAGTGCCCAGCGTTACCGAAGGCCATGCCGACTGTATGTGGAGATCTGTGGGGGAGGCCTATTTCCAGCAGTGGACGACTATCTTCTGATAATGATGATGAAATAGATTTCCTATTTATATTACATCTGGGATTGAGTGACAATTTTACCTGTTACTTCTATTATGATTTCGTTCAGAAATGGACATCAATATATAGAAAAGGGCCAACATATCATTAAATTTAATCTCAACGAAGCCATGAGACGAGCAACATGTTCATCTGGTGGTAAGAGATACGCCCGCTGATAACAACATGGCGCTAATTAGGCACCTGCACAACATTGCGCTCGTCGCCCTGAGATATAAGATCTTGGGTCTCTCTACCTCAGTAATTTCATTAGCTACAACGCCCTTCAAACTGGAATACAGTAATGTTTACACATTGATGTGTGCCGGCAGGAGTAGGAGCGGTGGTTTCTACCTAGACGGTCTCCGGCACCAGAGACCTACCAAAAGTCCTAGTTTATATTTATATTTATTTATTTATTTATAGTAAAGGCGAGATTAACTCGCATAGAGTTTTCTATCAGCTTACCTAAATGGAACAGTAAGCCCATATTCGTAATCACAAGTACAAATAGAAAAAAAAATCTGACATATATACATACACATAGATGTACTTAGATAAAAACTAAATGAATGCATAAATTAGAATACTGTGATTAATAAATCCATCAATATTACAGGTAACAACAAATAACTTGATGATTTCTAGTCGTCATTTCAACCGATGGACGTCCACTGCTGGACATAAGTCTCTTTATGTGGTTAACAAAGCACGGTCTTGCGCTGTTTGAATCCAGTCGCATCAAGCGATTCTTTTTATGACCTCTGTCCTCCTAGTGAGGGTTGTGCTACGCTTTCCGGTGCGGGGTCGCCACTTAGCACTTTAAGACCCCAACGTCCACCGCTATGTGCCCCGTCCGTTACCACTCCAGACTCATAAAGCTATGTCGGTGAACCTGGTTCTTATGCGGATCTCGTCATTTCTGATTTGATCATGCAGAGATACTCCAAGGGCCGCCTTCTCTATCGCCCGCTGTGTCACTCTGAGCTTTCAAGTAATGAATACTGGAAATCATAGAAAAGTTTTAATAACTCAAAATTATTGACTTTGGTGGAATAGTTAACTTAAAAAATTGTCCGTTAAATCAAACTAATCCTTGCTTAGTTTAATCATCATCTCAACCGATGGACGTCAACGTCAAGTTAAACAATGTTGTCATAGTGATATGTTAAGTTTAGTTAATAATTTAACTTTAACTGGTTACCTTACTGTTCCGGTTTATTTATCGCAGCGAGTAGTGATTTCATGAAATAACTAAATATTCCGTAACAAAATGAGGGATTAATTGTGTTGTCATGTATATATCCTAATCAGCGAAATATCATCAAGATATACTTATCTCAACCGTTTCGTAATATAAACAGAAGCTTGTAACCTACTGCTGATGATGATAATTGCAAAGTCTTAGTTCATAAAACCTTTTTATCTTTATCGGAGAAAAATATAAAAAGTACCAGGGAAAGGGAAGACAGGGTGATGTAGGATTTTAACCCACTAAAATCTCTTCGGTGGTGATCCTCAGTGTGTTGCAAGACGCCCCAGGATCTCTTACGAAACGCACCGATGCCTCTCGCCAGTACGCCTAAAGCACGTCCCAGGGTGAGCTGTAGCTCTCCTCGGCACCCTCGCTTTAGTACAAACATTGGACCACCTGGTACTTGTCGTTCTTTCCGGGCTCGTTTAATGGATAAGGAGGACCCGCACCTTCAAAGCTCACGAACCCGAAAATCCTTTTATGACAGGCAGGGTGTATCTTAGTAATATTCTTAATAGCCCAAGACTACAGGGCTGACGGGCTGAGGCATCCATTGCCATTGGCCCGACGTTTCCGTCTACGAACAGAGTCGGCCCTCTCCTGTTTGAGCTCGGCGGCCTCCTTCTCCACCATGACGGTTTCACAGAAGAACACCAACGTCATCCACGCCGTTTTTCTTTGCCAGTAGCCAATATCGCTACTAGCAAGGAAATGCAGAAACTTAATGTTCAAGTTCAAAGCTAGCTACCTATTAGAAATAATTTCACTGAGCTGTAGGATATTGTCGTTTTTTTTTTTTATTTGGGCAAATTGTGTAATTGTCATTCCACTAGCTCATGCTTCGTTGAATACATTAAAAGTCTACCTATACCCAGCAGTGACCAAACATCGGTCGACGCGGTTGTGGATCATAAAACTTTTTCAACTCAAAAATTTTTTTATAAAGCATAAGTTACCTCAACACTGTGGATATCTTTACTTTTCGAGCTGTTTCGCATAATTTTTAAAGTACTCCAGGTCTTAAGGAAAATCCTAGATTCATATCTTCAAATAAAGCACAGCTTATACAGAAATTTATCAAACATGTTTTTTTAAATACTTTTTTATTTTTCCTTTATTGTATAACTTTGTAGCGAGGTATACAAAAGACGGACTTAATGCCTGTTGGTATTCTCTACCAGCTAACCTTGGTGAGATGTTGTGGCAGGTGATAACTACTGACTTAAACTATATTGATAGTAACAAGATATATATATATATAGATAAAACATATATATATATACATACATACGTATAAATAGTAGAACTACATTTATAAATAAATACATATATAACACTAAGATGTCCGTTTCTGCTTATAGTATTTAAACTTTTTCGGTTATTAGCACAACTTATAATTTTTGCTTTAAGCTCACTTCATTATGAGTGTAAGATATGATAAATGATAATTGGATAGTTATAATATAGTCATTATTACAATCAATATCCGGTTATTCTAATATAACTACTTCCGAGTTATAAAACTTTACAACCAATTCCATTTTTATGGTACATTGATGAGTTATTAATGTATTAATTAATTTAAATTACTTCTTTTAAATTATATATATATATATATAAATAAATGAATTTGATTTGTCTTACCTTTTTTGATCTACCTCCTCGTGCATTGCAATGCAAATGGCGGCCATTATTGACATCTGTCCAATAGACCTTAAGTTCAAGGACTCTGAAACTGAGTCGATTCACTGACAAGCCTCTTCCTTCATCTATAAATATGGTCTTTAAAAAAATCAAAGTTACCGTAAAGAACGCATAAGTGTAGACAAGAGAAATGAAATAATACAGGCCCTAATGATCAAGAACAATCTCCAGGTCCGAATGTTCTTGGTAGTGATGAGCAAAGCAAGGACAAGACCAAGACTTGGACAATTTTGCGTTTTCTCTATTCGGTCTTGGTCTTCACATTCAATCTTATAATATATTAAAAATTTGTTGACAGAAGATAAGGTTCAAGG
The DNA here is from genome assembly GCA_029030555.1 of Ornithoptera alexandrae. Taxonomy (NCBI): domain Eukaryota; kingdom Metazoa; phylum Arthropoda; class Insecta; order Lepidoptera; family Papilionidae; genus Ornithoptera; species Ornithoptera alexandrae. Next base: position 4,266,388 of record JARDVY010000031.1, read on the forward strand.
TATGATAAATATTTTAACTCGTTATTCCAAGAATATTTTATATTTTCGCTTAGTCTCGCACATTTGATCTTGATCTTGTTCATTCGGTCTTGCTTTTTCGCTAGACCAAGACCAACATCAATTTTACTCATCATTAGTTCTTATAGCTTGAACATCAGTTTGACAAGCCTTCGAATTAATTGGTATATACATAAATACCTTACCTTTCTGATGTCGAAGGGGAAATCTAAAAGATAGCTTATCAAGAAAAGTCAGGATTATGAGGAGATTTCAACCCATTAAAGTCCCCTCAGTGATTTTATCTGCGTTGAGATATGTCGCAGCTTTTAATGACCTATGACAGCTGGATCCAGGGCCTGCTCAATAAAGCCTTGAGATGTACGTCATCTCCAGGTATACTTGGTTAGTTACTCTTATTGAACTAAAGAAATAAAGTTGATCAATTTACTGGTGGTAGATCTGTTCTCAGAGAACGTCTAGGTGGGTACCACCACCACCGCAGCGTCTATATCTGCCGCCAAACAGTAGTGTGCAAACATTAGTATATTCCGGTTTGAAAGGCGTTGTAGCTAGTGAAATTAATAGTCCGAATCTTAGGTCGCAAGACGACGAGAATAATATAGTGCTGTGTGTATATAGTTAGAATGTAGCTATAATATGGGCGATCATGTCACTTACTATTAGGTGATCCTTCCGCTAGACTCGTCGCTTCGTATTATAAAGAAAAGTTAATAAGTACAATAAATTATACTATAATAGCGCTATGTTAAATATGGAGATGGAATGTAGATGTTTATATGACGCGCTGTGTCCTTATGAACAAGGGGGTTACATTCCGCTTCATCCACCTTTATAAATGGTTATAAATGTATCATTAATGTCGTATCCAGGGATTCCGATGTCGTTGCGTTCCCGGGGTGGGTTTTATTGCTTGCGACATAACGTCCCGTCCGCTCGCGGTAATTTTCAACTAATAACCAGTTTAATTTTCACTACCCCTCTCTGCTTTTATATATCAATGAGTATTTTGTGTTTTTAATTGTGATCGCAATGTTGACTGTATGTATTGTTAAATGTAACCTATGGTAAACCCACCCTCTCGAGAAAATATGAATGGAGGATAGAAAGGTAAAAAATGTAAAGAAAGAGAAGATGAAGTATGAATGTGGAAAATAAATAGAATGATAGAGGATACAAAGAAATAGTTTGTAGGCTTCTGTTGCCGGAGACCGTCTGTACCACTGCAGCTCCTATTTCCGCTGCCCAATAGTGTGTCTATTACTGCGTATTGAAGGACGTTGTAGCTAGTGAAATTACTAGGATAAAGGAACTTTTTGTTTCGTTTTAATGCATCTTCGCTTGACGTGGATAATTCAACGCCCTCGTTGTTCTGTTTCTATTCCTTGATCTAATTATTTGTTTTATCATCATCATCAGCTCAGCACCTACTTTTGAAGTTTAAGTAGTTGTTATTAATATTGAAATATATACGGAGCTGATACATCCTTCACTAATGATAACTACCACCATTTGATAGTTATGTTATGGCGGGAATATAAACAGATGAAATTTAATAAAAAAAAAAAAACAATTATCCCGTTAACGATTTAATCGACGATCTCTTCATTACGCGATTATTCGGATGCGAGATATCTTGCTGATTGTTTTTCACATACAGTCATATTATTTAACCAATACAGTAAATCTTTATACATAGGTTATATCTATAGATTCATTAACTCATCACAAGATTCCCAAAACAATAAGACGTAAACACACAAAATTTGGTAGAGATGTTGCTTCTGCTATTTAGAGGTGAACTAAGGAAGGATTTTACAAAATTCTTCCCACAAAAAGGGGTTGTGGGAAACAGTTATTTATATATACAACAAAAGTTTTTACTTTTGTAGCTTTTACAACCTGGATATTGTAAGGAGACGGTTTTAATGAAATTGATATTAATTAATGATTAATCATATCGTCAAGTTCAAGTTATTTAAAGTAAGATATTCGAAGTCCCAATAAGAAAGTTGTTTATTCATTTTAATGATTTTTTTTTAAAGTGTGGTATTCTAAGTTTAATATTTAACTGTTTCTCTGGCGTAAGTATAGAGCTTGTCTAGTAACAGGCATGTCTAAGATTGATTACGGGGCCTCGTGTTTTGAAGTAATTTTTTTTAACTCGTTTACTACGTTATCATCCATCCTCGTGTTGTAAATCTGTCGCAATAACAGCATTGCTGTGTTACGACTGTCGGCATATAACCAAAGGATTCTGGGTGAACACACTTCGCCATCCACGGTCTCATTGTCTATGGTATTAATTATACTAAGCGAAATTGAGATCAAGTGTTTTGCTATTGTGGAAGAAAGAGTAAACGAGCAAAACAACTTTATCAAAATTAAAAAAAATATATATAATAATATGGATAACTGTTATTATGTTCGACAAACGTTATGTCTGTGTGTAGTTTGTGTAAATCACTTAATCGTGTGTTGCTTAGGGACGATTTCCGAAAATCAATCGGTGGGCGGATCAGATATCGTGATATATCACCCGGAATTGACCGCGAGGGTACCCCGCCGGGGTGAAACTATGTCTTTTAATTAAACATACAATTTATTACCGCACCCTTGATAATGTTAATGTTAATTAATTATTGTTGATAATTACACTATTATGTGACAAAAAGTTATAATTGTAGCGATCGATAAAATTTTATCTGTAGCGTTTAACCCGGCAGATGTACTACTGAGTATCATAATTATATTGATGCTGAAGAAAATTTATCGTACCTCATAAAATTGGCCATGCTAGTAGCTGCATAACTTAAACAGGAATTTACTTATAACTCATAATTTTTTTCTGCAATAGTAATTATAACCAGAAAAGTAATCATAGCTCGTTACTGTGTTAACTTCTAGCAAAAGTTCAGTAAAAGGCGGTGCAGCCATTTCAGAGATTACTCTAAACAACCAAAGGGACATACAAAATCTCTTTTGCTGGTTTTTTCTTCTAAATGCCGTTACTTTTAATTTTATATGAAGTAAGCATAAAATTAATATCGTATATCGACATATGAACCCCTACAAACTACAACCTTTAGTGCCTGGAGGTACCGGAGGCTAAGCTGACTGTGTTAAAGGTTGCGAGATGCCGCTTGAGGCGGGCAGCATATGACCGATCCATGTGGAGATCTTTAGGGGAGGCCTATGTCCAGCAGTGGACTGGGGCTGATGATTAAAGCATAAAATAGTTTATGATTGCAGCATAACCGTAACTTTAATTTATTTGCATCGATTCTTATTTTACATAACCTCAAAATTATAGAACTGATATTATTTTCAAGCGACGTGACGAGCAAGACGTTCACCTGATGGTGATACGCCAGCCCATAACAAGGTGGCACTAATTAGGATGCACATGGACACAACACTACAGTGTAGTCGTCGCTTTGAGTCTCGCGTAATTTCACACGCACAGCGCCCTTCAAATCGGAAGACAGTACCTACCACCGTTGGTCTCTGTTGCCGGATGTATACTGGTGGTACGTATAAATAATTTCTCATATATAATAAACAAAATTATAATTAATTGAAAATCCCGTCACCAATAAATCATTCAACGACTAATTTAAGTCCGATCTGTAAGTTGAAGTTATTACAAAGCTTCTGTCAACTTAAGAGATTTGACGATAGCTAATCAGCGATAAGGCTCCCTACACGTGTACCATTAGACTTAGGCCTCATTCGGCGATAGGATACGAAAGAAGGATATAAGGCAAAAGGGCTAACAACACAAAAGTTACTGTATCTTTTAAGAGTAAAGTCGATGTTGCAATGACAGATCGTGTTCGTTAAGAAGTAAAGCGGATCCTCGGCATAAACACATTAGCATCACAAAACGTTCATTCATCAAGCACATCAACCCGCTGATTGTTTGAATGATAACAGAAGCTGTGCGGTTGGGAACTATAAAGAGGAGTTTCCACACGCTTTTTATGGCGTCGTAGCTAGTGTAATTACTTCGGTAACGAGATTTATAGCTTAGGTCTTATTGCGATGAGCACATTGTGACGCAGTGTGTTTAGACCTAAATAGTACTATGTTGTTATGGGCAGGCGTATCACTTACCCTCAAGTGTAAAACCTCAACTTTATAACATCAATAAACGAGAGCTTTCATTTCTTTACAATGTAGAAAAATCATTTTTTTGTTTTTTTTTTAATTAAGCATCGACACGAGCGAAACGTTCACATGATAAGTGATACGCCTCCCGATAACAACGTGACGCTAGTTAGTGTTGTATTCTGCACCACATTGCGCTCGTCACTAGAGAAATAAGACGTTATGTCTCGTTACGGAAGTAATTACACTAGCTACAGCGCCCTTCAAACCGACACAGTAATGTTTGGCGGTAGAAATAGGCGCTGCATTGGTACCTACCTAGACGGTCTCCGTCGTCAGAGACCTACAGAACCACAGTGTTATAAATATGACATAATCATCAGCACGTTAAATTCGTCATTATCCTCATCAGCCGATAGACGTCTAATGCTGGACATAAGCTGACCCATCATCACACCGATCGGTCTTCAGCCGGGCGCATTATCATCGCATCTTATAAAAATTCTATGTTTATGGCAACATAAATTTTCTAATTAAATAAATGAAACAAAATGGCGGCTCTATAAATATATTCATTGTTAACACCAAAGTTGTGATTACAAACAAACTAATTACAAGAAACCGGCTCCCTTCATCGCGGCATTTGATTTGACGTATGCAACAATGGGGTCCCAGTATACATAACACCGCTGCAGTTGATATCAGCACTTACTCCGTTACAATAAGGGCCATAATTGTTTAAAATTAAATAATAGACTAATGCTATCGCCGTATTTCAATCGTGAAGTTCGAAGGACGATCTGCACCGTAGATAAGGGCGATCTATACGTTTTTTTTTTTGTTTATCCTCGTAGGGACGAAAGGTTCGTAGATTTGTTGATATTACTATATCAAAGGACTCCTTTTTATTTATTATTCAATAAAAATCATTTGAGCTACCATTAGCTTCCTGTTTATGTCATTCTTAAGCGTCTTAAATCTTTGTCTACGACCATTTTTTTTTTGTTATACCCTTCTAATGTCTTAGCATTTAAAATTCTGGACTAGGAAAAAAACCTTTCCACCCCTCTTTATTAAACGACAGTGCAGACGTCGGTTGCTTAAGTTAAGAACATAACGATGTGTGATGATGCGTGTTATTGTTTCCCTTATATCACTTGACCTTATGGACGTAATGATTACCGTATTATACTTTGCAGCTGTTCATATTCACATGATGGTATTTACACGGTCCCGCTATGTATATGCTTTCAAAATAACATAAATTCACAGGAATAGTAAAATATACAATTTTTTTTTTCTATCACCATTTGCGTCAGGAGTCCGTCTTTTTAGATTTCTTCTACAATGTGTTGTGTTCATTGTAAACAATCCTGAAATGTAATGTCTTATCTCATATAAAGAAGTGAAGGGTTGAGCTGGTTCTATGCCTCTATAAATATTTCTACAGCACCATATTGACCTTGATTGGTGAAAAGATATTAAATATCGTTACCATAGTAACTTTATTAGCTACAACGCCATATAAATCCGCATACAGTCATGTACACAATTCTGTTTAACTGCGGCATTAAGCGCTGTGGTGGTAACTACGTCGACGACGGGCCTTGGTTACAGTGATCTACCACCAGCATTATATAAATATTAGTAGTCAACAAATACTAGATATTTTTGTCATCAAATGATGGTGCGTTTATCTACATTCGACCTCAATTTCTAGTGTAATAACTAAATAGTTACGACGAGATCGGAAATGGTGATGCATGCTCATCCCTAATACTCACACTCTCATGTTGTCAGCTGGAACACAGCAATGATGTTATGGTTGCAGATTTATATTACGATCATAGCCAAACTGAGGGGTTCCATGTTCGAGACCCGAAAATCAAACTAAAGATTTATCACGTCAAAAGGCAAGTGGTTAGCAGTTGCGCCACTGAAGCCATTAAATGTTTTATTATTTTTTTAAACAATTAACCGACTGGACCAATGGTACGTCCACCTGATGGTAAGGCATACGCCTGCCCATAAAAATGTAGCATTGGTTAGGATGGTATATCACCATATTACGCTCTTCTGATCGGCTCGCGACACAGGCGAAGGTCATCGGAGGACGGGCCCGAACACTCCTCCGATAACCTCATAGAGATGAAGCCATCTCACACGCACCGCGTGCGTCTTAAATTCATAAGTATGTATTTGATTACACCTCTTTATTTCTCCCCCTATAGCACTATCCATCTCTTCAACCCTTCCGCATGCAATATTTCACCTCACACACTCACATTTCTCCTCTCCCTTTTTGCATATAACTTTATCTACTTAGATATGGATATATTTAGTTTTTGTGTTTTGTTTAGTTTTTTTATTATTGTGTTTTGACTTTATTTTTTTTCATATTTATAATTCATAGCGGGACTAAATACCTTCAAAGTTAGGGTCCTAAGATACAAGCTGTGCTTAGTTCGGGACCCAAGACATGTCACGTGTTCGAATATGTTCGTAAAAGTTTGAATAAATAAATAAATTTTAATTTTATTATCTTTTCTTTGTTATTATTTTATCTCGCAGATACCAGATCCGCGAGTCCTGAGTCCGATGAAGCTGCAATAGTAGTCAATAAAACTTGCGACGTATACTTCATCATAAAAAAAAATCGTCATGAGACATAAGATGTTGAGTCTCGGCACCCGGCTACAGCGTCCTTTAAATCGGAACACAGCAATGTTTTCATTCTATTTAGACAGTCTCCGGCAACAGACACCTACCACCAGTATATGTGAGTGTGTGAGAGCTTTAACTTTATTTATAAGGATATATACAACACCACATTGCGCTCGTCATCTGATACATAAGATGTCGAGTCTCCATATCACAGCAATTACGCTAGCTGCAGCGTCTATCGAGCCGGAACACAGTAATGTATGCACACTACTGTTTGGCGGCAGAAATAGGCGTCGCGGTGATACCTAGTCAAACATGCTCCAGCAACAGGGGCGTATCACCAGTAATTACAAAAGCACAGGACGTTTTCACGAGTTCATTCTCATTGAGCAGTCTATAGTCTCATATCATTTGTCCTTATCACTCACATATAAATAAAGCTGGACAGAGATATGTATAGAGTGAGAGTCCACCTTTTTGTTTGTTCTCGAAGGAAAATCTTCTAAAAAGGTACCGTGATTCTGAGGAGAATACTTTTACTCACTAAAACCCACTCGGTGGTCAACTTCAATGTATTGCGGGGAATCCCGAGATCTTCTACGAAACGTCCCAGGTAGGAGCTGCAGTCATTTTCGACACCTTCGTTCTGGTACGACCAGCACAAGACTATATCGTACTTGTCGTTCATCCCGGGGTCGCTTAGTAAACAATGAAGGCCTCCACCTCCACAGCCCACGAACCTAGAAACCCTTTTAGTCGCCTTCTACGACAGGCAGGGCTTACGTTAGTCCTATTCTTAATAGCCCGAGACTAAAAAGCACAAAGTCACAGTCCACATCTGGACATTCCAGACCCTTCATTAGCGACGCTTAAAAAATAATACTATCACTATCACTATCACGTCATCATCAATCATTTTTTTTGTTTCACACACACAAATGAAGTATTAACATTTAATAATAGATATCACCATGTGAATTGTGGAAAATAATTTATTTGAAGGCATGTGGGGAGGCATTACCGCGGTAATCGTTGCAACGTAACCTAATACAGGTACAAGGTGCACGTCCCCGTTCAATAGTTAAATATTTATTTATGTTAACTTCACGACGCTAACTCTACACCTCTAATTGTATTAATTAAATATCACCATGTACGTTCAGCAATGAATACCATCATTGTTAATACGGGATCTTTTTGTGTTCATCTGCGAGTTCATTATTGTTGTGGTGGTGGGGGTGGGAGGGGCGGGGGGTGGGGGAGGCGAGCCTTAAATGGTATGGCGTGGCACTATAAGTCAGCTAGAGGCTCGCCAGCGCACAAATCGTCTCGCGACTCGCCCAAATTGGAGCAGAAACATTTTAACTGCAACGTCATATACAGCCGGAGCTACTAATGTACTGTACAGGATGTTTCAAAATATATTAAAAACCGAAGCAAATTTCACATGCATGGTGTGATATACTGATAGTAGGTCTTGAATAGTAGACCAGTGGTCTCGGGTTAGTAAGAACAGGACTAAGGTAAACCCTGCCTGTCGTAGAAGGCGACTAAAAGGGTCTAGGAGTTTCGCGGATTTTGAGGATGGGGGCCATTATCTCTTAACAAACGAACATGCGTGGGACAGCGTATGGCTCAGCGATAGTGCACTGATGCAGACCACCGAGGTTTAGTTACTCACTAAGCGAACCCTTACTGAATCTCATATAACCCTGACTTTCCCAGACGCACGGTATCTTTCGAAGATTTCCCCCCGGAAAAAAAAAGTCTTGAATAGTAGGTCAGTGAGACCGTTTGAAGAGAGTCAGAGACATCAGCGCTGTAGTGATACCTATCTAGACAGGTAGTTACCACCATAACGCCTATTTCTGCCGCCAAACAGTACTGTGCAAACATCATTGTTTTCCGGTTTGAAGGACGTTGTAGCTTGTGTAACTACTGTCACGAGACTCAATATGTTATGTCTCAGGCGAGGAGCACAATATGGTTGTGTGTATACCATCCTAACTAGCGCCATGTTGTTATAGGCTGGCGTATCACGTACCATCAGGTGAACGTAACGTTCATATCGTCGCTTAATTGATTAAAAAAAAAAAACATTTAATTTCTTCTGTGTCGCAGCTGCTTACCACTTGCCTTTTGACATGGTAAGTCCTTGGTTAGATTTTGGGATTTCGTATTATAAATCCAGCAGTCTTCAGATCTTTTTTTCAGACCCCGGATTTTTATCTCAGCATTTATCTGTAATCTTAGGCAATATAGCGATTTTGTTGTTTATGTAATGCTATATCATATGTTTATTACAATACGCGTAAATTTTGTTTCATCCGCGTAGAGATCTCTCTCTCTCTCTTTCCTTCTGCCGTCAATCAATAGAGTTCATACGTTACTATAAAGCGTTGTATATACTAGAATTATGGTAACAATAACAGGTAACTTAGTCGCCATTTTTGTAACAAGTGCCTCATTAGCAAATCTAACACTTACAACCAGACGAAGGCTGAACTCACCCATGATAAATTATATTTTTATTATTTAAGATCATCCTGTAGCTAGACGGTCGGGTTTGCATATTAACATTCCCGCGCTGGCTCGCCAGATCGCGCCGCGTTCCCGCTCCTGAGATGTCTCAATCGACCACAGAGTAATACTTACTTCTACTATTTACTTGATGCTATCTAAGTTAAAATAGCTAACATTTTGTTTTAAACTGTCCCTGATTATTTTATATTTATTCGTATTGTGCAAAGTTAAGTTAAGTAACCATAGTCGTACAACATGATATTCGACTACTTAATGATATATTACCAATAGTTAAAAGGTTTATAAGTTCACACTTAAATTAAATTAATATTTATCAATTCTGAACGTAAACAATTTTTTTTAAAATGTAATTACAATCCTTAACGGAAGTTACATCCCTTTATAAGAAATGATGCAGATAACCGGCCACTGGCTTTTCTCTTCCGTTGCATCTTCTTTATTAAAGTTTCGCATTTAATAATTTAAATCTTCTGGTCGGGTATGCAGAATAATACCCTTAACTTACTGTGTCTTCTAATATCTCTTCTTTTTTCTACCATGATAGTCTGTAACATCCGGTAACTATCATATTGCGGGAAAGAGAAATCGATAACAAATATACTTTCCGCCATATTAGTTTTAACCGTAGTTCTGACAGTTTGATAACTTTACGAGGAAAGTGGAGTTACTTGGTCTTATTTTATTGTCTCAGTGGCGCATTGGCTAGGGCTTTTATCATAGCAGTCTATGGTTCGACTCCATAGCCACATTTAGTCGAGTTTAGTTGAGGGTGTGCTATCTGCTTTACATTGTAAAAATCTGCCGCCATATTAGTTGTGGAGGTAAAGTGAATATACGAAAGTAGGAGTACTTTTTGGGAAGACCTTATGCTTAATTAACATGAGAAATTTAGGACATCTGTTAGCTAATTGTATTATAGAATAAATATTTTTTTTTATAACTCATTAACACGGGTTTGATGTATCAGCCGTCTGCCAGAACCAACCTATCACACTTCTCCACCACAGGGGATGTAATTGATGATAAATTACCAAAATTCAAAAAAGCTATTTTTACGTTGATAAGAGTAAATAGGTAGTAGTATATATTTTTTATTAATAACATTCACAATCGTTTTATCTCATTGTTATATCTGTAAATCTATTTGACGTTCCCACTTCCACTGAAGTTACTTTTTCTCAACGGATGCTGTGATATCCCGTTGTACATTAATAGTTAGATTATCGTTTACTGGTTGTAGAGACCCCACAATTTGCTGGAGACCGTTTAAATAGATACTACTTCTGCTGCTGCAAATATTATTGTATTCCGGATTGAAGTGAGTTGTAGCTAGTGAAAATTAATGGAGAACGAGACATCTTGTCTTAAGACGATGAACGCAATGTGGTGCAGTGTATACAATCCTAACGCTACATTGTTATGGGCGGGTGAGCACTTACCATCAGGGGAACGTCCCTCTCGTCTCGTCGCTTCATTGCATGAAAAAAGTGTAATTATACTTTATTTCCTAACTTAGATAATATCAGTCGGTTGTCGATTTATATAACAAAATCAAAGCATTAGATGATAGACAACGAGATCTCTACATGGTGACTACGCTCTGCTGCTGAGGCAGTGCCGACGCGAGATCCGCGATTTTTCCATATCTTTTATTTCTCCCCGGCAGCGCTAACCTCCGCTGACAATAAGCCAGTATATTATCCCGGCGAGGTTTGTTTCACGGAAATATTCAAATTTATGACGAAAGCGCGCGCGCCGCTCCACGCCATTTTTGCCATTCCCTACTGCGAGAGGATTAGTAGTTTTATATATTGTTTTAGATTGAATAGATCTGATTATTTTTTCTTATACTACGAAGCGACGAAACCAGCGGATCCTACACCTGATGGTAGTTGATACGCCTGTCCATAACAAAGTTGCGTTAAGATGGTATACACTGCATCACATTGCGCTCGCCGCGTTGAGACATAAGATGTTGAAACTCATTACCCCATTAATATCACTAGTTACAGCGCCCTTCAAACCAGTGCTAGATTATGACGTTTAAAACATAGACGTTATATAATGTTTATTTTCAAAACCTAATCTTATGAATTGAGTGGAACAAATTGCTATAGGTCTCGAAGAGGGTAAGGTTCAGTCCATATAAAGTTGGAGCTATTGATGAAGGAGTCTACAAGCGGAAAGCAACAACTAGCACTTAGCCGGAGGTGGATTACGGTTCTTCTTAGAAACAGTCCTAAGTCCCATTGATTTCCGCTTGTTACTATATGTTTATCTATTCCTTATTCACAAGATGTAAATCCTAATTAATATGATTTTTTTTTCAGTTTACTACGGTAGTTCAGAATAGCTGCTGAATTAATGCGATCACTTCCTTGCAAGCTTCTGGTATATTTTATCACCAGATATGAATGACTATGAATTTTGTAATAGGAAGTCTGTGTTACCAGAGTCGATTATATATATATATATATATATATATATATATATATAGATAGATAAATAGAAAATAATTAACTGCATTCAGTTACAATATTACTTGGTGTTACTATTTCATAGTGACAGATTACGAATTGAAAACACTTCATCACACTCTTAAGTATTATCTAAGATATGATAATGTTATCTATAATATAATAACGAAATTGCAGATTGAATGCCGGAACTGAAACGGTGAACGAATATATAACAATTTCATTCCTATTAAGTGTATTTCGTCGTTCAATAAATTGTATTGGCTAGTTAATTGCCCCTCGATCGGTAACGACTCCGCCCGCTTGACCCCCTTTACACTGTCCCCCATGATTAATGGTACAGCTAAATCTACTAGATTTTATACTATTCAATACAGGTAATTGGTCCCCGCCCGCAAGTGTTGCAATTACGAGTCAATTACTTATGTAGATGGCAATCTCTTAATAAACGCCGTTATTAATGCATTACCATTAATGTTAAACTTAAATGGACTGACTGGGTATTAGTTCACGATGTATAACTTCGTTTTAACTGAAATATGTTTAATTAATTATAAGCGGTAAGATAATATCTCATCAACGAAAAATGCAGTCGCATAAAGGATTTCAAATATGTATAGAGACAATTTTAAAACGATATCTCATCGCTCGGCGCGCTCCGTGAGCGCCAACCAAAACAATTACTTAATGTCAACGAAAAAGATAATTTAATAATTGTTACCGATGATATATGATGGGTCCACGCCCACCTGGGGCACCAGCATTAAAATAACCAATACTTCTTAAGGTCTTATTTATGCACGCCGGCACAAAGTTACATCTTACTCGGTGCGCCGTCGTGCAGTTGTTTGAAGAACACGGCAACGGCCGCTCGGAGACTTCTAATGTCTCAATTTTCAAAACTCAAACAAATCAATATGAACCTTAACAATATAAACATTAAACCTAAAATGGTATGGTATTTTAACAGCACGATCTCACTTTACCAGAACCAAAACGTTATAACTTCATTTAAATGTACTTCATGATTTTAAACTTTATTACAATAACATACAAGTTTAAATTCCTTTACTTAAACGAAATGGGTTTAAATAATGTCTTGTTTAATGAATCTATATGTATATCAAATTAAAACGTCTTATAATTGCATGCAATATAAGCGATTGTGAACTTACAAACCCCGTTATAGAGCACATTATAGGTTGCAGTGTGACTTACCTTAAGAACAATAGATGCAGCGCTAACTCTGCGAGATGTTTCCACTGAGAACACGGCCATGTAACTAATGCAGGGAATCTACATATCATTAAGAGATGTTGGTCCGTTTGTACGTGTGTACCGCTTTGTTACTTATATTTACGATTGGATGGGTCGCTATTTATGAGCTTAATGCGTACGCGCATATCACCAGGGTTCTCGTACAGCGGTACACACTACGCTTGTTTTTAGACGCCTTTTGTATGAAATAAAGTTTGCTTAATATTATATAGTTATAGTTTTCTTATACTTGTTTCCTTGCTTGTTGGAAGAGGGCCTTATTTTACATATATTTAAGCTTTCTCTTTTTATTCCCTTCTTCGACCCCAATTCTTTCTTTTCTTTTTTTTAATCATTCCTTTGCATCTTGCATCCAACACAACACCTCTTTACACGTCGCTCTTTCTATTTTCCTTTACAATTCCATATTCTAAATTACATTCCTGATCTAATATTGCACTTACATTCTCTCTTTTTTTTTACATTTCATTTATATTGTACTAGTTTTCTACTTTACATAATACTCTAATTTGCTCTTCTCGTTCTTCATCTCTCCTCTCTCCTCGTCTTTCATATATATTGAAAATTAATCTTTGAATAGTGTAGATATAGAATAATATTTTACATGACATAAAAACAAATAGATATAATAAAATTGTATAACAATAATATTAACGTTTATTATATTAATATTATGAAGTATTTATTGATCAACATATAAATCTCTTTGATCTTAATAAATGTTTTTTCATTGAATAAATCATTTAACACTATGTGAATCTGTTTCTATTTATAACTGTTGTTTTAAATTTTGTGTATATGTATATATGTGTATAGAGGCTTTATATTATTTAAATATACTCACTTTTTCACCATTGTCTGAAGATGGTAAAGCCTAGATATTTGTTGAAAGCTGGTGTACGACAATAAAGCTGTGCCAGTAAATTGACAATGATAACGATAGTTTCGCAGAAGATTGGATAAAATCATTACCACCATCCAAACTAATGTATGTGGTATTGGTAGGTAACCAGTTATATATAAAATATATCAATATTGACTTTAATAAATATCAAGTATAAATCACTTAATGTAAATAATTTAGGGAATACAACACAAACAGCGTGAGTAGTTGATACATTGATTCAATGTTTGTTTTTCCCATCAAGACGGTCTCTTGGCATTCGTGGTGGCACAACTACGACTAATACAACGTTAATTGGCTAATGACCATAAGGTATAATATTCATAAACCAACGAAACAAAAGTAAAATTTTTTGAATGTCCATATATTATAAATATACTTAATGATGGTTAAATATACGAAAATGTGGAGAGTTTTGTTAGCAGTAACACCATCGCAACTCCCTTTGGAGAAGCAATTTTGTAAAGTCCATTCTTAGCTGAACTCTAAAAAGCAATAGCTTTACCAAGTTTTGAGTCAATTTCTGAGATCTCGTGATGAATCATTTGAGTTTCTAGATATCTCCTATATATATATTAATATTTTCCGAAAGGTAAAGCGCAATGTTTGGTGTCGAAATAAGTATTTATTGGTGGTAGGTCTCTGTGGCTGAGACCATCTATGTATGTACCACCACAGCTCTTATTTCTGCTGCCACACATCAGTGTGCGAACATTACTGTGTTCCGGTGTTAAGGGCGTTGTAGCTAGTAATATTACTGGAGTAATAAACTTAATATCTTATGTGTGAATGAATACAATGTGGTGCTGTGTATATCATTCTAACTAGCGCCAGGTTACAATAGTATCTCTTACGACACGAAGAACACGAATCGCTCGCTCGTCTGTTCGCTTCGCAAAATATATTTTTTTTGTTTGTCACAAAATTATCGGTTAGGACTAAGAACGGGTGTACAGGAAGCTTGTGCGTATGGCGTGAGCGTCGCGGGTGGTCAGAGAGCGAAGTTTGTCTAAAGCATTAGTGTACCAAATAATAGAGAGGTACGAACGGTGAGTTTGTACAACGCTAAACGGGCTATAACGTGTGAAATTACCATGAATGGTACTTTTAGTCAGCACCAAAACCGGTATCCCACAACAAACATTGATCACATCGAACCCAAAGATACTTAATTTCAATACAAAACATTCGATATTTTATTTTTCCGACGAAACGATCACGACGATCACCAGATGATAAGAGATCCATTGCGCTAATTAAGATGTTATTCATCACCACACTGTGCTCGCTTTGTTACCCCAGTAATTTCACTAGATATAACGCCCTTCAAACCGAAACAGTAATGTTTGCATACTACTGTTTTTCGGCGGAAATAGTAGCTGCGGAAGTGATCAGATACTATCAAGGTGGTGACGATTATTAACTGGGAAATTGATAATAGAAAGAAGCTTATCGCATACTTGGAAATTAAAACAAATATAATAGTCAAAGAAATATATAACTGGATTTATGGCGTAGTGAGTATTTGCTTTGTACCATGGAGGACCTTAGTTCGGTTTCCAAGTTACACGTTGTGGAGTTTGGAGGATAATAGAGTTTTTGCGAACAACTATGGCTAGCTATCCATATCCTTATAGCCTTACGGCGGGGCACATAGCTCGTTGAACCGATGAACTTCGGGGTCCTAAAGTGCTGGAATAGCGACTCCGCACCGGAAAGCGATGACAGACCTCCCACAAGGTGGATAGAGGTCAAAAAGAATCGCTGGGAGCCAATGGATTCAAACAACGCAAGACTGTGATTTGTTGAGCACATTACAAGAGACCCATATTCAGCAGTGGACTATCATCGCTTGAAATTATGATGATGATGATCCTCATTGTCATTTAACACCATTACTGTACAACGTATTCCATAGTGGCACAATAAAGAACGTCTGTATTGAGCTCTTTTCACGTTGCCAAACAAAACTGTGCAAACATTATTAAATAATCGTTGAAAGGATATATATATATCTATAGTTTATTAAACTTCTACAATAGCTAGACTAAAACTTACTACAATCTGCAGTAATTTATACTGCAGAGTGTAGTAAGTTTTAGTGTAGCTATTGAGATAATTGAGATTAAGATATCTTAACTTACGACCGTCGTACTTGTCGGTTCGTCGTAATAAACTTACAAGAGGGAGTGTTGTTATAATAAATCATTACTCTTCTCCATAGTTTGGCACAACACTATATTTGAAGTATGTACATCACTAGTGTGTTCGTTTTTATAACTCTCGCTTAATGGTGGATGTCTCAAGTAAAACACGTTGATCGCAAGTTTATCTTTTTACTTTTATAATACCAAACAACAGAGTAAAGTAAACAATAACCAGAAGGCAGTTAAACTAAGATTAACTGTTAGTATATATACCTGTTTCTATAAAAGTTAGTTAAAGTATGGATAAAATAACACAATATTAGTATTTTTTTTTATTTATTTATGAACCAAAAGCGTTACAAAAAATTAAATTTAAATAAAAAATTAAAATTTTACTCGAAAAGCAGTAGGGTAAACGTCATGGCCTAGCTGCAACACCAGTCATATCCGGGCTAGTTTGCAGCGATCCTGAAGATACAACGTTTTGGATATCTGGTGGTACCTTAGCTTTTTAAGTTAAAGTTATTGAATAGACTAACAAAACAATTAGAATTAAGTAAATATAAAAAATCGTACCGTAGCGGTAGACGTAGAGTTGGGAGGCCTCCCACAAGGTGGACCGACGATCTGTTGATAATGGGGGGAACCCACTAGATGCGATCGACGCGGTACCGATCTATGTGGAATTCTTGGGGAGAGGAGGGGGGGTTGTTCAGCAATGGACGTCTATCGGCCGATGATAATGATGAAATATAAAAGGAATCTAGAAAGATATGACGTCAGATAAATGTAAAATAAGATAACGAGATAAGTGATTAAGTAATACCAGTTTGAAATATTTTTTTTATTAAATATATTTAACATTATAAAATTATTCATATCTTAAAACCAAAAATTCTCTTTCTGTGAACATTAACTGTATTAATTGTATGTTTCTGTTAAAATATTACTGGCAATTAGTTAACGGTCGGCCATTTTGATGTTCGGTCCCAATCGGACTCTTTACAATTCTCTAGATTGATAACATGAAAGTTAACTTTTTCGTAACAGTTAACTCTTGATTATGATTAATATTCTTATGATATGTTCGTGTGATGATTGTGATGGAGATCAAACGTGATATTTATCTATCGCACCACATCCTCCACTCATAATAAACGATGTATTAATTCATTGCTTACGTCAAAATGGATGATGTGTGAAGCGAATATTAATTGTTGTTTCTATTCATTAAAACGTCTTACACAATTGTGAAATACATACGCAAGTTATTGAAAAAGAAATATCCTATATTCTTAAACTGTGCCTGTGACTTAGAAAAAAAATTTACAGAAGTATCGCTAAACATTTCTTATTTACTTAAGGTGTACAAGTAATGACGTTCCATTTACTCTGTGGTACAGTACCAGTTCAAATATTTAGATGTGGTACTGCTGTTTAATATCCATTTATTATTATTATTATATACAGAATTTGTTAATAATTTTATAGTTTAATATTTAATATACACTAATCAATCCGTACTGTATGTCTTTATATACCGGACATCTCTTTTCTCTTATTTAAAACCTTATTAACACAAGTAAGATAAAAACACGGATGTAATGTCAAAGGGCATCCTCTCCTTTTCTAATGTACTTGTGTGGTTACTACTGATTTCTATTACTAGATATATTCAGGCAGTAACGAGAAACCACTTCGTATATGTTCCCTTTAGAGTGAAAGAGATGAATAGATTTCTGGAATGTTTTATAACTTGTAGATCCAATAGCAAACCTGATGCCGTAATCGCTGAAACCACGAACATCCTGCACGATTATGGGGAAATATTATTGCAAACAAACAAGAAGATAATTAAACAGATCTTTTTTCTTGTTAGTATGATGTAAACATATCCATTTAGTGTGGAGATCTTTGGGGAAGGACAATGTTTAGAAGCGGACGTCTATTGGCTGATGATGATGATGAAACATTTACTAATTTAGTAGAACGTCAGGCAGTGGTAGTAGTAGGTAGGTAGTATCTCTGTTGCTTGTGAACCCCTAGTTAGTGTGCAAACATTATTGTTGCGGTTTGAAGGACGTTATAGCTAGCGATATTAGTGAGTTAAAGAAACTTCTTGTCTTGAAGCGGCGAGCACAATGTAGTGCGGTATATACCATTAAACACGTGTATAGCTTACTATCAGGTGAACATTTTTCCCGTCTCCTCTCTTAGTAGAAGGAAAAAAAAAGCATTTACTTCAATATTACAAACAGACACAACAATTTTATTTATATACATAGATATTAGGCAAGTTATTTGTAGGAAGTGCAGAATTAATTAATAACCAAGATTTCCATTATCCTACATCGTTTTGATTACTGTAAACATATAACACTTTCCGCTCATTGTTCCCGTCGACCTGAAGATCTGGAGCTCTGGAGCTGGAGGTATACCATTAGCTGGTAACGTCAATGGCTAATCTGCTCCACGTTTCATTAGGCTCACTCGACATACGCCGAGCAATAATCATTTATAATGTACACACGAGGAGATGCCTGCTCCCACACCAACTCATACATTGTATTCGGCTACGTTTCCGTTACACAAGTTTCATTTTTTTTATCTGTTACCGACAAAAGTTGATCTGAATGTAACGTGATGTTAACATACAGTAAGGTTCATGGTGAATCTTACAGAATACTTCAGTTGACATATATTACCAGTAATTATACAGATTTAGATCTTCAAGAAAAGTTATCCACTACCTGAACAGTCAGTAACGCAGACGCTACCTACCAGGTGTTGCGACTGTCTATGGCGATTGGTGATCACTTTCCATCACGTCAATTGTTCGCTTGTTTATCCAATTTATCCATTCACAAACACAAATCCATAATTTATAATATGAGATAAGTATCATTCTGCTATTCGAATTTCGCTCCTCGATGTGAACCCGGAAATTCAACTAGAGTCCTCCGTGTTACCACGGTTGTGAGCGAAAGCTTTTTCGTGATTCTGGATAAAACAGTCGAGAGGTACATCGTGAGTTTTTAGCAGGTCCGACATAACCCTTTTCTTCCTCTCATGCAGAAGGATATTCAATGCAGGAGGTCCCCACAAAAAAGGGTCTTTCGTGTTACAAAGCAAACAGTGAGCCATTGCGCCAGCGATAATTAAAACAGATCAGTGATGCTTGGATAAAAACCTTACTAACATCCAGTCATCATAACATCATCATAATCATCAGCCGATAGATGTCCACAGCTGGACATAGGCTTCCACCAAAGATCTCCACGTCGATCGGTCCCGCGTTGCTAGCATCCAGTGGATCACATCATAACACGTAACTCCAAAATCGAACTAAAGACCTTCGTTTGGTAAGCTCTTAGCCACTGCGATGTGGAGGAATTTTAAATGTTACATTAAGATGGAAAATGTTTATTTATTTATTTTATTATTGTAATACCTTGAAACTTTGTTCATGTACCTTTTTATTCGGCGAAGCGACGAGACGGATGATATACACTGCACCAAATTGTACTCACCTTCAGGCATAACATGTTATGTCATATTACCACAGTAATTTCAGTAGCTGCAGCACCGTTCAAACCGGAACACAGTAAAATTTGCACACTACTGTTTGTACGGTTAAGAGGTACTTGCTACCAATGGGTCCAGAACTGTGGAGCATGTTGGCAGAATAAAATATATAGTAAGACTTTCCAAATAAAAAAAATATAATTTAGTTTATATATTTATGATAAAAAATAGGTTTATACTTAAAACGTTATTTATTCGCACTCGAAGACGAGCGGGTTCGTACTTCAGCTAGAGTTCCCGATGAAGCACCATATAGTGGAGAATCGTATTTTTCATGATCAACAGCTTTCATCGACAAGTGGCTCTAAGTCCGAAGGAAACAATCATGTGTGCTACTATCTATATATCCCCAGATTCGCTGACTCATGACCAGATCTTCAAAATTATAAGACGTAAAAATCAAAATTTGGTGCAGATATTTCTTCTGCCATTGAGAGGTCAGCTTAAAATTGATTTTAGAAAATTCCTTCCCCAATCGGAGTTGCGGGGGCCAGCATAGCAAGCGTGGAACAGCAAGGTTATTATTTTTTATTTTTATTTATTTTATTTACTTAACAACTACTCTTACAGATTTTTTCTAATGCAGTAGTGTTATATAATAATAATAAATACTAATAATTCATTATAAAAATGAAAAAAATAAACATGTAAATACGGAATGTAGCAAATAATAAATCTAGTTTCTTTTATAAATTCTTCAAATATACACGAAAAAGTATCAATTTTTTCGGCAACTTGATTTTTTCTGAGGAACACGCGAGTGAGCGGCGCCTTGCAGTGCAGACCCGTGCGCGGGCGCACCACCAGCAGCAGCCGCGGCCGCCTCCGCCTCCCCACGTAATCGCTCGAAACGAGTAACTTCATCTCTTTTAGTACACCGAGATTATTTACTTTGCCACGTATTAATTCAAAAAGTTATGCTACTAGAGCTAACTCTCTTCTGGACTTTAACTCTAAGTAACCCACCCCCTAACACGAATAACGTTGAGTCAATGGGTATTAGGAATATACCCCATAAAGCCTTAAAAAGAGATATCTACAAAATTTGTTTTGAGTTAGTTCCAACATAAGACAGTATTTAGTTTCACGTGGCGACCAGATAACTGCATTGCAGTCTAGTTTGCTGCTTCATCATCATCATCAATCGATAGACGTCCACTGTAGGACATAGGCCTCCCTCAAAGATGCCTAAGTTAGCTGCTTACTGGTCCCTTATATAACGCTGTGATAGCCTTTATATAACGGCGGTTCCTCGCTATACAATGGAAACAGTTGTGGATAACTACAATCCGCGATTTTTCCTCGTCAATGTTATTAATGCGCCGATGGCTGGTGGTAAGGTTTTATCGAACCGCTGCTCAGCCGCTGCCATTACACGATGTGGTGATGGCAGATTGATGTCTTTCACGTTAGCGATTTAAAATATACTTAATGGCGGCGCCGGGCCGTGTGTAACAGCGTGTTATGAGATTTAGCAAAATGAGAAGAGAAATTATAAACTCGTTACCTTTTTTTGTAGGTTATATACACGTATGGAGAAAGTACTAAGAAATTTGTCAAGTGTTCTACTGGTGGTGGATCTCTATTGTCGATCACCGTCTAAGTAGGTACCACCGCAGCTCTTATTTCCACTGCCAAAGAATAATGTATACATAACTGTGTTTCGATGTAAAGGTTGCTATAGCTGGTGGAATTACTCGAGTTAACGAGACGTGTATACATCATCCTAACACCACGTTGTCATGGATAGGTTCCACTTTCCATCAGGTATTCACCTGTTCTTCTCACTTGATCTTGTTCGTCTCGTCGTTTCTTCAAATTATTTCGTTTGTTCGCCAATCACGTGAAAACTAGTGAACGTATCGTACGTGAACATTCGACACGCAATGATTTGTAGCTGGTTATAAGTTATTACTTATTGAATGTCTTTGATCCTTAATCATTTTATTTCTAATTAACTTTTGTAAACATTTTCATTTCGTATTATTTTTGCGGTTGCTACAGTAACGGTTTTTATAGCATTCGCGGTTGCGGATGCTCTCAAGGAATATTTCAGACAAATTTCAAGTCTAATTTTAGATCACAGCCAGCAAAGCAGCGAGGAACAACTAGTATATATGTATATATTAAACTATATGTTTTATTACTCATTAACACATTTATCACTAACATAAGAGAAACAATTAATTGTGTAAAGTATGAAGTAAATAAAATTATTATATTGAATATATACATACATAATATATAAATCTCGTCTATTTTTTATCAATCTTTTATTATATGTTAATATTTGTAATATACTATTGATTAGAATAGATAAATGAAAAAGGGATAGAATCGTAGAAATGAAATAACTTTTCCCTGAAAACATTTTCGTAAATAATATCGATAATAATAAAAAAAACTATGTTGTAGATTCAGGAAATAAGATTAGACTTATGTTACTGTAAATTTAATGACATAATTTGTATATAGTTTTATTATATTATATAACTTTCGCTAGTTAGAGGACATTAAGAAGAATTTTTATATGTTGATTTTTAGGGTCTTTTCACTTTCTTATTCAGTTTTTTTTACTAAAATTAATACATACTAAAACTAATAGATTGCAAAGTTATTTAATACAACTATAATAGTTTTATATAAGAAAATTAAGAAACCACCACAACCCCGATCAACAGCGCCGTTCGCACCTACGTAGCGTTTCTTCGCATCCCCCGCGAATACTGAATTATTCATAACCAAATTATTAATAACAATAACCGAGCCGAAATACCCCTCCACGTTTATTATTGCCGTCTATTATCCCGTTGGGATATATTAACTTTTATTTTATTAATAAAAAAAATAAATTCAAATGTACCGCTTACAAGCTTAAGCGCGGGCTTTGGATTGTTTGAAGTTCTCACATTAAAAAAAGGGGGTTAATAAATTGTAATTTGATTTGTGTGGACGTCGTTACTCGGGCTGTGGTGGGACGGTCGCCTTGTAATCCTATATGTTTAATGTCAATAGTTTTGGGTTCCGTATAAATCCTCTGGGCGTCTCTAATATTACAATATATAACAAAATACAGTGCAATAGTTGAAATATTAGTTATCTTCTTAAAATTATTATCGGTCTATTGCCTGCATTGAACTGGTGGTAGGTCTCTGTTGCCAGAGACCGCCTAGATAGGCACCACCGCAGCTCCTATTTCTGCCGCCATACAGTAATGTCAAACATTTTTTTTTATTCTACGGCGTGATGAGACGATGGATGTTCATCTAATGGTAAGTAATACGCTCGCCCACAATAACATGGCTCTAGTTAGGATGTTACTCACTACACCACATTGCGCTCGTCGCCTTGAGACATAAGCTGTTGGAGTCTCGTTACCCCAGTAATTACACTAGCTACAACGTCCTTCACACACAGTAATTGCACTACTGTTTGGCGGTAGATTTATAAGCTGCAATGATACCTACCTAGACGGTCTCTGGAAAACAGAGATCTGCGCGAAGGTGGTTCTAATTCGTGAGTGGGATTTGAATGACGAACCTATAATGAAATAAGAGAGAAGCTGGGGAAGTGCAACGTCATCTCATTGTCCAGTGCCATAAATTGGCTCTCGTTAAGGAAGACAGCCACCTGTGGGAACATAAGGTTATTTATGTTTTTGCCTTACAATAATTTCCCACAGCGACAGGAATATGCTTGCAGACAATATTCTTCACTTGGAGATTGTTTAGGTTTGTTATAAAGGAAACCTTTATATAGTTCAACCAAATAAGAATCTTCTCCTTGAAGTATCTTTTCGTTTAGCTGCTGGTAATTCTGAAAATAATCGAATCTCTTATGCAAGGTGGAATAAAAATATCAGAATTATCATCTTTCGATCCTTCTTAAAACTAAAGTTTGGTTTCCAGATTCAAAAAACTAATCCGTTCTTCATCTATTCTTTTCTGATAGTAATTAAGCCTGTAAAACTATTTCCTATGCTGTCCAGAATTAACCTTAAGGATCCTCTTTGCTGATGCCCGAAATTTGAAACCTTTCTTTGCAAATTCAACAGAGTACGCTTCCAGCACAGATAAGAATATCAGTGTAGATAATTTGATGTCTGTAGTACAAATTCTCACAGTTCATTACTGATTTTCCCCAACTCTCGCTCACATTACACTAAGCAAATCGTATCAAAACAATTCAAACAATTTACTTTAGAGAATCACGCGCTGAGGGTGCGTCAGCCAAATGAATGATCGCTTTATCCAGCAAAAGTTAATTTCCTCTCTCACACCAACAAATTCAGTCTCGGGACGGCACAATGGAGCATATTTGCTTATCTTTAATTGATTCACTCTAACCCTCGCTCCTGATAAGGATTAGCTCTATTCACGCTGACTTTTACAAGGGTAGTTCTCCCTTAACGAGGGATCGGTCAGAGATTTAATTGTGAAGAGAAATAGTGAACGGAAACACCTTTGTTGCCTATGATGACCTCGTCTCTGAGAGACATATTTATAGAGAATAAAGATACTACATAAATTAAACTACGTCGTGTTTGTTTTGAGCATAAAGTAATTTGTTTAATTAAATATTCTCCCCATATCCAAACTGAAGTAACGTTATAATAATTAGAATAATCTTGATCACTTTTTTTATATAAAAAATCCGACAAAGACATAAAAACTGCGGAAACGATACAGTTCTAATACAACTAAATAAATATAACTGATAATCCATGTTATATTTATGGCAACCTCTCTATTTTTATAGGAGTAAAGTACTTTTATAAGTACATTAAAACTTTCCACTGTAATTGTATAACTATAAACATACCAATCATTATTAGGCGAGCGTGGTGGGAAATGGCCCAAATCCTCCCCATATGAACCCCTACCAACGACGGTTTCGGGAAGCTGCTGGATATGGCAGAGAAAACAAAATTTTGTCTTTATCAAGTGCTGTGTATATCATCATAACTGGCGTCACGTTATTATGGACAGGCGCACTAATCAGGTGAATATGTTGCCCGTCTCATCGCTTTGTCGAATAAAAGAAACTAAAGTGTTGCCAGACATCGTTTAGGTTGGTACCACCGCAGCTCCTACAACTGCTGCCAAATAGTAATGCGCAAATATTACCGCGTTCCGGTTTGAAGGGAGCTATAGCCTGTGAAATTATCTGGGCAATGAAATTTAACATCTTACACTCAAGGCGACGAGCACAATGTGATGCTGTGTATATCATCATCCTAACTGGCATCACGATATGAGCAGCCGTATCACTTACGATCAGGTGAATGTCTTGAACGTATCGTCGCTTTGTCGAAAAAAAAAAATTACAGAAGCGACGCGTCTGCGGGTGTCGTCTGCGCGCGGCGACATCGCATTTCATAAGCGGGCGCGTGCCGCGTATTATCGGGCGGCGCGCGCTATGCGATACGTCATAATGCGATATTCCCAAATTACAACTATTTATCGCGTACGCCGTTATGCGGTCGCGATGACGGGGTTGGGGCGCGGGGGTGAAAGGCATGGCGTTTGCACAGGCGGAGGGATGCCAACGGAGAGGGAGAGGAGGAACGGATAAATGGTTTTATGGGATTTGTTAAATCGCTCACGACGCGCGATATTATAGGACGGGAATGTTTATTTTTACTTTACGCACTTTTGTCTTAACCCTCATCTAAACCTAAGTTATATGCGTGATGTTATCTTAAACAATAAAACATTAAAGTACTTTTCTTCTGTTTAATCCAGTTTTTGGTTTAGCAATACCTATGCAAAAGTTTTAAACGTAAAAAGGATTTTATCAGTATAAAAACGTTACGGTTGCCGTTAGTTGAGTCGGTTAACAAAATAATCACACAAATATTTTAACTGCTATATTATAATAATTAACTGCTGCGAAACTATATAGTTGTTAATATGATAAATACATATACTATTTCTTCTTCTTCTTCCTCCTGCCGTTTTCCCAGCTGTGTGAGGTCGGCACAGTATGTACTTCTCTTCTACATCTTTCTATCAGCCGCCATATCTAAATTCACACTCTTCTTACACATGTCATCTTTCACACAATCCATTCACACTTTCTTCGGTGTTCCTCTACCCTTATAAGATTCCACATTCATTCTCATTACTTTCTTTGTTATATGTCCTTCACCCCTCCGCATAACATGTCCGTACCACGCTAACCCCGTCCTCCTCAACTTCTCTGTCACTGGAGCAACTATTAGACTTCCTCTAATATACTCATTCTTAATTTTATCCATCCTCGTCACACCACACATCCATCTTAACATTCGCATCTCGGCCACAAATACATATACTATTTATAGTCAATAATTATTTGCTTCACTTTGCATGCGGAAGTTGCTTCATTTCCGGCCCAGATCACTTTCTCTTCGTGTCTACATTGTTTTGTAAAGTGGATGTGTGATATAAATTACATTTTGTAGTATAACATAATTAAAAATATTTACATATAGGGAGTGTGAGGGGTCCCGCACAACTCACGGGACCCAAGCCAACCTCACCTGCTCATTGTGCACCCTGCTAATCAACAAACGAGGCTCTGACTCCCGCCAACCCGCATTGACCCAGCGTGGTGGGAAATGGCCCAAATCCCCGTATATGAACCTCTACATACGAAAGCCCCTAGCGCCCAGCAGTACCGGAGGCCGTGCGAACTGTATATGGAGGATCTTTGAGGAGGCCTATGTCTAGCAGTGAACGTCTATCGGCTGAAGATGATGATGATGATATCTTAAGTAGTACCACGTTATTATGGGCAAGCGTATCACTTACCATCAGGTGAATGTCACGCTCGCACTTTGTTAAATAAAAAAAAAAACAAACAAAACGAGTATAAAGAGAAATATATCAATTGATAACACAAGTAGCGTGGAAACAGTGAAATGCATTTCGAAACGAACTTATAACAAAACGTCACTCAAGCGCCCATTTCAATAGTCTGGCGTGTTATAAAAAAAAACTTTACGCAAGTCAGTCGACTGGACGGATGATATGGCTGAACGTGGAATTGGAAATTCATGGAAATTGGAAAAATCGGTGGAAATCCGCTGACGGGCTTTCGCTAATGAATTTTCGTGGATTGAGTTTTGGTCGTTGCAAAATTTACAGCCATTCCTCGTACACTCGCATAGAGTACGAGAACTGTTGACTCACTAGTTGGAGAGAACCTTTCCTGTAATGTTATTTACTACCAAAAAAACTATTTAAAATCTTGGTATGTTCTGGTCATATTAAAAGGAGAGGAAATCTTCCTTTTTAAAGTGCCTCTCCAACTAGTGAAGGTTAGCGATCAGCATGCTACAGTCCTTTCTGTTTCTGGTTTAATGGAATAATTCGGACGTCCCAGACATATCAGTCCATTCCCTGATATTCCCCAACCCTGACTTTTTCCTTCTACCCACCTGACGTTTTCCAGAAAATAGAAATGGACTGAAGATCTTAGAAGGTCATAAACAGTTTCCAATGGAGCTTAATTAATTTGCCTAGAAAGTATATTAATTTGTTACATACACTACGTTTTACGTTCTGCCTGTAAGTTGAAGAAAACGGCTTATAGATACTGAAACCCACTTATATATCATTTGTTCTGGCAGCCGTGTACCAGCAGGTACAGTACCGGGAGGTCATCCATAAGGTGGATCGACGATCTAGTGAAGGTCCGGGAATCCGTTGGATGAGAAAAATGCCGGACCTAATGGAAGTTTATCGACTTACGATAATGATAATTCGTTGACACTTATTTTTTTAAAAAAATATGATTTAAAATACTACATATGTATAGAATGTTTGTTTTACTGTCTTGGGAGTTGAACCGCTACGTATTGACTACGTTAGGTCTCTTGTCAGAGACCGGGTACCTACCCAGATTGTCTCCGGTAACAGGGTCCTACCATTATTATTTTACACGTCTACGTTCATATAAAATGCAATGGAGATCACTGACAGACCCTTTTTAAATAATAAAATGCATATTCGTACAATATAAAGAGTCCCAGGGGTACGGGCGGTACACAAAAATGCAGGAAATTGAATTTTTTTTATCGTTCCCGCTACAGAGGGCCGCAATAGCCTCTCGACGGTCGTCCATTGTGGTGGTTTGATGGCGCTATACCTCCTCCTATGTGCACATAACTTGCAATAACCGTTTGCTGTAACATATTTGTTAGCTGTAAACAGTTTAGCAAACGGCCACGTAAAATATACTATTTAGGAATTCTGACAAAAAGATTGACACAGATCGCGTCAAAATTATTATCTATTATAAACATTTATACACAGTATACATTATTCAATTCGTCAGTGCAAATTAATCATCATCAGCCGATAGACGTCCATATCAAGATGTAGGCCTCCCCCACAGATCTCCACTTTTGTGGGGGTTCAGATGTTGAGACTTGGACAAATTCCTACCACGCTGGCCCAATAGGAGTTGATGGAAGCCAGTACCTCATTTGTTGATTAGCAAGGTACAACAAAAGCAGATGAGGTCCGGTGAGTTGTGTGGGACCCCTTACACTCTTACAATATACATTAATTATTACTGTGCATACAATCTGATTAGTACTGTCTTATTATATATATATATATGTGTGTATATATATACATATATCTATTTATATATATACATATATAAATGAAATAAACTATTATGAACTTAGAACAAATTTAATTAAATTTTAACGAATCAAATAGTCACTATAACAGTTAGTAAGACAATCTTAAAAACCATCACCAACAATAATCCCATCCGAATGGACCATAGACAAGCACTTATCTCGGGTTAAACTGCCGATACATTAAACTTTATGACCCATAGAGAATAGATAATTTAGGGAAACATCCCCTGCGCGGAGTATTTATGGGCATTACCGCGGTATACATGCGTACTTGCCCCGCCTACGTCTTAAATAATGTCACCCTTAGTTTTAAGCTGAATTTATATTTAGTGGGCGTAAAAGGTGGGCATAAAGGATAGGTTAAGATCGGACGGTACAGCATAACAGAGGGTTCTGTGTTACCATACTTACGATCAAGTAGTTATGATGTCACTAAACTGCAACAAATACAAGTTGTTGCGGATTCAATTTCGGTATGCAGGCCGTACAACCTTTAATATACACACGAGTTCATTTTTAGGGCCTCATTTCTGTTTCAAATATATTTATTTATAAAATGGACTAAATAATTTTTTACAATATAAACTCAGAAATATATAATAAAACAACTTCGAAGATATAAACCTGAAAAAAGCCTGTTAATACTAAACATTTAATAACATATTACTTGCTTACTTGAAGTCTGTTTTAATCGCCTTCATGATAAGAAATGACGTCTATTTTCTATTCTTTATGATGTATGAAAGAAAAAAGACATTTATTCGGCAGATAATAATGTAATACACACACATTAATTTTAACCCCCACCGAAACGGTCTCCAGCACAGCTACATGCTGCATCTAAAAATTGCAACGCTGATTATAGAGGTAAAGATATCTCCAAAAAAAGTGATCACTAATAATTATTTCACTGAAAACATTCAAATAATATGAAATTGGTTAAAAACATGAAATTTAACAAAAATCGTTAATCATTTTTTTCTTTAAGTCTTTATTATATTTTTTGAGGCTTTAGGCTTTATCCACGCCATCATCATCATCTAACATTACTGTTTAATATATAAGGAATCATCGAAATCAAATAACTTTGCAAAATCTAGAAGTAAAGCCTCTATTTGAAAGCCTGCCATCGGTTAAAAACAAACAGGCCGTGGACCTGAGTCCACGAGCCCAATATCAGATGGGCTGTGGGAGTCAAAATCACAACCAAGCGCTCACATCATCAGAGAATAGAGCTTAAAAATAAACGTAACACGTGAACATTGTCACATTCAAGATGGCGGTCGGCTCTAACAAAATTGGCGCCAATTCCAAATATAAATTAGCTGTACGATTCCGAGTACCCGTTGACCACGCCCACAGGAGCCGAGCAGTTAAACTGAAACGCCGGCGAACAAAGTAAACTGATTTTAACTGATACAAAGAATCGGCAGTTACAGTTACCGAGTAAGTTTCGATCGTAAACGAACTTCAGTCGCCGGCGTCTCCTGACTCCGAATTTAACTATCTGCCGAGCGGCTTTCGGTTACAACAAAGATACAGTTAGTGATGTACAGTCATCACAATAATCAGACTTTGCAGTAATTGAAAATAATTTAATTACTATTTTATAAAAACATACATCCATTTACACTTTCTTTTATTCTTAAAGTTTTGTTAAAGGCTCAAACCAACCTCATATATTTTTGCATACCTTTCTTCAAACCATACACCATGGTCTCGCTAAGAAATATGTGATCGTATACTTTCCATCTTTGTCGTTACACAACTGGACGACAAGAATTCTTTCACACATAACATCCGTCTTTAGTACTAGTAGACAACTGACTGCTCCTTTTTCCTCATCTGGTAAGACACGCCTAAACTTTTAAAAAGCTTTACCATTCGGCGTCTTACCCTGGGCATTGGATTCTCCGATTTGAGTCCAACAGTGTCAAGAGACTTAATTTTGCCAAAGGTTGTAATTTATTGATTTCTTGGTTTTAGACCGAAGGTCATATTACTTAGTATGTATGTTTTAAAACCACATATACGATGACAAGTCGTGATAGCACAAGTCGCAAAACGGCCATACGCGCTATATATGTTTTATATGCGCGAGTTTGATCGTCACTTAGAACTTAACTAACTGTTCTAAGAACAACAGAGTTTATGGACGTATTACGTTCTGTACATCATTACATCATTTTAAATCTAAACTAGTGTAAGAATTATAAGCAGTAAGAGAGAGGCAACGCTGGTGTTCTCTTGTACCGAAGGCCAAAACTCCGATTGTGTTCGCTGCTGTAGAAGAGTATGTAAGAAAATATAAACTAACAATTGGTTAATAAATAGATCTTTCTAGATAAAAACTAATGAAATATCTATTTATGAAGCTGACTGTACGTGGGCGGGGCGAGCGCCACGAGTCGTTTTACAACGTTTCACCGTAATACATTAATTGAGCAAAACGAAATCAAAGGATCTGTGTGGAGCGCATCCCGCGCCAACAACCCGCCGCGTTTTGCGCTTCACACGAAACGATATTAAGTTAAACCACTGTGAGTAACGAAAGCAATATAATCAAACATTTATATTAAGCCACATTAGCTGGAGACCGTCTTAGGTACCACGGCAGCTCCTGTTTCTGCTGACAAACATACTGTATTCCTACTTAAAGAGCGTTGTAACAAGTGAAAATAGTACGGTAACCAGAGTTGACATGTTATCATCATCATCAACCCAAGGCAGTCCACTACTGGACATAAGTTTGTCGCAAATACCGCCCCAAGTTATATCTAAGCAAAGTAACAAAGATGATGTTGTAAAGTGTATATCACACTAGCTAGCGCCAAACTGTTATGGGCTGATTACTTACCATCAACGGACTTTTTACTCCTTAAGTCGTTTTATCATTTAAAATATTCATCATTGTCATCATTTCAGTCTGTTGATGTTCATCCTCAATCAGTTTCTAGACCGACCAATCCTTTGCTACTTACCGTTTCAGATTTCTCGACGAACTGCAACACCTTGATGAAAGGCTTTGTTCGTATAACATATGGCTTTACTAACTGTTATATTTCACCGGCATTACAAGATCGAACCTATACATCTTTTAGTCGTATATCTTGAAATTCAATCCCACTAATAACTGGGCTACAATCGCTTTTTACCAACATTTGTAAACGGCAGTCATAAAGAAAGGACGAAAGAGAAATCTTCACTTAAAAACATATTTATTTTAACATAAACTATTCATCTCAGTAGATGAGAATACAGTTATTATTGTATTTGAAATCTTTGTTTATATGTATCAGTTATTAATGAAGTTACCAATCCGCATTGGGCCAGCGTGGTAGGAAACGGCATAAATCCTCCTATATACATAAACGACTGTCCCTGGTGCCCGGCGGTACAGGCGGCCATGCCGACTGAGCACTGATGGCGCACGAACCAGAGCAGCGCAGGACCGCTAGATGTGGAGATCTTTCGAGAAAGCCTATGTCCAACAGTGGACGTATCCTGGCTGATCATGATGAATACAGAGATTAATCACAAACGTTTCACATTTTGTTCTTAACTTCCTATTCCTTTCCATGTGTATCCGCCTGAGCCTTAACATTTTTTGGTCTATTCAATTAACAATAATCAGTTTTTGCTTTACTACTATACAAACTTTTTATATTAAACAAACGCATACTAGTTAATAATTAAACAGTAAAAACGATACATAAAAACTGTAGCTAGTTATAAACAATTCTAAGAATCCGTACTTGACCCTCCATACAACATAGTGGGGGCGGCGAGCATCAAACGAAACCCTGCACAGGCCCACGGCCACTTTTCTAAACTAATTGACTGTTAAGCACAATAACAGTCATGGGTGACAAATGCCAAGGCATAGTTAAAAAGCGCAATCTAACGTACAGATCTACATTTGGGAAGCTTTACTTCATTAATAAAGAATAACAGCTGTACGAGCTTTTGTTAAAATGTTGACGTCACCAGCAGAACACGTGACGTATTATATACTACAGCATGATTAGTGATGATGTGTGACTTCGCACGTGAAACATATTAGATAAAATTTAATCTTCAGAATCACAAAGATCAAGAGTATCTATCAAGAAGCAAGTTATATAGTAAGGAGTCTCACCATAAAGGAGACCCTCGGTACTGATGAAACGACGAACAGAGACAAACTTTTTAAACTATTAACTAGCTTATGCTAAGGTCTACCTATTTATTGTATATCTATGTAGGAGATAACCAGAGATTCATTATATCATCACGAGATTTTTTTATTACAATTAAGCGACCAGGCGAGCAGGACGGTCACTTGGTGGTAAGTAATACGCCCGTCCATTACAACGCAGCGCTAGCTAAAATGATACACACTGAATCACACTGCGCTCCTCGCCCTGAGACATAGGATGTAGTCTCGTTACCTCAGTAATTACACTAGCTACAACCCTGTTCAAACCGGAACACAGTGATGTTTGCACATCACTATTTGGCAGCAAAAATAGGCGCTGCGTTAGTACCTAAACGATCTCCGGCACTATAGACTATGAGACTAACTATGAGACGTTAACACTCAAAATTTGGTAGAGATATGGCTTCCGCCATTTAGAGGTCAGCTTAGAATGGATTTTAGAAAATTCCTTCCCAAAAGGGATGTGAGGGTGTTTAAAGTGAAGAGGCTCAGTGGTCGGCAGATTGCCGCCGGCCGGGAATATTTCTGACAAATTTCAAAGCAGCAGCAAAGTGAAAACAACTAATATGTTTATTAGCATTATTTATATAATTTAACTGTATTTTCTCTTTATTGTATATTTAAATAAATTTAACGCTGTAATATCAATTATTATGAGTCAGTGGAT
The DNA here is from genome assembly GCA_029030555.1 of Ornithoptera alexandrae. Lineage (NCBI taxonomy): Eukaryota > Metazoa > Arthropoda > Insecta > Lepidoptera > Papilionidae > Ornithoptera > Ornithoptera alexandrae. The sequence goes on from JARDVY010000031.1 coordinate 4,299,618, forward strand.
GAATGTGAATACAAAACCTCAAAACTGTAATCGTATGCAAATTAAGTAAAACAAGTGTGCATTTGAACCGACAATTATAATGTTTTTTGTGAGTATAAACATTAAAAAAAAATAAGATTAATAAAGATAATTACAAGTTTAATCGATTACCGAGTATTGAGATTATTTACTAGTAAGATAAAAAGACAGGTTAAGGTAAGTTATTCTTAACTTTACTGATAGTAGGTTTTCCATTTCCAGAGACCGTCTAGGTAGGTACCACCGCAAAGCCTATTTTTGCCACGAAACAGTAATGTACAAACCTTACTGTGTTCCGGTTTAAACAGTTATCTTAAAATGGATTAGGGGTAGCAGTTGTAACATCAGTTAGGATGATATACATTAAACCATTGTGCTTATTGTATTAAGAGATACATTAAGTTTTGATAGTGTACTTTACTAGTTTCATTGAAGCACAGGTATTCACATTTCAACCGATGGATGTCCACTGCTGGACATAATACACGGGATTATTTTCTCATTGTTTGGCAGAGATCTTTCCTTTTCGGGTATTGAAAAGGAAATCTTCGCGACGATACCTTGACTTCTATAGGAATATGTTATGTGGAGACTTTTTTTCCTAAAACCTCCCTGGTGGACGTCATCAGAGCTTAAAGAGGTCACGAACTTCTCATTCAGTATGTAAATGAGAGGCAGCATAGATATACCATAAGTATAGTTTTAATTGTTATATTCTATATAAGGTTTATTTACATATACTGTTGTCGTCCTTAAAATAAATAATCTTTACCGCTTCGTTCGAGATGTGTACTTTTTGTAAAACAAGATTTACGATGAATAAATTTTGCATTTACACTGAGCGGTTCCTTATGCGTGAATCCCAATAAATATATATATATATATATATATATATGATGAACCGAATTTCAAACGTGTAACGGTTAAAGTTAACGCTACACGGGCGACGCACCCGGTGGCGTAACAAAGAGCTAACTCGGTAGCGGGCGATCGTTTAACAAGCGGCCGCTTGTCAATTTTAACTAAACAATAAACAGTTAATGCATTCTAACGCGGCGAGCGATAAAACCCTTGATCGAGTTGTGACACCTCAGTTAATTGAAATTTATGTAGGACGCGGTCACTTTGTTGTCGGTGTCCCCTAACGCGGGTCCTCGAATAGACCGGTACAAAGTTCTTTATTGAATCCGGTTTGATCTAAGTTTACGCTGCTGCTCTCTATTGCCGACGACCGTCTAGGTAGGTACAACATTACTGTGTTTCAGTATGAAAGGCTTGTTAAGTTACTGGAATGTGACTACTTCAAAACGGAACACAGTCATGTTTGCACTACCGTTTAACAGTAGAAATAGGCGCTGCGGTTGTATCTACCTAGATGGTCTCCGGTAACACACAGGGGGAATCTTAAAAGATACCCTGCTTCCGCGGAGAAGAAAACGTTATGTGGAGCTTTTCCCAACTGAATCCCCTCGGTGGTCGCATTAGAAGGAGCTCCGGGATCTCCTACGGAAGACACCCGTACCATCCCCCCTGCACGGCAACGGACACCTACCACCATTAAAAGGTTTGAAAGGCGCTGTAGCTAATGTAATTAGTGAGGTAACAAGACTCAAAACCATAAAGGCGAGCGTATCACTTACCATCAGGTGAACGTCTTACTAGTATCGTCGCTTCATACTATAAAATTAAAAACTTGAAGAGTTCTGCATCGAGACCAGTTCATCTAGTAAGGGTAAATTATCCATTTCAATTATTATTTACATATTTCTGTTTGGTTTCGGATAACTTCCGAAAGGCTTCCGGTTTAGATTACAAAGTGCTTTATTTGTGTTCCTAACGTTATCTTAATTACTTAATTAAAGGCGGCGAGTTTATTAAGAAGCAACTTTGCGTAATTGCAATTTGAATTGTTAATATTTACTGTAAGGACGGTTATAAAGATCGAAATCTAATTTGTGTTTGTTTATGTGTTTACTTTTTACGACGAGCCGAAGCACTCCAAATTTAAAATAAGGGTTAATAACACGGAGCATGTTAAAATTAATAATCATTAGTGTGAAGATTTTAACTGCCTCTGTAGCGCTGTAAGTAACCGCTTGCAACATCGATGTCCATCATTCGATTGCAGGGTTGCATCAATTTTAGATTTTCTCATCTGATTATGTCGCATCTTAAGTCTGAAGGCGATGAGCGCAATATGATGCAGTGCGTAATTAACGCCGCGTTATAATGAGCAGGCGTATCAGTTAACATCAGGTAAACGTCTCGGTCGTCTCATCACTGCTTTGAATAAAAAAAAATTTTTTTTTTTTTTTTTCTAGAAAGCGATGAAACGAACAGGGTGTTCACCCAATGGTAAGTGATACGCCTGTTCATAACGTTGCGCCAGTTAGAATGGATACTGCACAACATTGTGTTCGTCGCCTTAAGACATACGATGTTGAGTCTCGTTACCTCTTCAATTACGATAGCTGTAGCACCCTTCAAACCGGAGCACAGTAATGTTTGCACACTACTGCTTGTCGGCTGCAATAGGCGCTGCGGTGGTACCTATTTAGACCTCCCACCAGTTAATTATTAACAAAGACATTAAAGTAAACGCTTTTAAATAAACTACATCCAATCTTCTTGAACTACTATTGTTAAGAAATATACTAGTAGGTCTCTCTTGCCAAAGACCTAGGTAGTTACCACCGCAGCTCTTGTTTCTGCCAACAATCACTAGCGTGCAAACTTTACCGTGTTCCAGCTTGAATGGGGCTGTAGCTAGTGTAATGTCTCGGGTAACAAAACTAAAGAATTTATGTCTCAAGGTGATGAGAACAATGGAGAGCAGTGTATGACACTCTAACTAGCATCACATTGTTATGGGCAGGCGAATCACTTAACATCAGGTGAACGTCCGACTCGTCTCGTAGCTTCGTTGAATAATATATTATAAGTAAGAGTAATCGAAACTAAGAATGTTACACGGATTAATAGAGCTTACTCTTACTAATCCAGTTAATACACAGTATTTTATATAAAGCTTACTTAGTCGTAGTAAATAGATAAATATATCGAATGCTCTGTGTAATATATAAAAGTTAGATTGCTGCTCTACGACCTTGGAGGCAGCGGTAATGACGGACGGAAGGATAACAAAGCAAAAAAGACAAAAGCGTATCTTTTATGATATTATATATTAAAGATTAAGGAAACAATTTTAAATATTACCATTGTCTTACTTTATGTTTATGTAACATCAAAGTTTTTTATTAATCATCATTAACGAAAATTAGTCTTAATACAATTGATCCCATGATGTCATTGGAACCGTCGTCAAAATGGCGGGAACTCTTATTGGACGGAAATGTCTGTGTTTAGTTATATAAAAAATTCTCTAGCTGTTTCCCGCGCGCTTTGCCGGTCGCAATATACAATATTCCTTGAGGGCAATCGCAACCGCAAATTAGTTTCTATATCAACCGTTACTATAGCAACCGCATAAATAATACGATACGAACATATATATAAATGTTAATTAGTAATAAAATGCTGAAATATCTATGATATTCAATATATAAATAGCCTTTAACCATCTACAAATCATCCCGCGTGGAATCGTAATATTTCCATGTCGATACGTTCACTAGTTTTCACGTGATCGGCCAACAACTAAATTCATTTACGTTATGTATACATATACATTTAAATTTTATTTATTTTATAAATATATATCATCATCATCAGCCGATAGACGTCCACTGCTGAACATAGGCCTCCCCCATAGACCTTCACGTCGATCGGTCCCGCGTTGCTCGCATCCGGTGGGTTCCCGCGATTCTCACCAGATCGTCGGTCCACCTTGTAGGAGGCCCCCCATTAGGCATGAAATTAATAATAAATAAAACTTGAACTGATATGACGGCAAATTAGAGAGTATCATGTTTAGCAGTGAACTACTGAAATTATTATGATGGATGATCATAATGACATTTACTAGTGGTACGTCTCTATTGCCGGAGACCGTCTTGGTACGTACTACCGCAGCGCCTATTTCTGCCGGCGAATAGTGAAATGCAAACATCACTGTGTTCCTGTTTGAAGGACGTTGTAGCAAGTTTAATTACTGGGTAATAATATCTTATATCTCAAGCGACGAGCGCAATGTATATATTATCCTAACTAGTGGCACGTTGTTATGGGCAAGTGTATCACTTACCATCAGACGAACATCTCGCTCGTCTCGTCGCTTAATAGAAATTTAAAAAAAAACTCTCAAACCTGGACTTTTGACGTAACCAATTGCTTTAATTCTACATTAAATATAGCTTATAGTCTGAAACCGGTACATGAACTATATTTTATTGGGGTGTAAAGGGTATTGCCCAATATCTTACGGAACTCAAGTTGATCTCACATGCACGCGGTGTTTCCTGCTTAACAACAGATGAGGCTCTAACCATCTACCATCCCGCGTGAGCCGGCGTGGTGGAATAAGGCCCTCTCAATGCCGTTGGGGCCAGTGGCCGTGCCGATCATGACAGAAGTCATATGCGATGTGAAAATTTTTAGGGGAGGATTATGGTCCAGTAGTGGACGTTTATTGGCTGAAGATGATGATGATAACATATATAAAATTCAATAGGAAATTTAATAAAAAAAAAACCTATTTAATCATGGATACGTTATTACTGTCGCAGTAGTTAACAATGCGAGTTTAAACTTTATTAAGGTTAACTCCCTATTGTTAACCAAATGGTTCAATTCAGGGCGGTACTCACCCTTCGCAATAAAATCTTATACGCCTACTTTCACTATGCAAAACCTTTGAAAATGAGTCGAGCGGACGATGTACTTATTCTTGTTACATTTGGAGATATATTAACGAGACAACAGACCCTTGATCCGGGTCCATGAGCTCAGTATCATCTGAACTGTAAGAGTCAAAATGACTACCAAGCGCTACACTTCATCAGAGAATAGATATTAAGGAGATATTTTTATTTTAATCATAAATCTAAATCTATCGATATGAATCAATCATCAACCGATAGACGGCCACCGTTGGGCATGGGCCTCCCCCAAAAATGTCTACATCGATCAATCCTGCGCTTCCCGCATCCAGTGGCTTTCCGCGACGTTCATCAGAATGGCGTCCGGTACTGCCGGGCCTTAGAAACCGTACTTTTTAAGGGTTCATGGAGGAGGATTTCGGCCATAACCCATCACCATGGCCTAATGCGGGTCTGTGGAAGCCAGAGCCTCGGTTTTTTAATAACAGGGTGAACCACAAGGTGAGGTTGATTTTGATCCCGTGAGTCATGTGGGGGACCTACACCCCTCTATGTATATATAATGAAAATAGGTTTTCTTTGTTCGAGAATTACGTGAAAATAGGTGAATGTATCGATATGGGAACATGATCATTTGACCCAGAATAATTTATAGATGGTTATAGACTATTTATTTATAGAATTTGATGATCAATTCCATAGGATGTTAAGAAGATGTGTGTGTGAAGTTTTACCTAGTGAAATTAACGGGGATACGAGATATCTTATGCCCAAAGACAAGGTCGTAGTACGTGGTGCTATGTATATCTTCGTAACTAGCGCCACGTTGTTAAGGGCAAGCATATCATTTACCATCAAGTGAACACCTCGCTCATTACTGTGGTAATATTCTATGTTGGACTTCGATATAACAGTAAAGGATATAGCTTGTCTTAAAAACTGTTTCAACAGGATCAATTGATGTGGAAGTCTTTAAAGGAGGCCTATGTCCAGCAGGTCTATCGGCTGATGATGATGACATATGTTGTGCTTTTCTCCTTTCTGCGCAGGCAGCAGATACGCCATTACAGTCATCAATTTCAGTTAACATAGCCTTCTCAAATCGATTACCATAACATATGTATGTATACAATAATATTCTAACTAAAGGTAGATAATTAGATAGCATAAGTATATATATAATGTAAAAAAAAAGTGACAGTAACAATGTTAAAATGAATGTAAATATCCCAAATAGCGAATATACATATAAATGTTGTAAATAATAGGATAAAGAGGTAAAGCTCTGAATAATAATATAAGAGAAAAATTGGAAAAAATTAAAAAAAAAATTGGTTACCAGCGCGATCGATCAGACGGGGACGTATCATCAGCACAATATACAAGATGTAACAATTTACTGGTGGTATGTCGGTTGCTGGAGACCCTCTAGATAGGTACCACCGCAGAGCCAATTTCTCCCGCCAAACAGTATTGCGCAAACATTGTGCTCCGGAATAAAGAGTGTTGTAACGACTGTAATTACTGAGGTAATGAGACTCAACATCTTGTCACCGGCGACGAGCGTAATGTGGTGCAGTATATATCAATCCAATTAGCGCCACTTTGTTATGGGTGAACGGATGTTTCGCTCGTCTCGTCGCTTAAATGAACTGAAAAAAATAATATTATCCGTCACGTTTTTTTCAATCGGTACGTAATAAGTACGCGCAATGAAATTCGCGAATAAAAAGAGTTGATTTTCAATTTGGATACGAGCCCCGGCGCCGGGGAGGCAGTTCCCGATGATCGTAGATGGAACTGCCCGATAGCCGATCGCCGGGGAAATCACCCTGACGACCGAATGCAAATTTAACGCGACGCCAACAAACAGCACACTTACTCTGGAACAGTCACGTTTACTGTGCTACTAGCTAGTAAGAAATTTCAACTGGATTTATATTATCTGAAGATTACAGTAGACCTATTCCAGCAGCGGATGATGACTCAGTTATTTTAGACGAAGATTCCTAAAATGTTGTAAATTTACTTTAAAAATAGGAAAAAAAATAGACATCATAAGTGTTTAAGAAAAGTCATTTACGCGTTTTAGAGAGTACTAACGAGATAGACTTATAATGAGAGAGAGACGAGAGAATATAGATGTATGAGAAAAAAGAGAAGAAATAATGGATTTAAGTAAGGATTTAGAGGAAACTGTAGATAGATAAATATTAATATTAGATAGATAGACATTAGAACGGATAATTAACGACTAGGTCTAGATTTGAGAAACCCATAGTCGAAAAAAGAGAACGTTAGACTCTCTTGTAAGACGAAGGTCTCATTCATCGCATAACTGGTGGACTTGGTTTGGTGGTAGGGTCATACTTCTTCGTAAGACATAGATTTGACTCTAGATATATTCTATTAAAAAAAAATACCTGCGTCTCTTGGAAGTTTTTCATTCTTTTGCAGTCTTGGTAACGTTGCGACTCTTCTTTAACTGAACTGTGATATCTCACCATCTCACCATCACATGCTAAATAAAAATATCTCAATATTACATATATATTATATTAGTTATATATCAATTGTCATATCTACCTGTAATACTAGTTATATGTCACTGCTTGCAAATAAGTATTGCTTTACTACACAATTAAACAGCTTCCGGTGTGAAAGTCTACGATCATTGAATCGTGTAAAATTTAAATTTATCGCAAGATACTAGTATGCAAACATTACTGTTTTCCAGTTTGAAATTACCAAGGTAACGAGAATTAATAGCAGTGTATATCATACCAACTAGCTGTGTATTGTAACGGGTAAGTTATAAGAATACATCACATCAGTTTTCTTCTTGTTCCTCTTCTTCTGATAAATTAAATAAAAAAATAAGTTTAATTTCTTTTTTATTATGACGTATCCAGATAAATCTGTGATCTCTAAACCAGTTTAAATGTAAAACGTCGCAATAAGCATCAAATTAGATTACATTAAAAGAAGTTGGCGCGCTTCAGTTGATTCCGCTGAAGGGAATAATGAAATAGTCATACATATATAAAAGTCACTATTTCTATTCAGTGTGTTATAGACTCCTTTTAGATATCTAGTAAATAGACTGGACTACTGGAACAGGCTATTATATTTTAACAATAATCATATCATCACAATATATGATGGGAAGTCTCTGTCGCCGGAGACAGTCTAGGTAGGTACCACTGCAACTACCACTTCTGCCGTTAAACGGTAGTGAGCAAACAGTACTGTGTTCCGATTTGAAGGGCGCTGTGGCTAGTGAAACGAGTACAAGGTTTTGTGTATATCATCCTAGCACCAAGTCATGTGCAGTCGTGTGATCCCATCAATGTGCGTCTCCTTCGTCTCATCGCTGCTACAATTTGGTAAAACAGCCAAGTATATATATATATATATATATATATATATATATATATATATATATATATATATATGTATATATATATATATATACTAATCAATACTATATACTCTAACATACTGTGTAGATATCACTTATTTTTCCTACTCGTGGTACTCACGGCTATCATATATAGTCAAGATTGCTACGTTGTTCTTGTGCGAGTTGATGGATATCTACGAAAACTATTGTATTTGGAACATTTCGGTTTCCTCTCAACGTTAACCTTCACAGGAAACTGAAGCTCAGTGGGAATTGAACATGAGACGAATCCCTTACAAACTTCACTATCACAGCTTAGGATTTTATTTAAAAAAGATAAACATGAGCGAATCCTTTCAACTGTAACAACCCCCGAGTAAGATAACATCCACCGCATAATGTTATTGCAAGGTATAGAGACATTATCATACTATTTTGGATACGCGAAACTCTGTTATATTATTTTACTGAAGATGAAACACATTATGTTAATAAAAAGGGCTTATTAACTTCCGTCGTCGTTTTCAGATGACGTCACATCATCATATTCAATGTATATTAACATCAACATTCATTTTAACTACACTATTTATTTAAACTATTTTACGACACCAGTTTATATTAGGTCCAATGATGTATACTGCTGTCACATTATGATCTCCTGGACAAGATATCAAGTCTTAATACTGTAGTAATTTCACTCGATATGAGACGCTTCAAACTGAAACTTCTTATTAACACAGTACTCTTACGGCGCCAGAAATCGAAGTTGCAGTAGTACCTATACAGCCTCCAGAATACGTAGCAATACCTAAAAAGTTTTTCTTTTAGAAATAATCTTGCGAGCACTGGTTGCCTACATGAATCAAATATTGATATTAAAGTATCTCTTCGTTGTATACAAATCTGTTCTACCTCTGATACATCACTATGAACAACCCACTTAATATTCCCATGGCTGGGATACACACCTGTATCTAACAAGGAAATAATGAGACATTTTCCCACCGAGTGTGGCTTAATGAATTCATAACAATTGATTAGTACAGTTATATAACTTGTTTGACTAATTGAAAGTTAAAAAAAATTGAACTCTCTTTATATTCTTTTATCTAGTAACAATATGTACACGTCCTAACCATCACATTGATGAAATATGCATTACACTGAAGAACAGGAGTGTAGACCGCATAAACGGATCATATACCATTAGAATAATTCAATCGTATGTATGCAACGTCGATCATCAGCTCCCCGTGCGAGCATCCGATAGGGTATCATTCTAAATCCATAGATTATTACTGATCTTCAATGAATTTCTGCACACGTATAAGAATCCTCGCGTAACACTTTTTCCGGTCTATTAAATTACAGGAAAACAATGGAAAATTGTTAAATACAGTTTTTTTTTATTTACACATTTGGTTCTCAAACTTATTTGCACTATCGCTCCCTTTCAACATAAAATATTACTTAGTGCTCCAGAGAATATTTTTTTTTATATTTTCATATCAATCAATAGCAAATATTTACACATAAATATATATGTAAATACACTTATATACATATATTTATAAATATTTCATATATATATAAATATTTCATCATCATCAGCCGATAGACGTCCACGGCTAGACATAGGCGTTCCCCAAAGATCCTCCACATTTGTAGGGGTTCGTACAGGGTATATAGACCATTTTTCACCACGCTGGCCCAATAGGGGTTGGTGGGATCCAGAGCCACGTTTGTAGATTAGCAGGGTTCACCATGAGCAGCTGAAGTTGGCTTGGATTCTGTGAGTTGTTGTGCGGAACCCTTTATTTAAGTATATATATATTTCTCTTATTACTTTTATACTATCAAGTCACGCCTCCTCACTGTTCTTCATCGCTTTCAAATACTCCTGTAGTCATCACCGCCTTCCTGAATCGCTGCAGCATCCACCAGTAAATAATTGCGCCTACTTTGGGAAACACTGATATATACGATTTTTAATACAACAACGGCACAACCAATAACCGCTTATAATTTTTTTTTTCATTAGAAAACTATACATTGATTACGATACCATCTAATTATTAAGTTTTTTTTTCTTTGATGAACTGATGAGGCAAAAGACACGTTCACCTAGTTATAATTGTCAGTTATATTACCGCCCAGCGGCACCACGCTCACCCCTGGGCCTCATCTCGTTATTAACATCTCCGCTATTCCTTTTGGAGATAAGATTTTGTCAAATCTGTTCTTAACTGATATTGATACTCGGTGAAAGGAACATTCCTAACAAATTTCAAGTCTTTAGACCTTGTGGGTCCAAAGATAAAGTGATGAGTCTTTACCTAGACGGAAATCTCTTGTATAGCGCACACAGCTGAACAGAACCCTCTCTCAAGGAATGATGGACACAGCCACTGTCCCTGTTGGACACTTGGCGCCGTCTTTTCTAAAAGTTCATTGAAGGGAATTGGGTCTTACACCACTGCACTGGATGATTTGTCAGAGCCTCGTCTATTGACTTGGGTTCTGTAAGACGGTGGACGGAACCCATTAAACCGTTATATATATATAAACGTATTAAAACTAAACAAACACTAGATTAGTCTAAGACCGGAGTTATCCTATAAAATACGTAAGGCGTGAAGAACAACTTTATATGTAATTGCGTCTTTTATTGCAATATAGAGTGCAAAAGATTATTAAATTAAAATATAAAAACTCCTTTCGCACGATTGGAATTGTTTTTAAACTATAACAGTTTGAATGTAGTGGTGTCGGTCTAATAACTGAAAAACGTTGTGGTTCAGTTATGGCGGCTAGACGTTTTTAATGACGCCATTAGCGCGGAGTTATCGCCGCTGTCTGCTCAAAATGGAGTAATATCTGCATAATTATTCTTGTGATTCACTCTGCGCAGTCGCGTTGTAGCCGCAAAGGAAAACTTATGCAACACGGGTAGGTATTGTTTAAAAAAAAAGACCACACAAACACACGTCGTCGTCCACTAACAATTACAGTTAAATTGTACGCTTTAAGTATAGTCGCTCTGAAATCGTAACCAATTTATTTGACATGCTTATATTAGTACAAGTAGTAGTAGTATTATATTAGTAAGTTAACTCCTCGATCGTGTTAACATTGATCATCACAGTGATAGGCACCAATATCTGCGGATAGCAAAAGTACAAACTCTAGGTGTGAATAACTTTAACACATATGGCGACTCCTGCTATAGATGACATATACAAATATAATAAAATTATAACTTATAATAAGTAATAAATCTGATTTTAAAGGTGCTGATGGTATGACTGATGAAACCAAGATTCCGGCGAAGGTAAACATCGTGAGGAGAACGATAAGTTTCAGATTTTATGGACATGTGATACACACCAAGAAACGTTTGGTAGGAACCTTTACTCTCTGCGACTTTAAATCCCAATAGAGGGGATGTTAATATGATTTTTTAAAAACGATCTAAAGGAATGATATAGAACTATTGCCTTATTTCTTTTATTGGTTTAATCGCTTTTCCTTTTTATAGCTACTGTTTCCCACCCTCGTTGCAAGTAACACCCTCGAAACTCCCTTTGGAGAAAGAATTTAATAAAATCCGTTCTTAGCTGACTTCTAAATGGCAGATGGAATATCTCTACCAAATTTTGAGTGTTTGCGAGTGTGAACGTCTAATAGTTTCGGAGAAATCGTGATGGGTTGATAAAGCTCTGAATATCACCTATATATATATATAATAAGGTAGAGAAGAGAAGTAACTAAGGTTTAAATTCATCTGTGATCAGATATTAGTACTTTTTGTTGTTCATTTTTATCTCGCCGCTTAAATTTGAATCTAAAAACTAGGTAATAATATAAGACTTTTTGAATTTAAGTAACTGCCGTTCAGGCCATATGTACGACCCTCGGATCTTACGCCCCCGTGTGATATACCGCGCCGTGGTTTCCTGCAAGCCTCACTTCCGGTACCCGCCCCTTCTACAATTCCGTTAACACATCTTCATCGCATAAACATTTATTATCATAATCTCTTTGCGTGTGTTTTGTTAACATATACAATAGCGAATAAAGTATTTCTTTTATTCTACGAAGACAGCACTAGTTGGGGTGATATACACTGCACCATATTGTACTCCTGCGCCTTAAGAGATAAGATATTAAATATCATTACTGATAACATTTCACTTAGCTACAGCCCCCTTCAGGCCGAAACCCGATAATTTGCACACTATTATTTGGCGGCTGCAATAATAGCAGCAGAAGTTTCAACTAGAAATAATCGCAACCCGGATCAAACTTATCGATTACCTCTCTTGGCTCCCATGGCCTTTGGGTGACGGATTCGGGGGATCCGTTGCCTAGGTGACTATAGGAGGCCGAAAGGGAGGCGCGCTGTATGTTCCGACGCGCCCTTACAGAGGTGAAAAGAGGGTGCTTTTCCTGAAGTTGTGTTGCATGGTGCAGCCGGCGCTGGCGGGGTCGCGGAGGTGTGCGAAAGTGTTCCCGTGGCCCTGCGATAAAGGGACGAAGATAGAACATCGTGGGGGTTTTAGTCGGTGCGAGTTCGACATAACCTGTCTTTGCCCCCGCGAGAACAGATATGCGAAGGCAATTCCCCCAAGTAAAGAAAAAACATAAAGGAACTGCGACGGTACCTACCTAGACGGTCTCCGACAACAGAGACTTACCAGCAATATGATAAAAAAAAGAATACTTTAGGTATTGTAAGGTTACCGGTAATGAAACACTTCGTAATCTCAAATCAAACACCACTACCATAAACCTATAAAAACAGCATGAATCATAAACGCACCGCCGCGGCCGGGGGGCGGTGGTGTAGCAAAAAGCGGCACCCGCCCCGGCGCTAAATCCTCAGTTCAAAGTCGACGGCAAATATTTGTGATGCGATTAAGCGCCGCCGGGGACCACTGATTGATGGGAACATGATACACGAACAGAATAACAGAATAACGGACAACAGAGACCACCTATCATTTAAATATATCATCCAAGTAGATGTCCAACAGTGGGCAAAAATAATCTGAACCCACAATGATTTGTTTAGTAGAGTTCTCATATACGCTGTTATTATTTTTAAAGGTTTTTGACCATGACCATGTTAATTGGTAAATGTGGTCTTTTTTTATTCAAGCGAGGAGCCTAGTGCGACATTCATCTGATGGTAAGTGATACGCCTGCTCATAACAACATGGCGCTAGTTAGGATGGTATAGACAACTCCACATTGCGCTGATCGCCTGAGACAACCCGTTGAGTCTCGTTACAGTAGTTACACTAGCTACAACGTCCTTTAAACCGGAACACAGTGATGTTTGCATAGTACTGTTTGGCGACAGAAATAGGCACTGCGATGGTACCTATATATACGGTCTCCGGTAACAGAGACGTACCACCACCAATAACCACCAGTATTGGCAGAATAGCGCAGTAAAAACTAATTTTTTTTTTTCTTAAAAACAAAGCTACCTGTTCCATTTGTTAGATGTTCAGGTCAAGAATGAGGATTTGAAACAAAGTTACCACCAAAGCTCTTATTTCTTCCCGGACTGTTCAGTCAGTAGTTTGCTATTAAGAACAGTATGGTTAGAAGATTAAGTAGCTATCGAAATTACTTCGAGTAAACTTTTATTACCTTTTATATCTACTGACAATTAACATAATGTGATACTGTGTAAATATCTTAGCATGTCGCATTATTATGTAATATTTTTTACGATTTTTAATGCTAATTATAATTAATCGGCAATAATATATAGGTTTCATGTGAACGAAATGTTAAATGTTATCGTAATAAGAGAGTATTTCACAAAGATTCAGTTCGATAAAGTTGTATATTTTAATTATTAATTTATAGATAATATATATAATCTGACTAAATTTATAGTACATGTAATCTATCTAAATTTTTATTACAAAAGTAATATCATAAACTAACCACGTTATTACTCTGTACTGTTTGATGCGCCAGCTGAATCTATAATACTTTGTCATAGTTTTAAAACAATTAAACACATTCTGATATTTCCAGAAAAAAAAAACGGCTTTCATTCGTGGGAATCGATTTTGCATTATCCTGTTTCCATAGAAAGTTTTATATGAATTAATAAATTATTTTAGAAGGAAGTATCCAGAAAATTTATTAGACATTTTCTAACCTTAGCAATAGCGTCAGAGGAAGTACATTATACTGGTGGTTGGTCTCTGTTCCTGAAGACCATCTAGGTAAGTACTACCGCAGCGCCTATTTCTACCGTCAAACAGTAGCAAGCAAATCTAACTATGATTCGGATTGAAGGGCGATGTAGTTAGTGAAACTCCTGGATTGATGAGACTCAACATCTTATGTCTCAGGGCGACTACCGCAATGTGATGCTATGTATAACTTCCTAACTATCGCCACTGTGTTAAAGGCGAGCGTATCTCCTACCATCAGGTGAACGACCTGCTAGTCACATCGCTTCGTACTAGTAATATTAAATATTTTAAATTAATAGGAAAACTTATTAATAAATAATACTACATAGCTGTAAATAAAATAAATATCATATATACTATACAATATATTTATTCCTTAGTAATGCTTTGTTAGTAAGAAATGATGACTTGCATCTTAAGAGACTAGCACTTACTGTACGTCACATATTATTACTTACTGATAAATTATATGTTTATTAATATCTACTAACCCAAGATTATGTATTGTTTTTTATATAAGTTTAATTATTATTACATAACCTTTTATTTTTGTTATCGGGGTAGAAGGGGATCTAGTAAAAAAGATACTCTGCTTCTGGAGGGAAGAAAAGCTTATGTGGGATTTCTACACACTGAAACCTAACGGTCACCTTCAGTGCGTTGTAGGTGACTCCGAAATCCCCTAAGGAACACACCGGTGCCTCCCGGCACTACGCTTCAAGCACGTCCTATGGAGAACTGTAGCCTTTCTCAACATCCTCGCTTAGGTACAACAACAACTAGACTACATCGTTGGTCGTGCATCCCGAGTACTCTTAGTGGACAATGAAGGTCCACACCTACAAAGTCCACGATCCCAAAAACACTTTTAGTCGCCCTCTACACCAGGCAAGGTTTACCTTAGTCTTACCCTTAACAGCGCGAGACTACAAAACAAATTCTTATATTACCTATACAGTGCGTTCAATTTGAGATGATTTTTAAATATGTCCAAGCGGATTAGTCTTATAAAGGATATTGTGAAAACGCTTTAAAGATTAAGTTACAGTACTTAATACTTAAAATTATTTACACAGTGAAATCAGATAAGGACTAAGTAACAAAACCAGCCGCGTGCAATATTCAATACGTTAAAATATAAAACAAACAATCACATTTAACAATCCGCCGACTTCCTACAAACCGGTCGCCTGATGATATTGGCAAACGTTACCACCACCAAAGTGCGAACCTGCGCAAACAAAGGTGGACAAATAAAGACGAAAAAAAATCTGCTTCGGTTTTCGGGTATTACCGATCTAATCACCACCAGTCACCATCGGTATTATATTACCAAATAAACAAAAAAAAATTAACCCACAGATACTACAGCAACGCCATTGAAAATTAAGGTTAAAACATGAAAATTTATTAGGATTTTTTTATACAATTAAGCGATGTGGCGTATGGTAAGTGATACGCCTGCCCATAACAATGTGAAGCTAGAAAGGATGGTATACACTACACCACATTGCGCTCGTCGCTTGACACATAAGATGTTAAGTCTCGTTACCTCAGTAATTTCACTAGCTACAATGCCCTTCGAACCGGAACACAGTAATGTTTGCACAGTACTGTTTGGCGGCAGAAGATGGCGCTGTGGTGGTTACCTCCTAGACGGTCTCCGAAAAAAAAGATCTACCATCAGCATGAAATGAAGTAAATGACCTGGGGCTTTTACATTTATTATAACTATTCAATTGTACATTTCCGGTGGGGATAAAACTGCTTCTAATCAAACCTATTTAAATAGTTTTTTTACGCAAAAATCCACAGCACATATATACCAAATATATAAAAAAATAAAAGTATATATGTAAAAATTTTATATATAAAAAACACAGCTGTCTCTATATCTATTAACTATTGTAATATTTTCTTAACACAGTTAACTTTAACTCAAGCGAACTATAGTTAATAACTTCAATCTTCACTTTACCTTAACAGTATATATAAAGTAATAAAGTTACTTTATTAGTTAACGAGTAGTTGATAAAAGTTTTATCTGAACGTAATACTAAAATAATAAAAAAACATCCGATAATAATTAATACTTCATTAACAGTAATTAGTTCAATAACCGTTCATTAACAATGATATACTATTTAGTAACGCAACGCTTTTGTATGATTTCGTTTTTTTATTTACTGATGTTTCATCATTATCATCAGCCGATAGTCCCCAGCTGGATATAGGTCTCCCCCAAAGATCTTCACGCTTGCACGGGCTCATATGGGAGGATTTATGTTACTACCCACCACGCTGACCCAATGCAGGTAGGTGGACGCCAGAGCGTCGTTTGTTAATTAGCAGGAAGCAACACGAGTAGAGGAGGTTGGCTTGGGTCCCGTGAGTGATTATGCGGGATCCCATATAGGTAATAGCCCAAATATCCCTGTATGAACCCTCACAAATAGCGGCCCTTACTGCCCGGCATTACCGGACGCCATGTTGACTGTGGTGAAGGTCGCGGGAAGCCGCAGGATGCGGGCAGCGTAGTGCCAATCGATGTGGAGATCTTCGGGAAAACTTACGCCTAATGGACGTATATCGACTGATGATTATTATTTTTGTGGTTTTTTTAAAAGCGATTAGATTAAAAAGGGGATAATAATAATGACCTTGGCTGTGTCTATCAATATGAATGTAATAATCCCGAATGCGAGGTCTAAACAAAAAACAATGAAAAAAAATATATGTATATATATACAAGGTGGCGCAAAAATAACCTTCCGATGTATAATCCGAATAACCTTTCTGATAGGAGGGTTACTTTTGCGCCACCCTGTATATTCAATTAAGCAATAAGATGTTCACCTGATGGTTAGTTATCGATTAAGGGTTAAGGATATAGTATAGTTTGTAAGCTGCATTTATGTTATCTGTTAGTAGAATTTGGATGTACGAAAAAAGAAAGTACTCCCAATAGTTAAATCCTATCGGCGAAATCAAAGGCGATAGTGGCGCTAAGGGCGCCAGCACACCCGTAAGTGCTCACACGTCTCCACACTATAACACTGTAACACTGTTACTTAACTATCATCATTACTATGTATAGTAAATGTTAAAAGTAGTCTTCAATCTTACCTGCTCTAATTCAACATCGCTAAAAACAGGATGTGAGAGTGCTGACGTCATTACTCTCACATCCTCTTTACGTCGTATTGTTATTAGTTTAAATAATTATTAGTACTTTAACATTTTAATTAAAGTCATCATCATCAGCCGATAGACGTCTACTGCTGAATATAAGCGTCCCCCAAAGATCTCCAGGTTTGTAGAGATATTGAGGGAGGCAGGATTTGAGCCAACCCGTATTGGGCCAGCGTGGTGGGAGCCAGAGTCTCGCATTGATCATTATAGTGTCATCGTGATATCTCCGAATTTTTTTCCTCAATGTTTGTTATTAATGTGACTTTAAGTATTTTATTTCCGTTAAAGTTACTATTAGAAATTTTTACTAAAAATTATGTATTATAAAGCAAAACATAATGGTATATTTCTTTTTTTAATATTACCAGCGATGAGACTAGCGGAACGTTCACCTGGTAGTAAGTGATTCGCCCGCCTATAACATCGTAGCGCTAGTTTGGATGTGCACCACCACATTTCACTAGTCGCCTTAAGACGTATGATGTCTCATTACCCCAGTAATTACACTAGCTACAGCGCCCTTCCAACCGGAACAGAGTAAAATTTGCTCAGCACTGTCTATCGGTAAAACTAGGCTCTGCGTTGGTACCTAGACGGTCTCCAGTAACAAAGACCTACCACCAGTAAAAGATTGAAGTCGTCGATTTTGTATCAGTCGTGTTATACGGCAGTGGAGGTAGGGAGAGTCGTGATGGGTGCGCGTGAAAAAAGTCGGTGTTTACACAAAGTTAAGAGTGGCGGCGGCTCTGATGTGTCAGCTTATGTTTACAAGAGATTAACTTAGGTAAGGATCGAAAGGTTTACACAATTATGTTCACACACCGCAAAATGCATCTGTAGTAAAACTATGGGAAATGTCACTATATTATCATCATGGTTTTTTTATTCGACGAAACAACGAAACGAGCTAGACGTCGACCTGATGGTAAACGCCTACCCACAACAACGTGACTCTAGTTAGGATGATATACACAACAACATATTATACTCGTCGCCTTGAGACATAAGATGTTAAGAACCGTGTCCTCAGTAATTTCACTAGACACAGCGCCCTTCAAACCAGAACATATATATTATTGATTTATATAAATTATAGATATATAAAATGTAGAATGTAATAAGTATTTTTTTTTCAACAGCCATTTTACGTCCCCACTGTTGGACACAGGCCTAAGTATACATTTATATATTATACTAGCTGTTCTTGCAACTGTGATATAAGATTAGATTTAAAATTTCTCCGAAATATTCCTTGAGAGCAACTGCAATCGCTAATGACTTACTATAGCAACCGTTACCATAGCAACCGCATAAATAATATGAAATGAAAATGTTTATAAAAATTAATCAGAATTAAATGATAAAGGATCTAAGAAATACAAATATGCTGTAAACATTTACAAATCAATCCGCGTTCAATGGTCATGTTCTCACGTCGATACGTTCACTAGTTTTCACGTGAAAGGCGAACAAAAGAAAGCTTTTTTTCTTTATATAGATTACTAAGGCGTTTATGACTTAGCGATGTGATGTTGATATTGACACAAAACTATGTTATATTTAAGTTCATCTTTCCATTCTATGGCCCCAAGATGAGACAAATGACGTTCACAGTGATTCTGCATCGCGGTCGGTCTTGGGCTTCACCCTTAATCTCATCCTACGTCTATCCGATCTTCTTCACCTCCTCTGCTACTGTGCGGCGCCATGGCTTCCTAAAACGACCGCACTTTTATTAAAAAAACTATCCTCGCAGTTATTACTAATTAAACACTACTTAAATTTACCGACTAAAAACAAAAATGTAATCTCCTTTCACTGTGAAGTTCACTGGTGGTAGGTCTCTGTTGCCGGAGACCGTCTGGGTAGGTACCACCGCAGAGTCTATTGCAGCCAACAAACAGTAGTGTGCAAACATTACTGTGTTCCAATTTGAAGGGCACTATAGCTAGTGAAATTACTAGAGTGACGGAAATTAACAATTTATGTCTCAAACCGACGAGCAGATTGTGATGCTGTGTATATCATCCTACCACGTTGTTATAGGCAGGCGTATCACTTAACATCAGGTGAATGTCCCGCTCGTCTCGTCGCTTCGTAGCATACAAAAAAAAAGTATTTCCATTTAGCTTAAAACACAAGTGTCAAGTGTACTTATAGCGGCGTTAAAAAGTGAGGGACTCTTAACACATCTTTTGATGCACTTAACCGAACGGAAATGTTGACGGAGATAAAAATTTGAGTATTTGCTACTTTAACAAAAAAACACTAAAAAAATATAAGATGTCTTAACTTCTGAATACTTCGCGAAATATTATACTAATATATATATTCTTACATTTACCGGTGGTAAAGGCGCTTGCCTTGTAGTCTTGGGCTATTAAGAATAGGATGTCGTAGGAGGTGACTAAAAGAGTTTTCGAGCTCGTGGACTTTGCAGGTGTGGGAGCCTTCGTCGTCCACTAAGCGAGCCCAGGATGAACGTCAAATATAAGGTGGTATAGTGCTTGACGTGTAATAGGCCCTATATAGCACTCCCCTCCCTAGGTTGTGCTTTAGGCATAGTGCCGGGAGGCACCTCTGCGTTCCGTAGATCCCAGGGCCTCCCGCAACCTACTGAGGGTGACTACCGAGGAGGTTTTAGTGGGTAAAAATCCCAAATAACCTTTTCATCCCCCGAAAGGGGTCCCTCTTTTAGAAGATTTTCGCCCCCGATAATAATGCCGGAGGCCGTATAGGTAGATTCTACCGCAATTCCTATTTCTGCCGCCAAACAGTACTGTACAAACATCACTGTGTTCGGGTTTGAACGTGGTTGTAGCCAGTGAAATTACCTGGATAAGGAGACATCTCATGTCTAAAAGTGACAAACAGAATGTGGTGTAGTGTATGTCATCCTAATTACCATCAAGTAAACGTGTCGTTCATATTGCCGCTGTGTTGAAGTGGAAAATTAAGAATATTCTTTTACTTCAACGACTTTATTCCTATACAACGCTTTAACAAACGTATTTTTCATTTCAGTGACGAGACGAACAGGACGTTCACCTAATAGTAAGTAATATGCTCATCTATAACAAAAATTATGTTATGAGATTTACTGCACCACATTGCGCTTATCGCCAGACCAAAAATGTTCAATCTCGTTACACCAATAATTACTCTACAGCGCTCTTCAATTCGGAACACAGTAATGTGTGTACACTACTGTTTGGCGGCAGATATAGACGTTGCGGTGATAACTACCTAGACGGTCTCCAGTAACAGAGACCTACCATTTACTTTAACGACTTTACACATAGACTAACACTTTAACAATCGTATGTAAACATAATAAAAATTATAGAATACTTTTTATTTAATCCAAAAAAGAGATCCTCGATGAAAGAATGAGAATACATCGATGTAACAGAAATAAATAATATAATATTGAAGATATCAATTCTGTTGTGATGTCTAAGTAAATAGTCTGGATGCGCGCTTTGCAAACGCTGTCTTATGCCTTTATTTTCAATATGGCGACATTTGTTACAAATCCAACATGGCGCCGGTCGGACAGAGGGACCTTGTTTCGCGGCATAAAACCAACAATGATGTTTTAGAAATGGAATAGGTTAATTGTCAGACTAAATTTAAAATACCTTATATAAAAAAATTACCGGTGGTAGGTCTCTATAGCCGAAGACCGTCTAAGTGAGTATCATCGCAGCGCTTATATATACTAAACTAATGTGAAAACATTATTGTTCTGGAATACAAAATCTCTTTCCCATTATATACCGGGTACAATATTGTACACCCAGTACTGAGGATCTTGACTCTACAGCTTACTTCTAATCAAGTTACACCAGCTCCTTCTAGTCTCTGATTTATATATAGCACCTAAGTAAAAAAACAGTATAATTTAAAAGTGTATTTCTAACAAACAATTGCAAAGTATTTATATATAAAGGAAAGCATTACTGATGGTAGGTAGGTGACTGTTGTCGGAGACCGTCTAGGTAGATACCACCGCGGCGCCTATTTCTACCAAACAGTAATGTGCAAACATTACTGTGTTCCGGTTTTAAGGACACAGTAGCTAGGTTAATTACTGGGGTAACGAGACTCAACATCATTTGTGTCAGACGACATGGTTGTTATGGGCAGGTATATCACTTACCATCAGGTGAACGTCCGACTCGCCTCATCGCAAAATTGAATAAAAAATAATACTGTTAATAACTAATTAGAAAACGGTTTAAATATAAGATGGAAGGAGAAATAAGAAAGAAAGAGAAGTCTAGGTAATTATGATTATAGCAGGTATATTACTGTTCCGGTTAAACATACGTTATAGGTTAGTGAAGAAACTAGGGTAACGAGATTTAATATCTTAATGCGTTAAGGCAACATGTATAATGTAGTGTAAGTCACCTTAACTAGCACCACCTTGTTACAGGCGTCTTCATCTCTTCGCTTCTACCAATATCTTAATTACGTAAGCTATTCTTACTGTGTTGCCAAATAAATTACTACGTAACTGTATTACTGAATAAGTATGTGATTGATTATCGTCTTATTATTATTTTTTTGTTATTCATGTGAGGAGACAAGCTCGAACTTCACTTAATGGTAAGTGATCGCCTGTCCATAACAACGTGGCGCTAGTTACAATGATATATACTACACCACATTGGGCTCGTTACCGGAGACATAAGATGTTGAGTCTCGTTACCTCAGTAATTACACTAGCTACAACACCCATCAAATCGGACAACAGGATAAGGTTTTTTTTAATTACTTTCAGCAATAGTAAAACTTTAGCGCTTGAAAAAAATTATTGGTATTTCAAGGATTTAAAATCATTTATCTTCGCTTCTTTTAAGGTTGTTTAGAGAGACTCTTCTAAAGGTCCAAATATCTATGATAGTGGACCACTCGAGGCAAAATAAGACATCGGAGCTGAAAGGTTCATATTTATTTTTTATTTATTTATGATTATTTGCATGGGGCGCGCTCGATGTGACAATACAGGCGCTATTGTTTTCCGAAATAATAACGAGATATGGCGCTTCGATACACTTCCTTTTTTTTCTCGATCGCCGTCACGAGAACCTGCCTTCGAGCTGCCCTGATGCTAGGTTCACAATCAAATATCCACATTTAGGATAACAGCAGGATTAAAATACGGTACTAGCCTATATCATCAATATCTAAATTACGAACATAAACCAGATCAGATCTTAACTCTTGTCTCAGTTAGAGCTACGATGATTTTATTTAATAGTTAAGTCTTAAACAGCTAATTCTATCAAATCTTTTCTGGTGGTCTCTCAGGACCTTCTCTCTTAGGGTAAAAGTGGCTATCCTTCTAGTTAAGGGCAAATTATAAAATACAATATCATGTGTGTGCAAAAATATCATCATCAGCCGATATACGTCCACCGCCTCCCTCAAAGATCTCCGCGTTAGTATGGATGCACATGGAGGATTTGGGCTATTATCCATCATGCTAGCTCAATGCGGGTTGGTGGAAGCCAGAGCCTCATTGGTTGATTAGCAAGGTGCACCGCGAGCAGGTGAGTCTGGCTTTACTCTCTTCAGTTCTCATACGGATTTCTTACACACCAAAAAATATGTTAGTTTTTGGTTATTGGACATTGTGGCGTTAGTTTAAGAAATCCGTAAAGATTTGAATATGACGATACCCTAGTCCATAGGAGATCGTATGAAAGAAGATATTTTATAAAGAAATGGCATTTCAATAGCATCAAAATAATAATATGTTCGCCCGCTGACGTCTGTGTATCAAGATTTACGATGTCCTAAACTTTAGATTGTTCACACGATCTCATTTAACACTGACACGTGATGCCGTCCTTAATATTATTTATGACATCGTAATTTGAGGTTATTATTTATTTATTTACAAAAGCTTTATTTAACCATACAAAATAAAATTTGCTATGGTCATTCTGCAAGACTTTCTTTCTTGTTCCATCTTAGGAAAAGAGAGAGCTATGTTAAAAGCAAAGAAGTTTTATAAAAAAAAAACCGTAAAAATTAGGCAATTATACAATTAATAAATACTAAAATTAATACATTTTAGTTATATTAAAAAGGTTTCATAATGTGAAAGGTCTTTAAAGGATGTTTGTGACCAATAGTGAGCGGTTAATGGTTGATGATGATGATATTGAAATAATATACCAATATAAAACTGTACGTATAAATAATTATGTTTTAATAAACATAATAACATTTTTAGCGAATTGTCACTTCTAATCTGGTGATGCGGACGGCTAGGGTTCCTCCCCAAATTGTATTTGTCATGCCTGATGGTTGTGACTAACTCCATCTATTATTAGCTAGCTAGTATTGACGCAGTTATGATCATACTTGATTTTTTTTAATTCAATTAACCGACGGAAAGTTCACTTAATGGTAAGTAATACGCCTGTCCATAACAACGTGGCGCT
The DNA here is from genome assembly GCA_029030555.1 of Ornithoptera alexandrae. Taxonomy (NCBI): domain Eukaryota; kingdom Metazoa; phylum Arthropoda; class Insecta; order Lepidoptera; family Papilionidae; genus Ornithoptera; species Ornithoptera alexandrae. The sequence continues at coordinate 4,323,697 of JARDVY010000031.1, forward strand.
AGTTAGGACGATATATACTGCACCAGACTGATCCTCGCCTGAGACATGACATGTATAGTGTCGTTACCCCAGTAATTATAGTGTTATAGCACCCTTCAATCCGGTACACAGTAATGTTTGCACATTATTGTGTAGCGACAGAAATAGATGCTGCGGTGGTACCCACCTTGATGGTCGCCTGCAACGGAGACCTACCACCAGTTTAAAAGAATTCGTGTTTAACTATTCTAAGAATAATATTCTAATAGATATAATTATCATATACGTTTAGTTGAATGCACTGTAAATATCGGCAATTGATTTTATTAATTGAAACACATAAAGACAATTTGAAAAAGGGGTGAATTTAATGTCTGTAATAATTATAACATTAACATTTAAGAGAACGAAGCGCGAATTTGAATAATCGAAAATTATCACACGGTAATGCCAACTTAACGCCGAGTTAAAATGGCGGCGGGACAATAAATACAGTTAAAATGCCCGCGCGGCGTAATTAGCAGCCGCATAGAATGAAGATTTGGAAATAACGTCGTCCAGAAGCCATAAATCCAATTACAGCTGAATTAATTCGAGTAATACGCAACCGGAATTTTTTTCCTCACCAGAAATAAACAAATGACAAAGTAAGGCCTTCGGGTCGGAAGGCCTTTTTTTTTCTCTCTTACGCCGCGGCCGAGGGCTTCGGAACTCACCTAATTGGGATTGTATAATGCGGTCAGCGAAAGCAAATGTGCGACCATTTAAAAACTTCACGGCTTATTATTTTACGTTTAAAGGTTTCGACCTTTAAATGTTCTCTGTATATTCCATTCTTGCCTCTGACACTCATATCAATTCCACAGTATATGTAACTAAAATATGTACTATCTCAAATTAGAAAAATATAATATAGCATAGTCATATAAAAACCGTATGTCTGGCGAATTTGGATAATGGTTCAAAGAGAACATTTTGGTTTACATTAACACCTAAAATATTTCATCAATATCTTCTGGTGGTACACCTTTGCGGGTACTACTGTATCCACTATTTCTTCTGTCAAACAGTGTACAAACGTTACTGTTTCAATTTGAAGGTCGTTGTAACTAGTGAAATTACTAAAGTAAAGAGACTTAATCATCATATATCTCAAGGCGACGAGCGCAGGGTGGTGCAGGGTATATCATTATAACTAGCACCACGTTGTTATGGGCAAGCGTACCAGGTGAACATCTTCCTCCCTCATCGCATCGTCGAATAAAAAAAATATATTTAATATTAAACATAAATTTGTTATGTCGGTATGTTGGTAATAGGGGTATAGTAATTAAGCAGCATGTATAAATTAGGTACAACACCCCTCAAATCGGAAGACGGTAATGTTTGCACACTACTATTTGCGGCAGAAATAAGCGCTGCAGTGGTACTTACCTAGACGGTCTCCGGCAACAGAACCCTACAAACAAGATGAAGTTATTTAATAAAACAAGCAATCGATTGTTTACTAACTGTTAAACAGTACAGTATAAATCTAAAGGGCAGTTTGTGTAAAAAGCGTGTTAATACGAATATCGTTTCCGTTCGCGTGTACATAAATCTTATTGAATAAGATCGTTGGCACGAAATGAGAAGGACATTACGTATCGCTTCCGATTGTAATCTTTAATTAAGTAATAGGGTAGGATTTTAAATTTCTGCTTTAAATACAATAAAGCGGGAGGATAGTGGGAAGGTCGTCTGTGTATCGAGTGAACATTGCAGCGGCGTATCTTTTATATATTTTTTTTTCTCCTCTGAATACGTCCGCAGTATTCAGGTAAATGAATCGCCCGCCGCCCTTGTCCCCTATAAATACTGGCTACTGGTTAATTGAAACATTATAAAGGAGATCTTATCGCAGGGAGCAAAGACACCGCAGTGGATACCTTCCATCGATGTTTTAGAAACCCGGGGCCCGGTATTTTGTTTTATTTTCGTTTTAATTTATGATAAGAGCTGTTCACTCTCCGCTTGAAAAAATCTTATGAACATTAAAACAAATTACGGATTTTAAATTTCGAATGCAAACAAAAACCCGTGTACAGTTAGATCGGAGCGTGTGATGAAGGCCGAAGTGCAGTAGCGTTACGAGAGTATAAATATTTAAGTCAATTTACAATATTTAATTAAGTAATGACTTGGTTCAGGACACATTATTTGAAACGGTAAAAAACTTGCAAACTAACGGAGTTAAATATAATTTAAGTGTCTTCAATAATACTTGACTATATCTGCGAAAACGGCTAAGTAATTCCGTAACACTAACCGCTGTACTTGTACCACGGAGGTCCCTGGTTCGATACCGGAACCACATGTAGTGCAACTTGATAGGGGTTTTTTTTTATCTCTCGTATCTACCCGAACCATTACTATATGTTGAAATACAGACACAGACCACAGTACTACTGTGCATTGTATATCAACATATGGAAGTGTGCTCGACGTGGTCTTGGCCTCTCCTTATGAGAGAAAGCCCCGTGTCGTGGTAGGGGAACATTAACCTTAACAAGTTGTTAAGGATAAAAAGAAGCTTCCTTACTTAACAATAGATAAAATTTCGAATAAGCATCACCCCACACAAAGTAAAAAAAAGTGTATTTTATAGTGAGATATATATTTTATAGTACAAAATATCTTAATAGTTAAATGAATAATAAGTATAACTTTTAAGCATTTCACGATCACAGTAGATATAAATAATTCTCAGTCTAGACATCTTAAATTTTAATAAATAAATAAATTAAAAAGCTATGTACTACTTCCGGTACTAAATAAATTATAGTGTTGTAACACTTTAAAACTTTTTAACACGTTAAGATTTTTACACTATTTATTATTAACTAGCGGTTCCCCGCCCGCTTTTCATGATGTTACACCCCCGCGATTCCATTTGGGGAGAGAATTTTGTAAAATCCATTCTTATCTGACCACTAAATGACAGAAGCAATATTACCACCAAATTTTGAGTCTTCACGTGTAATAGTTTCCGAGATTTTGTGATAAGTCGATGAACCTTTGGATATCTCGTATATATATATATAGATTTTGTAATTATCTTCGTTATTCCTTAAATGTATTTTTCACAAATTTATACTAGTATGTATATATAAATATATTTATTTATACTTAAAAACCCACCCACTAACACACGAAGTCAATGGGTAACGAGCACGAAGATGCAAGCTACAAGAGTACACAACTAAAACAATATGACCGACTCTCCTAACAAGCCTGCGTGCGAATCTGTCCAACAAATTTTTACACTAAATATCACCTCTATCACAACGGAATAACGATTATTATTGAAACAACCAGATGCAAAAGCAAATTTGGTAATTCATCTCGTAGCCAATTGTATTGACGCTATCAAATGTATGTAGAGCCATAAACGTCAGAGGTCAACTAAGGCCGGTTAATATTATGTTCGAGATAGTACGGTGCAAGCTGCGGCGCGAAGGAGTCTGCAGCGTATATTCTAATAGGCTATTAACATATAATACCCCTGATTGGACGGATGTGAAGCGGCGGACGTGACGTCATATGCGCCCGGCAGGGGTATCAAACATGTCGAACTATATAAATTTCGCACAGTACTCACAGTTGCTGACAGTCGATGGCACGATAAGGTTCTCAAAGGCGTTATCGTTATCCGCCCGCCTCTCCCTCTCACCCTCAGTACATCGACGATAAGTGTTCAGATCCCAGAAAGAGGCCCATGCTCAGCAGTGGATCTAGGTAGTTTCACAGATTAAACATTTTATCGACAGATTACATGGAATGTTTTATGATTTAACGACCATAAGGAAACCGCTGGTTTATCAACACGATAAAAATAGATGCGCATTAACGTTAAAGGCTTTTATTGCTTACTATACAGCGATAAAATTATCCAAACACGGTTTTACTTTAACTCCTATCGCTTAGTCGCAGTTAATAACTTGATGTTATGCAAACAACAATGGCAGATGGCGACTAGTTATTATTTATTGCTTTTGATATTTCGTGTGTATTAAAAATGGTTGGTTTAATTTCTAAAAATGTATGGGATCGGTTTTAAATTGTTAATAAACATTTTATTTTATTAAGCATTAATATAAAAAAAACTAAGTCTGTCTGTTTGTAGTTTCGAGTTGTCTAACATGTTTGACGGACATAACCATCGCTTTATAAAAATTGTATAAAAGTATTTTTTTTTTTATCACACGAAGGCCTGGGCCAAAGGTTCACCCGAAGGTAATTGGTACATTTGACGATAACAATGTGGCGCTTGTTAGGATGATATACACAGCACCACATTGTAATCATCGTCTTGCGATATAAGATTAAAATTTTTGCTATCCCTGTAATTTCACTAACTTTCTAACAGAAACAAAAATGTTTGCATACCTGCTGTTAAGCAGCAGAAGTGGTATATGTTAAGACACCTACCACCATTAACTGAGAGAATATTAATGAAGAATAAATCTAATAATAATCTTACCTGTCACTAATTAGTTAAATGGTTTAATTCTGGTGGTAGGTCTCCGGTGCTAGGGACCCTCTAGGTAGGTACCACCGCAGCGCCTGTTTTCACCGTCAAACAGTAGTGGTCAAACATTACTGTGTTCTGGATCGAAGGTCGCTGTGCTGTGGCTAGTATAATTAGAGAGTAACAATACTGAACATGTTGTTTACTAAGCGACGAGCGCAATATGGTGCAGTAGATATCATCGTAACTAGCGACACGTTGTTATGTGCAGGCGTATCACTTACGATTAGTTGAACGTCCCCCTGGTCTAGCTTAATTGAATAATATAAAGTAATATTTTAAGTGATATGGGGTAAAAATCTTAAAAAATATATATTATTGCACGAAGTACCAGAAGTTGAATATCCCTGAGCCAGCGATGGTGCGCGATACGGCAGCAAATAGCGCTACTTTCCCGCGTTTCACGTTACCTCACACTAGCTGCTCTCCGAATTAAACTCTCCAGCTCCTTTCAACAACTAAAGTAACAATCGAAACTAAAGTGTATTAGTATGAGGATACAATTCAAATTTACTTTATAGTAAATTAACTGTTAAGTCGATTTAATACTAACTCAATTTACAATCAGAAAATCGCTGCTCCGTGTACGAAACGTCTTTATTCTTTTACTCTTTCAAACAAATATATACTTTATTATAAATATATTTAAGGGTTAATTTTCTATAGCAAAATAGTTACATGCATATTCCACAGTAAATCAAAGAAAATTATAAAGGTTTTCGCGAAAATACACTTAATGCGCATAACATACGGTATAGTTTTGAATGTTACGATATTAGAAGATTATACACTATTTCGATATAAATCGATGTATGCATGAAAAGCGACGTAAACTGCACAGTTTGGTGCACCGAGCTTTTGTTGATTCCGAAGAGGGGTTGCTTTGGTTATGCGGAAACGGAATTTGTTTATATTAACAAATACTTTAATTATGATCCTATATTCTTATAAATTTACAGGTGGTAGTTCTCTATTCTCGAAGACTGTTTAGGTATCAAGTCTTATTTCTGCCGCCAAACAGCACTGTGAAAACAAAACCGTCTTTAGATTTGAAGGGCGTTCTAGTTAAGTTGCTGGGGTAATGATACTTAACAATTCATATTTATGTTATGCTATCACTTACAATTAAGTGAAAGTCTTGCTCGGCTGGTCGCTTCGTAGTATAAGAAGTTTAATGAAACCGCGAACATGAATCAAACATTAAACAATTAAGAGCGATTGTATCGCCGTAAAAGCTTTGATGGTGATAAAATCCGGTCAGCCCCGGGCGCGCATAGGTGAATGTATAAACGGCGATGATAATTTCCAATTACACAACCCGATCGCAATTAAACAAGTACCGAAGGCTATTATCGACATGTACGATTATAATTGGTCATAAATTAATATTTTATCTGTAAATGGCTGGACGTTGTGTACGGGCGAATGTCTAAACAGTCGTTTTGCGCTGGAGAATTTTAATTAAACATATGTTGTGTTATTCATCTTCAATACTTTCGCGAATCGCTTTTGGAATCGATGACTTCTGTAGCTGGTGATGATCTACAGCATGAGTATCTAAACTTTCACCGTTTGATGGCCACGTTGCGAGGAAAACAACATTGCTTCGCCAACCAATATTTTAAAAACAACATGATACTAAAATTATTCTATATGGGTTTATTAAAATAGGTTAAGTTTATTCATTTTTTTATTGAACTGCATTTTAAAAGTGTTCTAGCCGCACCTTAGAAACCCATGATCTATAACATGGTCACAAATTGCAGAGAAAGTCTGTGAATATCTTTGTGGGGTTCTAACAGACTTTAAAGAGAGTTCAAGACCTATCTATGCAAAAAAATACTAATACATATGAAAGATGTTTGGTGAAGCAATTGAAATTCAAAAACTCCCCCAATTTCCATAAATACCATGGATTAATACCACCAGCTTAGGATCCACTAAAAGACTTTAAGACACAGTTAACTCATTCTGTGTAAATCGTATTGTAGACAATAAATATAAAACTGCAGTTACTCAGTAATGACTATAGCATTAGGATATTTAGACACTTCATTCCTCTCACCATGGCTGTTGCTCCACAGTCGATAAGTCATCTTAATAAAAAAACAAACGTAACATAATATATTATAGTAATTATGTAAACGATATTGTTGTGTAAGTGTTAAATTCTTGTACTGAAAATAACAAGAACAATGATAACTACAAATTTACTATGTTATGGAAAGTGGCATATAAGTTTCCTTTTTATTAGATCATACTAAACAAGTTAGTCAATATACTGAACAACAATATAAAAAAGCATAATATCTACTGCTACATAAATCTCTTCCCAAAACAGGTAATTTCATAAAGAAAGCTACAGAACATTTCCTCATTAGTCTCCTTGTACTATACTCCTAGTTTAGTGACAGTAGGAATATTCTAATAAAACTTCCACCGGGAGAAATATTATTTTGTTACTATGGTTCTACATAACCTGTTCCCCACAATCACTACTTACTACTAATGGTTATGTTTACTACTAGTATTTAAATAGTACTAGTAATAATAAAAGAAGTATACAAAGTTCATCTCCATGCTATGAAGCCAGTTTAGAGCGAATCGTGTGGGACTGAAATAATAGGCTCGCACACTGGGAGGTATTGAGACATCAGCCGGTACTAACTGCCTCGTGACATTGCCCCTCCCTCTCTCTTACCCCCTATAGTGCCCTCTCTCTCCCGCAGCTCGTTAGAGGAGCCTCCGCACAAAGGAACTAGTTAGACTTACACTTTTGAATTAGGTCTCGTTTGAACAATGTAATTACTTTGTGAATCGAGACTGTCTAACCAGTTTTGTATTGTTAAATAATGAATACGTTTAGAAATAATTTAAGACAATATGGTCAAGTTATGATCGTAATAAATATTCCGTTTAAGTTAAACATTATGGGGAAACCGACATGTTTCAAGAACAAGCTTCCGTGGTCATGTGTCAACTACGGACACGCACTTAACCAGCGTCGCGGATAAATGAATATATAGATAGTGATACTAATAAGACGATAATAAATAAGGACAAGAACGTCCTTTTTTTAAAGTGTATTAGTTGTCTTATAAGATGAATTAAAATAAAAATTAAACATAAAATATTTTATTTTTTCAGCACAAGACTTCCGGAAAAATTACCGAAGACTGTCTGAGTAGTTACAATTACGTCTACAAATACGCGTCTGCTTTTGAAATCAATAAGTAGTGTAAAATCATTTACGTGTTCCGGTTTGAAGGGTGTCGTAGATAATGAAATATGTAATATACATTTAAAACCCATCCGTTTCGCTATTCGTAATATAAAATTTACATTTGAGATTTGTCAGAAATATTGCCGCCACGCAAACCCGCTGCTTCCGGGTCTCTTCTCATTATTAACACCTCCGCAACTCCCTTTGGGGAAGGAATTTTGAATTACATTATCAGCCGGATTACGCCAACTCTTAAACAAATGCCTACCTCAGCGATATCCACTTTAATCGGCTCACATCCAACGCCTTCCCCCAACCTTTACCAAACCGTCGGTGCACCTAGTAGAGGGCCTGTCCACGCCGCGTCTGTCGGTACGCAGCCGCCACACAAGGAACTTACTGCCCCATCGGCCATCAGTCCTTCAAGCGAAGCGTCCTGCCGATTGCCACCTACGGTTAGCAATCCTCGACAACCTTAGTTCTCTTGCGGATTTCTACATTTCTGATTCGATTACGCATTTTGTATGTTGACCTTTAAATGGCAGAAGCAATATCTCCACCAAATTTTGTGTGTTGGATATCTCCTAAATATATGTTAACTTACATTCAGATGAACGTTATACATAATTCGGTCGAATAAAAAACAAAAAGAATCGGTGGCCATGCCTTTATAATTTCTGACCGATTTAAAAATTATTTGAAAAACGAATTCGATTTACAATTGACACGTGAATCGATTAACCGTACGCGGGGACGTCTCAATTCCGCGCGTTAATTATTCAAAGGCCATTAAGGCGGGCCGAGGGGCACTAATCGGGCGGTTTCCGCCACCGGTGGGCAATTATCGCCGCTCTTAAACGCGCCGCTTTTTTATATACAGTGTTTTAATACGATTTATTTCTTTAGTTTTTTCCAGCTATTCGGCACAAGCGTGAGTGGATACGGGCCAGCTCACATGGCAGCAGGATTATCATCAAAACTATTTCTCACACAATAATATTTTACAGGCCAAGTCCAACCAGTGAAAACATTCAACTGGATTGCATCTATATTTGTTTTTGATGGAAAGTGATCACTGATGCCCGTGGACAGTCGCAACAGCAGACTGATCGCGGCTGCGTTGCCGACCTTTAAGGGAATAATACGCTCTCTTCTTGAAGACCGCATGTCGTATTAGAAATACCGCTGGCGACAACTGATTCCATAAAGTGGTATAGGGCGTGGTAAAAAGTTGCGCTTAAAATGCATAGGGGAGCATCACCATTCATCCTGATGATAAGGATGGAACATGACATCGTGTCGTATACAAACATACAAGGTATATACAAAACTATCAGCGATCAAGTGGATTCAAAAAGCGGAAGGCCGTGCTTTATGGAACACATTACAATAGACTGTTGAAATAATGATAATGTCAACACTATCTGGTGCAGAATCATATGCGATGCTGGAGTTGATATAATCCCAATTGTTTCAAGACTTCACACTTAACGAAATTACAATATTGTTAATACATTTAGTCAGTAAATAGATACCGAAAACCCGTTTCAACCCTGTTCACAGCTAGAAAGAATCCCTCTCTATAAAAAAAATTATTTGCTCATCATTTATTTTCAATAGAATTCCTATTAGCGAATAGTGGTTGTTTTCAAAGAGAATTAAAGTTGAAAATATTATTACTCACATTAACATACAACTTAGTTATTTTAACTTGATATTTTGAAATTAATTATCTCCTACCAAGATTCAACAATTTCCTTAATAAGTAATAAACAATAATAATAATCTACAAGCCTGTTAACGAATTTTTATTAAAGAAAGTTTTACTGTAGCTAGGTCTCTATTATGGGAGACCGTCTAGGTAGGTACTACTCCAGCTCCTATTACTGCCGCTAAACAATAGTATGCAATTATACTGTGTTCCGGTTTGATGTGCATCGCCCTAGTGTAATTACTGTGGTAACGAGATTTTATATTTTATGTGTCGAGACGGCTAGTACAATATGGTGTATTGTCATCCTAACTAGCGCCACGTTATTACCAGCTGGTGTGTCCCTTACCATAAGGTGATCGTACCGCTCGCCTCGTCGATTCGTAGGATAAAAAAAAAAACTTAATTATTCTGGCATCGTTAATATTGAATTCTTCTTATCGATACTTGATTAGAATTTTTTGCGGATTAGTCGTCGCGTTATTCCGGCCGCTCTATTCTCTGATAGTTTTGACATGAGTTATTTTGACTCTTACAGCTCATCTGATACAGGGCTCGTAGACCCGGCTGCATGTAAGCTCGTCTACTTAAATCTATTAAGGCGCGCTAACAGCATTAGTGTAACGCGTTGGATATATCCATCCGTTTTGACAAAAAGCGAGCGAGTGCGGCGCCGGCACTCCGCGCCGCATCCTCGCTTTGTTCTAAACTTAGCATTACTATGTGTAAATATATTGCTTCCTCCAAATACAGATCCGTAGCTCGTTAACATCATAGCTTTTGTCTTTGACGAAGTTTCTGAATAATGAAAAACTCATTCCGACTGAATTTATCAAACGTTACAAACTTTTAGATGTAACATTCTAACTAACTTGTTTTGAGTTTATATTGCAATAAATTAAATAACTAATGTCGAGCTTCCAGCCTCTCTCGACTCATACCTTGTGGATGCAATGACAGATTAAACAAAATACAACAAATCTTTCATCGCCACGACGTATATTTATTAACGCAAAAATATAAATGTCGATGTTCCTGGAAACGGCACTAAAATTAAAGAATTTTATTGCCACACAGAAAAAACTAAATGGTCGCATCAATTTCCATTTCAGTTGTAACGATTAGGAGCAGTTTCCGAAAACGAGTTGTCTCGTCTCCGGTTAATCGTTCTACGTGGAGTCGTTAAACTGAATAACGACACGAGTAAAATGAAACGTCTTCATTTACGGCCACGTTTGACCGCTGAACGACAGCACCGCGACGGCTCCGTGATGTGTGATACTTGACAGTGACAATTAACAGCGGCGTTAATGACGTCACGCGTGCAGACGCCGCTGGACGGATGTCGGCGGAGAGAGATGGAAAATTCAAATGGATAGATTAAAAGAGATTACAGCAAAACACTTCATGATCTACATATGAGTGTGCGTATCAACTAATCCCGACATCCTGAAGAAAGACCAAGTAATGAGCTTTCGTAGTGGTAAATACTGGTGGTAGGTGTCCGTCGTAAGTAATAGATGCTCCAGAAGTTACGGCTAAAACAAAAATTTCATAAACAATAGAAAGTCTTATCAGTACTTCGTCGAGTATCTTACTAAATATATATATATAGTAATCAGTTGCTGTTTACTGAAAACTATATATTTATAACTTACTAGGTCTCTGTTCCCGGAGACGGTCTAGATAAGTACCACTGCAACGCCTGTTTCTACCACCAAACAATAGTGTACAAACATTACTTTGTTCCGCTTCGAAGGGCACTGCAGTTGCAGAAGTTGTGTTGGGGTAAGAATGGTTTCAAGGCGACGTAACCTACCACCAGTACTGTATCTTGCAACCTTCACCAAATTTTCAGTCTGAAAAGGACCTTCTAGCACCACGTCTATAATCGATTATACCCAACCAATCTGCCGCACCCATTGCCACATAAGTCTGGCGATCTTTAAGATTTGTGTTGGTGACCTTAGTCTTTCTTTACATTTAACAAGTACTAATTAACATTAATTAATTAAATTAACTTTCATACTTTTTAGTAGTAACATTACCTGTAATTATGAAACATCATGCAATTTAGAAACAATACCAAAAAAAAAGAATACGTATTTTTTGCTCTTAAATAGAAATTTCTGATTTAATGGGCGGTATTCTCCATTTATAATTGTTAAAACAAAAAAATGATTGCCAACCTTTTTTTCTATAACTAAAATCCATTTCAAATTAATACCGAGAATAATTTACACAAGCAATTAGCAATTTGCCAAAACCAATCACAATAATTTTTACTTTTAATTATAGCCCACGTCATCCCCGAAACAAGGGTGAACACAAAAAGTAATAATTGTATACAAGCTTCGTCCTCCAAGATTTGGTACGTTTATGTACCTTATGCGCATTTAGAAGAGGTGTATAATTGTTTAACAAATGTTTTGTTATGAGAGGAGATAAGTTTGTGGAAAACAATAACATTATTTGTCAGGTATTTCAGACCGGTACCGCCCATTAAAAAAAAAATGAAAACTTAATTAATGTTTAAGCTTTTATTATTATGAGATTGAGATTGCCAAAAGATATGCGACTAATAATCTCGAACTTTAAATTCTTTGTTTCTGTGAACGTTGGAGTAAAAAAAATTAAGGATTCAATCATTCTATTTCAGATATATTTGATAACACTAAAGTTTACGTAAAAATAATAACATAAGTAAAATTGTATACATGTAAAACTTAACAATCGCTGTTATAATATTTTTTTTATAAATAATGAAAATGGGACTGTTAGCCAATCACGTGGAAACTAGTGAACGTATCGACATGAGAACTGATCATTCAACAAGGAATGAATCGTGGATGGTTATAGGCATTTATTTATTGCATTTCATAGATCCTTCACCGCTTTATTTCTAATTCGCTTTTGTAAACATTTCCATTTCGTATTATTTATGCGGTTGCTATAGTAACCGTTGGTATAGAAGTCATTTGCGGTAGCGGTTGCTCCCGAGGAACGTTTCAGACAAATTTCAAGTTTAATTTTGTATCACGGCCGGCAAAGCGGGTGGGGAACAGTTAGTACTCTGATGAGTGAGTGAAGAAACTGTCAGTGTTTAATATTATTTAGTCGTATGTACTTGATTCTGTTAAAAAAAAATATTAAAATATACAACTGACAATTTAAGCTATTATGTAAAACAATTTAGTTTTTTATTATATGGTATTAAGGAATTAATAGTAACACGTTTTTAAAGCACGTGGCCGCCATTTTGATTTGTTCACAGCGATAGTACTGAGCCATAGTTGAACTATAATTCGTGAAAGCATTTTTGTTTACTAATTTTCTGTTAAATACTAAATGTGTAATAATATAATTCTGTAAAATACTATAAGTAATATATATTTTCTCAAATTTTATGCTATAATTTACTTAGAAACTCTTTTACTAGTTTATAAATAGTAGATTCCTGTTGCGGGAGACCGTCAAGGCAGGTACCACCACCGCAGCTCCTATTGCAGCCGTCAAACAGTAGTGTACAAACTTTATTATGTTCCGGATTGACAGCCTCTTAATTTATGTAATTGCTATGATACGATTTCGACTATTATATCTCCGGGCGCAATATTGTGCAGTATACGTCTTCATTACCAGCACCACATTGTTATTGGTAAGCGTAACATTTACCTTAAACTTTGTCCTGGTGCCGTCGCTTCGTTGATTATAAAAAATATCTAACGCACATTAAATTACTATTAAATATATAGTGCCTTACGTGTGTTTAAAATCTTATGCTAATGTTCTTTGTTACCAGGCTATAAAGACGAAATAATATTCACCTATAGCGGCGTGTGCCGTATGATTTGCGAAGTAGTAAAACCAAAATTATAAACTTCCCCGCACAGCGATTACGATTTTAATGACAATTAAAAACTTATTTCCCGAATTAAGCTGTTAATACGGAACACTAATTGAGATATTGAGTCCCTGTGTTTCGCTTCATTCAAATGAATGAGTAATTTTTATAATTCACCTTAAGGAGAAGCCCACAATGCAAAGAGGATTGATACAGTTCTGATAAAGTATTTACAACTGGAATAATAACGCCATTACGCTTCTAAAAAGTCTTATAAACGCTTTAACTGCCGTAGATTTTGTTGATAACGAATATTAGGTCTTAAATTCGCGTGAAGCTATAAACCTGGCTTTTTAACACCACTCTTATCTGCCTTTGTGGCACAGCGGCTATCTCCCCGGTCTCTGCTTCAATTCCATTTGATAGAAGTGGAGAAAGTCCTTTACATTTGGAAAGTTATTTTACTATATAATTATATTATTATATATTTTTGCTACATAGCTATATTTATATTGTTTTTTGCTATGTAATATATAGACTTCTTGAGATGACGACATTGCTTCAGTTGTTCGAACTATCTGTCGATGAGAAGGAATATCGTAAAGACAATAACTAACAATAACAGCTTTCGAGGATATGCCACATCCGTTAACCCGCTCTTGGTAAACGTGGATTAAGTTCTTGACCCTTGTCAGGGAGAGGTACTTGTGCCTGCAGTTGGCACAAAAAGTTTTTTTTTTATTCGAAGAAACGTCAAGACGAACTAAGTCGAGCGACCAGCGCAATTTGGTGCTGTATATATTGTCTTAACTAGCGCCACGTTGCTATCAACCTGCTCGTCGTCTTGAGATATGAAATGTTAAGTCTTTATCCCAGTAATTTTACTAGGTACATGGCCCGTTAAATCGGAATAAAGCAAAAACATGAGCTGCGGTGGTACCTTGACAGTCTCCGGCGACAGGGCCCTATCACCGGTAAGAGGTAGATTATTCATATTCATGTCCTCAAACACAAAAATAATTTATATCCTAACTGTAACAAGGATTTTCACTATTCATTGCATTACCAGTTCCATTATTTCTTTAAATAAAATTACTAACTTTATTATAATGCAAACAATCACTTATGAACTTCTGCCTAACATCAGAAAGTGGACCGGGATCGTGAGTGCCGCCCAACTGTTCCTCCTCGCAAGAGACCGAGCGAAATATGGTGAACTGACCGCCAACCTCCTGTAGTCAGATAGGCACCTTAAGAAGAAAAAGAATCACTTATCATTAGGAGAAAACCAAGTTTAACAGCTTTCGAGGATATCGAATATCCGTTGTACTATCACCGTGATGAATAAACCTTCCTTTACGCCCTTTGGAAGGAGGCCAGGAGTAAATGGAACATAAAAGGAGCTATATACATAATCACTGCTGTGTTAACAAAAGGCTAGACAATCAAACCGTGCACCAAGTACATAAACATATATTAATATATTTAAATTTCTAAGTTGAAATGTAAATGCGCTGTGGCCTTAACATCGTAAAGTTCGTAATGGTCATGTGTTTATATTAAGAATTGCATCTCGACCCGGATTTTAAGCTTTGAATTCACTAAATTGATCATAAAACAAGCGGCACCGCTGCCCCCGGGGCGGCCATTTTGCATTTTACTGCCCATCGCGTGCACAGTTATGTCGTAATTATCATTTCGCGGTAAAACCATTTGGATATTGTTTTTACGCCGTCTTAATTTGATCCCATTACCCCGCTCTTACGCGCTAATTGTGCTGCTGGAGCTTATCACTGTGCCGAGTGTCACTATCTAGTAAGAAGACATTTAATTAATCAGCGCTGTAACATTAAAGTTATCTCCCGATTGACCAATATTTTATATCGACAATTGTGTGCTTCAGCATCTATTTAAAATAATAAGTGGCATTGAGGACATGGAAACAAGAACACAACCGTAGTTGTTGTGATGAAAACGGTAACATGGAACTTCTTGAATCTCCTCTCACTTGTGGCTCCAGAATGATATCAGAGAAATCCGTGTTATAACACAAACGATTATCAGCTGAAACGGAAACAGAAGATAATTTATGAGATCATATATCAATATAAATAATGAATTTAATCTACATACATAAAAAAGATTACCAGAAATTTATCTATACATCACGAGATCTAAACAATTAGACGTAAACACTCAAAATTTGGTAGAGATATTCCTTGTGTCATTTAGAGGTCAGCTGTGAATGGATTTTAGAAAATTCCTCCCCCAAAGGGAGTTGCAGTGTAGTTAAACGGACGTAGAACAGCTAATACAACATAATCATACATTGAAGGATACAAATAAAAAAAATGCTTTTACCGAATATTTACATACCCTAACTTTATCTTAAGAAATGCGAAAACAATAATAAACCATATATATATATATATATATATATATTAAAAGATAGTACTATATAATTGATATTGTTTTTGTACCTATTATTCAAATTGTATAACCCTTTAATATAGCGGGGGGTGTAACGGGTTCCGCCCAACATCTTACGAAACCTAAGGAAACCTCACGTGCACGCGGCGCACCCTTTTAAATAACAGACGAGGCTCTGACCACCCACCTACCCGCACTATGCCAGCGTGGTGGGACTGAGGTCCAACTCTCCCTCAATGAGGATCCTTGAGGAAAGCCTATGTTCAGCTGTGGGCGTTATCCGTCTGATAAGAAGAAGAATAACTTGTAAAGCAAAAAACATTCAAGTCTTTTACTTTTCACTATATATTTTAATTTTCCTTTACTCTAAGTTGCAGTAAAGTTTCACTACATAAAATAAACTATTAAACAGTAATCTTATTAATTAACAGGTGGAATAATTATTGTCTTAAAATCATCGATAATAAATCCCTTAGGAATATCTTTAGTATTGCTCTCATATATTAATGGTAAGGTGTAGAACTTTCCACTCATCATATATCACAATTCCACCAGAAAGCCGGCGGGTTAATAAACTGGCTTGAAATTCTAGCAGGAGGTGGTCCCCGAGTCCCAGCAGTGGGACATTTAAAAGAGCCGTTTGTTATTTGTTATAAAACGTCAAGAATTTAATCAATTACTCACGGATCCAGGACGGAGATCAGCGACGGTCCTCGTATCTAGGAAATAAATAACGTCGCGCAGCAGGTGAGGAGAGCTCCCTTTGTACGTATGTTAGCTGCGAGACGAAGAAAAAAAAAGGTAACTTTAACTTATTGTGATATTGGTCACTGTTATCTTATAACAAAATATATTTCTATTTAGTTAGCGTGAAATAGTTCACCTGAGTATTTATATAGAGATGATGATACACTCAAGTATATCGCTGGTAGGCGCTGCTGCCGGAGACTGTTTAAGTAGGTACCATCGCGGTGCTTACTTTCGCCGCCAAAACTGTGCAAACATTACTGTGTTCCGTTTTGAATGGTGCTGTGGCTGGTGTAATTACTGGGGTAACGAGACTCAACATCCCAAGCGACGAGCATGATATGATACATATCATCCTAACTAGTGCCACGTTTTTATGGGCAGGCGCATCACTTACCATCAGGTCAACGTCGCGCTGGTAAAAAAAAAACTATTTTATTAATTTAACTATTTATGCGTTTATGCTCGTATTTCACTAATAAAATATAAGTACAGTTAAGTACACTACTTCATAATGTGATCATCGCAAGTTAAATCTCATCACCTCAGTAGTTTCTTACAATGCGTTTTAAAGGAATTTGATATGGACGTAGATTACACCGCAGCATTTGCACCTGCTGCTTACTGTGTTCCAGTTTGAAGAGAGCTGTAGCGAATGTAAATACAAACAGCTTGTTACTCCGAAGCGTTCGATATATCCAAGTGCATGAGCATCCAGCTCGTTCCTTCGTTTTAGTTATATACAGAGTCATTCGTGAGGATTGATGTGTATCTAAGATAAAAGCTTCGTTGCTTTTAAACATACAGCTTTTGCTGATGGTAGATCTCTGTTTGCTGGAGAATTAGGTAGTTACCACCACAGCGGCTATCGCTGCTGCCTATCAGTACTGCGCAAACATTACCATGTTCAGCTTTAAAGAGCGCTGTGACTAGTTTAATTACTGGGGTGACGAGACAATATCTTACGTCTCAAGCGAGGAGCACAATGTGATGCAGTGAATACCATCCTCACTAGTGCTTATGGACAAGCGTATAACTTACCATCAGGTGAACGTTCTGTTCGTCTCATTGCTGAGTAGAATAAAAAAAATCTGCTTTTTTAGTCTGTACAGTTGTTATTTTGTAATGAACAAGTTATCTCCGTACTCCAAGTTTAATTATAAACTGATTGTGATTCATATTGAACTATTTATTTATCTAATTGTTATTAACAATTAGTGACCTTTGGACTTGCTCGTTCATTGATTTTGGTGAAAAAAATATCTTTTTTAGGTTACATCTTACTGATGAGTATTATTTCATTAAACATACAGCAGATCCGGAATTTGCTAAATAAAAAATTACAATAAATAAAAAAATAGAGTAGGGCGTTATAACAGCCCTGTAGATGTCGGTCAGGTATCAAGTATAAAGTGAATGGTTTTTTAGCGATTTTTTTTTAGGTGGCAACGCGAACGCGGGGTCGTTAAGTGAAAAGGGACCCCGTTTCGGCGCTTTTGTGACCGAACGTCGAGAGCCGGACGGTAGCCAGCTCCGTTGTAACATATTATCGGACTAATTAATCGTTACGTTCCTTCACGGGCGAATTTGATGGTAAAATGGCGGCGGGGGGAAGACCGCCTCACGGTATACTCCTACTCCACCTTAATGTATGCAAAATTATACGGTGTTCGATGATAGCGCGGAAGTACGTACGGTGTTACTTCTCACATTTCTTTTAGTGGATAACTTATTTATTCCACGAAGGTACCAAACGAGCGAGGCGTTCACTTAGTAGTAAGTGATACACCTGCCCCTAACAGCATGGCGCTAGTTATGATGATATACACAGCACCACATTGCGATCGTCGCTTTGAGAGATAACTCCCGTCACTCCACTAATTTCACTAGCTACAGCGCCCTTCAAATCGGAACATAGTGTTTCCACACCACTGTTTATCGGCTGCAATAGGAACTGTGGTGGTACATATGAAACCTACCATCAGTTAAATGTGTATCATGGATATGTGAGATCTGTCAACCCTCACACGAGTAGCGTGATAGATATAATTGCTTTGACTCTCTCTCTCTCTCTCTCTCCTTCTGTAATCCGCAAATCCCAGCTGTGGGAACAATAAGAGCTCTACTTTATTACATTTCTTTGTTAATTTCCGCTGAGCATTCGGGGTTTATTTTTCATACATACCTACATACTTATATATATATTTCAGAAACTTTTTATATTATCATGTACTTTGTGAGTTGGTCTGACTGCTTGTCAGTAAATCCTCCTTATTTATGTTTGCCAAATCAAATTGGCAGCAGGAAGGCAATATAAAAAGTTGTGAACATTTCACCATGTCACAGTATTAGATAATTTACGATATATTTATATTCTACTAGCTGTCCCTCTCTCGCAACTGCCTTTGGGGGAGAAATTGTGTTGATATTATTCCCTATTTACTTCGGAAGATATAATGTGGTAAATAATATGTTAAGTGGTTGCATTAAGTATTTATTTTTTAATTGATATACCATAGACCGAGCAGACTTAACATGCGTTTCGTTTTTTTCACCAAACACCAAAAAAGCTGAGCGGGGTGAGTCGCCCGCGCTACGTTGACAAAACATGATTAATGACACCAATAAAAATATTATCTCATAAAAATTCATTCTCATTATTAATTCTAATAAATATAACCTCTTTGTGTAATTTTTTTTTAACATGATATATGAAGAATGCGGCAGGCCACGCCGAAGGGATTTTTTTCTCTAATTTATGTCGAACGCTGCCATTAGCCACACTCGAGGATGTCTACAGAGTTCGATGAGATCATTGAATTTTTTTTTATTTGACAAAGCGACGACACTGGCAAGACGATCACCTGATGTTAAGTGAAAGCTCGCTCATAACAATATGATGCTAGTTAGGATGTTAAACGCAGCACCACATTGCGCTCGTCGCCTGTAACATAGTTGTTATAACGTGAAATGTTAAATCTCGTTACCTCAGTAATTTCACTAGCTGTATCACCTTTATTGATGAAATAGATAAATATATAATTGAACTGTTGGTAACCGTTTTAAATATCTCTGTACCTAGTATATTTAATAGACAATGAGATAAATACCAGTTTGTGTTAAAGCTACCATCAACGTGCGTTATCGTACGAACATATTAATTACAGTATATCTTATTACAGTGAATATATCATGCGGACTAACACCCAATAAAGGTTCTCTTAAAAAGTATTTTACTGGTGATAGGTCTCTGTTGAAACATCTAGGCAGGTATCACCGCTGCTGCTAGTTCTGCCGCCAAACACTGCTTTGCCTAGAGTACTCAGGTGAACGTCTCGCCCGACTCATTGCTTCGACCAGAAAGAACAACAAGGAGCAACCACAACAAGGAAAAATGCTGTAGATTTAATGCAGGGGGAATCTAGTAAAGTAAATACTTCCAAAAAAAAAATACTAATGATGGTGGATAGCGGTGATCATTTACGATTAAGTTACTTGCTGTTTCGGCTATCTTCCGTGTAGTAAAGACTTTAAAAGCTTTATTTAGCATTACTTGAACATAAAGCAAAAAAGTGTTGTTGTTTTTTATGAAATGTTAAAAAAAAAAAGTAATTTTTTATACAAGTGAAAAAAATTTCAATATATTCTTGTGTCTGTCTTGATTTTTAAATATAAAAGTTATATAAACATTGTTAGTACTTCACACTATCTCACAGTTTTCAGTTATTTAACCGTCCTTCTTCTCCATCAGGTTAGGTTTACTGACTGTGTCTGTATCGGTTATGAAATCTAATTCAGTGATCTGCTCGCCCCTCGACTTCACGTGCGCCAGGTATACAGTCCAAACGAAACTGGCTGCGCTAACGAAAACGATACGATTCTTCTCCGATATAAAATAGAAATTGACCGTCTGCGCCGTCGGCCAGAACACGGCTCCGATTTTGTAAGTAGACCAGAACTTTTCCTTGACTTCATCAGCGCAGGCTTTGAACGACTTCCCTTCCAACGCACTCATGCCGAAGAAGAAGTAAGCCATCGCCAACGGCGAGTAAGAGACCTGTTCTATTAAAGCCCTGGTAATAGCTGTGCGTAACGTTTTGCGTTTAAAGAACCTGCTGGTGTACTTCATCCAATTGTAGAAAAGAGGGGCCATGAAAAATGTACCAAAGAAGCCAAATCGTGCAGCCCGGGCGCGGTCAGCGTTCTCTAGTGTCGTTCCATGTTCCAGGTACTCTTGCACCACGCTGCATGTTGGCCATATTATGGCGTAAGATACCATGCCCCTTATAAGAGGAAACTGTACGGGTAACCTGCACACCTTCGTGAGGATTCCGCTCATACTGTTCATTACCAATTTATTGTCCAATGTTGTGTATACATTTTTATCTATCAACTGTCGTTTTAATGTCAAACATTATTCTATCAAAAACTGGTGTAGATAAATGAAAAATATAAATAGTTGAGAAACTACATAAAATTCACAAAATTCTTGTCTTAATCTATAATATCAAATATTTTTTTTTTTTTCAACTTTTGTAGCTGTTAACAGATTTAAGAAATGTCTGTTCAATATCCAAGCAGTATATTAATAATAATTCATGAACTACAAACATAATCAGGATCTAAAATATTTTAGAACCAATTCCAGGAGAGAATTGCTGAATGATGGCAAAAATTTCAAAATTGAAGCTCTACTGATAAGCTTCTTTTCTTTTGAACATTAGGAAGAAGAAGAAGATGAATTAGAAGCCTTCTTTTAGAAATTACAAATAAAAATAAACAATTACAATATCGTGACTATTCTTTATTTATATCACAAAATAAGCGGAACTAAACAAACTAAACAGTTAACTGAAATTATCAATTGCAGTCCGATTGACTAATCACCTGACGGGACCGCACGCGAGTTTTTGCACCGTCACCATCTATCACAAAGAGATCGCCGAATCGATTCACTCGAGCTAAATAATCGGATAATGACTGAATTATTCGATTAATAACAGAAACTATTCGATTGTTCTAAGCGCTGCACAGTGGGTGGGCTTTTAAAGTTTAGTTTATTAAACGGACGAGTAAATATAAAAAATACCTCTTTGTAAAAACTTTGCCGTAGCTGGCTTTGTGTGGTTTCGGATATTGTACTCGTAGTAAACAATAACATATAATCATATCACGTCTGCGGCCATAACAGCATTACATTGTTCTAGTTGAAAATATGAGGGAGATCTCTTATTTTAAATAATCATTCTGTATTATCATTATACTATCCTCAACCTGCCTTCAGTTAAAATTAATAACATGTACTAACTCTTTCCAGATTTTATGGAAAATCATTGTTATGTAATTAAAATGTAATAAATAATATAGTTTTCACTTAGTCAGGCCTTTGTGCCCTTATTCATATTTCATTAACTTTCGCAGAAGTAACATAAAAAAAATTACAATGTTTCTGCATATAATGTATAGACAAAATGGAATACTCGTTCGCCATCTATCGTCGTCTTAGAAATTTTATGAGAGTTAATTTTATAACAGTACCATCTATTAGGTAACAAGTGTATATTAATATTAAAGCAAAAGTGTATTTGTAACTGACATGTCACACGGTTAACTAAATGTATAAATATTAAAATCTTAAAACATAGATGGCGCTGTTATAAATATAAAATTACTTTTGTTTCTATTTGGCACTAGGTGGCTACATGGTGGAACAAACATTTCTATTATACTGGTGGTAGAACCTGCCGGAGACCGATAAAGCAAGTACAACCACAGCTCCTATTTCTGACGCCCAACAGTACTCTACAAATATTACTGTGTTCTTGTTTGAATTACAAAAGAAGATAGATATTTTTATAAAAAAAAAACGCTATGAATAATCTGGTGACACAGCGCAGAGCTGATCGGTTTAAACCACTATCAAGCAATTTGGCTTACGTCGTAAACCACCTACCAGCTAATAAATGTAAAGCTTAAAAAATATACCCTTAACAATCGATTAATTTAAAGGCAACTACAGTCATCATAATTAATAAATATAGTTTCACCAGCCCAAAGATCAATTTCCGGTGTATACAAAAATTTGTGATGAGGAAACATTCCTTCAACAAAGTCTTGTAACTATAAAAAGAGTAAAACGTTATAAATAATGTATATTTTTTTTAATAACAACGGCCTAATAGTTAACTTTGGTAAAGCTCGCCTGAAATAATCTGGCTCTCTTGTGTTAACTATCGGAAATGCTCTTATGGTGGTAGTTTTACAAAAGGGTGGCAAACTTTGTAACATTTGGAGGAATCAAACCTATGCAACGAGGGCAGTCAAATAATACTGCAATGTAGTAAATCAGTAATGTTAAGCTGTTAAAAGTTTAAGAACTCGTTCGTCACATCATAAGTAATAATCTAAGAATTTGTGAAAGTTTTTTAAGTGGTAACTTTAACATATTTAAAACGTCACGCCGGCAATAAAGTTGCGTGTTTATGGTATGCACTTTGGAAGTTGAGAGTGGACTTCAGCACTTCCTTTTTTATGTTTACAAATTTTGGTAAATCATTCGTGTGAACTTTTCAGTTTTTTTCGATGTAATATTTACGTGTAAACTGAATACATAAAACACTGGAGGCAGATCTCTGCTGCCGGAAACCGTCTAAGTAGGTACTATCATAGGGCCTATTTCCGCCGCCAAACAGTACTGTGCAAACAGTACTATGTTCAGCTTTGAAAAGCGCTGTAGTTAGAGTAATTACTGGGGTAACGAAACACAATATCTTATGTCTCAAGGCGACGAGCGCAATGTGATGCTGTGTATAAATCATCCTAACTAGCGTCACATTGTTATTTGCGGACGTATCACTTACCATCAAGTGAATGCCCTACTCGTATCCTCGCTTAATTAATCAAAAAAAAAAATTTCCTGTCACGCATAACGCTGAACGCCACACCCACTTTGCCTTCCATGCGGCTGCCGTCCGTGTACACGGTTGCAACCGCCATGGTAAGCTAGTCGCCCCCCACACCGTCCCCCAGACAGGAGAACTCCACACCAACCTGACCAGACGGGTGTGGCAGTCTCCTGTAACTGACTGGTACCTCCAGGTCTCGGTCCCCCAATGCCTGCCGGGAGTGGCCGCGCTTTATTTCAAATGAAACGGCCGTTTCTTGGACCCGAAAGTCCAGAAGAAGCAGCCCAACAAGTACTAGGGCCGAGTGCAGTGACGCGGTACGATGCGTCCGCGCAATTTTTTGCGCGCATCTGCATTGGACAGCGTCGAGCTGCCTGCGGACCAGCAGCTTCTTAGCCGCCGGCGTCCACGCACTCGCCGCATTAAATTACCCGCTCCAACACTGCCAGATACATCATTTTATCTCCGGGCCCAACCCCTATGATACCTTTGCGGCTCTTCACAATTGGCGATAGAGGTTTTGCACCTTTTTGCTCACGTTCTTCACGTGCGTGTTGAACGTGAGCGTAATGTCAATTGTGAGGCCGGACATCCCGAGTTCGACTAAGCGGCTCCCCTCCCATGGATAGTATGGGGTTGTCGTACTTCAACTTGTTAGTTACCACCATCACATTTGTCTTGTGAGGTGTGAACTTTAGCTTGTTTCTGCCTCCCCAATCATGCACATCGGCGAAAACCGCATTAGCCTTCCCCGTGATGTCCCCGGTTTCTTGCCCCAAGAATACCAGCACGATATCATCTGCGAACGCCTGGCAGTGTGTCCCGCCCCTGGCCACCGCCTCCAGGAATGAATTTAGAAAGAGGGTCCAGAACGTTGGGTCGCCTACGGATCCCTAAACGCATCCCTTGGTGGTCTGTCTGGCCCACTCCGCCCCCGCGTACCTTACGGCCACCTTGCGGTCGCTGAGATAGCTACCCGCGAGGCGCCGCAGATTCACGGAGCAGCGAGTTTCCGACAGTCTGCGCCGTATGGCAGGCCACCAGGCATTGTCGAAGGCTCCCTCTATGTCCAAAGAAACCACCACCACGACCTCCTTCTCCTTCAAGCGAGACCGCAGGTGTTGGATCAGGTCGTACAGGGAGTCTTCGGTGCACCTTTGCAGCACAAAGTCGTATTGATGGCGAATGATGTACGGTGCAGAGTACCACCGGATCCTCCGAACCATCATCTTCTCTAGAATCTTGCTCATGAGGGGCAAGAGTCCGCTGACCCGGTGACTTCGGGTGCGTGTAGTCCTCTATGTTCGGCTTCCTCAACTCCACGACCACTGCCGCCTTCCATCTCCAAGAGAAATGAGCAAGAGCAAGGCAGCGGTTGGAGAGCGCTAGGAAACTGCGGCATCCACGTTGATGGCTGCCCGACAAATGTCGGCGGTGAAGCCGTCAGCGCGAGGCGCCTTCTTAACATTAAAGGTTAACGCGGACCATTAGGGCTCCTCCATCGTGAACGAGGGACCCCATGTACAACCATGGTCCCCGTTATTGACTTCCTTGGATATCTTTCTTTCTGTACGATGGTCCGCATTGTCCTTTCCGAAGTCGTCTTACGGAAAGAAAACCTCTTCCAGCGTCCTAGCCGATGCCGCTGCATCCACCACCTCCTCTTCCCGGACGAGGAGGACGTTCTCACGCCTAGTCTCCGTGTGGCGCACCCGTTAGATGCCGTCCCACATACTCTCGCAGTCCTGCCTCTCACAGAATCACTTCCAGCTTTGGAGAACCAAAGTTGTCCACACAACTCCCAAAGCCTATCAGTGACAGCCGAAGTGGCGCTTGCATACAGCATACAGGGGTGTAACAATCCCTACCTCAAGATGGACTGTATCTGGTGGGAAACATTAGCAAAGGCCTATATCCAGCGGTGAATTAGGAAAGGCTGATGGCAATGATAAAAAAAAACAAGCTGTGATAAAGTTAGCACAGTATTAGCAGTTAGAATTACCTACATCATGGATCGACGACCTGATGAAGAAATCTATTGCGGAGATATATTTTTAGCAGTAGAGGATAATGGAAATGATGATGATAATGGTGCATTTTTATCACCATTAATAAAATATAACTACTCATTGTGTATCATGTCCTTATAGTTTCCTTAAGATATTACCTTCATCAGAAATTCAATCAGTGGCAGAAGAACACAGTAGTTCCATCATATAAACTATTCCCGGTATAGTGATGATCGCTTTTCTTTTTGTTTTCTCGGGGAAATCTCCTCTCTAAAGATACTCCGTCTTCTATGGAGAAGTCAGAATTATGTGGATATTTTTACCCATAAAAAACCCTCGACCGGTAGTCACTTTCAGCGTTTGGATAGGTCACGTGATCTCCGTTGTCCTTCATTTGAACTATAGCACACTTTGTCGCAATCACTGGAATGTATAGTACAGTTTCTCAAAACTCAACTCGGCTCTTCCTGCTCGCTCTCAAGGTTTCCGTTGACAGGTAAGCACGAGGCAAACAAACCGGCAAGTTAAACATAAGTAATGCTGACTAAGAATTTTTGTTACATTGTTAACCAGCTTACCTGATTATAATAATGAAGTATATTATATTAACGATTTAATAAATAACACAACAGTTAAATATTTTTATTCTGTCCTTCTAGTTCATCATCAGCCGATAGACACGTCCACTGCTGGACAAAGGCGTCTTCCAAAGATCTCCACATACAGTCAACATGGCCTCCGGTACTGCCGGGCACTAGGGGGCAGTCGGCTGTAGGGATTCATATGGGGAGGATTTGGACCATTTCCCATCACGCTGGCCCAATGCGAGTTGGTGGGAGCCAGAGCTTCGTTTGTTGATTAGAAGGGTGCACCACGAGCAGGTGAGGTTGGCTTGAGTCCCGTGAGTTGTTGTGCGGTGCGTTACACACCTCCTAGTTAATCTATATATATAATGAAAATACGTTTTCTTTGTTCGCCAATCACCTAAAAACTAGTGAACATGACCATTCGACGCGGAACGATTTGTAAATGGCTATAAGTTATTTATTTTTTGATATTCATAGATCCTTCATCATTTTTTTTCCATCTAACTTTTATAAACATTTTCATTTCATGTTACGAGTGCGGTTGCTATAGTAACGGTCGCTATAGAATTATTTAATTGCTATTGTCAAATTTATATTACGGCCAGCAAACAGACAAGGAACAGCTCGTGTTTTATAAATAGACATCATCATCATCAGCCGATAGACGTCCACTGCTGGACAAAGGCCTCACTCAAAGATCTCCATCGATCGGTCGGTCCCGTGTTGCTCGCATCCAGTGGGTTCATAGTTTAGTACAAAGAACTAGGATTTTTACCTACTAAAACTGTTAGTGGTCATCCTTAGTGCGTTCCTGGAGGCCCCGGGGTCTCCTACGGAACGCACCCGTGCCTCCCGGCACTACGGCTAAACCACGTCCCAGATATGGCTTGTAGCCCTTTCGGCACCCTCGCTTTTATACGACAACCACTACACCACCTCGTACTTGTCGTTCATTCTCGGTTTCGCTTAGTAGACAATTAGAGCCCTCACCTTCAAGCCCACGAGCCTGGAAACCCCTTTAGTCTCTTTCTGCGACATTGCTTATCTTAGTCCTATACTTAATAGTCAGAGACTGCAAGGCAAACCGCAGAGGTCGTAACGGTAGCATCTCTTACCCAGCAAAACGATCCCAAAATTATGAAGGTTAAGGCATATTTTTGAACAATGGGTACCAAGTCTCATGAAGACTGGTATTTATCTTCAAACAACAGTAATAGTCCATGCTGCTTGGCTCGTTAAGCCGTTAAGATTAACTCGTGAACTAATAAAAAGATCTAAAAAAACATCTTTTTTTTAATAAATATTTATTTTTTTATTTTAATTATTTTTGATAAATTAAAAAAAAAACACTCCATAACTTTGAAACTTGTTTAACAAAAACTACTTTAACCTATATTTTACTCAATAAGTAAAAGACTGATGGTAGGTTTTCGTTGCTGGAGATCGTCTAGGTAGGTAGCGCCAATTCCACCATATTCCTCAGTAGTTTGCAAATATTACCGTGCTCCGGTTTAAAGGGCGCTGTAGCTAGTTTAATCGCTGAGGTAACGAGACTAAACATCTCATGTCCCCGGCGATGAGCGCAACACGGCGCAGTGTATAACATCCTAACTAGCGCCGCATTATTTGGTGATCGTATAAGTTACCATCAGTTGGTATATGGTTAAGATCTTACTTGTTTCATTGCTTCGAGTAATAAAAAGCTTATCCTTTAGCCTACATATGTATAGATCGTATATTTACACTAATTGCGGGCTCGATTACATGTTAATTATACTTCATAAATCATCCCCTGCGTTGATCAATACGCTTCTCCCCTATCCTAAGCTAAGATTAAAGGGAAACCATAATTTTTGAAGGAACATTTTTCCTCTTATCCTCACGGCATAAAATTATTTACTTAATAGAAATATGTCTGAAAGGATTTGGCTTGAGGATACTCAGCGATCAGGA
The DNA here is from genome assembly GCA_029030555.1 of Ornithoptera alexandrae. Lineage (NCBI taxonomy): Eukaryota > Metazoa > Arthropoda > Insecta > Lepidoptera > Papilionidae > Ornithoptera > Ornithoptera alexandrae. The sequence goes on from JARDVY010000031.1 coordinate 4,351,655, forward strand.
GCTATTAAAAACCAAGCTAGATAAGTTTACTGCCGTAAAGTAGCTACACTTCCGGTACAATACACCGTCGCATGCCCAACACAACGTGTAGTTAGGATGATATATACAACCCCACATTGTGCTCATCGCCTTAAGGTGCAAGCTGCTGTCTTCTTACCAAAGTAGTTTCGTTACCTACTGTCCTTCAAACCGGAACACAGTAATGTTTGCATACTACTTTTTGTCGGCGGAAATAAGAGCTGCTTTCGAATACGCGTCGATCTTTTTCATCGAGATACATAATGGGAGTTTGAGACTGAATAAACCTAGATTAATGCGCTTTGGTACCTAGACTACATCTCCGGTTATCATCAAGTGGAATCACAGTTAAGTACAGGTGATGAGCAGAGCGAGAACAAGACCAAGTCTTGGACATTCTTGGTATTAATGGTCTTGTTTTTTCACTCTTGGTCTTGGTCTTCCATAATGAGTCTTATAATATAGTGTGGCGCAAAAGTAATCCTCCTATCAGAAAATGCTATAAATTTTGCCTTGATGTAAAAAAAATAAAAGACCAAATAAAAATAATCCACAAGAAGAATCAGAGTTTTTCATATTTTTTTTTAAATTACAGCCAAATAATATTCCGATGTTTTCTGATAGGAAGATTACTTTTGCGCCACCCTATATAATAAATATTTTGTTTACAGAAAAAAACCATGTGTTTAAGATATTACAAATATTTTGACTCATCAATTCAACTGAATTTTCAGTTTTTCGTTTATTCTAGCACTTTCGGTTTTGGTCTTGGATAATAAGTATGGTCTTGGCGGCAAGACCAAGACCAATTTTACTCATCATTATTCATATTATATATTATATTCATACTATATTTTCTCTGTTTCTTACTAGAAATTATTCTATGTGATAGTGCCGTCAGCTTTGTTTTTCTCTCTCTACATACTAGTCCATCTCACATGGGGCTCACTCATGTTTTTTAATAATTCATACCAGTATATATATATAATATTAATAAAATTATAAATAAATAAATCCTTAGTACATATACTTAAACACTAAATGTTCGTAATAATAATGAAAAGTATTTAATCCATAAAAGCTATAAGATGATGATAACAAGATTTGTTTTTATACTATTATAAATAATGATTTTTTTTTATTTATCTTAAACCATGGAAACTATTTAATATATTATCAATATTTAATACTTTTAACATTGTTTTATATTGTCTTAAAATACTATTTATTATAGTAAAATATATACAGCGAAGTCTAAATATTGGTTTAATATCTTCGTCCTTATCCGTAGTAAAGTTTAGACAATAATTGTTTTTTGTTAATTATATTCAACATTTAAAAAAAAAATTATTTATTCAAAACTTTTGCTAATTTTGTATAATATTTCCAATAAAGTTGCTCTTGTTTGTGTATTATTTATAACATTAAACAATTTAAGATCTACACTAGATCAGTATTGGAATAAATTGTTTCTATTTAACATAGAAGTTAACTACTCTAAATTAATTATGATTAGTTATTTGAGATATTTGTTTAGATATATATTATTGTATAATAATGTCAAGAGATATACTTTATCTTAAAAAAAAATCATGTTTAACATTTTATGAAACATTCAATCACGAACAACACCACAAGATTCAGATATATATTTTTAATCTATAAAAAACTTCTTTGTCCAAAATCTCCTCCTGCCAGACAGTGTCTAGTAAGTGTCGAATTACGACACGGAAGTGGTCCATTCCATGACCCCTCTTCAATGTCTATTCAAAAAAAAAAAAATCATAGAACTCATAAAAGAATGTCTTAGCTTCACAAAAAAAAAGTGTTATATTGCTTCTGTCTGCGGAAAGGGAAAAAAAATGTTTTGTGACAATATTTACGTATGCGGATAGCAAAAAAAAATTTACATACAAAATTTAATATTTAGTTTCCAAGCAGTAACGACTAGGAATACTTATTTAACTTAGTAACTAATTTAACTGCTTTATTCTGTGTAAACCATTTTTTTAATGTACTACTACTAAAGCTTGCAAAGAAATTTAAGCTTTTTCCTCACTTGAAATTATTTCAAACGAAATATGTGTAAACCTGTGCTTTTATTTAATATGCAGCTCAAAGCTGATGGTAAGTGGTCGACCTGCTAAGCAGCTGCTGCTTATAGGAGAGCAGTGGGTTTTAGGATTTGACTATACATCATCAGCTTATCATAATGGATTTGTGGATCTACAAACTTTTGCTTCAAGCGAACTACACAGCGATTATTATTAAATTAAAATGTATAGTAATAGTTTCGATACATCGTCTTTGTTTATATTAAACTGAACAAGTTAAGGTCATATTTTAACAAATAAACTAAAATCAGACTCTATTAACTTTATAGAAATCGATTTAAAACAGCGAGGATGTAGAACAACTTCCCGCGTCAGTTCTTCCGTCCAGATTACAAATTGGCGCGTTTTACTTCATCACTTAATACAATGTGGGATGGTAATCTAACAATAACCAATTTATTAAAATATATATATTATTTAATTAAAATATGTACCCTAAACAAGAGGTGAAGGTCGCATAAAACTTTCAACGGGTGCAGCAGACTGACGCAGTAAAGCTAACATAACATAATCACTTAACCGCGACGACGTATTGTATCGTATACAAAGTTATTCACACCACGAAGGTTAAATTCAAATAAACAGACCGACCGGTGAGATCATTAGTCAACTGACTGATTAGTTTATATAAGAGAAATTAACTGTTGCTTTACGATGGAAAATAATTTCCAGCCTTTCATACTTTTAAACATCCTGTATAACTTCACGTCTTTGCGCAACAGCTTCGTTTGCCTTGTGTGTTGAAATTTGGATGGATGTAGAGTTTCAATGTACCTAGCTTCAATAAAATGGTTATTCTATTACCTAGAAACACTTAGGTCTTTGGTTCGTTTTCGGTACTAAGCGTTGTTAAGTTTAGATGGCAATAATATTTTTTTTCGAAACTACCTTCGCTAAAATCATATTATATCTCTGTCGTCATAACAGCGTTGTTGAATTTTAGGTATCGACATACAAGAAACCAGTGATCAGATATATTCTCGTTACTCAAGTTACTTCACCAGGGTCAGAAGAGCATGTCAGTCATAAATCGACGTTAATTAAAGGTAATATTTTCACTAGTTTATTTTATTTTCTTTTTTTATTTATTCACAAAAATACTGTTATTTTATATATTCACCAGAAACTTGTTTAATCATTACATTTAGAAATAAATTAGTTGTATTATAATATTTTATTGTATATACAAAATAATATTGGGAGATATTTTCTATAAATTAGTGAAATTCTTATAAAATTATACATGCTGATATGCATAGCATATAAAAAAAAATGTTATTGTACTAATTGAACTTTAAATACAAACGTAAACAATGTACAAACGTGCTAAAGCCCTAATAAATATAAAATAACATCATCGAAATCAGAGAAAGGGATCAAACGTTCCCGACAAATGAAATCATACATTTATTTACGTTGCGTAGTAAACAGGCCCGGTAGGGTGGACAAGGACAGGACTAAGCTCCTCCCGTACGCGTGTGAAGAGGATAGAAGTCACCCCGTAGCTCCGCCCACAACACCCGAGGCTTCGTGGATTGGCTTCGAAGCTACAATCTTTGGCACCATCAGTCTTCCATTGCGAGTCATTTAAACAACAGCTTAATTAATCCACCCTAAAACAATTTGTCAAAGTGAATAATGAATTAGTGGTTGTTTTAATACTGTGCTAACATGGAATCTTACCAGCAGCATGAGGATCTTGTGACGTCCACCTATAACAATAACAATATAAAACACAACTACAACGAATGCAAAAACGACTTTTACAGCTATCAAGATCCGAACAGTATCGACAAGGGCTCGCAGAAAGACCACGATAAGGAATACAGTGCGTACTTGGATCCAAAGAACAATTACAGATTAAAAATTGATGATACGTCCTCAAGCCTATCAACACCATTCTTGGTTAAAGACATCTTGAATATTAACCAAACAAATTACTACGAACGGAACGAGATGTGGAAGGCGAACGACAAGGATAGGAGGAGCAACGACTTCGAACCCGTATACCACAATCAAAGCCAGTCGTATTGTCCGGATTATTTTGGGCAAGTTTATCACAACATCCCCGTCAACAGCAACGTGGATCATTATTGGAACACTGAGGTGCACCACGATCCAAAAGTGGAAGAGTATTACAATTATAATCCATACTATCATAATATCTATCAGCAAACTCATGATCAATACCAAGATGTACCTGTTCCAATTTCCCAAACAACAGTAGATCTCCCAGCGAAATTAGAAAACGTGGAGAGGGATCCTCAAATACCATCTATGGGAAGGTGTTATTTAAACGAAAAAAATTTACAACCCCTCGTGCCCAACACAGCTTACCCGAAAACGGAGATCGTAGAAAAATTCACCAGTTTGTCGAGAAAAACAACAAGTAAGTATTGCTAAGTACAATTTTAATAGTACGTATTTTAAAAATAATTAACATTTTCAATTAAGTTGAAATATCTAAAGAACTTAAAACAATACTTTCTTAATGTTTACAATCGATTTGTTTAATCTATGAATTATTGAATTTAAAAATAGCATTAACCAAAATGTTTGTTTTTACAGAAGCTACAGTTTGCAATACTAAATCGGACAAAAAGGACAAAAGCGCAAAAAGGAAACCTAGAATATTATTTTCACAAACACAGGTTCACGCGCTGGAAATACGTTTCCGGGCGCAGAAATACCTAACGGCGCCAGAGCGGGAACAACTAGCAAAGACATTGAATCTATCGCCGACGCAAGTGAAGATCTGGTTTCAGAACAGACGGTACAAAAGCAAGAGGGTAACGTCACCGGAGGTGTCCACATCCACGGACGCGAAGCCGAGCAGAAGTTCGACGGGAAGAAAACTGTACAAGCCGGAGAACAGAGAAGCGTGTCAAGTGATCAAAGTTGAACACTTTGATAATATGAAGACTGATCAAATCGTTTGTGACACGAACGACGGTATGCACTCCACAATGTACTTCGAAGATAGCTTGAACTACGAAAGTGGTGAAGCAGAAAAATACTACAGACAGTTAGACATGGAGGAAAACGTCGGGACGTCTTCCGATGGGTTGCTTTACATACCCAACACCACCAGGGATGGAGTAAGCGATTATTCAGAACATAATGAAATTAAAAAATTTTACACCATGAACTATGTTTGTTGACATATTTTTTAATCGTAAGTATACACGCCATAATCAGACTGATCGCCAAAGAGTATTATTTTGTTAAATGAAATTTGTTTTAAATGTTTGACTGCGCCTTGTGCAATGGTAAATAAATATATATGTATATATTTAGTTTAGTTTAATTCTTTAACGGTAGTTTGAATAGTACTTAAAATTTTGTAAATAAATATATTACGAATATATGTATTTCATTTACCTCGTCTCATATAAACTTATCTTTGTTAATTTTATAATCCTATTGGGGACCGTCTTTTGCCGCAAACGTTACTTTGTTCCGATTTGAAGGATGTTGTAGCTAATTATTAGTAACACAGTTTTTTTTTTTTATTCAATTAAGCAACGATACGAGCCGGATGTTCACCTGATGTAAAGCGATGCGCTCACTCAATACAACGTGGGTCTAGTCAGGATACAGGGTGAAAGGTAATAGCTGTAAAAGATCTGGAGGGGCTAAAGTATAGCTCGTATCCTATCTATCTATGTATGGAATACCCCATACGAAAACAAGGGTTCTAGAGTAGTTAATTTTATAAATATTTTTAAAAAAATTCTCTATTTTGTAGGAAAAAATTCGATGATTTTATTTCTACACAAATTTTAATGTAATAATTATTGTTAAATCATTGTCTTATTAAATTAAATTAATAATCATCACTTAGAGGCTAAATTTTTGTTATATGACTTGTATAAAAAGGTAATAATATATAACAAAGTAACCGCTAGTCGTGACGATACATCTTATCTCCTCAAAGCGGCAAGCAAAATCTGTTGCAATGTAAAAATACTAACCATCGAGTGAAGGTCTTGCTCGTCCCATCAGTTAAAAGAATAATAATTAGAAACTATTTTTGGACAAAAAGTTATGAATATTAGCGTCAGTTATTAATTAACCACAAAAACTTTAGAAAGAACCTAACTGACCGTACGTTAACCGTCGATATTAGTTCAATATCCTAAAATTAGTTTACGAGCAAACGTGAACACAAGAACCGCAGAGCTCTGTTAAACTTTTTTTTTTTTAAACAATTTGTAAAGATCGCTTTTATCTGAATTGCTACCATACCGTACTGAGGGATGATGCGGACAAACGGACGTTCATTCGTTTATTACTATTAAAGTTAAAGCATTTTATAACTACTTGGATGTTAGAGAATTACTACTACTACTACTGGTGGTAAATATCTATCACCTGGAATTGTCTAGGTTAGTCAAAGTTCCTGTTTCCGCCGCCAGACAGTAGTGTGCAAACATTACAGTGTCCGGTTTTGAAGAGTGCTGTATCTAGAGTAATTACTGAGGTAACGAGACTCAACATGTTATGTTTCAGGTGATCAGCTCGAGCTGTGTTTATCATTGTAACTAGCGCCATGTTGTTATGGGTGGGCGTAACACCTGCCATCAAGTGAACTTCCCGCTCGGGAATTAAATAAAAGAAGAAAAAAAAAACGCTACGTTTGAAACGCCGCGTTCGTGCCGCCGGTTCGTGGGCACCCATCCCCTTGAAGCGCGGCCGCTGCAGGCGCCGGCGCCAAATATAAGATATTGATCCCCTAACACGTGTCCCGATACACTCAAATATGGGAATACATGGAACCTGTGACTTATGGGAACGAGGCCACCTGTTCCTAAAAGCCTTATTGGCCTAACGCGCTGTAGACAATGTCCTTTTTTTATTTTTTTTTTACGACTTTAAGGCAGTTACATAAAGTTGCCAGTTTCATTCTAAATTTTAAAAAGCAATAAAACCTTTTTAACAATCTTTTTTCTATGAAGCCAATGTATTCATGCTTCCTTCATATATAATTACAAGCCTGGTGGTAGATCTCTATTGCCGGAGATCGTCTAGCGAACATTACTGCGCTCCGGTTTGAAGGGCGTTATAATGTAGTGCGCTAGTGTAAATACTACGGTAACGAGACTCAAGGTCTTATGTTTCAGGCGACGAACGCAATGCGGTGCAGTTTATATCATCCTAACTACCGCGCATTCTTATGGTCAGGCGTATAACTTACCATCAGGTGAATGTGCGGCACGTCTTAATTGACAAAAAGAAATACGCCAATCATCGATATTTTTTCTTGTGTTTATTAATTATGAAGGCATCTCTGTCCAAAGAAAAGCAAAGCAAGAACAAGGCCAAAAGTTTAATGATCTTGGTAACACTTAAATACTATTAATCTTTAATTTTTTTATTTAATTAAGCGACGAAACGAACCGCACGTTCACCTGATGGTAAGTGATACGCCTGCCCATAATAACATGACGCTAGTTAACATCCTAACATGAACATCCTATCATCATATACACTACACCACACTGCGCTCGTCGCCTGAGACAAGATATTGAGTCTCATTACCTTAATTAAACTAGCTACGACACCTTTCAAACCGGAACACAGTAATTTTTGTACACTACTGTTTCGCTCCAGAAATATACGCTGCAGTGGTATAGACCTTCACAGTCTCCGGCAACAAAAACTTACCACCAGTAAAACTTCTTCGTGTTGCTCTTTCGCAAGACGAAAAGCAAAACTAATTTTGCTCATCACTATCTCTGTCGCACACGTCACGGTATTTTACGTGTAGAATTTGGTATGTGACGTGTTTGACAGTTTAGTAGTTTATGTATTTATCTGTTTGTTTACTTATTTAAATAAATATAGTGCGAGTAAATAACTTAAACACAGAGGTAAGTAAAAATAACTAGTGGTGGTAACTGCTGCCACTAAGTAGGTATGTGCTATTTATGAACTAAACTGACTGTGGGGAATGTTTTTTTTTATTCGAGCAAATGACGCATGAGTGAGATGTTCACTTGAAGATAAGTGATACGCCTGCCCATGACAACGTGGCGCTAGTTAAGATGATAATCCATTATATTGAACTCGCCGCCGTCACACATAAGATATTAAGTGTCATCACCTCAGTTATTTCACTAGCTACAACGCTCTTCAAACCGGAACACAGTAATGCAAACTACTGTTTGGCAGCAAAAATAATAACTGCAATTTGACCTGCTCAGGTGGTCTCGGACAACAATCTCACCACCAAAAACCAGGACCCGGTGGTTTCACTAGTAGTAAGTCTCCGGCGGTGGTCCGCAGCGGCTGTCTTTGTTGTCAAACGGTAGAGTGCAAACATTACTATGTTCCGGTTTGAAGGACATTGTAGCTAGTGAAATAACTGACGCGATGAAGCCTAACTGTTCTAATCTTATGTCTGAAGCGACAAGCGCAATGCGGTGCAGTGTTTAACATCCTAACTAGCGCTACGTTGTTATAGACGAGCGTATCACTTACCATCAGGTGAACGTCCCACTCGTCTCGGCGCTAAATTGTATAAAAAAAAAGCCGGTTTGTATAGCTATTTAAATTAAAATGGTAATGTGACCTAACTTTATATGTCACAAGGCGATAAGTACTATATGTTGCAATCATTATCCCAATATATATATATGTGTGTGTGTGCTGCCAGCTCGTGTCGTCAGTTTGAATGAGAATGGAGTGCCGTGACGTCCATCACCGTCCGGCCATTGCGTTTCCTATCCATCAGTGCTCTGTACGCGGCCGGTGATGAATGTACCCGCACGTGGGTGTTTGATGTATTAATATTGGTAGTGCTTTTAAGGTTATCGCTGCATGGAAGGTGATCTGGCCCGATAGTCCGATACCATGCCACCCGCCTGTACAGACGGACGAAATTATATACACTTCCTGTTTTATTTTTATCGACAACGCTGCGGCTTTATGAACTATAGTTTAATATAACTATAACCTAACTCTGAAGTGTTATTAGTACGCTCAGCGTCGGACTACCACCGGATAGAAAGGCTGACGACCTGGTGATGATCCTAAGGAATCGATGGATGATGATGGCAACGGATAAGTTACACTAGATTTTTATTAACAAGGTCTATCTATATTCAAATGACCGAAGGAGGTTGAAATGAGGACGATGAAAGTTGAGCAAAAACTAGTTAGAAGTTAATTGACTCTTGCACAAAAGCATACCTTTGAAGATATGGAAGAAGTTGACAGCATCACTTTGTGCTTTTTGCTTTGGAGTACACAATAATCAGCATATCGATCTACTTTGTATATCACAGCTATTTTGGATTCTACTTGTCAGAAGCAATAAATGATGCATTAGTTAGAAAACCACATTCAAGGTAGTTTTGGTAGTTTTTTTTTTTGATAAATTATGTTGTAGTTTAATTTATGTATACAGATTTCTACACATAACATTTCTATATGTAGAACCGATTATTATTGTTAATATACGAGTATAATAAAACTATAATAGTTTACATAAGACAAGATCAGGTCCGCCTGTGCACCATTACTAAGCCCCCGTACAGTGCGCGCCGCTCGTTAGCTTTTATTTGGACGCCGGACTCCTGTTCCAGAGTCCGTACACTCACTGACACGAATAGTTGGTAATTTTTTTATATTTACAACGAAGTAACTTTTGAATTCAGTCACACCTCGTGTTAAGTGACAACGAGGCCTCGGTGCAGCGTGGTCGTCTAGAATGCTCTGGCTCTCATACGTTGATAGCCGGAACACAGCAATGTTGTTACGACGGTTGTTATACAAATATGAGGATAGTAACTGGCCAAGCGTATTTCAAAAAACTCTATTCTTGAGACCTAAATCAAAACAAGGATCTCTAATTTACTGGTCAGTGGTAAATTCTCGTACCTCGCATGGCATTACCTCATTTATAATGTATGTATATATTTGATATGTGTTCACGTCTGTTTACTATAGATAGATCATTTAATGCGCCGTATGTTATTAATAAATAATATTTTCACCATTTCCACCATCGAATTAATTTACTACTATAACATATTATGTCATTAAACGAAGTAAAAAGAAGGGTAATATGAAACTGCATTGCATTTGAAACATAAGATCTTTGCACTATAATTGTTTTTAAAATCCACAGTAAATAAAACATTATAATTTAAACTATTAAGTTTCCGCCAAAAATCTCTAATATTGATAGATGTTGGAATTTACATAATTTTTTTTCTAATGAAGACGGATACTACTGTTTCACTTACGGGTTCAATCTGGACCTTAAATAAAGTAAACGTCATCTGAATTCATTACATACTTTCCCTCTACTTACGAGTAGTGACAATTTCTTTTTATTATCTTCTTTTTATCTAGATCCAATGTTATGAAGTATAGACTATGAAAAATAGGATATTTGATGAGAGGCTAAATCGTCCTAAAATCTAATCGTCCTGAAGTATTGAAGATTAAAAAGAATGAAATGAAACGAACCCTACGAAACAATTTTCTATGAAAATTACGTTTGTATACTTTTGAAGCTGGTCCGGGGTGATAGCAATATTTTTATTTAAATTTTTTTACTCCCCATTGTAGTATACAAAGATAGACTACAACATTATCTGAGTGGTTTCATGTTCCAGTTAATCAAACTGTAATATTTTGTTTTTAATTAAAAAAAAAAATTCTCCTATGCAAAAACGATATCCCAAAACAACCACCCGTCTTGATTGAACACATAATCACTTAGAGGCGAACACAAGAATGAGAAATTACTGGCGTGGTTAACATGGCTGTGGATACCCATTAAACATGGAGATCAGTTCAAAAAGGAAACGTATAGGGCCGCTACCAGGGGGTGATGGCCGGGGCGCACCTAGAGCTGACGCTGGGTGTTTCAGCATGGGAACCGTCAGTGGTGTAGCTTCTTTTGACTCGAAGTGTACGACTGAATCTTTCTCAGTGCGTTATCAGTGTTCAGTACATGTGCACAGTTTAATGTTCCCATTCTGTTTTACTCAATTAATTGCCGCCGACCGATGATGCGGTTTCGTAGCGGGATGAAATAAAATTATTGAGCTTATAGATTTCTTACTCATCCATTTTAGACCGAATTATCTCTTGCCAATGCTGAAATTTACAGGAAATTAATGCTTCAAGATAACGAGAATAGAAACGAACGTCATTTCGATTACATAGTTTGTTTAATAGTTACGTGTGAATCATATTTTAATTTCGCCGAATCTCTTGTAAGATCATCTCATCTCATTCAAACGTCCAGAGACAACGATGGAAAGAAATAAATTTCCTTAAGGAAGCTATAAAAGGGGATGGAGAAATGGAACTTAAATCTCCTTTATTTGAGTGAGAGATATTGCTCTCAAGTAGATCTCTTCTTGATTGTTAAAAGCCAGAAAAACTATATCGGCAGCAGCAAGACGTTCGAGATAAGTGATATGCCTGCCCATAACATTGCGGCGCTAGTTACGATATTATACACAGCACCATGTTGTCCTCATCGCTTGGGGACTGAAGATGTTAAGTGTCGTTACCCAAGTAATTTCATTAACTATAACGCCTTTCAAATCGGAACACGGTAATATTTGCACATAACTGTTTTGGTCTACCTTTGTTTTTTATTTGTTTAACGTGGGGAAAATTCCTGCGCATACCCGTCCGCGCGGGGTCAAGGACAGGTTATGTCGGACTTGCACCGACTAAAACCCCCACAATGTTCCGCCTCGTCGCTTTATATCAGGGTCACGGGAATGCTCTCGCAAACATCCGCGACCCCGCCAGCGGCGGCAGCATTTACGGTGCGGCATCGCTTAGTCGCAGAGGGTAGGGAGAGCCGCGCATCACAATACCGACACTCCTCTCCCCCTGCGACTTCACCGCGACTACAAAAAGCAGCATAAAGCCGCTTCTGCAGCCCACCGGCACGCATCCGAGGTGAGCTCACGAAATCCGGAAATCTAACCTGCAGCGGCCGCCCCGAGCTGGCCGGGTAGATTCCTCTTCGCTCACCGTGGAGGACCACGCCACGGCTACTGAGCCCCTCCGCAACGACAAGACGAGGACCTGTTGGGGAGGCGGTGGTACCTACCTAGGCCGTCTCCAACAACAGTGCTACTTTTAGGTAGAAATTGACTATACATAAAAACTCCCACTTCTACTCTATTTAATGAAATTAAAAAACAGCCTATTGTTATATACGTAAGAGCAAAGAGTAGTTCATGATTTTTTGTATAACAACCTAAAAAACTATGTGTAGCTTTCGGGTACCGGTAGAAACAAGTTAAAGTCAAGGTTCGCTTAGAAAAAAAAGAAGCGAACCATGTGTAAGTGAGATCTTATCAAAAGCATTGACAAATCTCGGGCACCCCATCCATCGGCGTTTACGTCCAGCAAAAAAGCGGCGCCGAACCGCCAATAAATAACATTGGCGGTGTCAATATCCCGCCTCCTACGCCCACGCGTGGGTACGCATTTGAAAAAAAGTTGTGTTTTTAAAAGAAACATTCTCATTCTTAGCCAAGAGCCGCTGTTTGAACAGCACAAGTAGTTTCATGGTATACTTTCCAAGAGACCTATTAACTATGACTTATATATATATACAATGCTTAAAAAATATATTATAATAAACCACATAATTAATATAATATTTAACATTTATAAATAAACCCTACATTTTTTTTTGACGACGAGAAAGGGCGAGACGTTTATCATCATCAGCCTATAGACGTCCACTGCTGTCACATAGGGCTCCCCCAAGGACCAGACCCAGAGCCCCGTTTGATGATTAGCAGGGTGCATCGTGAGCAGGTGAGGTTGGCTTTTGGATTCATTGAGTTGTTGTGCGGGACCCCTTAAACCTTTGGAAGACGTTCACCTGATAGTAAATAACAGTGCCCATAATAAAACGATACTACTTAGGATGAATCACACAGCATCAAGTTGTGCTCCTCGGATAACATAAGATGTTATCTCGTTACCCCATTAATTTCACTACGGCCTTTCAAACCGGAGCACAATAATGTTTGCAGACTACTGATTGCCGGCAGCAATAGGAGGTACCTGCCTAGACGATCTCCGACAACAGATATACCATACCATATATGAGTTACTCTATTAAAAAAAATTTTTACTATCTTTATCGGGTAAATGGAAGTTGACCAATTTGACCAGTGTTATGGATCAATGGCTATGATGTTCTTCTTGTGGGAGATGGTCAGAACATAAAGTGGTCCTTTCCATGGTATTTATGTTCTTTTTAAATATCATAACGTTTTCTTCTTATCGTAAGGGAAATTTTCTACTGTTACCATACATCCTGATGTACTCCCCTTCTACTACGTCTCAGGAGGAGAGAAGGGAAGTTTAGATTATATAGGATTTTTCCTACTAAAATCCCATTGGTGATAGCTTTTCATCTTTCTCATCATCGACTGATCGCGATCTCCGAAAATATTAAACGGATGCACTCAAAATTTGGTAGAGATATTACTTGTGGCATTTAGAGGTCAGCTAAGAATGGATTTTACAAAATTCCTTTCCCAAACGGAGTTCTAGAAGTAAATATCCGATAGGAGCTCCGGGGGTGCAAGATTGCCTCTGACGGGTATGTTACTGATATATTTCAAATCTTAATATATATTAAATATGGCGGAGAACAGGTATTTAATAATAAACCTTTTTAATAAGAGTTTGACAACTAATAAAAATTTTCGTTTAACAGACTGTGAAATTTTACATGAGTTTTTTGTTTACCCTCCGCCTAAGAGGGCGACGGCGGCGCCCGACCGCCTCGTGGTCACCGCATGGGACCAATAACTCATTGCCAAATTTTACGCACACTCGCAACAACATGACCCATAAGTTTTTTTTTTGCCCATTTGCCATTTGACCCGCGTGTTTGTTTTTATATAACTTCCTATTTTTTGACTGTCGACGCAATCGATAAAGGTTTAATGATAGCAGCTCCGACAACAGCGTTTATTTCTGTCGCCAAACTGCATTATCAACTAGAAAATTACTGTGGTAATGAACCTTATGTATCAAGGCGACGAGCACAATGTGATGCTGTGTATGCCATCCCATCTAACGCCACCGTCGTCGAATAAAACAAGATGTGTCTTAGAGTTGTGATTACGTTTAGGTTGTGAGAGACCCCTGATGCAAATGCTTGTGCGAGATGGCTGGCAGCAAATACCAGTGATGCATCATAGCCGGAGATGGAGTTGAGTTTCCGAGAGGCCCAAGAAAAGACCTGAACTGGTAGCATGGTAATGATTATGATGGAAAAGAAATCTGTTTTGCATACACACTACACAAGCAGTAAAACACACATAAGAAAGCGAGTGCTTCGGTACCGTCCTTATATAAAGGATCATCAATCAATTCTATCAGCAACTGTACCGGGTGAAAAGGCCAGGGTTGTACCAAGGCGCTACCGCCCACAAGTGTGAACAGTACACCATTTAAGATTGAGGTTCCACAAATAGGGAATTGAACATAACCCTACCAGAATGGATTCTAAAGGCGGCCGGTCTCATCCTATCCAAATCCAAACATTTCCTGCATCGTCACCTGATCATCTTGCAATCGGCGTTTCAATTAATTTTTTTTATTATTTATTTTCATACATATCTATTATTTATTTATTGTATTTCCTGCACATCGACCGAGAAGATCAGATATCTTATTACGGAGACAAGGGAAGGTATGTCATAGTAATACTCAATTATATGAGTGTTTCGCTAGACGGTATGTTAATTACTATAGAAAAGCATTTTACTTAAACCAAAAACTTTTTATTTTATTCGAGGAGACGAGCGAAATTTCACTTGAGGGTAAGTGAAAGGCCTGCCCCTAACAACTGGTGGCAGGCCTCTGTTGCCATAGACTGTCTAGGCGGGTACCACGGCATCACCTTTTTCTGCCGCCAAAAAGGAGTGCACAAATATTACTGTGTTCCGGTTTGAAAGGCGCTGTAGCTAGTGTGATTATTTGAGTAACGAGAGCCAACATCTTATGTCTCAGGCCCACGAGCGCAGTGTGGTTCAGTGTGTACCATTCTAACTAGCCCCGCGTTGTTATGGGCGAGCGTATCACTTACCATCTGGTGAACGTCCCGCTTGTCTCATCGCTTAATGAAATAAAAAAAAACAACGTGTTGCTGATTAGTATGCGTAAGATATATTCTTACACACTACAGTTCATCGGCAGAAATTGGAGCTGCGGCGGTACCTACCCAGACGTTCTCCGGCGAAATAGATCTACCTCCAGTAAACGTCATATATTAGGCCGGATCCCTATCAATAATAATCGCAACATTACTAATTTAATTTCTCCATAAAAAATAAACTAACCTAGGTCATTAAACTGAGTACTATAATCATCCTTTTTAATTATCAGAACGTTTAATATTTAGTATTAAACGGCCGAATCGTTGCAGTGAAACGTTTAACTTACAATAAACCGGCGCGCGCCTGTCAAGTGGCAATTGACGGCAGTGACGTGCCCTGATGACGTCACGGGGGCTCATCGACCATGAATCGCATGTGACCTTATTATGTATCGACCTGACTTATATTTTATTAAGGTCATCGGGCTCACTTGATGTGTGGAATGTAACGACCTTAGATTAGGAATGGGAAAGAAAGGAAATCTAAATATGTTGCTACTCTAAATTTTATAAGGTCAAGAGTTCTAGTGCCTTGGTCAATGGTCGGTTACCCTATCAGTACCTAAAAAAAAAAATTATACGACTGCATCTCCTCTTACATATATATATAACAATTGGAATTGTTATACAAAACTTTCTCTTAGTCTGCTCATCAAGGAATGTTTGTATCTTAGTCTTCATTCACACCTATAAGCTAACTGGAGTAGGTACTAGATAGGTAGATTCGTGGTTTCTTTTCAAGCAACAAGAGATATAAACCTTTAGTAATTTCCGAGATGGGACAGCAGAAGTAGCGTACACAACCACCACCATAAAAATCCTACAATCGTCAATGTTCGTAGCATAAGCACATTCTTTGCGAATCTCTTCTTTTTATTCAATTTCCTCTTCCACTCTTTACATTGTTTTTGTGCTTCACCGAAATTAAATAAGTGAGTATTGTTCATTGACCAATTTTTAGTCAGTAGATAAAATGGTTACGAGCAGTAAAAATTTCGATGAGAAACCAACGGCAGTCTATTTGTTAAATACAACGGGAACTAAAAAACGCTGGTATTCTGTCGAAGGTGTAGAGTAATTAGTTTAATTGAAACTGGGAACGTCTTCCTCGTTGCATCCATAATTTGCAACAAGCTCACCGGTAGAGATGTTAATGTTCTGAGAGTAATAGGGTCAGAACATGGTCCGAAATTAAAGAAACACTTCAATAATGATTTGCCGAATTTCAAAGTGAGATACCATTAGTTCAAAAGCTACATAGGTAAAAATACTACATTAAAACTATTCACTGATAAAACAGGAAGTTTACGGAAGCCGTTAATTGAAGCTGACTGAATGAAAAGGGAATATTATGAGCAAATGGTCTTCAAAACTTCTTTGGATAAATTAAGTCCAATAGTGAACAAAATGATTAAATTAAATCAAGTCGAAACATTAGATCAGGGATCATTAGCAATACAGGAGGAACAAGTATAAGAATTTCTAAAACCTTACACAATTTCAGATAAAACTTTTGAATTTTTTTTTTCATCACGAACAATTTTCTAATTTTTTTGTGAATTACATTGAAGTATCTAGTATTCGGTAAACCACTACATTATATTCCCTAGTATTCAGCATGGAAGTCTAATAATAAAGCCCCGAGTGCCCGGCGTCTCTTAGGAGACAGAAAGGACTATACCTGATCGCCAACTGTCACCAGTTGGAGAGACACTTTAAGGAGAAGAAGAAGTAATCAGGGAGCACAACAGATAAGATGTACATTAGTAGAAAATATAAGCGATTGAACAGACTTGATAAGTAGTTATCGCGTGTTATTGATCCAAATTAATTATTAAACGGATAGGGATATATTAAAAAAAAAAACCATTGTAGAAAAAAGAACTATCAGAAAAACCCCTTGGTGCTAATGAATCTGGAAACTTTATTTTGGAAATACTGTTAATCACGAATCATGCTTATAACTTATTATTCCTTCCTGATCTAATCCTCTCCTGATACTAAAAGATCCTTTCCTTGTTTAGGGTAACAATGAACTCGCTTATCCTCACGAAGCTCTCATCGTCGACATCTGAATTGGCGGAAATTCTAGAACAGCATAGGCCAGCTTATTTAGAAGTTTATGATCTCATGCGTACCAATAACAATTTGATGCTGGTCGTGAAGATGTACACTGCACGATGTTGTGCCTGGTGATATCATAGTAATTACATATACTATGAGGCTGTCAATATGGAACACAGTAATGTTTGCACACTACTGTTCGTCGGCTGCAATAGGCGCTGCAGTGGTATACCTAGACCATCTCCGACAACAGAGACCTACTAACGTGGTCCTAGTTAGGATTATATTAACTGCACCACATAACACTCATCACCTGAGAAATGATACGTAGTGTTTTATTACCCCTGTAATTACACTAACTACAGCGCCTTTCAAACCGGAGTCCTGTAATGTTTCATCATCATCAGCCGATAGACGTCTATTACTGGACATAGGCTAATCCAAATGTTCCCAATTAAGATAGGGATTCGTATGAGGGGGATTTGGGCCATTTCCTACCACTCTAGCCTAATGCGGATTGGTGGGAGCCAGAGCCTCGTTTGTTGATTAGCAGGATGCATCACGAGCAGGTGAGGTTGGCTTGGATCCCGAGAGTTGTTGTACGGGAACCCTTATACCCCTGTAATGTTTGCACATTACTATTTGGCGGCAGACATAGGCGCTGCGGTGGTACCTACCTGGATGGTCTCCGGCAGCAGAGACCAATGATATTTAGTGAAATTACTTACATTAAAGAGTGAACTGACCGCCAACTTCCGCTTGTCGGAGAAGCATCTTAAGAAAAAGAAGTGAAATTTGAAAACGAGACGAATTGAAATGCTCCAATGGGAACAGTGACCAACGAACTTCATGTCGCCTCATGGTTTGAAAATTGTATTATAACAAGAAGCAGCAGTACTGCGTCCAGCGCCACCCAGACAGTGATTCCCACCGCAATCACACGCCGAGCCCCAAATAAACGCATTTAACAGAGAGCGATTATCGTATCAATTACTCAGTGATCGAACCCGCGTCCGTTATGACAGGAGACATGTGGTTCGTGTCAGGGCCACTGAGGGTGCATGAAGGTGCGCTGGTGACGTCATCGCGTAAGTCTTCCGAGTAGCTAATAAACATAGTGTACTTTATTAAAATGTTCTCAGTGATGTTATTTAAAGAAGCAATTGTAATTATTTGAAGGAATTTTTGTTTTTGTTTTTACACTTATTGTTTATGTTTGTCTCCAATAACGAAAACAAAAAATTCATAATTGTTCGATCTCAGCACATAATTATAGAGCTAGAGAGACAGATTCTACGTTGTTACTTTTCTTTCTTTCTACGTTTACTTTTATTTTTTTTTTTCTTACGTTTACTTTTTATTCTACGTTTGTTGAAATATATGTTTTCTAATATAAAATTTAAAATATAAAGCTATTTTGTTTTATTTATGATTACAGCATACTCAGTAGTTTTATAAGAGCATTACTGTCATCTGTTAACAGAGAGCAAAATTAAACGTACTATTTTAGGTTACTAAGATTTTGTTCATATTCACTATACCACTATTAAAAAACTTTACAACTAGATAGAAATATATAATTAATAAATACGCCGTCTAAAGAGTAATAGCTGCACTTCTTGAAAGTTTGTTTGTAAATTGTTAATAGCGCCATCTGTTATAAAAAAGTTTCTCCAAAATTTGTGGCTAAGCAAAATAATAACTTTGCACTATAGATCCTAATATTTAGTGTATATATCCTGATCTATATATCTTAATATATAAACATTATACATAAATAGTGTTTATGAAATATATCTCATAAAATAGATAACGTAATAAGAGTTTTACAAATACATAATGTCATTCAATTGTAATAATTTATTTTTCAATGATTTGACACATAGGTGGCGCTATCAAGGAATGTTGTAAGATTATTTTTAAAAGCAGCATAAGTCGATTTTCTTTTAAACATTGTGAAACATCTTAGAAATATCTCGGCGCCTCAGCATCAGTTTCACTGCAGTATATTCATTAGCTACAGCTCCTTCAAATCTGAAATACTTTAAATACTATCAGTGAAGCAATAAACGTAAGTATTCCGAAAACACTTAGGCATAATGTTTTGTTAGATAGTTACATCATACATCCTAAATTTCTTAAAGTGTGATAATTCCTTCGTGGACTTTTTAGTAAATTTCATGTACGCAGTCACACAGACAACTATTTTTCTGATTTCCCACCCAGCGGATGACTAATACCGATCAATCGGAAGCGCATTAACACAATTGTAAACCAATCCCTTCTACATTGTCTCATATAGACTATAATATATTTTAGACAGAATTGACCGTGAAAGATTTATTAAAAGTTAAAAATTGTTAACAACTGAATTAATGGTCAGTAAACATTTTACATTGTCGTTTTTAATACTCACTGATGACTGGAACAACATCCGGCGTCGGTGTTCCGTCGGCGTTTTCAACTGGAGCGACTGCTTTGTACCTAAGTAAATAAATACCGGTGCACATATGTACTGCGAATGGGAAGAAGCTTACTAAGTGTTAAATATATCTATAAAGATAGATGTATGTATAATGAAAATGGGTTTTCTTTGTTCCCCAATCACGTGAAAATCAGTGAACGTATCTACATGGGAAGACGAGCATTCGACGCGGAATAGTTTGTAGATGATTATAAGCTATTTATTTTTTGTATTTCATAGATCCTTCATTGTTTTATTTTTAATTAACTATTATAAATATTTTCATTTGGTATTATTTATATGGTTGCCATAGTTACGGTTGGTAAAGAAAGTCTAATATTTATATTACGGCCAGCAAAGCGGGCTACTTTATCTATATATAAATTTACATATTTAAAAAGTAAAATCGATTACAAATCGATAACAGCCACTTTCGATTTAAATATAAAACAGCGATTTTTTTATTATATACGTGCTAATTTTTTTTACACAACGAAATGACGAAACGAATGGGAAGTTCACCTGATGGTAAGTGATACGCCCACCTATAAAAATGTGATGCTAGTTAGAATGATATATAGTGAACTACATTGCGCTCGTCGCCTAAGACAAAAGATGTTGAGTCTCGTTACGCCAGTAATTACGCTAGCTACGGCACCCTTCAAACTGGAACACAGTAATGTATGCACAGTACTGTTTGACGGCAGATATAGGCGCTGCGGCGATGCTTACTTAGACGGTTTCCGGCAACAAAGGCCTACCCCCAAATAAAGCTCTCTTTTGCAAATGTTCGTCTGTGTACTCATTCCAATATATCTTATGCTAAACTTTTTTAGGGTTGCAAGAGGCCCCGCCCAACAACTCATTGGCCCAAACCAACTACACCTGCTTCCAGTGTACCCAGCTAATCAACAAACGAGGTTCTGGTTCCCACTATACCGCTTTGGGCTAACGTGGTGGGGAATGGCGCAAAACCCATATAAACTCCTACGAACGACGGCATCTATTTCCAGGCGGTACTGGAGGCCATGCCTTTGGGCATTATAGTCTGTACAATTGTGTAGTAATGAATTATACGGAAAGAAAGAAAAGCTTTTCTTTTATATGTCAGGATGGTCTCAAATATTGTTAGGTCTGTGTGATCCGTGGCGTCGGTTATGAGCTATTTCACGATAAGTGCCTCTCGCCGTTTTGTTTGTAAACAGTTGGAGAGCTCGCTTCGATTGTTTTAAAACCAACGGGAAAATCATTCGATTAATAATCGATATGAGATTCCGATGCTCTTAATCGATTTTAATTTATCTTCCGATGTGCCGTATAAATGAGCGCAATGAAAACCGAAATGAAAACATGTAAGCTGTATATATATAATGAAAATGGGTTTTATTCGTTCGCCAATCACGCGAAAACGAGTGAACATATCGCCACGGGTATGATATACCGACTCAAAATAATTTGTAGATAGTTATAGGCTATTTATTTTGTGAATTTCATAGATACTTCATAATCAATACATTTTTATATGAACATCTTCAATCCGTGTTATTTATGCGGTTGCTATAGTAACGGTTGCTATAGAAACTCATTTGCAGTTGCGGTTGCCCTCAAGGGATATTTCAGACATATTTCAAGTCCTGTTTTATATCACAACCAGCAAAACGAACGGGGAACAGATAGTAAATAATAAATAAAAATTGTCATGATTTACTGTTGGCAAGTGTCTCTTGCCGGAAGTCGGCTAATGATATCTATTGAGTGCAAACAGATTCCGGTTTTAAAGGCATTGTAGCTAGTGAAATTACTGCGGTAACAGGACTTATATCTTATGTTACGCGATGAGTGCAATGTGATGCTGTGTATATCATTTTAACTTTCCTGGAGACAGATCTCTGTTGCCGGAGACCGTCTATGTAGTTACCACTGCAGCTTCCATTTCTGCCGACACTCAGTAGTGTGCAAATATTACTATCTTCCGGTTTGAAGGGCGCTGTAGCTGTAGTGAAATTGCTGAGGTAACGAGTCCTTACATCTTGTAGTAGCCAACGAGCACAATGTAGTGTTGTGTATATCATCCTAACTAACGACACGTTATTATTGGCGGTAATGTTCACCATCAGATGAATATCCTGCTCATCTCATCGAAGTGTGGAATAAAAAAAATTAAGCTTACTAAAAATTATCTGGTGTTTTATTTGAATCGAAATCTCATCAGTGTTCACTTTTTTTTTATCTAATTAAAATTTGACCTTAATTTCACGTCATATTAAGTGACGATGACACCGTTCATGGTGGAGTCTGCTCGCCAAGAATACTCCAGCTCTAATATACAGCAATACTGTTATAATCGTAGATTAAGAATATTAATATAATATTTGAGTATATTGTAACTAGACACAAATGAAATCGGAATCGAACCAGGGACCTCCGTAATGACAATCGGTTCACTGATCCACTGGGACAGTTAAACGTGAATTATAGGGTTAAAAGATTAATAATATTATCGATCTTCAGATTGGATCTCGGTTCGCCGCTTGGGGTCAGCGAGTCAGCCGCAAGCACCGCACTTAACTTCCCCGATAGCCACTTATGATCACCATAGACACCGTAATGTACTAGACAGCAAAATTAAAATTAATTATTTTTGTATTATTTTCATGAAATGATAACAACAGGATACTTATCTATTATCAATTTATATCACTCTTAGAAAACGCATAAGTGATTACAGGTAACAAGATTTGAGATCTTTGAAATCTTAGAACGACGTGAGCAATGTGATATGATATCACTTCATTGTATAATATAAAAAAAAATCTCCTAAGATAATTCGTTTAAAAATGGCGTCAATTTTCTCGAACAATATTGAATGTGGCGGTAACCTAACCTTACATTTGTTATGAATGGGTATCTGTTGCTGAACATAAGGCTGTCCAAAAGTTATTGTCAATTTCGTCACCTGATGATACAGGTCATACAGGTGCGCATGGAGAGCCGTAGCCTCCTTTTGTGAAACTGTTATGGTACAGAAAGAGGCTGCTGAGCGGGATCGAGAGAAAACAGATCCCGGTCGGACGCGCGGCGTCACGGGGCACCGGTGAATGGTGTTCCCCTACTTTAATGGGACCTTTGGGATCGTTGGTGGTTAGGATGGGAGTTCTCATCGTCTTTTCGACGACCCTGAGGAGGATGATGGCTAGACGTAGTCTCCGGTCATTGAAGTAGTGTACTCACTAGGATCTGCATAAACCAGCCCTCGTGACGGGCTATCTCAGCATAGGGTTAACGAGGCCGCGATTGTGTTCCGAACGGAGATCCCGTGACCTCTCCAAATGTCGAAGTTGACATCGAGGGGGTTTTAGTGGGTAAAAATATCCATATAACTCTGACTTTCCCCCCGAAGACAGAGTATCTTTTCAAAGATTTCCTCGCCCCCGAAACGAAAAAGTTAAACTGGTGCGCTTTTTTTTAACGACTGCGATGTTCACCTGATGGTTAACGGTACACCTGTCCATAACAACGTGGCGCTACTTACGATAGTTAGGATATTAAACACAACAGCACATTGTGCTCATCGCTGTAAAACATAAGATATTAAGTACAAGACTTATTATTACCCCAGTAATTTCACTAGCTACAACACCCTTCACTATAATTCGTGCACACTACTGTTTGGCAGCATAAATAGGAACTACAGTGATACTAGACGGTCACCGGCAATACAGATCTTCTACAAGTAAACCTGGATTTGTACCGTCTTAGTCGACTTTTATGAACCGCTGACCTTCAATTATATTTGTGGTTATTCTAACTAGTAACAGTAACCCTCTAAGGGATATAACCGCAAACATTTTACAGAGGTATTTAATAAATATAACCCATCTGCCCTTTTTCAGCTCTATGGCCACTCCACTTGATGGCATACGATACGACCTCTTCATTGAACATCATCTAAATGAAATATAAACCGCCCGAGCTCTTCGCGATCAGCTCATACCAATAAAGCCATTACTGTAACTAAATCTATTAAGGTTTTTATTTTAAGAAAAATAGCAGCAGCAGCAGCAGTACAGGGAAGTAAGCACTGCATACCCTGGCTCCGTAAACCTGTCTAAAGTTCACTGGTGGTAGGTCTCTGTTGCTGGAGACCGTGTAGGTAGTTACCACTGCAGCGCCTATTGCAGCCGACAAACAGTACCGTTCAAACATGACTATGTTCCGGTTTGAAGGACGCTGTGGTTAGTGTAATTACTTGGGTAACGACACTTAACATCTTATGTTTCGAAGCGACGAGCACAATATGGTGCTGTGTATATCATCATAACTAGCACCACATTGTCATGGGCAGGAGTATAAACTCGCTCCCGCTGTAGTACCTACCTGTACGATCTCCAGAAGAAGGACTCATCACCAGCAGTTTTTTTTTAATTTTTAATTACAGGGAAAAGATATTCAAATGTCATGCTAAAAGTCACCTTTTCTTCTTAAACTCTACTCCCATTCGAAGATCTGTAAGTAGTAAACTCCAAGTATATCGTAATAGTAAAATCTGGTCATCACGGTCTAGTATGAACATCATGTAGTTATAATACTAATAGAATACAGTTTAGAGTCCTCATGTCCAGAAATGGACATTCATCGTTTGAGATGATTATGACGCGGGGTGTAATGGTTCCCGCACAACTCATGGGATCCAAGCCAACCTCACCTGCTTGTGGTGCAGCCTGCTAATCAAGAAATCAGCAATCCGCATTGGAACAGCGTGGTGTGAAATGGCTCACATCCGCCTATATACCTACTTGATAGACGTGGGAATCTTTGAAGACCTATGTCCAGCAGTGGACGTCTATCGGCTGATGATGATGACGATTGTTTTTATAATTCATGATCGCTTATTTGTTTGCTTTTAAAAACTTTCTGTTTCCTTCACTCTTGACGGAGTGACAGTGCCAAAAGATGGTGGTGGTGAAATGTCGCCGTTTCGGCGATTCCTGCTTTCACGATACATTTCCACCGGTCTATCGATTCTAGAATGACCATACTTTCTGTTATGGTATCTTGGTGACATATTTTATGGTGTTAGTCTATCATCGTGTTTGTTAATTGACCATGTAGTCTTTTACCCTGAATGATCAATCACTCCACAAGTTATCTATACGAGAATCGTGTTCTGAGGATTTGTAGATGCGTAATTCAACGTGTATGTTTAATGTTGAGGTCTTTTGTTAGACCTGTGGACAGCCAGGTTATGTTAAGAATGTCTCCAGCTCCAGATTTCTAAGGCATCATCAATCAATCAAAACAAAAATTTTATATGTTTTTTTTTTATATTGATTAAACGACGAGACGAGCGGAACGTTCACGGCTTGTCCATAACAACGTGGCGCCAGTTATGATGGTATATACTACACCGAGTTGCGCTCATCGCCTCAGACCTAATACGTTGAGTTTCATTACTAATAGCTACAGCGCCATCCAAACCAGGAACACAATAATGTTTGCACAATACTATTTGGCGGCAGAAATAGGAGCTGCAGTAGTACATACTACTAAGTAACAAAATTATTATCAATATTCAATAACAAATTGCAATTTAAATGTTATTAGACAGCTTATAATATCTCTAATAAGCTTCTGCGTACAGCTTTTACTAGTAGTGATATAAATTAGAATTGAATTCTTTACCGGAGTCGGGAGAAAAAAGTTAATATATGTTGACACTTCCACTCACAAATATTTTTATTGGTCGACCGCAAACCCCGCGCTCACCCGATTGGTCTATTTAAATGTGGAACTAATGATGGAAGGAGACGATGGGTAGTGCGAGTGCGGTTGGCTGTTAGGGGGAAAGAGACAGCTAGATACTTCTAGGTGCTTACCGATAAAGCGACCCGTTAACAGCGGACGCTCAGGAAGTACGATGCGCGGAACGTGCAGCGGCTGCATAGTAACATTACTACGTATTGGTACGTCAAATATTGAATTAATGACTTATTATCAAACACATACTATTCGCAACTTTATCATCATCATTGTCCACTACTAGACATGGACCTCTCCCAACGGAAGTTACTTAGCACACATGCA
Organism: Ornithoptera alexandrae; assembly: GCA_029030555.1. NCBI lineage: Eukaryota > Metazoa > Arthropoda > Insecta > Lepidoptera > Papilionidae > Ornithoptera > Ornithoptera alexandrae. The sequence goes on from JARDVY010000031.1 coordinate 4,377,570, forward strand.
AATAACTAATTGCTATCTAAAATCTCACCTGTATTTCTGATAAAACTACCACTGTCAGTACTTTTTCTTATTTCCGTTACTAGGTAATTAAGTTTAGAAATACATTATTTATATACGGTTAATAAAGCATATTTAAATGTTAATTATGAAATAATAAACACCAAAGTATTAGTTAACTTTTTCATTAATAAAATATAAGGAAGAGAAATCGTTTCTAACTAATAACTCAACTTGAACTTAAAAAATATTGAATGTAAATACACAAAAAAAATTACAAATCAGGTAATAGCTTTATTACATATATTTCACTTAAGCCTTTTTCACTTATTCTACCTTAATTCATCTGTAGTTTAAGACCTGGAAATGTGACCACATACGAAAAATATCTGAAATTATTCTTATGGTCTATGGAAACAACGAGATGATGATAAATGATAAATGATACATGATCATGTGGCGTTGGTTAGAAGTTACACAGATCCACTTGTATTTGTCGCGAAGAGACACAAGATATAACCTCGATAGCTATTACAGTATAATTACTGTAATACTATAACGCCATACTTACTGAAACACAGTAATGTTTGCATACTACTGTTCAGAGGCAGAAATAAGAACTGTCGTTGTACCTACCTAGACGTTATACGACAACAGAGAATTTATGTCAGTTTGCAAGAATACTTTAAAACCTTTGTTATACCTCTTCACTGGATATTTTTTTTTATACAATGAAGAGGCGAGACGAACGGGACGTTCACTTGATCGTAAGTGATACGCCCGCCCATGACAAAGAGGCGCCAATTAAGATGGTATACACAGCACTACATTACGCTCGTCGTCTTGAGACAATATGTTAAATCTCGTTACCCCGGTAATTTCATAAGCTACAATTCCTTTCAATCTAGTTTCCACACTACTGTTTGGCGGCAGAAATTTACTGGAGGTAGGTCTCTGCAGCCGGAGATCGTCTAGGTAGGTACCGCTATAGCTCCTATGTCTGCCGCCAAACTATAGTTGACAAACATCACTGTGTTCCGATTTGGAGGGCGTTGTAGCTAGTGTAATTACTGGGGTACAGAAACTCAACATCTTTTGTCTCAAGCGACGAGTGCAATGCGGTGCAGTGTGTAACATCCTAACTAATATCACGCCCATAACAATGGGTAAGGCTTACAATCAGGTGAACGTCTCTTTCGAATTTTCGCTTAATTGCTTAAAAAATTTACCGACACGGTCTCCGGTCTTCCACCAGTATATATTATTTACATAATTTGGAGTACTTGTATATAAATAATATTTGCAATGGCCAATACTCTACGTCATCATAATTTACTACTGAAGCGATCAAATCGCATTCACGTAAACATCTTCAAGAAAAACTCAACGATCCCCACTACGCGCACTTCGCGCGCTTTTTTAAAAAGCGAACGCCCCTCATCCTGCCATCTCTTTTACACGCGTTGTATCGACGCGCGTCCGCACCGATCGCCGTCTCGCTCTAAAGCTTAAGGCAGTAAAGCGGCCAATCTATCGGGCGAAGTTTATTCGTTCAGTGAAAGCTTTGCGGTGAGACGGGGCCCGGAGCGCGCTGTGTTTATGTGCACGAAATATTCATTATGGAGCCGAAGATGAAAAGTTACAAGGAACCGCTCACTGTGACAGATTGTGATAAGACAAACGTGAACCTGTCAACGCCGTTCTCCATTAACGATATACTAACCAAGGAGAACGAGGCGAAGTGCGATTACGAGAACTACTCAAACACGACTTACAAAGTGAACTTTTTGGGTAAACCCGCGAACTTTAAAGAGGACCCCTATCAGAGTAAGGAGGTCTTGGAGAAGAATATGAAGTACTACGACGACTGTAGCAGTGCGTATCGGGATTATGGTGATGATGCGGCTTTGGACATGTCCAGGAAGAATAATTATCCAGTCACGGAATTATCAGGTTTGTTTTAATTGTATAATTTTTATAGACTATATATCGCATAAATGTATAGCAAACATTTTAGTATAACATTGATAAATATAGAGACCGTATCTCAACGTCATCTTTTGTGTATTAGTTAATATTCTAAGATCTTTATAATTAAAATTAATGATAGATAAGAAGTTTTACTTGTTATATATCTCTTTTTAACACTACTATGTGTTTCATATTACCCTTGAATGAAATATATGGAGTAAAAAGAAATGTGGTCAGCTATTTTATTTAGTGGGGTGTAAGGGTTCTCGCATAACAACTCACGGCATCGAAACCCAACCTTGCCTGCTCGTGGTGTACCGTACTAATCAACAAACGAGGCTCTGGCTCCCACTAACCCGCATTGGACCAGGGTGGTCGAAAATGGCACAAATCCCCTCCATATGAATCCCTACTCGATCGATGTGGGAATCTTTGATGGAGGCCTATGTCCAATTGTGGACACCTATGGACTGATAATGAATATTTTATATAATTATAGTCTTGGTCTAATTATACTTTAAACTATTTATCGACATTTAATATATATTACAGATTTAATTAGTATTCTATAATTGTCTATGTGAATATGGGAAAATTAGTAAAGCAACATTTGTATATTGGTTTTAATTGTTTTTCCATATAAGTGTTCTATACCTTTTATCAAATGGTATTAGTAGCATGAAATTTATATATATTATTTATATATTTAATTAAACGTAAATTTTATTATTTATTCTGAAATTACTTCTACAGGTACTTATGCATAAATTATCTTATATACATAATACCGCTTCCGCAGTACAAAATAAACGTTAAAGAAATTTATATTACCAAAATACTATTTAATATAAGGTTTTGTACGTAGAATATAAAAACGTTTTGATAGCGATATGTTTAATAAATCGTCATTTAATAAAGTAATAACTGTAATAAATTGTTTACACAACGATTACGAGAAACAAACATATATTACCAGAGACACGACGTTACACCCACTCCACATCCTTTGATCTATTTCACATATATTATAATAAATACGTAAACTGTAACATCTTGTACAACTATTATGCAAATTTATAAGAGTATAAAACCTTATGAAAAATATCGTTTGATATAAAAAAATGTGAGTTTAGTACGTATAACTTTATTTATTGTCAATCAATCTTGTTGTACCTGCACTACGTAGATCTTTCTATCTTCTGAAATGGAGCTGTGATATGTTATCAATTAAACGATTAATTTCTTAATGTCGCTAACTAATGTGTTATAGTGACACTTATGTACAAAATAACTGAGAAAGCTCGGCTTACTCTAATTTTTCTATAAACGAACTGATATATTCAAAAGATACCCCGCCTCAGGGGAAAGTTACGGGTATATGAGTTTTCCAATCAAAGGGTGAAAAAAGCTAGTACTCAGTTCTCCAGCAACACGAAACCACTTCAAGTTTACTGGGCTCCTTTAATGTTGAATAAGGATCCTTATCTCTTCAACAGCTTTCTTAATTATTAATAACCCAAGAATACAACCTTGACAGTAGCAGTTACATAAAATGCCAAATTCGGTTTACCTTATTAGCTTATTATGAAGCTTAACATACTTTAAAATGAATAAGTCATGATAACGACAGACTAACAAAAAACAAAGTTATGAGAAGACAGAGAAGATAAAATTTATGAAATAAACCCCGTCTGTAGGGTGACTACATAAATGCCGTTAGCGGTAATTAATACCTTTTTTTTGATTTCGAGGGGGAAATCTTCTAAAGATATCCTACTTCTGGGGGAAGTCAGGGTTAAGTGAGATTTTTACTCACTAAAACCCCTTCGGTGGTCTGCATCAGGGCATTCAGAGAGGCTCCGGGATTTCTTATAGAATGCACCGCTGCCCCTCAACACTTTCTGTTATACGTCTCTGGGGAGAAGCCTAACCCTCTTAGGCACCATCGCTGACCCATATGCTGTTCCACGCAGATTCACTTATCGAGTGATAAGAGCCCTCACCCTCAAGGCCCGCGAAAGTCCTAGACCCTTTTAGTCGCCTGCTACGACAGGCAGGGCTTACCTCAATCCTATTCTTACTAGCCCGAGACTACAGAGCTGAGCGGTAACGTACCTACTAAACTAAGCAGTAAACTTAACTCACACAACCTTGAATATTAAATCTTCAAAAATCAAAAATCTCTTAATTATTATAACAATATATAATGCGTTTATTTAAAATATAGATATACCATTGAATTAAGACTACAATTAATTAGGATGAAGCTACATTTGAGTAAAAATAACTAATCGCAATATACTTTTTTTTATACACAATCGGCTAACTTTTAAACTTCGTTCGATACTAAGTGACAACAAGAAACAAAATCTTAAATTATGATCGCCCAGAATCCACTGTTCTAATCTCGTATTGACACTTGGAAGATAGCAATGCAGTGCAGACTATTTATATTATCAGGTTTGTAACTGTTAGACAAGGTCTTAGAAAAAAATTACCAGCATTCAAACTAAACATGAGATCCTAAACTCATATCCGGGACCTTCACTTAATTCATCACGAAGGCAATTAAAGCATACGCCATAATCGATACTTAGTATCAATTTCATTATTATTTTGATATAAAAAGATATGATTTCTTTTAATCTATATATATATAATAAAAATGGGTTTTGTTTGTTTGACAGTCACGTGAAAACTAGTGAACGTATCTACATGGAAACTTTGTAGATGGTTACATGCTATTTATAATTTGAATTTCATAGAACTTTCATCGTTTTATTTCTGATGAACATTTACAAACATTTTCATTTCGCATTGTTTATGCGGTTGCTATAGTAACGAGTTGCTCTCAAGAAATATTTCAAGTCTAATTCGATATTACGGCCAGCGAGGCGAGTGGGGAAGGTGGTACATATATATAATTATACCTAAAAAGTATTTATATATTTTTTGTGACCTTTAGTCACTGCAGGTCACAAGCGAAATTCATAGAGGACAAAAAAAAAAGAAACAAACGAAGGACGTTCGAAATTCAAATCGCCAACAATACATGTGTAATGGCGCGTTCACACCGGCGGTGCCGCGGCGCGACATCGCACCGCCACCGGCACTTCTATTACATCGCCCCTCATTATGCCAAGTGACTTGAAAGCACTATTCGAGCATTCAATTTAGTAATTACAGTGTTCCATCGCCACGTGGCGGATGAATTGCTTGACGCAACAAAACCTTTTTAGTTAATTCCCTATAATGCGTTCAGGTCTATAGAAGTAGTTAACGGATGGTCTAGGAGTGTAATCCCTATTCACAAATAACTAGACAGGAAATAAACTAAACAGCGGTTGGTGCCTAACTAGTCGTAGGTCTCTGTTACTGAAGACCGTCTAGGTATCACCGAAGCTTTGCAAACATTACTGTGTTCCGGTTTGAAATTGCTGGGGCTAACGAAAACCAAATCTTATGTCTGATGACGACGAGCGCAATGTGGTGCTGTGCATCCTAACTAGCACCACGTTATCATGGGCTCTTCTCATCGCTTTGTAGTATAAAAAAAAGTGATCTACCGTTATCTATATAACAGAGAACATTTTTGGATCTATGTAGTACATAAAGACTTTCTTTTGTTAATCGTGTTTATATATTAATACAACCTTTTACAGTATATTATATAAAATGTTTATTAATATTCCGTTCTTTTATTGAACAAAAGACTGATGTTTTTTGTTGTCTAAGTTAATACTTAGTGACTTAACAAAAGATTGTACGCACGCGAAAACAGTGTTAGGCACTATACAAATTGTGTCTACGGTTTAATGATCGCCGACAATTTGTGTAATGGATTCATTGTGAATGCTCCTTTATAAGCAGATGGCGTGCCTGTAACTTTGACTTGACGATTTTTTTAAAGCGACTAGACCAGTGGGACGTTCACCTGATTGTAAGTGATACGCTTGCCCACACCAACGAAAGTAGGATTGATATACATTGCACCTCATTCTGCTGTGCCTACTGACAAGACATTGAGTCTCGTTGCTCCAGTAATTGCATTAGCTACAGCGCCCTTCAAACCGGAACACAGCAATACTTGCACACCACTGTTTGTCCACTATAACAGACGCTGCGGTGGTACCTAACTAGACGGTCTCCGGTCACAAAGACCTATCACCAAGGAATCGGTGTCATTTGATGGCATAAATTGTTACCTTCACATAATCTCTTATAATGGAGACTATTAGTACTATTAAGGGTAGTTTTTTTAGTAAATAAAGTCCATTCCATACTTGTTAAGCGGTTCCTCGTGGATGCAATTTGTTGGGTGGTAATTTCGTGGACATTCTTCACTCTCGGGTCGAGCACCGGTAACTTCTTTGTGCATTTACTGATCGTTGAAAACTTTCGTCGATTATTTTGTTAACTGTTCGCTTAACTTACTCGTGTTATTTTATTTCAAATGTTAACTCCGGAAGTATGTAGGTCTCTGATACCGTAGACCGGCTAAGCAGGTACCATCGCAGCGCCTATTTAATGTGCAAACCTTACTGTATTCCGGATAGAAGGGCGTTGCAGCTAAAGAAATTCCTGGGATAACGATACTTGACATCTTATGTTTCAAGGCGACGAGCTTAATATGGTGCACTGTACACAATCCTAACTAGCACCACGTTGTTATAGGTGGGCGTATTACTTAAGATCAGGTGAACGTGCCGCTTGTCTGTTCGCTAAATTTTATAAAAGAAATAAATAAAAAATTGGTAACAATAAATACTGTTTGGTAAACATGTTAATTAGAATCTCATTGTTAAGGATAGTACCCACCATCAGGTGAACATTCTTCACGATTTGTTCCTTTATACTTGTCACATAATATCATTTGAAAAATGGCTGGTCAAAGGATTGCTATAACAAATAAGAAATAAGTTTAGATATTTTTATTTTACAAATAGTTCGACAATAAAATGTTGTAACTTACTCATATTTCCATCATATATTATTATACTTACTTATCATTGTTACAGATGACTACGACTCTCGCTCGTCGACCACGGGATCGCCAATCCGCCGCAGCAATTCTTCCCCGAACTCCGACATCGGCTACAAACCCTTCAATCTCCACTACGAACCCCGCAAGTGCTCCACTCCGCCACCAACAGACTCCAGAGCGCTCCACTCGCCAAGCTACAACTTGAACGAATACACACAAAATGGCGGACGTAAGAAGCGATCCAGGGCGGCATTCTCGCACGCACAGGTTTACGAGCTTGAAAGACGGTTCAGCCAACAGCGGTATCTATCCGGACCCGAACGCGCGGACTTGGCGGTGAGCTTGAAACTCACGGAGACACAAGTCAAGATATGGTTCCAGAATCGACGGTACAAGACGAAAAGAAAACAGATGCAGATGCAGGAGAGCGGCATGCTGGCTGCGGCGGCGGCGGCGGCGAACCACGCGCGGAAGGTAGCGGTCAAGGTCCTCGTCAACAACAACGGCCAGCCAGCCTTACCCGATCTGAAACCGTATCAGGCGCCGCTAATCGGGAAGCCGTTAAATCCGGCACTGTTCACGCCACCGAATCTTCTAGAAGGTTCACCCATATTAAAACACTTTGCGGGCGTCTACGGCGTAGATTTCGCAAAGAACCCGGAGTACAAAGCACTCCTGCAGGAATCATACAACCAGGCCGTCCTGCAGTCGTTATACGGTCCGCATCTAGGTGTTAATTATCCTAATCTACCATTATCGTACATGTACTACCCAGGTCATTCGTCATTTGGTCTGCCGGCGCCGTGCGACGTGGATAGGAACCAGGGCGAGATGAGTATAGAAGTAAAAGAGTTTGAAGACAGCACAAGAGTTAAGGATAAAGTAGAAAAGGTCAAAATGAGGATTGACGACAATGAAAACAGTAACGGGAGTATGGCAAGTAACATCGAAATAGAAAATTGAAAAAAAAAATAGAAAAATAGATTATTCTTCTAATGGTGGTAGGTCTCTGTTCCAGGAGACCGTTTCGGTAGGTACCACCGCAGCTCATATTGCAGCCGGCAAGCAGTAGTGTGCAAACATTACTGTGTTCCAGTTAGAAACGCGCTGTAGCTAGTGTAATTACTGGGGTAACGAGACTTAACAACTTATGTCTCAAGGCGACGAGCGCAATATGGTGCAGTGTGTATCATCCTAATGGGCGCCACATTATTATGGGCAGGCGTATCACTCACCATCAGGTAAACGTCGCGCTCGTCTCATTGCTTATATGAACAAAAATAATTCTAAATTCAAATATATTTTCAAACTGTTTCATCATCATCATCATCATCAGCTGACAGACATCCACTGCTGGACATAGTCCCCCACCAAAGATCGCAACTGTTTAACGAAAAATTTATTTAGTAATTAGTAACCACCACCGTATCGTAGTGGCTGACCGCTTGCGGATACGGAAGTCCCTGGTTCGATTCCAGGACCACTTGTACTGAAGTTTGGTTGATAGCATGACATTGCCATGACATCATCGTTGTGTACCAGCTGTCAACGTATGAAGGCCACAGGACATTCTAGACGAGCACGCCTTAACATCCACGACCTCATTATCACTTAACCATCATGTTAAGTTTAGGGTAAATATGAGTCCATTGTTTTGTGTAAATACCATCAGTTAAATCGAATCGAGAAGCTGAGGATCGAATTGGTTTTCTCAATCTGATCGACAAACTTCAGTTTCACGGGCACCTGATGACGACGAGTCCGCTGTAGATGCGTTTGATTAAAAAAAAGACTTTTAATTAGTAACGATTAAATGTTAAATAATCTTTGCACAAATTACTGTTTGTTGAAGATCTTGAACGGTTTAATTTAACTGTTACATTTGTTACGCGACGTTGTCAGTTAACCAAAGATATGATATTTAAACCAAAGTTTATACCAAAGACAAGTCTACGAGCACCTTTATATAGATAGATGAATTGTTAGTAGTTATTCCTTTGTATATATTAATTTTTGAACGTTTAGATTATATTGTAAAGTAGTTGGAAACGTTTGTAAATATTGTGTATGTGTATTAGTTAATTTTAAATTTTTTAATAAAAGTGCAATAGTTTATTTTATGTTTATTTATTTATTTTTTAAACATTCCCTAAATCACGTTTTAGTACCGTTCATACATAACCCGTTCTCCCGCTTGACAAACGTGCTTACATTGCCAAATGGCATATATCCTTTTTTGCATCCACCATCCTTGATCAATAGTAGACATGATTACTATCATCATGATACCGATGGAAGGTCACTGCTGTACATAGGCCTCCCCAAAGATTCCTAAATAGACCGGGTAGGGATTCATATGACGGTTCCCGAACAACTCACGGGATTCAAGCCAACCTCACTTGCTGCGCCAACTCGCATTGGGCCAGCGTGGCGGAAAATGGCTCAAATCCACATATCATTACTATATAACTACTTATATGACACAAACTGTGATGGTCATGATAGAGAAACATGAGTGATGAATAAAAAAGTTGATCTCTTTTAGAGACTGTAGTGGTTATTCACATAAAAGCCGATGAGGATGCAAATGATAAGATTCAATCATCGGGCGATATGATGATGAAGTTGAAATATTAACTTAGAAATTACATAAATATAATTTAAATGAGAATGTAACGATTGAAATTATTATTCAGTCAATCAATCAATCATTAGCCGATAGATGTCCACTGCTGGACGTAAGCATTCCCCAAAGATCTTCACATCGATCGGACTTGTGCAGCCCGCGCCCAGCGGCTTCCCGCGACCTTACCGTCTGCATGGCCCCCGATTCCACCGTGCACCAAGGTCCGCCATTTTTAGGGGTTCATATGGGGGATCGCCTAAAAGTAATATTAATCTAAATGATGGTTACTACATAAGTAAATCACAGACTACCAGTTCAGATTGATTGTCACATATGGAAAAAGAAAAAAAAATCTTTTAATATCTTTAAATTTTCCAAGGAAGCAGTTCCTCTATGTATTTAATGTTGTTCATATATAAATCTGTTTTTTAATATGACATATATAACTACACCGCATAGTTATCTCGGCCAAATATTGAACATACTACTTGCTAGGTCCAAGGTATAATTAATTTTTTTTTTTGTGTAATGATCAGAAAAAAACAATACGTGAAATGAGAATTACATAGTACCTTGACGAAGAGAAAATATTTAAAGAGACTGCTTGTCTGGGAACAGCTAGGTTATTTGGGATTTGTACCCACTAAAACCCTTTTAGTGGTCCTTCTCAATGGGGGTTGGACTCTGGGATCGGCTACGTAACTCACCGATGCCTACTTGTATCATACTTAAAAACTTCCTAGTGAAGGCCGTAACTTTCTCCAGCACTCTTGTTTTGCTGAGATAAAATGGAACTATCACATAGTTGTCGTCCACCCTAGGCTCCCTTAGCAATGGGGACCCTCACATTTAGAGCTCGTTAACTCGAAGTTTTAGTCGCTTTATACCACAGGCCCTAGCCCTAGTCATTTTTTCCTAGTCCTAGTCAATTCATACACCTGTCCTGAAAAACTTGGTATTAGTTAAGATGGCATACGCAACACCAAATTGTGCTCATCGCCGTGAGACATAAGATTTTAAATCTCGCTACCCCAGTAATTTCACCAGTTACAGCACCCTTCAAACCGGAACACAGTAATGTTTGCAAACTACTGTTTGACGGCAGAAATAGGAGCGGCGGTAGCACCAGTAAGTAACTAATACAAGAATACAGTTAATATCCTTGTATGAAAGAGGGTGTAAGGACTCTCGCTCAACAACTCACGGGATCCAAGTCAACCTCACCTGCTTTTGGAGCATCTTGCTAATCAACAAACGAGAACGCCAAAGCTGTCTGCGCCTATAATAGGCATACATATTTAATACTGTACACTATACCTAGAACGTAAGATAGTATATGATATGTTATGCTGTTGGTGTATCAATAAATAAATAAATAAATACGCTTAGGACTAATATAAATCTATGATTTTTTTTATGTAATTAAGCGATGAGACCAGCAGGACGTTCAACTGATGGTAAGTAAAACGCCCGCCCATAACCACGTGGCGCTAGTTACAATGGTATGCATTGCACCACATTGCACTCGTCGCCTAAGACATAAAATATTGAGTCTCGTTACTCCAGTAGTTACACTAGCTACATCGCTCTTCAAACCGGAACACAGTAATGTGCTACGATATCCGGCAACAGAGACCTACCACCAGTAGTAATGATGAAATATACGAATGTAGTGTTCAATCCGTTTGTAAAGAAATCATTTCTTTAATATCAGGATGTAAGTTTAACGTCCGTTTATTTTATTGGCAGAAGAGAGAAATAAGAGGAAACGTTATAAACACCATAAATCAAGATTTATTGATGAAAGATGCTGTTATAAAGAGCGCATTTACTTTTGCTTGTTTCATATGGACGATGTTTTGAGAGAAAAAAAAAGTCTTTTGCGTGTTTTACATGAATAATAGTAATTTGAATAAATCTATCTATTAATATAAGGTTGTAAGAACATAGTACTGTAAAACTTTTGCGAACTAAGCTGACCAGCAGAAGGTTCACCGCTGGTAGATCTCTGTTGCCGGAGACCGTCTATGTAGACACCACCGGATTCCTATTTTTACTGCCAAACAATAGTTTGCAAACATTCTTGTGTTCCGGTTTAAAAGGTGTTCTAAGCCAGTGAAATTATTGGGTAACGAAACTTAGCATCTCATGTTTAAGACGGCTGACCAGCTCGACATGGTGCTGTTTATGTTACCACTATACGATCGAGACGACTTATTATAAACATTTTCATTTTGTATTGTTTGTGCGGTTGCTATAGTAACGGTTGTATTTGTAAAGTCATTTGCGGTTGTGGTTGCTCTCAAGGAATGTTTCAGACAAATTTGAAGTCTCATTTTATGTTACGACCAGCAAAGCGGGCGGAGAACAGCTGGTTATAAAATAAAATGAACGCTTTAATCACTTAATGTTAATTAAAGTTACTTCAGAGAATGTATTTTAATTTTGCTATGTTTAAATATAATAATAATACGATTAAATAAACTAATATTCGTACGGGGCCCGCTGTAAATGTAAAACTGCGCTTTGAAAGCCGACGAGGTGAGACGCCAGTCACTCACGGCGCCGAGTCTTGGAAAATTCTTGGGCCGGAAGTGGAAGCTTGAAATTTTCATAATATTACCTCACCCCGCGCCCCTTCGCCTCACTATTCATATGATAATTTTATGAAAGATTACGCTTCAAGACTGTGGAGATGGATTAGAGTATTTAATTTTAGTGTCATATATATTTCCTATCATTTTAAATATTCGAAAACGATACAAATTATTCAATTATTTATATATAAATTTAAACATATATATTCACTTACGTATATCAATAGCACTCACACATATAAAGATTTTTAGGACTTTAAATATATTTTAATACTTTTATATAATATAAACCGTTGCGTAGATAAAGCATAAAGTCATTCTCAGTTGTATTCAAACAGTTTTAAAAATTTGTTAAAAATTATAAAAAAAAGACTGTTTCTGTATAAAATTATGCAGAATAATAATTTTCCTTTAAGTAACGTATTCTATGTTAACATAAAATCTAAAATAAAAAGGCGTAAATAAGTTAAAAGTTAATATTAATATAAAATTCAGAATTCACACTAAACCTTTTTTATTACGGTATGGTTTCAAGATTTTATTCTCCTAAATTCTCCTCCTGGGATGTAAGGGGTTCCGCACAACATCTTACGGAACGCAAGTCAACCTCAACTGCACGCGGTGCATACTGACAAACAACAGACGAGGCTCTGACCACCGACCAACCCGAACTGAGCCAGCGTGGTGGGGCTAACGCTCAATTCCCCCTCAGTGAGGATCCTTGTGGCAGCCCTATGCCCAGCTGTGGGCGTTATCCGGCTGATAGGTAGAAGAACATTCTAAAAGATGTGAAGAGCAACAAGTTCATTGTTTGTCGTGTTAAGACATCACACGTGAAATCTTTAATTTCACTAGCTACAGCTTTTCTTAATTTTTTTTTTAAATTAACCGACGAAACCAGCGGGACGTTCACCAGATGGTAAGTGATACCCCTGCCCATAACATGCCACTAGTTGGGATGATATACATAGCACCACATTACGCTCGTCGCCTAAACCATATAAGATATTCAGTCGCGTTACCCCAGTAATTACACTAGCTACAGCGCCCTTCGAACCGGAACACAGTACTGTTAGCACACTACGGTCTGGTGGCAGAAATAGGCGTTGCGGTGGTACCTAAACAGACGGTCTCCAACAATAGGGATCTATGCTAGGAATCAGTACCATTTGATGGCAGAAATTGTTACCTTGCCATAATCTATTATAATGAAGATTATGAGTATTAAGAGTAGTTTTTTTAGTAAATAAAGTCTATTCCATACTTGTTAAGCGGCTCCTCGTGGATGCAATTTGTTGGGCGGTGATTTCGTGGACATTCTTCACTCTCGAGTCGAGCACCGGTAACTTCTTTGTGCATTTACTGATCGTTGAAAACTCTCGTCTAACTTATCGATTATTTTGTTAACTGTTCGCTTAACTTACCCGTGTCATTTTATTTCAAAATTTAATTCAGGAAGTACCAGGTCTCTGATGCCGGAGACGCGCTAAGTAGATACCACCGCAGTGTCTGTTTATTGTGCAATTAACGTGGAAACGTTGCTGTGTTTCGGATTGAAGGGCGTTGTAGCTAGTGAAATTACGGGGGTAACGAGACATAACATCTTACATCTCAAGGCGACTAGCGCAATGTGGTGGAGTGTATATCATCTGCACTAGCGCCACATTTTTATGGACAAGCCTATCACTTACCATCGCGAAAATATCTTCCTTGTCTCGTCGCTTCATCGAATAAAATAAATAAAATACGCTAGAGTAGTCTGTCAACAATCAATTTACGTCCCCACTGCTGGGGCACAGGCCTACCCTCAATATGAGGACGATGGGGCCATAGTCACCACCCAGGCCCAGTGCGGATTGGTGACTTCACACACACCTTAGTATAAATTCTAATTCATGTGCAGGTTTCCTCGCGATGTTTTCCTTCACCGTACATTCCAAGATTCGAACTTGCGACCTTCGGAATGAAGGCCGCACGCTCTAACCATTAGGCCAGCGAGCTACAGATTTAGATTTTAATTAATTATAATAAAAGAAATAGCTAGTTAAATAAAATAATAATAATCTTCTATAATAATTCGTTTATTTTTTTATACAGGATATTACTGGCGGTGGGTTTCAGATATCAGCACCGGTGCGTTTCGTAGAGAATCCAGGAGCACCTCCTAATGCACTGAAGGAGACCACCGAGGGGGTTTTAGTGGGTGTCCAGTATAACCTTGTCTTCCCCAGAAGCAGGATAAGATTTCGGTTATTAAGGACCGTCTAGGTATTTGCCACTGCAGCACATATTTCTGTAGCCAAACAGTATTGGGTTCCGGTTTGAAGGATAGCTAATAAAATTACCGGGGGTAATACGACTTCATATCTCATGTACACGAGCACAATATATATATATATATATGGTAATGTGTGTATAATTCTAGATAGCGTTATTGTGAGTAGGCCTGTCACTAACCATCAGAACGTCTCTAGTTTTCATCTAATAAAATAATTATAAGGAACTATCAAATATAATAAAAATACTATAATAAATGAATTTAACAATTTTTGATATTGCTTATTTAACAATTGAATTCAATTATTATAATAGTTACAGTCTGAGGATATAATGATAGGTTTAGTGACAATGAGAAAAAAAGGTAAATAGCGGCAGATATACGATACGAGAGGACTAATGAAGCTATAAGTTAATTCGTAAAAATTCTTGCCCTTTTCCAGAAATGAAAATTCCATCATCTCATAGCTTTAAAACAATATATATTTATTATAAATGGACCTTGAGATATGTCAAATCTATAATAAACATCCAGAAACATTTTTACTGATGACATCTCTGTTACTATACACTGTCTATATACAGGTCGATATACTGCAGCGCCGATATCTATCGCATAATAGTAGTGTATAAACATGTCTTTGTTCCGATTTGAAGGGCGCTATAGCTGGTGTAATTACAATTATTGTTACCATCAGCGATTCAATAATTCATAGTGTCAACAAGGTGTACGTAGACCAGAACAGAGACTAGACCTCGTTCGCTCTTCCGCAATTCAGCCCGTTTGAACTTTAGGTCGGTGGGGACATGGAGGATTGGAGGGTTGTTCCTATCTATTGTTACTATCATATGAACGTTCTTCTCATCGAATCGTCCTATAAAAAAATAACGAAGAAAACCTAAAAACATTCGATACCGCATTCGATGTAAATACAAACAAGATCAATTGGGTATATTGGCTGTCTGTAGTAAGAACCCGTCAATATACCCAATTACAGGTAATTAACCAACATTCCGTGAAAGCGTTTATTTAAATCCATTTCGTTTCCTTTTTAAACAGCAGAGATGGGTCGACAATTAACGATTGTCGATGCGCTATAGAGCTCTAAACACTGCATTACCGCCCATCCTCTCATCAGGACAAGCAGAGAAGTACGATTTATCGATAATATAATTAAATAATCTACTGATGGGAGGTCTCTGTTGACGGAATCCGTCTAGGTAGGTACCGCCCCATCTCCTATTCCTGTCGTCAATCAGCACTGTGCAAACATAACTATTATGCGATTTGAATGCGGCGCTATAGCTAGTGTAATTACTGGTGTAACGAGACTAACACTCCTACAAACACAATAAGTTGCAGTGTATAATATCCTAAACAACGCCACGTTTTTATGGGCAGGCGTAACGCTTACCATCAGGTTGTCTTGCTCGTCTCATCGCTTCATAGAATAAAAAAATTAACGTTGCTTTCAGATTTTCATTAGCCTGTTTATATCTTTAAACCTAGAACGTATATATTATTATATATCTTTGTTTTCAGTCTTTTCAGCTGTTGACATCCGGTATCTGTGACCAGCTGTGCTGGGTTGTCATACATGTTAATTGTTATTATAATTCTAATACACTAATGTGACAAACAATGATATTATTGGAGAAAATTCCTAATGAGTATTAGAATTTGCCAAGGAGATGGATAAAACCCAACGATCAATAATAGTGGGGATAAAAATTTATCACACCGGCCTGGCTAACTACGGCTAGCCGTATTCTAAGTCTACCGAAAGTCAGTTTTGCTGTGTTCTAGCTGCTAACATAGGAAGAGCCAGTATATTCTAGAGAATCACGCTTCACCATTCACGACCGCATTAACACCAAGTAAAATTAAAGAACAATATTAGACTAATGGATAAACATCCATGTTGGCACAAGAAAGAGCGGATAAAAAATGAATATAAAGAAGGTATATAATCGATGATATAATCTAAATCGATAAATTGCATTAAATGTTACAACATCGATATCGTTATGAAACTGTAAACGCCGTGACTAAGATCTGTTGAGCGCTGGCCGCGCGACGGCACTAGGGGCTCGTGTTTCGGCGAGCACGTGCGCCGGAAATGTCATCAGGTAAACAAATACGGCCCTAACGCGCATCACTAATTACTGCCCGCTCTGATGTAAACATCGGCGAACTGGGGACTGAATTAACCATTACGTTTGTCTTTTTTATTTTATTTTTAATTTTGTACTCGCGCCATTCGTTCGGAATATTCAAGCGAATAACATTTATAGGCCGCATGGAGAAATCCGAATACTTTCAAGTTAAATTAATAAAAAAAAACAATATCTGTCTACATCTGTTTTATACTGCATTACTGGTGGTAGGGCACTTTCGCCGGAAACTGTCTAGTAATGTACAAACATTACCGTGTTCCAGATTGAACGGCGCTATAGTTATTGTATTTACTGGTACAAAGAAGCTTAATATCTTGTTGCGGTGCTATGTATACCATCCCAACTAGAATCACAATATTATGGGTGAACATATTACCATCAACGGAACATTACACTTAGTAAGCTAAATATTTTTTATTTGCGTATTTGCTTAGAAAACTATAAATATAGCGTACCTCCATTTCTAACCACACCGACGGTTAACCTAAGCGAGAATACACCGTAGTCATTAAGTCCAGGTTTTGTAGCCTAGTTTTAATGAGTAAATAAATAAATGATTTATCGTACGCGACGTCCTTAAGATGTCCACATGTATATTATCATCACTCGGTAACGACTTGCGACCGTTTGATTGCGTCCGTAATGGCGGCCATTCCCAGCGCTTTGTTTACAACGCACATTTGTTACAAATCGACACTGCGTGCGGTTCTCATCGGATACTGTACTAAGATATCATTAATGCTTAGAAAGCCAATGGCTTAGTAGCTAAAGTGGCTGGATGTTAACTTTAGTATAAAGAAAAATTATTCATTTATTTTTGATACTAGGTGTCGTCAGCTGGATTCCATTAGTAGTCATTATTATATTTCATTTCTTTTGTACAACGAACCGACGAGACGAATGAGACTTTCACCTGATGGTAAGTGATACGTACGCCCATAACAACGTGGCGCTGTTTAGGGTGATTTTTTTGCACCACATTGCATTCATCGCCTTGAGGCATACGATGTTTAATCTCTTTATCCCAGTAATTTCACTAGCTACAACTCCTTCCAATCCGAAACACAGTAATCTTTTCACCCTACTGTTTGGCGGCAGAAGTAACAGCTGCGATGGTACCTACCTAAGCAGTCCCCGGGAACAGAGACCTACCACCAGTAATACAATAAGTGGGAAAATAAAAAACACTTAGGTTACATTTAACATAACAATTCGAACACAATTTAGTATAAAGTAAACTAGCTTCATATTGTTTATATTTCACCTGAAGGATCAACTCACGTCGCATAGTTGAATAAAAAACTTCAAAACAGGGTAAGTGTATATTTTATATTTCTACAGATCAAACCTATTTGTTAATCGATGGTTAGGTATTGCTGCTAGGCCTAACTAAAGCCAGTCTTCTTAAGAACGTCTCTTAAATACAAAAACTTCAATAAAATTATTATGTCCCTTAAAGTTATCATTTATTGTTCATAAAATTTAATTAAAAATGTTCATATTTTAGTTTTAAAGGTTGAACGAAATATTGTATAACCAAGTTTTACCCCTTTTGAACAAAAAAAAAAAGGTTAGCACAAAAAGGCGAATTAGTACAAAATCCGCCACGCCACTTAACTAACAGGCAAAACAGTTTAAAAGGAGTCGCGACGTCAAAAAAATTTTCACCAGATTTTATGCAACTACTACTCCATACCACTTGTAGCGATATACGATATATTATCTATTTATAATGTAAATGGGTTTTGTTTGTTGGCAATCACGTGAAAACTAGTGAACGTACCGACGTGGACACCATTCGTCGCGCAATGTTTGATAGATCGTTTATTTTTTGAATTTCATAGAGCCTTCTTAATTTTATTTCTGATTACTTATTGCTTACTATGTAAGTGACACGAACCGAGAACGCGATAGAAGAAAAAAGAGAAAGTGCCAGAATAAGCACTTGCTTACTTAAGTATATTGTAAATTTAAACAGATGTTTTTTTTGTAATTTCTTACAATAAAACAAATTCAATACGTACACACAACAGTTGTGATGAACTCGCAGGGAACTCACTTAATAATTTCGAGTTGCAGTGGTACCCACCGTCTCGTCTAGACGACAGGCGTCGACCACCCTGCCGCGGTCACTTCACAAAAGACGACGACGGCACTTGCTTTACTCCATCAAAGTCGTTGGTGGCCTCAGTCAATGGAATTGCAATTAGCTTTTTTTCGCCGCAAATCCTATGGGAAAGGAGACATCGGACGGTATCGAATATCACTTCGGCTTACCTGACTAATACTTGAACCCGATTTCACATAATGCATAGTTACAATCAGTCCTGTCTGGTCTTCTGTTGCTGGAGACTGTCTAGGTAGGTACCATCTCAGCTCCTACTTCTGCCCCCAACAGTATGCAAATACCACTGTGTTCCAGTTTAAAGAGCATTGTAGCTAATGAAATTACTGAGGTAATGAGACTTAATATCTCGTGTCTCAAGGCGACGAGCACAATGTGATGCTTTCTATATCATCCTAACCAGTAGCACGTTGCCAGGCGTATCACTTACCATTGGATGAACACAGCGATGATCTACAATATGAAGGTGATAACTAACCAGGTGAGTTCTTAACGCCTTACCATCCAAAGTTTATCACATATGGCCAGGAAACGAAACATCTTCCTGTTAAACTTTTGCTAGAGGAAAATTTAAATGTTTAAAGATCACATCGCGCTTAAACTAGATTACTTCAATTTAATAAATTTTTATTACATCCCTTACACACAGGAACCACTCAGGTTGTTACGCTAAGAGCTGGAATCTTTTCAATTATTTCTTTCAAAAAAGTCCTTAAAAAGGACGAGAGTTTCATTAATCTCATATCCTCAGTTTCATCATCCATAGGAGAATGTCTTGCTTGACTTTAACAATTAACTATTGACAATTAATAGCGATTGTACAGATCTAGATTACTAAAGAGCTTTTCAAGTTAACTAATTTTTAGAAGTAAATAAGAAACTTTTATGATCACTTTCAAATCAATCATTGCTATAAAAATATTACACAAGCTATACTTATTTCATAATAGTAATATAGCGCCAATAATACTAATATATAATATATTAGAAAATATGTTTATTATTATAATTTCAACAATGCGTTTTATTTTTCCGTAACTTTCTGAAAACTTTCAACACCATACTAACAAGTATATAATCGTGTTTCGATTTTAATGTTAAACTCTGAGTACTAATTTTTAACTATATTTTGTAGTAGGATATTAACTGCGGATTTTATGATTTTTTTATTTATTAAAAAAACTTTCGTAATAATTAAATAACAGTTCAAATATAATCAGAATTCAGGGTCTATAAATTAGGCTGGCGATATGTCTGTTAGTATTCTTTATAGACAAATCTATGTATATAGCTGCTTATTGGTTTATGCTAGAAAGAAATTAACTTTATAAATAGGTTAACTCCTTTAATGCACATTAGTATTGTTCCAAAGATGTAAAGGCACCGATTTATTACGCTTTTCCATGTACCATTAACCCCATACACGCGTGCGCACTTCACATTACTGCAACTAATTATCCGTTCCCCTTCGAGCGCGTAAAAAATACGTAATTATGGATATAAAACCTCTTTCGTCGTAAAATAGCCAGATAAAAAGGTCGTGAAGGCACTTCCTCCGTTTAATCCCCCATAAAATGGTTCCGTCGATGCATTAACACTATTTTTACGCTTTTTTTTTCCCAAATTCATTGAACGAGCCGTCCTCAATGAGGCTCATTTATATTTTAAAAAGATCGAAAATAACAACATTTGTTTACATAAATTTTTAGTGTGAAACGTAAACTGTGTGCCGAATTTTCTAATCTTAAGGCCATCTCGACGGGAAACAAGATCTAAAACGGCGTAACGTGCTAGGAATCGAATGTTATGATCTTGTTTGAGGAAACGACGTTAGATTCAAGCGATTTACATCTTTAACGACGCTTTAATTAATTTATTGGCGCTTGTTAAGCGGAAACGAGAAGATATTGAGTTGCCCATTTAATATTCGGTAAATAATTG
The DNA here is from genome assembly GCA_029030555.1 of Ornithoptera alexandrae. Taxonomy (NCBI): domain Eukaryota; kingdom Metazoa; phylum Arthropoda; class Insecta; order Lepidoptera; family Papilionidae; genus Ornithoptera; species Ornithoptera alexandrae. The sequence goes on from JARDVY010000031.1 coordinate 4,398,266, forward strand.
CCAACATATTATTATAAACTAGGTTTAAAGAAACTTTACTTACTTTGCTTCCATATTCTAAGTTACAGCAAATTTACAATACATATAGATTCATTGTATGATAAAAAAAAAATTCAATAGATTAAAATTAATGGTACAGTATCGGATTGAAAGATTTAACTCAACAATACTAATACCATTTAAGTACAAAAATATTTTTATGAGGAAGTCTACTCCATGGTTGCCAAGTCGGGCAGTGTTCGCTATGTGATATTTACAAGGAGCATCCGGCGCACAACTATTACTTAATAGTCGTTCGCGACGCACCGACCTAATGCCCCGCAACACCTTCTCAAACTTCACACCCTTAAATAATTTTAACTCATACTAAACATTACTTTTTCTGGTGGTAGGTCTGTTACTGGAGAGATACGATACTCAACATCTTAAGTCTCAAAGCGACGAGCAGAATCTGATGATGTGTATAACATCTAACCTAGCACCACTTTGTAATGGGCAGCCGTATCACTTACCATCAGATGAATGTAAAATAAAAAAGTGCTCGATTTTTACAATATTTTCGACGTCGTCTGCTTCAAGCTTTACTCAGAGCCTAACACGCCAATCGATTATACACTGCTTGCATCCAGTGACCTTCACCAGAGGGTCCACCTTTTTGAGGAGCTTCCAGCATTGTGTATTAAGATATATACAACCCTGATCGTATATGTTTAGTATTTAAGCCTTGGTCTAGGATTTTTTGTTGTTTTTTTTGCTAGACACAGCTACCATGGCGTCCTAGTACGAATCTGCAGCCAAATAAGTGGCAGAATTTGAATAATGACAAATTTATTGATCAGTCTGCATTGCGGACTTTTGACACATTGAATAACTTATCGCGTTTTATTTATTTATTTATTCGTTCATTCGTTCACTCATTCATTCTTTCATACGTTATTTGTTCATTCGTTCATGTGTTCATTCTTTCATTCGTTCGTTCGTTCGTTTGTTCGTGCACTTATTTATGAAACGCTTTTAGATATAAAGCTTCTTGCAAAGCCGACTTCATCATTAACCGGAAATCGCCCTTCGCTAGTTACAGTGCTCGGCTTCCCGTCGTCTTTATGCCGTTTCATGTTTATTCAGCCTATTTTAATTTAATCAGCGGCTTATTGAAACGTTCAAAGTTTGGGATACGCAGCGTTTTTGCAGCGCAGCGCGGATTTTTTTTACCAAAGCACCGTAATACGATATTAAGATTGGGTTTAAACAAACAAACGCGTGAAGACGGCCGCCGGCGAAAGGGTTACCATATATTGCACAACGAGCTCTACAACATAAAAGAAAAAGAAAGTTTTAAGATGTAAATTAAAAAAAAAACTCTGTTCTTCGTAATCGCATTCTACATTACTGAAAGTAGTGTCCGGACTGTAGAGCTTTGATTGAGTTCTTTATATTATTTATACTATATTCACTCCGGTCCCCTGCTTTTCTAACAGCCGATGTAAAGGAGTCCCGTGAGCTTTTTCATTTAGTCAAACTACCAGCTAGGCTTTACCCTCCACCTTACCCACAACCTTAATTTTATATAAAATAATGAGTGTGGAGGAGGGTGGAAAAAAAAGTGTAAAATTTATGTTATCCTATTATCTTTGATGAATAAGTTCCTTCTTAATAAGAAAATACAAATGAATGTCGTTCTCACTTCTTTTTATTCTCACGACTCTCATAAACAATAATAAAAACTATACTTTATGTATTTTATTGTGTATATTTTAATTATTTACTACCCAACATTTCGACTGCTTTATAGTAACACAGGAGTACCGAGGTTACAGATGTTCTGATCTCATAGTTATCAAGGAGTATTTATAGCTTTAAATTATTATTTTATTTAATCATATCTACGCAGAATAAGCTTTTTTTGGCATGAATTAAGTTGATTAAATCAATATTCGTGTAAAAATTAAAAAAAAAATCATGTAATTGTTGTGTAAAGATGTGAAACGCCGTAATCAAACTTCAGTACAGTGCATTAAAGTGTTGTATTCCATTCTACTGAGTAGGGGGCGACAGACATCCCGCTGTCTATTGCCATAGTCTAGGAGACTGGATATTGTTATAAACGTTATATTTTATAAAATATAACAAACAGATCCATAAGTCAGTGGGAAAAAACTAATTGTGAAAAATCGATATGTTTCAAGAAGAAATTTTCGTGGACAGATATTCATTCTCTACAGTGGGAGCACCATCAGTGGCAACATTAATAGAGCCATTAAAAATTTATATATCAGCTTGATTTTATACATCATATACAGGTGAAATCACAATAGGTATATACATATTTTTTCCTACTACTGAAGTGGCGCAAAAACATAACCTTAAAATTTTTATTAAGCATTACTCTGTATACAAATGAGATAAATCTCCCAGACGGATTAGAGCAACTACATGCACACAAAATTTTCCATGTATTATAATAAGTAAATAAGAGAACATAAGAAGAATAATTCCAAGATTAGAACTGCAGAATATTCCTTTGTTTGTAACATATGTTACTACGTATGCCAAGTACACTAAAGTAATTAATAACCTTCAAAATTGGAGAAGTTTCGTTTTCATTGAGTTACGGGAAAGGTACTACTGCAGCTCCTTTCTTTCTGACGCCAAACAGTAGTATGTAAACATTACTACGTTCCAGTTTGTAGAACAGTAGTGAAATTACTGAGTTAACGAAACCTAACTAATGTCTCAAGGCGACGAGCATAATGTGGTGCTTTGTTCATCCTCATTAACGCCACTTTGTTATAGGCAGTCGTTATATTTATCATCACTTGAACGTCTCGTTGCTTCTTCTTTTTTCTATATGAATAGTAAATAAAAATAGATTATGGTGATGTGAAAGTGTCTTAAAAACATCCAGGTCCGCGACTAAGCCAATTCTTTTGATGGATTACGCTGAGCACACAGATTTGCCTGCGACTAAACCTCAAACAATCACTTGACTCCGTTTCGGCTTTTAAGAGGGGAGAGCGTTATATGAGTCGTGAAATTTTTGCCTATTTACACGGTGTAGCTTTCATTTTAAACGGCTGAATGGCCCGGATAATACAAAGTAAACAGCATCATAAAGCGTAGAACAACAATACGTAGAGCTTTTTTATTATTTTATTTATTTCTTGCCGTACATGATATAGACGGCGACCTTAGCGCCTAGTTATGATCCTCTGCCAGTCTACACAAAGAGATAAAAAAATTTTGATGGCAGATATCATAAATATTATAATTTAAATAATAATCATCATTATTATCATCAGCCTATGGACGTCCACTACTGGACATGGAATTCCCCCAGAGATCACAGCGTTCATTAACGGTACTTGAGCCCACCATGCTGGCCCAGTGCAGGTTGGTGAGTGGTTAGAGCCTCGTCTATTATTCAGCAGGATGCACCGCATGCAGGTGAGGTTAACTTGGGCTCCATAACACGTTGGCCGGCACCCTTGCACACCAAACTTAGATTATATTATTAATAATACTTATATATACACACAGTTGCTTATGGTAAAACTATGTCAGACCGGTTATCTCTTTAAGTAATTGAGAAGAAGCATCTTATTCATCAGCTTTTAAACAAATAAAAAAATTTAGCACCTTGCTTAAGCTCTGCTGTTTATTCTTATATGTTAACTTTATTCTTAACTGATAAAATGAAACTATTTAACTTGGAAAATGACTTTTGTAGTTAGTGAAAGTACTGAGCAGATGACACTTACAATATCTTATGTGTCAAAACAACTGGCACCATGTGAAGCTGTGTACACCTAACTAGAGCTAAATTGTTATGGGCAGGCATATTTATTAGCATAAGATGAACTTCTTGCTTGCATGGTCGCTAAATAAAAAAAATAGTGTATCGATGCAGATCTTAAGGTGAAACAGACATAACGCAAAAGCGTCTTCCGGTTTTTTTTATAGTACGAGAGAGCAAACCAGTGAACAGTTGACCTGGTGGAAAGTGATCATTGACGCCCTTGAACAGTTGCTGCAGCAGACAGGTCGCGGCTGCGTCCAGTTAAGTTAGTAACAGTTATTATAAATACATAAGTAAATAAATAAATACCCCTATAATGTTCCAGGAAGTTACACCTTTTCTCATAAGGAAAGAGCCAATGATCCACCACCCTTACTAATATTTGGGAGTTTTTCCCAATTTCACGAATACAGTTCTCAGGACATTTCGGTCTTTTCTTCACCGGAAGCTCAGACTATGAAACAAGTTAGCGGATCTTCAAGATGCATGTACCACCGCATTACTAACTAAGCTATCACCGCTTCATATGTAACCAAATGATATAATTAAATATATACTTAATAAAGATTACTATGTATATAGTAGATTTAAGTTGAATACTCCACTTACTATATTACCCTTCTCTTTCATACATTCTTATATGATTATATACTACCTGTTATCGTTCTTCAAACTTCTGTCAATCACTAAATCCTCTAAGATGGAAGAAAAGGTAAAAAAAATTAACTTTATTAATACTATGTAAATGTTGCTTTTAAAATATTGTATGTAATATATACTTTATAGAATTCAAAGGATAATGAACTCTAACAGTTTGTGTTATGTGTTATATTTGAAAATTCATTCGACTTTCTTCAAGGATCTTAACGAAACGTATTGAGCTGGTCAGGCTCCCACGATGATTTTTGACAATTCGATGCTTCAATAATTATTAGAGATGGCATCTTAATGTTCAAAAAGGAAATAAGAATAGGAAAAAGAAATAATGAAGTAATAATCATCGTCATCAGCTAGAAGGCAGTTCATACAGCACATTGAAATTTCAATGCTTAACATCTTTAGTGTGGCAATTTACTTCAGGTTGCTTATCTTATTGCTATGCTAACTTATTTTATATTACTGGGTGAGGTCAATGTCCAGCAGCGGAAAGCAATATTGTGAAATGATGGCGAAGATGATGAGATTTCCTTTGTGGGAGACTGTCAAGATAAGTATCACGGAGATATCGAGCTTTGTGGATAAGCTATAGATTCGGCTCATTTTATCATAGAGAAAAAAAAAACAAAAATCCTATCTTGAAGCATCTACAGTAAATCTAGCAAAAATCAACTAAATATAAGATTTATATAATGTTTAGTAATATCTATTTTCACTATACAAGTATAAAAAATTTTTAGAGCCATCGTTGTTACAGACCCGTTTTAATATAACGCCCATTCTAAAACTTTCATAGCTCTAAGTGCTCATTGAAAAGTATTAATGTGTCTTAAGGACGCATGATGACCCCCACAAGTCACTTATCGACATGAATGTTATCTTTATGATTTTTTTTAACGGTAATTGACAGGCGCTACAGTGAACAGGAGCCCATTCATTTCATAATGCTTGTATCGAACATCTTCGGAGCATTACTGAAGATAAATCAATTTACATATGGATCAAACCTAAATGCTGATATAAACAAAAACATTATTTATTTATTTTATTTAATCTTTTTTTATACACATACATTGCGAGCTTAACTCTAAAAATAGTTCTCTTCCAGCATCCCCTGTCAGAGTAAAAAAAAAATAATGTAGGAAAAAAATATATAAAAATATACAATAGATATATAATTGCACATATAATAATGTAATATGCAACTAGAGAGGAAGGTAATAGTCCTTTACACTCTCCTTAAAAATAATTATGGAAGGACGGGTACGAGAACAGAGTCATTACTTGAGTTTAGCTCAAGATGTTCTTGCTTTAATTTGAAATATACATTATCGGCTCAGAATTGACCCAAAAATTTCACATGATGTGATAAATGACAATAAGGGCCAAGATGTTGAACCGTACTCACCTAAATTACTCAGATTTTTATGTGTTGACAACTGGAACACCCTGCAATACTGTTATAACAGATTTACAATGTGGGGATGAATCAACTTGTGATAGCTAGCTAATAGATCCCTACCTTCATCTACAGAACCTAGATCCATGAACTAATAACTTCCTATACATGAAAATCCATCCATCAATAGAAGTACGCAATCATTTGTCAGTTGCAGTAGTGCGTCTACTTGGTTGTCAAAGATGATCTCTCTTTTTCTCTGTTTGACTGTCTTCACCTATATAGAGAGCTTTTGTTGATCATGAATCCAGTAACGGCTTATGAGGAACCATTCCTACAAGTAGGAATGGTATATATGGTCTCATTGTTACTTGCTGTACCTGTTTAATTGCGGTAAGGAATACATCATCGTCATCATTATTAGCCTTTATGAATCCACTCCTGGTTATCGACCTTCCGCGATGTTTTCCACCAAATGCGTTTCTCAGCCTTTCGCATCCACTTACTTCCGATTGTTCGTACTATGTCATTAGTCGATCTAGAGAGATAGTATCCTACATGTCTACATCCTGTACGCAGCCTCCTCTCCAGGACTTTCCTCATCCATCGGCCGTCACTTACACTACAGATGTGACCAGCCTACTTCCAATTGAGCTTGACGATTTTAAAAGCTTTATCGCCAACTTTAGTTTTCCGTAGAATTTATTCGTTCCGGATCATGTCTCCATCGTTCGCTCCACCTCGATGGTTAGGTTCGATGTCTCTGTGCCGTAAGTGAAGAGTACAGCAAGTATTAATAGAATATATCTTGAGGAACCGAACATCTGAACTAGCAACCACATTTCAAGCGATACTAGCTAAAAGCGAACAATATCAAACAATCCGATTATTATAAAACGTTACCTATATTCTAATCGCGGGAACTATTTAAGTCTAGACCGATAGCCGGCACTTCAGCCTAATACGCGTACAATTCAACGTTACTTGCGTAAGCGATGCAAATAGATAAGTAGCCATAAAACCGAATCCCCCACTTCATCGCCAGCGGGCTGCCTTGAACTGCAACAAGACGATTCTAACGCGATCGACTCTAATAACAAATCGATTATTCGATTCAAAAGCTTTCATCTTAGTAAACACGCGGGGTTTCGTTTCATTCGCTTTTAGTGGGATATTTGACGTAAATTAGTGGACTACTATTGTCGATGAACAATTGAAGAGTTTGCCAAAAACAACATGATATATATAAGTGGATATATTTTGGTCATATAGCAAGCATCCTCGAATACGGATTTGGTGAAGGCAGCACATGACCCTTCGGTGTGTAGATCTTTGGGTAAGTAGCTATGGAAGTCTGCTGAGTGAAGTAAATAGCAACAATAATAAAAGTTTAAAGGATTTATATGAACCAGCAGCTCCACTGAAGGTAATCAGTGTACGATTACAAGCAACTTTAAAAGATGAGTGACGATGAATAAAAATTGGCAATATCATGATTTGCCATCTACGCTTAGAATTTTACTGTTCGTATGTATCTAATACCAGAGACTTCCGGTTTGAAAGGCGGTGTTGTAGCTAGTGAGACTTGACACCTCATGTCTCAGGGAGACGAGCATAATGTGGTTTAGTGTCATCCTAACTAGCGCCATGTGGTTATGGGCAGCCGTATCTTACTCGTCTTATCGGTACGTATAATAAAAAAAAATTATTTCTCATATTTTGACAACCGGAACACTATAGTGTAATGGCGATAAATTTACAATGTCAATGTGGTAACTAAACAGGCAAATTCGAAAATACTCTACCACCAACCAAATTTCACAAGTGGCAACCTTCGTGGTACAAGGAAAGCAAAATAATCTTTTTAAATCTCATATTTTACAAGTCATCTGCCAATTAATATAGATAAAATTTACCTACCCCCATCGAAATAGTGGACGTTTTCCCAAAAGTAGTGGTAGTCACCAGATAAGTACGTTTCGAAGTTGAACTCTCAAGATGTAAACAGCCAAGGAACAAGTAGTAGCAGATAACAAGCAATGGGTTAGAGCCACTTAAGGGTTATGATGCCCAACGCGACTAGTGATGCACTTGGTAACTTCTTACAATAGTCGATAAATTTTTTTATATGACATTATACAGACTATTGCTCGATAAACGAAAGATCGATACCACCTGATGGAAAGCGAAGACGTAATCTAGGAGATAAAGTGCACTAGTCTAGAAGAAGTTCTAGCATCTGTATTGTTATTTAAAAAATGTCTATTTTAATGTTTTTAGTAACATTGATCACGTCTTTTTGAAGATTAATGGAAGGGTGTGAGTTGAAGGAGAATCATTTAAAATACAATGAAAGCATATAAAGGTTATGTAGGATTTCTACTAATGAAACAATTCCTAAAGTAACTACCTGGATGTATCGTTATTCAGACACTTCAAGATTTTTAACTTTGTTAGCTCGCTGTTTCCGGATCCGCCTATATAGAGCTACACCAAGCTGAAAAAGCCAGAAAGATTAATATTGTCCAACGTGATTTCTTTTATCTACAATAGTCATATACTTTATCTTAGTTTTATATGGTGTTAAGTGATAATGAGACCATAGATGGTTAAGTATGCTCACTTAGAATATCCTAGCTCTCAAATATCGGCAGCCTGAATACTAAATCCCGTTACTATCCCTGTAACTAGAAAAGTGGGTTTCGAATCGAAGTAGGGACCTCCGGGTTACTACAATATTATTTTTTTTTATACAATAAAGTAACAAAACTTGTTAGGCGTTTACATGATGGTAAGTGATACGCACGTCCATAACAACGAGGTTTTAATTAGGATGCAGAACATTGCAGTCATTGCCTGGGACATAAGATGTTGAGTCCCGTTACCCCAGTAGCTGCAACGTCTTTCAAACCGGAACAGGGTGATGTTTGAAAGCACCACTGAATATAATTATACTGTACACCATAAAAGGACTTTTTTTTAATTATAGATTTTAACGACTCCGAACTTCTCCATACAGCCTATTTTTCACTAAATTTTTTTATAAGAATAGTGGATTTTTTTCGATAGTAACAACAAGTAAGTGACATCACTACACCAAAAAAGAGGACATACTTCAATCGCAACTTGGGAGTGAAGCACTCCACCTGATATTTATGTTTTGGTTTTATCTGGCCGTGACACTACACAGAAGCTGCGGTGGCGAAATAGATGCTCCAGAAGTTACCGGTAACACTCGCTGGTCACCACTTAAGAAGAAACTAAACAAAAAAATCATAAACAATAGAAAGCCTTATCAGTACTTCATCAAGTGTCTTTCTAAATAAATATGTAGTAATAGGTAGTTATTAACTGAAAACTTATATACTTATTACTTACTGGTGGTAGATCTCTGTTGCTGGAGACTGTCTAGGTAGGTACCAGCGTAGCGTTTATTTCTGCCACCAAATAGTAGTATGCAAACATTACTGTATTCCGGTTTGAAGGAGGCTATAGCTAGTGAAATTACTGGGGTAGCGAGACTCAACATTCTACGTCTCTGGTACCGAGCGCAATTTGATGCTGCGTATAACAAACTAAACTAGCGCCATATTTTTTTGAGCTAACGTATTATTTACCATCAGGTGCACGTCGCGCTCGTCTCGTAGTATAAAAAAATCTATTAACCTATCAACGCATTAAATTATGTAATATCTGTATAAAATTTGCAATTATTAATTTCTACTTACTATAGATCCGATACCCGCCAACCACCACCAATCTGCATTGGGCCCAAACCCTTGCATATGAATCCCTACTAACGACAGACCCTGATTCCTGACGATGCAAGCAGCGCAGGACCGGGCTGATGATGAAGATCCAATAAGAATTATCAAGCATAATATTACATGAAAAAGCTACTCAAAGTGTAATTGATAAATAGAAAAAACACTGAAAATGTGTTTATGATACAGTGGCTGGTCTATATCACCGGAGACCGTCTAGGCGGGTACTACACCAGCTCCTTTTACTGCTGTAAACTATAGTGTGCAGACATTACGGTGTTCCGGTCTGAGAGGCGTTGTAGCTAGTGTAACTACTGAGGTAATGAGACTCAATATTTTACGTCTCAGGAGACGAGCGCAATATAGCGAAGTACATCCATCCTAACTAGCGCCCAGTTATTATAGACGGGCGTATTACTTACCATGAGATAAAGTTCCCGCTCGTCTCGTCGCTTAATTGTATATAAAAAAAACGCGGCTCGATTAAACGATTGCGCGAGCCAAAAGCCGCGATACGTTTAATTAAGTAAGCGGTGAGCTCTTCAGACTTTACTGCCGGCAACAAGTGGCCGTGTTCCACGCGGGGCCCTGCTTGATCCCGACCTCCGCGTACGAATGATTTACGATAACGACAGCGCGAGTGCGTCGGAAAAACTCACGAGCACAGTGCGGAGCGTGCCGTTGCCAAAAGAATCGCCAGTCTACACTCCTGTAATCAAGTGATACAGCTTTTTTTTTTATTTAATTTACGTACAATTACGTGAGGTGTAAAGGGCTCCGCCCAATATCTTACGGACCCCATAGCAAACTCACCTGCACGCGATGCACCCTACTGAAAAACAAACGAGGCTCTGACTACCCACCAACCCGCACTAGGACAGCGAGGTGGGTTACGGCCCAATTCCCGTCAATGAACTCTAAGCTGTGGAGATCTTTGTGCGAGGCCTATGTCCAGCAGTAGACGTCTGTCGGCTGATGATGACAGTGATGACACGTGTTTGTAAGTGCTTCATCCATTACTCTTAAAAATACGTTATATAAATTAGAAAATTTACAAACTACATTATTACTCTAATTATATACTACTGCAGCCGTAAAAGTGGTGGTAGGTGTCTGTTGCCGACAACCGTCTAGGTAAGTACTAGCTCCTATTTGTACCGCCAAACAGTATTATGCAAACATTACTATGTTCCGGTTTGAAGGGCGCTGTAGGTAAAGAAAGTACTGGGGTAATGAGATATAACATTCTATGCCTCAAAGCAGCGAACGCAATGCGGTGCAATGTATACCATACTAACTAGCGCCACGGTGTTTTCGGCTGGCGTATCACTTAACATATGATTTTTTTAATCAGGATCGATATTTTTTCCGTCCCATCACCAAAAGCGTCATTATAAATAAACAAACCGTAGTCTATGGTTATATTATATTAACAATCGTAAAACTTTAACGATTTAGTATCCGATGGTATCGGAAAGAAGTGCTGTTGAATTGGGCAAGCGAAACTCAAGTGTACTATTACGGCCACATTTAGACCACATCGGGCGTTCGGGGTTAATGGCGGAGTGCCTATAGGCGCTTTGCTTCAGACTAAGATGTTCAACACTAAAAAAAAACGACTAATACAATAAAGAGAGATCTTGATCGATTTATCAAATTAAACATTTTTTTTTTTCGATATTCTCTTTGGTTGTTAAAGGCAAGTAATGTCTAAGGGAGTCATTGTCATGGAAACGATTATACGCATCAATTTAATTCAATTAAGCAACGAGACGAGCGATACGTTCACCTGATGGTAAGTGATACGTCTGCCCATAACAACGTGGCGCTAATTAAAACGATATATACTGCACCACATTGCGCTCGCCTGAGTTGTAAGATGTTAAATCTCGTAACCACAATAATTACACTAGCTACAGCGCCCTTCAAACCGGAACACAGTAATGTTAGTACACTGCTGTTTGGCGGCAAAAATAGGAGCTGCGGTGGTATCTAGACGTGTCTCCGGCGACAGAGACCTACCACCAGTAAATGTATGTATTGGTGATAGGTCTTTTGCTGCCAGAGATCGTTCCTCGTACTCGTACAGTGTTCCAGTTTGAAGGTATTGTAGGTAAATTACTGAAGTATCGTGATTTAACATCTAATGTCTCCAAGCGACGAGTACGATGTGGTGTAGTGTACATCATCATAACTGGTGATACGCTGTTATAGGCAGATGTAGAGCGTATTAGGCGAACGATTCACTCGATTCTTCGTGTCGGTATTATTTATGCTTAGCGCGAAAGCCTTACAGTAAGACGGGCACTTTTTAAAAGTAGAGACGCTCAATAAATTCACGACTACCCTCGGAACGTGACGGTGCGAAATCAATTTCGACTCAAACGGGAAAGAAGGCTAATCAAAAGAACGGAGTCAATAGGCGGAAACCGCCTTAAGGAATTACGTACGAGTGAGAAGGGGCAAAGCGGGGGGTGCGGATATCGGCGGCAGGAGTGGCGGAGCGGGTGGAGGGGCGTGGAGAAAAAAAGTGGAAATAATTCGTTAATCCCGTAATTGGAGCCCGCTACCGAACCGGAAAACAAATTTCCTATTATTGTATCTTAGGGTTGAACATTAAGTATAATTGTTTGTTACTAAAGAGTACAACTAGAGCGGGACGTTCACCTGATTGTAAGTGTTACGCCTACCTATAACAACGTGACGCTAGTTAGAATGATGTATACATTACCGTACCGTATTGTATTATTACAGTAAATAGCTACAGCGCCCTTCAAACCGAGACACAGTAATGTCAGCACTCTATTGTTTATAGCAGAAATAAGAGTTGCAGTGGTAAGGTCTAGGAGTTTCACGGATCTTGAGGGTGGGGGCCCTTATCTCTGAACAAGCGAACATGCGTGGGACAGCGTATGGCTTAGCGATGGTGCCTAGGGTTTAGCTTCTCCTCAGACACGCGTAACACAAAATGTAGAAGTGCACCGGTGCATTCTATAAGAGATCTCAGAGCCTCTCCGAATGTACTGATGCAGACCAGCGAGGGGGTTTTAGTGAATAAAAATATCTCATAACCTAGACTTTCTCTCAAATGTACGGTCTCTTTCAAGGTTTCCCCTGCCCGGAACCAAAAAAAAAGATCTTCCCTGATGTCTTCCACCAGGTTTTAACTACGTACTCTAGATTTTGTTAAATTCTTTACTACCGTTAAGCAAAGTTTGCCATACTATAAAATGATTTGTTCAATACACGTGCACACTGAGAAAAAATAACTTTTTTAAAAATATATAGGGTTTTTGTTTATTTGTCGTTATATTTTGTATACTTTATTGGAAATAAATAAAAATAAAAGGTACTAAAATACAATTGAAGAAGTAAGGAATATGTTGACAATTACTTACTTAAATAGTATTATTGTAAACCCGTGATTAGTGAGCAGCGCTGCAATAGTATACAAATTATTGTTGTAACACTACATTAAAAATCCAAAAATTTATATATGTATGTAATTTTGTACAAAATATGTTTTAAAAAAAATCATAAATTTCTAAGGGACATATCTGCTATTGTGATCGAAGGAAAATAAATAAATTCTATACAACCACTTCTGGCAACCCTAAACGGAGAACAGTTGAAAAGTCGTAACAGAAAGTGTAGGTAGATAATTATTATTAGAGCGGGACTCATTAGGAGGCGATTGTCGTCCCCACCCTAGTCGCTTGTCGCTCTGAACTACCCTTCCCCCTCTACTTCCTCCCTTCCTCTCCCGATAGCAGCACCCCGCCCTCTCCGCCTTAATCCGACACACCGGTCACCGTCACACCTGACCGGACGATTTGTAAGCAATTGGCGAGGCACTTTTTAGATACAGGCTGATGTTTTTTTCTATTATATTTTTTTTTCTCTCTGATTTCTTTCGGATATTATTATGATCACCATTTCCACTGGTGGACGTCCACTGTTGGGTACAGGTCTCCTAAAAAGTATAACACAAAACACCGTAGTGCCGTGTGTACCGTGTCTCTCACCTATTCTCTTGACGTCGTCTCTCCAAGCAGTGAAGGGTATGCCTACCCGACGCTATCCAGTACTGATATTATTATTTAAGGATTTATTTTTCTTCTCCTATCATTCACATCATGCTTATAACTAATTTACACAGCTTACATTTCTTCTAACATTATTTCTATTTGTTTTATATTTTAGTTTATTCTGGTGTTAGGTCTCTGTTGTCGGAAACCGTCTGCGTAGGTAACCACGCACCGCCTATTTCTGCCTCCATACAGTAGTGTGCAAACATTGCTGTATACCGGTATGAAGGACGTTGTAGCTAGTGAAATTACTGGTGTAACGAGACTCAACGTCTTGTGTCACGGTGACGAGAACAATTTAATGCAGTGTCTATCATCCTAATTAGCGTCACGTTATGTGCACGTATCGCTTGCCATCAGGTGAATGTTTCGTTAGTCTAATTGATTAGTCGAAAAAAAAAAAATTGGAAACAAGCTGTATACGGTGTTGAGTGCGGAGACGCTATTGGACGACACTGGCTCAGCTTTTTATTTGTCGGTGCTCGAGTGACGAGCACTCGTGGGACGTGACCGCAAAACTTAATGGTAACTCGCGCAATAACTGTTACTACTAGATACATCTACCACATACTCGTAGATAGTAAAAAAAAAATAATCTTTACCCAACGGAGCGACGAGACTGGTGAATAGATCACATGAAGGTAAATTATACACCTCCCCATAACACTGTGGCGCTAGTTAGGATTTTTTTAATATTCAATGAGACTAGCGGGACGTGTACCTGATGGTAATTAATACGCCTGCCCATAACAATGTAGCGCTGGTTAAGATGGTATTCACAGCATCACATTGCGCTTGTCGTCTTGAGACATAAGTTATTATCTCGTTACCGCAGTAATTACACTAGCTACGCCGCCTTTATCTATTTACAATGCGATGGGATCATCCCGCATTAGCTATTTGTGTTTGTTTGTTTGTTTGTTCTACTGTTAAATGTGATTAACTGCTGGTTTCAATACTAAATGGATGCGAATACTAATCAACGGAATGTATTATTTTTGTTTTTTTTTTATTATTCTTTGCAGTAAAAGGACGAGCGGATGTTCGCCGGATTCAACTAGATAGGTCCACACCACACCGAATTGAGACCTAACACCAATAAAATAAAACATACTAATCTATATGGGGAAGTCGATAAATCTAAATCATCCACCTTCATCTAGTTCTTTTGGGGTATTAGGGGTAGATTTTATTATTTATTTTTCAGATATCATTCACAATATCAATAATGGGATTACTATTTTATAAAGACAATGTGCAGAGATGTTTTGACATATGATATAAAGGTCACTAGGTAATCCCATATTACTCTCTACCTTATTATTAATTTTCTCAATTGCTGAAAGTATAATTGTGCTTTATCTATATATTAAATAGTAAATAGTTTCTACTTTATTTTCTTTTCAAATTATTTAATGATTGACATAGTTAGCACCAATAATATAAGGACTGACGAGAATTGTTATCCTCTAGAGCACTTTAACAGAATAAAACTATATATCTTTTTTTTTAGTAATATGTAGTGAATTATGAAACATATATTCCTGATATGTTTCGTATTTATTTGAAAAATTCTAATGTTAAATCACGCTCACGCTTGACCATTTGTTATATTCCGCCTAAAACAATATCTGGCCGCGCGCGCTAATCAACGTCCGAAAGTTTATTCCCGTTGTCCCAGCGAATTATATTTAATTGTAGGCAAGCGTTAAGCCGCACTTCCACTGCGCCGTGTCATTATTTTATTCAAAATTACACATTTTATTTTTTATTTTTTTACTGTTTTATTATTTATTATACATACACTACAGTGTATGGTAATAGTGATAGTAGTAGTAGTATAGTATAACGGACAAATAAATATAAAATGGAAATTATAATTAAATTATTTTCTCAATTAAAATTATCTAATACTTAACCCCATTTATTTATTTATTTTTATTTAAATGTTTTATTATGCCTTTTAAATTAGATTAAAATAGGAGTACTTAATGCCTATAGGCATTTTGTAACAGACAACCTAGGACGTGAGGAGATGTAGTGGTAGGTGAGGTAGAATCACAATATTAGATACTATCATTGTTTTATACATCATCATCATCAGCTGAGAGACGTCCACTGCTGGACAAAGGCCTCCTCGAAAGATCTACACATTCATCGGCTGCCTGCATGCAGCGGCTTTCAGCGACATTCACCAGATCGTCGATCCACCACAGTCAACATGGCCTTCGATACCGCCAGGCACTAGGAGCCGACGTTTGTAGGGGTTCATTTGGGTGACGTAAGCCGTTACCCACCACGCTGGTCCAATGCGGGTTGGTGGGGGCCAGAGCCCCGTTCGTTGATTAGCAAGGTGAACAACGAATAGGTTAGGTTGGCTAGTGTTCCATGAGTGATGCGGGATCTTTTACACCCCTACAATAATACATATATATTAAGTGCTAAATTAATTTCAGTTGGTGCCAAGTGGCAAAGAGGCTGTTATGTAAAACATTTACAGAATAAAGATGGTACATCAAATTCCACATTATGTTGCCGTGGAACTGAACGTGTTGTTGAGAAAAATTGAGGAGCAAGAGGTTAACGTGGTACGGGCATGTAATGCGGAAGGATGAAGGACATATAACAATGAAAGTAATGAGAATTAACGTGGATGGTTATAAGGGTAGAGGAAGACCGAAGAAAATGTGTGAAAGATGACATGTGTAAGAAGAGTGTGAATTCAGATATGACGGCTGATAGAGGAAGAGAAGTACATACTATTGCTGGGAAAAGGGCAGTAGAAAGAATGTTGCTGTGGAACTAAACCACGGAGTTCAACAGGTACTACGACCAGTACCTTTGTATGTTACACGTTAAAAATATATGTTACACGTTTAAATATATATTATCATGAAAAACTACGAAGTGTAGTGTAAACGCTGGTTAAACGAAGCTCGGCAGCGGAGCGGAAGGCGGGCAGTAAATGAGAGGAAAGCAAAACAAATAATATTTCACAGTTATAAAAAAAACTGGTGTAACTGTAAACATGCAGTTATAAACGAGCCCGAGTGCGACTGCGCCCGTCAACTCCGGCGCTCTTTGTACTGCGCCTACAATTATCTATTTCAGGCTTTTATTTCATGAATTCCATGTGATGAGGAATGCCGCGGGTAATGTGATTACGAGTTACGTCGCGATGACTGTAGTTCAGTGTTCAGAAAACTCGTCATTCAAATAACTCTTTATTATAGATGAGAACCCTGCTTCGGGAGTGAAGACAAGTTTGTGTGGCTTTATACCCACCAGCTCTGCATTGGGCCTGCGTGGTGGAAATTGGCTCAAATCCCCCATATGGGAAATCTTTGGGCGAGTCCTGTCCAGCAGTGGACGGGTATCGGCTGATGATAAATACCCGCCAGGACTGTCATGCGAAATGCACCAGTGCTTCCCTGCACTACGACTAAACACGTCTCAGGGAGAAGCGTATCCTTCTCCAGCACCCTTGCTTACGATAAGCACGAGATATCGTACTTGTTGTCTACTCTAAGCTCACATAGCAGACAATGAGGACCCCTTCGTTAATGTCCGTGAAATTCAAGATCCTTTTAGTCTTCTATGACAAGCAGGGATTAGTTTAGTCCTACTCTTAATAGCTCGAAACTACATGGCAGTCACATAGCCGCTCCGCCTCATCATCGCAATGGGTTCCGCTAAAAATCAGGACTGTAGCAATCTTGCACAGAACATTCTGATAAATTAGCATCCTGAAGACAACGGAGAAACTAGTCCGATGACCCAAGAGAATGGACAAATTTTAATTACTCCACACTTGAAAGAGTGGCACAGACTGATCGCCCTTACGCATCTTACTTCGAAGATTGCTCTCAATGATGATTACGATGCTGAGGCGGTGTCCAATTTCGTTATTACATTGCTCACACGAAGTTTTAATTTCAGATTGATTTTCAAATAAATATCTATATGAAACAAATCGGAATACCATCAAAACAGATACCATCACAGATTAGTTCGGCGTTTGTTTTCAGGTAGGCTCTTAGTTAAAGTATAAGGTCCTTACATATGAAATTAGCGTTTTGTCGTACTGACCACTTTGATCTGAAATATCTACTCTTTGGTTAAGAATTCCAAATTCAAATTTATAAATTCATTTAGCTGGTACATTTGAGTTTTGAAAACAGTCATTCATTTGTTTTTTCCTCATTATTTCTTTCTTTGGCGTCGCTTATTACCGCACAATGGAAAACATGAAATATCGGTATATTTACGAGTACAGAGCTCTACCGTGGCACCAGTGCTGCAGGAACAGCTCGAAGGATTAATGATGTGTACGGCGCTGGTGTTGCAAAAGAAAACACGGTACGTTTTTGGTGTCAACGCTTTCGTTATAGAAATTTTGAACTTCAAAACCAACCCCATGGATGGCCGGAGACCAAAGTGGAAAATAAAGAATTAAAAGCTATTGTGGAAGCGGATCCATTACAAAGCACTTCAGTGATAGCTGCAGGTTTCAGGGTAAGTGACAAAACTGTATTAATCCACTTGCAGCAAGACGGGAAAGTAAAAAAACTTGGACGATGGGTACCTCATGAATTGAGTGAATCGAACTTGCAAACACGCGTCGACTGCTGCTGCTGTGTTACTTTGCTCCACCGGCACAATGATGAAGGGATTTTAAATCGAAACCATACTTGTGATGAAAAGTGGATACTGTACGATAATCGGAAGCGCTCGTCACAATGGCTGAAGCCTGGAGACCTAGCCAAATCAGATTTGAAGGGTGCTGTAGCTAATGTAGTTACTGGGGTAACAAGTCTCAGCATTATACGTCTCAGGCGACTAGCGCAATGTGGTGCTGCGTATAACATTGTAAGTAACGCCACGTTGTTATGGGCAAACGTATCACTTTTCATCAGGTGAACATTCCGTCTTCCGATCGTTTAATTGAATAAAAAAAAATTGAAGTGAAACATCCCGCTGGCGAGGCGTATATAATCTGTGCTCCTCTGTGAAACCTCGTACATGTAGCAGGCGTAGAATTTTTAATCACCGACAATTATGTCCGGCCGCAACGTTCGCGATACGAACCCCGCTCCGTGCCTTTATTGTTCCCGTAAAACAATAAAAGCATGTTTAGTGACACGCACACAACGCTGAACAAACAAACACACACGTGCGTGCACAGTTACAGTTTTTACACTGTATAAATAGTTATGTTTTTGTTACCGTAAATGCCGAACGATAATAATGTATTGTGAGAATTTATTTTAAACATAGGAATCGACATTTTTGTTATCCGGTCATTCTTTTTTTTGTTCAACGAAGCGACGAGACGAGCGGGACGTTCACCTGATTGTAAGTGATACGCCCGCCCATAACAACGTGGCGCTAGTTAGAATAGTATGCAAAGGTGGTAGGTATCAATTGCCGGAAATCGTCAAGGTAGGTATCACCGCAGCGCCTATATATGCCGCCAAACAGTAGTGTGCAAACACTACTGTGTTCCAGTATGAAGGGTAACTGGTGAAATTATTGGAGTAACGAGACTCAACATATCTGTCAAGGCAACGAACGCAGTGTGATGCAATGTATACCATTCTAATTAGCGCCTCGTTGTTATGGGCAAGCCTATCACTTACCATCAGGTGAACGTCCCGCTCGTCTCGTCGCTTACTGAAATAAAAAAACACACACCACATTGCGCTAGTCGCATTGAGACAAGATCTTAAGTCTCTTTATTATAGCTACAACGACCTTCAAAACGGACACAGTAATGTTTGTACATTTTCAGTGACTCATCTAATAGTTTCCTTTTAGAATTAACCGTAATATTATTATTTTATGTCAATTCCAGATATAATGGATATACTGATTGGATATGCTAGATATACTGAGGGTAGGTAATTGTTACTGGAGACCGTCAAGGTAGATAATACCAGAGCTCCTATTTCTGCCGCTACACAGTAAAGTAAAATACATTATCACCCTCCGGTTTGAAAGGCGAGGTGCTAGTGAAATTCTGGACAATATGGTGCTGTGTATATCATCCTAACTAAGGCCACGTTATTATAGGCAAGCGTATCACTTACCATCAAGTGAACGTCCCGCTCGTCTTCTCGTTTCTCCCATAAAAGATCGATGTGATAAAAAAGTGAACACGGCATAATTACTCTGAACTTCAAAGTATTGCGTGATGATGATGAAGGAACAAGTAACTATAAAAACCTAGCTGTGATTACTGGTAACAACTTCACCAGCCGTCGCGTCACGTGCGCTTATTACGACGTAAGCCGCGTACTCTTTATTTCCGGTCACACATCTGTGCCCCAACACGTTAACTGACTACAGCTAAATTAGATTAATCTTCTTGTCTGTTAGTTACATGATCATTTTGACATCAAATACCATTTTAATTTTTTTTTTCGTTGCTGGTCTAAATAGTCGAGTACCAATAACTTTAATCATACAAGTTTCTGCTGTTAAAGGTTAGTGTGATAATTTTCCATTGTTCCAATTGGCAAGGCGCTTTACTTGACGTGATGACGAGACTTAACAATTTATATCTCAAGGCAAGTGAAAGTGGAGCAGTGAAAACATCCTAACTAGCACTACATACATTGCCGAACAATCGGGCTTGTCGTTTTGTCAGTTGGTTCAATTAAAAATAATTTTATTGTCCTAAAATTAACAATAATGAACGAACTTTTAGATAATAGCTGATGTTGAAGAAATACTTCGAGCAGAAGTTAAATAGCAACCGCGGCAAAAAACCTAAAAATTTACGTTATTCTAAGAATTTTTAGAATATAATAAATCTAGTTAAGTATGATAATTCTTCAAATTAAAAAAAAAATTACAATACATAAAACTACTGGATTTGCACCAAGCCGCTTTTGGCGCGCATGGTGGATAAATAGCCTTGACTCTCTCCTTATGACACAACGTTCTAAGTCCCGGTACTGGCAGAAGGTTAAGGTTCATGGTGTATTCGAGTAAAAAAAAAAATTAAAACTAGAATTTGAATCAAAATTTCGAATAGTATATACATGTCTGAGAATTCCGAAATAAACTAATACCATGTTATCGCTAACTCTGAGATTGCTTACTTCCAAATTGTAGTAACTTGTACTTTAACGATACTACTTATCATTGATCAAAAAGGTATTGAAATTATCAACAGTAACCCTTACACCCCTTATAATCTAAGTTATATGAAACCAAGTAGCTCTTATAACTTACGCAAACGTAACACCGTCTTATATCGTGTGGAGTACTGATGCCACATTTGGGCAGGTACTGCCAAAACTCATTTAGCGGTACTAGACCCGATGGAGAGGCGGGCTAAGAGGCTCGATGGTGATCAAGATCTTGTTACATCCGGGCTTAACAGTCTTGAACACAGGAGCCGTGTGGCCCGTCTCACGGTTTTCTATATAATACATTTTGGAGAGTGTGCGATGGAAATACACGATATAACTCCTCCATCCTCTTTTCGCCATCGGAAGACTAGACACACGGCGAGTCTCTATCCTTATGTTGTGGGCGTCTCCAGTTTACGGAGAAAGAGGTTCAGTTGCTCGTTCTTCATGAGAACAGCAAATGTCCAAATACGAAGTGAGTTCTCTCAAGAAAAGAGTGAACAGGGTGTTACTACTTTAGTGCTTTACTACCACAGACCACATGACCACTTAACATCAAGTTGTAACATGGTGAAGCGCTAACCTTCTCAATTTAAAAAAAAAATATCATGACCATTTTCAAAAAACAACGAAATTTGTGACGAGATGGAAAAAATCACATAAGCATACAAATCAATCAAAACGCATCGAACATTGCCATTGTAATAGCGATGTCTCAATCAACGTGGTGCATCAGATGGCAATCACGGGGGCGGCCATTTTGTAAACCGTTTAAAAATCAATTAGCGGACCACAAAGCGTCGTCGCGGACGGAATTAAACTCATCCGAGGGAACGATCCGCGTGTGCGCATGTGTGTGTACGTGTGTAGTGTGTGTTGCTATAAAAATAACACGGATGGTCGGCTTGCTTCAGGCGGAACGCGACGCATTCAGTATGCGGAATTTAAATCAACTGTCCACCATCGATTCCTACCAACAATAATTCCGAAAAACGTAATAAAAAAAAAACTCCTAATTTCAATAGAGAACATAGTTCAGTACTTCTACTGGCTAGGATGTTGTTATTAATAAAATTAAACATCAAGTATACCACTAAAAACCATACAGGAAAATATAGACGTATTACACAATATAGGACATAAAGTAAAAATAATCAAGAAGCTGAACATCGAATTGGTTTTCTCAATCTGATCGCCAAGTTTAGTTTGAAGAGGGCATCTAATGATGATGATAACACTAAAAGACTTCAGATTGATCTCATCCTGCGTATATCGAATTGTAAGTATTAATTCAAAAGCTATAGGTGTTCCGTAATAACTGTAATCATCAAGGCAACCATCACCTCAATCTTCTCATGACCCTGGGTGCTGTAAAGCACGCAAAACGTCAGGTTATTAAATATTAAAATAAACACAAAATATCCTTAAATTTAATTTAATTAAATATCTATTATTCCAATATACATAAGAAAATATTACATCATAGTCAGTATTTACATATATTCATTTAGGTATCAAGTCCATTGTTCGGTAATCTAGTATTAAGTTTAACAATAAGGTAGTACATAGAAGCCAACATATGAAAGTATAAATATAATCAAAACATATTAACATTAACAGTTTTAACCAGCACTTGTTTCACTTAAGTTGTCACCCTGAAGATTACCAGTATGAATAGCAGTAAAGTGCTTTCCTCTGTAGTTAATGGTCAATGTAAACTATTGTTTGTTCTACATTCAGAACTTCATAACTTAAATACCCTCATAAGTAAATTTTTCCTTTTATGCTAATTTAAGTCATTTTCTTGCTAACACAGCACGAAAATCTTAGGTCCTACATGTCTGCCTCATATGCACTACTTTGAAGTAAATCAGATGCTATAACCACTTTTTTCTATACCAGCTGTCAGTACATGAGAACCAAAATTTGGCGAAGCTCTTCAGCCGGTGGCAATTAATATAATGTGAAATTTATGTCAAGTGTTAGTCAAAGAAAAACACGGCACTGATGACCGCTTAGACGTCATCACGACCACATTGTGTATATCTACAGAAACGGTGATAAACGGGACGAAACAATATTTGTAATACCTTCATCACTGAAATCTTCAAAATGACAGCAGAAATTTTCATCATGATACACGATATCATCCATGCAAACGTTTCGGCAAACGTATTGCTTACGTCAATTGACTAACACTGAATTGCTAACAAGATACTATATAAATATGTGAACATATCCACAAGGTGGACCGACATCTTAGTGAGAATCACGGAAACCCACTGGAGCTACGCGGGACCGAGCGATATGAAGATTTTTGGGAGAGGCCTATGTCCAGCGGTGGACGTCTATCGGCAGATGAAGATGCGACTATTTAAATAGAAGGATCATTTACTAAATAAATGTTTAAAAAAAAACAATAGATAATCTCTAAAATATGAGAGAATAAGTACTTGTTCAAGTAAGTAACGCTGAGTGAACGCGCCTCTACTACTTCCGAGCCCTGTAAACAGGTAGGGGGAAACGTATGAAAAGTTTATGCTACTGAAATGTAAATGTGGCTTCCAAATGAATTAATGGATTACTACCGACGACTTTCAGTTCAAATAATACAATAAAGAAGATATAATAAAAATTAATGAATATTTAAAAAAAATACGTTTTATATGTTCGCTGTCTTCCAACTACTAACAGCTGGTGGTAGCTAGGTAGGTACCACCTATTATTGCAACCGAATACCAGTAGTGTAGTTTTCAAGAGCGCTGTAGCTATTGTTATTAATTACAGGCGGTAACGAGAGTACATTGTTAGTCTCAAAACCACGAGCACAATCTGGTGCTATGTTTAACATCCTAACTAGCGCCACGTTGTTATGGGCAGACATATCACTTACCATCAGTTGAACGTCGTACTAGTCTCGTCGTTTCGTAGATTAAAACATAAGGATAGATTTGAGACTTTTCCCACCACGCTGGCCCAATGCGGGTTGGTGGGAGGCAGTGCCACGTTTGTTGATTAGCAGGGTGCACCACGAGCAGGTGAGGAACCCTTACACCCCGAATTTAGGTCAAATGGCAGCTTATTGTGTGTATAAAAAAAACACAAACAAAAATCCACTAGCAGCGAACACGCCAGCACCGCGCCCATAATATTTCAACGTGCTCGTATGCTTTATATTGCGTTTTATTAGTTTACAACATATAATTAACAAGTTTCCTAGAACGAGCACACGTGACGTCTTCTATTAATTTTATTTTAAAACTTTTTTGTCGCTGGGGCTAAGACAATGTTTACGTAAAGCCTCTGGCACGAAAAGAGTCGGGTCGGCTTTAATAGGTCTTTAAGTTTTTTTTTTTAAGGTGCCTTATGCCTTTTTTTATTTTTTAAAAGTCGTTAAATGCGTGTTAAGGAATATTTATTTATATATTTTAAATAACAGGTTGTGTTATAAAAATAACACGTGGATATAATGGAATTAGGTGGGGATGAATGAGGTTAGGATTATTTATTTTGTTTTTTTTTTTTACAGTTTGGTTGTATTTTTCAGACATCTTCATAGTAAATCCCTTGGGGGACCCCATAGACGGCGGAGGAAATGGTCTGACGATAATGTCAAAGAAGATTACACTATACCGTACTATTTCTATGCCCGGCTGGTGTCGTTGCAACTAAAAATAAAGGATAAAAAATGGTTATTGTAGGTTATCCCTACGAGATAGACATATACCATCGCAGACTTTTTTCTAGACCTTTTTAAGGTGTATAATACTGTAGTACATTATTTTGATCTATCTCGTAGGGTTCATTAGCCAGCGTTTAAAATGTAAGCGCAATAAAAAGTGTTTATTACGACATTACATTAGAAACCTCTAAAATTATCAGCATTTCTTTACTATATGTTTTATATATAATATTTCCTATTGAATCACTCTGTCTATTAAAAAAACTACCTCAAAATCCGTTGCGTAGTTTTAAAGATCTAAGCATACATAGGGAAGCGAAGTTATTTTATACTGTGTATGGGATGACGCAGATTTTATCAGTTATCGGCTCTCGCTCCAGATTTGCAATAGAAAAAGAATTATATTATAAATAATAAAAAAGAGTATTCTGTCTTATATAATACTTAAATACTTATTAATTATACGAAAGTATAGGAACTTAAATTAAGTTATAATAGGCGGACTGACATTTTCTATAACATGTTTTTTTTTAATTTTGTGAACACTAGCATCACTTGTCTATGACCGGCTCGGTAAGAATGCCAGAGCTTTGTTTCCTATGAATCCAGAGCAGAAACGTATATAAATTAAATTTCTGTTATATTTTTAGAGCAAGCATATTAAATAAATGATCGTTATGCCTCAGTATTGCCATGTATATAACGAGAAAATATATAATTGAATAATTTACGGGCGCAGCGCCTATTTCTGTCAACTATGTGGCGTTGTGGCTAATGAAAGTATTGGTGTAATGAGACAACATGTTGAGTCTCAAGCCTACGAGCAATGTGTTGCAGTGCACATCATCCTATCGCTCCATGTCATCAACTGAAAGTATTGCTGCTCTAAAAATATATTTGCCAACCCTACATGTTTACATCAATAAACAAGAATAAGTATATCGAACATTTTAACGATATTAAATAAAAATTTTATAGTGTTACCAGCGTGTTGTGAAAAGTAAAAGTTATTAAAAATATTATTTACTGCGTGTTAGTAAAGATTTGCACACTTTTAATGCATGTTTGTCACATTAAAAAATATACTAATGAACTACAACTTTTATCGCCATCTTCTTTGTATACAGGCTACCTTTTTGATAACAGCACTTCCTGTGGTTTTTTCAGAAAATACCCACTATTCCTTTTCTGGTGTGGTTTCCTCTTAATAACTATTGCGATATACTGAGGGTTTTTTTTAAATATAAAATAGTTTATACGATTTATAGGGTGTCTTCATTCGACCTTGTTCATATGATTATATAAGGTACTTACTACAGTTTTATGGCAGAACAACATTAGATATGGAATTATCTATTCTCTGATACTAACTCTACTAGTAGCTAGGTCTACGGATACATCGGATTTTAGACTTCCGGATCAAGAGTTCACAGCTTTAATAAGGCACTTGTATCACCGCTGGTGATGAATGAGAATCGAGTAGCTAGCCAACTATGATCGAGTTGGGAAGCAGCAGGTTTGTAGCTTCGGTAGTGACGTCACTGAACTATTAGCGAGTTACGAAAGCGACGGGCTTTTACTCGCTCTACTGGCTCTATACTCTTCTGTAAAACCTTTAAAGGAAAAATGAAGCTTAGCAAGTTTTCTGATCAAAAAAGAAGATCGCACAGTTTTATCCTTGATAATTCTTGTCGTCGCAAC
This sequence comes from Ornithoptera alexandrae, assembly GCA_029030555.1. Classification (NCBI taxonomy): domain Eukaryota; kingdom Metazoa; phylum Arthropoda; class Insecta; order Lepidoptera; family Papilionidae; genus Ornithoptera; species Ornithoptera alexandrae. The sequence goes on from JARDVY010000031.1 coordinate 4,424,492, forward strand.
AAAACTCTTAGAGCGAGAATCTCGCTTGCAGTATAGACAGCTATCAACTACATATATTTCTTTCATTCACTCGCGATCTTATCTACTATACGTTTCTTAAGACAGGTTTACGCATCACAACCCAACTTTTAGTCAGCGTGGTGGGAAATGACTCAAATCCCCCCATATGAACACTAAAAACGACTGACGGTCGCAGAAAGTCGCTGGAAGCAGGCAGCGCAGGACCGGTCGATGTAGAAATCTTTAGGAGAGGCCTATGTCCAGATATTAGTAATGGTTAGTAACAATATAGTAATTAAATACTATGTTAGGAAACGCTAAAGATGCACATTTTTTTTTTCATTATATTATCCTAAAAGAACACAAAACCAATGGTTCACGAGCAATCGAATCCAGTAGCTATCATGATCAGGATGCTGTTCGTGCTACCTCGCAGGCGCTGTATCACAAGCTGTATTTAGGTTGAAGATTGAAACGGAAATGATTAGATGGATAGTTAAACTTCTGCCGTTGTGCTCTCTCTCTCTCTCCCTTTCTCTCTCTTGTTACAGAAGCGTAATGTAGTGTTCTTAGTATTGAGTATAACGGCGAAGTAAACGCATCAAACGTAAACAGTAGCGATAGTAGCGGTTCAAACCCGCGGCGGAAACGTCCTAATCCTTTGTGTTCGTCTCCGGCGCGTCTGTCCGTCTGTCTGTCAAGTAGCGGCGCTATGTTGCCACTACGCATTGTAATTGCCAAACTTCCGCGTCTATTTAGCGTTTACTGTTGATGTTTCGCGCGTTACAACGCTACAGCGGAATGTTGCTATTTACAATTAGATTCGTCTTATCTATTCGATAGATAATATAACTTCTCACACAAGTTGTTCGGTTTCTTTACGACATTATTCTCGGAGAATATCTAGAAAGCTATCGGCAGCTTTATACTTTTAGATCATTAAAATATGATTAAAGTAATCCTTGTTTTTCAAAAAGTCGATTAAAACCGTCTTCGGATTCCCGGGCTCTGATTCTGGTTATTAAGCTTTCTAAGTGAACCAAAAACAAACACGAGGTGGTCTCGTGATTGTTGGCACAGCGAGAGTGCTGGGGAGGTGTACAGCCTCCTTGGGATGCGCTTAAGAGTAGTACAAGAAAGCTCCGATGCGTTCATCAGAAAAACCCGGGGCCTACCGCAATGCATTGAGGATAACTATCGAAATGGTTTTAATAGGAGAAAATCCCAGAAAACCTTGCCGTCATACTTGCCGCAGAGTATCTAATGAAGATTATAATTTTTCAATTTCCATTTTTTTTCAACAGTAAAATAAAAATAACTTTATTCGCACACATACACACATATATATATATATATATACATGAATATTACACATTTAATTAAACCAAAATGCTGTCATATTATTTATTCGTTATCACTTCTTTTCGGGTGCTTCAAAGCAGTTATGATCACCGAAGTTAATGTGAGACGTCCAGATGACATTGTTATCACGGAGTTCCTACAACTTTTTAATTACTGTTGTCCAATCTGCGCAAAAAGAACTCGTTTAAATCTTCTATTGGCATTCTCTACATCTATGGTGGTAGGTCTCTGTTGCCGGAGACCGTCTAGGTAGATACCACCGCAGCGTCTATTTCTGCAACCATTCAGTAGTGTTCAAGCATTACTGTTGTCCGGTTTTATGGGCGTTATAGCTAGTGAAATTACTGAGGTAATGAAGCTTAACATCTTACGTCTCAAAGCGACGAGCACAATGTGATGCTGTGTATCATCCTAATTATGTTCACGCACACCTACCGTCAGGTGAAAGTCTCGTCGTTTTATCAAAATGAAGAATAATTTTTTAATGAGTAGTCCACGTTATCTGTTATCACTTGGTATGTTAACGGAATTATAAACAGCTGTTATTATTTCCAGCCCCCGCGCGACGTACATCAGCCTTTACGCAATAATCCGGCAACTCTTTCCAGGAGCATCACAAATAGACAGTACGTACACCGCTCCCGTTGGTTTTGTTTATGTTTATTTAAATTTACATTCATACGGCGATTTTCGTATCATTTGCGCTTTGTAGTCCCGGTAATGGCCGCGTTAGTGCTGTTTCGCCGTGACTAGTGCGGCCCGATTACTGTTTCAAATGGCGAACGTCATTTCTTGTACCGGATATCATTTTTTTTTTTTTTTTGCAAATAAAACTCAAATCGTCTCGTAGGCGTAAACATTGAGTTATAAAGATTTCGATAAACGTGCACTACTCGACATAGATTTTCTACAAACATCTCGACACCAAACACTCTCGCAAACTTAACTAAATCGTGTTTTTAATATTTAAAATTTAACTATATTAGTGTAATTGGTAAAACTCTATGTCTGTTATATTTCTATTTACATGTACGTTTTTTTTTTTTTGTCTTTCAAAATATTGAATGACACTAGATAAGCATTAGTACTAATGCTATGTCAATGAAAAAGGCAATACAAACATTGTTGACGGACTTTTGGCAAAAGCTGAACTGCTACTGTACATTTACTTTATTTCTATAACCATTTATCATTGAAATAACCCAAATCTAATCGTATATTGTTTATATTTTAAGAGTAATTTGAAAATTCAGAACTTTATTATTATGTTTCAAAGTATCTACTATATACTACATGTCAATGACAGTCTGAGATAACTAGGACAAATAAACAGACGAGAGATAGAAAAGTATTATTTTTAATTCAATTAAACGACGAGACGAACGGGATGTTCACCTGGTGGTAAACGATACGACTGCCCATAACAACCTGATGCTAGTTAAGATGGTATACACAACACCATATTGCGCTTGTCGCCTGAGACATAATAATATGTTGAGTCTCGTTGTCCCAGTAATTACACTAGCTACAATAACCTTCAAACTGGAACACAGTAATGCTTGCACCCTACTGTTTAGCGGCAGAAGAAGGCGCTGTAACCACCTAGATGGTCTCTGGCAACAGAGACACCACCAATAGAATTTTGGTATAAGCATCTTCGTCAATTGTACACTTACAAATTAAGTTAACGGCTTATATTTACATAAGGAGGATAATTTGGTGGTGTACATACCATCATAATCAGCACAATATTGTAACCGTCAGGAATAGCTTGATGAAATAGACATGCACATCTTAATTATTTGTCAATAAAAACATATCTGAAAAACAAATCGGATGACGCAATATAAGCTTTAATTAAATGTTTTTCCTCTCCTCACCCCACGATATTACTGTTCAGTGAGAAAATAATTCTCCATGGTTTACTCTATCATCCCCATCATCATCATCAGCCGATAGATGCCCACTGCTGGACATAAGCTTCTCCCAGAGATCTCCACATCGATGGAGTAGGGATTAATTTGAAGGATTTGGGCCAAGTTCAATTACCCTAGTCCAATGTAGGTTGATGAGATCGCTCGAGTAGCGTTCATTAGTTAGCATTAAAATTTCTGTCATATCGATTTTACTATTTCTTTCGTACAGACAAGGTACAGAACAAATAATTTATTTGGTATCGGAAAATCCATTGGACATCCCTCAACCCGCGTACCGGGACGAGTTATTTCCACTAAATATCTACGTAATATGTGCTACTGTTTCCGTGTTAAAACAATAAACTTGCCTCCATATTGTTTTAGTACCGACGCGATCGCGCGGGATCGTTCAATTGCGTACTTGGAACAGCGTCTCAAAGGAAATTCAACGTTATGGAGACCTTTAACTGGTATTTAACTGCAGCATCAGCGACATCAACAGCACCCAGAGATTCACCACTCACAAGTATTTTATATAGTCCAGATCATTTAATATAATTACTTTTATCCCATTTGCATCATTCTATTTACTGCGGTCTCCTCCAGTAGGATGAAGGCTAAAAATCTGTGTTTTCTCTATGAGGGCTTGTGCACAGATTAGAAATGTTTTGTAATATTGTCGATTTTTAATAATTATTGTTAAAATTACGCTTTTTTTTTTCTTTTATATTTGTGTAAGTAATTACTGCAATAAACTATTTATCTATCTATCGTATGTATTAAATGATATAGTAATTAACTGGTGGTAGATTCCTGTCGCCGGAGATCGTTTCGTTGATTACCACCGCATCTCCTATTGCGGCCGACAAACGGAAGTTTGCAAACGTTACTATGTATGTCAAAGAGCGTTGTAGCTAATGATATTACTGGTGTAAAGAGACTTAATGTCTTATGCGCGATCAGGGAGTGGCATCAGTCATGTGCTTTATTGAGCGACTCCAAATTCGCCCTGCAGTTGCTAGATCAGACGCCCTCGATCTCTTAGCGTTTAGAGTGAAAGACGATGTAGTGGAAGTAAAAGCGGAAGGGAAGGAAGTAAGGCTATTTCGGGTAAAAGCGCACGCGGACGGAGGGCAACGAGAGGGCGGATCAACTGGCCAAAGATACGAACCCGAAGAATAAAAGACGAGCGGACTCCGAGGGATGCCCTGTTTCATTCGTGTAGCGGCAGCTTAGGCAAGCTGCGCTCGACGAGTGGAACTGGTGCCACACGAATGTTTTTCCCGGACGTCAAGTCAGCCCACAAAATGCTCCGTAAAACCCAGCTGGAGCCGTACATGATTCAAATGCTCACGGGACACGGGGGATGCTTGGAGTACCTTAACAGTTTTAAACTCAAAAAGAGTCCCTCGTGTACCTTTGACCCGAACGAGGACCAGACCGTGCAGCACCTAATCGCTGACTGCCCCGTATACGGGGTGTATCGTGGGGGTTTTAGTCGGTACAAGTCCGACATAACCTGTCCTTGCCCCCGCGAGGACGGGTATGTGCAGGCATTTCCCCCACGTTAAACAAAAAAAAAAACAAAAAAAAATCACTTACCATCGGGAGGACGTTTCGTTAGTCTCAACGTTTCGTTGAATTCTAAAAAGGGTATAGACATCAATTTACTATAATTAATTTTTACAAATAATTAAATTTAAGAAGTTAAAGATTTTTTTTTTCTTTCAGCGAACAATATTTTGCCTGTCTACTAAAAGTGTCTACTAGTTTTGTAGGTAGAGCTCCACATACCTTAAAATCCCTGGATGGCAAAGCCGAACTGTTTTGGTATTTCACGTAGCGCAATAAGGATCACAGATCCCTACAATGTGCCTAGAAGTAGTATAAGATCCTAGAACTCTTGTTAATGTAAACACTGAGGGCGACTACGACCTGAGTTTTGTTACTAAACATCCTACATAACTGAATTCCCATCAACAGGATGAAGACGTACTCATTAGAAGAGATGAAGATGATGATGATTTCTCATGATTATAGAGAATAATCTCAATACTAATTTCAACTATGAATGTATCATAGTTAAAATTCAATAGATCTTAGTAAAATCACCAACATTACTTTTTTAGCGTACGTCATGCCAAATAATATATAAACAGTACTAAAATAAATCATATTAAAGAACTGGTGCCGATATTGGCACGGCTGTGTGCTTTGATAATTAACATGTCGCCCACGCGCGACCTGAACCTGCTCATCCAATGTTGCCCGCTTATTTACTTATCAAAAAAATCCGGGAAAATTATATGTCAAGCAAATGAATATTTAAACTAGAAACTTTTTAGATGATCAATAATTATTACCTTCGTTCACGTGTTTGGAATAAGTTACTAGTTTAGTTAATATTTAATTTATTTATTTATTTATGTACATTATCATTACTAACATAAAGTTATAATGTACATTAGATTTGAGAGAGACTTGATCTCAATGATAAGACTTTTTTTGTTCAATTGAGTGACGAGACGAGCAGGACGTTCACCTAATGGTAAATGATACGTCCGCCCAACGTGGCGCTAGTTAGGATGGTATACACAATACCACATTGCGCTCGTCGTCCGTGATATAAGATGTTGACTCTCGTTACCCCAGTAATTACACTAGCTACAACGCCCTTCAAATCGGAACACAGTAACGTTTGCACAGTACTGTTTGGCGGCAGATATAGACGCCGCGGTGGTATCTACTTAGACGGTATCCAGCAGCAGAGACCTGCCACCAGTATATTGCCACACTACCATTGAATAAATATATTAATAGCTTTACCTTCATATTATTTAATTATGGTCTGGATTTTATAATACTTCGGAAAATAAAGACAATGTTTAAGAATGTTTTTTTTTATTTAAAAAGATTTTAGCCGAAAGCTGTAATAAAATTAGCTTTTATCTTTTAGACTATAAAACAAACATGACCAAAAGTAACAACTCCTGGAGTTGTGTTCACCCATCAACGCTCAATTCTTAAAACCGTCTTAGCGTTAAGCATGGGGAGAGTTCGCAGTAGACCACCCACGGAACCCTGACGAACACCAGATCACGGTAGCCGACGCTCGCACTGATTACCTGGAAACTCTTTTATTGCTGCATTGTTTTTACATCCAATTAATTGACATATAACGCAATGTTGGGTTCAAAACTTCCGGACGACGTAACTACGATCAGAATAATAATCATCAACTCGGGTTCACTTGACGCAAGCCTTCTTATCACCTGCCAGCGTTTGTGGTCGTCCAATACTACATCTTGATCGTAAACCATGGTCTTCGTTTAACGAGTTTATGAGATCTCTGATCGTAGGTCTCTGTTGCTGGAAACCGTCTAGGTAGGTACCACCGCAGCTCAAATTCCCATCGCCAAACAGCAGCTTACAAACATTATTGTGTTCAGTTTAAAAAGCGTTGTAACTAGGCAAATTACTGAGGTAACGAAACTCAATTTTTTATGTCTCAAGGTCACGAGCACAGTGTGATGCTGTGTATAACATCCTAACGAGCCACGTTGTTATGAGCAGGCATATAACTTACCATCAGGTGAACGTCATGTCGCTTCGTCGAATATACTCATTCCATAATATTTCCTTCATCTATTAGACGACAACTCTGATGCTGTATAACAATATGTTGTCTGCAAATTTAAAGTGTCGAGATGATTACTAAACATCTACGCTTCATAAATTTCATTAAAGAAACTGATAGACATAAGTGATGCTGTTAAATTTTACCAGTTTACATGCAGATGTGGCGGCGTTCGATTTCCGAACGCAACCCACGACTGAAGTTGAATTTGGAATTTGAAATTAGCTCTGACAACAGGCCGAGAAGAGAAAGGAAGAGCAGCATTAGTCAGAGAGTCGAAGTCGGGGAGACATAACGCTACAATCCGTATCGCATGAGTGATTATTAAAAGACTACGAACTAAGAATGCTTTCATTTGGATGGGACACTAGGGACGACTACAGCAGCCTATTTACCTAATATCCCATATTGGTGACCCGGACGTGATGAAGCATGGAGCTGGCTGCAAAATCAAACATCCTAAGTCCATACGGGGCAATCTCAAGGGCAGTCTCCGACTCGTCGCATCGTTAGTGCATCATCAAGGTTATAATTTCCATTAATTCGTCCTGATAAAAGCGTCCATTACGACCTGTCATCAAATGAACCGACGTGCATCGATCTGATTGACCGGAAACTAGCTCAAGCTGTTTTGTCGTACGTGCATGAAATTGACGGACTGACGTTTCCAAGAATCTTTAGGTTTTATATGCGTTGAGTGGACTAAGTTTAATTTGTTACTACTAATAAGGTTATTAGTACAACTATCTTCTTTTTTATTGTTGTATGTTTTGTGTTTGTATTGCATCTTTGTGTAAATCGCAGATTTTTATTACTAACATTGTATTGTTGCATTGCTATTCATAAGAAACAGCAGTTATTGTTATTGTTGCTGTTATTGTTAATATCATTTTTAATTGCATTTTTTATAGGTGCGTTCGGAAGCCGAACTTCGCCCTCATTAACCTTACAATTTAGATCTAACGTTTCTTATTCACAGACTTACAACTAATCTTATACTATTTTACTCACCTCATTAACCCAACAATGACTGATTAAGCAGATCTTGTAATTTTAACCGTCGCTCAACAATTGAGCATTTACCAGAAAGAGATGGAAAATTTTGCCTCTGAGCTCTCCAATTTACACCAGGAAAATTCCCTTCTTCGCACGCAAGTTCAGGGATATGGTCCAAAGCCAGACCTTGACCCCCAACCTTAAGTTTATAGGGTGTCAGCTAAAGTACCTCCTTTTTGGTACCAAAGACCAGCTTTATAGTTTGTACATTTCGAAACAGTTTTGAGTAGCAGGCATTACTTGTGACCAGACGAAAATGACCATGTCGTTGGTCAACTAGATTTTAAAATCACAGCAGAAATCGAGGACATCATTATCAACCCTCCTAAAAGCGACAAATATACCTTAAAAACAAAATTATCAGGTGTTTATCACAGTCCGAGGAAGAACGAGTTCGTCAACTACTGACCGATGAAGAATTAGGTGACCGCAAACCATCTCAATTTTTACCTCACTTACGTTCGCTTGCCGGTAAGACCTTGACAGACGAAAGCTTCCTACGTCAGCTCTTCATGCACCAACTTCCGCAATATTTTCAGGTTATTCTGGCTGGCAGCGCTGACGCACTGGATGACATCGCAGTCCGCGCTGACAAAATCTTAGAAGTAGCTCCTAGTATTGCGACATCTTCTTTTGGACATTTCGTGCATTCCGCTACTGCCTCAGCATCCGATCCCTCCGGGATTTGTGCTATTGCCATACAGTTACAACAACTTGCCGCTAGTGTCGCAGCGCCCATGCGCAGGCGGGAGTGTAGTGTGGCTGCAGTAAGGGCAACTCAAGAAGCTGACAACAGTCGCCCGCCAGGAAGTTGTGCTGGTATGATAAAAATTTCAATGACAAGGCCAGCAAGTGCATGAAACCATGCTCTTGGAAGACGGAAAACCGCCAAGCCACGGAATGCTGCATGGAACGCTGAGAACAACTACCTACCACCCGTGTGCCAACGGAATGGTTGAACGCCTTCATAGACAGCTCAAGGCCTCTCTGATGTGTCGTGGCGAAGATTGGATTAAAGCCTTACCTACCGTACTACTAGGTATGCGTGGCGCGCTGAAGGAAGATCTAAAAGCTTCCGCTGCGGTACTAGTGTACGGGGAACCTTTACATCTCCCTAGCGAGATGATCGTTCCTTCATCAACTCGTATAACAGTTGATCCACTAGACTTTGTAAGTCAACTTAGAACAACAATGTCGGAACTTAGACCTGTTCCTGCTTAAAGGCATAGCATCAAGGAAGTATTTCTTTTTAAAGATCCCTCCACGGCTTCGCACGTATTTTTGCGAGTCGACCGCGTGAAACCACCTCTGGAATCTCCTTATTCGGGACCTAGGACTATTATTAAAAGACTACGAACTAAAAATGCTTTCATTTGGATGGGACATTAGGGAAGACTACAGCAGCCTATTAACCGTCATTTTTACCTAACATCCCATACACATAATTCACCAGAACGCAGCACACCTACGTACCACCAGCGCGCTACGCTTTATTTATAAATGTGTGGTGCAAACTGATGAATTTATCTGTTTAGGGATGCCAGTTAATCGATTAAACAGTTTAAATCGAAATCGATAAAACACAGACGGCCATTCAGAGCCAAATAAAACGCAATCGTGCTGTAACGATGAGCGACTTATTTATTTAAGTGGCACAAACGGACGCACCACCCGCGGCAGGCTATTTACATCGACCACACATAAAATGTGACCTCGGCTGTTACTGCCTGTTCGACACTTGTTATAGGATTTTATCGGTTTTCAATTGTTTTAAAGCAGTTTCTTTCACTGTTGTCAGAGATAGTTTTTAGATGTAACGAGTGTTTCATGCGATGTTTTTAATTTTACACAGTTGCCAACATAAAATTTTCATTACTTTCAACCTGCCTAAAATGTTTACATTAATTACAGATTCCTAAAAAGAAAACATTATGTGTGAAATGTTGTGAATAATATAAATAGATTATCCTTCCATGTCTCTTCAGTTTTAAAGTTATAGAGTAATGGTTGCACAAACTAACTTGATAATTATTGAAGTAAAATCGTGCACGTAATATTCAGTTAGGTATAGGCTATACCAGGTAGGGGATGAATTTATATTATGTAGTCGCTGTTGGAGTCCACAAACGAGCTGAAACAACCTATACTTAATAGTATATCCCCTCGTACATGTTCCCGCCTTGTCGTGGCGGTGGGGTTAGTAGCCATGGCTTGGTCCCACACGATAATGCGAAGAGGAACCTTCCCGGCCGGCCCGAGAGGTTGGGCCGGCCCAAGACGGCCGCTTCAAGTGAGCTCCGTGAGCTCTGGATGGATCGTGAGCGGATTCGGGGGGATCCGTTGCCCGGCTGACTTAAGGAGGCCGAGAGGAGGGCGCGTTGTGTGTTCAGACGTGCCCTTGCAGAGGTGGAAAGGAGGGGTTCTTTCCTCCCGAGGTGGGGCTGCATGGTGCAGCCGGCGCTGGCGGGGTCGCGGAGGTGTGCAAGAGCGTTGCCGTGACCCTGCCATAAAGCGACCACGTGGAACATCGTGGGGGTTTTAGTTGGTGCAGGTCCGAGATAACCTGTCTATGCTCCTGCAAAGTCAGGTATGCGCAAGCATTTGCCCCACGTAAAACAAAAAAATAAATAATTGTACATAATTTTTATGTAAACCCATAATTAAATTTAGTAATTACCATACAATGAAAAGTACATATAAAAAATTGTATCGCCAAGATTATGGATTAGAAAACTTGTTTTAATTTCATAACCACATGTAACACGTTTAGAGTATATTTTTTAAATGGTTTGATTAATGGTTATTACGCCATCTGTTGTAAATTTTAATAAGCATTTAAATCTTCTGTTTATAAAGTACTAACTGGATAAGCAGTATCAGTCGTAATTACACAAAAACCTCTTCTACTAAGAAATCGAAATTTACTTGTTCAAATACGCAAGTGAAAGAATTTAATTAATATATAATGAATATATAAATAAATGGAATGGTTTTTGTATGATGTCATGTAAAAGAAATACGTAACATTCGGATTTGCTATCCGAACGTGAAATCATTTGGGGAGAAAATGACGTTTGGTGACAGTTGCGCTTTGTTATCGTGCAGAATATTTTCGAGTTTTTTTAACACAACAAAATTTTTGTGTATCAGTGCAGGCAAATTTCATATGGATATAAGAGATGAAGCGAAGTCCACAATGGAAATCGTCAACGTACCGCCAATTGTCTCCACATACCGACACGCTTTGCACACCTTCGATGCAAAGTTTAAAAACGATTTTAGTGTTAACTTAAATAAGTTGAAATCTATGATGGACAATTTAAAAGCGGAAGATCTCGGATTCGACAATATTTTAAATGATCCTGTAACATGGAAAAGACCGAACAAGGCACCCTGTACATATGTAGAAGTGTTCCAGAATAGTCTTGTTAACATGAGTATTTTCGTATTGAAGCCGGGTTTTAAAATGCCTTTACATGATCATCCACATATGCACGGATTGCTTAAAGTTATTGCTGGTGCAGTAAACATAAGAAGTTTTACCGAATATCCTCTTAAAGATGCAGTTAGTAATATTGATTTTGCTGTACGAGCGAAACACGAAGCCGCTCGAATCGCTCAAGGTTTTCACAAGCGACGAAGATTATTCGCAACAATATCACAAAACTCTGTGTGCAGCAGTAACTCTGAGACTTGCATATTAACACCTACCATATCTAATTATCATGAAATAGAAGCATTACAAATGCCTGCTGCCTTTTTCGATATATTATCCCCACCATATGATACATTAATAGAAGAAATAGGACCTAGAAGGTGCAGATATTACTATGTAGCAAATGAAATAAGCACCAACTTAGTGGAATTGCAAGAAACAAAAGTGCCTGAATGTTTTTATTGTGATCAACTACCATATTTAGGTCCTTGTCTTGGGTAAGAGCTACCTAGGATTAGATAGAATAAAGTATCAAATTTAAAAACAAAAATGTTGAACATTTTATGGACTGTTCAATTGCTATGTTACCACAATGACATTCTTCACTTTTACTCTAGATAATTACATATTTAAATAGTGCAAAATATTTTGTGCCTTTCTTCAATAAGCCAAATATGTCTTGTTATATCAAGGTTGTGCGGCATATTGAAATACAGCTATTTGTGATCACAAGTTACCATTTTATATATTATGACTTTTCCATTCTATTTAAAATTAATATTTTTGTGCAAATGGAAAGTAAGAAATTCATTATTCCATGTGGTAGGTGAATAAAACTTCGACATGACTTATACAACATCACAGTTTCTCATCTATATTTTCTGTATGCTCATTAATGACTCCTTTTTTAAAACTGACCTCTATTTTCTATTCATTTCTATTAATATTTAACAACAGTTATATTATGACATTCTACTTTATGCTGATATTTGAGTGAGTCATCTTAATAAGGTTTATAATGTAGCTAATTTGACAGTATTACATAAAGGTAGTGTACAATTCTTTGAAGCATATATGCGAGATGAATGTCCAATAATACTGTTAATAAGATAAGATTCTTTTATTGTGGAAAAAGCAGATTATAAACAACTTTATCATAGATGTTGCTCTACTATTAATTACATTATTACATAGTTCACCACCTAAATTAAAAAGGTTATTTTTGAGCCGATTTTGTTTGTATAATTCAAATGAACCAATTTAAGTTTGCTTTTTTGTTCCTTAACAGTTAACTGTATATTTATTGTCCTTGAAAGATTTGTTTATATTGTTCTGTTTCATTTTACACTTTCACATCTATATGCATTACCAATGTTCAATAACTTTTATAATACACACCAGCATTTGTTCTTAATTCTTGTGGGTGATCCATATTCTTTAATTTACTGCTAGATCTCTGTTGTCGAAGACTATTAGGATTGGTTCTACTATGTTGATCCTTCTGCTGCTAAACAATAGGAGTGTCCCAATTAAAAAGTATTTTACTCAGATACTTCTTTGTCGCTCCCTCACTACTGAGGACTGTGACCACGTACAAACAGCCTCCATTGAGTATGGTCGTACGCAGCATAGACCCCAAAGTATGTACTGTCGCCCACCTCCTTTCTAATAGTTTACATTCATATGGTAGGTGCTCAGATTATAGAAGTATAATAACATCCCAAAGTGACAATCTTAAGTTGGTGCAGGGTATATCATCCTATATAGTGCCACATTGTTATGGGCTCATGTTTACTCATCACCTTTTATTATTTCGTTGAATAAAAAAGGGTTGTTCATGTTCATTAAAAATGGGATAAAGATATCAAAGATAATATAATAGCTATATGATGGATGGTAGGGAGGAACAGGATTGTGAACTAAAGAAAATATCCATCTTTTAACTCTGATGATGATTATTCATCAATCAGGTCTTGAAATTATTAGCAAGTACACTAAAATGGAATTGCCAAATATAGTTCACAAATTTCATATATTATTTCATTTGCTTTAAATTCGTATAACTTTAGATATTCTGTGTCTATGAAGAAGATTCGAAGGACTGTTTATAATGAAATGTCAATCACAAATATTTTATCACACATTCATACATGTTTTAATTTATTTTTATCGCAATTAAATTGCTCAACATAACTTATTTCGAATGTTAAGAAATAAGTATTGGATATATTCTTTTACATCAGTATTATGTGTAATCGCAACACTACACTACATTGTCTAAAAATTTTAGTGTGACAGAGCCGAGTCCATGACTGCGGGAAATATAATTTATTTTAATATTTTCCCAATCAGTATGAAAATCTTTAGGGGAAGTCTCCAACTCCTGGCCTCTCTCTGCTGATGATTTTTTGTTGTGTATTAATTTTACTTTCTTATATATCTAAAAAATATTACTAATATTATTATAGAAATGAATGACAAGCAAATATATGAGTGGAGTAATAGTTTTTAAATTATGTCCACTATAAAAAATGTTTAGCTTGGTTTTATTTGAATACTTTTGTTTTCTGCTTTTTCGTTGCTACCATTTTATTAGTTGTTTAGGTAAAATTTTGGTCAAGCTACATGTATGCTTGGAGAAGGTTCTCTATTAAATAAATGGAAAAACCCATTTTATTCACAATTTAAATCCTCTATAATCATTATATAGCAATTCGAACAAATAACATGAAATTTTATTAAGAATGTAAATGGTATGAAAAAAAGAAATATAAAAGAACTTTAATTTTAATACAAATACTCTACCTGCTTATAATTTGATTTATCTTCTAGAACAGTGCGCTTTACCATAAAAGACTACATCACCGCTCACCATCAAATAGAATTGTAGTAAAGCACTAGTGTATTATAAAAAAATTAGATCTACGTACCTTTTGTAAATGTTAGTGTAATTAAAACTATTGCCATATGTATGTTTAAGCTTGGTTTCTCCAATGATACATCACAAAAATATCACCAACCATATATACAAATGTTGCAATCTTAAGATGTCTAACATCTAATGTTACTGTGTGTAAGTAATAGGAATATCAAATATTGCAGTATTACAAAACGGAAATGTGTGTTAGAAAGAATTTTTAATGAAAACTTTTTAATATAATGTCATATTGTTTTATATATTTAAACAGAAATGATTAGTTTTTGTAAACTATATCACAATTAGATTAACTTATTATTGGCAGCGTTTATACGCGATGACAGGTTTTAGACTCTGTTTTTGTGTGTCTCGACGAATTTGCATTAATTTAAATTTATTATTATCAAAGAGAGCATATTCGCGATAAGGCGCGGATTCGATTCCCAATGAGCATTCCGATGAAATACAACAACATCAGGAAACCTACGTTTGAAGAACATTAGCTCTGATGGAGTTGTGGCATTCGCGCTTGTCTTCGTCTCGAGTTGTGAGAAAGCCTCTCCAGTCCCAGCAGTGGGAACGTCAAAGTGCTGTTTATATAAAATTTAATTAATTTCTAATGTGCGCAATGTAATTAACTTTCAACTGTACATTCCTATCAAAAATTATGTTTAGGTTAGACGTTAAGAACGATTAATAAACAAACGACAATCGCCAAATAAATAATTTATTGTTTTACTTAAGTTTAATTAAAAAAAATAATAATAATATCAAATTGTATGATCTCTGAAATTATGAAAAATTTACATTGTTGTGTACAACTCGATCACCTCCCCCCTTCCCTTGCAAGTTTGGTGAAGTTAAAAGTAAAACTGTATTGTATTAAGGTGTAACTAGTGGTAAGTTTCGTTTTCTGTACACGGTGTTCAAGTTTATGTTAAATAAAACCATGGAATTGTTACTAAGTGAATTTCATTTTAATCCCTATTAACAACAATAAACCAACCACCTCCTCCCCGCCCGCTTTGCTAGTCGTGACACACCACAACGCTTTGGGGAAGGGGTTTCGTTAAATGCATTCTTATCTGACCTCTGAATGGCACAAGCAATATCTCTACCAAATATTAAATCTTTATGTTTCGGAGATCACATGATGAATCAGTGAATCTCTGGATATCTATATTTATATACACACACATTTTTTTACTCAAGACGAACAAGACGTTACTTGATGCTGATACTCCTGCCCATAACATCGTGGCGCTATTTAGGATGATATAGACTGCATTGCCGTGTGCTCGTCGCCTCAAGACATAGAATGTCAAGCCTCTTTACCCCAGTAATTACACTAATTACAGAGCCCTTCAAACCGGAAAACAGTACTGTTTGTCGGCTGCAACAGGCGCTGCGGTGGTACCTGTAGACAGTCTCCAGCAGAGTCCTACCACCAGCGAAATGTTAAAATTGCATAGTCATATGTATGTTAAAATATAATTATATATAAGCGCTTCGGCACAACTCACGGGACCCAAGCCAACTTCTCTTGCTTTTGGTGTACCCTGCTAATCAACAATCGAGGCTCTGGCTCGCACGAACCCGCATTGGGCCCGTGTAGTGGGAAATGGCTCAAATCCCCCCCGTACGAACGAATACAAACGCCGGTCCCTGTAGGCCATGCTGACTGCTAAGTTAGTGCGGATAGCGCGTAACCGATAGATGTGGACATCTCTGTGAGAGACCCATGTCCAACAGTGGACGTCTATAGGCTGATTGATATGATTTATTTATATATGTATGTATATATAGGTTTACCTTTATTGTATACATGATAGGTGACGTTATTTGTGTACGTGAAATCTTTTCTCATGTAATCGCTTATCTTAAGTGATAAAAATGAAACGAGTAACACGATAAGAAATAATTTTATTGAAATGATAACGATTACAGCGTAAATACAACATCCGGAAACAATAGCATGCAAAAAAAATCTATATAAACAAATACACTATAATAGTAAGAATAAAATATTTTGTAAATAATATGATTTATTAAGGCTTTATTCGATCAGCACCTTAAACATTAGCTTATTTATAACGCTATTCACTAATAAATTTGGTTATTATTAATATTGGCCATTTTTTTTTTAATTTGATATTTCCATTTTATTGATTTTTTTTTTATTATATTATTTGATTTTAGAAAAGCAGTGTTATCTTATTAACGCGGTCGACAGTAAGTCTACCGGAAGGACACCAGTTCAAATAAAACGTTGTATTATATTGCGATTGTTATTTATAAAATATAATAATGTTTAAAATATCAAATAGTGCGTAATAATCAAAATTATTAACAACCTTCCTAATATTAGTGGGGATAATGGCTTCTTCTGAGATAAGTCTTTTATTCCTCAGAAGAGGCGGGCCAGGGCAGGGTCGCGAAAACTCCGAAAAGTCCGACCCGGAAGCATTTTAATAATTTAGTTTTTGTATGAAAAAAAAAACTGATTTATTTGTTTTTTTTTTATACTTTGCTTTCGAGCAGCATCTAATATTCGAGAGGTGTTTAGGGTATATAAAAAATATTGGAGGAATTATTACTTTCCTGGCGCTCAGTTATCTCTCGGGGAATCCGGGATCGGATGGAAACCCTAGGCCAAAGCCATTTCAGCCCTAACCTCATAGAGAGCGACTAAAAACTTCTAGGGTTTGACGGGCCTTGTGTTTGGGGGCCTTTATCGCTCAACAAGCGAACCTGCGTGGAACAGCGTATGGCTCAACGATGGTGCCTAGGAGGGTTAGGCTCCTACTCGGAGACATGTAACACAAAGTGTAGAGGGGCACCGGTGCCTTCTATAAGAGATCCCGAAGCCTCTCCGAATGCATTGACGCAGACCACCGAGGAGGTTTTAGGGACTAAGAATCTCATATAACCCTCACTTCAACCCAGAAGCAATTTTTCGAAGATTTCCCCACGAAATCAACAAAAAAGGTTAAGGCTATTTATCGCCATGCTTAACCAGCGTGGATTAATGGATGAAAGGTAATGTGTTTCATATTTTTTTTACACGAAGTATGTGGTTTATTTGTATCAAAACAATATTATATGTGTATGTGTATATATATATATGTGTGTGTGTGTCTTTCAAGTGTTGTACAGTTACCGAAAGAAATCGCATCAGATTATCTGAACGATATAAAGCTACGTGACGAGCACTTATCAGATATCGTTGTAATCTTTTTGAGCGTTTTTTTATTTTTTTTTATTTTGCGACGTAAATAAACACGAACCGCTTTGTAAACACAATTTTACATCTAATCTAGATTCTGTTTACAAATGCAAGATCCCTTCACATGGTGAAGGCTGGGGGAGAACGCCGGATGCCTGAAGCCTATGTCCAGCATTGGACGACTATCGGCTGATAATGATGATAGAAAATGCTTATTGGAATCAATGTCAGAACATAGTTTAGTATGGACATAGAACCAGTTAGATCAAGAGTGCAGGTCTTCGAGAAGAAGAAAATTGTTTTTAATATTTTATAGTTGCGATTTACGTCATCGTTTGATGATTGAAGTCGCGATCGGTGTATCACCTATTTCAATTACTTATCACCCAGCGTGATGACATGAGTCTGGTGTAAAATTCTGAGCAAAATTTTCTCCTCATAAGATAATTTCTAAATTCGATATTATACTATGTAATCGATCTATATAGATCCGACGATAAATTTGAGCTAACAACTTGCCGTTCAAAGTGTTTATATAGAATTAAAGATAATATAAACATTACAAATATTTGTATGCATTATAAATATAAATGTTATAAACATCATTAAACATCTTTTTTTTTTGACAAAGTGCCGAAACGCGGGAAACATTCACCTGATGATAAGTGATGCGCTAGTTAAGATGATATAGACAGCACACATATTGGACCAGCGTGGTGGGAAATGGCCCAAATCCTCCCATATGAATCCCTATTCGATCGTATGGGAATCTTTGAGCGAGTATATCCAGCAGTGGATGTATATCGGCTGCTGCTGATGATGATGATGATATTGATGAACCAGCACCACATCTTGCTCGTTTTAAGACATAAAATGTTAAGTGTTGTTACCCTTGTAATTTCATTAACTACAACGTACTTCCGCTGCCTTAGTGATATTTACACACTACTGTAGGACAGCGGAAATGGGAGTTGCTGTGATGCCTACCTAGACGGTCACCGGCAACAGAGACCTACCACTACTAACTCCGAGGTGTAATGGCTAGTCGCCTGCATTATCATCACAAGTTGGAGACGGGGGTAGGGTTATTCCGAAGCCGTGTAACCAGCTACCACTCTCATGATATCATTCTACCGTCATAACAGCATCACTGTGTTTTATTTTTCAACCAATGGGAACCAGTTTTCTGGACGAACATTTCACTGTCCCCTGGTGTATACATATATATATATATCTACCTATATAATCATTGTACTTATAATCTCAAAAGACTAGTACTTAAATAATATTGTATACAAAATTAAATTTCGTTATACTTACTACTTACAGTAAGAGACTAAAAGGCAGTAAGGTTTTTGTGACTATTTTCTGGGACTTTAATGCTTCACGATAGTGTCCATTGACGTAGAATTACATTATTGTAAAGTTATTAATTAAAAATTAATTAAAAAAAAAAAATTATCCGTAGCAGTAAAAGTATAATTTCTAAATTTTGTTAACTTTAACTACTTACTTGTTAAAAGTGGTCACGTATATATTTTGAAATAATTATATAATCAAATAATTTTGCAATATTTACTTATGCATTGTTTTTTTTATATTAACTTTCTATTTACTGTAAGTTACTGTTAATATAAACAGAATTCTTTAATTAGGCTACTGCTCCCTCTATTCTTGCTTACTATTAGAGTCAACATGTTTTAATAGTTTTTAAATATAATTTTTTTAACTTCGAATGTTAAGTATTAAAAAAAAAATGCAATATTTTATCTCTTTGTATCTTGATATTAGATTTTTTATTTAATTATATTGATGTATTATATTAATGAAATTTCGCTTATCGATATACACAATATTATGGACGGGGTTAAAAACGTATAAGTATTAGTTTAAATGCGATACGAATTTTCAATGAATTTCACTTCACAATTTCCGGTTCCGTGAACCGTGCGTTATACAGTTGTTAAAGATGTCTATAAAAAAAACAGCATCGAAGAAAATTTTATCAACTTTTATATAAGAAATGCCTGTGATTTTGTTTTAGAGAAAAAAAATAAGGAACTAATCTTATAACTATTGACAATGCCGTAAATAAAATATTTGTTCAAATTGCCTAAAACTTTTTTTTGAATTTTTGAGCTTTTTTTATTTTTAATAGAGGAATAAAACATTTGCTTCTTAATTAAAAACTGCTGTACTTAAAAAAATTACTTCAATGAAATTATAATATGAACACATTTCTTATTTACTTACTAAAAAAATTGTGGGTAGAGAAAAAATTCAATTATTATTAATTATAATAAATGTGCTATAAACATATTTATTTATATATGATCAGATAAATATTTCGTCATGATGATGATGAAATATATATTAGAAAATTATTTAATAATTGGAAATAAAAATAAGATTATAATGAATTTATCCCTTCATTGTGTTTGTTATTATTTTATGTTAATATGAGCGATATAGAGATTGTTATTATGTATTTACTTTTTTGTGTTGGTGATTCGAAATGTCCTATGCTGGTGTCGTTGGTCTATCACCAACGCCCCCCGCCAAGTCGAACACTGCTTGCGCCACTTCCGCCGCCAACTTATCAGCCATCTGGAACAAGTATCGTTTTATTTATCACCTCTTCATAAACACCCACGCGGTAAAATTACATCCATCATGCGTAGGATCTTCCGCCCGTCCCAGAGAGAGCACGGTAGGTGGCGAGCCCGAGGCAATATCGGAATCGAGAGGCTAGTTGGCGAATAGAGGAAGCCTAAACTCACAAACTTCGCTGCATGGGCTACTTGCTAAGGATGGGACACGATCGTAGTCAAAAAAGCGTTCCTCGGAACCTCAATCGGCCGGTCCAGATATCGCTGGTAGGATGCCGTAGAGCACGTCCTACGCGAGCTTCATGCATTGGACGGGCAAGAGGCAGGACGAGACAGACAACGCTGGCGCTCTCTTCTGTCGGAGACCAAGACTCACTTTGGGTCCACCACAGAAGTAGAATTACATCCAGGTTAGGTCATATACATTACCGTCTGGTGCTATAAGTTTATTTTGCCGTGTCTTAGATCTGCCACTGTTCTATTCAAAGACTTTCGGTATGAGATAATGGGGACTCACTTGTTGCGTTTCCGCTTCCGCGTACACCCGGACAACGTCCTCTGTGCCCGACGGCCGCACGAACGAACGGCCACTGTCGTAACTAGATACGAGCTCGTCGATCCTCGTTTGCAGACCCTCGGGCGAAGTGCACACGCGCTCCGCGTCCGCCGTCGTGATGGCGTTACGATCCTGAAACATATATTAATCTGAATAATTTTATTTATGACTTCACTTGATCTTTATTTCACATGGAGTTAAGTGACGATGAAGACTTGAGTTATGTGAATTGTGGTCACCCAGAATACTCTACATCTCATTCATTGACAGCTGGAATATATGCAATACCTTAAAGATTTATTTCTATTAAATAGTAAACCAATATTTAAATATTTATAATCTGTAGCAACGTAACTGCTTCCAGTCATTTGATAAGATTTTATAACAAAAAAAAACTTAATTCAGAATTTTCTGGACGAACGCGCTTTACTATGTGTACCTGATCCCGACTGTTGAAGTCAAGTGTTTTTTTTTCTTTTCTACCGTGTTATACAGATAGAGGTCAAGTATTAATCCATTGTAGATAAAAAAAGTATTACCTGTACAGTAACTTTGAGCTGCCGGCAGGGCAGATCGGTGTACGCAGCCATCCATTCCCTGGCGCTGTGACCCCTTGCGCACAGCACGGTCTCCACCAGGAACAGGTCGGAGATCGCATCGCCGACCGTTTCGTTAGTCATGTCAATGAAATTCAGGAGTAGACTGGCTGCTTTACGCTGTTCAGCATCCCTGAAAAAAATTTGACTCTATCAAAATTCGAAGCTTACCTGTTATGGCCGCGGGAAGGCGCTAAATGCGGGCAGCACAAGTACCACAGCTGTGGAGATCTTTGGATTGATTTGATGATGTAGATTTAGATTTAACTAAAACTTATTAACAAAAACTAAATTTAAAAATGATCTATACACTACACAATTTCTGGAATACTAAACATATCGTCATCTCAGTTTATTTAAATGGCAATGTAGTAATATATACACGCATGCACGCACACGCACGCAACAACACGCATACGCGCACACGCACGCACGCACACACTCATACATACATACATACATATATATATCACGCCTCTTTTCCAATGGGGCGGGCAGAGACCTCCTCTCTCCACTTCTTGCGATCCTAGAACCTCTCACTTCCTCCACTCTCATGAGCAAATGTTATTGATATGAGATTATTATCCGAAATGTATTTTTTAGGCTAGCGGATTCTAGTATATATATGTATACATATGTGTATATATGTATATATATGTGTATATATATGTATATATGTGTGTATATATGTATATATATGTATATATATGTATATATATATATATATATATATATCCATATAAACTGTGGATATTTACGAGGCGGTGGCGAGCAGCTTGCCTAGTCTTAAATTAGATTCCGAAACTACATATTGTGGTGGTAGCGATTTTTTAAACTTGCTCAATTATTATGTAAAAGTAGGCAAAATGTAGGGTCAACAAAATAAACCAATGCATAAATCTCCTCCAGTTTTCATTAAAAATTAAATAAATATATACTTGCCCATCGTCGACTATTTTCCTTATGGCTCTCTTGGCGGCGTCGCTGTATACCACCGTCCCATGACCGTTGGCTTCGAAGTACACCCCGACATCGTAAGACAGGGCGGCGTGGTGTAGATGCTTGACACCAGTTTTCACACAGGTCACAGGCACTTTCTGCAAAATACAAAATTATTAACACTTCCAAGTTTACTGGTCTTAGGTCTTCGTCGGTAGACACCATAATACACAGGCATAATAGTTTGCAAAGATTAGTGTTCCGATATGAAACGCGATGTTAGTAGTATTTATGGAGTGAGGAAGCTTAATGTCTCATGTAGCAAGGCGACTAGCTCAATGTAGTGCAGTGTATATCATCCTAACAAGGACGATTGATATGGGCGGGAGTATCATTTAATAAAAGGTGAACGTCTTACTTGATGCGAGCAAAGCGGGACCGATCGATGTGGATATCTTTAGGGAAGGCCTATCTCCAGTGTGGACGTCTATCAGCTGATGATGATGATGAACGTTTTGCTCGTTTCTTTAAAATACGAAGCTGCAAGACTAGTTTAACTTACACCAGGGCTGTGTAGTACTATAATGCAAATTCCTTTGACTCTCATATGGTACTTTACAGCATATACTCCTAAATTCGAGCTAAGATCTACCGTGTGACATTTCAAGCGGTTAGCTATATGCACTATGGAGGCAGTAATAAATTGCAACTCACCAGTTCCTCAGTAATGTATTTCGTGGAGGCGCCGTTAGCATAAGCAGTTTGGACGAGCCCCAACCTGAGCCCCTGAACATCACACCCCTGCAGCAACTCGGTCACGTAACTGGCGAGGAGTGTTGCTATTCTATCTCCATCTAGAAGGTGCATTCTCTCCCTAAAAACGTTACGAGAAAACGAAGAATATTAGATAAATGATATAACACAATATCATCGTCAACGTCATTATTTCGTAAATATTTAATTAGAGGTACTCATTATTTTATATATTAACCCTTTACATAAATAATTATAACGCCTGTTTTATATAACAGTTATTATACAGTTATCATTCCTCAATTCCCTTCCTAAGCTCCAGCTACTAAGGAATGGTACCACCCCCATAGGAACCAATCTTGTTGGAGGTAGGTCTCTGTTGCCGGACACTTTCTAGATACAATCGCTTTTCTTCATGTGAAGGTCTTACACGTCAGGTCGCTTCAGCGAGTAAAAAAACGACTGCGATCTTAAACGAAAACAACTTAAAGAAATGTGGGTAATTGATGACGATAGAAAATCTTACTTATCGTCAACATAGTAGTAAACAATGCGGTCACCATCGCCGTCTAGAGAAGCGACTCGCTGGAAGGGCACGTGTTCGATTCCGACAGGTGGTTTCTGTGCTACCTTCACGAAGTCCGCGCCACACTGCATATATTATAGAAATGTTTCTAGTTTATTGATTGGATAATTAAAAATATCATATTTATTATTTAAAAAAAAAATTGCTTAGTTAACATTCTCACTTGGAGCGACTCGGATCCTTCCTGATCACTGATGCAGAAAAATTATTAAAACAAATGGAAATAAAACGGAATATCATTAAATTTAAATACTTTCAATTTGTCTATGGTTTAAGTTAAACGGCAGTTTACTTTTACTGACGTAGGTCAGGTTGTTTTATTAAACAAAGAATTTAATTTTATTAGCAAGTTATATATGCAATGTATCTCGTAGTCATCTTCAAGCCTTTACATGTCTTATCAAGTATTTCTAATAATAAATAATTTCAAGTTTCGAAATTTCTAAATTTTTTTTTATTTATTTATCAACTTTCTTTTCCATTTCATCATCTTGTAGATTTCATTCGATACAAAATTTAAATATGGAACAGGAACTCACATTCAAATTCAGCTTTCCACCATTTCCGCCCAAATTGTACAGGCGCAGATCAAGTTCACCGTCTAACGTCTTCTTTATGATGTTCAACTTTTTGCCGCCGACGCCATTAGCGCCGTCCACGTACAGCGTGCTGTCGTACCGTCCGCTCACCGGCAGCTTCTGGCGTACGCTCTTGAACGCACCGACTATCTTCTCGTAATAACCTTGAATTTGGTAAACACAGAATATATTAACTTAGTGTGACAAACGGAAGTCGAACATCCCAACCACTCTATTCTGATAAAAGATAAAGAAGGAGCAGCTACAGAAAAACGGCAGCAGATTTTTCGTTTTAATCTCGATCAAAATACTGCCATCGCCAAGCAGCGTGCTATTAGTCACAATATGCCAGTGATATTCTCCTCCATAAAAATGTAATGTTCGTATGATATACACTGCACCACTTTATGCTCGTCGTTACCGCAATAAATTCACTATCGGCAACGCCATTCTAACCGGAACACAGCAATGTTTACACGCTACTGTTTGAAGGCAGAAATAGTCGCTACGGTGATACCATACGGTACGATGAACCTTAACATCAGCTCTCATATGTTGACAGACGGAATACAGTTCTCTTATAAACAAAAACCTAACAAAAAGCGCAATAACTTATTTGTCACCTTCTTCAGTAGGTACTCCGTACGTGTTGTCATTCCTGCACTTCACGCAGTAGTGCAGCATTGGTGTTGTGACGATGCCGAATTCCTTAGGAGTTCCCTTCAACGCTATCACACCGTGTACAGCGGCGGCCGCTAGCCGGGGACTCGTATATCTGAAATAATATAAAATATATGCCACAAAAGCTTGTATGACAATAAAATGCTGCTGATGTTCACCAGCATCATACTGCGCTCGACATGAAACAGGAGAAATAACGCTAGTGATGAAATGTTGTTTGCTAGAATAATCTATTAATAGGGATCAACCCTAAATGATAACAGGTTAACAAAGTAGATAAATTAATAATATGGACATCACAGGTTCGATTCCGGAGCTAGATGACGCTTGACTAATTACTAAACTCATTATATATTTATCGCTATAACAGCATTGCTGTGTTTCGTCATCACGAGACGAAGAGTATTCTGGGCAAGTACATTCATTTTCTACGGCCTTACTGTCTTTTACCACAATAATAAATTGAGGTCAAATATCATCATTATCATCATAAGCCGATAGACGTCCACTGCTGGACATAGGCCTCCCACAAAGATCTCCTTGTTAGAGTTTATGGAGGGAAATTAGACTTTAGCCCCACCACGCTGACCCAGTGCGGGTTGGTGGGTGGTCGGAGCATCGTGTTATTCAGCAGGATACACCGCGGGCAGGTGAGGTTGACTTGGGCTCCGTGAGATGTTAGGCGGAACCCCTTACATTCCAAAGGTCAAATATTTACCCATTAAAAAAAGGTACAGTATATGATGATGCATGTAACTCAACTCACCTAGTATCCATTCCAATGAAGACTGACGCCTTGAGTGACATATCCGCGTTGACTTCCTTGATCACTTGCTCCGTTGTTGATTCTAAATCATTGTCACTGAAAAAGGTGATTAAATTAAAAATCATAAACCTATCGTAAATCATCATCATCAACCGATAGACGTCCACTGCTGGACATCCTAAATATAACAGGTTAATCTTGCACCCTAAAGAGTTGTACTACAAGTAGAATTCAGTTGAGTGCTTCAAAAATTTACCACAGCATTGTACTATATACCGGAAGCAGGTCTCTGTGGCAACCTTATTAAAATAGGACTCGGGTAAGTCGCTGCTTGTCGTAGGTGACTAAAACGGTTTTCGCATTCGTGGGCTTTGAAGATCCTGATTGTCCACTAAATGAGTCAAGGATAGACGACAAGTACGAGGTGACCTCGTGTTTGTCGCAGCACATCGAAGATGCTGAAAGGATTTTATGGCCCTCCCATAAACGTGTTTAAACCCAATGCAGGTTTCCGTATGAGAACCCGAGGTCTCTTGTAATGGACTGAAGGTCAAAACCTAGGGTCTTTATTCCCATACGTAGAGTATTTTTTGAAGATTTCCTACCCAAAAAAAATGGTCGACATGGCAGAGGACCTTTTTCACAAATACTATTTCTGTTTTTCGAACAGTTGTATTCAACAATACAATGTTCCTCTTTAAAGGGCGCTGTAGCTAATGAAATTACCTTGGTAATAACAACACATATCTTAAAGTATTCACCTAACATTCGCGAGCCTCGTGGCGATCTCCTCCCAGCTTTGTTCCAGCATCTCGCCGTCGGGGTCGACCAGTTTCACTCCGTTATCCGGTTCCAGGTTATGCGATGCCGTTATCATTATGCCAATTGTACGACCTGAGGAAGGTTTAATATTATTATATAAAATTGGTACGATTACACATTTATATCTTAGAATACTACATAACAGGTATCAGAGAAGCGCTTTAAAGTGGTGACCAGATTTTAAATTGTAATGTAAGGGTCTAAGTTTAATATACATATATATCGACCGATCGATGTGGAGATTTTTGGGGGAGGCCTATGTCCAGCAGTGGACGTCTATCGGCAGATGATAATGATGATACATATATATGTTATGAAGAAATAGCTCAATTTATAAATGTGGTTGAACTATGAGCTATAGAACTCGAAGAGACGTGGGTTCGAACTTTACTGAGCTTGAGCTTTTGGTAATGGAGAATATCGTAAGCTTTCGATGATATGCGATATCCGCTAGCCCGCATTTGCCGAATATGATGGATTTATGTACAAAAAGTCCCAGCAGTTGGAACATTAAAAAGGCTGTTAATCATGTTATACATCATCATCAACTGATGAGTATTCTGTTTTGGACGTAGGCTCCTCCCAAAGATCTCCACTCTAATTAGACCCGTGCTTCTACCATATTAAATATATATAATAAATAATATTATCGGTGTCTAAATATTATTAAACAGAAGTGTATGACTTCTTTGCTTCATCAGCATCAGCCTGTTATAGTACACTGCTGGACTAGAGCCTCTCTTAAGGAACTTCACTTAGTCCATATTTTTGATTGTAGGTTATGTCGTTTTTAATGACTCTATAAACAAACATTATACGTACAAACGACGTCTATAAAGAGTAGAAAGGAAGTTTATACTGCATGAATTTCTAATCTACCCCTCATTCGAAGAATCCATTCATTATTGCGCACGGAATGCTTATTTATACTTCATGAAAGCGAAGCCGAGACCTACTTGGCAGAGTTTACCCGTTTCAGGTGCATTAATCGAAGCTGCCTTTGCTTAATTTCAAAACCTATTCGGGACGATACATATATATATATATAATAACAAAAGAAATAAAATAAAAAAATTTATATAATATCACAACTACGTTGAAAACTTATGATGAGTGGATACCTGTAACTCTGTAAAATTGCTTTATCCTAAAAAGATACCGTCAACTCCCTTCCTACCAATGTGATGAAAGTTAGATAACGTATTTGAAGGTTTTTCGGCTAAAAAAGAGAAGCTGTCCTACAACTACGAGATAACGCAATAGTGTATTATAGATCGGTAGACCGATACTATACACAGCAGAATATATCGAATACACGTGAACTTCTCTTTGTCTTTATACCTTTTATTTAATAATATTAATAACACAGCAGTACCCACCATTTACGTTTAAATCTTTAAACTAATTTTCAATAGAAGTTTAGTATTCAGATAGAAAGGACCTGGGCTAGTATTTGTCGCCTACGTGACAGTTGATGAAATTGTTTGTATAAAACAATTCCAGCTTGACGGCTCATCATGCTCATAATACTAAAATTCATAATATAAAAAAGCATGAAAACATTCTTTATATATTTCTGATAATCTATAAACAGTGTTTTCATACTCCTTTTAAGCTGTCCTGCCTAATTTAATGGAAGGAAAAATGGGGGCGGGTGGTAAAGAACTCAAAACTTCAAGAACGTCAATTCGTGGATAAAGTGAGACTGTTTGCAATAATGTAATGATACGTCGTAACATTCCACCTGATCGGCAAGGATGCCGCTAGATGAACGGTACACCGGTGACTACGAGATAGCCGCATCCAAAATTAGCCCGGCCTGGATTGCGGCGCGCTGGAGGCGACTGATCGGGACGCAGGTAAAATTTGCACGCGTCCCTGAACCGCGTACATATTTTCACACTAGCTCTGTGTAACCTGCTTGAACGTAATGTATAATTTTTTTTTTTTACGAAGAAACGAGCAAGCATTTATCTGATGATACATTACAGTTACGTGCAGGTATATCACTGCACGTAACAGCAATGTGAAGCTAGTAAGGATTATATACACTGCCACACATTGTGCTTGTTGCCTCGGTAATTACAACACCCTTCAAACAGGAATACAGTAAAATTTACACATTGCTGTTTAAGGGCGAAAATATGAACTGCAGTGTTACCCACCAAGATGATCTCCGGCAACAGAGACCTATCTCCAGTAAAGTTGGTTCAATCCCAACTCTTACTTCAGATTAAAATAATACTGTAGTTAATGACAAGCAACCTGACTAGTCTTAAGACTATGAGAGAAATGTGATAGGGCACACGTCTTGATTATCGTCAATTTGTTGTGGATAAACGTCACTTATTATCCACTAATATCCTAAATAACTTCCTGTCTCATTGCTAGCAAGGATTTTCATAAGTTATTATTTCCTGATGTTGGTCACCCTGGAAATGGGCGAAAGGTTATCAAATCAATCTTTGATCTGTATCAACAATTTTTTATTTGCAATGCTGAGGGTATCCCTTCTAAATTGTTCTCTTTGCATATCATTGTATGATGGTTTGATATGAGGATGTAATTTTCTCATGGCGTCAAGGTCGCAAGAAACCTCTGGATGCGAGAAGCACAGAGCCGATTAGTATCGGCTTCGGAGCAAACTACATTTAGATGGTTAACAATTCCGATATTCACACTCAAATTTGACCAAATCTTTGGATTTAATTTTTGAAGTGTATACAAGCATTATGTTTACCGGTAAGCAGCCGCCAGTCGATCTTAAAGCACCATTGGCTGTCAGTCTTACTTCCAATATCTCCTGCCCATGGCTACAGACCAACAATCCTATGGGCTTTGTCAGATTTTATATTTGGAACGATCGAAAAGAAAAACTCCGATTATCTTATTCTTTTATTCACAACAAATGAAAATGAAACCGGAAGTTTTTTGACATTGTATAATATATAAAGAATCTAAGTATGTCTGTATGTAAAAGTAGACAGAGGTTGCACTTCCGCATTGATATACTTGTCATGTCTGTCGTGACAGTAACGGCCGATGGGGGAGAAATGCCTAGGAGTGGAGGTCGCGTACAGGTCGCATGAGTGTAGGACGCTCTCCCTCCAGATGGACCAACGATATCGCATAAAGATGATCGTATTTGGTGGAAGACAGTGACGAAGGTCTATATCCAGCAGTGATTAAAAAAAAGGTTATGATGATGATGATTGAAATACTTATGTTAAGCTATTCCGTCATTACTTACCACCGACATAACTTAGTATATTGACCCACTAGAGACAGTTACGACAGTGTGGCAAACAAGTTTTTTTTCAGTTTTGCGATAACTAGACATTTCGTAATAGTTAGCAACGAATGTTTCCGTTACAAGCCGTTACGGTTGCAACAGAGTAGAAATTTTATATAATACCTGCTTACTGTATCTGCACTACGTGTGCGTTTTATTTAGAAAAAAAAAAAATATTGCATTGTTATATCAGCTACAGATTTTTTTTCTAAGTACCTTCAAAATCTCTTCACACTTGACTCAAAAAGTTAACCATTGGGAAATTAAATCAGCATTTGGAATTAACTTTTTTTTATAATAAAATAATAAATAAATAGATAAATAATTTGGAAGTTTAGCCCCATCGAACAAAGCATATGAATGGTTGAAGTCAGTTTTAGTTAAGAGGTCAATGCATTTTCATATGCATAGCTGACTTTATAGTTGTCCGCTCCAATTGTTCTAACAGTTACAAATCTAATTCATATGCGTTACAAATATGTGTTAAAATATTCACATTTACTAGTTTAACAAGTAACACATTTGTAACACCGAGTAGCATTTTGTATTCCATTTAATTTATACAGGTGGCGCAAAAGTAATCCGCAAAAATAACCTTCCCATGTTTTTTGGCTGTAATTTAAAAAAAAAATGAAAAACTTTGATTCTTCTTGTGGATTATTTTTATTTGGTCTTTTAATTTTTTTACATCAAGGCAAAATTTGTAGCATTTTCTGAAAGGAGGATTACTTTTGCGCCAGCCTGTACATACATGCATAGATATATATCACGCCTCGTTCCCAGTGAGGCAGGCAGAGACCACCTCTCTCCACTTGCCACGATTCTGGCACACCTTTCTCGCTTCCTCCACTTCATGCATGCTCGTCGGTTAGTTTATACATATATAGCAGATATGCAGACATTCATTGACTCATCACGAGATCACCGAAACTGTTAGATGTAAAAACACAAAATTTGGTAGAGACATTGCTTCTGCAATTTAAAGCTCAGCTAAGGATAAATATTTAAAAATGTTTTCCATGAAGGGAATTGTGGGTGTCATGGTCAGTAAAGCACGCGGGGAACAACTACGAAATTAAATATTTTTAATGCAGCAGCTATAGAGGTTGGAGGTCCTTAGTTTTGATCTCCACGCCACTAGTTGGGAAGTTTGATCGGTGACAGAATTTTTTCGAACTCCTAACATTCTAACATTGTAAATATCACGCCATTACAACATTTATATACTCTAACTCTCTTCATATGAGGAACAGAGTATTATCCTTAAAGGTCTCGGCGTTTTACTATAGAATGTCTAATTACCACTCAACACTACGTGAAATCAAAGCCAAGTTTTAACAAAAACTTATAACAATGAACAAATCAAAATTTTTGGTACTTTATAAATCATATCTTCACGATTTTGATCTTACTACTTCGTGTATAGATATTATTATATCGTAAAAAGCTCAGCAAGCGGTTGCCTAGTGCATCCTAACCTAGTTATAGTGCAACAAACTGTCCTATCAAACAATTGACCACATCCTCAAGAGATATGATAGATCGTTATCAAGCGTGCGTTTTATGTTCACTATTGTAACCATTCTGTAATAAATAAGAATATATAATATATTACAGTTATACAGTACGTTGTAAAAACACTGTCAGATTAAAATTGTTTAATGCATTATTCCCAGCAATATATCAGATTTGATAGACGAATCCTAACCAAAGAACAACAGTTCCTACCAAAGGATATTCAAATTAAAATATATTCTAATTTCTATAGTGAACATGGTTGAGTAATACCATCGGCTTTGGACCCTATTATTAACAAAATTAAATCACATACCTAACATACCACTAGAAGACTTCAAGACATAGTGACAATTTAAAGTAAATAGACCTAGGTACCCGTGATGTCAACCGTCATCTATGCCGAACTCTCGGTGTTCACTCGCCCGAGAGAATCTCCAATTAAAATCTCCTGGATATCTGCCGTGAATTGGCCATACTCTGCGAAGTGATTACAACCATATTCTCAAACAGACGCTTGATTGGAATGTACTAGGAAAACGAGTGACGAAGTTCGGAATGACGTGGAATAAGATTAACAGTGAAGACGAAGAACGGACGTGATGGAGAATCACTGTGGACACCCTTTAAGCAATCTTTGGAGTCATAGGATATTAATTAATGAATGAGGATGAAGATCTGGGTGTTTGCGCTGTAACTGGAGCTGCTGTAAATGATTCGAAACGCCGTGTAAATAATATTTAAAGTAAACCCGATGAAAACTGTGAAATTTAGTTTAATTAATGTGTAAAATTTACGAAAATGTTATTAATATTTCTATTTATTTGTTAAACTTAACTTATAATGCATAATGCAACGATTGATTCAAATGTTTGCGATCCGTTTATAATACGCGACATAGCACAGTTAGAGGTCAATAAACTTTCATATCATACAATCGACCACTTCCTCATACGATGTGCGAGATATCGATGATATGTGTGTATATCTATATATATATAATGAAAATGGGTTTCGTTTATTCGCTAATCACGTGAAAACAAGTGAAAGCTTTGATATGGGTCTGGGGTTTTATTTCTTATCAACTTTTGCAAACATTTTCAATTCGTATTATTTATGCGGTTACCATAGTAACGGTTGCTAAGACAGCGGTCTAGTTACATATTACGGTTAGCAAAGCGGGCGGGATACATCTAGTTTCATATTACATTAATGTTAGGTTAGTATAGTTCTGTATTAATGAGACTCACATAAAGGATAAAATCCCAAAAAAAAAGCAAGTGTGAAAAAAAATTGTCAGTATGCTCCATTATCATCAATGTCAACTAATAGATTCCCACTGCTGGATCTTAGCAAATATTCCCACACTGATCGGTTCTGCGGTACAGGATTTAACGAAGTTTTCATAACAATACCAGTTAGACAGACTTATAAGTAAGACTTAGTTTATAAAATAGAATATTAGTGCTTTCAGTAACAATGTGGCTAGTACTTACCATTTTTTACTCTGGAACGTATAACAGCCAGAAGTCCCATGCGGTAGACGACATGATCCAGCAGCATGGCTCTGAAAAGACAACAATGTATTTTATTAATTTAAATAATAATAAATGTTTTATTAATAACATGCAGCATCAAATGAAGATGGAGCTTAATATATTGCTGAGAGAGGTCTCTGATGCAGAAGACTATAAAGTTATTTCTGTAGATAAACAATTGTGCAGATATTACTGCGTGTAAGTATATATGGAATGGGTTAAAGAGATAACAAAGCTTAACATCTTATATCTCATAAAAGCAATATGGTGCAGTGTAAATATTCCCACCATCATAGCATTTGTACCCACCAAAACCTGCTCGGTTCTCACTCATATTCTACGTTTAAATATGTCGCAAGTTGAGACAAACACGAGATCTACCTGGTATTTGTCTTCAACCACCGGCTCGTTCATCTTTTTTTTTATTTAACGAAGGGACGAGACAAGCGGTACGTTCACCTGATGGTAAGTGATACGTCTACGTATAACAATGTGGAGGTAGTTATGATGACCTTACACCCCATTTGCGCTCGTCGCCTTGAGATATAAGATGTTGTCTTGTTACTCCAGTAATTTCACTAGCTACAACTCCCTTCAATCCGGAACACAGTAATGTTTACACACTAGTGTTTGGCGGTAGACCTACCTAGATGGACTCCGGCAACCGAGACCTACCACCAGTACATCTGTTCATCTTCAAATTCCACAAACATGATGAACCTTTTAATCGCCTTTTACTACATATTGAGGTTACTTTAGTCTTAATCTCTTAAAATAGTCCGAGTCTACTAGGTAGATCAGGTACTAGGGCTAGAATAGGACTAAGGTAAGCCTTGCTTGACGTAGAAGGCGACTAAAATGGTCTAAGATTTTCGCGGACCTTAAGGGTGAGGGCCTTTATCGCTCAACAAGCGAACCGCGTGGGACAGCATATGGCTCAGCGATGGTGCCTAGGAAGGTTAGGCTCCTCCTCAAAGACATGTTAATACAAAGTATAGAGGGTCACCGGTACGTTCTATAAGAGATCCCGGAGCCTCTGCGAATGCACTGATGCAGACCACGGAGGGGCTTTTAGTAAGTAAAAATCTGACATAACCCTTACTTCACCCCAGAAGCAGGGTATTTTTCGAAGTTATCCCCCCGAAACCAACAAAAAA
This sequence comes from Ornithoptera alexandrae, assembly GCA_029030555.1. Classification (NCBI taxonomy): domain Eukaryota; kingdom Metazoa; phylum Arthropoda; class Insecta; order Lepidoptera; family Papilionidae; genus Ornithoptera; species Ornithoptera alexandrae. Next base: position 4,458,430 of record JARDVY010000031.1, read on the forward strand.
AGAAAAGGTAGATCAAGTAAAAATATTATTAAAGTTAAATGAAGATAAACTAAATACAGTTGTATGCTATTGAAATACAAACATATAACATATAGTATTGCTATAGTTATACTCATTGAAATGGATGTACCCAAACATACACATCTCGTGTCAGATAGCTCGTAAAACCTAAACAAACTAGAGGTCAGGTTGTTTATGGCGAAGCACTTCAGGTTTGATCCTATTACATAGTAATCTGTTTATATTTCTTCATACGTACAAATAAAGCAACGATGATGATTATACGGAAACGAGTTAATGGAGACGAGGTTGACACGATGACTTTTCTATCAGCTAACCATTACAGTCTCATCACGATATCTCTGGAACCACTAGGCCTAGAGACTTGAAATTTGGTAGGATACTCCTTTTATTTAATATTGATCAGCTAAAAACGGATTTTAAAAAATGTTACCCTTAAAAGGAGTTGCGAGAGTATATATATATTTATATGACCGCAATCTGTACAGTCTCTGAAAACGGAGGCCGATTACCAGTAAAAACTCTTCTACCCTCATTGGTATCTACCATCAGACTTCTCTTCCTCCTGCCCTTTTCCCAGCTATGTGGGGTACAATATGTCCATTCTCTCCCATATTCCTCTACCAGCCGCCATATCTGAATTTACACTTTTCTTACATATGTCATCTTTCACAAAAACCATCCACACTTTCTTCGGTCTTCCTCTACCCTTATAACCATCATTCATTCTCATTACTTTCTTTGTTATATGTCCTTCATCCCTCCGCGTAACATGCCCGTACCGCGCTAACCTTATGCTCCTCAATTTCCCTGTCATTGGAGTAATAATGATCGCAGCAATTTTTGCCTTTTTAGCGCTGAACTCATTTTCACATATTTCGCATAAATTGCGAAAAGATTTTTTTTAAAAAAAGTACCTTATTGATTAAGTGTGCACAAAATCCTAAATATTATCCTAGTAGATGGATTTTCGTAATTCTTCCCGTTATATGTGAGTGAGATATCAAACTACTCAAATGTAACATATTTTTGACTATAACTGTATTTATTTAAGTAAACAAAAGAAAACAAACAAGAATACAAAAAAAAAATCATGTCCAAAAATGTTTCCCCACATGAACCCCAGGGATAGAGTCCATAGGGTTTGTGTATGTGTGGGGGGGGGAGGGGGTTGTGTTTTACAGTTAATACTTAGTTTTTAAACACAAATTGTGCAATAGTCGATATTCCGACGCTCCGCAATTTATACGCAATAATAAAGAATCGATTTGTCGACGGTTCACGCTCAAAGGGTTAAAGACAATCACAATAATTACAATGGATAAGGGGATGTTGTCAATGTAATGAAAACTTTAACTTCTTTAAATAACTGTATAGAGTAGCTAAAAACCTCTGTTGCCGAAGACCGTCTAGTTGAGTACCATCGTAGCGTAGTATCTTTGCCGCCAAAAAGTAGTGTGTTCACACTACTGTGTTCCGGTTTAAAGGGCGCTGTATCTAGTGTAATTACTGGGGTAACGTGACTCGCATCTTATGTCACAGGCGACGAGCGCAATGTGGTGCAGTGCATATCATCTTAACTAGCGCCACGTTGTTATGGGTAGGCGTAAACTTACCATCAAATGAACGTCCCACTCATCTCCTCACTTAATTACATAAAAAAAAAATGTTCATCGCTATCCAGAAACATCGTGTGCCGTCGATAAGACAGTTGTCGGCTCACTGTAGTGTAATCTAAATGTAATGTTTACGATTTCACATCATCAGGTCCTCGATTTGTAACCTTTTTAATACAAACATTGTTTATCTAATTCAAAGAAAATAAAACTTGGTTAATAATTTAAGTTCTTCCTCTATAAATGGAATATGATGACTGCTTTTTTTTACTTGCCTAAGCGAGGAGAATGTTCACCTTATGGTAAGTGCTATTCAGGCCTATAACAACTTGGTTCTAGTTAGACTAATATATATTGCATCACATTGATATTAAGTCTCATTACCATAGTCATTTCCACAGCTACAATGCACTTGGAATTGGAACACAGCAATATGTGTAGATTACTGTTTAGCGGAAGACATAGAAGTAGATTTTTTTTTATTCAATTGAGTAACAAGACCTGCACCTGATGGTATATGATGTGCCTGTCCATAACAATGTGGCGTTAGAATCAATATAATGTATCACATTGTGACATAAGATGTTAGGTCTCGTTACCCCAGTAATTTCACTACAGTTACAGAACCCTTGAAAAGGGGAACACAGTAATAATCACATACTACTGTTTGTCTGTAGAAATAGGCCCTGCAGTGGCATTAAATATAGACAGTATCCAACAACATAGACCTACCACCAGTAAACAGTAAAGTGGTACTTGCCTAGTTGGTCTTTGGCATCAGAGACCTAAAAATAATAGTGCTAGCTATCAGGTGGGCAAAATGTCTGTTTGCTATTACAGAGCATAAAAAAAAACTTTTCTTAAAAATTACAGTTCTAGTAACTTTAACAAGCATTTTTTGTAAATATATATATATATATATACGGGGAGTATGATTCAATGTTATTATTTATATTATCTTTTTATCTATCTAATGTTTATGTAACAGCCTAAGAGAGAGAGCTAATAGATAAAATAACAAATTAGTAATAATGGGACATTAATATAACAGTTTACAGATAAGTTAATGCTTATTTGCTATTTATTCAATTTCAAACAGCTCATTCAATTCCTATTCTCTATAATAAAGAATCTACTGAAATCAATATGTCTGCTTTGAATTTAAAATTTATAAATGTATATATATATTTATATATGTGTAGTAAACTATTTGATATTTACAGATGACAATGATGATTATTACTTAGAAAATTAATGACATTCCTGTATTAAACACTTTTCTGTTGTTATGACTTGTTTCATTATATATTGGTTACCAATGAGTATACAAATCTAAGCTACAAATGTAGTCGTTTAGCAGGGGCCAGCAGGGATAACTTTTCTAACGTACAGTTAAATGAATAATAAAAAATTTTAAACAGATCAATTCACTATGAATATTAATAAATTTAAAATGATGAATACATTTTCATAAAAAATGTTGTAAATAATAATTCCAAAGTGTATTCAACATTGATTCTATTCTTGTTATTGGTTTCCAATAGTGTTTAGATAAAGAGTAATCCATCTCATCTAAGTGCATGGCAGCATGCCAAGAATATTATAGTACCATTAAATGATAAAACTGTATATATTTTTCGTTTTACTCCACCTTTGCTAGTGAGAAATAAATTTAAGTTTAACATTTCTGTTATTTAAAATATTTTAACAAAATTATTAATATACAGTAAAATCAATATAATAATTTTTACATATTATACTTCAATTAAATTATGGATGAAATAACCTTGTAAGAGTTTATCAAATTTTAATGAACAAAGATTTATTTGTTTATATTCTAAACTTAATTAATTATAACAGAAAAGTTAAACAAAATAATAAATGATTGAGATTGAAGTAACATAATAATTAATTAAAAATAAAATGAATTTATAAATGTTACTAAGTTATTGCTACTACTGCATTGCAGACTGTGCAAGGCTGTTTTAACCATGATACATAAAAGGTAACTAGACATACATAACAATTTATTTCAATGCCGACTTTCAATACTGTTTAAAACAATCAGTTTAACGAGGTCTTTCTAATTAAGAGCCATGTTCCACACCAGCTCATTTGTGAATTAGAATAAACGATAAAAAGTAGTATAATTTGTTTTGATTCATAAAATAAGTCATTAACTGTACGGATGTAGCGATGGGCAACTTCCCGTTTCAAACAATCTTATAGGTGACTCATTAAATATTATGCGATTGCAAGTTACTCTAACACTATAAATGGATATTTGTCGACGTGACAGTTTTGCATATATTAAAATAAAGGCCACAAATTTGCTATTTTGTTGAAGATATTTAACGTTAATTTATAATTTTCGAGCGCCGTAAAACCTTTGTGTTATATTTAAAAAAAATTCACTCACTTTGTGCGAAATCCGGCGGTTCCGTATTGAATAAAAACATCACTCGTTTTCGGATGCATTTCTCTGGCGAACGCGTACACGACTCGAAGGCTACTCGGCGGCATCGTGTTGGGTGAAATTAATTTATAAGGCCGCGTACAATCACTTGAAATCAACAAACGAGAATTCTACATTCCCGCTTTGACAGCGACTGAGCCCGACTGACTGTAGCTAAATGCCAAGCCAAATGTCACTGGGCTCACCGAAATGGTCTTGACAGGCACATTTTAACTATTTTAACCATTTAAGGAATGACAGTATAAATCTTCAAAGTAATATCACAAATCATGAAAAAAGTAGCCATAAATGTGAATCCAAATAAAATACTATTATTCAAAATTTAAGGATAAGGATAGACGGAGTTTTTACAATATATAGCAAGTTCTGTCCCAAGTGATGAAAAATTTATGCAATAGATGGCATTCAATGATAATAAACTTTATTAGGTATTAAAAATATAAATCATTTTGTCTTATTTTATTAAACAAATGAACAAAAGAACTTTCGATTTTCCAGTTTAATAGCATCCTCTGTCGAACCGGTGCGATGCCGTCTGCTTCCAATAATTCCTATCGATTATCACAAGCTCGTAGGTCAACCCGGCATTTAGTCGTCCCGAGAATTTTAAATTAATATGTTAAAGCCTACATTTTTCAAATATCTTCCCAACAATTTTAAAAATTGATATTAATTTTACTACACAACAGATGTCGTTAGTCTCGGTAAAATTTTACTGTTGTACTGCATTAATTGACGTTTTTAGTTCAAAGCCAAAAAAAGATAATCTGTTAATTTAATGATTCTTAATATTATTATTACTCAGCTCGTAATTTTGTTGAACAGCTAGGGAGGATTTCAGTCAAGCTTTCATACACACATAAGTGATATATACCAGAAATTTGTTTCTGTACTTTTCAGAAAACTCTGACACCAATTAATGGGTCGTTAATGTCATAGGTAATAATTGATTTTACAAGTACTAAGATTAAAACCTTCTAAGGATGCGCGATTGTCTCAATTCCGTGTGACGGATAAACAGTTTGAATCTGTTCTAAACGAAGCCTGGCATCTCTTTAAATCTGTAGCTGCAAATGTTTACATAGAGAAAATGTATGGAAAACCTTCTATTCATTAAATTATTTAATCTTAAAATGATGAATGAACTCTGTGACCGATCGGTGTGGAAAACTTTGAGAAGGTCTATGTCTATCGGCTGATAATGATGACTGTAAAGTGAATAAGTTACTCCTCTGTAATATGAGAATTCTTCCCTGTATAATTTTTTATAACTATTAAAACAAAAAAAGATATATTTGGAAACAATTTTTATTTTCTTTTTGTCGCCGTACTGAAAAAACATGTTTTAGTGGTGCAACCTAACAAAATTATTTAAAAAACAATATAAAATTAATGCGTCTTCGAAATAATCGTTTAAATAAATTTATCACTGTCGTCCTGTTGTACGTGTTTGTTAACAAAAGTGTCATTAAAAACATAAAAAAGGCAGAAGTAACGTAGAGGGGAGCTCATTAGTAAAGAAACGCGCGATTAACAGCCCGCCTCGGTTACGTTCTTTTAAACGGCCGCAATCGTTCGGACGGTAACGCGCCGTGACGCGATGGAAGGAACCGACCTCTAATAATATCTCATATGTTGTTTTAATTTAGATAAATAAGGACACATGTCTTCGTGTCGTAACTAATTGATTTAAGACCCGCGAGTCTACTCGGCGGAGGGAAGTTTGCCGTTTGAAATATAACATATTCAATTCCTTTTTATTCAACGAAGCGACGAGATGACGAGACGTTCACCTAAGGTTAAACTATTCTCTTGCTTATAATAAAGTAGCGCTGCTTATATGTTATTCACTTTACCACGTTGTGCTCGTCACCTTGAGACATAAGATATGAACTTTAGATACCTTAGTAGTTACACTAGCTACGGAGCCCTTCAAAACGGTACACAGAAATGTTTGTATACTATTGTTTGGAGGCAGAACTAGGCGCTACAATGGAATCTTCATAGACGCACGCCGACAATACGAGGAGAGAACAATCACCAGTAAATTAATACTTCTACCACTGATATCTGTTACTATGTCAATATTTTTAATAGAGAATAAATAATTTCACAACCTATAAGTTAATGATACATAGATTGTTTTTAATTTGAAAATTTCTTATAACATGTAATATAAATTAAAAGAATACAATTAGTTTGTGGTTTCAAAAATGCTAAATTTTGTTAGCAAAAGTTCTGATGTGTTTAATTTTTATTACCCTTGTCATCATGAATTCACTTTTCAACAAAGACTACTAAAAGTGAAAAATGTTTAACCATTTCTTTTGTTATCTTCTAAACTATATCTATATCCCTAACGTGGAATTATTCATTCTCTATTAAAAATGCTGTCAAGTTTACTGGTCGTCTCTCACCGGAAACCAACTAGGTAGGTGCCATTACAGTTCCTATATCAGCCGTCAAACAGTAGTGTGGGAATGTCACTGCTCCAGTTTGAAGGACGCTTTAGCTAGTGAAATTACTGGAGTGACAAGTTTCAACATCTACGTCTCAAGGCGACGAACACAATGTGGTGCTGTAACATCCTAACTAGCGCCACGTCGTTATTGGCAAGCATATCTCTTACCATGAGGGTAACATCTGGCTTGTTTCGTCACTTCGTACAATAAAAAAAAACTTTATACTGTAGAAATTTATAATGTATAATTCTATCTACTTGTCAATAGATGGCGCTGTTCTATACATCTGCTACCTGTTAAGGTATTTTAAATTCTCTATACAATATCTTCTTACACCTTTGAAGTTTGAAGGTAGCTATTAAAATATCTGATCTGTGGTGCAAAATGACAAATTTACAATATCATCTTCTTCATTAATTCTCCGAACTGAAGACCCCTCATGAAATCATGAACGTGAACATTTCGAACTGAAGGCTCTCACGGCGACTTCTCAATATCGATTCTGGTGAAAAAATTTCTCGAAAAACATGTTCCTGGTAAACAGCTGGAGAAATGGATTCAAATCAAAATCAAATAAAATAAGTTTATTCGCGACAATGTGGTCACAAAATACAGACGCTTATAGCAGAATAGAGAGCGCACATTCCACTTATTGTAAAGCATGCAAATGTTTATGTATACACTAACTTTATACAGAACTGACCCAACGATAAAACTAAATGAACTTGACAAAGCAATAATATATAATAAATATCAAGCAATTATCAAGGATCAGCATCATTTAAAAAATCATCTACCGCATAGTACATTTTTTTTAGATATGGATTAGTTTGACAGTTGAAAGAAATGATTGAAGATCAGATTAGTTTTTTTAATCTAACCACTAAACTTTAGTTTGAAGTTGTAATATACCAGTTACTTATAAGTAGTCGTAAATTCATATTCACAGTCGGATTAATGCGTAACACACCAATTAGTCAGGTCGGAAATATCGCTAGCGGATTTTAAACGGCTAACGAACGGGCCACGCAAGTCATTTAAGATCGTATCACTAAATTAATTAGCGCCATTTATTAATGTTTGTATCTCGTGCAGTGTAATTACTGTTGTACCAATTAATGGCTGCATTTCAAGCGAGGACAATTGTTCTCGCTATGGTCCGTTTGTGTGTTGTGGCTGTCATAAGGATTCGACTGCTAAAAAATCTTTAAGACAAAGTGTTTTAGCGTAATGCCATTTTTTTGTAATGAAACGGCGAATAGTAGGTAGTGAAAGTATATTCACTGGTGGTTGGTCTCCGCTGCCGGAAACCGTCTAGGTGGGTACTATCGCAATTATTATTTCTGCCGTCAAACAGTATTGTGCATAGTCTACTGTTTAAGGTCGAAAGGGGCAGTGGCTAGTCAATATTAGGGGTGAGGCGTATTTATGATAACAAATATAAATCACAAGTATTCGAAGATAACAGATAACAGTTGTTCTTACGATGTCATTATATCTGTTAAAAAATATCATTTATAATGTACTATACTCAAATTATTCAATCATTATTGACAATCGATATTATTAGTTTTCGATCACAGCCATTCACTAACATAGTTTGAAATAACAGAACAGCCAATAAAAAATGAAACAACTATTCTTGTCCTTGACTTTCGTATAATATTGTCATAAGCTATAACGAGACACACCTAGTATTTATTTGAAATAAACCCAAAATTATAGCAAGTCGTTTCATAAGAAGAAATCCTCTTTGAAAAGCGAATTCTTAATTAGATCGTGTTATCTGTTATGTGGTTGATTAATCTATCTCCATCACATCTATTTGATAGACTGTCGTTAAAACGGAAACAGAAATTGGTACCTGTTATTATTGCGTAACAGTAACAATAGTAACAGTTATTATGTTTGTCCTGTTACAGCCGACGTCTAGTGAAAATACGAGGCTAACGTTGTTTAATATACCGTCTCATGTCTCAAACTGAAGAACACAATGTGTGTACTGTATATATCCTAACTAACACCACGTCACGCCACTCACTAGCAGAAGAACATCTCGTTGGTTTCGTCACTTTATAGAATATGAAAAACCTTTGCATATACCATCACATATTCGGCTATTCACAGCACTAGCTGTTCCCCACCCACGTTGTTGGTAGTAACGCCCCCTTCATCCTTATCCGAATAGAATTTTGTAAAATACATTCTTAGCTATTTCTAAGTGGCAGAAGCAAATAACAATATTTTGCTATAGTTTAACAAAAAATATTTTAACACTAACTAAACTATAGAGTAATTTTTTAATAAACAATGATATCTCATCATCATCCGATAGTCGTCCACTACTGAACATAGGCCTCCCCCAAATCCCCACATCAATCGGGTAGGGATTCATATAAAGGGATTCGGGCCGTTTCCCATCACACTGACCCTATGCAGGTTGGTGGGAGCCAGAGCCTCGTTGTTGATTAACATAGTTCATCACGAGCAGGTAATCAGGCTTGGATCCCGTGACTTGTTGTGAGGGATGTATTTATATTAATAATATACAAAGCGAAAAATTCCATCTCATAGAATTATTATTCGAATTACAAACTATCGAAATATGACCTTAAGTTATATACAGGTAGAGGTGTACGAGTCATATATAAAACGCATTATATATAATGTTATACTTTTAATCGATTAAATATATATTTAATTATTATAAAATCGATTGAACTCAATGTAAATCGTTTAAAGATTAACATTACTATATATTTAAAGATGTAATTACAGCTATTCTTGATAACATGGTACAGTTATAAGTATTAATTTATTTTGCGGTGAACTACAAGCTATATCTTGGCGAGAGGTCGCCATTAATATGAATTGAGTTTACACATACATATATATATATATATGTGTTACTATGTGTTGCGCAGTCCGGCGGCGGTATGACTGTGAGAAATGTCTTATAGTTATCTTGATCCATTTATTTTGTTTGAACAGAAATGATAACGAACGAGATCTATTTGAAATGTTTGAGTATTTAACAATAGTTTACATACTACTAATAAAAATCGATGTTGCCATAGATTTATTTTTTATTCTACCAAGCGACGAGTCGAACAGGACATTCACGTGATGGTAAGTGATACGCCTGTCTGTAACAACGTGGCGCTAGTTAAAATGATATACACTCCACCTTATAGTTTGTTTTTTTTTTGGGTAAAATTAAAAAATTTAGAAAGTGTGTCCTGTTCAAAGATGATCATCTGAAAGCGTTAACACCGTAAATACTTTAAAGCAATCTATTTCACTCCTTAATACTGCGTATGAAAGTTATGTTTAAATTCTATTCATACTATTTCTATAAAATAACTAATGATCATGTATTATAAATAATTTCTGGTAAGCTACGAGAACAGAGAGATTAATAAATAAAACTTTCTGAATATTTTAAGGGGTGTAATGGGTCTCGCATAACAATTCACGGGTCCCAAGCCAATCTCATCTGCTCGTAGTGCACCCTGCTAAACAACAAACAAGGCTCTGGCTCCCACCGACCCACATTGGGCTAGCATGGTGGGAAATAGCCAAGTCCCCCCATTAGAACCCCTACAAACGACGGCTCCTGGTTCCCGGCGTTGCGGGCAGCGCAGGACCAATCGATATGAAGATCTTTCGCGGAGGTCTATGTCCAGCAGTGGACATCTATCGGCTGATGATGTTCATGATGATGAATAATTTAACGTTAAAATGATAGTTTAAGCAAGAGTAAATGGATGGAATATTCATAACTCAATACTTGTTACTTATTAAGTAAAAGAGTAGATTCTGAAATTATTATGTACTAGTTCTCCGCCCGCTTTGCTGATCGTAATATAGAATTAGACTTGAAATTTGTCTGTCTAAAATATTACTTGAGAGCAAACGCAACTGCAAATGACTTTCCATAGCAAACGTTACCATAGCAACCGCATAAATATGAGCCGATGAGCGATCTAAGAAATCCAAAAGATAAATAGCCTATAAGCATCTACAAATCATTTGGAGTTAAATGCTTATGTTCACTAGTTTTCACGTGGAAAACAAACAAAACCTATTTTCATTATATATATGGATTACCTATAATTCTAACATACTTAATTCTATTGATTAAAATATTATATTTGGCCTAAATATTTTTTTTTTCGATTGTATTTGATGGAATCCTTAGCTTAGAAGAACAATTTTAAAGTTGTAAATCCTCTGGCTACATGATCAATTATTCCATATAAAACGGTAAAAATGAAGCTCCGATACAATATTGTAGTCCAAATATAACTGCACGTCGGTCACAGAGTATTAAGTTATTAAGTTCACTACCGGTAGCTTTGTAATTACGTTTCAAGTAAAGTTATTTAAATAACACAAAAGCGGTTAAAACGATTATGAAATGAAGTTATTGTACACGTGGTATTTCTCCCATAGGTTTAACATATACATAGTTACATTCCGTTTATATCACTTTTTTTTTAAATGATACACAAGTTGGAATAATAACGTTGTATGTAAAGGATTTTGTGAAAAAGGAATTATGAAAATGCTAGGGTAAAGACTTGAAATATTTTTTTTCTTCTTTCCAATGTAATAATATCTATTTCAGGACGAGATAATACGTTCGTAAAAGTACTATAAATCCTTTAAAAAGTAATATTAGATATTTAGATAAGACACACTATATTATTTTACGTAATATAATAACACTAAAAGGAAACAGCTTATTTTTTAATCTTTCATATTAGCGTGAACGCGAATCCAACGGAAGTCCATACACAAGTCCCATATTTTTATAATATTTTGTTTGTTACTAAATAGAAAAAAATATCGATCTATTTTACAAAATGTAAACTACAATCATACAAATTTAATAACGAGTAGTAAGTACTATAAATAAAACAGTTAACGATAGTTTTTTAAAGCGGAAGTTAGACCGCTGTTAGACCTGCCTATCTCCCTAGTAAAATAATACGAAATTATTGATAAGTCCATCGGTTGAAATGATGATTATAATGATTGATAAGATAAAATAAAATTATTAGACGGATACATAATTTTTAACATAAACAATTTTTTAAAAGTTAAATTTCATAATTTTTACCACTGGAGGTCAATTTTGTACCAGGAAGAGCATTGAATGATTGGATTGAAAGCCCATTAACATAATCAAGAGGCTGTACTCGCGGAGATCGCGGCGCTGCTCGGAGAGGACGTAATGCCTCTATTGATCTCACGATTTCGAAAGCTACATTCACGGTGGTCCAATACCTCCATCAGCAAACCTAGAATAATGATGGTAAGACGACCAAGAGAACAGAATAGTAATTATCTGCAACAAGTCGTATCGTGATCGTGGTGATCGCATATCTACGTTAAATTCGTAAAGGTAGTTTGATATTAACCTGTTAATCGTATAAATACGTCATAGCGAGTGCGGGTAGGACATATAAATACGTCCTTGAAATATATGTTCAATTTATTTTAAGCATAAATAAAAAAATTCCTTGAGTTCCTCCGGCTAACAGGTTAAGTATGTAATCCTTCCCTCCTTACTACCTATCGGAAAACCATAAAGACCTCCCCTACTACGAAGACTACTGATGGTAGGTCTCTTTATTGGCCTGATCGGACCATATTGTTGGTACCTGCATAGGCCCCTATTCTATGCAAACATTACCGAATTTCGTTTTGAAAAGGGTTGTAGCTAAAGGAATTACTGTTGACGTCCACTTAATGGTAGATACACCTACCCACAACAATGTGGCAGTAGGCATGCAATGGCAAATATCCTAATATTATACACATAACTACACTGTGCTCCCAGCTTTCAATCATAAGATGCTAAATCTTATTATCTATTAAATTATATTAGCTACAGGGCCTTTCAATCCGGAATACAGTAATATTTGCACACTGTTGTTTGTTAGTAGAAATAAGCGTTGCGGTGGTACCTAACGAGATGATCTCTGTTGCCTCTTTTGTAGTAATCGTTACTGGTTTCGAGAGTGGTGAAGATATTCATCATTTAATATCTGGTGACTTTGTAGTAACGGGAGTTTGTACAAAACGATGTAGAGTAGCCGTAGGTATTTTAAGAATTGTTAAATAATTATTGAAAATCAAAATGGGACTTATGGCTGTTAAATTAGTACGATGCCCTAAAACCGAATGATAAAGCCTTGCCGCTAACCGAACGGCCATTAAGACCACCTTTCAACCAGCGCGCCATGTAATAAATGAATAAAAACAATTAGACTGCCGCGGACGCAGCCTCGCGCCCTGCTCAATCTTCGACTGGATGAACTGGATCCTAACCATATACTATTAGAGTACACATTTGAATACAATTGAACATCAAAAATTTTCTAAGACGCATAACGAATACTCTAACACCGCGACTACAGTAAGCAAGGGAGAGCCGCTCAGCATTTATATACTTGATAAACAATCACATGAGGGTCTAAGTATTTAAAGCGAGCACACTTCGTCAACGTCACTTAAAACCACGTGACTTGATCTTCATATTCATCTTGTGGCCCTCCAACTATTGCAAATTGGACACCAGTTCTGCGAATTTAATGTTAACTGTTATCTCAATGTCGATTAAAACAAATCATAAATCTGTTATACATAAACCTACTACATGTTTTTCCTGATAGGATTCGTTTACTCGAACGGAGAAGAGAAGACCAGAAACCTTTAAACCGGCAAATAATATATCATTCCGCTACTTTACAGTATTTTCATAAAGGGTTCTCCGGTTTGGTTTTCCGCTTCCGCTTTATAGTGGGGGCGCTGCGCGGTGGGGGCGGCGAGATGAAAGCCGAGCGGCGCGTTTGAGACGCGCACTGCGGCGCAATTAGGGCCCGCCGTAATGAGAGGAGCGACACAGCCACCGCTAATCGCTCGTTAAAGCCGCTAAAACTGCACTCTGAACCGATTTCGTACGTCGGCAATTCACCTTCGCAATGAGATTCACAACCGTATCGCAAATGTAATTGAAAAACTTTATAGTCCAATATATAGATATTTTTTTTATTCTTTTAACCGACGAGACGGGCGAGTCGTTCACCTGATAGTAAGTGATATGGCCCATAACATCGTAGCGGTAGTTATGGTGATATATACTACAACACATTGATATATCGTAAAGCTAACAAATAATTATACTATCATATTTGACATAACCAGCCGACAGGGGATACATCTCTCTCTCTCCCCGGTTCATAATTATATAGTAAAATAAATACATGATATAGATATGCGATGAAATTACTGTCTTTGTGGGCAAAGGCTCCAAGTCCCAGCAGTGGTAAAAGAGAAGGAGAAAAATGAGAGAAATAAACAAGATAGTAAAAGAATTGTGTAAATAGGCCCCAGCCCAACAAAACTGGAGAGAACGCTTATAAATCAAAAAAAAAAATCCCAGCAGTGAGAACCTTAAGTAGGCAATTTATTATGATTAATTCATGTTTGATTATTCGCGATGCATTAAATAAAAAAAAAATGTTAGTTTTTCTAGAAATATTACATTTAAATATATGTATATATGTGTAAAATCGATTAAATACTTATCACCTATAACACAACAAGACGACGCTTGAACACCGTTTAGTAAATCTACTTATTTTTTTTTTTATTTGTTATTCACTAATATTTTAGACGAACCCGCTTAAGAGTAATCGGAGGTAGTTTAAAAAATTATATTAGGTAATTTTAAATTATGATTACCTTATTTTTAAATATTTATGCAATAAAATAATATGTAAAATGCGTCATTTTAGCGCTCACAATATTCTAGATGTTTAACCCTTAAATGACTTAGGCATTAGCGGAATGGATACTCTCTATGGTGGCGACGGCATAAACTGCTCGCGAAGGCTTTGCGTGCGCTATGATGTTACAGCTTAAGGGTACACGTAACTTTTTTTTTAATCTCACATTTATACTTGCTACTTAGATTTTTTTCTCTTTACTATAAAATTAGCCGACCCTCGGTGAGATATTATGGTAGGAAGTAACTTAATTGTTGACTAGAACTAAATTAATCATAGTAACAACATATACATAGATACATGCATCTTTCTTTCTTTCTTTTTTTTTGTATTATCTGGAAGAAATTCGTTCGTATATCTGCCCTCGCGGGGACAAAGACAGGTTATGTCGAATTTGCACCGACTAAAACCCCCACGATGTTCCACCTCCACCACTTTACGCCAACGCCAGCTGCATCATGCAGCTCCATCTCGAATGGACGAACACCCCTTTACAAAAAAAAACTTCAGTTAGGCAACTTCTGCACGGTACACTAGGCAGAGCTGCTGGCACTTGCAGAAGCGAAAGGGTACGCGGCTAGCGAGTCAGCGCAATCTAGCGCCGTACTTAGCGACTCAAGGTCTGGACACTCTTTTTCCTTTAGAGTTAAGAGTAAAAGGGAATATCATGAAAGCGAGAGAGAAAGGGAATAATGTCTTATAGTATTGGGTGAAAGCGCACGCGGGAATGGAGGAAAATGAAAGGGCGGAACAACTGGCATAGGAAGCGGCCCTGAAATTGAACACGGTTCTGGCCCAAATGTTCACGGGGCACGGGGGATTCTCCGAGTACCTACATAGGTTCAAACTTAAGGAGATTCCCTCATGCCTTTGTGACCCCGCAGTGGACCAGACCGTGGTGTGGTTATCACCTCCAGTCTCATATATGGAAGGAAACGTTGCACGACAACTCACGAGACCCAATCCAACCTCACCTGCTCGTGATGTACCCTGCTAATCTAAACAACAAACGAGGCTCTGACTCCGACCAACCCATATACGACATACGACCGTATATACGACAGCCCCTAGTGCCCAGCGGTACCGAAGGCCATGCAGACTGTATGCGGAGATCTTTGTGAGAGGCCTTTGTCCAGCAGTGGACGTCACATATCAACGTGGCGCTAATTAGGATGATATCCACTGTACCACGTTGCGCTCGTCGGCTTGAGCATAAGATATTAAGTCTTGCTACTACTGTAGTTTCACTAGCTATAACGCCATTCAAACTGTAACACAGTATATTATATCATACCGGAACATAATAGGATACTACTGTTTGGCGGTTGCAATAGGTGCTGCAGTGGTACCTACCTAGACGGTCTCTGGTAACAGAGACCTATCACTAGTTATGCTTCAAGGCGACGACCACAATACGGTGAAGTGTAAGTCATTCTAAAGCGATGTTGTTATGAATAGGCGTATTTCTTACTATTAGATAAAGGTTTCTCCTTCGTCTCATTGCTTCGTCAAATAAAAAAAATTAACTTAGAAGCTCTGCAGTAGACAAGACTTGTGGATGTTCCCATAAGTAACCTTTAATTTTTAAACTCTTGAACTGCGAGAACATTCCATTAAAACTGTATAAGGATACTAAAGTTACAGATGTCTCTAAAAAAAAGTGAAGTGGTACATCTTCGCGTACAATACACTGTCAACAGAAAAGCGGTCTCATTTAAGAAGCATTCATCAATTAGATACCATTTTTATGTCGATTTACACCTCAAAGATGTAACCATTACTGATTGACTCTTGATATACAAAAACAGTTTTACTACATTTATTATTTTTAAAGTACATTGCGGGTTATGTAGCGGAAAGAGGAAATGAATCCGCTTGTCGTCTTACAGAAGCATCGATGGATAACAGATTTTATAATACTATCGATTTAAAATCGCATTTTACAAAAGAAGCGGGATTCTTTTGTGTACCTCAACTTGGTAATGTGACAGCCATCGATGACAGATGACCGCCTTCAAATGTAAGGATCTGAATATCATCTGTTAAAATGGACCTTATACATTAACAATTTGCACCCTTCAGTGATGTTGTTGCGACGAAATATTTATTTAATTTGAAAAGGGTTCGAAAGGCAAACCAAATACAGAGGCGCTAAAAGGTGGTCCCGTTGGGTACATATTTGTTCGGAGACCTTATGATTGTTGGCTTTGAGATAAATATGTTACTCCTTGTATTATTGTCTAGTTTTTAAATATCTATATTTACTTATGCAGTATAATAAAAAATATAATAGAAAAAAAATTGTTTTATTACTGAATTTATCTGTGTAAGGAGATATCCAAAGATTCCTTGATTCATCACGAGACGTAAGCACTCAAAATTTGGTAGATATATTGCTTCTGTCATTTAGAGGTCAGCTAAGAATGGATTTAACGAAACTTTCCCAAAAGCACTTGTGAAGGTGTTAACGAGGAGTGCTCGGGAGCAGCGGGTTGCTGCCGGGAGGGAGTAATTCTGACAAATTTCTAATTTAATTACAGCCAGCAATATCCACGAGGAACAGCTTATTCTTTAATAAACTATATATAATATAGACAAAGTAATAATTGTTTTTAAAGAAACAGAAAGAAAAATTAATATCGCTGATATGACTTAAGTTACTTTAAATCAATTGAGTAATAAGTTTGATACTACAATTACTGATATTATTCTAACCCTGATCATTCTGTTAGGTTGATTTCATCGAGACGACAAACGAGATATTTACGTGATAGTAAATGCGACATTAAATTTCATCATATTGCCATAGTTATTTCACTGGCTACAACGCCTTTCAATTCAAAACAGGATAATGTTTGCATATTACTGTTCGGTAGCAGAAATAGGCGCTGCGATGGTCACTACCTAGATGGTCTCCAGCAACAGAGACCTACCACCACATATTTATACAAATATAGCTATATATAATATTTGTTTTACATTTAAATGCATACATAACTTTTATGGGATTTTGTATGAGTTTACTCTATAAAATGTGTCTGTGGTGATAGAGACACATCGATCGGTCAAGTTCATGAACTATCTATCACTCCCTGGTTTTTGAATGCTGACACTAAATAATCCCAAGTATATCGGTTACACTTAATTATGTGGACCCATATTGTTGTATTTAGGATGACCACACGTTGCGTGTTTCTAAAAATTTTATTACAGTTGAGTGAGAAAAAAGTATTAAAACGAAAATCAATGTAGTTATAGCGGTTCTGCATTACAATACCCTCACAGTATAATAAACATAAACATTCCTCTTTAAATTGTTCTCACTGCTGGGACTCTGGGCACTCTCTCACAAGTATAGAGCCAAAGCTATAATCCACCAAACCAAGGGTGGGTTCGTGACTGCCAAATGTCCGCGAAAGCAATAATTTGGTTCGACAATTAACGATAAAGGATGCTGTAGATCATCATCATCATCTTAACCGAAGAACGTCTAAGCTAGACATAGATATCCTGTAATGTTTTCTATAAAATATGGTCTGCTATAGATTAAAATTTACGTAATCTTTTTTAGTGCGTTGGGAAGTGAATGTAGACTCTTCATTATTTAATATGTCAGTTTTACAGATTTTATCTTGTAAATTTCAGTGTTACTATACCAACGTTTCAACTGTCATGTCATGGTCATGGTTAACGAGGTCACAGACGTCCCGATGAAATGGTCATCACAAAAAATTAAAAAATTTTTAAAAATATTATTATTCAATGAAGCGACAAGACGAGTGAGATGTTTACCTGATGGTAAAATAATACGCCTGTCCATAATAACGTGGTGTTAGTTAAGATGTTGATTCTCGTTGCCGCAGTAATTACACTAGCTATAGCGCCCGTCAAACCGGAACACGGTCATGTTAGCACTATTTGACGGTAGAAGATATTAGCTGTAATGTTACCTACCTTTTTCTTTTTGGTTTCGGAGGGAAATCTTCGAAAGATACACAGCTTCTGGGGGGAAGTCAGGGTTATGTGAGAATCTTACTCACTAAACCACTCTCGGTGGTCTGCATCAGTGCATTAAGAGAGGCCTCGGTATCTTTTACAGAACGCGCCTGTGCCCTTCTACTCTTTGCACGTCTCTAAGGAAAAGCATGTATACGGTGTCGTACACAGGTTTGCTTGTTGAGGAATAAGGACCCCATCGTTAAGGCCAGTGAAACCCGTAGACCCTTTTAGTCACCTTCTACGACAGGCAGGGCTAACCTTATTTCTATTCTTACTAGTCCGAGACTACAAGGCTATCACGGGGCATTCGATACCATTGCCCCGAGGTCTTCTTCTCTGAACGGAATCAACCCTCTCCCGATTCGTTCGGCGGCGTGATGGTCATGGTGATCACCGGCAACAGGGTATATGTATAATATATTATTCACATATTTATAAGAAATCTTTATGTGCTTTATGGTATTAAATAATTTTATTTAATATGGTCTCTCCGCAAGTATGGTCACCTAACACTGAATAACATCTGCACCACTACAATACAAATGATTAGCCATGTCCGATACGTCTGTATCAGCTCTCTCTCATGTCGTCTGTCGCTTGTCGCTTGTCACCACGATCACGTCAGCCTTGCCTGTCGTCATATTCCGTTGTCGTGTAGAATATTTATTTACCTAAGTAAACCTAATAATTTTACAAGTTAAAAAATTTTACTGTTTAGTAGTACATCAATAGTTAAGCGAGATTTCACTGGTTACGTCGATTTTCTGGTCCCTGCTGCAGAGAACGTCGAGGTACCACCGCAGCGCTTATTTCTTCCGCCAAACAGTAGTTTGCTAATATTACGGTGTTCCGGATTGAAGGACACTGTAGCTATTGATATTACTGGGGTAATGAGACGTAACATCTTATGTTTCAAGACGAGGAGCACAATGTGGTACAGTGTATATCATCCTAACTCGCGCCACCTTATTATGGGCGGGCGTATAACTTACCATCAGGTGAACGTATTGCTCGTTTCGTAGCTTCGTCGATTAAAAAAATATATTTTCGTTTTATTCCAGTTTCGTACAAGTCAATACAATTTTTTTAAGAAAATGTTCGTCACTATAATTATCTTGCCTTTATCTCTAACAATATATATGTAACTATTATATTTATAGTGGCGAAGGTAGCAATAATATGCAATTTGGGCAATGTTTGTTCAGCTGTGGACATCCGTAGGCTGGATGGATTTCCGTCTGCTGATCTATAGGGTTCGAATTCAGGACGCAACAATGTTTTATAGAAGCAGTAGATGCAAACTGAACGATCGCTTTACAGTATCACGCAGCCAATAAATATGTTAATTGATTAAATAATTACTGTATTCTCAGATTAAAGCCGTGATAACTAAGATGAGACGAGCGGGACGTTCACTTGATAAGTGATACGCCCGCCCGTAATAACATGGCGTTAGTTTGGATGATGTACACTGCACCACATTGCGCTCGTCGCCTGAGACAATAAAATTTAGTCACGTTCACCCAGTGATTACATTAGCTTCAGCGCCGTTTAAACCGGAGCGCAGTTATGTTTGCACACTATTGTTTGGGGGCGGAAATAGACGCTGCGGTGATACCTACCTAGACGGACTACGGCAACAGAAAACTACCACCAGTATAATAATGATGTAATGCTCGTTAGGGTGTTTATACACAGCCCTGTACTATCGAGCTAGTAATAACAGGACTAAGGTAAGCCTTGCCTGTCGTAGAAGGCGACTAAAAGGGTCTAAGAGTTTCGCGGGCCTTGAGGTTGGGGGCCCTTATCGCTCAATAATCGAACCTGCGTGGGACAGCGTATAGCTCAGGGATGGTACCAAAGAGGGTTAGGCTCCTCCTCGGAGACATGTAACACAAAGTGTAGAGGGGCACCGGTGCGTTCTTTAAGAGATCCCGGAGCCTCTTTGAATGCACTGATGCAGACCACCGAGGGGATTTTAGTGAGTATAAATCCCATACAACCCTGACTTCCCCCAGAAGCAGGGTATCTTTTGAAGATTTCCCGCCTGAAACCAATAAAAAGGTGCATATACAGCACCACATTGCATACAGTAACATTTAGTATCACTTAAGCTGTGTAATGCAGATAAAGACAGCACTTATTGGTCGCAGTAATGTTTCCACAATAGTTGCGCACTTGTTACTGGTGGTAGGTCTCCGTTGCTTACTGGTGATAGGTCACCGTTGCCGGACTTCCACTTGGGTACAGCACTTTGCAAACATTACTGTGTTCCGGTTTGTACGCCGCGATAGCTAGTGTAATTACCGGGGTAACGAGGCTGAACATCTAATGTCTCAAGACGACGAGCGTAATGTGGTGCTGTGAATACCGTTCTACCTAGCCCCATGTTGTAATGGGTGGGCGCATCACTAATCATCAGGTGAACGAATCGCTCATCTCGTCGCTTCATTAAATAAAAAAAAATGTTGTATGACGTAAGAAATGACAGATGACGAAATTGTAGTTTCTAACCTGATGGTATCAGGCGATAGAGACTTACCAGCAGTAAAAGAATGTAAATTTAATACATTAAAAGAAAATTGTTTCTTCAGGTAAATACTCAATTTAACAAAACACATTGTGCCGGATAGATATAACTCAAATTATACTGCTGCTCGACCCTACGGTTAAGTTGCGATCTATTTGGTCTAAACCATTAGCGGAAGTGAACCCCGCTACCGCATGATACATGTCTACGCTTTCGGCCATTAAGCAACTAAAACACCCGAACACACGGAACAGTTCTAGTGCCGTTATGGACGTCACATTTGATACGATTGTGTTAGTTTAATACACCGACACCGCAGGACCAATCGGCGTGGATCTCCTTTAAGGAGGCCCAGGACCGGCAGCGATATCCGGTTGATAAGCAGTAATAGTCAACATCCGCCGATAGACGTCCACAGCTAGACATAGGCTTAAGCAAAGATTGCCTGGTCAATCGGTCCTCCGCTCGCCGCATCCACCGGCTTCCCACGACCTTCGTTTTTGACGCTGGCCCAATGCGGGTTGGTGGGAGCCAAAGCCTAGCTTGTTGATTAGCAGCATGCAGCACGAGCAGGTGAGGTTGACTTGGGTCCCGTGAGTTATTGTGCGGAACCCCTTTCACCTCTTCTAGTAGTAGTAGTGGTGGTATTATTTTTTTTAATAACTTAGTCTCTTTTCTAATTTTTTCTCATCAGAAAGATAGGATTACTTTTCTTCTCTTTTATGATTGTTTAAAATTAAAAAAAATCAACATCTCTTTGACAATAGATTTTAGAAATACCCTTGTAATAGTATTTGAAGCAAATTTATAACAGGTATATTGAGAAGAGCACTTAAAATTTAAATTCTTTAGGAAATTATTGAGTAATATCGTTATTAATCTAGTAGGTCCTTAAAGAGATGGTCCTTATAATATTTCTGTAAAATTATATATATCACCACTGAAACGCGCCATTAGACGGTGATGAATATCAAAAAATATATGTGTACTTTATTAAGTATACATGTATAATAATGGAATAAGAACTTAAGGTTTTTTTATTATTGTGTGAAATGACGAGACAAGGACATTCACCTGATGATAAGTGATACGCCTGCCAATAAGGACACGTTAGTTAGGATTATATACACTTCACCGCATTATGCTCGTTGCATTGGGACGTAAAATCAGTCTGGTTACCGCAGTAATTTCATTAGCTACAGCGCCCTTCAACGATGCGGTGGTACCTACCTAGACGGCCTTTGGTAACAGTGACCTATCACCGGTAGACTAAACGATTTAAGATCATAGGATCGAATACATCGACCGCAACGAGAATTTATACATAGACTATGGTCATAATTTCGGGTGCGGTCATTATAACACATCTCAATTTAGTTTTACCACATAAATTGTAATAATCAGGAGCGGCGGATGCGGGTGGCCTTCGGGACCATCACCGCGCATTAGTGGCACACGTGGTAGGTGGTAGGTGGCAGGAACTGTTAAATCACGTCTAATATATGTTATTTAAATTCAGGTATAATGATTTCCTACTAATTGGACAGACAATGTTAAAAAAATCGCCGCAATACTACAAGAGATATGTCCAGCCGTGGAATTCCATCTGTTGGCATAATAGTGATGGTAATTCACCAGTAATGATTGTAATATTTATTAAATACAAATAATATTGATTAAAACACTTCCATGTATTAAATTATTTTTTGTTATATATATATGATAACAAGTTGTTCCCCGCTCATTTGCTGGCCGTAACACCTCCGCAACTTCTTTTGGTGAAGGACTTGTGTAAAATCCGTTCTTAGCTGACTTATAAATGGCTGAAATAATGTCTTTACCAAATTTTGAGTGTCTACGTCTAATAGTTTCGGAGAGCTCGTGAAGAGCCAATTAATCTCTGGATATCACCTATATATTATGTACAAGGATCTAATTCTGTAGCAAATTTTTAATGATCTTATAATTTATATGAAAGTATAGGATATTTTAAAAAATATACTAAAATATTTCAATTCGGTAGAAAAAACAGAATTTTATATATATTTGTTATTTTTTTTATATCGTTAAAATAACTGGGAAAAAAATTACTGTTTTTACAATATCAAAGTGAAGGTACTCAGAACGATAAATTCTACACCAGATTGTGATCCTGGCTTTCAGACATAAGATGTTAAGTCTCATTATTCCAGTAATTCCACTAACTACACTCAAACCGGAACACGGTAATGTTGGTGTAGTACTGTTTGAAAGAAAAAGTAGTAGCTGAAGTGGTATACGAGGACAGTTCCAGCAAGAGAGATTTGAGAAAATTATAAATGCTTATGAGGATGAGGAAATTATGTTGCGCAAACTTCTTTTAGCAGCAGTGAACATAGTGTGCGTTAATGGTCCTTTTTCTAGCTTCCGTCTAAGGGCGGAAACAAATATCCCATGGGCGTGTTACGTCATTTGTTGGGCTACGAGTTGCGGGAGTCGCTCCAATTTTCCCACTTTGTAATTACCACACGTCTCTATTTGTGTTCGAAGCGACGCTACGTGTGGCCAGTAATCGGCTGTCATTACTCGACGCCAGTATTTTTTTTTAATTTGTCTGTAACAAAGATCATTAAGGGGTATAAGGGGTACCGCACAACAACTCACAAGACCCGAGCTAACCTCACCTGCTCGTGGTGCACCCTGCTAATCCACAAACGAGACTCTGGCTTCCACCAACCCGAATTGGGCCAGAGTGGTAAGAGATGGCTCAAATCCCCCCATATAAACCCTTAAAAACGACGGCACCTAGTGCCCGCTGGTAATGGGGCCATGCTGACTGTCTGGTGAAGATCGCGGAAAGCCGCTGGATACGGGCAGCCCAGGACCGATCGATGTGTAGATCTTTGGGGCAGGTTCATACCACCGCAGCCCCTATTTCTGACGCCAAATAGCAGTATGCAAACATAACTATTGTCTTCTGGTTTGAAGGGTGCTATAGCTACTGAAATCACAGGCGACAAGCAAAATGTGATGCAGTGTATATCATTCTTACCAGCACCGCGTTGTTACGAGAGAGTGCATCAGTTGCCATCAAATGAAGGTCTCGCTCCCATCTTTGGTTCATAGAATAAAAAAAATCATAAATTATGAAACAATAGACTAAAAAACTGCAGTTTGGTTTAATCTTGATCTTTTCGTGTCATCACCATCATATAATTAGTAGCGTAAATCAACCGGAAATGTAAATATATTATTACATGAAATATAGAATATAATCAATTTGGAAACATTATTGGTCTATAACAATTATGTTAAAATGTCTATCCTATGGAAACCGTAAATTGTCAATATCGGCGAGCGACGCCGGAAATAGAGGATGATTGGAGCGATCGTGGCGCGGGAAAGCGCGCAATATGGCGTCAGTTCCGGTCGTAATGTTTAATGGGAAATAGCACCGGCGCTAATAACACAATATTGGATTGCTAACAGCCGATCACAATTGATTTTTTTTGGTTGTGTTTAATTGGTTTATGGCGCATATTATAATAAATTAAAACCATAACCCTAATACGTAATGTAATAAAAACAACAATGCTTTGTAAATGTTAACCTTACAGTTATATTACATTTATTTAGCCTAATACAGTAAATTTTTTTTTTTTGTTGCTTTTGTTACACAATATTTTAGAGTGCTCTTAACCGTGGGATCCACAGAGATTGTGATCTATTCTTTGATAATTTTGAGCCCTTGGTAGCCATTTTGACTCTTACAGATCATTTGATACGGGGCTCGTGGCCGCAGGTTCAAGCTCTGTTTAGAGATTACGAAAGACAAAATTGATTTAAAAAAAAAAACAACATATTTCATATTTTCCTAATCGACAACCAATCGGGAAATACCTGAACATCGTTTCTCCATTTATGTAGTATTTTTTTTTTGTTCTTCTTTGACTTAAGTTAGCTACAAATATCATATAAGGCTTCAATGTAGGTCCGTGTACCGTCATCATCTTATTCTAGTCTCAAGGATTTCCCTCTTTTTCTTGTGACACCCTGGTGAAGTGATTATAATGGAACTGTTCTACAGAATCTACTTTGAGCTTGAGAAGGTAGTTTCTATCACTGACAGTGATTGCCGAGTTTTTAACGCTGATGGTTATGTATTCACATCTAAATTGTGGATACTTGAAATTTACTAGTAAAATAATAGACTATAGACTCCTAGACTTTAGTATAATGTTAAACAAAAAAATTGTAACACGTTATTTTATAATTTATTTACAGGTCGCAAGAGTTATAGCTTCAATTAAAATGTTTCATTGCTATAAACAAAATAACGCTGTAAAGCTTTTAATGAAATTCTAATTATTATTAGAAGCCATTTGTAGCTTTATTAAGCAATAAAAATTTACCTATGCTAATTAATAGAGGACATAAATATAATTATTATTAATGTACCCTGTTATGTAATAGTATAATAATAGTAAATTTACAATCTGAATACAAAATATTACATATATTGCTAATGAATTATTATATCTAATTAGATTTCATTAATTTATATTATTTTTTTAAGATTACATTAGAAGAGACTTGTTTAAATAATCATTTCATTGAGAGTTATATTTTAGTATTGATTTGAGTTTAAAATTGTAATTTTTGACTATAGACTTACCAAGTGTCGATATACTTTAACTTAATAGTCTACTAAGCTAATAACGTCACTTTTTTCATTCAAAGAAGTGTCGAGATAAGCAACGTGTTCACTACGGTAGCCTCAGCCGAGGCAAGGGTAAAAGATTCTGATCGACAAATAAACACTATACACCCTTTCTTCCATAGATCTATCTAAATAATAATATCTCTTAAGTCAATCACGAGGTAAGTAACTATGCTGAATTAAAATTGGTAAGTTTATTTTTAACTATACATAGGTACAGCTATTCAGGGTACGTATGTATTAATTACTACCAACCAAACTTTACTTTTTTGTATACAAGAATTTTTTTTTATTATTCGATGCGACGAGACGAAACAAACGTTCACCTAATGGTAACTGCACTACAAATAACCTGGCGTTAGAATGAGATACATAGCACCATAGTAATTTCACTAGTTTTAGCACCTTTCAAACCGGAATACTGTGTTATGTGCATACTACTGTTCGGCGGCAGGAATAGTCGTTGCGGTGATACCTAGCTAGATTGTCTCCGGCAACAGAGACCTACCGCCAGTTAATGTTATATTAGCAATTTTTTTATTTTAAATAAGTTGATTACGTAATGAAATTAGATGTCTTCGAATGAACAGAAATATTTCTTAATTAAACAGTAATTATAGAATTTAAAATTTTGCTAATATTTACCTTAATTATTCACCACAAAATTTATTCGTAGGTGTAGTAGAAGGAGGTGGAAAAACCGCATTTGTAAATCCCCGCTCTAACCCTATTTATAATTAAACTCACCCTCACTCCGATGTTAACGACAGTACGGGCCCTACGAATGGAATTTAGTCTTAATTTCCACTGAATTAGATTTTAAATTTAGAATTATTTTAGATATTTTCAAATTATTTCCCGGTCGCGTACTGTCGCGGCCGCCATTTTGAAATGGTTGTTTACTTTCGGTGCAACTTCACGCTTCGTGGCTTTTAGGGTGACAGCCGTGGAAAACTAATCTAATTTGAGATTGACGTCTATTATCTATCGTCTCCTTCTTTTTTCAACTAAGCAAGTTTACTAAGTGCATCATCATCAACTCGCAGCAACCACTGCTGGACATAGGCCTGTCCTAAGGAATGCCACTTGGCCCGATCTTCGAATTTACGCATCCATTTGCTGCCAGCTGCCTTGCGCAGATCGTCGCTCCATCTGGTTAGTGTGTGTGTACTAAGTTTGCCTAAATTTGGTTTAAACGTTAGTGCATAGTTAATAAATGCATACCAAAACTATTTAAATTAACCAATCATCATGATTATCGTTATCAACCGATACCAGGAGAGTGCGCTGTATACAAGCAAATAACCACTGCATACCCTGACTTCTAAAATCTGTCTAAATTATAATTTCTCAAGTGACTCAAAAAGTACGCATCTATGCTTAGAATATTGCTTAATTGGCGCAAAATTTACTAAATTGGGAAGTTTATTTTTAGGTATAAACAAACAGAGGTTTAGGGTGTGGTTTGCATACCCCGCTCGAAATTTCTGTGCACATCCATGCCCGATACACATCAGGTCGGATACGGGACCGGATGTAAGCAAATTTTTTGCAAAAAACTTAGCACTTACAGAAGAAAATATTTTTAAAATGTAGCCAAAGTTGGAATACATGATACAAAATTTAAAACAAATACTTGCTATAGCATATACTACATAAACCTCTATAAAGTAGCTATGATATGTACAACATATAATAAGACAGTTTGTCATTACAAGGAAAAAAAAATCGCGTTATATTACTATCTCGTAAGCATCTTAGTATTGGGGCTTGCATAACGCTCTTAGGTGTAGAAGAACATATTTAACACTAACTTTTGTCAGTTTTCATTAAATTAAATAATATTATTACTGGTATTTTTTTTTTACATATTTATATTTTTCTCTCTATAGAAAATTATTATTATATATAGGTATAAGATCCGGTAGTTATTTTACAAAGTCAGTGCTCGCTTCATGGCCCCTTTACGGATTCTTATATATTAACTGTTTATATTTATTCAAAATGGGTTAAAGTTCCACTTTAAATTTTCCCTGATATTAAGTGACAAAGATTCCATAATTAGTGAGTCTCCACCTAAAATACTCTCTTTCTTATATATAGTATTTACCAGAAAGCTACTTCATTCATTTGATTTACTATTTTCCTTAATATCTTTAGCTATAAAAACCTATCTCATCTATGCCCCAAAAATCAGAAGGTACATTAGAAAAAAAATTGTAATAATTGATAATTATGATACATTATAAAAAAATATTTACTCATATTGATCGTGTCTTATTTATATTTAATAAAAAAAGTTTATTTTTGACTTTTCTCTGTATAATTTTTAAACTATTATAAAACAATAAGGTAGGTAGAATTAAAGACCGAGGTGTACAATCACATTGCTACAACAAGCCGCAATTGATTTAATGACAAAAATCAGACATTAATTTACACGGACAGACGTTAAACATTAATGGACGGCTTCACGCCCCCCCACGTAGCCCGCCGCCATCAGCACATCGGCAATTAACCGATGAACTATAAATGAAGGAAAGTGGCAATTTCTTCAGTGACAAACATCGCTCTTATCGTCGCTAAATAATGGAGCGCCGTAGTTAGACTCGCGTCTTCATCTCGGTAATTAACCGACCTCTTCCCCCACCCTCATTCCCGCAACACTGCCCAACTACCCCCGTTCCCCCGGTCTCGTCCGAGACCGAGCTAAATTAATCACACCACGAATCTCGCCCCCCAATCGAGGGACGGATTAAAAAGTTTTATTGGACCGTCTGCTGTGACAAGCGGACGCGCCTTACCAGTTCCGGCCGGCCAATGTGTTCGGCGCCGCGGAATAATACTGCTCTGCGATTGGTCGCCGTTTAAATATGGAACGCCTCACAACGCCGCCCGTGGCGAGGCTGACACGCCACGTCAGTTGACCGAGACGCGTCGAGCCGTTAGCCGTATTTTGTGTCCGTTCCGCGAACAACCCCCCGACACTGTTGTGACTTTTGTGTGATGGATGTGAACTGAACGATGGAGGAAGAGTCGATGTCGGGGCACAGCTGTTCCGAAGACGATATCAGTGTAGGGCGGCCGTCGCCCGCGCCGTCACGGTCGCCTTCACCCCAAGACTACTTCAGACCTTTAAAACGCTTGAAGATGGCTTCTGAGCCGGCTGAGCAGCGTCGGGGTGAAGGCGTGAAGAGTTTCTCTATACTTGATATTTTGTCGCACAGTCCTCGTACACCGCCGCGTATAGTACGACCGTGGGATGCGTCCGGCTTCGAGAGATTGCAGCGCTTGCAACGGTTGGCCGGTGCCGCTCTGCTGGACGGAGAAAGATGGAGATTGGCGGCTTTAGGGCTCCTGAGGCCAAGGGAGATGGCATCCGCGGAATGCTGCGACTCGGCCTCAGAGAGGTCGTCGTCGGCGTCTGACTGCTGCTCGGAACCGCGGCGAGCGCCTCAGAGTTCCAACGCACCTCACACGCCCCTCGATGCACTGTTCCACATGACGAGTAAAACCTTCGAGGCGAACAATGCTGACAATGGAGGTGAGTCTCTTTTTGTTCAGGTGCTAAATGCGGTTACGGAAAAATATTCAACTTTTTTTTTGTTACATTGGAATGTTTACAATTGGTGTTGTAATGCCTCAATAGACTTGTTGGATTTTAGAAACGGAAGTTGTGTTAATATTACAAACTCAAAGCATAAAATTAGTTAGAAACTTGAGTATTGAATTAAACTAATAATATTATCAGTTACATATAGCCAAGAAAAACTTAAGTTTACAATTGTTTTGCTTAATTTATAAGTCGCAACACTTGTATGTAAAAAAAATACAATTGACTTCTATTTTGCGACATTGTTGTAGACAACAGATCTTCCTATGAGAAGTTTGGAGATCATCATAATTTTCATTACGACAATATTAATCTTATGTACCACTGTATGTCATGTAACTAATAAATTTATCAAGGATTTCCTACTTATCACATAAAAATTGATGATATTACCTAATGTTCTGATTAAACATATTAAATATATTCATAAAGCACACAAGTGTAACATAAAAGATATATTTCGCCGCAGTATAACAATTCTTAAAACTAAGTTATTATAAACAAAATATAACGATTATTTAAATATACAGAGAGATGATTGACTCTTATCTTTATAGCTAAACAAAACACTAAAGTAAATCACTTAAAACGGGAACTTACAATGATAAGTTATTGATGAAAGATAGTTGTTTCCTTCATAAAAATTTAAACTTTAAAATTTGTCATATGAAAATATTTATTTACACTTGTTAACAAATTAAGTTAAAGATATAGAGGTTGAAATAGTTGACACTATAATATTCTCTTTAAGTCCAAAAGATAACATAAATTTTTTTCATATGTAAAGTAGTAAGCTCTCAAGCAATGTTATTTTTAGACTATTGATACATCTGTCATTTATTACCTCACATACAAGCCTATATAAAACTATTTCGTTATTATGCAATGGTTGTTATAAACTTATTTACTTAAGAATGTTTATAGTTTTTTATTAAAAAAATTATTATATCAAAAAATATACTCTGGTGGTAGATCTCTGTTGCCGCAGACCGTCTAGGTAGGTAACACTGCCTATTTCTGTCGCCAAACAGTAATGTGTAAAAACATTACAATGTTCCGGTGTGAAAGGTGCTGTAGTGTAATTCCGGGGGTAACAAGACTCAACATCTTACATCTTAGACGATGAGAGCGATGGGTAGCAATATATAACATTCGAACCAGCGCCTTGTTTATCATTATCAGGTTATCACTTATCATCAAATGAACATCCCGCTATTATCGTTACTTAGTAAAAATAAATTACTTTGCGATTACATTTCCTTAATAAAAAAAATACTGGGACAATTACAAAGAAAAAAATAAAAACTATGTTGATAAGATAATTAATACTTAAGTATTTTAATTGATATATCTATAGTTATCTTGTAAGAGCTTTCTATTGTCAGCATCCTCTCAGGCAGTAGTGTGTAAACACTACTGTCTTCCGGTTTGTAGGGCGTTATAACCAGTGAATACAACCAGATAAACAAGTTAAGTCTCACATAAACATGCGCATTATGGTATGTTTTTAACATTCTAACTAGAACAAAGAAAACAAATGTTTCTTTTTATTATGCCTATCATAGTTACGTCAAAATTCTATCTGTATATTGTTTCACGATACACAAAACTGTCTACTTAATGTTTTTAAGTTATGATATTAATATCTAAGTATGAGCTACTAGAAATAGATTAAGACACTAGTTACTAACTTTTTGTGTATCTGACGCAGCTTTCTGGGATACTCGAATTAATTTTGCATGTGATTTCTGCACGAGAGAAAAAAGCTCAGGCGCCAACCCATGCTCGCATGATGATCCGCTGATGTTTTATTTATTCTCATCTCATCATTAGCAGACTGGAAACGATTTGGCGCTTGATTTCAAAAGAATTTTTTTTAATAACTCTCATTTGTTTATTCATATTTCATTCGGAAATTAGCCATAATCTGTGACTACAAGCGAGTGGAACATATATCATATAGGTATACCAGCTATACCAAATAGTTACTTCGACTCCACAAACGTTCTTACTAGTGTTAGGTCCTTACATATGAAATTGGCGTTTTGTACGGGAGGAATATAAAGTGAATTTTTTTTTTGGAAAATATATTTAATTAATTAAAGTATGCACTATTTCCATGTCATAGGTAATTCATTGATCCCTTTACTAAAATAACCATGGGGGCGAGAATCAATAAACTCTTTGAACGCGGTTTAGACTGCCGCATCGGAATTGAATTATTTTCCTTGTAAGAATTTGTCCAAATTCCGGAAAAAGTGGTAATCTGTTGGGGTAAGATCCGGGGAGTACGGTGGATGTCGCAGACGTTCCAATTGTAGCTCACCTAACTTAGTGGTTGTTTGTTATGCAGTGTGTGGTCTTGCGTTGTCGTGAAGCAGCAGTGGCCTAGAGCGATTGACCAATCTCGGTTGTTTAGCAGCTAGTTCTTCTTTCAAGGTTTGCAGTTGCTGACAATAGATATCTGCCGTAATCGTTTGGCCAGATTTTAGAAAGCTGTAGTGAACAACACCGGCGCTAGTCCACAAGTAACTTTTTCTGAGTCAATTTTCGTTTAGGGCAGGATTTGGCTGGGTCTCCAGGGTTCAGTTATTGCGACAAGCGCTTCCGATTATCGTACAGTATCCACTTTTCATCACAAGTAATGTTTCGATTTAAAATCTCTTCATTATTGGGTCGGTTGAGCAAAATAACACAGCAGTCGACGTGTGTTTGCAAGTTTGATTCACTCAACTCATGAAGTACCCATCATTCAAGTTTTTACTTTTCCGATCTGCTTCAAGTGGATTAATATAGTTTTGTCTCTTACCCCGAAGCCTGCAGCTATCTATGAAGTGCTTTGTGATGGATCCGCTTCCACAATAGCATTTAATTCTTCATTTTCGACTTTGGTTTACGGCCGTCCATGGGTTTGGTTCTGAAGGTCGAAATTCCCATAACGAAAACATTGAAACCAAAAACGTACCGTGCTTCCTTTTGCGACACCCGCGCCGTACACATCATTAATCCTTCGAGCTGTTTGTGCAGCACTGGTGCCACGGTAGAACTCGTACTCGTAAATAAACCTACATTTTATGTTTTCCATTGTGCGTTAATAAGCGACGCCAAAGAAAAAAATAAATGAATGGCTGTTTTCAAAACTCTCATGCACCAGCTAAATGAATGTATAAATATGAATTTGGAATTCTTAACCAAAGAGGAGATATTTAAGATCAAAGTGGTGAGTACGACAAAACGCTAATTTCATATGTAAGGACCTAATATATTCATTATACTTCGTTGTATATTAACGGTTACCTTATATGTACCGATTAAGATATTAAAGTTGATTGAATGATAAAGAAGTTGATATTCTGCAGCGCTATATAGTTGCAAGAAAATATATCTACTTATATATGCAAATTTATATAATAGCACGAGGTCAAAATCTGTTAACTTTTATTACAGTGAGATCTAAAAATAAGTTATTTGAATAATAACTTATTATAATCATCAGGTAATCAAGTAATATTAACATCATGTAAATACTAATTAAAGACTACTAAGATATTAGAAAAATTTATCGTAATTAACGGTGATAGATCCTGTGCTGTAGACCGTCTACA
Organism: Ornithoptera alexandrae; assembly: GCA_029030555.1. NCBI lineage: Eukaryota > Metazoa > Arthropoda > Insecta > Lepidoptera > Papilionidae > Ornithoptera > Ornithoptera alexandrae. The sequence goes on from JARDVY010000031.1 coordinate 4,491,250, forward strand.
ACTTTACTTCTGCTGGAAACAGTGGTGTACAAAATTAACTCTGCTATGGCTTAAACGATGTTCGAGAGAGATGCTTGAGATGCTCGAGATATTAATAAGGTATCAGTGACTATATCTTGAGTCCCAGAACGACGTCTAGGATATGATGTTCAATAGTTTTTATTATTCTATTTCTGTTACCCGACGAAGCAACGGGACGAGCTAGATGTTCATTTAATGGTGATAACTATGCCCATACAATGTGACCCTAGTTAAGATGATATACACAGCACCACATTGCGCTCGTCGTTTTGGCACATGTTGTCTAGTTATCTCAGCAATTACACTAGCTACAGCGCTTTTCAAATGAGAACACACATATATGCACTACTTCTCGGTCTCTTGCCACAGAAACCTACCACCAGAAAAAAATTAGGGCCACGGGCCAGACAAGCGTATCTTTAGCTACCGAGCTAACTCCTTTCTTGTTTTTCTATAGAGAAATAACAAAAAAAATTAAAAAAAAATTATATTTATAAAACGCTTACGATGACAATATTAAATATTGCCGCCATTGGATCTATTCTGTCATTAACATAAGGTGTCTTCTTCGAACTGTTGCTCAGCAATCGGATCGAGTATACTATTCCGTCACACCTTCCAGCAACCCGTATTGGGCCAGCATCGAGGAAAATGCCCCAAATACTCCCACGAGAATCCCTACCCCATCGATATGGGGATCTTTGGGGGAGGACTATGTCCAGCTGTAGACGTTTATCGGTTGATAATGATGATAATTCCGTCACAAATCCCTACACAAGCAAAACTTTGAATATAACCGACATTAAGTTATGGAAGACAAAGACAAGTTAAAGCAGGGAATGCCGGCTCATATAAGTTGGAGATTGGTGATTAAGTTATGATTACAGAGCGGCGCCGAGGATAATTGAAAGATTTTTGAAAGACGCATCTGCCCGCGCGTCCATGCGCCGGGCTGTCATTAAATTTGTGCACGCCATTTTTTTACTTCGTGTCATCGGCGATTTTGTATATTGATGATGAGCATCGAAGAGGAATTATATAAGGTTAAGACTTTACACGTACAGTGGCCTCATTATGATACTCAATAAATTACCACTCAAAAGGGAAAATCACATTAAACGACCAGTTAATGCAGATTAACCAAATTAAAAGTACAAGCATATCCATAACAGTCTACATATCCAACTTAGAATATTTCACTATGTACCTAATTTTTTTTATTTAAAATAAGTTAGTGCTCGACCATAATCCCTCTCCATGACCATAATCCCTTTGGCGGTATAGCGCACTTACCTAGTAATAACTTTATCACTATTTTATAGAAAATCTGTAGACCCATGCATGTGATGTAAATAATTTTTCACTGGTGGTACCACAGCGATTTCTACTTCCGCCGCAAATATTAATGTGTTCCGGTTTGAAGGGCTGTAGCGATATTACTGGCGAAACGGGATTCAACATCAGTTCAGTGTATATCATTGTAACTAGCGCCACGTTGTTATGGGCAAGCGTATGATCCTCAGCCCTATAGTCTCGGGTTAGTAAGAATAGGATTAAGGTATGCCCTGCCTGTCGTAGAAGACGACTAAAAGGGCCTAGCAGTTTCGCGAGGCTTGAAGATGAGGCCCCTTATCGCTCAATAAGCGAACCTGCGTGGGACAACGTATGGCTCAGCGATGGTGCCGAGGAGGGTTAGGCCACTCCTCAGGGACGTGTTAACACAAAATGTAGAGGGGCACCGGTGCGTTCTGTAAGAGATCCCGGAGCCTCTCCGGATGCACTAATGCAAATCACTGAGGGGGTTTTAGTGTGTAAGAATCTCATATCACCCTGATTTCCCCACCAGAAGTAGGGTATCTTTCGAAGATTTCGCCCCGAAACAAAAAAAAAATGCGTATGATCCTCGCAAATTTAAACAACTGAAAGTTAAACGATTTTAACGAATACTGTAAGATTAACTGCCTCCGTAACGTAGAGACTAAGCCAATTCCAGGGTCACATTTTATGGAGTTCGGTTTGTGATAGGGTTTTAGACCCACCAGACTATCACTCTAGTACCGTGAAAACAGCATCTATCTTCCGGCTGTCAACATTTGAGAACTACAGTATTATGGGTTTACTTCACCATGTACACGGTTCCATTATCACTTAAAACCATATGAAATTTAAGTTAAGCTATTATGTTATAGGTGGGAAATATGACATATATATATGTTTTATCTCCCACCAAAACCACATTGGGCCAGCGTTGTAGGAAATGGCCCAAATCTCCTCATATGAATTCCTATCCGATCGATGTGAGAATCTTTGGCAGAGGCCTATGTTTAACAGTAGACGTCTATCGGCTGATGATGATGATTATGTTATAAAAAAAAAACCTATTGTTAGCGCGAAGGTGAAAAAGACATCACATAAGTTAACAATGGCAGTCAAAAGTTGAAGTAAGTTAAAAAAGCTTGATTCTGTATCATATGCATCACTTTAAAATATTACACGGCCGAAATAGTCATCCGTCATTGGCGGCACAAGACCGGTTGATTGAGGAAGTCATTTCTTGTATTTCTAAACGGAAATAACATTTTTTTTTAACATCCCCTCCACATATACGCGCCGCGGGACATTAGACGTTATTGTATGGGTTGAATATCTTTATCATTATTACACACGCATTAGATAAATGATCAGGGTTCTGTATAAACATTTGTATCGCGGATGTTATTATGAAGTATGCATACGACATTTCCATGAGGTATTAATTCCACTGGGTATCATTATTTCCGTTTGATTTTTTTTTATTTGGCGATGAGATGAGCAGGACGTTCACCTGATGGTAAGTGATTCGCTTGCCCGTGACAACGTAATGCTAGTTAGGTGACATACACAGCACCACATCGAGTTCATCGCTTTGAGGCTTAAGCTGCTAAGTGGCGTCACTAAAGTAATTTCGACAGTAACAACGCCCTTCAAACAGGAGCACATTAATATTCCAGCCAGCCGAAATAAGACCTGCGGTAGTTTACCTTTTCTGACAGTCTACATAATTTATTATATACTGCATATCTGTGATGAAAAAAATCGCTGGGAGCCACTGGATTCAAACAGAGCAAGACCGTGATTTGTGAAATATATTACAGACCTATGTCCAGCAGTGGACGTCCATCGATTGAAATGATGATGATGATGATAATCTGTGCAGAGAGTTTTGTGTAGCGATTATGTCTAGTATTGAAGGTCTATCGGCGGATGATGATCATGATTAATAGATGAAGTTGATGAACAACGGAAACATTCAAGAACATTACATGATGTATTGATATTGTTTCTATAGTCATATATATATATATATATATATATATATATATATATATATATATATATATATATATATATATATATATATATATATATATATATATATATATATATATATATTTGACTAATTTACATACAAATTATGATTTTTTTTATTCTACGAAGCGAGGAGACGAGCGAGCCGTTCATCTGATGGTAAGTGATACGCCCTCCATGACAACGCCGCGCTAGTTGGAATAGTATACACCACACCACATTAGGCTCGTCGCCTTGAGACATAAGATGTTACGTCTTGTTACCCCAGTAATTACACAAGCCAGAGTGCCCTTCAAACCGGAACACGGTAATGTTTGCACTGTACCGTTTGGTGGTAGAAATAGGAGCTGCAGTGATACCTACCTAGACGGTCTCCGGTAATAGAGATCTACCATCAGTAAAGTATTAAAGCTTTAATGTTATATATTTAGTTGTAAACATTAGTAATAAAATATTGAATATAAGTCCTAAACACTTAGCTTTCATTAAAGTATTGAATTTGTTGACGTAGTTATTTAAACAATAGAATTATTTCTAGTCTATTATCAAGTGATTATTTTATTATCTTTGTTCTTCGTGTATATAGACGAGCGCACCTGTATTAATAATATAATCTCGTATGTACTTTTACGGTGACATACAAAGTAAATGTTTTTACCAAGGTTACCATACCATAAAATTAATCTGTCACAATCATTTCAACCTGAATATGACATTAACTCCAGTTACACGAGATGTTATCTGTGTAATGACAATGTGTAATACCCGTAATTTAACTTTAATATTATCTGTGCACCGAGCACATACAATGTAAACTAAGTGTTTAAAAAAAATTTAACGAAAAATAATTGACCGTCCAGGTGCCATAGCAGCTCCTATTCCTGCTGCTTAACAGCTTTATAAGCTCTGTCTGGCAACCCTTGCGAATGACTCGGTAACTAACTATTCTATTCGCTATCAATGTCATGAAGAATATTACTATAAGATTTTCAACACCGATCGTTGTCTAGACTTTAGATAAGTCTCAATTAAAAAAAAAAGAAAAAAGCAGTGTACAAACGTTACTGTTCCAGTTTGGAGAGTGTAGCAGCTAGTGACATGAGGAAGAAGATTTAACATCTTATGTCTAAGGCGAGGAGTACAATGTCGTGCTGTTTATATCATCCTAACTGGCGCAAAATTGTTATAGGCAGGCATATCACTTACCATCTGAATTTCCCGCCCATCTCGTCTCTTCGTCATATAAAATATATATATATATATATATATATATATATATATATATATATATATATATATATATATATTTTATATATCTATTTTCCACTAAAGAGTTTAGTTGTTACGAATCAAAGAAATTATAATGACTGATTTGTATAATAGTTAATAATGAATGTATAAAACATTCCTTAACATAATGTTGGTTTGTACCGAAAAGCACTTGTAAAATTTCCGAAGTAATTATTTCACTAGCTACAGTGTCCTTCAAACCGGAATACAGCAATGCTTGCACAGCACTGTTTAGTGGCAAAAGTAGGAACTGCTGTGGTACCTACGTAAACGACCTCCATCAGCAGAGACATGCCACCAGTGAGTGCCGTAGACTTAAGTACATCTTACCATCAGCTCGTCGTCTAGTCGCTTTAGTGAATAAAAAAAAAAGTAAGGAATAATTAGATAACGCTGTAAAACAGTATTATTCTTCCCCTAAGAAGCTCGAGTCATTATTAGCTTCCATGTGAACGCATCAATTCACGCTGGGAATTATTATATTTTATTACCCCACAAATTATTCCTATACAACCTCCTGTGGGGTCCGCAAAGGTGTCAGTCCCGGCACGTTTATATTGCCCCCCTATTATGAAAAAAAAAAAAGAATGAAAAAACGGCGGCAAAAAGCCCGCGCCGCCATTATGCGGCCCGTACACAGTGAGCTTTTACACGAGTAAAGTGAGTTTTAGAGCGAATTCGCTGACTAATTGATTGTGAATAGGGTTCTTTATTTAATTGGATATAGCTGTGGGGTGCTGGCCTCTTCATTTGGGATGTTAAGAGTTTTAATATGGTTAATAACTTCAACAGTCAAACACACAAAGAGGCGTGCGATCGTATATACTACGTTTAGTAAGAATATCATTTGCGCGAATTAACGTTACACAGTTCGACGGAAGAAGGTGCTGATAAAAATCTGAAGAATCAATGACTAGAATATTGCTGAATATAATCGATAGTAGATCTCTGTTGCCGGAGACCATCTAAAGTTTTGCCACTGCATCTCTATCATATTTCAGCTACCGACAATTGTATACAAACATAACTATTTTCCGATTTAAAGAGCGCTGTAGCTAGTGTAATTACTGGAGTAACGGGAGTTTACATCTAATGTCTGTCTCAAGACGAGGGGCACAATGTGGTGCTGTGTATGTCATCCTAACACCTTGTTGTTATGGGCAGGCATATCACTTACTGTTACGTAAGGGATATGCTTGCGGGATGCGTCGTCGAATAAAAAAAGGAAATAAATAGGCGCTGCACTAACATAGCAATAATTTATAATAGGCAGTGCCTAATTACCATCAGGGCTCAAATTTATGTTGTAAGTAAAATAGCCAGTTCTATGACGTAATGGTTCAACCGAAATTAGAATATATAGAATGGTTTGGTCACCAAAATAACTTGTGTTCAATGAGCAAAAGAATACGTTGACCTGGTTGATCTGTCTCTTGTTCTTTTTTTTTGTGTAAATTTTGTGATTTTTTTTATTTTATTATAAAAAAAATAAACGCAAGGTGTGATGCATTCATCCCTTTCACTCTTGTCAAGTTGGTGAAGGCGAGGTTACGAATTAATTTAATTACCATTCAGACACAATCATTGGATCCTATCTCGTCCATCTGTGATACCGCGTTGTCGATGGCTTTATTATACGTTCGGCTTACAATGGTGCGGTCTTTGTTAGGGTACCCGAATATTAAATAAAAAAAAAACATGATACAGAATAGATTTAACTTGAACATGAATGTTTATCTTTTGAATAATTAAGTATATTTTATCTAACGGTCTTGGAAGTTTTTATCTGATCTATTTAAAGCTGGTGACTTGGATGGTGGCTTTATGATGAGACCGTTTAGATAGTTACCACTGCAGCTCCTATTTCTGTCGCCAAACAGAGGTACGCGGACATTACTGTGTTCCGTTTGGAATGGCGTTGTAGCTTGTGAAATTACTGGGGTACCGAAAGAACATCTCGCGTCTCGAATCGTAGACCAAACTGTGATATATGAACATCCTAGATAACGCCACAATTGGGTGAACGTCACTCCCATCACATTACTTCTTCGATTAAAAAAAAAGTGAAGAATAGATTTGTTACAAATAATGTTGGTTATACATTAAAACATAGATTAATTGAAATGTTGTACATTTTTATAGCGTACGTGTTATAGTAAGTTAAAATCAGAAGCGGCACATAATTTGATAACCTTAAATTTGCGCAGACACCCCCGAGCGGAAATATTGGCCCGTTTTTGTAAATAAACCGCAGGCTTTGGTTAAAAAAAATTAGGGTTAAACGAGCTTTGCGTAACGAAACTTAATTATTGTAATAGAGATTAACTATTACAGGCTTTAGTTTCCCACATAAAGTTATTAAATGTTCCTACTTTATCTAGACTGCATGTGTATATAAATAGATGTATATACCTTCCACGGAATCCAAGGCAACCTTACCTGCTTGTATTGCACCCTGCTAATAGCTAATCAATAAACGAGGCTTTGGCTCCCACCAATCCGCATTAGGCGAACGTGATGGGAAATGGCTCAAATCCTCCCATATCAATCTCTATACGATCGATGTGGGAATCCTTGGTTCAAAGGGTGTCACTCGATCTGACTTAAGAAAAAGGCTTCATGCTTGTATCAGGAACCGTGGCCGTCAGTTTGAGAAAAAAAGTTTTTTTTTTTTTCTAAGCTTTAGAAACTTTATGTACTTTCTTACACCTTGTCGGATAGGTATTGAAGTCAGGTACTTAGTTGTGTGCTTTATACGTATTTTTTATAAATAAAATTTTATTTTAAGATTAAACAGAAATGTAAGTATGACGCCTTATTTTTTACTGTCACGTCTTTCGAAGAACTTACTTTAAAAGTTTTAGCGTTTAAGTGATAATTATTAATTTAATTTAATAAAACAATCATTAAACAACAATTATTACATTAAAATTTGTGTAGAAATAAGTAAGAAATAAAATAATTTAATTTTTTCCTTATAAAATAGGGAATTTTTTGAAAAATATTTAAAAAATTAATAACTCCAGAACCATTGTTTTTGTATGTTGTATTCCATACATAGATAGATAGGATACGAGCTATACTTTAGCCCCTCCAGATCTTTTACAGCTATTACCTTTCACCCTGTATATATATGTAAAGTCGGAGTCTACGTAGCATTACTGCTTCTATTCCTGTCGCCAAACGTCCGCCCATAACAACATGGTGCCAGTTAGTATGAATATACAGCACTTAATTGTGCTCGTCTTAGAATATAATATGTTAAGTATCATCACCTGATTAATAAATAGCTACAGCGCCCATCAAACCGGAACACAGTAATGTTTGCACATTACTGTTTGGCGGCAGAAATATGAGCTATGTAGTCTATAATTATTTTGAATACACTCTTGAATTTCAAGACACATGAAAAAAGTTTACTGCTACATAATAAAGAATACATAAGAATTAGAGCAAAAAAAACTCCATTAGACTCCACACCTTTCAAGGGTTGTTTTTTAATTGATATTGATTCAGATAACCCACCCCCGACCAATTGATTAGTAATTTTTTTTTTTTAAAGAATGGACTGTTTTGTATAATAACGCTGCCCCTGTATCGGGCTTGTAGGTTTTTTGAGGTCAGGTGTGTCAGTTTTTTAATTGGTAGGTTGTATTTGAAAACCGCCCCATTTCGTTGGCTTTATATATCAGCTCAGGTTACAGAGTATATACTTTTTTTAAACAATGTACTGAATAGAGTATATATATATGTAGCTTGCAACTTATTTATTATCCTAACTGCACTACATTAAGCTCATATGCTTGAGAGGTAATAATTTGAATTTCATTATCCCAGTAATTCCACTATCTGCAACGCCTTTCAAACCGGAACTTAATAATGTTTGCACAGTAGTGTTTCTCACATGCCAACCAACCCAGAATCGGAAACAAACTAAAGACTTCAGTGCTACAAGGCAAGTTCTAAGCCGCTGTGCTATGAAGACGTATAAATAATAATAATTATTAATATTTTGTATGTTTTTTGTCCTATCCCACCCACCCTATATTGCGCCAGCGTGGTGGGAAATGGCCCAGATCCCCCCGTATAAATCACTTCAACAACGGTCCCTAGTGCTCGACGGTACCGGAAGCCATTCTGACCGTTGAAGGTCGCAGGAAGCGGCTCAATGCGGACAGCGCAGAATCGTTCGATATGGAGATCTTTGGGGAAGGCCTATATCAATATATGTGTATCGGTTGTTGATTTGATGTTTTTTTTATATCTCTGCTATAAGTTATATATACTTATTAATCACTGAACATAGAATTTTTCATGAATTTATTATACCCTGAAATATGTTTATTTCACCCAAGATTACATGGAAAGCGCAGAGGCCGGGAAAAGAGGTCAAAGTGGCATCAGTGCAAAAAAATAAAATTGAGCAAGCAACTCAACCCAGTCACGACTCTCGAGTATCCTTTTAAAACACGCAATCCATATTATATTCATAAATGAAAGTTTGTGAATATAGCTTGAAAATTATCTTCGCATTGACGCTACTTGTAAAAAATGAAGTTTTATAAAAAAAAAAAAAATGACAAAGGAGATCCCCAATTGAATCGAATATCGTCAATTAGCTCGGCACCGTATTGTCGATAGCGAGTACACTCGATTGTTATGACTTCCAGTGATATCTCGGTCACGATTTACCCTTAATTATTTAACAGCACTGTTATAAACTTTTATTATGTTAAATAAATGCAGTGCTGTTAATACTTTAAACGATCAAACAGAAGGTGGATGCGTTATTTCTGCAACAATTACAATTTCATTATTCTTTTCACTCCACTTTTCTTATTCAATTGCCAAATGTTTAACAATAAGGTATCTGTAGGATAAAATCGGAAAAAAAATTGTTACTTACTATGATTAATACGATTATTAATTAAATTGTCATATGATACATGATGCAGCAGAGAGGATGTTTTTTGTCAACAGATGCATTTATTTCTAGGTAATATATATCCAGAGATTCATTGACTCATCACACATTGAACATTTGGTAGAGATATTACTTCTGACATTTAGAGGTCAGCTAAGAATAGAGATGCGAGATATTATGGTCAGAAATTTTTTTTACTGGTGTTAGGTCTACGTTAGACCGTCTAAGTAGGTACTACCGCAGTGCCTATTTCTGTCGACTAACAGTAGTGAATAAACATTACTCTGTTCCGGTTTAAAGAGCGCTGTAGCTAGTGTAATTATATAGATTACGAGATTCAATCTTATGTCTCAAGGCGACAAGCGTAATATAGTGTTGTATATAACATCCTAACTAACGCCACACCAGGTGGACGTCCCGCTCATTTCGTCGCTTCGTAGTATTTAAAAAAAAAGAGTACGTGGAAGAAGTAATATATAGGTGCCACCGCAGAGTCTACTTCTAACAATATTCCAATTAAAACGAAATTTCTGTACCTACTGAAAGTATCATTGTAACGAGACTTGATGTCTTACGTCAAAAGACGATCATATTGTGCTGTAATACATATTATCTTCATTAATGCAGATATAGACGCCTGTATCACCAACAGTTAAATTAACAAAAAAAAAACACATTGATTGGACACGTCATAGAAATAATATAGGTTGTTTTATACAGTTTGAACGTGATAAAATAATGTAGTAAATGCAATTTCTCACACACGATAAGGAAAGATAAGCAGTGCTAAACGCAGTGAAAACTACTTAATTGAATTATGTTTACAGTACTTCGTGCACGTTTAGCCGTGTCGGCGGTTTGCTCCGCTACCGCGCGCCCGCTGATTGGTCGATTTGAATTAAGAACAATGGCGGACTGACGACACGTGACAATGATTGAAAGGCAACATATATTCAAAATGAAGTCGCCGCTTGCACCTTTTATATTCTTTTTTTCGTTCGCAAATTGTTCTATTTTCCTAAACTTTAATTTTCATGGTCTCCATTCAAAGAGTTTCTAAAAAATCCTATCATCAATCAAACACTAATATATGGCCACCGAATCATGGCCACCACAGCTCCTATTTCCGCCGCAAAACCGTACTGTGTCAACATTACTGTCTTCCGCTTTGAACGACGCTGTGGTTAATGAAACTGCTACGGTATCGAGATTTAACGCCCCACGTCACATGGCGATGAGCACAATATGGTGCAGTGTATCTTCATCCTAACTAGGGCCACGATGTTATGGGCAAGTGCATCACTTGCAAGTTAAAATAACAAAGACACAGTTTGTACATGTACTAAATCGTAATTTAAAACTTTATCAAAAATTATCTATAACTTCATTATTTTTTGGTTGTCGTAAATAATAGATTTTTTAAAAAATAAAAATTTGTGTAATTTTTCAATTTAACTTGATGTGTTTTTGTATGTGGCAACATTAAATACTGTCACTTTAAAAGCGCACTGAAACAGTCTGTTAAGTAACACGGGTGTTTATTTAAACGCTGTTATGTTTCAAAGTCATTAAATAACTGTTACTTTAAAAAAAGTTATTTTAATGAATAATATGTCACGAATGTTTACTGTGAAACGCAACGAACTTTAACAAAATAACTTCGCGTAAATGTTAAAAACACAAAGACTTTTATTTATAACCTGTCAACACTGCAACATTAACATGAGGAGAAGCCACTTTACACCACAATATATTTGACTGACATGATGATATATTCATATATATAAGAACATATGAATAAGAAGAACGTTAACAAGTTTCAAAAAAAAAATAAGCATTTATAGCAGAATATTGAAATAATATTGCCATTGAGAAATAAAATAAAAACCGGCGAAGTATGGTAAACGTTTGGTGAAGTACCATCGCAACTCCTATTTATGCCGTCAGACAGTAGTAAGCAAATTTTGCCGACTGCCGGTTTGAAGGCCGCTGTGACAAATGGAATTACTGAAGTGATGAGACAACATCGTACATCTCATTATGATAAGCACAATTAAGTGCTACCCACGTTACTGATGCCACGTTATTATGAGCGAGCGTATCACTAACAATCAGGTGAAAGTCTCGTTCGTCGCATCGCTTTATATACTAAAAAAAAATTCTGGATTTCCGAGATTATTAAAGAAAGACATTTTTTGTGAAACGTGATATACAACTTGTCCAGAGCGGTGGGTAAATAGTCTTGGTTCTTACCAAAAGAAAAACCTTCAGCTTTGGTTAGTGAGTACATTAAAAGGTTTGTTAATTATATACATAATACATAGCATTAATATACTATATGTATGATGTTTCGTAAACAATTTAAAAAAAATAGTAAATGATATATAGATAAAACTTAAGAGCATTGGTCCACTAATTCACATATTGCACGCAGACATCATTCGTAACTGAAGAACCGTAGATCAAATCAATGAGCTATTTGTGTCAATAATAAATCCCTTAGATTTGTCTAGAAATAACCGACGTACTTGTTGGCTATCTGGTATTCGTTGTTGAATTGTACATTAGCTCGCATGAAGTGTTTACACTGCATTCCATATGTCTTGTAGCCGTACATTAAATACAGAAATTAAATATGATTAAGAACTTTAAAACAATATCTCACAAATGCTACATATTTATATATATATATATAATGAAAATGAGTTTTAGTTGTTTGCTAATCACGTGAAAACTAGTGAACGTATCGACATGGGAACATGAGCATTCGACGCGGAATGATTAGCAGGTAGTTATATATTATTTATTTTTTATATTTCATACATCCTTCATCGTTTTATTTTCAATTATATTTTATAAACATTTTCACTTAGTATTTATTAGCTTGCTATGTGTAACGGTTGCTATAGAAAGTCATTTGCGGTTGCTCTCAAAGAATATTTCAGAGAAATTTCAAATTTAATTCTGTATTAGGTCCAGCAAAGAGGACAGGGAACAGCTAGCATATATTAGGTCCTTTCATATCCAATTAGCATTTTGCCGTACTGACCACTTTGATTTGAATTATCTCCTCTTTGGTTAAGAATTTATATTACTCTCGTACAAAACGCCAGTTTCATATGTGAGGACCTAATATATAAAACCAAAACATCTATTACTCAATATTATGTTCTTAAAAACACTTATTTTACCAGAATTTATTTCTTTTTTCCATATCTTTACCTTTTTTCATTTATACAAGGTATACAAGGTGGCGCAAAAATAACCTTCCGATGTTTTTTGGCTGTAATTTAAAAAAAATATGAAAAACTTTGATTCTTTTTGTAGATTATTTTTATTTGGTCTCTTAATTTTTTTACATCAAGGCAAAATTTATAGCATTTTCTGATAGGAGGATTACTTTTGCGCCACCCTATATAATATGCTTTACCTTGATCATAGATTATCATGGTGTTAGGAAAGAATAAAACACGAAACAGTTAAGTTTATTATGATATATACCCATACATATGTTTACAGGAACACAGCGATATTGATAAAGCTGCAAACTTACATAATGACGGTAGATAGCCAGGAGGGTTCGGAAGATACCTTTTTTTTCGGGGGGGATATCTTCAAAAGATACTCTGCTTCTGGGGGGAAGTCAGGGTTATGTCAGATTTTTACTCACTAAAACCCCTTCAGTGCTCTACATCCGTGCATTCGGAGAAGGTCCGGGATTTCTTAAAGAACGCACCGGTGCCTCTCTACACTTTCTTTGAACACGTCTCTGAGGAGGGGCTTAACCTTCCTAGGCTGTCCCACACAGATTCGCTTGTTGAGCGATAAGGGCCCCCACAAGGTCTGCGAAATTCCCAGACCCTTTTAGTCGCCTTCTACGACAGGCAGGGCTTACCTTAGTCTTATTCTTACTAGCCCGATACTACAGGGCTGACGTGCTGATGCGTGCATTACCACCGCCTCGTCGTCTTCTTCTCCGAGCGGAATCAACTCTCTCTCGATTTCGTTCGGCGGCCTCCTTCTGTACCATTACGGCCGTCCATACACCACAACTTGTAGATCCGGAATCGAAATAAGCGTATAGCTTCTTTGATGTATAGGCAATTTAGATGCCCGTTTTTACAAATAAATTTTTTTCTTCTTTCTTTTGATATACTAATATATCTCAAAACCTTATGAGGTAGTTACGAGTTCATACTTACGTTTGAAACTTCAACTGGTGATATATCTCTGTTAGCGGAGACGGTCTAGGTAATGTGCAAACATTACTGTTCCGGTTTGAAGGATGCTGTAGCCAGTGAAATTACTAGAGTAACGAGACTTAACATCTTAACCCTCAAAGAAAGTTCAATGTTGTACTGTGTATGTCACATAGCGCCGCTTTGTCATGGGCGAGCGTATCACTCACCATCTGGTGAACGTCACACCCGCCTCGTCGCGGCGTCAAATAAATAAAATAGTATTTAGCGAATCGTCATAAATTCGACTAGAGTAATCCACTTATGAACCAACTAGAGTATCGACCAGTGTTGCTATCGGTAGAATTTTGAGCAGTCTCAGTGGTCCTATAAATAATACGTTCATCGGTAGGCACAATAATAAATAGCCGATTTGCCCGACGCAAAAGCCGATGGGCGCTGTGGCATAAATATAGCCCATTGTTGTTCTAATACCAGTTGACTAATCGCCTGGGCCCGCACTTAAGCTGAACTCGACGGTAATGAGCAGTAATAGCTTGCTTTAATTAAACACGGCGGCCATTCTGTGATTGAATATGACGTTTTGCGCGCGCCATTTTGTTCATTTGTTGTTCTACTGCCAATACAGCGACGTTCCGTGAGATTGTACCCGTAATCTATATATATAATAAAAATGGGTTTTGTTTGTTCGCCAATCACGTGAAAACTAGTGAACATGTTCATGTGGACATGATCATTCCAAGCGCTATGATTTGAAGATAGTTAAAGAGTATTTATTTTTTGTACTTCATACATACTTCATCATTTTATTTCTAATTCACTCCTATAAACATTTTCATTTTGTATTAATTATACGGTTGCTATAGAAAGTCATTTACAGTCTAATTTCATATTATGGTCAGCAAAACGTGCCAGGGTAGTCTATATATATATTTTGACCATCACGATATCTCTAAGGACTAGAGATTTGAAATTTGTTAGGACTTTTCCTTTTACCGAGTATAGGTCAGCTAAGAACGGTGTTTTTATAAAATTCTTTCTCTAAAGAAAGTTGTGAAGGTGTTAATAAGGAAAAAGGCCAGGGGGCGGCGGGTCGCCGACTGGCTAGAATTTTTTTTGATAAATTTCAAGTTTAATTTTATATTACGGCTAGCAAAGCGAGCGGAGAACAGCTAGTACGCTAAACCTTGTGAATTTATCCGTCCAAAATTTTCCTACAAATATTTCCGAAGACAAAAAACCTTCGTGTTTCTAAACAATGATACCTTAAATTTTTATCAACATAGTTATAACCTTAAAAAACAAAAAAAAACATTTACCGCATATTTAAGATAGTTTATTAAAAAAAATTACGTTCTTCTAAGTTATAGAAATATCCAACATAAGTTATTTTACGTAGAGCTATTTTATAATTTTTTTCAATTTTCCTGAATAATTTTCTGTTAAAGGATTTTTGCGCGGTGTCATAATAAGGTACATTTGATATTTTTTTTATAAAGGACATCTTTAAGAATTTTAATGACTCGAAAGGTTTTCAAATAACGAAACAGTAGTATATGTGTTTGTTTTAGCTTTTTTTTGTTATTATAATATATAGAGGTACCTAATCAGAGTCAAACTAGCTAAGTCCTGGACATAACATGAAATACCTTTAATAAAATAGGGATTTTTAGTATATCTATTATAATTTAAAAAATATTTTAAATAGTTTATAACTATGCAAACAATTTGATTTTGGCTATGTACTTAATCGTATAAAAAATAACTTTAACTCTAGCTGGTGGTAGATGTCTATTGCCAGGGACTGTCTAGGTAGGTAATACTGCAGCGTCTATTTCTGCCCACAAACAGTAGAGTGCAAACATTATTGTGGTCCTGTTTGAAAGGCGTTGCAGCTAGTGAAGTGACTGGCGTAACGAGACAACATCTCGTGTCCCAAAGCGACGAGCACAATGTGGTACAGTGCATATTTTTTTAACTGGCGCCACATTGTTCTGGGCAGGCGTACTTACCACCAGGAGAACGTCCGGCTTGTTCCGTCACTTCGTAGAATAAAAAAAAAATATTTTCTGAAATAACATTCTTCTCATTCCACATTAATGTTATGATTAGGAATTAATAAAATGATTACTTTACTGAGAGACGATAATGCCCTGTAATCAAGATCGCCTATTAAGTGATAACTTAAAAAGCGATTTTTATTAAAGAGAACCGGGTAACTGTGAGCAAGGCGAGTAATAATCAGGTTAATGCCTTACAATTAGTTCCAACACCGACCACCAGCGGCGAATAACATATGCTCTTTGTGAGGGAAATATCGGAACCGGTTCCAATTGAAGTGAATCTGGTGAACATAAAAGACGAGTGAAAAAGCCGCTCTGGGTAAAGTTCTTTATGCTCTCTCAAGAAGAAAAGGGTACAAGTCATATTTTCTAAATAATTTGTTATTATAAATTAAACAGTCAGTTTAACCTGTTAGTTAAAAGTCGCTTCCGAAAGAATTGTAATCAAATAATTAAACTTCAAAAGCAAACTTTTTAAAATAAACCTTAATATTCTTAACATGGTGATCTACTAAGCAACAAGATGAGCCATATGTTCACTTAATGGTAAGTGATGCGCCTGTCCATAACAACGTAGCTATAGTTAGGATGACTTACTTCACATTGTCGTCATCGCCTTAAGTCAGATCTTAATAACTAATTACATTAGCTACAGGACTTTTCAAACTGGATCACATTAATGTATGCAGCAGTTTGATGGCAGATATAGGAGATGCGGTGATATCTAGATCGTCCCCGGCGATGGCAACTTACCACCAGTGTAAAGATAAGTCATATAGGTCTTAAAGCGACGAGCGCCCTTAGTACAATGTATAACATCCTACTAACGCCACGTTTTTATAGGCAGGCGTATCACTTAATATTGGGTGAATGTCTGACTCTTAGCTTCGTCGAATAAAAAAAATCAGTATTAAAAATGCCGGTAGCTAAATATCGTAAAGCAATTTTTCTCACAGAGATCATTAAATCAGTTATAATAAACACTAGTGATGAGCAAAGCAAGAACAAACCCAAAATTTAAACAATCTTGATATTAGTGTTGCTCTATTCTCTTCGGTCTTGGTCTTGTACAGTCTTATAATATATCAAATATTTTGTTTCCAGAAGAAAAGCATATATTCAAGTTATGATAAATACTTTAAGTCCACATTCCAAAAGAATTTCTATTTTTTAGTTTACCCTCACACATTTGGTATTGGTTTTGTTCTTTCGCAAGACCAACACCAATTTTACTCATCACTGCTAACCACGCACAAAAGTACGTTATAGACATATGGAAAAAAAAAAACAGATCGTAAAAACTATTTTATTAATAACAAGGAGGTTTTATTTTACTAACAATTCCACTAGTCTTGGCACATCAGTAGTGTCTAAAATTGGCGAATATATCGCGCATTAACCAATTTGGCGAGGTCCTTAACATTTATTTTATAATAACAGCGATAAGAATAAAAAAAAAATACGTTGATTGATTCAAAGTTCACATAACAATTAACTCCTTTCTTATTATTACTATCGCAAATATAAAAGAGAATGAAAAAGAGATTTATTTGTCAGTTATATTTTGTTATATGAAAGTTAATGACGTTAATAACAAATGTAGCGAATGTTTCTTTACAGCTTTTTTATATACATATATATTTATATATATATAATATTATATAACAAAAGCAAATAAATAAATAATATAATAAACGCAGACGGATGGTGAATGGTAAAGATGTGATGTTATGTCCAAACGTTTATGAGCAAACTTAACATACATATCAACATTAACAATACCTCACATCTTATCACACAAGGCGATGAGCACAATGTAGTGTAGTGTATATCATCCTAACTAGCGCTTTGTTGTTATAGCCGGGCGTATCACGTACCATCAGGTGAACGTCTTGAATTAAGGGAAGCGCCGATACGCGTGCCAATAACAAAATGACGCCAGTTAGGATGGTACTGCACCACATTGCGCTCGTCGCCTAAGACATGAGATGTCGAGTCTCTTTATCACAGTAATTACACTAGCTACAGCACCCTTCAAACTGGAACACAGTGATGACTGCACACTATTGTTTGGCGACAGAAGTAGTAACTGGTAGTACCTCACTAGTTTTCACGTGATTGGCGAACAAATCAAATTCATTTTATATATAGATATATAGCTTATAAACGAGCCATGTCTGATAATGAGCCCAACTATAAACCAACAGGAATCACTTCTAAGTAAAAATAAAAAAAAATTAAACGAAACACTGTTTAGCGAGTGCTGTCGCTGATTACCGCATGTAAACGTACCAGCGCACTGTATTTACAGCATTAACATAGGTTCCCACTCGGTTCTCGTGCAACAAACGAGATAATACCCGGTGGTCGGTATTAGCCAGACAGGGATGATTAACTAGTTTAGATAAGTAGAGGTAAGTAGTTTACTGGGGGTAGATCTCTGCTGCCGGAGACCGTCTGGGTAGGTACTACCGCAGCTACTATTTCTCCCGCCAAATAGTACTATGCAAACGTTACTGTGTTGCGGTTTGAAGGGCGTTGTTGCTAGTGTAATTACTAGGGTAACGAGACTTAACATCTTATGTCTCAGGCGACGAACGTAATTGGGTGTAGTCTATAACAACTTAACTAGGGCCATGTTGTTATATGCGGGTGTATCATTTACCATCAGGTAAACCTCCCGCTCTTTTTATCCCTTAATAAAATTTAAAATATATCCAGTAATATATCTACTGTACAGACTTCAACACTAGCTTTTTAATCTTTACTCTTCTGAGTGGTACTTATTTACTGGTGGTAGTTCTCTGTTGCCGGAGACTGTCTAGGTAGGTACCACTGCAGCTTCTATTTCTGCCGCCAAATAGAAGAGTGCGAATATTACTGTGTTCCGACTTAAAAGGCGTTGCAATTGACATCTTTAAGCGGCAAGCAACATATGATGCTGTGTATGTCATCCCAACTGAAGCAATGTTATTATTAGCAGAAGTATCCCTTACCATCAGGTTAATATCCGGCTCGTCTCGTCGTTTAATTGAATAAACAAAAAAGTCACAATAAGCTGCATCATCCACAGCCTCGTTATCACTCAATACCACGTAAAATTAAAGCAATATATGGTGCTGTGTATGTCATCCTAACTAGGGCAACGTTATTATGGGCAGAAGTATCACTTACCATTAGATGAACGTCTTGCTCGTCTCATCATAAAAAATACGATTTTCTTATCAATTAATCGATGAGACGAGCTGGACGTTACCTGATAGTAATTTATACGGCCGCCCACAACAATGTGGCGTTAGTTCGGATGCTATACACCGCAGCATATTTTGGTCATCGCCTGAGACATAAGATGTTAAGTCTCGTTATCCCAGTAATTTCAGTAGCTACAGCGCCCTTCACACCGGAACACAGTAATGTTTGCACAACAATGGCGGTAGAATAGGCGCTGCGGTGGTAACTACCTAAACAGTCTGTGGCAACAGAAACCTGCCACTAGTAAATATTGTTATTATGTTGATATTAACATCATCATCATCAGCTGATAGACATCCACTACTGAACAGAGACCTTCCTATAAGATTTTCACGTTTGTATGAGTTTATATGGGGGGATTTGGCAACACCCTCCAATGCGGGTTGGTGGGAGTTAGAGCTTCGTTTATTAATTAGCAATGTGCACCACGAGCAGGTGGGGTTGGCTTGGGGCCCGTGAGTCGTCGTGCGGGACCCCTTATACAGTTTGTTACCCACATGTTGCCATTGCTATGTACTATGTTAGTGTGCCGACGTTACTATATGTTGTATGTTAGACTACTGTTGTGTCGTTCACAAAACGAACCCGTCAAACGCCTGATAATTTTTCACGCAAGATCAATTAAAATATTCTTCAAAGCAAATTGCCCGTAATTATTATCGCTAAATATCATAGCCGCTAATTTGATGATGGCCATGCTTTTCAAAATTCAAGGATAACTGTTATAATTGGATTACGGCGATGAATATGGTACATAATGGCTCTGACTATTTGCCAATCATGTAAATGATAATCGATTATTTTAATTATGTCCATAAAGCAACACCTTGCTCAGTTATTAATTAAAGAAATAATATGAATAAATGAACCTGATGAGGACATCGAAGCTTTGTTCACTATAGACGAAATATAAAAAAAAAACATGTGTTGCTTTATTGTAAAATTTAGGATTAATTATAAATAATACTATTTTATTAGTGTATTAATTAGAATTTAAATAAATTATTTAATGTTTAATATTTTTTATATATAATCAACCTATTCGTACTAGGCCAGCGTGGTGGATCAATGGTGCTGGCTGTCCTTGCGTGAAAAGGCTCCGAGTCCTCATCGTCCCCATCGGATGGACTATTTCAGGGCTGTTTATTTATTTTTATTTGTATGTACAATAGGATAATAGGTTCAATTTCAAATGTTTGGTGAGGCCTGCTCGCACAGAATAATCCAGCTCAAATACGTTGACAGCTGGAAAGTGGCACTGCTGCTATACCAATACTTTAACAATGTTAGGATGATAGCTAGACAGAACAACCCTATCACCAATAATTTTTCATATAAAATTTTGGTATTGTACCAAAATTAAAAAGCAAGCAGTTAACAGTCAAAGAAAATTGGTATATTCTCCGTATATGTCTAATGTTTGTTGTCGTCTATGAATCTCAGAATATCTCCTATATATATATATAGGACATAACTCAAAAAATTGCTAGATTTAAGTAGCACAGGGTAGGCCATTGCTCCAAGGACTGGTGATAGATGGTGCAATAAGATGCTCGTGTGGCGGCCGTGTACCGGTAGACGTAGTGTAGAGAGGCCTCTCATAAGGTGGACCGCCGATCTGGTGAAGGTCGTGGGAAGCCGTTGGATGCGGGCAGCGGGGAACCGATTGACGTGGAGATCTTTGGCTGAAGCCCATGTCCAACAGTGATTGTCTATCGGCTGACGATGATATATATATGTCATATATACATATATATATATATATCCACTCGCGTGCAACTGAATCGACTCAAGCCGTATATTGGCACAAAAGTTTGATTTTTCGGAAAACGACTATGTTCAGGTTTGAAGAACGTTGTAGCTAGTGTAATTACTGGGGTAATAAGACTCAACGTCTTATGTCTCAGACGACGTGCGCAATGTAGTGTTTTGTCTACCGTCCTAACTAGCACCGCGTTGTTATGGGCGGGCGTATCACTTACCATCAGATGAACGTCCCGCTCGTCTCGTCGCTTAATTTAATATAAAAAAGAAAACTTGGGTACGTATCTATGGGCAGCCTACGCTTAAGATTGAGCCATTTCATCGACGCCCGAGGATCGATGCTATCTAGATCGTTCCTCATGTTCCTTTTGTGGGGCCAATCTTATTTTGATGCAGCACAACCCCTCATTACGAATTAGAAGCGCCTTGCCCCGGCTAAACGGCACTTAATGCCGTCAATGCACATCTCATTGGATATTTTACATCTTATTAAAGCTATTAAAAACTGTTTAATAGGGTACTTGTATAGCTTGTAACATTTTTAGTTCGATAGTTCACATTGTTGTAATATAATAAATAGTTAAAAATCCATTTAAAATATTTTAATAACCACCATCTTCGTATATACTTATCTAGTATTTTTTAAAAAAATATTTCTCACACTAAGATATTATAACAATCATTTAAAGTGGGTCAATTTGAATTACAATATTAATTAAAAATATTTCAATATTATTTAGATACATATAATAATTTATATAATTGTTATTTTATGTATTTTAAGCAATATTTATTTATTAAAACAACTACTACTAAAACTATATTTATTTTATTAATCAACAGATTAATACTATCTCTATTTATCTATATATTAAATATCCTCAGTAAAGAAATATTTCAATATATTTAATATTACGTGTGGATGTAGGGATATAACATTCATTTTTTTTTATTGATTTTTTTTTTAACATGGAAGGGACGAGACAAGCCGGACGGTCACCTGATGTTAAGTGATACGCCCTCCCGTAATATGGCGCTAGTTAGGATGTCATTCATTGCATTACATTGAGCTACGTCGCCTTGATATGTAAGATGTTAAGTCTCGTTACTCCAGTAATTTCACTAGCTACAACGGCTTTCAAACTGGGACACAGTAATATATGCACACTATGTGTGAGGGCTGGAGCGGCGGTGTTACGTACACGGGTCCGGCAACAGAGAGATATCACCAGCGATATTAGCGTTTCCTTTTATTAAATATATATATATTAATGACAGCAGTAAAAACTGGCAATGAGTATGTTTTAAAAATCATACTTAATTCAATAGCTCTTAGAAGTCCTCATATTAATAAGCAGGGATCGAACCCAGTCGCAAACTAAATCATACACACAGATAAGTTAGTTTATACTTTATTGCGTCGTGTTAAAGTAACAAGATTTATTTTAATATTGTAATCAATAAAAAGGGAACGTCTGAGGCGTACGAAATTGGACTTAGTGTCAACACTTCACGGATGACACCGGTAAACGAGTGTAGGCCGTAAGGCGGACCCTTTGTGACTTAAATCTAAGTTATACACGCTTGATACTGCTTCGGTTACAGCGAGGCGTATTTAACTTTGTCTTAATGATATCCTAATGTGAGTCAATAAATAATGAAAATTGAAAAAAAATTATTGAAAATTATTTGATAAAATTATTTTCTATATATTATCTTGTTAATTTTTAGTCTTTATTTATAAATGATTTTAGTATCTAATTAAGTTTTACAATAACTTAATAGCGTTGGACCAGTATTTTATTCTTGCAGTGATCGAAGTATCATTTTCATTTCACGTGTTGCTTGTCGTGGCGCTAGTTAGGATGTTATGCACTACACCACATTGCGCTCGTCGCCTAAAACATAAGATGTTAAGTCTAATTACGGCAGTGATTACGCTAGCAACAACTCCTTTTACCGGAACACAGTAATATTTGCACACTACTGTTTGTCGGTAGAAATAGACGCTGCGGTGGTACGCGCCTAGACGGTTTCCGGCGACAGAGACCTACCACCAGTAAACTTGCATGTTAAAGTAAATTCATAAAAACACGTGTACTATGGAGTACGTTCACGGAATAAAAGTTAAAATGATAAACAATTTGTTTTTAGTTTCCGAACATTTGCTCACGTGAGGTCCGACGGGCACGCCATAAGACCTCCATCACAATAACACACAATGGCCGAATGATCCAGTCTCGCATCCAGTTCGATACTAAGTGATCTCACAACAAAAGCCATACTAATTGCCGAGCGCGGATCTCGCGGTGAAATTAATCAATCGGCTGCGAGTACCTGCCTAATATAAACGTTGCAGTGTCGGCGTTCTTTGAAGTCGCCGCGGTCTCCAATTAGCGCGCGCGCCGCCGCCTTTGGCGCTCGCCGCCCGCTTTGTATCCCCCGCCGTCGTCTCCCTCCCACACTACAGCCCTCTCACTCGCGCGCCTCTAAGCCTTTTATAATAGGTTATATTCTCTGAACACCTAAACATTACACATTTAAATTAGATTATTACATAACAGGACGTGGCCCCGAGTCTGCGAACCTTTGTTTTGTGTTATCGGAAATCTAGAAAAATATCTTTCTTTTGGAGGAAAGACATGGTTATCTGTGATTTTTACCCATTAAAACCCCCTCGGAAGTCTTCTTTAGTGCGTTGTCGGAGGTCCCGGGATCTCCTATAGAACGCACCTGTGCTACGCCCGAAGCACGTATTAGAGAGGGCTGTAGCCCTCCTCGATATCCTCGCTTTAGTGTGACAAGAACTAGACCACATCGTACTTGTCGTTCATCTCGGGCTCGCTTAATGGATAATGAGGTGCCCCACGAAAACTCGTTTTAATCGCCTTCTACGTACAGGCAGGGCTTACATTAGTTCTATTCTTAATAACCCAAGAGAACAGGGCATTGGATTCGCAACCTAGTATCAGAAGAGTTGTAAGAGTCAACAAGACTACCAAACGCTACACTTTATCAGAGAATAGGGAAGATTATTATCACTTTTTGATATTATCTACTAACGCCCAATACAGCAGTAGGACTATAGTTTAACAATCAATCTAAAAACTGATTTTTTTTATAAAAACGCTGGTGGTAGATCCCTGTTGCCGAAGACCGTCTAGGTCCCACTGCAACATCTATTTCTGCCGCCAATCAATACTATGCACACATTGCTGTGTTCCAGTTTGAAGGGCGCTGTACCTAGTGAAACTACTGGGGTAACTAAACTTAACATCTCATACCTCGCGGTAATGGTTATGTATATCACCTTAACTAGCACCACGTTGTTATGGGCAAGCGTATTACTTACCATAGGGTGAATGTATAATTCATCTCATCGCTTCGTAGAAAAAATTAATAAGTTACAAAATATAATAAAAGAAATTAAATTGTAGTCTAAACTTTAGGACTAGATGATTATTTTTTAATTAAAATGTTCGGAAAAAGACACAAAGCCTTCGGTACATAAGTTTCATAAATGGCGGCCGCAACCTCGCTTCCTTTTAGTTTTACCCTCGACCACAACAGAGAAATAATGCGTTGAGAAAATAAAGAGCTTCAATATCTGGCTGAGAGGGAACCATATATCCTCCTCTTTCACCTTCATCTAACGTTCATTTTTAATTCAATTAAGCGATGAGACGAGCCACACGTTCAACTGATGGTAAGTGATACGCCTACCCATGATACAGTGGCGCTAGTTAGGATGATATATACTACACTAGATTGCACTCGTCGCCTGACACATAAGATATTGAATCTCGTTACCCCAGTAATTACACTAGCTACAGAGCCCTTCAAACCGGTACACGGTTATGTCCACACGCTATTTTTTGGCGGCTGCAACAGACGCTACGGTTGCAACCTATCTAGACTGTCGCCGGCAACAGAAATCATCAGTAAAATCATTTCACTCATTTACTTTGTATAATTATAAAATATTTCAACAGCAAGCCTTTTGTCTATTACCCCAGTAATCCTTCAAACCGGAAAAGTAATTTTTTGACACTTCTGTTAGGTATTCAATTGTATATACTATAGAAGCTGTAGTAATACTTAGTGGATATCATAAATGTATGTATAAATATATATATATATATTTACTATAGGAAGATACTAATATCGCAATAGCTCTGTGTGCAAGACGATACTCGTCTCACAGAGGCGCGGGTTCATTCTCCATTCCTTCATCTTCCGGTGAAGGAAAGCATCATGAAGAAACCGACACATTCCAAGAACAACATATTTCGTAGATATGTTACACAGATAAAAGGTTATGACTCTGCTCGCTATATATAGAAAGGGCTCGGGGCCCCAAAAGTGGGAATATTTTGTGGGATTGCTTATTAGGATAATGTTCAAAACGCGGTTGGGACATCACCAAAACGGCCCACCCTCATACCAATAAATCTTTACAACGCGATCAGCTTTATTTCGCATTAAATAAAGCTAAATTATAACATCCCTTTTGAATCGCCCGGTAGCCGCCGGATAACACTGTAACCGGTAACGAAAATAAATTAAAAAATATAGAAAAAAAAAAACTTGTAAATGGTAAAAGAAAAAAAAGGTTTGGATATCAAAGAGTTGCCGCGCTCACGTAGTGTTATGATGAGCAGCGGGCGCTTTGGACGCTTCGCGGGGAAATTAAAATTATGGATGGATGAGATTCGAAAACATCCAACTCATTTCTCGGAGTTATACATGAAACTGTGGCTAAACCTATCTAACTACACTAGTGTTAGGTCTCTTGTGATGCGGCAGATTACCTCCTCCTCCTTTCAGCCCTCTAGTCTCAAGTTAGTAAGAATAGAACTAAGGTAAGCCCTGCCTGTCGTAGAAGGCGACTAAAAGGGTCTAGGTGTTTCGCGGGCCGTGACGGTGGGGGCCCTTATCGCTCAAAAAGCGAATCTACGTGGGACAGCATATGGCTCAGCGATGGTGCCTAGGAGGGTTACACTCCTCCTCAGAGACGTGTAACACAAAGTGTAGAGGGGCACCGACGCGTTCTATAGGAGATCCCGGAGCCTCTCCAAATGCACTGATGCAGACCACAAAGGAGGTTTTAGTGAGTAAAAATCTCACATAACCCTGCCTTCCCCCCAGAAGCAGAGTATCTTTCGAACATTTCCTCCCCTAAAACAGAAAAAAAAATTGTTAGGTCTCTTGCTCGAGGCCGTCTAGGTAGGTACCACCGCTTGCCCTGTGGTCTCGAGCTATTAAGAATACAACTAAGATAAGCCCTGCCTGTCGTAGTAGGCGTCTAAAAGGGTTTTCGGGTCGGTGGGCTTTGAAGATGGGAGCTCTCATTGTCCACTAAGCGAGACCGGAATGAACAATAACTACGAGGTGGTCTAGTGCTTGTACTACTAGGGCGAGGGTACCGAGAACGGCTACATTGCTTCTTGGAAAGTGCTTTAGGCGTATTGCTGTGAAGCACCGGTGTGTTCTGCAGAAGATTCCGGGGCCTCTCACAACACACTGGGGATAACCACCGGCGGGGTTTTAGTAGGAAAAAATGCCACATAACCATGTCTTCCCCCGGAAGCAGGGTGTCTTTTTAGAGAATTTCCCCCCTATAACAAAAAAAAGGTAGGTAACCACCGCAGTTCCTATTACTGCCGACATACAGCGATGTGCAAACGTTACTATAATCCTACTTCAAGGACTTCGTAGCTAGTGACATTACTAAGATAACGGGAGATAATGCATATATCATCCTAACTAGCGCCAAGTTGTTGTAAGTTGGCGTATCATTCACTATCAGGTGAAGATCTCGTTCATCTCATCGTTTCGTTAAATATAAAAAGTTTATAGTAATGGCCTAATGATTAGAGCGTGCAGCTTTCATTCCGAAGGTCGCGGGTTCGAATCTCGTCATGTACCGATGACTTTAATATTCAAGTTATGTACATTTGTGATCTTTAGTTACAACAGCGAAATACAAACGGTGAAGGAAAACATCGCGAGGAAACCTGCACATGAATTAGAATTTATTCTAAGGGGTGTGTGAAGTCATCAACGCGCATTGGGCTCGCGTGGTGACTATGGCGCCATCGCCTTCATTTTGAGGGTAGACCTGTGCCCCAACAGTGGGGACGTAAATAGTCTGTAAAGAATAGTAATGAATGACATTAACAATTATTTTTTATCCTGATTGTGCACTTTTTTTTTCTTAGAATAGACGACATGACAGTGACGTTCACTTGAAGGTAAGTGACACGCCTGCCTAGCAACGTGGCGCTAGTTAAAATGATTTACTCTACCGTACCTTGCTCCTCGTCTTGGTGATGTTCTGTCTTATGTCTATATATATAAGGTGGCGCAAAAATAACCTTATAAAAAGTACCTTATAACATAGGTAATAAGGTACTTTTTATAAGGTTATTTTTGCGCCTCCCTATATATATATATTTATATATTTATATATATATATATATATATATATATATATATATACATGTATATACCTTTTAAGGTATAGTATAAGCAAAACGCTATTTATACCACAACTGAGTAATGTTTGCACACTACTGTTCGACGGCTGAAATATAGAATTTATACAGTATTTTAATACTATATAAATTATCCTTTAGGAAATTAAAATAACCGTTAGGATAGAAACATGGAAATAATTCCTAAACTAAGTGTTTTAAATATATTTCCTGTCTGCGAGGGTTCATAGTTACCGAAGTGACTCTTATTCTTACAAAGTATCGAACTACTGAATGAAACACAAAAAGTCATTGAGAGAGACATTCCGGTGGATGATTATTAGGGCACGAGCGGCTATTCACCGCGCTCACAGCCTCCGCTCCCATAACACTACTGTATCCTTGATGACATAACCAAGAAGAATTTTTTATAGCATTATTTTATAACAATAACTCACTTCTTGAAAAATGTATTTAAATATTTTTTTTTTCGTGAAGAGACGACACAAGTAAAATGACAAATTGTAGCACAGTACTACTTAAGCGGTCTCCGGCAGTAACTTGGAAGGTCTGCTGTCGGAGACCGTCTAAGTAAGTACCACTGCAGCTCCTATTTTCGCCGTCAAGCAGTACTGTGCAAACATTACTGTTACTGCGCGGATGGAGTTGTAGCAAGTGGAATTACTGGGATAACGAAACTGAACATCTTACGTCTTATGGCGACGAGCGCAATGTGGTGCAGTGTATACCATCCCAATTAGCGCCTCATTAATCTAGGTAAGCGTATCACTTACCATCAGGTGAACGTCATGCTCGTTTCGTGACAGCTATAATATATTATATTAATACATGTCCATTTAAAATAACTATAACGTTTGGTGACTATATTCGATTATCTTTGTACCAAGGAAGCTGCGTATTCAAATTGTTCTATGACATAAACACGGATATAAATAATTTATAAACATGTATCTTCTCTTATTAACTAATAAACCAGAAATTATTAACCGGATATTAAATGTCGACTTTATAGCTTTACTATGGTAACGTTATTTAAATTGTAACATACTTCTAGTTCATAAATGTATTCTAAATATATATATAATGAAAATGGTTTTGTTTGTTCGTCAATCACGTGAAAACTAGTGAACGTATCGACATGGGTACATGACCATTCGACGCGGAATGATTTGTAGATGGTTAAAGAATATTTATTTTTTGCACCTCATAGATCCTTCATCTTTTTATTTCTAATTAATTCCTATGAATATTTTTATTTCGTAGTATTTATCCGGTTGCCATAGTAACGGTTGCAGCAAAGCGGGAAACAGCTGGTAAATGTATAAAGTAGAACTTACTTTAATAGAACTTTAAAGAGTTTTTTTTTATTTGATGCTTAATACGAAACTTATTTCATTTTGTATTAAAATATTTGATAAAAATTTATAATACTAATCATCATCAGCCCGCTACAGTCCACTGCTAGGTAGAGGTCTCTCGCAAGGAATGGAACCTAGCCCTTTCTTATACTACGAAGCGACGAGAGGAACGGTATGTTCACCTGATAGGAAGTGATAAGCCCGCCCATAACAACGGGACGCTAGTTAGGATAACACATAATGATACACTGAACCACATAGCGTTTATCGCCTTGAGATATAAAAGTCTCCTTACTCCAGTAATAATACTAGTACAGCGCCCTTCAAACCGCAACACAGTAATGTATGCACACTACTGTTTATCCGCTGCAAGAGGCACTGCGGCGATACTTTTTTTTTTATCATTCCCCCAATTTTGTTGGGCTGGAGCCTGTTTCTCTTTCCTTTTTATCATCAGTTTCTTTTAGTCTAATTTTTAATCATTCTCCTCTTTTTTTCATTCCAATTCTCGCATTCGTATTCACTCTTTATCATTCTCCATTATATTTCCTCCTCGCATTCTGTTCTCTCAAATAAGTAAGGACAACCGTCGAATTTTATTGCTATTTACAATTTTTCTTAATTCTACTTATTTCTACACATTCTTGCTTAATCTAATATCATATTCCAATTTATCTTATCCTGCTTTGCAGTGTCACTTTTTTCCACGTTGTTGAAGCCATCGTGCCTTCCACATACCTCATGTTCCATTCGTCAATCGTACTCAACCGAAGTTGACGCTTGACGAAGAAAACAGGATAATCCTAGTACTCCGATCTCCTTTTACTTTTCAGGGCTGTGTCCTTGGCCAGCTTATCTGCTCTCTTATTCCTCTCCGTCCCCGCGTACGCTTTCACCCAGAACAACCTCACTTCCTCGCTTTTCTCGCTTTCTTGACATTCTCTGCAGTGTAACGTAGACGACCTTCAGCAATAGAGACCTTTTTTTATCGCGCGGGAAATCTTAAAAGATAGCCTGCTTCTGGGGGGAAGACAATGTTATATGGGGTTACTACCCAGTAAAAATCCCTCGGTGGTCTCCTTCAGTGCATTAGGAGGGTTTTTGGGATCTCCTATGGAACGCACCGGTGCCCTCCTGCACTCTGGCTAAAAGCTCGCTGCCACCAAGCAAGCTAACTCTGCCTCCTTAGCACCCACGCTGTGCTACGGCAAATACAAGACCACCATGCATTTGCCGTCGTCCTAGGGCTCGCGTATTGAGCTTTGAGTCCCCCAACCCTCTAGCCCACGAACCCGAGGACCCTTTTAGTCGCCTTGTACGACAAGCAGAGAACATCTTAGTCCTATTCTTAATAGCCCGAGACTACAGAGCTGAGCAACAGAGACTTACCACCAGCTTATACGTTTCAAATATCATTTTCTTTGAAATATAGTAAGTAAGCTTGCACCGCCGAGCTCGGGTTTAAAATTTAAGTGTTGCCTCGTCTCGCTCATCTTCGTAATGTTGAAATGAGACAGGTAGAGTGTGCTCTACGCTTAAGATACGGAATAGGGCGGGTTCCATTTTAGACAGTTGTAAAATCGAAAGTGGGAGCCAAGTCGTCTCGGGGGCCCGGCTTAATCGCACTTTAATAGCGGGCGGCGTTTCACAAAGGCTCTGCGCTTCTCCACTGCTCTGTGTCGGAATGTCGGAAGCTAGTTTCGTTCGGCGTGTCGGATATTTGTGTGTGTGACTTTAGAGTTTAGCTTTAACTTAAATGTATAATAACTTAATGTATATCTAATAGGTTAATAATAATAATTTATTAAGGGTAGGTCTCTATTGCCGGAGACCGTCTAGATACCACCGCAGGTCTTTCGGTTTGAAGGGCGTTGTATCTAGTAAAATTACTAGGGTATGATTTATCATCTTAAACGCGATGAGTATAATATGGTACAGTGCATATCATCCTAACTAGCGCCATTTTATATGCGAGCGTATGACTTATCATCTGTTTCGACTCTTCATAGAATAAGTAAAAACTGTATTAAAGGAAACGGCACTAATGTTTCACCTGTCACTTAAAAAAAGGACTTGTTTTGTTTACCTTGAAAATGAATGACACCTACCGCCAGATATAGAGTTCTTTCGATTTTCAATAATCATAAATTAAAGTATTAAAGAATGTATAATTAATTGAGAACTGATTTATGATAAACCAAAAAATTATGAAATCGATATAAAATCGATTTTCGTTATACTGACAGATTTAGTTATTTATACATATTTATATGTATATTAGAGATATCTAGAGATTCATTGACTCGTCACGAGGTTACCAAAAAATTTGGTAGAGATATTGCTTTTGCTATTTAGAGGTCAGCTAAGAATGAATTTTATAAAATACCCTCCTTTTTTCATGAACAGCTAGTATTAAATATACACAACAAAATAATATAATTTTACTGTATACGTCAATTTGTTTATACGATAATTTTATCTTATAGTACAATAAAAAAAATGTTTGTGTTTCCGGTAACGCGCATAACAATTTTACTAATGGAAGACTTTCACTGACAGGGAGATGAAGTTATACCGCATATCAAGTACTCTTAATTTTAGGGTTCTACATAAAATAAATTAACTTAAAGTTATAAAACAAAGTCCGATTTAATTTAATCAGAAAAAAAAAACATGAATTTAAAAAAAACTTTGAGGTTTTTCGTAAGTAGTTCAATAGTGGTAGGTCTCTGTTGCTGGACACCGTCAGGGTAGGTGCCACCTGAGCCTCTATTTCTACCGTCAAATAGTAGAGTGCAAATATTAATGTTTTCCGGTTAAAAGGGCGTTATAGCTAAGTTACTGGGGTTACGAGACAACTTACGTATCAAGAGGTCGAGCATAATGCGGTGTTGTGTGTATCATCCTAACTATCCCCACAATGTTATGGGGAAGCTTATCACTTAGCATAAAGTGAACATCTCGATCGTCACACCGTTTTTTTAACAAAAAAAAAATTTTAGAATTCATAATAAGGATTTTAAACATATTACGAATATTGAAACAAATAGAAACTATATTATTAATACATGTTTAAGGTTTTATTATATTAGAAGTAGACTAGTGATGAGTAAAATTGGTCTTGGTCTTGTGAAAAGCCGAAGCCCAAGAATTTCGTTGAAATGATAACTTGAAATATTTGACACAACTTGAACACATGCTTGAACATTACTTCTGAAAAAAAAAATCTTTGATATTTTATAAAACTGAATATGCAAGGCTGACAACACAACAACACTGGCGCTCTCTTCTGTCGGAGGCCAAGACTCACTTTGAGTCGCTGCGCCAGAGGAGTAAGTAAGAATATGCAAGATTACTAAATCCAATACCATGAAGAACCAAGTCTTGATATTTTCTCGCTTAGCTCATCACTAAAATGGATGCTCTGTATGATGTTATAAAACTTTTGCTTTTTAAATAGTGATGCATAAAAATAAAAGCTGCGAAAGAGGTTGTTACACCCAATTTTCTTTCATTGATCGAACCGTTACGATGGTTAAACGAAAATAGCCTTTAAACAGCTTCACCACTGGTGTGATATTGCTACAGCGATTCATGGTCTACTCGACCGTCGGCCTTGCAAGTAATTGAAACGGCGAATGGTAGGTAACCCCATCAGTGGCATGCAAATATCAAACAATACGCGAACGGTAGTGAACTTCATGCGGTCATTGACCAGCTAATCGGTATTTCGTTTGTGTTGATTTTTTTACGATTTCAAACTTTCGTTTGAAATAACATCACTGAAGAAATAACAAAAAAACATACGTTTATCGATAGCAGTATTTATTCGACGAAGCGATGACACTCGTTCACCTGATGGTGAGTGATGATTCGCGTGCCCATTAAGACCTAGCGCTAGTTAAGGCGATACGATACAGCTCCATGTTCGTAATCGTCGTCTCCAGACATATTATCGTGTTGTTGACTCCTCACCACGTTAATTTCACTAGTTAAAAGAAGACCCTTCAAACCGGAACACGGTAATGTTTACACATTACCGTTTGACGTCAGGAGTAAGGCCTGCTGTGGTGGAACCTAGCACCAAGATTTATGAAACTTCATATTTGTGTATGTGGTATTTAAATTCTTTATATTGTTGTATATATAGGGGTGTAAGGAGTTCCGCACAACCACTTACGAGACCCAAGCCAACCTCACCTGCTCGTGGTGCACCCTGCTAATCAACAAACGAGGCTCAGGCTCTCACCAACCCGCATTGGTCCAACGTGGCAGGGAATGGTCTAAATCCCCCCACATGAACCTCTAAAAGTAACGGTCCCTGGTGTCCGGTGATGCGGGCAGCACAGGACCGATCGATGTAGGGATCTTTGAGGTAGGCCTATGTCCAGCAGTGGTCGTCTATCGGCTGATGATGTTGTTATAAGTAATTCTGTCCTTTTATTGAAACTATAGACGTGGTCACTGCAGGAAGTCTATCCGCTGGGTTATGAAGTCGAGGTCTTACTTAATAATTTAACTGTAAGTACATTTGTCTCACAACTAATTAAATCAATGCAGGCATAATTAAGTATTCAAAAACAATTACTGTATCCACGGACGGGATTGTTAACATTGTAATATATCTATTACCAGTAATTTATCGTGAATAAACAACTACAGAAACTTATTTGTGTTTAAAGTTGTACGAGTACGTAATTATAATAATTAATGTTCTTGTTCACTACTTGAGAATTTTAAATAAATCTTATGTGATAATAGCCTGCTCCCCGCTTGCCGTAAAACCCCTGCAACCCCTTTTGGAACTAAAATTTTATAAAATCCGTTTTTAGCTGACCTATACATGGCGAAAGGGATATTCGTACCAAATTTGAAGTCTCCAGGCCTTATGGTTCCAGAGATATCGTGATGAGTCTCTACTTAGGTGGAAATCTCTTATGGTATATATATTACAAATGAATTTTATTAATCTATATGTATATAAATTAGATATTTTTTGGTAGTATAGAAATAACACTGTGTTCCGATTTAAAGGGCGCTGCAGCTAATAAAACTACTGTGATAACGACAATTTTTTATTTGATGACAGACAACATGAGAGGGACGTTCACCTGATGATTAGTGACACGCCTGCCCATAATAAAGTGGCGCTAGTCGGGATGATATATACCACATTGCGCCTGTCGCCTTAGACGCAAGTTATTGAGTCTCGTTATCACAATAATAATACTAGTTGCAACACCCTACAAGCCGGAACGCAGTGCTGTTTGACCGCAGAAATAGAAGCTGCCGAATATTAATATATCTTATAGGAAACCTTTATAAAGTAAACATTGTTAACAACACTTGTTAGTAAATTGAACAAACTGTTTGTTTATAATTTTATAAGTTTTAAATTTTACACGGAACCTTTATTCTAATTAAAAATAACCTAAATTATACATTGATCCCTAAATTATACATTGATCCTTAAATTATATGCGAATTTTTTTTATTTATAAAAACTATTTGCACCTTACGAAGTAAATGTGACCAAGGGCGTATTTAATATCGACCCTTGGAGATGTGGTGATAAGGATGGCAGGTGTATAAAAGTACAAAATTGTAGTCATTCGCCATAAAATAATTTAAGATCGGCTACAATTAGTGTTGTCATTACATGTCAATGCTATTAACTACACAAACCAATAGCTAGTTATTATTATGTCGCCGAGGGCAAATTGCAAAATACATTAATATACGTCATCTAGCGTTTAGCACTAGGTTTTATACCTAACTGTATTGTTACTATCATATCTAGACTGGATTTTGGTATAAATAATATTTTGGATAATATGTTTATGTGAAATAAATCTAATATAATATGTACATAAGTATACAATAGTAAAAAAAAGAATTACAATATCTGATAATGTGATTCTACGTCCCTTACCACTATACCTTCCTATGTTCTAGGTCGACTGGTATAAAATGCCTATAGGCATTAAGTCTGCCTATTGTAACGTAGAATAAAGTGTAAAATAAAGATATAAAAAAGATCGTATCTCTATCCTAGTTAAAATTTAGTATTATAAAAATTAGCAAAAATATTATTTTTTTCTTAAATAGACAATTATTTGAAGGTAAGGAAAGAGAACTAAATGGAGCTAGTGAAGATAATGTAAATTTAGTTTGTAATATCATTAACCCAATAATGTCATTAGCTACAGCGCCCATCAAACCGGAACACGTCGTCAGTCCAGTGGTCAGAATATATATATGTATATATTCAGATTCCAATAATTATATTATTTATGTTATATATATCTCTAGTCTCTGTAAGGAAGTTTCATTTATATTTAGGCAATGAAATAGTTCTTGACCTTTTTCTTTAATTGGAATAATTTTCGTTGCTTTTGACATTTTTTTTAATCTATGAAAATTAATGAGCAAAGCCACATCAAGACTTGGACAATGTTGGTATTATTCTTTGCCTGGTCTGTTCGGTCTTGGTCTTGCATATTCAGTCCTATAATATACCAAATATTGTGTTTCCAGTAGAATAGTATATGTTCAAGTTATGATAAATATTTCAACTTATCCTTTCAATAAAATTTTTATTTTTTCTGTTTAGTCTTACATATTAAGTCTTGGTCTTGTTCCTTC
Source organism: Ornithoptera alexandrae (assembly GCA_029030555.1). Lineage (NCBI taxonomy): Eukaryota > Metazoa > Arthropoda > Insecta > Lepidoptera > Papilionidae > Ornithoptera > Ornithoptera alexandrae. The sequence goes on from JARDVY010000031.1 coordinate 4,526,611, forward strand.
GGTCCTGCTTGTGTAAAATTGGTCTTGATTTTGCTTTTTCACAAGACCAAGATCGAGACCAATTTTTTTTCATTACTAATGAAAATAAAGTTTTTGCTTAACCCAAGTGATGTCTAGTAGCCTGCGTATCAAAGTTCAAAACATTATATCTGTTATTTATGTATGTTAATTGCCTTAATAAATTAGTCTAACGATAGAGTCTATCTTACAATATATCTAGGAACAGGAAATGTTCTAGTTTATAAATTGCATTTGAACATTTGCAGCGGCCTTTACTATCCTGCCAATTACATCGTTAGCTCTGTATAATATGCGGCTTCGGGTCTTAGGTCTTGGTTTTCAATTACTAGATCATTTCTATATTAGTTCATCTCAGGCTGTACTAAACCTATCTTGTTTCTACAGCAATAGGAGTTAGATTAGTTTTATCTTATTACTTAAGGTTAGAGTTCATTTTGCAACAAACATCAAGCGACATTACAGCTTTAATTATTGACTTAATACATATATAATGCATGTTACCGGTAATAACGCAAATAGTATTTGCAATTACGGACCACCTGTAGAGATCCGGTCGCATAAAATAATTTGTCCTCTGTATCTTACGAACCTGTATGCAATAAGACTAATAGTCAATAATTGGTTGGACAAGTCTATTTAATGTTTTTAATATCCTTCATTATCATCATCATCAGCCGATAAACGTCCACGGCCATAGGCCTCCCCCATAGGTTCCCACATTGACCGGATGTATTCATATGGAAGTATTTGGGCCATTTCCCACCAAGCTAGCCCAATGCGGGTTGATGCGAGCCAGAGCCTCGTTTGTTGATTATCAGAGTGCACCACCAGCAGGTGAGGTGGGCTTGGATCCCGTGAGTTGTGCGGGAATCAAAAGAAGCGGTGACATAAGCGTGACGTTCTTCTGATGGTAAGTAATACGCTTGCCCATAACAAGGTAGCGAAAATTAGAATGTTATACACAACACCACGTGATCGTCGACTTAAGACAAGATTGTAACCCCTATATTTTCTGTAGTTTCGGCGTCCTTCAATCCGGAGCACGATAACGTTTGCACAGTAGTGTTTGACGATTTCCGGCAACAAAGATACAACGTAGGATATCCCCACGAAAAACAATGAACATGTTTGTAACGAGCGCGTCACAATTAGTTTACGGGGGTTGTAATTATTGCGAAGGTAAGTGTTTCAGCGTTATTTGTAAAAGTGAAACCGCTTTTTAAAATTTAATTAATTTAAGTGTCGGCCGGCCATTCCGTGCGGGGGTGTCGTAAATTATCGTCTAATAAAAACTTAATTATGTAAATTAATAAGTCCAAAGAATTAATGGCGCACGCCGCAGAGCAGCGCGCGGACGGAGCACCATATTAAAAGTTTTAATTAAATCAACGAAGCAACGAGAAGTGTAAAACTTCCTGACGGTAAGTGATACTCCCGTCTGTAACAACGTAGCGCTAGTTAGGATGATATACACTGCATCACACAGCCTTGAAATATACGATTAGTCTCTTTACCACATTGGTGTCAATAGTTGTGAGGTCCATTAACAGAAATACACTAATGCTTACACACTAACAAATAGAAATTGCAATGGTGACTGTATCTGGTACCTTAATAGTCTCCGGAAACAAAGATCTACCATGAGTACAGCATACATTTTATACGAGCTCAAATTCAAACGGTTATATTATATGTGAACGAGGTCGAATGACTCTTCTCTATGCAACTATTACAATCATAGCTTCCATTTTATTTTACTTATATCATATTTTTAATAGACGTTGAATCTAAACTAGCAGTTTCATCATCATCAGCAGATTACGTCCACACATGGGTTTCTTAAATACCTCTTCACCGATTAATCCTATGCTGATCGCATCTGCGAGCTTTCCGCGACTTTCGCCAGATTCCCGGACCACTTTGTGGAAGATCTTACAGCACTACGTCTACCGGTATGTAGTATCCACAATCAGTTTACTGACTATAATGAATTTTATATTCCTGTTAATCGAATTAAAATTAACAAAATCGGCGGTTAATAAAAAATAACTACGTGGTTATATTTCAGAATTATCCAATTATTGAAACGCGCGGCGCTACATCAAACACAATTAAAAATGAATTATCGTTACGTTTTTACGCTAAGATTCAGTAATTGGCCGGTCAGCGGAGCTCCAAGTTATACGAAATAGATGGATAGATTATTCAAACGTAACAAAACCTCGTCATCATCTCAACTGATGGATGCCCACAGCTGGACACAATCACAAACGATATACTAAATATATGTAGTAGTCGATCAGGTGGGTAGTCAGTCGTCTTGGTATACATTGACAGAGAGATCCAGTTGGCATTACGGAAATCCAGACGTTGGATACAATTTTATAGTGATAGGTCACCGTCTCGACTCTTGGTATTAAAGAGATCCCCCAGTTAGAGGATATGATTTTCTACTCCGTAATGACTTACTGAACCCAAGTCTTGGCATTACTGAAATTCAGACAGATCCATCTGTTGGATAAAATTGTATACTCCGTAACGACTGTCGACCAAAGGCTATGTATATAAAAAAGTACCATCCTTATAAGGATTTGTGGAATGGTAAACGATAGCGCGATCTATTGTTTGTAGTAGCGCCATCTGTTGATTTGCTTGAAAACTTCTTGTTACGTATGAGAATTATATCATAGATTTAATTCAGGTTATTTATCACCTGATGAAAATGAAACAGATTTTTAACTACCGCCCACTGTATAGTCGCGTGTAGTGCTCTTTACACAGTTAACACAATAAATACTTTATAATTATGCAAATATAAAAAATATATATAATTTTGAATATGGCTTCTGTTCGATAACTACACTGCGGTCTGCGGCAACCGCTTTGATAAAAACAGTATCGTGTAGTTACATATATCGCATGGCGTTTATGAAATCCCTAGGATATATTATTATTAAAAACGTAATAAACAATTTTTACTCCATTACGCGAATTCTATGCTTAATATGTTTGCTTATAGCCATGCAATAAATTGTATATTATATCACATATTCGTAGTTTCTTTCATATAACTAATTAGAAATCTCTATATATATAGGTTTCCACCTTTGTAGAGAAATATTGAATTTTGTTAGGAATATTCTTTTTACTGAGTGTAGGTAAACTAATAGTGGAGAAAGGGATTTTACAAAGAAGGCGACTAAAAGAGTCTAGGAGTTTCGCGGGCCTTGAGGGTGGGGACCCTTATCGCTCAATAAGCGAACCTGCGTGGGACAGCATATGGCTCAGCGATACTGCCTAGGAGAGTTAGGCTCCTCAGAGAAGTGTTAACGCAAAGTGTAGAGGGGCACCGGTGTGTTCTATAAGAGATCCCGGAGCCTCCGTGAATGCACTGATGCAGACCACCGAGGCGGTTTTAGTGAGTAAGAATCTCATATAAACCTCACTTTCCCCCAAAAGCAGGGAGGGAATCTTTCGAAGATTTCACTCCTAAAACAAAAAAAGAAAAAAGGTTGTTGATGGAGACTGTCGAGGTAGGTTCATAAGGCTGTAGGGTAGGCAAAGATTACTGTGTTCCGGTTTGAAGGATGTTGTAGGTAATGAAATTACAGGGATAACGATACTTAACATCCTGTATTTCAAAGCATCGATTATATGGTATTGTGTCATCATCATCAACCGATAGACGTCCACTGCTGGACATAAGTCTCCCCAAAGATCTCCACGTTGCTCGGTCCCGCTTTACTCGCCTCCAGTGAGTTCCCACAATTAATGGTATTGTGTGTATCATCGCAACTAGTGCCACGTTGTTATGCGTAGGCGTATCATTTACCATCAGGGGAATCTATAGCTCGTCTCATCGCTTAGTCGGACAAAAAAAAAGTATTTTATCGACGTTGTGGCTTACGACTAAAATAATAAAACTTGGTCGAGCACTATCGCAGTCCCAGTTGTCCCAGCGGTGTTAGAATAATGTATACTGTTTACACAACAAACAACAGTTTCATTAGACCTGTTTAATTGTGCGCTGTCGGTGAAGCGATAAAAATTCACAAACTACCCTATTCATTTTATTATTGTACACGTTTTCTGATTAATAGTGGCAATTATATATTTACAAGCAGAATAAGTTTTTTTAATAACTAGCTAAATCATACAGATGTATTGTCAACGTTTTAATAGTATGTATCATAAAATTAATAATCGGTAAATAATCAGATACCGCCATTTAGTATTTTGATCATCTTTTCTTACCACTGGTCAAAATCGATAAAGAAGTTTTTTTATTTTATATTTTTTTCGCAAGATCTTGCGCAACAACTCACGAGAACCAAGCCAACTTCACCGGCCCGCGGTGCACCCTGCTAATCGATTCGAAACAAATGAGGCTCTGGCTCCCACCAACCCGCATTGGGCCAGCCTGGTGGGAAATAGCCCAAATCCCTCATACGAAACCCTACAAATGTGGAGATCTTTGGGGGAGGCCTATATCCAGCGGTTGGCTGATGAATATGATAATGATGACATTTTTCTTAAAAGGACACTCTTTGAACTAAACAATATATTTTAGAAAAACAGTGACACTGGTCTCAGCTGAAGGTTCGAGGACCAATCTCTTTCATCAACAACAAAAACAACTGTTTCTTATAGAAGAATATAGACGAGCGGGGCATTTACCTGATAGTATGTACGTCTGCCCATAACAACATGGTATTTAGATAAAATACACAGCACCATATTGTGCTCGTCGCCGTTTGACGCCCTCCAAACCGGAACACAGAAATATTTGGCCGATGACCAATAGGATCTCCAACAATAAGGATACCAGTAATTATGAAGGCGAAACTAATCTAGAATTTTCTGTGATTTATACGAGATTTCGACTTTTATATAACTTGATAGTATCAAGGAAACGCAGCCGCAGCCGGTATACCCAAAATATAGATGAAAAGCGTGAGAGCGTGCATACGTTTATAATATACGAATTATAACAAAATTTCAATGTGTTATAAAAGCAACTAATATCACCATTGTGGTCACCTGCACAGTTCACATACCATTCTTTCCACCGCTGTCTGTTCGTTAGACATTTCCACCTATTATCGCTGTAGGTATCACACGAAACCATTAGGTGTGTAATTAGCTGACTAAATGCCTTATTTTTACTAATTAAGTCGTATGCCGCGCAAACCGATTTCTTTAGTTATTCTCATATCTATTGTTTGCTACTAACCTGCTGTTGCAATACTAAACTGAGAAGAATATTCGAGAACAATTTGTTGTGGTGCGGGCAACCATGTCGGCGATATAATGAGTTACAAATGTGATCCTTTACTCTTCCTTTCGCCAAATGGGTCAATTTTATAGCGGATAGCGATTTACTGTTTCCTCAATATACTTTTGTGCATTTAATTATATATCCATACTGTTCGAGCGGCTTCATTCTTTTTAGCTAGAAAAATTAGAAAAAAAATATATTTAAAAAAAAGTTCTAGACATATCTTTCAAGATAAAAAAAAATACTTGTCGAATTGAAACAAAGTTTAATATGAGAAGACTTCAATTATTCTACAGGCCTACAATTACTTTGTACTCACAAATTAAAAAAAAAATAGTACAAGTATTAACTTTATGATTTGAATCATGTGACGAGTAGTCCTGTAACATGGAGATCCTTGGTTCTGTTTCGGGGTCAGACTTAGGCTTAAATATTCAGCAATTCCTGTGTTCCATCTGTCAAGATATGAATCAGAATAATCTATATTATCTATGGCTTCGTTATCACTTAATACCATGTGAAATTTAGGGATTTAACGTTATAGTAACCAATATTTTGAGAAGCCAGGTATTGTTAATGTATTATTATACCAGGTTATTGGTTTTGTCGAATAAATGTGTATAAGTGACGTATGTCCAGCAGTGGACGTCCGTCGACGATTGTTAAAAATATTTTTTTAATAATGTTTTGTTCTCCATTCTAATTTTAAAGGATTTTTTTATCTGCTTTAATTTCTGTATATAATCTGTGCCATTAAAGTTGCGTTCCGACACAAGTTAACTTTCTCTAAGCGCGACCCCACATGAGAGTGTCCTGTTACCAATTACTTCTGTAACGAGGACGAGCTCCTCGATTCCAAAATCATTAACCTGAGTCCACGGACGCGATGGGTACAGGGGTTATACATGATTAAGTTACCAGTAGTAATTGTTTGAGATTTTAGCTCTATTATTTTTAATCAAATATGAAGAAATTATATCTTATGGCAAAGGTATCCAAAGCTTACACCGCATCTGATATTTGTGTGAAAACTTTACTTATTTCGTGATTCTGATATATTATTTACAGAATTCTTACAGTTAAATATATAAGCAATCAATAAATTAAATACTAATAACTCTATCTTTGACTTTTAACAATATATATTCAATTTAAGTTTTTCTGTTTTTTCATTCCTCTGTTTAATAATATCAAAGTAAAGACGTTTCTATGCAAAGTATTAAATTTTGATATACGATATTTAACTTTATTGCAACATGTATGGAATTTTTTTATACAATTAAACGAAGAGAGGAGCGGGACGTTCACCTGATGGCAGTAGTGGTGATAACAACGTGGCGCTAGTAAGAAGGGTATATACTACACACCATTGGGCTCGTCGCCTGAGACAAGATGTTGGTCTCCTTACCCCAGTAATTACAGTAGCTACAGCGCCCTTCGAACCACATCACAATAATGTTTACTCACTACTGTTTGTCGGCTGCAGTAGGAGCTATGGTGGTGCCTACCTAGATGATTACCGGTAACAGAGACCTATCACCAGTGTGTAATACCGAGTATATAGAATACTAACCGGCGAAAAGGAAGAGGTTCCAATTTTGACGTTTGTTTGTTTCCTTTTTAATTAAATTTGCCTCCACAGTTATGATTGAAATATTTACCAAAAAAGCTATACAAATACGGCGAATTTTTTTATTTAATCCAAATTATTTATTAAAAAAAAGTATTCGATACATATTCTATACTTAGATAATTATATTTCACATAAACTGACCACTGTGGTCAAAAGAAAACTAATTTCAAATATTTACGATCATTTAAATGACCTCATCTGTTAAATACTAGTGACAAATGGCGTAGAGAAATTAAAAAAAAAAACATTCAATCTGTGTGGTCGTCTTTTGTTTAATAAATAATTTGTATTGTTTAAAGCAAACAGAATGCTTTTACAACAGCTTTCATAACTAAGGGTAACAAAAGCGAAAAAAAAAACAGTTTGTCGTAATTAACTATTACATAATTATACAGAATACCATTCATTTCGGAACGTTTTGTAATATTTATCGAGTTTAATATATTTTCATTAATCGAATCTAATCAAGTTGTGGAGTATATATTTGCATATTAATAGATCGATTGACAAAATTAAATGTCCATAAATAAGATAAGTTATGAATATTTGATACGGAGGAGGGAAATCCGCCGTCAATCTCACGAAACATATTAATTATTAATATCACAATCCTTCACATTGGGTTCTTAACAAATGAACTAGTGATAGGTCTCTGTCGCCGACCATCGCAGCGCTTGTAGTTGGAGTAACGAGACTCGACATCTTATTTCTCTAGCGACGAGCGCCATGTGGTGCAGTGTATATCATCCTAACACCGCGTTGTTATGGTATGGCGTATCAGTTACCATCAGGTGAACGTCCGGCTCGTCCTAATTGAATAAAAAAATCTATTTGTTTTAGGCCTCTGTTGCAGGAAACCGTCTAGGTAGGTACAACCGCAGGACCTATTTCTGTTGCTAAGCATTATTAAGCAAACATCACAATGTGGGCGGCATGAAGGTTTTAAAATTTTGTATACTGCAGCTTATCGTAATGATAGTCACTTATACTTTTTTTTAAACAATTAAGCGACGAGGCGAGTGGAACGTTCACTTGATGGTGATACGCCTGCCCATAACAACGTGGCGCTAGTCAGTATGTTGTACCCTGCACCATATTGCACTCGTCGTTTGAGACGTAAGATATTCAGTGTCGTTTCTCCAGTAATAACATTAGCTACAGCGCCTTTCAAACCGGAATACAGTAATGTTTAAACAGTACTGTTTGGCAGCAAAAGGCTGCGGTGGTACGTACCTAGACGGTGTCTGGCAACAAAGCCCTATCACCTTTTTAACCGCTTAGCGATAATGCATACCCTGGCAACTTTGAGAAGACCACGTTGCTTGTAGATATGTTCGCGGAGGTTATGTTGCTTCCGGCATTGCAACGTCTTGCATCTTCAAAATTGAATCGATCCACTGTACCGATACGAAGTTAATTGCAAAATACAATTTATACAGCGATAAATCATTGATGATACATTGCGCCGGCTATCAAGCAGCTTAGAGCGCACACTTAACGCAAAAGGTCCTTATCTAAACTCCACTTAGTAACATGTCATAATATTGAAACACGCCGAGGGCCTGTTCAGTGTTCCCGGGCCTCAGAGTCTTGTCAAAATATTGGCGCCAAGTCGGGTTTCGGAATACAAAAAAAATATGGCTGCAACTTTTACTTTTTTTTTTTATTCAATTAAGCCACAACGCGACGTGGCGCTAGGATGAAATATACTGCACTACATTGAGCTGATCGCCTGAGACGTACGATGTTGAATCTCGTTACCTCAGTAATTACTCTAGCAACAGCGTCCTATTGTTTGGCGATAGAAATTGGCGCGGCGGTGGTATCCAGCAAGACGGTCTCTTACAATAGACACAGCACCAGGACAAGTATTTTTTTTATTCAAAATCCTGTCACAGAGGAGGCTGTATTTCGTTATTTAACTATTTAAAGACTCGTCTTGGACAAAATAGAAAATAATTTTTTTTTGGGAAACTGTTTTTTATCTAATTGTTTATCTCGCTTAGTTAGTTCGTAAGAGTATTCATTCAAGTAACAGTGTACAAACTTATTTTAATGTTCACTTCGTTTCTCTAGATTTACTGCTCCCATTAATTAATACCAGTGCTCGGCTACTGCGGGGTAATTTAATTTTAACCCCCGCAATTTGCTAATAACCGTCTTCCCTATTCATTGCACAGGCTACCTAATTTCGCCTCGTCATTGTTTTTTTTCCTTTAAGATCATCTCCGTGAATAAATTGGAAACGGATTTCTTCTTAATCACCTTCATTTTGAGGGTAGGTAAAACAAACGTTCCTCTTTTCGTATTAACGTCGACTCACCGTCGACTGCATTCAATTTTTTTTTTTTGGAATTGGGAACGTTCGCCGGCGCCACGTTCTCTGTCGCTAATGAAGATTTCGTATGCAGCCGTCCTTTTTTTGTCAGCCATATCTGTTTGTTTTTGATTCACCATCAATTATTAGCCAGTTTTAAATTAACTGTGGGCAACACCGGGCCTTCTCTGTCTCGCGCGACTTGTGGATGTGCCGTATGTGCGTCCTTGTTACTTTCGTGTCGCCGGAGTTTGTTTTGTGCGTGACGCGCCACGCCCACAGTTCTTTATAGCACGGGCGGCTGCTTTGACCAGTAGGTAGCAGGGACTCGTTATAATTTTTTTTTTGACAGTGTGTATCCAGTCCAATGTAAGTATGTTGGAGAAAAAGCCAATTTATGTAGTGGGCGACACTTGCTATCTTTTTCAGTATACTATCACTCAGTTACGTGCGATTTAAACCCCTATTTTTGCGTCAGGAATGAAACACCAATGGACCTTATCAGGCTTTCCAAGTTACTTTAGTAGGTTAGGTATAATATTTAAAATTGCACTACGGATTCTAATAAAAGATATATATTTATATAATGTATTTATAAACAGGAGTGTAAGCGGTCCCGCACTACAACTCATGAGACCCAAGATAACCTCACCTGCATGTCATGCACACTTATAATCAACAAACGAAGCTCTGGCTCCGACCAACCCCCTTGGACTAGCATGGTGGAAAATGGCACAAATCCCTTCAAATGAACAACCCCGACGGTATCAGAGCTGACTGTGGATCGAAATGTGGAGATCTTTGGGAAAAGCCTATGTCCAACAGTGGATGTCTATCGGCAGAAGATGAAGTATGATTAACAGTTCAAAAATTTTGCTTGAACCTTTACAACCATCGCTTTCTTCTTATATACAATGCCACAGCATCCCATTTATTTTTAATTGTAAAGATATTGCCGAATCAAATTAAATTTTTGGTTCCTAAGTGATCCTAGGCTATATACCATATTAGCATCAGTTTCTCCCTGAATCTTGTTTATGTTGTACTTGTAGCAGTCATTATATGCTATGATAATGCAATTATAAAAATAAATACTTACCTGACTTGAAACTTCCTGCATTAGAATAAAGCGAATAGTGTATTTCACTGGTGGTAGGTCTCTGTTGCAGGAGAGCGTTTAGATAGGTACCACTGCAGAGTCTATTTCTGCCAACAGTACTGTGCATACAACACTGTGTTTCGGTTCGAAAGCCTCTGTAGCTAGTGTAATTACTGAGGTAATGAGATTCAACATCTTAAGTCTCAAGCGATAAGTGCAATGTGGTGCAATGCCACATCCTAATTAGTGCCGCGTTGTTATGGGCGGGTGTATCACTTACCATCAGATGAATTTCCCGCTCATTTTAGGGCTTAATTATACAAAAAAAAAATCACGGTGAATTCAACGAAGTAGTTTTATTATTTAACAGTTTTGTATTTTTTAAAAGATATTATTTCCATGTTTACGAATGCCAGTGGCGAATTTATCCTTTTATCATCTTAAATGATAATTCCGAATTTCCTGTCGAAGAAATGCTGGTAGCTCTCACGTACAGAACCAACAAAATGATGAAGATTTTGGTAATTAATTAGTGTAACAGCTGGTGTTTATGATCGTAAATATAGATCGCTAAACTATTGTGTTTGGTGTTCAATTAAAAATTGTAAATCGCTTTAATCCCAAATAACTACTGGAGGTAAATCTAAATTGGTGGACCACAGGAAGTCCAGTAATCGCTACCAATATATAATGTGCGAACCTTACTGTGTTTTGAAGAACATTATAGGCACTGAAATCGTTAGTAGAACGAGAGTGCAATTTGATGCTATATAAATATCTTAAGTGATTGGAACAATCGGTGCAGGTCGACCTAGGCGGACATATTTCGATCAAATAGAAGATGTCCTAAAGAAAGGTTGGGTAAAGAGTACTCGCAACCAACGAGCATGCACGAAGACGCTCATGAAAGCGAAGGAAGCGACAGAGGTGTGCCAGGATTGTAGCAAGTGGAGAGAGGTTGTCTCTGCCTACCCCACTGGGATCGAGGCGTGATATATGTATGTGTAAATATCTTAACTAATACCTGATTGGTGAAGGTAGTTAATTTCTTTTTAATTATACGAAGCGACAAGACAAGCTGATTGGGACATTTACCTGGTGGTAAATAATGTAAAGAGCTGGCCAGGTATATTCTAAGCCTATGTTTGTGTATATTTATGATATAATTTTAACAGAAAACAAAGCAAAACAAAACCTTAGATACCGTTGTTATAGTTTTTGCCATTACCCACCTAAATTTTACTGGTGTTAGGTCTTAGTCGTCTGAGATAGTTTAGGTACGATTGCAGCTACTATTTATCCCGCAAAACGTTAGTATGTTCCGTTTTGAAGGGCGTTATAGCAAGGAAAATTACTGGGACGCCACATCAGCTCATTACAACGTGGCCCCAGTTAAGATGGTATACAGTGCACCACATTGTTCTCTTCGCCTTGAGACATAAGATAAGATTTCATTGGTGGTGTGTAAACATTACTGCGTTCCGGTTTGAAGGGCGCTGTAGATACCCCAGGTAACAGTGAGCACAATGTATGTAGTTTCAACTAGCGCCACCTTGTTGTGGATAGGAGTATCTACCATCAGCTGGACATCTTGCCCGTGTCGTCTGTTCGTAGAATAAAAAAAGAATTATAATCGATAATGAGGCATAGTTCATAATCGAGGTGATTTGTCACCGGTTGGCGTGCTGGCCGCGTTTGGCTGATCTCTCCGCCGATACCTCCTGCCAATAAGCCACACGCGATGTGAGCCTTTAAAGAGCGATATTTCTATGCTAATCGTTTTGCCGTTGCTTGAAAAAAAAAAAATCTTTTTATTTTTTTCTGTCGCAGGCACGGAAGACTTTATATGGTACTAGAAATGAGTTATTACATTTTATGTCCAAGTTGAATATTTTGTTCAGTCACGGCGTCACACCTTATATATATATATATACTTAAACTAACCGTTCCCCGTCCGTTTGCTGGCCGTAATATAGAAATAGACATGTCAGAAATATTCCTTGAAAGCAACCGCAACCGTTACTATAGCAACCGCATAAATAACACAAAATGAAAATGTTTATAAAAGTTAATTAGAAATACAATGACGAAGGATGTATGAAATTTTAAAAATAAATATCCTATTACCATCTACAGATCACTCATGTCCCCATGTTCCTACGTTCACTAGTTTTCACGTGATTAGCGAAAAGGAAAATAAATTTTGATTATGTATATGTATATTTATTCTAAAAAAAATTCAACATATCTTAGACATAATTTTCAATTATTTTTTTTAATTCAACGCAGACACCGGCAAAACGTTTACCTGATGGTAAGTACACTTGTCCATAACAATGTGGAGCTAGTTATGACGGTATACATTGCACTATATTGCGCTCATCACCTGAGACATAATATGAATTACTATAGCTACAGCGCCCTTCAAACCGGAACACAATAATGTTTGCACGCTACTGTTTCCGGTAGAATTAGGAGCTGCGGTAGTACCTACCTAGATTTCGGGTAACAAGGGACTACTACCAGTGAAATCTATACTGCACTTTATACCATCCTATTTAGAGCCACGTTGTTATGAGCGGGATGTTATTTACTATCAGGTGAACGTCTGTTCGTCTCTTTGCTTCGTATTATAAAAAAAATATATATTTCCTTTACTACTGTAAAAAACACCTGTATTACAACTAACAGTATTTAGCCGCTGTAAAAAGGATTAATGTTTATAACTCAATTAGCAGTACGGCGATAGTTTAGATGAATTCAATGCCCGTTATAGGCCGTGCTTTAATAAATTAATTTTCCTTTCATTTAAAAATATTCTTACTAACCATTTAAGCCTCGGTTAGCTTTAAGTAAAACTCTCCTACAGCATTCGATTAAGTTATAAAATGTAAACACCTGCCGGCTAAATACATACATCTACATATTTCAATTAACATTAAAGATATTTCCAACTGCCGTCCGACGTTTTGTTCATTCAAATAAGCCATTTACCAAGCCGCATGTGATGTGATAACTTTATGCTGTTATTTGATCTATTAACCATTCAGTTTTTTTTTTTCTAATTAAGATTTATTACCTCCGTATCAGCGAACAGGTCCCTGGTTCGATTTCGGGACCACACATAGTGGTGTTTAGATTCACGGTATTCTAACCAAAATTGTTTCTAATGAGTGTTTTACTGGTGGGAGATCTCTGTTACCGGATACCGTCTAGATAAGTATCCCTACTACGCCTATTTCTGCCGCCAAATAACAGTGTGCAAACATTGTGGTTCGGTTTGAAGGGCGCTGGAGCTAGTGAAACAAGTGGAGTAACTAGAATCAACACCTTATGTCTCAGGCGACGAACACAATGTGGTGCTGTGTGTATCATCCTAACTAGCGCCACGTTGTTATGGGCTGGCGTAACACTTACCATCAGATGAACGTCCTGTTCGTCTCGACAGTTTGTAGAATAAAAAATATGTAATACAATCATCGTCTGAAGTTTTCTGCATAGTTTTTACAATGTTAATATGTTTACTACTTTGAGACTTAATAAATATCTTATAATGTTTAGCACACATACATTTTCAAGATTTTTTTTTATTTTTGGCAGTTACGAAACGAGTAGTATTTACATATAAAAATATACTGACTATCTCCGACTGAATAATCAAGTTTATTTATGTGAAAGAAAATTTATAAAAACTAAAGATTTCTTGTACCGTATCTTAACATATTGTTTTATATAATTAATGGAGTCAAACAAACTGCGTAATCTGTAGCTAATGTTTTATTGTTCACTCGCAAAGGGGTGATTTGCTACGCAGTCCCGGATTACGCAGTTTGTAAAATTTAATTTGGTAGCGGGGTGCAGCTGGAATAATGCGTTAGAAAAAATAAATACAAACCACCATTACATAAACTCACACAGAAACTTTTGTGTTATATTTATATTTAATTGATAATATTTTTAATACATTCTATCACCTAGTTTGCTTATGTATCATAACGTTTGTCATCATCGTCGTCAGACGATAGACGTCCACTGCGGAACAGGTCTCCTCCAAAGAATCCCACATCAATCGGGTAGAGATTCATATAGGCCATTTCCCACTACGCCGGCCCAATGCGGCTTGGTGGTAGCCAGGGCCTCGTTTGTTGATTAGCAGGGTACACCACGAGCAGATGAGATCAGCTTGGATCCAGTGAGTTGTTGTGCGGATACCCTTACACCCCAGCAATACTGATTGACAATATATAACCCAGTCTTTATTTACATGAATAAGAAATATTTATAAAATAATGTATATTCTTAAATTCAATGTTGTTAAGCAAACTAGTATTATCATATTAACACATTTGATTTGGATATTTTGGTCTCTGGTGGTAAAATGAACTGACTTACTGGAAAGTAACCTATATACGCTTATTCACTCTTTTCTTGAAGACACTCACGTTGTGTTTGCACAGAAACACAGACACCGGCAAGTTGTTCAACTCCTTTGCTGTTCTCATTAAGAACAAGGATGTGTACCTTATTGTCCGCAAACTGGAGATCTTCACAATATAAGGATGGAGTCTCGCCGTACGTCTGGTTGTCCGGTGATGAAAAGAAGGTGCAATTCAATCGCACACTCTCCAAAATATATAAATAAATTCTATGGAACACCGCGTCACTAGCCACACAGCACTTATGCTCAAGATTATCACGCCTATATATGACAAGTTTATGATCACCGACTATATTGATTGGACTCGTAAACTGTTCATGATTATAATCGTAAGCAAAAAGCAATTGTTTACACCGCCTGTTTCGCCTACACTATAAACTGTTATATTGTAGTAACTAAATTATCTAACATTGTGTCAGTGCGAATACCGAGTACCCTAAGAGATAGATAAAATAAACATTAAACACAAAATGAATTAACACGCAATAAAAAAAACCAACTAAAATCTCTGAAAGCAACAAAAGGATTCTGTAGCACTAAAGAATTATCTCTTTTATTAGGGCTAACCGAAGATATGTGTAAACAGCAATAAAAGGAGCAATATGTCCGCGTAGTGGCTCGGAAAATGACAGAATAACAAAGTGTTGCCAGCACAAAGCGATTATTGTTCGCGCGCAGTCGCGCGGCCCGGCACCGGGGCGCGAGGGCGACGTAAAATTATTTCTACCAAAAAAGATTTTTCATAGTGACAACTTTTTTTAATGTCATTATTTGTTATAGATAACATTATTAAAATGTTGAATATATACAGCATATTGTTAATTTTTTTTAAAAATTTCAAAAATAAATTTAATATCAATAGCTACTCTAGCCCTTTAAGGTTTGTTTACACTTACAAAGTAGTAGCGGTAAGTCTCTGTTGCCGCAGACCGTCTAGATAGGTACCACCGCAGCTCCTATTGCAGTCGACAAACAGTGGTATGCAAACATTACTGCCTTCTGGTTTGAAGGGCGTTGTAACTAACATAATTACTAAGATAATGAGATTCAATATCTTATGTCTCTGTCTCTCTTTTAACTAGCATAATTTTTATTGTTCTAATCATATATCAGTTATCAACAAGAAATCTTGTTAATTTTATACTCTATACTATCGTGCTTCCGTTCCTAAATGAAAAAGAAAAAAAAATCTATGATAATTATTCCTGAGGAAGCACTGACATGCTTGCGACTCTACCAACATTTAAAATTAAATTATTTTAAGTCGTTAAATCAGTGAACTTTGGTTTACTAGACATTATGCTTGCGCTTAACAGTACTAAAATTTCCATTGTTAGTATATCTAAACTTTTAGTGGTAGAGATCGTGATGATGTTATAATGCAACTGGTACAGTGTAATGGGCGGAGAACGGGTGCGCATTTATAATCAGTGCATTCTGTTCAACGTTTTAACGGGCGTATCGCTGGTCGCATCTAAACCGCCGGATTTAACCGCATCGCAGTGCCGGATCTCTGGCACATTTCCACGATCTCGTTGCGATGTTTAATTAGAGTCATTTTGTGCTTTTTTTCACATTCGCCCGACGCCCATTTATCTCCTCTTTGAAGAAATAGGCGCTCCAGTATGAACTACCTGAACGATCTCCTGTAACAGAGACCTACCACCAGTAAAATAGATTAAGAATTCACTTTTTTATAGACCACTTCTAATATAAAGGATGGATACTATTAATATGGTAGACTACGAATATTACATAAAGTACATTTTTTGTTAATAAAACTAAGGGAAAGTATCTCGCATATGATAAATATTGTTTGCGGATACTTATGATACGTAACTTTAATCTAATAGGTAATTAACATCATTAACTATCTAGCTTTTATGTACTTAAGTGAAAATAAAAATTGTTTGAGTATGTTAATATCAGAAATTATACGGCCTGTCTTGTCAACAGACAGCACTGCAATATATACTGCTGAACCCAATTTTTTAATGCAACTGGTAATATATTAGGACAATTGGTAACAAAGCCTTAAAAATATCAAATTCCTTGTACTTGATATTTATAACTTTAAATTAACATAAGGCCGACAGAGCGTGGAGACATAGGCGGTGCTTACACTACCACAACTTATGTGGCCTTTACATAAAAATTACACATTTTTCACACCACAATTACACGGTTGTTTAATGGAATGATTTATTAAAAAAAAGGATAAAAAATTACACCATAATCAGTACACTTAATATATGAGTGTTTCATATGCTGTATCTAAAAATGATCATTGCTGATTTGTCATTTTTGAACATAGTAATTCTTACAACTGCATATGAGATTTTCTCAGATATTAAGATCATTAGGTAGTTATTGATTGAGTCAATTTATTACAATGAGGTTATACATTTCTTTTAGTGGAGAAATACATTAGGTTTTGTTAAAAAAAAATATGTTAAAAAGCTTTACAAACTACACGCAATAAGAACTTAATTTTTTGATAACATTACTAGATTTTCTCATAATGCATTGAGAGCTTGAGTTTAGATTAGATCTGAGCTGAAGTTTAGAGCCAAATCATTAGAAAAGAGACTAATATTGCCGCGATTATATGGTTCCAGAAAAGATTAATTTGTATCTCACATTTTTTTTAATGAATAAAAAGAGCTGATCGTTTTCCTTAACACTCGATGAGAAACGATGATAAAAGAAATCACCCATTCAATGAAATAAATGATAGGAACGCGTTGAAACCTGAGGCATTACGAATCAAACAAAATGACAAATGATAAACTCGCGTACCATTTTGAAATTGTCACAGCATCAAGGCAACACTGCACCCGTCACGGGCTTAATCGTCAGATGCACCCTGCCGTGATTTAAATCGATTCTGCCCCAACATCAGAACGTAAACGATTAAGCGAGAAGAAAACTTATGCTTCCTTAATAATTATTTAACGAACAAGTTCTTATATAATAATAAATAGCCCTTTTAATGTTCCCACTGGGATTTGGGATCTTCCCTCACAAGAACAGGATCAAAGCCCGCACTGCTAGCCTTGTTCTTCTCGGTTTCCTCACAACGTTTACTTCACCTGTCACTCAAACTCAATAAGTATCCAGCGACTCTCTCTAAGATATAAATACCTTATTTACTTGGCTTTCTTTGAATGTATCATCATCATGACAGTTTGAGAAATCTAATCCGTTCTTCAGCTGTTCTTTTCAACCGACGGTATTTAAACCGGGTCCATTTCCTTATATCATCAAAGCATTTCTTCCGCTGTCTACCAGCAGCCGTTTTGCAGGAATTTTACCCACCAGGAACAACCTTGGTGTTTTGTAATTACGTAAACGAAAAGATATAATTTAAATGTAATGCGTTTCTACATTGGTTCCTATATTGTTCCGTTGCTCAGATGAAAATCGAAAGATTCTGTTGGTTACAGGAAAGTTAGTTATATTTTTTATAAATATTCGTGTGATATAAATTATAGGAAAATTTTGATCCTGTTTCACAAATAAAATGCGACTTCTTCAGGAACTTTGTATGTGACCGTCTTGTTTATCCCATTGCGAACAAACAAACAAGATCGCTTCAACCGGACAAAATATGCGAATCGAATATTCGATATGTAGTTATCGTAGTTATGTCCAATCAAACGACTCGGTTCTTAGAATTGTATAAACAGAGGCACGAGTTGTTCAGTGAGCTTGTGAGCATAATAGCCCACTCTACTGGACAATAACTAGGTTTTTTTTTATCGCGTCCGGTCGCGACGCAAGGTGTGGAGCAGTTGTCACGACGCGGCCTAACAGTCGCCTTAACTCGTTACCACTGTGCTTTAAAAACGAGCCTTTTAATTTTACACGGGCTGCTCATTTTTAAGCCGCTTCACCCGTATATCATATCGTTTCGACGGGTTGTTATTATTATTATCCTGTAATATAGTATACGCAACCAATTCGTTGTATCAGGCAGTGGACCGGGATCGCGAGTGCCGCGCAACTGTTCTGCCTCGCAAGAGACCGGGAGAGGTGTCGGACCGCCAACCTCCTCTAAACGGAGACGCACCTTAAGAAGAAGAACCATTATGGTCATTGGCTGAAAATTCAACTTTCTCTTATTTTTGTTAGGTAATATAAATTCAATTATTTACTTTTGAGAGCTGATTCTCATTAATAACATGTTCTAAAACTCGTGTTCGTTTTAATGAGTAAGAGTGCGTGAGTATAAACTTCTGTTCATTTTAACTTATTTTGAAATCTACCCTGATATAAGTAATCCTACAGAAAATATAAATGTTTTGTTCGATTAAAGCTTATGTTTAGCAGAAAAATGCTTAAAAAAAATATTTAATATTTATTAAAATTTTAACGGCAGACCTACAAAACATTCCAGTACTTAGATGGTCAATCTTTGATATTTATTTACTTGTAATGACTTGATATTCTAAAAATTACAATCAGCGTAATATTTTTTATAAATTTATGTGTCTAAAAGTATATTTTTCATGGTTCATATCTATGAAAACGGTACCTTTAAAGAAGAATTTAACCGACTGAACTGTCACGCTGTACCTCCTCACTTGTTATTATTTTGAATAACGATCACCAGTTAGCTAGTAGTTAGTAATTTATAAAAGATATGTACTTAGTAATTCATATGAAAAAAAAAATTACCGAGTATAAAAGAGTAAATCGTTCATTTCACTGTTTAAATAGTTGAAATTATTATTTACAAACGGAACGTTGCATTTACCGCGTTCGCTAATGGCAATGCAATGGCATGTTTGTCTAAATGGCAACGTTGGCAAATACGCGACTTACTAATTAAGTTTACATAGTAATTTCAAGTTTGCCGCCTAGCAAGCAACATTGTGTAACAATGAAAAAAAAAACGATTTCCTTTAATTTACATTCTAAATAATTTTTTTTTATCTACATTGTAGTAAAACATAAACTAAATTTCACATAGTGTTTGTACATTTGATGGTAAAGCATGCCAAAAATATTTTGATAGCCTTAACACTAGAATGTTATTATAGCAGCAGATTCGCAACAAGAGAACTACTTAGGGGATGTTCGAAAAAAAACCCACATCATCTAAACACCATGTGGACCTGGACGCGAACCAGGCACTTAACTAATGACGGAGACAATTATACATCTGAATGTATAGTATACAATATAAAATTTAATTAAAAAAAGGTTTAAATGATAGAGTTAAATCACGTTGCTGCGGAGAAGCTAATGTCAATTGTAGACTTCAACTGTGCTGATAAAATTAACGATGTATATATATATATCTTTATTAATTATTCCTCCTGCAATTTTCTCAACTATGTGGGATCGGCACAGTATGTACTTCTCTTCCATATCCCTCTATCAGCCGTCATATCTGAATTCTTACACATGTCATCTTACACACAGTCCATCCATACTTTCTTCGGTCTTCCTCTACTCTTATAACCATCCACATATATCTTTATTAATAAACAACATAATTAGTGGAAGATGATTGAAGAAAAATTTACTGCAATCATTTTTACTTATATATATATTTATATAGAATTGTGGTTTATTAATATTTGTTGTTAAAACGGTTGTCTATAACGTGAACTAATAAACAGACAGAAATACAGCGGCGTTAAGTCGAATCAATTTGTCATTGCGAAGATTTCATCTCTCGGTCGAGGTCTCCCCAATCCGAATGACAG
This sequence comes from Ornithoptera alexandrae, assembly GCA_029030555.1. Lineage (NCBI taxonomy): Eukaryota > Metazoa > Arthropoda > Insecta > Lepidoptera > Papilionidae > Ornithoptera > Ornithoptera alexandrae. The sequence goes on from JARDVY010000031.1 coordinate 4,547,114, forward strand.
TTATGACGTACCGGGCGTGGTCCGGGATTGCCCCCGCTTCATTTGTCGAACCATTTGCTCCGCGGAATGCGGTGTCATCAGTGGAGAACGGAGCGTGAAATGGAATACGCCCCTCTGGTGACAACCCTCGACTACAAACCTCTCCCCCTCCTCCCTCCCCCTACCCTCACTCAAAATGACTCTTAACATGCTAACGAAAATTTCTCGCATTCATCCGATTAAAACTACGGTCCGTGTATTCAAAGAGGCATCACGAATTGCACATGTACCATCATGTGATGTAATCGAAAAACCAATTTGCCAACTCACTGAAGAACTACATATTTATTTTTCATATATTCTGGTTTTATTTTTTTTTTGTTTTCTGATGGTTAGGATTCTTGATGATGTCAGCGCTGCAAGCCATTCGGCTGTTACAGCTTATCTGACACTGGGCACGTGGACCTGGATCCACGGCCTGTTTACAAAGAAAGTGTACTACTTGTAGTGTAGTTATCCGATGGCAGAGTTTTTATAATGTGTCTGGTTATTGGTTTCTCTGGCGAAGCTACTCGGTCGTCGAGGGCGGGTGCGGACCCGTTCCTCGACTACCTTCGCCTGTATCGGAATCTTTGGGCAGTGAGAACCGCCTCTGATCGCGGGTGTACTTAGTGTACGCGGTGTGTGAGTACCTGTGGCGCCGCGTTCTGAAGCGAAAGCGGCGTGATGCAGAAATTCGGAGCGTGTTGGTAGTGTCCCAGGTGTATGTGGTGACTTGGGTGTTGTCGGTGACTGTGGGTTCGTGTGTGGTGTGAGGGACCCCTGGGGATGACGGAATTAGCGCATGCCGTGGTCTGCGCTTATTGGTCTTGGGTTTCTGATGGTTAGTTATACGCCAACGCATAATAACCTGACACTAGGTTAGTATGATACACATCACCGCATTGTGCTCGTCGCCGTCAGATGTGGGATGTTAGGCCTCATTACCCTAGTCATTTCTCTCCCTACAACGCCTTTTAAACCGGAACACAGTAATATTTGCACATATCTGTTTGGCGGTAGAAGAAGAACTGTGGTGGTACTCACTCAGACTCCGGCAAGAGAGACCTAACATCGGTGATATTGTTGATCGTGAGTGATACGCCTGCCCATAACAACATGGATTAAGATGATACACACTGCACCACTTTGTGCTCATTGCCTTGAGATATGACACATGGCAGAACTACTATGTCCTAGCTGTCTACGTATGATGTAATTTTGAGCAAGCAGGCTTTACCATAACGTTCTCGTCACCTAATACCCTGTGAAATTGAAGACTGATGATAATAAAAACACCTCGAAGCTAAGAGTTCAAAGAAATAAATAATTATGGATATGCTTTTCAAGTACAATTGTAACAGAAACTAGATTATATTCCCTTAACTGGAATACATTTTAAGTTTGATAATTAAACTAATACTATCTTTAAGTTACTTTAATCATGAGCCTAAATAGTTTTTCTCTTTTTTTTATACTAACTGTTTAGGGATATACAGCTCGACACAACCTTGACTGGACTTAGGTTCACTTAAACGTTTAAAGACATTAAATTATGCCAATTAATATGTTCAACCATTAACGACTCTCATCTGCTTTGATATTTTTCATATTCCACTTCAAAATCATATTTTACTCATAAAATCAATATTTTTCACCCAATCAATGTAATTTTTTTTTTATATATAAAAAATATGACAATAAATTGTGAATCTGCTTAAATTGTATCTGCAAATATTATGGGAAAGGAAAGAACTGTAATAGAGTAAGAAATATAGTGAAGGATGAAAGACGATTAGCAGTAGAGAAATAAGAGTAGACGGAAAGGAATAGTAGAAAATGTGATGACGGAAAGAGGAATGGAATGAAAGAAAATGGTATGTAAAAAAAATAACAACATAAAAAACTATTTAAAATGCCCTGCCCCGCAGAGCAATCATCATCATGAGTGATTAGTAAAATTGGTCTTAGTCTTTCTTTTTCGCAAGACCTATGGACAGTACCAAGACCAAACGAAGAAATGAAAACCCCGTTGAAATGATGAGTGAAATATTTATCACAACTGGAACATATACCTTTCTTATTGAAATAAAATATTTAATATATTATAAGATTGAATATGCAAAACCAAGACTAGAGAGTATTTAAGAAAGATCGAACAGACGAGACCAAAATCAACACCAAGTTTGTCCAAATCTTGGTCCTGCTCTTGCTTTGCTCATTACTAATCATGATGTGCTTGCTTTCTTCAAACTGAAGTTAGATGATCAAATTGAGTAAACTGCTCTGATCTTCAGTTATTTTTTTTTATTTGATAGTATTTAAGATCGGTCCACTTCTTGACGTTAATTATTATGTGTTTAAGTTAAACAAAAATGTAATTAAGTCGGAATTAATCAACTGAATTCTGTTCACGCCAATAAATTTCAATGTTCCGTTCAATTCATCCAAAGTAGGGACGGTGTGATTGTAACAAATTGAAAACGCAGTCGACTCGAGTAGGCGGGTATCCTTTTAAATCGGGACCCTAATCCGGGATCCAAGCTATTTGTTTGCTAAAGGGATCTTGCGACTTTAGCGACGTCTGTACGTGAGCTAAATGTTACGACGGCGAAAAGACGGCCGGCTTTTAAACAATGTTGAAATTTAAAATCAAGTTTTTTTTTTGTTAAAAATATCACCTTTATTTAAAAATGTATTAATCCGATGTATCTATTGCTTATTTACTAGAAGACTTCAAGGTACAGTAAGATCATTCTCCGTAAATCGAACTGTAGACAACCATTAAAAGTCGAAGGTACTCATAACCATGATTAGTGATAACTATAACGTCGAGGTAAAGCATAGATAAATAAAAAATATTATAATCGAGTAGTTAAATATTACAAAATTCGAATCATATGAATTTTAATAATTGCAAATATTTAACAAGACGTAACGGTCAAATTGAGCGAATTGTGATCCAGGGAAAGGTTGAGTGTGGAGTAGAAATCGCCTATGAGTTCGACTGACCAGATAAAAGCGGCAGTAAATGGCTCATTATTATTATCACCACTTGAATGCACGAGGAAGGCAGTCATAAGAGAATTGTGGCGACGTGATGTGAAGCTTGCCAACCAACCAACCCCTGAAGTCATGACCATAACTACTCTGTCAAGAGTGATAACGACAAAGAACAACGTAATACCCTTCCACAAAGAGAAAAATAACTGACAATAAACAGATTTTTTTTTTATAAACAAAGACATGAAGAGTCCAAATTTAATAGTACTTATTTATCAACCCTTAGAGTTATTTTTTTTTATTATTTGGTATAACGATACTATATTAAATAAATAAAATATGTCCACACTGTATATAATTATGCGTGGTCGTCGAACTCAGAACCTCGATTTTATTTAAGGTTTCAAATGAAAAAATGCTGTGTCGCGAAGTTTACCGTTATTATCAACGAGGAATAGCTGGTGTAACCATCAGTTTAATATCGGAGACGCACTTAAGCCCACCTTTCATGGGCGTTCATCATCATTACCACGCGGCCGTCGCTATAAAAAGTATTCTCGGCATCATTGTCGTGTAGTAGCAGCGCCTATCATGGCGGACTAATGTGGCGGGAAAAGCATATGTCTCAATTAGTGGCGCGCGTTAATAAATGGCGGGAGTGGGAGTGGTGTTAGCTAACTGCGGTCCTAGGCACGGAATCAAAATTATACACGGAACCCAGTTCTATTTATTATTAATAATATATATAATTAAATTTTCAAACTTACTGGTGCTAGTTAGATCTTTGTTGCCGAAAACCGTCTTAGTAGGTACCACTGTGCCATTTCCGCCTTCAAAGTTGTGCGCATTTATTATTGTGTTCTGGTTTGAAGGGCGTAGCAGCTAATGTAATTACTGGAATAACGAAGCTTAAACATCTGATGTTTGAAACCGATAACCACAATGCGGTAAAATGTAGGTATTATTTAATATTATAGATAGGTCATGATTATAACGGCGCGTCATCATAAAAAAAAAACTGATTTTGATTTATTACTTTTTTACATTAAAAAAATCTCATCGTAAAAGCATTTTATTCAATAACTTGTAAAATGTTATATTTTACACATAAGCTAAAATATATATTTTTTTTGTATTTAACGAAGCGATGAGACAAGCTGGGCGTTCACGTGATGGTAAGCGATGCGCCTGCCCATAACAACGTGGCACTAGTTAAGATGGTATTCATTGCACCACATTGCGCTTGTCGTCTTGAGACATAAGATATTAAGTCTCGTTACCGCAGTAATTTCACTAGCTACAGCGCTCTTCAAACCGAAACACAGTAATGTTTGCACACTACTGATTGTCGGCTGCAATAGGAGCTGCGGTGGTACCTACTTAGGCAGTCTCCGGCAACAGAGACCTTTTTAGCAAAACTAATAAATTATATGTGCTTTCAATTTGCCGGTCGACCTTAGTTCATTGTGGCCGTAAGACCACACAATTACTCCGAATACCGCCGTAGTCAAAAACTATATTTCTCTCATTCGACATCTGGTTTCTGACAATACATTACTCAGTTTATACGCCGCCCACACTGTTGTTGGTGAAATTCAAGTGCTGTTAAACGTTATATTATAAAAAAAATACTTTGAAACAAACAAATCAAACACCATCCGTAAATTGTTACGAATTCACATTGACATTCGACATTTGTTACTTCGGTGACCTACTGTCAAGGAAATAACACCAAACCCTAATGACGCCGCTAATACCACCACCGGCTCTTATTACATATACGATAAGGTTCATATTCGTTTAACTTGTCGGTTTGGCTATTAGACTTGTGGTTTGGTTTCTGTTGGAAAGTGATGCTGCTAATATATCTGTCAGTGGGGCGTTTTGTTTCGGGCCCCAATGACAACATGTGCAGTGATTTGTAGGGACCGCACACAAAATGTGCCCCTCTCAATATTGTTATTAGGCGACGATGTATTTGTCGCACTTTAAATATTTCACTATTTTCCTACCTCGTAAAACTATTAGAGATAAATTAATTTTTATGTTATCTTCACTACAGAATAAACAAGACATTGGATCACATATTAAGAAATATATTGCGTTAATTTGATATACTGTAAATTTGTTAATTAACGCAGTATAATTAAAGACGTTAGTGCGACTTCCCTATGCAAAACATGATTTTAAGATCCTCTCCTCCAATAATTTTACTCGATACATCCCCTTCAAACTGTAACAAAGCAATGTCATATTCTACTATTTGACGGCAGAAATGAAAATTGCGTGGGTAACTACCTTCTTTTTAGATTTGGAAAAAACAAAGTTATGTGAGATTTCTGTCCACAAAAACCCTCTTGGTGGTCTCCTTCAGTGCATTTGGAGGGACTCCGCGATCTGCTATTAAATGCACTGATGCCCCTCGGCGACTGAACTATCTAGACTTTTTATTATTCTTATAGACATTTACTATTTGTGACACATGTCTAAAGGTCAAGCTAATGTTTATTGAATGCTTATATATCGTGATTATAACAATAAGAGTTAAGGATCCGGGATCACAAATGTTCAATAATGTCAACGAAAGTTCTAGACTACATTTATATAGAAAAACGTTCGTGTTGCGTCTATCGTGTGAACAGGATGTAAAATTAAAAATTTAATCCAGCTTCAGCATCAGAAAGCAGTTTTGACTGCTTTATAATTTTAAAAGAGTAACACGATAAATCTAAACGGCCGAACAGTTAATACAAATGGCACTATTAAAAGATCGTCTCTCATTCTCTATAAATATCCGTCACACGGAGTTCCCTCTGCATCCCACAGTCATATGTCTTTATTCCGTCTAATAGCAATTTGGGCAATTATGTGACAAAAGGGAAGTGTTTTCGTCGGCTACATTTCTCCGCCAGGACGGGCAGCTCCCCCGGGGAAGACTACCCACATTATTGCTCCGTGGTGATTTATAAGTTATCGCATTGCCAGCTTTCACTCAGTTTCTCGTGTCCTAATGAATTAAACCAAGGTGTTTGTATGATAGTGGAATAATTAAAGATTTTGTAAAGTCTGTATGGGATAATTACTTAAATAAGATATTAATTTCAATTGTAAGATGTATGCTTGGACATTGACAATGTTTTAATATGTTATAATTAATGTTTTGGCCGTTAAAAAAAAAATCGATATCGATTGTTAGATAAATAATGGAAACGTTTTATTTCGAACTGTAACATTAAAAACAGTTGATGATGTAGATAATAATTCCTCCGGTTCACTTTTGCAAACATACTTCCTACCCTCAAATATAAAGGCTGTAACTAGTGAAATTATAGGGGTAACTAGATTTAACGTCTCATAACCACTAGCACAATGTGATACAGTGTTTATCATACTAACTAGCTCCATGTTTATCATGAGGTGTATAACTTAGTGGTCCCTTCATCCTCATCATGAGGTGCTCTCTTCAAACTGATAATTGGCGATCAGATTGAGAAAACTAAGTCGGTTCTAATCTATTCTTTTTTTTGATGATATTTAAGATCAGTGTACGCTTTTATTCAATCTATTTCTTCCGCTGTCTACCAGGTGCACGTACTCGAGGTCCTCGTTTCAGCTTGTTCAATAAAAAAAAAGAAAAGTATACTAAATTAAGTCGTAAGGCGACTAAAACAAACGCTCGCGCGGGTCGCGGCGACGCGCCGCATGCGGCCGACGTCGGCGCCCGGCTAACACTTGCAAATTGGGTCTAAATACGATTTATGTCCTGCTGTTTGTAAAATCCACTAAACGAAACTTGGGGTTGCACTTTTTACTTCATTACTATCAGAATAATCTTATACTTTCCACTTTTTATTTATTTTAAGCTTTGATGAGGTGACATAATTTTTCGCTCGCTTATCTCATTAACAATTAATATAGTCTATGGACGCATGCTGTCTATAACTATGTCTGCTTCTTTTCTCGTCCATTATAATACGAGTGTAAATTTATAAAAAAAGTGAATAGGAAAAAATATTTATCATCTTCATTAGCATCATCATCTCAATTGATGGACGTTCACGTCGAGACATGATCTCTTGTCTCCACAAGATATCCTTGCATTTTTCGACTACAATGATTCCAAGCGATTGAAAAGAAACTTAATATTAATAAAAAATTTTAATACTTTCTGTTTATTATATACTTCTTATGAATAATTAAAATATTGTATGATGACAATATCATCTATTGTATATACAATGCTAATTACTGTTGTTGATCATCAAGTTGAATAACAACATTTTGGTACGTACATTACTTTAAAATTATATCTATGCTGTGCTTTGTAATCTTAATAGAAATAGTCTATATGTAGGCACATATTTTATATATTACATCTTTTAAAATACGTTATTATATATTAACATAGTATTTAACACAAATTTCTTTAATGTTTTACTTATTTTACTTTATTTAGAAAACGTGAAGTGAATATCGAATGGCCATGGGTAATTAATTATTTTAAATACAAGCAAACTCGTAAAGAATAATCGTTAATACATGTATGAATATTAAAAATTACACGTTTTAAACATAATTATTAATGATTTGCACTGATATGTTTTTACGACGACATATTTCATTGTTTTTTAAAGTCAACTTCATGGTAATACTGATGAGTTAATTACAGTGATCAACAAGACTTAGGTAAGTATCGTTTACTGAAATATTATTTGTATTGGTAATATTTTAAAATTAATAATTAAACTAAATCTCAAAGTAATATTAAATGTGTTTTATAAACCAATTGTCTATTGAGTTTGGCTGTTTCTCTTGCAAGAGAGTAAATAAAATCTTATATAACAGAGTCCAGTTTAGTTAGTATAAACTTATTGATCATCGACTTATTGTCCTAGGCTGGATATGAAGTTTATTGCTAAGTTTTTTAAGCAAGTCATTATATTTTCAAATTAAAAACTAGAGTTTTTAAAACGGCCAATGTTATATCCTTTATAAATATTTACATTTAATTACTTAAAAAAATTCCTGCTGTGTTTTAAAATGTATTCGAAATAATCTCGGAAATAATAAAGTATAAAATAAAACGAGGGTACAGTCAAGTGGGATCTTAAAAGGGATTCAAATGGTTTGTTTTGACTACTTGGAACTGAAGAGGTATAAAAAAAAAATTATCGGCCGACACTGAAAAATTCAAAGACGGCGTCACCGAAGCGCCCACTCGTCGCTGAACGGTACGTTTCTTACACCTTACTCCAATACACTTCACCTAGTGATTAAACGACATCTACGAAGAGTCAGCATCACTTGTAGACAATTATAATTGCAAGGAATATTAGTAATAATTAGATAAAAATATATAATAAGGCGGTCTTATTGCTCAGAAAGACAACCAGAAGAAGTCAGACTGAAAGTAAAGAATTCTTTACTATTGGCTGATCTCTATTGCCATAAATTGTCTAGGTATCTCTATTTACAGGTAGATATTTTAAAACTGGAATAATAATTAATATAAAATAAGTGTTGAATAAATCACTATATTTATGTTAAGTTATTATACAACTAATTATTTTACGTTACACTATAGTGTTAATACTAGCATCTGGATTTATTGTTTAATATGTTAATCGATTGTTTATAAAATAGCAAGAAATAATTATCATATATTAATATAGTTCATAATGAATCACATTAACTTGTATCCTCGATATTAGTTATGTGTACTTGTTACTAACTAAAGCGGAGATCTATCAGTTATATATATAATAGTATCAGTTGTATATAAATATATAGTATTGTTCGAGTTGCCGATCAGTCTTTGGCTGTTGAGGGAATCACAGCTCATGAAAACAGTTTTATAGTGTATAACTTAAACCTGTGAAATACCTAATGTAATAAACCGTATTATCTCTTACTTTAAGCGTTTAACTTTCAACTATATAAATAATCAATAATTTTGTAAATATTCTAATATGTAGATATGTTAGTAATGAACGTCTCTCGAGTTTCTTTCAATGTTGTTCCTAAAAGCGCCTATTTCCATCATTCCCATAGTTTCCTATAAAACTCTTTAAATGGACAGTAGTAAAAAGATTACCAAATGGCATAACTTCATTGTCGATAACCATCGGTTGTTAGTTTGTCACGGCCGCTGCACTAACTGCTGAGGTACATCACGCGTGCAACGTTTTTGTCTAAAACCGTAAAGTTTTTGTATCACAGCGCTCTTTCTTATGAAATATCATAAGAAAGTAGAACAAAAAAAATACATAATCGGGTTAGTTTTTAAATATTTAGGCGCCGCTACTACTATTTTCGCCCGTATTTATCATACACACGTTTCATATATAATAATTAATTTTTAATAATTATTACTTTTCTATTATTATTCATTACCGAGACATCGCTGCTTACAGTGGACCTTGGGGAAAAGCTCCAAGTCGTACAGAGCAATGGCTAAACTCCGAGCTTTCCTGTGTGATCGAATCAGAAATGAGAGATCCGCAATAGAACTTAAGTCACCGACATAGTCCAAAAGTTTGATAATCTCAAGTGGCAACGGCCAGGACATATCGCTCGAAGGACTGATAGCCGATAGGGTAGCAAGGAATGGCGACAGCATTCCGGAAGACGCAGTGTTAGCAGGCCCACCACTAGGTGGTCCGACGATCTAGTGAAGGTCGCGGTAAGCAACTGGATGAGGATAGCGCACATCTGATCCGTATGGAGATTTTTGGAGAAAGCCTATGTCCAGCTGTAGACGTCCGTCGGTTGATGATAATAATGATGATGATTATAAATATATTATTATAAACATTAGTGATTATATCTTAAATTAACAGCAATTACTCATACTAGTAATAATTGACTAAACAAAACGATACGTTAAACGGTACAAATACATTATAATAAAGATCATATCTTAAACTTTTTAAAAAAAAATTAATACTTTAACATGTCGTTAAACAATTTTGAATACTTAAAAATTGTTTTTATTGGATATTCGTACTGATCAAACAAAGAGCCATAAAAAAAACAACAATATATCATCTAAGTATAACCTCTATCAAAGCAATTACTATCCAATTAAACTTTATCATATCTCCATTGGCGTGTAATTGCTACAAAGGCGTAATTGTAGCTAAATAATGACAACACTACATTGTATAATACAATAGCGCCTACGCGATAGTTCAACACAATGTTGGATATTTCATACGTCTAATTACCTGTAATGAGATATTATTGTGCTGTACTGGTCCGACCGGCTAAATAGTATTAATTATGGTTATCAATAACGGTTTCTACTCCAGTATTGCATTTTTTTGTTTTGATAATTAACAGCTACATATAGCAGTTTTTTTTTATTCAACAAAGCAACGGGACGAACCAGACGTTCACCTGATGGTGAGTGATACGCCTGCCTGTATCAACGTGGCGCTAGTTAGGACGGTATATGCACATTGTGCTCGACGCTTTCATATATAAGATGTTATGTCTTGTTACCCCAGTAATTTAGAGATATTATTCGAAGTGCTGTAGCTACAAAGCTACAATACCTGTCGAACCAGAACACAGTAATTTTTGGATATTACTGTTTCGTGATAGAAATAGGGACTGCGGTGATATCTACCTAGAGGGTCCCCGGCAACAGAGGGCAGCCCTCTTCAAACTGAAGTTTGGCGATCAGAATCCTACCACCAGTAAACAGTAAACGTAACACCACACAGTTATTCTTACCATCTATCACCAAGGATCCTGGTTGGTGGTTTCACAAGAATCCACTAGCCTCTACCCTCATATTTTACTTCTGCATTTACACAGGCGTTATTGTATTCGAGGTGACCATACTACCACCTACGACCTCATAGTTATTTTTTTATACCATTAAACGACGAGATAAGCGGGACTTTCATCTGATGGTAAGTGATACGCCTGCTCATAACAACTGTGTCGCTAGTTATAATAGTATACACTGCACCACATTGCGCTCGGCGCCTTCAGATGTAAGATGTCGAGTCTCGTTACCCTGGTAATTACACTAGCCACAGCGCTCTTCAGACCGGAACACGGTAATGTTTGTCCACTACTGTTTGGCGACAAAAATAGGCGCTGCAGTGGTACCTACCTAGACAGTGTCCGGCAACAGAGACACACCACCGGTAAATGTTAGCCCATTCATCATCATCATCATCATCAACCGATAGACGTCCACTGCTGCACATAGGCCTCCCTCACAGATCTCCAGATCGATCGGTCGCTCTTTGCTCGCATCCAGTGTGTTCCCGCGATTCTCTCTAGATCGTCAGTCCACCTTGTGGGAGGCCTCCCAACACTACGTCTACCGATAAGCAAGCGCCACTCGAGGACCTTACTGCCCCATCGGCTGTCGGTCCTTTGAGCAATATGCCCTCTCTTCTGCCATTTAAGTCTAGCAATCTTTCGGACTATTTCGGTGACCTTAGTTCTGCCGATCTCCTCAATTTCTGAATTTAGCCTATTGCAGATAACAATATCTACTAAGTAAAACGATATTGTCTTTGGTCAATAATAGATTCTTATACTTAAGGAGCATAACTTGTAGAATTGTTTCGACCAGTCCATCCTTACCCCCTCTTACTACACACGGTAACCCTATAACGAATAAATAAAGCATTTTTATACGTTTTAATATAAATACAGTTACTTTAAAAGATCAATTGATGATTCGAAATCGAATTCTCAAATCGGCCGCAGATAATAACACAAAAAACTTTAATAGTCAGCGCGCAATGCAATTTGACTAGAAAAAAAATGACTCCGAATCATCGGTTAACGGGGCGTAACACCAGAAGTTACGTGCTGGCGGCAAGTGACCGAATATTTCAGGCCTGTGAATTACTACAGCCTCCCGTGAGAATGTGGTTACAAACCTTAAGATTTACCATTGAATTTTAAAATCTACTTTACCTTTTCCCATAGGCTACTCGGTTATGGAGCCCGATATCATTGTCTATTGATTTTTTCTTTGTTCAATATAGTCCATGACCATTTCAGTTTTTTATAGCACAGTACATTACTGATTCTCGTGTTTACATATTTAACCAATAAAATGCTCTCATTGTCTAATAGTTTTTGTCTATATCAAGTTTTATGCGAAATTAAACACTCGCCAAAATGTTTTTTTGTTTATTCGACGAAGCGACGAAACATACACTTGATAGTACGCCTTACTATAGCAATGTAGCACTAGCTACAGCATCCTTCCAACCGGAACACAGTAATGTTTGCACACTACTGTTTGGCAGCAGAAATTGGCGCTGCTATGGTACTTACGTAAACGGTGTCCGAAAACGAAGACCACCATTAAAATTTTTTTTTTTTGAGTTGTATACCTTAAATGATACGTTAGTATCTATATATAATGAACTAGCCGTTCCACGCCCACTTTGCAGGTCTTAACATTTCTGCTACTCCCCTTGGCGATAGGATTTAATAAATTCCATTCTTGGTTCATCTTTAAATGGCAGAAGCAATATCTCTACCAAATTTTAAATCTTTCTAATAGTTTCGAAGATCTCGTGATGAAACAATGAATCTCTGAGTATCTCCTCTGTATATAAATTGCATAAAATTTTATGACGAGTATGGTTTTCTTTTATGTACTTTTTAAATGTTGAATTATCATACATTTATTTGAGAATTTCGCAGAGGAACTGGTTCGGTCAATTTATCTGAACACTTGGCCGCGGGAATCAATTGAATCATCGCACAACCGCGCCCGATTGGGTTTGTTGAGGTACACGTATTGACCGTGGAGAATTGTTTGGTGAAGGGACTGCCTTTTGTGTGTCTCTCCTTTTTTTAAATCAAGATTTATTTTGTTTTAAACAACATTTTTGAAGAGCTTGCAACGTCGAAGTTGTTTATAAAGTAACGAGAGTTAAAAACATTCACAGATAGTAGATCTCTCTCATATATATATAAATAACAAAAAATTATATCGACACGCAAACATATAGATAATCGGTTAAAAATTTAATTGTATGTTTAAGAATTAAAAATTGATAACTAATGTACTATGTCCAGCAGTGGACGTGTATCAGCTGATATGATGTTGAACTTATAAACTATAAGATAATAATAATTCTTTTACTCGTGAAGTACTATAACTTTGACGTCATGCTTAAATTAACATTAAACGTGTATTATATTGTTCCAAATTCATAATTTAAATATAGAGCAAGTTGAACCGGATACTTATCCCTAATTAAGGAGCAGAAACATTGTCACGGGCCATTATGCGGCGGCTCCACAAAGTGTTGCCAGTTCGGCAATACGTACGAGTCGCCCGACGTAAATAGGCCGTGGTGGCAACTGAGCCGTTCAGTCGCGACTACATGCGACCGTTTGTTTTGATAACACCGCTTCTTATAAAAAACCAACACCAGCTCATACTCTCCTATATTCGTTCCTGGCAATCACACACCTGGCAACGGCTGAAATGGTATGACTACATGAAGAAGTCAACCGGGTTTAAATACCATCAGTTAAAAAGAATAGCTGAAGACCGAATTTGTTTACTCAATCTGCACCGCGGCCATTTTGGGGATTTTTGATAATAATAATAATTCTTTTATTAAACGAAGCTACGAGATGAGCGAGATGTTCACCTAAATGCCAAGTGATACGTCTGCCAATAACAACGTGGCGTCAATTAGCCTTGAGACAAGATGTTAAGTCTTGCCACTCCAATTTTTTCTCTAGCTACAAACGCCCTTCAAATCTTAACACAATAATATTTGCACACTAGACCCACCTATACTTTTCAGAGATATTTCCAAAAAATTAACGGATGCCACCCGAGACCCCAGAGCCGGAAACTACATGGCCCAAGGAATAAGGCTTGCCATTCAGCGTGGCAATGCAGTTTGCTTGGCGCTTTACCTTACGGGGATGACCTAGAGCATTTCTATTATTTATTCATATTTCCTTTAGTATATTTCTTTATATTGTTTTTTATAAATTGATATAAATAAATATAACATCATTATATAATACTTAATAAAAATTTAGAGGAGAACCCTTACAAGATGGATCGACGCTATGGTGAAGATCGCTTGAAGCCGCCGGATATGAGCAGCGCAGCACTGATCGGTGTGGAGATCTTTGGAGACTTATAACAAGCAGTGGATGTCTATCAGCTGATGAAGACGATGAAAACTTTACATAATCTTATTACAAATCTAAAAATGTTTTTTAAGTTTATTGTTAATGGAAGCAGTTTCATCAAATAACTACAAAAGAAATTACTGTCATTAACATCACGGACTCTATTCTTATACGTAATCAAATCGGGATCGCGTTTTTGTTTTCGTTTTGTTTTTTTTTTTCAATTTTCGTCAGTCGACACCGTGTTATTACGCCTAATTCTCATAATGATTACAAACGGATGAAGTTTGCATATGTAATCACATCTATTTTAATTTATCTACATTTGTTATCTATCGCGGATAGGTTATTTTCTTAATGTACATAAATATATTAATTGAGTTATAACAGTCTTAAATATAACTTAAGTATAACATATATATAGTATTGACTTCTGAATTTTTTTTATGGCAGACTTTGTGAAGTATAACTAAATTGTGGGAACATTTATTAAGCATTTCAACTATATTAAAAGTTGATGATGATATTTAATTGAATCATTTATCTTTCTTAGTTTTATTTTTATTCTACGACGAGACGAGACGAACAAGACGTTCACCCGATAATAAGTGAAACGCCTGTCCAAAAGAACGTAGCGCTAGTTATGATGGTATACACTACACGATATTGTGTTCGTCGCCTTGAGACATGCAAAGTCTCGTTATCCCAGTAAGTTTACTAGCTAACCCTTCAAATCGGAACACAATAATATTTACACACTACTATTTGGCGACAGAAATAGAAGCTGCGGTGGTACGTACCTAGACGGTCTTCGCCAGCAGAGACCTACCCCCAGTAATTTAAATCTGCACTATTTTAAAAGTTAAAACTAGAGGGTATAAGGTGGTCCTGCACAACAACTCACGTGACCTAAGTCAATCTCACTTATTCATGGTGCACTCTGCTAGTCAATAAGCGAGGCTTTACCTCCCACTATCCCTAATTGGGCCAGCGTGATAGTAAATGGCCAAAATCTCGCCACATGAATCCCTACAAACGTGGTGATCTTTAGGAGAGGCCTATGTCCAGCAGTGGACATCTGCCGGCAGATGATAATACGAATTTTATCATAATATATATTTCTTACTTTTTATTTTACGAAATCGCCTGTACCTGCGCAGTACGTGCACCTAAAGAGCGTGATTAACTGCCGGACGCTTTTAAATAAAAAAAAAATCAATAGTTAACACGTAAGCTCTGTTTCGCCACGCTTTTTTCCGCTGAAGATTCAATAGGTCCGTAAGATCCGAGAAAGGTGATGTTTTTCTACAAAATTCCATCCATCTGAGCTCCGTAACGAGCCGCCTGAACGGAACGTGGCAGGATATTCAATTTGTACTCGTTAAAGACCTGTCCACGTCCTTTGTTCGCGTAACGCACGCACTAAAATACCTTTTGATGCGCTTCCCAAACCTACCTACGCGGATGCTATATACATAATATAGGGTGGCGCAAAAGTAATCCTCCTATCAGAAAATGCTATAAATTTTGCCTTGATGTAAAAAAATTAAACGACCAAATAAAAATAATCCACAAGAAGAATCAAAGTTTTTCATATTTTTTTTTAAATCACAGCCAAAAAAAAAATATGAAAAACTTTGATTCTTCTTGTGGAATATTTTTATTTGGTCGTTTAATTTTTTTACATCAAGGCAAAATTTATAGCATTTTCTGATAGGAGGATTACTTTTGCGCCACCCTATATAATTAGGAATAATAAAATAAATCAAGAATTGCTCTGTATTATCAGGCTATTAAGAATAAGACTTAGGTAAACCCAGCCACTAAGTCTTCGTCTTCTATTTCGTGTAGTTCTTGACTGAAGGTCGTGCTAGTCCTGAAAGGCTCTTAATGTCGCATCAACCAGCTGCCGGCACACCGCTCTGTTCTCGGCACGTCTCAGGGCATTCCGAATATTGGTGCCTAATCGAGCCCGTGATCTTCTGCTCTCTATCTTTCCTACTACAATCAGCTTATCCAAATTAATTGGTTGCCTCCGAACAATATGGCTAAAGTAACTTAGGACTCATTTGTAGCAAATGGTGGACAATCTGGTGATGATTTTGAGTTATTCGAGAATGGATTTGTTGGTTCACTTTCCTGTCATTGCCACTAAGTAGAAGGCGACTAAGTCGCGGGCTTTTGAGAATAGTTAACTAAAGTAAGCCGCGCCACTAAGTAGTAGTCGACTAAAAGAGTTTTCGGGTTCGTGGGCTTTGAAAGTAGCGGCTCTCATTGTCCACTAAGCGAGCCCTGGATAAACGATAAGTACGAGGTGGTTTAGTGCTTGTCATACCAAAGCGAAATTACCGAGGATGGCTGCAACCCTCCTTGGGGTGTGCTTTAGGCATTATGCCGGAAGACGCCGGTGTGTTCCATAAGAGACCCCGGGCCTCGCGCACCGGACTGAAGATGACCACCGAGCCGGTTTTAGTCAGTAAAAATCCCACATATCCTTGCCTTCTCCCCAGAAGAAGGATATCTTTTTAACAGATTTCCCTCACGATAAATAAAAAAAAAAACTAAAATAAATCAATGAATGATAACTATATTACAACTTCAATCATTACTATCAGCTATGTTAATCGTGTGATTCGGGAAAAATTATATAATATTTTTTTTATTCAACAAAGTGACGAGAAAATCGGGACGATCGCCTGGTGTTAAGTGATGCGCCTGCTCATAACAATGTGGTACTAGTTAGTGGGATGGTTTACATTGTACTTGTCGCCTTGACACATAAAATTTTAAATCTCGTTACTACCATAATTTTTCTAACTAATACCCTTCGAATCGGAACATAGTAATTTTTACACATTAGTGTTTTCCGGCAGAAATAGAATCTACCGCGGTACCTACCTAATACGGTTTCCGGCATCAGAGACTAACTCAGCAGCATTCACAGAGCTCCTTACAGAGATTTAATTAATTGTCTTATCATGGTTTTTTTTACATAATTTTATATCAGTACATGCTTTACAATGTTATGTGTATACTAAATTTCAAGACTTGTTATGAATGCAATGGTAATGAAAGCTTTGATGATTGACGAAACAGATGATTAATCCCGTTTGAACAATATAAATGTGATGGAGAGGAGTATAGAAAAAATTCATGATGCTGCAAATCCGTCCAGGGATTATAGTGTCATCGTCCAAATTATATTAAGTTTAATTCAGTATCTTGTTATTGTGGTAGTAAAATAATAACTGCTATATTTAACTACAATAATTGTATAAAGGAGTAAAGAACAGAGGTGAACAAAAGCGGCGGGTATGCGCGTATCGATCGGCGGCCGGCCCGCGCCACACCGACATTGACTAAACAAAATCGACACTGCTGAGTAACGAGACTCAAGCCTTTCATTACTCACATCCATTTGGACAAAGCCGAATCTCAACATCTGCAGTAGTAACGATATTCATCTCCAAATTCTTTAAAGTCGCTTTTTTAATTGTATAAATAAGCGACGCGACGAGAGCGATGTTCAACCGATGGTATGTGATATGACCACCATTTCGCGCTCGTCACCTAAGACATAAGATGTAGAATCTCATTACTCCAGTAATTACATTAGCTACAGCATCTTTCAAATCAGAGCACAGTAACTGTATGGCGGCAGAAATAGGCGCTGAGGTGGAACTTATCTAGACGGTCTCCGCCAACAGAGACCTACCAGCAGTGAAGAAAGTTTTTACGAAAGTTATTGTTAATGAAAACAGTAATATTTAATTCAATTAAATCAAATCTGCTAGCAGATATATATCTATACTTAGTACATAAAGTAGTAATAGAAAATAATCTTCAATTGGCTTACCTCGTAATGTGTAGAAATGCGAGAAAAACAGATTAAAATGTTAAAAAACAGAAACTAGAAAAAAGCTAATGCCTTTAGATAGTTTAACATTTTTTCTTTAATGTAATTATCTTGAAATAGTCTCATTCCTTAATTTTTTGCTGGAGAATTTTGAATCTGATCTCAAACACGTGGGTAGTAGTAGTATAAGATATGATGGGGCTGCCATTGCCATTAAAGGTTAAAAGTTCCAAAATAATGGTAAAGTCTTAATAAAACAGTATTTTTCCAGTCTCCTCTAGAATCCATTATCCTTCTACGTTTAACCATTAATGAATTACTGTGTCATAAACAAACGAAAATTACTTTTTTTCTGATGGGAAGTTAACGAAGTGTTTGTATGGAAAATAAATATGTCTAGTAATATACCAGCGATTCGTTTGATGTCCTCGAGGTATAAGGAGGAGAGGTGGCAAGAACGAGACTCAGTCCCTGTCAATCTTCACAACTGCCAACCTCGCCTGTTCGTGGTGCATCCTGCAGATCGACCGACGGTGGTATAACCATTCATCACTGGCTGACTCAAATATTACGGACCGTAATCGGTCAGTAACGATATCGGGGCGATAGACACACTACTGCGATCACCAACTCACCTGCCAAGCGTGGTGATTATGGCAAAATCCTTTTAAGTAGCAAAAGCGATATCTTTACCAAATTTCGGGTCCTTACTTCCAAAAGTATTGGAGATCTTATGATGAATGTGAATCTTAAGAGGGCCGTGGATCCCGGGTCTACGAACCCAATATCAGATGAGCTAAGTCAAAAAATAACTAGGCAGCAATATCCACCAACAGAGAATAGTTTCGCATAAGATGCCTAAGTTCAACTAAGTGACCGACACGCATGAGCATTGATATTCCATTAACTTGTTGTCAAACAACTAAAGTTTTTACAAGGAAAATATCTTGTTAAGATTAGTTGTTTTTTTTTCTACAATTTTTTCTTGATACTCATAAGGAAAATAAATGATATATACTCAATAAACGTTTTGAAACCATTCAGAAACAAAGCAACGTTTCCTAAGTAACTTATAAGCAATACCAAAGTGGTGGATTCGTATTGACGACTTTTAAATTGTCCTCCTTATTAATATGTCGTTAGAATAATAAAATCTAACGCGATTTAGGCAGCATTGTCACATCAGGAGTCAGGTGCGTCCTGTTCCACCGTAACTGATTCGATATTTTTTTGCTGGACCGTAATGTCTTTTGACGTTTTTTTTTTAAGCGATTTGCGTGTTTTATACAGTCCTAATTGAGGTCCAGATTCGCTAAGGATGCGATTAGGTCATGATTGATACAGCTGTTTTGCCGTTTTGATGCGTTAGGTATTTAAATCTTACGTTATAAATTGTTCCCCCTTTGTTAATTTCGACTTCAGCGAAAATAAGCATGACGGCGGACGAATGGAATTTAAAATATAATTAATGAAATGCTTTAATTTGTTTTATATGATTCACTAATACATTTCCTTGCAAAATGTAAAGGAAATGAATTGCCCCAAAGACTATGTTTTAGTAGCCAATGTAATTTATTAGCAAATTAAATCACCTTTGAATGAGAATTAGAAATCCTTAGAATTTCAAATTTAAAATTAATAAGTAAAAAACATAGTCCTTGTTAAACAAAGTTATGTATAGTGCTATTTTAAAATTTTTAAATAACCATATAACAGCCTTATGTTATCATAAATTATAGATATGAATAGTACACAACGATCGCCTAATTATGTGCATATACTTTATTTCTGTATTTATTATCTCACTGCTGCATCTTTTTTCTTCAACATTTACTTATTGAATAAGCTACATTGTTAAATAAATTCCTATATATATGATTCATACTATTACTAAAGCTTGTAACCATAATAAAAGTACTCATAATTTCGAGACGAACTGGTACATCATCGAATTTCAATACGTATACCGACAATGACAAAGCGTTACATAGGCAGTTTAAGTTAACGATGCGGATTTAACTGCAATGGGTCATTTTTATTAATGTCTGTGGTAAACCACAGGCACTAAGCACTGAAAGGACCAGTTATCTTAGAAGATACTTAAGTTCTTATGCACCAGGGGGCTCCCTTTTCACATAGTCCAACCAAAAATCGAAATTCTTAACTTAGAGTTTTATTCGTATTAAAATAGTTGTATTATATAAACTATTGATAATTTGATATTTTTATAATACTTACATTAAGTATATATGTATGTAAAGGTATCGTTTGTGCAAATACCTTACTTTAAACAATTTCTTATCGAAAAGAAAAACAATAAACATAAAGCAGTTACGCAGAGTCCGTACGCGTTAAGTCAAACCATAAAATGAAACATTAACAAGTTAATTTTAAAAAACAATTAACTTTTACACGATTCCGTTTGAAAATAGTAGGTAAAGATATTAAACGAAATAGGGCAACACCAGCCGGATACTGCGATACCGGCATTGTACGAGTATACATACATATAAATGCCCATATAATACAACAGGATATGATACTATTGTTCTTCCATTTTCTTTGTCATCATAATTTTTTTTTAATAATGTCTTTCATAGATTAAGACGTTTTTTTTTATTTGTATGTCACCGTCACTATGCTATACTTTCATCAACACCCATCATATTAGTTGAATGTAGACGGTTATAGGAGCGCTATATTCGTTTCTTTTGACGAACTCCGGCTCCATAGGCTTAGTATTCAATAAGCTATATAAATCGGTTAAAGGACTAGCAGCGCTGAATATCATCAGAGAATAGTATCATTATAAATTGCACAAACGCGTTACTATATTTATACGAAAAAAACATTTTCTTTGTCATTAAATATTCATACTTTATCAAAATATAAAGTGTTAGTGTGAGACAATGAAGCTTCCAAACATTTGAATAATGGCTTCGTCCTTGTTCATCCTAGCTGAATGGTCGTGATCATGGATCGTTTGATAAATTAGTCGCGCCTTTTGTGCGACATCTCCTTCTATTGACACAGCATGTCCATTCATCATCATCGCTCATATCTATATACGAAAATATCCCTTGAACTGTTCTTAGGACGTTACCTCTTTTCTTAATATAACTTTTATATAAACATTTTATGATTAACTTATTTGTGATGTATTCATTACTTCCTGCGTCCAAAATATTACTTAGCTGGCTGTGATCAAAAGAGAATTAAATAACCTTTGCCATTGGAAATTTCCAATGGAATAAAACAAACGGAAAAAGCTATATAAGAATAATTGTCTTGGCAAATAGACTAATTCCCTACAATGTTCGCAACGATTGTTTCCTGTAGAGCTTTTGAGAACGGCCCGTATATTATTGGATGCTCGTTAAAATGTTACGATTGCTGGGTGTGTTTTTATTGTATATTTTATGGCGGGAGAGTTACATTTTAGCGCTGCGGGCCCTTTATTACGGTGTCATAGACTCGAATAATGTTTTAGTACCTGATAACGAGTCGAAAGTCGGTCTCTCCTATTTATAATACCCTTAGATACACTTGTCATGTATCCAAGCAACGGTTGAAAAAATTAACGATTAAATACTTTATACAGCCTTTTACTGAATCAAGCTTAATGACGCTATTAACTGATTGCAGGTTTTGGTATATTCAGAAATACACATTATAGATTTATAATAAACATAATATAATAAAACCTTCCAATTTAGTAAATCATTAGGATGTAACGTAGATTAATTGATTATTGTTGTTTAAAGATTATTCATAGAAACCTTCTCCCGTTTGTTCCAGATGGTCAGTCAAATCATCTTAACTTATTCAACTCCAGGCCCCAACCGAAAAAGAAAAGAAAATCAAGGACTGCCTTCACGAACCACCAGATTTTTGAACTGGAGAAACGTTTTCTCTATCAGAAATACCTATCCCCAGCGGACAGGGACGAAATAGCCAGTTCTCTCGGCCTCTCAAACGCGCAAGTAATAACGTGGTTCCAAAATAGAAGAGCGAAGCTGAAACGTGATATGGAGGAACTGAAGAAAGACGTCGAAAGCGCAAAAGTCCTATCGGCACATAAAACCTTTCTGGAGAACGTGACGGATTTGGGCATACTGAAGAAGAAAGCTATGAGCATAGGTGCCAGCGAGGAGGCCGCGACTAATTTAGTCGTGAATGCGTCCAAATGAAACGAGGCGGCGCGCTCGATCGCGCCCGACGTCAGCTACGATCGAAGCGTGCTCGATTTCTGAATCGATGCCCACAGACTATACACACGGCGAAACAGTGATCGAAAATACAGACTAAAAACAAAAGATTAAGTGGCGTTGTAACTTAAAAAGTTTATTGTTATTTAACGAAAAACAGTGAGTAAACAAAAATAATGTTATCTGTCTTTGGTGATTACCTTTTAGAGATAAACTTCTAGGAATTAAAATAAGGTCACGGACATAGCCCAGAAGTTTGCTCGACTTATGTGGCAATGGCAGAGCATTTCGCTCGAAGGAACAGTAAGGACCTCCACGGTAATGTCTTCGAGCGGTGCCCGCGTACCGTTAGACGCAGTACTGGAAGGGCCCTATAAGATGGATCAACGATCTGATAATCATCGCGGGAAATCTCTGAATGCGGCAACGAAAAACTGTTCAGCATTGAACTCTTTGGGGAGGGCTAGCGTCCAGCACTGGACGTCTTACGGCATGAGATGATGATGAAGTATATACCTGAAGCTACTGATTAATTCTATTAAACATATTTAAATATTTCAAACTCGTTAGTGACGTTAGATGTTTTTACCTTCACTAATATAGTATTGCATTTTAAATCACTACTTAAATTTAAAGTAGCGTCTAAGTAACGTTAGCACCTAAGTCCAGCGGTGGACATCTCCCGGCTGATGATGATGATGATGATGTTAGCGCAACGTTAGTATTAATAATAGCAGTGCTAAATGTTGGTTTCTTTATAAGCTAACTTAAATTGTAAATATGTCGTTTTGTACAAAAATATACTTGAAGAAGCTTCTTTCGAAATATAAATGTGATAGTTGAATGTATTTAAGTACTTAATATTTTATAGAAATATTCTAAATTATTTATTTCGTTAGCATTACCACTGATGATCATGTGAGCTAGAAATAAAAAGTTATTACGACAATCTGCTAGATTTGTTTATAGCTATTATCCTACCATAACGTGCAATAAAAGGACAATGGAGAAGGATCATGATCGAAGTTCACGCGATCGATTTAAAAATAAGAAGATCCTCACAACTAAGATAACCGACATAGCCCAAAGTATTCAAGGAGAACCGACGAGCTGATGAAGGTAACGAAATCTTTGAGGAATGCCTGTGTTTAGTAGTAGACGTCAACCGACTGATGATGACGATGAAGATAGTGCAATATGAAGTGTTTGATTATCAGTGATAATGCTAATTAACGAATTACTCTGTAAATATTATAATTGTATAGTTAGATTGTTTCGTAATGTAATAGTGATTAATGTAGATTAATATCATTTCTTAACGTGCTACTGAAATATAAAGCATCTGAATAGGTTTCCAATAAGTATGATTAATAACCAGTTTCAAATTAACTGCGTCTTGATATTTTACTGTCAACAGCAGTAGTAAATTAATGTTAGTATAACTTTAAATGGGTTATAGAAACAACGGATTTTTTTAACTTCAAGCAGATGGCTGGTTAATTATAAAATATTTATATTCAGTTAACTGTTAAATTATAAATCAACGATAAAAAGTAACTATAATATTAAAAGATGGATTTGATTAATTCTGAACTAGTGCATTTAACCTTTTTTTTTAATTTTGCAAACATTTATTTAAATTAAATATAAACAAAAGTATCATACTTATAGTGGTAATTAATACTTTGTTAGAGAAAACGCTCTTTGTAAATTAACAAAGCCGAAATTTGTTGTACAAAGATTTAATACTTATATACGAAAGCAGTTTTAAGTAAAATCTAATAATTTCCTATAGCAAAGTAATCCACAGTTATACATGAAAATGTTTTATATGTTATTACAGATTAATTTATTTATTAGCAATAGATATTTTAAAGCCATATGTTTGTTTCACAGGAAACTGTTATTCGATTGTTAAAAAAATGATTAAATACCTCCTTTGTATATTATTTCAAAGACAAACTTACGTTGTTTTTGTTAAAACAAATATAAAATAATATGTTCTAGCCTTGTATGTGTCAACACTGGTTTAAAGTTAAACGTTCCTATTATGTGCGCAGTTACTTAATATATTTGTAATATATATTTAACAATAGCACTAAACGTTTGCTTCTGCAAATCATGTGAATATTGATTTAGTGTAAATAAATAATTACGTGTTCTATAGGGTCGTTTGTATTTAACCTTTTAACCTTGATACAATTCCTCATGGCTACACGCTCAAAGCTACAACACTACAAGCTTAAAAATGGATATAAAGAGCTTAAAGATAGACGTTCATTGCTAGATGTAGGCTTTGCACAAAGATTCCGATATCGATCGAATATCGATTCACATGGAGGGCTTTTTGCCGCTTTCCACCACGCTGACCCAATCCAGGTTAGTATGAGCCAGGGCCTCATTCGTTGATTAGCAGGGTGCACCACGAGCAGGTGAGGTTGGCTTCGATCCCGAGAGTTGTTACGCGGACACGTATACATCCCTAATTTTTTCAGTGATTTCGAATTTCTTTTGGAAGTCCAGAAAGGGTAATAATTATAAGCATCTGATTACAAATCAATTCTTTTCACTTTCAAATTATTTGAATGAACGATTTGATTAATGGCTACATTTCTATCCGAATATCTGGACAGCAGGATATTCTTGAATTATTCAAATCTTGATACAATTGTCGCAGATATACAAAAAAACTTATAAATCTTTACAATTGAATAACCATTATTATTACTTATTCATGTAAACGTAATTAATACAGTCATTTTGTACATGTTTACTCATTAAAAAACTTATTGATAATTCGTAAAATGATGTAAATATCGCCGTAATCGTAGCGTAAGTTTAGTAAGTGCTGCCATCTAGTGGTGAGGTGGCAATACAAATCGATATATCAGAAATTCAAATCGGAAATTCCTGTTAAAATTATATTTAATTAACCTAATAAGTCATCATCATCAGCCAATAGACATCGACAGCCACAGCCCTCCCTCTAAGATCTCAACAGCGATTGGTACTGTGCTGCCCGCATCTAGCGGCTTCCCGGAACCTTCGATTGTTTGTAAGGATTCATATAGGGGGATTTGGGGCATTTTATATAAAAAGGAGACTAATTTTTTTTTGTTAAATTTAACATATTTAAGTTATTATCTCATTAATTTAATCAAACTGTCCTAAGTTTTTTTTCAACGTACATTTGGCTAATGGCAAGAAGTTGCCCATAACGTAGGATGGTATGTGGTGATAATGTAGGTTAGGGTTACTTAATACACTGTACCACATTATGCTCGTCGTCTTCAGACATGAAATATTAAGTTTCGTTACCGTAGTAATTTCACTAGCCACAGCTCTCTATAAATCGGAACATAGTAATGTTTACACACTACATTTTGGAGGTTGAAATGAGCACTATGGTGATGGCTATCGTAACGGTCCACGTAATAGAGATTTACTACAAATTTAAGGATGAGTATTAAGATAATTTTAAAAAAGATTCTTTTTTTTAATATGAGAGACCACACAGAAACCAGGGAAGCTAAAATTTTTAAAATGTCTAACATTAGCGGACTCAAGTTAAACGTAGCGGTGTCTTCGTGTTGTTTGAAATCGATTCGCTACACGTCCAAATAAGCTCTATGAAAGAATTGCCTTTGTTTGGATTAGAAACGGGCCTTGATGACGGCGTCGCGTGCCCCACGAGGTACCGAGTAAGGGTTATTGTACATTTAATATTATTTAATAATACCTTCGATATGATACAGAGTACTGCAGCTCCTAAAACCAAGTTTTAATCAAAACTGTAACTAGTTTCCATCAAGAATTAAACATCTGATAGATATTATAAGCTCCTACACAATAAAGCGTTGGAACTTCGTACCTATCCGTACATGCTTAGTATATCTGTAACCAAAATGTTTATAAAATAGCATATAGAAATCAATACACCATAATTTCTCTAGAATTGTTTTATTAGGGAAAAGTAATGATTCCACGCTACTGTTTAACTGCTGAAATGCCGATTGCGATGGTACCATCTTAAACTGTAAATGGTAAGAGAGACGAGTACACAATTGATTACAGTTGCTTAAAGTTTTAATATATATACCTGTTTGGCTTTCATAAATTAAGAAATAAACTAAATTAAGTAATACAAATAAAGGGACATCACCGGCGTTTGAAAATTAAGAGGAATTATTGGATGTTATTACACACAATTGACTGAAATTTTAATGATGACGAACAGGCATTTAAAATAATTCATGAGGAGACAATGTTGTTTGAATAAGCGACATTATTAGCGATGTAAACCACACCTTTTAAAAACCCGATGTCAAATTACGTAAACAATCCGATGAAGAATGTAATTGTTAAAACTGTACGAGGATTTGTTACGGACACGAGTTTGTTATTCATTAATTGGTCGTCCGGTGGATACGTCCACCGCCATAATAAGACCTGCTGATCAGTTCAAATCACATGCGGGCATAGACCAACCTTGACTGGACTTTAGAAGTGGACACGCAGCGCCTCGGCCACTTTTAAATATTCATTGAAAGCCGAAAAAGTTAACTATGGGCCAGTGTCTTCACCGAGTGTGATGATCCGTAAACAATTAGTAATAGCTTTAGTAAACTCCAAATATAAATTGTTTATTTGCTTTTAACAGCATAAATAAACATTCAACGACGTCATTGAATATCAATTGTGTTCATCCTAGAAATATCTGAAAGCGAATATGACATAGATAAAATAAGATATAAATATGATCTTACGCGTTTAGAACGTAAGGAGGTTTTTTTAGGTCTTGGTAGACCAGAATTTTTAACAAAAGAACAGGAGTCTCAGGTTTGATGACAAAACGACGTTGACACGATATGACTATGCTAAATGAATCTGTGTCATACCTTCGACATCTATTCCTTCTGTTCACAGATAATCTAAGTAGAAAGAATATTATTTATAATTTTAACGGTTTAAGAAATAGAACCCCAATACGATGGTGGTGTCACCAAGTGATTCTACAAATTTAAGCACAATGCTTAAGTGTTAAGTTTCCCGCAAGTCTCTTTCTAACATGCTTGTTTGGAAGCTAAACGTCGCACAGGTATCAGTCAAGTCTTCAATAAGAGAAACCTACCGACATTTATATAATAGGGTAAGCGGTTTAGCACCACCTTAAATCTACACCACGATTATAATTATCAAACCATCATCAGCATAAGCCGATAGAAGTCCACTGCTGGACATGGCCACCCCAATGATTCTCATATGGATCGGACAGCGATTCATATGTACTTGAGCTATATCCCACTACGCTGGGCAATATGGGTTGATGGGAGCCTAGTTTGTTGATTAGCGGGATGGACTACGAGCGGGTAAGGTTGGCTTGGATACCGTGAATTATTGTACGGGAACCATTACACCTCACATAAAATACACTGCAGCTCCCAAGACCAATAAGCGCAGACCACGGCATGCGCTAATCCTGTCATTCCCACGGGTCCCGCACTTCACGCACATGCAATCCGTCACCACATCACGTTATCACGCACACTTCTGACACAAACAAGACACTCTGAATTTCGACATTACCGCTAACACAAGGTATACCCGCGATCAGGGGCAGTTCTCATCGCCCAGAGTTTCCTATACAGGAGTAGGTGATCGGGGAAAGGAACCGCGCGCGTCCTCGACGATCGAGTAGATTCGCCAGAATACCAAAAATCCAGACACATATTGTGAAAATCCGAAGTCGGACAAATACACTCTACATAGTACATTTTTCCACGAGCCCAGTAACAGATGAGCTGTAAGAGTCGCTATAGCTTGCAAGCGCCTACATCAACAGAATCAAAACACTGCAGCTTAAATAATAACACACATGACTTATAAGTTTATTCATTATAAATGAATATAAACCACAGTCTCCCAATTGAATATTGATACAATGGAATAAATTACAGTTCTCTTAAAGTTTCTTTACATATTCTATTTAGTAAAACATTTATTGCAGTTAACAAAGAAATCCGTTTTTAACTGTGCATCGTATAATTAAACACGCCTTATATGCACCGTGCTATTAATAATATATTACGAGAGAAGAACCTGCAAAACCAAATGTTTACAGTTTCATTCGAAAAACCAGTAGCAAGTTCAAAACTAACCGCAACTTAATTAACTATCATCAAACGTACAAACGTAAAACATACATTGGGTTAAAATAAACCGTTAATAATATAGCCGAGAGCCGTTAATTGGTGTTGCCGTATGTTAAGAATAAATTAATGTTTCCTATTGATTTTGATACGTTGAAAGTTTTTAATGCGACGTTACAATCATTTGGCCGTTTTATACAAAATGAATACAGTAATTTTGTGTTCAACACTGGTGGTGAAGTGCCGGCATCGTGTAACCGAGCAATTCCATCATGCCCGCGGCAGCAGCTTCTATTCTTTAAGCAATCGTCCTTTCCAAAACGAAGGCAAACAATAATGTCGGAATTAAAAACAGTTGTTGAACTCAAATGTAACAAAATAATAACCGAGTTGTATCGCTACGTGTAATTATTCGACATTTGTTTCCGACACCGAAGGCGCCCGTGTGGTATTACCAGTAATTATTCATACGAAAATGTTTAATGCAATTAATCTACAATACTACAATTTAAATGTGATTGTTGTAATATCCATTGAAATGTTTGAATGTATTATTTTTTTTATTCAATTAAGCGACGAGACGGGCGGGACGTTCAACTAAGAGTAAGTGATACGCCCGCCGATAACTAAGTGGCGCTGGTTAGGATGACTGCTGCACCACATTGCGCTCGTCGCCTGAGAAATATTGAGGCTCGTTATCCCACTATTTATACTAGCTACCCCAGCTACAGTTCCCTTCAACGGGAACACAGTAATGTTTGCACAGTACTGTTTGACGGCGGAATCTGCTGTGACACCTACCTAGACAGTCTCCTGGAACAAAGACCTATAACTATTATTGTAGAGCCTTTTTTAATAAAAATATTAATAATATAGGTATTAATATCATGTCATAAATCAAACAAAACTTTGAAAATGTTTAAAGTTTTTTCCTAATAGTCCTTCCTTTCCTTTTGCTTTGAAATATGTTAGTATTATCATCAACTGAAAGACATCCACTGCTGGATATAGGCCTCCTCTAAAGATCTCCACATACGGTCAATATGGCCTCTGGTACCACTGGGCATTAGGGGCTGTCGTATGTAACGGTTCATATGCCCCGATTTAGGTTATTTCCCATCACGCTGGCTCAATGCGGATTGGCGGAAATCAGAGCCTCTTTTGTTGATTAGGGTGCACCACGAGCAAGTGACGTTGGCTTGGCTCCCGTAATTTGTTGTAATGTACCTATTAATGTGAACAAATGAGTAATACTTATTATAGTGGAATACAGTACAAAGGTATAATTAATTAATCATAAATGATGCAATAACCTCAGACGACGAAGATTTTTAAAAGGTTAAAATATTACTAGCACGTTAGTCGCTCCATTTATAATGTAAGGGTAGTAGCTAGGTAGCTAATTAGAAAAACCTTACTACCAATTAAACTCCACAAAATATCACCACGGATTGACTCCAGGGACCATCGTGTTACCATGTACGGGGTTAACAATTGCGCCTCTAGGACAGTATTGTAAATTTTATTTTGTATACCGTTTAGTCCTCGTGCCTGTTTACCAGATTTATTTTATCTAATCAATATCATCAGTCACAATTCGTATCCCAAATAGCCGTTACATATTTTAGTAACAGAGGCCGTCATTACCGGTAACGTCATTTTGTTTATAATTAAAGTGTCATTATAATTAATTTGAGAGTGCGCACGCGCCGCCTCAGGCGCTGACAGTTGCAGGATTACCTTTTTTTACCGTATCCGCTTTTAAATTTTATCGAAGGTCTCCTGGGTTTCATTATTCGGTTGTAGCGACTTCATGATAGAAATGTCATATAATATTCTAGTACAAATAAATAATTAGTCAACCACACCATTCAAATTCAAACTCAAGTTGAAGTTTCTAAATAAATGGTCTGTTCTTCGCAGAAGACTTCATAGTAAGAACAGTTCTAAATTTGGCAATGACGAAGAATAAATACGGAAGTCCACCACCTTGCCCGAAATAAAAAGAACTCGTTAAAAGTCTCACCACAAATCATGATTCTTATAGATCTATGAAAAGGAAGGTTGACCTCAAATTACTAGGAATGTAAGCAAAGGAAACTGACAGTAATAATTGAGGACTTGTCGAAAACCTACACCATAATGTAACACGTACTGCCAAATAATATAGTTTAAACATTATTTTGTTACTATTTGTAAAGTGACAATGTTTCCAATTTGCCTGATAGCAATAATCACAACATTCGCCATAACTAGTAAAATCATTAAGCTAACGAAATGTACAATCTTATATCTAAGATGAGAAGTGGAATGTGGGGTAGTATAAATATCTGGTGTCTAAATGTAGTACACCAGGGAATCTAATACGAAAGCACGTCTTGCTTGTATCAAAGTCTGTAACTATTAACGTGTTCAGTACATTTATCATCGTTTCATCCTTTTGTCGTCTATTGCTCCTCCCCATATTTGTTACAAAGTCACAGGAAATCTTTTTCTTATTATTGTTTCTTCATAGTGACCTCTCACGATAAGCCGTTCCTTGAAAAAGAGGCAGCAAAAACTTGTTTGCTTCCTCTCTGATAAAGCAATCCAAAGAGTCTTGAAATCTAAGATAAGAGAGCTCTAGCATTTCAGGAGCCTTGCTATTAACAGCAGTCTTGGAGCCGATCAGCCATGTCTTACGTCATCCGACCATCGACAACTTGGTCTATCAAGTTCGCATCCTTCCATTTTTCCTTACCTAAAGTCACTAAATAATTCAACATCTATTTCATATTTTGGCACAATGTAACGCTAATTTTATATCGCTCATGGAACTTATACTTAAAGTCCAAATGGCGTTTATGGTAATTTTTTTCCCATAATAACCTACCCCTGCGGCAAAGAATTGACCCAAAAACCCAGCCTCCGTACTGTAACGAATTAACAAGAGAACTTTGCCGAATGATGAATCGTTATTTACCATTTGTTGGCCGTTAAAAAAAATTGAAATTGCACCCTTACCGCCATTAAAATAAGTGCATATGTTGTCTGTGCATTCGGAATTCGCAAATGGAGCGTCTTTTGAAAGGAGAAAAGAAAATAAACAGGGTTGTCTATGGCCCGTAATTCGGCACAATGACAATTTGATGTGGAGTGAACACGTAACAATGGCTGATAATGAAGTGGTTTTGTCGTGTTTTAGAGCTTTATCGACGAGTGGGGGTATATTAAGGCACAATTATGTTATAAATGGGACTTTATTGGACGATTAGCGGCGACGGATCGGAGTGGCGTACGCTGTTGTGAAACCCGCTTTAGGAAATCTGTTGCTAGTACAGACGCGTCCACTTGTTTCTCTTTACACCTTATAGAAATGCTCCAATAAACTGATAAAGTTTAATTTTATAAAGTGAAAATAGTACAAAATAATAAATTTAGATTTTTTCTACATCTTCTATAAACACTAAATAACACGGAATTAGAGGTTCTATAAAATCGCAAAAATTTACAGAGTCGTTGAGAAACTCTTAATAACTCAAAATTACATTCAATAGAGTTCGTATGTTATGAATATAATAAAAAAAAAAAAACAAATTTTATTTTCCTTATGTTTATTGCCTAAAATCCAATCTAATATAAGAAATTTACATTCGTCAAATAAATTATTTTGTCTTTACGTTTACTATTTATTGAAGATGAACAATTTTATACAAGGAAGCTGTGTCTGCAAGATAAAAATATCAGCAACGGCTTTTGGACTCACAGCATAAAAATAATAAGCCTATCAATTGCTTTACCCAGTTGGCTTAACTAAAGTTTCCTTGTAACGAGGAGATTCCCAGGGCCATATGTTATGGAGTTTGGTCGCTTACTATACTGACGTGAATATACACCTATGGCATTACTGCATACTGACTACCGAAATGTGAGAGGTGGAGTATTCTTGGAGAGCATTTAGAAAAAAAACTCTTCATCAAAAAGTCGACTATAGTTTCGAAGACATTTTCAACTAGCACTTTGGTTCGCAAATGTACCATGGATGATTGTAATAAGTTATAACGTCCTAATAAATTTATGAAAGGAAACGATTGACGTTGTCAAGAGAGAAATAATGTCCTCATTGTAATCACACGATTACTTATGATCTCTAATGGAAGCTGCTACAATTTCGATTGTGTTGCAAATGATAAAATATTTTATCATCAATTATTACCTTCAACACAACTGCTTACATCATAAATTTTATTTTTCAATATATTTCTTAAAGCATAAAAGTATTGGTGGTAGGTCTCTATCACCTAGCCGTGTAGTCTCGGTCTATTAACAATAGGACTAAGTTATTCTCTGCCTGTCGTACAAGGCGACTAAAAAGGTCCTCGGTATTGTGGGCTTTGAGAGTGAGGGCCCTCAAAATTCAAATAGAGAACCTTAGGAGGACGGCAAATGCCTGGTGGTCTTGTATTTGCCGTAGCACAGCGTAGGTGCTAAGGAGGGCTTTGCGCTTCCGGGGGATGTTTTAGCCAGAGTGCACGGGGGCACCGGTGCGTTCCGTAGGAGATCCCGGAGTCCCTCCTCATGCACTGAGGGAGACTACCAAGGGTTTTAGTGGGTAGAAACCCCACCTAACCTTGTCTTCCCCCCAGAAGCAAGGTATCTTTTAAGAAGATAAAACCAAAAACAAAAGTCTCAATGGCCGGAAACCGTCTAGGTTTTTATGATGAAGTTTCAGCCCTTAGTTTCTTTGACAACCATAGCAGCTTCATCGAACTCAGGGCTCGCGTATCTAGTATTCACGTGCTAACCGTCTAGATACCACCGCAGTAGCTATTTTTACTGCTAAACAGTAATATGCTAACATTACTGTGTTCCGGTTAGATGTTAGTGTTATTACTGGGGTAACGAGACTCAACATCTAATGTTTCTGGGCGACGAGCGCAATGCGGTCCATTGTATGTCATCCTAACTAGCGCCAAGTTGTCATAGGCAGGCGTACCATCAAATGAACCTTCAACTCTTTCGTCTCCTTAATTGCATAAAAAAAAATAATTAAGAGCAAATAGTGATCCTAATATTCCAACTATTATGATTCGTAGCTTTCCCATACAGAGAGAGTGTCAAGGTCATTGAACCACCACACTGGCTAAATGGGTATTCCAGGATTACTACTTGTTAATAGTTATTAACAGCAGTCATATATTTGCTATCAAGGATATAAGTTCTGAATCAAATATAATGAAATTATTTATGTATAGTACTAATCTATCCAAAGATAACACTTCATCATCAGCCGATAGACGTCCACTGATAGATATGCCCAGGCCCCTCTCAAAGATATCCATATCGCCCGCATCCAGTTGTGTTCCGCGACCTTCACCAGATCATACCACCTAATACGGCGACTTCCGGTACGTGGTCACCATTAGATAACCCTGCCGCCCGGCGGCCGTTAGTCCTTTGAGCGATGTGTCTTACCCATTACCACTTGAGATTAGGAATCTTTTGGACTCTATAGGTGATCTTAGTTCCATGTATGTAATCTTAGTAGTTTACAAAATCATTTACCCGAAAACGAGATGTAGTTTTAAGTAAAAAGATAAAATTATTATATAGAGTTAAAATTCGGATTTTGGTCTACCAAAGTTTAAGCGTACTTAATATAACGGATCTGTTCGTCTTCGAGAAGTTTCTTTTCTTATATTACGTTGGTACTGCATTTTTTTTTTTAAGTTTCATTTCTATTTATAACTATCAATTTAACGTCATTCCAGGCTCAACGAGCGGTCAACGGACATGTCCAATGCCGCGGCCCCGTGCCGCTTAACAAGACCCGAATTATAAAACAAATCAAAGAGACCGCTGTGTTATTGCCACGGCTCGTTTGCGCCTCTCAATCACACACGTCGCCTTGCCACATCCGATCCGAAGGATCCTGTCGCATTAAATAATCGGCTCAAATAGTTTCATATCAATTGATTTGTAAGATAAGCACTAATGAGACACAATACCTTTTGATAGTACGTCTGTCAAGCGACAGATTTGTTCAACAAAGTTTTTTCCTTCTAACGTTTCTCTTTAATTGAAATCTTATTTCAAGGCAATAAGAACGTATAGTTTGTACTTGATAAGATTTTAAATATTTTGTTGAACGGTAAGCCGATAATAAAATTAGTCATATTCCTTTAACGTTTCCAACACGAAGCTCGTTTACCCGGTCCCGTGTTAGACAACTTTAACAACAAAAATTGTAAAAAAAAAAACTGTTTTTGTACCAATGCTATTTTGATGCACATCACAGTAACAACTGTTATTAATCAAAAATACTGTACACCGTAGATCAAGCACAGGATCACCGCAGTAAGAGGATGTTTAGAAGAATTAAAACATTTGTACTTTAATTCACCGAGTAGATTTTATACTGGACATCATATACACTATAGAACAGTGATTTCCAAACACATTGTTTCTCTTAAATATTGAACTATTCAACGTGAGAGAAGTATGTATCTTCTTAAATTACACATCTCTTTACAGAACATTGTGACGAATACAAAAAAGTAATGCTTCTGTTTATTCATACTTAAGAAAACAAATATAGAATAAAATTTTGTTTCGCAACAATACAAAACAATGAGATTTACAAAGCGGTCAACTTGTTCTAAAGAAAAAAACTAGATAACAAAATATTTACCTACAACTTGTGTTCAAGACCACTTAACCCCCGGAGACAGAAATTATTTCTGTTGAACACAATGAGATATTTTGTTTATTACTTATTAAAAAAAATATAATATTTTAGTGTTTTAGACATTTAAACAAAAAATGTAGTTGAATCCTTTTAACATAGTTGTGCATATATTGCACGACTTCCTTCGCGTAAGGAGGATAGTTTCCCGCTGGGTGTCGCACAACCTCACCGAACCTCAGAAGCAGGCCGTGTGGATTGGTGCCGTCATATGATACAACCATTTGATGCAGGCTCGTCACGGCGCGTTTACGACATAGTGACAGGTGACGAATCCTGGATTTATCAATACGATCCAGAAACAAACCGTCGGTCGACAGTTTGGCTGTTTCAAAATGAACCAACGCACACGAAAGTGAAGCGATCGAGGAGTGCAGGGAAAATTTTGACTCCAATTTCTTCACTTTGACGGGATACCTATTTTCAATTCCACTTCGAGACCAAAGCAGCATCAACGCCGAATGGTACAGCATAAAACGCCTGCCGGAAGTTTTTTCTGCAATGAGCAACAAGCGACCGAACACCGGGCTCCGCGGGGTCCTTCCTCACCACGACAACGCGCCCGCGCACTCTGCAATCAAATGAGGAACTTCCTGGACTCCCCACCGGTCAGAGTCTTGGGACACCCTCCTTACAGTCCTGATTTGGCTCCGTGTAACTTGTTATTCCCTAAAATTAAAAATCAGCTTAAAGGGATACAGTTTTCATCGCCGGAAGACGCGCTAGTAGCGTTTGAGAAGGCCGTGGAAAAGGTGCCTGCGGAGGACTGGAAAAAATGTTTTGAAAATTGGCTCAAACGCATGAAACTTTGTATAGAGGCTGGTAAAGAGTTCTTTGAAAAGATTTATTAAAAATATTTTTTTCATAGAAGTTAGTTTTTTAGTTTCTCAAAACAATCTAAGCGTCCCACGTATATGTACTTTACCAATATGTTTATAAACTTTTGTAAAGTACAGGTTATACACTAAAACTGTACTCCATCAAAGTTTAGGGAGCACTGGCTTTGAGACTGTTATATTTCAAGTTTAGTCAGCAATAGCGGTCGTTAGTCCACCGGCGTTCATTCGTATCAGGGATTACAAACGAAATCCAACATCAAAGGATAGACATAAAATTACGATTATGATGTTCGTTTGAAATTAATTACGAGAGGCAACCGCGGCCTTTGATATTCGTAATTCATCACGAGGTTTATGCGATCACGGCATCATCAGCTCCGTTATTTGGAACATTAACGCGATGTGGTGTTTATTAAAAAAAAAATTATAACTTCTTCAGTTTACTAGCGACTTCGTAGTGCAATACGAATATAGTTGTGATAGTTTACTTGTAGAATCAATCGCATGTATTATACATCTCGTTAAGAAGCGGATTCGATCCCCACTGAGCTTGAATTTATGATGAAAGAAAGCATCGTGAGGAAATCGATACGTTCCAATAGCAGTAGTTTTCGTGAACATTTGAGATTCCGTAACCAGCCCATGGTTAGCGTGGTACACGGCCTTGTTATTCTCCTTATGAAAGGAGCCCCGAGTCCCAGCAGTAGAACCATTAAGGAACATGTTTAATATTGAATTTCTAATGATATTATTCGAACTGATGAATTTACTGGTGGTAAGTCTCTGTTGCCGAAAATCGTCTAAGGAGGTACCACTGCAGTTCACATTTCAGCCGCCTAACCGCGGTGTGCAAACATTTCTGTGTTCCGGATTGAAGGGAGTAGTATTTAATAAAATTACTAGGGTAACGAGACAACAACCTATGTCTCAAAGCTATGAGCGTAGTGTGGTGCTGTGTATATCATCCTAATTATGGTCACGTTGTTATGGGCGGGCGTACACTTAACACCAAGTGAACATCCCGCTCGTCTCATCACTTAATTGAATTACAAAAAATTAGCTCTTAATTAATCAACAACCACAAACTAAGTTAACCAAGTTAATGTCTGTGGATCTCTGCACCGTCGAAATAAATCTTATAATGATATCGATCTTTGTTTATTTAAGTAACCTGTACACAAATCTATATTCCTGTGATTACTGCTAACTAGACAGTCTTCGGCAACAGATATACCTAATATAAATACTGTGTATCGGTGATACAATAAACAGTAAATAAATAAATTACCCTTTATCGTATAATACACAGGTAGCTAGTTCCCCATCATTACTACACCCGTTTCTAGTTCACAAAAACTCATAACACGCCGTTGGCGCTGGTTGTAGGCGCCAGTGCATAATTTACCCTCGTCTAGAAAGCTGATTGATTCCTCTAGTAGTTGCTTTCATTACCGCGATCACTTTACGATTGGGTGGAAATTAGTGATGAACAAAGCAAGCACAAGATCAAGACTTGGACAATCTTGGTCTTATCTGTTCGGTCTTGGTCTTTTATGTTCAGTATTATAATTTATCAAATGTTTTGTTAGCAGATGAAACGGATATGTTCAAGTTATGATAAATATTTCAAGTCATCATTTCAACGGAATTTCAATTTATTCGTTTAGTCTTGCTTATTTAGTCTTCGTCTTGCATAATAGGGTCTGTCTTGATTTTAGTCTTAGTTTTGTTTATTCGGTCTTGGTCTCGCTTTTTCATTACTTATCATTAGTGGTAATACAAACAGACGGCTGAGCTCTTCCACATTAAAACACATAATTGAATTAACTTGAAATGTATGTTATAGATACTGATTTCTTATACGGCGATTATCCTATTCAATGAAATGTTTTGTCTATTCACAGACAATATTTTTTTTATTCAAGAAAACGAAAAGAAACAGGTGTGACATCTACCTGATGGTTATTGATACGCCTACCAATAACAACGTGGCGCTAGTTAGGATGGTATAAACTTCTACTATCTACTATCACACTGTGCTCACCGCTTTTAGACATAAGATACAGCGCTCTTCAATTGGGAACACAGTAATGTTTGCACACTATTGTTTGCCGGCGGAAATAGGTACTGCAAGATAAGTTCTAGACATTGATTTCTTATATAGCGATTATCTTATTTCTATGAAACTTATTGTCTATTTATAGTCAGTTATTTGGGTAATTCTAAAAATGGCATAAACGATATGTAAACTTGTATGTGAACAAGGCAATATTGTGAGGTGGGGTTGTAAGGGGTGCAAGGATTCGCGCACAACAACTCATGGGATCCAAGCCATCCGCACCAGCTCGTGACGCACCTGACTCTGTCTCCCAACTACCCGCATTGGGCTAGCATGGTGGGAAATAGCTTAAATCTCCCCATATGAATCCCTACCCAATCGTGAAAGATTCTTTGTGGGAGGCCGAGATCCAGCAGTGAACATCCATCGGCTGATGATGATAACAATATCGTAATCCCGCTACGTTTTTAATTCATTTTTCTTAACTGCAGCTCCGCGGCCCTCCATCTTGTTGATTTGAATAATGAATAGCGCCAGCTTGCCACCGGAATGGCCCCCCCTAAATTTTAATACGCATTAAACATTATGCACACATAAAACATAAACAATTATATGACTAGGCCCTAGCAGTGAATTGATCCTAATTATGTCGAAATAGGCGTTAATAGGACACCTAATGGCCAGTTTTACGACCCCGAAGGTGCCGCCAAAGAGCCTTCCGTTGTTTTTATTGACCCCCTTTTTTCCTCTTACAATCTAAGTTTTTGAGCAAACATCTCGATTCTGATATTTCGATGCGTTAATTTGTGCCTCTATGTTTTATCCTCGCTCTTGGATAATGTAAGTTCTGTTTGGTTTATTTCTTTATAATACCTCAAGCACTGCTGCATCGGATGCGTTAATCCCAAACTTTACATCATCTGGTGGTAGGTCTCTGTTGCTGGAGACCGTATGCAAACATTACTGTATTCTGATTTGAAGGGCGCTGTTGATAGTGTAATTACTGGGGTAACGAGACTTAACATCTTAAGTCTCAAGGCGACGAGCACAATGTGATGCTGTGTATATCATCTCAACTAGCGTCACATTGTTATAGGTAAACGTATCACTTACCATTAGATGAACGTCTTGCTTGTCTCGTCGATTAATCGAATAAAAAACAATGTATGGAAACGGCTAACAATATAGCGCAAAAAAATTCAGGTAAGATACTTTAAAGTGATTTTGACTTGAGAAAGGAATTGAAAAAAAATACCTGAAAATATTTATCATAATTTGAAAGCAAATATTAGTTATTACTAAGCTCTTTCGTTATTGGATAGAAAGCTATAGAGCTTTAAAGCTTTAGACGAAATTTATTACAGATAATAACAAGAACAAATAAATAATGTGAAATGATGTATGGGTAGAAACAAATATTAAATTAACAATAAAAATTTCACATCTCGCCAAGAACTAATTCTGGTCGCCGCCGCAACACGTAAATATAAACTATCCACTCCTTCATACTGCTACAGAAAACATACGAATGTATTGGAACAAGAACTGATGGAATAGCAGATATAATTACAAAGGCCGGTGCCAGTTAAGCCCACCATCGAGCTATATCCTAAGAAAATGAATCTGTCAGATCGCTTTTAACCAAACCGAGGCGTCCGAAAGAATAGGTACAATTCCACTATAATTTATAGCGAAGTCGAAGCAAGCTATAACACTATAATAGCCTCTCAGACACCTCCACTCGCGCGACAGGGACGCACCCATATGCGTGAGAGAGACGGTCGACCAGAAGCGCCGCTTCACGTCAAAATACGTGCTCCATTCGTTTTATTGCTTTATAGTGAGGGGCAGAGAAGCTTCGATATCGGAATATTCTCGTAATTTGTGTGTATAAGATTCTGAATCAAGATATAACTACAACACTAACAAATACTACATTATTTACTAATAATATGAACTCGTTTTTTTAACGAAGCGACCAGACAAACGGCATATTCATCTGATGGTAAGCATCTGTCCGTAAAAACGTGGCGCCAGTTAAGAGGGTAATTATAGAACCAAATTACGCTCGTGACCTTGAGACATACCATGTTATTCTTATCTCAGTTTTTTCACTAGCTACAGCTTCCTTCAAACTAGAACATACTAATATTTGCAAAGTTTAGCGGCAGAAATAAGAGTTGCATCGGTACCTACTTAGATGAACTTTGAGAACAGAAACTTACCACCAGTTCTACCTGTCCTACCCATCTACTGTTATTAATTGACCTAAGTTTGCGAAAATATAATTTATAAATACAAATTGAAACTTAATATATACTATGTCATAAAACACGTTTTACATTTAAAATACTAATACTACTGAATATATGCTATGGATATTGTTATTAAAAATTTATAATTTAAAATCTATCATTGGAAATATTCTCATGTATAGTCCATTTCGTTTCATCTCAAAATAGTTTACTTTGTTTCATTACAACAAAAAATAATAAATAATAATTTACATGAATAAATAAAGAGTTTTTAAAATTTTATTTTATCTGTTGTAGGTAGAGTTAGTTTAAAAAAAAAATTAAGTTTATTGATAACGTTAAATCGATATGCGGGTGTAAGGGGGCAGCGCAGCGCGACAGCGAGGGCGGCACCGCGGCAACATCAAAGGAGGCCACCTCTTTGATGTGGCCGGCGGCGCGCGCCTCCAAACGCCGTAAGCGACAAATCCATACGTCATCCTCCTGTCATTATAACGCCTCACAATCGCGCCGGGAATGTGGAATTATTAATGAGACAATAAAAATTGACAAGCCGCTTTAGTACCGATTACTCGATGTCGAGTGTCACTTGAATTGGTTCGTACAAAACTCGCTCGGACAGAATGGTCGTTGATGGCGATTACACATGTATGGTCGTAATACACAAATTACATGTAGATCGTTTAGCTGATTATCAATGTTATTATGAATTAATGGACTTGTCCAATTAAAGTATATAGTCTCATAAAAAAGACACTCTTTAAGAAGATTAATCTAAACCATAAAATCTTCATCATGTTCAGCCGATAGACGTCCACTGTTACACTTAAGCCTTCTCCAAAGATCTCTACATACAGTCAGTATGGCCTCCGGTACCACGGCACTGGGGGCTGTCGTATCTAAGGGTTCGTATGGGGGATTTGGACCATTTCCCACCATGCTGGCCCAATGCAAATTGGCGGGAGCCAGTGCTTGGGTTATTGATTAGCAGAGTGCACAACAAGCAGGTGAGATTGTGAGTTTTTGTCCGAGACCACTTGCAACCCCGTAACTATTCGACGTACGACAACTATAAAATATGTAATAATGCATATATATATGTCTACATCTAAAATCAGTGTATTTGGCGCTATTTCGGCGCTTTTTATTTTCTACCTTGTCATATAATATATATTTCATAACTATGTTTTATATAATAATGTGAAGGTTTGTATTTTTTTATTTGCTTTATATAATCGCTTTATATCTTGATTATTCTATAGTGATTTAAAAGCTTTCGAAAATGCCTAGTGTAGAAGTGAACATCCATCATCTACTGATGATTTGAAGTATATAATAAAGAAATATATTTTCTCTATGTATATAATAACTGCTAAGTATAAATAATTTCTGATCACACAAATATTTACCACGTGCGGTGACAAATTTACGAAGCGCTAGTATAGAAGTGCGATGAGCTTTGCGACAAATACAATCTCAGGTCTTCAAACACGAAGTCCGGTTCGAATGGATATAAGACATCATAAATAAATATTTAAGGATTCGTATGTATGATATTTTAGGCAATTACCTCGAGTAGCCGCTCATTAGGTCATTCCGAAGTGTTATCTCGCTAACAATAGTTGGAACCAATTGTGAAAAGGAACAAAAAGGAAATTACAGGTTGCTTTTGTGTGCGCATTGTTGCACGGGTTAATTTGGGTAACCCCTTTACATATTCCTCGCCGTAATGCCACGTTGGCCATTCGTAAATTTCGATTATAACAAAAGGTTCAAGAATTTGCATTAATGTAAAATTTTTAAAAATTTTATCATATAAACCTTTCTATTACAATATTATAAAACCTCGATCAATAACTCAGATGTATCTATAAATCTACTTCTAGTAAAATAGCCATAAATGTTGCAAATCTTTTTCTCTCTCTTTAACTGAAACCATATTATTGGAGAAGTTTAAATGTTAACAAAAGAACTAAAAACGCTTTTAAACAAATATATATCTATCATGACATTAAAAATAAAAGCGCCTACAGATAATTTCTTAGTGCTTAGTAATGATAAAATAGTCATTAAACGTTCTACAGTATATTGCGTGAGACTTAGGGGCCATTTTTAAAGTTAAATTGATTTACCTATAGAATATTGCAGTAAAATGGGCGAGGCTTCAACTGCCCCTACTCCTTTTCATGATTAATTGATTTAAACAATTACCTAATTAAATTAATATTACACATAGCTTATTTAAAATGGAGGTACTTTAGTTTTATTTACTTTAGCGCCTAGCCCTCAAGCCATGCAAGGGTGAAAGGTTGCGCTGTAAAAATTAAATTTTTTGTCCCTTGGGTGTCATCAAAACCCATTGACGGTAAATACCCATGTTTACTTTATGTTTTTAATATGTAATAACATTATAAGATTCATATAATAGTATGTAGTAGAAGTATTATATACAGATCTAAATGAATTGCAAAATATTACATAACAATTTTGATCTATCATTATCTTTACTATTACTCTTTGAGATGTGGTTTATCTTAAAAAGTGCTTAAGTGTGATATATTATGTATATTACAGGGTACTGGTCCCAAAAACACCATGTCTAATACTGATCTGAATAAAATATCTAATACCTTATTTTAATCGTAAGTACAGTGCTAATTTAAATCTAGTATAATGTAAAATACCTAAACCACTGTCTATTAGATAAAGGGTATTTGTTCTCTTATGCTCATAGCAAGAATTTGTTCCAAAAGCACCAGTCTTGAGTGGTTTAATGAAAAGAGATGATAACGTTACATGGTCTGCTTGCACCTTGTTCATCATACATACTATAGTCATACGTTGATCCATTCACAATTTTTATGGCACTGTACAACAGTTAGATGTCCATCTGACACGGATGTGCCGGAGCCGCGGATCCTGACCACACCCCGCCA
The DNA here is from genome assembly GCA_029030555.1 of Ornithoptera alexandrae. Lineage (NCBI taxonomy): Eukaryota > Metazoa > Arthropoda > Insecta > Lepidoptera > Papilionidae > Ornithoptera > Ornithoptera alexandrae. Next base: position 4,590,309 of record JARDVY010000031.1, read on the forward strand.
GCTTGGCAATTAGAGATCATTTATCTTCGCGCCTCTGTCAAAACTGTGTCGTCCAGTTCCAAAACATTTTAGTGGCCGCCATAATTACGGGCCCCTTGATTAATACGAGCGGCCGGGTGAGGTCTTTGTGTGTCAAATTCGGACTCTTTAAGGTGTGAATTAGACGATTTTTCTCGATGATAAAGGTTGACGGACGGACGGAAAACGCGCCTTTGTAGTTAATTATTCACGGTTATCTGTTAAATTTATTTAATTATACCATCGCACTCCGCAGAGGTCGGCCAAAGTCGGATGTTGCCTTTTTAGTTGATTGATGAGTTACTTGCGGCGGTCCGTGCTTGTCTGTTCGCTTGTGTCTTGTATATCTATCATTATTACACCGTTTCGCACACGTTATTAGTTAGTTCTTGCAAAAAAAAATTGAGCAATAGTTCTGCATTAACAATGATCACACCCACTTAGCGTCACGCGAGATTTAAGGTTGTGCTACGAGGATGAAGATATTAATGATGAGTACTTTCTTTTTTAAATAGCTTAAACCTACAAGAGGACTAATTCGTGCGCCTATATTGTGATACACACTGTTCTGACTTGCACTGTATTTGTAATGATTGGTTAAAGATGGTGAGCTGGATGGAGAAAATTGTGCATTCCGTTAGCTCATTAACAGCGACCTTTAAAACTACAACAAAGCAACGTTCACATACGAATGGCAAGCATCATATAAAGGTTGTGCGATTGTACCGCAGCATCTTTACATACAGGTACCGGTACTGGTGGTAGGTCTTTGTTATAGGAGACCGTCTAAGTAGGTAAGCCTAAGGTCAAATTTTCCACTATTAATCCCATTATTTAAATATGTGTCTTTCTCTTTGTGAAAGAATTTCCTTTCTTGGACCTTAACTTGAAAAATTTTTTAGGTTGTTTATTTCATCCCCTTTTTAATATTTAGCTTATTACGATTAACTATAGAAAGTTTTTTTGTGATTAATTATTTATTCAATTTCCGTCATACTTAAAAATATTATGTATAATATGTATGATTATTTTAATTTCTTGATTGTAACTTCACTCAAGTTATTAAGTATCAAAAGGTTTATAATAATATTTCAATTATTCAAACTGCTGATATTCATATACTGACTACTGAGGGTGGAAGAGGTCCCGCACAACTCGCGGGACCCAAGCCAAACTCACCTGCTCGTGGTGCATCCTGCTCGACAAACGAGGCTCTAGACTAGACCAACCCGCACTACTCAGCGTGGTGGAAAATGGCTCATATCCCTTATTATAAACCCCTTCAAATGACGGCCCCTAGTGCCCGGCGGACCAGAGGCCATGATCACTGAGGAGCGATCGATGTGGAGATCTTTGCGGGAGGTGTAGGTCCAGCAGTGGACGTCTACCGGCTTAGGATGATGATGATGACTGATTATTAACAAAACGATATGTTGTCGCAGTAAAATTTAAAAGCATTTAAAAAAAATCGTTTAACAAAATTAAGGTCGGTCTTCTCGAACGTTCGGAGATCTGTTATCGTCTCGAATTGTAACAGCTTTATCATATTCGCGATCGTGGGAACGAGGTGTGCGCTTTACAGTATCTTAAGGTCCGAGCTCCTTTCATGACTCAGCACTATTGCTATTAACACAACGCCAGATTAGCTTGAACCGTCGCACTGCTTTATGTAACAATAATAATCATAGCGATTCTGTTCCGGTGCGGTTCAACCGTAGGTGGTCGTATTACGTCTAATGAGTAGTTAGGTTTTCTCCTCCGAGTGAACGTGTCATAGATAATTTGATTTAATGGGCAGCCCACGTTAATTATCGAATTAGGTACGTCTCTCATACAACTTTCGTGTATGGGACTCGGATTTTTATTCTCTTCAAACACTTTAATCCCCTCCATTGCCAACCCCAATGCCAACGGGTTCCCGCCTTGTCGTCACGGAGGGGCTTAGTAACCGTGGCGGGGTCGCCCGCGGTGAAGCGAAGAGGAACCTACCCGGCCAGCCCGCGGTGAAAAGCTGGCGGCCGCTCCTGGTTAAAGCACCGGTTGGAAACTGGAGCTCACCGGAGCGGCCGGGGGCTGCAGGGACGTTTTCATACTGCCCCTTGTAGCCGAGGTGAAGTCGCGGAGGGAGTACCCTCTGCGACTAACAACGGGTGGCGGCAGGCCCAATATCGGATCCGCCGCCGGGAGCCGGGAGAGTTTTCTTTCTTGGCTCCCAAGGTCTCTAGGTGACTGGTTCGGGGAAATTTGTTGCCCGCGCGATAGCAGGAGGCCAAGGAGAGGGCGCGCTACATATTCCGGCGTGCCCCTGCGGAGGTGGAAAGAGAGGGTTTTTCCCTCCCTTCCGAGGTGGGACTGCGAAAGCGGCCAGCGCCGGCGGGGTTGCGGATGGTGCGAAAGCGTTCCCGTGATCCTGCCATCAAGCGATAAGTTGGAACATCGTGGAGGTTTTAGTCGGTGCAAATCCGACATAACCGGTCCTTGTCCCCGCAAGGACGGGTATGCGCAGTCATTTCGTCTACGTTAAACAAAAAGAACCTTCTCCATTGCGCAGTGATGAACCGCTTGCCTTGTAATACGAAGGTGCGTTCTTCAATGGTGATACATCTCCGTTGCCAGGGATCGTCTAGGTAGGTACCACCGCAGCGCCTATTTCTGCCGCCAAAGAGTAATGTGTAAACATTACCGTGTTCCGGTTTCAAGGGCGTTGTAGCTATTGTAATTACTGGGGTAACGAGACTCAACATTTTATGTCTCAGCGACGAGCGCAAATTGTTTATATAATATCATCCTAACCAGCGCCACGTTGTTAAGGGCGGGCGTATCACATACAACCAGGTGAACATCCTGCTCTTCTGGTCGCTTAATTGTATAAAAAAATATTCAGGAATCAATTAAGGTGTATGATTGGTGGTAGTTTTTCTGAACCCGCCGAGCTAGCTACCGCACTCGGAGTGCACATCGGAGAGTATTCTGATCGAGTAAAATTCATCATCCATAAGCTCATTGTAACTTTAACTTGTAACCATGTGCTTATTGTAGATGAGAAAAAATATTAGTAATTTTCAAACCCTTGTTCAAAGCGAGGGTGTTATGAAATTTAATGCTTGACAACGGCTTTGGAGTTCACAGCATCGCAAATAGCGAGTTCTTTTACGATCTAGAATATTTGATTGAAAAATGACTATCGAGAGTGCATAATAAAAAAAAAATGGTTTAATTATAAGTCTCAGTAATTTTAAATTTTTATTTGAACCAAAAAACTTTCGTTTGAATGAGTTATGTAACTAATTATAAATATTATTCATAAGAATGTTAAAGAGTGAAGTCTTAAGTTAAATTTAGATTCCAAGTTTTATTGGTTTAAGTGAAACTATGTTTCTCCAATGTTCTTGACGCAGTTTCAGTAGAGTATGAGAGAACATTAAGAGGAACAAGATGAGATCATACTACTATAAACTCTGTCCTGTTTCGTAATAGATTTAAAACTGAAAATAAGAGTAATTTAGTAAATTTCTTGTTTGTTCTCTCTTGCCGTAGCTTATTCCGCCGTATAAGTATTTCTGCAGCAAAGTCATGGTGTATACAGTACTGTTATGGTTGGAAGGAACCAGAAATTAATGAAATGAAGGAGGACGTGGTACACAACGTACAGGTGCTGACGCACTTCTTAATACCTGGCGGCCAAACGAGATAATCTGTTTATAATATTGCTAATAAATCTACCTCTCATTTTTGCTTCGTCGTTCTACATAGTGATTTTTATTAAAACTAGTTTTATGTTTTTTTTTTTAACTTGCATCATTTGTAATCTTTAATTAAAAATGTATAAAACCATTAAGAACGGAAAAACCTTTGCAGAACGAGATTAGTAGTATTAAAAATCGTTTTTCTTCGTAGTCTATTTCAAATCTAGAAACCGTAAGCTACTGCTTTGTGATATTGCATTTGAGGTCCAAAAAATTTAAACCCCTTTAAGACCGCGTTGCCGGCGAGGTCACTCATTTATAAACAATATGTCAGTGACGTAAGCTTCTTTAGAGGCACAGATTTATTGCTAGTGACGTACCCCTGCACAACACCTGAACAGTCGACAGAGAAATTTTATAATAAAAAAAAAAACGATTTCATACATTTGTTTAAATTAGTAAATACCGCTATGCTCATTACAAGTAATAGAAGTTCTTAAGATGATGGCAAAGGCAGAAGCAAAGATGCCATTACACCACATATATAGCATTAATACGATTTTTTGATTCCTGTTCATTAATTTATGTATTTTTTTTTTAAATATTTATCTTTGTTTAATGAAAACGCCTTGTTAATTTGAAACTTGTCGTTGACAAATAAAGTAAATTTCCTTTAAATAAAATGCAACATTGAAACAAAATAAAATCTCATATATATTTTAGAGAAGTATAAAGAACGAACACTGACAACCATCTTTTGATTAGCTGTTTTAAATATCATTAGATTGAATAGGAAAAAAAACTATTCTATTTCTTACATTTACTTCGAGACATAATGAGTTCATTTGGCGCAGATGAGTAAGAACCCCATGATGGCTAGTCACATAAACGTAGATGATAGGATATCCGTCAGCTCTGTCCTTTCGTGACCATAGGAGCTGTAAACACTAGAAGCAACACAATTTCTGCTTCTCTTTCTGAATGTAATGAACATTATTAAACAGAAAAAAATATTTTAATGCTATATCTATTGGTGGTAGGTCTCTGATACCGAAGACCGTCTAGGTACCACCGCAACCACTATTTCTGCCCTGAAATAGAAGTCTGTCTCAGTGAGCAAAATATGGTGCAGTGTATGTCATCCTAACGTCACATTGTTCTGGAGCGTATCACATATCTTATAGCTTAATTGTATAAAGAAAGAGTCAAGGTGTATAATTGGTGGTAGTTTTTTTGAACCTGTCGAGCTAAGTATTGCACACACAGTTGCAGTATTACAGCTGTCAACTTATGAGCGGGTATTCTTATCGAGTAGGCTTCATCATCCACGATCAACTTTAAATTGTAACCATGTGCTCATTGTAGATGAGAAATAATATTAACGTTTCAAACCCTTATCCTTAATTGAATAAGAACGTATCGATACGCGCCGTTCGCAGCGCTGCCGTTCATTTCCGACACAACTTGATTCAACCCGTTCAGCTTACTACTACAAACACCTTACGTCCGTCCCTCTCGTCGCTTCGCGCGGCGTCGTGCCTTGCGCTCGCACGTCGGCGAAGTGCCTTTGTGATGCCGGCGGCTCCTTTGATGTGGCGAGGCACCGCCCACCGCCCGCCGGACGCCCGCCGGACGCCCGCCGGACGCCCGCCCGTTGTTAATTCGTCACACGATAATGACAATGCTTTTAATTACTAGCGGAAACGTCGGATTGCAAAATATCTATGCCCGTAAGTTGTATCGCTAAAGCGTCTATAAACTTAATTAAGTTGGTTTTCGGTTAATGAATGAAACGTAATGATTTTACGGTTAATTTTAATGAATGTGAGTTTAGACGTCATGCTTGTTATACCGTCTGTATGTGTCGCGGACGTTACATCAAGCTTGTTTGTATTTCCATTTACTATCCATTGTTTAAGGAAACTTCTTGTCTCATACTATTCGTCTAAATTCACCATTCTTATATATACTACTCTACCATATTTGGAGATCATATTATAATAGGATTCTGTATGTATTATATTAATTCAATTACGATTCGAACTATTTTCCTTAATAAAGTTTAAATCTAACAAGAACAATATTTCACTATTAATTTCTATTAATTGAAGTTCTGTTCGTTCTATGTTTATAGAATATTTATTACAATCCTATGTTACTTTAGTTCAAAAATTTTTGTTACTATATTTTCATACTGCTGGCATTGTACTCGTTTCCGTCCTTTCAAAAGCGTCGTGGATGTCTTCAAGAATGAACCAATGAGTTGTTGTCGTTTTACTCCAACATATTTGTCGCCATTTACTACCATGGTACATACTGAAGAAATTTGAATTATTCCAATTTTAATTATTCTATTACAGATCACAACTTGAAACTAACGATGCGTAAAGAAATGTTGATATTACTTTCAAGTATTAAAATCAAGTAGAAAATGTTACTTGATTAATTAAGGAACAATAGAGGCGATAAAACTGTTATGAGGCGTATGTTTGATTTGATATGTTACCAGTAACTGAACATACGGAGCAGGAGGATAACCGAATGCCAATGCATTCTATACTCGCGCTTACGTAATTACAGGCGGCCGCTTCAAAGGAGCCGCCGCGGCGAGCGGTTTCTTTGTAGTCTAATAAACGAGCTTTACCGCTCAAGCGAAAACGGACCGTCACATATACAACATAAACTTGGTTTCCAAAGTCTCGTTAGGAGTTTCCTTAACACCTTAGCAGAGTAAAGGGTCATATCAGTTAGGGATTTTGCCACGGATATGTCAAAAAGAGATTTTATTGCGTCTCTAAATGAGGGACCGCACGGAGAGCGAACGAATTGGGTCGTTCCGATGCATCGCCGGGCTCGGAGGCTGTTTGAGATTGATTTAAACAGGGTTATGATTATCCGCAGCCTGTATGCGCTTGTACGTAAATAAATAATGTTCCTGTGTGTCTGGCTGAATTACAGCACTAGGATTTAAAACTGTAAAATTTAGGTAAACTAGTGTATCCTCAACCGGTTCCTATTTTCTGTCTTATACATTGATATCGACAGGTAGATTCAATCGGTATTTAAATGGTATATCTTAAATTCTTAACCTTAAAAATAAACCTGTTACTCTATTAGCAACTATCTATTTTCTTCTTAACGTCAGTCCCGTCCTTTCTTCTCCCACTTCGCTATATCTTGAACATCGTTATCCAAAAGATCGCAGCTCTTAATGTCGTTCATGACACATCGTAGTTTCGGTATTTCCCTTCGTTATATTCCAGGTATGTTAAGGTTAGAGGTTGCACAAAATATCTATATATAAGAATAAGGATATAAACAGTAATAATATCAAAATTATAAAATAAACCGAATTATTATTGAAACGATGTTACATAACAAATTAAACGATGTCTCGAAAGATAATCGATTATTCTATACCTTTTTTTCCAAAAAAAAAATATGTACCGTAATTATCATTAATTAGTATATTTATATTTATTCATTAATTAATATCCGCAATGTTTCTCATTTTACATCTTCCCGAGATTTGAAGTATACATACGTATATATATATATATACAGGTGTTGAAATTTGATAGTATTATAAAATGTTAGAATACTACAACATTTATCTTATGTATATGTATCTGTTTTTATTTATATTTCATTAAAAAGAAGTAATGAAGTTATCAAACTATCAATATTTGTTTTTATGTCTTTGAGGTTATAATTTCATCGCGTGCATCGGCGCCGTAACCACATGTTATGCGTTTAATTTTCTTTTTAAAGGCCTTTACACAAAACCATCGATCGTGTACCGGTAAACACCATCGCCTCACACGGAGAGGTCATTATAGCCTCAAAATCACACAGGCCAATTGGTCGGATGAAATTATTACACGTAACGCGGGAAAATCCGTTTTTTTATACAACAACTGACAACTTAATTTCTGCCTTCTTTGCCTTGACTAAATACTTCGAGGTCATTAGTTTCGTTATGAAGTTTTTTTTTGTTATATTTATTCCTTTATTTCATTTTCGTTCATTTCCCATGCCTCATTATTTAATTCTGAAATTGTAAAAGTTATGGTTAATGTAAAATGGTAGCGCAAAATATAACAGGATTTAATGGTAAGCGTTACGATCGTCCGACGAATAATATAGCTCCAGTTAAGATGAAATAGACTGCATTACATTACGCTCATCGCTTTGAGACGTTTGATGTTAAGTCTTGCTTCTCCAGTGATTACACTACTTACCACATCCCACAAGCCGAAACACAGTAATATTTGCACACTACTGTTTGGCGCCAGAAACAGAAGCTGCATTGATGTCTACGTAGACGGCCTCTGGCAATACATCCTTTGAAAATGACCATCTATAAATAACAACTGTTCATCCGGAGAGTATTTAAAGTTTTATAACAATAAAACATATTTACTATATATACTGCTTTTAATAGTTTCATTACCATCAGCTCACATACTGTAGCTTAACAATCACATTTACTCTTACAGAATTATTTCTTTAGCTATCGATAATAAGTGCACTTCGTGTTTCTCCACCAAATCATCATCATCAGCAGCCGATAGTCGTCTACAGCTGGACGTCCCTCGCTTCTCGCATCTGGCGGCTTCTCGCAAAACACCGGACACCAGGGGCCATCTTTTGAAGGGGTTCATATTGAGGGATTTGGACCATTTCTCACCCCTCTCGCCCAATGCGGGTTGGTGGGAACCAGAGCTTCCTTTATTGATTAGCAGAGTACATCACGAGCAGGTGAGGTTGGTTTGGGTCCCGCGAGTTGTGCGAGACCTCTCACACCCAATACTCCAGATGAAATAACTAGATTGTATGTAACAATACTTAGACGTCATTCTTAACACACAAAAGAAGAATAGAGGAATATTGTATGCCATCAAACATGTCATTCAAGTACTTGACTTTATAAAGAATTGATGTTAAGAGGGACGGATTTTCCGGAGGGTAGAGGGGCTATTGATAACGTAGTGATGTATTGTTTATTGCAAAAGAACTAGGCACAAGAATCTCTTTATAATTGCCTTCATAAAACTACTTCTACTCAATTTCGATACTTATAGGAATTAAATGTATTGTCATCTTAATTTCCTTTATTTATCATGGACTACACTCCAATTACCAACCCGCATTAGGCCAGCGTGTTGGGAAATGGCCCAAATCTCTCCATATGAATCCTTACCCAATCGATAAGGGAATATTTGGAGAAGGCCTACGTCAAGCAGTGGACGTCTATCTGATGATGATGATGATCATGGACTACTACTTTACTTCTTTGAACGTACACACAGAGCACTCAAGCTGGTATATGATGACAGCTACAACACAGCAAAGCTGTTTAGCTAAATATTTACAATATGCCGGTGACAGCCAGGTTTGACAAAATTACCATCTACCAACTTCCACAAAATATGGTATCGGAACCGTACCAGGGACCTTTTATTTACTTTAATGCATAGAATGTAATAAGTTTTTTTTTATTTCATTGAAATAAGTGGGATGTTCACCTGATGGCAAGTTACATTGCCCATAGGAATGTGGCGCTAGTCAGGATGTTATACACCCACCACATTGCGCTCGTCGTCTGTGACTTAAGATGTTGTCTCGTTACCCCAGTAATCGTGTTACCCCAGTGCTTCATCATTATTACCAGTTAACGACAGCCCACATACGCCCAAGGAATGTTTACTATATTGTCAATAAATTATTCAGATATTCGTCAACAACAACAATTATCATTAAATAGGCCTTGTATATGTTCATTTTACAGCAAAATCGGTAAGATTGTGTCTGATGATGCAGGCGATCTACCTTGTACATAGTTACTCGTTAAATTTTGTATCAGAAAATCGAGGTCTTAATTAAAGGCAAGACTTCATCCGATAGTCTTAGAACAAATTGCTATCCAATCCCGCGCATGCTCGGTGAAATAATGGATCATTGTTTAGCCCCAAGTGATGTTTCCACAATGTATCGAATCTAATAGAGACAAGTTTGTAAAATGTTGCCTAAGTAATAACTTATATTTTTTTTTATTCTACGAAGCGACGAGACTAGTGGGACGTTGATATGATAGTAAGTGATACGTCCATAACAAAGTAGCGATGGTTAGGATGTTATATACTGCACCGTATTATCTCGTCGCCTGACACACAAAAGTCTCGTTACCCCAGTCACGCCCTTCAAACTGGAACACAGTAATGTTACCGCACTACTGTTTGTCGGCAGTAAAAGGCGCTTCGGTGGTACCCACCTAGACCACTAGGAAGAATACCAAAAGTATAACTTTAGGTATATGCTTTCATTTACATGGTAACATTAAAGATATATCGCCAGCCTTCACTACTTGGAGAGGCACTTTAAGAAGAAGAAGAATAGTAATAAGCAATAAGGTGTAGAAAGATTTGTTGAATTTTTGATTCTTTGCAATGGAAAATAATAGATACATTTAAAGTTCACCGCAAAGTATCATTGGTTATCCAAACCACTAAACAACAAGTCAGGATTTTTATGATTGTATAGACTACGACCTGATCACGACTCTACCTGATCTTACGCAGCAATATAGTCTTTTGGTAGCGCTAGAAAAAGCCTACGCACGCTACTTTTAAAAATTCTCCTTACGTCTGAACGGGAAATACGAACGACTCCTTTAAAAGTGTAAGAGATGTACTTATTTATGTTATTCCGATGAAATTTATGATGAAATGATGCTCATCGAATACGATGTGAACGTCACTAGGGATCATTATTAAAGAAGCGATCTCTCGGCCACCCAACGTGGTTATCCTCCTTCTCCCTTGCACCCAGCACGGACCTCCGTAACGAGAGCTAACAGGGAAAGGCGAATCGCCGCAATATGAAGTCGATTTTTTTACACCGTTACCATGTAGTGTGTTTGTAATAAATCGATTACACTGCTACGTATAATCGATTGCGACCGTATTAAAATTGCATTAATTCGCGCGCATTCGATATCTCGGCCCCGGCTCGGAAACGATTAATCATATCGGGAAGCGGCGAATAATCTGTTTGGTATCGAATGATCGTGTATTTTAAAAAAAAAAAAACACGCTAAAGTCAAAACAAAATTAGTTTTTAACAACCATTTTAAAATCGATTTTCTGTGCTGTTATATTATATATCCAATAAGACTTACTTGCATACTAATGATGGTTCAAACATCTTAACACAAGCAAATGTAAGAAGTGTGCAGCTATAAGATAATTTTTATATGATTCTGTCATTATCTTTGATTTTCAAGATATATGAAAGTTGCACTAAATAAGAATCTACAAATATTTATTATTAATAAACATATAATACAATTTTACCTGTCAACATACGCTACATGCATATAATGTAAATAATATCAATGCCTCTTTGAAGGTTATTACTCCTGAATCAATTTCCGGAAAGCCACCAAAGCTTACGATACATGAAATAACTTGTGTTTGACTTAAAAGTACGTTATATTAATTTCGAAAAAAAAAACTATTATGAAAATTTCTAGCCTCGAGTGGCAATGGGCAGGACACATCGCTCGAAGGACTGACAGCCGATGGGGCACAAAGGTCCTCGAATGGCGACCGCGTACCGGAAGAGGTAGTGTTGGCAGGTACCCCACCACGTGGTCCGACGATCTGGTGAAGACTGCGGGCAGCAGTTGGATGCGGGCAGCGTAGGTTCGATCGATGTGGAGATCTATGAGAGAGGCCTATGTCCAGCAGTGGACATCTGTCGGCTGATAAAGATGATAATGAAATGAAGAGAATTTTTTAAAGAAACAAAATTATACTCGTGTTGGTTTCCATCTGCCTCCGTGACGCGGCGGCTAATCGTTTGCATTATAACACGGGGGTGCTTGTTTTCATTAAAGGGCCACAAGGGGTGGAGTTTGGACAATAGTAAGTTTTTTTTAATAATCTCTTAGATAACTACTACTTCGTATTGTAATCTGCTGCCACAATAGTATTACTGTGTTACTAGTGTTTACATATGACAGCTTAAGTTTTCAGCACGGACACGCTACATCATCTCCAGCCTCATTGTCACATAACATTATGGGAAATTGTGATGAAATGTTCAAAATCATCATCTCTGCACTTATAGGCTCTTCATAGCTTAACCGCTGTTTTTGTTTGTCCTCGCTGTAATATAGTATACATTCATGGCTTTCATTCGCCGGAGACTGTCTAGGTATCCCAGTAACGCCTATTACTATAAGCAAATAGTTGTAAGTTAACATTTCTGAAATTTCATTTCGAAAGGCACTGTAGCTTATTAAATTACAGGGGTACTAAGACGTATAATCTTGTATTTCTATTATAAGCTATCAGGCTATGAAATGAATAAAACGTGCATTTTTTAGTGATGCAAGCTCATAACAGTAAGATGCTAATATTATTTTCGTGCGCTCCATTGAAGGTCATCCTTGTCTTGCAATATCCTTGTAGACGTACCTCAACATCTCTTTATTCTTAGTAGACACAGGGATGTTTACACAATAGCATATTATTTCTTTCATTATTAACGTGCAGTTCACCTGATGGTAAATGAGCACGGATATCATTTACCATCTAGTAAAAATTGAACACTATTTATCTAGACTAGTGACTGGCGACCCAGGCATTCAAAAGAGCCACATTACACAAAACACCATTATAATTTATTCAAAGAGCTTTCTTTTGTAGGAGTCATTATTAAAATTACTCCCTCAAGCTTGCATTTCTCAAATAAATGTTACTTTTACTGCCGTTACCTAAATAAAAATTGATACCAACCTTATAAATATATTATATTTATTAAAAAAAATTATAAATATTACTTAGATAATAAAAAAAGTATTTATAATAATAACAACAAATACCCCATAGTCAACATTGGCGTTGCACTTCTATGGAAAATAAGTAGGGTAAGTCAGGTTTGTATGCTGTTATTTAAGGCCAGATTCTTATTGTCTACCTTCTATAAGTTCTTAATGTTTTCCATTTTCATAGGTTTATGTTTAAAAAAAAATTTAGTCGACTCTTTTAATAATAAGTCATATTTCGTGACTGTATTAAACAGTTCGCGGAAGAGCCGCAGTCGAGAAGTCGAAGCGTCACATGGGACTCGTGAGTTGCAACTTGCCGACCACTGATCTAGACGGTCTGCGGCAACATAGACCGCCTAAGTTCGCGTATACAAACAGCCGATGTTGCATTGATTGTTGATGATAGTCATCGCAATGCAACCGCATCGCTCACGCAACGTTGCATCACCGCAGCGTATCGACAATCGCCGCCTAACAAAAACCGCTGATCCATTCGCGAGTAAAAACGCTTGAAATAAAAAAAAAATGGAAAACATCTTGCAATATATCTGATGATAAGTTGAAAGAGTATAAAGATTGCAGATATCTTTTACTCTTAAAAAAAATTTGGTGAAGCCGTTCGGAAGTTACTGCATACACAGTAACACACAACACCCCTTTCGTTTTAGTCATGTTAATTGTAATTACTAATTTTCCGAATAAAGTCTAGTTTCTTAAAGCGTTGGAAGAGTTGAAAAATCGTTTCCATAAACATTGTGTGCTCTCAGGGTAGTAGATATGCGAAGGTATACTTGCAAGTAAAAAATGTAGAACGAACAAAGAGGAAGACGTGTTTGTTTCGACACCTGTCGTAAATACCAAGGAGTTATATATTATATAAAAAAATCTAAACAATGTACAAAATGACCAAAAATAAAAAAAACTAGTGTGTTTCCCACGCGGTGTAAGTGAAATTTTGTATTATGATTAATTTTTAAGAGAATGAGATGAATACATTATTGAAGTGATATATATTGATTAAAGTAAGAAAGAACGAAAACGCGAGATAAATTTAATAATTTAAAACGCTTTAGTAAAGATCGAAATAATTCGATAAAACATAACAAATTTTCTTGTATATTTTTCCATAGTTCGGGCTCGCCGTACTAGCCCCTATACGGCAGGAGAGTAGTGGAGATGCTACGAACCATAACACAAAGAGGAGATGAGGGTAATTGTACAAGAAACGCGTTTTATCTCATTTGCCCGCAGCCTAAACCAAATAAATACGTTTATAGTAGTCTGTTTTTCGTTACACTTTTCCGTTTCATAAAAACCAATTCACGTTATCCCAAATGAAGGTTACATTTTAATAAAAAAAAAAAAGAAATTGTTAGGCACGCTCCGTGTGCACTCGCTACCATGTCGCCTGGCTTACCGCTGCTCGACGGCGCCGCCACGACTCCGACTTTCGCACGCCTTCAGCCATCACCGGCGCGGGTTTGGTCTGATGGCGGTTCGTAATGGGCGCCTCCGCAGTCACGTCGCCCGATTGCGACGATCAATCATCCGAACATGTCGTTTCGTATCAAACACGAAGCGGCGGTGAGATTTTTGTGTCCCGTTAAAATGTTTAGCGCTGGCCCCGATTGCCTGCCGCGTTTCGTGACGCTCGCGACGGCATCGGCAATTGCCGGCTGAAAGCTGTGACAGCTCTTTAATTATACGAGATTAACACCTGACATGTACGGGATAGGATAAAACAGGCTGTTTTGATAACGTTTTCAATGTGAAGTCATAATTGATTATAGAGAGAGGGGTTCAAAGGTGAATGACGCGCAATGTCTCGGAGTCGAGGACAATCACTTAGATTATCTGTTCCTTCTTATCTTTCCTAGGCCTGCCTGGAGCAAACCTTGTGGTGCCGAGTAACCTACCACCGAAATTATAGAAACCAATTCGATATTTGAAAAGTTTCTCATATAGCCAGTTGTCATGTTAGGTTCTTATTGTATCTTATATATATTCTCCTCCATCGATGTATGTGTACTATATTTATAGAAGAATATCAATGTAGTGCATATTTCTGTTATAAATTATCTTCTATACAGAGGAAACCATTTATTATACAAGTGAGAAATTATCTAATAAATAAATGAAACGTTCGCAAATTGAATATCATTAGTTTTTCGGTTTTTTTTTATTTAAATAAACGACGAGACGATCGGGATATTCACCTGATGGTAAATAACACGCCTGCCTCTGACAGTGACTTCGACAACGCCTTCAATCCGGAACACAATAATATTTGCAAAGTACTATTTGGCGGCAGAAGTACGCGCTACGGTGGTATCCACCTGGATGGTCTTCAGCAACAGAGAACTACCACCAGTAAAATCTATTACACTCAACCCCTATCATTTAATAATTCGAACTTCATTCCTTTCTTACTTCTTTACATAACGTTAATTTTCGGCTACCGACGACGATTAAGGTAGGTACCAGAGCAGTTTCCGCCGCCAGTGTAGTACACAAATCTTACCGTGTTCCGGTTTTGAAAGGCGCTGCACTTACTAAAATTAATGGTGTAAAGAGACTTAATATCTCATATCTTATGTGTACCAGCTAATGTGATGTAGTGATTGATATCCTGACCAGTGCCACACTGTTACAAACAGACGTGTCACTCATCATTTGGTGAATATTATATCTCTGCGTAATCTGGTTAAATAGTTTCTATTCAATTACTTAAGGGTTTTGATTGTCCTAAGTTTTAAAGAAAATTTATGAACTTTTCATATTTAATTGTGACAACCAGTGTAGAATATTCTCACTACAATAATTAGACATTTACATTGATTGTAATTAGCCTGTTAATAAAATAATTTTAAAGTATTTCTTCGTAGACATAGAAATAATTGAATTATATTAAAGACATATTATAATCAGATGTTTTATATTGCACATTGTCATGCCACTGCACGGTGTATGGATTTACATGAGTTAGAGTGGCAAGACGATATGATGCCTCTCACTCTAAGGGGCGTGGCTTCGCCGAGTCTTGGCCCACGTATTTAGAGCCCTCTATGTGAGGTCCCGATGGTAATTTATTAACCGGGCCCCACAAATACTGACTTTCGAAACATACCATCCATTTTCAACTGATGGTTATATGAAATTATTAAAGACCTTTTTTTACATTCGGCCTCTTTCACATAGCGGTGCGAATTCATGCTAATTAAGACATCACGATGATTCTATTAAAATATTATTATTCCTTTTGTTACAGGCACAACAGACAACTGCATTTATCGGTTACATATTAATTTTAATTTAATTAGTAGAAGTAATAACGTAGCGAAGCCCGTTGTGCACAAGTTTCTAAACAATGTAACTTTATGGGAGATATAACTGATGTCCGTTAAATTTTTATAAAAATTCAGTTAGCAATTATAGAATCAATTAGTATTAAAAAGAATGTTTTTTTTTATTCAGTTAAGCGGCAAGAGGGAGACAAAGTGCTTAGTAATAACTAATGTTTGCCTTCAATTTATGATAATTATTTTTCCCGTATTTTTTTTCTATTCCTTTCACAAGTCAAAATCAAATCACTTTAAAGTTTCTTACTTGAAATTTTTTGCGCTATATTGTTAGTACGTACATTTTTTTTATTCGACTACTCGACAAGACGAGCAAGACGTTTATCTGATGGTAAGTGATACTCCGACTCATAACGGGGCGCTGGTCAGAGTGGTATACACTGCACCACATTGCGCTCCTCGCCTGAGACAAAAAGTTTACCTTCGTCATCCTAGTAATGACACTAGCTACAACGCCCTTCAAACTGAAACATAGTATTGTTTGCACACTACTGTTTGGCGACAGAAATAGGCAGACACCGGCAAAAGAGTCCTACCACCAGTTTATGATTATCTCTTGCGCTTTTTTGGATTGTGATCTAACAAATAATGTTTTTTGAGTGTAGTTTTATTTGTAATTTTAATTTAAATAAAGTTGCTACTATTTTAATTACCTTTTTCTATTTGAAAAGCATAGCATACGTTTCTTTGTATTTTGTGTTTCTATTATTTGTATAATTAAGTGACAAATATTCCTTAAGAAAGTTGTAAAGTAAATTTCATCTTAGTTATACATATATATTGTAGTTCCGATTCAGGTTTTGTATTTCTAAGTAGCCTTATTACTTTTTGTGAAAGATTTGTGATTCACAATGTAAATAGTCTGAATAAAAGACAATTAAGTATGCGCAACATTTTATTCATGCTGTACTTCAATAGGCTATGGAAATGGGGAAAAAAGTTGAATATAAATTAAAAAAAAAACCATATGCTTGTTTGCGTAATTTTGAAGGATTATGAGTTTGTTATCTAGACGTACTCATAATCTTTTAGATTCTTTAGAGATGAAGAATTATTTTTCAACAGCTTTCTACAAAATTTATGAATTCCTTTAGGTACACAACCGTATTGTCTTCTATTTAGAAAAACAACGTTCACATAAAATAGAAGCGAAAACAATTTTTTTTTCCTCACCATAAACTTGCATTGCTTGCATGAAACTTATAACATTATTGGCTATTAAACTTGAGAGTCTGTAACCTTTTTATATTTTCTTCGAGTTTCCATCTAGTAGCTTGCTTCTTAATACACACTGGATCGAAACTATATTAATATGAGCTAGATGTCGCTTAATTTATAAGATTAATGTAGGGCATATCATTCACTAGTTGAAAAGGTATTTTAAGAAGAAGATCCATATAAAGTATATAAACATTTAAAAGCTGCACAAAACTTTTTAGATAGTGTATTTACACAAGAATCAAAAATATTTATTTATGATTCTTTTAATTAATGGACTTAATATCTTCCAAGTAGACAATGACTAATTATTTTATTTATTAATTTATTTGAATCTTTCACTTTAAGATGAATGACGTTGAAAGCTCGCTACTCCTTAATAGATGGCGTAATAAACAAACTTATATGAGTTTTTAAGGGTAACATTAAAAAATTATTAAAATTATTTTAGACAACAAGTTATTATTCAAAAAATGAGATGTATTGCGTTATTTTTATTTTATTAACAAAAAATATTTATTGCTATATATAAAAACACCTTTAAATGTATTTTATAAATTTTATGCATGCCGGCTTGTTATTGTAACTATAAACTTGTACTTTAAAAATGGACAAATACATAAATATTAATTATATATTTATTTAATACCAAAAATAATATTTGTAATAAATGTTTTGGGTACAATTGTCATTGTACTTATAGAAGAGAAGTTACTTACGTTACTGTGGCTGAACACATAATACTCCTTCGCTTCTTCTTAGTAAAGATAAAAGTGTTATTGTTTCTTTTTCTCCGTAATTATTGTGACGCTTTATTGGTGTTTTGATTTTGTTAGTAATTACAAGTGTAGTGTCGAATACAACAATGAATAATCAACTTATAGAAAAAGTAATAAAAACAAACAACGAAGAGTGCCCAAAATTAACATTTGAAAATCCGTTAATAGATGAAAATGTAACAAAAGCTCTCTCAAAAAGTTTTGTCAAAATTTTAAAAGTATCGCAGTCAAGTTCAAAAGTTAACACAAATCTTCGTTTGTCTATATTGGAGAATATAAGAAAAATATGCAAAATCGAACCCGATGATCATCTTAAAATTGAAGAAAATCTCACAAAAATGCTTTCAGAATTTCATTGCACAAATTTAAATCAAAAGAATGATTTAAGTTCAGAAGAATTAGTGAAAAAAGCTTTAGACGCCTTTCTATTGCGTAGAATTGAAGACTGCGAAATTACTTCTTCTTACAGGTCTAATTTAAACCCAGAAGTTATACAATCATTAATCAATCTAAAAGAGAACCATGTGTTCAATACGCTTTCAGATGATGTTATACATTGGGATATAAAGGATTCTAAATACATGTGCATTCTAAAAGAAATTTTTCAAAATGAAAACATTTTTGAACAAATACAATTGTTAAATGATATTTCAATCAAAATGATACCCGAGATAGAAAAAATTTTTTTAGAAACTTGTGCTCATATTATTAGGAATAACATAACAGATGTAGAAGACTTATTTTGCAACAATGATTATCTGCAGCATCTAGCAAGAACATGTGCAGTTTCATCAAAATGTTTTAAAATTTGTTCTTCTGTATTAAACTTTATTTTCATAACAAGCAATTGTGATATTAATATAAGGAATTTTATATCAATGTTCATTCAATCGGTTAAATCAATAAGTCCACATATTGCATTTACTGTGTTGTATCCAACACACTTAGGACATGTAGCTTTAATATTAGATTTTAATGTTGAAATCTTACCATTATACCTAAGGGAAATCTATATAAAAAGAGCTATTTATTATTTGAAAAAGGTCCATGAAAATAATGAAATTGATTTAATTATGTTATTCTCCCATTTTCCTATTTGGTTCGATATTTATTATGATCCTAAATATTCCTCCTATTAAATCATTATTGAAACATCACTGAGTATTGATTGCCATTAAATGTTTGATTAGAAATAACCTGTTTATGTCTTAATTGTTGTATCAATATTAATTTTTAATGTCTTTGGTTGTTAGTGTGTATATATAACATATAAAAAATCAATGTTCTTAATGTATTTACTATGATAATGAAATATTTGTTATGTACATAAACAGAATATTGTTTCTTTTAAGTTTTAGTGGAAGCTGTATTGCATTAGTGTAAACACAAGTTATTTTTAATTAAGAAATCAAACCTTACATGTGTTTTTTTTAATAAAATGTTATTTTATCCATTATTATATTGGATTAACAGTTCACCCTACTTAAGTAATGAATATGGAAAATAAGGAACTATTGCAATATGAACACATTTATTACAGGATAGTTTAACTGCCTCCTTGGCACTGGACATGCACTGGCTTTGTCACATGGATGCCATATCCACATATTAATTTATTGGAAGAGTAATTTTTTCAACTGTATGGCATACAAGAGTAGAAACATTCTAAGCAGGTTTGAAAAAACGTTTTAAAGTATTTTTTACTAAAAACATGGTATTAATGAAATAATAGAAAACAAAACTATTTATTAGAGCAAAGAAAATTCAAACAATCCCATATCAGCAAGTTTTTGCAGTAGAGTGTTACTGTTTTTGCTTACTACTTGTGTTACACCTGTCTTACAGTAGCGTCTTATAAAACTACCCAATAGCTTCTTACAGTTTTTAGAAGTAGTATGTTTATTACTCTTCAAGTGCAGATGGGTGGTGTCCCAATATGGAATCAACTGATTGCACGGTCCACAATGGTACAAGTCGGTCTTCACCTAAAAAAATATTATTGTGCTTTGGATTACTTGTGAAGATTATTTACATGCTAACTAAATCAAACATTTGTTTATCGTTTGCAATTTTAGACACGACAATTTCTATATAATAATTCCAGAAAAAATTTATAAACTCTCAAAGAGAAAGTTTTAAATTTTTTATTCTAGGGAACGTTCAACTGATGGTAAGTGACAAGGCGTCCATAGCAATGTGGCGCTAGTTGGGATGTTATACACTGCATGACATTATACGTCGCCTGAGACAAGATGTTGAATCTCGTTACCCCAGTAGTTACGCTAACTATAGCGCCCTTTAAAATGAAACAGTAATGTTTACACAGTACTGATTGTCGGCTGCTAACAGGGACCTACCACCAGTGAATAAATAACATTTAAAAAAAATCATTAAAATTATTTTTGTTAATATGAAACATCTAAATATATACAAACACCGTCAAACTAAAAAAATGTACTTTGTTATTGTCTTATAATATCGGCGAATTATTCTAATATTACCTGCATTAGATTTATTAGGACAAACTATTTATTATTTATTTACTTTAGTATTACAACTAAAAATTGAACTAAGAGCACATTTTGGGTTTATACTACTCTAACGAGCTTAGCTATCCTGTCGTCAGACCACCATAAACCCGATTTTGCTCGGAATTTAATGATATGGGGTTTTATTACTTAGCGTTGAGATTAAAATACGTATCGAAATCATACATAAAATACAGATAATGACACTGAAATTAAATTTTAATTCTAGTTAAAAAAAATAGTAAATCTCTCTTAACAAATGCCCTCTGGGCGGGTACAATGTCAGCGCCTATTTTATCGGTCAAGGGTGAAAAACATATCTGCTTTATAACTTGAAGTTACTAGTGAAATTATCACTATATATCTTACGGCGATAAACGCTTTACAATTTTGTTTAAAAATCCTATCTAGCATCGCATTGCTAAGAGCTGACGTTACGCATATCACCAGACATGCTGAATGTTTTGCCTCGTTATTTTATTGAACTGAAATAAACTGTTCACGATATAATATAAATACAAAGTGCATTTACTAAGTAAACATTAAACACTTTAATTTTTTTTAAATCTAAAATAATTCCGTAATGCAATAGCTAAACGTTAATATTACCTTCCTTATAAATTCATTGGCGAGATTAATCTGTTCGTAACGATTAATCATTAAGAGACATGATGTTAGTTTTATTCTATGTAGTTTTGATAAACAATGGTCTTTGATTTCTGACTTTTTGTATATTTCGTCACATACTAGACATTTAGTTTTTTTATCTTGTACTTGTTTTATGAGCAGAAAGCTTTCTAGATCCATAAATATATTATTATTAATGCAAATAAAATTAAGGTTGTTGTCGATTAAAACATATGTAATGACTGCGTGAAGAGGTTTTGCTCCTGGTGTACACCATATTTGATTGTCGTGTCTCACACCTTTCTTCAAACCTTTAGTTAGCAACATGCCCTGATGAATTGTACCCCTCATATGTTCTTTAAAAACTATGAGACTTGCAGACATATAGACGTCACATAAAGAACAGTAACCTTTACTACCCTTAGCATTTAACTTAATATAGTGATTTTTCCCATACTTGGCTAATTCAGACCTGCGTTTGCCGTGGTCTGTAATTTCACTGTATACACAGGCATCATCCGACGAGTCGCTCTCGTCGTTCTCATAATTATGTTCCTTTTTGTGTACAATTAATAATTTTATCGTTATATCCTGCAAAATCAATTTACATCGGTAGCACCTCGCTACACTTTTCTTTAAATCAATGTAAAAATATTTTCTTTCTGCGTTTATTAGAGTGTTAAATATAATGTCTTCTTCGTCTTCGATTTCTAAAATTTTTTCTGTGTAAAGATAATAATTTGCTTCTCCTATTTTCAATTTATTCCAAACATCAATGTCTGTATCTAAATTTTTCTCGGTAATTTCGTGCTCGTGTAATGAATCTATGGCATATAAGGTTTTGCAAGTAAAGCAATAGATTTCATCATCATTTATCTGGAAAAGATAACATATATAAATAATATTTCTTTAAATCCATACTGATTATTACCCAAAGCTAAGTTTGTTTGAAACCTAACCTTTCTGTAGCATTGATTATCGTCATTCACTATTATTCTGGACTGAATCAACGTTATCATGTGGTTGAATTTTTCAATATGTTGACCACTTTCTTCATCGATGTTACAAAGTGTGCAATGATCATCAACGATTCCATGCCATTGTAGTTTACTCAAGGTCATGTCATGACATTTTACGGAGCCGTTTTTATTACGCAAGACTGGTATATCACTAATATCTCCAGTACTTGTAGGGTTTACTTTACGGAATTTATGCTTGTCGTCTTTTATATGATCTTTTATAGCAGTAACCTTGGTAACATAATTGCATATCTCACAGTAGTTGTAGTTTCCAATCTGAAAATGTTTAAAGAGTAAAACGATTCATGTTTTGGTTTTTAAGATAGTCTCTATTAAGAAAAGGTAATACTGTAAAAGTATAACCTTTTTTTTTAATGAGTCGAGACGACAGGCAAGGACAACGTTGCGCTCACCGCTTTGAGACATATGATATTGTGTCGTTACCCCTAAATATCACTAGCAAAAGCGACCTCCAAATTGCTACAAAGTAATGGCCTGACACTACTATTTAGCGTAGGCTAGTATTTAATTATTGTTATTTAAAATATTTATAAAATTTTACATATAATAATAAATAAATTTCGTTGAGGCTCATTTAAAGTTCAAAGTACTAAATTAATACATTTTCAAAGGTTTTAAGATTAAGCAAAAATAAAAAATTTATTTTAATTAACAAGTCTATCGTAGACAATAATTCTATAACCTCCGCTTACATTTAAAAACAGCAAACAAGCATTTATAATTGCCCCTCATATATTCATCTATTTTCAAGATATTAGTAACATATTTCTCTTACCTTGTATATAAAGTCTTTCTTGAGTTTTGGAACATATGCGATATTTTTAATATTTTTCCTATGCTGTTCCCATCGGACATGTTTTTCTAATTGTTCAGGACATTCAAAAGACTCCTCGCACAAAAGGCAATAGTAATCAATCTCGCCACATAAAATTAAGTTTTTATAGTACTTTTTCATTTTGAGATAATAACAATCGATAAAAATTTATTTTTGTATATGTAAAAATTTTATGCAGTAGACGTTGTTTTATAAATGAAGGTAATTGGTGAAAACTATAGATGTTACATGATCATTCCGCCAAAGACTTACTTGCACAAATGCTAAATAACTGAAGATAAAGTCGAAGATAGAAATAAGAGGAAAATAAAAAAAAAATGTTTATCTCGCTTCAATGTGAGATATATAATAAGGAAGAAAAGGAGATGTTAAATTTTTATTTATTAAGGATCATTGTTTAAGAATAAATATAATAGCGATAGCCTCTTAAATTTGTTTCAACTTGCTTCATTTGGGTTGTTGTTATCCATTTTTATGATCATAGCATAAGAGTGAACTCGACTAGCAGTGCGGTTTTTATTTATTTAATTTAAATGATTTAATGGATATGTTTGTTCTACATTGAAAAATTTATTTTCCTTGAATAATATTTTGTAATATTAAACAAATGAAGATCTTACTGCCAGATAAAAAGAGCTCAATTTAGTTATAATGCCGGTACCCTAAGTTTTGGAGTTTAACTTAATTTTTTTTGATTTCGTTAACTACCGTTACTCTTTTTGGCTACTTATTCGGCTTAATCTAAAATGTTAAAACATTAAAGTATGTGCTTTCTTAAATCAAGACAAAATCGATTTTTTATCGATTTAGTAAAAACATCTCTTTCGTATATAATTTCAATGTGTAATCGATCCCAAAATACAAAAATGGCTACTTGTAAATGATGTAGCTTCGATTTTATTTATTTGTGACTTTTGTAATTCTTACAAATTACATTAAAAACCGTTTTAAATATGATTGCAAGTATTATAAAATTAACTGTAAAATGAAATAGCTATAAAAGATTGTCACGTGAAAACAAGTTTTAAATAATAAAATAATTAATGTTTTAATAAGAAATTAGCGTTTGTGATCATCTTTTAAACAACAATGAGTAAAAGACGCCGAACTTCGTCAGTAGCAAGCCGTGGAGCCGATGGTGATGACAGCGATGATGGTGTAGAGCTCAGTAATCCAGGGCCTCCTCCCTCACGTAAGAAGAAAAAGTTGGAGCCGGTATGTAATGTTTTGAATGAGTATGCCTATTTTTTTCGATAAGACTCAAAACTAAAATCAAAGCATTTCCATTATAAACATTGCAGATGCATTTTTAGCATTATTAGCTTAAGTTAATAATAAAAATAATTATATTTTAGAGTGAAATATGCCAACAGTTGTATGATACCATTCGTTCTTACAAAAAAGAAGATGGATCTCTATTGTGTGACTCTTTCATACGTGCTCCGAAAAGACGACAGGAGCCGCAGTACTATGAAGTTGTTTCACAGCCTATAGACTTGTTAAGGGTGAGTCAGTGAAATATTGCTAAACTTTCATTAAAAAATTAAATAACTTTTGACATTTTTGCTGCAAGTGTAATTCTTTATATAGCTCCAAAAATCTTCATTAATCTAATATTAACTAAATTTTACAGGTGCAACAAAAATTAAAAACAGATACTTATGAAGATATCGATGAATTATCAGCAGATATTGAATTGCTTGTAAATAATGCAAAGGCCTTCTATAAACCTGACTCTACTGAATACAGAGATGCAATTGACTTGTGGAAGCTCTATACTCAAAGCAGACATACTCTTGAGAGTGGTAATGTACTGATTTATATGTAGAATATATTGTAAATAAAAAAGTTTGTTTTCTATCTTCTGTTGTAACCCTATAAGAATAATATTGATCGGACGACCCAACTTGATTTAGAGTGCAATGCAAGCCACAATATAATGTAAAATTTACTTTAATGATTCTTTACACAACATTGATGATGATAGCTGCTAGACTTGATTGCCCAATTAAGAACCATTGAATATATGTTTTTTAGGTAAAACATAATGAAATTTTTTGTATTATGTATGTATTTTAAAATAAAAGGAATTTTATGTTTCAGCTAACATTACTAATATAGTATTTAGGCACTATACATACATAACCCTTACTAATACTTTCTGGGATTTTGGCCTCAAATAAAGACTAATATTATTATTGTTGAGAAAACATGAATAATGTGGTGATCTTAACAATATTTAAGAAAAATTTACAGGTGAGGAAATCAAAACCCCTAAGATATCTCGTAATGGATCATCAAGCAGGCGATCTGATGTCGCAGAGGATTTGTCTGAGACTTCAACTAATAATGAAGATGACAATATTTTTGAAGAATTGTTTAATGCTGTTAGTAGATTGTTGTTTTATAGTTATTATGGAGTGTGGGTATGATGCATTTTTAAGGATATTACTTAGACTTGTATTTTATTTAGGTTATGACAGCAAATGCTGATGGCAGGCCTTTGTATCCAGCATTCCAGTTCCTGCCATCGAAACGGCGATACCCAGAGTACTACAGTGTGATTGATTCCCCAATAGACCTTAAGACAATAGCCCAGAAAATTCAAGCTGGTGAATACACATACCTATCTGAGTTAGAGAGGGATTTATTGCTAATGGTCAGAAATGCATGCCTTTTCAATGAGCCTGGAAGTCAGATATATAAAGATGCAAAAACTTTGAAAAAGGTAATTATGTGTAATTTATTGAATAAGAGAAAATTACAATTTGATAATGCACCTTTCATTTAAATAAGCAGAAATGAATGCAAACATTACTGCTTTCCATTTTGAAGAACTATTGTGCTTAATAAGATTACAGGGGTAATTAGACTTAATAACTAATGTTTCAAGACAACAATGTTAAAGCAACAGGAACCATTGTGAGTTCCACTTTAACAAAAACATCTTTGTTCCAAGGACTACCATTCAAAGTAATATTGATTAGACTGATTACATATTTAAACACTTAACTTTTATTGCTCTAGAAGTTACATTTTTGATCGAATTATTACATATGAATTTATAGATAATTCAAGTGAGGAAGCAAGAGATCGACCAACATGGTAGAAGTGGTCCAGCTAAGACTTCAGAGCGAATAAGAAGTAAAAGATCTTCTCGAGTGGGCCCTGTTCCTAGCAGCCGTGCCCTAGCTATTATGGAGCCAGTAGGTTCTGAGCCAGAGCCTGATGTTAAGGTATGTTTTGATTAACGTAATAAAACAATGATAGATGTTCATTTGATAGTACGTGTTACACCTATCTGTAACAATCTCACTCTTCTTTTGGTTTTGAGATATGACATGTTAATTAGTTTCATTTATTAACCAATAACTCAAAAATTAAAAAAAAAGTATATTTTAAGTTTTTATTTTATGTTGTAATAACATTTATGTTTTAACAGCATTCTGAAGATAGTGGGGGGGATAGTGACGAAGACAAAGGTGAAAATGAGGACTCACCTCAATGGAAGCTTCTAGAAACAGTGAAGAATCATCTTGGTCCTAGTGGTAAATTATCCATACTCAGCAAACTTTTCTTTTTTCAAAGTTCAGTTATTATATCATATAAATTTAAGGTACACCGATGGCGGAACCCTTTTGGAAGCTTCCGTCCCGGCGAGCGTATCCGGATTATTACAAAGAGATTAAGAACCCAGTGTCTTTGAATCAGATTAAAAACAAAATACGTAAGGGTAGTTATGGTACCCTCTCAGAAGTGGCTGGGGACATGAATATTATGTTTGAAAATGCTAAACAATATAATGTGCCAAGCTCTAGGCTTTACAAAGATGCTGTTAAATTACAAAGGTAAATTATCAAAATTTTATTTGATATTACAAATGAATAATGAAAATTTGAATAATAAATGTCATCATTTTATTCTTGCCATGGTACCACTACATATAGAGTTGTAACACCATGTTATGAAATAAATTTCTGTGCGTGTTTTACCACTAAATGTGACTTTAATAATGTACCTAGTTGTATTAATTTCTAGACTAATGCAGCAGCGAGTTCAAGAGCTATTGGATATTGTCCAAAGTTCTTCGAGTGATGATGAAAGTCTCTCTTCTGTGAAGAACCAAACCCAAGTAGTCACACCTAGACCGAGAGGTATGTAACTAGTGTATAATAAGTTTTACACTCTGGATTAATGTTATACTTCTTAAAATTTTTCTTTTATTTTGCCAAAGAAATAAAATAGGTTGTAAGCGGTTATTTTAACCACATGTGGAGTTTTGTTGGTGGTAAGGATTTTTTGAATATGTCTGGTTAGCTACCACTCTCATATTGTAAATTTGCCCTCATAATAACATTACTATGTCTTGGTTGTCAACATATGACAGCATTATTATGCATGTTTCATCAGTTTGTCAAATAAAAAGAATGGATAATGACATTACCTTTCATGTTGATATTTGTTCCAATTTTTTATATTCTTGCAAAACAGGTCGTCCGCGTCTCAATCCATTACCGGTGATCGTACCATCGCCTGTGTCGACATCTTCTATATCAAAATCCACCTTACCTTTAAAAAAGAAGTTACACTACATATCCAAGCAGCTGCTAGAGTTCACGTGTTCAGATGGGAGACAACCCATGCTGCTGTTCATGGAGAAGCCCAGCAAGAAATTGTATCCTGAGTATTACAATGTGATTGATAGACCTATTGACATGATCACTATTGAAGCAAACATTAAGGTCAGTAAACAAGAATTTAAATGTTCCCACTGCAGGAACCCGGCTTTCTCTCGCAACTTAAATAACAGCTATTTAGGTACTTTCCTAGCTAAATACAGACAGGTTAATGATTCTAACATGTTCATGGAAACTATAGTTAGTGGAACATGTTGGTTCCTTTACCATATTTTCTTTTACAGTTTGAAAAATATTTTGGTAACTGTTCTTTATTTGAAACTAATGTTTTTCAGAGTGATCGCTACAGTAGTGTTGAAGAAATTGTGTCTGACTTCCGGCTGATGTTTTCAAACTGTCGTCAATTCAACGAAGAAGGGTCTATGATATACGAGGATGCTAATCTGTTAGAACGTGTTATGAATGAGAAGTTAAGAGAACTTAACACGAATTATGAAAAGAAAACTCCGCTTAAGACTATCAAACCTGTAAAGTCTAGGCAATTGTCGCCTTTTGAGCAGAAATTAAGAACTCTTTATGATGCTATTCGGGACTATAGGGACCCTAAAGGTAGTGTCAAAGTATTAATATAAATACAATGTCATAAATTAGTTTTTCTCTTATATTCTTGAAAATCAATGATTACATGAATCACAATAATCATTATGAACTAGAAATGTTAATTATCTGGATGTTTATATCTTTGTTATCGACAATGAGCTAATTCTTGACAATGACGCTGTGAATGTGGAAACCATTAGGCCCAGTATACTCCAGCTTTCATAGGCTGATGGTCAAAACATAGCAAAGTTGTTGTTATGGCAGATGTATATTATAAGGCTTGTACTTAGCTAGGCGGATTCGAGACTTACTAAGAACTTAACTCCGTATCATGTGGTCCATGAATCGAAATCGACATACCTTTGTGTACTATTGCCCCCTTGAAGACAGCCGAAATTGTATTTTATTATAATAAATTTTCTGTTTTATAAAAAAAAGTACTAAAGAAAGTATGATTTATTTTGTGCAAAGAATTTTGAATATACAGATATTTGTACTTATTAATTTATAAGGTGTATTTACAGTGTACGATGTGAAACACTGATAAAAAAAAGAAATGTTATAGCTAACTAATTCTATCATGTACAAATACACATCACATTTAAAGTTCTCTTATATGTCAACTAGTAATAACATACATACAAGAGAACAAAAATATAAGTGAAAATCAAAACAACTAAAAACAAAAACATAAAAAAGTCCATAATTATAACATAAAAGCAAAAACAATAATTAACATGTTTTGTAAGATCTAGCACCAAGTTTTTTAAATTTCATGAAATTATCATTAAATGTGTAAATTTGGACTTTTAAACATAATAAACTAGTATTTTAAAAAAATCGCGTTATAGAATTCTGCCGAAAAACCATAGTGCAGTAACATTACATTTTTGGTCATCTTGTTGATAATCTCTTATAATTAGCAAAAATAAACGTTACATATCCTTTTAGCAAACCGTCAGCTGGCACTTATCTTTATGAAGCTACCAAGCAAAATTGAGTATCCAGATTACTATGAGCTTATCAAGAATCCTATAGACATGGAGAAAATAGCACACAAACTTAAGAATGGAGTCTACAACTCTGTTAACGAACTGGCATCAGACTTCATTCTAATGTTTGACAATGCCTGCAAGTACAATGAGCCCGACTCGCAGATATACAAGGATGCATTGATATTGCAGAGAGTTTGCCTGCAAACTAAACAACTTTTAAGGTTTATTGATTTTTTAACTATATGATAACTCTTTAGAATTCTTCAGAGATACCTTGCGATGATGAGGGAAAGTAAAGCATATGTGTAGATTTTTAATTACATATGTTTCGGCGGTTGTCACATGCGTTTGAAAAGCTTACGATGATAATCCTAATCACTCACAATCCTGAAGATCTCAATGTATAGGTAGAATAAAAATTTACAAATGTTAAACACTATTAATCCAGAAAATCTTTTTTGCAGGGAAGATGATGATGCTGTTCCTGATGTACCAGCTGCTGTGCAAGAGTTACTGCTCAATCTTTTTACAACCGTATATAACCACCAAGATGAAGAGGGCAGGTGATTGATTAGCAATATAAATTAAATATCAGATTGGTGGTCCCTGTTACCAGGGCCCTAGACGGTAGGTACCACCCCAGCGCTTATATCTGCCACCAATCCGTACTGTGTAACATTAGGGTGCAAATGTTATTATGCCCTAATTTTTTAGGAGAATTTTAGCTTGTGAAATTTTTGGGGTACAATGAGATTATATATGTAACTAGTCCCACTTTTTTTTTTGTGCGGATATCCTGCATTGCATATCCTTCTGCTGTTGGGGTAATAGAAGAGTTATGCCGGTCTCTTACCTGCTAAAACCCCACGGTTTCTCATTTATCGCATTTGCCCAGAACCATGGGAACTCTTTCGCATACTATCGTGGTTCCGACGGCGAGAGGATAAGACCACATCTCGGGGTGAACTAGTCCCATCTAATGGGTTTATTACTTACCTTTAGGAAACTTTCCGGTACTTTGTCAAATAATAAAAAAGAAATCTTTTTCTCTATTTTTTTAATTAAATGGGTATATTAGGAGTAAAGCTTTTTAACAGGTTTCTGTTGGCTATAAGGAGTTGCTGTTCAATTTATGACATTGTGGTATAATTTTTTATGAGTTGTGTTGTGTGTGGTGTGTGGTTTCATAATTTATTACATTACTATTTTAATTGCATATCAAGACTACAAACAACGTCCGAACGATGACTTGCATTAATAGAAATAACTGCCTCCATGGCACAGTGGCTATACATTTGCCTGGTACCACGGACGTCATGAGTTCGATTCTAGTCATGTGTGACGGAATTTTGTTGCTGGTCGAATCCCCATGAATAGCTACCATTCCCAATTTACAATTATGTGGGTTCCGATTTGTTACATTACTTTTACGTTGTTTTTATATAATAAGTTAAAATCCGTTTCCTAAATAGACATACGGAGTTATAAAAAAATTACATGCAGGTGCTACTCGGATAGTATGGCGGAATTACCTGAACACGATGAATCGTCTAACGGTGAGAAAATACGCGCGATATCTCTGGATCTGGTAAAACGTCGCTTGGACAAGGGCTTATACAAACGTCTCGATCACTTCCAGCAGGATATGTTCGCGGTGTTCGAAAGGTAAAGCATTAATATACTATCAAAGCGGGGTAAATGTTACCCAATATAATTTTCTTTATAGCTACTGGATTCCGAATTTATGAATTGAATCCGAACAAGTTGTAAAAGTTCTCAATATTATTAAATAGCAACTTCATTAATAATAACAAAATAAATGTGAACAGGAATACATCTCTCGGATTCATTTAGTATAAAATGTTATTTTTTTCATTCTTTATCCATTTTCGCATTACCTGTGGCAGCACCATAGCATAGTAATAAACGAGGAGCACGATCACAGGTTTTAAGGGTGTAAATCTCCACACAACTACTCCGCGGGAATCTATTAAGGATGTTCTAGCAGATATTCCTCACAATGCTAAAAAAAAATTTTAAATGTAATATTTAAAATAATATTTTATATTCCCAGAGCCCGTCGCCTCTCCCGTACGGACAGTCAAATATTTGAAGATTCGGTAGAACTGCAGACGTACTTCACGGAGCAGCGCGACCAACTGTGTAAAGGCGTGCTGCAGTCTCCCGCCCTTGCCTTCACTAGGGACGCAATTGCTACAAGCGTCGAGTTGGTGAAGCAGTGCAAACTGTTGCAGGAAAATGACGATGAGGACGAGACCAGGTGATTCACAGCGGTGTGCAACGGCAGGGCCTCTTATACATGTCCTGAAATCGACATGATGGTCTCATGACGACAAGACTAATCTGTTACGTTTTGTTTTCGTGTAACGATAGAATATGAAATATAACGATAGAAAAAGATCTAGCGGGCGATAGTTAGGGAAATAGTATTTCGCCTTTAGTAGGCGAAAAATATGCCGAGTTATGGCTTTTTGTACCATTGCAGTGCACATACCATGCCCTCAATGAATATGAAATTCATTTTATTACAATTCACGTGATTATCTATAATTTGCGTGTGTGTTCTGTTCTGTTTCAATAAACGTGTAATTTATTCATTAATTCATGTCCAAACAGGTTGATTACACTCCACCCGCATTATTTCCGGATTCAATTCTTGTACCATGTATAGACTCTTTATCTTGTTTGGTGCAACTGGCACTGGTGATTTATTTTTATTGCACTTACAATTGAATCATTGTTTCTTAACAAGTGATACCTAAAGCATTTTTTTTAATAATAGATTAATCTGCTAGGTCGTCATAATGGTAAATTTTAATATTAAGTTATGTTATATCCTTTTAGATCAAGTACCGACGACTCAATGCCTGCAGGTGGCGCGCCCTTAAAGACCCAGTATAATAAAGGTGACTTTGTATACATTCAGCCAGATAAAGGTAACAAGGAACCGGCTATTGTACAAGTCGAGAGGATTTGGACGAACAACGAAGGGTCTCCTATGATGTATTGCATACCTTACTTCAGGTGATATATTTTTATTATATGACCAAACTACAAAATATATACATTAATTATGTCAGTGTAGTCTGTGGCTAAGGATTTGTTTTTGAAGACGGAGTTGTAAGTAAAAAAATTAATTACAGTTTGCATTCTTTAAAATGTCTTCAAAGGTTTTTGCCAATAAATACAAAAACCGTATTCGTACAATCTCTTAATCTGCCCATGTTGGACTATGCTGACATTTGCATTTTGGATGCAACTTAGGAGCAACTAAACAAACTTGAGCACTTGCAAAACTTGAGTATTCATTTTATTTTTGGACTAAAAGTTTGACCGCATTTCTGCATATCGAAAGCAGCTCAAGTAGATACCAATCCGTCTTCGCAAGAACACACGCATTCTCTGTTTCCTACACAACACCCTACATAATCCGTCAAATCCATTGTATTTGCTAGTTGGTTTCTCCTTTGTTCACTCATCCAATGTAGAAACTAGATTTCACCTAATAACCCTTCTCAAATTTCCGTCCCACAGTTCCAAATTAAATACTCACTCTTTCGCTATACACGCAGTTAGACCTTGAAATGTACTTCCTCAGGCAATTCGTGATGTTAGAACATTGGTACTATTTAAAAAGCGTGTTAAAGAACATTACTTTACGCTATACTGATACCTATAAATTTGAATTTGTTTTGTTTTTTGTTTTTCTCCTTTTTTTTAATTATAAGCTATTTTAGATCATATTTAGTTTATAAATTTTGTTCTACAGTATTAACAGAGTGCACCAGGTTCCCTGTCACTTTAATCAAATCTCCCAACCACAAACCTACCAGAAGAATTTCCATATTGGCATATGTAATGCCTTTGCACTTATTTCAATGTATGTTATATTTTCATTGTAATTTCTGTGTGCATAAATAAATAATATAAAAATCAACAAATACAGATATCAAATCTTAGGTTATTTTAGATAAAAGAATTGACGTCATGGAATAAATAAAAAAATATGTTTTATTACTAAATAATCATGGTTTAAAAATAATTATGAAGGTTAATAACTTTATTGAATTAAGATTAATAAATATTTACACTTATGTATAATTTTTCTAGACCGCAAGAGACATTCCACGTGCGCACGCGCAAGTTCCTTCAGCAGGAAGTGTTCAAAACGGAAACGCATCGCACAGTGCCCCTCGATCACGTGATCGGGCGCTGCTATGTTATGAACGTCAAGGAGTACTTCAAGTTTCGTCCAGAAGGTCTGTTAAAAATTAAACTTTCAAGTTAATTTTTTAGTTTTCTTAGTCATTTATTAGGAATAGTCTTCTGATTGATGATAATAATGACATATATAATAAGTTAAAGTTTTTTGAACCTTCTTAAATATATATAATGCTTATTAAATATGTGTAAAAAATAATGAAATTTTTGGTTTTAATTTCTAATTGTCCATCTTGTATAGAAGCCATGTTTAGTGTATACTAGTGTAGCCCCTTTTGTTATTCTTTTCCGTGAGTCTCAAGTCCTGTTTCATAGGTTATGCTGACAAAGACGTGTATGTTTGCGAGAGCCGCTACAACACCAAGCACCGCTGGTTCAAAAAGATTAAAGTGTGGGAAGGTGCTGAGAAGGAGGCGACACTTATGCAGAGAGATGTGAGCCAAAAACTATATAGCCTTTAAAGTTAATATCTAAAAAAAAAAAATATTTTAAAAGTTTAGTTTTCACACGAAAATGGTATAGGCTAACGTTTACAATAAAATAAGAATATTGTCCATGCATGTATAATTTCCTTTTTTGTGGAGTAATAAAGTATATTTCTGATAAGTGACAATGAGGCGGATGATGAAGCCTGCTCGCGCAGATCTTATGGCTTTCATATGTTGACAGCCGTAGCAATTACGTCATTTACAGCATGAACGAAAAAACCATATGACCAAACTTTTGAAAAAATATGCTTAAATATTTTTTTAAAGTATATTCTACATGTTATGTTATCAGGTGCCTCTGGAGCCAAACAGGACTGTATCTGTATTCCGTGAACGTGTGGAAAAGCACAAGGATGAGCTGGCTGAGCTGGAAGTGTTAGAAAATATTCAAGAAAAAGATAGACCGGTTTGTATTCATATTTTTTTTTTATATTTAACACATGTATGGGAAGACCAGTAAAACATTCACCTATTGACATAGGTATACGGTTCATAAAAATTACAGTTGCATCGATTATATTGTTGGTTCTATGTTTTTAAAACATGCCTTATTTATTTCTCACTGACCAAGGATAAACAACATCACTTTATTGTCATCTCTTTCAGGATGTTGTAATGTACAATCCTTTGGGCACTGATGATGAAAACACATACTACGAGCAGTACAATACAGTCTGCTCAGGTGTAATCAAGACCGGAGACTACGTTTACGTGGTGACCGACGGCGGCAAGCAGATGATCGCACAAGTGGATACCATATGGGAGACTGGAGAGTGAGTACCCCCTGCCATAACAATGTGACAGTATGTTCTCTAGCAATAACGTCCATCAAATCTAGAAGATTAGCGGTCTTGGTTGTCTTTTTAATCGACAAGGTTAGCATTTGACCATATGGTGAGGACTATGATTTCTATTAATGTTATGAAGTTACGCACTTTTAATCAGATGGTGAAACTTCTGATGTGATAGACATCACCACATGCAGTTTAAATAAAAAAATTAAAAATGATAGCAATAATAATGGCTAATTATGTTACAGCAATAAATGCTATTTCCGCGGACCTTTCCTCATCTTTCCGGCGGAGGTAGCGAACATAATAAACAAAGTAAGGATATCATCATCATCTTTATCATAAAACGAACCGAAACATAACTCTTTCCTTGATCATATAAAACTTTAATATAAATCAGTTTAATATTTAACAGTGCTTTTGTATTTTCCATTAATCAATATTTGAAATATTTCAGAAAATGAATGGTTACATTTCGTAAGATAACTTTATATTAACATTAGTTTTTTTACCCACAAAGTGTTAACACGACCTCAATTTCAAGCGGTATTAAGTAACGATGAGGTAGCGGAAGTTGATTATTGTCCGCAAAGAATATTCCGGTTCGCATAAATTAACAGTCGGTACAAATGTTGTTATGAGACTGACCTGCACCACTGACACTTTCTAAAGGAGTTACTTTATTACTTTCTTACTTATAATATTCTATTCTATTCATTTATCCTTGATAAAAAAAAATAACATTTTTAATTTTTTTCAGCCATTCTATAAACAAGAAGTATTGTTAACGACGATGCACGACACAAGTCCATTAGTGGGCATCGTAGGCAAATGCGCGGTATTAGACTATGATGACTATCTCAAGTGTAAGTTTTCTTTAATACATTAAAACAGAACCTCGGTACGGGCGAGCGATTTTAATGATAAGGATGTGGCGCTAGTCCGGATAATATATACTGCTTAACATTGTGCTCGTCGCCTGGAAACAAAACATTTTAAGTAACGTTACTCCAGTAATTTCAATACCTACAAAACCCTCTAGTACAATATGAACAATTACTGAATTTTCTCCTGTCAAAGGGTTTAAGTTAATAATGAAAAATTTAAAGTGCATTGTTTTAGTGCATTGAGTTTTGATATATAATAATATGTTTAAATTTTGTGGCAACACAGGTCGTCCTACGGAGATATCGGAGGGCGACGTGTTTGTGTGCGAGTCGGTATACGACGAATCGAACAGGGTAGCGAGGAAACTGAAAACCGGGCTCAGGAAGTTTGAACACACCAAGGATGTCACCATTGATGAGGTCAGTTGGAATAATATATATGTCAAAGTGTCGGACGACGGTCTTACAATCTGGTGGATATTGCAGGAAATCATTTAATTTAGGTGATATTTAATACAATTGTTTGCAAGTAAATTACATTGTTTCAGTGTTTTTAAGAGTGCTTAGTTTCGTACCTTATTGTCGTTACAGATTTACTTCTTCCCTAAGCCGCTAGGGCCGCCGGCGTTGGCCACCGCTCAGGAGGTGCAGTCTTCCTCTAGTGCCTTCTCGCAAAAGCCTTTCAACCCTAATGTCAATGTGGACTCAATGGTAATCTATTGCCAGTATTGGCAGTACTAACAATTATTTACATTTGTAATATTTAACTAAATGTTTATTTTGAACATAGATTCCAGGGTTGTTTGATGGTAAGGTTTTCTCGGAGCTACATGACGAGCTACCAACCTCATAGCGTAAATTTGCTGCCACTATAGCATTGGTGTGTTCTGCCGTCTGTTTATAACATGGAACCAAATTTTTCCAGGCAAGGGGTTTCATCATCACTTAATACTATGTAATATTGAGCTAAAATATTAAGAGATTGTAGGTAGAAATTGTTATATTTCTGGGTAATTGATTTGTAAGTTTTATTGAAAATAATATCAACATAAGTGGGTACTTGAAAAATATTCACATAATAATGTCACTTTAGGAAACAGCTATGTAGCTGCCAATAACACAGTAACTATTCTTGTGTTTTATCATATATTCAGTACATAACATAAATATTATCAAAATGCACTAATTTATTTATTTTTGCCTATAGGATGGGAAACCACAATTCACAAACCTTATCAACACTACTATAGGCAGTCAAGATGTAGAGATGATTTTGGAAAACTCATTAGACGACTCCTCGCTCGCGTCGCCTGCAACGCCACTCTCCATAGGTAACCTAATTCGTTGTGTAAGACATTACTAGTGATCTGTTATCGGAGATTGTCTAGGTAGGTACCATCAAAGTCTAGTTTCACCGACAAACATGTGGTAATTATTTTTTGTCTCAACTAGCGCTATATTGTCATAGAGCGGGCATATTGTTTATTATCAGGTAAATTTTCTACTTATCATATTGCTTCGTATGATAAAAAAGATTAACAAATGTTTCATATTAAAAAAAATTAGGTGGCAATAGCAATCCATACAATCCATCTATGACGCCATCGGCAAACAGCGAGCGCTCCAATCCTACCACCGCGACACCCGTAAGCAGTAAGAAGAAAAAAGAGCAGAAACAGAAAATCGTTACAGGCTACATCCTCTACTCCAGCGAAGTGCGCAAAGCTATTGTCGCCAACAACCCAGACTGTACGTTTGGTGAGTGTATAATATAGCATATAGTATGTATTATTAGATGCTCATTACATCATATCAGGTCTGTTGCTGGAAGGGTTATTTGAATTTATTTGACTAGTTACCATCCTCTTGTTGCAAAACTGTTGCCACAACTGAATGGGATGACTTGGCTGTAATGTAAACCACTTATGAGGACCAGTGTTCTGATCAAGTGTGTTCGTGCAGTCCATGTAGTTTATCTGTTGTCGGAGGTCGTCTAGGTAGGTATTAGTGGAGTCTTATTTATTATTTGGTAAACGTCCCACTCATCTTCAAGGCGTTCATTACGTTGTTTATTTAAAAAAAAATTATTTACGTTTGTATTATTTTGTTTTTTTTTTTCAGTTTTTATTATAATTTTAATGTTACGTTGATATAATCGTTGGATAAAACGGTCTTGTGGTTCAGGCGAAATATCTCGTATAGTGGGCAACGAGTGGCGTTCTCTGCCGGCGGCCACCAAGCAGAGCTGGGAGGAGCGTGCCGCGCGCTGCAACGAGGAGACTGCCGCCAAGCTGGCCGAGGAGATGCGGGAACTGTCGCAGCATGTAATTATTTATTAAATTTACAGTATTAAACGTTTCAGTTATCATCTCTTCAGCCTAGCTCTAATTCGCACTTTGTAATGAACAGGTGTCAAAATTGAGATTGAGTTTACACTTCACTTTTTATACATAACAGACTCCAATGGAGATGACGTACGAGTGCGCCTGGGACACCTGCGACTACCAGTTCGAGGATCTCAGCGACTGTATGGAGCACTGCATTGGGGACGGCGGGAACAGTATGTGTCTTTGGGGAATACTCCAGTTTAATTTCTACTCTGTTTCCTAACATAAATCAAATTTTGATAATCATTAACTCCACAAACATTCTATTCCCTTGCTGCTAGTGATCGGGACCTTTATTGAGACTAAGAAAACTAAATTGGAGCGTGAGTACAACTAATATTTACTAATAAATTAGCATAATTGCCGAGTGTGCACTGTTTGCCGTGCTAACTGCTTTTTTTTGCTTTGACTGCTATTTCATTGAGTTTATTATGATTATCTCGTGTTGCTAATAAAAAACTAGCTTCAACAGTTCCTTTGTATGATTTTCTTATTTTCAAATGTGCGAACAATTCAATTTCATATCGTGTTAAGTAAAACCAAGTCTGTGGGATGGACGGAGCATGCTCGCCCACAATAAGTGGTGTTATTTGTAAAATCTAAATAGAACTCTTCAATAGCTTCTGTTTATCCAGAAAATGTATAATTCGGTGAGATAGTTATTTAATATCGACATAATATATCTAACAATGTTTCCATCAAATTTTCTTATTATGAATATGTTATAGAATAACTAGAAAAACAAAAATATTTTTTTTAAGACTACATAAGAATAAAAGTCTAAACATACGTGGATGATTTATATACGAAACTGATACGTTTTGATGGGAAATGATACTCGAAGCCATCCACAATGACAATCCCAAGCCATTTGTCCACGTCAAGTGGTTGGCGATGTCACGTATACATGAAGACAAATGTTTTACGAACATTTGGGTGTTGGATTTAAATATAACTAACCAATAGTTATCGGTTAAGTAAATAAATTATAAAAGTATTTTGGTACAGATCTATATATTGAATTGATA
The DNA here is from genome assembly GCA_029030555.1 of Ornithoptera alexandrae. Classification (NCBI taxonomy): domain Eukaryota; kingdom Metazoa; phylum Arthropoda; class Insecta; order Lepidoptera; family Papilionidae; genus Ornithoptera; species Ornithoptera alexandrae. The sequence continues at coordinate 4,629,290 of JARDVY010000031.1, forward strand.
ATTAAAGACGAATTAAAAACATAACTTGCTGTTAAACAATTTAGGATTACTTGTGCTAGGTCTCAGTTGTTCGATACAGTCTAGGATTACTGCAGCTCCTATTTCTTTCTTCACACAGTAGTGTGCAAACATTACTATTATCCGGTTTGAGGAATGTTATCAGCTAATGAAAATACTGCAGCAAGACGTAACGTTATATGTTTCAAAGTGACGAGCACAATTTTGGATACATTGTTTATCATTCTATCTAGCGTCCCGTTGTTATGGGCGGGCGTGTAACTAACCATCATGTTCGGTCGAATAGAAAGGAGAGTGTTTACTCCGCGTTAACCTTCTTGTTTGGTGTGTATGCGCATCGTCAGCGGGTCACGTGCAGCAACACTACCGGGCTGCGGGGGCGGTCGGCGTGGGCGGAAGCAGCGGAGGGGAGTACCCGTGCGCGTGGCGCAGCTGCGCGCGCGTCCGCAAGGGCCAGGCGCCGTTCCCCAACCTGCCGCGCCTGCTGCGGCATGTGCGTGACTTGCACGTCAACAAGGGCAACGGGCGCATGATGGCCGTACACGAGCGTTCCAGGTGACATACTAATACAATCCGTCCTCAGGTACTGAATACACGATTTAATTAACTCATAGTACCGAAGTAAAAAAGTTTACACAGCAACGTATTGGGACCGTTTCTTCGAGACGTAACATGGCCTTCTTACCCCGGTGATTCATTACATAAATAATAACATTGACTATTGTCTTTCTTAGGGGCGGCCTACATCCAGCAATAGGCGTCCATCGGCTGATGATGACTATTTGTTTTCAACAAACTAAAAAAAGTCGCATGTATATTCTGTCACCAAATAAGAGTTCGCAATATTTGCAAAATCTTGTTTCGTGATATTATAGAAATAAGTGTTCCGTTAGTATTTAACAAGCTTTACCGACAGAAAAAGAAAAATGAAGTCAGGTCATACTAAAAAAAAATTTTTGTCAGGAACTTTGTGCCGTCGAGTAAGAAGCCGGCGAAAACGTACCTGACCAACTTTCGAAGTGGCGTTATGTCTCCTGGAGGTAAGAGCGGAAATTTGAATTTGATGACGTTGTAGTAAAATATTTATTGATTTGTTTAAAATGGTGGTTGTTAGGTATGTGTGTGTGTAACTAAGAAAATATGTAAAGTATATATCATTGAAGAATGTTATAGGTGTAACAAATGATTTGCGTGCAGCTTCGCTGTCGGGAATGTCGCCGATAGCGCGCAACAGCCCGTCGCCGGGCGCGGGCGGTGGTGCCGGTGGGGTGGTGGGCGCGGGCGATCAGTGCGCGGCGACATGCGCACGCGCTGGCCCCGAGCCGATCTTCGTGGCGGCGCCGCCGCGCGCGCAACGACTCACGCACTCCGAGGCCTACATCAGGTATGTTACTACCTCACAAGGACACCACTTGAAAACTTGTTTTAAAATATAGATAATAGAGCGGGAAACAGAATGAAGCGACATTATATGGGCTTTGTGCGTGTATATATAAACCATGTGTGTAATAGATGTACGCATGCGTATGTGTGCACTCACACACGTATCACTAGAAAATTTTAAATATATTGTTTAACTCGGATCAAGAAAGATGATTTCGTGTTCCTCACCCTTATTTGTAATTTATCACCAGATGGGGCTGCAATCGAATTATTATTTATTTAAAGCTATTTGAAAAGAATATTTTTAGACAATTTTTTTTAAAAAATAAATAATTAAGAACACTTTGCATTTAGGTACATCGAGGGTTTACACTCCGAACAGAAATACATTACGCCGTGGGAGAAATCTCTCACGCCAATGCCGTCCAACCCGGATCCAGCCCACTTCAACGTGCACAAGCTGTCCCAATGGATGACTGAGGATGCGGTCAACGGGTACCTCACCCAGGATAAAAGCCTCACCGAGGCTGACATACAGAAAATGGATCAGAACACAAAAATCGTAAAGGCACTTTGCGCTTTGAAAGATTTTATGATGCGCGATGCGCTCGCTATTTATAAGAATATCTAAAAGTTCTTTTGTATCACCTAGTGCCTAAGTGTAATGCAAATCTCTTGTTTATTATTATAATAAAGTTTTATTGACTTTAATTTATCTTCACCTACATTGGGCTAATACTTGACCTTAACTTCACACGGTATTAAGTTAGTAAGGTATTAAGATATAAACCAGCAAGGTTGTGATGGCGGTGGATTTACCCATTTTCAATATGAAGGTTACGGACAGGAAAAATGGGAGATTTAAAAAGGTTTTTTTTTCGTTTTAAAATTTTATTGGCTACATTACTTTTTTATACTTGTTACAAGAGATTATTTTTTAAACTAGTGAAAATCTTATTTTTGAATTTTAATAAATTACATTATAGTCTAGCGAAATTATCATCAAAAAATAGTAATTAGACTTTCGAAGCTTTAATAAAGTAATAGGTAGTTACTACCGTAGCGCCTAAACTGCCGCCAAACAATGGTGTGCAAACGTGTTCCGCGGTTTGAAGGGTGCTGTAGCTAGTGTAATCACTGGGGTAACGAGACTGAACATCTTGTCTCGGGTGACGAGTGCAATGTAATGCAGTGTATTCATGGTATCTAGCGCTACGCTATGGTCAGGCGTCTCATTTACTATCAGGTGAACGTCCCGTTTATCTTGTAGCTTAATTGTTTTTATAAAAAAATCATACTAAAATAAAAGTATCAATTAGGTATATTTTTCAAAATAATTTATTTAATTTTATGTTGTTTTTTAATTTGACCCTTTCAAGACGGGCAAATATCAGCGCGCCCATACAGTCTATTCTGATAATTTTTTTTTATTTTCTTCCTAAACGAAAAGTCTAATCACTTAAACGCATAAAGCCATATAATAAATTGCTAAATAATAATATTCATATATTTTGTGCGTGTGATTTAGTGTACTATTTGGGTGTCTACTGCTTAAACACGTTCACTAAAAGCATCAGATATGACCACGATGTTTTCAATATCTGAAAATGCATAGTATTTATATTAACATTTTCATTATTAAAATAATTATAACAATTATTTTCTGATTAAGTATGGCCTTTTTTGTACCGTGCTGTAGCTCGCCATTGATACAACAGAAAATCCGTAGGTGGTAATGTAGACGACATTTTGTGCACTGGAAAAAAAAATTATGAACAATGTTTTATCATATAAGTCAATCGTAATAACAATATTAATTATGTATTTACCGATAGAGTATGATAATTAAAGAACTCTTTATGTTTTGCGGCACGTTGTACCAACCACTGGAGTAGACCGCATTAGCTATACCTCCACTCTGGAAAGTAAAATAATTTTTTACATATTTCATATCAACGTTTATATTTAACATACATAGCTATATATAGCATATCACGCCTCGTTCCCAGAGGGGCAGGCAGAGACCACCTCTCTCCACTTGTTACCATCCTGGCACACCACTCTCCCGCTTCCTCCACTTTCATGAGCGTCTTCATGCATGCTCGTCAGTTGCGAGTACTCTTGGCTCAGCCTTTCTTTAGAACATCTTCGATTTGATCGGATTATATCCGCCTATATCGACCTGCACCGATTTTTCCAATCATTCTTACTTTGTATACCTCTTTCGTTAATTTTCTTTCATCCATTCTTTCTACATGGTCGAACCATCTAAGCATCCCTTTCTCTATCTTTGTCACTACATCTTCCACCACGCGGCACCGCTCCTTTATCACACTGTTCCTCACTTTGTCAATCAGCTTTACTCCAGTTATACTTCTCAGGCTTCTCATCTCTACAGCATTAATCCTACTTTCATGTTTCTTCTGCCATACTCAACATTCACATTTTTATTTAATCTTTTATTAAACACGTTTAATTTTCATTATCACTATGTTATAGTTAAAAAAGTTTACAATGTAATTTATATACTTACAGAGTCTAGAAGTTTTTGTCCATACCAACAAAGCAGCCATATCTGAAGAGTTGCCGTCGTCAAGAATAATTTGTAATTCATCTCGTTCCATTTCTCTACGAACTATAGATTTGACATTTTGTACAGAAAGACAAGGATAGCTATTATTATACTTATATATAGAATAAACGAAATCTCACTCACCACACAGCAGAATCCGCAGAAGCATATTATAATTGAGCTGTTTATAAAATTTATAAGCAGTGAAAAAGTGAACTGGTTTTCCACGTCGCCTGACAACCTGTCTCAAACGAACATCGTTCAGGTAAACTTTTCTCAGAGCCTGGACGTTCAACATAAAAATAAATAAAATGTACCTGATCAGTGCGCGATGACGTATAATAATATCCACCAAATTACTTTTGTATGTTTTTTCTAATTCATTAGCACTGAAAGTTTCCGGATCGTCTGTACAGTTCAAACTGTTTATTCCTGTTAACGTAAAATAGTCGTTAAACCATTTTTTTTTATTTTATGTTAAAGTTTAAGGAATTTGTAATGATCTATTCATTGTTTTTTTAGTTATAAATTTTATAAACGTTCTTTACACAGTACGAGAGGATTCATCTCGAGGAGCATTGCAATTTGTAAAACCACTTTAAATTCTAGTTTTTAAAATATTACGATTGTCAAAACAAAATGTATTTGTCTATCTACTTACCATCCGGATATGTTTCTACTACGTGGTGATCTATTGACACGTAGAACATTTTCCTTATTCTGACAGCTAGCAGGTCGAACTGAGTCGTGATGTGACTTAGAAAAACGCAGAATAGTATATCCGATGCTGATATAAATGTTATTGTAAGAAAACCTGAAAGTAGATTACTTATAAGTATTCTTTGTCTCATCTGTTTCTAAGTATACTGTATAAAAATATTTACATTGCCAAGTTTGCATAACAGCTATGGCCTCAAAACGTCCACGTTGGAAAGGGTCGAAAGGAAACCAGAAGGAGAAAGACAGTCGTAGAGGGATGTCATATCCCATCTTCCGTTTTACAATGCAAACGAAAGCTGGCGAGGCGAACATTATGAACAGAGCCACATTGCAGAACATGTAGCCTAAAAGTAAAATATTACATTTTATTTTATTTTATTGTTTATTTCATATATATACACAAAAGACGTATTTAAAAAGTAAAAATACCTTCGACGGCATATTCTTTGAAGAGCTTATTTATAAAAGGAAAAAAAAAGGGATTTCGGAGTAAAGTTTTTTTTGGATTGCCATAAAAAAATTAAAACCTTTAACGATCCTTCTCAGTGTAATAAGTTCCGAATGGACGATGTTATATTCTTCATCTGTAACAGCATCTTTAGGCCACATGTCGCGCAGTTCCGTTATCAGATTCTCGTACACGGGCCGGTTGTAGAATATTTTGTACGTCTTCACTAGACCTGAATAAATACAAATATATATAAATCTAACATAAATCCGCTAGATAACTTTGATGAAGGCCACTAACTAAGTATCAAGTATCCAACGCAGGGCATCATTGTAAACAAGTCAATAAATGATCCTTCTCCAGCCGTCTCCAACATTTTTATGAGTTCGAGTAGCATTGCCACGAACAGATTCACAAACTCGAACAAGAAGAAAGCGTTCCATAATAATCTGAAAGAAACATTTTTATTCGAGTAAATTATAATATAATTGTAAGTTATGTAAGTATAATATACTATTCGCCCCCAATGTCCACATGTTACAATGCTTTGAAAAGGAGCTGGGCGGATGGAAATTGTTGCTGGAGTATACCTCTATCTCGTTATGGTACTTATAAGCTGTAGATCCTATTCAACGGATTCGTTGTTTCATTGAGTAAACAAATCATACAAGGAACGAAATATTAAATACCTAAAAATGTAGAAATAGGTCTGATTTATTTCTAGGTGAGACTTTCTTGGAGGTTCTACTACTTTTGTTGGAATACGGGTGCTAATTGAAGGCTTCGGTCCTCCGAGCAATGTGTCCTTACCATTGCCACTTTATTATATATTTTTTTTGATATTACGTACATTTCTGATAACTTGGGACGTTCACTTGATGGTAAGCGATACGCCTGCCCATAACAACGAAGCACTAACTAGGATGTTATACACTGCACGTTGCGTTCATCGCCTTGAGACATAAGATGTTAAGTCTCGTTACCTTAGTAAGTACACTGTTATGTCTACCTACTGAGATGGTTTCCAGCAACAGAGATCTACCACCAGTGAACTTACCGTTCTCTTGGCGAGTCCTTGGTAATTAATCGAATACCAACCATCCGAAAGCCAGCATTTGCGATGTCGAAAGTTGCATCGTAATCGCTCTTGTCGAACTTTAAAATCTGCAACAATAGAAGAGTACTTCGTTAATGCATGTCTAATTGAGTATTTACGAAAAAATTCTTGTAATCTGATGTAACGAATAAAGTATATATGATAATACATTAGTTTATTTATTACTTTTATATATTTTATTACGTCTGAGGCGATTAGTTATTCTAGTTAACGTTTAGAAATATTGATAATTATTTCGATTGTTTTCGACGGTGCTTAGTTTAATAAGATAATATTATTTTTATACTTTATTTTCGTCCAAAGCATGGACTATAGTCCTTTTTGAAAAGTACTTGTTCAAGAACGACATATTTCGTTTGATATTTGTCGACTTTAGTTACAGACTACACTTAAAAGAGTTCTTATATACTTACATTTGTGTCATGCTACGGGCTTAATTAAAGGAATAATTTAATGTCTATGAAATTAAGTAGCGTTAGAAAGCGAATTACTTATCGTCCAAACCTTATACATTTATAGAATTTGTTTGGTGTTAATTTTACAGGCGCATTTAAACTTTATGTTTCAACTACAAGTTTCATTTATTCCGCTGCCTTTTAGATTTACTGAAGGAAAAGCAAACTAAATGTTAGATAATTGTTAAAATTTTAATTTAATCTATTCATCTTTCTCCGCCAAATCATCATCATTATCTTTAACTGATAGACGTCTAGTGCTAGATATAGGCCTTTCCCAAGGATCCTCATGTCGATCGGTCCTGCGTTGCTCGCATCCAGCGGCTTCCCGCGACCATACAGTCAGTATAACCTCCGGTACCGCCGGGTTCCAAGGGCCGTCGTTTGTAGGGGTTTACATGGAGGGATTTGGACCATTTCTCACTATGCTGGGCCAGGGGTTGTTGGGAGCCAGAGGCTCGTTTGTTGATTAGTAGGGTGCAACACGAGCAAGTGAGGTTGGCTCGGGTCCTCTTACTCCCCCTTTAGTTAATATAACGAAATTTAAATATTCAATACTCTATATTTTCAGGACAGTTTTATAGACTTTGGCGAAAAACCTAAATTGCAAACTTCTGTTTCCTCTGTTACATTGTTAATTTTGTAGACTATACAATTTTTTTAAAGAAATAAAGTTAATTATTATTCACTTTGTACAAATTAACATCATTTACGATTCTTCTTTCGTTAGCATTAAACATATACTTACAAGGAGATCAAAGGACACCTTGTCTATAAACGAGTCCTGTTTAGGAAAGTAACAACAGTTTTTCGTAGATATTAATAATAATACAATTTAAAGCTTCTATTAATTTTTGAATATAAACTATTACCTATCACCCACCCGCATTGAGCCACCGTGGTGGGAAATGGCCCAAATCCAACAATTCTTACAAACTGAGATCTTTGGGGAAGGTCCATGTTCGGCAGTGGACGTCGATCAGTTGATAATGATGATTACCTCTTTTATAATTTTTGTTTAGTAATACTTACACAGTATGTACTGGCGGAAGGTAGTTGCGCTGAGGGGGAATCTAACCAAATACAATTGTATGCAATAAGAATATTTTACATAAAAGTTTTTTTAATTATTGTGATAAGGAAGGATGTAAAGTTATTTCTGACAATAAACAATAGAAATTAAATTTTTAACTATAAATAAAATAGCTTAAAAAAATTTGAAAGTATATAAGTAGTATACATAGTAATAATATCAGATATATTTTTATTAATTGACATATAATGATTGAAGAAAAAAATTGTTACTTTGTAAAGAAAAAGTAAGTTCAGTAGTAAATAAGGAGCGAAATAAGATCTCTGTTTAATATGAAGAGAAAGAGAATAAATAAAAAATAGAAAACATAAAGAAAAGAAGCTTTTGTGAACAAGGGGATAGAGATATGGGTCCGAGTCCAAAGATATTTATATATCACCTTCGCCTATTTCTGCTACCAAACAGTTGTGTGCAAACATTACTGTTTTCCGGTTTGAAGGGCGCTGTAGCTAGTGTAAATGCTGGAGCAACGTGAGTCAATATCTTATGTCTCAGGCGACGAGCGCAATGTGGTGCAGTATATATCATCTTAACTAGCGCCACGTTGTCATGGGCGGGTTTACCATCAGGCGAACGTTTCGCTTATTTTTAAAAATTAAAAAATTCTTATTTTATTGAAATAAATTTATAACAAAAAAGTGCATACCGTTTACAATAAATTTTCTTATAAATAAATAATTTACTCGCTAACACAAAAGGCTAAACAGATACGACCGTGATGTCTACAGCAACTAAAAAAACAATTCAACATTAGTAATGTATGTTATATATAAGTAATAACAAGAAAAAAATCTTAATTATTTCTTTATTATTATTTAATTTGCAAATGCAGTTTATTCCGATAATTTTTTTATCCGTCCCAAGCGAAAACACAAATCATTCAAAAGCGAAATAATAACATCTATATTTTTTGTGCATATGATTTAGTGTACTATTTTGGTGTCTACTGCTTAAACACGTTCACTAATAGCATCAAATATGACCACGACGTTTTCAGTATCTGAAAAAGCGAAGAGTAATTAAGGTAATTTATTAATTATTAATGTAATAATTTTATGGAATGTACTATGTAACCTCGAAGGTATAATATTATGTACTCCAAAGGGTACAACGGCTGATGCTGCGCGTTGAACAAACAAAGTAGATCGACTACTTGGGAAAGGTCTGGAGGAAAGTCGTTGGATGCGAACATTTCCGGTCTGATTTGTGCGGAGATACTTGAATGAGGCTTATATCCAGCAAAGGGTGATTTTAGTTGTGACGATTAGTGATGACCAAAGCAAGAAGAAGACTATGACTTGAACAATCTTGGTATTGATCTTGTCTGTTCAGTGTTGGTGTCGGTCTTGTTTAAATACTTGTAGTCTTGATCTTGGTTTTGAATACACAACATTTTAGTTTTTAGACAAAAAATTTAGTCTATTATAAGAATTTTGTTTCCAGAAGAGAAGCATAGGTTCAAGTTACGATAAATGTTTCAACTCATCATTGTAACGGAATTTTTGTTTTTCGTTTAGTCTTGCCTATTTGATCATGATCTTGTTCATTCGGACAAGACAAATTTTACTCATCACTAGTGACGATGATGAAAACTGCGCTAATAATATATCAGAAAATAATATAAAGCTAACATTATAACAGAATGTTATCTTCTAATTGGGTACTAGCTTGTTTTTTTATTTAAACTAAAGTATGTACCGTGCTATAACTTGATATTGATACGACAGAAAATCCATATGTGGTAATGCAAACGACGTTTCTTGCTCTGAAAAATATATACATTTGAATATTTTCCTTCGATTTCAGTCCATCGTAAATATTAATTTTATACCCACCGATAGAGTATGATAATTAAAGAACTTTTTATGTTTTGCGACACGTTGTTGTACCAGCCACTGGAGTAAATCGCATCGGCAATACCTTCACTCTGAAAAGCAAAATCGTTTGTTACATTTTTCAGATTTATTATTTAATTTAAACTTTCATCGCATTCGCAAAAGATTTATTTATGTGAGTACTTACAGAATCTTGAAGTTTTTGTCCATACCAACAAAGTAGCCATACCTGAAGGGTTGCCGTCGTCAAAAATAATTTGTAATTCACCACATGCCATTTCTCAAGGAACTGTAGAATTGATATTTTGTATAAAGAAATGAAGATAGCTAATAAATATAGAATTTATGAAATCTCACTCACCACACAGCAGAATCCGCAGAAGCATATTATAATCGAACTGTTAATAAAGTTTATAAGCAGTGAAAAAGTGAACTGGTTTTCCACGTCGCCTGACAACCTGTCTCAAACGAACATCGTTCAGGTAAACTTTTCTCAGAGCCTGGACGTTCAACATAAAAATAAATAAAATGTACCTGATCAGTGCGCGATGACGTATAATAATATCCACCAAATTACTTTTGTATGTTTTTTCTAATTCATTAGCACTGAAAGTTTCCGGATCGTCTGTACAGTTCAAACCGTTTATTCCTGTTAACGTAAAATAGTCGTTAAACCATTTTTTTTTTTATTTTATGTTAAAGTTTAAGGAATTTGTAATGATCTATTCATTGTTTTTTTAGTTATAAATTTTATAAACGTTCTTTACACAGTGCAAAGAGATTAATTTAAATCAGAAGTTCCCAGATTTCTTTTCTCATAGGAAACCCTTTGAATGTTTAGCTCGTTCCGGTGAACCCTCTACAGCTACATTTCTACCATATTCCCAAAACTCGACAAAAATGTTAAAATTAAAGCTAACGTAGATCCCGTCGAGTCTCTCGTGAACCTATGGCGACTAAGGACTGCACCACTTTGGGAAGTAAGGATCTAAAGCAACATTGCAATTTTTGAAACCACCTAAAATTATGTGTTCTGTACTCTCTCTTTTAACCCATAAAAACAGTTATGAACTACTAAGAAAATTTTCTTGTCTATCTACGAGTACTGACCGAGCGGATATGTTTCTATAAGCTGGTGATCTATCGGAACGTAAAATATTTTCTTTATTCTGACGGCTAGCAGGTCGAACTGAGTCGTAATGTGACTCAGGAATACGCAGAATAGTATATCCGATGCTGTTATAAATGTTATTGTAAGAAAACCTGAAAGCAGATACCTTACCAGTATTTTTTTTCTCATAATCTGTTTCTAAGTATAGTGTATAAAAATATTTACATTGCCAAGTTTGTATAACAGCTATGACCTCAAAACGTCCACGTTGGATAGGGTCGAAAGGTAACCAGTAGGAGAAGGACAGCTGAAGAGGGATGTCATATCCTATATTACGCTTCACCTTGCAAACGAAAGCTGGCGACGCGAACATTATGAACAGAGCCACATTGCAGAACATGTAGCCTAAAAGTAAATATTAATGTTTTGTACGTTATTTGATATGTAGATATGTAAACGCCTCTAGTATTAAAGTTTTTAGGTATTAAAAATAAGAAAGAAATGTGTGAAAAGGTAAAAACAGAAGATTATTTCCACAGATATTTTATGGTTGATAAACGTTTTTTTTAAACCCTATAACAGGAAGACCTCGAAGGTTGATCTTACGCCGGTTTATAACATTGAGGAGGTCTATCTAGAAGTCTATCTAAAGAATCTAAAATTTCTAGTTTCTTCACTGAATTCTACATACATCGGATTATAATGTAATAAAATAAAAGCTGAAAGAGCTTCGTAATAACTATCACACAAGAAAATCTGTTGTCTCAGTTCTCAGTCAGTCAAGTAGTCATAAACCTTAGGTAACAAATAGTTAAAAAAAATTGTTGTACAAAAAGTGTAATATTCGCTTAAACACATGTAAGAAACCATTAAACGAAGGATAGATCAGTATTGACTCGTTACCCTCGTATCAGTAGCTATGACGTAGTTGATGTTGGAATGAAGTGAGATTTGTGATCGATTTCAAAGCCGGATAAAAACCGTGCATTCTTAGAGCTGATTTAAAATTTTGGGTGATGATGTTACTCGTGTCCGTAGGAAATACCTGATTTATAACTACCCTACACGTGTTCCCCAGGTGGTGTTAATCGGGTAACTAATTTCCTGTGGTAAGCTTCGGCTGATGGCTCACGGTACTACCCTTTGGGCAAAGCCACCGTCCTTCCTCCTTACTATTCAATCAATTTCAAAACAAAAAAAAAGCAAAATAAAAAACAAATTGCAACAGCAATACTTAAAGTGAACCTCTCTAACATTCGAGGCCTTCAAAAACGGGGAAGCCAAAACTGTTTCTCTGGATATTTCTAAGACCTTTGTCGGGGTTGGGCATGACAGCTTTATAAAAAAGCTACCTGCGTATGGTTTATCTATTAGTTTAAGCAATTGGATTAAGGTTTAGTGAATGATCGACTCCCCGTTGTTGTCGACGGCTGTTCATTAATGTAGCTGTTCCTCAAGGATCCATTCTCTGTGCGACTCTTTTCTTGCTGTGCATTCATGATTTGCTTATTCCCGAAACCTTTGGGTACGCGGATGACAGTACATTTGCAGTGAGATTCGTGCTGACCGATCGAGCCGGTTGTGATGATGTACATTCCGAGAAAGAGGCCACGATGGAGCGTTTGAATGTCACCTTAGACATGATCTCTAACTGGGGCTGGGGATTTAATGCTGCCAAAATATGAGCGTGTCTTTTTATCGCTAAAAGGAGCCTGATCACCTTGGCTCCTACCTCTTCAGCTGTTCGTGGTGGAAATATAGCAAATCTAAACTACACGTAGTTCGTTGAGTCCAAAGATAATGAAGCTGCTGATGGTACAATTTTCACCGGGACAGCTTTTGAGTCTATTTAAAGCGTAGGTCCGGTCAAGTTTGGAGTATTGTTGCCATATTTGAGCAGGTGCTGCCAAAATCATATAGCGGCACTGGACTCGGTGGAGAGGCGGGCTAAGAGGCTTGTTGGTGATCAAGAACTTGTAATAACTAGGCTTGACAGTCTTAAATACAGGCGCTGAGTGGCCAGTCTCGCAGTGTTTTATATGAGAGCGTGCGATAAAATTACACGATATAATTCTTCCATCGCCTTTTCACCACCGGACGACCAAACGCACAGCGAGTCTACATTCTTATGTTAAAAAGGATATTTCTGATTGAATTATTTGGCAATGTTATAAAAAATTTAAACCTTTAACAATCCTCTTTAATCTGGTTAATTCAGAACGGACGATCTTATATTCTTTCTCTGTTACAGCATCTTTAGGCCACATGTCGCGCAGTTCCGTTATCAGGTTCTCGTACACGGGCCGGTTGTAGAATATTTTGTACGACTTCACTGAACCTGAACAAATGCAAAAATTAAAAAAAAATTTTTTTTTCTAAAATTACGAAGCAACGAGCAGGACGTTCACGTGATGGTAATTGATATGCCTGTCGATAACAACGTGGCGCAAGTTAGAATGGTACCCACGGACATAAGACGTTAAGTCTCGTTACGCCAGTAATTACACTAGCTACAGTGCCGTTCAAACTTAAACAATATAATAATTGTGTACTACTGTTTGTCAGCTGCATTAGGCGCTGCAGTGGTACCTATCTAGACGGTCGCCGTCAACAGAGATCTAGCATAAATTTATTAGAAAATTTTAACGAAGGCCACTAACTAAGTATCAAGTATCCCACGCAGGGCATCATTGTAAACAAGTCAACAAATGATCCGTTGATAGCTGTCTCTATCATTTTCATAAGTACGAGTGTCATTGCTATGAACACATTTACAAATTCCAACAAGAAGAAAACGTTCCTTACCAATCTGAAAAATTTATGTTCGTTAAAGATACTAACGCTATGTTAGTGTAATACTTCGTTGTTTGTTAATGTTTCTAATACGTTACTAAATAATATAGTCTTTAATTAACACTAGTACCTAATAAAGCGGTGGTGATGTCTTATGCTGTAGACAGCTGATAAAGATATCACTGTGGTTTCTACTATCGCAAATATTTGCAAGTTATTGTATTTTAGAAATTAGTGTTGCGTAGAAAACTGCACCTTTTTTATGTTTCATGTCGGGGAAATGTTTTGGAATCTTGCCTCCGCGGGGGTAATGATAAGATTATGTCGGATTTGCGCCGACTAAAACCCCCATGATGATCTTCGTCGTGTTACGGCGGAGCCACGGGAACGTTTTCGCATATTTTCGCGACCCCGCTAGCACCGGCTGCAGTAGGCAGCCCTGTTTCGGGGTCTTAAACCCACCTTTTCACCGCTATAAGGCCGCACCGAAACATACAATGCGCCGTATTCTCGGCGTTTTATCATCATCTGGGTAACGGATTCCACCGAATTCATCACCCAGAGGCCACGGGAGCCAAGAAAGGAAACTTTCCTGGCTCCCTGCGGCGGATCTGATATTGGGCTCCACCGCCAACCGCCATACGGCCGCGGAGGATAGAGAGAGCGGCAGAACGCAATACAGACATTCTTTTCCCTCCGCGACTCTACCACGGCTGGGAATGTAGAGAAAATGTAGTTTTAATTTATTTCCAGATAAGGTTCTAGTCTTGAGAGGGTTTTATAACGTGTTTTGATTTCCACATGTAGATCAAAGTCCTTGACCGATTGATCTTCGAGCAATATGCCCTATCGATTGTTAACAGGTAAAGGGCTAGAAGAGAAAAAAAACTTAAAGGCTAACTAGAGTGTATACTAATTTCTTATATGTTTTCATATGTTACCGTTCTCTTGATGAGTCCTTGTTAATCAGTCGAATACCAACCATCCGAAAGCCAGCATTTGCGATGTCGAAAGTTGCATCGTAATCGCTCTTGTCGAACTTTAAAATCTGCAAAAAAAAGGAAAATGAACTTTTTTTAAACGATCTAAGAGTAAGAAATGCCAAATCTAAAAGTTTTTTATTCTCTCTAGTGAACTCCAGAACTACTTGGGTTATTACCACGACTGCTTTCAAGGAAGTAATTACAAGTTATAACTAATACTCATAGTATACATACACGATTTCCATTAAAAGTTTTAACGATACACTTTTTTGAAAAACCTCCCTTGAAAAACGACATGTTCTAGTTAATATTCTTTTCTTCTTGTTTTTTGATGGAAAGAAATAGTCCTTTTTATAGTTTTATTGGTGCGATTAAGTTGTAATTATTATGTACCAAACAAGGAAGCGTTCACATTGTAACTATTTTTTAACGAATTTACATGAGATAATTTTTTTCTTTCGTACTAAAACAAAGCGTAAACATTTGTTTTTTTAACAAAACAACGAGGTAAGCGATATATTGACTAGATGTTATACGTTTACTCATAAAGACGTGGTTCGAGTTAGAATAGTACAGGGTGGCGCAAAAGTAATCCTCCTATCAGAAAATGCTATAAATTTTGCGATTGGCCCCTAATGTCAGTTCTGTTTTGACATTTGTGTAGTAAACACATGCGAAATACACGTTAATAAACAATGTTACATTAAAAGACCAAATAAAAATAATCCACAAGAAGAATCAGTTTTTCATTTTTTTTTAAATTACAGCCAAAAAACATCGGAAGGTTATTTTTGCGCCACCTTGTATAAACTGCGCTTCAGTGTTTATCGCAACAGAACAAGATGTTAATCTCGATACCACAGTTATTTTTTTACCCCACAAACCGATTAACAGCAGAAGAATGAACTAATGTGATACCTACTGAGACGGTCTTCGGTTGAATTGAATCGAACCAGCGACCGCTGTGTTAGTTTATTTAGATAATGAAAAATATCATCAAAAACTACGTCTCTTTATATTTGTTGCATTAATTATTCAGACGTATCACAACAGTGCAGTTTGAAATTGATACTTTCAGACAATTCTCCGTCTAAATACATATTTCTTTTAGATTTAATTACATTTAAACTGTTATTTACAGTGAGAACTTCACACGTTGCATACGAGAAACAAACATTGTTAATTTTTTTTTTCACAGAAATTATTACAAATTGATGTAAAGAATAAACATGCGGTAAGAATATCAAAATGAACGAGGAATTACAATATAATTCTTTCACCTCTTTTCCACCACCGGATGCACTGCATCTCTATTCTTATGTTGTGGACATCCCGTTTGCGAAAAAAAGGTTCAGTTCCTCGTTCTTCATAAGAACAGCACAGGAGTGGAACAACTTGCTGGCGTCGGTCTTCCCGTCTTGTCTTCAAGAAACGAATGAATAAGCTGTTACTAGGTTAATGCGCCTTACCACCATAAACCACATCACTACTTAACATCAGGTGGGATCTTGGTGAAGCGATAACCTTATCGAATTAAAAAAAATTAAGACATATTGCATAGATTTACTTTAAGACTGTGGTTTTCGAAATGTTTAGAATTTTAAAGCATTTGACTAATAAAAATACATTAAACTTCCCTCTCACATATTACAAACCTGTTTTTACATATTAAGCTACCCTTTCTTTGGAGACAATTCAATATTGTCCGTTATTCTATATACCAGTTAGTGGGAAGAAACCGCGGAGGCTTTATACAATCTGATATTTAGTACAAAATATAGGATTGGTATAATAAAAAAAAACTAAATTTAGCTTATATTAGTTATAATATAATATAAATACAGCGGTACACTTTAAACATGGCATATTGCGCTACTAACTGAAGCGATATAAATGTTAAACATTCTCCACTTCCTCTTTAAGTAGTCTCACCAGATTGTTGAATTTGCTGCCATCAAATATAAGCACCTGCAATCATAAAAGTACATATAACTTTAGTCAAAATAAAATCTAGATTGAAAATTTCTTAATAAAAGATTAGATGCTGTGATAAAATAATACTATGTGTTAGGAGACCACTTCCGAAGACGAAGACAAACGATAGTACTAATGACACCTTTGATGATGAGACGGAAAAAAAATCGATCCTGATTAAAAAAAAATCATATTTTCAAAACGTTTTATTAGTATTATTTATGCTCCATCATGTCAGTGCAGCTAAATGAAACGATAGTTTCATAAAATATACATTATTTTACAAAAACAAAATCAGCAATGAAGCATAAAATCAAAAACAGCTGATGCTCGGATGTACGAACGCCCGGGCGCGGTCGGAACACGAGATGTTTTTGGTTTCAATTTGAAACTTATATCATAGGTCCACAGAGCATTTGGATTGACACTTAGGCTTTCGATTTTCGTTCCATCATCAAAGATGTCATTAGTAGTATCGTCTGTCTTCGTTTTCGGAAGTGGTCTCCTAACATCTAGTACATAGAGAACTAAGTAGTATAATAGAAATTGATAATTTTCATTGTAAAATGCAAAGTGAGAGAGAGAGAAAGGGAAAGTTAAGTAAGTATCGACCTTCAAGCATTTCATTAAGTAACAAATTAAATGAAATGTTATTTAAATTACTAATACCTTTCTGCAAGGTGTTAGTGCACCACCCTCATAGTCCCACTGCGATAAATCAGCCTGCTCTGTGACATCCACTTCGAAACTAGCCAAAGCTTCCTCCAGTAAAGGTTTCTCTTCTTGGTTCGCGAAAAGAATATCTGAGCCTTCATCTAAAAACAGATAATATTAAAATAATACTTAATGAGGTTTATGTTCACCACTAAGATAATGAATTAAATAGATTTATTAAAATTTTCTTTAAATATTCATTGGATTAAACGGTTTTTATGTTTTAAATTAAAATTGATATTTCATTAGTTATGTTTCATACTATTTCTTATTCTCACATATGTTGACAACTCAAAAAAAAAAAACAAAAATAAAAATAGTTGAACTATAGCTAACCTGGCAGTTTTGTTATACTCTTCTACTAACCAAAATCCACATCAGGCCTCTGAATTTTTTTTAACAATGCAAGTGCCACTATACTACTGTGACATTCAATATAAAGTAATAAATAGTTTAAATAAATTAAAATTTTTTAAACAATCTGAATACAGTCACATAAATTAAATTCTGATGCTTTTGGCTATTTAAAGAAACTATTTAAAAATTTAATTATTATGGATTAAGAAGATATAGGCAAGTTTAAGTGGTAAGGGTTACAGGTATTGTAGAGGTCCGGGCTGTATCTCTACTACACTAAGGCCTGAAGGCCTTAAATGAAAAAAAATTGTGGAAACCAACATATTCTTAGAACATCAGCCTTTATTGATACATCCACTATTTTGCACATTGCCAGTTTGGTGGATAAAAAACCTTGACTCTCCTATATATTAGCATAAATCAGGTCTCACCTCCAGTGTTGTATGTCTTACATATCCATATCAAATAATTAAATGAGTAAGGCATGTTTCTTTTGATTGCTTTATCTAATTCTGACTGTAATGAGGCAAATAGCGGCACACTGATGGCTGCTGGAATGTTAAGAATCCTGAAAGCAATACATATTCCTATATTTAACTGCCCTTGTCTCTGTTTCTACTATCGAGCCACATATGAAGTTTTAACTGTGCTGTAATATATTTGAATTTGTTTGAATTTTGTAAATGGTACTCCATAGCCTCTTTCCTACATTTTCACTATTATGAGAATGAGAGTATATGGGTGATCCGATCTCACTATCAACAGCCTCATTTTTATGAAATTTTGTGTGTAATAGAGGCTAGATTATCCCATAGTTGCTAATAAATAAAATCATTTATCTATATCATAAGCTTGAACAAATTTAGAATCATATTGAATAAAGCCATATCAGAAGTGTTTTTTTTTTTTATTAATGTGTGTAACAAAATGCTAACGGGCACACACTCCGGAACCAAGTGCCGGTAACGAGGTAGTGTCGGACTCCAACTGACTAAAAAGCTTCACGCGGTATTTCAATCCCTTCCGAAAATATGCCCCAGGATCACGGGATAACATCGAGCAGTTCTTCCGCAAACCCTGATCGGCGCCCAGATACAACAAGCCAGGATCACGGGATAACATCGAGCAGTTCTTCCGCAAACCCTGATCGGCGCCCAGATACAACAAGCCAGCCTCGGGGTATCAGAAGTGGTTACAACAATAAAAACTTAAAATTTTCTTGCAAAAGAAAGAGACCTTATATTTTTCTACTGCTGTTATACATATAACAATATGGTAAACTAATTAGAATATTTACACAAGACCTGAATATTTATACAGTACTTGCCTTTCATTAATTACTAATCCTACTTGTTGATTGTCATCTGATAAGATCTTATTAACAAGTGCTTTAGTCTTATCATTGGCATTTTCGACAGCAAGTGTTGTTAGTAGAGTTCTTATCTGTTGTATGCAACTTTCGTCCTATAAAAAAAGTATTTATTTCATTATTAACAAACAGTGTTGAATTATTTGAATTATAGCTGGCAATGTAAATGCTGTAAATTCATACTCATTGTCAGTAAATTATCTTCTTCCCAAAAGAACTTTAAAATAATTAAGAATATTACAAAAATAAAACCTATCTTGGTGTAGAAACATTTAATTGTTGCAACTTTGGAATCATATTTTATTTATTTGTAAATTAAAAGTTCTAGAAATGTCAACATAGCACTTGCTTTAAATTTTAAATAAAAGTTAATATGCAATATTAGAAAATATGTATACAACAACATCAATTAAACTTACTTTTCTTTTAGTAATATTTATCACTGTGGTGATGCCAAATACACCATCACTTCCATCATCATCCTCATCATCATCATCATCGTCTTGCCACTCATCAAGGCACTGTTTCACAACACTGCCTATATAGTTCTGTGCTGAAAAATTATTTATTTATAAAACTTTCTCCCAATAACAGAAATTTATCTGTGTGTAGGAAATATTTGTATAATGTAAAACATACATACAAATTATAACTTGTGCTAGTGCTCCAAGATCTACATTTGATTTGAGAAATAGTTGACGTAATAGCTGCTTTATGCCATGAAAGTCACAATCTTCCGGGTTGCGACCTTCAAAATCGGCTTGTAATTCCTGAAAAACTTCAAACATTAAAATATACTTAACTTCAAATGTTGTTTTTAACAGTAAAGGAAATACCCATTATATATATTATAATGCAATATTATAATATTATAGCTTTATAATATTGTATTCGTCGTCTTTTGATACATGTGAT
Source organism: Ornithoptera alexandrae (assembly GCA_029030555.1). NCBI lineage: Eukaryota > Metazoa > Arthropoda > Insecta > Lepidoptera > Papilionidae > Ornithoptera > Ornithoptera alexandrae. The sequence continues at coordinate 4,649,147 of JARDVY010000031.1, forward strand.
GCAATTTAATATATCAGCCACGGATCTGAATAATTTTTAATAAAGATCAAAATATAGGCACGGTTATTTATGATTGATTGACACTGCTTTTAGCCATGAAAGCAGCGGAATTATCATATGGTACAGATGATAATATAAGATTTACTTATATAAATCAGTATTTCAACGTATATTGTTTATCAATCAGTATTTAAACGTATGTTTATTACCAATTTCGTTTTTCTGCCATGTGTTTTTAGGTTATTACTTACCTTGTCTCCGATGTAGTTACCGTCGGAATCTAAATCTGAATCTCTATCGCTAACAGAATCATTTTCATTTTCACTTTCACTATTGTCGATTTCTATTTCCTTATTTTTTTTATTAGACATTTTGATTAATACACGTTTTTAACAATAAAATATTAAGCAATAAGCACTAGGACGCTTTACTATTTGACACTTGTTAATATGACACGTTTGACAATGACAGATTGGAAAAGTGTTTAGAAAAAAAATGTATATATCGTAAAATGTCTTTTTTTTTATTCTACAAAAGAAAGACACTTGCAAGATGTTCATGATGGTGAGTGATTCCCTAAAATTCTGCAATGACAATATTACATTAGTGTATTTGTTAATACACATTACAACAGACATATGTCCAGCTGTGGACGTCCGTCGGTTGAAATGATGATGAGTTAATAATAAAACAAAACGTACACCATTTAGTCTACTTTATTAGACTGAATAAGTTATTAAAGGTTAAACTACTTATAATAACATTTATTGTTATTAATCAATATCATAAGTAATTAAATAAAATCAAACTAACGCTGCTAAAAACATTTAAGAATCTTTCCCAATTATTATATGTAATGTCTACGACTATTTCTTAAACAAGAAACTAGTTATCGATATATATTTTCTTTTTTTTATCTTTTAAGGTGTTTTATAAAGTTATTTCTTTTGTTGCACTGTACGGTTTTCCTAAATACTAGTTTGTCTTATGAAACATATTTTTTAATAACATCAGATAGGACCATGATGTCTTCAGTATCTGTCGGAGAGAAAAATATTTATTATTTTAAAAAAGATAATTTGAAAAACTTAAAAAGTTGATTATCTGAATATTATAAGCTAGGATAATATTTTTTATTATACATTAGGATAAGAAAGTATTTTAAAAAATAATTCTTACTATATCCAATGATATAAACAGAATTGTTTATCTCAATTAAAATGTAATACTAAATATAATTGATAATATTAAAAATAGATGAAAATTGCAGATCAAAATATACATAAAAAAAAATTACTGCACTATAGATTTCCATGGAGACAACAGAAAATCCGTACGTAGTAAGGTAAACCACTTTATGCGCTCTGAAAAAATATTAATTAGCTTAAAAATAGTTATTATCAATATAGTGATGCTATTTATATTTTTTGTTTTATATTATATATTATGAGTAGTATGACGTGTATAAAGGACGGTGCTTAGAGTATCTCTGCGTGATCAAATCAAAACTGAGGAGATCCGCTGAAGAGCCAGGGTCACCGACATAGCTCTACGAGTCCCTAGGCTGAAGTAGTAATGGGCGGGTCACATATCTCGTAGAGCCGGTGGACGTTGGGGCCTTGAAGTGCTGGAATGGCGATCCCGAACCGGAAAGCGCGGCATTGGCAGATCATCCACTAAGTGGATTCTGGATTCAAACAGCACAAGATCGTGCTGTGGAACACGTTATACAAGACTTATGTCCAGCAGTGGACGTCTATCGTTTGAAATGATAATGATGATGATGATGAGTAGTATCAATGAATAATACCGATAAAGTATAATAATTATGGAACTTTTTATGTTTTTTGAAACATTGTACCAGCCACAACAATAGATTGCATCGGAAACTCTTTCGCTCTGTAAAAAGAAAATCAAAACATTGAACATTTTTTAAAGAAATTGTGTGTAAATTTATTGTAATCGATATTCAATAATATCGAATCTCATTTACATTTTGTTTGATTTTGTGGATACAAAATTTCTTTAAAGTTTAAAGTAGTACTTACAGAGTCAATAAGGCTTTGCCCGTACGAACAAAGTAGCCAGATTTGACCATTAGCTGATAGTAGGAACAACTTATAATTCGCTTCATTCCATTTCTCTACGAACTGGAATAAAATAAAATATGTGTAATTTAAGATTACCGGAAATATTTGGATGTAGATGGACCGAAAGAATTTAATAAAAACACAAGTATTCAAAATATATTTTGGATAACAATCGTGTGTAACAAAAAAAAAATTATGTATTAATTGAGAAATATTATTACTCTCAGTTGGTATAAAAGCTTACTATGCAACAGAATCCACAAAAGCAGATTAAAATTGAGCTATTTATAAAGTTAATCAACAATGGAAAGCTAAACTGGTTTTCCATGTCGCCGGACAACCTGCAAAAATGTAATTGGAGAATTATTAAATGTTTACTAATGTTACTACTTAAAGTTAATAAATTTAATTATTTTGGTCAAATATTTTCAAATTAAATATTTACCCATAGGTTGTTAAGTATAATTAAAGACAAATAGTATAAGTTATTTTTAAAGCAAACGGAAACTAATTTTAACAGAATGACAAGCCTACCTAATCAGAGCACGATGTCTCGAAACAATTTCAACAATACTCCTTTTGTACACTTCATCATAGTTATTGGTATTGTTAAATTGGAAATCACCCTTTATATATTCTTGACTGTACTCGGCTAATGGTGAAAAAAAATTAAGTAAGTAGAAAAGTAAAGCGGTGCTTTAGTTTAGGAGTACGTTCGTATGCGCTGTATGACTCGGGAATAAGTAGGTTGGAACACCCCAAATACTAACTTCCGGTGCAGATAAACATTCTGAGGAATCTGACATCTTTGAAGAATACAGCTTTTATAGCTACGTTATATGACGGAGTTATTTATCTTTTTGCTACTTGTAATCCCGAACATGGCAAGGGGATGTAGTAGTGGATAAATAACTCTGATTTTTCTTGTGAAAGAACCACGAAATATTAGGAAAGTTAACAGGGTGGGTTATACGTATTACTGTAGTATAGAATACTTACCAAGCGGATATGCTTTTATAAGCCGATCGTCTACCGGTACATAAAACATTTTCTTTATTCTGATAGCGAGCAAGTCGAATTGAGTCGTTATGTGACATAAATAAGCGCAGTATAATATATCCGTTCCTGATATAAATGCAACTGCAAGAAAACCTGGAAATGTTGTATTGTGTATTTATTTTAAAGTTGCTTAACAATGATTACCATAAAGGTAGAGACAGAAATATTTCTCTAGGGAATAAAAATCTTGTTTAAATGTTAGACATTAACAAATAATTAAGCATTAAAAATTTTACATAGCCATGTTTGTATCACAGCTAAAACTTCAAAACGCCCATGTTTAAAGGGGTCGAAAGGAAACCAGTACGAGAGGATGAAAGTCAAAGGCACATCGTATCCCATCATATTCTGTATTGAAATAATAAATGGAACCGTCCCGAATATGGCCAAAAGAGCTGCGTTGCAATACCAGTAGCCTAAAACAAAACATTTTTATTAAAATACAAGAATTAAACATAGTAGAATTAAATGGTTTGAAATGTTTTTGATATACAAGGCGGGATCAAAAAGTAGTGAGAATGAGATAGAATATAATGACTATTGATAACCTAATAATTTATTTTTTTATATAGTCTCCGACTCTCTCTACACAATGAGTCCAGCGCTGTTCCAAGGCTTCAATCCCTTTCAAAAAAAGTTTTGTCTTGGTCCTGAAAAAAGCTCTCCACGGCATTCATCACCTCGTTATCGTCTTCGTACATGTTTCCCCTTAAGTATTCTTTCAATTTGGGGAACAGATAAAAATCGCTAGGCGCCAGATCTGGTGAATAAGAGGGATGGTCAACCAATACGAAGCCAATTTGCTGAATAGCAGCCATCGCAACTGCCGACCTGTGCGCGGGTGAGTTGTCGTGATGAAACAATACGCCCCTTCAAAGTTTCTCTTTCATTTTCTCTTTGATGGAATTCCTCAACTTGGGAATTAAAGCTGCATAATATTGGCCTGTAATAGTGGTTCTACGCTCCAGGTAATCAATCAATATTATCCCTTCCAAGTCTCAAAATATTGAGGCCATAACCTTGCGAGCCGATGCCACGGTACAAAACTTCTTCTGGGTCGGTGATGATGGCCGTTTCCATTGCGAAGAGTGCTGTTTTGTCTCGGGATCAAAATGATGGACCCATGTTTCGTCCATTGTTACTAAACAAGACAAAAAGTATTCAGAATCTTCTTGAAACTTGTCCAACAATATCTTCGAAATGTCAAGTCGTCGTCATGTTTTGTTTCTGAGTGTCGGTTAACATTCTCGGCACCCATCTTGCGGAAACTTTTCTCATATTCAAAGATTGTTTCAATATGGATTGAATACCTCCATATGAAATTCCCGTTTCTTGAATTAAGTATCGGATGCTTCGAACGCTCAATACAATTTTCTCGATTTTCGCAACATTTTCTTGAGTGACTGACGTCGATGGACGGCCGCAACGACGTTTGTCTTCCGTGCTCGTTCTCCCTACTCGAATTTGGGAAGTCCACCTTGCGAAAGTGGAATACGGCGAAGCAGACTCTCCTAATGTTGCCTCCAAATCGCAATCAATCTCTTACGTCGTTAACTTTTCTAAACAGAGGTATTTAATAACGGTTCGCACTTCGTTTTTCTCCGTTATCAAGAACACGTTCCAACATGAAGCAAATAAATGACTAAATTCAGAAAAAACAAAAGAGAATCGAAGATTTTTTTCTTTATTAATATTACAAGTATGTATCTGAGCTATCCTAGTATTTATTTTTTTCCTTATCAAGGAGTATATGTCGTTCCCGCTACTTTTTGATCCCTCCTCGTACATATGTGGGTTTCTATAGAGGGATTCTATAGATTCCAACAAAGGGATGAAAAATAAAAAATGTATCTGAGACACCGATAAATATTGGTAAACTTCTTTTCGGTACAAATAATAATGCATGAACTTATTGTCATACACTATATAAACTAAAATTTTCATATTTATTAAGTATTTCATAAAAAAATAAGTAGTATCTTTGCTTGAACAGAAGCGATGATGTCTACTTTTCTCGCTCACTATACTGGAGTGGCAACTTCTGTTACATTAAAGAAAGTTTTATAAATGCAATTCAACCTTTCGCTAATCGCTGTAGGCAGATAAGATTAGAACGGATGATGTTGTACTCTTCCTGTGTGACGGCATCCTGTGGCCACATGTCGCGCAGTTCCGAAATCAGATTCTCGTACACGGGCCGGTATAAGAATATTTTTGATGTCTTGACGGTAGCTGAAAAATATAAAGTACATTAAAAATTCTGCTCACAAACTACAAGATGGACAAAGAATTGCCGCCGCGTTAAATGAAACAATTTAAAAAAAAATATATCAAAATATGTGTAATTTAGTTTCCTGTTAATTGTCTATTCATTGGACAATACCAATAATTTTACTCCTTTCATAGTAATAATGTAACTGTACTACATTTTGTGCCTACATGTAGTACAGTTACATTATTACTATATCTTGAACAGTTAATATGAATTATATTTAATTGAATAATTACGTTTACTGCAACAATTGGTAAATTAATGCTATGAATGTTTGAATACCAGCATCTAACCCATTATTATAAATCCAACGCAGGGTGTCATTTTGAACATGTCGGTATAGATTCCGTCGGCAGCCTGTAGCAGCACGTTGGCGAGTTCCAGAACCATCGTCACGATTAAACTCACAAACTCGAATACGTACAAACTATTCCAGAGCGACCTATTAAACATTTAAATATTAAATACAACGCTATGTTTGCATCCCTATGAATTAATGAATAGGTTATCATTAATTTTTCAAATAAATGTTTAGAATTAATTAGGGAAATTATTTGACCGATTAGATACACTAATTAATCCTTATGATGATAAAAGCTTATACGGTCCGGTTTTGACTTTTCTCTTATCTGTATATAAATAAGAGTAAAAGAATTTTCTGTATAAAAATCTTCAGGTAAACTTTATTTTTTATTGGGATTTAACTTAAAATATTACGTAACATTAGCATTAACGCACCTACCATAAATACAGAAGTTTTTAACCTTTTTAAAAAGTAAGCTGTGCAATGTTCCTGATTTTGGTGTAATTTCTGAAGGAAGACAGATTGCTTATTTTAAGACATTTGATTCCCGATATTTATATAACGATAAGATTTATATATATATAGCTGCTTTACTCGTTTCCCACAAATTGCAATTTTTGAGTCGTTTATCGCATTATGGTTCTATATGAAACTTTTACTAATATTACGAATAATAACTATTTCGTATTTACTTTGCCAGCGGTGAATCATCTTCCATCAATCGAATGCCAACCACTCTGAACCGTCTTAGGGACATGTCGTAAGAGGCGTCATACTCACTTTTATCAAATTTTAAAACCTAGAAAAAGATTTTTTGTTAATAAATGTCATTGCAAAAATGTTACAAACTCACTGGACTAGTCACAGTCCTGACATTGTAGATCTGCCATAGTATACTGTATACTAGTATTTCCAGCGAACTTACTTCACCATCCGCAGCTTTAATTTAGCACCGTATAAAATTGAGATTAAGTTCAATCTATAAAAACAGCGTAATACTTAATGTACATTTCAGAAATTATTCTTATATAGTGAAAATATAATGTTTAGGTTAGATTTAGTATCTTTTTGGATTACTGATAAATACCAAATAAAAAATTCTGTAAATGCTGAATGAATAAAGCCAAATTTGGAAGAATGCCATAGGACTTAAACTTCACATCAAATGGTTCATGTTTGTCTAACGTGAACAACGTGTAAGCTGTTTTTTTTTTTAATTTTTTAACAAACAAAAAATTGTATTGTTTTAAGAAAGTTTTATTTGATATACATACTCGGTTTTTTGAATACGTTTTCATGGCTCTTTTTCTTGAAAGTAGATTTTTTATAAACGACATTTTGCTATTATTCCTCGATCACGTTTATTCTCTGATATGTAGAAATTACCGTTTTTATATCGAGCAACGTATAATTATAAAGTAATAAGGTAGCGACTACATTGCTCGGAGTAACTATATTATTTCAAATGTAATTGTATTAAGTTCGCATTATAATTAGATGTACCAAATTTTTTTTGTATCGAGTTAAATGTTTGGATAAGAAAGACGTTAAGCTGATGGTAATCTTGTTACGTAAGATAATTTCTAAAGCAAGTTCTAAACCAGATAATAAAATATACCTTTGCGCATTATTATGCGTATTGTTATACGTTTAGACATTAGAGTCGTCTGGAGAATTAAATGTTGTTTCTTATTAGGTCAGCAATTCCATTACTACCCTTCGGCGGAAATAAGCTTCGCAATGGGATCTTATTAAACAGGCAATAGATATCTATCACCAACGACTTATTAAAACTAAAATTAAAAAATATAATAGGTTTCCACAAAAAAACTTGCCAATGTTGAATATAATCTGAAACGTTTTCAAGTCTTTGTGATCAATCTATCACGTGTTGATTTATATCACTTACCATCAGGTGGACGTTCTCCGTTGTCTCGATGATTTGTTGTTTAAGAAAATTGATATATAAAAGAAAAAAAAATGGTTACCGTTATGTAACCCAACATTTCAAGTAGTTGCTTAACAGCTCAGTTAAATTTATTATTTACTGTATACGAGTCGGTGCAATATTTAAATATTAAAGCAAAGAATCACCCGTTTTTCATAACAAACAATTCATAGCAATTATTATAATTATTATGTACGGAGCTAATGACAACGTTTTGTAAAGTGAGTTAATTATTGTTACTTTCAACATTATTTCATTTTAATTTGTGTGAAATAAATTTTTGTTAACTAGTAAACTCCCATATCATTGTCTAAATAGAATATTAAAATTACTTCTGAATATTAAATTTATTCAGATTTTTTTGGTTAAATATAGGAATTACGAGTAGTAGTTATAACCATAATTTATTTTCTATTATACTTTTCAAGATAGGGTAGAAAACATTCTAAATCTAACTATTCTCTTTAACTGTGTCAAAGTTCTTCATTGAGTTCACCTCTCCTCCCAAAAACATAATGGCTAATTCAAGAACTTCTTTGTTTAAAGTGATCATAAGAGTAGCAAATCCAAATGCTTTAATTATTAAATAAAAAAATATTTATAATAGTCTAAAGAAAAAGTAAAGTTTCACTGCCTTTATAACACGAAGGTCCCTGGTGCGATCTTTGGTTCACATAGATGGAGAGTTCCTGTAGTCAACACACGAGGGCCATAATGTTCTGGACGAGCACGTATTACTATTTTTGGTCTCATTAACGTCCAAGTTTTTTTTTATTCGACGAAGCGACGAGACGTTTATGACGTTCACCTGATGGTACCTTCAGTAAGTTCAAATGTAATTAATGTTGTGCCCGTTGGTTATAAAAATCATTAAATAGGAACTTCATTATGATCGTATATACCATGCCGAGCTCGAGAAAAACATGTTTTGAAGGAGGAGCCTTGGAATAAAATGGCACTTATCGCGCTTCCAAGGCACCATAAAAGATTGCGAGTCCAGTGGTGAGGGTGGGGAAAGCGGCCGGTTGCGATTGCGGTCACGTCGGGTTGTCGCCCGTCAGCGGGCTCACTTTGTAGGAACTGTGATTCGCATTGGCAATGTATACCCACAGCAACTCTGGTCCTAGGACATTTTTATTTATAATAATTTATAATGAAAAAAGAAAACTGACTGATAGTAGACGGGAGAGCTACGTCACGACCTTGTAAGAAATCACTGTTGATTTACTATAGACAGTTACAGTAATATTTTATATCGGTGGAATTATGAGAGTTGAAGCCCCCTCGACCGCTTCTCAACTTACGGGACTCAAGCCAACCTTACCTGCTCATAGTATATGCTGTTAATCAATAAACGAGGCTCTGACTCCTATAAACCCACATTGGGACAACGTGGTGGAAAATGGCTGAAATCCCGCATACGAACCCATACAAACGACAGCCGCTAGTGCCCAACAGTACCGGAGGCTATGCTGACCGTAAGGTCACGGGAAGCCGCTGGATGTGCACAGCGCAGGGCCGGTTTATGTGGAGATCTTTGGGGGAGACCAGTAGTGGACGTCTATCGGCTGATGATGGTGTAATTATAACAGGTATGAAACTTTAATTCAGTCACTCGATTTATTTCGAATCAAAGTCAATTTAAAAAAAAATAATCACGTTCAATTTTCACCACCATCAATCTTCAATTCATCAAGGGCAATACTGATATGTTTTCCTATTTATTGGTACTTTTTTATATTATATATATATAGAATTAAATTGGGTTTCCTTTGTTCCCCAATCATCTTAAAACTGGTGAACGTATCGTTATGGGAACATGACCATTCGACGAGGAATGATTTGTAGATGGTTATAGGTTATTTATATTTTGTATTTCATAGGTTCTTCATTATTTTATTTCTAGTTAACTTTTATAAACATTTTCATTTTATACTATTTGTGCGGTTGCTATAGAAAGTAATTTGCGTTTGCTCTCAGGAAATATTTCACATATATTTCAAAACTAATCTAGTATCATTATATGTTCGTGTATCATCTAATGTAATTTGTAATGTACTATATAGAGGTATAAGTTTCATCTTTAAATTAAGGTTATCCTTTAAAGTTGACAAAATGGAAGTACTTCAAAATTTATATGATCATTTTAAGTAACTCAGGCATTAAAGCTTAACAGAGAAATAGCCGGAGCGTTTTAGAGCGATATTAATTTGGATCGAGGAAAGAGATTTTAACGAGCACCATTACATCATTTTTCTATTGAAATGTGACCTAATTTAAACTAGAATATAATAAAAAAAAAAGATTTAATTGCCATGGCCTTGGTTGAATTAATAAATTAAAAATCACATTGCCTTCTTACATTAGCAGTACTTATAAAAATTCAATCGATTCCGAGACTATATGCTGTGGAGTTTGATAGGTGGTAGGACTTTTTCGATCCTGACCAGCTAGCACTCTAACATTGTAAATCTGCTGCCATAACAGTATTGGATTATTTCCGCTGTTAACATATGTTAACCAGATTCATTATATACCAGGTGAAGAAAGGTACACTAGTTCTCTTTTCCAGTTTTTCTAAAGGGAGCAACTAAGTTCTATATGTGGTAGTTTATTTGTTATATATAAAATTCTATATTTACGTTTCACCTCAGCTTTAAGGTTTCTTGACGAAGGATTATGTTTTTATTCGAACGCAAAAGATTTTTATCCTGATAATATATTATTGGTGTAAACATGTTGTGTAAGTATATCTTATGCCAACATACTACAGTAATCCCCTCTATAACACGGTAGATTAATTCCACGTTATAGGAAAACGCGTTGTAGGAGTAATCCCGTATAACTCGTTACGTATAAATTATTTACGTTAAACTTTTCTCGCTTGAGAGGATTTAAATCGAATATTAAAAAAACTACGTAACGAACGAAATATGTACGCTTTATTAAAATCTAAGTAAACTAAGAACATTTTAAAAAAAACTTATGTTCATAAGAATATAAAAAAAGAGTTAATTTCAATTAACTAATAATTATGAATTGTACAAATCATTATAAATTTCACAGTACAGAAATATAATGTGAGAAATCCCCGTGTTATACGGGGGATGAAAATCGCGTAATATGAAAATGCGATATGAGAGTACCGTGTTATAGGAGGGACTACTGTATTTATATAAGAAAGGCGAAATGTACACCTAATATTTCGCAAGAAATACAAAGTATTAATAGATCAAGGATCGATTGGGGACGATATGTCTGGCTGTGGAGTACAATAGGCTTTAATGATAGTGTTTTTTTTGCGACGGGACGAACAGGACGTTCCACTGATGGTAAGTGATACGCTTATACATAACATGGCGCTGGTTAAGATGTTATACACTGCACCACATTGCGCTCGTTGCCTTGAGATATCGTATGTTAAGGGTTGTTACACCAATAATTTCACTGGCTGCTGCACCCTTCAAACCGAAACACAGTAATTTTTGCACAGTACTCATTAATCGCAGAAATAGGAATAAAGGAAATAGAAATGATAGTATTCAGGAATACTGACCTACCACCAGTGATGAAGATATTGTTGTCAATTAAAAAAAAATTTGCTAATATTGCGAGCGATTAGATCTGATTATAATGTAACATAAAAGTAATTCCTTCTATAACATGGTAGTCTTATAACGTGTTGTCACATTATGCGATTTCATGTTCCTAATACAAGATGTGTTTCCGGCCATGTAAAGTTACAAAATCTGTTTTTTGGATTATTCGATTTATTTGAAATTAACAGTTTTGTTATATACGTATAAGTTTTTTAACTGATCAATTAAAAGGAATATTTGAGGGTTGAATTAGTTTTCTTAATCTGATCGCCGGACTTCACTTTGAAGGGGACTAATAATGATGATAAAGTTTTTTTTTATAATAGTCTTAGATTTTTATATAACTCATATGTACAGGCATAACACAGTTATGTTTATATTCGATTTAACCCTCGGTTAACGAGAAAAATTAAACGTGAATAGTACATAACGTGTTATACGAGGACATACGAGCGCGTTTTATCAGAAAGCTTGTACAACGCGGTGGTTTAGTGCTTATCGTACAAAGCAAGAGTGCCGAGAAAGGCTAAAGCCCTCCCGTAAGCCGGGAGGCATTGTTGCTTTCCGTACGAGATCCTGGCGCCTCCCGCAACGCACTGAAGATCACCACCGAAGGGGTTTTAGTGGCTAATCTCACATAACCTTATGTTACCCTCAGAAGCAGGGTATCTTTTTAGAAGAATTCCCTTCCGATAACAAAAGAAATACGATTGGTTTGGAGATGTTTGAGGGAAATCTATGTCCAGTCTATTCGCTGATGGTGATGAAATATTATAATGCTTTATTATATTGGTAAAGATCTCTTATTATCTTGCTGCCGCCTGCTGATGAGTTGTTTACTTATAGAGTTATCCTGTCCCTCACCTAAGCATGTATACACATGCCGTTTTTTTATGTAGTTCTTTCAACTTACAATATGTAGTATGTTTTATCATCATCTTCATTTAACATGGAGGCATTTGGTTCGACCCGGTGTAACATGGTGTTGGTGTTGTGACAGGATTTTTTTATTCTTTTTCTGTTTCTATGATTGTTCTTATATTGTTTCAACTTATTCTAGTGTACTTGGCGTTGCTTATGGTTTACATTTTGTCTGTTATAAATTTATTTAATTTCTTTTAAGCTGCTTATTCATCTCATCTATTTTATTTATTGTTCTATTCTACGTTACTTTATCTGGCGATGATTTTATAGTCTTAAACTTTAATCTCTTATAACCTACATCTTCTTATTTTCTTTCTACTATGTATTATATATATTCTATAAAAATTATCATTTGCTATTTGATTTATTCTATTTACAATTCTATAACCTGTTATTGCAGTTAAAATATTTAGAAACATACACAAAGTGATACCACTAATCTGTATTCCGCTTGTTAACTATTTCACATTCGCTTTACTATTTACAGCCTCATTATCATTTGACTTTTGATATTTAAAAACTATATATGATTTCAATTTTTGAGTCTTACTCTTTCATATATTACATATTTCACAGCATATAAATTAATTATTGTAGATTCACTTGGTAATAGAATTTACAACCTTGCATATAGATATGTACTATATATAATAAAAATAGGTTTTCTTTATTCGACAATCACGTGAAAACTCGTGAAGATATCGACATGGGAACATAACCAATCGGAGCAGAATGAACTGTAGATGGTTATAAGCTGTTTATTCTTTGAATTTCATAGATCCTTCATCATTTTATTTCTAATTAACTTTTATAAACAATTTCATGGCGTATTATTTACGCGGTTCTTATAGTAACTGTTACTATAGACATCAGACAAATTTTAAGTTGAATTTTGTTACAGCTAATATCGGACTATTCGATAAAAATATCCAATGAAAGCGCTTTAGCTTTATTTGCTGTTGTGTATGTACACTTATCAAGTTATCATAATAAATAACAAAAACTATCGTGCCCGCCTTGAGGCTCGATTAATTTTGGGCAAACAAATTAGTTGCGAGAACATTTATGTGCTACTTCTAAGGCTATGAATAGGGAACACCAGTTGATTGTCCCATTGGACGGTCTATCGCGTGCGGCCTATTGTAGTTTAATGTCCGCTCCATAAACAACACCATTGTTTACTGTTTGCTGTTCATGCAGGTCCACCATTACGGCGCGCATAGAGTCGTTTAATTGCCTAAAGGAAATTCATATCGACATACCTTACATTTATAATTTCATTTGTTTTGTATTCATTCATTATCTAATACATATAACTAGGTTTACAGAAAATGTATATCAATCATTACTTCTGTCCCTAGTGGTAGGTCTCTGTTGTCTGAGATCGTCTAGATGGGTACCACACTACTGAACAGTAGTGTGCAAACATTACTGCGTACGGGTCTTAAGGGCGCTGTAGCTAGTGAAATTACTGCGGTAACGAGACTTAACACGTTATGCTTAAAAGCGTCGAGCGCAATGTCACTTACCTGCAGGTGAGCGTCTCGCTTGTCTCGTCGCTTAAGTGAATAAAAAAGAAGAATAAAAAGGTTTTATGAAGGTTCATTTGAGTAAGAACTGTGGTGTGTTTCGTTGATATAATGTGGAAATAATAGATAGTGCGTATGATATGTAAGTTTAATTTGACACTTAATGTGAAGGTTCTATTGTTTTCGAAGGGTGGATTGCATCGCGCCTGCGGATCGGCCTCCTCCGAATATCCATCCGCGCGACCAGAAGTCAGTCTCGCGTCCGGACCGCCGCACGCCACTCGACTCTCCGCCAGCAGACGGAATATATCAATGGAAGAGATAACCTATTGGCGCGTAAATTTTGCGGGAATTTAAATACTCACCGCTACAGATTTTCAACAAAAAAAATGTTTTCTACTTCTCCGTTTAAGATTTAATCTTTTAGTGTTAAATTTTATTGTTATTGTGTTAAATTTAACATTGTTGTTTTTAAGTGATTCGTTTAAATGTGAATGGTGCTATCGTAAAGTTTTAATGTGGTTTTAAACTGAGAAAAATTTTCTCGTGATCGAAATTATTGGCAGCTGATTAATAAAAGGTAAGTTTTATTTTATGTATATATATGAATACGTATTAATTGAAACTAATTTCCACAGACTCCGTCCATCTCAGTTATTATTTATTTATATGTACGCCGATAGAGGTAAGTATTTTTGTTTTATTGACTTTACCCTGAACCGCGCGGCGGATGGATCTTTTGATCTCCTGAAAATATCACTAGTGAAATACTTTGAAGATTAAAATATGTAACCCCATTTTTCTTCTCGACGATTGATCGATTTTTATGCGTAAATACAAATTGATTATATATTGTGATTCTATCGGAAAGTATTCTTAAATAAATTTTCAGAAAATCCATTCTACTATGAAGGCTTTTTCGACTTACATATGGCACAATTAAACGTGGAGTGCGCGATAAAATTAAGTGGAGCACAGGAAATACTTAAATATTGTAGAAGGATATGAATATTTTGAACTTAGTTAACGTATTGGCATGTCTCAAAAAATCTTTTGAGTATAGTGTAGTTTTATGACAGTATTTTAAAAATTAATTTATACAACATTTAGGATTATTGGGTTCACACATAATTTTAACTGTCAATGACTGACTACATTAACACAATCAGGTGCCATATTCTTGTTTCCGAATGTAGAATAGGTTACAGCTTTAACTAAAGTTCGTATTTCCTCCCATTTACTGCAAATATTATACTAATAGTGACGTACGTACGCCTTCTCCCGAAGTCCAGGCTCGGAACGGAGATTTTTACATGATTATCATTAGTTTAAAATTCTACCTTTCCAGCAGGAATAGCGCTCATGCTTATGAAATTGCTATAGTATACATACCTACGACATCCTGTTAAACATTATAGTACTGTGTTTATGATCTAGTTGATACCGTATTGTCATTAACAAGGTGTTTCGCTTATCATCAAACCGACGTCCTATTCGTCTGGTCGCTTTACAGAAAAATTAACCCTCTGTTTTGAAAAAAATAAAGAAAAACCTTAAAGAATTTTCTTCTAATTGATTTGGATAAGTACACATTCTCATTATTTCAGATTGGTGTAAACAGGTCGAGTACGAAGCGACGAGATGTGCAAGAGGTTTACCTGATGATAAGTATAGATACGCCTGCCCATAACAGTGTGACGCTAGTTAGGACATCATACACAGCACTATATTGCGCTCGTCGCCTTGAGATGTTGAGTCTCGTTACCGCCGTAATTTCACTAATTACAGCGCCCTTTAAATCGGAACAGAGTAATGCTTGCATACTACTGTTTGATGGCAGAAATGGACGCTGTGGTGGTGTCTATCTATACGGTCTCCGACAACAGAGACCTACCACCAGTAAATTGCCAGTATAGGAGGGTTGATAAATGTAAAACAAACATATATTTATTAATCCTTTATTGTACACCAGTTAAAAGATATGGAATACATTATATATATACATAAATGTACAATGGGCGGTCTT
Source organism: Ornithoptera alexandrae (assembly GCA_029030555.1). Classification (NCBI taxonomy): domain Eukaryota; kingdom Metazoa; phylum Arthropoda; class Insecta; order Lepidoptera; family Papilionidae; genus Ornithoptera; species Ornithoptera alexandrae. Next base: position 4,664,898 of record JARDVY010000031.1, read on the forward strand.
ATTGCTCAAAAAGCAATTTCTTCCAGGCAACCCATGGGAAAGGAAGACGTGAACTAAAACCAATAAAAAGATACCTGTACACTAAATAATTAAATACTACAACACTTGATGAAAGATGCAAGCAATAGCACAATTAGACAAAATATATAATTTAAACTTTACAACAGTAGTTACTTAAGTGTCTTTTGAAAGAAAATACGGATTTGGCGGTACGAATATGGTTTGGTGAAGAGTTCCACAAGCGAACCGCCGTAACGGAAAAGGAGTTTTGGAAAAATGAAGAGGAATGCACGGGGACGCGGAGGGAAAGGATTATTGAAGTGCGAAGAGTACGACTGTGGCAAGCGGAAATAAATTCAAATTGATTTTTTAGGTAGGAAGGTGTTAGAGGATTGAACAATATCCTGTATAAAATAGAAAAAATTGAGTATTCATGCGAAGACGGATTGGCAGCCACTTGAGTTTTTTTGTGAAATTTAGAGATGTTATCATGTTTGTGTAGCCCAAATATGAATCGTATACACAAATTTTGAATACGCTCAAGCTTATCAAGCTGCGCTTCGGTTAAGTCTAAATAGCAAACATCGACATATTCGAGAATAGGCATAAGAAGGTATTAGCAAGCACAATCTTAATGGCTGTTAGGAGAAAATGGCGGAGTCTGCGCAAGGAGCTTATAGCTCCATACATCTTTCTACTCACTTCGTTAACTTGCGGTGCCCACGATAGACAGGAGTCAATGTAAATACCTAGATTCTTAACTTTGTTATTATAAGGAATTATGTTACCGTTAAGAATAATAGACGGTACACCGGACCAGTAAATTTTGGAGAGCAGTCTAGAGCTAATATAAATATTATATATATTAGCTCAAATATTCATTTAATTGTTTGTCTTTCGATGTATTAATTAAAAGTACAGGTAAGTGTCTCATAGCTTTATTGTTAATCCGCAAAGGATGGTCCGCACGTCACTTCCGGTCGCCACAGGTGGTACCAAGGTCAAGTTTGTGTCGGCGTGGCTCACGTATTTGTTGTCTATTTGCTTTGGCGTTTTCGTTATTAAACCAATTCGCAAAGGTAACAAAACGTACATCATATCCGGTTTCAAATGGGTCGTTCGTAGCGACATAATTCCTAACGACGTTTCTAAATGAATTTTTCTGTATATCATTTTAATCAAATTTTTTCTTTATTATATCCTGGTTGTTATCATCATCACCACCTGATAAACGTCCACAGATGGAAATACGCATCTAAACATCTCCACACCGACCGGTCCTGTAATAATGTTGATGTATTTTTGTGTATCTGTACGTTATAATTAAATATTTGTTTATATGTATATGTGTTGCGTAGACAAGTAAATTGATTTATATATCTGACTGTTTTTTTTTATATAATTAAGCGACGAGTCGAGCGGGACGTTCACCTGTTGGTAAGTAATACGCCTGCCCATAACAACATGGTGCTAGATAGGGTAGTTCACAGGATCATATTGCGCTCGCTACATTGAGATAAGTTGTAGAGTCTCGTTACCCCGGTAATTACACCAGCCGCAACGCTTTTCATACCGGGACACAGTAATGTTTGTAAATTTCTGTTTGTCGGCTGCGATGAAAGCTGCGGTGGTACCCACCTAGACGGCCTCCATCAACAGAGATCTACCACCAGTCTGTGTAAGTCTGTGCTGCTTGGGTATGAAGATTTTAGATAATTTTTTCACTCTTTTTCTTTTTTAATTACTTTTTTATAATATGTTATTATATTCATCTTATCGTTTTATCATTTTTTTATTTAATTTAAACACAATGTTTTTTTTTATAAAACTTAACTAAACTAAAATAAAACTAAAAACTAAAAGTTTTGTGGCGTTTATTAAAAATGTAATATTCGCGTAAATTAAAAAATCATTATTATACTTTTACATTGATTAGGAACCTTTTTCTAAAATATTTCATTTTGTATCTTGTTGTAAAACAAAAAGTTTTATATTTAAAGCAGTCTACACTAATTAAATTGAACCCCGTCGGGGCTGTGGAAACGGATATCCGTGCTCATAAGGCCTGAAGTCTCGGGCTAAAAAGAATTGGATAAAGTAAGCCTTGCTTGTTGTGGAAGACGACTAAAAGGGTTCTCAGGTTCCCCAGCTTTTAAGCGTGGTGATTCTCAGAGCTCGATAGCAAGCCTTAGGTGGACGGTAAACGCGAGGTGATTTTATATTTACCGTAGCACAATTTGGGGGTGGTTTGAAGGGCTTTTCCCTTCCTTGGGTCGCGCTTAATCAAAGTATAGAATGGCACTGGTGTATTCCGTAGGTGATCCCCTCTCTGAGGAGCACCTCTCATCACACTGAAGAATAACACCGAGGAGGTTTTGGAGGGTAGAAATCTCACATCACTCTGACTACCGCCATAAGGTACCTTCCAAAGATTACCCCTGATATAAAAAAAATGGTAATTATCACAACAGCTCTTTTTTAATATCAAACAGTATCATACCAACACTTTGAAAGAATAGAACTGGACCAGTCAAATTTGATATCTTTTGTCCTAAAAGCGAATGCGGTTCTAGCAGGGATAAAATGTTTTGATCGTGTTAATTATATTTTTAATATCTTTTGTAATACCTTTTTAAGTAAGGAATTTTACTTTCCGTGCTCTAATACATTACTAAGATATGGTTTATTTTTACGAAGCGAATTACGAAACTTTACGGAAGTTACGAGAGGGATGCCTATGTGGTAACGTTACCCATTAGAATAAATTAAAATGGTTTCTAGTTATTACAATTTTATATTATCTGTATTTTTTTACTTCATTATTTAAAGTGGAAAAGTGTGAAGAAGAAAAGAAATTCAAGTGGAAAATGTGCAATCTTTGGATAATGGTCCACTTAAAACAAAAGTAACATGTAGGGCGCTACTGGGAGCTACCATGCTACTTGGATGAGCATTTTCAGCGAGCATTTTTGTTACATTATTTAGTGTACTCATTGTTGAACATATTTGTTTATTTTGCCAGATCTTAATCGAGATGCATTTTTTATATTTTTTTTCCAAAGTACAGATTACATTTTGAAAACAGTATACAAAAAAATTATACTATTTTCTCTGTAACCTTATGATAGAAATATCCATTTGGCAAAGAGCTGCCGCTATTTTCTAAATACTAGTTATTTCTAATTTACTAACTCGTATTATATCTATATTATCTATGACATGAACTGTTCTACAATTTTGGCGACCGAGTCTGTCAAATATGGCCGATCTTATTTTAATTTAAATTAAACTTAAATTAAACATCATTGTTTTAATCTATTGATACTGAAACGATTAAGTCTTCTACGATTATCTCCGTTTTTCAGTAAATTTCATATAATAATAACGAGTTCAGGGCAAACTGTCAGTTTTTTTAAATATTTCTTCGGTTAAAAGTTCGCATTTTTATTATTTACAATGTATATTACCACATTATTCTTTTTTGACCATAACACATGTAGAAAAGGTTACTTTGGACGTAATACAGGAAGGATGAAGGGTGCCTTCCCATCCCCAAAATAATTATAGTAGAAATTTATAAGCGAAACTAATTGATTGTAAGAATATATAGCAATCGGAATAAAAGAGAGGTTTTATAGTATTCGCTGCCTTTGTTAGGTTTTGTTTTGTGCTGTTCAAAGTTGAAATGGACACCGTTTGATATACGACATTGTCAGCCATTCGTATGCGGCGTGGGACTGGACTTACTGTCTAGTTCACTAGAATTTTATTTATTTTCACACCAGATCTAGTTTAGATGTCCAGTTATACGAAAACATTGTTTCAATGATTTGGTATCATTGATTTCAAAGATTAAATAGGACAAGAGCAACCAACAAGGAATAACTAAGTTTTCGGCAGTTAATAATTTAGACATTGAATGTCGATTAATAAAGTTGGCTGCTTATACTTAAGATAACTTTCAGATACGGAACTAACAGTTTCTGATTGACTACTTCATTACCGTTATCTATCCGTTCTCATGTATAATTAGAACGTACAACAATAAATTAATTTTCTTTTATACGCGAAAGAAAAAAGTTAAAATATGTACTGAGAGGTGAAAAAATTGTAAGGAAAAAATTAGAGAATGTCTTTGAGATAATGGGCTAACTCTCTCAGTATTGTCTTTCTATCAGATAGGGTAATGGAAAATAATCTTCATTAAATTTTGATCTTATTAGTGGAAACGTTTCTTTGCCGAAGTGTGATAACGTTACTAGAAATGAAATTGATTAAAAAGATAAGTGAAAAAACTAACTCAATGTTTCTGCTGCTGGTTGCTTTCACAAGTGGATCTATTTATTTATATTTTTACTCTACAAAGCAACGAGACGAGCGGGACATTCACGTGATGGTAAGTGACACGCTTACACATAACGTGACGCTAGTTAATGTAGAATGGTTTACATAACACCGCATTGTGCTCGTCGCCTTCAGATATAAGATGTAAGGTACCTTTCTTCCGGTAAGTTCACTAGCGCCTTTTAAACTGGAACACAGTAATGTTTACACAATACCCTTTGGCGTAGGAAACAGGAGCTCTGTTGGAAATAGGAGCTTCCAAATGATGTCCGGCAACAGAGACCTATAACCTACCCATCAGTATATCCAATTGATTATATGCTTGTCTCACATGTGAATATATGATGCGTCCTGTATCCTTCGATTATATTTGATATGTACTTTTTTGGATACGATAAAGTGGAGAGACAAATTTAATTTAATGGTATACGTTTTACTGTAGTGGTAATCACGTGGCGCCGAGTTAATATGTTTACATAGCATTCAATTAAGTTCATCACATTTACATCTAACATAGATGTCATTAAACCGAATCTAAATTAATAAACTTAATCTTAGTCATATCAATGGCATTAAGATTTAAGTCCTCACTGTTATTTTCAGCAGCAGTCGTTAAGATAAATTGTAATTAAAATACCTTTACCATATTAGCTACTAAATTTTTCAACCTAACCTAACCTTAAAATTTTCAATATTACCATCAATTCAAAAATTATTTTAATGAAAATATAGACTCAGTAAAAATACTTATATAGATAAGTACTTACTGCTGGTAGGTCTCTGTTGTCGGAGTTCGTCTAGTACCACCGCAGCGCCTATTTCTGCTGCCAAACAGTAATGTACAAACATTACTGTGTTCCAGTTTAAATGGCAATGTAGCTACTGGGCTAACAAGACTTAACGTCTTATGTCTCAAAGCAACAAGCGCAATGAAATGCTGTGAATACCATCCTAGCTAGAGCCTTGTTGTTACGAGCGGCCGTATCACTTACCATCAGGTGAACAACCATCGTCTCGTCGCTTCGTAAAATAAAAAAATTATTGTCAAGAAAAATCTTATATGTCGTTTTTAGGTAATTTTTTATCATTCGCTCTATTACCTCTTTAATCGTGTCTGATTTTTATGTCCATCCTTGTTGCTTATTTCTTATCGTACCTCCATTTTCCTCTTTTTTTACTAGTTTTCATACAGTCTCACATCCATCTTTGCCAAACCCTGAGACAGACTATGTTATATCTAATAGAGAATTAAATGGCGAATTTCGATTATAGGTGTGTGCCGCTTACTGAACAAACATTACGGTTATTTCAGTTTGAGTTACGGGATTCACAGCCGATCATCTCACCCGTCACTCATCTCAACGTGATCTATGTACCTACATATGATATTGTATATAGCTGCTACTTTATTTTTAACTGTTACACAGTATATATCATGTTATTATTGAAAATAAATATTTGTGGTTTGGTGCTCTTCTGCTAATTGTAGCTTTTATGAACAAATAAATATTTAGGCGAATTTAATTTACTAACTGTTAGATAAAATATAAAGCTATTTAATCTGTGTAAGTATTTTTTAAATATTTATCTTTGTTTTATATTAAGTACCCACGTTAACAAATGCTATATTAGTATTTAATATAGTAAAGTTTTGGGAGATTTTTATTGAATGCATTTGTATTGGCTAATAATGATGATTTAAGGTATTAAGTTTACAACTAAACGTATAGAAAAACAGAAAAAATATCTGATAGTGATAGCCTTTTATAATAATATAGCGCTAATTAAGATGTTTACACCGCATTTTATGCTCGCTATATTTAAAAACATAAAGTCCCGTTACACCACTTACTTCACTATTAGTAAAACTGTACTAAACTGTGGATTATGATTTTTATATTTTATCTGTTACTGTTTACTACAGTTGTGATGATTTTGTAAAATTTATAACATACAATACAGTGGCAATACGTTATGATATCCATCAGGTTCCCCATCAATCATACGTGAATGCTGAACCAGCAAACATTATTTGCTTTATAAAAAATGGGCGTACGAATGAAAAGAAATGGCTGTTCGTACGTGAATGACAAGCGCTTCACGGATTCTGTTACACCATGATATTCCTATTATGAAAACACAAATACTAAGCAATTTAATTATGAATTTTTTTTTAGAAAGCCTCTTAATAACTTTCATTAAATTTACCATTTGAACCCAGCGTTATTATGATAAAAAAAGTAAAAATGTGGCACAAGAATTATTTATTTTACTCTAACCTTTATTCTCTATCTCTCTTTATTTTTAGAATCACTAAGTTATAAATGGGTATATATAACAAGCGGGTAAATTAGGAGACAGTGCTGGGCCCCTTTCGGTTTCCTAGAGAGGCACCAGGTATTGCATAAAAGAACCTGGAAGCCCCATTAACACACTGAAGGAAATCAGGAGGTTTTAATAAAAAGGAATCCTATATTATTCTAACGTCCCTTAGTAGCAGTATTATATCTTTTGTAGTAATGTTTTTTTTTTTTGTAAATTTAAACTGAACTTCTCTTTCGCTCTCTCCCCCGTCTCCAACAAATTATTACAATGTTTATACATAATATTCATATAAAAAGATCATGGAGTCGTTATAATAATATAACGACTTTGTAACGTTTTTTGAATATAAATGTATATAACGTTTAGACATTTATTCATTATAATTTTAAATTTCACCTGTGAGCGACAAATCAAGAATATTGATAACTTTTCTATACGTTACGGTTTTTTTGTTTGTCTTCTTGACTTATAGACTTTCAACGGACTCAGGGCTTGTGGCTTCGGAATCTACTCGGTGGTTATTGTACGATGTCTTCGAAATTATAGACTTGTTTATCATTTGATTTATATCAATTTAAGTAAATACAATTCCCGTATACTTTCATTAACGGAGATTGGTTAAATAACCCTGCTGTTCTGGTTTTTCTCGTAACTTTCTTACAGGCTAACAACTCAAGTGTGGTAGTCTTAATTCTATGGTAGGCCAATTTTTGAAGTAAATCTTATTACTAATTAGACCTTTAGTTTAAATATGAAATCAAATTTAGGATGAAGAGCATATGATCTGTAGCTATGAAAAATATTTACATTTATACGGGATGGAATTATTTATACATGTAACTACGACGTATAGAGAAAACCTAACGTAGGTTTGTTGGAGAGGTTTTGATTTCAACTTTATGTAATACGCGGATTGGGCTGTTTGGTTTATTTTATTTTGTAAGGATAAAGTAATAACAACATAAATATATTTTTAAAATAGAAATGTTGCATTATGGTCTAATGCAGCATTAATATTTTACTACTACTGGGCCGCTAGCTCAGATTTAGATAAGCTGTCTTAGTGAAAAATGAGCAGCAATCGTTATAAACCATCATAAAATAAAGTAATGATGTAATTATTCTTTAATAATAACATAACCTTCTATATTTATGTAACTAAATTAAAAAGCAATAAATATTAATAACATACGAAATGTCCAGCAACTACAAGTATAAAAAGTAAGCTATTCACTATCTACCTTTAAGTTTATCTATCTATAACAATATACACAAGTACAGTTACTTTGTTCAGATATTGTAAGGTCTTGCTAACTTTATCAAAGGAATGACAGCTACATCCGTTTGAAGAATTCTCATCTTATATACACTTAAGAAATACTTTAAGAGACAGAGAAATAGTTTATAAACGATCTATAAATTTATTTCTAAGGAAGCTGTGAATAATTTGAATATTTGAAAAAGTTAGTAGAAGTGATTAGTTATTTTTTAATTTTCTCTGAACTTTTTACTTTTAAATAAATCATGTTTGTGTAATAAGGTATTGGTTACCTAAGGTTCGCTTCGCGGCCCTCAAGTCTCCATTACCAGACTCTGCACGTTTCGCAGTAAATATCTGTAATAGTCGTAATTGAAAAGTCTTGCTATAAGATTCCTTTCTAAAGTGCGAATTATTTTAACCGTTATTATTTTCCGAATCACGTGCGATCTGAATTGAATGGTGATTAATAATTTATCGTTTTCGTTTGAGAAAAGTGGGGAACCCCAACGTATTTATTATATAAAGCAATGAGAAAATTAAAACGTTCACCTAGTCGTATGTAATATGTCAGACTAGTAATTTATCAGAAACTCCACCTTTTAAACTTTTTTTATTTTATACAATTAAGCGACGACCCGAGCAAGTCGTTCACCTAACAGTAAGTGATACGCCGGTCCATAACAACGTGGCGCTAGTTAGGATGTTATATACTGCACTATATTGCGCTCGTCGCCTTTGGACATAAGATAATCTAGTCACCTCAGTAATTTCAACTAGTTACAGTGGTGCCCTTCAAACCGGAACACAGAAATATTTGAACACTACTGTTCGGCGACAGAAATAGGCGCTGCGGTGGTACCTACTAAGACTGTTTCCGGGAACAGAGAACCACCACCCGTAGAGATAATACTTCTAAGTCCAAAAATTTCAATACCACGACTTGAAAGTACAACTAAATGCCTCAATGATATAAGACGAACTCCAAGTTTATTTCTCAAATACCAAAAGCTTTATTCTGGTAAAATCCTATCGCACGACATTCCCAGAAGGAGAATAATGAGGCAATGATGTTAAAAAAATATCAAAAATTTCGTAGAAAAACTTAGATTTCAAATATATGTGGTGATATATTATTATCGTTTCATTGATTGTGTAACTAGTCTAGTCATAAATATTGTTACATAAAAATTTTTCTTTTTTTTCAACTTTTTAATTACTTTGAATTTGAAATACGTATATTATTTAGAAAACTTCTTTCGATTTTGCGCCATTTCACATATTTTTTCGTGTTCATTATCAAATGATAATATGGAATGGGGTGTTAAAGAAAATAGGATTGCAGTGATCGCCTAGCACAAAGTGGGTATGGAGCTGTTGGTCACATTCTAGACACTTAAAAAGCTTCGTATCAGCCGTATGTTCGAATACCGATCGTACTACCAACAGATACAACGACACTTCTTCTGTCGAAGACCAGAAAAGATCGGAGTGGCCGCGTGCTGTTAGAACTACAATGGCTGTTATTGCTGTTAAAGCCAAAATCCGAAGCAAAAAATCTTATCGCGAGAAATGAACATTCCCGCTAGGACTCTGTCGCGTGTTATAAAACAAGACCTGAAGCTCGGTGTTCGGTGCTTATCGTTGATATAGAGGACATGCCCTAAATCAATCATTACAGTTAAAGATGGATGGAGTTCATTGATCAAAACGAACAAACCTTCTGTCGCGATATGCAGGTGAAAGGCAAAGAAATAGCCGCTTTACCGATGAAAAAATTGTCACGATTGAAGAACATTACAAAAAGCAAAATTATAAGGTGTACGCTCACAGTTCTAAAGAAGCTGCTCAAGTGGTAGGAAAGCTACAACGTGGTCTTCATTCCGCGTCAGTGATGGTTTGGTGGGGCGTATCTTATCAAGAAGTCAAAACTATATTTTTGTGAAAAAGGAGTGAAAACTTTAGACAAAATGTATCAAGATACAGTCTTGGATCACGTTGTGAAACCTCTCAGCAATACGCTTTTTAAAAATATACCGTGGACTTTCCAGCAGGACTCTGCACGTGGTCACAAGACACGAACTACCCAAGCCTGGCTTGAAACCAACGATCCGGACTTTATGGGAGCTGACGACTGGCCCTCGTCTAGCCCAGATCTCAATCCTTTAGACTTCATATTATGGTCAGGTTTAGAGGACATGGCCGACTCTAAACGACACAGCGACATTGAGTCTCTTAAAAAATCTTTGGAGCAAGCAGTGGTGGAAATTTCCCTTGGAAACAATGCGTAAATGTAAATCCATGGATTCGTGGCCAAACAGATTAAAGGCCTGTATAAAAGCCAAAGGTGGCCATTTCGAATAGAATATTTTTTTTATTTTTTGTTGAGACTAACAAATATATAGACATAAATTTTAGTTGTATTACATTATTTCATAAAAAAATGCATTATCATTTGTAACGGGACTTATGGCTGGACTAAATATATTGTTACGCGCTGGTTTGAATTTCGCTGAAATGAAACGATATTCAGAGTAAAAAGTTTATTTCTTAACAATAGTCCACTGCAATAAGCTCTTCATAACGTCAAAATCCCTAGTCAATTGGTTTATAGTTCGCATCGCCCTTAAAGATTAATCGCAGTATCGCCCCAAAGTTCAATACTATAATGTGTGATTCGTCAGCCGAACACTTATATGTGTTACTAGCTGTCTCCCGCCCAATTTGCTGGTCATAATATAAAATTAGACTTGAAATTTGTCTAAAGTATTCCTTGAGAGCAATCGCAAATGACTTTCTATAGCAACCGTTATTACAGCAACTGCATAAATATTATATAAAAACGTCTATAAAAGTTAATTAGAAATAAAATAATTAAGAATCTATGAAATTCAAAAAATAGCCTATAACCATTTACAAATCATTCCGCATACAATGGTCGAGTTCCTATGTCGATACGTTCACTAGTTCTTATGTGATTGGCGAGCAAATAAAACTCTTTTCTGATATATATATATATATAAATATATATAGATATATCGTACTAGAAACTTCTTATTGTGATTCAATAGAAATTATTATTAGCGATGACCCACAGTTTATTCTAAACTCCTCGCCGGGTACCTGACACGACACTTGATTCCATCGCAACAATTTTTGTAACAATACGTATTACCTTATACTTATTGAAATCTTTTATTTTATTGGTGGTACGTCTCAGTAGCCGGAGATCATCTAGGTGGGTACCACCGCTTGCCCTGTAATCTCGAACTATTAAGCATAGAACGAAAGTAAGCCCTGCTTCTGATAAAAGGCTCTGGCCTCTGAAAGAGTTTTTGGGTTCGAGGGCTTTGAAGTTGCGAGTTCGGAATGGATGACAAGTACGAGGTGATCGTAACAAAGCAAGGGTGCCTAGGAGTGTTACCCTTCCTGGGACGTGCTTTAGTCGTAGTGCCGAGGGGCAACGATGCGTTCCATAGGAGATCCCGGGGCCTCACGCCACGCGATGAGGATGACCACTTAGAGGGTTTAAGTGGGGAAAAATCCCACATAACCTTGTCTTTCTCTCAGAAGCAGGGTATCTTTTTAGAAGATTTCCCGTCTTATAAGATAAAAAAAAAAGTAGTTATCATTTTTGCCGCTAAACAGTATTGTGCAAATATTACTGTGTTCCGGTTTGAAAGGCGCTTTAGCTAGTCTAATTAGTGAGGTAACGTGACTCAACATCCGACGTCTCAGGCGACAAGCGCAATATGGTGCAGTGTATATCATCCTAACTAGCACCACTTGTTATTGGCAGGTGTATCACTTAGCATCAAGCGAACGCTCCGCTCTTCTCGTCTCTTGAATAAAAAAATATTGGCAGAGCAAGTTGTTGATGAACTTTTTGTATTCAGTACTCATTTAAAAATAGTTTTTAAGAAATATTATGGTACACTGGTCATAATTTGTTTTTTTTTTGTAATAGGTTAAAGGCTCGATAGCAATTTCACTGTTTTAAACATAATACAAGTCCGTTTTATAAGGCAAAAGCCTAATCATAACGCCATGGAAGCAGTATGCATTTTAAAAAACAACACTTTAAATAAAAAAAGCTTTAAGTTTGAACCATGTTGAACTTAGTGTCTGATGGGATCGAATTGCGCGACAGCTCTGAGCAAACCTACAAACATACGCAAATGTTTGTACATACGATGTTGAGATGAAATCCGCAAAGCTCCACGAACTGACGGTGGATTTCTACAAAGCTCTTTTCACAGTTAAATTAGAAATAAATTGCTTTTTAAGCGCTTTCAATTTCAAAATCTAACTTTTTTTCTTTTATGTTATTCATTACTTTTGTATTTGATCTTGATGTTTGAATAAACTTAACCAAAAACTTTCGTAAAAGAATTATTCGTATCCTCTTAGATCATTTTCTATTATAAATTTGATTGATATATTTTTTTTATTCACTAAAGCGACAAGACCAACGGGTTGGTCATCTGATGGTAAGTGATACGCTCACTCATAACAATGCGGCGCTAGTTTGAATGATATATACTGCACCACATCGCGCTCGTCGCCTGTGCCATGTGTTGAATCTCGAACCCCAGTAAATACACTAGCTACTACGCCCTTCAAACCGGAACCCAGTAATGTTTGCACACTATTGTGTGGCGGCAGAAATAAGCCCACAGAGACTGTCTACTTATATAAGTTTACGCTATGTAACGACGAGACGAGTATGACGTTCACTTCGTGACACGTGATACGCCCACCTATAACAATGAGGCGTATGAAAGGTTGTGTGAATGTGACAGACGGACAGATTCATTGCGATCGTCGCCTTGGAGCGACAGATTTTTTCACTATCAACAGTGCCCTTCAAATCGGAACTGATCGATGTTTGCACACTGTTGTTCGCATACATGTAGTCGCTTTTTTGTTCGGAGAAGTGATAAGACGAGCGAGACGTGCATCCGATGGTAATTGACTACATCGCATTGTAGTTTTCAAACATACGAAGTTAAATCTCATTACACCTGTATTTTCTATAGCTACTGTCCCCTTCAAGCCGCAACACAGTAATGTATGCACAATACTGTTTGGCGGCAGAAATAGAAGCAGTTGTGGTTCCAATGAGTTCCCAAGATTGATCCTGGAGGGCAAAATTCCTTGAAAACGTGTACCTGGTAGGCAGCGCAAGAAATGGTTTGATGACATAAAGGAATGAACCGGGTCTAAATACCATCAGTTAAAAAGAATAATTGAGGATCGAATTGGTTTTCTCAATCTGATCGCCAAACTTCAGTTTGAAGAAGGCACCTAATGATGATGATGTGGTACCTATCTAGAAGATCTCCAGCAACAGTAAACTACTAGTAAATTTAATGTTATGGGGTTTAGTCTTTTCCCGCTTTCATAATACCAACTTTAACTTTAATTCTAATTTATTTCTTGCTTTTAATTAAAATATTAATGTGCTTCTGAGACTTATAATATTAAATAACTGTAACGACTCTCTTATTTACGTCAATTAGACATAGGCCTCCTCCAATGATCTCCACATCGATCGGTCCTGCGTTGCCCACATTCAGCGGCTTCTCGCAACCTTCACCAGACAGTCAGTATTGCCTCCGGTACCGCCCGGCATCAGAAGCCGTCGTTTGTGGGGGTTCATATGGGAGGGGGGGAATTGGGCTATTTTTCACCACAAGTTCAATGCGGGTTGGTGGGAGTCAGAGCCTCGTTTATTGATTAGCAGGGTGCACCACGAACAGTTGTGGTTGACTTGGATCCCTTAAATTTTTGTGCAGGACCCCTTACACTTTTGATCATTATTATTTAATGAACAGGTATTTTATGGTAAACTTTTAAATTGCTTTAAAAGCTTTCTGAGAAACAGTACTACACTTTTATAATAAAGTTACGACAAATAGCAACATTAATCGCTTAGAAAATATCTTAATTATAACTTAACACTGGTAAAAATGTAGCCAATCCCGCTAGATATAGTATTCCCGATAAAGTAAGATTATAAGACATGTAAATATTTAAATTAATAAAGATTTTCTTTTTTATTTTTATTATATTTCAATCAATTTCTTCTTCTATATATATATTTTAGGGGCATATGTTAGGTAAGTTTATTTTTATTTTTCACTTAGCTTCATACATTCATATAAGCTAAGGTTAAGTCTCATTGCATCGCCTTCCTTTTGAATCAGAAATTCATCTCTTTAAATATCCTTGAACAAAAAAAAGCGTATCTATTTTAATAATATATTCTTATTGTTAATATTTTTATTAATAATGCGAGAAAAGAAGAATGAATAATATAAAATGAAGGCTTGCCTTATTTGGAAAGGATTACATTATCCTGAACTAATCAACCGAATTTATGTAAATTTAATGGGTAGACATTTTGGAGAGTTTCTATGAGGAGTTTTGTGATGAGAGCAGCTGGGTTCAGTATCCCGAGATCCGGTTTATTGTAATTAAATTACTACATATCTGTACATGTATACATCACTTCTATTAGGTAATGTGATATGTGTAATTAAGTCATAAATGTTGAAACTAAGGAACATTGAAAGAAATATAATGTAGTAGTGTAAAGATATAAATGAGTACGTCTACTTGAGAATCATTCCTGGTGTTTTTTTTTTTAAACAATACATGTTTTTTAAATATAAATAATAATTGATATAACTCCGCTGAAACCTCAAGAATAATAAAATTATTTTAATGTTGCAAGAAACTCGGTTACCACCAAACCTTGGCGTATAAAGGAAATTAAATATTAACTATACAGTTATTTAATATTTTTTTTCACCCAGTACTTTTATTACTTCGAACGATATTAATTTTAAATCTATTGAATTAGATATTTGAAAGTATTTTATAAACTGAATTACGATATTCAATTTACTTCTACTCCTTCGTTCGTAAATCAGTCCTTTACCAGGATCTGATAGCAGTTTAGTCAAAATTTGTTTGAAACTTTGCTACATTTTCCTTTGATATTTAACATAGAACGTTAAGTTAATTTAACTTATAATTTGTAGACTTGCTTTATTCATTTTTGAAACCGTTATTTATTTAAAAGTAAATAAAAAAAATGAGAATAAAACACTGTGCGTTGACTGATTCTTTTAATCATTAACATACTTTAGGCAGTTATTTTTACCTAATTCCAGGTAAATTATTCTTCACTAGGTGCCCTGTGTAAATTGATACTTGATCTGGCCAAGGACATTTTTAAAGCAGACAAGATATAACAGGTGGAAATGTTTTTTGATTTAATTTTTTTTTATTCATTGAAGCGACAAAACGAGCGGGATTTTCATCTAATGGTAAATGACACGCTCGCCTATAACAAATTGGCGCTAGTTAGGATTTACACTGCACCACATTGCCCTTGTCACCTTGAGACATACGATGTTGTCTCGTGACCCCAGTAATTTCATTAGCTGCAACGAGTTTCAAACCGAAACATGGTAATGTTTGAATACTACTATTTGGCGACAAAATCAGGCGCTGCGGTGGTACCTACCTAGATGGTTCCCTGTAGCAGAGACCTACCACCAGTAGTAAAAAGACGCTGTATCTGTCGAATATACTGAGCGAAAATGATAAAAACGCATTATAGGAATTGTGGGTGCGTTCACTGCGAACTTCAGCACCAACTATTTCTTACAATAGAACGGTTCTATGGAAGATAATTTTCAGGAATTCCAATGTAAGCATTGAAGCGATGCATCAGATAGTATAGACAAAAAGATGGATCTTGAAATGGTATTTCTCCAACTAGAAGACACGGAGCTACAGGTAGCTTTGGAAACAACAGTTATCTTATCAAATATTGCATATGAAACCATTGGCGTTACAATTTATATGACCTTTTATTACCCTTATATATTTATTTAGTATTAGTTAGTATGCGAAGACAGAGCATAAATAATATATATAAATAACTTTTAAAGATTTAACTTTTTTAACTGGGTTCTAATTAAATTAGTCTTGTTTAAGTTAATTAACTTTATGTTTGATAAATGTAATTAAATATAACGTACCCTTGTGTTCCTACTGAAACCTTCAGACTAGTCATCTGCGTAATATAATTTGAAATTAACGAGACAGCTTTACGAAACTGGAAAGACTTGTATTACTATAGTTAAGGGCTAATATAAGTAATGTGCAAGCGTTACTGTCTTGCTGATTGAAAGGATTACGTAGTTAGCGTAATTACCGGGGTAACGAGACTGAATATTTTATGTTTTTCTTTATTCAATGAAGCTCATAGCAACGTAGCGCTCGTTAGTATGGTAAACACTGCACCACATTGCGTTCGTCGCCTTGTCCCGGCTTCTTCTAGCTCTTCAGTCTGAAATTTACTTTATCTATCGTAAAAGTGAAACCTGAAAGTAACTTTTATGTATATTTTTTATGGACTATTTTTCCGAAGTACATTAAAATATTTAAATAAAATGCCTATCATGTATTAAACATTTAATAGATTTTATGGAAAGTAAACTATTTATTGATGTTTAATGTTATTTTGTAGAAGTAGTCTAGGTGACACCGTGGTAAGTATTTACGGATAAGTGTATGGGATGGCTTTTTGTTTTTCTCCTCGCCGGAAATGTATCCAATGAAGGATTTCCCCACAAAAAAGCTGCCACCGTAATGCCTTCTAGTAAGTATAATTCCAGGGTAATTTCGTAGCTCGTAGATCGGCTACGAATGTACTACGAACGTAAATATACAAGGCCGAAATTGTGTATGACTTTGCCTGAACTTGACTTTGACTTTATCTTTCTAAACTGGATACATATAAAATAATAAAAATAAGATACGTGATATATTAACATTTTATCAATTCCCTATACACCGTTTGTCTATGACGAATCTTCAATGCAAAGCTCTTATGGAGGGTAATGTTTGTATTTTTTCTAAATACATAATATTTTAATAGCAAACCAATCGAAATTTATTTATTTTGTTTATTGTTATAGTAGATGAGGTTATATAAGGCGGAAGTACTGTTCTAATAGCAATCTCAGCTAACCTTGGGAGGCAAGAGATATTGTAGGTAGGCGCAAAAATACCGTACTGGATCCATAACTATTACGGATAAATGGTTAATTAATATAACAAAAGAAAATTAAATAGCTACAAGTTAAATTAGTTAAAAGTATAAAAAATTCAACAAATTTTTATTTAAGATTATTCTTAAAAACTACAAAGTAATTGTTATAAAATGCCACTTGGTTTAGATGATTGGGGCTTACTCTTTATTGAATGTTTGACATACAGGACTTATATTTTTTTTTGGTTTTTAATTTTTTCTTAACTATTAATGTATATTATTTATTTTTATGCACATATTGTAAAGGTGGACTTACTGCTATTGGCATTATGTTCCAGTCTACCTTGGGTAATGCAGAGATGTTGATTATCATTATCCCATAGTACAAATTATTTTGTTCAATGTAATAAAACAACAATGTGATAAAATGTTACAGCTATTAACAATATACACTTGCTGTAAATAACAATTAGTCTCTAATAATACTTACGCAAGACGCTAAGTTTTTAGCTAAATTAGTTTAATGTAATAGTAGTTATTGAATCGCAAATATTGTAAGTAATCTAACGCAACTTTGGCTAGATTAAAGTGATAAAACTTATACAGTAAATACTAAGTAGCCAGTTATCTTGTAAATAGACAATTTGTTCGGGTATAAAATCATATCGCAGGCCTAATGGCACCACTATTAAAACTTTTCGATGACATCCCTGTCTCCTATAAAACTAACCGAATGAGAATTTGTTTACATCGTAAAGACGTGAACACAGCAATATCTATATAATCCCCATTGGTACTATTATATCTTAGAACCAAATATAAAATTAGTTAGTTCTGTTCTATATAATACAAAAGCAAATATTTATTAAACTGATAATAAGTATGTTTTAAATTAATATATATATTCAAACAAATGCTGATATACAGTCTTAACTAAAGAAACAGGTTTTATTGCATGTCTTTAAATTGTATATATATACTTATACTTTACTATGCACATAACAGGGATATTATTTTATTTACTTCAGTTTCAATTATACACATCTAGAATTAAGTAATGCTGTTTTCTACATGTGTTGTATATGTGTTGTTTTAAACAGTTCTTCATCGTCTTCTATATATAATACTAAAAAGACAATTAATGGACTTATCTTTAATTAATGTAAAGCAATTCTATATACTTTTTCTTGCTTACCGCAGCGCATATTTTTACTGTCATATAGTAGTGTACAAAAAATACTGCATTCGAGTGTTGTATTGTAACTTGCTAAGGGTCAATCTGAATATCAATAAGCTTAGTAAATTTACTATAGAAACGAATAAGAGTATAAAGTTTTATACTCTTATTCGTTTCTTAAATTAATTCTTAATATCCACAAATCTTCTATATAATATACTGGATTGGACTTCTATATAATATAATATATACATACTGAAATGATTAGAAAGTTAATATCTATAAAGACATTATTACAAGAACTGCTTGTGAGAACTGGTGAAAGGACTGAATAACTACCACTATAAAGCTCGAATCTTCTAAGTTTAGTTCGAACCGATTACTAATAAGGTAGTACTATCCTGAACCATCTATTAAAAGATTTGATACTCGTTGATAGTTATTACTATTACAAAATTCTACTAACAGATAAATATACATATACTGAATCGTTTTGTTAATATGTACCTTCTAGTTTCAGCTAAATACATTTATCTTTTTTCTCATAGCTCATTGTTAGGAACAGGAAACATTTGGATTGTCCTAAGCCATTATCTCGATTGAACAACATTCTCAGTTCTTCCGATGTTTGCAATTTTTTTTTTTTCGTTGAATATGTAGCAGAAATATATAAACGCTGTACACGTTAATATTGACAAAAGATTAATCAATGTCTATTGTAGATAAAGCGCTGGATACAAAAAATATATAAAGATTTTGTAAGTGGGTACTCACATACATTCTCAAAATTGTTTTCTGCCGCAAGGTAAAACCTATTGGATAAATAAAAATTAAATATTATTCGTCAATATAGTATTTAGTAATTACATACGTTTGAATGAATAGTTTTAGGGTCTTAAACCTTTGAAAAAGTTTTATTTTTCAATGAAAAACTACGACTTTATGCCACATTAGTTTATTTAATAATATAAAAAAATAATATTACGGTAAATTTTGTAAGTCATAATAATATAAAATGGTAATATTTTGTGTTTATTAGTTGTTATTTCTGTACTTTCTTTAATTAGAAACTAAGAGGAACTACGATATGTTTTTAAATACGCTGTTGCCTACTATGTTACATGAAATATATCCGAAGGCACTCCATTGGAAGATGATGGAGAAAGAAACAAGTAAGCACACGTTATATTGTATACATGGTGTTTGCAAACGAACTTTTCGTTAATAATCTATAATTAAACAAGTGTCTCCGTTGAAATACTCCATACAGATAAAGAGTACTTTATATCTGAATATATTTGCATTTGCTAGAGTTTCTTCTGGACTTTTGCTTAGACCCATACCGTTAACCTTCTTACTAAAATAACAACGAAAGGCAGACATTATTGTTACATAATAATATTAATACCCACATGTGATTGTAATAAAACCGGAAGTATCGACAACACAAAAATGATGACATAAAAAACATAATGTGTAGGTTCTTCTTCGACTCGCCAAAGGTGACCAGGAATAGGCTACTATACCCTTTATCCACAAAATGACGGTATTTAAAGGAACTCAATATAGGATTCGTTTATTAATAATTAATGTACATGATAATCATGTTAAAGTTAGGATGATTTTTTTAATATATATATTGTATTCACACTTTGTGTCTAAATAAGCATAAGAAATTATTAATAATTAGAATAAACCATTGCATAAATAAAAACTCTGTTTTAATATAAAAGAAATAATATTGAACGAAAAGCCGGAAACAGTTAAGGTGGACCCTCTTTAAGGAAGCTTTGCTTGATTAAAACCATTTCCTTTGTCTATTGTATTTTAAAAATCGACATGTATTTATTTCGTATGTCGCAATGTTGTCTTCCGCCAGCTTGATCACTTCCGTTCATCTAGTGAATATGATGAAGAGAAGAAGCTTTTTGTGATTCTTCTATTAAATCTGATTTCTTATATTATAAGAAAAAAATATCAACCACGTTATTACTAAGAAAAAACTACCACCACTACGGAAGTAAAAATATACCTACGCCAACGTTTAGTAGTTTTTGTTTTAACGAAATAAAAGGCTAAGCCTTTTTATCTCATTTCATGTGAATCCCCTAATAATGCCGCCAAACAGCAGTGCGCAAATATTACTTCCGGTTTGTAGCTTATGTTATTACTAGGGTAACGAGACTCAACATTCTGTGTCTCAAACGACGAGCGCAATGTGGTCTTGTGTATATTATCATCCTTACTAGCGCCGCGTTGTTATGGACAGGCGTATCAGTTACTTCTTGTTAGAGAACCCATAAGGAGAAACTTTAGGATGGTGTATACTGCTACATTGCACTCGTCGCCCGAGTCGTAAGTTGTTGAGTCTCGTTACCTGACTACACTAGCTACAGCACCCTTCAAACCGGAACACAGTAATGATTACACAGTGTTGTTTGTCGGTTGCAATAGCAGCTGTGCTGGTACCTAACTAGGCGGTCTCCAGCAATAGAGATCTACCACCAATGAACAAAAAAAAATTTAAGATAATCCTTTGAATTAAATAAAAAATAGACATTTTTTTTTCTTTTATCGTCCACTTTATTATCAATTGCGACAACACTGAAATTTCGGTGAACATCCATTTATCATAAGATATAATAAATGAAAACGTTTGCCGTTTACAATGTTGGCATTATACGCAAAATAATTCATTTCCAAGCTTTTGTATTCATAAGTATTTTTTTTTTTATTACAAATGTAAGTTTTACTTATAAATATTATATTTTCTGTATGCTAACCTTTTTTTTTAAATAAATATTGTCGGGACTTTCTAAAGGACGCTTGGAAAATATTTTAACTATGGACGATAAAGAGAAGGTCACGACGATATTGAAGGCGGCAATTTAACAAATCTTTTTGCTGGCCTTTCCTTTCTACTTATAGAAACGGGCTTTTTAAACCATGTTTATACAAAATTTTTCTAGTTTTTTTTATTTTTCTCTATCATACCGTTTATAAGATAATAATCTTAAAGATTAGGTGTGACAGTACGATAAGAATACATTTGTTATATTATATTCGTTATTATGACGTAATGGGAGAATGTAGACTTTGGACAAAATGTCCAAAAGGAAATTACACTTCTCTCGTTGAAAATCTAACTTTTAATCCAGTTATCAAAACGTCGACTTCGAATAACGAAACTAATTTATTAGGATGAGTTAATCTTTCACCTGCTCACATTTTTAAAATCTCTTGTATTAAATCTTAGTTGTGATCTCTGTGGCGCTGGTTATGTTCCAGACAAGTCCGCGGTTCGATTCCTGGTCCACGTGTGTTTTGGACAGTGGTAGCGTATTTTCGAACCGCATGCCTCCTTACGACTTCTGAAAGGATTTTCTCCAATATATTCGCCTACGATTCGTGCAGCATCATTTCAAAGATAGTATATACTCATGATAATGTGTATAGGTATGCCGCTGTAACACCATTGATACGTTTCGGCAGTTAATACATGAGAGTTAAAGTAATTTGGTGCAGAACGCTTTAACATCTTCGGTCTTAGATACTTAACTATGTGTGTTAGATTATTTTTTCCTAACGCAGAAGTAGTAATTGAAGGTTCATAAACTTAGCGAAAGCAATTTTATTATGCTACAAAATCTCGTTCTGTATTTATTTTAAATAACTCCTTATATCGTCGACATCATTGAGCACCATTTTCTAGATGGGCGATCAGTCTGAGAATTTTTTTCTGATCCTGTACCATTCTCTTAAATGTAAATAAAACCGTTACAAATCTTTATATATCTAATTAAACAATTGTTAGGATATATATTCTAGTATTATTTGGTCAGACAATTTAAACGAGATCTAAAACTATTCGTCTACGGATTACTAGAAATGAAAGCGATTCCGTCACGCATAGATCTCCTACTTAAAGGTAGAGAAGACGTTAATTGGTACTGCCTAGAGGAATCAATTCTTGTTATTACTAACATAAAATTTTACATTCTTACTTCTTCACCTAACTCTATATTTATTTTCAAGACAGCGAGGACAGGTCGTCGTGGAGGCGCGCCTGACGAATTGTTTGTATTGGATCACTTCAAAGCATTAACGTCACAAATAATATTGACTCGCCATTAATATCACGCGACGACATACGATACTAATTACTCGTAACGGGTCGACAGTTTCGCAATTATCGCTTTCATTAAATCGTAATAGGTCAACGACCTTAACATACGGCATTATAAGCTCCATATGTAATGACTGTAGATTTAGGGCTCTGAACGTAGGCGACATACAGATCTCATACATAAATTTAACATAAGCGAAATACGGGTTAGCTATTAGTTTATTATAATTTCAGTATTCCCATAAATTTAGAAGTATACTATTTGTACCAAAAATCGACATTTTAATAATTCTATTTTAAAATTAATGCTTCGAATTATAAAAAAATGTCAAGACGTCAATATTGCGTACTGTATTCCTGTCGAAAATTATTGTTGTTATCTATTTACTTTTTTTTTATTTAGTTTTTTATTTCTTAACATGTATCTGATTTATTAATCTTCCTGTTTACAAAAAGTTTTAAAGTCAATTTTTTTTTTTGTTATTTACAACTGTATTTTATCTATATTCAGTATATATTACAAATTTCTCTGTAATCAACTTCCAGGTATACTAGTGATATAGATATATACTTTCCAATGTAAAAAAGGTTCATTACAAACTTATAAATATTATGTCCAATATATATAAAGGATTACTTTCGTTATCTTAGTTAAATATCTAACAACTTATACGAATACGATGCGGTAAGAAAGACAGGAAATATTATAAATAACCTTAATAAGAATGTTCCTCTTCTTACTTCACAGTCATCATTACATGTACTGTTATATATGCATACATGTATTATTATAGATGCAACAAATAATGTATTGTAAAAATATAAACAAATTATACAAAGTATAATATTAAATTAACGTAGATCCACGAATAAACAGAGAATGTCTAAGTTAAAAATGAAATATACAGATTTAACAATAGTTAATGATAAAAAATAATAGTAATAGAATAACTAAAATATTAAATAATAACTGAAAAGTGACGTGTGTCGGTTAGACGTTATGATAAGCTCCATAAGTAATTCCTCAGCAAATACTTGTTTAAGTAGCCTGATACCTTTTCGCAGTCTCATAATCCCTTTCAAGCTCAAACCGGCACGGGGGGATCAACTGCTTATTTGCACCTAAGTAGTTTCATTAAGTGGCAACACTGATATATTTAAAATAATTGTGATTTACCTACACAAAATAAATCATTAATTTTCTTCGTAA
Organism: Ornithoptera alexandrae; assembly: GCA_029030555.1. Taxonomy (NCBI): domain Eukaryota; kingdom Metazoa; phylum Arthropoda; class Insecta; order Lepidoptera; family Papilionidae; genus Ornithoptera; species Ornithoptera alexandrae. The sequence goes on from JARDVY010000031.1 coordinate 4,688,411, forward strand.
CAATATTAAAAAGCGGCGAAGAAAAACGTCGCGAATAGAGCGATATCTTCAAAGAAGTTCTTGAAAATTGTTATTTTCGAGAAATTGCGAAATTTGTCAATTCGCCCTTGGCGAATGAGGAGGATTGTACCAACGTTTCTTTTCTTCAAAGAAAAACCTATAAATTCTATGTGTAAAAATGTACAGAGACGAGTTTATATTATTTTCATTTGATTATAACCTATGTACGTTAACCTAAATACCTAAACATGTATAAATGTAGTAATTATAATTAAGTATATTAGGCAGATACAGACATTTTAGTGTTATTTATATATGTATACGTATCTGTATTATTTATATGTTGTATCTAGTTATAAAATTACCACGTACCACAACATCTCACCTCACCGAAGGTTGCCAACAGGCTTTAAGCTCGCTTTTGTATATCTCGCCGTAAGGTTTTAAAAAAAGAGAAAAAAAATTAACATACATATATATTTATATATATAATAATAACATTCAACTTTTTAGTGAAGTGATACTCTCGCTCGTAGAGACGTAACGTTAGTTAGGAAAGTAAACACTGTACCCTATTACGCTCATCCATCCTTGGGATATAAGGAGTTAAGTCTCATCACCCCAGTAATTTCACTAGCTACAACGCACTTCAAACCGGAATACAGTAATGCCTGCACATTACTATTTGCTCAGAAATAAGAGCTATGGTGGTTCTCACCTATGTAGATGGTCTCCCGCAACAGAAACCAACTAATCACTACTTATATACGTTAATTATATAAATTGTAAATATGTAATGGTATAAAGTAATTATACTTTATATACTATATATTGGTGAAATAATTAATATGTTTTTAATTAACCAATTAGTTGATCTTCCTGATACTTAATTCGTAATCGTTTGATGGATATTAAATAAATCCTTTTATACCTTCGAGGATTGCCGACGAGGCCCCCGGAAGGTTTTATTACAGAACGAAGGATTTAATGTTGTTTCGATTAAATTGAAAGATTTGTTTGAGTTAAAAAACGTTAAATATTAGTTAATAATCTAGAAAGTACAATAAATAACCTTTTATATAAAGTTTAGTTACTGGATTCGTTGCCTATCTTTTATTTTATTCCTAGTTTTTAGTAAATTCAATACATTGCTTTTTACATAGTAGACCGTTTGTTGTTACTGTGTTGTGTTACTGTTAAAAACAGTAGTTAGTATAATAGCATTTTATTTTTCATTAAATTGGTAAAATAAAGAAGATTTATATTCATTTATTTATTGCTTCTATTTGCATTAGTTGTGATAAAGCATTATTTTGTGAATGATCATTTCATCAGATTATAAAATAATATCATAGTCTGCATTAGGTATTGATGCGAACAAAGCCTAAACGTGGTAATTATTATTAATTTAAAAGCGTTAACTACTTTTATTATGATAAATAAGGCCGACAAAAGTTAACACATATTAGGTCCTTGTATATGAAATTGGCGTTTTGTACGGGAAGAATATAAAATAATTTTTTTTTGTGAAATATACTTAATTAATCAAAGTATGCACCGTTGTTATCTATGCACTTTTCCCATGTCATAGGTAGTTCATTGATCCCTTTACTAAAAAAACCATAGGGGCGAGAATCAATAAACTCTTTGAAGGCGGTTTGGACTGCCGCATCGGAGTTGAATTTTTTTCCTTGTAAGAAGTTGTCCAAATTCCGGAAAAAATGGTAATCTGTTGGGGCAAGGTCCGGGGAGTACGGTGGATGTCGCAGACATTCCAATTGTAGATCATCTAACTTAGTGGTTGTTTGGTGTGCAGTGTGTGGTGGTGGTCTTGCGTTGTCGTGAAGCAGCAGTGGCCTAGAGCGATTGACCAATCTCGGTTGTTTAGCAGCTAGTTCTTCCTTCATGGTTTGCAGTTGCTGACAATGGATATCTGCCGTAATCCTTTGGACAGATTTTAAAAAGCTGTAGTGAATGACACCGGCGCTAGTCCACCAAACACTCACGAGTAACTTTTTCTGCGTCAATTTTTGTTCAGGGCAAGATTTGGCTGTCTCCAGGCTTCAGCCAATGCAACGAGCGCTTCCGATTATCGTACAGTACCCATTTTTCATTACAAGTAATGTTTCGATTTAAAATCTCTTCATCATTGTGTCAGTTTAGCAAAGTAACACAGTAGCAGCAGTCGACGCGTGTTTGCAAGTTCGATTCACCCAATTCATGAGGTACACATCATTCAAGTTTTTTTACTTTCCCGATTTGCTTCAATTGGATTAATACAGTTTTGTTACTTACCCCGAAGCCTGCAGCTATCTCTGAAGTGCTTTGTGATGGATCCGCTTCCACAATAGCCTTTAATTCTTCATTTTCCACTTTGGTTTCCAGCCGTCCACGGATTTGATTCTTAGGTTGAAATATCCAGAACGAAAACGATGAAAACAAAAACGTACCGTGCTTTCTTTTGCGACACCAGCGCCATACACATCATTAATCCTTCGAGCTGTTTCTGCAGCACTGGTGCCACGGTAGAACTCATACTTGTAAATATACCGATATTTCGTGTTTTCCATTGTGCGGTAATAAGCGACGCCAAAGAAAAAAATAATGAGGAAAAACAAATGAATGATTGTTTTCAAAACTCAAATGTACCAGCTAAATGAATTTATAAATTTGAATTTGGAATTCTTAACCAAAGAGGAGATATTATAGATCAAAGTGGTCAGTATGACAAAACGCTAATTTCATATGTAAGGACCTAATATTTACCTTATTTTAAAATTTTTATTAGATGTTAACTTTAAGTTACTCTTTATTGTTTCTAGAAGCGAAATATTATTATGAAGAAAAGTTTAATGGAAGTTCCTCTGCACAGTATTTTCATCAAAAATTACTGTTAAGTATATATATATGTATATACATGACGTATTGCTAAATCTGAACATCAGACAGGGTTAAGAATAAATATAGATAGTAAGCACGGGATAATAAAAAATAAATTAGTTAGAAGTAAGTTCATAAATTATTGTTTTAAAACATATAAGATAGTAAATAATATTCTGTGTAACATTGGATAGCATAAGTATAGATATAAAGTAAAAAAAGATAATGTTAGAAAAATTTTAAATAACCAAAATTAGTTGTGAATGTATATATAAATATTGTAAATTAATAATATGATAAGGTAAAGTTTTAAATAATAATATCGAGGAATTACTAGTAATGAATAAAAGCGTCTGACGATCATGATGATGTTACTCTTGCAAAAGTATTGTGAAAATCTACGCCGTAAAGTCAACATATATAACTTAGTAATCGTAGAAAACGTCATACAAATCATACAAACCGATAACTAAGTTTCTGTCTTCGTTATGTTCCTTTATCGAGAATAGATCTTTGTGAAGGGTGTGAGGTGACCAGGTTACCTTATCTATTACTCATAAAAATAAAAAGAAATGTTCCAATAACCTGAAATGTTTAGAAAAGAATATAATATACGAAATGCTTGTTTACTGTTAATTGGTCCTTACGTATTCTGACATTTAGTAAGTGTATATCAAGTTAAGAAATAACTTCAGTACAAATTACTAAGCGGGTCATCCAATTAAGACGAGACTAATAAACGTTATTCAAAAGGCATAAACTACATTCTTCAAGTGAACTACCAACTGCCGTTTTCCCTTATCACCAAGCGCTTAAGGTGGAATGATAATTCACGGAGCAGTAATGGTTAATTTCATCAATTCAAACTTGTATGGGTACTTTGAACTATGGCTCTTGTACGAAGTTCACGTTTCATTGAAGGTATAAAGCTGATCCGCTGACAATAAAGCGGTGTGAATGCAACTGACCTTTAACTTTTCATTATTTTATATATACTACTGGTGGTAGGTGTCTATCGCTAGAGACTATGTAGGTACCACCGCAGCGCCTATTTCTGCCGCAAAACAGTAGAGTACAAACATTACAATGTTCCGGTTTGAAGGGCACTGTAGCTAGTTAAAATTACTGGGGTAACGAGACTCGTTATCTTAGGTCTTAAGGCGCTGAGCACAATGTGTAGCAGTATACACTCTATCTCAGTATACATCTCTAACTAACTAGCGCCATGTTGTTATGGGTAGGCTAGGCTTATCACTTACTTTCAAGTGAACGGCCCGCTCGTCTCTGCGATTCGTTGACTAAAACAAAAATAACGAAAATAAACGTTAACACTACTCCTTTTAAAGTAACCAAAAAAATAAGTTTATAACAGTAAACCGCCTTATAGTTATATATTGTATGAATGAATATAAACCTCTATCATAAATAGCAAAAATTGTAATATTAAGACAACTAATTATTACATATCTTTTATATATGTTTTAAGACAATAAATGGATGAAATATACAGATATTTCCTGAAGAGTATTATTGGTTTTTAATATTAGTAATTCCGTTTTTGTTATTGCTTTATTATATCGAGATTTACGTTACAGGTTTTTTTGTCTTGAATTACTACAGTCCAGTAAATTTATTGTCATCATAATGAATTTTTTTATATACGTTATTAACAATTGGAACATTCAATTATTTTAAATTTGCTATAACACAGCGCTTTTTCGAATAACAACAGGGAGTGAACATTTTTATTACTTTCCGGAAAATTCGCGACAACTTATATTAAATCACGCAGGACCTTGGTCAAGTTTGCGGACCAATATTTTCTGTGAAGCGATATCAACAAGTGATGACACCAGAAAATGGCAATAATTCATTCTTATACATAGATATGTATATTTTAACCATATTCAAAAAGTAAATATTTTTTTTAATATAACCCCTTTATTATCTAATTGTTTTACGTTTTCAATAAACTAAGTACATGAATTACCCCATTTGTCTTAAATGACAAGATACATCTAAAATAGACAAAAAGAGATTACAGTATTATTTATATATATTTTTTTTAATAAATTAAGCAACGAGACGGGTCGGACGTTCACTTAATGGTAAGTGATACGTCTATCCATAACAACGTGGCGCTAGTTAGGATGATATATACTGCACCACATTACGCTCATAGTCTGAAACGTAAAATGCTGTGTCTTGTTACCGCAGTAATTACACTATCTACAGCGCTCTATAAACTGTAAGACAGTAATGTTTGCAGAGTATTGTTTGGCGGTAGAAATAGACGCTGCGGTGGTACCTACCTAGACGGTTTCTGGCAACAGAACCTACCACCATTAAATACTATTTTCAAATGAAACTTTTGCTTCGGAGCTGTATTCTCAGAATACTTACACTTCCACATAGACAATTAGCTATAAATATTAAATGGTTATTAGACATGGAAATCACTTGCCATTGAATCAATATACGTAATGAAAGTTCTTCGTTGATGGATATACCTCAACCTCAGCTATAAACGAGCTGTATACCAAATGATTAATATTTTCTACGAATAACGTAACCTCCCTAGTAGTAAGATGTAGCGTCTGCCGATAACTGATAGGATGTCTACAATGCTTTATCGCTTCTCTTTATCATAATTATTTCAATAGTTACAGCATCCATAAAAACCGCATATACGTACTTCTGTTTAATGAGTAAAGAAGATTTGTGTTTGAATTTAAGAAGATTTATGGAAATTCCTGCGCTACTACATTATACCATACGATATCGGATATGTTAATGTCAATGTTCCTAACTCTGGGATGAATGAGAATATTTTAAGTGATCATTAATATCACATTAGTGTCACTCGCTGCTTTGTTTTATCTCTGTTTATGGATAATAAATTTTCTGTATTAAAAAAAAATATGCTTTTGTATAAAAATACTGATAACTATATAACTCTGGGGTGTAAGGGTTTCCGCACAATAAGGGTCCGGGATCCAAGCCAACCTCACCTACTCGTGTTGCACCTTAGTAATCAACAAACAAGTATCTAGCTTCCGCTAACCTGCATTGGGCCAACGTAGTGGGAAACAGTCGAGATCCCCACCCCCAATACGAATCCCTGGCTTATCGATGTGGGAATCTTGGGAGGAGGCCTACATCCAGCAGTGGACGTGTATCGGCTGATGATGATAATATAACTCTGAAAATGGATGAGAGCTGTTCATAGCTCTTGGGTACCTCTTTGTTCCCGCCCAAATATGACGTGGGTGTCTTCAAGAAAATAGTAAAGAGGCTTTTACTAGGTTAGTACGCCTTACCACCACAGACCACATTACCACATAACTTTTACTTTTTTTCTTTAACTAGGTCTCTGTTGCCGGATACCGTCTCGGTAGGTGCCACCGCAGCGCCTATTTCTGCCGCCAAAACTCAGTGTGCCAACATTACTATATTCCGATTCCAAGGACGCTGTAGCTAGTGTAATTACTGGGGTAACGAGTCAACATCTTATATCTTAAACGACGAGCGCAATACGTGCAGTATATATCATCCTAACTAGCGCCACGCTGTTATGGGCGGGCGTATCACTTACCATCAGGTGAACGTACCGCTCTTCTCGTCGCTCAGTTGAATAAAATAATTTCAAATATTATATAATACTTATAGTTTTACATTATTTACATATTTGTATGTTTGAAAAATTCCGAATGCAGCGGTGATCTGAATAAAGAAATGTTTGCTATTTGTTACATGTTTTTCAAACACTATTAATATGAAATGGTATACATGTTTCACAAAAATGCAGCCATATTAATATTCACTCGGAAATAGGTGTCACAACCACTCTAAAAGGGCTGTGATAAATTACGTTTTGGTATCCCGACCACGGGTGTAAGGGACCTCCGACAATTAGCCCAAACAAAAAGGACGAGTATGTTTCTGTGATTTATTTGGTTTACTCAAAAAATTAGAGATTTTATCTCTGCTTTAAGGATATATATTTTTTATTAGAATATTACAATCGTCATCATCATCATCAGTCGATAGACGTCCACTGCTGGACATAGGCCTCCTCCAAAGATTTCACACATCGATTGGGTATTGATTTATATGGGGGGGATTTAGGCCATCTCTCAACATGCTGGCTCAAAGCGTGTAGCTGGGAGTCAAAGTATCGTTTGTTGATTAGCAGGGTGCACCACGAGCAAGTGAGATTAGCTTGGATCCCGTGAATTGTTGTGCTGGAACACTTACACTCCTTACTCCGTGATGATTAATATATTTCCTACATAATTGCGTTTCTGATTTATGCGCCATTATCAACAGTGTTTCTATCTCTTAAATCCTGAAACCATTTTTCATTGACCCTACTTAACTTTCGTTTTAGTAATATAAAAGATACATTTTCGTTAATTATTAGTTATTAGTTACTTGTATATTTTAAAGACAATTGAGCAATTTTATTAATAGTAGTCATTGAACTAAATATAACATTATGCCATAAAAATTTAAAGGAAACTTTTGCATATTAATATACAGTTTCTTTGAAATGTTGACTCTGATTTTAGTAAATCTTTTTGTTTGGTGACTGGATACTGATCGTAATTCAGCGAATTATTCAGTAAATACCTTCTTTCAAAACATATTTTCTTCAGTAATAAGAGTATAAGACATAAATATCTATATTAAGGTATTTTTGCAGGCTACGGTCTAAAAATGAAATAAACGTTAACTTTGTAAAAACTCATACCCTAGTTTATTTGTTGTTTTATTTCGTTATCTTTTCAGTCTTTTCATATCTACTTTTGAAAATTAATTTTTTTTTTATACTACGAAGCGACGAGACGAACGGGACGTTCACCTATTGGTAAGTGATATGCCTGTTAAGATAGTCAGAATCAGGATGTTATACATAGCACCACATTATGCTTTGCCATATTATTATAATATATATATTTTTAAGGCTAACTTTTTGTGCTCTTTTATCTTTCGCTATATTATATTTTTAACTTTATATATTTGATGCGAGTGTTAAGATGGATGTGTGGTGTGACGAGTATGGATAAAATTAAGAATAAGTATATTAGAGGAAGCCTGAAAGTTGCGCCAGTGACAGAGAAGTTGAGGAGCAAGAGGTTAGCGTGGTACGGGCATGTTGTGCAGAGGGATGAAGGACATATAACAAAGTAATGAGAATGAATGTGGATGGTTATAATGGTAGAGGAAGACCGAAGAAAGTGTGGATAGATTGTGTGAAAGATGACATGTGTAAGAAGAGTGTGAATTTAGATATGGCGGCTGATAGAGAGATGTGGAAGAGAAGTACATCCTGTGCCGACCCCACATAGAATGGAAAAAGGGCAGGAGGAAGAAGAAGAATTTTATGTATTTGAATAATTTTTATTTAAACGATTTTATTATTTTTTATAGAATCATTAATTTATATTTATAAATAAATGTATTTTGTTATAATTGATACGAGTACCAATAAGCTTCTGAGCTGAACAGCTTATAAACATTACAAATAATAATTTCATTGCCGATGATTCCTTTAATTAATAGTATGTAATGTGTAAACGTTTTTTTTCTTAATGATAACAAATCTGTGGTAAACATGTACGAAGTCATTAGTCTCTACAGTAAATACAGTTAGAACAAAATAATTCCTACCTTTTGCCGTGATTTAATCATTATCAAAGAATAATTAGAAAGGTAACTTTTTCAATACTCTAATCTCCTTTTGATTGCTTTTTAATAATGAACATATATCTATATGTGCAAAGAACTAGGTAAACATCTAGACAGTCTGAGATGAGGATCTATAGATGTTTACTTTATTTTTCCTCCGAACCCTGCACATCTCTCTGATATACTAATTATAATAGACAAAGTAGCGAGCATCGAATAGTTCAAATAAATAGTTAAACCTAACGTTTTAGGTTTAAAATTAAAAAAGAATATTTCAAATATAACATAAAAAGGCAAGTAATCTCTTTCGACATTGGATTATCAGTTAAGCAGAAAACGCGAAGTTCGCTCGCTCAGTTAATAAGCATATATTTTCACGACCAAAAGGTTTTCAATCATCCGAATAAATTGAATTATCGATATTTAATCGAATAGTTTAATATATTATACCAAAACCTCCTTTCATTAAACTAGGCAACGAGACAGGATTGACGTTTGCCTGATGACAGGCGATGCCTGCCCATATCACTGATGGGATGTTTCTACCGCACCAAATTGCTCTTGTCGATTAGATTCAAGGTGTTAATATATATATGTATATGTAATTTACTGCAATACTTTTACGAAGTTGTGGATAATATAAATAAATCTATATATTTATCTATCTATATACATTATCCGGATCTTTCTCTCTCATATATTACATATCATACAACATTAAATATAAATATTGTAGATTCACCTCTTATTCAAATTCACCATACATGTCTAACTATATATATACATAATGAAAATTGGTTTATTTGTTCACCAATCACGTGAAAACTAGTGAACGTATCGACACAGGAATATAACTATTCGACGCGGAGTAATTTGTAGATGATTATGGACTATTAATTTTTTTAATTTCATAGATACTATATGTTTTTTTTTAAAATAACCTGATTTTATTGCGTATTATTTTAGCGGTTGCTATAGTAATAGTTACTATAAAAAGATGGCTTTAGTTCAGACTAGTATAAAATAAATCACGAAGTTTTCTCAAAGTGGTTAGAAGTTTTTAATATTTTCGCCACAAATTAATGGATTATTTCCAGTGTACGGAGTTCATCTTAATACTGTTTACACTCATTTGCAAGCCAAACACGCGACAGAGTTTCGAAAGTGAACTAATAAACAAAACTCAACAAGGAAAGTTAGTTTGTCGATACTTTGATTACTGTATCTCACAGAATGTTATTTGCGATATATTAAATTAAAAACAAGTAATTCACCTTAAAAATTTAAAAGGTTAAATCTGTATTATTATCGCTTATATAAAATACAAATTAATATCTTTTTGTGAAAGTTATACGTGTCAGTTAAAACAAAGAAACCAATATAATACTCGTACTTATAAATCAGCTACCTTCTACAGTAAAAAATTCACTAACCCATAAAAATGTTAAGTGTGGTCTAAAATCGTATTATCTTCAAACCATATACCCTCCTCTGTTTCTTTTGAAACATAATTTATGATGCTGACCCAGCTCTTATCTCCTATAGATAATTATATGATATTATAATATATATTTTGTGTGCTCTGCGTCAGTTAATGGTCTTGATGACTGATTCTGACTCGTAGCTAATGCTACGGATCAGAATCAGTCAAAAAACAAAAAAAAAACTTTCGTAGAGGTTTATCAATAATTTGACAAACCTCTACGAAAGTTTTTGTTCAATGCCTACTAGGTTATTTTTGTTGAACCAGATTAATAAGTAAACACGATAAATACAAAAAAAAAATATAAAGTTTTTTATCAATTTTTCATTCTCCTTAAGATTAATATCTTCAATACCAAGATTGTCTACTCGAATTCTAACTTTCAATGGTCTTTGTTGTGGATAATACATAAATCATTTTCGTTAAGTCCCATCTTCAAACAGAATTTGGACGGTGAATCGAAAAATACCTTCACAACCCTGTGAAGGTATTCTCCCTTTTTAAATACTTTAGTAATAAAAGTGTTCACATAATATCGGCACAGTATAGTTAGTGTTAATAAACTGGCTATGCATTAAACAGCAAGAGCATCAAAGGTATTTCATTCAATTTATTCAACAAGATGAGGCAGACGTCTACCTGATGGTAAGTGATACGCTCACCCTTAAAAAAAGTAGTGCTTTTTAGAATGATATTGCTAGTCTTCTTGAGATACAAGATTTTGTCTCGCTACTACTAATTTAACTAGCTAAAACACCATTTATACCGGAAAACAGTAATGTTTATACAGTAGTGAGACTTGCGGTGGTACCTACTAAGACGTCTCCAGCAACATAGACCTATCTCCTGTATATATAAAAATACATACAAGAGGCAGCAACAGAACCAGGGTTACTACCAGCTAGTAAACAGTAAGTTCTAGCTGGTAGTGACAGGATCCTATTTACCTCGATAATAGGTTATCGAGGTAAATAGGTTTTGGCAGAAATGGCATATTATGTCTAATAGTACACTACACACAGTCATGATAATAATTGGTTGCAATAGAATTAAATTTCAGTTAAGTTAATAAAAGATAATAGAAGTTAAGTTAACTTAATGCAAATAATCTAAACGGTCAGTATCCAATAAATATGCAAGTGTTCCATTTACTTCGAGTAGCAAGGTCTACTAAATCTCTTTGCTAGATTTAGGGTCCGTTCGCTTTTGATGCAAATGTATTTATTTAGGGTCCATTTGTCCAGTCACGTAATTCCTATAAACTAGAGAGCGTACAGCGAGTAACAGCGTAACATGCGAATTTTACGCGAAATATATTTCAATTTGACCTATTTTAGATAGAGGAAATAATCCGTAATTTGTTTTTAAAAGTCTCACAATAAGAAAATTGTTTTAAGACCAATTAAACAAAGTACGTTGGCGCGTTGGCCGTCGAAAAGAGCCGTGGTTGCGTAACATCCGGGAATGGACAAATATTTCCAGCATAGCACAACCTTTTCGCTTGGCTCAGGATCAGGGGAAGTTCGCTGAGCTGATGGCCAAACTCCAGTAGTGTAAAGGCACGAGAAGAAGAAGACACAGCAACAAAGTATTACAGTGTGAAAAGTAATAGATGTAAAAGATCTGGAGTGGCTAAAGTATAGCTTGTATTCTATCTATCTATGTATAGAATACCCCATACGAAAATAAAGGTTCTGGAGTTATTAATTTTTTAAAAATGTTTAAAAAATTCCCGATTTTCTAGGAAAAAATTCGGTGATTTTATTTCTTACTTATTTCTACACAAAATTTAATGTAATAATTATTGTTTTATTAAATAAAATTATTAATCATCACTTAGAGGTTAAAACTTTAAAATTAGGTTTTTGAAAGTCGTGACAGTAAAAAACAAGGCGTCTTACTTACATTTTTATTTAATTTTAAAACAATTTTCTTTTTATAAAAAATATGTATAAAGCACATTAATAATTACCTGACTTCAATAACTAACGGACGAGGTGTAAGAAAGCACATAACGTTTCTAAAGTTTTGGAAAAAAAACACTTGTAATAAAACCATGTATCATGAAACATCAAACTGTCGAGAAACAATAAACAAAGAGTCAAATTAAGGACCGGCGCGATGTCTACTTTTATGAGTTAGATTTTTCTTACAGTAGACTTTACCTAACAAATGACTTTTCCTCTTAGTAGACTTTTCGTCGCAGAAAAGTTTCCCTTGCAATAGTCTTTTCCCCACAGTACACTTTTCCCTACCAGTAAACTTTTCCGTACAGTAAACTTTTCCTTACAGTAAGCTTTTCCTTACAGTAAACTTTTTCTCGCAGTAAACTTTTCGTCACAGTAAACTTTTCATCGCAGTAAACTTTTCCTCGCAGTAAACTTTTCTTCGCAGTAAACTTTTCCTCGCAGTAAACTTTTCCTTAAAGTAAATTTTTCCTTACAGTAAACTTTTCCTTACAGTAAACTTTCCATACAGTAAACTTATCCTCGCAGTAAACTTTTCCTCGCAGTAAACTTTCCCCCGCAGTAAACTTTTCCTCGCAGTAAACCTTTCCTCGCAGTAGGCTTGTTATCGCAGTAAACTTTACGTCACAGGATATTTTACCTCGCAGTAATCTTTTCCTTACAGTAAACTTTTCTTCGCAGTACGCTTTTCATCACAGTATATTTTTCCTCGCAGTAAACTTTTCCTCGTCGTAGACTTTTCCTCGCATTAAACTTTTCCGCGCAGTAGGCTTTTCCTTACAGTAGTCTTTTCCTTACAGTAAACTTTTCCACGCAGTATACTTATGAGCCTTATAAACTGTTCTCTTATTTTGTCGGCAGCGACGTTGATGCGTTACTTTAAATCTTCTAACGAGTTAATTGGTGTTGTGTACACTAAAGATTTCATGTGACCCCATAAGTAATAATCGCAAGGTTTTAAATCAGTACACCTTACGGGCCACGGTGTTGGTCCGCCTCGGCCAATCCATCACTGAGGGAAAGCAGTGTATAACCACTGTCTTACGCCGAGACTAAAATAGGCGGGAAAACCGTCATGCTGGAACACCATTTCTCTTCTGGTTTCCAATGTTATATCCCCTAGATAATTAAAAAAATTGATTTCGACGAAAATCGTACATTTCCCCATTTAAATTGTTGGGCAAGAAGACTGGGCCCATCAAGTAAGTATGAATTATGCCCATCCATACGTTTACGGAAAATCTTCGCTGATGAGGTCCCATTATTTATTTCTAAATTTGCATACAGCATAAAATGGCAGAAGTCTAACCTCCTTGCAGAGTCTCCTTCCTCCAGAGCCTGGACCGGTATATAATGATAACCTTGCCGTATGCACTGTAAACCACACTTTCCATTGTGCTAAGCCCAACAATCTTGCCACGGCGCTGGTTGACGTAGTCGGGTCTATAATAAAATGGTCTATGATTCCTTCTACCTCTTCAGTATCGTAGATGCGTGGCGTAACTGCGTCATGTCACCTCTGTTGAACGCAGCCATTTTCCCTAACGCGTTGATACGCCGCAAAAGACTATGACTTGGTAGGTGACGATTTTGAAAACGTAGCTGATATTCTCTTCGTGCTAGTAAAGAATTTCCATCACTAAGTCATGGAATATGGACACACTCACAATGGAAAATGTCAGCCTATTCTTCATTGCCGTAATCCGCCAATGAAATTTAATTTATTTGATATGGAAAAGAAAAACTATTCAGAATTAAGAAGACAACGATAATGTACGTCCGCCCACGAAACTAATTAAATTTTAACTGTCGTACTGACTCATTACCTAAAAAGTGTTTTTGTTTCTAAATTTTAGAAACTTTATGTACTTTCTTATACCTTGTCTAATAGATATTGAAGTCGGGTACTTATTTATTTGCTCTATATGTATATTTTATAAATAAAATTTTATTTTAAGAATAAATAAAAAGGTAAGTATGATGCCTTATTTTGTTACTGTCATGACTTTCAAAGAACCTAATTTAAAAGTTTTAGCCTTTAAGTGATGATTATAAATATAATTTAATAAAACAATGATTAAACAATAATTATTACATTGAAATAAGTTAGAAATAAAATCATCTAATTTTTTCCTATAAAATCGAGAATTTTTTAAAAAATATTTAAAAAATTAATAACTCCAGAAGTATTGTTTTTGTATGGGGTATTCAATACATAGATAGATAGGATACGAGCTATACTTTAGCCACTCCAGATCTTTACACCTATTACCTTTCACCCTGTGTACTAACAACGTCAGTCCTAGTTTATTCCTATATTAGTGGTAGAGCTTATACAAATACCGATTATATATATAAACAAGCATCACTATTCAATTATGTTAAAAAAAAACTGTTAAATTAAGTCTCCTACGGCTACTAAGGTCCTTACAGCTGTGCTAAAAAAAACACCTTTATGCAAATAACTAATATCCCAGTTATATGTAAATTCAACACTAGGAGGTCGATCATTGAATACTTAATAAGATGTAAATAGGAAACCAATTAAGGCTGTATTTCCTATATATTAAGCTGATCTTAAAAGAGAATCTGTAGTATTATGAAACACTTTCATTGTGATATTTTTAAATTTCTATGATATAAATAGCGAACTTATGAAGAAAGCTGTTTTAATCTCGTTTAAGAGAAGTGCAGTATTTTTCATCCTATTATAATATTTTTCAACTGTTCTTAAAATCAAGAAACATTCATTTATTCTTTTCAAAACAGTAATAATGTAATATTATGACCTTTTAAAAAAAACAACAGTTTCGCTTACTCATTAAATAAAACAAGCATGTATTGCAGGTTATCGGACAGGTTTATTTCTATTTATATATAAGGGGCCCCACAGAACAACTCACGTGACCCAAACCAACCTTACCACCAACCCGCATTAGGCCGGCGTGGTGGGAAATGGCCCAAATCCCTCCATATGAACCCTTACAAAAGGTGGCCCCTGGTACCCGGCGAAGCCGGCATAGCAGGACCGATCAATATGGAATCTTTGGGGCAGGCCTATGTCCAGCAGTGGACGTCTATCGGCTGATGATGATGATGATGATGATATACATATAAAAGATTTCCACCAATATAGAGATTAATCACGACGTATCTGGAACCATAAGGCCTAGAGACTTGAAATTTGGTAGGAATATTCGTTTCACCGAGTGTAGGTCAACTAAGACCGGATTTTGAAAAATTCTTTTTTCAAAGGCCGATGCAGGGGTGATACAGCCAAACGGGCGGGAAACAACTAATAGTATCTATAAATAGTATTTAATTTATTTATTATAAACATATACTTGACCCTAACCTGATCTGAATGCAATAATCTACATAGAAGCAGCCTATTCAATCTTCTCTTAAAGATTCCTATGCTATACCTAGACAAAAACATGCCGACAGAAGCTTTGTCCTTATTTCATGTGTATCGACATCTTTTCGTGTATTTTTTATAACATCTGTGAAATGAGCGTCACAATCAACAAAAAAAATATTGGAAATAACAAACTATACAATGGCTTTACAAAAGGTGTCGCTGCTAAAAATATTCTCCTCCAGACTACCTTTAGACGTATATATTACAAGACTTAAACTGCGGTGGGGAGAAGAAGAGATACAAACAATATTAATATAAATATCAGTAATTTTTTCATCCGTTTAAAAAACAAGACGAGCGGGACGTTCACCTTATGGTAAGTGCTGCACTTTGCCCATAACATCTTGGCACTAGTCAGGATGATATACACTGCACCACATTGAGCTCGGCGCCTGAGGCGTAACATGATACTTTAGCAGCTTGTTGTTTTTTAAAACATTTAGATACATATTAGCATATTAATTTAGTCGATTTTATTTCTTTTCATAGCTTTTTATTATGATATATATATATACAGTAAAAGCTTTTTATTCGCGGAATATATGTTCCATAAATATGCGGTGTATATGTACCTTCAATACGGAATATACTTTTTTTATTAGTCCATTTGGCGGCATTTACAAAGGATATTGGGTTGGATACCTATTGGAATCCTTTTATTATTATGTATGTACTAATAGGAGCTCCTATTGTATACACATCAATTAATCTTAATATAATTAATTAAAAATTGATAGAACAATAAGTTAAGGAGGTTCCTGTAATTAAAATCTAATTAACACTTCTCTTTATCTCCTTATATATATAACGAAAATCTAAATTATGAATCTGAATTATGAACTTAAAGGTGAAGTTAACTTGAAATATAAATAATTTGAAATTATTATAAAGTCTGTAACAATATTTATTTAGTAACTATATTTTAGTGTTTTCGTTTAATAAATATTTAAACTTATAAATTTTAGTGTCGATTAGTAACGAATCGCCTTTTTATTGTACATGTGATAACGAAACTTCTTAAAATAATACGTCCCCGATTGTATAAGATAACAACAATAAAAACAAATAAATGGGTTATCCCTCCATTAACTTAATCAAGAAGCAATAAATAACTTGATTACAATTGTGGTTGCCGATAGAAACGACTGAAAAGCTTTTAACGGGATGCTTACGTTGATTAACAAGTGCAGTTAAATAAAAAGTTAGAAATATAATCAGTACAGAAAAGTTTAGTTTTATAAATAAATATTTATAACAATTAAAATGAAAGCGATAATAGACCAAATATCACTGAACTGAGTGATCATGTAGTATTGAGCACAATGTTTTTTATTTTTGTAGGGTTATATCAGCCCCTTTGAAACGGAAGCACTTTACATTTAAATAAATTCAAACAACTTCTAAGAGAAATTTTTTTAAAGCTGTGTTTTAACTATTGATGTATGTATAGACATGCACTACAGGATTTTATTTATAATATGCGAATCACTTTTATTTCAGTGACATGGTTTACATTTGCTGAAACTTCACTATCTCGCGAGTTGGTTAGTAGAAAATGTTTGTTAGCATTTACCTATCTTACACTATATAATAAGTTTTACCTTATATTATATAACAACCTATAACAATATATAAACAAACAATATAACAATATACTAAATAAAGTTTGTTAAGTCAATAAAAAAATTAAGAAGAATATGGCTTGGTATGAAAAAATAAACATTAAAAATATCTCGCACACAGCAAAACTCTTTTCAAGCTGTCTATGGAATACTATTGCTCTATGGTTCTTTGTCACTTTCTTCCTTATGATCAAATTATTTTATACTCTGTAGTCTATAAGGTTATATATATTAGGTCCTTACGTATAAAATTGGCGTTTAGTACGGGATGAATATAAAGTATTTTTTTTTAAATATATTTAATTATTCAAAGTATGCACTGTTGTTATCTATGTACTTTTGCCATCTCAAAGGTAGTTCATTGATCCCTTTACTAAAACAACCATAGGGGCGAGAATCAATAAACTTTTTGGAGGCGGTTTGGACTGCCGCATCGGAGTTGAATTATTTTCCTTGTAAGAAGAAATCGAAATTCCGGAAAAAATGGTAATCTGCTGGGGCAAGGTCCGGGGAGTACGGTGGATGTCGCAGACATTGCAATTGTAGCTCATCTAACTTAATGGTTGTTTGTTGTGCAGTGTGTGGTGGTAGTGTTGCGTTGTCGTGAAGCAGCAGTGGTTTAGACTGATTGACCAATCTCGGTTGTTTAGTAGCTAATTCTTCCTTCGTGGTTGGTAGTTGCTGATAATAGATATCTGCCGTAATCGTTTGGCCAGATTTTTTTGCTCAGCCATTGCGACGAGCGCTTCCGATTATCGTACAGTATTCACTTTTCATCACAAGTAATGATTCGAATTAAAATCGCCTCATTATTGTGTCGGTTGAGCAAAGTAACACAGCAGCAACAGTCGACGCGTGTTTGCAAGTTCGATTCACTCAACCATGAGGTACCCATCGTTTAAGTTTTTTTACTTTCCCGATTTGCTTCAAGTGGATTAATACAGTTTTGTTACTTACCCTAAAGCCTGCAGCTATCTCTGAAGTGCTTTGTGATGGATCCGCTTCCACTTTGATCTCCAGCCGTCCACGGGGTTGGTTCTGAAAGTCGAAATTTCCAGAACGAAAACGTTGAAACCAAAAACGTACCGTGCTTTTTTTTGCGACACCAGCGCCGTTCACATCATTAATCCTTCGAGCTGTTTCTGCAGCACTGGTGCCACGGTAGAACTCGTACTCGTAAATATACCGATATTTCATGTTTTCCATTGTGCGGTAATAAGCGACGCCAAAGAAAAAAATAATGAGGAAAAAAACAAATGAATGACTGTTTTCAAAACTCAAATGTACCAGCTAAACGAATTTACAAATTTGAATTTGGAATTCTTAACCAAAGAGTAGATATTTCAGATTAAAGTGGCGCCAGTACGACAAAACGCTAATTTCATATGTAAGGACCTAATATATAATGAAAATCGGTTTCCTTTGTTCGTCAACGACGTGAAACTAGTGCTCTATAAATATATACACTGCAAGATTTTCGGAAGTCACTGTATTACTCTATATTAACAATGTGTAATAATGTTCATTGTTTTGTCTTCTCTTGTACTCCATTTTTTTCTATTCCTTCCCTTTACTTTCGTAGGATGTACAGTACAGTCTATTGGCTAAAGTAATTGTCGTTTATTAACGTTGTATCGTAAAGCAATGTCTTATTGTGAAGATATTGCTTCCTGTTGCCTTTAATTAAGTGTTTAATTTTATTTTTTAACTCTTAGGAAGTATTCGTTTTAGTTAGACTGCTTAGGTATGATAAAATTACTTACTAAATAATATACATGTTAAAGTACTATCGTAATAAGACGTAATGACTAGTTTTTAAGATACATTTAGGCACTGTTAATAGACCGATTTTTACCATCACCTAATAATTTTATCTTTATTGTTTTGTATTAAAAAATTAAACCTATGCCAAAACAAATTGTTTAATTCGTAGTGACGTACATGTAGACTCTTGTGCTATCATCACCATCAGTTGACAGACGTCCACTGTTGGATATATTTAGTTATATAATTACCGGTAACCCTGGTGTCAACGATTTGACCGAGAATATTGTATGAGCTGTTAAATATAAGTAAAGTCGGATAGAAATAATTAAAATAGCCTACAACAGACAAAAAATCCAATTGACACCCTTATTGTAACATATTTTTTTAATTACTTGTCGGTTTTCTATGTACAAGTTTGTATTACATAATGTCGTAATAATTTATGAGAGCAACTGTTGTATTTTAAATGAATTAATATATAATTATAAAACTAATTGAATAGGATACGTTAAAACCGCGATAGATGTTTAATCTCATGAACAAACCCAACTGACCTAATTTCATGGATTTAGAGCTTGTATAGACCATGTAATAATACTATAGCAAACATTTATAATTGTCAACCCTAACAGGCCATTAATTACAAGTCAAAATTTGTTTATGTATATTTAATGTCTTGTTTATTAAACAAACAATAAACAGACGAAGAATTTTTGAGTATTATTATGGGGACAAGGTAATAAATATACATCGACGCGTAAAAAAAACTCTTGAAATATGCCTGAACATGTAAAAAATATAATTTCTTAATATTTGTTAAAACAAAATAGGCCATTGCCTAACAAGTGATTGTCAACCAATCGTAATAACTGTTATATTTAAATCAACATACGCAATTGTTAAAAAAAAAAATCTTTTTTGTTTGTTTACGCAAACTTCACCTGATGATAGGTGATACCCACATCTACTACCCATTGCAACATTGTCCTCAACGCCTTGAGACAAGATGTTAACACCGTTACCCCAATAATTTCACTACCCACAGCTCCTTACAAACCGGAACACAGTAAAGTTTGCATAGTACCGTTTGACGTAAGAAATAGAAACTGTGGTAGTATATATGCGGTGTATATGACCTACCTAGACGGTCTCCGACAACATAGGTTTACCACTGGGTAATGGAAAAGGAAAGGTTTCTTTTAATAAAAACTTAGGGATGGAATACTTTTGAAGGTATTTAGCTTGCGGATACCAGGTCCGAGCCATAAGACCGATGAAGCTTCTACGGTTGTCTAACAAGCGGCAAAAAAAAATCATTTGAATCAACAGCTCAGTATACAAAATTTTCTTTGTTTAACTATAGAACGTCTAATATTGTAAGTAGAAACTCTTAACTTAATCACTGAAGACGTATCGGTATTTAAATTTCTAAGATAATTGGTAATTTGTAATATTAAATTTATATTACAACAACCGAATAGTGTAATAAACAATAAACGAATCGGTTTTCTAATAAAAGTTTATGTACGGCAACCAAAAATGTTTATGGAGGTCAGTCATAATAAATATCAAATAAACGTTTTATATACGATATTTTATGTAACATCTAATTAATACATTTTCGATATGTCTTAAGTATTGAGATAAAGAATATCGTAGAAGATATGATTGAAGGTAATATATAATAATTAAAGCTAATAACTCTCTTAACGAACGATGTATTTCAGCAAAGTGCCAAGTACAAGAGGCAAAAATTAAGATCGATTATAAATATAAAGATCAAATGTTATGGAAACATTAAGATTAAAGTTAGTGTTATGTTTAGAGCACATAAAGTTGCTGTGTTGAACAAAATTTAAATATATCAAGTTTACAGAAGTACGTGAACCGAATGTTCGTAACGCTGTCGCACATTCAGCTGACATGCTGCACAAGAATTTCGCTTTAAGCTGAATATGAACATTCTCGAATTCAAAATGTTCCCCAGTTATATGCACCGAAAGAAGGACGCTTTTGTGTTCACAGAGAAGAAGAGCTCCGTTGAATGTTATCATACAAAAGAATTGATGTAGAAAATTTCACGATGTAAGAATTTGTGATAATAGTAATTTTTTATCCGAACTTAAAAATATTCTTTGTGCGGTCTTCAATTTTAAATTCCGGTAAAGAATCAACATAAATTTTATTACATAAACACGAGGCATATCATGGAGACAAGCTAGTCTCTTTTGGTGAGATAAATAAGCAAGTGATACTTAAAATCAGTATAAAAAACCAAGTAAAACAAATACATCCCTTGCTCAACCTCTACAATATTAGCTATTCTATTTTATATATATTGTTTGTAAAATCCTTTCTGTCAAGCAATCTTTCTATATGAGACACATTCTATCCTCTTATGATGTTCAGTGCTGTTATTAATTTGACCGACTCATGCGAGCAGAGATCATCGGAGCCTGGCTATCGTACCTGAAATCCGATGTCTAAATGTGATCCATTGTTCGAAACAATTGCGTTTAATAATTTTGTGACCCGTCACTTTAAATACATATTTACCATCTACCATTCACCAGTTTTATTGGGCTTTGATCTGTTTTATTAAAATTTGATTAGATTTTAAGCGAGATTATAAAGAGCCGCGATAATCGTATGCAGGAACTAGTCCGTATTAAACAAAATGTGTATAAGTGACTTATATCAATATTCCATATACAATCCATCATGTTTCAACGCATATTAATATTAAAGAATACTTATAGAACATAGTATTGATATAGCTATATATAGATATAGCTACCACCCAGCATCTACTTGGTGTCCACGACCTGGTGAAAATCATAGGGAATCATTAATTGGAAGTGGAGCTAATAAGAGGCCATTATTGAACAGTCATACAGAAAATCAATATGCTTGCTTATTTGATTTACGCTCTGAATAAACAAATGTACAGAAACCGTGATAGAACAGATTGTAAGGCGTTGTACGTCTCAAAAGTTCTGGTTTCATCCCCGCTGAACTGGAACCCTCAGTGATGGAAAATATCGGGAAATAACAGACATATGTATTAAATATTTCCTGGTCACATATACCAACCAACACTTTGCCCGTGAGAAGGCACCGAATCGCAGTAACGGAAACATTAATAACGCTGTTTATTTACATATGAAAAGAAATGTGTGAGAATTTGTTTTTAGACATTCCTACGTATTTAAGAGTTTCTGCACCGGAATTTGTGAACATTGTACTAGCAGCATAATTAAGGCGCTTTACTACCGACCGCACGATAACACTACGCCACAGATTTATCGCTGTAACCAGAGAAATGAATCGTTTTCTTGTGGTTTTCTGCCGAAATTTTAAGCTCAATCACACAAAGAACCGGAGGAAAATTTACGTATTTTCTAAAAATCAATAGATAAACTAATTTCTAGCTAAACAACACTTGTTTTATTTATAACATAGCAACCCGGCATGCGAAATGTTCACTTTGTGATAAGCAGTACCGACGCCTATCTGTAACTGTTAATGTAGTGCAAAGTGGGATGTTTTAACATAAACACATTGCACTGCTCTGCTAGAGACATTCCATCACTGGTAACAGCGACCTTCACAGCAAACTTTCCACTATATATCTAGCCTTATAGATATCAAGGCATGACCTTTATTCCGGCTATCCACATGTAACAAACTGAGTTTTCTAGGCAAACACTCTTATTCATATAAAGCTTGATTAGCTAATTATTATTAAAGAAAGAGTTATTGCAATACTGAATAATGAAGCGTCTTTGAAAAACTAGTCTAGAAAGTACTTATAATTTAAGATGCCCTTTAGGAGTTAGCGCTACATTAGAAAAAAAAATCCTCTGAAACGAGAAGCAGATACTTTAAAATTTATTTGCAGATACTTTACAGTATTGAATTCGAGCTCATCTCTCAAGGGGGAAATTGGAATTGATATCTCTATATTTAGCAAACTTGGCGACTCACTCTGGATCTTTGCGTTTATCTAACGAGGGTCGATAAATTTTAATCACTGCGATGCTGCGATTAATATTTGTATTCGTTAAATTAACAGAAGGTAAAAGAACGTATTAATTAAAAATATTATACCATTGTTACATTATAAACAGAATGTTATTAGAATATTTATAAATTTGTATTTATTTATTTGATGTAAACGGTACAGTTCCGAAGTTTTAAATATACATACTTAACACTTTGCCATCGACGTATTATACAGGAAGGTAATAATTTCAGAGAGTGTGACCGCTTTCCTTGAGACCTTTACTAACATTATGTGCTCTGAAATAAGAACCTTGATGATGGTTATGTTCACCAGTGTATACAAACAGGACCTACAAATCATTCATCCACATTTAATCCCAATAATATGGAATAAAACCGTAAGTGAAAACCGTAATAATAACTTTGTCTATAATAATATGTAAGAGGGATAGAAGAAAAACTAGAAGCTACATTGAACCAATTAACTCGATGTCTATCTGCGACAAAACTATGAAAGCTTACTAGCTAACTGCATCGTACCGTAAAGCAACTAATCTTCCACCTTGAAGTTTGCTTCTTCTTTTTCTTGCTTTGCTTGTTTGCTCTTCTTCTTCTTGTACTTTGGTACGAACATCTTTTAAAATATCACTTAAGTTAGTCTGCTTTCACTTAATGACTCTCTGATCAAAAACTAAACAGAACGGCTGTCTGTATATCGAAAATTTAATATTCCCTGTACACATAATATTTTAATTGTTAATACAAAATGAATTGGGAACAAACTTCTTATAAATGAAATCTCTTGCAACAACAAAGTACATTGCAAATATATACTACTTTAAGTATACTATAAGTATAAGTATCGTACTGTAAGTACACTACAAATAAAGCACGGACTATAAATACAAGTAAGTACTATAAGTATACAACGGCTACACAACTACACATTAGCAAAACATTTTTAATTCGTTTAGAATAACAAAATTGATGACAAAATCAAATCTTTATTCAATTACCGTAGCTTTTACAACATTGTTTGGATCCAAAAACGAACTGAAAGGCGATTTTTTTTTCTATCGCAAAAAAATGTCACGCGCTCCTTCCCTTTTTGAGACAATAGCGAAAGTGTTGCCGAATAATAAACAGGGTGATTCGAGGTCAAATCTAAAAATAAATCCGCACAACGCATAGAGCGTACACATCCTTGTCTACACAACCGTATATTGTTCATGAATTGATAGAAGAAGATTGCAAGTTTGTTAGTTCGTTTAATTATGGTATATAAATCTCAAAAGTACATTGCTTTGATTTAGCAATCGTTAAATGGTAGTAAGGAGAAAGCACGAAATACATTTCATAGAATTTTATTCAAATACCTGAATTTATGAAGGTTTAAGACTATTTAAAGAATTAAAATAATGTCAAGCAGTGGACGTCCATCGGCTGATGATGATGATATTCTTTGAAAGAGAGTCAGACAATTATGAGCAAACAATGTTTACTACAATGTTACTAACTTTTGCTTTGACATCATTTAAAATTGAAGTCAAATGTTATCACAGCAAAATAAATTAGGCGTCATTTCACACATTACTAGTTTATTGTCAATAATAGACAAGTAAGACACAAAACTGTATCGCAGTAAATTTTAATTTTTTTATTATAATATTACCAGCTATTCCCCGCCCGCTTTGCTGGCAGTAATATAAAATTAAACTGGAAATGTCTTTCTATAGCAACCGCATAAATAATACGAAATGAAAATGTTTATAAAAGTGAATTAGAAATAAGATGATGAAGGATCTATGAAATGAAATAAATTGCCTATAATAATCTACAAATCATTGCGCGTCAAATGGTAGAATTCCCATGCCGATACGTTCACTAGTTTCCACGTGAATGGTGGACAAAGAAAACCCATTTTCATTATATATAGATAGTTTTAAAATATGTATAGTATATCTTACATTATTAAGGTCAGTCACTAAAGCTTGGAAATAAGAAGAATCGGAAAGAAAATCAATAATTCATTCTCTCTGCTTGCGGCTGTTATAAAATAAATGCATTTTATTTTATCGGTTACCGTTAATAACGTGTATTGTTACTGTATTATTATAATAAAATAATAAATAAGATTAATCTATAAGCGGAACAGGGTGTGCGACTAGTTCGTGTAACGGAACGCAACGCGTTCGCGTTTGTATTCAACTAGAGGTCGTTTGCGAAATTGTTTTCGATGTGCGTATTGTGTGCTGAGGTAAGGGAAACACAGGGTTAAACTTGTGATGGAGGACGCAGTAGTTAGCGTGTCCTCTTGTCGTATTCCATTAACAATGTCTACTACTCATTAAATAAAGATTAAAAACAAATTTACTGCTCTATTTCTATGGGTCAGACGCAAATAAACAACTCGATGACTTATTGTTTCCTTTTCATTTTGCAATCATATTGTACTGTAACAAAATATATTTATCCTAATTAAAATGTTATGCTACTACTAGCTATAATCCGAAATTTATTTAAATAAGGTGAATAATTACTTTACGGTTTGAGTAAAGACGCTGTAACTATAAAACAAATGTAGTCAAATTTATAATGTACCACGATCACAAAAAAAGTGTTAAATTAACTATTTTATATAATTTACTTCATAAGAAGGTGTATTCTTTTACTTTTCATAAACTCAACAAGTTATAAAAGTTTATAATAAGCATAAGCTTATGTTATTATTAACAACATGAATATGGACCAATTGTTTGCTACTTACAGCATCAATACTTGCAAGTTGTTTTTAATGTGGTAAGCGATATTGTCATATATTCCTTAACCATGAAGAGATTTTAATGATATCAGCACCATATTTTTACTTTAGGTCCAAATATACATTTTTGACCGGTCTTATAAATTCCTCTTAGCTTCATCTTCGATAAGATCAGACAACACACCGCAACAATATCAATGTTATACCATTATAAATAACTATTAAATGAAGTAAAACCATATCTAACTTGAAAGTTAAATGTGATAAGGAAAATATTCGTTTGATCTAGACTTGAATCTAGATTAGGTTATTATGAGTCCGTGTTTAATTAATGTTCTATGAACATACATACGATTACGTAACTTATAGGTCACTTTAATTGTCTACTGGTGTAGATTTTATATATCAGTAGTTCATCATCATCATCATCATTTCAGCTGAATCTTACTACAACTGATCATATTCGCCTTTGCTAATTTATAATACTTCCATTTAATTAGTAAATTAAGATGTAAACGTAGAATTGTTTAACGATGTGTTTTTAATACTTTTTTGTATTATAAAATATTTCTTTTAAGTAAAATATAGTTTTTTTATTTCAATTAAGCGATGACGTGCCCGGAACCGGACCTAACCGGTTCACCTTATGCTAACGACCATAACAATGTGGCTTTAGTTAGAATGCTATATACTGCACCACATAGTGCTCCTCGCCTGAGACATAAGACTGAGTCTCATTACTCCAGTAATTTTATTAACTACAACGTCCTTCAAAGCAGAATACAATAATGTTTGCACACTACTGTCTGTCAGCAGAAATCGGCGCTGCGGTGGTATCTACCTAGACTGTCCCCGGCAACAGAGATCTATCAGCAGAGTTATATGAAAATAACGAAATAAACTTGTTTTTCGTTTACTTACTTATATCTTCATACATAGAGGGTGGGTGTAAAAACACATTACACCGGAACAAGACTAGCGCTGAAAGTAATCTCATTATCCGGCTGTCCACAATAACCATTCCGTAAGATTTAAAACTCCATATATAACATGGTTACGACGGAAAATGAGCGGTTTCAATTCGCGTACTGAATAAGAAAACAGGAAATACGCCGTGACCACACCGGTGGCAATATAAATAATAAGGATTCATCGTCATTATCATCAGCCGACAGCCGGAGGAGCACATGAGATTCGCCGGGGGTCTACGTTGACTGTAGTATAAAAATTTTTTCCGAGTTTTGTGAATATGGAAGTAATGTAGGGGGTCCACCGGAATCAGCTATATTTTGAAAGTAGTCCAACGAAAAAAAAGGCATCTCTGCTCTAAAATAAGGCCACGATGAATGTACAGCTTAAAGAAATCTCCTGATTATCAGGGAAAATTATACTCTTTGTGATTTTCAATATTTTTTTTAAAAAAAAACATTTACTTCTGTTTTTCTGTTTAATCTGCAAGAAGAATTTGGAAAATTAATACCAATATATTGTAATTTTTTCAGTAAGAAATACAGAGTAAAATAACTGAAATCTGAAAACCGTTGTACAATTAAAGTTTACGACTACACCGCCACTTGTCTACAAATAAGATCGTCGTCGGTTTGAAAGGCGCTGTAGCTAGTGAAATTACTGGGGTAACAAGACTTAATCTTATTTCTCATGGTAACGAGTACAATGTGGTGCAGTTTATAGTTTTTATTCCTTACTAGGGCCACGTTGTTTGTTTATATATATATTTATGTGGATATTTAAACGTTTTAAAGAGAAGAACTATAAAACAGAGTTTTTCGGAGTTTTTACTGCTAGTCTTATTGACGACTTTTAAAACCTGAAAATATCTAAAGTTAAATTATTGATATTAAAATTAGGAATAAATAGAACTTCTGCTTCTGTGTTGGAATTATAAAATGTTAGACTAGGAATTAATTTGTTTTTCTAAAAGATATGTTTTTAATTTTATTTTGTAATTAAGTATTTTTATTTAGTATTGTTTAAGCGGTTGCTATAGTAACTGTTATAAAATTTTTGTTACTAACAATGGTGTGAATATGTTGCTTACTCTGGCTTGAAGAACATTGATACAGACAAACTTATATTTTACTATCGGGTAAAATAAACCTAACTACCCATCTCTTTGCTTACTTGAACAACAGAAAATTTTACTCAACTATGTAAATAATGAAAATTTTATTATTTAACTTTTGGTGATATAAATTGAAGTGATTGAGATTATCAAGCGTATAAAATATGCATACATGAGGCAGACGGACGGTGGATGTTGCAGAATTTAGAATCTTAAAACTTTTACTTAACCCGCAAAGTGCAGACGTGAGTGTAAATGAATAATATATGAGCGTAAATATTCCACTCACATTAAGGTGAATATATTAATTATTACACATCAAGATAAAAATACCTTTTTCGTTTGTTTATTGGAGATTTTTGTAGGTGTAAGACACACACATAAAGTTCAATTACTGGAGGGAAACATTAGTATTAACCTATATGGAAACATGAAAATAATGATAACCTAGAACACGGCTTTTACTAATACATAGAAATTTTTATACGCAATGATAAAAAAAAACTGTCAGTTAAATCTAAAACAGATGTTTTTGTTACTCGTCATAAGAGTTTTCAGAGGAATAATTGTAGTGTATCAGTAAACAGTAATAAATTGAGATTAAAAGCAAACATCTGTTTGAGCGCATCCAATTAACCGACAAACAGACAGAATGCAAGTTTATTAACTAAACAATGAAATGCAAACATTTACATTGATAACATGTAATTTTGTGAAAATTAAATGTGTTGAAATTCTAGTTAATATAACTATCTTAAGTTTAAATCTATACTTGAACCTGTTTAACAAATTTTTAGTGAACTGCCCGAGATTAAAGAAATACTTTCCAACATATTAGAAAAATTCAGCATTAAATAGCCCAACCTAAATAGGCTATTCATGTAATACTAGCTGTTCCCCACTCGCTTTGCTGTCCTTAATATAAAGTTAGACTTGAAATTTGTTTGAAATGTTCCTTGAGAGCAACCGCAACTGCAAATGACTTTTTAAAAGATAGATGATCTATAGATGTCATCATATAATCATAAATATACAATAATGACACTGTGTTTTGTGTGTTCGCCGATCACTTCAAAACTAGTGAACGTATCGATATGGGAACATCATTCGACGCGGAATGTTTTTAAGATGATTATAGGCTATTTATTTTTTGTATTTCTTTTATAACCATTTTTATTTCATATTATTTATGCGGTGCGATAGTAACGGTTGCTATAGAAAGTCATTTGTGGTTGAAGTTGCTCTCGAGAAATATTTCAAACTAATTTCAAGTCTAAGTTTATATTACGGCAGCTAGTGTATTACAAATGTTTTATTATATGTACTAATTTATCAAATCAGTGATGGTCTAGAGTAATATGTAGTAAAGCAGGAAGAAATTATACAGTTTAAAGTGAAATAAATAATATATAATAAATTGTTAAATATGGTCAACATTCACATATACTAATTGGACTGTTTAAAACAATTCAATAAACGTACGGATATATAAGAAAATAATAAAATATCTACATTTATACGTTATTATTTTCGCCATCGTACTAAGAAAGAGACAAATTTACAAACATAAACCCTCAGCACTAACGATACCAATTATACATAGAGAGGAAATTCTAATTACTTGAATCACTTTGTCCGTTCATGTTATATCACACAATAAATAAGGCTTTATATGATCCCTAAAACTTTTATGGAAATAGGTCAAATAAACAGTTTAGCAAAATATTGTTAAATTTTTTCGATTGTAATTAAAATAAAATTTTAATGAAATTTCTTTTAATCTGACAGTGTACAATAACCAATGGAGACGTAATTTTTTAACTTTGAAAGTTCATACTTTTAATAACTTCTCCCTGGAAGAAAAGCTTTTCAATTTTTTTTTTTCTTACAGAACAGCTGTACCATGTCATAATGGTGATGTAGTAAAGTATTAAATGTTAACAAAATTATGTAATTCGAATATTATAACGAAAATCGAGAACGTTTTGCTAATTATAACGATTACAAAAGAGAGAACAGAATTTCGTAAATTAAGCACGAAATAAAAGACAAGGTACAATTCAAGGATACCGCCGCCTTCGAATTACAATCATATACAACTACAGAATAATGTATATTAAAGCCAGGTGTAGTTTCTTATGGTTCATGAATAAAATAGACCAAAACACCAACTACAAGAACCTTCACCTTACCTTTTAAGAGTCAATGCGCGTTTCGAACTTTACTTGACGGGAATCATAGTTGATACAATACTAAGCTAAAAGAATAAAACATTGAACCGATCGGAAGAATCAGGATATTATTTAAAAAAAAAAATTTGAAGTTTGGTAATTCTTTGCCGCATATTCCGGTTCGTTCAAAAACGGTTCTAAGTATTATTTAGACGGAACCAAAAGATGTCATCTTTATTTAATAATATTTATTCAATCAAAAATCTCTATAGAGACGAAGAAGAGAAGAAGAAAGAAAAATATCGTCGGCTACATAACCCCACGAAAAAGTAGAGCCTACAAGACCTTCAGCAACGATAACAAAAATTTTAAACTAAAAAAAAAAATCTTTAAGCAGAAAATTTATTCGTTACTTTACAAATTCTATATTTTATTATTTATGTGAATATTTTCAATGCTTTATTTTTTTCGTAGAGTTATTTAAGTCCATATCAATATTCTATTGGCTGATATCGAATTCTCGAAATGTGTTCGCGTCGACGACGTCATTAATTGTCTAAGCGTGTCGCGGTGTTTTATGGAAATGCTGAACATTTATAAAATATATCTAAATTATATTATTGGAAACATAAATAGCTTATTATAATATGTTCGCCTGGTCACTGATGCCGAAGACCCTTTTGGGCACAGTAACTCCAATTTCGGCCGCTAGGTAGTATGGAAACATTGATGCATCAAGCTGGCCGAAACGGTTGTTCTTGGAACATGGCAGTGTCCTTTCGATGTTTTTCTAAACCTAAAGATCAAACTGACGTCTTTTTGGGGTTCATTGGTGGTTGCCAGAAACCGTCTAGATAGGTACAACAGCAGCTCTTATTTCTTCCGCCAAATAGTGTGCAAACATCACTGTGTTCCGGTTTTGCGGCGTAGCAGCTAGTGAAATTACTAGGGTAACGAGACTTAACCTCTTATGTGTAAAGGTGACTTGTACAGTGTAGTACTGTGTATATTATTTAAACTAGCGCTACGTAGTTATAGGAAGGTATGTCACCATAATTTGAATGTAGCTTGATAGAATAAAAAAAGATTATTCTCTGTTGTTGTATATCATCATCATCAGTCGATAGGGGTCCATTGCTAGACAGGTCTCCCCCAAAAATCTCCACATCACTTCCAGCGACCTTCGTTTGTAGGAATTCAAATAGGGGGCAATTACGACATTTCCCACCGACAGTGCGAATTGTTTGGAGTCAGAGCCTCGTTTGTTGATTAGCAGGGTGCACCACGAGCAGGTGAAGTTGGCTTCAATCCCGTGAGTTGTTACCCCTGGACCCCTTACAGCCTATTGATTATATCACTGTTTATTGTATATCACTTGCTAGTAATTTTTTTACTTAGCCTAATGAAAAAAAGAAACGTACGACAACTAAGCAGTTTTATAAAGCGCGCTGTCACAGCTTCTACAAACATGACTATATATTTAATCATTCACATATATTCTGAATCAGAAAATATAAAAAAAAGTCATTAATTCTTGCAAAAATAAACGTGCCATGTGAGAACGTAAATGAATAGCGTTTAAAATTTTTATTGCCGCCATATTGGGCAAATCTGTCAAATTGAGCGCGCCATATTTGGCTGAATGGCGTCATATTGTTGTATTGTATAGCTAATTTTAGATGCGTATGCTTTTATTAATAACTAGTTGTTCCCCGCCCGCTTTGCTGACCGTAATATAAAGTTAGACTTGAAAATTGTCTAAAATATTCCATAAGAGCAACCGCAACCGCCTGACTTTCTATAGCAATCGTTACTATAGCAACCGCACAAATAATACGAAATGAAAATATTTATAAAATTCAAAAAATAAATAGCTTATAACGATCTACAAATCATTCCGGGTCAAGTGATCATGTTTCCATGTCTATAAGTTTATTACTTTTTAAGTCATTGGCGAACAAAGGAAGCCGATTTGCAATATAAATATATAAAAGAAAAAATAATATGCCTAATCTAGTCGATAGCGAAACAATAGTTCCAAAAAAAAAAAATCTAATGCTAGTTTTTAACTAACTCTTGTATTCAAATACTTTGAAACGTCAGTTAAACAATTAGCACTTGACAAATCTTTTTTTTAGTATCTTTAGAATGTTACATATCAACAATAAAGTCTTTTCTACCTTCTTATTCCTTGGGTAGAATTACTAAAAAAAATATTTGGCTAACACGAGGTTATAAGTGTAGGTTTCAAGATATGTTAGTTGTCATATAAAATCACTTACAAGTTTACGAACATGTAGGCGTTTGATAACAAAAGTAACTTGCGTACATTATTTTAATTAAAGATTATTTGACATAAATAAATGAAAGCCACAAATGATAAATGTTAAACATTACAAATAAAACTTATGAAATTGAAATAGATTTCTACCACAGTTTCTTACAGGCGTCTGTTTCATGAGATTCATGAGGCGTAAAGAAAAAGATAGGACACGAAGAAGAAAATAATGATAGCAATATAATACAGGTGTAGTTGACACTATTGCCTCGTGTTATGCCAAACTGTATAATTTCCTTTAGTATCCGTTCCCTAGGAAATTTATGTTATTTATTAATTTATCGTCTAACTCTGAAAAACATTGTGATACATTAAGGTACATGTATATTGTTACGCACTGGATACGACTTGATTGAAATAACTTAATGCACCCAGATAACAATATTTAAATTACAACAACAATAATCCAGTAAACAAGCTTTTAAACCAATCCAAAATTTACATACATAATTAGTAATAAAGTATTTTAAATTACACAAATAACCTCTTAACTCCTTATAAATTCTTCTATTCATTCGCTACCTTCCAACAATTTAAGTCAATTACAGGTAACTAAGTGTTAGAAGTTAGTCCTAAAATGTTATTTTACTTTAAGATTGTTTTAATACACAAATGGGTTTACATATTTCAATATCACATACCGTTCTTACGACGAAGCCGTAGAGAATGAAGATTGCTGATGTAGAATTGTCTGACTCTCATCACACGCACACCTGAACATGACTACAGATTTACTATAAGTGTAATACCTAGGTAAATAGGTTCACCATCCCATTGATATGACAAGAATCGAACCATTTAATATTAGTTTTAAATGATATCTCTAGATTTATCTAAACGTAGAAATAAAGAAATACTACATTTAATACTTATCAATATTCATTTAGGCCCCATTGAACCACACGGGCCTAGATATATACTATTTCTCATTATATATATTACATGAATATTTAGTTACCCACAATACCCGTCCATTGGATATCAGGTAATTCATTCAACGTGTTAGTATTTGCGTCATGCTGCCCTTATCTGGAAACTGAAGATCGTGGTGTGTTTCGTTATCACTTATTTATAACTTATAATGTTTTAAATTAGAGTAGCTATAACTCTCAGTCTATGTTTATCTATGCAAACATAAATCTATACCTTATTTACTGTTTTTTTTTTGTTTGATTCATCATTCAGAAGTTATCTTAACAATTGCATTATACTTAGGACATTACCTAGTTCGGCCTTAAGTTCTGTTACAAATGATAATGCATTTTTTTTAATGAAATATTTTTTTTTAATTAATGAGTCTAAACAAAATATAAAAAAAAATATTCTATTCGAAATGGCCACTTTTGGCTCTTACGCACTGTTTCCAAGGGAAATTTCCACCACCGTCACTGCTTGCTCCAAAGATTTTATTAAAGACTCAATGTCGCCGTGTCGTTTAGATCAGTAACAGGATATGTCCTTTAAACTGACCATAATTTGAATTCTAAAGCCAGTCTTCAGCTCTTATAAAGTCCTGAATATTGGTTTTAAGCCAGTCTTGGGTAGTTCGTGCCTTGTGACCACGTGCAGAATCCTGCTGGAAAGTCCTCTACGATATTTTTTTAAAAAGTGTATTGCTGGGAGGTTTCACAACAAAATCCAAGACTTTGATACACTTTGGCTGAAATTTCCATTCCTTATATTGTAGTGTAATTGTTATTTGATAATGAAGACGAAAAGGTATGTGAAATGGCGCAAAATCGAAAGAAGTATTTAAAATAATATACGTGTCCCAAATTCAAAATAATTAAACTAGACTAGTTATATATAACTTTGTTTTGTCTTTTTGTATCGTCTTTTCATTCTAATAAGCTTCAGCTTTAAAAACTATGAGTTAATTTTCTGTTCGTCTTTATCGGGTATTATAAAATGAGAAAAAAACCTATACTTAAGAGAAATATATACGAATAAGTCATAATAAAATCATAAATAAGTTCTTATAAAGCTTTCGCAATTATAAGAATTAAAAACCTGAAAAATATTTCGCGTCTACAGAAACTATATATACGTTATATGTTTGCTACTTCTGATAAAAGAGGGTTGGCAGACTTAGGTTTAATGGAAAAAGTACACATGAAATTATAGTTATTCATATACGTTCTTCATTGAAAAATATTGAATAAACAATTTGTTCTCAGATATCACGATGTACGGGCTACTCTTGGAGAATATGGCGGAGTACATCCGGCAGAACTACGGCGAGGAGAGATGGGAGGATATAAGGAGACAAGCGGGCGTGGAACAACCCTCTTTTTCTGTACACCAGGTCTACCCAGAGAACCTCATCACCAGACTAGCTAAGAAAGCGCAAGAGGTATTAAATTTTAATGTTATCTTTTTAAAGAGACTTCTCGTTTCGACTCGGTAAATGTTTTGTTTCTTTTTTTACGAACTTTTTACAGATTAATCAATTTTTTATTAGTATTGTGAAAACACAATTCTATTAAAAAATAGAATTGTGTTTTTGTTGAAATGGTACTTTGACGTAAAAGTAAAAAAAAAAAACAGTGAAAAAAAAGACAGATTTAAGCGCTTGTTAATAATTTAAAAGAAAAACTTAACTATTAAAAATATGAAACTTTTAGTGACGGTGACGTAGGACCTACTTTCAGCAGTGGCTAAAAATAGGGCAAAATTATGGTGATTTTTTAGCAATATACATTGTAACTTCGAGCTTGTTTCAATTCCCTTTTATTATTGTTGATCCCTTTAATCAGTGTATCTATTTTTTGTGAAAGAGTATCATAATGTAACGAAGATTTCCACACAAGTGTAGTGTTTTTCAATTCTCATTTGTCAGCGTTTATCGTTACGTAGTAAACGTATTGAGTATCAGCGAGACGTTTAAAATCGCCATCGACTAATAAATGGAGCTTGAAATAGATATCTTCATAAGTGATGAAATATTTATTAGCTACATTTCAACACATTAAATTTTAAACGTTATTAACTTTAATTCTTGTATGCCATTATGAATGAATGAAACCTTTAAGATTATAAGTATGGAAAAAAAGAATAATTGAAACAATTTTTATATGGCTAACGGATTAGATATTAGAATATCAATATAACATAACGTTGACAATAAGATCCTTATCGCTGTAATAGTTCCCAGAACACTGGCTCTCATATTTTGATAGCTAAAACAGCTACGAATCAGCAGCAGATTAAAAATATTACAATGCAACCTAAAGAAGCAGACTAAAAACCCTACCAATGTTCAAACTCCACTACATGAAGCGGTAAATAGACCTAGAAACCTCCACATACATGCTGCTCTACATTTATGCACAACTACTACGTTAACACATATTACTAAAGCATAAAGATATTGAAACTAACTAAATGATATTGCAATAAATATTTTCTCAATGGC
Source organism: Ornithoptera alexandrae (assembly GCA_029030555.1). Classification (NCBI taxonomy): domain Eukaryota; kingdom Metazoa; phylum Arthropoda; class Insecta; order Lepidoptera; family Papilionidae; genus Ornithoptera; species Ornithoptera alexandrae. The sequence continues at coordinate 4,724,015 of JARDVY010000031.1, forward strand.
CGTTCGTAAATTTTATAAAGTAAGCCCTGGTGATTGTTATATACTATTTAAAATTAACGACTCGAGGGAACGGCCGTACCTTTTGAGTAGCAATTCAGAGCGATCTTTATAGCTAATAAAAGATGTATACTTTTGAGTAATGATCTTATAACAAAAGACGTCAAACTTAGATACGCGTTAGGAAAACATAACAGACACTTGTACCTGATACAAAATATAAAAGTGAATTTTAATATTCTCCTTTGATAATAGATGGCGCTTTTGAAATATTAGAATACAAAACAGGAGTTACTCATAAAATGAAGAAAGCAAAAAAATCTTTCAAACGTTACTAACTTTTATACTATTGTTGCAATATTTAATATATTTTTAAATAAATTATTTATTATTTAGCATTAATGTTTTAATATTATAAATTAATATATGTAATATTACATAATAATTTTATGTTAAACTATTTTGATCTGAACTTCAACTGGCCCATTAGCTCAGTTGGTTAGAGCGTCGTGCTAATAACGCGAAGGTCGCGGGTTCGATCCCCTCATGGGCCACAAAGTCTTTTGAACATAATTTTAACGTTTTATCAATAATTTTATTTTTTATTTATACTTAATTTAATGGTTTAATAACATCTAATTTCGTGTATGGCAACCCAGCGCTACGCCGGATGCTGTCAACTAGGATGTGAACAAGGGAAATGGACATACATATATAATAACAATTTTTTGTTTATAAAAGTAAATTTTATTAAATGTCAAATAAATAAAATTAAACTAACAAAAATATTTTCTATCAAACTAACATCAAATTAAATAAAAGTAATGAATGCTGACTTATTAAAATGTATTATTTTTAATTTTCACTTGTTTAGGTTTCTCATTACAAATTATTCTAAAAAACTTGGTCAAATGAACTAAATTTTTGATTAATTCGTATTCCTAAGAAATAGATAAAAAAAAACAAATTGTGCTAAAAATAACGTGAAGTTTGGAGGTGCTGGGATTTGAACCCAGGACTTTCAGCATGCGAAGCAGACACTCTACCACTGAGTTACACCCCCGTCGACAAACTAGTCAAAATTATGTATTGTATAACATTTGTAATATAATATTTTAACAATAGTAATTATATTATAATAAAAAATTACCTTTCAAACTATTTATATATTCATAAACAACAAACACAAATAGATAAGTAATTTATAATTTTTTTTATTTGATTTAAATATATGTAATGCATATTGTTGTAGATAATCGTATATAAATTTTGTATAACTAATAATATAAAATAAAATGGTGATCTACGCAGTTTATAACACTACTATCACACTTATGACATGAATACAAAAACTAAAGCTCCCTGGATTTTTATTTAAAATATTTTATACTTTTCACATTATATCTATGGTAATAATATCATCATCATCACCAGCTCACGGCAGTCCACTACAATATAACAAATTACTTAAATCTTGCGGCAAAAATATTAAATTAAAATATTGCTAACCATAAATTGATAGGCGCTCTAACAAGTTACATTATTTTCAGGTCTTAGGAATATCTGAGCGGGAGTTCATGGATCAAATGGGAGTGTATTTCGTCGGCTTCGTCTCTCAATATGGTTATGACAGAGTCCTGTCGGTCTTGGGGCGACACATGCGGGATTTCCTTAATGGTTTAGATAATCTACACGAGTACCTTAAGTTCAGTTACCCGAGAATGCGAGCACCGAGTTTTATATGTGAGAATGAAACTAGACACGGTCTCACCTTGCATTATAGATCAAAACGAAGAGGATTCGTCTACTACGCAATGGGACAAATAAGAGAGGCAAGTATCAATTAAAATAAACAAATAAACTACATAGAAGATGTACATCACCTGGTGGTGGAATACGTCCGGTCTGAATATTCAAAAAAAAAACTAAGTATACCTAACTAAATGTTACTGGTGGGCACCGCTTATTTCGGGCACCAAATAATAGTGTGCAAACGTTACTGTATCCCTGGTTGAAGGGCGCTGTAGGTAGTGTAATCACTTGAGTGGCGAGGCTCAACGTCTTATGTCTCAAACGACGATCACAATGTGATGCAGTGTTTATCGTCCTAACTACCGCCACGTTGGTATGAGCGAGCGTATCATTTACCATCAGATGAAAGTCCCGCTCGTCTCATTGCTTAATTGGATAAATGTATATTGAATACAGTTAGACAGAAATCAACATACCTGCAATGTTTTCAGAGGAAGTAGTATATGAACATTAACGTATATTTTATTTAAATTTATAGATATTAGAAAGTCAGAGTTATAAACAAATAATTGTAAAAGGTAGTAATATGTGCAGTATCGATAAAAATGTTTTCTTTAAATTTCCCCACGGTGTCGTTTCTTTTTATGGTTTATATAAAAAGGTCACCTGCGGTCCATATTCATTACATGTCCTAACGACCTACCTTACAATGCTATTTACAAACTAAAAGTAAATAAAAACCTATTAAACAATTTATTAGCCTAATTCTTTCAAACTTAATTTTTTTGTTATTTTCTATAACAAATTAATGATATTTTTTTTCTATTAATATAACAAAAATAAAAGCAAATTTCTGGAGGCGCCGGGTATCGATCCCGGTACCTCTCGCATGCTAAGCGAGCGCTCTACCATCTGAGCTACGCCCCCCTTAAGAAACAAGTAGGAAATTATTGAAATAGATTAACGTTTCATTTATAAATTTTAATTTAAACATTTTATTAAAAAAAAAAATTTTTTTTTTTATTCATCAACAAAATCTATGTTAATATAACAAAAACATTATTTTACATTTTCATCCTTACTTTCGAACTTGAGGATTTAAAAAAGAAAAATAAGTTTCGGTAAAAAGTATATTTTTTAGATCAGCTTATTATCTTGTGCCTTATACACAGTATGAGCTCGTTGTTCAATTTTTGTTATACCTTCGGGAATTGAGAAATCTAAATATAAATTTGTAATCTTTCCTCATGAGGCTTCAAAGGGAAAATCATAAACTGTTATATCCATCTACAGTAATTTCGTTTTCAGTGGAATAAAATTTTATATATTTATCATATAATTGTACTTTACCTTAACATAAATTGTAATTGGTTGGCAACTAATTAATTGGCAAAGGAAATTGGTTTGTGTATTATTGCCGTATACAACGATAACATTTACGTAGTTTCTTGTACTAAAAACTTTTTTCACCGTAGGTAGCTCGACATTTTTATCACAAGGAGATGCGAATAGAGCTGGTTCGAGAGGAGTTGCTGTTCGACACAGTTCACGTGACCTTCCAGCTGACCTTCGACAATAGAGCTTTCACACTGGCTTCACTAGCCATGACCAGAGAAGAGAAACATTTGCCTATAAGTGCATCCGTATTGTTCGAGATATTTCCATTTTGCATCGTGTTCGGGTACTTCTTTAAGATTAATGATAAAATTACATTTCCGTCACCAAATATATTTTAAATAATGATAAATGATGCCTTATTTAAAATATAAATGTTCTATTATTATATTCAAAATTATGCCGATAGATAGCAGTGAAATTCAAAATTGTTTTAAATTAGCTACAATTCTTAATACTAGATGGCGGTTACATAAATTTCCTTATTGAAATTTTACTTTTACTTTTTTTGCTTACCATAATTAACATGGAAAAAAAATATCTGTTTTATCCAATAATGTAAACGATGCAGAAAATTTTGTATAATACCTGGCAATTTTAAATATAATATAAATATTACTTATATTCACTTCTGTTAAGTTTTGTTTACTAGATAATTTTGTGACAATAGTTTAATAAAGAAATTAATCCTCCTTACTCTTTACTTTAGCTTCGAAAAATATATATCGAATTAATACTAGATTATTGACTCCTAAAGATAAGCATTAAGATTATTTTGAACTCATAGTAGTATTTCTTTCAAGCCTCGTGTTAATTCACATTGTAACTGCTTCTATCATCTTTCTATATTCTGAAACCTGATTTTTGTAAGTTTAAATTTGTACATTTTCTTTTAAGTTTTATTTTTAGGGAAGTAATACTTCATGTTGATCTTTAGAAAATATAACTTAGTTTTCAATCAACTGGTAAGATTTAGCGTATATAAGCTACTAAAAATTTTACTTTTTCAGATCAGATATGATAGTCCGGAGTATAGGCAACTCACTGATGGTAATATTACCGGACCTGGTGGGCAAAAAGATCACCAACTGGTTTGATTTGGTTCGACCGCTTATCGCGTTCAAATTTGAAACTGTGAGTATTATAATAATTGCATTTATATTAAATTTCGTATATTATTAATAGATTAATATACACCTGAAATAAAAGTGTAGATTTTCTTTTACACAATTTAAAATGTTTTATTACGAGTATATCCAACAATTCTTATGTTATGTGACGTGGCAGGTAATATTTACTGATCAAATCAATGCCTAGAAAATTTCTCACTGACATAAAGGGAGTATAGCTACCACTTCAATATTAATATATTTTAAATAGAGTTAAAGATAATGTCTACTTACTAATTCTATAAACTTTCTGTATACTAACAGATCTTGAATCGAACAAACAATATATTCGAACTGGTGACGGTGGAGGCGGTAATGCATGAGAAGGCTTCAGACAAGAGGAACGAGCTGCTGCGTCTCTCCGACGAGTCCGACGGTACCACCGACAAGAATCTGCGCCTGAAAGGTATCTCCACATACATGCATCTCCAAGCTGTTTCAAGGTTAAGTTATTGCAGTAGTAATGAAGTCAGGCGTTTAAGGAGCTTATCGAAATTATAAATTGTAGTTTAATTTCTAATCTCAGTTTTGTGCTTTTTTTGTTACTTATATTTAGACGGCATATGAAGTCTATGATTAATGCTTTACATCCTTTTTATGATTCTATCAGTGTACTTCTAGCTCTATATTATAAATAAATAATATATGTATATCTTATTTCAGACAATGATTCCATATTACGTTAGTTAGGTTTAATAGTAGTTTTATTAGTTAAATCACAATTTCATTTAATTTTAAGAATATATGCACACGTATGGGGTGTAAATGGTGCCGCACAACAACTCACGAGACCCAAGCCAACCTCACCTGCTCGTGGTGCACCCAGCTAATCAACAAACGAGGCTCTGGCTCCCACGAATCCTCATTGGGCCAGCGCGATGGGAAATGGCCCAAATCTCCCCTTATAAACTCAAACAAACATCGGCCCCTAGTGCCCGGCGGTACCAGAGGCCATTGTCAATGTAGATTTCTGGGGGAGGCCTATGTCGAGCTGTGGACGTTTATCGTCTGCTGATGATGAGGATGACGATGATTTTTTCACATATGACGGTCTGATCATTTGTAAGATAACAGTCCGTCATTTAACAACACAATATAATCCTTCTCTTCTAAAAATCCTTAACGATTAATCGATCCTGCTCATGATCCTGTGCTGCTTCGGTCATTTAAAAAAAATTCATAATGATGATTACCTTGACCTTCCTTGATAGATAACGATGACATTTTTATCTTTAATATAGATTTAATGAGATGAAAATAATCACAAATACTTTAGTATGCAAAACTACAATTATGACTACTTTTAAAGAAGATGAATATTATAATTACCAAAGTTTATATTAAGACAAATGATCCTAAACACCCCAACGAGGGTTAACGAACTGTCGGGGGTTGCTTAATAATATCACCCCCCTAATACCTGTTAATGAGAAAGAATGTGCCACATAAACAGACAACCCGCAAATGAAAACTGTAAACACACGAGAAGTATCTTCTTTGTGTTTTCACTTTTCGTATATCTTCAATTACTCTTATAACCAATTCCTCGTACATTTATAAACAACTAACCTCTATATTAAATAATGCATGTGAAATTAGCAATTAATAACAATTACACTTATTAAGTTCTAAATGTTCTATCTACCCCTTAAATATGTCTAAACTCATGGGTTAAAAAAGGAATACACAAATTGATACAATGTGGAGGTTTTAAATATTTTACCAGCTACGGATACTTTTGATCTGTTAGTCCAGTTAGATTAACAGGCCATGGACCTGGTTTCACGGGCCCAATATCATCTGTAAACGCTACATTTCGTTGCAGAATATAGTCAGTTAGATCAGCCCTTATAAAACGAAGTGCTTGAAAAAGTTGGATTAAGATTGGGTTGATGCAACTATGGTGTTTGTAATGCGAACAAAAATTTGTTACGGATATATAATTAAGTTTTTCTTCTCATTCATAATTTTGTAGAATAACAATGAAGTTATTGATGAAAAGTGAACATTTGTTTAACTGTATTGATATAGGCAATATTTTAATGAAATTCATCTAGTATTTCAAAGACACAAATAGACAAATTAAAGAGTAATGGAAAGCTGTGATAAATCTCCGTAATGTTTTTTCGGCACTATCGCCTGTAACATATTGTAGAAATCATTAATAATATCTAATCTTTATTACATTTGTTTTGTGTAATCCATTTCATTTGACATGTTTCGATTGAACCCATGGCCCTGTAAGTGGAGATAGTCGATACTTAGTTGCCTTATTTATAAATATTTTGGTGCATTTTTCAGCCGCTACTAGAAAAGCCCGATACGCATATGACGGGAGACGCTTACCCGATGTTATTAACTTACATCTCAAAGGTAGCCTTGTAAAGGGAAAACGATATTAAACATTAGAAATTATAATTTTAAGCACCGGCTTAGCGATTTGCATACAAAATAGCACTGTACCTTTTTCAGTTACGCTAAACGCTAGAAGTTTAGAAAGTTAGATTTAGAAATGAAACAAAATTTAGATTTTAGATGTATACATTTAGAATTATGATGCACCAATAGATTTGTGTTATATATATATATAACTAAGATATCAATAGAATTGACGATTGTAATGAACAATTTAAGAAAGTGTTTAAATTGCTATACATTTACTTATATAAACCAAAAATCAAATCTAAATGTTAAGAAATAATAATAATAAGTTGATGGTATGAATGTTTGAAGTTGGTATATAATTTGTTACATTTGTATATAAACAAAAGTACATGAACGATATTTGTTAATACATGGTCTAAAAAATTATATAGTAATACTCAAATATGCCTTCGTTATTTAAATGAGTAGTGTCGTGGTTGATAAATATTAAACAATGAAGGGCTATGATCATATATTTAAGGTAACAAAGAGCTGTAATAGTATTTTTACTTGTGTTGAATCAGGTCAGATGATCTACATGGACAACTGGCGAATGATGATGTACTTAGGCACGCCGGTCATGCCTGACCTGGCCGCTCTCGTCTCCACAGGACTCTATATCAACGATTTGTCCATGCACGACTTCAGCAGGTTAGTCGTGATATTTCCCGGATCTTATTCAGCACTTTGTTGATGATCTAAGTGCTTCAAGTGATATACAGCTACAAGGAAGAGAGGTAAGGTTATGTATGTCGGCACGATGCCAAGGTTTTCTCCTTCATAATATACAAAAAATATTACTTCTTTTATTTTATTTCAGAAAATAATGACTAATAATAGTTTTAATTATTTAAGATTAATTTAAAAAAAAAAACTGTATTTGTTAGTAAATTTTATCTTTATTCCGAGTTGAATAAATTTTTTTATTTCCCAGAGACCTAATGTTAGCCGGTACACAACAATCTGTGGAACTGAAACTGGCGTTAGATCAAGAGCAGCAGAAGAGTAAGAAGCTGGAGGAGTCCATGAGGAAACTGGACGAGGAGATGAAGAGGACGGATGAGCTGCTGTATCAGATGATACCGAAGCAGGTTGCGGACCGACTACGGAACGGAGAGAACCCAATAGACACTTGCGAGGTGAGTACTTTACAAGTGTTAAAAGAGACAACTGCCTAACACGCTTTTGTGATAGAACTCTATCATTTAATATTAGTCACAAAACGGTGATATAGTAACTTTACTGAATAATGTACGGAAAGGATTAGCTAGTGAATCATAATTTTTTTTCACTCTTTATTTTATCATCCTTCCTTTAAAACTGTCTTTCAGTTGTCTAATATCTTGTAATTAATCTATGATGTTTACAAGCACTATGTAATTTATTAAGGCTTTCATCTTCAAGAAAAAAATTATTATCTAATTCGAGACTACAAACTCGTCTGAAAGACGTTTTACTTGCTTGATTAAGTTTATCTTCAATAAAGACTTATGTTAATTTCTGCCAAAAACTTCACATTACTTATGTTAATTATTCAAAACTTTGTTGTATTAGTTAATTAAAAATAAGCAAATGATATATTTTTAAGCAAAGAATATTTATTATAAAGGTTTCTATCTTTTTATTATCAGACGAATGAAAAATTTAATAAAGATGTTATCTTAGCTATTCGCCCTCCAGCCTGGCAGTATATAATTAATTTTTTTTTAACAAAATATTAAGATGCAAATTATGTCGATGTATTGTCAGGGTCTTTGTTGGTCTTCTATAAGTTTTTATCGTGCATAGACTAACCTTTGTCCTCCATTTCACCTAATAGTATGGGATAATGATGCCGAAGCGTACTTACTCATATTACTCTGGTTCTCAGGAGTAGGTCGCCATTTCGCAACGCGTTTATGACGATTGATTGATATTAGATGGCAAGTAGGTAGGTTTCGTAAAATACTACCTTCAACTATACTCCATTTGTCAAACCAGAATCGAAACAAAAACCTTTTTGTTACAAAGTAAGAGCGGTGGCCAAGGCGTTACAAAAGAACCTCACTTAATGTTTCCTCTTCCTCACAGATGTTCGACAGTGTCTCGATCCTATTTTCCGACGTTGTGACATTCACAGAGATATGTTCTCGCATCACGCCTATGGAAGTGGTCTCCATGCTCAATGCTATGTACTCTATTTTCGACACCCTGACAGAAAGGAACCGAGTATACAAAGTTAGTATCGTTGACTTAATTCTGATAAAACTCCGTATTCATATTAGCGTAATAAATTAATAATTCTTACAGCGAAATTTAACTTTTATACTAAAACATTTCTTTATTACATAACAGCTGTTATTAATCATAAACTTCTCAAAAGTTTTTGATACACAACTGTTTTAACTTTGACATTATTTAATCGAGGTCATTATTATATAATAATTCCATATTTTCCTACTTTATTAATAAAATAAAACACGAAATAAACTGACACAAAGTTTCTAAGCCAATATTCCCATAAGTACTTTAACTTTGTACCATTTCGATGAAATATTATTTAACTTACTTAACCACAATAAACTTTGTGATCGACAAACTACTTTCCAGATTTTTTGCTCTTTTTTATATAATCTATTATATGTTGTATAAAAATATCATAATATTACCGATTCTGTTTTTAGGTGGAAACCATAGGTGACGCATACATGGTGGTATCGGGAGCTCCGGAGAAAGAAGACAATCATGCGGAGAAGGTGTGTGATATGGCCCTTGATATGGTAGACGCCATCACTGACCTGAAGGACCCTAGCACCGGTAATAAACCATATTAAATTAGTTATTTCGTTATTTATTCTTTTCCAAAAACGTGGTAACTAAATATTTCAATTCATCCAATTTTCTAACTACTGTTCTCTGCCTGTCTACGTCATAACGTAATTATAAAAAACAGTCTACCTAATATTTTCTACGCTGAGACTCAAAGTCTTATCTTCCAAGAAGGGAAACAAAAAAGGATATTATAATTTTATTAATCATTTCTTTCCAGGATCCCATTTATCGATTAGAGTAGGGGTGCATTCCGGTGCTGTGGTGGCTGGCATTGTAGGTTTAAAGATGCCCCGTTATTGTTTGTTCGGTGACTCCGTAAATACAGCATCCCGCATGGAGTCTACTTCAGAAGCCATGAGAATACATATCTCTCAAACTACTCAGGAGCTCCTCTCCCCTTCTTATAAAGTTGTCGAAAGAGGCGAAATACAAGTTAAAGGCAAAGGTAAATAGTTATTTTTTTTTATAACAAACATTAAATTTTGATTGACTATGAGCATCTGGCTATACTATACAAAGTCATGTTCCAACTTTTTCTTTCAGTAAAATTTAAACAATGATATGAAAATATTTATTTAATTATCAGCCCGTTTAAATATATACTAATGTACAGTAGATTAAAGATAGACTAAATAATTTATCACTTCAGCGAAAAATTTTGAATTTTGATTGTAAGAAAACACACTTACCGGTACCCCTTGGCACTGTACTTAAGTGCGTCCCAAGGGGAGATGTTACATTTTCTGATAATCTCGCTTTGGTACGGCAAGCAATGGACCAAATTTAACTTCTACAACTTACAAAAATTGTAACCAAAAATTCAATATAAACAAAGATAGGTTAACTTCAATCATTACCTAATTAACAAAATTTCTTTATCACAGGCGCTATGAAAACCTATTGGCTGGAAGGTAGAGACTCACGTCCGTCTCTAACAAAAATGATTTCCCAGTTACAACCAGGAACAGAGCTGGAATGGGAAAGAGCAGCTGATGTAAGAGACAGTATCGCAGAATACTCAGCACAACAACTAAACAATAAAGAACTCTACCATCTCCCTACTGCAATCAATTCCCTGACCAATTCCCTACTTATTAATGCCGGAAATTCTTTAAATCAATTAAACAAAGAAAGCTACCATTTACCAAACGCAATCAATTCTCCGCCTAATTCATTATTGAATATCACTGGAATTCCTATGCAACCTGCTACTTCAAGAAACCAGGCGCCGACTGTTACCTCACCAGTGGAAGAGAGACGGATGTATTCACCTGTCACATTCCAGGATGTCGCTCGTCGAAGTATAGCTAATTCGCCGAATAGAGTTGAAAGAGAGAGAGGGGAGTTTTTGGAACAGTATCAAAGTCGACAATACAATCATACAATCAAAGGTATTTTTTTTTCTTTAAACGTTTTTAACGAATAGTTACACCAAGTTTTTTTCACAGTAGCACAGCCACAACTTTAGAACTTGTTCTACCGAGTGGTATCACAAGTGGTTAGAACAAGTTGCAGTATGACTCAGAACAATCTCAAGTGAAATCTCCACAAACTTCATTACATGTCTTAGTCCAATCTGTCGCTGTCTGATTAGTAGAAAGAATCAGCCCTCAAAGTACACCTTGACATGTAATGTAGCAATTGTATTTCAGATTTCATTATTTGTTGTAGAATCGCGATCGACGTCAGCGAGCGTGGGGGGAGTGTGGACTGATGCAGAGTCGCTGGACCCGCTAGGGACTATGGACAGCATCAACTCGTCCTTCTGGTAAATTTATATCAAAACTTACAATGATGGTAGCAATAAATTATTTTTTGATATACTTGTTTCTAATTAAATCTTACTAACTTTTTAATAAAATATAGATCTAACTATACTTAAACAGAAGGTGGCAGGTAATCTGTTAACTGTTTGACTATATTAGTTTTTGAGGGTTAATATTAATTTTTCGTATCTCATATTAACCATTACCATATTTCTAAAATATATCGAATATAAAACACACGAATGTAATTATTATTTACGAAATACGTTAACTTTTATTACGTCTGCCGAACTCTTGTGAACTTATCCCATCTCATCGAGCATTGTCCTTCATCCCCGGGAGGGACGGACGGATCAATTGTACTTACATGTCGCGCTTGTTTACCACACAACACTTTTAGTTAGATCTATTATTAATAACTACAAGGCGAGTGTTAATCTTAAGTTACAGTTCGACGTCACCTTGCAGAGCCGTCCCCGCGCTAGCGCCGCCGCTTCCTCTGCCGGCCGTTCACAGCGACATAGAACAACAGGACAACTTCATCTTCGAGCCTAGAGTAAGCATATGCGCAGTTTGTCCAATTTTGCCTTTTACTGGAGATAAGTGTCTATTAGCAGAAATCTTACAGGACTCGTTTTTCCATTAAAAACATTAGTTAACTCCTAAATATTCATTATGTCCAAATAAGCCATTGTTATTAAGGAATTCCAAATCTCATCCCTCTAAAATAACTTCAGCACGTAGCAATGTCTTTTGGCATTTCCGGGGAACACTTCGTATTTACGTGACCTTCGGGCGCTTGTTATGTTATTAGGAGTACAAAGAATATCCATCTAGATGCTCTCCGGCAAGAGAGCCTTACCATAAGTTATATATATGAATTCCTGTACATGTAACAGTGTGGGGTCAACGTATCCCCATCTCACCCCGCGCACCCCGTATCGGAGCCGTGCCCCACGCTTCGCACCGACGACGCGAGACCTTCGCACAGAAGGAACGACGAAACTGGTAAATTGTTAGCATGATCCATTATGCTTGACTATTAAATTGAAGTTACTATAGTTTAACTATTTTTTATGCAATCGTTAGTGTTTATGTATATTTGCAATTGACAGATTACAAAGATAAGATGATTGGTTCAAATCCTGGGCTGCATTTTTAGTGAAGCATACAAAGTGATAGGTTTTTATCATACCCACCTGCTTAGCGTTAACTTTAATTGTCAATTTGCCGCCAAAACAGAATTAATGTATTGCCGCTGTTAACATATGAAAGCCAAAATATTTTTGGTAAAAGACCTCAAAAGCACAGTCACATACACACGGATTTTGTATGCATTGAGGGTTAAATTTGAAGTCTATGAAAATATGTTTTATGTGTCTATGTTTAAAGTAGAAACCGATACGGAGTACCAGGACGCACACACGGACGTAACCTCCAGCGGCCACGTGTGCCCGACGAGCGGCGACTCCGGCCAACCCAAACAGGGCAAGGTGGGGCGCTTCCGGGCGAAGATAGCCCCCGGGCATCACAAGCTGTGCACGCAGAAACTGAAGCAGGACTCCGTCAAGGAGAGAAATACGCCGCCGCAGCCGCACGGGCACCACCACACCAAGAATGTGAACCACCACCAATGCTGCGGCGCCTTTGGGAACCCACATGTGAGACACAAAGCCAGTAACTCTAGTTGTCACTTAATTTAAGCATTATATCAGTAAAAGTTTTAATGTCTTAGCGTCGAGTTATAGTTCAATAGCCTTTATTGTGAGAAAACATATCCCACTCCAGATCGAGAAGGAAAAATACAAATACCTTCCTTCTTTCCCACATGTAACCTTTTCATGCTCGACTATATTATTGAACAGTACTTACAGTACAATACCTTATGCCATCATCAGCTTTAGTTCTTTACACCATCAGCGTTTGTAGATTGGCGCCACGACTTTACACCCTGTAGTTCTAGTATCATTTGATTAGAACACGTTGTTTAATTACACATACCATTGAATGGAATATAACAAGTAAATAATTTTAATTAATTATGTTAATACGTTAAAGAGATGCTGAGTATTCAGTTCAAACATTTCCGCTTATGATTTGGCAGGTTGTTCGCGTGTTAGCTTAAGATAAACTCAAAGACATTACCTATTTGATAAATAAATGTTTTGGCCTATAAGATTTGATTTAACTGTTTTGTTGGTCCCCACGAGATTGTATTATTTTTTAACAATTACAAAATCGAATTATTTTAGCAACTAGCGTGGTATTTTTGTATAACTTAGAAAATATTTATTTTTAGACTTTTAATTAGTCTAACATATTTTAATTAGGTATTTACAAATATAGAATTAAGGCAACGTACATATGTATTCACTAGTCATTACAGAAAGAAGTTTTGTTTTTATTTATTTTTTTTTTAACCATGTTATTTTGAAGAGCTGTATTTAAGTTGTTGTTTATTTCAGATCTCAGATAAGTTCACGACATGCCAAAAAGAGATTCCAAAGAATACTGTAATGGAGAAGATTAAATCACAGATTAAGATGAGCTTTACTCGTTGACAATAGGATATCTTTTAACTTTATATGGTTATATTATAAAACTTAAAATGTTATAAAAATAGCTAAAAGGAATATTGTAACGCTGTGAGACAGCGGCACGTTTTAAAAGTAAATATACCAAATGATAACATTTCAAAGTTAGATATTAGTGCCCATAGATATTGCACTTAAGCTGCACGTATTACTTGATCATTACTTAGTAATGTGCGTATTGTTGTGATAAACACAAAATCATTAATAATTATCGTAAACCGTAGTAATTGATTTTTACGGTTTTAAACACTTTTATTCGAGTGAAATAGAGTCCATAAACAATATGAAGGTACATAAAAGAGTTACCAGTTGTATGGCAATCCTTCTGAGATTAAAGCAAAATTTTTAAAAAAATCCTCTTTACAACTTAGAGCCTTTCATAGATTATTTATTCAATACTGCGTTCTTATAAAGAACAAATATAGCGAAAATAAATTATTTTATTACCTCATAGCTAAAAATGCTATATGAAAATTAAAAAAAATCATTATTATTAAAATATTTAATAACATTTTTTATGTTTATAGTTAGGTTACTTTATTAAGTAGTATTTTTTTTCTGGACTGAGATTACTGTGAACCGATGTATCATAAAGAATTTCTTTTTTTTTGTATTTCTCAACACTATGATTTTTATTGTTTTTTTTTAAGTTTTCATTGATTATAAGTATCGTGCAAATCGCTTGGATCCAAGATACATTTAGATATAAATAAAACAAATGTTACTCTCCGTAGTTAAATGTTGTCAATTAAGAAAAAACAGTCTAGTCGCTTTGAGATTTCACTTGTACTTAATTTTTGTTTGAGATGTCAATGTCGATGTATATTTAACATGGCATCACCAAGATGCGTTTTTGATTTAAGTTTTAAATAAGTTTAACATAAAATCATGGACAAATTTGGAAGAACGCAAAATGTATATATACAACAAATTATCAGAGATGTTTGTTGCAATTAAATTCGTGTTTATTATTTAATAAAACAAATAAAAACAAATTGCTCTGAAAGGAAACATATTTCTGGTATCTTATTCGTTGATTTTATAAATTATCTGGAAAGCCTTGATTTGAAACTGTGGCTAAGGCTATGAAATTTCAGGACAGACAGGTTTTTTTAATTACCATACGTATGCTGTATGTGGTTTTTGGGGTTTGTCTCCCAAAACCTTTATTTTAAGCATTGCAAAAGAATACCACAATTACGCCAGCAGTATGCAGGAAGAGATCTATCTTCGAATGGGCCTAAAAGCACCAAAATTTCTCACCAAATCTCAGTATCCTAGATGTCTCCTTCCCACAATACTTCGATGACTTGGTTTAGCCATAACAACATAAGCAACGATTGCTGATGGTTACTGGCGGTAGGTCTCTGTAGGCGGAGACCGTCTAGGTAATAGTATTGTACAAACATTACTGTATTCCGGGTTGGAGGGCGCTGTAGCTAGTGTAAATACTTGAGTAACGCGACCCAATATCTTATGCTCCAAGCGACCAGCGCAAGGTGGTGCTATGAATATCATAACAAGCGCCACATATCTCTTACCATCTGATGAACGTCCCGCTTCGTGAAATAGGTTAAGTAAAACAACGAAAGCTTACGTTACAAGAGAAGGCTGCAACAGAAGAAAGGTTATGCAAGCTAAGCTGCAGTAAATCGCTTTTGCAAAGCTAACACATTTACTACATTGTGACGGTAATTACTTTTTAAATTTGTAATTGTTTTTTTACCCTTTTTTTGGTTTCGTGGGGGAAATCTTCGAAAAGATACATCAGGGTTATGTGGAGATTTTTATCCATTAAAACCCCCTCAGTGGTCACCTACAGCGTTTAGAGAGGTCACAGGATCTCAGTGCGGAAAACAACTGCAGCCTCGCAAACGCTATGCTGGGATAGCCCTTCCCGGGGTCTGCTTTATGCAAACCCTACCAGCCTTGAGAGTAATATTCAACGACCCGAGAACACGTCTAGCCAATCCTCCTCAGAGTAATTCAAAAGGCGATGAGAATCCCATCCTCACCGCTAACGACCCCAAAGGCCCCATTAAGATAGGGGAACATCATTTGTTTTTTACCCTAACCTATCTTATTCATAAACAGTGATTATAATTAGTGAATGCTGTGTCTATTCTTAACAATCATGTACTAAGACTGCTTGTTTAAATCCTTGCTATATTTTAGTGCTGTATGATTGATTATAGATCTAATCAATAAATAAATATACAGAACAAAATCATAACCTTTTTTTTGCACTTCTCAAAATTTGTCCACGTAATAAGGTACTTTTTATAAGGTTATTTTTGCGCCACCCTATAGTTATAGGTTCTACATTTTTGTGATTTAAATAATAGATATATCATTGTACCTACATTGTAGATCAATTTTTTCGTATGTTTTATTGTCACGATAATGCTTATATATAAATATATGTATTTGTCACTGTGTCACTATATGTAGTTTAAACTTCACTATTGTGGAAATAAATCAATTGCAAATACTACATCTTATTTATTTTAAAAAAGTTTGTGTATCGCCTTCTTGATGATGCTTTATTGTAAGAAATCAAAATTTCAAAAGAAAAATAATATCGAGACGTTTTATTACAGATGTAATTATAATGTGAATCTTTGTGTAATAGAAAAGATTTTTATCTTAACAGTTTACAAATTTATATAGTAGTTTTTTTTTAAATATAGTTATTGTTGTTAGTTTTACTGTTTGTTTAAAGCTCTATTGGACCGTAATCCGTGAAGTAAAAAAATTTTCACATATAAATAATTTCTTAATAAAGAAAAGATAAAATAAAATATAATAAGAAATGTGAAAGACTTGAAAGTGCTGTCATACGAAACATTTTTTCTTTAATCTTTACGCAACATTAACCCTACAGAGAAGTATTTTCTAATATTATTCTACATACTCGTTTACTGCCGTCTCACTGCTACTTACTGTAACTATTTTACTGATAAAAAAAAAAACGTTATTTCATTACATATTATATTTTTCTAAATAATTTATGATGGAAGAATAAAGATAATTAATAGAATTTAACTAAATAACAGTAATATAAATCATTTGTTGTAAATAGGTTATATTTATAATTAAGGGTAATACTTAACAAATTTATAGAGAAAACATAATAGCGTTCTGCTTCTGCGCAAAACGAAACCAGAATATACTTATTCAAAGCTCAACTCCGTTCCCTTCAAATGTCTCTCGGCCCATTCGTCGAATCTCCGTGACAAATCATCCGACATATAGTTCTTCCAATCGCCGATTTCTCCTTTCCTGATAAATCTGAGTTGTGTCTGCTCCAAATAACTTTTGCCGAAGGATTTTTCCAAGATCGCTTCTAAATTAACGGCCCTGTTGAGCTTCATGTTTTGGAACGACAGGTGATCGCAAAGCCTGTACACTTGCTCGTCGCTTAAGGTTTTTCCGAGGAAGTCCGCCGTCTTCCTGATAACCGACGGCAAATCGCGCTTCATTTCCTCGAACTTTATGAAGAGCAGATTTGAGTCATAGCGTCTGTTCCAAAAACCTGTCATAATAATGTCCAATCCTAGATTTCCAACAGTTTTAACATTTCATAAAAACAGTCTTCTTAATTTTCCCACTGTTATGACTTGGGGCCTTCTCTCACGAGGAAAGAGTAAGACATCCAGTACACTGGCGAGGCACGTTTGCGGATATCACCACATGACATGACCATGAAATCTGCCAGTTTTGGCATCTAGCGAGTTTCTCAAGATTTTTTGTTTCTTAATCAGAACTAACAGAACTCACTGGGTATCGAACCCGTAACTCCTCAAGATGTACAGCGTGTACAATCGCTTTTCAAACTGTACTATCACGTCTTCCATACCTAATACTAATGTCATAATCTCAGTAATCTCTCCATGTAAAGTATACTTTCCAATGTATCACGAAATAAATAAAATTATTTATTTAGTTAATGTAAAATATTAAAACAAATTATCCCTTGCTTACCCAAGATGTGATTCCAAACAGGGCCGAAAGGTGCGCGGTCCCTCATGAACAGGTCGCAGAACTCTTCGAAGGTCCCCTTCAGGCCATGTACGAGCGCACAGTAGTGGTAATATGAGACCACCGTGTCTTTCGGGTTTCTCGATGTGTATATCACCTGGATATATATATTCGTAAGACTATTTTACATTTATTGGGCTATTATGGTACATTGTAATTTCCCACCCTAGACAGATATAACTGTGCATAGTTTGTCCATTTATCCACTGCCTATTATAATTAAAAAAAACCGTTCGTTATTAACTTAGTATAGCAGAATTTTAATAATTTCAAATTATTTAGACCTTAGGCTTAGCACTGCCGTCTTCTCTCTGAATATCCATCGGCAGCAGGTCCCAGGGCAAATGGCTGCGGATGTACCTCGGGTGTGCGAGGCGGTACTTCACCAGGTCCACCGATGTGCTTTTGACGGATTCGTCGTGCCACTCCGCGTGCCCGTCGACCATGATGCATGACAGCTCAACCAGTGGACAACGGATCTTAACAGAACAAGAGTATACAGATTCCAATTCTTATTTTTTTATTCATCGAAACGTTGTGTTGTGAAGGAAAGAATTTATTTAATTACTATTAAAAAAGTTTATGACGCCATAAAGATATATTGTCCTTAAATTGATATACCTGTAAGTTCATTCGACTCCACTCCAAACGTAAAAACCAAACGAGAGAAAATATTTGTTAAGCGTAGAAAAAAGAAATTTTATATAGTAACATACAAAAATATTTTTTGATATAATAATATATATAAAACATTAATTATGTACAACATGTTTTGAAATTATCTGAGCGTAACAAAATAGTTGAATACATATTAGAAAACACGGGATTAATAAACTCTGAGACTTTCTCACATTCTTGAGAACATTGCAACTGTTTCAACGACTCAACAGACTTTTTTAATAAAACTAGAGATAATGTTGAATATTATGTTAGAAACACATATTCTACAAACTTTATAATATTAGAGTTTTTACAATGAAAACAGATAAAAATTTTATGTCGTTAGAAATAGTTTATACGCACTTGTTGAAGTGATTTGGCACCCTCGTAGTCTAGATCATGGCCAATGAGCCAGACCATCTCTTGTGCCCAAGTAGAACCTACACAGTACATATATTCATCATTAAAAAAATTACGTTCGTTGTATGCTACGATAGAATTGATACAAAAGATCAAAATATTTTGTTATTTTACAAATTTTACTTTGTCAGAACCAACTATGCTGTTCTCCCAGGCGCTCGTGCACTTTACCATTCCAACTCAATTCACTTATTTTGCTTACCATGAGGGTTAGAATCGAATGCCTAAATGAATAATTTGGTGTCTACTTGCATATCAAACCTTTTTCTAACCGTTTGATACTATCATAAGCAATAAAATTGTGATACGGGCAGTGTTGAATGGAATTCAAACCAAATTAACGATGCACTTGATATTTAATGAGCATATGTAGGTTAATAATATTGAGCATATGTATGTTAATAATAGAAAACAAGAAAGTACCATACAATTAAGAAAAATCCTATTATATCTGTTAGATCTAAGAGCAAATGATTTTAAATTTGAAATAAATGTTCTAAAGTTTCATTACTTTGTACTGGCAACCCTACAATTGTATCAGACTGTTGCTTATTTCATGGATTTTATATACGTTACATACCAGTCCGAGGATATGAACACATCCAAACATCGTCCTTCAGTACCTCCATATCTAATATATCCTGACCGATCGTCATATAGTCAGCAGGTAATATCACTCTTCCGGGATTAATTTCAACCATGCAATCTTTCTTCTCAAACATTTTATCCAACATCTCTCCAGTTTCTTCATCAAGCTTCGAAAATGTTAATAAAGGCTTCGTCCTCATTTTTACGGTTGTGTTATAATGTTAATAAAAAAAAATCACATCTGTATTTTTTTCGATACGAAGCAAAGGACGCGTGTGTCACTGTTGAGTACTGGTGTATTGTGATCGCGTGCTGTGCCAGCGAAACGTACATTTCCCGCCAACTCTCACTAACAGCAAACAGGAGTGTTCGCTTTCGTTTAAAGGGAAAAAAAACAATTATTTTCCTCATAAATAAAATTTTTCTCTATTTACTTCGCACCTATCATTACACTAATAACAATAAATATATTTTACTGTTTTGCTCCTTGATACCCACATATAAGGTAGATTATTCGTTATTTTATTTATTAATTCCTTTGTTCACAGTATGACATTTTCCATTCTTTCTTTTTCCTTTCAATTTACGTCCCTACTGTTGGATCACAGGCCTGCCCTCAACATGAGGGCAATGGGCCATAGTCACCACGCAGGCCCAATGCGGAGTGGTGACTTCACACACACCTTAGAATAAATTGTAATTCATGTGCAGGTTTCCTCACGATGTTTTCCTTCACCGTTTGTATTTCGATGTTGTTAGTAAAGTACACAAATGTACATGACTCAAATATTAAAGTCATTGTAAATCAAGATACATACATAGTGATTTTAAAATATATGTACAAACACAAGCTATGCTTTATTAGAGTTTTCATCGTGCACAGAAGGTGGAGAAATATAGACAATTTATTTGTAATATATCATTATCACAATAACTATGTAATAATTCACAATAATCCAGTGATATAACCAGAAACAATACAAATCCTTTATAAATTGTAAAATTCCAACTCTCCGGTTTCGATAACGTACATAGACTGCAACTTTTTTTAACATAAAGACATTTTTTTATTAAAATTAATAAAAAAGTTAAATAATCGTCGAGTAGTCTTATAAAAAAATATGTTTTCAATTCATGTTATTAATCAAAAAATATTATTTTTGCCAACATTTGTTAAATATTTCAACTCCCTGTATACAGAGCAGTTGTTTCCGCATTTTCTTCCTGATCATTCGCTTTCGTTTCATTCGTGTTATGCAGGTTTGCTTTCCTTCAAATTAACAGCATTGAGGGTAGACCAAGAACCAGTATTAGATTAACTATAAATGTATATTACAACTTACACTTAACTCTGGGCTCTATAGATATTCTAAACAAAGATACATGAAGGTTCTGAAACTCTGTATTTCGCAATCTATTTTAAAAATTTGCACCGTCGACGGTTAAAAAGAAAAACTTAGGCAGGAAGACGTAGAATTACATTCGTAGAGATGTTTGTGAATAGGTTGGAATTAATGAGAGATTTTTTAGTAAACTCATCATAAACCTTAAAATTGAAGTTATTAACATTTGTTATTTTTGTCAATGTAATAAAGATATTAACAAGTGTAACCGAACAAAAATAAAAAGTGAGGTATAAAATTGTTGTTGATTCCCATATTTAAGTCTTATAATCTCATATTTAAGTTTACTTTGTGCCACAGAGTTCAGAACATTTAAAATGCTTAGTTTGTGGATTTTTATCGAAAATAAATCAGCACTCTTCAAATCGAAATTTAATTTATCTTTACCACTTCTCGGAAAAAAGGTATGATTGAAAAACAAAAAATTGTGTTAATTTTATTTATATTCAAATAGACTTTATTTTTTAACTGTTATAGAATAAATACATTTAAAATCAATTTTATATTTCTTGACATGAGTACACTATCATATTCATCCTTATTCAACAGGATTTTGCACAACTATCAATATAAAGTCTCTATCGGGAGCAACCAAAACTTCTGTCTTTTTACTTCTTATACGAAGAAATGTTAAATCATTGGATGGGTCAAGATCTCTTACAACAGCTTTGGCTTTATCTACCAATGCTGATAAAAGTCCTGCGTATTGTACTGAGACATGGTTATCCAAAGTTGTTTTGATGGGTATACCTTCACCGTTGACGACGACAACCCCAGCTACTCCTTTATGCCCCGAAAGCTTTCTTACAGTTTCCTCGGCTTCGTTCGCCATTATAACAATTTAGAAAAATAATTGCAATATGCGGATGATTATCAATATGATTTTCACTGACAGTTACCTAATTTGAAATTGTATTTATTCCTCAAATAGATGTTATAAAGATAACACATAATTTTATTTTCTATAATATTCAAACATAAAGTAAAACAATGACTATTAGCTGTTTAAAATAAATGGATAGAGTTTTCAAAATGAATAATAATAATTTAAACAGTTTTAAAGATTTTATACATATGCATTAGATGAAATTACATCAAGAATTTTCTAAAATGAATAATGGCAGTACAGCTTCATGTCAAAACGACATTCTTGTTTAATGTTCTAGCGATAAATGTTTTTAATTTACCACAAAAAATGTATTAATCCACGATGTTGATGTGATTTATTATTTTGTAGTTTAGTTTAGAATATGATTTGCACAATGGTTGGATCGTTAATGATATGGAAGTTAAAACATTGTAAACGTTTAAAAAGAACCAAAAAAGCTTTTCATTCTTTAGATGAAAATAATTTAAGTGTACAATCAACACGTGATGTTAAGACAGAATTAGATTCATCAAACGAAAACCAAGTATGCAGAGTTTGCCTGAAGACTGGTGACATACCAATACATCACAATAATTACTTGCAAAATATTGCCGAGTCCTTAAGTAATTTCACTGGAATAGAAATTAGCCCAGATGATGAGTATCCTAAATTTATTTGTCACCCGTGTTACGCTCTTTTAAAAGGGGCAGTGCTATTAAGGAAAACAGCTCAAGAATCTAATCGGTTACTTCATCATCCCCCTAAAGAACCATCAGATAACGAAATCACAAATGGTGCCATACAAGCTGAATTTGATTTTGATGATCAGATAAAAGAAAAGTCAGAGACAAAAAAGTTTTTTTGCAAGAAATGTGTTGCGGAGTTTGAGACATTTGCAGATTACAATAACCACAGATTGACACAAGAGCATGAAAACTCAAGACGCACATGTCCCATTTGCAAGAACTCCTACACTTCATTATACTTCAGAAGACATATGGCTCTACACTCTACTCCGGAAATATTATTTGTATGTGACATTTGTGGGAAGAAATTTACAATAAAAGCATTATTTACACGTCACAGAGCTACACATTTCAATAATTTTCCATTCCATTGTTCTTTATGTCCTTACAAGGGTAGATTTAAGGAATCATTGAAAATGCATATGCGCTTTCATACAGGTGAGAAACCTTACCAATGCCCACATTGTCCTGGTCGATACGTTAGTAAAAGTAATTTGAATAAACACATGTGCCAACATAAGACTGACTTTGATTTTAAATGTGAGACCTGTAGCAAAGGATTTTACACAAAAAGAAAACTTGATATGCACTACAAAGTTGTTCACACTGGATTAAAGGATCATATATGCAATATTTGTGGCAAGACTTTTGGTTACCGGAAGCAGATGATGAAACATCAACTTAGGGTACATAAAAGGGAAAAGTTTCAGAATGGAAGAATGCCATTGTATTTACAAGTGGAAAGTAAAAACCAGCAAATTCAAAATTATTAATATCATTTCTAATGTATTAAACTAATCCACTTTCTTTTGTAAAACAAGTAGCAGGTGATTTCAATATATGGTTTTTGAATTATATAGTGCTCCTATGCAAAAATGTCAACAAATAATGATCAATGTATTTGCAAAATTTTTCTTTTTTGAGAGATAATAATATTTTTACAATGAGCCACTATACATTGTGCAATTCTTCAAGTTATTTTTAATCTCTAAATGTGTCATGTATGTAAGAATTAATGAGTAAGAGTAATTAAATATACTATAATATATATTTAGATTAAAAAGAAATAATAATAATAATTTATTAGCAGTATTTACACTTATTAATACACTGAAAATCGATGGTCTTGAATGAAGCTAAGATTGTATCTCGGGACCCTGAATCACAAGTTCACAACTATTTATGGGGGAATTTTTCAAATATACAAATTAAAACTGAACAAAAATGGGTTTTTGCAAGGAAGAGTTATTTACTCTCATAATCATAATAGTCATAATTGATTAGCAGTTAAATAATGTTTATATACATATAAAGGAGTAGCAATCATCATATTAATCGCATCATATATGTCCAATTCCTAAATTAATCTGGGTCAGTGTTTGGGGTGTGTATTGGGTATAGTGTGTGTGAGTGCGAGTTTGTGTGAATGTATTTGGATTTAATATACCTTATGATGCTATAGACTATCTGACAAGCTCTTTGGTTTCCTTGTAGTTCAGTTTGCATAAATGAGTATGTAGCATATTCTTACAGGTGTACAGGGATCTATCTTTTATATCAATTCCTCTTAGAACATTGTTGTATACTGGGTTTTGTGCATATAGTGGGCTCCTTTTGTATGTCCGATTTAGCCATTTGCATGGATATTTGAAATGTTTGATTACCTGTCAAATCTTTGTAATCTTGTCGAATTTTAATTGCATACCAATGAAATGCACATTTTATTACTTAGACAAAGTTAATTGGTTGGTTGTACTTATTTATAAATTTTGTTTCCTATAAATATTTAAGAAAAAGGTCATTTACACAATTATTATAACACCTTCGTTGTTAGTTTTCCCGCCTCCTATCGTCTAATCCGTCGTCATCCAATAAACAAATGGAAAGGTCCCGATTCTCTATACTCAAGAAAAGTTACATTTTTTTTCTCCGGTTTCTCCCTTATATTATTACATACTCTAGCACAGTAACCCAAAGTGAATCTTGATCTCCGGTACGAGACAGCGCCAGCATTCTGTCTCACATTGCCTCTTGCCAGTCCACTGCTTGAAGCTCGCGAAGGTCGTGATCTACGGCATTCTTCCAGCGATATTTAGGCCGGCCGACAGTTCGGCGGTCAATTGTGGTTCAGAGGAACGTTTTTTTGACGCTACGATCGTCTCTCATCCTTAGCAAGTGACCCATCCAACGAAGTATGGGAGCTTTGGCTTCTCCCGTGATATTCAGTTCACCAACCAGCCTCTCAATTTCCATGTTGTGTCTGGCTCGCCACCTACCGTCCTCCCCTTGGGTCAGGTTGAAGATCCTACACATGATGATATTATTATTCATGTCTTTATTTTCTTTCTATTATTTACACCATTATTTACTATATTCAACGCAACCTCAATTTTACATGATCGTTCTTTCACCGATCAAATTGTATAGGGCACTGGGATTGAAACAAGGACAAACTTATTAGAAAGCCAGTTATTGATCAATATTCCACGAAGGCCGTTATTAAGTCACAATACGAAAATGAAACTATTGTTTTTACTGGGTACATATTTAATAAAAATAATAATAAACTAAACTTAAAGCAATACATTTACGAAATATGTGAGGAATTAACTTACACAATGTGTTGTTAGTGCCGACAAAAGTAATTTTTTTTATTAACAAACCTTTTTCTTTAGTAAGGTTGTGTATTTAAACCCTGTGAGAAGTCAATAGTTAGGTTAAACTGTTGTAAGCAACCCTGCGCCAAAAGCTATGTTGTAAGTAGCTCAAATATCTCCATTGGCTATTTAGGCTTTAAAATAAATTGTTTAGTTTTTTCATTGTCAATTCACGGTTATTATTTAAACTATTTTTTGAAACACGCCGTTAATTCTAACATTAAAATTAATTCAACTAAACTTTGTCAACATTAATGAACTCTTTAAAAGTTAAACCAGGAATGGAACAGATATTTTTCAAACAGTAAGTTAATTTTGTTTAAGTTCATTTATAGTTATGACAAGTAAGTAGAAATGATGATGATGTCTTCAAAGCAGTGCTTTGTAGACTCTATACATATGTTTGAAGATTATCAACTCTTCTAATTCAATCCATTAAGAGTTCATTACTTGTATGTATGTAATAAAATTTTGCTCTAGGTTTATTACAAACTTACGAATGATTAGTTCCAATCACCAGGATTAGCTCTGTTTCCAAATGCGTTGTTATCCCAACCTTCAGTATTGTAATTACCAAAATTGCTATCACCGGAGCCATCATTTCCACTAAATCCACTATTATGTTTTCCAAAATTATTATTTCCAGGTCCAATGTTTCCAAATCCGTCATTTCCTTGGCCACTGTTCCCAAATCCACCACTACCGTATCCGCTATTCCCAAAGTTGTTTCCGAAGCTACGATTTTGAAAGTTATTCCATCCACCAAATTGATTTCCGTTTCCAAAGTTATTATCATTGTTGAATTCACTACCATCTCCATATCCATAATCATATAATTCGGAATCCATGGCACCGGCTTGGTTACCGAAACCACCCTGACCACCGAATCCACCGAAACCACCACGGTTTCCGGCACTACCACGTCTATTAAAACCACCTCTATTCCTGGAACCCCGTTGGTTTCCAAATATTGCACTTCCATAGTTTCCTCTTTTAGCTCCCCTGTCTCCAACGCCTCTTCGCGCTCCGTCCGATCGGAAAATTGGCGCGGTAACGTCACGATGTATATTATAATCTCCGGCATCGAAGACGCAAAGCGCCTTAACGCAGTGCAAAACCTTAAAAACAAAAGAAATATAGAATAACATAATATCTTATTAGTTGTCCCCACGGGCCTTGTAACACAGAGGCCCAGGCTTAAGTTCTGAGATGTGTTGGTACTAAGGTTTGCAGACCTGCCTGCTAATTTCCCAGCTACTACCTCTCGTATTCTGAATCAGCTTCCATTGAAGCATCGCAATGTTCCAGCTATCGTCGTACGAGAACCGGAGTATTCTGAGCAAGCACACTTTGTCTTTTACATCCTCATTGTCACTCAACACTGTGTCAAATTGAAATCAAGTAGGAGCCTATTTGTCGATAAACAAAATATAAAAAGTTTAACCTTTCTCTCTACCCGAGAAAAGTGTAACGCAGCATCCGGCTCAGCTGCTGCTCTCTCCACCAACTTTTCTATGGCTGGTCTTAAACCTAGAATCAACGCCGCCGTGCGGGGAGACATCTTGAAGTTGAGCCAATTATCTAGACGAACTACATTATCAACCTGTAATAGAAAGAATTCAATAAGATCAATGATATAACTAACGCCTTTATAATAATACTGAGATGATGGTTAGGATGTTTATACAGCAAAGGATAATTACCCACGTCGTTTGAAGAGATGGTAGCCTCAACACAGTTAACTTTTCACTTGCTCTAATTAAGATTTTTTTTGTTTTAAAGTAATGCTTACCCATTCAACTTTCCTGCAACCAAATAAGAGTAAATGCAACGGCGCCACCATAGTTGTTTGTTTGCAGCTAATCGCGCGCGTACGCACTTTCTCACCAAACACAAACAGCGGTGAGGGAAACTTTTGATCTTGATTGCTGCAATTAACTGATGTCTTATGGATAAGAGCTGGTTTCCCTTCTGTGGTTAAAACCTAAAATAAATTAATGAAATATCAAATAAACGATATCTCATTAACGCAGTAACCTAATCGCTTGCCTTGTAATAGCAGTCCAAGTTCCATTCTGGGAGGACTTGTTCAGTATTATTGTCTGTACGATTGATTCAAACCTGCCTGGTTAGATACCATTGATAGGTTATAAATCTCCTACCATAACAGGATTGCTTTGTTATGACTTAACATATAAGAGCGAGCCATTGTATATTGTAGTCAGGTAGTACTTCACAATTTTGCAGCTATAGTGTCACTTAACATCATTTGAAATTCAAACAAGTATTTCGAATTAAATTTAATTGCAGATATAAGTATGTATATCAGATATTGAAAACTAACCTTTCTTTTTCCTTGATGTAGACAGACGTTAGGGTACAATCCCATACACAACAATGCAATTACTTGGTCGAGAATTGGGTCTGGGTTGGTTGTAACCCATCTTTGCCGGAAGCAGCATTCCTCAGGGAACCCAATGGAAGTTGTCAAAATATCTAAAAGAAAACAATGCACACATAGAACTCATTTGAATCAAATTGATGCCATGTTATACTGTTAGACAGTATTTGACCAATATTTGTAAGTGTAATTTGTTTTATAATTTGATGAAGCAACAATGCAGGTATGATTTCCACCAAATGGTTAGTGATATAACACAACAATAACGATGTAGCACTAGTAAGGATACACTGCACCGGTTTTTACGTGTCACTTTGAAACCTAAGACTAAGTCTCATTATCCCTGAAATTTAACTTCCTTGCAATCCAATACATGGTAGTAATGTTTTCTTGTTTTTACGCGAACATTACAAATTTATGATAATAAAACTAAATTTTATTGATTTATCGTTTCCCTTAAAAAAGAACACTGATTTCTACCAAGGATGATCCATGAACATTGTGAAATTAAAAAAACACCCTAATTTCTATAGAGAAGATAGTTCTGTAATGCCACCAATTTGGCGTTTCATCATTAATAAAATTCAATCAAACACCAGACACACCACTAGAAGACTTCAAGACGTAGTGAACTCATTCTGTATATATTAGACAACAAATAATAACTAAAAAGTTACAGGTAGCCCATGATAGCAATGAAGTTGAGACATCTGTGACATCAGTGCCCTTGTGACCATGCCTGCTGCGCAAGACTATTTAAACATGGGATATTAAAAATAAACAAAATAATAATATAAACACGATAAATCCATAAAATTTTGTTTAATTAAACATAGTGGTAATGTTAGTGTACACAGATCTACAACCATTTATGTTGGAGATCTTTAGGAAAGGCCATGTCCAGCAGTGGATGTGTATTGGAAAATGATGATAATGATTTATTGTAAAAATACTGCATCACTCAATATCCTAATGAATTCCCTTGAAGTTACTCACTTGTGAGTTGGTTCTTAGCCTCGTATGTGACGCGTAAGGTTGTTTGTTGAATGCCTTTCCACTCGCACCATCTCAATTCGGCACCTTCGCTTTTATTGTATTCTCGCTCCCACATCTACATTAATAGAAATTAATTAAAAAATATTATCTTAGCATTCTGATCTAAGGTAGTTAAGTAATTTTTATCATGCCGTTAAGTGACAAGGTGGCTGCAAATTTTGAAGCATGCTCGCCCAGGATAACTGGTCTTTCAAATGTTAGCAGTTGTCCAATGTTATCGATTTCTGGGCCACTTATTGGTAGATGCCAGTATTTTTGTAACCCAGCTGACCAGCTACCACCTTTATACTGTAAGTTTCCCGCCACAACAGCAATGCTGTATTTCATCAGTCTACATATGAACGCTAGAGTATTCTGTGCGATGAAGGTTCGATGTATAGCCATAACCCATTGTAAATAAAAAAAAAACATACAAAAGTCGTTGTTTGTAATAGGTATTGTAATAACTAGCCTGAAAAGCATTAAGCATTGCTACATGATCTGATGCTCTGTCTCCGGCTAACGCCCGTTGATGCATAGACAATCTTCTACGCCCCTCTACCACAAAGATCTCTGGGAAGGTGGTTGAATTAGCAGCCATTGTTGTTAAGGCATCGCCGACACCTAACACAAAACCTAGCACCATCATTTTACCAAGGCGTGGCTCTGAAAAGATATAGAATAATTATGTAACAATGTAAATAAAATTATGAAATGTTTTGTTTATGAATCCCTCCTCTCTGGTTTAGGACCGACCTCTCACGCAAGGACAAATTTAAGCACTTTTATCTTCCAGGCTGGCAAGTCAGGTATAGGTAAAATACCACGGCAAATACCATTTCTACTACTAGACAGTAGTGTGTAAATATTATTATGTTCCTCTTGAAAGGAAATTGCAAACTAGTGAAATTTTCCTGGGGTAACAAGATATAGTGTCTCATATTATAAGGCTGCGCGCTCAACTTACCGATCGGTAGCTTAGCAAGTATTGTGCCCAGTGGTGTTAAGGAATCGTTTCCATCAAGACAACCCAGTTCACGGAGCAAGGCTTCAGCTTCGATGACAGCATCCAACGGCGGCGGTTCCGGTGCCTTCGACAAGAAGTGACCGATGCTGCCGAGACGCAGGAGTTTGATACTAAAAATAATGATAATAAATGGTATATTTATAGTATGTATACAAATTTCATAATGTTAAAACACATTAGAAGTATTTTATTAAAAAATGTAACAAGGCATACATACTAACACAGTCACGGGAATTAAGCACAGTCGTATGAATTTTATAATATGTTTCATACAACTATATTTCTACTAGCTGTTCCGAGCCGGCTTTTCTGCCCGCAATATAAAATTTGATTTGAAATTTGTCTGAAATATTCCTTAAGAGCAACCGCAACCACAAATGATTTTCTATAGCAACTATACTACAGCAACAGCATAAATACTTAATGAAAACGTTTATAAACGTAATTAGAAATAAAATGAAAGATGTATGAAATTAAAATTATAAATATCCTATAACCATCAACAAATCATTCCGCGTAGAATGGTTATGTCCCCAAGTCGATACGAAAACTAGTTTTCACGTGATTGGCGAACAAAGAAAATTAATTTTTATTGTATATATACAAACTTAATGTCTGAATGACACCTTAAGCAACAGGCGCGTGCATAGAGGTCTCGTATATTGTACGCATACCACACCTATGGGTGGCATGATAGTATGGTGGATATAGTATTGGAGAGTGTGTAGTGCTTATATATCTATATCCACCCCCTCGCTAAAGATACAGCAGGCATAGACATTTTTCTGTTACGTCAGCCCAGGGGAGGAAATAGAACGTCGGTTGTGTATTGGGCAATTATGCAACCAAAAAGAAAATAAAATGTAGGCATAATTACAAATATACCACATAATTCATATGAAATATATAAAGCTGGTTTTCTTGAATATTTTTGTTATCTAGTTGGTCTTAATTTATTTAGGTTTGGATAAATTATGAAGATGTTGATGGTGAAGGGATTCAGCCTCCTACATGTATAACAGCAATGTTATAGTGGCAGTTTGACAATAAGGCGGTGGTAGCAACTTTGTGAACTCATAAAAATATTGCCTCCATTCTCACCTCAGTGCCAGCTCATGGAGCGGTGTGCGGAACATTTCAGCGGTTTGATGCTCATCGAGCCGCTCATAGCGCGCCTTAGAGCACAGGGTGAAGCACACGCCCGGCCTGACACGACCAGCACGTCCCTTGCGCTAAAAAACCATATAAATATGCAATAGAAAATAAAAAAAAATATTATGCTCTCCTAGAACCAATGTATATAAAAATTATGGTTGTAAATAAATTAAATAAAAAAATTATATTTTCTTATATTATACATACACTGCAACTTATACATATGTTAACCCAGTAATTTCATTGGCTCTCATACTACAAACTAAGACTAATTTTTGTACAAACTGGCGTTTGGCGGTGGAAATAGGCACCATGGTGGTACGTAAATAAATAAACATTACATAGTTCTATCTAAATGAAAAACACCACGACCATCAGCATATAGACGTCCACAGCTGAACATAGACCTCTCTCAAAGATCCCCACATCGATCGGTCCTGTGCCGCTAGCATCACCGGGCACCAGGGGCCGTCGTTTTTAGGTTATCATATCGAAATATCACATTTTTAGCAATTATCATATTAAATTAAATAACAATTAATAAAAACAACATACAACAGGGGAGTAAGTGTTACCGCACAACAACTCACGGAATTTAAACCTCACCTACTCATGGTGCACCCTGCTAATCAACAAACGAGGCTCTGGCTCCCACCAACCCGCATTGGATCAGCGTGGTGGAAAATGTTCCAAATCCCTCCATGTGAATCCCTACCTGATCGATGTAAGAATCTTTCGGGTAGGCATATGTCCAGCAGTGAACATTTATCGGCTGATGATATTGGTTATGAATAATAAAAATATAAAAAAATCATTCTTTTTAATCAACAATAAAACCTCACCTGTTCCAAATTGGTCCTGCTGGCCCAGACGGTTGCATATGACGTCATGTTGTTATGAGACGTAAATAGCTTCATCTTAGCCTTGCACGAATCGATCACATACACCACATCATTAATCGTGATAGATGTTTCCGCAATATTTGTCGACAGAATTACCTGTAATAGGATGAACCTATTATATCGTTACAAACACAGTATTAGATGATGTCTTACAATAATTAATGTTTCTAGTATCTAGTCAAGCATTTAAAAAGTTAATTATGGTAATAAAATTAATAATCGTTACATCCTTAATAACTTTATCTATATATCTTTAGTCTGAATATTTGACATTTACCTTAGTTAATCCGGAAGGTGGCGTAAGAAACACCTTCTTCTGATCCTCTCTAGGTATTTGACTATGCAATGGCAGTATTACATATTTAGACGTATCTCCAAACATTTTAGAATGCTGAAGATGTTTCATCAGAGAAAAGATGATATTCCATCCAGGCAAGAAAATTAATATGGCACCTTCATTTTCTAAGCGGTTTATGTAGAGCAGTAGAGCTTCTATTAATTCAAAGCTAAGCTATAAAAAAAACACAAGTAATAACTTACTGTTTAATGATAAAGAATTTTTAATTATATAAGTACAATAAATAGTTTTAAGGCTTAGTGGTTAAGCAGTTGACTGGTTACATGGAGGTTCTTAGTCCGAATGCAGAGCTATATTTTGTTGTTTGGCCTGTGTCAGGGCTTTACAAACTCATCTGGTTAGTTAGCGGTTTCATATCATAAACCGAAACAGCTGTGTTCTGGCTTTCTTATGCACTTTTCACCATCAACAGCCTTATGTTCGTTTAACACCATGTGAATTAGATTTCAA
The DNA here is from genome assembly GCA_029030555.1 of Ornithoptera alexandrae. NCBI lineage: Eukaryota > Metazoa > Arthropoda > Insecta > Lepidoptera > Papilionidae > Ornithoptera > Ornithoptera alexandrae. The sequence goes on from JARDVY010000031.1 coordinate 4,756,634, forward strand.
GTATTAGCCTATTGTAGGTAAAAAATTATATATTCATTAATAACCAATAAATGGAAAATCTTACATCTTTTTCTGATAACTTTTTCATTGTTTCTTTAGTGCTCGGTGCATAATTATCTGCGAGTTCGCAGGTTTTATTTAAATCTTCTTCTGGTTCGTCTAAACCTAAAAAATATTTATTATATTGAATTCTTTAATGAAATAAAATTTAACCCTTTACTGAATAGATATTTTGGGAACCTAGTAATCAAATACCTTGGTTTTAGAAGGTAAGCAGTTAGTCTTAATGTAAATCGACACAAATATATTGTTTCTATATGGTATATTTAACACTCTTGTTTTGTATGGTCTATTTAATACCCATATAAGAACATAAATGGTATATTTAACATCAGTACGAGAGATCAAATTTCCGCTCCAATTGTTTCGTTTAAGTAATATATGATATGTACAAGAATAGACTTATGATGTACCCAGTCGCAGTAATTGGAGCTATTTATTTTTTACCAATATTTAAAATCCGAAATAAATTCTCACCTTCTTCATCATCATCCTCGTCATCCCTGCTGTTGACCTTCTTGCCAGACGCTTTGCGCTTCCTTATTTCCGGTGGCGGTACGAAACTGGTCAGCTCGACACAGTCTTCAAGGAAGTACTGTTGTACAGGATATGTACGGCCTGGGATCTAAATTTTTTTATATTTTGAGAAAATCTATATTTTATTACATAAGAATTCTATGCATATCTATCAAATAAATGGATAGATATAAAAGTTATCCATATATATCTATTCACCTATCCATTCGTCTATCTACTTATAGATATGCACAAAATGCCACCTCGAGAACTGGACAGTTGCCAAAGTAGCTGGTGAAGAGTGTGACGTCAACAGTGGCCGACATGAGGACGATACGAAGGTCGGGGTAGGTGTGTGCCATGTCACGAAGCAGGATTAGCGCGAAATCGGTGTCAGCGTCGCGTTCGTGCACCTGCATCACAATATTTTGATTTAAGAATTAGAAATATCTTAAGTAACAAACTAACATCAAACATCAGTGAGGATAAATCTGAGGAGATTGTGAGGCATTAAACAGTAAATAGCTGTAACATTATCTGCTTGCTTGGTGTTTACTTTGTAGGGTAGAGGTCTTTGTTTCGAATCTAGATGCATATGTTGCATAGTTTAGCCCTCATACCATAAATCAGCCGCCAAAACAATATTGCTGTGTTCCGGTTGACTTATGAGAAACAGTTATCTAGGTAAACATATTTCTCCATCTTCTTTGTCATTGTCATTCAACACAATATGAAATTCAGGTCAATTGTTAATGCTTTGAAGACAAAAAAAATGTTAAAAAATAACAATAAGATACCTCGTCAACTAAAACATGGCTGACGCCCCTCAAACCACCTTCAAGCTTCCGAACCAACACTCCTACGGTGCAGAATAATATCGAGCCGTAAGGACGAGGAAGCAGAGACTCGAAGCGAACTGAATATCTGTAAGAAATTTTTTTTGTCAGTACATCATCATAATCAGCCTTAATTACTGTTGGATGAGGTAGGCCTTCCCCAATGTCTTCCATCAAATCCGATCTCCAGCTTCTGGCATCCATCTACTTCTGACCGCCCTGATGATGTCATCGATCCATGTGGAGGGAGGGAGTCGTCCCACACTTCTGCATCCTCTACGTGACCTCCAAGATTTTTCTGCCCTATGGACTGTCACTGACACGACTGACATGGCTGCCCCACTGCTACTTCAACCGTCGACAGCTAAGTTCTCCGTTGAATGTCTTTATTCCGGATTTTTTTCATAGAATAATGCCAAGCATAGTTCTCTACATCGCTCGCTGTGCTACTTTGAATCGATAGACCAGTCTGAAAGGTGCCATGTCTCTACGTTATAAGTGAAGTTGGGGAGAACGCACTGGTTAGACTTTCGTCTTGAGACTTTGGGGTATTTGCGAGGTGAGGATGTGGCAGAGTTTCCCAAACGCTGCCCATCTGAGCCGAATGCGTCTATGAATCTCTTTGTTGATATTACCTCGGGCAAGTTCTATAACCTGTCCGAGGTAGACATATTCTTTTACTTCTTCAATCACCACATTACATAAGGCTTTGAGTGCTGTCCTTGGATTCAGTCATCGTTTCGGGGTTGTACAGCCACTTCACAGTACATCGACGTGGCGGTGGTCAACTTGTCATCACTATAAGGACTCCAGAACTGACCAGGTCTCAATGGAGTCGAAGGTTTTTTCGTAATCCATGAAAGCAACACAAAGTGGCAGATTATATTCCGTTGATTTTTATATAATCTTCTGCAGAGTATAGATATGGTCCACGGTGCGGAAGCCTTTATGAAATTCAGCCTGTTCCAGCGGCAGGTATTCATGAAGCCTTCGAGGGAGTCGGTTTGTAATAATCCTAGAAGACACCTTATAGACATGGGACAGGAGTGCAATCGGTGTGTAGTTTTTAAATCAGATTTTTTACCTTTCTTGAAAAACAAGACCCACGTTTCTGGACCACGACGATGGAGTGATTCCATTATGGATTATAGAATTAAACAGACGTTTGTGGGTCCTTGGAGTGCACCAACCGCCTTCAGTTGTTAGGAATAGAAATATAATCGAACCTCGTTTGGGCGATTTATTGGGTTTAAAGCAAAAATTGCTGCAAGGAAACATGGAGTCCTTGCCAAAGTACGACGGTACTGCACACCGGAGCAGCTTCTAACACTGTATAAAGCGGAGATCCGATCGTGTGTGAAATATTCCTGCCAAATATGAGCAGGTGCTGCCAAATATCAACTGCCTGCTTTGGACTCAGTAGAGAGTAACCACGAGCTTGAAGTACTAAACTTGATAGCCTGAATCACCAGCGTAGGGTAACGAGCCTCGCGGTATTTTAAGGAGTGTGCCTAAGAACTTGATTTGAATCCGCCACCGCCCTTATACCACTGGACTTACAAACACACCGCAGGCATTCATCCCTACGCTATCAAAATCCTACGCATTAGGACGAAGCTTTTCGCTTCGACATTCTTAATGCGAACAGCGAAGGATTGGTATTCCAATCCTTCGCTGTTCGCTGGACGGAAACATTGACGCTGACAGATTATTATCTGTCAGCGTCAATGTTTCCGTCCAGGTATGACGTGGGTATCTTTAAGTGACGAGTGAATAGGCTATTTATAAACTAGTGCGCTTTACCACCAAAGATTACATCACCGCTTACCATTGCGTGGGATGGTGGTCTAGCGCTGGTCTATACAATAAAAAAAAATACTTTTATAATTAATAACAACAGAGAACCTAATGTAATAAAAAAATGTTAAATGTCCAACAGTGAATATCTATTCGCTGATGAACATGTTTGATAGAATCAAAGCAAGCTCACCCGACACTGTTACCCAGGTCCTCGCAGCGTTCAGAGGCGACTCGTTCGGACACGCTGACCGCAGAGATCCGTCGCGGTTGGGTAACGCAGATGTTGGCCCAAGCACCTTGCCCGCTCGCAATATAATCGTCCAGAATAAATTGACACACCTGCAATTGTTTTTTAATTGAACATACCAAAATGACGAGCTGGATATTAACTTGATGACAATTGATACAACTGCACTAATTTAGGACTAGTTTAAAATGTTACACCTGTACATTGCATCACGACTAGTTCGCTCTCATAACCTTGATATAATATGTTATTCTCATTTTAGATTTTTTGTATTTTTTCTTATGTATTCATAGACATTAACAAAGTATTTAATACATAGTGATGGTAAGTAATGCACCTGAATTTAACAATATGACGCTAGTGGCTACAATGCCCTCCAAGCTGGAACACTACTGCAAAGTGATGGTACATTACTGAAGCAGGCGCTGCGGTGGTGCTTACATATGCAAGGCTCCGACAACGAAGGTCTGTCAGTGTAACAAATTACAGTTTCAATTTACCTGTGTAGTTTTTCCGCAGCCAGTGTTTCCCCTGATAATTACAACAGAGTTTTCATTGATTGCTTCCATTATTTCATTCCTCATAGCGAATACTGGTAACTGTTCCCTTTCTTTCATCGACTCCTAAAAAAATAAAAAATTATCAATATTTTGTTTTATGTACAGCATAATACTAAGTAATTTACCTGAATATTATACCTGGTACAGCTCACTGTTTTGACACAGATCTCTGTGCCGCGTCTCCAAATCGGTACTTATACTTTCCAAGGTAGAAATCGCCAATGGGCCCTCATCTATAAAAAAATACTTAAGTCACTATTTTTTCTTACCTTCACATTTAATAATTATCTCGCATAAATTTTGTTTAATAGTTAATTTCTATGGAAGAAATAAAATGTCATACAACCATCTTTAACATTTAGAAATGATAAAGTAATGTAGAGGTTCTGAACATACCAATGTTACATCCATTCCATGCATTCCAGTTAGCTTGTGGTGGTGACCAAGACACGACACCTCCGGGAGTCTGACGGGCTTCTCTCATTGCCTTTGCTCTATCGAGTTGCAACAATGTAACACTTACAGGACCTTGCTGTTCCCCTTCAGTCGACGAAGATTTAACAGCCTCTTCAACATCGATAGGCACGATTTCTAAATCTGAAAATCCGCTTCTTTTAATGAAAAGTAATTTCAACAGCTAACATGAAAAAACTTTTTGATTTCCTTATGGTAATTTCATTGAAATTTATAGAGAAATTTAGATGTTCTTTAACCCTCTATAAGTTTAATAACTACAGAATTAAGCTCATCATAGACAGACATAAGCAGCGAGACATAGACCTAAGAACTATAAACTATATTATTTAACCTTGCAGAGTTTCTTCAATTTGCTCCTCTAGCTGTGGACTTATAGCAACAGGATATGGTTTCATGATGCCTTCTGAAGATCTAAGAAAAAACAAAAGTTTTTAATTATATCGTTGAACAAATAATAATCCATTGACCATACAAATACTCTTCAAAGATCTCTGAAAGTGATTTCTTTTAGCCATATTAAGAGAGGTAAAAAAAAAATTATGTAAGATAGAATTACACAAATATTTGAAGGATTTAAATTTTTTACATAGACAAATTGGCTAAACTGACCTATATTTCAAATAGTGCTAATAACATGGTCATAGGTGGTAACGAATCAGGATAGCATACTCGCCCGTAAGAATCTGGTTTCATATATTAACTGATGGGATATGGAGATGCTGATATGACGGTGTGTTGATATAGCGATTATTGGGAAAATGAGCCTCAAAGAATAATTGTTGCTGTGTGAAAACACAGAGCAACAATTTAAAATTTCTTTCTTATTGCACCACACCATTATTGAGAAACATTCTTATTAAAACAAGCATATTTCAAAGCATTTAACAAAGGATGCTTCAAATACATTCAATAAATCGATAAAATACCTGTCTTTCTTCAAAGTGCCACTATATGCCTCCAAAACTCCTAGATGGTATAACTGACGAATAATAGACAAGGCACAAGATTTGCTGGCGGTTTGCTTATTAGAAGCTGTCTCGCGTCCTGTCACTTTACGCCCCAACTCTCTTACGAAAATTGTCATTTCGCAGCAAAAACTCCTAGAAATTTTAAAACGATATTTATATTAAGAGAACTGGCATAATGTGCCAATGATAAATATGTCTTCGTTTATTAAATAAATTAGGCACATGGCACAAACTAGTTAGTTACGATAATATTAATGAAATGAAGTATTTTTATTAAGAATTACTAAAGCTTCTAATATGATTCATTATGGCGATAGATGTTACAATATTTATAAATAAATTCATTTATTATGTATCGTGATGTAAAAACCTGTTTAGTGCGTAAAATGTTAAAAAAATAAATAACAGATCAAACAACAGTCTGATCCAAACCCATGACCAAATATTAATATTTAGCAACAATTTAAAAAAAAAATTACCATTTATTAATAAACAAGATTAGAAATTAATTATATTCATGCATGAATAATATCACAATATCATTCAAGGTAATTGTGTAAATGAAATAAGCCTTCTCCAATGAAAAGCCTGCACCAGGACCAACCCCACATTCAACCATTGATGTACTAGGTTGGGGAAAAAAGATTTATTATTTTTAAAAGAGCTTAAAATTCTAAGAACGCATCAAACAATGTAAAGCCGATGATGTATGATGATGAAGCCGAACAATGAAAAACGATATTGTAGTAGACTATGCTACTTCAAAAGTAATTCATTTTTTGTATCAACTGTATTACAGGAAGGATGTATGAACGTATCTGATGAATGGTTTGTAACATTGTTGTTCAATGGGCACGTGGAAAACTTTAAATTGTATACGAGATCGGATATTAATGTTTTATACTACGAACAATTTTCAAAATAATGTTAACGAAACGTATACGCCGCACTAGTTTAATTTTTATACTTCAATGAAAATATCTGAGAATGTTGTGAAATGAATCTTTATGTCTTTAGTAATAAAGTATGTTACTGCATTAGTTTATATAAAAACCATTTCCAAAAATATTTGTTTACTACGCTGGAACCGTTATGTTATTTAATCTTACTGATTAAAATAGGTTTTATTTTAAAATATTTTATAACTACGGTCACCCATTCAACAATGTAATTACAAACGATAACTGTTATATGTATTAAATTAATTATTATAACTGCTCTTGCGATTAAATTAGATTTTTTCTATTATCATTTCTGTATTACCATAAAAATTTTTATTGACATATTTTTTTTCTTTCATCCATTCATATTTTCACAATATTTATTTACAACATAGTCACTAACAATTTAGGCTTTTTTTGTTACTTAATTTTTTTTTACATTATTTCTATACTTATGCTATCTAATTATGTAATAATTCACAGAACATTATTGTGTGCGTGAAGTAATATTTACTTATCCTTATTTCTATTGTTTACTATCTTACAAGTTTTTAAACAACAATCCGTTATGTTACTTCAAACTAATTTATTTTTTATCTCGTGTAGACTGGCTGTATCTATTCCCATGTCAGTCTTCTGCACAAAATCATACCTCAATCCTCTATATATAGGACACTCCGTCAGCAAATGGGGAACCGTTTCCTCTACAGCGTCATCACATTTGAACGAGTTGTCTCTACACTTAAAGCGGTACAAGCATTGGGAGAATCCGCCGTGACCAGTGAATATATGGGTTAACAACCCAGTTGCCCGGACCTTCTTTATTAACACTAGATTTACGGATGTCGATTATGAACCTATTTTTACTGAAGTCAGTTAATTTAACTCATATAAGAAAATTTAAGTTTTTTACAAAGGAAATAGTTATAAATCAATTTAAAGGAAAGGTTTATTACCAAAAAAATCATGAAATACATTTTTTTCATAAAAACTAACTCATTACCGCAAACATTTCTATTACATTTGGCACAATGGTTTGTACATTTGTCCTTTTGCATGATTGTTGAACTTGACAATTCTTACGTGCGTAAGTAGGATGAATTTCTGTCATCGGAATTGAAGTGTTCTCGGTTCATTATCAGCCGACAGACGACTACAGCTGGACTTAGACCTCCCCCAATGATCTCCGCATCGATCGTTCCTTCGTTATGATCGGCACGGCAACCCGTCCCGCCGGGCACTTAGAGCCGACTTTTGTTGGAGTTCATTGAGGGGAATTGGGCCGTAACCCACCACGCTGGGCCGTTTCCACCGTCAGATAACTATACTCCACGTAGTAAATTTTTTTTTCGCAATCAGGCCGTGGATCCGGGTCCACGAGCCCAGTATCAGATAAGCTGTAAGACTCGCATAGCTTGCAGCGCTAACATCGTCAGGAATCTAGGCTGGGACGTAACCCACCACTTTGACCCAGTACGAGTTGGTGGGTGTACAGAGACTCGTCTGTTATTCAGTACGGTGCACCCAGCGCAGATGAGGTTGACTTGGGCTCCGTAAGATGTTAGGCGGAACCGCTTACACCGCTGTTCTCGATTCCTTTTCTATATTTAATTCTTAGCTCCTCAGCCTTTTGGAAAATTAAATCTTTACATGAAATATTTATATAATCATATCGATGTATACCTAAATCGAAACGATGACAGAAGCGCGTAATAATGTAGCGGAATAGCGAAAACAAGTGACTATGGCTCCCACATATACACAAATATTGTATGTGAGGAATGCTTAAATGAAAAGAGAAATCACATGCGACCTGATAGGACCAATAAATTTTCAAAACATTTGAAAGCATGTTGCCCAAGCCTGAGAGGACCAATAAATTTCATGGTTTGCGATTAATTGTTAAACCATTCTATGAGTCAAATTCGCTGACTTCAGTAAAAATGTGTATACCATATTTGATTATGCGAAATGAAAAGTCCTGCGGGGAAGAAGAATAAACATTTACCTATATTTCATTACTTAACTAAAAATATGTATACCATATTTGATTATGCGAAATGAAAAGTCCTGCGGGGAAGAAGAATAAACATTTACCTATATTTCATTACTTAACTAAAAATATGTATACCATATTTGATTATGCGAAATGAAAAGTCCTGCGGGGAAGAAGAATAAACATTTACCTATATTTCATTACTTAACTAAAAATATGTATACCATATTTGATTATGCGAAATGAAAAGTCCTGCGGGGAAGAAGAATAAACATTTACCTATATTTCATTACTTAACTAAAAATATGTATACCATATTTGATTATGCGAAATGAAAAGTCCTGCGGGGAAGAAGAATAAACATTTACCTATATTTCATTACTTAACTAAAAATATGTATACCATATTTGATTATGCGAAATGAAAAGTCCTGCGGGGAAGAAGAATAAACATTTACCTATATTTCATTACTTAACTAAAAATCAACGTGTGTTTTTAAAAAGTACTAATAAAGTTTCATATATACACAGTGTTCAAATTTTTAATGACTCAATTTGGCTCGGTCCATAAATCTAGTGTTAACACTATTTCTATCACGATTTTGTGTGGACCTATTTAGACAAATTGTGGTCTTTACACCTTTGCGTTCGACTGTAAATAATTGTCCAAACTGGTGGTTCTAATTATCAAATAATTATAATTACTGCAATACAACCGGAACAATAATTAAAAAATTCTTCATTGTTTTATTTTTCTTAGAAAGATAATCAAACACTATAATATCATTGACGACAAAAATTTCATTCTCATATATAAAAGTTCAATCATTGTTACAAAAAAAATAGTAATTATGAAAAGAACATTGTCATAACATTTTTTTCTTATTCAACACTACAGTTATGAAAAATCAAAGATCCATTTTTTCATTTGATAAAAACCATGCATTAACATTTTTGGTTCATATGCAACGCGTACACTAGAATACTTATAAATGCCTCTAATTTATGTCGAGGTAAACTCCAGTCTCTTCATAGAAACCTTTGTTCTTCCATTTTCAGAATTTATGACTTCCATAATTTTATTGTCAAATAGTGAATAAAATGCTGTGCTTACTGCCTATCATAATATTTCGTTTGACGTGTCTAATTGGACCAGATATATCTTTGCAAATAGCATGAAGAGATAGTATACCAGGAGAATAACTTCTGTCTATCATTTTTCAAACTGTTCCATCAACAGCGATTTCAATGTTTTGCCGTGCATTGCTTTCTTCAATATCGCTTTCAGAATCCATCAACAATCTCGTTCTTTTTCGCCACTTGCATACAAATTATCTTCCTCTTCATTACTGTTTGCCGAGTAATTTTCATAATCGTTATCGAATTCGTGGTCACTTTCAAAAGAATCATTGAACTCATCTTCACATTCACTTTTTGAGCTTTCAACAATATCAGAACATTCTACATTTATGTCTTTTTTTATTTTTTGCCATAACATCTTTCTTGAAATTCGGAGCATCCTTATAATAATTTTAGAAATAAGGTTAGGCTAAATTATTTACGTTTTATCGTAAAAAAAGGATAGGAAATAATTACCGGTATTAGCAAGTTTTACTGCTTAGTTATCCAAGCATAATTAAACTAACTAAGCATACCTAAGTTAAATGAAAACAAACTTCACGTGTACTAAATTCATTACCAGGATTGCAAAATAAAACGAGTTATCCAATTATTTCAGAATTAATCACTGCTATGTTCTGCAGTAAAATGTAACATGGTGAAGATCGGGATTCCTCAATCAAACTACAATTGATATGCTGATAGTACATTTTAGCATTGATATTTGTATGTAAATCAATTTTAAATCAAATACTGTTGGACTGGTGAGGAGTCTGAAAATCCTAAGACCTGCTCTACTTCGCTACGGCCAAGAAGTGCCTGAAATGACCCTTTCCAAGCCTCGTCACGCACATATACGTACAGGTCGCTCATCTCCTAAATTCTAAGAGGTGTATCCTTGACAAAAACAGGGTTGAATGTAGAGACTGTACAGGAGGTACGATCTGCAATGTTCTATGGCCTGTCTATACAATGTTGAGTTGCTTCTGAATCCCCAGATTCTTGCCTGCTGGTGCTATGTGGTTATTAAACGTTAGGCAATCTCTGATGGATATTGATTTTGGAAAAACTTAAACGAATTGAAATGAAGTCTTAACCAATACATATTTATAGGTTTTTACATATTTACCCTGGATCTAAAGTAAACTCTGTTATTTTTTTATTTAGAAAAAAGATCTATCTCGTAATAGTGGATTATTATTCTTATTATGTACAATTGAACAAGTTAGAATATTAACCCCGAAGTTTTCTTAAATATAATGGATTTCTTTTTCCCCAATCTAATATAATAACAATGATAGCTATTTGTGCAAAATAAGCTAACCTATTTTGCATCAATTGTTATTTGTAAATATATAATAAACAACAGTCCATTTAAAGTTTTTTTTGACCTTTTATTGTTCCTACCTACAGCTAGAATATGTGACCTCCCACTAGAAAAGTCAAAGTCAGTTTAACCACTCTGTTGGCAAGGTACAGATTGGTGCATATAACATATCTATAAAACTGTAGCTCTTGTTATATAAAGGTTATATTACAATGTGTACCTTCACAGGAACCCAAACTTGTAAGAAGATTAAACTCGCATCTCTTTAAGACATACCATAAAATACCACCTAACAAATCAAGATATTACTTGTGTATATACAAATATTTAAATGCATGTAAACATATGTAAGCACATTGTTATATATAAATCAGTGACATAATTAATAGAAAAAATATTATAAAGCAAATTGTTGTATAAAATTAAAAAGACAAATACTAAAACAATATGTCATATATACATTTAAAGAATAACTATAGAAAATAACACATGAGTTTAAGATTTGATTCCTTTTCATAAAGGAATATGTTGACTCTAAATATCTAAAATTAACTTGAACTAAAAAAAATCTAAAAATTACGTAAATGTAAATTATTATTAGCATGCAAGGAAACAACCTTATACTTACATTGAAATTTATTGTGGTGCAAGGAGTTTCCTGGATCTGTGGCCAAGTACACCGTCAGTTTAGAAAGATCTATCGCAACCTGGATTTGAAACAAAATCAAATTATTTGATCTTGTTTTAACATTATTTATTACAACTAAAACTTGGCACAAAATTTTGTTCAATAATATACTTGACAACACACTTATAGATCTCTCTAAACCAACCATTTTTTTTTTGTTTTAAGAAGCTCAGTTTGCTATGCTCTGCAAAATTCGCCTCTTTCCTTATGTAACTGATAATGATATTTTGATCATATTATTTTATGCATACCAACATGAAAAGTATATTGGTATGCATATAATAATATTACAACAAAATATTTTATTAACTATATCAGCTTTATGTAGTATTTGACCACAAATCCAGTCATTCTACAATATTTCTCAGCCATTGATTTTTCAATAACTATGAATAATCATTGGCTTATCGAAAGCTTTATAAATAAATATAAATGGACATGTGATGGAGATTTCAATGGGGAAACAGAAAATATATATATATATGAATACAAACAATATAACAAAACGTTATGTGAAAAATAATCACAAAATAAGCCACATATCAAATTTTTATGCGGCTGCCAGCTTATAACCTATAAAAATGTTATTATCTAAAATTATCAATTAAATTTCTTTCTCTATAATAATTTTCTTCCACCATCTATTTTTAAATGAAAAATTTTTATCTATGATTATATTTATTGTATATGTTCCATTTGGCTTCAATGAGTAATGCGTGACACAGTACTAATATATTTTCATATTAGTTATTTTCTTCTTTACTCTTATCCAATTTAAATGATTTAATTTATTTAGTTAGCTATTTACATTGATTATCATTTAACTATCCAAGCTGAGATTGGAACTTTCCTTAATTAATACATATTTAAGATTATTAAAATCTATCAAATAAATAACTTATTAAATAAGTTATAAAGATTTAACTACATACCTTGTGTGGTCTGGTCCTACAGCTTTGTATACATAATCTGCATTAATTTTATTCATCTGCATGAATTGATGCAGTTTTGATTTAGCATTATCCATAGTCCAGTTGCCATGAAGACTGGCATTAACATCAAGATCCTCAGCTTCTTCCACATTCTTCTGTTGTTGAAGCCGATCCATGTAAGTAAAATTCTGTTTTTTTCCACCAATAGCATGGTATGCTTGACCCATGCTTTCTGGACCCATTCCATCCTACAACAAACAGAAATCTTTCAAAGATCTTCCAAAGTTAAAGTTTAAATTATAATAAAATTTTTAAGGTAGCTCTAGAAAGTTCACAACATTTCATTAAAAGGTTAGGTTAAATAAGTTTATATTTTTAATAATACTGAGACGGTAAATCAATCGGGCTCATCAAGTGTTAAATTCAATAAGAGAAACATTTAAATGCATAAGATGAAGATGTAAATATTGTCAAAAAACCATTCATAAATTGAGAAATTCCTTGAACTAAAAATAATACTATATTATCACTCTATTCTTAAATACTCTAAACTGTAAAAAAAATTATGATAGTTTCAAACTTTAATATCCAGCTTAACTTATATAACCTAACCTCTTCACAATTTATTTTTATAATTAAATAATTATTTTTAATATATTCAATTTCTATACTTATTAAATGTGAGAATGATCAAGTGTTTATTCATTGTTCACAGCTATAGACGTAACAATATAGTCAACATGGCTGTGTGATAAAATAATTAAACATAAATAAAATCTGTTAAACTTAATTTCATTAATAAGAATTCTTTTGTCTAGTCACATTTTGAATTGTCTACATCTGCTTAAAACACAAAAGTGCAATATGATTTTTTTTTAATTGTTACTGTATTTTGTATCTCAAGCTAAATCTGCTGCAATATGGTGCCACAAAAGATGTTGTCAACTAGTTTTAGATTCAAGAGCATTGTTAACTATGATGAATATCAGATTAATATCTTATTTGTGTAGAAACTATTTGTATAAAATAATTACCTGAAACACTGGTCTTTGCTGCTGGCTTTGCTCTGTTGCATCATTTGTATTAGTATTACCACTTACAGCAATTGTTTCAGAAGTAGTAACAGTGCTAATTACAGTTCCAGTAGTAACAATAACCTCATGTTTCACTAGAACTTCTTCAGGTGCATCACTAGCAGGCAATTCACCTGATCTTACTAAAAAATTAATAAAATCTCTGGATGCATTTTTCTGTGCTTCTTTTTTAGTAACAGAATTACCAGCCCCAACATAAGAGTAGCCATCTACACGTACTTCACAAAGAAATCTTTGACGATGTTTTGGCCCTGAAATTAAAGAATAGCATAAATTTGAAACTGCTTTATCCATTTAAATACTACGTTAGGTAAATTGGACTTAATAGTTATTTTACAATAAAAAGTGCATAAAATAATTTGTTTGCATTTTTTAATAATTTATCTATGTATAATGCTTTGATGAAAGTTCTTGCAAACAGAAATGACAGCAAACAATATCATTAAAAATGGTATCATATTTATAAAATATAAAACTTCAACTATGTCCTTCTGTAAAAATAATACGAAACATTTAATCGGAAAATAGATAGTAACGTGTAAAATCAATACAATACGATAGAAAACTAAATGTATTGAAGTTCGTTATTATATAAATAAGATATAATAAATATGATTATATATTTGTTAAAGCAAAAACTTGCTATGTTCGTAAATGGATAATTATGAACTTAAAGATTAGTTTACCTGTAGCACGGATATCAAATAATGGCGTTAAGCTTTTTTTTGAACACCAAGAAAAGAGAAAAGATTTCACATCCATAGCGGCAACCTAGAACTATTTCCACGTAATAAATAAAAAAATGGCTATTTTCAAACAATATGTGAATAATATCAAAGCAGTATTAAATTTTTCTACTAGATACGTGAATAACAGATGGAAATGCGTGCTATCCTGTGGTGCTATCGGCTGTAACCACAGAATATATAACAGATATACACAATACAATATACCTATAAAATAAACAATATTTAATTTATGGGAAATTATTAATTTATAAATTATGTTGACATCAATAATAGTATTAGAATTGTTTCAAGATTACCATTAAATTATAAATATTACGAATTCCGTTAATCAGTTGTTGGATGCATTTTAAATTGTTCTTAAAATAGAAAAAAACATTGAAATTAGGAATTTAGAATTGCAATTCAAAATAGTATATGTAGCTAAACATTTCGGAATTCTTATTTTTAAATTATAATGATTAATATTTTACCCAGCTTAATTCTTGTGCGCCAAATATATAAAAATAACAAATTTACTCTAACGTTATTTCTTTCCGATAATTACTTCGTTTACTTTGATTGAAACTAAAACAGGCTTCCCAAAAATTTGGATGGTACAAAAAATCGTATTTTATTAGCACTTTAAGGTCGAGGGTAACTTAAGTTTTAGTAAATTGTAAGATCTTATAGTATACTATGCAATGCATTCTGATAGCATTTTTTCTTAGGTATATAAAAAACGTTCTCTATACAGAAAATATTTTGATAAATATTAAAGTTCTTACTATACATGAAATAATTTAAAATAGTTCCAATTTGTTGTAGAAAAATTGAATTTTTCTTTAAGTAGAAAGCTTTAAAATTAATATAATTAACAGTCAGTTTTCACTTAAAAGAGAATAACATGCTAATCATAACAATACTTTATAATAAAGAATTAAAAGGAATTATTAGAGAGAAATTCAAAAAAATATAATGCTTTTTACCTATGACTTAATTTCTTTTTAAAAAGTTTACCGTATATTTTGCCTTTTCTGTTTAAAAAAGTATTATTCGAAATTTTTTTAATCTGTAAGACTATCCTATTATTTGATTCAGTAAATAAAGCAGCGTAGTAAAATTAATGATATAAATAAAATTATATTCTAAAATGAACATAATTAAGGTTGTTATTAGCATTACCCTAATTGCAATTTTTATTACATAAAATAACCTATAACTAATGTTGTTTTATTGGTTTTTATTTGTAGAATTTATGGAAGACTGCACCTGCCATTCGGAGTAGTTTTTATTTTAATAATTATACAATAAATTATGCTCTACGTTCTACATCAACTGCCATAATTACTCCAACAAAACGGGTAGAAAATGTGCCTTCACTCGAATTGGATAAATTGTTTAAAAGAGTGGAATTAGAAATGAGAGGTATAGACCCTGCGGTGCTTCTTAGTTATTCATGGTTTTGTATTGCCGCTGCATCTCATTTGGGAATCGAGGTTACAAAAAAGTAAGTACATTGCATTTGTTATTAAAGCACATATGATCCTGAGGTTACTAACTACTTTTTCTGTAATTTGAGTTGAATGTGTTTGTAAAGCTTCCGTAATAATCAAATCCCCATTATTTATCTAAATAAAACATCAGAAATGCCTTAAAACTATTTAGCATACAGTGATCATTTAATATCATCATGTGTCATAATTTTCTCATAATGGGTTATGAATAAAAGTGTATATATATAAATAAGAGGACCTAAGTAAAAAAATTACTTGGAACATTGAGACATTTTTTTAACATCAATCAATTTTTTAGATAACTTAGTGAAAAAGACAGCAATTTTTATTTAGCAACTACAAAATTTAGTAATGTATAGTATTCCAACTTAAATGTAAATGTTGACAATTTTAAACATATTATTTATTATTTATTCTTAAATTATTATGTTGTACTAAGTTGTTGATATAATTAAATAGACTGCAGTAGGTCTCCAGAGTTTAATTAAATAGATATGAAAGATATGTATTAACTTTAGACAACTACACAAATTTAAACTTTTATACTATAATTCAAAAAATAATTAAAACAATTCTTTTGCAGTTGGGCTCTTAAAAAGGCAGAAAAAGAGAGACACACTTTACTGAGATGTGTACATATTTATAAAAAACACAGAGTACAGTATGAAATCAGAACATATTTCAGATTCATACATTTACAGAGACTGACGGGATCCACATGTGATACATATCTAGAATACATAGAGAGGAACCTTCCAGAAGGTTGTGCTCTAAAAGTTACAAAGGTTGAATGCCAAAAACTACCTGAACATATTGTACCTCCTAACAATAATTAAGTTTAAGTATGATTAATATACATTGTTTAAGAACGAGCAAGTTGTTAGTAAATAATCGTGAAATAAACTTGATTTTCGAATTTTTATTTCTTTTATTTATTACATAAAACACATCATAACTTTTTTTTAAAAAAATTCAGTGCACATTTGTCGTCAAAAAATCTTTATAAAATTTACACTAGCTACAGCACCCTTCAAATAGGAACACGGTAATATTTGCATAGTACTGTACGGCGACCGAAACAGGAGCTGCAGTGGTACTTACCTAGACGATCTTTACAAATGTACACCAAGTTTTTTTAGGCTTACATGCTTATGCAAGCTATAAAAGGATTAATTATTTTAGTCAACTTTTCCAGTTACATTTGATTAAGGTATTATGGTTAATATAATTATAGCAATATAAGTAGAAAAACCTTATATATGTTAAAAGAAACAAGTTATTCAAATTCTGATATATGTTGCAAATATTGGGTCAGTAGCAAAGTAGCTACCCGCAGCCCACTTTTCCCTCCCACGGGTAACGAAACGTGTCGGGTTGCCAACCTCATCGCCGCTATTCTGGCACGAAATACGTTCCTCCAATGCATTCCCACGAGTTACAGGGGAAAAAAATTGTCGACCCAAATAGAGCCCCGCATATTTGGGCAAGATTAATCTTGTTCTGTGGTCACCCGGTCCCAGGCCAATGGCACGCTAGTCCTAGACTCGTCTCTGGGCTCGGCTCACGACTGGCTTGGCAGAAGGGAAATAAGAATGATTAGGTAGGGTGTAAAGTAAAGGAATGCGGACTTTGGGAAGGAGTTAACAATAAGAGGGGATACTATTGACTCGGAAAGAGCAGAAAGGAGACAGTAGTAGCTTAGGAAGCCGGGGTCGTATACCCGTTACTCAAAATAGTGCCGGACAGACGACTGAGTAGTCCCTGACCATGTTGAAAGAATGGATGAAAGAAGATTAACGAAAGAGGTATAGAAGGTAACAATGATTGGACAAATCGGTGAAGGTCGACCGAGGAGGACATGTTCCGATCAAATCGAAGATGTCCTAAAGAAAGGCAGGGTCAAGAGTACTCGCAACCGACGAGCATGCATGAAGACACTTATGAAAGTGGAGGAAGCGATAGAGTTGTGGCAGGATCGTAGCTAGTGGAGAGAGGTGGTCTCTGCCTACTCCATTGGGAAAGACACGTGATATGTATGTATGAGAAAGCATAAAAAATTAGTGAGAATGACATAGAATATAATGACTATCAATAACTTAATAATTTATTTTTTTACATAGTCTCCGAGTCTCTCTGCACACCGAGTCCAGCGCTTTTACAAGGCTTCAATCCCTTTCAAAAAAAAAAGTTTTGTCTTGATCCTGCAAAAACTTCTTCACGGCATCCATCACCTCGTTGTTGTGTTCGTACCTGTTTCCCCTCAAGTATTCTTTCAATTTGGGGAACAGATAAAAATCGCTAGACGCCAGGTCTGGTGAATACGAGGGGTGGTCAACCAACTCGAAGCCAGCTTACTGAATGGCAGCCATCGCAACTGCCGACCTGTGCGCGGGTACGTTGTCGTGATGAAATAGCACGCCCTTCGAAGTTTCCTTCTCCTTTACTCTTTGTTGGCATTCCTCAACTTGGGAATTAAAACTGCATAATATTGGCCTACACGGCACGAAACTTCTTCGGGGTCGGTGAAGATGGCTGTTTCCATTACGAAGATTGCTGTTTTGTCTCGGGATCAAAATGATGGACCCATGTTTCGTCCATTGTTACGAAACGAGACAAAAAATTTTCAGAATCTTGAACCTTGTCCAACAATATCTTCGAAATGTCAAGTCGATATTGTTTCTAACTGTCGGTTAACATTCTCGGCACCCATCTTGCGGAGACTTTTCTCATATTCAAAGATTGTTTCAATATGGATTGAATACTTCCATATGAAATGCCCGTTTCTTTAATTAAATATCGAATGGTAACTCTTCGATCGCTCAATATATTTTTCTCGACTTTCGCACATTTTCTTGGGTGACTGACGTCGATGGAAGGCAGCAACGATGTTCGGCTTCCATGCTCGTTCTCCCTACTCGAAATTGAGAAGCCCACCTTGCGACAGTGTAATACGGCGCAGCAGACTCTCCTAATGTTGCCTTCAAATCGCAGTGAATCTCTTGCGTCGTTAACTTTTTTAAACAGAGGTATTTAATAACGGCTCGCAGTTCGTTTTTCTCCATTTTCGAGAACACGTTCTGACACGTAGCAAACAAATGACTACATTCAGAAAAAAACAAAAGAGAATCGAAGATTTTTTTTCTTTATTAATATTACAAATATGTATCTAAGCTATGCCAGTATTTATTTTTTTTCTTACCAACGAGTGTATATGTTGTCTCATTACTTTTTGATCCGACCTCGTATGTTTGTATATTGGATCGTTTGTAAAGAGAAGCATTAACAAAAAACTTGATATGGTTTGTCAGTTTCATATTTCATCATCATCATCAGCTGATAGATGTCCACAGCTAGACATAGCTCTCTCCCAAAGATCCCCACATCAATGGCCCAAATTCATATGGGGGATTTGGGCCATTTCCCACCATGCTGGCCCAATGCAGGTTGGTGGTTGGGGTTTTGTACTTATACTAATAATATGGTAAAAAGAACTGTAAGAGACACTGGCTTCTAAAAATTAGTATCATGTTCATAATTATTTGAGTTATGCTTTTTTTTATTAGGTGCATTTAAAGTGTATTGCTATGTATAAACTGACTGAAAGTTAAATTTTATGGAACCTAGTAACGTTAATTCATTATATTTATTTTAAATATATATACAGGTAACACATGATAAAAAAAATCAATAGTGTTTGTTATACTTTGTTTTTAATATATAGAATTTCAGAACAATATATTTAACACTAAAAATATAATATTACAGTTAGAATACCTTTTTAGGAAAATCAAAAAAGATTATTCATACAGCAAAATCTAATATTAACATTATAACATTCAATGTACATATTGTAGTAAACTTTAATAGGAATATATTTACTTTGAAATGTAAACAGATGATAGATAAGTGGAATGTACTTAATATATGCAGAATGTTGGTTAATATTCAGTCAATTTTATATTTGGCATTCAAAAATTTCTTTGGCTAGAAATTATTTTTATGTAAGTTCTATTCATATTGATGGCTTTTACATACTGTTAAAATAAACAGAATAGCAAATGCTAGTTCTAGCGTGTGAAACATAAGCATTACTGCACACCAAATGTACTCAAGTCTTAGTATGTATGTTTGATAAATGAGAAAATAGCAAACTCCCACCGCCGATGGAATGGTTAGTATTACCGAGAAAAACACTGGTATTTCTGTAAAAAAACACAAGATTTAATACTTAAATCATTAAAATGTATATATCACCATGATTAAATGTTTTATCTCCTTTAATTAAAAGTATATAAAAATGCTGGGAAATACTAGTGAAATAATTTATTGGTGGTGGGATTCTATTACTGGACATTCAAAGCGAAGTGACAAGCACACTCTGTTGTAGTGTTTTTGATCCTACTAACTAACACCACATTGTTATGGGCGTAAGAATACTCCTCACTTAACATCAACTAAACGTCTTGCTTGTCTCCTCAGTTTGTGAAATACAAAATCGAACAAGTCTAAGAAAAAAATTACTATTATTTAACCGTGCACATACTTTTACTTGCCAAATTTCCTCTTCGTCCTAGAAAAATACGGATAACTTCGACTAGACATAGGGCACAAAATATTCCGGCTTCAGTAATTAACGCATTCTCTGGGTAAGTAACATTTATAGATTTTAAGATTCCCATAGCTACTTCACAAACGAAGAACATTCCCAAATAAAAAGAGTTTAAATAAAGAAGTATCTCATAAGCTAAGCTAGAGTTAACATTGGTCATTTTAGACATTTTTATTATTTTGTTATGGTAAATAAATAGTCGTTGTTGATATATGTTTACAACCGCTTTCGATAAATCGGTCAATATTAAAATTTGACAAACTAGTTTAATGTTGCCATTGTAATATTGAGAGTCAAAAAATAAATATAGGTATACACAGCTGCACATCGGTGGGAACATTTTAACCTTGAAGTATTCTAAAGATCAAAGCACAAAATTAGCAAAAGTGACTTTTTTATACAATTAAGCGGCGTGACAAGCGGGACGTTCACCTGATGGAAAATGATACGTCTGCCCATAACAAGATGGCGCTAGTTCTGCTTCTTTATCTTAGCATTCGTCCGGTCTTATGACAGGGTCTGCTTTCTTACTTCTTTCACTCCATTTCGTTCTATTTGGAACATCGCTTTTCTTGAGATCGCAGCTCATCATATAACTTGTCACTACCCTCAGGAATCGCAACTTCGGTCTTCCCCTCCACCATTTATCAGATATGTTGAGGCTGAGTATTTTGTTACCTATGTATTCAGGTGGTCTCCTTTTGTCATGCCCATACCATCGCAGCCGGTATTCCTGCAGTTTGTTGGCGATATAACGTACTCCGAGGCTACAACGCACGTACTCATTGCGGATTTTATCGAACCTCGCTACTCCGTACATCCACTTCAACATTTTCATCTCGGCTACGTGAATGGAATGAATATGCCTTTTTGTCATTGCGCATGTCTCGCTTCTATAAATGAGAACTGGTCTTATGACAGATTTATAAACTAGCTCATTCAGCTTGATAGGCAGCTTAGTATCGCAGGTAACTCCAGTGAGCTCCTGCCATTTAAGCCAAGCGGATATACGGCGTTGAATATTGCTCTCCAAACTACTGTATTTGTCTATCACACTACCCAATTATTTATACTTATCGCACTGGTAAACAACCTGACCAACTACTATTGAGTTAGTGCGTGGAGTTTTTTTTTTGTTTTACGTGGGGGAAATGCCTACGCATACTCGTCCTCGCGAGGGCAAGGACGGTTTATGTCGGACTTGCACCGACTAAAACCCCCACGGTGTTCCGCCTCATCGGCTGATGGCAGCGTCACGGGAACGCTTTCGCTCACAACCGCGACCCTGCTGGCGCTGGCCGCTTGCGCAGCCCCACCTCGGGAGGGAGGGGTAAACCCTCCCTTTTCAGGGCGCGCCGGAACATGCAGCGCGCCCCCTCCTCAGCCTCTTGCAGTCGCGCCTCTAGACGACGGGTTCGGGGGAACCCAGAGAGAAAACTCTCTCGACTCCCTGCGGCGGATCCGATCTTGGGTCCGCCGCTACCCGTCAACGGCCGCGGAGAAAAGGGAGAACAGTGCATCGCAATACCGACACTCCTCTTCCCCAGCGGTTCCACCGCCGCCGCATCGCCGGTGCGATACCGGTTAGTCGCAGAGGGCAATCCCTCCGCGAATCCACCTCAGTTGCAAGGTGCAGTATAAAACCGCCTCTGCAGCCTAGCCGCATAGGACAGCATAAAGCCTCCCCTGCAGCACCCGGCCGCTCCGGTGAGCTCTAGGTGGGCCTCCGCAGCTCTTACCTGGAGCAGCCGCCTTAGGCCGGCCTTTCGCCGAGGGCTGGCAGGGTGGGTTTCACTTCGCTTTGCAGTGTGTTGGGCCACGGTTACGAAGCCCCTCCGCCAGGACAAGGCGAGAACCCGTTGGGGGGCAGTGCAAGGGGTAGTGACGTTACATTTCATATACTGAGTCTTAGCAACGCTTAGCACCAAACTTCCTGCCTGTAACTGTTCTTACCACGCATTTAAGGCCACCTTCATCTTCTGATGATTTGAAGTGCATATTGCTACACCATACGTGAGTATAAAGGTCCATGCTTCTTTTTGCTGAACATCTTCAGTAAATGTATCCAACATTAAACTGAACAAAATGGTACTCAAAACTGAACCCTGATGAATCCCTTCTGTGACTGGTATGGATTTTATAACTACTACAGTTGACTAAACTAGCAAAAGTGCCTTTTTTATACAATTAAGCGGCGAGACGAGCGAGACGTTCACCTGATGGAAAGTGATACGCCTGCCCATAACAACGTGGCGCTAGTTAAGATGATAAATACTGCACTACATTGCGTTCGTCGGCTGAGACATAAGGTGTAACCTCAGTAATTACATTAGTTACAACGCCCTTTAAAAAGGAACACGGAAAAGTTTATACACTACTGTTGGGCGGTGCAAATAGGTGCTGCGGTGGTTTTTAGCACCGTCCGCGACTCCGCCGGCGCCGGCAGCTTTCGTTGCCACACCTTGGGAGGGAGGGATGAACCCTCCCTTTTCACCTCCGCAGGGGCACGCCGGAACACGCAGCACGCCACCTCTTCGGCCTGTTGCAGTCGCGCGAAACGCATTACCTTGAACCCGTCACCCAGAGGCCAAGAGAGAACTCTTCCTGGCTCCCTGCGGCGGATTCAATGTTGGGCCCGCCGCCACCCGTTGTTAGTCGCAAAGGGTACTCCCTCCGCGTCTCCATCTCGGCTGCAGAGGGCAGTATAAAACCGCCTCTGCGCCCTGGCCGCAAAGGGCAGCATAAAGCCGCCCCTGCAGCCCCCGGCCGCTCCGGTGAGGTCCAGTTATCCAACCGGTGCTCTAAACTGGAGTGGCTGAATCGGGCCGGCCGAGTAAGTTCCTCTTCGTTTCACCGTGGGTGACCCCGCCACGGTTACTGAGACCCTCCGCCACGACAATGCGGGAACCGGTTAGAGGGCTATAAGATTATATATATTAGGTCCTTACATATGAAATTGGCGTTTTGTACGGGAGGAATATAGTAATTTTTTTTTGTAAAATATATTTAATTAAAGGTTATTATCTATGCACTTTTGCCATCTCGTAGGTAGTTCATTGATTCCTTTACTAAAAAAACCATGGGGGCGAGAATCAATAAACTCTTTGAAGGTGGTTTGAACTGTTTTTTTCTTGTAATAAGTTGTCCAAATCCCGGAAAAAATCGTAATCTGTTGGGGCAAGGTCCGGGAAGTACGGTGGATGTCACAGACGTTCTAATTGTAGCTCATATAATTTAGTGTAGTTTTTTTTTTGCAGTGTGTAGTCTTGCGTTGTCGTGAAGCAGCAGTGGCCTAGAGCGATTGACCAATCACGGTTGTTTAGCAGCTAGTTCTTCCTTCATGGTTTGCAGTTGCTGACAATAGATATTTGCCGTAATCGCTTGCCCAGATTTTAGAAAGCTGTAGTGAACGACACCGGTGCTAGTCCACCAAACACTTACAAGTAACTTTTTTTGAGTCAATTTTCGATTAGCGCAGGATTTGGCTGGGTCTCCAGGGTTCAGCCATTGCGACGAGCGCTTTCGATTATCGTACAGTATCTACTTTTGATCACAAGTAATGTTTCTATTTAAAATCGCCTCATTATTGTATCGGTTTAGCAAAGTAACACAGCAGTCGACGCGTGTTTGCAAGTTCGATTCACTCAATTCATGAGGTACCCATCGTTCAAGTTTTTACTTTCCCAATTTGCTTCAAATGGATTAATACAGTTTTGTCACTTACCCCGAAGCCTGCAGCTACCTCTGAAGTGCTTTGTGATGGATCCGCTTCCACAATAGCCTTTGATTCTTCATTTTCCACTTTGGTCACCAGCCGTCCACGGGGTTGGTGCTGAAGGTCGAAATTTCCAGAACGAAAACTATGAAACCAAAAACGTACTGTGCTTTCTATTGCTACACCAGCGCCGTACACATCATTAATCCTTCGAGCTGTTTCTGCAGTACTGGTGCCACGGTAGAACTCGTACTCGTAAATATACCTATATTTCATGTTTTCTATTGTGCGGTAATGAGCAACGCCAAAGAAAAATATAATGAGGAAAAAACAAATGAATGACTGTTTTCAAAACTTAAATGTATCAGCTAATTAAATTTATAAATTTGAATTTGGAATTCTTAACTAAAGAGGAGATATTTCAGATCAAAGTGGTCAATACGATAAAACGGTAATTTCATATGTACGGACCTAATATTGTAGTGCTTACTAATGGGCGAGTAAACTTTTTAAGATAATGTGTTATTTTGAAATATACTTAAAATTTTGTTGCGTTTCTTTCGAATTGTTCTAATTTTCTCTTTACTGATAGTAGTTCTCTGTTGCCGGAGACCGTCTAGATAGGTACCATAGCAACGACTATTTCTGCCGCCAAACAGTAATGTGCAAATTTACTGTGTTCCGCATTGAATAGTGCTGTTGCTAGTGTATTCACTGGGGTTACGAGACTCAATAACTTATGTCTCAGGCGAGGAGCGCAATGTGGTGCAGTGTTTAATATCATATATACCACCACGTTATTATAGGCAGGCGTATCACTTATCATTAGGTGAACATCTTGCTTGTCTTGTAGCTTCATCGAATAATAATAAAAAAAAGCGCGTCGGTATAACGGGCGGACACTTATCATCAGATGAACATTCTTGTTGTCTCATTTTGTTGAATATGAAGGAAATTGAAATTGTTCAAATATTACTGAATGCGTTACGTTCGAGATGTAACGCGAATTGAGAAGATAATTCTGATTTGTCTATCACTGTAAAATTATATAATCCCTACAGAACATATACCAGATAATACTTAATGTTGAGTTCTAGCCATTTGTACAAAATCTATTAATTCCTTTTCTGTGATATAGATTAGGTAGATTATGAGTAATTAACGCTTAAATTAAATACTTAATATACTGTGGTCATCATGAAAAATAATAAAAAAACATCATCGCATTATTTTTATTACTTCTAGATACATTGTTTAATGATTTATGTATTCGCTCTTTTATATACTTTACAAATAATTACGATCTTTTGAATTCAACTGAACTTTAAATTCTTGAGTATTGTGATAAATTTAGCGCTTTTATTTATAAACTGCTGCATCCGTTTACAAAACAATTTTAAATCTTTTACGATCTCTATATAGTTTTATACTTTGATATATTCTTATCACTGAAACACATCAAAGTGATGTTCTTGAATATGCTCAGCTTTATATCTTTTGGTTTCAACTTCTTTATCTTCATTGCGGTAAACGCACGGAGAGTAAAACTGGAAATAATACACTGTATCAGAGATAATGTGTACAATATAATAAAGACATTTATTGGTGGTAGGTCTCTGTTACCGGAGACAGTCTAGGTGGGTGCCACCGTAGCGCTTATTTCTGCCGCCAAATAGTAGCGTGCAAACATTGCTGTGTTCCTGTTTGAAGGGCGCTGTAGCTAGTGTACATACTGGGGTAACAACAACTCAACGTCTTATAGCTCAGGCGTTGAGCGCAATGTGTGAGCAGTGTATATCATTCAAACTAGTACCACATTGTTATGGGCATCACTTACCATCAGGTGAATGTTCCGCTCGTCTCGTCGCTTAATTTATAAAAAAAAGTATTGTATTTTTTCTTGCATCTAGATAAAAGACAAGAGTGTGTCACTGTAGAAAGCAAATCAATAAATTATCAGCTGATTCAAACGAAAGTAATTCCTTACGTTAGGTAAATAATTAAATAGAAAAAAAAAATGTGTTCTTATAGCGTTAGGAAAAATAGCAAATTGTTTCATTTCCTCTTAGATAATCTATAGATGTGTAAAAGATATTTGGAGATTCATTGATGAGTGAATATAAAAATGTACATAAATATTATATACGAAACCTACTCGATCTGTAATTGGCATCCTGTCTAACAAAACCTTGATCTTCCTCAGCTGGCAAGGGTTTACAACTCGTTCCAAAACGTTGGCGTGGTCGTCGCTGGTGTGTCCGTCCCGCTTTCCATTGGTCCAGCCACGTGAGTACTGGAACGTCTGTGCAGTGATTGACGACACAGTGAAGAAAACGAGAAGCATTGTTATGTTCATCATTGTGAAATCTGTGAAAGAAATATTTAATATTTAGAGATGGTCCAATTACATTTTAAATAGACTGGCGTTGGATAGAGATTTCTGGAGACCGGAAGTAGTGTGCAAGCATTACTGTGTTCCTCTTTGAAAGGCGTTGTAGCACGTTAAATTACTGGTGTAATGAGACCTATATCTTATGAAGACGGCGACCACAATGTGGTGCAGTGTATAACATTCTAATTAGCGCTACGTTGTTATGGACAGGCGTACTATTTACTATCATCTAAACGTCTCGTTGCTTACTTGAATAATAAAAAAATAATGGCGCTGAATATATTATGGTGTTTATCATCCTAACAAGCGCCGTGTTGTTACGTGCAGGTGTTCCACCAATAAAGGTACATACGGTTTGTAATATCAACATTGTTATAGTGAAAGTGTTTACGGCAACTAACGGTTTGATATGCAATATCCTTGACAACATTTTTTTTTCTTTTCTCTTCATCTCTCTACGTCTTTTTGTAATAATATACCTTACACAATCTAATCTATCGTTGATGTCTATAAGTGGAACAATAACATCCTGTGAAGCTGTGTACGTAATTATACATGTACTTTAAATATATATATATATATAAGGCTTACAAAGTTTTGAAGCCAAATTTCAATTACATTAAATACCCGCGATAAGCACATATAGTTTTAGGATAAGATGTTTTTGAATGGTATTGCCATCATTATCATAACGTATCTTCTTTATATTGAAGTTTGATGCTCAGATTGTCAAAACTAGTCTGGTCTTCGGCTATTCTTACAAACTGATGGTATTTAAGCCTGGTCCACTTCTTTGTACGATCAAACCTCTAAGTATCAAGGTGTGGAGGCGTGAGGAGGCTGTTGATAGTGAGATATGCTCACGCTTTTGCGTGGGAATACTTTCTTATATTTCGACAACAGGAACACTAGATTTATTACTGATAGTAGCTAGTCAGGCAGATTTGAAAACCTACCGAGATCCCAATTCCATCCTTCTAACACTAGAATCAAATTATAGACTACTATGTTACTAAACCAACAGTTAACTAATAAGCATCGACGACAGTTAAATAACTATGGTTTATGTAAAATGGTAACACCTTAGTTAACAACGTTATACTTTGTGTAATATGTCAATCTATTTATCATCATTATCTTCAGCCTGCAGATGTTCACTGCTGGATTTTGGCCTCTCTCAAGAAACACCACTTAGCCCGATGTTTATATAATTATAATATATAGTTTAGAGAAGATCTATAAAAAGAATGGACGTAACGTTAATAGCACCCTTTACAGGATGGGTCGGCGCTTGTTAAGTTCTCGAGTTACAAAGTCCCTTGTGATCATCTCATTTAAAACCAACAACAAGTAGAAGGATTACCTGACTTCTTTGTTTTTCTATCAATCTTTCTATAAACGAAGTGAAGGCGGTAATCGTATTTTCTACAGTTTTAAACCAAACACAAAAAAAAGGTTCTTAATTCTACCTACGTGGTAGAGTAGTTGAGTGCTTGCCTAATAGAAAGATGTCTCCGATTCGATTCAATGGCAAAAAATTTTTTGTTTTTTTTTATCGACGAGAAGAGTGAGGGCTTCTTCTAATGGTAAGTGATACACTAGTCCATAACAACGTGGCGCTAGTTAGGATGATTTACATAGCACCACATTGTACTCGTCGCCTTGAAATATAATATGTTAAGTCTTGTTACCCCAGTTTTTTCAATAGCTACAGAACCCTTCAAACCGGAACACTAATATTTGCACACTAATATTGTCGGCAGTAATACGTGCTGTGGTGGTCCCTATCTAGATGGTCTCCGACAACAAAGACTTACCACGAATATTGTTTTTTTAGTTGTGGTTTATGAATATTGTTATGATATTTTTAAAATCTGTATGTCCAGCTACTACTCTCATACCACAAATGCGCTACAATAACCATAACAGCATTACTGTGTTTTGGCGATCAGCATATGAAAGTCAGAATATACTAAGCGAACACACTTTACAGTCTATAACCTCATTGCCAACTAACACCATGTGAAATTATGGTCCTGTGTTTAAATGTATTAAAGTATTTGGTTTTTGAGCATTCCGGAATTTTTACCACAATGGTACTTTTCAGATATAAGATGATGTAGATGTTAGAGATGGTTTTTTTGCTATTAATAAGGCAAAGCATTTAAAATGTAAATTATTTAAAAAGATATAAAATATATTTCTTGGTCTAAAATCATTTCCTTACGTCCATATATAATTTACTTTTATACAGCTTATAAAGAGAGTTGGTGACAAATACAATAATAGTTAGACCCAATTTAAAATCTACACACTTTTTCCTTCACGATGCAAGGAAATAAACACTACACTCACATGATGGTAAGCGGTACGCATATCTATAATAACGAGGCACAACGTAAGATGATACACACCATGGACTACACGAAACCATGGATGGAGAAGTTTCTATGGAGTAAACTAAAAATCAATTCCGCAGATTGATATGCAGCGCCTATTCCTGCCGCCAAAGAATAATGTGCAGACATTACTGTGATCTGATTCGAAGAGTGTTGCAGCTAGTGACATTATTGGAATCTCGAGGTGACGAAGACAATGTGGTGCAATTTATACCGTTCTAACTAACGCCACATTATTAGGGGTAAGCATATCGCTTACCATATGGTGAACGTCTTGCCCGTCTCATCTCCTCGTCGAAGAAAAAAAATTCTTATCGCTTCGAGACAGGTGTTAGGTCTAGATAACCTAGTAATTTCACTTGCTACATTACCCGTTAAACACTGTGATGTTTGCACACTATTATTTTGTAGCAAAAAGAAGAGTTGTGGTGGTACAGTAACTATTAGTATGTAATTAAAAATTAAGCAGTAAATACTTACGACAAGATAAAACTTCGGAGTAAGAGTAAACTATATCCAAAACATATGACTTTTTACAATAAACATCAGTAAAACTGTTTTCCGTCAAAGCCTTGCGATGGTCCAAACCTGACTAGTGCGTTTGGCTGAAACGTAGGTCGTTTTATACGCGACAGGGAGGCTGTACAGATCCTTCGGGATGGTAATTAAATGATGAGAAAATTAACAGATAAGATAATAATATGTTAAACATACACACATATTGAATGTTCAAATGTAAATTTTGTTTTATTAGAATCAAAATAGAAACTAGCTGAAATAAGATGTCATACTATTGTATATTTTCTATAAACTATTTTTATACTATTGGCTCTCATATATCGACATCCGGAACACACCTCAACGTTCATCTTATGGTATGTGATAAGCCTGCCCATAACAACGTGGCGCTAGTTAGCATGGTATATACTGCCCCACATTGCGCTCGTCGTCTGAGATAGATGTTGAGTCTCGTTACTCCAGTAAATACACTAGCTACAGCGCACTTCAATCCAGAACACGGGAATATTTGCACACTGTTGTTTGGCGCAAAATAGTCGCTGTAGTGGTACCTACCTAAAAAGTGTCTGTTGCCAGACCTACCACCAGATACCTCATAAATATACCTAGTATATTTAACAATTTACTGATTCCAATGCGACTATTTGACTGTAATTTAGTTATAAACATGATATTACACAGTTCTTTTAAGTTATAAAACATTATTAAATTGTTTACGTATGTACTTCCTCTTATAATATAATAATATACAATCAAAGTTAGATTGAACTTGTAATACACAATTCGCATTAGATTTCATGACGCCCATCATCATATACAGACGATCAATGTTGGTACCTAAGGATTGGTTTTGGTACTAAGTCATTACTTATGTATTAATTTAAATTTCAATAACTTTAATTGAACTATGACAATATGAAAGTTTTATAAATAATTGTAATTTTATTTGGTACGCAATAGAAACACGAGAGACTGTCTAGCCGTGGTAGTGCATCGGTGGAGATTATAAGGATGATGATCACGTGATAAAGTATATTTTGTTATACAATAGTCTCGAGGTCTGCAATATAAGATAAATGTGAAATGTATACAGTATAATTATTATGCTATATTAACTGATAAATCATACAAAATATTTATTAATATCCAATGATTACTTATATGAGTAAAATGTCACTGATCGAAAACTAGGATATTTACCTCAACACAACTTTATTGCAAAAGCACTAGTGTGTAACTATATCATATTTACATTTTTTACATAATATATGTACAACTAGTGGTAAGTTTCTGTCACCGGAGATCGTTTAGGTAGGTACCACTGCAATAATTGCACCTCGGATTAACCTCATCGGTTATGATATTGCCTCTGCGCAAAGTATAAGATTTCCCCCGCAATAAAAGAAAAGGTACTACCGCAGCTCTTATTTCTACAATATGCAAACATTATTGAGTTCCAGTTTCAAGAGCGCCGTTGCTAGTGAAACTACTGGAGTAACGAGAGTTAACATCTTATATCTCAAAGCGACGAATGTGTGCAGTGTGAATAATTCTAACTAGGGCCACGCCGTTATGGGTAGACGTATCACTTACCGACGGTGAACATCTCCCTCATCTCGACGCTTTGTAGAATAAAAATATATATTTTTGTAAAAAAAGATATTCAGTCATGGTAGCGACATGTTAGAGAAGTATGATCAAAAGGAAGAATTTGTTAATATGTAGTTTCAGCCTTGCAGTATACTTCGGAGAAAATTTCATTTTTAAACATATTGCTTAAATATTAAGAAACCTTTGAAATTACCGTGCAGTTCGAACCACTTAATTATACAACATTCCCGAAAACGAGCAGTAGTTGTAAATATCGCAATAATTATAAACTAAGTTAAAATCCTCATAATAAAGTTGTTTTTTTATTATACCTAAAATTAGCTGAAGCATACATGTTTTATTCTTTATTACTAACAAGTTAATTTATCGTCTTTTTTTGATTATTATAGTGTGGATGTCGGTCAGTGGGACGACGATGTCAAGCTAAGTTATTTATAGAAATCACTAGGAGAAATAAAGATGAAATTTGCTTTATGTTATACGGTAAATCGTTATCGCAACAAAGGAAACAATCAATCAGTAAGAATATGCGTACAAAATGTCAGTTATTTTATTATTCCATTTCATGACAGATCTACTTCAATTTAGTGTACATTTAAAAATCGAGCCGGTTATTTACTATTATAAATAAATAAAGTATAGAACCTCTTTACTACACTATGATAACCGCGACTCCACCTTAGCTGCAAAGGGTAGTACAAAACCGCCTCTGCAGCCCACCGTCATGCATTCGAGGTGAGCTCACGGTGTCCCGGAGCTCTAACCTGGAGCGGCCGCTCTTGTGGTCGATGTTTCTGTTCCTGTATTTTTAGAACATTAATATTTTAAGCAAACATCGGACTCATTCGTGTTTAGGTATTTTTGCCATTATTTTGCTTAATTTCGATAAAGTTATTTTTTATTATTAAGAGTATTTAAATTTACTGACACTAGGTTCCGTCCTTTGTATAGGTTCATTTGGGAGGATTTGGGCCATTTTCCACCACGCTGGCCCAATGCGGGTTGGTGGGCGCCAGAGCCTCGTCTGTTGATAAGCAGGTGGGGTTGGCTTGGGTTCCCTGAGTTATTGTGCGGGACCCCTTACATCCCTCTATATGCTGGCGTCGCTAGCATAAGCTAATATACTGACGTCAAACTGTAATTGTCGACCTAATAGAATAGAAGTCGAATTAATAGTTACGCTGTAATTATAATGTAACATATTAATTATAATGTAACATATCAATTATAATGTAACATATTAATTACCATAGGCGTGATAAATAATAATGAATGGCTTTGTTATTTAATTATACAATACGTCGTTATAATATAACACGTCGCATCAATAGTATTGAAACATGTGATATATCAATATCTTCATGGCTCATAGTCGAACCTAGATCACAGGTTTGACAGAGGGATAGCAACTATCGTCGTGTTATTAGTCTTCTGCAATAAGGGTATTGCTGTTACGATATCCATATGTACGAAATCCAGAGAATTTTGGACATGTACACTTTACCACCTTTGGCCTTGTCATTTCATATCGTGTAATATTAAAATTAAAGATTAACATACGGTTGTAAAAAAAAACAGGTGTAACCTGTCTATTTTTAGTGTTTACATAGGCCGCCATAGCTCAGCGATGATTGCAATGCAAGCAAAGGTTTCTTGCGGTCAAGCAAATAGCAATTTATAACAT
This sequence comes from Ornithoptera alexandrae, assembly GCA_029030555.1. Classification (NCBI taxonomy): domain Eukaryota; kingdom Metazoa; phylum Arthropoda; class Insecta; order Lepidoptera; family Papilionidae; genus Ornithoptera; species Ornithoptera alexandrae. Next base: position 4,789,365 of record JARDVY010000031.1, read on the forward strand.
AATACTGTTATTTATCTCTACCATTTTTGGACATTAAATCTCAATCAAATGGTTTTTAATAGGCAATCCCTTTTGGGTCGGAGAGATATTCACGAATTTCATAAATTTCTCTTAATACGATTTCATCGAATTGTTATTGTATACTATACAAATCTAAAGCTTATTTAGGTGATTATTTGCGACACATCACAGTGGAAATTTTCGAAGAGTGCTGATTATTATTTAATCCCAATTTATAATGTATTTCAAAGAATATTTTTTTCTTAAAAACCAAATATCATTTATATCAAATGTTTATTTGTAATATAAACGGTATTATGTTATAACAATGAAAAAAAAACCGTGTTCCACGTAAAGGTAAAGAAACTAATTATTTTCGAAACAAAATAGATGACGCTAAAGTAAATCATCATTTTACAATATAAGAACAATATTTATTTAATTACTGTCAGTTTTACCCCTTTATATTTATACAGTTATAATTGGGACAAAAATATTATCAGCTATTTTCAGTCCTGAAGCCAATAAAAATGAATCGATAAACTCTTTATAAAATCATTGTTAATTTTGTGATTCGAATACATCGTCATTATATTACTTCAGAGGGCGTTGTATTAAAAGAAATAAATGAGTAATACGTGTCACAGAATTTAACAGTATCCATTAAAATGATAATTTTTTAAAGCAAGACTTTATAAATTGTATTATTAGAAGTTATTAAAATTTTGAATGAAAGAAGTAAATATTTTTATTGTTCAATCTTTATTATATCAGTTACTTAATTTTTTTTAGTAAACGGTATAGTTTAATAAATACAATATTTTATTCTATATCGATAAATAAATTGTAGTAGGAGTAGAAAATATAAAATTTTGTTACGGGTACAATTTTACCCGACAATTCGTGTATCCAAATATATCATTCGTCTGAACTATTTAGATATAGGTTATTTACACAACTAGGTTTTAAAATCGAGTATTTAATGTATGATTTTACGGGGTACGTGAATGGTTGGTTATTTATATGTTACATATACATTGCGTCCTTTTAACCATGCCTGTACACTTAGCTGATAACAAAGCACGTAATCTATGCAAAATAAATTAAATTTACTTAACTTTTATGGAAACCCAAGTACATATCCCAAAGATTATATGTTCCAATTTGTACAATAGATTCTGTTCCTTGTGTTTATTGAAATAAAATAAAATTTTGCAACTCTATAGCGTATATGTCACAAATACTTAAAGTATTTTAAAACCAGGTTTCTAGCCTTAGTATTTAAAAGTGCCGTGATATTTAGTTTTGCAAGTATAACTCATGCTCATACTTATGCAGCAAATACAAAATGACAGCATAGTTTGAATGAGATGTGAGAAGCGAATCAAAATGTCCATTCAATTCGTTCATCATTTGTAAACGTGAACGCGGATTGTTGAAACATGTCCGCCGTCTGTGTTTTTTGACGTAAATATTGCCCAAAATTTTTGTTGTGTTCGCTAATACGTAGTGGTTTTTAGTGCTGCGATTTAATTTATGATGTGTGTGATCGTGTTGTGATCAGTTCACATGAGGCTGTTATATAAAACTGGTCCGATGGAGTCTCTCAGAAAATGGTTCTACAAACCAAAGGTATGCCGAAATCATCCTGTGATTTGCTAACGTAGCAATTGCTACTGCGGTCACAGCACTTTATTTTTCATACATGCATGTTTTATACATTAAATATGTTTTTTTCTTAACGGTTCACTATAAGTTCAAACTTGAGGCTGATTAGTCATTCTTTGTTGTCATATTTAACTTTTCCAATGTTTCTATTATATATTTGTGCTGCCTGCCATTGTTCCGATTGTTTTTACGGTTCAAATAAAGTAAATCGTTCAGCGTGTAATATTCGTTATTATGATTATTGATAGAGTATTTTGATATCATTTGGACTTCATGAATATTGTTTTTAAATTACACAGCTCCTAAAACTTACGCGGCTGAATTTTACTGAATTGTAATCTTAGTCATTTAAATTGCGTAGTTTATTGTTATATCGTTTTTATTTGGACATTTTAATCTGTAAACAGTCGGCAATGTTTATTGTCAAACAGGTTTTACGTTAAAGCCTTGATTCTCTAATTTTGTGTATTGATATATGAATTTCAAAATATAATTTAAGGTTATCAGAATCTTGAGTGTTTTCTTTTAATTTTGGTTAAGGCAAATCACTTTATTAAAGTCAATCACTTTATTATTAATTAAAATTACTGTTAGAAGTCTTGAAGTGAACTACTTGTAGTTAACAATGAATATGATTGAATAATTATGGGTTGATTAAACAATATTATCTACAATATATTTGTATGTACCCATCATGAATTATAAAAGTAAAGACAATTTATTTGCCTAAAATCCAGGGAAATTGTTTGTGGAATACATTCATGTTACTTTTACACTTTTTTAAAATCTCAGGCTTATATAAGCTTTATAAAGTAATATGAAAGACTGCTGGTAACACAAGCATAAAGAAATGGAAAACAAAAAGAATAATGTAAATATCTCAATAAGATCATTGGAATATTGGTAATTGTGAATGTTATTAGTTCCAAATGACATATTAAAAGAATGAGAAATGTGGATTCTACTTTGTTATTTCATAACACTGGCTCTCAAATCAAATTAGATCATTACACTTACAAATACGATTATAATTTTTTAGTAAAATTATGTTGGAGTTATCTAAAGCAATAATAAACTTCATATATAAGTTACATTCAAAAGAATATACATGCACATTGTAGAAAATAGTCATGAAGTATTAAAAATACTATTGTTGTCTATGTATATGTCTTTACCAATCAAATAGTTTAAGTACTAACATTTTGTAATAAGGGACTTAACATAATGCACAATTAAAAAATGAATGCAAATTAACAGGGAAGAAATTGTTTAGTTCTTCAGTCAGGAGTACTTTGTTGTATCAGTTTTGTGATAGTATCTTCCTCCTGCCCTTTTCCCCAGCTATGTGGGGTCAGTAGTTATTGTGATGGTATAATCACTAATAATCTTATTGTCATTACAAAATAATTATTATGTTCCAATTGGTGAAACTGCAATTTTTTCATTTATGTATTCCATAATGTTACAAGAGAAAGATGCTAAGTGATGTTAAGACAATCATTGTTCTTTTAAATGTAACACTGCAATTTTTCTATACTACAGTTTGGCAGCCGAAATGAGTTTGTGATGGAACCTACTTCAACAGTCTTTACGAACATATCTAACATCATCTAATCTATTTTAAAACTCCATTCTTGCTTATTATTTTTTTTAGGATTTTAGTACAAAGGCCACTGTCATAACTTTATTTAATATTATACAGTATGAGTGTGTGTTGATTTCAAAACATATGTTTAATAATTAGTGTTAACCTTAATGCTTTAGTGATGAGGTCATGTAACAGCCCAAGAAAATATGAATGAGTATTATTAATGTAACCTCAATAAATATTTCCAATAACCATATTTTGTTTTGCTAGTGTTTTTAATAACACAGTATTTGTTAATTAAGAAAAAGATTTGTTTATTCAGTTTGAAAGGGTACTCACAAAAAACAAGTTCTGTAAATGATCAAGATTAAAACGAAGCTGCTTTTTAAAATAATTATATAATAATTGCACAAATTACAAATATGTGGTTTCACACAATGGACCTGTTCATTCTGCACCCTGCTAATCAACAAATGAGGCTCTGGTTCCCACCAACTCGCATTGGGCTAGTATGGTGGGAAATGGCTGAAATCCTCCCATATGAACGTCTAAACACAACGGCTCCTTGTGCCCTACAATACAGGCAACACAGGACTGATTGATTTGGATATTCTCCTCCAGGAGGAGACCCATGTTCAGCAAGTGATGTCTATCTGCTTATGATGATAATGATATTTATGGATCAATTTTAGCTGTTGTTAATTTTTTTTAAAAACAATTCTGTTGGCATATCAAAATTTTATGGGTTTTACACTTTACCATCATCAACATACATAAACTGTTTCCTTGTTAAATTCATGAAGTGTCTTGCAATATACTAAAGTTTTCTCTGGTCTATTTCTAGGGCTGTGTTGTGTAGTATGTATAGGAGTAAAGTGTCTCCTAATCTGTCTGGCTAGCCTACCACCCTGATATTGTAATCTTACTTACATAACACCACTGTTAGTAACATATGATGAGGTCTCATCATTACTACTTAACACCATGTTAAACTAAAGATAAGTATTAGGTCATAGTATTAAAAATTAAATAAAACATCATAAAAATATCCTTATGAGTTAGTTATTATTAATTTTCTGCATATTTTAGAATTACGCTGAATTGCAATGGCTTAAAAATCGTTTGCATTGTATCATGTGAGACTAATAATCATCCGATAATTAAAAGTTCAACAATATCAGAATAAACAATAAACAGAAATAAATAGTATTGAAATAAAATAAGTTTTTTTATTATGTTAAGGGTATAAACTGCTGAATGCGAGCAAGCAGTGCAAGATCAATTATTGTGGGGTTTTTTGGTGGAGATTAGTTTTGTTATTTTATTAATAGATTTTCATATATCTTTCTTCATGCCTACATTTTCTTTATGTAGAAATAAATTATTATGTTAATCTTTGATCATCCAAAATCACATAGATTACTGAGGGTAGGATTGAACTCTTTCTGGACAATTTGTAATTATTTTTTTTTTTGTATGTTTGTGGATTCCATTATGCTCAGAAGAAATCTTTCTTGCATTCTTCATTATGTTTATGTAATGCCATTAGTCTATAGAGGTGTGATTCTTTAGGTAACTAACATAATTTCTAGGTTCTATAGTTCTGTAATAACCATGAGTTTTTTTTTTTATTTGACTCAGCGAAAATGCGACTGTAACGTTCACCTGATGGTAAGTAACATGTCTGCCCATAACAACGTGGCGCTAGTTATAATGATATATACAGCACATACCACGTCGTGCTTATCTTAAGATATAAGATGTTATGTTCCTCATTAACCCAGTAATTCCACTTTCAACGACCTTCAAACCTGAACAGAAATGTTTGCACAGTAATGTTTGGTGGGAGAAATAAGAACTACGGTGACACCATACCGGTCTCTGGGGGAAGAGACACCACCAGGCTTCTTCCCAGAAACAAGACATCTTTAAAGAAGCCTTCGTCCCCCATCTCCGATAAAAACAATGTTTCGTCTTGTATTAAGGTTATGATTAACCTAACAATGTCATTTTAATGCTTCATCGGTTCTGGTAGTCCTCTATCTGTTTCCGGTCCGCAGCTGTTGCCTATTTCCATCTCGCTCGACCACTTTCACTTTTTTACCGCTTTCCCAATAGCTAGTGAAACTCGGCCGCTTTGCCAAATGTTCGCGAATGCTGTCAACGATTCAATAATTGCAGTCGTTAGTGATTTCATCTTTTTTCTTTTTACATCTAATTTTAGTTAAAAAATTACGTCCGATGACTAACACCGTTTCACATTCTTTAGGAAAACAATGATAATTACATATAAGTGTAATGTTTTAGGTATTCAATTCCTATTTAATATATACTGGCATGACTCATGTTACGCTTTAAATACCTATAAACAAATCGAGTTGGTATCAGGTTTTGTACAGAGTAATTAACACTTGAAATTCTAGCTCCAATACGATCATAGATACTTTAAATTTTTATTTATGTATTATTATCAATACTTCACATGGCAACTTCTGATTATAGACGTCTGGAAACAATTTGCGATTAGCCGTCATTAAATGATGTGCAATTTATATTGCATTAATAACATCCTTAACCTTTTCATCGTAAAACTATTCGAGACTTCATGTATATAACTACAATCATGTATTCGAAATAAATAAAAGTGACAAAAAACTATTTTAATCTTCCCTCTGCTGGGATTCTGGGCCTTCTGCCATAATGAGAGTCAAGGCAACGTGGCAACGAAAGGTGTTGTGGTTGAAACATTTTGCTTTATTTATGATGCTTACTTCGCTTTAACCTCAAATTCAGTGAGAATCGAAACCAAAACAGACCTACAAACTGCACTATCAAACATATAAAGATTTTACTTAAATGATAAAAATCTAAATTATATTATTTTACATTGCTTAAAAAATTGAGTTTTAAGTAAGGGGAGGTAATAAAAAATTCGTATATTTAACAAGCTAACGATGTCATATTATTGTATGAGCGAACACCGAGAAATAAGTAAAAGCGAAAATTTAAGAACATATTAGATATAATTATCAGTTCCTGTTTAGTATGACTTGTTAATTTATTGTCGTTATGTGGTTTGTCTTAGTTATGTTATGATAATAAAATCTAATACGGTTTGATTGATGGTAGTGTTCACCTATGTGGGGCAATGGCGTCACACTGTTATAACCAATACAGTAGACAATCTGTACCAGTTTACATAGTCACTTGGTTCACTATCTAGTACATAATGAATAGTAATGGTATTATGTAGTTAAGATATCGTTGTTTATAATACTCGACGTGGAAACGTACAGCGCCGACGATTGTAGTCGAAGATGTTTTTAAAGTTTTACGACATCGCTATATCATTGTATAACATTTAAAGTAAAATTAGATTATACACAATAACAATAATTTTATACCTAATGATATAAATATTACAAAATATTTCTTAATAAAGTTAATAAGTTTATCTTTTACGTTATTTATTGCACACAAAAGCTTAAAACGTAGTTACTTAATAAAGACAAGTGATATTTGTAAACAACATATCAGATTTTGTTAATGTTAGTATACTATCTAACCAATTTTTTTATTAAGGACCGACCAAGCTAGATGTTCTTCGTCTGATGGTAAATGATACGCCTGCTCATAACGATTATACATAGCATCACATTGTGATCGTCGCCTTCAGACAAGATTTCGCCCAGTACTTTCACTAGTTACAACGCCTTAAAATGCGAATGTAGTATGTTGTGTACACTACTGTTTGGCGGCAGAAATAGGTGATGTGGTGGTATCGACCTAAACAATAATTATACGGATAATAATTTTAATGATTGGTCAAACCACAGAGAGTTCTAATATATTCTCTGTGGATTCAACTCCATATCGCGTCCACCCTGCACGCTTATGCGAATAAGGAAGTAAGCCAACTGTTGAGTACTAACCTGTAATGATAAGAATGCTGATCTTACCAAGACTGAAGAGTACGTGCCATGCTGAATTGATAATGACACGTACGTCTCTTATTAATTATATGACAGTAACGAAATTGTTTTAATAAAAATTCTTACAGGAATATAACAATAATTTTTCGTTATAAATGGAATTGAGAATAAGGGTGTGTTAGTTCTCACGCGTAAGAAGTAAAATTTTTTTATCTGGATAATTTTTGAAGGAATGGGATAAATATATTATGGAGACGGGGTAAACAGAGAGAAGGAGCGATTAATCGACAATTTTTTTATTGATTGAATTTGGAAAGATCGAAAGAGATGGAGGTAAATTGTAAGCAATGAAAGTACCATTTCAGTAAAGATAGGAATTGTTCTCTTCAATATAAAATTACAGTAAACCCTTAAAACACAGTAGATTGGTTCCGCGTTGTAGGAGTATTTTCGCATGTCTCTCTTTTCACATTGTTTCTGCATCGAAACAATGTGAAAAGGTACGCAAATTTAATTATGAACTGTATAAATCATTATAAATTTCATAGTACAGACATAATATAAGACATAAAAAGATATAAGACAAAAATAACGTGTGTAATCCCCGCATTGTATGGGGAATACTAGTGTTATTCGAGGGACTGAAATCGCTTAATAAGGGGCATTATTGTAATTTACAATTAACATATTTTTACAAAATCCGGGTTTACAAATTTGTCCTCGTGCGGCAGCAGAGTAGTGGAAACCATAGCATAAAGAAGAGGCGTAAGATATAAAAAGTACATATAAACGTTTTCTCTCATTCTCTTACAGCCGTTTCGTAAAATTCAATTCGCACAGACCCAAAAAAGGTTCATTTCAAAAATAAAATTTCAACAGAAATTTACAGGTACAGAAACAACCTTTTTTATTTGTTCACTCTTAGTTTTCTATATTTCTAAAATTTGGATGACATCACAATCTAATAAAAAATACTTGCATTCTGTTGAGGGAAGGTACTTTGTGTTCGGCTGACAACCGTCATTGGCTTCCTGATGAAAAAAAACTTTTTTGCGATAATGTTTTAAAAAAAACTGAAATATCAATTGTCAAGACACTGCACTCAATCATTCACTGGTGGTAAGTAATCTGTGTAGGTACCACCGCAGCGCCTATTACTACCGTCCAATAAGTAGTGTGCAAACATTACTGTGTTCCAGTTTAAAAGGTTTTATAGCTAGTAAAATTATTGTAGTAACGAGACTTAACATCTTATATCTCAACGCGATGAGCACATTCTGGTGTTGTGTATATCATTCTAACTAGCGTCACATAGTTATGCATAGGGTCCATCAGATGAATGTCTCGCTTGTTTTCTAATATTACATTCAGTACCTCAACTTTTTCGTGTTGTCGATTTATTACTATGGTAATTGTTACAGATATGAACACAAGGAAATCCTTGATGTGAAACGTATATTTAAACTAAAAAATAAATTTATTATGGTCTAATTCGTATAAATCCGATGGTAGGAAGTCTCATACTCCATTTGTAATGAACATTAAAACAACATTGACCTTGAAAAGGTAAAAGCTACGAACACAAAGACAAATCGATTATAGCGTTACCAAACAAGCAATAAACGTCTTTATAGTCGTTGTAATCGTTTCACAAGTTATAATATTCGCTTGTGGTCACGATGGTCGGTTATTAAAACTGTGGCAACTGTTAAGTGCTAGAATTGTTGGTTGCATTTAATCTTGCCACTCGCACAATTATGTCGCGTACGCATTCGTAGCTATTGTGATATCACACTTCGATACAATTGCTTCAATAAACACTTGTCATACTGTGAATATCAACCGACGTTACACCGTTGTCAATCGCACTGTATATATCTTAATTTAGTTCACGTTATATTTCATTAATGCACAAATAAAGCCGACCCCACCATCATATGAGATAACGGCTAGGAAGAGAGAGAGAGAGAGAGAAATACAAATAAAGATTACTTTTTAACAATTTTTCTTATTAATTTTTATGCCATACCTTGGTGAATATTTAGCTTATATATGGAGTGACTTAAGCTGACGTGATCGTGTAACTATATATATTTCATTGGTGGTAGGTCTCTGTTACCTGAGACCGTCTAGGTAGGTAACCACCATAGCTCCTATTTCTGCCGACAAACAGTGTGCAAACATAATTGTGTTTCCGTTTGAAAGGCGTAGCTTGTGAAATTACTTGGGTAACGAGACAATATTTTATGTCTCACGCCGACGAGCATATTGTGCTGCTGTGTATATCATCCTAACTAGCGCTACGTTATTATGTGTAGGCGTATCACTTAACGAATAACCTTTTTTTTCGGGGAGGAATTCTTCGAAAAGATATTGTCTTCTGGGTTGAAGTCACAGTTATGTGGAGATTATTACCCACTAAAACCCCCTTAGTAGTCATTTTCAGTTATTGGAGAGATTGGGGCATCTCTGATGGGAATACAACCGTAGCTTCTTTAAACCTATGTTGTGATACCCCGTCCCAGAGTCCGTTTTTTGCAGTCCCTATCACCTTCGCGAGTACTACTCCAATGGCAGGAGAACACATCCAGCCGTTGTCTTTCGCGCACCTGAAGCATAACCTATATTTGTAAGCGTGTTATAAGTTTTTTTTACTTTACTAAACCGAGAAATACCTTTGTCTACAAATTTACAAATCAAAAAGAAACAATAGTCACGTTGTTTATATACAGAGTATACGTTTATCTACACGTTGTATAGACAGAAGCATACATTATAAACAAACACAAAGAAACATAAAATTTATATAAAAATTGGTAATCGTATAAATTTCTTGTTTTAACAAAGGTTTTCCTTGAACAAGTCCGATTTTGGTAAAGAGAAACAAGTAAGGTAGCATGAATAATTTTAATCTTAAAGTTGCACAAGATGCGAATATCTTTCTATCTTTTCATATATATATCATAATGAGGTGCTAGTCGGGATGTTTACACAGCATGTCATTGCAGTTTTTGACTCATGATATTAGAATTTACCTTGCCCTTTACATTGGAACTTAGTATAACACCACTTTATGACAGAGACGTTTTATTATTCGCAATAAAAATTTTGTTCAAGTTTTAATTATTTAATTATTTTAATTCATTGAGCGAGCCATTTAAATATTTTTAATCATGATTTTAATACCTCTGAAAGATTTTTAATAATCTTATTTGTTTTCTATAACATTTTTTCTGAATTTATGCAAGAGTGCAGCAAGCCAGTTCGGACTAAACATTAAAAAAAACATTATGTTTTATTTGTTTATTTAAATTGATAATAAAAGTATTCATAAGCAAATTTATTTAACGGACATTAGATAAATAAGTCGTCACAATCATCATTGGCACATACAGCAATACTCACTGCCGTACCTAACATAGCCGTCCTAAGATTTCATCGCATCCAGCGGTTTCTCTCCAACTTTACTAGACAGTCAGTCCATCTTGTGGAGAAAAATAATAATAAACACATAAATAATTGGATGATTGCCGTTGTGTGAGTCGCATGCTGTGGGTGAGATTTAAATGACACGTTGTCAATAAACAGGTTAAAAGTTTTTTATTCTCACAATTGACTACGGGTAGCCGTTATTGTTCATAATACACATGTATATCATTCATAAATTCCGTGCAAGTCTTTGATCTACAAGTACAGTCTACAACTTAAATGGTGGGTAGGTCTGTGTTGCTAGAGATCGTCTAGGTAGGTAATATTATAGTATTCCGGTTAGAACGTCGCTGTAACTATTGAAATTATTGGGGCAACGAGACTTTAGCATCTCGAGTCTCAAGGCGACGAGCTCATTGTGGTGTTGTGTATATCGTCCTAACTAGTGCCACGTTATTATGGACAGATGTATTAAATACCATCAGGTGAAGGTATCGTACATCACTTGCCTTCATAGTATAAAAAAATAAACTTATTATTATTTCTGATAGTTGTATACAGGTGTTTCAATTAAATACTTAAATGATTGTCTCGTTGACGTTAGATATTAGTTTTTATATTGATCTTTAATTTTCCTCTTTCACCCAAAGTAGTAGTAACCAGTTTAATAACATGGTGCTTTTACCAATGATATCAGTGGAATTGTATTCCAATGTTATTTTTTTCCTTGTAATAAGTTCTCCAAATTCCGGAAAAAATGGTAATCTGTTGGGGCAAGGTCCGGGGAGTACGGTGGACGTCGCAGACATTCCAATTGTAGCTCATCTAACTTAGTGGTTGTTTGTTGTGCAGTGTGTGGTGGTGGTCTTGCGTTGTCGTGAAGCAGCAGTGGCCTAGAGCGATTGACCAATCTCGGTTGTTTAGCAGCTAGTTCTTCTTTCATGGTTTGCAGTTGCTGATAATAGATATCTGCCGTAATCGTTTGGCCAGATTTTAGAAAGCTGTAGTGAACGATACTGGCGCTAGTCCAGCAAAAACACAAGTAACTTTTTCTAAGTCAATTTTCGTTTAGAGCAGGATTTGGCTTGGTCTCTTGGGTTTAGTCATTGCGACGAGCGCTTCTGATTGTCGTACAGTATCCACTTTTCATCACAAGTAATGTTTCAATTGAGCAAAGTAACACAGCAGTCGACGCGTGTTTGCAAGTTCGATTCACCCAATTCATGAGGTACCCATCGTCCAAGTTTTTTTACTTTCCCGATTTGCTTCAAGTGGATTAATACAGTTTTGTCACTTACCCCGAAGCCTGCAGCTATCTCTGAAGTGCTTTGTGATGGATCCGCTTCCTTTAATTCTTCATTTTCCACTTTGGTCTCCAGCCGTCCACGGGGTTGGTTCTGAAGGTCGAAATTTCCAGAACGAAAACGTTGAAACCAAAAACGTACCTTGCTTTCTTTTGCTACACCAGCGCCGTACACATCATTAATCCTTCGAGCTGTTTCTGCAGCACTGGTGCCACGGTAGGACTCGTACTCGTAAATATACCGATATTTCATGTTTTCCATTGTGCGGTAATAAGCGACGCCAAAGAAAGAAATAATGAGGAAAAAACAAATGAATGACTGTTTTCAAAACTCAAATGTACCAGCTAAATGAATTTATAAATTTGAATTTGGAATTCTTAACCAAAGAGTAGATATTTCAGATCAAAGTGGTCAGTACGACAAAACGCTAATTTCATATGTAAGGACCTAATATTAAAAATTTTAATATGAATCTATAGCGCAACCCTACCGGATACCGTTTTATGCTTACGCTCTCGCAGTAACAGAATCCGAGATAGTTGACTGCTAGTCATACACGCGCGTTCCATATAACTTGATAAGATAATGCCTTCTCAGAAAAATTCGCTGCTAAAGTATTCACATATACTTTCACGTAGTCGGCAGTCGTCATTGCTTCCTTGGTGGGTATCGTTTATGATTATGACATTAGTTTGATTGGTAAAATTGATTGTGACAGTTTTTTTTGGGTCAACATTTGATAACATACATATATATCGTATCTAAAATCTGCGGTCGTTGTAGTTACGTTATGTTAAAATTTAATCTATTTGTCATAATATGAAAAAAGGGAATATTTCAAAGTATGTTTATTATTGTATACTTTATCATATCAGCATATAAAAAAAAAACAAAGGTCACAAAAAAAACATAAAATTTTATATTTTATGTGTATATTGCCTATAAGATGATATGCAGACAGTTTTAGTAACCTTGACGACAAAGGTATTATTATTTCCTTATCACAGTGTTTTTATATTAGCCGAAATAAAAAGACAAATAGGACATTCACTTGATAGTAAGTGATACTTCTGTCTATAACAATGTAGCACTGGTTAAGATAATAACTATGGACCACAATGTGCTCGTCACGTTGAGACGTGAGATACAAGCTACAACCCCCGTCAATCCGGAATACAGTAATGTATGGAACTGCTGTTTGGCGATGGTATTCCTACATGGACTGGTACATCTACTAACAGACCTACCACCACTAAAGTTAATGCATCAACGGTAATTAATATACCATTACCGCTAAAGAGGTAAAGGGGGAAGAAAGGGTAGGTTTAATAAATGTAAACGTTTGAAAGTTAATAAGGTCATATTTATTATTACGGTTTTTTTAAATTTATTATGTTGTTTTTATACTATCTTACCTTAGAGAGGATATAACTAAATTTTTAATTTCTTGTTTCATATTTATTCTATCATCTTTAACAGATGATAAAGATAATCAGTTCGACGTAGACATTTGTTTAAAAGCAGGAAGAGATTATTTTGGTACCTGTAACTATCTTTCATTGCATTTTGATTTTTATTTTCAGTTCACGTTTTTTTTTTAAAACCAGCAGATTTATTTTACTTTGCATGTGAACTAAGAATCTAAATATTAATTAATTGTACTGAAAATAAATTCTTTTTTCTTGTTGACCTACCCTCATCTCTCCCCCTATAGCACTATCCAACTCTTCAATTCTTCCTCGTCCAATATTTTTTCACCTTTTACATACTTCTTTATCTACATATATATGTATATATGTAATTGTTATGTTTTGGTTTAATTTTATTTTTAGCTTCTTTTCTTCTTTTTTTATTATTTTACGCTCGCGGATACCAGATCTCTGAGTCCGATGAAGCCGCAATGATTTTAAATAAAACTGCGGCGCAAACATCACAATGAAAAAAAAAGTTTCTTTTGTTTCGGCTAAAGCGATTTCGATATATAATAGAGAAATACATATGTATAATAGATTACCCGCTACAAAAACAACAGTTTTTTGTTTTGAGATAAGTTATATATATATATATATATATATATTATATATATATATATTTATTTATATATAATATATATATATATAAGTTATATATATATATATATATATATATATATATTTACATAAATGAATTAAGCAAAAATCTGTTGTTTTGATCAAACAAGGAGACACTTAATTTTTTTTATCCGTATAGATAACGTAAAAACAGCATATATCTGAGTGCGTATTTAATGATTTGTTTTGTATGTAGGCGGTTAATTGTGTAATTTTATAACGTGTGTTATGTATGAATGAATAAGCACGGGAATCGGTATAAAAAAATAAATGTGAGGAACGTAAAATACTCTCGTTGATAAAGTGATCAACTCGTGTTTTACATCACTCTAGTGTGTTAGCTCGGATAAGTAAAATAGTTTAAATATATTGACTAGCATAAATATCTCTATCTATTGTATCTGTGTATTTGCTACGTTAGTACCTACATAGAAGGTCTCTGACAAAAGAGGTATACCACCAGAATGTGATGATAAACTTTTATCATCGTCTTTGATTATTTACATTCACAAAACAAATTCTTACTATTTTGTAGGTATAAGTGTAAAAATATTTTAATTCCCTAATAAATTCTTTACATTTATTGTATCTCTATCAGAGTAACGAGAAGTTCTGTGATTTTTATTACTTGATACTTTATACATTGCTTTCTCGTCTTTCTTATATCGTAGACAGAAATATAATATCTAGTTGTAATATTCTGCGGTTGTCAAAGGCCTTAACCAGATATCACCCGTATTGTATGGCAATTGGCCTGAATTTTGTTCATTCAATAAGACTCCATTTATGTATGCGAACTTACTTCTACTTGAACACTCAAGTATTATATATGCTTTCTTAGGAATTTAATAGGCCTTGGCTCCGACTCAATTGATGTGAATAAAAACACATGTAGGTATTAATAAACTGATACTGTTAGCTGTAGAATTAGTGGTAGTATTTTACTGGTGGTAAGTCTTCATTGCCGGAACCGTCTAGGTATCAGGGCAGCTCTTATTTCTGCCGCCAAATAATACTGTGCAAATAGTATTTCGATGTGGTTTGACATGCATCGTCGCTGGTGAAATTAATGAGGTAACGAGATTTAACATCTATGTCCCAAGGCGACAAGCACGATGTGGTGTTGTGTATCATTCAAAAGCCATTTTGTTATCGGCTAGCGTGTCGCCTACTCTTGCTGATCTCGTCTGTTCGGGAAATATTTCGAACATTTAAAAATATCTTGCGGAATATCTCATATTCTCATTAGCCTGTTACATATGTAAAAAAATATCAAATCAAAGGTATATTTAAATTGATATCTTCTTATTCATATGCAGCCTAAGTTTATGTCAGTTTGTCGCCGATAGCTTATTGGTTTGTTGCGCAACAGTGAAATGCCAGCTATAATGGAGTGAGGTTGTCACGGAATTAAACTAGTCCATGTACACTGATACCATGCATGCAATTATCATTGTTAAAGTCAATTTCCATAACAATTAAACATTGATAATAATTAGATTTTAATGTAAAACAGTTGTTCATGTAAACGCATACATTTTCACTAATATCTACAACAATTAGTAATAATTATAAGATTATTTATAAACCAAATATTCACTGATTTACTTCAAAAGGGAGTCCTCGCTGCCTGCCCTGGGTAATTCAATGTGAATTAGCAGACACCTTTGCAGATATTCTTAATCACAATTCATAATATCTAGAACAGCAGTTAATTCTGTTGCCTGCCGGGTTTTTACTAGTAAAATATAATAGTACAAGCAAGTAGTTTACCATTCATATTTTTTTAATTGTTTATGTTAATATTTGCATGATACACGAATACAGGCGCTCAAGATAAATATTTATATTTCGATATATTTACAGTAACGAAGTGGCAAATGTTTATCAGACACAGCACTAGGTCTACCATGATATCTGTGCTGCATAACAATGTTAATATAATAAGTCTCTGCTAGTTGGAATTCAAGCCGCCGCTTACTAAGAATGCGAGCCATATCTCCATAGATCCAATGCGGGTAGACAAAGGAATATCAATATCTTACCAATGCCCTTATGAAAATTATCCATTCCCGCATGCAAATCAAAATGTCCTCGATAGTCTGGATTTCATTCCGGATATGTGTTTTCAAGCGTAATTAATTTGAAATAATAATGGATGTAGGTAGTGATAAACGTGTCTGGTAATTAAGTAACTGATAAGGAAAAACAAGTAGTGTTTATACAAACAGCTAGAATTTGGTACAATGATTACTTGAAATTTAGTACATTGAGTAGTAATAGAGTAGTTTGAAATCTTTAATAGAAGGATAGGTAATAGTTGTCTCTTATTTCAGCCTCCCAACAATAGTGTGCAAACATTACTGTGTCCCGGGTTGAAGGGCGCTGTAACTAGTTAAATTACTTGGGTAAAGTGACAACATCATATGTGTAGAGGCGACGTGCACATTGTGGTGCTGTGTACATCATCTTAACTAGCGCCACCTTGTTATGGTCCGGGCGTATTACATATCATCTGATGAACATCTCGCTCGTGTCGTTGATTCGTAGAAAAAAATAACCAAAAAAAGTTGAATAAGATTATTAATGAACTGGAAAATGAAAACGAAAATTATTGAAAATAGGAATGTACTTACAGCCGTGAATAATAATCAAAAAAATAATGGTGGAGTTTAGACCTCTGTCATACTCATTCAATCTGACTACTCTCAAAGATCTTTATAAGTATTTTTAAAGGTCTCGTGCTTCATACGTGATTATGGCCCAAGTGGGCTAATCTAGTTACGAACTAATTGGGTACAAGTCTTTAAATAGAGATACTAAAAAGATCAGAGCTCAACAGTTTCTGTTTGTGATTTCTGTGACTCAAAGAGATGTCGCGTATATGGATCGTTGAAATGAAACACGATATCTTCGCTGTCGCTGTGCTAAAATGGACTGATTAAAATTAGTTATGCGACAATGTTCCTTAACTAAGTGCATCATAGTCGTTACGAGTTGCAAACTACTGGTGGTAGGTTTCTGTTGCCGGAGACCGTCCAGGTAGTTACCACCGCAGCTTCTATTTCTGCCTATAAACGCCACGTTCTTATGGGCAGGCGTCTCACCATCAGGTGCACATCTCGCTCGTATCATACAAAGAGGCTTACATTGGATCCCAATTTCACATGGTCTTAAGTGACAATCAGACCGTTCATTGTGAAGTGCTCGTCCAGAATACACTGACACTTAAATGATGATAACCCGAACACAACAAATACTGTTATTGCAGTAAAAAAAAATACTGGTAACATGAACAAAGCTTTCAGGTGTATTATTGCTGATTTTAATGTTTATTTATTCTTTTTTTTTAATTCAACAAAGCGACGAGTCGGGCGGGACGTTTACCTGATGGTAAGTGATCCGGCTTTTTTTTTTTGTTGTAAGGGAATTCTTCTAAAAAATTACTTTGGTACTGGGGGAAACACAAGGTTATGTGGAATGATTACGCACTAAAATCCCCTCGATGGTCCCATCTTTATAGCGTTGCGGGAGGCCCCGGGATCTCCTATGGAAATGACTACGGAATGTTTTCGAATTACAAGGAAATGTTCCGATGTGAAGTAAACAACTAATTGCCACGTTAACAATTTAATTTATATTGTCTGGGGAATGATATGTTATAACAACCCCCCCCCCCCCCGTTAGGATTCATCATCACAGATTAAGTGATAAGAAATCTGAGAGATTGACAAAGAGACTTGGATGTGGTCGTTACAATTATACAAGTAACTAATACTAAAGTAATAGATTTATGAGTAAAATAAGACTTGATTATATTTTAATGTCTGTAAGTTACGTCTGGTCAGAATAGGTAGATACTTTATAGATAGATTATCATTTACAGGGTCTGATGAATCTGATGATGAATGAACACTGGTCTCTGATTACTTTGCACCCATTAAGACTTTCAAGCAGTGAATAAAACAGACGATCTGATGTTATTGCCAGATACTGCTTATTGGGCGCAATTAAGACATATATCTTTGGTGATTTGAAATCTGGGGAAACAGGTAGGGGAATGTTATAGTACAGGCTACATATTTGAAAAGAACTAGTGGGATCTTCAATACGACTATCAGTCTATTGTCGCGATAGTAACATTATGTCCGATATGTTTATTATTCTATTGACATTTTGTAAAGTTAGCGAAATAAGTAACTCAGCATGTAGCGGTAGCCTGTTTATGTGTAACTCGAGCTCTGTATACAGTTGCAATGGGCTTAATACGGACGGATGTAGAATGTTTATTTTACTAAATAATACAGCATTGTTTATATCATCAATATCCAAAGACAAGGTTAGAATTATACTCTCTATGGAAGTAATTAGTAACGTTAACTGAGATTTTATTTCCAAATTATCATTGTTATTCGCGGGGTTTTCAAAAGCCTTATCGATGTTATTTAAATTTTCATTCAAGCGATTTTCGTTTTCTCTGACTTCGACATTGTACTATTGAAATTTGAGATGGTGGGTTTGATCACATGTATATTATCTCGCATTATTGTTGCTAACTGTTTTTTCATCCGACTGTACTTTGTTTATGGCGTTAGTGAATTTGTACGCGTCGTCCGAGTTTAGAGTGCCGAAGGAGATTTTTAATATGGAACCGCCAGCATATATCAGACCGTAGTTTAGAACTTTTGTTTTGTTTAACTTGCACTAGATATGATATAGAAGAAAATTTCTTTATATTATTTTCGTGTTGTACTTTCAACGCATTTAAGGCATGAATACAAGTCAGCTTTTACTTTAGAAGATTGAATAGCGTTACAATATTTTTCTAATTTTTCAAGTAAAAATTTAACATTTTGTATATGGAGAAGTATATTGTTAAGATCGATGTATCTACATTCCAGTGATCGTTAATAAATTTAACATCTTGTAGTTGGTCCAAATATAGACCGGGACTATTTATTATTTGTGTGACGAACTAGTTCCACATGCCGGTGTTGCAAATCTGTAACAATGGACACGTAAAGAGTTGGAATTAATTGGATACGATTATTATTTATTGTCCAAGACTGGATCGCTGGTTTGAGTTCGTCGTAATGATGACGGACGTGGTTTCCGTTTGTTTTTATGACTTTGTAAGGGCCTTTACACACGGGTAAGTGCTTTATTTTGTTCATGATGGCACGAACGTATGCCATGACGCCGATATTATACGTTATAGGACGAGAATGCGAGTCCATAGTACTGTTTGGAACGTTCTTTAGAACGTTGAATATTTTGCAGTGCTTTCTGTCGACTATAATATAGACTATGATTATGCGCGCGAACATAGTCTGTATATGTATTACTTTCGAGAGTGTCGATGTAAGATTTATAACCAAACACAAGTTCAAACGCTGAGAAGACAGTAGTCGAATGACCGTTTGAATTATATGCGACTATTGCAGTATTTATATATAGATCCCATGTATAGGAATTATCGTCTATATAAAAATGTAGGTACTCTTTTAAAGTAGAATAACTTCTTTCTAACGCACCGTAAGTTTGTGGATGATACGGTGAAACAAAAATATATTTAATTCCAAGTAGCTTCTCTAATTGTTTAAATAAATCTGAACAAAAATTAGCGCCATGATCCGTTACAATAGATTTCGGTATTCCTAAATGTGAGATAAAATGGACAAGATGTTGAGCTGTGTCTGAGCGGACCATGTTAACATTGGATAAGCTTGAAAGTATTTTGTTAGGTCGTCTTGAAGCGTTGGAATAAATCTATATTTCTCGATTCTGGTTTCGGGAAGGGGACCTACGAGATCTAAATAAAGTTTCTCGTTCGGTCCAGTGACTGTTGAGGTTATAATCATAGGAGCTTAGTTAGAATAAAGAAATGGTTTGTTAACTTGACACGTTTTGCAGCTTTTTTGTATAGTTTTCTATGTATTGATGCATATTTTCCCATCAGAACTGAGATTTTAATCTCTCATACATGCGAGAGATACCGGGGTGTCCCGCTGAGGGAGAGTCGTGATTGTCTCTTAGTATACGAAGGACTTCAATGGGAGTAGGTAATAGTATATTATTATGATATATTTGTACATTTATTCCTGTTTAATGGAAAATCAAATTTCACAAATTAAATATTTTAGTAAAAGATATTTTATTAAATGGACATTGAAAGTCAGATATAGCAAACTATTTTTCTTCCTAACACCACGTCGTGATCGAATGACGATAGTCTCTAAGCATATTAAAAATATATTTATATGACACTTCGTCATAATGATGCACGCGTAAAAATAAATGTGTAAATATTTGATTTTTATTTGAAGTAATTTGAAAGGTATACAATTCTCGCTCAAAATTTTATACATCGGGCAAATTGTTATCAAATTTTGACAATCGCAATATTTCAGAACAATACGAGATGGAGTCATCTAAATCTATAGGAGATGGATAGGCTATCATTTTACATTTAGTTTTAAGTAATGATTTATTATATTTTTGTATTACCGTGTCGTAAAATGTGCTTACTTGTTGACTTATTTGTAAATATTTTTCCTACGTTTTAGAGGTAGGAATCATGATCGGATCGACGGTAAGGACTGGATTACGTGATAAGGAATCGGCGTTACAATTTGTCTTTCCTTTTTTATAAATACTTTCATAACCATACTCTTTAAGTTTAAGACGCCAAGGGATCAGCGTAGAACTAGAGTTTTTGCAATTGAACAACTACTGTAACGGCTTATGGTCTGTTATTATTTGAAACTTAGGTCCATATAAATAAGGTCGAAAGATTTTTGTGCCGAATATAATAGCAAGACATTTCTTTTCAATAGTGGGATAATTGCTCTCAGGCTTATTGAGCGTGCGAGATGCGTATGCGATCGGAGGATCTTTGTTTGTTTCTTCTTGTGAAAACTTTCTCGACGGTATGAGTTGCGGACGTTTCATAAGCCATTTTGATGCAATTTTGTTGGTATGGTCCACGGGCCCTTAAATGAAATGTATTGGAATTCTGAAGAGAATTATTAAATTGTCTTTTACGACATTCCGATATGTGGTGACCAAAATTTTTACAATATCTACAAATAATAGGCGGAGACTTTGAGGTTATATTTCAAGTGTGACGGACCGCGAGTTCGGATATCGTTACGTCTCCTACTATAGCATCTTGTTTCAGAATGTTCTGGTTTATAACAATTTTTGCACACTTTTAGTTTTAACTGTAAGGAAGTGGTTTTGCGATTATTTATAATTTTTTCTTCTTCTATAGTGAAGTTGATAGCTGCATTTAAATTTCTCGGATCTCTACACCGGACTATATTACTGACATCAGAATTTAAGCCCATGGTAAATGTAAACAAAGCTAGGTCTTTTGTCATTGCGATTGGGCCAGATAACTCCTTTTTTGAAGAGTCCGAATTGTGGATTTCTGCTTGCAGTTCGATGCGACATGTCTCAATTCTTAAAACTAACTGTGCTACAGTTTCGTTTGATTGTTGTTTATAGTACTATAAATCTAATAGTAACTGATTGTAATGTTTTCTTTCCCTGAAATGTTGTTTGAGAAAGAAACTCTTTTACACTCTTCAGAACTTTCAAATATTCTGTTGGAGTACGCAATTTGCGCTTTACCTCTTGACTTTGATATTATAAATTTTAACAAAAGTCCTTTTTGCGACTCGGATGCCAAATCGAGTGCATTTTTACAGTTTGATAGGAATGCCGGTAACACGTCTCGTTCTCCACTATAGGTACTTATAAAGTCACAAAAGGCCCTGAATAGGGATTTGTTCGGATAGCGTTAGGATAGGTTTATCAGCGCTTATGACCACATCGAAATTATTTTTTTTGTTTAATACCTTTTCCAAAATGTTTAAACTATTTGTGGCGTTATGTATATGGCAATAACTTACTTTAAATCACAACATGAATAGGAACTAGAACAGCATGACGAGTGCAGATAGACGACGAACAGGATCTGCGGCAACAGCTGGGATATTTCAGGAACTTTGTATTCTTCAAGCAAAGAGCTGTGGATAGCAGTGACGTTGATAGGATTCGATGATAGTATAATCTTTGTTGAATCTTGTTTATCACGATACCCACAGGATATTGAAACGGGACAGTGATAATAGTAGAATTGTTCGTGATACACGTAAAGTTCAAAAGTTTGTCAGGATTAATATGTGAATATGTTCGAATTCACCAATGTTAATTGAATTAAAATATAATGATACGTTGGGGTTAACAGTTGGCGGAATATGATCCAAGAAGGGTGTCATTATTTTCGAATTACAAGGAAATGTTCCGATGTGAAGTAATCAACTGTTGACACGTTAGCAATTTAATTTATATTAAGTTCGGGGAATGATATGTTATAACAGTACTTACCTAGACGGTCTCCGCAGAGACCGGTAGGTCGGACCTATTTGGCATAGATGGGACCACCAGAGCTGCTATGAGATAACTCTTTGATTAACTGGCAGCATAACAGTAACGCCAATTTCTATCGTCAAACAGTAGTTTGCAGGTATTTCTGCTACGCTTGAAGGAGTTGTTGTAGTAAGATTACCGCGGTAACGAGACTTATTTTGTTATGTCTTAAGGCAGCGTGCATAATCTGATGCAGAGTAAACTATCCTAACTAGCGCTAAATCGTATTGAGTAGATGTATCACCGTTCACCGGTGGAAGCAGATCTTTTACTCCAGACAGCAACCCTAGCATTGACCACAATCCTTAGGCATGAGGGAACGACTATAGAGAGTAGGAGATTACCTTTCACCAATAAGAATACGATAAATGAACCTAGTTGTGAAAAATCTTTTTTTAATACTTTGATACTGTTTTTTACAAGTTATATTTGTTTGGTACATTTGGATGGAATTTTTGTTAGAAGTCGGATGCCAAGGCGTTATTCATCAATTAGCAATATATGCGCAGTATTGCCGGGGTTGGCATTGTTCGTTTGAGATGAGAATTATCATTTACTTATCCCGAGGTTCTCCGCTATGAACTGAAGAAATGTGCCGATTTTCATAAACGTCTGAAAATGTAGAAATGCATAAACCGAGATTATTTTATATTGCCGAGTTCAAACTACGTTGGATGGTTTCAGGCGTTTATTAAAGTAGAGCAACGTGCAAGTACGAGGCTAGCTCGTGTTATAATAGTTTATGGAGTGGCGTAACAGAAAATGCCCACTTTTTTATAATTTTGTTTGTATGAGTTCAAGGCAAATAGTAAAGCAGTTTGTTGAATTTAAACATATAATATAGAGATCTGAAATTGTTTGTAATACCATGCCATTTTTAATTGGTAGAGAAAGTTAATTACATATCAATGTTGGATACACTAAATGGTGATAGGTCTCTGTTATCGGAGACCGTCGAAGTAGGTACCACCGCAGCTCTTATTTCTGCCGACAAACAGTTGTTTGCAAACTACTGTGCTAGTGAAATTACTGCAGTGTGAATCATGCTAACTAGCATCATTATGGGCATGCTTATCACATATCAGCAGGCAGATATTTCAGTCTACGTTGCTTCGTAAAATAATAACGCGAGAGGGTTTTACAGAATAAAACATTACGATGTACTGCTTAACACCAATAATTAGTAATACTAGTAGTAATATTATAAGGAATATAAAATAATACAAAGTGTTATATGAGTTGCATTCTATACTACAAATATAATAAAACGCTTGGGGAAAATGTGGTTACACTTTTTCCGGTTAGTATATCTTTTGTTAATTATACAGATTTTAGTTTACAATACCGTTATATAAAAAACATATTTTAATTTATTTGTAAAAGTAAGCATAGCTACGGAATTTTTCCGCTTGCTAAATGAATACAGCAACCTGACTGAACCAACAAAGCTAATCCAAATAGAAGCTGTACCAGTCCGGCAACACTTTCCAATCAATCGTCGAATGATTCATTGTATCGTTTGTTTTTTATCTATACTTTAGAAAACGTTCACCGAGTTCTTGAACCAATAAAAGCTACATAGTATTTATTCACTATTACATACTGACACAGAATATATAAGTAGTTCATATGCAACCGTGTTTGTAAACTTCACTAAAATGCAGTGTAAAACTGTTGGGGTAACAGGTTGTATCACGATATCACGGTGACAAGTGCTAATTGTTGCTTAACTTATCATTTATCGTTTGATCCTTATTCTTGAAGTAATTTATCACATTTTGTATTATTTCTCAGAACTTTTGTTTCTATACTTATATGACAAATTTCTACACGAATCCTATAGTTATCCCGGTGATTTATAACTGTCGTATCTAAATGGCAAACTCAGAATTTGTATACATACCAACATAATAAAAACTATATTATATAATTTTTTTAACCTCTCTATATCTGTAGTGGTGTACCCATGTATCGATTAGGTTTTATTAAGCATATGCCGTTAGAAACGAGATGTATCAACTGTTTTGATATTTAATAGTTATTACTTGAATATTGTTTCTACGCGATATCGCTGTATTGAATGTACACACCATGCTATACCTGCTTGTTGATTGTTTGAAAACTGATATTTGTTCAAAATTTTATTTTATATTTTAGTTAATTGTAGACTATAATTTCTTTTTTCACTTTGATGTTTTTAAATCGAAACTATAGCCAATGCCGTGTACGCCTACAATAAGCATACATATTTAATATTGTACACTATACTTAGATCGTAAGATTGTATATAATGTTATGCTGTTAATGTGTCAAATAAATAAATAAACGTTCCACTTGAGATCCATTTTATAACAAAAGATGCAAAGGTAATATTTTTCAGTTGATGCTTGTAGTGGTGTCTGAAAATACATAGGTTCGATACTCACAAAACCTGAGCTTCCAACGAAGGAAAACAAGAAACATATTCCAAGATCGGCAGAGATGAGTCTAAACATTGGGAACATTAAGTGTGAAGTTTGACGTTATTACCCGTAATGAATATTATTTGTAATGTTAAGAGATTTATAGTTTTTTTTTTGCATCATGTAAAATACAATAGCCGTATGTTTTCTAACGTTGATTTCCTGCTACGGCTTGGTTAATTTCAATTGACGATTATTAATGGACTGTTGACATCCATTATATTTATAATCGTTATTATGTTGCCTTCAACATTTAAATATTTATATTAATAAAAGAAAACTTAGTGTTCAGCATCTGTAACAATATCGTTAATTATGAATAATCTAAATAAATACAGAATAAATGATATAGAACGAAACATTTTGCGCAGTTGGTGAAATTCTTTTGTCTGTTGTGAATCATATTTCGGCCCGAGTTTACTCATATCGGAATAACCTATAAATAATACTAATATACTACACAGTAATTTTGTGTATATAGTCTTGAATTGAAGTAGTTCGATGACTATTTTTATAATTATAATGAATATAGCTGAAAAATGTTAAATTTTAGTGGTCTGCAGATATTTAAAATTCGTAAAGGTCAAACAGACAAAGGCGCGGGTCTACAGATACCATATTTACTTGTATCACGGAAATAAAGATGCTGATGCTGTATTATCCTTGGAGATTATTATGAATAGTGATAAATTTTGTTGTACTTTACTTTTGTATTAATACACTCGATTATTTAAAACCTTGTTTAACTTTGGATTTTAAAGGCTAACCTTGTGACCAATTTAGTTGCTTCACGGCAATGGGTTGATTTCACATGAATTTTAAAGAGCACACGTGTAGTCAATGAGTTAGTGTACGGTTTGTGAATCAAGTGTAGCTGGTTCAATTCCACCAGTTCACTTTTCCAATAACCGTCTCTCAACTCAGGTGAGAAGTTAATTAGTGGAGTAACGGACTTAAAGCCGGTTCATAATAATATGACGTTTGTTAACACTACGCCACTTCCGCTCATCGCCTATAGATATAAATATACAAGTCTTATTATACAGTAATATCCTGCTCATTACCACTTAAGGCTAGCAATCTTTTGGACTATGTCGGTGACCTTAATTATACGGATCTCCTCATTTCCGATTAGATCACTCAGGTAAATCTCGAGCATAGCCTTTTCCATTGCTCTCTGTGCGACTTGAAACCTTTTCACAAGACGCACTGTAAGCGACCAGGACTAATAGTCTATGGGGCACTAAGGTCCTCGAATGGCGATCGCATTACGGAACACGTAGTGTTGGCAGGCCTCCCAACAGGTGGTCCGGTGATCTGGTGAAAGTGCCGGACCGAAAATGGTGTAAGGGGCTCCGCACAACAACTCACGGGACCCAAACCAACGTCATCTGCTCGTGGTGCACCCTGCTAATCCACAAACGAGGCTCTGGCTCTTACCGGCCCGCATTGGACCAGCGTGGTAGGAAGTGGCCTATATCTCCCCATATAAACTCCCATACGCGTGGAGACCTTTGGCGGAGGCCTATGTCCTGCAGTGGACGTCTATCTGCTGATAATAATGATGAAAAGCAGTTAGTCTGGTGAATTGGACCAAGTGTCTCGGAAGTGTTAAAGTTTTAGCAGCAGGAAGTAATTAATTATAGAAGAAGACGGTGAAAAGAAAGAAATAATTTTGTTTACTTTCATTTTGTATATAATGTTGAATATTTACACTGCACGGCCCCATACCTTATTGTAATGTACACTGCATTTCTTTTGAATAATGTAAGCGATGATGTAGTGTAACTTCCGTATTTGTAGGAGTAATACTTCAAAGCAAAATACACGTTGCGAGCTATTTTTACTTATTAAAATATGTTTTTTTGTTGTTCTTTAAACAGGTTTCTCTTAACTGCTTTAAGTTAGACGATTCAACTTTACGGTGTTTTACATTTTGCTTTAAGGGAAGTCCCAGCCATTTTCCTTATTCTACAGCGTACATTTTCTTAGTCACATTAAATTTTTTTCTAAATTGTTTGCAGTAACATCGGTCCATGTTAAATAATCTAACGTTAATTTGTAATCTTTAAGTTAAAGAATAAATATATGCATATATAGGGTATATCCAGAGATTCATTAACTCATTACGTGATCACCGAAACTATTAGACGTAATGATTTAATATTTGGTATAGATATTGCTTCTGTCATTTAGAGGTCGGCTAAAAAAGTTTTTACAGATTTCCTTCCCTAAAGTGAGTTTCAGGGACGTTATCACAATCGGGGAAGAGCTAGTGTTGTTGTATATTAACGGATACGGTGTTAAGTATGTAATTCGCTGGTGATAGCCCGTATGCATAGCTACTGTCGCAGGTCGCATTTCTCCTTTATCTGAAGTGAGCTAAAATTACTGTGTTCTAGTTTGAAGACGGTTATAGACAGTAAAATTGTCATATATGAATATGACAACAGCATGGAGCATAAAGTAGTGTAGTGCATTAGCATCCTAAGTAGTGCTATATTGGGCATACCAAGAAGTAAACGACTTTTTCTTTTCAACAGTAAATTAAGCTAGACGTTTACCTGATATTAAGAGATACGCTCACCCATAATAACGTGATGCTTATCAGGATTATATACACAATATTGCATTGTGATCGTCGCCTTGGGAGATAAGGTGTTAAAGTTTCATTACGCTTGTGATTTCTCTAGCTACAACGCCTTTCAAATCGTGTTGACGATAGAAATAAGAGTTGCTTCTTCCTTCCTAGACGGTATCCGGCAATAGACCTATCAGCTGTATAGAATTTTGCTTGTTTCCTTGTTCTAAATTATTTTACAGTTTTGAAATTTATTGTTAATGTAGATTATAGCGATTGTCATAATATTTTGTGATGTTATCATACTAAATAATAAATTGTTTGGCTCCTATCCAACTGGAGCGTGCGTCTGTCTATGCTACTGTTGTAGATATTACTCAGATACGGCCTGAGCAAACTATTGTGGAAGGTCAAGTATACCGACTGTACGTATTACACAATTTGTGGCTACTTTACTTACGCCTATGAAACAATTATGGATGTTTCCATTTAATTAATTTTATTTATAATTTTGTTCAATATGTCTAATTGAATAGTGTTATAACTACAAGGATTTATAAGTACAGTATAAATGTATTAGATTTCTGTAACTTTAAAAGATTGAATCTGTATGCCAAAATAGCATTAACAGATAAAAAACCTAGCAACAAAGCATTAGCATTGAAAAAAAATTTAGTTACAGAAAGCAGTTAAATGTGATTAAACTGTAGAAGTGGAAAAAAATGTTCTTTATTATCATAATATACCTTTATATTCCAACTGCTGGTCCCACCACCCCTGCTTCCTTGCCCGCTCGCTTTGTTCGCTATAACTCCCTTTGGGAAGGGAATTTTATGAAATCCATTGTTAACTGATCTCTAAATAGCAGAAGCAATATATCTACCAAATCTTGGGTGTTTATGTCTAATAGTTTTGGAGATGCCCTGATGAGTCATAGAATCTCTGGATATCTCCTATATATATAGATTACTGTTAAGAAAATGTGATTTACTTCGAAATATGTATTGTTTGAATGTTTAGAAGTGTTTGCATAATTCGCATGTTTGTTGTACATTAATGTTTTTTATCACAATTTACATTTCGTCTTGATTGTGGTAATGTCGTACGTTGATAAGGGATTGATATTGTGTTATCAAATAAAAAATTATCGGTTAAATATAAATGTACTTTCAATCTTATCGCAGCGTTTTATACTAAGTTTTCTTTGTTCTGATGCTTTGATAACTTATTTTATGTTAATTAATATATGTTAAGTACTTACGAGCTATTATTCAGAGAATTGGTTGTGTTCAATATGTTAGTTTATACTGTCGTTTAGATAGGTCTAGGTACAGGGTGGCGCAAAAGTAATCCTCCTATCAGAAAATGCTATAAATTTTGCGATTGGCCCCTAATGTCAGTTCTGTTTTGACATTTGTGTAGTAAACATATGCGAAATACACGTCAATAAACAATGTTACATTAAAAGACTATATAAAAATAATCCACAAGAAGAATCAAAGTTTTTCATTTTTTTTTAAATTACAGTCAAAAAACATCGGAAGGTGATTTTTGCGCCACCTTGTAGATAGGTTTTACTATAAAAGGACTAATATTAAAAATTATCTGTGAAAATATGTTTACTTGCCATATGTTATAATTTTCGATTTAATCGTCTCTTAACAAACGAAGTGTAATAAGTGTTCAGATTTAGATCTATTTTCAATAATTTTTATTATTAATAGTTTAACTTGTTCCATATAATATATTCAGGTCGTTAGTCTCGTATTGAAGTGACCTTATTTTTGTTATTGTTAAATACATATATAGATCTCTTTGGTTATTTAATATAAAACAAGAAACTACTGCAGTAAATATTGAAGTAATTTACTACTGTCGTAGACATTATTTACTTCGACATCGTTCAACTCGCTACTAAGACCTTCACTAAATAACATTGTGTCACCTATTACTTTCTATTATTACTATTTTATATAAAAAAGTCACCTAACAAAGTTTTTAAGAGTTTTTAACTGTATTGTTAGTTTTTCTTTGTTGTAACCTTTCGCTTTTGAAATGATAATGTACTTTAGTAAACGGATAATGGTATTTGTGTGTCCATTATAAATTTATAGTAGTGTGACATTAAATCGTAATTTCTTTATGGGTATAGTGTTTGTCGAAAAATAAACAGATACTACAAAAAAAATTGAACAATAGTTCTTATAGAAATGAAGAGGTGATAAATCAACCAGTTATTTTATTTTCACTTTCTTTAGATTGTTTTTTATTTTCTACGCGTAAATAGACTACATAACGGCGCCACTGATAAAAACGTGCTTATAATAAAAAGACACCACGCCACTGCCAACTAAGCTTACATTAAATGAAATCAAGCCGGTGACTTCCGTGTTACAAAGCGCGGTGGTTCATGCAGGCAGCGATATTATGCAGCGATATTTAGCGGCAGTGATATTTATGCCTTCTCTTCTTAAGGAGCCTCTCTTTCTAGCGAAGGTTGGCGATCAGTTCACCATATTACTCCCGGTCTCTTGCGAGGCGGATCAGTTGGACGGCACTCGCGATAACTATGCCTACAT
The DNA here is from genome assembly GCA_029030555.1 of Ornithoptera alexandrae. NCBI lineage: Eukaryota > Metazoa > Arthropoda > Insecta > Lepidoptera > Papilionidae > Ornithoptera > Ornithoptera alexandrae. Next base: position 4,819,434 of record JARDVY010000031.1, read on the forward strand.
GAATAGTTTTACTAGTGGTGGGTCTCGGTTGCCGGAGACTGTCTAGACAGGTACCACCGGAGCTGCTATCTGTGCGCTCAAATATTAGTGAGTTGTAAATAGTAAAATTAATTGGGTATCAACACTTCAAGTCTTATGCCGTAAGACGAGGAGCACAATGTGATGTTGTGTTCATCATTCTAACTAGTGCCCCGTTGGTATGGGCAGGCGTATCACTTACTACTAGGTCAACGTCTCGATCGTCTCGTCACTATCAAATAAGAAAAGCCATCAAATTGCACTCATCACATTGTAACAGTCACACGTCTCGTCAGCTTAGTTATTATTCTAGTTGATTAGCACACATAACTGCCTGGGGACGTTTAGCATCAAAGGTACAGTTAAATTCAAGTTAACACTAGTATATTTAAACAATCAGTGAAACTGCTGTATGCGAGCATTGCAGTACCGATCAGTGTGGTGACCTTTGGAAGAGGCTTATGTCCAGCAGTGGATTTTTATTGACTGATGATGAAACAATTGCACCGCTAGACTTGCCTTTCATCACCGCCTTTCATAACTTCCGTTCTTATTACCTTAGACGCAAATTATTATATTCCTTAAGCTATTATGTATTCGGTAAATCATCAAAAATGTAAGCAGAATATTATTTAGCAATGAGCAGGTTATTCAGATCAAGTCACTCGTATAGCATTATTCGAATGATCTAGAAATATCTAAACGGCGTATTGCGGGCGTCGACTCGCCGCGATACGTCCTGTTCAAGGCCTGTCGCCTATCTTGGACCATGAAATTAGCCGACTCTTTGTACTTTACGTAAGATTAAAATGTATTTTTTTACATTAACCCTTATTCACTAAAATGTAGTACGTATAAACTTAAAACGTAATAACTCCTCCATCATGATCTGGACGGGAGGAGACTATTCGAAACCATACTGTTGGTATTATGAAAGAAGAATCATAATGTTAATATATACATTACTATTATTATTTTAAACCAGAAGTGGGATATAGGAACTATAATTTTTTTATTTAATTAAGAATATTCAGGAACTAGATGGAAATAAAATAATTTTATTTTTGTTATTTTGTTATGGGCATTCACAATGTATTATTTAATAGGTTAAGGCTTCGAAAGGGCCAAGGCTTCATTGCGTCGCGTGAATGTTTCACTTTCTAGTGGCTTTAACAAAAATATCAAAAAGGGCTTACGAAATTAATTTGCTTGTTCATAAGACCATAATGTTTGTTGCGAGAAGTCGGTGACACGATGTTTATATACAGAAATAAGCTTGGCTTTTCTTGTTTGGATGTAGCACATTAAAATATTGACTTTATTAATATATCGTATGTACTATTGAGCGAAGTTATATCTAATAATAAGAGCAAATATGATTTACATAATGTTCTGTAAAATGCGTTGAATATAGAAAATATCAGGTAAATTTTTTTGATTAACGCTACAAGTATTATTTTTGTATACAAGATTTAAGCAAAATAACTTTAGATCGTTATGCTTTAATTCGTGAAGTAAGGTTATTTTTTTATTATACCATGAAGCGTCGAAACTAGCGAGACGTTCCTCTGGCGGTAAGTGATACCCCGCCTATATAGTGTCGGTACCCCAGTAATTCCACTAGCTACAGCGTCCTTTAAACCGGAACACAGTCATGTTTGCTTAGCATTGTTTGATAGGAAAAATAGGCGCTGCTTTGATACTACCTAGATGGACTCTACCACCAGTAAATAAATATTATTTAGCCGTAAATAAAGTATCCCTTATTACCCATCCGCATAAATACGAATGATAATATAAATATCTTTATCTAAATATTCCTTGTTCATATTTATAAACATTGACGTTTTAATAATAATGCTCCATCAAAGCTCTATTTGAAACCATTACTAAATAGGGTTAGCAACAGGTTGACGGTTAATGTAATGATATGAACTAATTAATTTAACTTTAAAATATCGATATATTAGGATATGTTAGTTACCAAGCCATTCGCAAAGTTTGCCAGACTAAGGCCCTGGTCTGCGAGAATGTACGGGCCTCGGAGTTGTACTCATTACCCGGGCCTATCACTCGGCCTGTCATCAGTCACGCTCACTGATCCTTAATCGAGAACCTTCAAAGCTAAATAACAGTGTGGTTATGTTTATGTACTTCTCATCCTACGTTAGCATACTTATTTAGGGTAATATTTACGATCTTATTTAGGTGATGTACGATCCACGTAAAAAAGCGGCACTTAATGATGAACTCTTGTTTTTTCTTTAACAAAATGAAAAGTTTACTGCTTAATATTAAGTAACATCTAATCATAAATAAATTGATTAAGTAGTAAAGAAAACTTTTAATATGTATTTAGTTTGATAGTCTATTAGTATTGAAGTATTACAATTTCTTATATATTGTCTTAATATTAAATTCAATACAACATGTTTTGATATAAAGTTATAAACTATTCTAAACTTTATTCCTAACAATGTGTATCGAATCGTAGCGAAAATATATATGCATAAGTATGTACGTAAAATATTGTTAAAGCATGTTATGTTATATTGTGCCTAGTCTTAGTACATTTTTATGGTTAGTGGCATTTAAAGAAAATTATGGAGAAGATAACGAAAAGTTTTCCATATAGTCGGTATTACAACTTAGTTATAAATTTTAATAGATTATATTATAGGAATATATTACATCGTTTATAATAACGTTTGATGGGTTAGCTTATAATAAGCAATTCATAACACACCCAGCAGGGGTGTAAGGATTCTCGTACAACTACTTACGGGATCCAAGCCAGATTCGCCTGCTCGTGGTGCACCCTGCTAATTAACAAACGAGGCTTTGGCTCTCACCAACCCGCATTAGACCAGCGTGGCGAGAAATGGCTCAAATTCACCCATGTGAACTTCTACCAGATCGATGTGGGAATCTGAGGAAGGCGTGTCCAGTGGTGGACGTCTATCGGTTTTTAACACGGTCAAGTCCAATGTATATGTGATGAAACTTTAGGGAATTGGTGTATTTTATTATCGTCAATCACGTGATAAATAGTGAACATATCGACATAGCAACATGAGCATTCGATGCGGCATGATCTCTAGATGGTTATAGGCTATTTATCTTTTCAATTTGAAGGATCTATTCCTTTTCATTTCGTGTTATTTATGCTGTTGCTTTAGTAACGGTTGTATAGGAAGTTATTTGCGGTCTAATTTTGTACTACGGACAGCAAAGCGGGCGGGGAACAGCTAGTGTATATATAAAATGAAGTGAATGTTAATGTACATTACAGGTATTTCTTGCCGTTTCATTTTATCATAATAATGTCTTTGTTTCAGAGAGACGACCGATCGCTACTGGCACAATTCTTCTTCGCCGATGACGCCCTCAACATGGTTGCTTCGGAGTTGGACTCGTTCGACGGTAGAAAAGATCCAGAGAGGTGCTCTACTCTAGTTAACCAGCTAAGACATGCGCAGGTTTGTTAGTTACTTTATTATCAATTCTTAATACCGACTGGTGTATTTTTTTTATTTGACACAGCGACGACAAAAATGAGATTAGAACGGTTTCTTAAAGTATACGCTAGTTAGGATGATACAAACAGCATTACATTGTGTTCGTCGCCCTAAGACAAGATGTTAAGTTTCTTACCTCAGTAATTTTATTTTAATTAAATTTAATTAGCTACAATGTCTTTCAAAACTGAATACAATACTAATTAATACATGTGTATACATACAATGTTTGCACAGTACTATTGGGTGGCAGTAATAGGAGCTGCTGTTGTGCTTACTCAGACGGTTTTCGGCAACTACTACCAGTTAAACTAATAAGTATTTGGCACGTTAAGGAATATAAAGTAATTGTTTTGGTATAGTCTGTGCCATTAAAAAATTATTGTAACCCGTGTTTTATAATGTAATATAATCCAAAAGGCACATTACCAGGCACCATACAACTAAATCGCACAGTAGTGACGCAAGAGAGACGCGTGGAACCAAAGGTACATATGCTTTCATTTTAAAGTCGATAATCGTATGGGTTTATGGAATAATGAAATAAAGGATCGATCGTTAGTTCGTGCTGAAGGTTTTAACCTTATTTCCACATTAGTACGTTGTCCAATGGTAATGGTTATGTAAGCCACCGGCTTATGTCACCGTTTTGCACTGCGACGGATTGTTCATTGTATAAGAGTACCGTATGCTTTTGTTCAATGCTCAGGGATTTATATAAAACATTAACTGATAAATAATGATCAAGAAATAATGAGCTAAATGACTCTTTCAATTATTTTATATGATTAAAATGAAGCGACGACACGACCGAGACGTTCACCTGGTGATAAATATAAATAATACGCCGGCCAATGACAATGTAGCGCTAGTTAGGATGATATATACTGCACCACATTGTGCTTGTCGCCTGAATAATATATAGTTTATTACTAAAAGAAAAAAAATATACATTGAGCACATCGGAGAGGAACCAACTCAGATAATGTTACAGCCTGCCTATAAAGATGAGTTTCAGTGAGGTTTTAAGATATGAAATGTTCAGTTTCGTTACCTCAATAATTTCACTTAGTACAAAACCCTCTAAACCGGAGCACAGTAACGTTGGCAACATAAATAGGACATGCGGTAATACTATTTAGACGATTTCCGGCAACAGAAACCTACCATCACCTAGTGGCAGTTATTAGGATCAGTATAACAAATATTCGTTTAAGAGGTTTAGGATTTTTCCGTCGCCCCTCTAACCTTGTTGAAATCTAACAGGAGACTAAACAGGAAATAATTGTAACAGTTCCAAGACAGGCGAGGCGAGTACGATAATCCCCTTTACAAGGCACAAGATCAGCAATATATAACAGGTTGAAATTATGAAATAATACACTGTAATGCTCTCTCATTATGTTTTATAATTAATTGAACAAACATGACTGTATGCAAATCACGTGATAATTGTTATCATTCATATTCGTTTCGTTTATTATGAGCATACCTTATCAGCTTTTGTAATGAAAGTATTATTTTTAACACAATGAAAATAGTGACCATATCTTTCGAGAACAAATTATTTGAATATTTTTGCTGTTGCTCGATAAATAATATTGGAATGATGTAAAGGAGAAACCTTTTTATTGTCATTGTGTAGTGTAACATATACTGTGATGACACACACAGCACCACATTGTGTTCGTCGCCTGGAAGGTATAAAGTATCAAGTCTTGTTACCCCAGTAATTTCACTAGCTACAACGCCCTTGAAATCGTACTTGGCCTTCTTCTGACTTGATGATAAATGAATATGTTATTTTAAAGCGAATCTCCCATATTCAATTTTAGTACGTATTATTTAATCGAGAAGCTATCAAGTATTTAATATCAGTTTGTCACAAAAGTTCTGTTTATTTTTTAATTATTGCGTTTAAATACTTATAGGTACTTGATTATTAGAAATATTCTATATTCGTATTGATGGTAGGTTTCTGCTGCTGAAGACCATGTAGGTAACCGTAGTGCCTATTTCTGTCGTCAAAAAGTAGTGTGTAAACATAACTGACTGAATTCTTATTTGAAGGACGCTGTAGCTATTGTAATTACTGGGGTAGCTATTGTAAAGCGATTTAATATGTTGTGTTAAGGCGATGAGTGCTATGTGGTGCAATGTATAATATTCTAAATAGCGCTATATTGTTATGAGCAAGCGTATCACTTACCATTAGGTGAACGTAGATAAAAAAATTCTAAGTAAATAATCTCCTGATTCATTAATTCTTACTTTTTAGGTTATTATTTTAATATTTATGCAATTGCATTTTGAATATTCTCGTTCATTATGGTTTATTTAATTCGAGGTAATAACCGTTACTTATTTTGTACTTTAAGTAATTCAAACTACGTGCGTACTATTGACTTGGATGTATTCTTTTGATTGTGTAATCTTGTAAATAACCTTCGTATGTATTGTTTGTATACCATATACAAAGAAATAATTAAAGTAAAAAACAAAGGTCTTTATTACAAGTTTTAATATTTTCTAAAAATATTGTATTGAGACACTAGAAGGCGAAAGCCCTAAGCAAAATAAAATTCTTTCCTCGGAACCAGTTTGTTATTCAGATGGTTGCCATTGACATTTTGAATGACGGCAGGTGGTGGCCGTGCTTCGACCCTACGTCTGCATTTTTATGGGTTCACATGATAAGGGATGGAGTCATTGGCCGTGAGTTCCAATGAAATTAAAACGAGCCACAGCATGTTTTTTTAGTACCTAATTAGGTTCATGGCGTGTTATGGACTCGTGTGTTCAAAAAATTATTTATTTTGCGGCATAAAATTCTTTTGTAACTGGTACAATTGCTAGCATGTTGGTGATGAAGTGCGTTCATCATGAAAACCACCCGTACCTTTATATAAAAAAAAATAAAATAAAAATAAAAATAAAACTTTTCTTGGAATCAATGAGACGAACAAAGACGTTCACCTAATAAGTGATCCCCCCGTCCATAACAACGGCGTAACTTAATATGATTTCACAACACCATAATGTGCTCGTCGCCTTGAGACATAAGATGTTAAGTCTTGTTACGACAGTAATTTCATTAACTACAATATCCTTTAAACCGGAACACCGTAATGTTTGCATAGTACGGTTTAGCCTCATAAACATGAGATGCTTTAGTGCCTACCGATACGTACTTCGGGATCAGAGATCTACCAGCACAATTTACTTTTGTATATCATTTAACATAATTACCTTTATTCTTTAACCACAATATATCATGTTTATATTAATATTTCTCATTATTAAATGATAAAAGCCTGAACAGTGTACTTTGATAAGACATTCGGGATTTAATTACTTGAGATAAAGCATTAATAGAATAGAAACAATGTCGGAGTTGAGAAACTCGTTGATAACTAATAATTAATTCAATATATTTAATTCCATATTTTATACAAAGTATACTATAGTAGCTATAATAACTACCTGGTTATCGTTGTATTACTGCACAATCGTTTATTAGTTTTAACAATTAACTGTGAGTCACTTGTCGGGTTCTGCAACCTGGTGATGTTTCCGGTATTACAGACTACAAGTTGCTGTAACTTCTTATCATCAGGCGACAGTATTTACCTATTCAATGATATAAACAAGCTGGATCTAAAATTTTTTCATTTCAATGTTATATTATTAATTGTTACATTGTACATTTTGTGATAGATGTTAGTCTTAGATATAACGTTAAAACATTAACTCGTTTTGACTTTTTAACTTCTACATTGTTAAAACAATTGTTATAATAAAAGCTTCGGAATTGAGGTATTATTAGAGCGTAGTATGAAAAATGTAAATACTTTAAAAAATATTCTGTTGGATTCGTTTCAGTTAAGTGTTGCCGGGTTAAGTTCTGACCTCATTGAAAACATTCAGTATTCGGAACAACTGTATTCTCTTAACAGCATCGTTTGACAGTTTTCGTGGATATTTTCTACATAATTTGAAATTCAATGTAAAAGTTTACCAAATTCGACGGCTTATTTACATTGTAGAGCTTCGTCATTAAAATTCCTTTTATCTTATGTCTTCATCATCATTAGGTGCCCTTTTCAAACTGAACTTTATCGATAAAATTGAGAAAACCAATTCGACTCTCAGTTATTCTTTTTAACTTATAGTATATAAGCCCGGCTTACCTTGTATAAGTTCATGGTACACTCTTTTCAAGAATTCTTTAAAATTTTACTATCCTGTCAAAGTGTACGTGCAGTCATACATAAACAAAGAAATAAAATTTAATATAAATCCTTAAATAAAACATACCTATTGAATTGAGAAAATTATTGTTGGTTAAAAATCAGATTAACCGGTAGTAAATGCTCTATATAATTTGCTAACATTAACTTAGTATCTTATTACACACAGCATCTTCACGATTATAAGTTTCGCTTTTGGCAATTTGTATTACCATTAAAAAAATAATAAGGACAACAGGTTTCTTAAAAACCTGTTTCTTTTGCACGCATTTGATGTGCAGCGAAATTTTGGGCGATGTTTTATGTAAGTAATAAAAATCATTACTATTTAATATGTATATATACTATAAAACTATTATTGTTTATATACTCAAAATCAAAGGATATCATTCTCTGATAAACACACGTCATTTACAGTGTCGGTGAAGTAGAAAGTGATGGAAGTGACAAATATGTCACTCCCATACAATAATTATATCACACGGAGGACACGTGAAAGTTAATTCAATTAGGAATTCGTTATTTTGATTATTATTACTTAATACGAAAGATATCCATTGTAAAAGAATAAAACATGCAAACAGTTATTCAACTTGACCGGAATGCCTAAGAACCACATCATAAAACGAAAATAATCGCAACCATTGTTCAACGCACTTCCTCTTTCTGTTTCGCTGATTGCCGTTCCGAGCGTAATCGTTCGTCCACACTGCAGTGAAGGCGCAGTTCTTTTGGAATCCATCGATCATGCAATCGGTGTTAGATCAGGCCTGGACATTAGAGTTAGCTATGTGCACGTGCATTGAGATTTCGAATGGGTTATGCAAACTTACGTGAAATCTCTGTGCTCATTATTACTTAAAAATAAATTTACCAATTTAGTCTGTTTTCATCCAGAATGTATGTATTTTGAAGACATGAAGAAATCTAGCTCACAACAGAGTCGAGATGTATGTTAAAGATTCAAGTCACTGTATCGCATTGTTCTAATAAGGTCGTCACATTGTAATAATAAAGTCATTACGCCTTATTTAAGTATACGCATGTAAATATTTTTAGACGTAAACAAAAAAAATTATAATGTGTTTAATTTCAAAGCTACCCACTCGTCTCGCTTACGTTAATGTAAACAAGTCTTTATGCCTTAAGCCGAATGCAGCCGCGTGGAAATTTACCTACAAAGTTATATGTGTATCGAGACGATTACGTTTCGTATGAGTCACACGACCGCTCGCGCTATTATACCGGCACTCCGGACCTTCGTGATGAGCATGGGCGGTTTCAGTCCCGTATTTAGTCCTCGAGATCAAAGTGACGAGCGAGTCGGTAATCTGATGGCAAGTGATACATCCATACATACATATATATATATATATATATATATATCACGCCTCGTTCAGAGTGGGGTATGCAGAGACCACTTCTCTCCACTTGCTAGGATCCTGGCACATCTCTCTCGATACCAAGTGATACACCTGTCTATAATAATGAGACGTTAGTTCCATCTCTCTATAAGTCGACTCTATAGTGCTGTGGGTAGTGACTCCTTAATAACAATTTATTGCTTACGATATTACGCTAGCTCTTTATGTTACTCGAGGAACCGCAGCTTGGAATGATTTAAAAAACACCGAATTTCGTAAATATGTACTTAGTAATGTCACTAGCTACAGTGCCCTTAAAATTTGATCACAATTATATACGGACCCTACTGTTTTGGCTTTACGTAAAGGCGCAGCGTCTTAGCAACTAAATAATACATATGTTGGTGTCATATTCAATCCCTGATATTGATGTTAAAGTAGTTCATCTCTACTATACGGCTATCTTAAAGAGATATTACAATCTTTTTTACTGGTGGCAGCTCTTTGTTGCCGGAGACTGTCTAGGTAGGTACCACCGCAGCGCTTATTTCTGCCGACAAATAGCGTGCAAACATTACTGTTTTTCGGTTTGAAGGGCATTGTAGCTAATGAAATTACTGGGATAATGAGACCTAACAACTTATGTCTCAAGGCGACTAACGCAATATGGGCAGGCGTGTCATTTACCATCAGATGAAGTCCCCGTTCGTTTCGTGGCTTCATTAAATAAAAAACAAGAACCATAAAATAAGTACCCACAATTGGGTCCCTTATATTTATTGATACATTGACTCATTTGTTACTTAAGAATATAAAAACAAAAGGTTTGGACGTTTTGTAAGGATTGCATCATATAACTAAATAAACGATAATAAATAATTGCTACATATAAAGAACTTTCCGGTATGTATGTATGTGTGTATGTATGTTGTAACATTTCTAATATAGTGTTGTTCATATGTTTTATATGTTGTTATTCAGAACACAGTTCATGCGGGTTATTGAAAATGTTATATTATTTTACTAGCGATAATAATTCGTTGAAATTAATAATTAAAGAAAAAATACTTATAATCATTAATCACCTAATTATCGTTGATGAATATTCTTGACCCTTTCCTGAGTCCCAGCAGTGCGAATATTAAGTGAGGCCTATTTATATTTATAATTACTGTTTATTACTATAATCAACTATGATTAGTATGGAAAGTTCGTGCGAAACATTTATATTGCCGAGTATGTTTAATTAGTCTTTTAAAATTTTACTCTCAAAGGTGGAAGGTGTTTGTTCTGCCGGAGACCGCCTAAGTACCACAACAACTCTTATTTCTGTCGCCAAACGGTAGTGTCTAAATATTACTGTGTTACGGTTTGAAAGGCGTTTTAGACAGTGAATTTATAAGGGTAATGTAACTTACATCTCAAGTCTCAAGGCAAAGAACACAATGTTGTGCAGTGTATATCATCCTAACTAGCGCCACGTTGTCATGGGCGTGTGTATCACTTACCATCATCAGGTGAACGTCTCGCTAGTCTTGTCGCTTAGTCTGATTAAAGGAAATCTTTGTATTCTTAATCTCAAATACTGTTAAATGACGGTGTGATTGTGCATCTTTACTAATCAGAATTAAGCAGTAGGATGTAAACATTACGGTGAGAAGGAAGCTCTCACTAGTAAAATCTTGAAGCTTTGGTTTCCATCGTAGGTATCTCTTAGTACCTCATTATTGTGTTAGTATGGTCAATCAGTACTCTGAGTAGGTGAACATCTTCAATGCTATGTTTACTTTGAAAGCTGATATCTAACGCGCAAATTGTTGTCTGCAATCTTTTCTGTATAAATTTGTTATATGAATAAATAACGAAGGTATTTTACTATAATAACTATAAACATATATTTTATGTTTTCAAAGTTACTATAATATACGTAAAGAATTCTATGGAAGTAGTCTTTTATCAAATATACGTACGTATTCTTTTTATTCTACAAGTGACGAGGAAACCTGATGGTTAGTAATACGCAAGCATGATATACATAGCACCACATTATGCTCGTCGATTTGAGACATAAGATGGTAACCCGTTTTCCCATTAATTTGACTAGCCACGGCACCCTTCAAACTGGAACACAGTAATTTCACATTACTGTTTTAGAGTAGGAATAGGAGTTGCGGTGGTACCTACATGATCTCCGGCAACAGAGACCTACTATCAGCTATTACTCTGTTAATGCGAAATTTATGTATCTATGTTTAATACCAGCAAAATTGTGATACTGTGTTATATACACGTGCAATCCATTTATTTTCCTTATCACTTAATCGTATAGAAATGCTTTAAAGAAACAGGGTTTTTTTTATTGAAAATTTTTATGTTGTTTGCTTGCATGTATTTTTGCGTTTTGCTCGTTTTCTTAATACAGTTTTTATCTTGTATCCTCATGGATCTGGCTTTATGCCGGATGTTGTAGAATGTACGTGTGTATTTTTCCTTTTTTTTAATTCAATGAAACGATGAGACGTGCAACACGTTTACCAGATAATAAGTGATACGCCTGTCCGTTACTATACGGCGCTAATAAGGTTATATACACTACACTACATTGCGCTCGTTGTCTTGAGACATAAGATGATAAGTCTCATTATAACACCCTCCACAACTGAAACATAGTAATGTTTGCACACTGCTGTTTGTCGGTAGAAATAGGCGCTCTGGTTGTATTTACTTACACGGTCTCCGGCAACAGAGATCTACCACCAGTGTATCTTGTATTTCAATCCGCTGGTTTGATCAAATGACAGGCGAAATTATCAAACTATAATATATTTATTGAAATCGCTAAAGACTTTTTTATTTACACCACCTTTCTAATTCCATTGGCACTACAATACACTCTAATCTTATTTATATTACTCATACAGCAGTTTAACCGTCGACTAATGATTCATACCTATTTATAAATATAGTGAAATCAGGAATTAATAATAACAAAATAGCCTTATAATAAGAAGAGAATGATGTATTGAAGATGAGATGCAATTTTTTTATAACGCAAAATTTATTAGTGATCAAAAGAACCTTAGATCCGATTAAATGAATAGAATTCATTGCAGTTATGCTTTGTTCTAAAGGCCTTGTAATTTGCCTAGAGCGGTAAATATCTGGTCTCAGTTTATCATTATCACTCTTCAATCCAAATGCATTTCTAACTTTATTTCAAGAAATGTTCAGAAGTACTATTTCTTACGATTGTCTAGTAATATATATAAAAGATTTTCACTTGCATAGGATAGACTCGTGAGATATAGTCGCTTGGAAGGATGAGTCATAGAGATTTGAAATTTGGCAGGAATATTCCTTTTACTGACCCCTTCCTTAGCTGAACTATACTCGGTAGTAAAAGTCGGTAAAGAATTAATTTTGCATAATTCATTCCCCAATGGGAGTTGCGGAAGTGTTACAGCCAGTGAAGCAGACGGGGAACAGGTAGTTTATCATAAAGTATAAAGTTGGTCGTAAAACAGTAAGAAATAACATAGCGGTAACGTTATAGCTTTTCGGAATGAATGTTTACCTCGTCTTTGCAGTAGTTGTAGCTTTTGAAATTATTGGTGTAATGGGACTCAGCTACGCCTTAAAGTAACGGCGCTGTATAAACATTTATTCTAGGTCTTCATTGTTATTGGTAGATATATCATTATATCGACCCATGTATATTTACTGCTGAACATAGGTCTTATATGTCAATGGTGTATCGTGATATAATCTGCTCCTTAAGTAGCTGTGCTACATTTTCGAACCTTAAAGCCTTGTGTTTTTAAACATTGAACATTTGATCTGGACTGACCTTGTTCTTGAGATAAGATTTGCACTATAATAAATTTATTTGTAACATATAGCATCACTGATATACTCGCTTTATTATTTATACTAGCAATAACCTATTTACGATTATAAGGACATTTAATATTATATATATGTTACTAGCTGTTTCCTGCTTGCTTTGTTGGTTGTTATATAGAATTAGACTTGAAAATTGTCTGAAATATTTCTTGAGAGTAACCACAACTACAAATGACTTTATAGCGACCGTTACTAGAGCAACCGCATAAATACAAAATAAAATTTTTATAAAACATAATTAGAAATAAAATTCCGAAGGATCTATGAAATTCATAAAATAAATATCCTATGATCATTTACAAATCATTACGCATCGAATGGTCGTGTTCCCATGTCGATACTTCACTAGTTTTCACGTGATTGGCGAACAAACAAAACACATTTTCATTATATATACGTAGATGTATTTCACAGGCTTTAATATCAGTTTGGTTTTCCACTTTAGTATTATAAAAAAATTTATAGCTAGTTTCGTACAAGTGATTGGCAGGTAATCTTCGCGATACTTAAATGATATGTCAACTATAGATAGCTATTATCTTTGTCTTTACGTGGTTTATTATATATTTTCTGCGTTCGAGACGAACATAACGATAAAGTGCTATTTTAATAAATAGTTCCTTTTGATATATTTTTTTTTTGTCACAACATAACATTAAGATCAACGTAAGATAATCGTACGAACGCTTGAAAAACTTCATCGTTATTATCTTTCTAGTTAACAGAACGAACTTTTCCCTTTAGCTATTATATATGTTTCATACATACATTGGTGTACTTTAAATTATTATCTGCATCAACTAAAAAAAATCTCATGTTTTTTGGGTGACGCACGAACGTTGTTATTATTTTAATGTTATCAGTTTATCGAATTATCAGTTATAAAACAGGTAGAATAAATGTAATAATAGAGGTCGTTGAACCGCTAATTTCCATGTACTGCTATTTATTTATAATATTCTTAAATTACTATGTTTTTTTAAAGTAAACGAGTGCTTTTTCTAATCGACTGGCATTGGTTCTTCAACCCGGATTCTTCGTCTCACGATTAGATTTGTGCTCTAATAGTAGTTAATAGAGAATGCAAATATTATATGCATGGAAAGCATGACCTGTCATTGAATGTAACAGTAACACTACTTCGAATTTTTATATACACCTTATCTTTTTTGTAATACGTTTTTAATGGATATCGGAAAAAAATCATGAGCACCGATCTCACGGATTTTAGAAATATTACTATCTATTGTGTTTTATCTACAAATTTTCCTAGTAAACGAATAGAATATTTCTCGATTACAATTTCAAGAGACCTCTGTCCAGCTGTGGACATCCATCGATTGAGATGATGATAATAATTTAAAATCATGTTACTGAAATAAAATTTGTATTAGATATGTATAATACTATAGAAATGACGTCCAACTGTATCCTAATGGTGCCAAGTACTGGTTGTTATTAAAAGTGTTTAGTGAGTGTTTTTATGTACTTCTACAAAATTTATGTGATTGTAGGCAGACATCTATATTGGCTGTATAACATTATTTATGTACAATACTATACTACTCCTATAGTAGTAATACAGTCTTGTGCATAGGAAAATGAGTAGTTAGGTTTACTTGATAAAACGAAGTGGAACCACTCGTCGATTTTGCTAGAAGTTTTCCTTTACCAATAACTGTGTAATAGGTAATAAACAAAACATTTAAAGTCCGCTTTATACTAGTTTTTAATATCCTCGACCTATTACCAGTAATCGTTTGATCGAACGGTGTTACTTTGTTAGTGCTCTCATAACGCAAAAAGCACAGTTTTTACTTTTTGGGTCAATTTTATATTGAAAATTATGGTATATCATATAGATACATTTATATGTAATAGTTTTTATTTTACAAGAAAGATTATTCATGAATATTTTAATAGAAACTAAAAACAAATTAAAGGTTTTACTTATTATAAGCCATAAACAAAATCATTAATTAATACATACAAAATTATTCCGGATGAAGTCGAGTTTTCATTTTCGTTGATTAAAATGTTCAGAATTTAACAAGTGTTGATTTAGATGAGCAAGATCTTAAGGTATCGAACATACAGGTAAAGATAAATGTGTTTTTTTATCCAACGAATTGATGAGACGAGCAAGACGTTCACCTAATTGTAAGTAATATTACCAGATTGTTAGAATGATATACACTGCACCACATTTAGCTCGTGCATTGCATCTTGAGACATAAGATGTTGAGTCACAAAAATACGAGCTGCGGTCGTACCCTACCTAGACGGTCTCCGACAACAGGGTCCTTTCCACTATTATAATTAATGTTATTAAAAAATTCGAAATAAGTTATGACCCGCAAAGACCATAAAATAAAAATGAAGGTTTACGTAATTTTGTATTATGTTCGTATTTAATTCTACCGTATAAGGCTGTTTTTTAAATCTAAGTAAAGCCTGCAAATTATTAATAATAATTTATTGTTAATGTATATGTAATAAATACATTATGACGTCAGCGGAAACACCGTATTAAATTTAATTAGCACAAAAAATTCTGCATTCTTTTGTCGAATTATGAATTGGACATCAGCCGTGTGTGCGTGTGCGTGCGCACGCCGAGCGGGACGTTCACCTGATGGTGGATACGCGCGTTCATAACAACGGTGGTACTAGTTACAGTGCACCACATTGCGCTCGTCGACTGAGACATAAGATGTTGAGTTTCGTTACCCCAGTAATTACACTAGCTACAGCGCTCTTCAAACCGGAACGCAACAATGTTTGCACACTACTATTTGGCGGCAGAAATAGGAGCTGCGGTGCTGCTTACCTAAACGGTCACCGGCAACAAAGACCTACCACCAGTTGTTATAAAAATTCACCAGTATTAAATCCCTCTGCGTGAATTTCAGTAGAAACTGGTTAGTACCATGTAGAAGCGACCGTCCGTAGTGCTTCGCCCTCGGCGCAATAATTGCTTTGTTTACATTCACCTGCCACTTGTAACGAGATTTCCTTACCGTTGCCTTGGCTATAAAATTTTCATACCAAGATTTTATACTATTTTCTTATTACCATAGAAATTTCACGGATTGCTCTTCTGTATTTACAAAACAGGCTTTACGAATGCTCTATTGCAGCGGTCGCCAATTTTTTTATTATGACCAATAAATTCACAATTAAAATCTCACGAATTATTGACAAGGTTTTTTAAGGGTTGAATATATTTCTAAAAGAAATTACAATCTAAGAGCAACACATAAAATGTACCGGAGTAATAAAATGAAACAGTTAATTGGAACCTAATTATGAAAGTTGTATAATTAATTATAATAAAATAAACAATTATTTTGCAATACATATTAAGAAATAACGTGATGAGTTTTCACTCATCACGAACATTCACTTTCTTTTTTCGGACCAGCTAAATTTTCTTGCGGTCTTGCTAGTGGTCCACGGAGCACCGCTATGACGACCGCTGCTCTATTGTACGGTAATCTAGTATTGCTGGATGCAGCCGGAACATTTATTAAATGAAGCACTAACAGAAAGAAACTTCTAGATCTGCGTCCTCCTTGTTGCTGTATAATCTTATGACAAGCTTTGGTGTGGACAAGTGTGTGAATGACAAGGTTTGGAGCAAGCTAGGTCTTTGTTGCCGCAGACCGTTTAGATAGGTACTATCGAAGTTCTTGTTTCTGCAAACAGTAGTGTGCGAATATTAGTGGGTTCAGGTTTGAAGGGCGTTGCAGCTAATCATATTACCGGGATAACGCGACACAATATTGCGTGTCTCAAGGCGATGACCGTAATGAAACAGGGCATATTATCTAACTAGCGTCACGTTGATATGGACTGGCGTATCACTTGTTATCAGGTGAACGTTTCGCACGTCTCGTCGCTTCTTCGAATAAAGAAGCTATACATTAGGTTTGTAACCATTTAGCTCGCTTTGCTGAATAGAAAACTTCGTAAGCTATAACATAATACACACTGCCAATTAAGAAACATTTTTTGATATATCTTTTTGTTTTTATGGTTATTAAACAAATGATTAAGGACAGAATTTTTTTTTAGATTTCTAACTTTTTTTTTGTTTACTCGATATAAACACTAGAAAAAAAATTGTGTTAATTGATACAAAAAAGAGGTTATCCACCATTTTTTTGCCATTTCATTACTCTAAATACCCATTGACAGAGCTGAAAAAACTGAGTAAGACTGCATACAGGTTATTTTGACAATATGTGCGTTAGAGCTCTTTCAGTCTAGAGGCATCGATATATACCTTATCTATGCAATTATACACATATTCAATGCAAAACTCGCTGATTGTCCGTAAATAATTTTAGTTTTAATATAATTTATTTCCAGGACCGAGTGTTGAACATCACAAGTCAAATAATGGACCAGATTCTAGGCGACGAGAGGGTGGCTCGCGGTTTTCGAGTCAAGTTTCCCGAAGACGTACTCCAGGACAATCTCGCCGGGCAGTTGTGGTTTGGTGCAGAGGTGAGGTTATATATTAATAATGACTGTCTTAACAACGGAACAACGAAACAATAATAAGTATTGATTCATATGATGATTTGTGCCTGCCCACAACAATGAGCCGGTAGTTGGCACGTTCACGCTGGTCTGGTAGATCTCTGAGACTGGAGATTGTCTATGTAGGCATCACCGGAGCTCCTATTCCTGACGTCAAACATTAGTATGAAAACATTATTATATTACGGTTTGAGGGGCTTTGTAGCTAGTGAAATTAGTGGGTAACAAGACTCAACATCTTATGTCTCAAGGCGAAGAGCGCAATGCTGTGCATTGTATATCATCCTCACTGGCGCCACGTTGTTATGGGCAGGTAATTTTTTCACCATCGATACACAGAAAATCATATATACTACTGCTTTGCAGCAGAACCGCCAGCACCACTTGTAACTGGATCTAAATTTATTTTTGGGTTTTGTATATTTCCGAACATAGGTATAAGTACGTCGGAGAACTGGAGAAGTCTTTTAACATTAGGTTATGTATTTAATTTATAGCTAAATACAATACTGTTATAAAGAGTTATTTGCACTTTCGTTTGCGTGAATCACAGAACCTTTACGAATTAACATTTTACGGAATAACGAATTTATCGTTGAAACTATTGTGCTGTGCTTACTTGTTTTCAACAAAACGAATAGGAGTATTTTTTTATGTAATCAAGCGACAAGACGGGCGGCACATTCACCTCATGGTATGCAATAGGCTCGCCCATAATGACGTGGCGCCAGTTAAGATGGTATGCACTGCACCACATTGCGCTCATCGCCTGAGACGTAAGGTGTTGATTCTCTTTACCCCAGTAATTACACTAGCTACAGCATCTTTCGAATTGGAACACAGTAATGTTTGCACACTACTGTTTGGCGGCAAAATTAGCGGCTGCGGTGGTACCTTTCTAGACGGTCTCCGAAAACAGAGTCCTGCCACCAGTAAAATTATAAACACCATACTATTACGATTTGTTAATATCAAATACATCAATGAGAAAAAAATCTAATATTATAGAAAAATGTCGACAATTAGGCGACTGCAGACAATGGATTTATTAAAGAAAATTTTTATGTATGTTTCAGTGTCTAGCAGCGGGCTCCTCCATAATGAATCGCGAGGAGGAGTCAGCGGCGATGCGCCCTCTCGCGAAGGCCCTCACTCGCAGTCTGGAGACTGTGCGCTCTCTCCTGAGGGAGCAGTGTCTACGGCCGCGGGGCCTCGCTCTGTCCCAGCACGATGATATGCTGCATGAGAGTTTACGCATCTTTGACAGGTAGACAAGGCTGACTATACTGGTGTTAGACCTAACAAACCTAACAAACAAAAAGAGACCTCTATTTGCTGGAGATCGTCTAGATACCACCGCAACACACATTTACGACTCTAAACAGTAGTACTGTCTAAAGATTACTGTCTTTCAGTTTGAATGGCCCTGTAGCTAGTGAAATTATTACAGTAATGATATTTAATATTTTATGTCTTAAGATGACTAGCAGGTGTGGTGCAGTGAATATCATTTTAACTAGCGCCACGTTGTTACGGGCGAACCATTAGTAGCTTTATGATATAAAGAAACAAATATTATTGTGACCGTAAAAATCTTTGGAGGAGGCCTATGTCCAGCAGTGGACGTCTATCGGCCGATGATAAAATGTTATTGTAGATTTTTGTGTCTATATATATCTACAATATTATTAAAAACGGTTGCACCGATTTAGATATAAATGAATTCCACAGTAGTCATGATCATATAAGAAAATAAATAGTCTTTCTTGTACCCGAGTATTAATTGTTTTTTTTTGTATGATTCTTTAAGAGTCCTACCGTTTATTATTCAGTAACGTTGGATACTCTAATCCTTTGAATTAATAAAATATAAACTGATTATATTTTCATTACATTGGCTACATTAAATTCTCTATTTTAATTTAACGATTGTAAAATAAATGAATATATATATATACATACACACACACACACACACACACACGCATTTGTATATAATATGATGATGTTGTTTCAGATTGTTCGCCGAATTCGAACTTTGTTACGTCAGCGCAATGGTCAATGTAAAGACGCCACACGAGTTCGAAGCCCAGCAGCTGATCTGCGTTCTATTCTCCGAGAGCCTACGTCGTGCGCTCAAACAGGGGCTGCTCACTCAAGAACAAGTGATGATTTACTTTTTGCTATCTATTTCCCGAGAACTAATCTGTAATAACCGGAAGTGGCGTATTATTTTTTAACGAAAACTCTTATTACCAAATTAGTTGTAATATAATAAGTGATTAAAAGGATTTACATTCAGATCTGCATACAACATCATTTTCCTTTTGTTCGGGTGTAATATTTCACCATAGTTAATTGTTTCACTCTAACTAGGTTAGACACAACCAATATTGCAGGTCTTCGTTTTTTATCTCCGATCTGGTTAAATGGAAATACTATACGTAACTTTAATTGTGGATACAATAATAATTATAATATCTTTTGGCATAGGTTGACTCTTACGACCCTGCTCTGATGTTCGCCGTTCCCCGGTTGGCCATTGTTAGCGGCCTGCTCATCTACTCCAGTGGGCCGTTGAGCATCGATAAACCGCCAGGTATTCGCAATGAATGAAAACTTCTAACTGTAAATGTATTTGTAAATAAGGTTGGCAATACATTTCTAGATATGGCGTATAGAGTTTAGCCAAGTTGATAATGTTGGCTAATTATATATATATAAAAATATTTTTCGCGGCAATCAGTGATGGGAGATTAGTGTTCCGGTTTAATAGTAGTTGTTTATAATGAAATAACTGGAGTAACGCAATACTTACCTGATGGCAAGTCTCATCTCCGATCGAATTAAAAACACTGTAATTACTATTGTAATTTAGACATTCATTTAAGTTATAACTCTATTAGCCGTATCTCAAAACCTTTGTCACAGACTTAATATTTATTTTAAAATGGGAATAAATTTACAGGTAGTTTTATAAATCTATACATATTATGTCATCACCATTATTAACTTTATGGTCATCATCGTCATCATAATTATCATGTAAACACTTGTACATGACCTAAATTATACTTTGCATCGTTGAGATAAATATAGAAAAAAATATATGTACTGTTATTAATATACACACAATGAATAAAGAGAAATAGGTGCTCCTAATACACTCTGCAAATATATTTTCAGTAATATATACTGTTTTTAGAAATATTAACTTTTACATATTTTTACTTAGAGGAAATGTCGGACATGTTCCGTCCGTTTCGAACGCTCCTGCACAAAATCCGCTCTCTGCTTTGGACTTTGGATCGTCGCGAGTTGATGGCGTTGGAAAGATTGTTGTGCACCAACGAGGACATTTCTAACTTGGCCGGTTTGGACCTACCTCATAGTAAGTAGTTTTTATAACGAATAAAAATAATGATCAAAAAGTACATAGTTGTGATATTTTTCTTCAGTGCTTAATGAACACCCCTAGACACTATAATATATTGCTGTACTACACAGGGTCAAGTGTTATATTTGACTACTAACAAAGAAATTAAGTAATACTTTGTTAAAATTTTGGGCTAAGTATAGTTTAAATATACTTTTCATCATCATCACATCATCAACCACTATATTTATGTATACCTTGAGTTTCTTCTGCCTCTATTACTCGGTGGGCTTACGGTTTTTGCCAAGGAACAAGGAGGTGGTAGGATTTTTTCTAAACCGCTTCGCTAGTTACCACACTCATCATTCAGTCCCCAATAATCTGTTGCTCTGTTCCAGCAGATAAATCTCCTTAATTCTTCACCATCCATAGCCTCATAGTCATTTCTATATTTACAGGTGCTGACACAATAAGCGACTCGTCTTGCCTTTATCCAGATATCGGAGAGTTCGTATCAAAGTTCTATGCCGACCATGCACATTGCCGCGAACTCTACACTACACAAAGGTTAACACACAATTAATAAATACATTGTAATAGGTTTTAATTGCAGTATTTATGTATGTTTACCAGTTTATTAGCAGTAGCAACGTCGTGACAAAGTAGTGATAGAGCCCAGTTTGTAACGCGATGTCTAAATCGCAATAATCGAATGTCTAAAAAGAGGTTCGGGTTCCGATCTCTTCTGAGTATTAGCTTCCAATCAAGGAAAACATCGTCAGGAAACTATAATGTGCTAAAAACAACAACATTAATGTGAATGTGACACCAACCCGCATATGGCTAACGAAATTAATAAATAATCTTGACTTTCGCTGAGGAGTCAGAACTGCGACGGCTGTATATAAGAAACGACGCCACATACTGACGTCATTGCTTAATCTGAAAGTTTTCTCATTTTTAAATACATTTTAAATAGTATTGTTTAACGAGTGTTATATTTAATTAATCTTATTTAACTTTCCATTGACTCCATTAATGACATCTGATAAAACAGAAAAAATCTCAGTGGAGGCACGGCGCATTTTTTTATAAAACCGTTGATTATTATTTTTATAATCATAATGTTTCCTTTAGTTCCAGCGAACCGACGATAACGGATGGAGATTACCTACCTGATAACATAGAAGTGATGACTCCAATACTGGACGGACTCAGACGCCTTACAGAAGATATTGAAGCGACGCAAACGGATGACGAAACTACCGACATTAAACACAACGAATACACGCGACACCGTTCAATGGACACTACGAGTACAGACACATTCCAATCGAACGATAGTAGAGAAATCATAGAAAAATCTAGAAAAACCAGCAGAGCCGAGAGCAACGATCTAGCATCATTAAGAAATCTATCGACTAACGGTCTGATGATGTTCGATCCTCTCGTTATAAACGCTGTAGCCGCCTCGACTTCAGCCGAAACTAATAGACAGCTACCCGACCACGATTTAGTCACATCACTGAACGAGCAAGTTACTGAAATAGCTGATAGATTGTCGTCTATAGTTTCCAATGATGTCGATATTATGGAACACAATCAGATGCATTCTTTCTCAACAAATGACGTTCCAACACTATTGTCGGCTGAGGGTGCAGAGGCGTTCGCCTTCTCTGGACCAAGGAACGAGCAGTTAAGTTGCATGCCATCAACTAGTCACGGGTATCTGATTCCAAACGCAATTAGCCAGGAGCCCGTTGTCCTAGCTTCGTTATCACATAACAACTCGGCGGTCTTCAACCAAGAGGATGATCACAACGAAGTGAATTCAGATCATCCGCTGATGATACCAGACAATATAGATGCAGAAATTGTTAACACTAATATATGTATCGCTAACGCCAACCTATCTTCTTTATTACTTACCAATGACGAGTTCAGACAAAACTTTGTTGATAACAACGAAGTCGCTGATGGCGATAACGCAAGCTTTCATTCCGCTAAGATGACGTTGGAAAGTGACGATGAAAGGGTGAAATTTATGCTTGGCTACGAGAGTGAGCACGAATCTCCCGTAGATTCGGGTGTGAGCACCGAAAACACTAGCCTCGAACGTTCGCCTGATACAGATCAGAGCAAAGAAAATCATTTCATGCAACAAAACAGGGCATTGAAAAGTCCGGTAGACGAAACGAAGGTCGAGAGAGCCGAGAACAATCTCGAAAGTTCTTTTTCAAATCACGACCACGGTGTAAATAAACTGCCAGGCCCATCTAATAATGGAGAATTAGATAGATTAAGCTCAGAGGAAGAAGGCTTGAATGAAGCGACAAATGTAAAAAGAAATATAGACTGGGGCAATACAGAACAGCAGATGGAGGAGATCTTTAAAGAGTTCAAAAGGAATTCAGAAATAAAAAGTAATTTAGAAGAACGTAGAAGTTCGAGTTCAGAATTAGCCAATACGCAGAACATGTCCAGGCAGAGGAAGATGCGGAAAAGTAGTTCTAAGAATAAGAAGAAGGGCAAAATGTGGTCCCATGGTATTGTGATATTAGAAAATCGAAGTAATCAGAATCAGAACAATCCTCTGAGATTAAATTTGGACCATTTTGTAGATGAAAGGTAAGATTTTTTCAAAAAGGAAAGAAATGTAATATAATTTATTCACTGAAAAGAAATTAAAATTATTTATTAATATGGTTTTTATGTTCTCTATTGTATTGTTTGTGTAAATGTTCTCTATTGGTAGAGACCGTTTATTAACGCAGTATTTACCTACCATTCTTTGTAAAATAAGCTGATAACTTTTAAAGGATTAATTAGTTTCCTTAATACATTTCACATATAATGTAACAATTCCAGTGGGACGTCTTGTGGTGTATCGGAGTGCGCTGACGACGAGCAGATCGCTCTCGCGCTGCAAGCGCAAGAGCTGGCGGCGAGGCAGCACGCTCGCGGCAAGTTCAAGTGCGTAAGCTTTATTGTATTTGATATTATTCTGTCTACTTGAAATATTTCAACTGTTAAGTACAAATTAAATCTCACTTGTAATAGTATCTTGACAAATAGCAACGTAGAGCTCAATTTTTCCATCAAAGCAGTAACTCAAAAAGTGTTAACAATCAAAAAATTTACAAAAACTAAGTTACAAAACATAAAATTAAAAGTAAAATTATGAGCGATATAATGAAAAAATTGGATGCAGGCTAGCGTGTGCTGTGCAAAATTGCTTTTGCGCAGATTTTTAGCAGAACCCAATTGGACTAGTGCTTGCGACTTCCAGCAACTATACAAAAGAATTGCTTTGTCCTTTGTCGACCGCTGTGTTCCGGCTACCAACCAACAATGTATTTAACAATCATATACCTCCATCCTCAGATCAAGCGAGGACCTGATCCACCGCTTGTTCGTATGCATTGCTGGCGTAGCGGATCAGCTGCAGACTAACTTCGCTGCGGACCTCCGCAACATACTGAAGTCCGTTTTCCTCATGAACCAAACTCCCGATCCGCCGGAGGGTGACGAGCCGCCGCCCTGCGAGACATCCGACAAAGCCTCCACTATCGAATACGAGGTCACCGAGGACCAAGTTATACAGAATGGTAGGAGGATAGCCCTTTAGCTATTACTTCTAATATTATATTCACTGTTGTTAGAGGTCTTGAATCCGAAAACTGATGTTTGTTACTATTCTTAATATTCATTTAATTATTTTATTTTTTTATTTTTTATCATGTTAAAACAAGTTGTTTTTAACAACTTTTTTTTAATTTCACTAACATAAAATTTTAAATGAAATATGTAATTTTCAGGCAGTTCATTCGATAGTGTTTACTCGGCGGAAGAGGTGTACGCCGATAGCACGTCGGACTCGTCCCCATCGGAGTCGAACTCGCGTATTACCCGCCGCAACACGGTTAATTCAAGCACTTTAACCACCGAGCAGTCGGGTGCTGGCGACGCGCGTCGAAAGTCCGTGGACAACGCGGTGAACCTGCAGTCCTCCGTCTCTACCGGTGATTTGACGTACAGGTCTGTAAAGAAATAAAAAAATAAACTTATTTTTCTATCAAGTTCTACCTGTATTGCTAATAATTCTCAAGCCAGTTCAGCCTGTAACTGGTGGTAGGTTTATCTTGCAGAAGACTGCATGTGAGTATCACTAGCATTGCTTTTAATTCTGCATCCAATTGTTAGGCGTTATAGGTTTTGAAAGTACTGGAATACTGAATCATCATCATCATTTCATCTCTAACCGATGCACACAAATGCGGTACGGTGTGTATCATCTTAACTAATACATATTATGGTTATGGGTTAGCGTATCACCATCAAGTGAAGTCCTGCTACTTTCGTTGTTTTATTGAATAAAAATACCTGCTTTGGAGATGACTTTTAATAGTAGACTTGTTAGAGAATATATAAGAGATGAAAGCTAATAGGTGTAAAAGATCTGGAGGTGCTAAAGTATAGCTCGTATCCTATCTATCTATCCATGGAATACCTCATGCAAAAACAATGTTTCTGGAGTTTTTAATTTTTTAGATATTTAAAAAAAAATCACGATTTTCTAGGAAAAATTCGATGATTTTTATTTCTTACTTATTTCTACACAAATTTCAATGTTTTAATTATTGTTTAATGATTATTTTGTCAAATTAAATTAAATTAATAATCATCACTTAGAGGCTAAAACTTTTAAATTAGGTTCTTTGAAAGCCGTGACAGTAAAAAATTAAGCGTTATACTTGCATTTTTATTTATAAGAAATACGTATAAAGCACATAAATAAGTACCTGACTTCAATACCTATCCGACAAGGTGTAAGAAAGTACATAAAGTTTCTAAAATTTAGAAAAAAAAAACACTTTTTTTACATTAGTGTTTTCTTTTTATTTGATAAAGATATAGAAACGAACGTAAAGAAAACAAAATACAAGATAAAAATTATAAAATGATTGAATATGTATAGATAAAGAATATATATGCTGTTCTATCCATGTATATAAAAGTAGAAATTAACTAATTTACTTATCAACTTTCAGACGCGAGGAGGAGCGGTCCGGCTCGCCGTGTGTAGAACGCGCGCCTGAATGGGTGCCCGACATCGCGGCGCCCTCGTGTATGCGCTGCTCCGCGCACTTCACCGCCTTCAGACGTCGACACCACTGCAGAAATTGCGGTAAACAACTATATTCATGAGTTACAAAAGAACGAATACTTAAATACCGCTAAATAATTCTAACAATGTTTTTATAAACATTTTAATTTCATATGGTTTTAAGTAACAATGAGGCTTCGTGTGGTAAAGCGTGGTGTGCTATCCACGAATACTCTGGCTATCATATGTTGGCAAGCATGATACAGCAATGCTGTTTATAGCAACAATTATAAGATGAGGAGGTAAGACATTTGGTGCCCGTATTCTCGTTTTACAAAGCAGGTGATTTTTTTCTGCGCCATGTAGGTCGTTAATGTAATAAATATAGTTAGTATATACTAATTACACAGCATTTATTATTTGACTATGGTTTAATAAAAAAAAAAAGATTTACACAATTTTTTTAATACAAATAAATTATTTGATTATTTACATAATTTCTATGATGACAACATTAAAAATAATATAGTTCATTTTATCCACGATATTTATATGAAAATCAGTTTATGGATTTCCGTGTAACAAGGTAGTGTTCAGCTAATATGCCACGAAGACAGTTTTCTTCGTATTAAAATCTTACAGTTAGATTGATCTAAACGTGCGTGTGCGCAGGCAATGTGTTCTGCGCGTCGTGCAGCTCCAACTCGATCCCGTTACCGCGCTTCGGGCAGATGAAACCTGTACGCGTGTGCGAAGAGTGCTTCCAGTGCGTAGCTCGCCGCAGCAGTCGCACCCAAACTGCCCACCACCGGTGAAATCAACACCCACCACAACCTATAACAGCACAACCCACACCACAACCAGCACCGACTCTCGTGTACGATGCGCGCGTATTAAACTGCTGTTTATTTTCACTTCGCAGGACGTGATAACCTGTTATGTTTGTCAGGCCAGTTATCGATTCCAATAGTTCTTCATAGTTTGTAAAACTAATATTTTTAACCCGCTCTTCTAATCTCTTGACATAAGAACATTTTGTTAATTTTGGTTTTGGATCTTTATTATATATAAAATATTTGACGTCAAAGGTACCCGACTCTATGCGCGATTATATCTTATATATTTGTCATTGTCGTCCATTTAGAGTAAACATATTTTCCTAAATTCTTTTTCATTCAATCGTGACATTTAACGTTGTTGAAAATATATGTATTCATTATAGTAAACACCCTCTCCCCTATATATATACACTATGCCGTTAACATTTAGTTCTTCATTGATTTATAATTCTTTCACATTGACTGATATAGATATTGGAAAGTCCGGATTAGATTTGCGAAATAAAGCGAAGTTGCTATTGGTAGCTCTCTAAACAATATCAATTTGGTTTCTAATTTTATAACTTTACGATTATTTTGATCTAAAATAGGATAACATGACCTTTTGATGTCACATGTTAAATGCCTATAAGGCCGAGTATTCTACTCTGGCCTTCATATGATGACAACCGGAACAGCAATGATGTTATGACGGCAGATTTACATTATGATGCTGGTAGCTATCCGGGTGTGTTAGAAATATCGCTATGTAACATGTGATTCAGGAATCGTACTAAGGACCCCTGTGGTACAAGTCTGGCGTTTAGGCGCTGCGCCCTGGAGACAGATGAAATAATTTAATCTCGATGTTAAAAATCTTTCCAACCTGCTTAAGATTATAAACAACTTTCGTTTATAGAACGTATTTTAACTGTTTGGTTTTTAATTTTAAAGTTAGTTTTCGTTTCGTTTTTTAAAGTATGAGCATTTTTCAATTTTTTTTTTGTTAAATTTAGCGTCGAGGTCACTGGGACATTTACCTGACGGTAATTGATACGCCTGCCCATAACAATGTGGCACTAGTTGGGATGATAAATACTGCACGAGACGTAAGATGTTGAGTCTTATTACCCCAATAATTACACTGATTAAAGTGCCTTTTGAACCGGAACACAGTAATGTTTTTACACTACTGTTTGGCGGCAGAAATAGGCACTGCGGTTGCTACCTACCTAGACGGTCTGAGGCAACCGAGACCCACTTCCAGTTAAATTTTCTATTAACTAGTCTATACTATATTGTGGGATATATTAATTTGTATAAAATACATATAATTTCGCAATTCTCTTAATTATCCGTATTATTAATAATTATGGATTTTTTCATAATTACATGACAACAATGTGGTGCAAGTGTATATCATTCTATCTAGTGTCAATTGTGATGGGTGGGCATATTTCTTACCATCGAGTGAACGTTGTTCTTATATCGTTGATTTGTCGAATAAACAAATTACAGATATAGTCTTTAATAATTTTTTATTATTAAGAATCAATAATATAAAATTTGTTAAGACTTTTTATGATTAAAATTTTTAATTCATTAACAATAAAAAACTTATTAAGAGTTATATTAAAATAAATGATGAATTATATAAACTGCTTACACTGCCTCGTATTCACCAATTAATTATATTTTGTTTTAAGTTATTTTATCTCTACGCGATTAAATAAAAATAAGGGAATCCGTAGAAGAACTAAGGTCACCCACATAGCTCTAAAGATTGCTAGATTTAAGTGGCAATGGGCAGAGCACATTGCTCGAAGGATTGATGGCCGATGGGGCAATATAGTCCTAGAGTGAGCCGCGCTTACCGACGGACGTAGTGTTAGAAGGCTCCCCGCGCTTTGAGTGCGAACAGCGCAGCACCGATTGCAGTAGAGATCTTTGGGGAGACCTATGACAGAAGAGAGCGTCTATCGGCCGATGATGAAGCTATTTGATTATTGTGAAATTTCATTAATTTTACATTGAATGTACGTTTGGTTATATTGGGGTCGATGAAAAGTTTGTTATTGTCATGATTGTTGATGATTGTTGTTGATGATGTTGTAACAAAAAAATCACACTACAAAGGAAAATTTTGTTAGATTTGGCTCCATGCCCAATGGTCTTTTGCCTTACATTATAAAGAAGGAAAAAAATATTTTCAATCTGTGCTAATATGGGGAAGTTGTATTTTGTTAAAGGATTATAATACGAAGCGTTTACAAAGTATGTTGGTGTACGTGAGTGAAGTGATCTCTTTGCGAAATAGATAAAGAAACTGGGAATTATTTTTAATATTTTTTTTTATTAGATTTTGAGAATAGAACTCTATATTTTTAGGTATTAAAGTTTAACATATGTCTATATTTTTAGCAATAAATTCTTATATTAGAGTACCTTTAAACTGAATATATATATATTAAAAAAAAAAACTGAAAAATTCCATTAATTCCTTTATTATTATCAAACGGTGTTAGTTGTTAGGTGAATTTTTTTATCTTAAGTCTAATGTTATTCTTATGAAATGTATATAACTTTTGTAAAGATTATAATTAGCTAATATTTACCCAATTAGGAATCCACTTAGCGACGGTTTTGTAGCTTTTTGTATATTATATAACAAACGATAAAAACTGAACCCGTACCAAAACCTTTCGCCGCGACAACAAATGTACGAGTTATGACATGATACTGTTATATTTTAATCATATAAACAAAATGTCGGATTATTAGCAAAATGGCAGTTTTATTTTTTCACTCCTCGTTTTCAGCTCATGGATTTCACAACAGTTTTTTATTTATTTTTTTTCACATTGAATTTATTATTTTCTACTTTTGTCTACGACAAAATACGTATCATGATGTCATGAAGAGTGCTTCAGAAACAGCAGTCTAGAAAAAAAAGATAAAAACAAAGTATTTAAGCTGCATGATATATTAGGCCCAATGAGAATCCAACCGGAGGGTGGCCTATGCCCAGCAGAGGGAGTTAGCAAACTGATTTGTTAGAAGCAAGCAGACTAGGGATGAGACGTATTTACGCGACCCGGTTTTAAAACCAGGTATTTGCTTTCAAGTACGCACACCAGGTGTCTGAGCAAAATGCTTTCAAGTGTTTCGATTTCGAGACACTTGCCATTCCCGGAAGATTTATACCTATATAATACATTGCGTACGTTTCACTGTACTTCATTATGTAATGTTAACAAAACGCGTAATGTACGCCGGACGTGTTTAATTTCTATACTTTAAAGAAAATAAATTTAAATTCTAAGTAATACTTCGAAGACTTGCAAGCTTGAACTGCGAAATGAATTTTTATGTCTTTAGTAATAAAGTATGTTACTGCATTAGTTTATATAAAATCCTTTTCCAACAAGTTTTTTCACTACGCTAAAATGATTACGTTATTTAGCCTTACTGATTAACATATTTTGTCACCACGGCCTCCGATTCAACAATTTTTTAGTTATAATTTTTTCATATTAACACCAAAAAATATGTACTTAATATTATAAGTTTAAACCATTATTTAATTTTTATATATATTATTTATTTTAAACGTAATTAAACATTCCTTAATTATTAATTGAATTGGTAATGAATCGAGCGATGAGAAAAGCTTTAAAGTATTTTGAATCCTGGTTTTAAAATACTTTCGGGGCGTCCTGGTCTTGCAAGTACGACTCGCGACAAGTCTAGGGCCATCGACGACGTCAACTACAAAATCAAACTTTGAATCTATTGTTGTAAAGACTATAATCATACTAAAGAAAATTGAACTACAAGTCTCAAAAAGTATTTCAATTTTGTACAATTGATTTTACAATTAAATCCGGTTGAATAAGATTTAATTTCCCAGTTTAATTTTTCTCACAGATACGATGTTTGACAAAACTTGAATTGAAATGACTTGTTTAAATTAGTATATGTTTATAGGCTTTTATTTTGTTTTTAATTTTTATTAAACGTTTACTATAGAATTATGTACTTTATATATGACATTCTAAAGTACTATTTAGTCTTAACGTAATTTACATTTAATCTATCAGTAAATTGCACCTGTTCTATGCAATCCAAAAAATATTCATATTTAATAAACAATCGTTAATACGTTTAAAGAAAAATAAAAGGACAAGTCTCAAGTGTAATTTGTTTTGTATAATAAAATTTGCATTACTTTCGAAAAAGGTTCAATTGTTCAAGGCTAAAAAATATTTTTTTTTTTTTACGTGGGGGAAATGCCTGCGCATACTCGTCCTCGCGGGGGCAAGGACGAGTTATGTCGGACTTGCACCGACTAAAATCCCCACGATGTTCCTCATCGCCATGATGGCAGGGTCACGGGAACGCTCGCACTCAACCGCGACCCTGCCGGCGCTGGCCGCTTGCGCAGCCCCACCTTGGGAGGGAGGGATGAACCCTCCCTTTCCAGAGCGCGCCGGAACATGCAGCGCGCCCCCTCCTCGACCTCATGCGTGTGCGGGCGACCGGTTCCCCCGAACCTGTCGCCCAGAGGCCATGTGAGCCACTGGAGAAAACCTCTCCCGGCTCCCCGCGGCGGAGAGATGTTAGGCCCGCCACTACCTGTCAACGGCCGCGGAGGATAGGGAGAGCGGCGCATCTCAATACCGGCACTCCTCTTCCCCCGCGGCCCCACCGCCGCCGCATCGCCGGTGCGACACCGGTTGGCCGCAGAGGGTACTCCCTCCGCGACCCCACCTCGGCTGCGAGGGGCGGTATGAAACCGCCCCTGCAGCCGGCCGCTAGGGCAGCACACAACCGCCCCTGCGGCCTCCGGCCGCTCCGGTGAGCTCCAGTTACCCCAACCGGTGCTCGAACCTGGAGCGGCCGCTTCGGCCAGCTCTTCGCCGCGGGCCGGCCGGGTGGGTTCCACTTGGCTTCACCGTGTACCGGACCACGGTTACTAAGCCCCTCCGCCACGACAAGGCGAGAACCCGTTGGAAGGGAAGGCTAAAAAAAAAAATATTGCTAGATTTAGATTCGTGGTAAGTTATAAATAATTGTGTTGCATATTAAATACAAATATTACATTTATTCTAAATCATCGGTCACGAAAAATCTACAAAAAAAAACAATGTTTTGAAGCAAATAATAAAATAACATTTTTGATAAAAAAAATATTTTTTCACTAAATTATTGAAGATTTTATAGGTCACAATTAACTTTTTTATTATTCTTATTAAATTTACAATACATTGTCAATACTACTTTTTATTATGATAAGAAGTCTGCCTCAAAATTAATATTCCATAATAATTAATTAATAAACAAATTTTATTTTACCTACATAAGTGCTAAGTAATCGTCTATATGTAATTGTAATTAATCAGAAAAAAATTACAATGAAATGAATTTCAAGTACATGATGGGTGGTACAATAAAAAAGTATGTCGCCCAACGTGGGGCTCGAACCCACGACCCTGAGATTAAGAGTCTCATGCTCTACCGACTGAGCTAGCCGGGCTGGTGCTATCTGATAACAAATTATTTGTGATAACAGCGTATCCATACGTATTATTAGATTTTGAAATAAAATCGTCTAAGATTTTAGATTCATGTCAATATAAAATCTAAAATTTATATTCACGATTTAAGATTTTTCTCATGTAAAAGTCATTGATTGCGCCATCTAACGGAGGGTCAGTGTATATTGCTGTACGCAAATATATTTAACTTTTGCTTCGAAGTTTTATGAACATGAAAATTGTATTATTTATCTATTTGTAGATCAATCAGAAGATGTCGCCAGATATTTAAAAAGCTATGTAGAACTTCATTCCGTTGAACTAAACCCCTTTATCGTGGCAGCGCTCAGTAATCGAGGCTTGATCATCCACGGTAAAGTCAACATGTACGTACATAGCTGGCCTTTGACGTCTACTCCTAATAGAAAAAGTAGGCGTTGCGGCTCGTTCTTACCTGTCACGGCTAAGCGGTGTTTCTGCGAAGATGCGGCTATCTCACCGGAAGGTCAAGAAGACTACTTATTTGATATGGTCATATGGTGCAGCTAATGCTCAAGTTACCGAGAAAGTATCCGAAAAGGTTTCTGTGCCCCTCACGTATAGCTACAAAGATGGAACATCCTTAGGCCCTCAGTCGATGCAAACCAGACATTATCTGCCGTCACGAGATAAGTAATGGTACCTAAAGCATGGAGCTTCCTGCAGGTTCGGTTATGTCTAATTATTCTGCAAGTAAGAACAACCATTTATAAATAAGAAAAATTCATATATTGCTCGAAAGATTATGTAACACGCTAATATAGAAAAAAAATATAAATTTTAGTTGAGAATTACTGCTTTAGAAGATGGACTAAAGCAATTCATTACGGAAAAAGACGACCTTTCGTCTCTGCAAAGCTCCATTGATTCAGTTATATTAGAGCTTTCAATAAGATTGCACTTGCAAGAAATACTACACAATAAAATTTATTAGAGGTGCGTCTAATACATGTAACAGCTTTTATTCTTGTACTAAAAATTGCCAGATATAGTAATAACAAATATAACACACCAACTTTAACCATCAATGGTAATCACCATTGAACGAAAACAAACCTTTGATCGAACTGTGCCAATTACTTGGAGTAGAATATGCAAACCGGGTTGCAAAGTTAATTTCAATTCAATTGTTGGATAGATAAATATCAATTAGCATAAACTTAACCCCAATTCGAATTAGAGTATGTCCGATAGCGCTTTGCATAATGTTCAGTCTGGAGATCGCAGAAATTTGATGGATGCAGGTGCGGACTGGTGGCGTTGAAATTTGACAGATGAGGATTTAGCCAACCATATTCAATAATGGTGACATTAGCCGGAAATGATGAGGTAGGTCATAATTTCCATATAAAAACTTTATTTTATTATAAATTATGTTCAATTAGTGTCTGCACCTAACCTTACAATATAGAAGTCCATAGTACTATTTTAGAGTTATATTATCGGAGTTTGGATGGTGCTAGAGTTTTTTAAAACCCACTCTCATTTTAGCATGTCAGTGATTAAAGAATTAAAGTTATTGTGAAATTGTTGAAAACATGTAGAAGAAGATTGAGTAAAATTTCGGCCGGAATTCTTCAGCTTTAAAGCAGTATTTGTTGGGGCTTTTGCATAAGCTGTCTTGCGTCGACTTTGAAGTAACACGGAGTGTGCACTGATCTGTCTAGACGTGGCAGCATTAACTGTGCGAGCTTCTAAGTCGAGTCACGCTAGGAGAGCTGTGTATCAAGTCTTACAATCTAGTCTGAGATTTATTTCCACTCTTGTTGAAATATATTATTCGGATTTAATAAAACTGAACGATTTACTTAAAATAGTTAAAGCAATGTGAGAATAACTAGTACCTTTATATTTACATAATTTAATACTATGTTTTATTACACTCGACAGGTCAAATGATATTGCTGATCCAATATAAAGTCGATGTGATAAAAATAAACAACTGTATACGTGAACTGCATCACTGAGTGGATATTATTCTATTATAATCATTGGTGTGAGATTAATACCGGATATCGGCAGTAATAGATTACGTGAATTGTTTCTGAAAACATTAATGAGTATTTCTAAAAGATTCATGTAATTAATAGACAGGCGATATAAACGTATTAATTAATGAAATGTAGATTTTCTACATATCGATGTTTTGAAATAACAGACTAATTATAGATTTTTAAAATATTTTTAGTATATTAAAGCAAATTGTTACTTTTCCCATTACTGAGACACGGAGCCTTCTTTTATATTAGTGATGAGAAAAAAAGATCAAGACTTAGGCAATCTTGGCATTGGTCTTGGTCTTGCCTGTTCAGTGTAGGTATTGCTTAAATACTTTTAGTCTTGCATATTCAGTTTTATAATTTATTATATATTTTGTTTTCAGTAGAAAAGTATATGCTCAGGTTATGATAAATATTAAAACTCGTCATTTCAACGGAATTTTAATTTTTTCTGTCTTTGTTTTCGTCTTGGTCGTGCTCATATGAAATCGTGAAAAAGCAAGACCAAGATCAATTTTACTCATCTCTATCTTATATGGAATAATTGTTAGTGATTATTTTCAGAATAAAAAAAAGGTTACAAATTTTTATTAGTGGTTAGGAAATAGCGTTTGTCTGATCGACCAATAATATTTTCTCTGAAAAAAATAAACAAAAGATATTCTCTTTGTAGATCAGAAAGGACTTGAATTACTTTCATTATAGAATATTCTAGACCTGTCATTATTTTCGTCTGTTACATAAAGTGGGGTTAGAACTTTGACAAATCTCTACTATCGACGAGCTGTGTCCCGAGGGTGCTACCGGAGATAAAAGAATCGTTTAAACTAAAAGTTTTACTGGCTGTATAACGCTGGAGATGATTTCCCCTGGAGACCGGTAGCAACTACTGCAAAGGTTTTTGTTACCATTTATATCAATTTCAAAAGTCATGTATTATTAAGTGCACCCTTAAAGTGCTACTTTGTGATTATATTGAGTTTTCTAACCCTTATTTTACTAAGTTTATAGTGACAATAAAATCGTACATTGTAAAGTATGCTCGAATGTTAACAATTGAAACACAAACGAAGATGTATTGGCGGCAGTTTGACAATATAGCTACCCAGGAGGATTGGAAACGGTACCACCATCTAACCACCACTACTAGTAGGGGCGTAATTATATAAAAATCGTCTCTATTATAAGACAAGTGCTTAACCGCTGTACCACGCAGCCAGTTGAAGATAGATACTTTTTGCCAAGAAAGTTGACTGCACAGTACAAACATATTCATATTACAGAGCATTTCTATGATACGGAAGTGGTAAGTAAAGTGTATTATAAAAAAACCCATTTTCATGTTATTCGATTCAAAAATTTTAGTGATGTGTTCGTTTTTTTCTTGTACAACATAGCAACGAGACGGGCGGAAAGTTCTCCTGATGATAAGTAATACCCTCGCCCATACGTAGCATTATTAACACGATATATACTACATCACACTGCGCTCGTTGTCTTGACAAATAAGAAGTTGAGTCTCGTCATCCCAGTAATAACACTAGCTATAACGCCCTTTAATTCGGACTACAGTAATGTTTACACGCTATTGTTTGACGGCAAAAATAGGCGCTGCAGTTGGTACTTAGACGGTCTCCAGTAACAGAAACCTACCACCAGTAAAGATTATCTCATACAATTTTTTCCTGAATTTATTTATACTGTTATTTTTTTAAATTTTGTAATTACAACAATTTACGTAAAAATGAAGTTTTATACAAAAGTTTAACTGTTATCTGGTCGTACGACAAAAACTTAAAATGATACTAAAAGCTCCTAAAGGAAAAACGTC
Organism: Ornithoptera alexandrae; assembly: GCA_029030555.1. Classification (NCBI taxonomy): domain Eukaryota; kingdom Metazoa; phylum Arthropoda; class Insecta; order Lepidoptera; family Papilionidae; genus Ornithoptera; species Ornithoptera alexandrae. Next base: position 4,855,743 of record JARDVY010000031.1, read on the forward strand.
TATGAATATTTCTTTAGCGAGCTTTCTCTCTAGTAGTCTTTGTTGACAGACCATCTTTTATAGTGAATATTCCAACGGTTTCCGATACTTTAATATACAAAAGCGTTCTTCAATATAAAATGGGAGAAACACTACTAGCAAGAAAAATGGAAGAAAAACTATAAACACCTTAACCCACAATCTATCATAGCTGATTAAATATGTAACAGATGCTATGAAGAAAAAAGCTAATATTGATGATATTAAATATAATACGATCAATAGCTTAAATTATACTTGTGTATATTAAAATCGAATTTGCAGAACTGGTGTCTAATGTTCGATAGTTGAAAAGGCACAAGACGAAGGAGGACGTTAAAAAAGTGAATCGCCCAACGTGGGGCTCGAACCCACGACCCTGAGATTAAGAGTCTCATGCTCTACCGACTGAGCTAGCCAGGCTGTGTAACTACTGTGTGTATTACACAATTACACATTTACTAATGAAAACGCTGTCGTTTCACGTTATTTAATTTACTCTCTGTTTTTTTATATAATTAAGAGAAGACACGTTCACTTGATGGTAAATGATACACCTGCCCATAACAACGTGGTGCTAGTTAAGATCAAATGCACTGCACCACATTGCGCAAGTCGCCCGAGATGTGTCTTATCCCGGTAATAACACTAGCTACAGCTCCCTTCAAGAGGGAACGCAGTAATGTTTGCACACTACTATTTGGCAGCAGAAATAGGCACTGCGTTTGCTACCTACCTAGACGGTCTGAGGCAGCCGAGATTCACTTCCACTTAAATTTTCTATTAACTAGTCTATACTTTCTATTAAATAGTCTATTGTGGGATATATATATAAATTAATATAAAATACATATAACTTCACAATTCTCTTAATTATCCGTATTATTAATAATTATTTTTTTCATAATGACATGACAACAATGTGGTGCAAGTGTATATCATTCTCTCTAGTGCCACATTGTGATGGACACACTACCACCAGTTTGGTATATGTATTTCAAAGCGAACGCTCGGACTCGAAGTAGGTCCGTTTAATTTCTTGTGTTAGCAGGCCCAAAGTCCCAGGAGTGGGAACATTAGAGGTCTGTATATTTATTTACGTAAACGTGAATGTTTTCGTTAACAAATATAAGTATTCATTTTGCAATGGACTATATTTAAACTGTTAAATAAACGCCGAAAACGTGGAAATGAGTGAGTATTGCGAGCGTCCCGTCGCAGCGGCTATTTGCGGACGGAAATGACGTCGTAACCATTTCGCCTGAGCCCCGTTCGAGCGCCCTCTACTCTCATATTACCTGCCGACCTACATCCGTTTGTTTTTATATCAAAACAGTCTTAAGATTTACCTGAACGTTTGTGGAAACGTTTTTTATATGAACGCATAAATGAAGCCCGTGAAAGATCCATTTGTAAAGTCGGTCGCAAGCGCTATACTTTTCTAGAGACGCGGGTACAAACCCCATTGTGCTTGAATTTCCGGTGAAGAAAAACATCGTAACATCGACAAATTCATACTTAAACAGTCTAGCGGTAAAATGGCTTTAATTCTCTTCGTGAGAGATGATGCTAGCACTATTAATATAGTTTTGGAAAATATTTGTGACGTCGTTTCTCCGATATCAGAAGAAAGATATTTTCATAAAAATATTGTTATTAAAAAAAATATAACACAGATTTACGTTTTTTTTTGTTGTTGTAGGTATGTGAATATGGCTGATAGACAACACAGTCGCGACAACACGATAGGAATCGTAGTATTCGTTGTAGATCTCGTTCACAGAATTGATCACACTCTAATAGTCGAACTTATTCCCCGTATAGATCGCGATCAAAAAGTAGAATTCTAACACTGTAGTTATAGATAGGCGTATCACTTACTATCAGGTGAAAGTTTTCCTCGTTTCGCTGGAAAAAAAAACAGATACGTTTATTGATTTTGACGATTCAATTTCATGTTTAAAAGTGTGGACAATTAGATCGGTTTTCTGATGGTGAGTTCCATAATAACAACACGATAGGATGTTTATACTGATCCGCATTAAACTCCTTGCTTTAATATATCTGTATTCAAATAATTATCTTTCCTACAGCGTCTTTAAAACCGGAACAGTATTGTTAGCATTGCACTAATAACAGGAATAAATACTGTGGCAGAATCTAGACCATTTTCGACATAAAATTATGGTGACGGTTAGTTTAAATAATTGTTTAGTTATACTATTAACCTTGTTTCTACATAGTTATTGTTAAATAAGATTTTTACGTATTTGTGTGTATATATATATATATATATATTAATATATATTTGCTTTTTTGGAGAAAGATCCGTCGAGGAGATTGGACAGCGTGGTTGATTATGCGGTTGGTCTCTCTCTTTGAAAGAGATGATTCATAGTCTCGACAAAGTGTCCCAATAGTTAGAATATTAAGAGACCTTTTTTATTTTAAGCTATATATAAATTTATAATAATATTAGAGGTGTAAGGGTTTCCGCACTACAAATTACGGGAGCCAAGCCGATTTTACCTGCTTGTGGTGCATCCTGCTAATCAACAAACGAGGCTCTGGTTCCCACTAACCCGCATTAGACCAGCGTGGTGGGAAATCGCCCAAATCTCCCCATATGAATCCCAACCCGACCTATGTGGAAATTTATGAGTGAGGCCTATGTTCAACAGTGGACGTCTATGAGCTGAAGATAATATATATAAATTAATTAGAAATGAGAAGAATTGAACCGTACAATTAATCATATTGATAGAATTGATATTTACAAGGCACGAGCTCAGGTTGTGTGTAATGAATATTTGTAAGATAATCATTTTCAAAATAGTGTTAATAAATTCTAAAAGATTATAAGATAAGCATTGAATTAAGTAAAACTTTATCCTCTTTTAATACTTTATTCAGTGTCAGCGAACCGTCGTCCTTCCCGGCTAATCGAAAGTTTTGTAAATAGGAATAAATTTTAAAATGTGACGTCGGACTCCTTTCGGACACTCTCATCTGGAAACTCGGTAATTTGGACGATGAGAGGGCGAAACGGTTATCAAAATGTTTCAAGGCTCCTTTCAAACGCGAATAATGTACCTTGCGCTCGTGCTTCGTAAATTTTAACGAAATAAACACAGAACTTGCAATGTTCGCCCGTTTAATAATGTGTATGTAATTTAAATTAATTGAAGAGTCTTATCAATTCGCAATTAAAAATATAGACCTTAATGAGAATGATAATTAAAAAAAACCGGCTTAAATTCACACATTTTATTTTATATTTACTAAAGGAAGTCTCTCTTGCTAAAGATGTCTTATTTAATAATAATTACAAACAACAAAGAAAACAGTTTTGTAAGATCTCTCTGTATTGAAATATAAAGGTTATTGTTATTAACCATTATTGATAATTTTTAATTGTTTTCCGGGAAAAAAAAAGTCACTTCAACATGTTGAAATCAGAGTAATAATCTTCAAGCGACGGCACTGATAAATTTTTTATTATAACTCTCAAGTGGGTAGATTGCTTAAAACTCATTTACATTACACTTATATCAATATCATCAAGAGGCAATAGATGTTCACTGCTGGACAGAAGCCTTCAACAAAGATCTCTACAGAAATCGGTTCTGTGCGGCTTGGATCCAGCGGTACTACACTATTCATTAACTTTTTAAATGTGAAATATAAAATGTTTTAATATATGGTCTCATGCCATAGTATTCAACGTAAAATAACGTTTTCAAGTACTAATTACTCAAAAAAAAAAACTGGCTCATTAGGTTATGATTTTTGTATATTTGCCATTACGAGTTGGAAATTATGCAAACAATAGGATTGATTTGATATATTTTTGAAAATTACTCATATATAATCACCATTTTATTACTTTTACAATATCATAAATGAAGAATAAATAGATAGACCTTATTAATTAATAAATAAAATAGAGGTAACGTGTTATGCATGATAGTGATGTTGCAAACATCAGCGGCTATTTGCTCGCGGAAATCGCTTCGTAACCATTTGAACTGAACTACGAAGTTATTTACTTTAGATTAGCAAGCCGTTAACTTTTATATAGCCTCTTATCGTAGAATGAACAAAAACTTAAAAAAAGGTATAAAGTTTTAATAGTAGGTTAGTACAGCGGTTAAGGCGATAATATAAACCCTACATCTCTCTTTTCCGGAAGACGCAGCTCCCCCACTAGGTGGTCCGACGATCTGGTGAAGGGCGCGGGAAGCAACTAGGTACGGGCAACGCAAGTCTAATCGATGTGGAGATCTTTGAGGGAGGCCGATGTCCAACAGTGGGCGTCTGTCGCTTGATGATGAATGAATTTATTTCTTTTTTATATCTTTAACCTTCATACTGCTAATATGCTGCTGTTGCTGTGTTCTTGTTGACAACATGAGAGCAGAACTTATCTGGGGGATATCACAACACAGTCATATTGTCAATTATCACCATATGAAATTCCCCGTTCAACATATAAATTAAAACATTGATTAATTGTCTCCATCATCAGCTCTCTCTTCGCCAGCAACAAGGACACCATTTACAAGATTGTTTCATTAGACATGAAATTAGTTTCTCATGTATGGATCCTGATTAATTGTATAAAGTACATTTACAGCCGAAACACGTTTAATTAACAACGAAACTTGGATGTAATGAAAATCAAACATAGGCAACGTGAGAGCACAGGTCTGAGATACAAAATCTTGTTTCATAGTATAATATATATACGATAAAATTCCAAATCCATTGGAAACAATACAGTAAATAAGAAGCTTTGCAAGTACCATACAATAGAAACAAACTATTGAATCATCATTTTCATCATCATTATTTTTTCATCCACTGCTGGATATAGGACTTCAATAATACCTTCCACCAAATGCGATCTTCAGCGTCTCGCCTCCAGCCACTTCCGACCTGCCTGATGATGTCATCGGACATCTGGTGGGACGGCGTCCTACACTTCTGTATTGAATAAATATTTATTTATTATATCCGTCGGCCAAACTTCAGCTCGAAGAAGGTATCACGTTGATGATGATGACTTGTTTATATAAATTATATATATACATATGAACACGAGATATAAGAGTAAATAATAATACTAAAAATGTTTGATAATCTGGTGTCCGAGGTCGTTGACCTTTTACGTCATGGGAAAGTATATATTAACTATGTGTTATGATTTGACGGTATCAGGTAATTTTTATATGGTCCATTATCGGATGAATTTAGAGAAAGAATATCCCGTGATGGACGATCTGGAACACACTTTTGTCTACTTAACCAGCATGATGTGAAGGATGGAAGCAACACAAAAGCGATAGTTAAAATGTTTAGGTATTATTATACTTAAACATTTTAACTCGGACACAGTAATGTGTTTTACTGTGTTATAATGTTGTAGAGTATAAATATCAGTGTTCCAGGTTGAAACGCGCTGTATCTAATGTAATTATTGTGGTAATTGGAATTAACATCTTATGTCTTATGGCGATGAGCGCAATGTCGTGTAGTGTATACTATTCCAACTAGCGTCTTGTTGTTATGAGTAGGCGTATCACTTACCATCAGGTGAGCGTCCCGTTCTTGTCGCTTCTTTGAATATAAAAAAAGTAGCTCCGTATTGTGCTGGACAAATCGGAATATAGTAAAGTTTGCATATTACTGTTTGGCGGTGGAAATGAACGTAGTAGTATTTGACTTGTTTCCGGTTACAGACATTGACATAGATTAATACTAACATTCAGTAATAATTTAATAAAAATTACTCTTTACTTAGTAATAGTTGAAAAAGGTTTTTTCTTTTTTTTATAACATATAAAGAATCTTTCCTTTCACGGACTAAAATTTTCAGATTCGTAATGTAAACATATCAATCAGTTATATTTATATTTTAGTATAGATATATTTTGAATGAACTTATACCATAACTTGGCCAGCAAGTCACTAGCCCGGCTAGCTCAGTCGGTAGAGCATGAGACTCTTAATCTCAGGGTCGTGGGTTCGAGCCCCACGTTGGGCGAGAAGCTTTTTTGTCAAAGATAACAAGTTTTTTTTATTTTACCTTAAATATTTTTTTAATAATTGGAAAGAATTGGCACTTGTTTTATTAGAAAATTACGGCATTGATAACATAATAATAACTTTGTTTTCGTTCAAAGTATTATCCCAAATGAAATGATAAAGACGGCAACAGTTTGAAACTTACAGACAAAGCACTCTCAGTCTTCCAGCCTAAAACTTTCAATTTGTAATAAAAGTTATGCCCAAAATAACAAGGGACTCGTTAGGTTGTTTACACTGCACCGCGTCGTCTTGAAATAAGATAAAAAAGTGTCATTGTTCCAGTAATGTTACCGTTTATTGATGGTAGGTTGCTCTTGCCGAAAACCTTCTGGGTAGTTACCACCGCAACACCTATTCTCATCGTCACACAGTAGTGTGCAAACATTACTGTATTCTGGTTTGAAAGTGGTTGTAGATAGTGAAATTAATGGGGTAACGGGACTTAATATATTATGTCACAAGGCGACGAGCACAATGTGGTGCAGTGTACATCATTCTAATTAGCGTCACATTTTTATGAGAGGGCGTAGTGCATACCATCAGATGTCTGTCCGAAAAAAAATATCTGCTTAGCCTTTCAAAGGCGATATCTACGAGTAAAATAATATAAGGTAGGAGAGGGAGGATTTCGAAAGGGTTCTTTGTGGGAG